>CM070581.1:7500000-10000000 GCA_036346355.1 Rhipidocladum racemiflorum
ACTTGGACAAACGGGTCCACCACCACCAAAATTCTTTGTTTGCCTTGATTTAGGAAGAAGCGACAATGAAATCCATGGAGACATCTCGCCCAAATGTCTTTGAGGATAGGCAATGGTTGAAGAAGACCACGGCGTGAGTGTCTTTGGACTTGTGGGCTTGACAAACCGAACAACGTTGGATAAATTCCTCAACTGAACGTCGAAGACCCTCCCAGAAAAAATGTTGCTTTATGCGGTGTACTGTCTTGTGAACACCTTCATGTGTCACATCATGGAAAGCGGCAACAACCGAAGTGCGTAACGACGAAGTTTGCGGGACAACCAACCGGCCGGAATAATACAGTAAGCCCTCTTTGACCGACCAAGGCGATGATGGTAACCCGGCCCGCTCGAAGCCGCACAACGACGCTGGATCTCTGGGTCCGCCCGTAATGCCGTATGCCATTCTGCCCAAACCGAGCCGATGGGCACCGAGATGGCGCTACATGCAATGGGGATGTCAAATGCGCGAGAGGGCATCCGCCGCTGGTTAGAGCGTCCCGGCGATACTCCACCGTGGAAGTCAAAGCCCATCACCTTACTTAACCGTTGTTGCCGCGGCGGTGTCACCGTGAGCCTCGCTTCTAACAAGTACTTGAGGTGGCGTGATCTCAGGCGGACAACAAATGGACGGCCCCATAAATAAGGTCGCCAATGCCGAATCGCCTTGGAGAGACCAATGAGCTCACGCCGTATGCCGCCAATTTAACATGGCGATCGGCAAAGCGGCGGTGTAGAATGCGACGATGACCCTCCTGCCGCACATCGCTCCTATTCCCAAGTGGATGCATCGCACTCAACGACAAAAGGAATGTCAAAATCCGGAAGGCGTAGAACCCGGGTGAGCAGGCCTCCTTGAGGCGCTGAAAGCGATGGCGCCTCGGTTGTCCACGTGAAGGCTCTTCGTCGAGTAATGCCGCCGAGGCTCGGCAATAGTGGCATAGTGGCGAATAAACGACGATAATACCGGCGAGCGAGGAAGCTTCGAGCAATTTGTGGATCGAGGTGGAGTGCCACCATTGGGCTACGTCTTGTTCTTTGCCTTGACTAGCCATGACGCCCTCGTTCGTGATGATGTGGCCGAGGTAATTGACCTCCGGACGCATGAATGAGCATTTTTTTCTTTTGAGGTACAGGGTATGTTGGCGAAGCGTCGCGAGAACCACCCGGAGATGCCGAAGGTGCTCCTCCTCGAGGCCAGCGTAGATGAGGATATCGTCGAAGAACACCAAAACAAATCGCCGAAGGAATTCCGCAGGACCTCATTCATAAGCGCCTGGAAGGTGGATGGTGCATTGCAGAGACCAAAAGCCATCACCAAGAATTCATAATGGCCATGGTGTGTTCGAAAAGCCGTTTTCTCAACGTCGTCTTCCCGCATCCGGATCTGATGATACCCCGAACGTAAATCAAGTTTGGAGAAGAATTTGGCGCCATGCAACTCATCAAGAAGCTCCTCGACCACCGGAATTGGGAATTTATCTTTGATGGTCTTTGCGTTGAGTGCTCTATAGTCGACGCAAAAACGCCAAGAACCATCCGCCTTGCGCACCAACAGTACTGGCGAGGAGAAGGGCGATCGGCTAGGCCGAATCAGCCCTTGTGCCAGCATCTCCGTGCATTGTTTTTCAATCTCGTCCTTCTGACGGTACGGGTATCGGTAGGGTCGCACCACCACCGGATCCGTCCCTTCTGTCAAGACAATGCGATGATCACAAGGCCGTGGTGGGGGTAGGCCGTGCGGTTCCTGGAAGAGGTCATCAAATTCAATCAAGAGGGACTCCACCTCCTTGTCTAAGGTGGCCTCTAGGTGGTGCGCAAGCGTGCCTGCCATTCTGGTATGACCCTGCAGTGTAACCTGCTGATCCTTCATATCAAAAGTCATGCGAAGCTTGTCGAAGTTCCACTGGATGTCCCCCAGGGTCTGAAGCCACTGAACTCCCAATACGACCTCAAATCCCTGGAGAGGAATCACCAAGAAGGGTGTGCAGAACTGATAAGAATCAATGAAGAAAACGCCCTGGGCGACTTGCCCCAGACACGGCAACTCTTCTCCATTGGCCACGCGTACCCTCTGGGCCCCGCCCGGCTCCTGCGAGACCCCCACAATTGTTGCTGCGTGGCTACTTAAGAAATTATGTGTGCTGCCACTGTCAATTAATCCCACGAGCTGGCGACCGCCCAGAGACACCATAACCTGCATCGTCCTTCCCCCCTTGTGCCCCCTCATCGCCATGGCTGATAGCGCCGCCATCACTTCCTCTTCCTCCAGGACCTCCTCCTTCTCTGCCTCATTCACTACTTCACACAAAAAAAGTTTCTTGCATTGGTGCCCCCTGGAGAACGCTTCATCACAATTGAAGCAGAGGCCCTTTGCCCTCCGTTCTGCCATCTCGTCTGGCGTGAGGCGACGCCGGTATGGGGATGACCTCGCGGTCGGCTCGAGCCGGCCGAGCCGCTTCGCCCCTGTTGTTGATGTGCGCGGCGTGGATGCAGGGGCCGTCGCTGTTGGCGGCTTCGCTGGGGAAGAAGGCGGCGGTCTTCCCACCGACCCGCTCGAGTATGTCGTCCCACCGGTCGCCGGGGTCCGACTGAAGACCGTCTGGCCGCGGTGGAGGCACGACTGCGCCGCCTTCGCGATCCAGAGATCCTCCCGCCTCTCCGCTTCTCGAGCGAGCCCGACCGCATCGGCCAGGTCGCGGGGCCGATCCCGGCGGACTTCCGCCGCTAGTGTCGCCGAGAGTCCTGCTGTGAATAGCTCCACCTTATCGCTCTTTTTCAACCCCGATGTTCGGGCGAGGAGTCGCTGGAACTCTCGTGCGTACTCCGTCACCCTCCCCTCCCCTTGCTTCAGATTGGAGAGGTCTCCAAGAGGTCCTGATGACGAATACCCCGAGAACCGCTGGAGAAAGGTATCGCAGAACTCCTCCCAACTGATGGCCTCGTCTTCCAACTCCCAATTGTCTAGTACCTCTTGCGCTTCTCCCCTCAAGTGGAGGCCGGCCATCTTGACATACTCTGGCTCCGGAATCTGGTATAGCTTCCCAAAGCGCTCGCATTGTTTGAGCCATAGCAGGGGGTCTTCCGAGCCGTCATAAATTGGAAGCTCATACCGTGGTGCCCGCGGAACCCAGCGGTGTGCATGGCGGTCGTGGTGACCTTCTCCCGCCCGTTCCAGGTTCTCCTCTTCCCCTTCATCAACCACCTCGTGATGCGACGAAGGTCGATGGTTCTGAGGACGCGCGCCACTCCTCTCTGTTCCGACCGGCGATTCAACCGCAGGCTGTTTCCCAAGAACCTTGATCAATTCCTCCAATTTCTTCTCCAGTGTCGAGAACCTCCTATCCGCGGCGACCTCCTTCTGTTCAATAGAGATGCGCAGCTCGGTGAGGCCCTTCTCAACCCCCGAGACCCGCTCCTCTGATTGAGACATGGTCGGATCGCTTGGCTCTGATACCAATTGATACGGATGTTCCTTCTCGAACAATCGCGTACCGGGTTTCAGACCTGAACGAGAATTAGTGGAGGACGATGTCGGAAAACGACGACGACCTATGATAATAGTAGGGGGCGGTACGGAGCCACCGGCCAGTTGTCGATGGCAGCGCCTGTTACTGGATTTAGTTGGCAATCAAGCATGCCGATCCCCCTGGCCACGCACCTCTATTTATACTGATAACCATGAAGGTATTACAACTGACTCCACATCCCAAAAGATAGAAAGTCTAAAGATAGAAACTCTAAGGATAGAAAGATTCTGAAAATAGGTAATAAGATTAGGAATTTCCTACTCCTGCCCTCCCCCTTATGCGCCCTGCATGTGGCGCCTAGTATATACCCTATCTGCATCCCTATCACTTACATAATGTATTGTGATGTATTTTATAATTCAAAATAGAAAAAGATGTGCATGCTACCATAGACATCTTGTCATGGAGGAATAAATTGTATTGTATTGGTCTAGACTGCCATTCCTACTTGTAATTTTTTTAGTTGCTGAGAAATTAACTTCCTGTAATATGTGCTGAAAATGAAATATGTCTTGATGTAGGATCCAAGATTTCAACCTGATCTCTCCAGTACATATTCACCAGAAAAATGCAATGTTGATTGCACTTGTGATAACGACAAGAATCAATGCACTTACGAGAGGCAGTATGCTGAAATGAGCTCCAGCAGCGGGGTGCTTGGTGAGGACATTGTGTCATTTGGCAGAGATAGTGAACTTAAGCCACAACGTGCTGTTTTTGGCTGTGAAAATTCTGAAACTGGAGATTTGTTCAGCCAGCATGCTGATGGCATAATGGGGCTGGGCCGTGGTCAACTTAGCATAATGGATCAGCTTGTTGATAAGCATGTCATAAGTGATTCATTCTCTCTGTGCTATGGTGGAATGGATATTGGTGGTGGTACCATGGTACTTGGTGGAATGCCTGCTCCTCCTGACATGGTTTTCTCACGTTCAAACCCTGTTCGCAGGTATTGTTAGTAGTTATGCACACCAACAGGGGAATTTTGTTCTTTTTTTGGGGGGAATGGGTTGGGGGGTTCTTGTATTTTACTATTGATACATCTCCTTATTGATTAACTTTGGAATGGCAACAGTCCATATTACAACATTGAGTTGAAGGAGATACACGTTGCTGGAAAGGCATTGCAGTTGGACCCTAGGATCTTTGATAGCAAACATGGGACTGTCTTGGATAGTGGAACCACATATGCGTACCTGCCAGAAGAAGCGTTTGTAGCTTTTAAAGATGCTGTAAGTTATGACATGATTTATCCCTCACCTAGTCACCTCCATTACATTTTTGAATTGCTTTTTCTATTTGGTAGGATCTTTGTTCTGTTATAGTTATGTTCCCTTTATATAGAGTATATTTGCTTGGTTTCATGCTTTTGCAATTTACCATGTCAAAAAGATGGCATCTGTCTAGCTTCGGTTGGTAACGAGGAATTAAATGGCACACCTGCCAATTTTAACTTTTAAGCATTGCATAAAGAAAGTCAACCATCTTGATGACTACTAAATGAGTGTCTATTGTTTTGGATAAAGGAGTGTTACTCTTACTTTGGCATCATCTTCTTTTGTATGCCTACTAGTCAATCTGTTTGTCAACTTTTCTCCATCCATTCTCTTAGTTGTTGCTATGCAAATTTATTTCTGGTTTACAAGGAATGCTTGTGCACCATCATTTTATTTGGTTTCTTTATGTCATGGAAACTAAATGTTTTTTATGTTGCTCTTACATCTACTTTTTTGGAAATGAACTACTGGAAGAGTTTGCTGTAATGATTATGTTTTCAATCAATAGGTGACTAACAAAGTACACACACTCAAGAAAATCCGTGGCCCTGACGCAAATTACAAGGACATCTGTTTTGCAGGTGCTGGAAGGTGATTTTCATGTGATAATAGCAAATTCTTTTTTCATTCTCAACATTCTTCTATTGTTCTCTGTAACATTCATATGGACTTTAATATTTATCACTTTATTTCCAGGAACGTCTCTCAACTATCAGAGGTATTTCCAGATGTTGACATGGTATTTGGAAATGGACAGAAGCTCTCACTTTCACCTGAAAATTATTTATTCCGGGTATGAGAAATTACGAAATTAAACCTTTTTGAATGAACTGAGATAACATTTTCTTACTTTGCTTGTTGCTGCTGTCTGCTGATGTTATGTCTGCCCTCCAATTTTTGAAATAAAGCACTCCAAAGTTGAAGGGGCTTATTGCCTGGGTGTGTTCCAAAATGGGAAAGATCAAACGACACTATTAGGGGGTAAGACATTCAACTTCAGGAGGAACTTCAAGACTATTTGCATTACACTCCCTTTAACATTTCTTATTTATGTTATTTGCACTACATGGATTACAATTTGCTATGCTGTTGTGTGTCCGCTGACAAATTATCCTATGTAGGCTATGCATTATTTTGTTTCTAGTCTCTACTACTTTCCGAATCGTATTGGATGGTATATGCTGAACTTCTCTTACATGTGTTGGCTTATAAATTGCACAAGCTTACTAGATTTGTGTGGTAGCATTACTTTTTTTTTACTTTATCTACATACTCTGTTTTTTAATGACTGACATGTTGACTTTACTATTCAAACTTTGATCGTAATTTTCTTAATGATGAATATGTAAATATTTACAAATATACAATATTATTAAAATATTTCATGACAGATCTAACAATACAATTTTCAATTTTCATTTTCCCTAACTAGATATTTTAAAAAATATTATTGGTCAAAGTTTTAACTGTAAAGTCTGCAGTGTCAGTTATTAAAAAATGGAGGAGGTATAAAATATTACTAGTATATGATGTATGATAGAAAGGGTATGCACCTATATTCTGACCATCTAATGCACCTGCATTTGCTTGAAATTCGGTTAGAAAACTGCATGACCGACTTGGAAGAAATGTTTAACGTATTGTGTCCTTATTTTTTCAGTTACACGTGTTCTCCTAATTTCAACCTTTTGAGATGGTTCATTAAACAGTCTGAGCTCTGAGCTGACTTTGTCAGTATAGCTTATTTCTTCATCATTATATCAGTTTCTTTCCTCACTTGTTCAAATCAATAGTCAACTTGTGCAAGCTCGAAATTTGTAGCATAAAACCTGATGACCATAAATGCACAATATTACCCTCCTTTTATGAATAAAAACACATAGATCTATGTTTTGTCAAAGAAAACAAACAGGTCATTATTTGTCTTAGGTTATTAGTTGTTTATAAAGAAACCAAAAACAAGCAGCCAGAAGTCTCGTTCCAGATTTTTGCCAACTTAGAGCCATGTGTTTATGGAGTAATAATCAGGCAAAAGATGACCCTACAGATGAAACTTTCTATGTAATGGTAGTTGCTGGTTGTAAACTAACACAAGTATTGAGCTGAGAACTTTGTCAGAAGTGATAGGAGTCAAAGTAAAGCAATATCTATA
This sequence comes from Rhipidocladum racemiflorum, assembly GCA_036346355.1. Taxonomy (NCBI): domain Eukaryota; kingdom Viridiplantae; phylum Streptophyta; class Magnoliopsida; order Poales; family Poaceae; genus Rhipidocladum; species Rhipidocladum racemiflorum. The sequence continues at coordinate 7,506,999 of CM070581.1, forward strand.
GATATTTCTATTTTTTTGTATCATGATTTTTTTAGCTTTGTGGGATTTATTCAATATGAACATGCTTGCATAGTTTTCATGGTTCTTTGTATTTGCCCATTTGGAAATCTTTCCCTCGTGAGTGGCTAAACTAGAGTGATCTTACTGGCAGGAATCATTGTTCGTAATACTCTTGTAACCTACGACCGTCACAATGAAAAGATTGGCTTTTGGAAAACTAACTGTTCGGAGTTGTGGGAGAGGCTCCATATTAGTGGAGCTCCTTCACCATCACCTTCAAGTAATTCAGGTTCAGAAGGAGACATGTCACCAGCTCCTGCTCCTAGTGATTTGCCTGGTTTGTGCCTACTTAACATGTCTCTTTTCATTTTTAGTTACCTTATACTATTTCTATCTTGATTTAATGTGCTGATGGACATGATTTGTCATATCTGGTCTTCTGCTTGCAGAATTTGATGTTGGTCTCATCACTGTTGATATGTCCATAAATGTTACCTATCCAAACCTGAAACCTCACCTGCATGAGCTGGCCGAGCTGATAGCTAAAGAGCTGGAGATTGACTCCCGGCAGGTAAGGATGAGGCATACCATGTGACTGTTACGATTGTTCTAGATGTTTGAAGATTGGTGCTTTTTCAGTCAGGAGTGAGAACAGCTGTTCTTGCTATAATTTAATTCATTTTGCACTACTCTTAATTGCTCTTTAAGAGCATACTTTATGATGATTTGGTGGAAGTTGCTCTTTGTGTTTTACAGGTTCGAGTGATGAACGTTACAAGCCAAGGAAACTCTACCCTAATCAGATGGGGTATTTTCCCAGCTGGATCTGCTAACTCTATGTCTAATGCAACAGCAATGGTAGCATCCACTCTTGCATCGATGATGACTATTCAATATCTGTTTTTTCGCAATGATTAACTTATTATATTGACATATTATAGGGTATCATTTATCGGTTAACTCAACATCATGTTCAGTTGCCTGAAAATCTTGGCAGTTATCAGTTACTCGAGTGGAATGTGCAACCTTTATCCAGAAGGTGAGGAAATGCTCATTACAAGTTAAAGCTTGTACTGTTCATATCGTGTATTAATTCATTCTCGTGTTCTCATTTGGGCATCTCCTCCAGGAGGATTTTAGTTATTTTAAAAGAAAGAAAGAAAACTAGTTTCACCCTGATCTAAAATTATCAGGGCAAGATCCCTTTCAACATCTACTTGCAAAGGTTTAAAAACTCAGAAGGAAACACAAAATATTCTATTTTCTTTCGCTTCTTTTGTTATATTTATGTGCTTGAAGCACATAAAGGAAAGTCAGCTACAATAACTTCATGATCATGTATACATCAGCATCATATTTTAATACTGCGTTGTAGCTATTCTCACACTGATCAGTATCTTCATTGTCTTTTTCCTATTGTTTTTCTCTTCTTGGACAGTAGCTCTAATGCATAGTTCTGTTATAAAATATGTAATGGTTGCATGCTAACATGGGAAACCTGAATACATGATGAAGTTGTTTAGAAATTAGAAGGAATTGTGCATCTAACAGAAAATCTTTATCGCCTATTTATTTAAGGAATAACCAAAATGGCATAAATTTAGTATGTGCAGTTAGTAATGCATCCAGTTGCAACTTTTCTTTGTGTTCTTCAACTGTTGTTTTCTTCTGCATTTGCAATCCACCTGAATTGTATTTTCTTCTGCATTAGCAATCTATCCATCTGGGTGTTTTGACAGTGCTAGAGAATTTACATTTGACTTTCATTTCCTTTTGGTACAGGTCATGGTTTCAAGAACATGTAGTCTCTATACTACTTGGAATTTTACTAGTTATTTTGCTGACTTTATCAGCCTTTTTAGTACTATATGTCTGGAGAAAGAAATTTAGGTTTCAAGGCGCGTATAGGCCTGTGGATTCAGTGGTTCCTGAGCAAGAACTCCAACCGCTATAATTTGGAGCTGTTCGACTGAGCAACATATAGGTGATTCTTTGGTAGAGATACCCCCGCGCGGGCTACCGTATTGCAGTGGTGCGCATCTTCTATTGAAGTAGCCCTTTTTCTTTGTATGTAACACAAGCTACAAGCTTACAGAAGAAACACAAGTTTACGTAACTTCCCGATTCCAAACTTAGAGCCTCTGTTCATAAACTATGTAGCCATTCATATCAAGAGCTTCCTCTTGTGGCTTAAGAGTAGAAGAAGGTTTTGTTCATGTGATGTAGATTAAATAGAATAGAGCAGACACAAAGCAACCGTGGACGGAATGTTGTAATATCTATTTGATTAATGCTGAGGATATTCGCCTTTTCTTCAGTTAACTTTGGTGTGTTGCTGTCCACGTTTTATTTCAATGCTCACGGTTCGCTTGTAAGGCGTGGCGATGCTCTGGATGAGGATATTCTTAATCATCTTTCTAGGGACAATTTTTTTTAGAAGTGCTACTGTGCATCTTTTTTAAAAAAATAATTGTACAAATATTAAAGTATAAATGAAAGATAGATAATTCTTTGATAGCTTGTTAGTCGGTCTTGCATGCAGAGCCTGTGGAACGCAGTCTTTGCACTGTAAGACTACCGATTCTTGTGGGCATATGTGTACGCCTCAAGTCAAACAAGCATTGTTAGATGTTATCTAAGGGTTAAGTCTTGATCTTTAATCTAGCCTAAGTCATGATCATATAAATGAGTAATGCGGAAATGAAACATTAAGCACTAACCCGGTGAGATAGATGACGCCATTTGTTCGGTCATCGGTGAAGAGGTAGCAGGGAGGTGAACGCCGACGTTGACGCACTATCTTTGAACCGTCCTTCGAGGTTCCTTCAGCGTCAGTGAGAATCGGTAGAGGTTTTAGGCTTTTGGAAGGGAGAGAGCGTGTATTAGATCGTCACTCAAAACACGAGCTCACCCTTCCTATATAATGTGGCGCTGAGGATCTCGGGGGCAAGCTCTATTGTATGGAAGGCGCCTCCGATCATGGCGCGAATTTGGAAGGGATTAGTATTTAGGAAGGTTTTGATTAGGAAAGTGATTGCTGTGGAATTTGGGTGGCAATATCACATGCAATCTGCTGGGATCAACCAACAGGCGGAGGCTACGAGGCTGGTTTCCAGTGGAGACGTGGCACGCTCACTAGGAACGACACGGAGTCGTTGATACAGACAGGGGCGTATCCAGAGGGTGGTCCCGGTGGGCCACGGCCCACCCAAAAAATCCTCAGCCTAAAGCCTAGTGACACGTAAACTAGTATAAAGTAGTTCAGTAGTTCTATTCCCGTTCGTGATCTGCATGTGTTAGATGTTGTCGTTCTTATATTAGTTCATAAATTGCTAGTTGATCATAATATTAGATTATCTATCGATTGGGATGTTGTTCTGTTAATCTTTTGAAGTAGCAGCTATGTTGCTTACTATTATCATTAAGCCAGTTTTTTGGTTTGCAGCAGTAGGCATCTACTAATTAATCGATTGCTTTGAGCATATTTTGTCATGAGAAAATTAGACTTGTAGCTTCTGTTTCTGTTACTCTCGACTAGTGATTTTTCTAGCTCTTTATAAAGGGCAAGTACTCTAATTTCAAAGTTAAAAACTGAGTTTTAATTGTGCTTCGCAAATTATATGCAATGCACCGACTGCTGACTACAGTACAGATCGTGTGAGGTGTGCGCGAAGGTTCTACGAGTGACTGTGCTAGTGCTGAGTCTGTTCATGTGTCTATATATTGCGTGTACTGGTATGTTCGGAACGTAGTAGAGAGAGTAGCTAGGAAACCAGAAGAACGGCGCTAACTTAAGTCCGTTGTAATCTTGAGTCGGTAGACGTTTCAAAGTGTATGTTCCTTGTATTTTTTGGATCAATCGGATTCGGTTCGCTCGGATGGCGATGGCCGTGGCAGTGATGCTGGTCGCTGCGCAGGCACCACCAAAAACTGCAGGTAACTAGCTGCGCTTCCTTTTTCTGTTTGTAACCTGGGATCCCCTGTATTAGATATGATGTGTGCTGTTCAAATTGGAGGATTTTTTTTCTAATCCTGCTTCACTGACAACCTATTGCAACTTTGTATATTTAGTACTAGCCCGTAAGCGCGGCGCACGCGAACGAAAAATGACCTCGCTTTTTTTTTCTGGAGAAAAAATAGACCTAGACGTATTTTCAAAATTTCTTGAGGCTCGAGAACCCTTAGAGATCGAGCCGGAAAAAAAATACACATCTTTCTGTTGGCGAAAATATTTTTATTGGGGAAAACAGAGCAAAGATCTAGTTTTCGAAGGAAAAAATAGACATAGACGTATTTTTTTTGGAGGCTCCAGAACCCCTAGAGACCGAGACGGGTAAAAAGTACACATCTTTCTGTTGATGAAAATTTTTTTCGAGGAAAACGGAGAAATGACCTGGACATAAAGAGCGGGGATCTATTTGTTGCGCGATGCACGCCGCGTGCTTGAACGAAAAGTGACCTCGCATTTTTTCATGGAGAAAAAATAGACTTAGACGTATTTTCAAAATTTCTTGAAGCTCGAGAACCCCTAGAGACCGAGCGGGGGAAAAAGTACACATCTTTCTGTTGACGAAAATATTTTTATCGGGAAAAACGGAGCAAGGATATGGTTTCCGGAAGAAAAATAGACATAGACGTATTTTCATATTTTTTTTTTGAGTCTCCAAAACCCCTAGAGACCGAGACGGGTAAAAAGTACACATGTTTCTGTTGACGGGAATATTTTTTTCGGTGAAAACGGAGAAATGACCTGAACATAAAGAGCGGTGACCTATTTATTATATTTTTGGATCTGATCGCTATCCCGAAAATTTAGAAAAGGGCTCGTCCGCGATTCGTATTTAACGGGAGGCTCTTTCTGTAAAACGGCGAAGAGGGGACCCAAACGCGGACTGAAATAAAATTCTTCCCATCACAAAAAATTACAAAGGACCTATTCGTAAATTCATAGGGACCTATCCGTAATTCAAGAAAACAGGAGGGTTTTTTCGCAAGATGGCTGAAGGGACACGTGAGGGTCCTCAGTGACCTATTTGTTATATTTTTGGACCTGGTCGTTATCCCGAAAAATTAAAAAAGGACTCGTCCGTGATTCGTATTTAACGGGAGCCTCTTTCCGTAAAACGGCAAACAGGGGACCCAAACGCGAACCGAAAAAAAATCTTCCCCTCACAGAAAATCGCAAAGGACCTATTCGCAAATTCTCAGAGACCTATCTGTAATTCAAGAAAGCAGGAGGGCTTTTTCGCAAGATGGCTGAAGGGACACATGGGGGTCCTTGGTGACCTATTTGTTATATTTTTGGACCTGATAGCTATCCCGAAAAATTAGAAAAGGCCTCGTCCGCGATTCGTATTTAACGGGAGCCTCTTTCCGTAAAACGGCGAACGGGGGGACCCAAACGCGAACTGAAAATTCGTCCCCTCACAGAAAATCGCAAAGGACCTATTCGTAAATTCACAAGGATCTATCCGTAATTCAAGAAAATGGGAGGGCTTTTTCGCAAGAAGGCTGAAGGGACACGTGGGGGTCCTCGGTGACCTATTTGTTATATTTTTGAACCTGATCGCTATCCCGAAAAATTAGAAAAGGGCTCGTCCGCGATTCGTATTTAACGGGAGCCTTTTTTCGTAAAACGGCGAACGGGGGACCCAAACGCGAACCGAAAAAAATTCTTCCCCTCACAGAAAATCGCAAAGGACATATTCGTAAATTCATAGGGACCTATCCGTAATTCAAGAAAACAGGAGGGCTTTTTCGCAAGATGGCTGAAGGGACACGTGGGGGTCCTCGGTGACCTATTTGTTATATTTTTGGACCTGATCGCTATCCCGAAAAATTAGAAAAGTGCTCGTCCGCGATTCGTATTTCACGGGAGCCTCTTTCCGTAAAACGGCGAACGGGGGACCCAAACGCGAACCAAAAAAAATTCTTCCCCTCATAGAAAATCTCAAAGGACCTATTCGTAAATTCACAGGAACCTATCCGTAATTCAAGAAAACATGAGGGCTTTTTCGTAAGATGGCTGAAGGGACACGTGGGGGTCCTCTTCGAACGCCCTTCCTCTGAGCTTTAATACTGTAGGATTCGCGCGACTCATGAGACGTATGTATTATTTTTCTTTCTCCTGAAAATAGTTGGTACTCCCTCTGGTTCCATAATACTTGTCGTTTTGGACAATGGCACGGTCTTCGAAATACAACTTTGACCATCAATTACTAATGAGATTTATTTATAAAATCAGCAAAAAAATATGATATTGTGAAAGTGTTTTTCAAGACGAATTTATATATATAGTTTTCATATACCCAATCCATATAGTTTTAAAAAAATTTATAGATAGAATTTTAAAACTTTGATTTAGGAGAAGTCTAAAACGATAAATATTATGGAACCGAAAGGAGTACGTGGTTTGTTTCTTTCGCTACTGCCTCGTGAAACCGCTATAAGATGGTCCAAATGCATGGGATAGCCACTAGGGGTGGCAATGGGGACCCGTTCCCCGATCCCCGGCGGGGAATTCCTCTATTAGGGGACGGGTATGGGAAGAAATCGTTCCCCGCGGGGATGAAAACGGGGAAAATTATTCCCCCGTCGGGGATGGCGGGGACGGAGACGGGGAATTTTTTTCCCCGCGGTTACCCGAATTTAGTTTAGTTCAATCTAGTTGTTAAATTGCAAATATATTCTCTAGCCCTTCATATTCGAATTTTCATAAACGGGACAACATAATCTTCAATGAATGCACGCATTCTTTTTTCCTTACTCCTTGATAGGATTTTAGAGTTAAAATGGCTATAAGAGCTCTTCTCTTTTATGGAATTTTCGTGGGGATGGGTCCCCGATGGGGCCTCGATACCCGAACGGGGATGGGGATAGGGGGATTTTCTCCCCCAGGATGGAGAACGGGGACGGGGATGGGGAAAATTTCGGGTCACGGGGATGGGGATGGGGAGGCACTCCTCGGCGGGGAATGCCCCCGTTGCCACCCCTAATAGCCACCTCGAGTATGCTACTTAGGCCTCACCCTGACTATAGGCCTGTCTATCTTGCATGTTATAGAAGAGCACATCCTATTGGGAGGCAATAATGGTGTTACCTCAAGATTAATCTGTGCACTGTCGCATTAGGTCCAGATCAGCCACACCACCCACATTCCTTTTAAACTGCACGTCTATCCAGCGACCAATGGCATCAATACCTGAGGCGTAGCGCAGGCATTAATTCGCTCGTCCTTGTGAGAAAATCAAAGCCTTATTTGCTGTACGTAGTTTGGATCTTCTTTTTCTTCTTCTTCTTGAGCATATACTAGTTACATGTCCGTGCGTTGCTACGAAAAACAAAATTGATAACTAAAAATAAAGATTAAAAAACCAAAAAAAATATTTCACAAGATCAAACATCTATCTTTAACACTTCGTTTCTTGCGAAAGCTGGCTGATTAAAGCAACGCTTCGTTTCTTGCGTAGGGCAATTAAGCAGGGTAATTAATGACGTGGGAAGAACAGACCACTGCCACCAAGTGCTGCTTTAGAATAGTAGAGAATAGCCTATGAGGACTGCTGGAAATTATTGTCTGCTCGGTCCATATTACCATATACCTGTCCTTGTTAATTATAGCTTATTTAAGGATCTCAAAACCCTCATAATCTGGTTGGGGTTGGGCGACGATGTATGCTGATCAAGGAGTTACCTGCCCCTCCTTGGGTATAGTTGAATATAATTGACCTTATATACTTGTATTATTTTACAACAACACACCATTTTCTTACAGATAGCAAAATTATATCTTATTTTGTCAAATTGAAATTCAGATAGTGGAGGGTGGACTAGGGTGGTTGGAAGAAATATCACCCTACTCTGGGAATGGGAGGCTAGAGGATTGAATTGTAACCATGGTTTTGGAGGAAATCATATCACATAAACAGCAGCCAAATTGATCCCTGCCTTCCTGTTGGCATGCAGAGCATCGGGTACATTGGTTCAGCAATCATGAATTTGTTCCTGAACCTTTTGTGTTCGTCTTAGTAATCAGGAGTTTGCTTCTGCAAATTACCAGCTCACTTGGCTTCTTATAATTTTTATCTTTTAGGCAGATTTGTGGAAGATGATTTAGTACGAGAAGCTTTACAACCAAAATTTAGCACCATACTAATTGATTAGCAAGGTTTGCTATGTTCGATTTCTTTTTGTATGATTGAGCCTAATGAAGGCATTTGCTATAGTTATCAACAAGTGGCTCAACTAAAAGATGCAAGGTTTTATTCGCATTATTCCGGTAGATTTTCAACTTAGGTAGAAATATCCTTTAGAAAAATTTAGGCAGTTCGTGTGTATTCAGATTAACCTTAGTTCAGGGTGCCAGTCCAACCATATTACACAATGAATCTCATATCTTTCCAGTTATGTATGCTTTTCCATAATTTCGTACCTTATTCATGAAGCCTTTCGAATGGAATTTTTCTACCTTGGGAGTTGGGAGAGAGACCTAGAGAGGGCGTCAGCGGGGAAAAATGAAGGGGGTAAACGAAAAAAAGAGTAGGAAGGGGGAAATGGAGGGAAAATGTGAACAGTAAAAACAGGGGGAAATAGATGGGAAAAAAAGAAGAAAATGGGAAGGGGGAAGGAAAAAATGGAGAAAATAATTAAAATTGTGAAATTGAAGTAATTAAATAAAAGTATGGACACTTAAATGTTTTGACTTCTAAAAATGTTGCCTCACTTAATCCTCTTCGATCTTTGTTCATCCCCCTGAGAGGGAGCAACAAGAGAGAATAGGAACTGAGAAAGATTGAGAGAGAGAGATGCGAGAGGGGGGGGGGAGTGTGAGATATTAAGAGAGATTGATTGATTGATTGAGAGAGAGAGAGAGAGAGAGAGAGAGAGAGAGAGAGAGAGAGAGAGAGAGAGAGAGAGAGAGAGAGAGAGAGAGAGAGAGAGAGAGACTGATCTGATGAGAGAGTTTGAGAGAGAGAATGATCGGGCGAGAGAGACTGATTGGGTGTGAGAGAGAGGTGAGCAAGAGAGATTGAGAGGGAGCGGGAGAGATTGAGAGAGCGTGCGTGAGTGAGACTGAGAGAGATTGAAAGAGAGAACGATCGAGATAGATAGCAACGATCAAGAATAAAATAAAATTGTCGACGATTGGAGAACGGGCTCCCGTCGAGCTTACTTGTTGAATGGGGGATCAACAGAGCCCCGTCGCACGGATCGAAGAGGGCGTTCGGCGGTCGGGAGAAGGAGAAGGCGGAAAAAAAAGAGACGCGGTGTTTTTTATCCTGGTTCGGGCCTCTCAGCGAGATAATGACCCTACTCCAAAGGTATTGTGTTCTATCTTTCGTGTGCCCTCACTGTTACTGAGATCTTGAGGGTTTAAATACTGACTAGAGATGCGAAAAAATGGCGCCTCCGGGATCACGCTATGCATCCATATCAGTGATCTTGCCCTTGATTCCCGCGTTATTTGAATTTCGGGTATGATTTCCCTTGATCTCCGGTGATTGGTTGCCTCCTTCCTTCCTCGCGGCTCATTTGAGCCCTCCGACCAAGACACGGAGCGGTCGTGGCCTCCACGAGCATGCTTGCTCGTGGGGGTGTGTTTGGTGCTTCATGAGCAGGTGATAACGCCGTATGCTCGGAGGAGAAGGAGGATGCTTTCGTTCGTTCTCAGAGCATCTTCCCTTAGTGCCGCAGTGGCCTGAGGTTTAACACGAAGTGCAGTGGTCCTTTGCGGATAGCCAATCCTGACAATGACTAGCCCAGGGTTCAAGTGGGAACCTCGGGCTTCCCTTGAGCCTAAGAAGACTTGAGGGGGATTGAATTTCCTTTGGTCGTGGCTCACGACCATTTCACGTCGGAGACGAGCTTCTTTACAGCCCGCGTGCTTGCTCTACAAGGCGGCGTCGTTTGGTTGTTTCTGCGGTTCTTCTCCGAAGCCTCCACAGAATGCAGTGTAGTTTCTCTAGGGAAGCGGCGCTTCCGCCGGTGTTGCTGCGATAGGCGGCGATTTTATCCCGCCTTCACTATCCTTTTAACCCTTTCTCTGGGAGAGGTGAGTCCCATTCGTCTCTTTGCTCGTCTTAAAAATCTTCCAAGAGCCCTAGCGCCCAAGAACCCTTTTCGCTCTCCTTCTTCTTGGCCATGAAGCGCGTTTTCAGAGTTAGCGGATGACCGAAGGAGGCTCCAGTGCTCACTGACGAAGTGCGTCGGCCCAGGCTCGAGTGCCGAGGATGATCTTGTGGCAAACTGCCGCTGAGACGGAGATCGCTCTCTGCGAGTTATGCGCCATCAACCTGGCTTGATCTGCCCGGGCGACTTCCTGCGCCTCCGTGCTTGCCTTCTGCGGTGCGAGATCTCTCATCTCCACCTCAACTCCATCCTTTCCTAGCAATCTTCTCCCGCTGCGAGGCTTACGTGAGTGTAATGCCCACGGCTAGCCTCTTCTTTCACTTTTATTCCTTCCCACCAGCGGATGGTTCCGGCTGCGTTTATCTTCGCCTTGGCCCAGCCAGGCCATACAGTACCCCCTCGTTGCTCTGAAGGACTCGGTGTCGGGTTGGGCAGCCTCTGTTCTACCGAGAAGAAGGCGGAGGGTCCCGGTGGTCTGGCAGGGAGGGCGCTCAGCCTCTTGAGGCCAGCCTTGCAGTGCAACCCAGGAAGGCGGGTGCTCAGGAGGCGATCGGTGAGCTTTGCCCGGATGGGGCTCCTTTGAGTCGAGATATCGCCAGGGACTTTACCTTCAACCGGGTGTCCCCCCCTGAAGCGCCCATGAGCATCCCTTCTTGAGGTGGCCAAGGTGTGACTTACCGGGAGGACAACGCGTATGTTCACCTGGACCTCTTTCCCAGAAACATCATTCTAGTGATCGGCGCTATGCATCAGTATATGCCTTTTGTCTTAGTCTTCGGTTGTGGCAGAGACTCAGAAGGCCAATTTGGAGACGATAAGTCGGAGATGTTCGGCGCCCAGAGAGAAGGAGGCGGCCAATCGAGGTCCCCAAGAATATTTTTGGACCGCGGCGGCGGTAAGTACATTTTCCTTCCGCTTCGAGGCATGTTTTGAGCTCATTCCTCCGATTTACTGTTGGCGAGAGAGAGTCGCCCTTGAGCTTGCGGTGTCGGTATATGCCATAAGCCGCCACCCGCCAGGGTTCCGTAAGAGAAGGCGGCGGGTCAGTCGCGAAACATCATCTCGCCTCAGCATGCGGTCGGTATGGGAGCCCGACCAGGACCCCTACCCGCACCTTGAGTCTGGCAGGCCAGCCGAGGAGGTAGCGAACTCCGCATTTAGTTCGATGACTTCAAGCGGAAGAAGCCGAGGCGATGGGCCGACGAGCTCATGAAGCGAGGAAGGCGAGGAGGATGCAGGTCTCTCCCAGGCCAGGAGGGCGAGAGGCGGATCAAAGGCCCTCGGGACCACCACTCGGGTGGTTGATGCCAGGGAGGAGGAAAAAGAGGAGGAGGCCGCCTATGCTCGTTAGAAGGGAGCGGAAGGTCGACCTCTCAAACCGCCTCGGCCTTTGGAAGAGGTCGACATGGACGATGTCGACCGGCGATGTACGCAGCCAATGACGCCGGCATGAAGGAGCGCTGGTGCAGTGTGGCCAGAGGCCTACTGAGGCCGCGCAGGCTTGTGGCGGCAAGCGAGAGGCGAGGAGGATGGCGCCATACGGCGAAAGATCGTTCTTCATTCTCTTATTAAGCTCTTGTCTTGCGACTTTCTTGAGCTAACCCACCTGTTTGGCGTGGCGTGATAGCTCGGATGTCGTTTTGGACTTCGCCGGATGGTGAGAGATTATCAACTCCGCGGTGGGCCAAAGCTCGGCCGCGTCGTCGGCCGTGATAAGCGAGGACGGAGGAGGCGGTGCTAACCGGACTCGGTGGAGCCCGAAACTTCCTTCGGCGGGACCGCGCTCCCTTCGGCGGCCGTGGAGCCCTATCCCGCGGAGGAAGCGAGCCGCGAGGGCCCGAGACCAAACGCCTTAGCCTTGGCCTGCGAAGAGATGATGCGAGGCGAGCTCAAGCGGCAGGAGTCTCAGAAGGAGCTTGGTCGCTCGACAACGACCCTTGGCCATGAGCCAAGGAGAGGAGGAAGGAGGAGGTCGTCCCCGGCCTAACTCCTTTGGTCCCGAGGCACGGCGCCCGCCACGGAGGTGCAGGGGCGGAGGTGATCGTATGATCAATCGCCTCATTGCCGGAGCATCGGTCGCCTCGGAGCTATGGAGAGGGACAAGAAGCGGAGAGTGATGCCCTCGATCCAATGCCTTGATCGGAGAGCATTGGTCGCCTCCGGTGAAGAGGAGCAGAGGCGGAGGTGGTTGCTAACGACCATTGCCTCGGTATGAGCATGGAGTGCGGCCTTCGTGGTTGGCGTCTGACCCGTATGATGGCGGCTCATGGGAAGGCGACCACGAGCAGCTTGGCGTGACGAGGATCGGCTTCAGGCGACCCGGTTGATCGAAAGGTGGTGGCCAGCCGTTGCTCTTCACGGGAGCACCGGTGCTCAGAGGAGCAAGACAGCAGCCAGCGGCCGGATGACAGTCAATCCTTCTTCGGCTGGATGTGCGACCGCTTCGCCAGCCAGGTCGTCACGTAAGCTCTTACGGTAAGTTTCCATGTTTCTTCTTTTTCTGCGAGCGATCTTCACGGGAGTGCATCGCTCTTTCCTTCTCCTTTCTCTTTACGCCAAGTTTCCGCTTGAAAGGCTATGGAGGATATCGATGCCACCTCGGTCTCAGCGAGAAGAAGTCTTGAGTCGTACCAGCAAGACGCCAAGATCGCCGATCTTGGCGTCGGGTCTCGAGTCTGTGAGGCCGACACAAGCGGCTGGAATCGGCGAGAGCCTCATCGCCGGGCTCGGGACCAGCTCTTCAGGCGAGGCGAACACTTCAGGCGAGTCTTGACCGAGCTTAAGAGCTGTGAAGCCAGACCTTTCGAGCTGGGGCCTTGAGGAAGCTTCCAGCTCAAAGGAGCGCGGCGCCTCCCAGGAAAGCGTCAGAGAAGTCGCGCGGCCCAGCGGAAGATCCCTGGACCTAGAGGCGGAGGTCGACTCCCTTAAGGGCGAGCTCAGCTGCCCTCCAGGCGGTCGTAGGACTTAGCTCTTTCTTTTTATTTTTATCTTGTGTAAACCACAGTAAAAACAACAGCGTTTTGGATTAAATGAGCATATTCGCAGGAGTTTGGTCCTTGCTGTTTTGCTTGAACTGCTTCGGCATATGCGTATGATCCGTTACTGCAAAAGAAAGCAAGTTCTGCATGGAGGCGTAGATACGAGCAAAGAAAATAAGTTCTGCGTAGATCAAATATCATAGACACGAGCAAAGGATCCTTGGTAAGGAGGGGCCGGGCGTTCCTATCATACGTAGCCCCCGCCATGGACAAGGTCGTGTCCTCAGCGATGCGAGCGAGTTTGTTCATGGGAGTTTTTAAGGGTCGCTTTGAGTCGTAACGATTTTTGAATTACTCGAATAGATCGGTTGTGTTTGAGTGAGCGTGAGCCGAAGCGGGCGAGCTTTAAACCAACAATACGAGCCACCATGCAGTGGTCAGCTGAGCCAGGGCTTAGAGTGGATGCTCGCGCTGGAGCCATGCATCTGAAAGCTCTTGTGGAAAGTGGGCGATTGAGGCGAGCATCCGTGGCCAGACAAGGAGATGGGGCGCACATACTTGTTGGATAAGTTCGTTCTGTAGTCTTTGTAGCGACGATGCTCGTTCGACAAGCGAGACGAAACTTCGAGAAAGAGGAAAATGATTTATTGGAAAAGAACTAAGGGCGAGATAGAGTACTCCAGCGTAAATTCTGTGGGATTGATCGATGTTCAGTCTTCGGTGAGCTCCCGACCATCTGGCATCGCGGTGAAACGACTAGGCCGGTAGTGGACATGGCCAGTGTAGGGTCCTTCCCCACCTTGGGTCGACTTGTTGGCCTTGACAGTCTTGAACTCTTCGTAAGACCATGTCGCCGAGCTTATGAGGCCACAGGTCGGATGCCTTAATTTGGCGCATGCCCTCTGACGAAACTTGTAGGTAAATTACGGAGAACAGCGCCGGGTCGCGTGTCGCCCGGCGAGGTCCAGTCGACGGCGCTCAACCTCTTGATCGATGGAATCGATCGGCTTGCACTGGGGAACCCAGCCACGATTGGCGGCGAATGGCCTCGCCGCAGTAAACGAGTTGGGGCGTCTACTGTGGCTCGACTTGTCGTGGTCGCGGATAGACCAAAGCGGCGGAAGCTCCTCCACCCACTTCTGCTTGTGCTTTGGTTGAGGGTCTTAAAGACTCTCTTTATGCCCTGGACTAGCGCTTACCCGTTTGCTCGCTCAGTGCTCATTTACTCTGTGGATGTGCCACTGGCCAAGCAGACCTTGGTCCCGAGCCTCCTCACACGGTAACTTTTGGAGCAGTTCAGCAGTGGGCCAGGTCCCATTGTCTGTGATAAGGCGGTTAGGTACCCGACCAGGTTACCACGTTGCTGCGGAGGAACCTCTTGGCCGCTGGCGAGATGGTCGAGCGGGCTCGGCCTCTATCCACTTAGTGAAAGTGTCGATGGCCACGAGCAAATGCCACTTGCCTTCTCGACCTCGGGAAAGGGTCCAAGGGCGTCGAGCCCCAGTCGAGAATAGCCGCAGCGGTATGGTTTGTAGGGGCATATCTTAGGTTGTGAGTTTCGCGAGCATGGGCGGCATGCTTTCGGTCGTCACGATTGATCGCGTGTCCGTCAAGGCGCCAGGCCAGACAATCGAAGGCTTTGCTCACAAGCGTTCGAAGAAGCGAATGAGCTCGCACATTCCTTTCGTGGATATCACGAAGAAAGTCTACCGCCTTCACTGGGAGGCAGCATTTGGAAAGGATTCCTAATCGCCTTTTCCGTATAGGTCGCCTTCGATCGATCTGTCTTGAAGATCGCCTTGATGGCAGGCAGCTTCGGCTTCTTCCTCGGGCAATGTCCCATGCGGTATTGGATGAATGGCGTCATCCAATTTGCGCTTTTGCTCGAGGAATGAGACCCTACCATGGTCTCTGGTGCCTCCTCTTGGAGGAATGGAGGGCTTATGTAGGTGCTCGGCAGCACCCCATGCGGCGGTTTGGAGAAGCACCACTTGGGCATTTTTAATTCGGCCAGGGAATTATCCTTCCTGGGGATGGATTGCCGAAATTCTTGAAGTATTTCTCCATCTTCCTTACTTGACCAGTCTGGCGCCATTGAGGTCGGAACAGTACTCCTTGTTGACTGGACAGTTCACGACCAAGCGTGAATCGCCCTTCACGGTGGCGGATTGGACTCCTAGCGATTTGCATGCGTCGGCCAAAAGGCCTTCGTGCTCGCCGGCGTTGTTAGTCGCGTGAAATGTAGTTGGATAGGCGTCGGTAGCTTTCCTCCGTCAGGAGACCAAGATAGCCTTGACCCCAGAAGCGTATGCTTTCGGGATCGATCAAAATACAAGGTCCGTGAGTTTCCCCTCGAATCATTAGTCCGTGGTAGTGGTCATGGTGAGCCATTCGCCCGCAATCACCAGGACTTGTGATTTTATCGCCGTCTTGCGGAGAATACCAACCGAACTTCGAGTTCCATTGCCAGCAGCTGTCGACCAGCGTCTGATTTTCAGGATTTCCCTGGCGAGTGGGAAGCCGGTCGGCCTTCCGCGATCTTGTGTGCTTGAAAGTAGTGACGCAACCTTAGGAGGCCATTAGTAATGAGTACGAGTTTGGACCTCGGGGTAACGCTCCTTTGGTCCATGAAGTACTTGCCGACGTAATAGATAGGTGGTACCATCTCTTTCTCACTTGCCAACACCGAGCTCACGCGTCTGATTCGGGTTTGCCGTATAATAGCAATTCTTCCCCTGCGTGGGTGTGACGAGGGCGGGCGGCTTGGAGAGGTCTGCTTAGCTCTTTGAGCAGCGCGCTGACGCCTTCCTCCGAATCCATGTGAAGCCATCATGTTTGCGGAGGGCTTTAAAGAAAGGTAGTCCTCGCTCCCGATCGGGAGAGAGCGAAACCGCTTAAGGCGGCCATCCTCCCTGGCCGAGCTTGTACTTCCTTTACGCATGTGGGCGACCTCATGTTTCTCAATGGCCGATCTTCTCCTGGGTTAGCCCCAACGCCATGTGGCTTGAGCCAAGCACCTTGCCGGCCTTCACGCCGAATCGCATTTTTCTGGATTTAGCTTTATTCGATGCTTATTGAGGTTCTGAAAGTTTCTTCTAAGTCGAACGTGACCTGAAGTACTCTTGCTCTTGACAACTATGTCGTTTCGACATATACCTCCAAATTTACGACCTATTTGGTGCAGCGAAAGTCTTCTGCATGAGGCGTTGAAAGGTTGCTCGCATTTCTCAGGCCAGAAGACATGGTCGTATAGCGAGGAAAATCCGACGGGGTGATGAAGGAAGTCTTTCCCTCGTCTTGGCGACGGTGTCGATGATAGCCTGAATAGGCGTCTAGGAAGCTCATGATGCGCGGACCCGCGTCGCGTCCACCAATTGGTCTATGCGAGGCAGCGGATAGTTGTCTTTTTGGGCCGCGTTCAAACCCGTGTGGTCGGCGCACATGCGCCACTTGCCTCCTTCTTCACGACCAGGGTGGATTGGCTAGCCACTCGGAGTGCTCAATCTCTCTCGATGAAGCCGCTTTTAGGAGTTTATCAAGTTCCTCCGGATGATTGCTTGTTTTTAGGAAAAGCGTCTAAGTTTCTCTCTTTGGTTTTTGTCAGTGAACCGCTGCTTTGTGCTAATTACCTCCTTGGGACCCAGGCATGTCGGATGGTTCCCGGCGAACACATCACCTTGCTTTCGGAGGAAAGTAAGAAGCTCGAGTTCCTATTTGGGATCTAGGAAGATCCCAAATGAGAACGACCTTGGCCAGGAGGCTTCGTTGGCGAGCAGCCTTGGTCTCTCCTCCAGGTTGGAGGAGGCAAGTTTAAGTAGGAATGCTTCGGCTCTTGGTCGTGGCATGAGCCGAAGGCAACTGACCAAACCATATCAGCGCTCTTTAAATGCGCCCAATTGAGTGCGGACTTGTGGTTCCTTGTGGTTATGACTCCGTTTGGCAGGAATCTTTAGGCCTTGTCTGGCGTGATGCGGCGGCCATGAACTTGGCCAAGGCCCGCCAGAGGATGGCGTTAGGCCGATTTCGAAGTCTACCACCTCGAAGGTGATTAGCTCGGATTCAAGTATTACTTGGGCGCCCGAAACTTCACGGGCAAGGCGACACGCCCCGGAGGTTTGATCGAGGTGCGGGACTATCCCGAAGAAGGGCACGGCCACACTCTTGATTTTGGAGGAATCTGCATCTCGTCCAATACCTTGGTGCAATAAGGTCCAAAAGAGCTCCGAGTCTATGAGGACCCGACCGGCAGATATTCTTTGATGGTGGGGTTCACGACCATCGGAAGCCTTTGGGGTTTGGTCATCCCCAAGGGACAATCGTCTACGGAGAATGTGAGGGATATCTCCAGACCATTTCATTTCTTCTTGGGAGGCTTACTGGGTAACATGGTGCACTTCCCTTCTTGACCTCCTTTAAGTCCGGCGGGACTTGTGAAGGAGCCCCAGAAGATGACGCTATGTGATTCCTTGGTTCTTGATATTCCATTTCATCCTCACTTTCCTCGTGGGCTGTTTTCCTTTGTCGTTTCACCCTGATGCGGAAATCGGCATGGGACCCTGCCGTTGTAAATCGCTTCTCAGCGGTAGGTCCACGTTCGGCAATTAAAGTGAGGTCGTGCCGTCTTTGTGAAGTGGACAGTGAGGAGTCGCCCGTCGGTCGCTTGGTCGCCTCGTCGGTCAGCTTGGTCGCCTAAAATCCTCGAGGCACAGGTGGTTGTCCTCTTCCCAGAGCATTAGGCCCACTGGCAGGTCATTTCAGGTTGCCGGTTGTTGTTCCAACTGCGCTACCATGGCCGAGGGTTGCTTTTCTTCTTCTTCTTGATCTTCTTGTCTGCAGTCGAACCCTTTTGCTAGCCGAGGTCTCTAGGCCGGTGAGGCGGCGACTTCCCTTCATCGACATTTTCTTCCATTGGACGGCTTCATCTGCGTTGGCGTATCGGATGACCATTCGGAAGAAGCTCGTTATTGTTAGGATCAGGTGGATCTCCGTGTCTGAAGCGCACGCCTCGTACCGAACTTAGCTCGGACGATGACCTCGTCCGTATGTTCCGGGATCGAGTTCGGACCTGGATGAACCTCTGGGCGAATTGTCGCAGGTTTCCCGGTCCGTATCAAAGCGCTCGGTCGCTCTTTTCCAGGCGGATGTAGCGGCTTTCGAATTCGCTCGGAGTGCGGTGGCCCCAGGACCGTATGGATCCTTCCTTTTGATTGAAAAACCATGTCTGGCGGCTCGACTCCGGGGCCAAGTCGGAAGGTAATTTGTCATTACCCCCTCATCACCTCCGTGGCGAGGATAGCGGTAGTGTATATCGAGAGAATTCATCCAGGGTTACAGGTCCGTTGAATCTCTCGGCGTGGCCGAGCTTGAACCTGTTTGGCCATGCACGGCGTCCGGAGGAGCTTCGTGAACGGCGGCCGGCTTCAGGGGTTTAGCGGCGAAAACCTCGGTCGCAGCGGCCTCCACGCGGATCTTCCACCCAACGCCCGTCTTGGCCGTTCAGTCGAGGAAAACCTCATGCGTCGGTAGTCTGATGACCGCATGGTTAAGTGAGTGCTCGGGCGCTTCGTCTGGGCGATTATCTGAGATGCTCGCCCAGGGTTGCTCTGTAGCATTCGGGGCCTTTCGGATCGGGTCGGCGACTGAGGCGATCTCAGAAACATGGCTCGAGATTCATCTGTGCGAGCGCTGAGAGCGTTGTGATGGTCCGGGACACACTCGCATCCCGACCATGGGGAGGATCAGAGACTTTGGCTCGGCAAGCCTCTCCAAATCTTAAGCCACGACCACGCCATGGCACCTCTAAGTCTACTTGCTTTCGGGAAGCTAGCAGATACGGCCGCCCGCCAAGGCCATGGCCCGATTCTGTTTACCCGGTGGCGGCGAGCTTTGACGGCGCTTCCGATCTTGTCGGGAGTTCGGTACCGCGAGTTCCTTTCCGTGAAGCGCACCTCCCCTTTGCTCGCGGCGAATGCTGCATAGCGTCTTTCCCAAAGACGCCTCAAGTGGCGTCGTCGGCGCCTCGCAGTGGTCGTGCTCTGGCGGCGTCAGAATCCCTCTCCGGAGCTCGCGTGGCTCCAGCCATGTTGACTCGGCGAGGCGAGGCAGCGATGGGGACATCATTGTATCCCCCAGGGCCGCTCTGGTCGAGCTCTGGGTAAATCGCCTCGGGTATGTCCAGGCCATCGTAGAGCTCGTTGCGATCATCCTCGGGGTCTCAGGGTAATGTCTGGAATGGAGGATACGCCCTCGCATTCCGTGTCCGAGGAAAGGCTCCGGACTCGGTGTAGCGATCGATAGGATCGGTCACCCAGGCACGCGTTAATCGGCGGCGTAGTACCGTCGTCATCCTCAAGCGTGGTCAAAGACACAAAGGTCCCGAGTGTCTCCAGAGTTTGGCATCCTCGAGGATCTTGGTCCGCACGGGAATCAAAGCTATCGTCCCCACTGAGCCAGCGCCCATTTGTCGGCAATTGAGAGAAGCAGGCTCCGTCGAGCTTACTTGTTGAATGGGGATCAACGAGCCCCGTCCGCCGAATCGAAGAGGCGTTCGAGCGGCGAGGTCGAGGAAGGCGGCCTAAAAAAGGAGGCGCGGTGTTTTTATCTGGTTCGGCTCTCATACGAGATAATGACCCTACTCCCGATGTATTGTGTTCTATCTTTTCGTGTGCCTCCACTATTCTGAGATCTTGAGGGGTTTTAAATACTATGACTAGAGATGCGAAAAAAGTAAGCGCCTCAGGATCACGCTATGCATCCATATCCGTGATCGCCCTTGATTCCGCGTTATTTGAATTTCGGGTATGATTTCCCTTGATCTCGTGATTGGTTGCCTCCTTCCTTCCTCGCAGGCGCTCAGAGCCTCCGACCAAGACACAGAAGCGGTCGTGGCCTCCACGAGCATGCTTGCTCGTGGGGGTGTGTTTGGTGCTTATGACGGGCTAAGCCAGCGTGTCTTTCGGAGGAGAAGGAGGGATGCTCGTTTCGTTCTCCCGAGCATCTTCCCTTAGTGCCGCTTGGTCGGCGGGTTTAGCTTTTCACGGGGGTACCGTGGTCCTTTGCCAGATAGCCAATCCCCGACAAAAATGTAGTTCTTTTTTCTTTAATATTTGTATCCACTACTTTGACTTCGTGCGTCTCTAGCTCCTTTTCTCTCGTCGCAATAATGTAAATAGGCTGGGCCTGGGCTGGCACGGTATGAAATAGACATGAAGCGCAAATAGACCGTGTCTAGGCTCGCTGAAGGCGAGCTGGGCCGACGCGGCACGGCACAGCGGGCACAATAGACCGTTGCAGCCCGGTTCAAACACGAAATAAGATAAATCTGTGCCCCGGCCCAAACGCCCACCTCTGCACGCTACTGTCGTGACCTAGCTGCGATCCCCGCACGGCGCATGGACTGCATGAGAGCAAATTCGCATCTCGCGGTTGCCAAGGTCGCGCGTTCCACGACGAGCGTTTGTGGTGTCTAGTACACGCAATGGAAGACGAAGAGGCAAAACCAGAACGGGACTGCGCAAACGATTGCATACCGTGCGATGCCGGGAAATCACGCTGAATTCTGCAGAGAACGATGGATTTATGCCGAACCAAACCAAATCATGTCGCTGAATCGTCGATCACCCCCGCCTCGCGACCGTACAGCGGACGAGGCTGTACGAGGTTACAAGAAGAGGATAGTTTCGCTAGCATTGCTGATTCTATTAGGTCAATGACACAGCAAACCCCCCTAAATCTGCAGTAGATCGCGCATAAAATAAAAAAAAGGCCACAAGTCCAGAACTCCAGATACCGGAACACACTCCTCATCAACCAGATCTACTACACCAGCCCCTTGTTTATTCCAACAACCACACACAAAGCTCGATCAGAAAAGATGAGCGAATCCCTAGGGGCACTTGGGGCGCCCGCTCTTGGGGGATGTCATGTCCCTGTAGCACGGGCACTCGTCCTTGCTCGCGTACGGCCCCGACGGCACGCAGCCCTTGCACTTGCCGCAGCACATCTTGCACAGGCCCATGCACCGTCCGGCCACCTTCAGCGAGCACCGCTTCTGGCACTTGCCGTCGCACACGCTGTCCGGAACAACGGCGTCTGCAAACCCAGCCCATCCATCACATATTCACATGACAAAGGAGGCCGGTCATGCCCTGCAATCTTGCTCACTAGCTAGCACTAGCAGAAATGTACCAAGGAAGTGTACATGTGAGCGGCTGGTTTACCTGCAGCCACGGCGAGGCCCTGGTATGAAGCAACCAGGAAGAGGGCCAGGAGAGCTAGGGTGGCAGGAAGAGGCCTCATCTTCTCTCCTCTCCGTCTTTACCCGAGTGATTCGAGTGAGGTGAAACCGCAAACACCAGTGGGAGTGAAATGGTGGTGAGTAGGCTGTGTGATTTATGACCACTGTGCACACAGCGGGAAGGTTCTAGCTGGCCTGCGATTTCAATGCACACACCCGTCTCGAAGCCTTTTTGGTGTGAGGACCGAGGAGTGGGGAGTGGGAATCTTGCTGGGACGGCCATGAATGCCATGACGCATGCGCTGGTGCCGTCCGGACGACAGACAGGTGGCTTTGTCCGTATGCCCCAGCCTCATGTGCCACACCACCACCTTTTCTTTCCTTTCCTCGACCTCGTACATCTCCTACGACCAGGTTCATGTGCAAAACAGCTAGCTGTTGTTCAGTACCCAGTAGTCGTAGTAGACTAGTAGTATAGAGTAAAAAAGAGCTCTTTTATAATACACTAAATTAAATATGAACAGTTCATTTTTTTAATCTAATGAATCAGATTAACTAAAGTTTACTTATACGTCATAAGGTAGTAGAGTAGTAGAAACATCCTTAACAAATCAACGGTTAGATATAATGTTTACTACATATTCTATTCTATCAGTATAATACACGGTAAAAATTCTCGTAAAAAAACGGTTGATGGGCTAATATCATTTAGGCCTAGCATGCAAGTTCTAGGTGAGACTTCAAATACAAACTCAGAATTAAGGCCCAGTTATCGAAATACATGGCCAGATGCCACTGCGCAAACATACATGTTAACAAATTTTCAAGAACCGCAATTACGTGACAGTTTTCAGCGACGAAATGGTTAAATTTCAGTTGCTGTGAATAGAGGAGAACTTTATCGACCTAATCGAACGCACCAAGGCCATGGAACGAGCAATTCAACCTATCGACGTTGGCCGAGCGCGGCCACCGGGATGAGTAGAGGGATTAGCGCGCAAGCGCCGGCGCCGGCGCGTGCATGCAAACGGCGGCGGCGGCGAGCCGCGTGCATGTGAACAACCATGGGCTTCTCCTCCCCCGCAAGCTCAACCTCGAGCAACAGCGCGGTTTCGGTGATCGTCGAGTGGTGGGTGATCGCGCGGCGAGGCCGGCAGTAGCTATTTGCCCGCGCAGACTGGCATATGCGCTGGGATTGTTAAGCAAATCTCGGCAGTGAACCGTAGCGGCAAAGAAGATATTGCTCTGAGTGGAAAAACCCGTACTTAAGACGTTGCGGTTTCGCATAGAACGGGGCAGCAAGAAAGAAAAACTGACTTCAAATTTGTTCCAGCAAGTGAAGAACGAGAGAGGAGCAAAGAAGAAAACCAAATCTCACGTCTAGGTTGTTCACGAATTGCAGTCGCATACGAATCGCGGTGAAGAAGCTGTGGCAGCCGAACCAACGTACAGTTATCGGCCAGGGACATACCGAAGTGGCAAGGTTCAAGTTTTGATGGAAAGGTTTTTTTTTAATTTCGTCGGGATTATAAAACTTGGAGGGATATGAGATTCAGATTTCACCGAGATTTTGCGAAATCTCGGCAAGATTTCATTTCTTGACTGCAAGTGCCCTAATCCCAGTTGTGGCAGCCGAACCAACTTACAGTTATCGGCCAGGGACATACCGAAGTGGCAAGGTTCAAGTTTTGATGGAAAGGTTTTTTTTTAATTTCGTCGGGATTATAAAACTTGGAGGGATATGAGATTCAGATTTCACCGAGATTTTGCGAAATCTCGGCAAGATTTCATTTCTTGACTGCAAGTGCCCTAATCCCAGTTGTGGCAGCCGAACCAACTTACAGTTATCGGCCAGGGACACAATGAGGTGGCAAGGTTCAAGTTTTGATGGAAAGGTTTTTCTTAACTACTATGATTATAAAATTTGGAGGGATCTGAGATCTAAAATTTCACCGAGATTTTACGAAATCTCGTTGAGATTTCATTTTCCGATTGCAACTCGTTGAGATTTCATTTTCCGACTGCAAGTGCCCTAATCCCGACTGTGGAAGCCGAACCAACTTACAGTTATCGGCCAGGGACACACCGAGGTGGCGAGGTTCAAGTTTTGATGGGATCTAGCCTGAAACGGCGGCCTATCGTGTAGCTCTGCTGCTAGTAATTGCTACCTAACCAGAGTTGCTAAGGCTATTCCCAGTGCAAAGTATCATACTACAATGTCCAAGAATACCACATAGGATGAAAATTATGATACTGCATTGAAGAAACACTCTCTACAATGTATAGTATCATACTTATATGGTTAAAATAATTAATTGGTGTGATGTTGTGTCTATGAAAGTGGACCCAATGCGTTAGATTCTGTGCCACAGCCTAAGATATCGTGCCAAAGCAGTATCTTGCTCAAGATACAGCTTTCTTCTCCTTTCTATTTAATGTTTTGCCACATCAGCAAAAAATCATATGTGGTATCTATTTAATGAGTATGATACTACCCATTAGAAATAGCCAAAGAAGGCCACATATTTTAGAATTATAGGCCCTGGAATGCTATAAGGCCGTGGTCAAGTCTACGATGGGCCGAAGAGTTAGCTAGGCTGATAACCAGGCAGAAAGGCCGCGCTCTCGGTTTGTTTCTCAGTCTCCCTAGAAATCTAGAGAGAGAGAGAGAAATTCCGTGGTCCAAATATAGCCTTGCAGTCAGTGTACACTTTATGAGAAAATTCCTCACACGTCACTCAAAGTTTTTCCACCCCATCTACACCACCAAAAAAAAAGTTGGATCCCTTAAATGTCATTGAGTTTCTGCTTTCGTGCTACTTTGTGCCACCCCTGTCATCTCCAGTAGCGTGTAGCATGAGCCTGACCATGGGTGGCGATGCCGATGAGCTCTGAGCCTCTGACATGCATATGTATGCTCAAGTAACATGAGCACAGCGTAGAAGGAACAAGGTAGATACTCCCTCTGTCCCACAAAGAGTGCATTTCTAGTGTTTAAATTTTGTCCCACAAAGAGTGTATTTCTAATCCGTAGGGCCCAGCTGTAAATGTATGCATGCTCATTTAAGTGCTTGTGGAAACCGAAGCACCAACATGCTTGTGTATGGAGTAATGAGGGTCACATTGGTCATTTACCTTGCACACTAATCTGTCTTAAAAATCCTAGAAATGTACTCTTTGTGGGACAGAGGGAGTAGGAGTTACGGTTTTTTGGACGGAGATGCTCAGTTACATTCATTAGAGGTATTTTAGAGTTTTCCTAATTAGTTTATATTTTTGAATTCACCGAATACTTGTGATCTTCAGATGTTTCTTATCCATTCATTCGCTATTTATCAGTGTTACAGGACTTGTTTTATCGTAGAGGACAAATAATATGATAGAATTTTTTATCATTTTACCCCTTTCTGAATTATACTACCAATACTACAGATGGTAGTATAACTAGATCTAAATTGATTTCAACCATTAGATTTAAATGAATGAACAGCTTATATTAATTTTAATCCACCGTAAAAGAGCTCATGTATTAAATAGTAGACAATATCTTCCTCTCTTCTTCTTCTCTTTTATTTATATCGTCAAAAATCTTATATGATATTTTTATAAACAGTTAATATGCACTGTTATAAATGCCCTAGGGACGAGACGACTGGTGGCGACGGTGGCGTCATAGGGCCACCGAGCCCGGCGATGGTGGCCTTCCGGCGACGACGTAGTTGAATGGAGGAGTCTATATGAGCACCAATGGACCCAAGCGAATCTACCCATGTGCTTGGTCTGCCCGATGAAGATGGGCACTGGCCCAATACTATGCATGGCAAGGTCGCCGGCGCGAGCGAGTCAAGACGGTGGCGAGTTACAACGATAGGAGCCTGGGAACATGGGTTGGTCTGGAACTCATTTGCATGGAGGAAGAAAGGAGACATGGCCAATTTGAGGAATGGATGGTGGGAGGTAATTTTGGGATGGAGGTGGATCTAGGGGCGGAGGGACGGTGTGGCTTCATCGACGATGACGAGGAGGACGGAGTGGGCGCGGCGGCTCTACAACTCCTGGGGAGGTGGATGGAGTCTAGCTGTCTAGGGATAGGGATAGAGGGAGGACCATGTCCATGGCTGTGGTCATCTGCTGATCAGCGGTGTCGGGAGGATTACGAAGCACGTGGGTTTTTGGGTTGCTTCGGTGGACGCAGAATAAGAGAGGTAATCACGCATTTTTTTACTGCGACTTAGCAATGAACTCACTTCCATTTGATGGAAACGGTACGGAAGGGATCAAATAAGAAACTCACTGGCACGTAAGGGATCGATCTAACCATTTTTTTACTGTGAATTGGATTAATTAGCAATTTAATTAAATGATTAATTAAATAGTGTGATTAGTAGATTTGATTCCGTCGAGGAAGAGGAGCTTAGCGAGACAGACAATCTACCGAGCTCTTTGAATACGAGAGGTGACTCGGGTGGACTAAATTTACGGACGATTTTGAAGTGAGGGTAAAAAGACAAAACATTCAAGGAGTTAAGCTTGGTTTTACTGGCTCTAGCCTGTTAACAATTAATAAACTGGCATCACCTCCCGTGATCTACGGGCGAGAGATCTGATGGCGCTCACGTGTCGTGCCCCGCGCGGCGCTTACGTCGACCCGGTGGTCAAGGCGCAGCAGGGAAACAAACGGCGCGCGACAGCCTAACGGCGGGTCAAAGCCACACTCGCTGGGACGGCGTGGCCCACACGCGCGCGCTCCGGAAACGGCCGTCGCTCGCTGCCGTCTCCCTCGGCCGCAGCACGTGGCCGCGCGGGCGCGGCGCTTTCGGCATCTTTTGCCCGTCGGTTGGCGCCTGTGCCGGTGGGCGAGAGGGGTGGTGCTGGCCTGCTGGGACCAGAAAGCGATAGTTGCACGTTGAGCAGGCGGGGGAGTGGCAGGGTTCAACTTGTCATGGATTATTGGCTAACAAGACGTGCTTCTATGTTCTTTCTTTTAAAAATTGCACAACTATTAAAGCACGAATGAATGGTGTGTGTGTGTGTGAGAGAGAGAGAGCGACAAGTGAGCGAGCAGCGATAGGAGCGGAGAGGACTAGGCACGGTGCCAATCGATGAGAGGTAGAGAGAGGGACTGAGAGAGTGAGAATGAGCCAGAGAGTGAAATAGAGAGTCGAAGGGGGAGAGGGTGACATAGAGAGTCGTGGGGAGAGACATAGAGAGAGAGGGAGGGAGGGACTGATAGAGTGAGAGTGAGCCAGAAAGAGTGACATAGAGAGTCAGAGGGAGAGAGAGAGAGTAGCTGAGAGAGTAAGAGTGAGCCAGAGAGAGTGATATAGAGGTCGAAGGGCGAGAGAGGGACTGCATGAGAGAGTGAACCAGAGAGAGTGATATAGAGAGTCTGATGGAGAGAGGGGGGCTGAGAGGAGATATTTTAAGTTTATCTTTTTAAACGGTAGACTTTAATTATGGGTTCGGCCAATTGAGAAGAATAACTTGCAGTTTGGATTTAGATTAGATTTATTTGGAGAGTAATAAATTGGTACTGTAATTCTGAATGATTTTTTTGAACAAGGTTCAATGTAACAAATTTAATCAAATGCTTGATAAAACTTAATCAAATGAGCTTCATTTGTTTATTAAAAATTTATTCATTATAATTTAAAAGTATATTATTATTACTATTATTTTCCTATTTCTCTCTCCCTTTTTCCTTCTTTTCTTTTTTCTCTCCCTTTCTCTTTTCTTTCTTTTCTTTTTCTTTTTTCCACCCGCCTTATCCCTTTCCCGGCCATTCATTTCTCACACACTCGCACACTCCCTCTCGCTCTTCACCGCAATCACTTAATTGAGCTCCTCCCTCCCACTGGTCACCGGACCCACCGACGCCTACCTCCGGCTCGGCCGCCGGCCGCCGCCCCTTCTCTCTTCTCTTCTCCTCGCTGCCCCCTCTCCTAATCTGGATCCTCCCCACCATCTCTCCCCCTCTTCTCGTCTCCCCGCTGCCTCCTCCTAGTCTGGCTCCTCCCCTCCTCTCGCCGCCAAGCAGTCCTGTCGGCCTCAGCCCAGCTGCCTTGCAGCTAGGCCGCACTACCAATCGCCCCCTCGCTTGCCGACATCAGTGCCCCAGGCTGGCTGCCCCAGGCCTCGCCAGCATCGGCTATTTTTCTGTTCCGCTCTTGTCGACCAATGGGGTGCGAGCAGTCTGGAGGAGGAGTACGCGCTGCAGCACGCCGGCAGCGCTGTGAGACTTCGAGTTGCTGGTCCCGCCATCCGCCACCACTACACGCTTGCCAACGCGCACTGTGCCTTCGCCAAGTCGCTGCGGAACATCGGCGCTGTGCTGCACAACTTCCTCCATTGTGTACAAACGTTGCCCCTGCCGCCGCGTGAGCCCGCGCTACACCTCTTGTCTCACCGTAAAAGGCAACAACCTCCCGCGTGTCGCCACGCGGGCCAACCGCTGTCGGCGTCTTGCTCGAGCACCGTATTGGGTCATGCCAGTCGCCCATCGTGCCGGTTGGCGGGCTCGGCCGCGGCCGTCGTAATAGTGCCGTGCCGGGCCATGGGTTGGGCTAAGTCGGGCGTGCCTCGTGCTGGCCCGAAATGGCCCGGCCCAGTGCCCACCTCAGCGACTTCTATTGCATGACGCGTATGTTAATTTTAGAGCTCTTTACGGTACACTATATTAAATATGAACTGTTTATTTTTTTGATCCAATAGATCAGACTAGCTTATACTTATTTATGCTCCCTCCAGTAGTATAGTAAATAAAAATACCTTAAACAAATAAATGATTTGATTTGATTTCTACTACATGTTATATATTTTCAGCATAATATACTACAAAATTTCTCTAATTTTAACCGATCTAGTTCACTATTGGCCATGTACCAAGGTCTCACTTCTCATCCTCAAAAGGCTAAATTTGGGTGTCAACACATTTTTGTATGGTTTACTGTTCTTTTTAATCTAGAAATAGAGCTTAAATGCATGATAGCTTAGATAAGTACATGAGGAAGACATGTATAAAAAGCTCACCAAATAATGGCTTTCAGCAAACAATTGTTTGACGAACAGAATGTATCCTTGAGGGACAGACATGGGTGGCGAAAAGCATATCACAATTGGGAAAAGAACTTTGCAAGAAACTGG
Organism: Rhipidocladum racemiflorum; assembly: GCA_036346355.1. Lineage (NCBI taxonomy): Eukaryota > Viridiplantae > Streptophyta > Magnoliopsida > Poales > Poaceae > Rhipidocladum > Rhipidocladum racemiflorum. The sequence goes on from CM070581.1 coordinate 7,535,484, forward strand.
CAGCAAAAGACATATCACAACGACTAGTCTGCACCATCCGTCGTGTTTTTTCATCAAAGTTTAGCTCGTGTCTACTGTAATTACTCTACTTGGATATCTGTATTGATTGACGAAGTGTTTACTGTATCCAGTGGCGGACCCAGGAATTTTTTAGAGCCCGGGCACGCTTAAAGAAGGACAACAAGTTCAAAGCTATTTAAATTTTAGTTGCTAACTTTTTATACAATTTAGGATGTTTTTTACAAGACGCTAGTAAAGCTTGTAGATTCAGGCTCTATATTTTTATTTCTGATTTGAAGATTGTACTTGTCAGGTTGCGTGAATATGAGATTTAGATATTTGTTACATGGGTTGAGCCCGGGCCCGGGCCCGGGCTAGTCGGGCCTTGGGTCCGCCCCTGACTGTATCAGTTTTTTTTTTTTTTACAAAACAAGCTCCTATACGAAATAATTTTCAAAATAGTCCTCTGGTCTACCCTACCATGCCTGGAAAGCGCAGAAGCAACATTCTGTGCTACCTGAGCGCTGCACCGCGCTCCAGTTTTAGGTTCGAATTTGTATACCAATACAATTGGTAATTTTCATTTCAATTTTATCGTGAATCTTAGATATTTTGGATATTAATTTGGAATTCATATAAAAAATTAATTCGCTAATTTTTCTTTGATTTTTATTCTAAATTTGCATGTTGTTGGATTATACATGACATAGAGTTTTTTATATGTAGTTTTCAGTTGGAATAATATACAGTTCCAACCGGTTTTTTTATTCCATTTTTATTTTGAATTTAAGCTATTTAGGGATTTTATTTTAGATTTTGTGTGGAAATTTATCTGCTAATTTATATTATTTTTTATTTTGAATGTCATTTTTGGTTGAAATTGTTTACAAATCTAACTATTAATTTTCATTTATTTTATTCCAAATTTTATTTTTACACGTGAAGTTCATATGGAAATCAATTTTCAGTATTTTACTTGATATTTACGTTTTTATTTATTCTAAGTCAAATTAATAATTTTATTTTATTTTGTATTCCAAATTTCATTTGTCATTTGGAATTTGTATACAAATGCAACCACTAATTTTTATTTAATTTTATTCTAAATTTTATTTTTTTACTTCAAAGTTCGTATATAAATCAAATTGTAAATTTTATTTTTTTTTATTTCAAATTTCAGCTATGTTTTATTTGACATGAAATGGGCTCTTTCTTTCAATGTAAATCAAATTGCTAATTGTATTGTGTTTTTACTCATAGTTCCAGTTTTAGGCTGCAATTCGTAAATAAATCCAAAAAAATCATTCACTTTTAATTTTATTCCAAATTTCTAGTTTATTTTGAAAGTTGGTGTGAAAATCAAATTGCTAATTTTATTTATTTTATTCTAAGTTTGAGTTGTTGTTATTGTACTTAGCATGGACTATTTCTTTGAATCCAAATGAAATTGCTAAATTTATTTTATTTTTATTCCAAATTTCAGTTTTAGATTGAAATTCGTGTACAAATCTAACTTCTAATTTTTATTGAATTTGTATTCCGAATTTCACTTTTTTGTACTTAACATGGAACTTGAATCGCTAGATTGATAACTAGATCTTTTATCCTTTTTTCGATTAACTAGGAATTTTTAACTCGCGAGGATAAACATAAAGGCTTTCTTTCCCTTTACTTTAGTATTCTCTAACACTTGGTAATGAACTTGATAGCTTATTTTGCCTTTGCTTTAATAATACATTAAAATATATGGCGCGCAGAGCACATTCTTAACTTAGAGCATCTTCAGTAGTACTATTTTAATTATCTCTTAGTAATATAATATAAATAAAATCTTATGTAGAAGAGAGAGGGGGTGAGAAAAGATAATGTGTTATCTCTTAGAGTAAGTACAATAGTAAAGCCCATTATTTACTCCATCTCTTATCCATATCATTTAGGGTAACCATAAGGCCAGTTTGTACCATAATTGTCTCTAAAGATTGTCTCTAGATGCTGTGTAATAACTATCTCTTCTCTCCTGTACATAAATAATCTACATATACTCTCGTGCAAAGCTAGTTACTAAATAAGAGCTAGCTCTCTTTTCTATCTTCTTTTCTCACTCTTCCATATAGAACAAAACCACGTGTATAAACTAATAGTAAGCTAAGATGACCTTATTGTACTTGCTCTTATAGAATAGACAATCTGATCAAGTAAACCAACACAAAAAGTAATAGAGTGTGAAAAAATAATATGATAAAAATAATATAAAATAGTTAGAGAAATGATTTTAGAGACAAACTACAGGCGATATTATCTCTACTGCTATCTTTAGATAAATTAAAATAATTAAAAACAACCTTTAAAATTATACTATTATACATGCTCTTATCTTCTCCCAAACGGCGTATATTTCTGTTGGAGGATTTGATGATTTGCCCCAAAATTGATCGGCATTCGGTGATTTGCCCTACGATATCTCATTAATATGTAGCCTCAGGAGTCAGGACCCGTATACCAGTGAGATATCGTAGGATAAATCTTCGAAGACCGATCAATTTCGAGCCAAATCGTCAATTTTTCCATTTATGTTCTATGTGTCCTCATTCAATGTTTGTGAACCTGCTGAAACAAATCCAGAAAGCAAGAGAAAGCACAGGCATAAGTATTTTCTCTCTCTTCCCGACATCCCACCTCGCCTCTTTCCCTTTCACCCCTGCGCTCTCACGTCGAACGGTTTCCCCCCTCTCGTCTTTATCTTTTGTTCTTTTCTGCCCTGTTTTCCATTTCCGCCCATCGCCTTCTTCCTCTCGCACTCCCTTCCACTCCAACACAAACCGCAGGCACCTCACCTCTCACTCGCCTTCTTCTACTCCACTCCTCCCTGCACTCTCCATGCCCTCCTCCTGAAGCAAGCCAATCTTTTTGCCTATATTACTAGCCGTTGGCCGGAGGCCGCTTCTTGCTCGCGGCGGCATTGCGCGATGGAGAAGGAGAGGAAGCAGGGGTTCTTCGCCGCCCTGAAGGAGGAGGTGGTGCGGGGGCTGTCGCCGGCAAGGTCCCGGGGGAAGTCCCCGGCGAGCAGCGCGTCGCCCGCCAGAATGCTGATCCCGCGCCGCCGCAAGGCGCCACCGCCGCCGGAGAAACTGCTGCCGCAGTACCTCCCGGAACATATCATAGCACGCTCCGGCAGCCTGCGCCCCGGCGGCGAGACCCTCTCGCCGCTTATTGAGGGGCCCGACCCAGACCACCTCTCCGCCGGTGACCTCGGCGGCGAGGATTCCGGCCGGCGGGAGGGGTTCGGGCACTGGGTCCGCGGCCAGCTGACGCGCACACCGTCTATGGCCTCCGCCGCTGCCAGCTCTGGCGGTTCAAGCGACTCGTTCCGGCGCTCCGATCTCCGCCTCCTCCTGGGCGTCATGGGCGCGCCGCTCGCTCCCATCTCTTGCAAGCCGGCCGAGCCGCTGCCTCTCCTCTCCATCAAAGGGACCCCCATTGTACGTCCACTTCTTGATCACCGATCTCCCGTTGCTTCGCTTCGAAGATATGCGAGTTATGGCCGTGCATCTGGTACTTACTACTGCTCTAAAAAATGCAGGAGTCGTCGTCTGCGCAGTACATCCTGCAGCAGTACATGGCGGCGTCGGGCGGCTACAAGCTGCTGCAGTCGGTGCGGAACGCGTATGCCATGGGCAAGGTGCGGATGGTGGCGTCCGAGTTCGAGACGGCGACGCGCGTCGTCAAGAACCGCGGACCCAACGGCCGCGGCGCCGCCGCCGTCGAGCAGGGCGGCTTCGTTCTGTGGCAGATGGCCCCCGACATGTGGTACGTCGAGCTCGCCGTCGGCGGCAGCAAAGTCCACGCCGGCTCGAACGGCCGCCTCGTCTGGCGCCACACCCCCTGGCTCGGCGCGCACGCCGCCAAGGGCCCCGTCCGCCCACTCCGCCGCGTCATCCAGGTCCGACATTAGCAGCACTAATCTCTTTGCAGCCTCCACCACCTCCTCTTACCCTAACCGACCACCTCACCATCCTCTCGCCATCTTCCGATGCAGGGTCTTGATCCGCTCACCACGGCCGGGTTGTTCGCGGAGGCGCGGTGCGTGGGCGAGAAGAAGGTGAACGGCGAGGACTGCTTCATCCTGAAGCTGTCGGCCTACCCGCAGACGCTGAAGCTGCGCAGCGAGGGCCCGGCGGAGATCATCCGGCACGTGCTGTTCGGCTACTTCAGCCAGCGCACCGGCCTGATCGTGCACATCGAGGACTCGCACCTCACCCGCATCCAGCCGCACTCCGGCGGGGACGCCGTCTACTGGGAGACCACCATCAGCTCCTCCCTGAAGGACTACCGCCCCGTGGAGGGCGTCATGATCGCGCACGCCGGCAGCTCGGCCGCGACCCTGTTCCGGTTCGGCGAGGCGGCCATGAGCCACACCAAGACGCGGATGGAGGAGACCTGGAGCATCGACGAGGTGGCCTTCAACGTCCCGGGGCTGTCCGTGGACTGCTTCATCCCGCCAGCCGACATCCGGTCCGGCTCCGTGGGCGAGGCCTGCGAGCTGCCGCCTCACGGGGAGCGCCCCAAGTCTGGCGCCGTGCACCCGTCGCGCGTGGCCGCCGTGGAGCGCGCCCACGCCCACGCCCACAATGCTGGCGTCAACGGCCGCGGCGAGAAGATCGTGTGGAGAGTGCAAGTGTGAGGAGGGGAGCGGATTAGGTGCAGTGCTAGAGAGAATTAAACCAGTCCAATTTGTTCATACTAGAGTTTAATTTTCCTCTGCCCAACAGATCAACACTAACCTGTTTCCTCTGCTGCTGCTGTTTTTCCTCATCTTCTCTGTAAATAGGAGCATAAATGTTCTCAGGCCACTCATGTTTTTCTGGCCTGGATGAATCTTTATCCTCTGAATGCAGAAGTTTTAGTGCCAACTTTTCCCTGCATCCCTCCCTACTCTTTTCTTTATAGGCCTTCAGAGCTTGTACTAATTGAGGTCTCCTGACCTTTCATGTTACCACTGCCATTTCTTGGTAGTGGCACTTGCCAGATGATACTTGATACTACCTAGTACTGATGCTCAATTTGTGTTTTGGTGCTTCTGGTTGCTTCTGCTTGCAAAAAGAAGGGGAGAACAGCTGAGAGCTCCACTGCTTCGTTTGTCTTCATGCTGTATTTTTGTTCGTAGATCGGTGCGTATTAGCACACGTCACACGATCACATTCCATCAGGAAAGCTGCAAGGACAAATTGCTGCAGTACAGATCTTGCGTAGAAGTTAACCAGGTGTCTCGACTCTCGACAGTTTTGGTTGTGGTCTAGCAGTGCACCTAGCATCGGATGCTGCATGCTGAGATCAGTAGCAGCACATCGCCACCGTTCACCAGCAGGGCAACTTGGGCTCTTCCTCCATCCCTGTTGGTCCATCAAGAGACCTCATGGACTGACCTGACCGGTCAAGACAGGGCCTCCTTGATGGTGGCATGGCATCTAGTACTGTGCAACGCTTTACTAGCATTTTTTTTAACCTTTATTGACCAAGGACCTGACCCCAGGCAAAGCAATGCAATGCAGGCTGCAGCGTCTCGGGGCATGTCATGGGTGTCTGCGAAAACGAAAACCGAAAAGGTTTTTGCATCCACCATTGCAGATTTAATTGCAGCTCGCAGTCGTAGCTAGGCTTGGCTTCCGTTTTTATTTCCCCTCCTCCTGGGACTGTGTGACGAGAGAAAAATGGAGTAGTACTCGTAGAATTTGGTTGGAAACAATATGTGAGGCTGAGGCGAGGAGGACACCGGGAAGCAGCCGCTGAAACGATGCTACAGGAAGTCAGCTGCTGGGGTGCTGCTGGCCTCGGGAGTCAAGCACGCTGTCCGACTGGTGACTAGTATGATGATGCTGCCTTGTCGCACGAGCTTTGCCTGGATCGGTGAATTTCTCGCCAATTTTCTGCTCGCTTTTGGCGTGCCCGGTGCCACATCTAAGTCACGTAAACAATGAGTATACTTAGTAACAGCAGTAGTACTAATGAATACTCTCTCCGTCTAAAATTATGCACGTAGAAAATATAAAATAAATATAAATATTTATTACAGGTATAAATAAAACATCGTATAAAGTTGATATTATAATATAAAATACACATAATATTTATGAATAAGATCGTTCAGACAAATACGTATTATAAACTTGTATTGAGAGAGTACAAAACTAGAAATACTGTTTAAGTTCAAGCAGGAATCCAACCCCAGAGCAGGGATATTTTGCCACAATTCCAAAGGAATTGCTCTACATTCTGTGAAGCGTTTTCTCGCAGAATTTATGTTGAACTAGATATGTGGGCGCGACGCATAATTTTCGAGGGTCTTTTTAGAATTTTAAAATTTTTGGGGGCTTTTTAAAAAACCAGCAAAATCCAAGTTTTGGGGGGCCTTTTAGGGAATAAGGGATCTATATGTAATTTTTCAAATTTTCGGGTGCCGAAAAATGATTGGTAGAAGTTTCGTGGCCTTTCTGCAAACATCGGATCCAGATGTAATTTCAAAAGATGCGTATAAAAAAAGATATAGAATTCCCCAGAGCCTTTGCGTGGGAAAAAAAACTTGCACAAAAAGGAAACAAATTTCAGAAGTTTTGGGATCTTCTCGCAAAACATTTTTAGGAAAACGAACATCTACGTAAATTTGAAAAATCCTAAGGCTTTTTCACTTAAAAAAGGCATACACATAATTTTGAGAAATCCCGGGGCTCTCCTAAAAATATGCAAAATTCGGATTTTCTGAGGTCTTTCTGGGAAAAGGGCATATACGTAATTTTAAAAAAAAATCCCCGGGGCCTTTTTATAAAAAATGATGTCATGGGGTCTTTTCAGGAAAAAAACATATACATAATTTAGGGGAATCCCGTGGGTCTTTTCGTAAAAAAACGGCGCCACAGCGATACTGTCGACGATTGGGGAACAGGCCCCCGCCGAGCTTACTTGTTGGTGGAGGGACCAACTGTGACCCCTTCTTGCGTGAGGGATTACTCAAGGAACGGCTCACCAGATTTCAACGAGCGTGGACACAGCAGTTTACCCTGGTTCGGGCCTCTCAGGAAAGAGATAATAGCCCTACTCCAGCTCTTGTATGCTCTTGCAACGTATCTGAGTGTATGACTCTTGTCTTACAGTCTGTGTCCTATCCCCCTCATGATGGGGACGCTTTTATAGCTTACAAAGGATCGAACTCCATCGGCCCCACTATCCCACGTTTGGACCTCGTCCAAACGTGGCAACCGGTGGATCCTACAACTTCGCCACGCTCCCGCGGGGAACATAACGGGCTAGCGGAAGTTACGCTCGGGCGGTTACTCCCACTCCCACCGACCTCGAGATCACGTTAGGTCGGCCGACAGCCGGCACCGAGCTCGTACATCTTACCCGAACTCGAGCCCTAATCGATCGGAATACGTGGCATCCCAGTCCCTCCCGAGCCCGAGCTCGGAGCAGTGAAATACATAGCCTTCCAGGTCCTAACTAACCCGTCAGGTAACGACCTCTGGTGGGTCGGGCGGGAGCGAAGCTTGGTCGTTGGTGGCACCCGAGGTAATTTATGGGAATTACAGGCCCGACAGCTAGCCCCGAGGTTCAAGTGGGAAAAGGTCTAAGGAAGGCCTTCCCCTTGGGCCCTCTTGTTCTCTGAGCATATCGGTTCTGCCGCGGCGAACAACTGCCGCGACCAACGAGCTATTAACCTTCTCCGGAAACGAGCTTGTTGCTCCAGCTCGTCGCGTTTCGAGCGAACAGAAGTGGGCCCCTCTCAACGGTTCCTTCTCCCGGAAGCCTCATTCGGGAAGTTCGAACCGTCTTCTCTAGCAGGACGGTTTCGATTTGCGTGCCCACGTGTCATTTCCCGGATGGCGAATGCCTTAACTGCCCTCTGTGCCTCTAGGGTTTCCTCGATCATAACGGCGGGAAGTCCCTTTACTTTCCCGTTCCCTGGAGGAGTTTTTAAGACACTCGAAGAGAATCTTTTAGACTCACTTGGCCATTTTGCGATTGCTGCGCCTCATACTCTTCTGCTTCGGCGCTCATCCTCCTCTTTGACCGTCTTCCTCATCCTCATGGCAAAGTTCGTCGGCCAAGAAGCTCGACGGCGCAAGCCGAGATCCTTGGCGGGCGAAGTACCTCGGCAAGACATGGAGAGCCGGCGCGCCGAGGAGAGCCCGCAGCCGGAGGAGGGGGAGATCGTCTCCACCGAGCTCTACGCCATGAACGGGCTCCGGACGCCCGAAAGCGAGTTCGTCGAGGCCGTACTCGCCTTCTGCGAGTGCGAGATCGTTCACTTCCACCCCAACTCTATTCTCATCATGGCCATCTTCTCCCATCTATGTGAAGGGTTCGTGGGCGTCGAGCCCACTCCCAGCCTCTTTTTCCACTTCTACACCCTCTCGCGTCGTAAGACGCCTTCGCAGCCTGCCGCTTCTACTTCGCCGACCCACCCGCCCATACGAGTATCCGAGCTTCACGCTCAAGGACTCGGTGTCGGGGTGGGCCGACTCTTGGTTCTACCTGAGGAAAGCAGAGGGCGGCTCGCTTTCCTACTCCGGCGCCAGAGGTCACGCCGTCGAGACACCCCGACCGCCCGTGGAGCCCGAGGAGGAGAAGGTCCTCATGCTAATCAACGAGCTCACGTGCTTGGGGTGGCCGTGGGGCGTTACCCGGGACTACGTCAGGAACCGGATATCACCCCTTAGGAGGAGGGAGCATCCCTTCTTCAAGGTCGAGGGGTGGCAGGACATCACCCACGAGTCGCGTTCAGGTATGTCATCACCCCCGATCTTCTTTTCAGAGCAGAGGATGCCCGTTCTCACGACCTCTTCTTTGGCCGGGTACGCAGCCTCCGCCAGAGGATCTGGGTGGGACGTGAGGGTGTCCGAGATGTTCGGCACCCCTAAAGGCAAGGAAATCATTGAGGGCCGCCAGATCCCGAACAACGCCCTTAACTGACCGAGGCGGTAAGTCTCGATTCGGACTTCTTTCGAGCTTTTGTCCCGGAGGTTTTGCCGGGGCCTTCCGACCTCATTCGAGTTTTTTTTTTTTCTCTTTTAACAGGAGAAGGTTGCCTCGGTCGCCGTGTCCCACCGGGATCGCAGCTTGATGGACGGGGTCGAAGACCAAGGATAGGCGGTCGCAAGCGCCGCGCTCGATCTCCGCTTGGCCACGCTGCCCCCGCTTAGGCGCACACGCAGCGCCCCGCCGACGACCGCCCCGCCAAAGACTTGGAGTATGCAGACCGGCAGGAGGTGAGTGAACTAAAATTGTGGATGGATGAGTACACCAGGGACAACCCCGAGCTGATGGCTCGTTTGCGCCAGCTTGCCGCGCGGGCGAAGAAGGAGGCCTTCGCCGGTGGTCCGGGCGAAAAGGTTGAACTGAGGGCTAAATCGCAGCTCTTCAAAGTGAGCTCGCGGGTGAGCTCGAGCCCGGCTCCCGGGGACCGCGAGGAGGAGAAGGACGAGCTGGACCCCGCCCCCTTGGTCCCGAGGTCCCGCAGGTCGGCTGCTGCGCCTCAACCGCGCCCAGCGTTGACCATCTCCGAAGCCGGCTTGGGGAGGTCGACTTCTGGCCGCCAGGGTCGACAAGGCGCGCGAGGACATGGCCGCCTCCTTGTCCGCGCCCGAGCTCGGCAGCGACGCCGAGCGAGGTCGATCTCCTATTCCCTTTCGTCTCTCTTTCCTCCCAAGACCACACTAACCCCACATCGTCTATAGTGGGGGTGGCGGCTGGTGCGGAGTTATGGGATTTCGAAGCAATGGCTGACAATGTTCTTGACCTCGTGCTAGAGAGGGAGCTTGCCCGGGCTGCCGAGGCCGTCATGGGCGACGAGGCCGGCTGGGCCGAGGTCATGAGGCCCAATCCCCACGGGCCGCCGGTGGCGACGACGTCGAGGTGGGGGAGTCTGCTGCCGCGGAGCCCCGGGACCCGGAGGTCGTGTCTCCCGAAGAGGAGGCACGGAGGAAGATCGTGGCCGCCGATGCCCGAGCCGCGACGGAGGGCATCCCCCACATCATAGTTGTGGAGGACGACGGCTCGGGGGAGTCTGATGGTGGTGAGCAGGCCGCTGAAACTCCCGGCGAGGACTCTGCCGGCGCCAGCGACATCATCACCACGACTCTTCAGGAGATCGCCGAGGTCTCTCCGGGCTCACGACGTCATGCCGGGTCCTGGCCGGCCCCGGCGTCGGGACCCTAATCCGATCGGAGCCCGTCCGGCGAGGAAGAGACGGCCACCGGGTCGGGAGACGAGCCCGGCCACCGCAGGCGGGCCGGGGGAGCTTCCAAACGAAGGGGATCTGCCGGGCACCGAGGCCACTCCAATCGAGACCGACCTCCGGCCGCCGACCGGTGCCCCGATCGACCCGCATCCGAGATCTTTGCCGCCGCAGCCGGGACTGGGCGTCGAGGAGGTGGAGCCCCTGGGCGCAACTTCTGCCCGGGAGGAAGAAGAGCGGGAGGTGATCCTCGCTCTTGAGGCCGTCCCTCTCCAGGAGGCGGAGGTTGTCCCCCAGGACAAAGGTCCTTCGCCTTCGGGGGACGGGGGAGCTCGGGCTCAAGCCTCTGTGCCCGATCAAGGAGAAGGGACCAAGGCGGGGGATCCCTTGCCTGCCCAGAACGAGGCGGAGGACCCCGCCGAGCTGTTCCATCAGGGGCTGGAGGCTCGGCTTTGTTGGGTAAGTACTCCTGGCTCTTATGTGCTTTTACCAAAAACTTCGATCACGACCTGAAAACGCCCTGCCGCGTAGGTGCTGGAGTCCACCATGAAGGACTTCCATGCCGCGACCGTGCCGCCAGAAGTTGTCACGAAGCACCAAGCCGAGCAGGACGCCAAGATCGCGGAGCTCGAGCGCCGGGTTGCCGAGCTGACATCTTCTGAGGCCGAGATCCGGCGGAAGGTGGAGGAGTCCGTGCGTGAGCTCCAGGAGCACCTCGACCGGAGCGAGCAAGCAAGGTCGGGCCTGGAAGCCACGGTGGCGACCTTACGAGACGCTGCTCGAAGCGCCGAAAGGACAATCGACCAGCAACGGGAGGAGTCCAGGCGGCTTCGACAGGCGGCAAGCGAAGGTCGTGAGGCTCGCCGGCGGGTGCTCGACCTTGAGTCCGAGCTTGACTCGGTGCGGGACGAGCTCGTCGCTCTGCAGGACGAGAAGCGTGCCGGCCTCCTGTAATTTTCTTTTTCTGTCTTTACCTGTAAAAAACTTAAGGAGAAACTGTCCAGTTGAATATAGAAAGAGTGTTGTTTTTAATGGACGTTTTTTGTTTTTCTCCGAGATGTCAACGATTTGTTTCGTGCCGTGGTTCCTTACTCGGCGGAGTTCGGCCTACGCGACTTAGCGATCAATAATCGCGAGGGAGTGGCTACCTCGCGCGAAAGTTGCACGAGGTTGTGGCCACATGGTGCCCCTATGGTTTTCGCCGCCAACGGAGGTCGTGGGCGATCGCGAGCACGACCTCGTTGGCGGAGTAGAGTTCTCATGAGACCGTGTGGCCCTTAGGGTACGGTGCGTTGACGCCGCCCACCGGCCGACCTGAGCTCTAACCGCTCGTAAGGGTGTCTCAGGCGAATCTTTACTTGCGGCGGAGGTCTACCGCGAAAAAAGATGGTCGTCTTACGAGGAAGGAAGCCCTCGAGGTCGAGCTCTTGTCGTACGGTGTTTTGCCCCAACGACCGACCTGCCCCTGACACTTTTGTCTGGGTCGAGCTTAATCGTAGAATTTTGCCGAGGTAAAGGGGAAAGAGAGAGAAAGAATGGGAGGGCAAGGTGACAAAGTTTATTAAAAAGGTAAAAGCGGGTGTGGTTAGACATGGAACTTACGCAGTTGGTCGATGTTCCAAGTACTGGCTAGTTCCCGACCATCTTCCATTGCGAGGCGGACAGCCCCCGGGCGTGCTGTTGAGACGACCGTGTAAGGACCTTCCCATCTTGGCGTTAGCTTGTTGGCTTTTGACAGGTCTTGGACCCGTCGCAGAACAAGATCGCCGACGTGCAAGGTCCTTGGTCGTACCGATTTAGCGGCGTGCTCGCTGAAGAGCTTGCGGTGTAAACCGCGGATCGCAATGTAACCTGCTTCACGAGTCGCCTCCGCGAGGTCGAGGTCGAGAAGGCGCTCGCCTTCCGCGTCGATGCTATCGGCCAGGTTCACCCTTGGGGATCCTAGGACAACCTCGGCGGGTAGGACGGCTTCCGCGCCATATCTGGTGAAAGGGGGTCTCCCCCGTAGCTCGGCTCGTCGTGGTGCGGACTGACCAGAGGACGGGGGGTAGCTCGTCCACCCAGGCCTGACCATGCCGATCGAGGCTCTTGAAGACTCTCTTCTTGATTCCTTGGACGATCTGCCCGTTCGCGGCGCTCGGCGCCCCATTGCTCGTGGGTGGGCCACGGATGCGAAGCATATCTTGGTCCCGACCTCCTCGCAATAAGCCCGAAACACCTCGCTTAGAACTGAGTGCCGTTGTCGGTAATGAGGCGACTTAACGCCAAAGCTGGTTACTACATTATTGCGGAAGAACCTTTTAGCCGCCTGTGCCGAGATGGTTGATATAGGCTCGGCCTCGATCCATTTAGTGAAGGTGTCGATTGCGACGAACAGGTATTTACAACCCCTCCTTCCCTGGGAAATGGACCGAGTATGTCGATGCCCCAAACCGAGAACGGCCAGGTTAGCGGCATGGTCTGTAGCGCGTATGCCGGCTGATGGACCTTCCGAGCATGGAACTGGCAAGATCGGCAGGAGGTCACTATTGAGCGTGCGTCGGCCAGGGCCGTCGGCCAATAGTAACCCAATCGGAAGGCTTTGCTCACCAAGGTCCTAAAGGACGAGTGAGCTCCACACATCCCGTCATGGATATCCTTGAGGAGATATTTGCCTTCCTCTTGGGTGATGCACTTGGAGAGGACGCCAAGCGCGCCTTTGCGGTATAAGAGGCCCTCGACCATTTTATAGGTCGAGGAGCGTCTCACTAGCCGGGATTTCTCGGCTTCCTCCTCGGGCAGTGTCCCGTGCACGAAGTATTGGATGAATGGCGTCATCCAATTCGTATCCTGCTCGAGGAAGGAGACGGTACCACCCGTCTCGGTTGCCTCCTCCCCGGGGGGTATGGAGGGCTTATAGAGGTGCTCGATGAGCACCCCCGCCGGAGCGGGAAACTGGGCGGAACCGACCTTCGATAGATGGTCGGCCAGGGCATTGTCCTTCCTGGGGATGTATAGTACTTCGAAGTTTCTGAAGTACTTTTCCATCTTCCTTACTTCAGCCAGGTAAAGCGCCATTGAGTCATCGGAGCACTGATACTCCTTGTTAACCTGGTTGACGACCACCGCGAGTCGCCCTTCGCGATTAGTCGTTGGACTCGAGCGCTTTGCATGCCCGGTCCCGGCTAGCGGCACCTTCGTATTCTGCCGCGTTGTTTGTTGCGCCGAAATGTAGTTGGAGGGCGATCGATCCACTCCCCAGGGATTCGAGGACCACTCCAGCCCTCGAGCAATCGTAAGCTCGGATCCGTCGGTGCATGACCCAAATGACCGTGCTCGGCCTGGTTGGGTTCGGGTTCGGACGGGCGGGGTTTGTCCATTCGGCTAGGAAGTCCGCTAGGACCTGAGATTTGATCGCGGTTACGCCGAATTCGATCTCGACCGCGAGCTCCATGGCCCATTTCGCGATCCGCCCGCTATGCGCCCCGATTCCGAGAATTTCTCTCGGGAAGTTGGTCGACTTGGATTTTGTGCGCCTCGAAGTAGTGTCTTAATTTCTTCGAGGCCACGAGGAGCGTATAAAGGAGCTTCGACCTCGGGTAACGCTCCTTTGGTCCGCAGCACCTCGATGTAGTAGATCGGGCGCCAGACTTCGCCCCGTTCTCTATCTGATGACGGCGCTTACCGCATGGGGTGTGGCGGCCAGGTAAAGCAAGAGGACCTCTCCTACTCTTGGCGTGGTCAAGACCGGGTCTCGACAAATATAGTTTAAGCTCTTTGAAAGAGCGGTCCGCTTCATCTGTCCAAGTGAAACTGTCGTGCTTCCGAGCGCCTCGAAGAAAGGTAGGCCACGCTCTCGAGCCGCGAGATGAAACGACTTAAGGCCGCCATTCTCCGGCCAGGACTGACCTCCCGAGTGCAAGTCGGTGGTCGATGTTCTCGATGGCTTCTATCTTCTCCGGGTTGGCCCCGATTCCTTGTGGGCCGATCATGTATCCGAGCACCTTGCCAGCTTTGACCCCGAACACACATTTTTCAGGGTTTAACTTTATTCGATGCTTATTGAGGTTATGAAAAGTCTCCTCTAGATCGGATACATGGTCCGAGGCCATCTTGCTCTTGACGACTATGTCGTCTACATACACTTCCAGGTTCCGACCTATTTGGTTCGAGAAGGTTTTTTGCATGAGGCGCTGGAAGGTCGCTCCAGCGTTCCTTAGACCGAAGGACATGGTCGTGTAGCAGAATGTGCCAAAACGGCGTGATGAATGAAGTTTTCTCCTCGTCGTCGGGCGATATGCCGATCTGGTGATAGCCTGAGTAGGCGCCCGTAGCTCATCGCCTCGGGCCGGCCGTTGCGTCGACCAACTGGTCTATCCGAGGTAGCGGGAAATTGTCTTTCGGGCATGCGGCATTCAGCCCCGTGTGATCGACACACATGCGCCACTTGCCCCCTTTCTTCATCACGATAACTGGGTTGGCCAACCAATCGAAATGGTCGACCTCCCGAATGAAACCGGCTTTGAGGAGCTTGTCCAGTTCCTCTCTGATGATGGCTTGCTTCTCCGGGAGAAGCGCCTGAAGCTTCGCCACAGGCTTTTTGTCAGGCCGAACTGCTAGCCTGTGCTCGACGACCTCCCTTGGGACTCCGGGCATGTCGGACGGTTCCCAGGCGAACGTGTCCGCGCTTCTCCGGAGGAAGGTCACGAGCTCGAGTTCCTATTTAGGATCTAGGGAAGCCCCTACGTGTACGACCTTGTCCGGCTTTGCGTCGCACAACGGGATGGCCTTGGTTTCTCCTCCAGCGTGGAGGCTAGCCTTGGGCCGGGAACTCCTCGGCTCTTGCTCGGGCCCGCGTTAGGCGATTGACCGATCATGTCTAACGCCTCTCGTCGCAGCTTAGAGCTGCTTCGGGCTTCCTTGACCGTGATCCCGCCGCCGGGGCCGGGGACCTTCAAGCATTGGTACCCGTGATGAGTGGCGGCCATGAATTTGGCGAGCGCTGGTCGGCCCAGGATGGCGTTGTAAGCCGACTCGAAATCGACCACTTCGAACGTGATTAGCTCCGTTCGGAAGTTGCTCGGATTGCCGAACGTTATCGGGCAGACGATCTGGCCGAGTGGCCTGACCGACGTTCCGGGCACTATCCCGTAGAACGGGACCACCATGCTTTTGATCTTGGAGCGAGGGATCTGCATCTCGTCCAAGACCTTGGCAGATATCAGGTCTAGGGAGCTCCCGCAATCCACAAGGACCCGACTCCATCGCGGTGTTGCGATCGTTGGGCTAACGACCATCGGAAGCCTTTGGGGTTTCGTCATCCCCGTGAGGGCGATGCCCTTGGAGAAGGTGATCGGCACTCGGACCACTTGAGTCAGGAACAGAGGCTTCCCCTGAGTGACACGGAGTACCTCGCGCGCGGCCTCCTTCAACTCCCGACGCGACCCATAGGCGGCGGGGCCCCCGAATATCACGGCGATGTGGTTTCTCGGCTCTTGGTATTCCATGTCGGTATCTTGCTCCTCGGCGGGCTTCTTGCCCTTGACGTCTCCTTCCATCTCGGGGAGCGTGGGCATGGGACCCTTACCATTGTAGAACTGCTCCAGGCGGGAGGCCCACGTTCTGCAATTCCGAAGGTCATGCCCATGTGCCTGGTGGAGCGGCGTAAATAGGCACTAGCCCGTCCGCGTTGGTCGCCGCGTTCTTGGTCGTCCGGTTACGCTCGTTGTTCCGAACCGGCCGACCCTTTCCTTTCTGGCTCCCCCGCACGATCGCGAGGTCGGTCGTTGTCTTTCGATAGTCGCCACCATGTCGAGACAGAGGATTTTTTCTTCTTTTGATTTTTTCTCGATCGAGCTTACGCTCTTTCGCTTGACGCCCTTCGAGCCCGGCCGAGGGGCAGCTTTCCTCGCCCAAATTTTCTTCCATTGGACGGCCTCGTCCGCGTTGGCATAACGGTCGGCCATGCGGAACAGCTCGTTGGCTGTGATGTCCGGGTGAATTTCGAGGTCCTGAGTAAAGCGTACGTCTCGGACCCCGAACTTGAAAGCCCGGACGACCGCCTCATCCGAGATGCTTGTGATGGAATTGCGCACTTGCATGAAGCGGCTGACGGGCCAGCGCGAGTCTCGCCCTCCGTCATGTCAGGCACGCTCAAAGGTCGCGCTCTTTCCCGGCGGGCGTAGCGACTCTAGAAGTTAGCTTCCGGAGAGTCTTTGCTTGGGCCCGAGGCCGGATCGAGTTTTCCTTCTGGTTGAATAGCCACGCCCGAGCCGCCGCCCAGGATCAGGCGTAAAGTTAGCCATAACCCTTTCATCACCCCGCAGCCTAAAATGGCCATGGTGTAGATCGAGAGAAACTCGTCGGGTTCTCGAGTCCCATCGAATCTCTCGATGTGACCCGGCTTGAACCTTGTCGGCCAGGTCACACGTCAGAAGCGACGTCGCGAACGCCCTGCACCAAGACGGGACTGTTGACGGTCACCACGAGCGCGGCGGTCGGGCGATCCCCACCACCGAGCCCGAGGTTAGTGGGCCCAGCGAGAGAACATCTCCTACGCCCAGTAGGATGGAGAGTGGCCCGATGAGGAATGTTCGGCCCGGCTCGCCTGCGTGGCTCAGATTCCGGGTCCCGAGGAGCCCCCGGAATTGCTCGGTGCCCTCCCGAGCCCTTCGCCAGCGCCAGCCACTCTGGCGCGGCCGCGTGAGTCGTCGGTGGCGGCGCTGACGCCCGGCGCGGCGTTCCTGTGAATTGCTCTGGCGTCCCTTTCCTCGGAGGCTTCCGCCGCTTTATGTCTGGCGATTTCTCGAGGTCGCTTGGCCACGGCCGCGCCCATGGCTTCCAGGTCGACCTGCTCAGGAAACTCTCTGAGGTTGCGTACCACCGTGGCCAGGGCTTGAAGGCGTTCCCCGCTCGGGGGAACGCGGGGTGACGAGCTCGTTCGTCGTCGCGCGGGCTCCAAGACCCGTACGCGTGGAAATTCTCACGAACTTCGGCCCTGGTCTTATCGGTCAGGCCACCTCGGACTTGCCGGCGTAAGCTGGCCAGCGTCCGATTCAGGGATGCCTGCAGGTGCTCCTTGGCCGCCTCGTAGCGGTGAAGACGCGCTTCAGCCGGGGATTTGCTCCCGACATTCCCATCCTCCTCCGCAACGAAGACGTTACGGGATTGGACGGATCGCGAGGGGGACATCACGGTGTCTCCCCGTGAAGCGGTCCCCTGGTCGAGCTCGAAAAGGTCGGGGATGTCCAGACCATCGTAGAGCCCGTCATACTCGTCGTCCGAGAGGGCGTCGAGCCGAGCGAAAGAATCGCCCGGCAGTTAGCCGCTTCAGGAAATGCTCCGGAACCGTCGTGATTCCTAGTGCCGGCGACGTCGCCGGCCCCATTGTCGAAGAACTGCTTGTCCTCTTCCCCGATCTCGGGGGCGTAGAGGCCCCGGTGGTTCTGGGATTCTGACATTCTTCGGGATTCCTCACGAAAGGGAAAGTCGGTCCCCACGGACGGCGCCAGCTGTCGACGATTGGGGAACAGGCCCCCGCCGAGCTTACTTGTTGGTGGAGGGACCAACCGTGACCCCTTCTTGCGTGAGGGATTACTCAAGGAACGGCTCACCAGATTTCAACGAGCGTGGACACGTTAGCTTTACCCTGGTTCGGGCCTCTCAGAAAGAGATAATAGCCCTACTCCAGCTCTTGTATGCTCTTGCAACGATTCGAGTGTATGACTCTTGTCTTACGATGCAGGTCCTATCCCCTCATGATGGGGACGCTTTTATAGCTTACAAAGGATCGAACTCCATCGGCCCCACTATCCCACGCTTGGACCTCGCCCAAACGTGGCAACCGGTGATCTCTACAACCGCCACGCCCCGCTGGGAACATAACGGGCTAGCGGAAGTTACGCCGGGCGGTTACTCCCACTCCCACCGACCTCAAGATCACGTTAGGTCGGCCGACACCGCACCGAAGCTCAGACATCTTACCCGAACTCGAGCCCTAATCGATCGGAATACGTGGCATCCCAGTCCCTCCCGAGCCCGAGCTCTAATGTGCCGAAATACATAGCCTTCCAGGTCCTAACTAACCCGTCCAGGGTAACGACCTCCTGGTGGCTCGGGCGGGAGCGAGCTTGGTCGTTGGTGGCACCCGAGGTAATTTATGGGAATTACCCGACCCCCCGACAGATACGCTTTAACCTGACAAAAAATCGCATGGGCGAGACACACGCGCGAGCGGGGGCTCAGTCATGCAACCGACGAAGCGAGCGAGACCGCACTTATCACTGCGCCATGCGATCGTAGCGGTTGAGAGAGCGCGACAAAATATATAACACGCATCATCCGGGGCGCTAAAAGGGAGACGTGGCCGCACACGGAGCGAGCACGTCGTACGGAAATGGTGTGGCGCCGCCGGGAGCCGAGAACCTTTGTATATTTAATATACGGAGTATACATAGCTACAAACACTATTTATGTTCAAGCAGGAATCCAACCGCAGAACAGGGATATTTCGCAACAATTTTGAGGGAACTTCTCTACATTAAGCTAAGCGTTTCCTTGCAGATTTTATGTTGAATTTCACCGCAATCCCACATCTGTAAATTTCTTTGTGAAGAGAAAAACGCCGTCAGTTTTCTTTGACGTGTCCGAGAGTATGAGTCGTCGGAAGCGTGAGACCCGCAAAGCTAGAGTGCAGGTTGTTTTCCCCTAATTTGCGCGACGACTTTGCGCGATGTCAAGGTTCACGACAGCTGATCGGAGCGCAGCACATGGATACTGTCATACTGGCCGCTCTAGCGCTTTCCTATATTTGAGTATTTTTTTTCGTCAGGCATGCGTGCGCGGTGAAAAAAAAAATTATATACTTCAACAAATTGCACTCGGTATCCGGATTGGTTACTAGTTTCTTTTAAGCCTCGAGATTGGTTGTTGATCAGGACCTCACATGTTGTGCTGAAGTAAATGTGTATCTCGTGGGCCAAGTGGAAACCTTTGTCAAACTCGCTCCTTTCGGTGCTGAAGTTGACCTGCTCGTTGCCGTTTACTTGTGGGGTAGTTGGTAAGAGCCAAGCAAGTGGGAATGGGAGTGAGCCTAAAAACCGCAGTACTACTTGTTTTACGCGTAGCATAACGAAAATCCTAACATATATATGGTGATAACCAAAGGTGACCGTAGGATAACAAAAAATCCTAACATATATATGCCGATAAATAGCAACAATCCGTGCACCTTCTTCTCCTTGCTTGGCAACATTTTGCGGTCTCCAAGTCTAGTTGGCTCCCAACTTTTGTCCCTTGTATTCGATTGCATTCTCCTCTGGACTCCCCTCGTGTGTTGATTCCAATCGATGGCACTACAGCATTTCCCACTCCGTCTTGTTGCGTGGGCAGATACCCCAGAAGGGAAAAAAGATGGAAGAAGTTGCACACGACACACTGCTAGTATTATTACCTTCCAACCAAGGAGTTCCAACGCATGCTAATCCTGTTCAATGCAATCGTACGATTCGTGTTGCATTGCATCGTTTCCATTTTGAACACCATGGCCAGTTTTAAGTTCCCATTTGAGCTTCGATTGTAGTAGCTCCAAACAAAACCCCTTTGCTTTTCGCAATGAATCCCCCCTATGGCCCTATCTGCAGGCGCCTTGCTTTGTTTATTGCGACCATGCTTGGCTCTGTGCAGTGTCCATCGTCAGAAATTGGGGCAGCCTCTGCGAATGCAAGAGCATACATGCAGGACTCACAGAACAAATTTGGCCACCTTGCAATGTTGCCGGCAGTACCATCACCAGATGTCTATTGAACTCTGAAGCACGGTTAACCAAACCGAAATCGAAAAAACGGATGAAAAATCGAAATTGGAAATTCGAAAATATCGAGACAAAAATCGCTGGAAAATCGTTAGAAACCGAAGAGTTTCAAAACCGAGCATTTGAACAAAAAATATTCAAAACAAATTAAAAAAACGAAAACCATTTGGTTTTCTCGAAAACCCATCAGTTTTCCCGAAAAAACGCTCGGCGAGTTGAATCTTTTGGGCGATCGGTTCCTTAAGCGGTTTTCGTCGGTTTTCTCAAAAAACCGTTCGGTTTACATCGCATAATTTTTTTTAAAATTTTTTGACTTTTTTTGAATTGGACCAGTTTACCGGTCAGTTTTATATTTCGGTAGGGCTCGAAATCTCGAAAACCGGTCAAAATTCTCGATTTTCGTTCGGCTTTGTTAACCCTGCTCTGATGCATGCAGCCCAGCTAGGATGCATTTGATGGCATGCATGATGCTTGCTTTGTTTAGAGGAGAAGAGAGATATGTTTGCTATCGATTCATACCGACGTATCGTTTCCATTTTAATATAATAATATATATTTACAAGTATACATATGTTTATATGTACACCAAAGTTTACTATTAATATTACTCTAAATACATAGTAGTGCTATCAAATATAACATATAGTATTATCAATTCCATTGGTATAACTGGTATTGATCGGTATCAAGACCCATATAATCGATATTACTTGATATTGAGACCCATACCATACATAAGACTACGTACCAAAATAGTATATACCGACCATACCGATAGGGTATTGATAACTAACAGAAAGAGACAAACCTAGAGGCTGCCTTCAAGCCTTTTTTTTTTTTTAACTAGAAGTGCCTCTAGGGCAAGAGGATGTCTCTAATCCTTAAAATATTGATTTATCAGGAGTTACCATTGCAATATAAGAGAGAAGCACTAAATTCATCCGGAGCAGAGAGAACAATAAAAGAAATGAAGAAAGGAGATCAATCCGCATAACCTAAATCGATTGAAACCATTCAACCGAGCTCCCAAGTCCTAACAGACAAAAGAAAGAGCGAGTACATATCTACTATTCCATCAAGTTAACGGCGTCGCCAAGCTTGGATGGTTGTGCCTGTTGTTGCTGATGCGGCGGTGGACTCGATGGGTGGTGCGATGCGACGTGAGGTGGTGAGCAGCTCAGGTGAGGAGGAGGTTGGGTGGGTCTGGGCAATTTAGGGATGGTCGGTGGGGAAATTTCGGGATCGCAGGAAGATGAAAGGGGAATTGTGGATCGATTGAGGTTGGGAGAATAAATTAGCTTTGTTACGGGCTCGCCTTAGAGGCTACACATTGCAGAGAAAATGAGACGGCGTGAGCTCTAGCTTAGAGGCTGAGTTGAGGTTCCAAATTTCGTTTTCACATTTCGTCACCTTTTAAAATTCGAAATTTCGACTCGTTATTTCAAACAAAATCTGAATGAAATACAAAAACTAAAATTTGAATCTATTTTTTTTTCACCAAAATTTTTGTGATCTCGGTGGGTAATACCAAAATTTCAATAGAAAATGTCGAAATCTCGGTCCATTTAAAGCGAATGAAAAAGTAATTAAACCGCATTAAAAAAATTTGTATGCTTCTGACACATCACTAATGTTTTATGAAATTTGGAGATAATGATCAAGTATGAAGAATTTTCTAAAATTCCTAAAGTGCAAAATACTGTAAAATGGTATCTCGCAGCTAAAAAAATGGGATAAAATTTTAAAAAATTATGAAAGAATTTATGTAACATTCCCTATCTATTTGAATGCAAATTAAAACTTTTACAAATAAAATACTATACACTTAGAAATTTCGGCAACATTTTGCCTGATTGTTTGATTCGAACCTTCAATTAGGCAACATAATAAGAGCAGTACATAATATGATGACAAATGATAAACATATAAATTACATTCACCAACACCATGCGTTTCATCCATCATAATTTGTTTCAAACATAATACACGAGACAAATACGAAAATCACGAAAGAAAGTGGCACAACAAGAGACACTGGAGTGGATGAACAACGAGGGTAAAAGGGACGAGACTTATCAAAAGTAACATTCTGAGAGATCCGCATCCGTCGACCAACAGGATCCCAACAACGATATCCCTTATGCTCAGCACTATATCACAGAAAAATGCACTCAATAGACTGAGCAGTCAGGTTGGTGCTTTCACGAGGTGTAAGAAAAACATAACACACACACCCAAATAGGCAAAGACTAGAATAATCAAGAGGCATGCCACACAGACGATCAACTAGAATGCCACCCTGAAGAGAAGAAGAAGGCGGAATGTTAATCAAGTGACAGTGGAAACAGCTTTTGCCCAGAAGTGAGGTGGAACAGCGGAAGTAAAAGGGCACGAGCTGTCTCAAGAAGATAACGATGCTTGTGCTCAGCCACACCATTCTAAGCATGAGCACCAGTACAGAAAAACTGAGAAAGTGTGTTCGGCTTAACAAGAAAAGCACGAAGGGCTCCTGACAGATACTCTCCCACCAAGTTAGCACGAAGAACACGAATAGGAGAATCAAGCTGAGTATGGATCATGGTGACAAAATTCTTATAGATGGATAAAACCTCACTACGAGAAGACATTAAAGATATCCAGGTGTGGCAAGAGAAATCATCAATAAAAAGAATATAATATCTATAACTTCCTTTTGAAACAAAGGGAGCCGAACCCCAAACATCATAATGGACAAGATTAAAGTGACGCTGGGATACAGACTCATTGGAAGGATAGGGAAGTTGCAGGTGTTTACCAAGCTTACACCCCATACAGTCTAAAGAGGTATCACCAGACACAGATCCTAAAAGACCACGACGAACTAGAGAAGACAATCGTGAACCACAAAAATGTCTTAGACAGTGATGCCACTTAGTAAACGACCCGATATAAGATGCAACGGAGGCAGAAGTGGTGGAGAAGACTGAGATACTGGCAGAGGCAGCGGAAGGAAGACGAAGCTAGTCAAGCTCCCAAAGACGTTGAGAGTCACGGTGGCGAGGGCCAGTCCCAACCAAAGACCCCGTGCGACGATCCTGAACACAACAAGAGTTAGAATCAAGGATAACACGGCACCTATGATCAGTGAGCTGGCCAGCGAATATAAGCTGCATGGTCAATTTGGGAACATGTGAAACAGCAGGAACATGAAAAGAGAAAGATAAAAGAGTGCCTCATCCTGCAACCAAAAGAGAAATACCATCTGCGGTCTATACAGTGATATGAGCAGCAAGAGG
Organism: Rhipidocladum racemiflorum; assembly: GCA_036346355.1. NCBI lineage: Eukaryota > Viridiplantae > Streptophyta > Magnoliopsida > Poales > Poaceae > Rhipidocladum > Rhipidocladum racemiflorum. The sequence continues at coordinate 7,558,777 of CM070581.1, forward strand.
ACTAATGGAATGGAGACTCGTGGGATCAGATATCATATGAAAAGAAGCTGCAGAATCAAGAATCCATGATGTGACACCTGATGAGGAATGTGATCTCTCACTAGAAGACTGAGTAGTATAACCAACAAAACCTGTCGGTGTAGAAGCAGCCATGCGACGTAACAGTGTGATAATCTCTTGAATGGAGTCAGAGTCAGTAGAAGTCCTGCTGAGGAGAGACACCCGAGCCTCCACTGCCCTTAGGAGGACGTCCATTTCGACGAGCAAGATCCTTCTTCTTCTTGTAGCAAAACTGCTCCACATGTCCGTTCTTGTCGCAGTAGGTGCAGTGAAGGCCTCTACCCCCAATAGACGAAACTGGAGTAGGCGCCACCGACGGAGGAGTAGAACGAGGCATCACTAAGACTAAAGGAGACACTAGCAGACCCGCGCCACGAAGGCGAGTCTCCCTCAGTACAAATAGCTGCAAGGGCCTCCAATAGGATCACACGAGGATGACGAGCAAGCAGCTGGGCACGAATCTCTGGTCCCAAAGAATCAAGATGACGCCACACCACAGACAGTTGTGCATAGAACTCATCCACAGTAGAATCACCATGCTGCAGCGATTGCTCTTGTCGCACAATAGCAAGGTACAAAGAGTCGCCAACAAGCTCATAACGATCGCGAAGATGTGCCCACATCAACTGTATAGAAAACAAAGCGATAATATCACTAGTGAGATGCACCTCCATGCTAGCAACCAAAATAGTGGAGGCACGAGCATCTTCATCAATCCATATCTTGTATGCAGTAAGTTAAGTCTGAAAAGACTCCACAACATCAGCATAGTCATCATAGGCCTTCTGTCGAGCAGTATCATCAGCCTCCTTTAGAATAACAGGTGTGGCAGGGGGAGTAGGTTGAGGCAGACATGATAACTCTCCTGTAAGAAACTCCCACAGACGCTGACCACGCATGTGAAGGCACATATGGAGAACCAAGTTTCGATAATTAAGATCATCGAAGATGACCAGGCAGCGAGGAACAGAGACTATGCGTGACAAAGAAGAGCCTGAAGATGACGATATTTTTTGCTCCTGGATTTAAATCCGGTTTTAGATCGGATGGAATCCCATCCAATCTCGCCTTGACTGCTTTGGTGAGAAGAGACGGGTGGCCAGGTTCGCGGGACCTTGGGCAGGCGGGCGTCCGGGCGACAGCGTCGGCCAGGCTCGTTGGGCCTCGGGCGGCCGGCCGGCCAAAGATAGCAACCTTGGGCGAGCAGGCGACCGGGAGGTTCACCGTTGGGCGGGCTCCAGCCAGGATGCTCGTCGTCGGGCAAGCTTCGAGCAAGAGCAGCCGAAGTCGGGCGGACTCCGAATGGGAGTGGCTGGCGTCGGATGGCTGATAAGGGTTGACAAAGGCGATAGAGCTTGAGATGGCAACAAACAACCACAGATCGGGTGAGCGGATTCCTCCCGTGCAAGTGGAATAGAGGCTGCAGCTCCTTTCCTTCACGAAATAGAGGCAGCCGACCACTGGAGGAAGGAGCTGAGCGACCACGACGACCACCGAGGGAGGCGTGGTGGCCACGGAGAAGAGCGACAAGACAAGCCACTGGGAAAAAAACGCAAGCGCAACGTTGGTGAGGATCCTAACCATAAAACCTATGATCTGATGTCATGTTATGAATAGCACTTATATTCAATATAAGGCCAATGGGCCAGTATATATACATGTACATGAGGGTATATAAGGAAAACCTCTATAAGGTAATATCTATACAAGGCATTAGCAATCTCTTATATTAGGTAACTAGGATATTGTCTAACACACCGAACTATGCTGCTCCTGTTGCATCTTTTGATCTTTATCCCCTGTTGGATTCATATTTTTGCAGAAACTGATACAATGTATTCATGAAACATAAAGTTTAATATTAGTAGTGTGAAATTATCCCCATGTGTAGAGTTATCCTACGCATAATCACAGGCAAATGACCAGCTATGCTGCATCCCCACCTTTAACCTCGTAGATATTTAGTCTTTGTTTCACAAGTTGGCCAATGTCTGTTCTTCTGGAGGCGTGCCATCTTTGAAACATAAAAAGCAGCAGAAGCTTCATTTGATCAGAAACAAACCCATTCATCTTTTTAGTTCCTTTTGGTTGTTACATCTTTGATTTGATTAGAACAAAGCCGGATTTCAAGACGGGAGTATCTTGACCTAAAGCTGCTTTAGTACAAGGCACACAAGTTTTAGTGCTTGGCTTTAGCCTTTCTAATAAAGCGTCTTCAGGTGGGATGTCTTCTAATGAAAACAGGCATGCATGGGTGCCAATGCTACAATTTTAGGACATGTTCAAATTTGTCCCACTTTTTCGAAGTACTACTCTGCTAGCAATGTCTGAGAGCTTTTGATGTGAAGCTCGTAGAACCCATAGTACATTTTTCGGCATAGCCGCATAGGTTCATAAACCTAAGACTAAAAAAGGTACAATATCCTTTAGTCTTTGGGTATTACATTTTGCTTTAGTATGCCCTGTGATGCTGTCATTTCTACAACTGCAAGTGTTCGTATTACCTCTACAGCTCAGTTTGAAACACAAAAACTCTCTGTTCCTGTCAAATTTCTGCGTTCCAGACACACCCTACAATTTTTGTTGTCCCATTGAATTGCTAGTTGCTTTTCACCCTCTTTCCTCGGTAAAGTTTAGTTCGGCCATATGCCATAGTTTTCCTTCCTAAGTTTGTTAAATTCAACTACTTGATTTCAACTATATCGTTGGAATTAGTGATTTTGCTGAATAGCTTAGATACGTGTGGTGGGCAATCTCTATTTTGTTAATGTTCACTTCGGCAGTTCAGCCGTACGACCCATAGGATTAATTTTCAGACCAAGCCAGTACCAGGCTAAATTTCACGATGATGTTTTCTGTTGGCCGAATGCCCGATCAGCAGAGTCACAGTCAGTCAGGGTTTTATATATCGATGATTATCATGCAAAAAACATGATTTTCTGGCATATTAGTGGGATACGGCATCTAAAATCGATTGATAAACCAGTTAAATTAAAAAAAATCAAAAATTTACAAAAAAATTTAAAAACATATGCGACGTAAAATTGCGATAATCTTTGAAAATCGCCTACAAAATCGGCTCTGAGAAACATTCAGTTGGCCGATCAAAATCGAGAGAAAATTGGTAGATTTATGATTTTTTAATTATTTTTTCAAAAATTTGGATTTCAAAACCATGCGATTTCTAGTGATTTTCGAGCGATTTTTACCAATAATTGAAAATTGCTCGATAAATTTAAATCCGATATTTGAAACCCTGGTCTAAGTATTGCTTAGTGTCAAGCTCAGTAATCAAGGCATATGTCAATGTGTTTCAGTAAAGTTAGGACTTCGGAGTTAGGACAAGTGCATGCAGCACTACATATTTACATTTGGCCCTTGTTTTTGAATCAACTGATGTTTGTTTTGGTTTTCTCGTAGTTGTGGACTATTTGCTCAAGGATAGCCAGCCAAGGACGGGTAATGATCTCAAGCCAGCCCAATTATATCTCTACTAATATGAATAAAATGATATAAAAGGGTAGTTTGTCGTAGTTCCCCACCCTCCCTCGTCATTCCCCCCTCTTCCTCAGCGCTAAACTGTTTTTCTCAACTTCTCACCATCCTCCCATGTTCAACTGCAAGCCATAGCCCTCTCCCTTCAATCCCAGTCTCCACCACCACTCACATGCGTGCCCCTCATAGATTCGACACTACTCCCAACGGGAGATTGGCATATATGCCACTTTCAATAAGTGGCATCGTTAAAATGCCACTCTGGTCCATTGTTATAGACACAGATGGTCCCACATGTCAACAACAGCGGAATGGTATTTTTAGCGAAACCACTTGTTAAGAGTGGTATTTTATCAATTTTTTCACTCCCCAACTGGCTGCATGCTGCCAATATCAACTTGCCGATGCTTGCCACCATGCATGCCCAGTTGCCCACACGACCTACATCGTCCAGCATGGCCCGCATCACTCGTTGCTACCCACTATCCCTTCCAACGCAGCCACCACACCCCCTCTTCTTCCCTTCCACCGCTGCCTCCATTCCCCTTCCGCTCCTTGCAGTTGGCGGCCATGGTGACATCCATCTTCACACGCGTGCGTGACCTCCGGGATGTGGCGACGAATGGCTGCCATGTCTATACCAGATCCATGGTAGTCGTCCTGGTCGTGCTTGTTGAAGTATAAGTGAATTGCTCGTCTTTCCTCATCAGCTTAAGCTTTTGGGTGAACTGGCTGGTGCATGCAACTCAATATGGTATCAGAGCCAAGAGGTCTCGAGTTTAAGATCCGGTTGGTGCAATTAAAAAATAATAATTGCAGTCCACTTCTATTCCACGTCTTAGGCCTGAGGGAGCCTACACGTGAGGGGGAGTGTTGAAGTATAAGTGAATTGCCCGTCTTTCCTCATCAGCTTAAGCTTTTGGTGAACTTGCTGGTGCATGCAACTCAATAGTGCTTCCCAGACTCGGATGCAATGCAAGACAGTGAGAATACAGTGTGGCAGAGCATGGTGACGGCGACCACGGCCGGTGCACGACAGACACGGACATAGCTCATTGACAGATGATGGCGGATACACTATCTGTAAGAGGCTATGACATCGGCATCCGAATCCTGTTGGATCTGGAGGCCACAGCTCGGATAGTTTGTGGTGGTACCGGCCAGCTATAGGCTTCCCCGACGATGAATGTACAATGCGGTAACTCGGCGGCGATTGCTAGCCCCTTATACGTGCGGTGCCAACATCTTTGGCATGGAGGACATGAGAACGATATCTCTGCAATTTTCGCAGCTCCTCATCACCACTCTGCAACTTTGCAGGACCATTTCTTGCAAAAGTTCCCATTTGCACGTCTGCAATTGTGTCACAGGTCATGCTCACATATCTCAATGATATCTGGGCATGCGAGTCTGAAATTTTTTGGCCACGTCAGCGCGTATCCCCGTCTCGACGTGCGTCGCACACTCCTTGACACGCATTGGACACCCTTAGCAGTGTCCTAGGTGATGGATGAAGAGACTAGATGGGAAAAACTACGCTGACTCCACATCTCCTGTTACTATAGCTAAAAAAAAACAAAGCTAGAGGAAGACTAAAAAAAGAAAGAAGGGTTATTCTCCTTCTCTGACATGGTCTGCCATGGTTTTGGTGGAGGAAGAAGAATAAAAGAAAGGAACGCTTCAAAAGGAAGAAATAATGAAGAGGAAGATGTCAGGGATGGGAACATGCTTATGTGGGTTTGGAAGAGAAAAATAATATCTTTGTTTACTGTTTTTCATTATCACATGCGACAGGCTAACAGCATGCAGTCACAGTATGGAAAGAGGAGGATCTTATGTACTGAATATGGATCTTTTGAGCATTTATTGCTATTATTTACAATAGAAAATAAATATATTCATTTTTAGTTTTATATTAATATATTATAGTTGAATCCCCGATTCCTATTTTTTCAAGTCTCCCGAATCGGACACCCGAATCCGAGTCGAATTCCGATTCCCGTGCCCATATCTAGATAACACCGGCATAACTTGAGCTTTCCGTGTATTCTAGCTGATTATATTAGTTTCTGGTTAGAATCAATTGAATATTTTCTTATGATTTTTTGCTGGTTAGCAATAAGATAGTTTATGAGTTGGCTGTTATATGTCATTGTCAAATAAATTACTGTACTTTAAACAAGTTTTTGACTTAAGTGGAATTAGGCTCGAGACGTTTTCATATATAAACCTATAAATAGTAGCTGCAGTTGTGTAAGATTGGTGATATTGAGCTTGAGCTATGTCAGGTTAAAGTGAACTAGTCTCTGAATGTTTGGCATACAGGTAAGATTACGTTGAAGGAGGTGTAAATGGATAGTAATGCTTATAATTCTTGTCAATTAGATGTTCTTTCATAAACTTTGAGGCTTTTCTTTCAAACCAGTTCATTATTGATTTTCCATGAGACGAGTGGATTTCTTATTATTTCAAGTTTCGCATTAGTTTTCCATGTTGTGAAATCATTTAAATAATTATTCCCTACCAATATCTCGGATCTCTCAGCAAAAATTGGCTGTCATAGGAGATTGAATAAACAGCGGCAATAGAAGGTCCCAAGCAGGGCCGGTCCTGCCATTTTGAGGGCTCAGGGCGAAAACTTATATAGAGGTTCCATCCACCTCTTTATATATATATATATATATATATATATATATATATATATATATATATATATATATATATATATATATATATATATATAGTCTTATAAGCACATATCATTGAAGAAATTAATATTCGATGCATAAAAATTACTTCTATAGAACATTTTAATGTTTATGAAATGACAAATGTAAATTGTCATAAACACTTACTTGGCATTTGGCATCATCTTAAAAAATTTATTCTAATATTTTGTGATACAAAGTCATCAATTATACTATTGATATTAATCTTGTCCAATTACTCTTTAAAAATTTGTCCATAGCTCCTCTCTGCATTTCTATGAAGTCATTCGCACGTTTTTTTTTTCTTTTTTTCGCTAACGGATGGATACCTTCTGGATGACATGATAAGTTGATAACGCACAACGCTGAAAATAATAATAAATATATCAAAGATTTAATAGTGTAAGATTAATAGGGAAAGAGATTAGGGAAGTTTAATATTCTATACCTCAGATTAGGAACGATCACGGCTCGTCGGCGAATTGCTTAGACAGCACCACTGCATCACGTCCAGGCGATCGCCCCCTTTTTTTTTCTCTCTACGCGTCGCCACGTCCGGGCGATCGGCCGCCCGCACACCCCTCTTGTTTTTACCTTTTTCCTTGGATGAAGCCCCTAGCCGCCAGCTGCCAGGAAGCATTCTTTTGGTGGAAACCCTTTTTTCTCAAAAAGACTTCTAGTCGCTCACTTCCTGGCGTCCTGCACAAGCACAACTAGTACAATGCCAAATTGCCAAGCATATAATATATATATATATATATATATATATATATATATATATATATATATATATATATGGGCTACATGTCCAGTGTAATTAAAGTTTTCGTGTAACCACCTTGCAACCCTACTAAAAAAAGTTTCAAAAAATTCTAAAAAAAATCATGTATGTATATTTCAACTTACCCCATCTACGTATAAAATTTCATGTTCAAATTCATCCTATATTAGAAGTTATAAAAAAGATAAATTTTGGACAAACTTAAATAGTTCAAATGCACCCCATCTACGGATGTATGCCTAGGTACACATGTATTTCACATGTTTGTTGTTGCCATTTGGTCCATCTAAATAGTAATTCTTTGCAAATTTTATGTCTTCGCATGGCAAAATATTCTAGCATTGGGTTCCACAAACGTTGTCATTTGCTAGATTTAACGATTTAAGGACCCGGGGATTTTATGGCTACATGTTGCCAGGCTCTGATACAATGGTCCCTGCCCTTATTTCAAGAGGCTGTTTTGGTCAGGTATGTAACTACGTAGAACGAATTTTTTTTTGAAATAATATATTTTTAAAATAAATTTACAAAAAAACACACTGAAAAAATTACAAAAATACATCTCTGTCGCCATTTGAAATGGTGACAGAGGCTTGGCTGACGGATTATTTTATCGTGGATTCAATTAGTCGACGGAGGTGAGGTCTCTGTTGCCATTTGAATTGGCGATTGGTCAATGTAGCCAATTCAAATGGCGGACCTGTTGCCAATTCAAATGGCGACAGAGATGTATTTTTGTAAATTTTTTTTGTGTATTATTTTTATAAAATTATTTAAAAAATATTTTGTTTAAAAAAACACCTACGTAGAACTCTGTTCGATGTTTCGAGACATATGCAAGGGGAATACAATGTTTCGTTTCCTTCACAGGATGAGTGCACAGTGGCTTGAAGTTTGAATTTCCGTCGCATCGCACAACCGCCAATAAAAGATAAAATTGCTGCTCATTATCCGTTTTTTTTTTCTCGATAGCATTTGATGATGTGTATCTTCATCCTATTTTGGTACTATGTTGTGACGCATAGACGACTCTTACTATATTTCTTAAAGAAATACCACCTCTCCAACCAATTTTTTTTTATCCGGTTGCAAATGGGTGAGATGAATGTGATTTTGTTAAGTGCCCACCGACGGCGGCCCACGGCCTGTTAATCTGCCGAGCCTGGGCTGCGCGCTGTCCGGCCGCAGGTATGCGTGCAGGTGGAGTACATGATTACAACCATAGCATCACAGCTGACGGCTAACCTAGCTCACTAATTCACCTAGCTAATACTAGCTGATTAGAATTCGCCTTTTTCTTAATTTTCTAACTCTTTTCTTTCGTTCTTTTCTTCTTTTCGTTTAGTTGCAGCTCTTTTTTTTTCTCCAAATATTGCGGTACGTACGTCTATTGTTTCCTCATGTCATTTTTTTTCCCATCGTTGTTCCATTAATATTTTACATTTTTCTAACTAATTGTCTTGATTTGTTCCATTAATACTTTTCAATTATTGCACTAGTATTTTTCAAATGTTTCACAAATAGTCTTAATCGTGACAAAAAATTTTTATTATATAAATTGCACTACAGGTACACGAGTGCATCTAGGTTACTTAAAAATGAAACTGTGCATTTAGGTAAACCATGTAAAGGAGGTCCAAAAGAGGTTTTTCAAGGCTAACAAGGCATCCACGTGGTGCTAATCCATTTCCTCCTCCCCACGGGCGCAGCGCGCTCCTTTTTGCTTATTGCACCCAGGCCCCAGCATGTTCCCACGTAAAAACTGGCCTCTCAAAAATCCGATAAAAACATTGGAAAACCAGGCTGATAGGTGGTCAATATGACCAGCGCATCGCATGGTCCTCTCTCTCTCTCTCTCTCACACACACACACACACAGTGTGTGACTGTGTGTAAAGCCGTAACCCCAGTCTCATACTCTCATCGTCTCTTCCTAAGCTGCAGTCAAGTTGCTCACGTTACAACCACCACACTTCTTCCCTTTCTCAGAGTCGCATCAGCTGTGATGCTATGGTTGTAATCATGTACTCAATCCCTTCGCTTCTCTCTTCTTGGGCCGTCGCATGCTTGCAGCTGCACCTACTAGCTACTGCCCCCCGGCCCTGCAGTCCGGCCCGCCCGGGGAATGCATCCCTCCCATCCCACCAACCGGAGCTGGCGCTGGCGCGGGCGCGGCGTCACCCACCACCCCCACATGGCCCCCATGGCCCACTGCCAGTTGCGCCGCGGCTTCTCACCCCCTCGCTGCGCTATTTATACGTCTCGCCACGCTCGCCCCCTGGCACTCCCACCATTACCACAGAGCAGAGCATTCGCCCTCGCGCGCGCACGCACAGCAGACCAGACAACCGCAATGGCGCGCGCCGGCGCTCTCTGCCTCGCGCTGCTCTGCCTCCTCGCGGCGCACTCCGCCGTCGCGCAGAAGTCCTCGGCCCCGGCTGCTGCGCCGGCCACCACGCCGCCGGCCTCCTCCAAGAAGACGCCCGCCCCAGCCGCCACGCCGACCGCCACCCCGGCCCCGCCCTCCGACACCACCCCTCCGGCCGCCGCGCCGTCCACCACACCCGCAACCCCGGCCCCCGCAGCTGCGCCCACCACCACCCCGCCACCGGCCAAGGCTCCCGCCGCGGCGCCGCCCAAGTCCACCAAGGCCCCCGCGCCGGCACCCAAGACCAAGGCCACCCCGCCTCCCGCCTCCCCTCCCCCGGCCGAGGCACCCGTAGCCGCGCCCCCTGCTCCCGTCCCGGAGACGCCTGCCGCGGCCCCCACCAAGCCCACCGAGGCCCCTGCGCCCGCGCCGGCCAAGAAGAAGAAGAAGAAGCCCGCCACGTCCTCCAAGAAGAAGAAGAAGGGCTCCAAGGCGCCGGCCCCCGCGCCCGTCGCCGAGACCCCCAAGTCCAGCAAGGCTAAGGCCCCCGCCGCCTCCACCGCCGCCGACGCCCCCGGACCCGCCGGCGACTCCGCCGCCGCCGACACCGCGGTACGTTCCTATCTGCGCTTCTATACGTCATCTGAACCAATGGCCGATGTTTCACAACCGCTCTACTGGCTCACAAACCGACGGCGCAACTGCTGGTTGGACGCGGTGACAAAATGTTAGAGCATGTACAGGCCAGTTAATTAGATAAGTGCTCAGCTAAAACCGTTTTCGAATTGAAAATCGAGGACCCGGCGGTACCGATTTTCTCAAAAAATTGAGCGAAAATTATCAGAATCCGAAGAGTTTCAAAACCGAGCATTCGAACAAAAAAAATTCAAAACAAATTAAAAAAACAAAAGTGGTTTTCACCGGTTTCTCGAAAAACCGAGCAACGAGTTGAACCTTTTGAGCGGTCAATTTTTGAAGCCGGTTTGCATCATATAATTTTTTTTCAACTTTTTTGAATTTTTTTTATTCGAACCGGCTCGATATGAACCCTACTCAGCAAAAAAAACCTGAAAAAAATTCACATATAATAGATAATGTGTTTATTTTGTAGCATGGATGTTTAATTAGTATGTGTTTACCTAAATAACTATATCTAATTAGTAGATAATATAATATCTAAGCATCTATAAAACAGATACTTATATCAGAGGAAATGGCTTTTCTACGGGTGCTTGATGACGTGGATATATTGCATTGTACCTTAAGCAATTACCGTTATTGTTACCATCACATGGAGAATAAGACAATTACTTCATCGGTCTAAGTTTATAAGTCGTTATTGTTATAACTACATCAAGAATAAGTCAATTACTCCATCCATCTAAATTTATAAATGGTATTTCTTTCTGTCACATAGATTTCAAAAATATTAAAAATAACTATATTACCTTTAATTATTATCACTAAGTATTATATTTAATGCATATATATAAAAAATATGCAGTAAAGATGAACACTTATTGGGAGTATATAATCATATCTATTTTATATTAGAATATAAAATACGTCTTATATTATAAATAAGATTATTAAAAAAAAATCAAAATAAACTTCTACGCAATGAGGAATTAAGAATGCTCGAAGTCTTAGAAATTAGGGTGACAGTTTAGGGTGACAGTGCAGTTAATCTAATTACTATCTAGTGTGGTCATTAATTGGATCATATTTTTCTCTGTGATTGTGAGTGCGAATAGACTAGAGTAGATCCATTTTCTCCCGACATGTTGGGCAGGCATGCATGTGCTTCCTGCCGTTACACGGACATACAGTAGTTAACGCAACATTTGAAAGTCCAGCCTCTTTAAAAAAAACGGAAAAAAGTTCTGTCTCTGGTACTTACTTCGTTAATAAATATAAGATATATTTTAATTTGTATAATAATTAAAATTATAATAAAATTGGGAAAAATATATAAAAAAAATGACTTACATGTTCTTCTTAATTATCTTGATTGATAAAAATAATACTTCATATGGATGATAACAAATAAACGCATATGGTTGAGAGTGAATAAATATAAATATGGTAGGAAAGACTAATTAAATATATACAAGTTTGTATTTTTTTTTAATAACATCATTCAAGTTATAGGCCTTAAAGAGAGAAGTGCTAAAAATATTAGCTAACCTTATATTTATCATTTATCAACAGAGGAGTACTAAAAATATTAGCTGGCACTTAAGCAGTTCTTAAAAGTAGGAGTATAACCTGCACTGCGCCCATAAACAACTTCGCATTCTGGAAGCCTCCACCGCACTACTACTAATCGCTATAGCTAACAACAATCAGCAACCGACACTAGACTGTAGGGCACATGTGCTCGGGAAACATTTACAATTTTGCCGAGGACCATGCTGGGACAAACCATGCGACTTATAGTACCGCTGCAGGATTAATCTACATTTTTATTCATTCTTTGCTTCGCTACGTTGCTGATTAACCAATGCCTCGTCTTGTGGTGGGTGGCCTGCAGAGCTCGGCAGGAAGGACCGTGCAGACGACGACGGCGGCAGGGAGCATCATGTCGGCATGCGCGGTGGCGCTGGGCCTCGCCGCCCTGCTCGCCTAGGCGCCACCACCGGCCGGCGCGCGCGCGTACGTGAGCGGAGCCAGCCCTGCCGTCGAGACAATGATGCAGCCGCTGCACCGTAACCTTCCGGACGAGCCGGTTCGCCGGCCGGCCGATGCGTTGCGTTGCGTGCGTGTCACCGCCCCTTTTTGTGCTGTACCCTCGTCTATTTTTTTACGGGCCCGGCCTCTCCGTCCCCGGCGGCCAGGCTGGCCTCTCCTGTGTAGCTCCACTACTCACGTTTGATGATTGATGGTCACCTCGGATTCTTTCTTCCTTCCTTCCCTTCCCTTTAATGTACCATTGAGATTTTTTGTTCATATTTTTATCACTGTATTATTCCACCCTTGTTTTAATCAGATCTGTCTCTTTCATGCGCTTGCCTTACTGTTGAGTGGCCGTGTCCTGCTGGCCGGCCAGATCTGTTTGGTAGGATATATACGTGTTCGATCGGCGTTTGCTTTTTCTGGATGAAATGTGTCGTGACATTCACGTTCGGTGAACTATGGTTTGCATCCTGTGGAAGGCCAACAGTGTCATCGGAGCTGGACTTGCAGTTTTACCATCCTAGGTAGTTAGGCCATGTTTGGATGGGTTAAAACTAATTGTTAGCTGGCTAATGGCTAGAGCTAATTGTTAGTCAGCTAATAATTAGTCCATCTAAAATTAGTCCAGGGCTGTTTGGATACATGACTAATGGTTAGACTAATTTCTGAGAAAAGTCATGTCTACCCCCTCATAATGGGTGAGGAAATGAGGATAAGGCAAGCGCAAGGGTATTTTAGACTTTTCCCAGTGTGTTACATGCTATTAGTCCAAATTAGCTACTCCCCACCAGCTAATGAACTAATTGTTAGCTAAGGGGTTGGCTAAAAATTAGCCCACCTATTAGTCTTCCTGTTTGGATAGACTAGAGCTAATTTTTAGCCAGCTAACAATTAGTCCAGGGATCCAAACATGGCCTTAGTTGTGTTACTGTTCTAACGCGTTCAGTGTCCAAATGCTGGCCCCTGGCAATCTGGCATTTCACTACCGTCCATGCCTGGCTTGCTCGTCTGTTTACCCGCGAATCCAACTGACTAAATCTCTAGAATGCGTGCGTCTTGATGACCTGTTTCTGGTTAACATTTCCCTCGTGCTAATATTTCATCATTGAAACGTACTGCCATCAGTGACCTGGGCAGTAGTGAATGCTTATTGCTTACTATACTAGCAGGATGGATGAACACTCGATTCCTTCCGACGTATTATTATTTCGGTCTACTAAGTGAGTCGGTGAGTGCATGCTTCCGGAGTCTGCCTTTTTTCCGATGTCCAACTTTTTTTACAAGTTTAACCTTTTTTTAAAAAAAATTACAAATATACCTTTTTTTTCTCACCACAGAAATTTATATTTATCGCAGCAGGTGGATATGTCACACATCTATATTGCGATAGGACACATGTCACCTTCTCGTTCTCCGTGATCCAAACTTGTAAGAAAAATAAACCAATGAACTAAAAAGAATGCAAAAAACTTCATGCTGCCGTTCACAGCCCGAACTACATATACGGTAGTTGGGATGACACAAAAAAATATCGAAAAGCTGGTGCAAAAGGTGGCAACAGCCGTTGATTCCAAGTCTTGGCGTGTACTACCAATCGGACAATTAAGAACGAACGCGTGGATGGATCGATCGGCGCTGCCGACGCTCAGCGACGGCGCGTGTTTACACTATTATTAGCAGGTGTGTACAGCAACGGCCTTTTATTTTAGAGGATTTGATTATTTATCATAATTTACTTAAATCTAAATATCAGTAAAATATGATATAATAAATCATTAAATACACATTAACTTTACAGTAAAATAATCAACTATTCCTTTGACATACCGCACTTGCACCGTCGTGATTAGCTGAAATCAACTGGCAAGCATGTTTGACATACAGCTAATAAGTGGCTGTGTGTGGTGCATTTGACGTGGTTCCGTCACAGAGATCTTACATATACAATCCTACATCAGCTTATACCGTTTGACGGTCCGGTAGATGAGATCCAAGGGACCGACGGTGATACGGGTGATGGAGTTAAAACCGTAGCAAATCGGAGTTACTCCCGACGGAGAGCTCGTGACCGTAGCACGAACGAACGTACGCGCTGCACCGGGCACAGGCGCACAGTTGCTGCTGTCGAGGCCAGCCCAGAAGGATGTCCGGCCTGGATGCGAAATTGATTGTTCCAGGCTGGTTTCTTCGACTCCTGCGTGCACCGCCGTACCGGTACGTTTTGGAAGTGATGTTGCTGTTTCCCGTTGGGCGATTCCTCCAACGTTCATGCGCCTTTCTCACGGGTGGAATACATAAATGGCAGATAAGCCTGTCCCGTGTCGGTACCACGTTAACAAATACAGTAGTCTCTACTATTATAAAGCAACAGTTGGTGGCAGTGGTGAGTTCTACCTATGTCATTAATTGCCCTGCTTAATTGCCCTGCTTAATTGCCCTGCTTAAAGCGTTGCTTTAATTAGCCAGCTTTCGCAAGAAACGAAGCGTTAAAGATAGATGTTTGATCTTGTGAAATAAATTTTTTTGTTTTTTAATCTTTATTTTTTGTTATCAATTTTGTTTTTCGTAGCAATGCACGGGCAAGTAACTAGTTAAACTAGTACAGGACCTCTGTTCCTTATGTTTTAAGTAATTGTATTCATAAATATAAAGTTTATATGTAGTTTCAATGATTTTCTTCTATATCTCTATTTATTCCCTCTCAACTATATACATTTATTCGTTACCACTCACACAAAGTATATCTTTCATCTTTCAAGATAATTAGGGAGGGATATCTAAGTTATTTTCTCTCGTACTTTTCTCAATTTCAACGCAACCTTAATCCTTGTGCAAAGTCAAAATACGATATAAAAATGAACGAAGGGAGTAATTGTTTTGGACATCCATATGGTCTTCAGAACACAACTTTAACCACTATATTTTTATTATAATATATTTGTAAAACTCAATAAAATTATAATATTATAAAAGTACTTCTCGAGACAAACCTACAAGTATAATTTTCATGTATCCAATTTAAATATTTAAAAATATATCGATAATTAAAGTTTCGAAAGTTTAATCATCACTATATTCAAAATAACAATTATTTATAAACAAATAGAGTAACATTGTTATTGCCCGCGGGAGAACAAGATTTGTAGCAGCAGAGTTTCAAAAGAAAAGGAGAAGATTTGTAGCAACAGCATCTGGCAGCCGGAAAGGAGCTTGCGGTGTTTGGAGCCACGTTCTGCTATCGGAACGAGAATATTTCCTCGGAATAAGATGCAGATCCACGTCTACTACCCGCGGTATGAAGCCAACAGCTTCAACAACTTAGTCACAATTTTACTCCAAAAAGAAGTTTCAGTAAGGAGTTGACAGTAAATCCATCTCTCCTTTCTTTTGTTTGGTCTTCTAAAAACGTGTGTAGAAGTTGCTTTCTTGCACCATAGATCTCGTCGTTTTTCGAGTGAGATGCCTAACAACATAATAAAATTTGAGTACAACATTAAAATTTCATTCTCGGATCTTACTCGGAGGTGACCAAAATCCGAAATTTCGGTGAGATCTCTGATTTTCAAATAAAATTCGGATGAAATCCAAAAACCAAATTTCAAATCCGATTATTTTTTAACCGAGAAATCCAAGATTTTGGCCGAATTTTTTGAGATTTCGGTCCAATTGAACTGACCAAAAAATTGTCAAAAACACGTCAAAACATTTTGAAATTTTTTTGTGGATGTTCTTGACCCTAAATCCAATAAATCTGGCCAACAAAATTAAAAATCCGGTGAAAATACCTCAGATTTCGGCCGAAATCACCAAGATCTCATTGAAATTTGGATGGCTACTGTAGCATTTTAAATTTTTGAGCAATACTTTTATGTTTTTCTTCCTAATACAAGTTGTACGAATCTTGAAGCAAGCGAGGAGTAAGTAATTACCATCTACCCTACATTCATGCTTTAATATTTGTGCAATTTTAAAAAAGAAAAGCATAGAAGCATCTCTCTAAATTTTTTTACCCAATCGAGATTTAAGATCTTAAAGAGGTCCAAAATCCAAAATCTCGGCCGAGATTTGGCGCGCTCAGGGATTTGGCGATGGAACCGAAAGGTCACAAACTGTTTCGCTGCTCTTTTGCGTCTGAACCAAGATTTCGAAGCATAGTTGTCACGGCGGTCCGGCTAGGCGCGGCGAGCCCGGTCCGCCTAGGCGATGATTAGGCGATAAAAATAATAAATAATATCTTATATGATATAGAATTAAGTCGAATATGCTGGAATATACCTTATATGAAAGGAAATTAGAGATGACAAGAAAGCAAATACGTAGTTCCAAATAGAAAGGCATAGATAGTTCCAAATAGAGCAACAAAACATACAAGTAGTTCCAAATAGCACAACAAAGCATCAAAGTTCACAAGTCATAACTCATAACAAAAGTAAAAGGCCACATAACAAAGAGTGAAATAGTAACAATTTCACTCATCATCCAACTCCAAACTATGCCTCTCCTCAATATTTTCTTCACCGCTCTCTTGAGAAGGAATTTGTGGTGCTTGCTCGAAGTCATCTTCAACATTCTCATCATCACACACAACATCCTCTTCTTCTTCGTCGGAGCCTAGCTCATGGGGGGTAGATGTAGCAACTCCACGCCTAGCATAAACTTGAACTTCATCTCCACGAGCTCTTCTAGGAAGGTTGCGACCCCGAAGAGAGGATGATGCACCAATAGCTTCATCAACATGATCCCATAAAAGATCATCCTCACTGGCATGTACTTGTTCGGCGTCCTTATTGGTCCATTCATTCTCCCATTGAAATATTTCGAGGATCAAAGGATTATAACCACTTTCTTCACGAATCCTTTGAAACCTATATGCGATCTTTGTGTTGTATTGAATGTAGACCAAATCATTCAACCTCTGATGCTCCAACCGGTTCCTTTTTTTGGTATGAATCTAAAGCAAGAAGAATGGTAAAGTGTTAAGTTCGATATGTATTGAGAATGGCAAATCTATATTCTATAAGTTTGAAATACTTACAAACTCAAATGTACTCCAATTGCGCTCGCAACCAGAGGAGGAACAACAAAGACCAACAATTCGCTTTGCAATCTTTTGGAGAGGCAAAGCATGGCGCACCATATGCTTTCCACCAATCAACTAAAGCCAAATATGAAGGTCTATGTTAGAGAGGTCAACTATCATATTGATTATTGAATACACATAGGATAGTAGGACTTACGATGTTTCTTTATTTTTCGTTGCATGATCGCTAGCTCATTGTTAAAGCTACCACGAGTCTGCTCATAGTCATCAACTAAGACATCAACATTGCTTAGCAAGTCCATATCACCATGACACATCTTTGCAATCACTAAATTAAATGCCATGCGCAGGTGAGATGCATAATCTTCATCCTTCTCTAAGATGTCAAAGAACCTAGATGGATTCAAAAACAAAGCAACTCCATGTAACTTTTGCTCCATTTGACATTCCCACCGATTATCAACAATGGCCAACACTTTCATGAGCAATCTTTCCTTGCTTGCAGCTAGGAAAGAATCTTTGATTTTCTTCTTAGCCATATCCATAGCTATGGCTAGTTCCGGCATTGCGGGCTTTTCATCACCATCAACAATCCTTAGGACAATTAGGAGGGGTTGCGACGCTCGTATGCAATCTTCCACTGAATTCCAAAATGGCATAGCAAGGACAATCATCGCTGTATCCTTCCCAATTTTTGTCGCAGACAATTTGGCTCTATTCCAATCGTCACTAACAAAGAGTTTCCTCAAAGCATCTTTATGCCTGTACATGCTATGCAAAGTGAGGAAAGAGGTGGCAAACCGAGTAGTCGTGGGTCTCACAAGGTCCTTACCACCCATCGCATCCCTCATTGAAGCAAGAAGTCTCACATGCCTATAAATGAAGGTTGTGACACGCTTTGCTTGGGCAACATACTTCCTAAACTCTTTCATTTTGCCAATATCCTCTAACATAAGATCCAAGCAGTGGGCAGCACATGGCGTCCAATATAGTCTGGGAAACCTCTTCATAAGAATCCTTCCCACCGCCTTGTAGTTAGCCCCATTGTCTGTGACAACTTCACAACTTTGTCCTTGCCAATCTCTTCAATCCTCTTCTGAAGTAAACCCCTCAGCAACACTGCATCATGCGACTCACTAGATGCATCCACACTCTCCAAGAAGAATGCCCCCTCTGAGCAATTGACAAGGAAATTAATTAAGTGATGACCCCTCTTGTTTGTCCATCCATCTGACATCAATGAGCAGCCAAAATTATTCCAAGCCAACTCTTGCTTCTTCCTTATTTCACCAATTTGTATTTTTGCTTTCTCAAGATATGGCACCCTCAACTCATGGTAACTAGGAGGCTTATAGCCAGGTCCATACTGTGCAATGGCCTCAACCATCTCCTCATAGCTTCTTGAGTTTGCAACAATGAATGGAATGCCATTATCATAGAAAAACTTGGCTACATACATGTTTGTCTTCTCCCTATCTTCCTTTGGTCTCATGCTTCGCTCGATACTCATTTGAGAAGCCCCTTTCTGGTGTTTTTCCTTCACAACTTCTGGTGTCTTCAAGTACATTTGAGGGACTGTTTTAGAACTCTTTGTTGGTGGCTTAAAAAAGGCCGCAGAAGCCTTTCTTTTGGCAGCCGTCCCAGAGCTTGGAATTGAAGCGGCTCCGGAACTAGCTGTTGGAGAAGGACTTGGATGGGAGCCCCTAGATGAAGCTTCCTCAACCTCAACTTCATTGCCATTGCCACCAGTTCCAGCTTCATCTTCCTCATCATCTAAATTAATCTGTGTCTTTCTTGTAGTCTTTCTCATCCACTCTTGCATCTCCCTCATGATGACAGTTGTTGTTTTATGACACTTTTGCATATCCCCATAGCCCCCTATGAGATGCTGCTTCAACCTTTTGATCCCCGAGTGCAATTGCTTGCCACAAAGGGAACATTCTACCAGATCTTTGTCCTCAGTAGGCCAAAACCCGTATTTCCATCCTGGATCCTTTGATTTGGCCTTCCTCTTCGGATCATTTCTTGGATCATATGCATCGGTAGCACTGGCCTCAGCAACATTGACACTTGGTGATTGATCCGCCATGTATCTTTAAGCAAGCCACCAAGAATCAATAAGTAAGTAAGACATCAAGCATTAGTAAGCAAAGCAGCAAGCATCCAGCCATCAGGCATCAGTAAGAATCAAGCAAGCCATCAAGCATTAGCATAAGACATCAAGCATTAGGAAGCAAAGCAGCAGTACACCAATGGACATATTACTAAAGCATAAGACATCAAGTATTGCTTGCCAATGGACAGATTACTAAAGCATCAACATCAGTAGTACATCACTTCATACCACAATGCACATTCACAAAAATCGTAGAATCAGAGGGGAAGGCACAACAGCCGAGGGGATCTCACTGGAGGCGCCGAGGTGGAGGCTCGGCACAGGCTTGAAGGTGGAGGTGGAGGCGGAGGCGGCGAAGACGCGGAGGCAAAGGCGGAGGCTCGAAAGCGGAGGCTAGCTCCCGCTCGAGGGGTCAAGCTCGGGCGTCTCGATCGGACATTCACGCCGTCAGTTACCAAGATCCTTAAATGATGGAGTTAAGCCAAACGTGGACGGTAATCCCGGGACAGTTACGATCCAGCTTTATTGCGTATGAAGCCACTCCCCCAGGAATCTCTCCCGACCGTTTCTAGTAACGGTTGGGAGAGGCATAAAACCTCCCTGAGACAAACACAGCAAGGGAAGTGGCAGGCAGGACTAGACATATATACTCCATAGACAGATAACAGAGGCTCGAGCAAGAGAGCACCTCTTGTACTAAAACATAATGGATTTCTTCGCCTCCAGGCAAGACTGGAGTGGAGCTATTACCCGATTCGGGGGCTCGAACAGTATAACTCTCGGTGTCCCTCTCTTTCTCCTTCCTTTGATCATTGAAGCAGTGAACCCCCTGCCTCTTTGAGCAAAGTCGGTATCGGGTTCCGCATTCACATCAACCCCCTAACATTTATGCGGTCAAGTGATCCTGATCATCGACAGAAAATAAAAGAAGAAAAGCAATATGATTGCAAAAATCATACTTGGTCCAATTGAAAGAGAAAGCAAACTTATGACCAAATAGATAAAAAGATTTTCAGAGCTTAACACGAGAATGAACAATTTTTCTACAAGTGCTCCAAAAATCAAGAAATCTCTCAAAAAGCTCAATATTATTCATGATCCAAATGTAAAGACAATTGTTCAACATGATCATGAGGAAACAATTTTCTACATTTTCTCCCCTTTTTGGCAATATAGGCATCAAGAGAGCATTTTTTTATAATCAAATGCAACCTAGAAGAGCTTTAGAGATTATGCAAGTAATCACTTAGACAAAGTATGACACTAAGCTACTCAAGTTCAGATTATATCATCCTAAGTCATATCCAAAGGCATATTTCAATTTTTGCTAACTAGCTTAAAAGAAGTTATGTTACTTTTGCATGATTTCAACAATAGCAATAATTATCATAATTTTAAGACTAGAAACAAAGGCAACATAAATAGCAAATAGATATAGTAGAGTTCAACCTAGTCAACACTTTGGGAAGCTACAAGACCATTAGAGAACCTTCATGCTCAAACATCTCTTTAATGCAAATTTTTTAGATTAACGTACACAAAACGATATAGAGAATTAGGTTTAGTGAAGCACATCCTCGACTAGGAGCCATCGACAAAGGCTTCCTAAGCTTCACTCTCTTCCGCAAACCTTTGAGGCTTAGTGAGTTTATCATAGAGAAACACAGCCTCGACTAAGAGCCATCGACATAGGTCTCCTAGACGTCACTCTCTTCCCATAGTATATTTTGCATTTTCCAATTTTATTGACTCAAGCCATATTCAACCATCTCAAGTAAAAAAGCTTAAAAGAGTGGTTTTGGTCATACACAATACATTTCAAGTTCATCCGAAGTGCAATGGGAAGCAGTCTCAAGAATGTAAAGTGTTGAGTTCAATTTTAGTACAAACAAGTCAATTTTTATCATTTTAGCACTTAGATTCATGAGCATGTTGAGGATTCTAGAATGAAACAATATAGCTAACGCAATTTGCTCTAAGGACTCTAGTAGAAACCCACTATTTCACTAAACATGGCATAAGCATGTAGTGAAGAAATATAGCAAGTAAAAGCTAAGTTTCTTCAAGTTTTTAAAAAATGATCAATTTAACATGATAAACCAAAGTAGATATGACTTGATTGGCAAGAATCTTCAAAAAAGTAGCTAAATGCAACTTATTACAATTTTCTCAATTGCATAAAAGACAAAACTCAGAAATGAAAAACAAGTCTATATGTAATACAAGAAAATCAGTTTCAAGAACTCCCCCTCAACATATGAGTCAATTTTAAGCACAAATCTGATTCAAGTTGAGTTATTAGCAATTTTGATTCCAAGAAATAAAAAACTCAACTGAAACCAGAAAGACAAAAATGAGAAGAGAGAAATAAGAAACTAACAACTAAGTGATCTAAGAGCATAAAAAAAATGGTAAAGACACTACAGCTCAGACTTGCTCTCACTTTTCCATATGACTTACATAGAAAAACTAGCTCTCAAACTCCAACTTAGGAGTAAACACATACCCTATCTGCTCAGGGGGCTCAACACCTGTTAGACCTATAAGGATGTGAGTAAACTCAACCGAGAAGAAGAAGAGAATAGCATCCTAAAGAATAAGATGAGAGGTCCATGCCGAAGCATGCTAGAAGTCTATGTGAAGCGGACTCAATAAAATGAAAAAATAGGTCAAAGATACCCGGAAGAACCCAAAAGGAAATGCTGAATATACACATGTAAACATATAATACAAATCAGCTCCCCCCCCCCTCAAAATATGCCATATGGGCTCATAATCTCAAGTTCTCCTCTCAAGGCAACAAACTTAGAGCTATTCGAAGGCTTGGTGAAGATGCCAGCCAACTGGTGGTCACTTATTTGGAATCATTCACCCCCCATCTGATCGCCATCTCGATCCTTCAGTATTATACTCATGAAAGTCTAAACCAAATTACATGACTAAAAGCAAGCTGTAAAGTTAAAACTTACCTCGAAGTAAAACCGTTTTTCTTAGCTCAAACATGCAAGGATTGGGTATACTCCTATACTAATTATAAGATACTTCAATGTGAACCATGTAAAAAAATTACAAGAAAATCTATAGTTTTTAGCATTTTTTGCGAATACTTTCATATTCACACATAAAAAGTACTTCTAAAAAAAATGCACATACCACCTCTGGAAAAGCGTACATACCACATAGCTGGTCTTATATACTCATATACCACACGTACATACTCTCTATTGCGATATATATATGCAACATGCATGAAGAGAAAAAAAAACTTTCTACCAAATGTCAGGTAATGCAACATAAAATCAAAAGAGCAATGCTTCTATGATTTTCCTCTTAATACAAGTTGCACAAATCTTGAAGCAAATGAAGGAGTAAGTAATCATCATTTACCATTTATCTATGCTTTAATATTTATGCAACTTCCAAAAAAAAAAAGCACATAAGCACCTCTCAAAATCTTATGAATTATGATTACTAATGTTGTGGTCTGACCCAGTGTACTGCAGGTACAGTGTCATCTCCTACTAGCATTAAGGGTGGGAACTATCATGACAAAAGGTCACTCAGGAATCGGCATAATCTTCAGGAGAACTTTTCTGAATTCAAGCATAACTTTTATAAGGATATTACAAGAAAAGGAAGTAATGGAACTTCAAGATACTAATTTAGTAAATCCAACTAACAAAAAAAATGCTAAGGCTCTTAACTTACTTAGGAGTTAGGACAGGTTCATGACATCTTGGGACTGACAAAGAAAGATGCTTAGTGCATTTGACACATGCTACTTGTCTTTGAAAGCGGCATTGTCAGGTTAGGTTATATGTAGCCCTCATCAAAATTTCAATCAGTTGTAATCGACACAAAGATACCATAGAAAATAATCAATATGGACCTGCATTGAAATATGAAGAGAAGCCACAAGCAGATCTACTGGTAATAGTGCATACCACCTCACAAATGAAAATGCCAAATATTTCTTTCATAATCAAAATGTAATAAAGAACATGATCTGTTGGTCAATTCAAGCATAGAGAGTGGCACAGTCCTGGGCCTCTGTACCTTGACTACACACATTCAAAATTTAAAGCAACTTCATTGAATTAGAAAACTAGACGAACCTCTATATATCCATGTTTCACTATTCTGTTAATACACAAAGACAATTTGACATTTTCAACAAAGAGAGGTGAAGAGACAAAATCACGAACAATTAAGATAAAATATTTTCTAGAAAAAAAGACCCAACTGACCTAAACTTGAATTGCACCTTTCATTATGTCAAATATCATGTACAAATATAAGACACAACAAATATACACATGTAAAACATTGCTTACAGGAAAAACTTCCAGCAGGCCACACACACACAGCATAACTAAAACACAGTGGCTCATCTGTGTTGGATCTACATGTTATGCTCAAGAATACAGACAAGGTTTATTACTCAACAACTACCTTACAAAGTGTGCCTGGCCAACAGTTCTAATAGTTTTTGTTGTTCTTGTTTAGATATTCCAGGATGAAGCTCTGGAAGATTGTTAAGGAATGATTTGGCATCTACTATCCTACCATGCCTACAATAGCCCTGAAGTATTGCATTGTAAGTTCTCTCATTGGGTTTGCAACCTTGAGTAACCATATAGCGTACTAAATCAATAGCTTCTTCAAACATTGAATTCACCACATAACTTTTGACAAAAATATTGTAAGTTACAATATCTGCTTTCAGGCCTGAACATTTCATCTCAGAGAACAATCTTGAGGCTTCTTTTATCCACCCTTTTCTTCCATATGCATAGATCACAGTGTTATAAGAGTATCGATCAGGACGCACACCACTTGACTTGATCTCAGTAAGGATATTTTCGCACTTCTCACAATCACCTAAACGAGAATACATATGCATCAAGCTATTGTAGGTTGCGGCACTGAGGTTGATAGCACTTTCCTTCATGAGTGAAAGAACCTCCTCCACCTTCTTGACCATCCTATTTTTCCCATATATGGAAACCATGGCGTTTAGAACGTTAATGTCAAGGGAGCACCGTCTCCTCCTCAGTTCCAGGAATGCCTTTTCTGTCTCAGATAAATTATTAACTTTGCTGTTGACCAAGACCAACGTTTTCACTAGCCCGTTGTGTGGCTCTATCCTCTCTGCATATATATCTTCTGACAAAGCTTTCATTTTGTCCAACTTCTTTGCATTAGCATATGTATGAAGCAATGATGAATAACTAAGCTCATCTGGCCTACAATCCAGATTCTCCATCTCAGCAAACAACTTTTCTGCCTGTTCCCAATGCCCACCGCGAGCCAGTGCAGATAAAACAGCATTATAGGTCGAAATGTCAGGACATATACCAGCTTCCATCATCCTCTTGTATATCTCCATTGCTTGGTCAAACAAGCCACATCGACTATACGAACTAATAAGTGAAACATATGTGTCCCTCTCAGGAACATAACCAGCTTTCTTCATCTCCTTGAACACCCCAGACACCTCAGAGTCCAAACCATTCTGCCCAAACACAGCCAAAAGCGTGTTCCAGGTCACAACATCTGGCACAAACCCAGCAGACCTGAGCTCATCAAAGACAACCATCATCTCTGGGAACTTCCCCCTCACCCCGTGCAGCTTGATCAATGCATTGTACGTGCACAAGTTCGGCTTACATCCGTTCCCCACCATTTCATCATATGTCCCTATTGCTGCATCAATTTTGCCAGCCCTATCAAGGCCGGAGATCAATGTTGTGTATGTAATCACATCCGGCTCAATCCCCTTTACCTCCATCTCCTTTTTGAGCTTCACCGCCTCTTCCAACAACCCATCCTTCACATACGACGAAATGAGCGAGTTGTAACTCACCACACTGGGTGGACAGCCCCCAAGCTCCATCTCCTTCAGCACCTCAATTGCCTCATCATGCTTCCGTGCCTTACCATACACATCGAGCAGCGAATTGAACGTGACCTTGTCAGGTTCGAACCCAGCAGCCTTCATCTCATCGAACACCTGTGCTGCCTCTTTATAGAGAGCCCTACGACGGCAGCAACTAATGAGCGTGTTATATGTATACCTGTCAAGCGCAATGCCGTCCTTCTTCATGGAGTCCATGAGCTCCATCACCTCCTTCCACGGGACAGCCATCTTGGAGTACACATGGAGCACGACATTGTAGGTGACGACGGCGGGCTGAACGCCGTTACCCACCATGCGGCGGAACACTGCGACCGCGTCCCGGAACCGGCCGGCGCGGGAGAACGCGGAGACGAGGGCCGTGTAGGCGCTGGCGTCGGGGTCCGGCGCGGCGTCGAGGAGAGCGGAGGCGTCGGTGAGTCGGCCGGCGCGCGCGAGGATGCGGACGGCCGTGGGGAGCATGCGGGGTTGGTGGAGGGCGCGCTCGCCGTAGAGGTCCCGCGCGGCGTGGAGAGCGGAGAGTGCAGCGCCTGACCGGCCGCGGGAGGCGAGCGTGTTCAGCACGGCGGCGAGGTCAGAGGCGGGGAGCGCGGATAGGAGGTCGCGCGGGGAGGCGCGGTCGGGGTCGGAGAGGAGGGCGAGGAGCGCGCGTCGCGCGGGGAGGGAGAGGGAGGGCGGCAGGTGCCAGGGTTTTCCACCGCCGCCGCGGCGGGTGGGGTCGAAAGGGCGGCCGAGGCGCGGCTTGCGGGAGGAGGAGGTGGGGGCGGGTTGGGAGGAGGAGAGGAGGGAGGTGGGGGAGAAGAGGTGGGGAGGGGAGTGCGTCGGGGGTTGGCGGTGGATGGGCTTGGAGGTGGGCGGCGGCGGCGCGGGCGGGCGGAGGGGGAGCAAGAAGCCGAGCGTTTCGGCCATGTCGGGGTTTAGGGGTTATGGCCGGTGTTGTGGCGCCGGCGCGGCCGCTCGCGGAGAAGAGGGATGGATATGGCAGAGTTGGGGATTATTGGGGAGGGAGGCTGACGGTGCGGATGGCGGGTGGAGGCGCAGTCGGCCCTCCGCCGGTCAGGGCCTAGGCCGAAATGGAGGGTGGCCGCGTTGGTTGGCTGCGTTGAGGTGGGATCGTCTTTCTTTCTTTTTTACGAAGAGGTGGGATCGTTTTGGGCTTAGGAAATGGGTCACGCCGCCGTGGCTGTGTCTGTACTCTGTAGCGTTAGATTGAGCTTTATATTAGGCCGAAAGTAAGATCTTGTTTAGATCCATTAAGGTATGTAAAGTGGTATAGATTGTAGCTGTTTATAATATATCTTTATATCATCTACAGATAACACTAAAACTAATTCATATAATGAATCGTCTACATAGTTGTCTGTAAAGATCTTTTCTTCAATTAACAAACTGTCTATATAATGGTACACAAAATATAAAGCTGTCTATAAAATTGTCCATTAAATAGTAGACATCATATTTCTCTCTCCTCCGTATCACTTAAAATCCTATATAACATCTCTTGTAGATAGCTGACTGTGAATCATTGTACATGCCCTTATCAAGTTTAACAATCGGTAAAGCAATAGATATATGTGCTTGAGTTATCATTTTTTTTTCTCATGTGGAGCTAGAGTTACCACGTTGATATTAAGGACTTCCACTTTCATTTAGGCTTTTTTTGAGAGCATCGATCCTGTTCAGAATTCAGGCCAGTTCCCAGGGATGAACGCCCACAGGGAAAATTTCCCGGGCTGGCCATAAGATCCGTTTGTTAGTCCATAGGCACTGGTTTTCCCGATCCAATTCACATGAAATGGAAAAAATAACCCCCTCCCCTCTCGTGAATTTTTCTCCCCGGCAAACGCCGTGAATCGCGAGTCCTTCTCTCCGGTGGCTCCTCTCCTATCACTCCAGCGACACCTGCTGGCTGCTGCCACTCCGGCGTTGTGTCTTCCTGGTTTGCTCAACCTCTTCCTCCTAGCCCTTGTCCTCCTGCTTCTAGGTTTCATCGATTGCTTTCTCACAAATCCAGTGTTCCTAGGTCGTTTTGGGGAAGCAAAAGAGGGGTTTCTTGTTCGTGAGATTTTGTTGAGGTACCTGGAGGAGGCTCCTTTCCTCACGCGCCTCCAAGATGGGGCTGCTCAGCATCATTAGAAAGATCAAAGGCAAGGAGAAGGAGTGCGCAACCTCATGGTGTAGGTTCCCTCTGGCCTCCACCCACCATTCTAGCGCGGTTCCATTTGCATCCTTTATCCCGATTCTTAGTTTTGGATCTAGCGCATGTGCTATTGGTTTCTTGATTTGTTCAGCTTCTGTCAAGGTTTCTTGATCCTTGGTGGCTGATGCCATGTGAGGTTTATCTCGGGGGGCTGGACAACTTGGGGAGGACGACGATTGTGCTCAAGATCAACGGGGAGGACACAAGTGTCATTAGCCCCACCCTCGGCTTCAACATTAAGACCATAAGTACCACAAGTATGTGTCCCCTCCTTCATCTCTCTATTTAATCTGTTTGTTCAATTATCCTCGGGCTACTGCATTATGATATAATAGTTAGATGCTTGTTTTAAGATAGACTTATTTTTGAAATGTTAAAAAAAAACCCAAATATAATACCATACTTGTTGCATAAAAGGTGATACATTGCTTCAATTTGATATATTTTAGTGGCATCATATGTATCTTGTAATTGCAAAGTTTGCCATTTTCACCTTAGTTGACATAATTTTTGGGCTTATATCTTGGGTGAATGTTCACCCCGATGCGATGCAGGTTTTCTTGGTATGCTATTATAATGCTTGTATACTGCCCTATATTTCAAATTCATTGTTGTTTTATTTTACAAAATCTACTCTTTTTTTACATTAGTGTTCGTGGATCCAAAAGGATAAGCAAGTTAAATACAGTTAGTCATTTAGTCCTAATTATGCCCTTAGATATAGACGGTCTAACTTTGCTTGTTGTAGCTGTCCATTTGTGATCCTTTCTGCATTTTAGTCATCTCAGAAGTCAACGCTTTTAAAACTAAATTTTGAGGTCATGTTGTTCCCACACTGTATAAGGATGCTCCAAGTCCAAATTGATGAGTTGATGTCCATTATGTAGTGGAAGCAACTATTGTTGTTTGCACCAAAATTCGGTATGTATTGGAATCGGTCTAAAAGTAGAAGAAGTATCGTACAGAAAGGAATCGGTAATCGGCTCGGAAAAGGAATCCGTTTCTAAAAAAGGAAAGGAAATCGGATAAAAGGCCGATACGGATAAATACATTGTATCCATGTACAACTCGGATCGGTCAGGCGTGTTATAAAAGGAGGAAGGCGCCAAGCGAAGAAAGAATCAATCCAACAACACACACATCTACTTTTACAAGTTTTCCTTTTACATTGTTTTAGCCTCATAGATCTCTCTGCAAGTCGACGGAATCAACATAGTTGCGCATCGCCGATTGTTGATTTTAGCCGATTTCACCAGTTTGATTTAGCTTCGTTTTGTTGCGCATCGCCTTCGAAGCCGATTTTACCTTGTATCGGATCAATCGTAACCGATTAATCTAGTTATCTCCTAATCGGTTCTTGCCGACTAGCAAGCCGATAGATCCTTGTTTATCGGCTTGATCAAATTACAAATTTTACCTTGTCGATTTCAGGTCAAATCGACCGCACGCTCTGCAAACCGGTGTTTGTCTTGTGTGTTCGAGGCCTAAAACCCCTTCACGTTTTTGGCGCGAACATATTTTAACTGCGCCCGGTGGGACCCAAAAGAATGTCGTCAACCAACAAGCCCGCGATCCGCCGATATCAACACCGATGCCATAATCGCGCCCCGGATGGCCGATTTAACCCCGAGCAACGGAAAGAACTCAAAGATCGAAAGGCGACTGGAGGAAATGATGCTACGATGCTTCCAGGAAACACGCCGTGGCGTTACTCAAAAGATTGCACTCCCAAGCATCAATCCTATCGGAGATTCAACATCTGAATCGGTAAGCCGATACGCACCGCTCAAGCTGATTTATCAAGTATGATCGAGCAATCTGTCCATCACGCATTGATTAACCAATCATCGGCTCTAGTATCTACTTTAAAGCCGATGATAGAAAATAGTGTGAAAACAATTGCTCAAGAATTAGCTGCGTCTGGAAGCCTGCTAGATCCACCACAAACCATCCCTACGTACCCAGTATATTCCATAGCACCCAACACCAACACAGTAAACGTGTCGGCTCAAGCACCTATCATGATGCCGGCTCAACCTACTGTTTTGAAACCAAGCATACAGAGAGATGGGTTCACACACTACCATGGGCACACGGATGGAGCCAAGATAGGCGCATCAAATCAATCAAGTGCGCCCTCCAATAACATCGGGTTGTCGGCTTATCAGCCGATCGAAATGGGACAGGTTCCACAGTCACGAGGAGCCACAACCTTGAAACAAGCACCATATAGGGTGGTGCCATACGTCGAACCTTTCGCACCCATACCCGATGCATTAGGTTTTAATCACAATTATGACGCAGCACCAAGACCTCCTGAGGTACGAATTGGACAAAGACCCGAGTTTGCACTCGGGGGGCAGGGCGCAAACAATGAGAATTGGCCGTGTCTGGCTGCACCACAAGCCGACAATGTTAATTGGGCAGAACAAATTGCCAATGTCTTGAGAGAACAGTTCGGTTTACAACCCAGAGGGAGAGTGATCGGCTACAGGAAGCCGTACCCCGATTACATAGACCGAATGCCGTACCCCCACAACTTTAGGATACCAGACTTTGCTAAATTCTCGAGGATGATTCTATTACCACAATTGAGCATATCGGACGGTTCATGGCTCAATGTGGGGGCGGCGCGATCCGATGGGTTAAAAATTAGGTTGTTTCCTTTATCATTATCCGCCTTTGCATTCACTTGGTTCACAAATCTACCACCTAATTCAGTTCATATATGGAGCGATTTAGAAAGCCGATTCCATGAGTACTTCTTTTCTGAACTATGGAGCTTAGGATTTACGATCTTAGTTCAGTCCGCGGAAATCTGGCGAATCGGTCTCTGATTATATCAAGAGATTTGGAGCGTCACGGAATAGGTGCTCTGATGTAACATTACCCGACGATCAATTGGCCGACCTAAGCGTTCCAAGGGTTAATCCCTCCATTAAAAGAAAAGTTGTCGTGCCAGGAGTTCCCGAGCTTAGGCCACCTACTCCATCGCGTGTCGGCACATGAAAGCCGATATCACGAGAGCAAAGGGTTTAAAGATAGGTTTAGGACAAGCGGCAATGAAAAGGCCAAAGTAAACATGGTAGATTACGATTCGGGCGACACCTCTGACGACGAAGCAGAAGTGAACATAGCCGAGTGGGCCAAAGGTTCCAAAAAACCACTCGTATGCTCTCTGCTTAGGCCGACAAAGAATAAAGCGGAAGTCAAGTACTCGTATGATGTGTCAAAGTGTGACAAAATATTTGATTTATTACTACAAGAAAAACTCATAAGGTTACCAGAAGGGCACATCATACCATCGGCCGAAGAAATTAAAAAGCGAAGGTATTGCAAATGGCATCATTCGTTCTCTCATAACACTAACGATTGCAATATTTTTCGACAACAGATCCAATCGGCCATCACCGATGGCAGGTTAAAGTTTGCAGAAGAATCGGCTATGCAGATAGATATGGGCCATTTTCATGTCTACATGGTTCAATGTTCACGAAAGAAAAGAGGCTGCGGAAGAGGATAAGCCAACTAAGGGAATTGTATCACGAGGCGAGGCAGTGCAGATCCTTTATCGGCTCTATACAAATAGAAGCCGATAAAAATGGACAAAACTCAAGAACGGTGAAACCAAGAGGGGACTTAGAGGTCGGTAAATGGTATCGAGCTGAGAGGGCTCCAAGAAGAGCCGATTTCAAACCAAAGCCGACCTTCTCACAACTCCTGAGGAAATATGAAAGGATAAGTCGAAGGTATAACCCTCAACAACACCGGTGTTTTCATCGATCGAGGGCAAAGGAGGGAATGAGCGTCGGCGGCCGATATGCCACATCGGCCGATTACTGAAGAAGAGAAACATCGACAATGTCCTTTTTGGCGCTTTCTTTGGAGAGAGGATGACCTTACCAACAGCTTGTATCTTGTCCTATGCAACACTCATCTACATGTCGGCCAAACCAATCAGAAAAGACAAGGTTGTCCAGGCAAATACACGATCGTCGAGTAAGGAAGCGGAAGGCCGATCTATGAAAGGTTGTCAACATCAGAACAAGGCGAATCCTCCCAAAATCAGGAATTATCGGCTAACGCAAGAAGGATGGAATCTGACAGCGAAATGGGCAATTTAGCTGGAAAGATAAGAAAGCCGATAGAACCCAAACCTAGATGGTGCCCTTCGGGTCTCAGCAAGTCGCAACGCAGGAGGCTTCAGCGATTAAAAACACAAGAAGAAAGGGAAGCCGAAAAAGAGAGTGAGAGGGATCGGACGTTTAATAAGTTAAGACCGGTACCGATTTTGAAAAAAGAGTGGAGAAAGAAGGAACAGATCGATAGTGATTCAGATCAATCGGTTCAATCCAGTTCTCCGATGATCCGAGATGATACGCCACCAATGGATATAAACATGGTATTCACTTTACCTGCCGAGTTCAGAACCGAAGAATCGGCTGAAGAAGTGTTCGCCCAATTGTGCCTCGGAGCACCAGACGCTGTGTTTGAAAAACCACAAGACATGCATCGGCATTTGAAACCATTATATCTAAAAGGATACATTAATGGCCGACCAATATCCCGCATGTTGGTCGATGGCGGGGCGACGGTCAATCTGATGCCGTTAAGTACTTTCAGAAAATTGGGAAAAGCCGATGAAGACTTAATCAAGACCAACATGGTGCTAAATGACTTCACCGAGACCCAACCGAGGCTAAAGGCGTAATGGTGTCGAAGCGGCGATCGGTAATAAAACTTTGCCGATTGCGTTTTTGTGATTGAAGCTAAAGGCAATTACGTACTCCTTGGCGGGATTGGATCCATGCTAAGCGTTGTATACCATCAACTATGCACCGTAAACCGCATAGGTGGGAACGATGATACTGATGAAAGTCGTACCCGGTAGCACATCGGCTCATATCGCCATGGCTAGCCACGACACCAATTGGCCACCACGAAGAGGCTGAATGCATATCGTGAAAAGCCTTGGACAATTGCGATTTTATCTGTATTGAGAAATCGGGATTCAGGCCGATCAGCGTTAAACCCAATACGTTTGATCGGACGACGGCAGTGATAAGAAGATGGAGCGCGAGACACTAGCAAAGCTGCGGAAAAGGCAAGGAGCTATCGGCGGGAAGAATCTGAAGAAGGCTGTTGAGGATTTTGAAGAAGAAAGAAAGGGGTTAGGATTCACTTCGATTTCCTTGAAGAAATCGATATTGGGGAAGGGGATAGCAAAAGACCAACGTTTGTAAGTGCTAAATTAGAACCCAATTATAAAACAAAGTTGGTCGAAATACTCAAGGAATATAAGGATTGCTTTGCGTGGGAGTATTATGAAATGCCAGGTTTAAGCCGACTGACTAGTTGAACATCGGCTACCTATAAAACCTGGATATCGGCCGTTCAAAGCAGTACCTAGGCGGTTTAACCCTACGTTGTATGACGCTATAAAGGAAGAAGTAGGGCGATTGCTAGAGGCGAAATTTATCCGGCCTTGCCGATCTGTTGAGTGGGTCTCAAACATCGTCCTGTGAAGAAGAAAAAGCGGCAAACTTAGGGTATGTGTCGATTTTAGAGATTTGAACAAAGCTACGCCAAAGGCGAGTACCGATGCCCATAGCCGATATGCTTATCGATGCTGCATCTGGGAATAAAATCATAAGCTTTTTGGGCCAGGCTTGCCGGATACAATCAGATATTCATGGCGGCCGATATACCCAAAGCGGCTTTCGGATGTCAGGGCTTTAGGGCTATATGAATGGAAAGTTATGACCTTCGGTTTAAAAAATGCGGTGCTACTTATCAACGCGCTATGAACCATATTTTCCATGATTTGATCGGCAATCTTGTGGAAATATACATTGACGACGTAGTGGTAAAATCCAAAGAAGGCGGCAACATTTAGCCGTCTGAGAAAAATGTTCGAAAGCACAAGGTTACATGGGTTAAAAATGAACCCTCTCAAATGTGCTTTGAATTATCTACGGACAATTTCTTGGGTTTACGATTGCATGAAGGAGGGATTGAAGTAAACCCAACCAAAGTGAAAGCCATAGCCGATACTAAACCACCGACAAGTAAAAGGAGTTGCAGGTGTTGATTGGGAAAATCAATTACTTGCGGCGTTTTATCTCAAACTTGTCGGGGCGTATTCGGGCCTTCACACCGCTGAAAATTAAAGATAACCAAGAGTTTAAGTGGGAAGCCGATCGACAAAAGGCCTTCGGCGACATAAAGGTTATCGATGAGTCCACCAAGATTGACCGCACCAAACACGGTATACCTTTTAGACTATATATATCGGTGAAGGTGATTCGATTGGAGCGCTTTTAACACAAGAAGCCGATAGGAAGGAGCGAGCAATATACTACTTAAGCCGACGTCTTCTAGATGCGAGAAACCAGGTATCCCTTAGTAGAAAAATTATGCTTGTCATTGTACTTTGCTTGCACCAAGTTAAGACATTATATCTTTGGCGTCCAAATGTGTTATAATATGCAAAACCGATGTAGTTAAATACATATTATCGGCGCCCATCCTGCGTGGTCGGCAGTAAATGGGCATACGCCCTAACGAGTTTGAGTTATCCTATGAATCGGCTAAATCTGTGAAAGGACAAGCTGTGGCCGATTTTATCACGAGGAGTGAAACATTAGCGGAACAACTAGTGTAACTCCTTGGCAACCGTATTTTGATGGAGTCTGTTTGCCAAGAAGGCGAAGGCATCGGTGTGATATTAGTTTCACCTAGAAAGCAGGAGTATGACTTCATGTATCGGCTAAATAGCCGATGTTCAAATAATCAAGCGAGAATCTGAAGCATTACTAAGGGTCTACAACTGTTAGATAGCATCGGAGTGAGAGGCGTCGAAGCTTTTGGAGATTCGATGTTAATTGTACAAACAAGTCGAGGAGAATACCGATGCAATGATGATGCACTAACCCGATGCTTGCATCAATGCCTCCAGATCATCGAGATGTTCACTACATTTTCCATAGAACATATCCCCGGAGAAGCTAATGATAAAGCAAACCGATTGGCACAATGTGCATCGAGGATACAAGATTGAAGCCGGCGAGGACCAATCGAGCTAAACGTTTGGCGGTTCTATGTGTTCACCACTGTCATTTGGAGAAACGAGAGATAAGGGATTATTTGTCGAGATCCAACCAAGCCGACCGAGCAAAAGGTCAGCGCAAAGCACTCAAATATGTTCTACTAGAAGATGTATTGTACTTTCGGACTATGGAAGGTCTGTTGTTAAGATGTCAGGAACCGAAGAAGCCAAAGTGGCGATGGGTGAAGTCCATGAAGGCATTTGTGGATCACATCAATCGGCCCATAAGATGAAATGGATCTTGAGGCGAGCAGGTATTTTTGGCCGACGATGTTAGAAGATCGCTTCAAATATTATAGAGGATGCCAAAGCGTGTCAAAAGTTTGGTAACATACGATCGGCCGACATCGGCTTTGTATCCGATCGTCAAACCATGGCCATTTAGAGGATGGGGTATAGACATAATCGGACAAATATTTCCGTCATCTAGCAAAGGACATAAATTCATCCTTGCGACCACGGATTATTTCTCAAAATGGGTTGAGGTGTGCCACTCAAGAAGGTTACTAGTAAAGAAGCGATCGACTTTGTAAATGAACACATCGTCCATCGGTTTGGGATTCCACAAACAATCACTCTTGATCAAGGTCTTGTGTTCATGTCCAACGAAGTTCAAAGGGTTTGCGGAAAGTCTTGGGATAAAATTACTCAACTCCTCCCCTTACTACGCTCAGGCCAGCGGACGGGCGAATCATCAAACAAAACATTGATAAAGCTGATAAAAAGAAAAATTGAGGAAGAGCCAAGGAGATGGCATTCAACGCTATCGGAGGCTTTATGGGCTTATCGGCTATCTCATCACGGATCAACTAAATTGTCACCCTTTCGGTTGGTATCACGGACAAGAAGCCGTTTGCCCGTTGAAATCAACATCGGCTCAATAAGGCTACACGAGCAAGATAAGGTATCGGTAGATGAATACAAGCAGCGATCTTTGGACAATCTAGATGATTTGGCTGAACTAAGGCTGATCACGCTAGATCGGCTTAAAAAGAATAAAGAGATGGTTGCCAGGTCGTACAATAAAAAGGTAATTTTAAAATCATTCAATCAAGCCGATTTAGTATGGAAAACCATATTGCCGATTGGGTCTAAAGATAATCGATTCGGCAAATGGTCTCCAACGTGGGAAGGACCTTATAAGATCAATCGGCCGGTTGACGGGAATTCATATATATTGGAATCCTTAGAAGGGTTCGTCCTACCTAAAGCGATCAATGGAAAATATCTGAAGGCATATCACCCAAGCATATGGGTCGGGTCCTAACTACAGAGATGAAGGTATCAGGATCAATGACAAGCACATGCATATAAAATCGGTCATACAGCCGACCGAGTCAGTTTAAAACATCCACAGATTAAAAGTTTACAAAATCGGATGCACAGCCGATCAAACAAAAGTTCAAAAGACATCTCAAGTTTAAAGCAATATTACGTAGATTGGCCACAATCGATCGATAAATCAAAGACTAGTGTAGTCCCGGACCGCAAATGGGCTCCCAAAGCCGATAATGCCATTGCCGCCTCTACCGATGGTAGCTTGAATCTTGTCTATTAAATGTTGATCAGCCCACATCGCCTTGAGCCAGGACTATTTTGGCCGATTGGGTTTTGACTTGTGCAAAGACCTCGCCAATCTTCTTCCTCTGGCGGCGGTGAAGATGTAGATTCTGTAATGCCAATCTGGCATTCTGCAAGTTCTTTTGTGACCAAGGCCAACTGTTCTTCAAGTTTGATCTTGGTCGACTCCAGCTCTTGAGCCCGGCTCTTGGCCGATTTTAGCACGGCAGTACCCTGGTCGAATGCACTCTTTCGAGACTTGGCGTCCGCTATGAGCTTGTCCAAAATCTCTTGATCGGCTTGTTGAGTCTTCCTCTGTTCAACTCTTTGCTTGGCTGACTCCACGTCTAGCCGACGAGCGTCCAAGTGGCAGACCTCAAGCAGTGCATTCATTGCGGCAGAAGGGAGATCGGCTTGCATGGCTGCCATGGCATCCCTCAGTGGTTGCGTGTTAGCGATGAGCCGCTTACGGTTGCATCACCTGCGTCGAAGACGATTAAGTCGCTCCTGCATACCCGGCGCAGCAGTAACAGCAGCCGATGCTGGAGCAGAGGCCGCTATTATACGTTGGATGTCAGCCGGGTAGTCGTCAGTGGCCACAATCTCCGGGTCGTCAAGCTCGTCCAAGGAAAAGCCTAAAAGGTCGGCTAAGTCCATCGACGGAGCCGGGCCAGGAGTAGGTTTTGGAGGTGACGAAGCGGATGGCGGAAGCTTGAGGAGCCACTGGCCCGGCAAGACAAGCACGTCGGTTTGAGTCTTCTCTGCATCGGCTTCTAGCAATTGAACGGAGGGGGTTTCCTGAAAAATATTTTCACAATAAGATCAAGGAAGACAAATTTAAGTCAAGAACAAGGGTCGAAGCTAACCGCAGTAGCCGATCCGGTTGGAGATGCTGCTGCATCACGGCCTGCAGGCTTTGGGGATCGCTTAATGACAACTCTACGGCTTTTCTTCTCTGAAAAAACGAACATGGGTTTAGCCGACAGCAAGCATGAAACTTCATTTGGTGGAAAATGGAACTGGACGTACTTCTGGTGCGCTGGACGGCAAGATCAGACAGTGATGGGCTATTGACCCCCAACGTGCCAGAGGATAAACCGGCAAGAGGGGTCGATGACCTTGGCCGTTTTGAGCGATCGTCGGCCGATGCGGCTTGCGCTGGGGTTGATCTTTTGCTAGTCTGAAAAGGGTAGAAGATATGGTTAAGCCGATGAAAATCTTATTCTAATAAAATATCAAAATGAAAATACCTCTAAAGACGAGTTAGCATCGCTCGAACTCGAGCTAGACCCAGCGACGGTCTCCGTCGGCTCTCGAAAGCCAGGAAGAAAAGAGGACAGGACCTCGGGAATAGTACGCCTCCGCAAAAGTGCCTCAGCTATGGAAGCCCACCATGTGGTAAATTGGCCCGATCGACGTGTGTTTAACACGAGGAATGGCAAGTCTACCACATGGAGTTCATCGGCTAGCTCAATAATAAGATCCGCTTGATAGAGTTGGTTACTTTGTTTCGTGGTTTAATCATCCTAAGCAAAGGAAAGCAAGGAATGGTTTGTCCAAAACCCACCGGTGGCGTGCATAAAGCGAAGGATGATAGAATTCATAGGTCGGCTGAAATGTTCTGTTTCGAGTACTTAAGCCGACGTGAAGGATGCAAGGAGAAATCAGCAGGGGAAGCAGATCGAGAGTGGATTGGGGCATTAGGGAGCTGTCAGAGTTTAAACGAAGAAAAGAAGGCCACGGGAGATCGGCTAATTGGTTGTATGAAAAGAAATCTCTACGGTTGAAAGAGGCTTGGTTAAGATGCAAGAAAAAGGACAAGTATTTGTGGAAGCCGGCAGGAGAGATTTTTTGTTCATCGGATGAACACATGGTAAATTTTTCGCCTGGGGATCGGCTAGGTTGGAATACGGGGACGGCACCCTCAGGAAAGTCCTCTGTTGGGAAAGCCGATTCTTCCGAAGGGTCCGGGATAATGAGGCGGCCAAAAACGCAGTAAAGCCAAATCTGGATAAACCAAAGAGGGTCGCCAACATTACCGAGCGACATAGGAACCATTGCCCGATAAAAGCCGACTCACGATGATATGCATCATATGGTATACGGCGCCAAAGAAGGATTTCCTAAAGATAGCCGACGACCCATAACTAGTTGCTCGACATGAATTGATAGACCTGGGTTGGTCCTAGGGAAGCGCCACGAGGAAGAGGAATCGGTCTAACCATAAGTTGATAAAGGCTACGTGTTCTTCATCCGATACAGGCGGTTACTTTGTTGTTATTTCGGATGTATCTGGACCAACCTTCTCCCTTTTTCTGGTCAATTTGTACCGAGGTTTCCCACTAAAAGCCGATATTTGTTCTCCATCAGGCCTAAGACAAGCATAATTCAGCCATATCTAAAAGGGTTGGGCCGATGGGACCGGTTGGGAAAAAGAAGGCGTTAAAAGAGTCCGACCAAAAATAGCAGTGCGCGACTACTAAAGATTCGTTGGGCTCGGGCAGCTAAGGGCGAGGGGATACACTCGGCGATGCCCATACCTTCCCACTGCTTTCTTTTGGGCCGATACTCTAATGTACCAGACCTCCAAACCCTTGAGAGTCTGTCGGCCAAGACCTAAAACTTTTGGACCACTCGATGTTGTAACCAGGAGCCGATAAAGGGAGTCTAGGGATTTCATCTCCAATGACGATGCTCGGGTTCTATGGTTCCTATAGGACCTAGGAAGTACTGATGATCGCTATCTGGGATCGGAACAAGTACCTGAGATGCGTCCATTTCAGCCGATGCTATGAGAAGAAGGGTTGAAGCGGAGGAAAGCCGATTTCAGGATTAACGAGAGCACGCCAGGGTGAAAATGACTGCAGGGGGGAGCCTCATATTTATACCTTGGTGAGAAGGTGAAAAGGCGGGAACAGTTGCTGCATTGAAAACGCACCGAGAAGATTGCGGCGCCATTAATGGGGGAAGTTACCAAGGTGAATCCTAAACGACAAGCCGATCACGGAAAAGACGAAGGGATTTTTGAAAGATAACAAGTTACCTTTCAAAAATGGGGGGCATATGTTTGCACCAAAATTCGGTATGTATTGGAATCGGTCTAAAAGTAGAAGAAGTATCGTACAGAAAGGAATCGGTAATCGGCTCGGAAAAGGAATCCGTTTCTAAAAAAGGAAAGGAAATCGGATAAAAGGCCGATACGGATAAATACATTGTATCCATGTACAACTCGGATCGGTCAGGCGTGTTATAAAAGGAGGAAGGCGCCAAGCGAAGAAAGAATCAATCCAACAACACACACATCTACTTTTACAAGTTTTTCTTTTACATTGTTTTAGCCTCATAGATCTCTCTGCAAGTCGACGGAATCAACATAGTTGCGCATCGCCGATTGTTGATTTTAGCCGATTTCACCCAGGTTTGATTTGCTTCGTTTTGTTGCGCATCGCCTTCCCGAAGCCGATTTTACCTTGTATCCGGATCAACTGTAACCAGTTAATCTAGTTATCTCCTAATCGGTTCTTGCCGACTAGCGAAAAGCCGATAGATCCTTGTTTATCGGCTTCGATCAAATTACAAATTTTACCTTGTCGATTTCAGGTCAAATCGACTGGCACGCTCTGCAAACCCGGTGTTTGTCTTGTGTGTTCGAGGCCTAAAACCCCCTTCACGTTTTTGGCGCGAACAATTGTGTGATGAAGAATAGGGTTTCTGTCATTGGGTAATTATCAGAAATACATATACAATATGATAGAATATATTTGCT
This sequence comes from Rhipidocladum racemiflorum, assembly GCA_036346355.1. Taxonomy (NCBI): domain Eukaryota; kingdom Viridiplantae; phylum Streptophyta; class Magnoliopsida; order Poales; family Poaceae; genus Rhipidocladum; species Rhipidocladum racemiflorum. The sequence continues at coordinate 7,598,572 of CM070581.1, forward strand.
CTCTACAAATAATGTGAAGTACAAGTCTAAAAAATGATGCTATTAATAACATTATGCTATCCCCAGCTAACCATATTTTGATTTAGGTTGTGTTTTGTTGGTTTGATTGGAAAATTTGTGGTATTGTAGCCCAGTAATCGAGCTTCCAGATACATTTTTGGTCCTAGAAGCTTCAAAACTATGTCATATTTATAGTTTGTCACCATTGGTGCTAGCTAATTTGAACCAAGGTTATTAGTGACTTTAGTGCCAACGATAGGAAGCTTCTTTTGTTTTGTTTCATCTAGACCAAATATCTAACTCACTTCCCAAATTAAACATAATGAAGCAGTAGCGGTTCTAACATGATGTTTGATCCATCATTTGTTCTCTTTCAGCTTCGTTCATTTATGTGGTTAATTGGTTTTGTATGTGTTCCCCCTATTTTACGAGGTTGTATTAGCCTCTTAATTCAATAATAAAATGGTGGTCAACGATTGGCAAAACTACTTGTTTGTGCATCGTAGTGCTAACAATCGAAAAGAATAAACAGTACAACCGATAACACTAGTGAGTCTGTTCAAATGTATTAGTAGTGCAGCTAAAGAAGATGGGCCATTTGCCTCCTCTCATATCTATCTGTCTATCTACAACGTTCTGAAAGTAGAAATTATAGCTTTGTTCATGGTTGATCACCGACTCATCTATCTTGAAACCAACGTATTAGTGTGGCCAAATAAGTTTAGCTCTTTGGTGTCATTGTTTGCCTAGTCTGTATTCCATTCATTTTACCAAAAAAAAAATCTGATGTATAGAATGTAGAATCACTTAAAACTCAAATTTCACCCAAAACAACCTTTAAGTTGATAATATCTACAATTTTCGCAAGAACGGCCCACCTACTACTACTGTCCTATATTGTTTGGCTAAACAAGATCACCCATTTGCCTTGTATCATGTAGAATTCTGTATGTGCAATGTTGTGAATGCGAAAATTGTAGTTTTCCAGGGTTGATCACCAACCGATCAATCCATCTGGTTTTTAGGTTCTCAATTTGGAAGCGATGGATGGAAGCCGGCACTGATAAATCATAGGCTGTAGTGCTTACACTGGGGAGGGGCTTTTTGATTGTTTTGACTGGCTAGTTCAAGACATCGCTTCTCGTATTTACATGCTCAACTGATTCGTCGTTTTTCGCTAGTTAGGATGCATAGTTTTTATGGGTGACCAAACTATCTTGTTTAGATTTTACTTATGTGTGAACGTGATGTTACATTATCAAATAACACTATTTTATTTAGATTTTGCCTATATGTGAATATATGCTTGTATGAATCTAATTTGAATAATGGATGTAAGGATATGATCAAACATTTTCCCTTGAGTTTTTCTGAATTTTTAGAGATTTTTTATAATGTCCAAAAATTTTATTCCGTGTCTTCCAAATGATGGCAACGAATATTTTCTCAAAAGAATGAGAGGAATTTCATATACCCTTCAAAATCCCTTTTGGGATTTTGTTCCCTGGTTCCCCCCTAACATCCAAACAAGCCCTAGGTTTTTCTCCTGCCCTAGCACTCCAACTTATAAAGTACTCCCTCGTTGATTTTTATAAGGCACGGTTTGACTTGGTACGGTCTTTAAAATTGAACTTTGATCGTTAATTTTTCTGTAATATTTTATTCATAGCTGCAAAATCATATCCATATAAAGGTGCTTTCAAATACGAATCTAACGGTAACATTTTTGTGTCATATAATCTATACATTATTTGACTAATTGTTGATCAAAATATACAAACTTAGAATATCAAAATGTCTAAACGCCTTACAAAAACAAATATAGGGAGTAAAAACTTAAATGTGAACCGTTTGAAATAGCTTGCAGGGATATTGTAGATCTGGTCCAACAAAACCAGCATTACCATCACTACTACAGAACCGGTCATCACAAGCGGTTCGTAACCGCTTTCAGAAGCGGTTTTAGAACCGCTGGTAAGCAACCGGGAGTGATACCCTTCGGGGTATCACAAGCGGTTCGAAAGGCGTCCAGGAAGGCTCGGGGGAGCGCCACGTGGGAGATCTTCACAAGCGGTTTGTGTTATAAACCGCTTGTGAAGACTTCCTCTCCACAAGCGGTTCGTATTACAAACCGCCTGTGGAGGTGCTCTCTCCACAAGCGGTTGGAGATAATAACCGCTTGTGGAGAGGCATTGTATATTATATATTCAATATATAATATGTTTTTTAGTAGGGTATCAATATGTATGGATTTTGACATTAAAAATACATAGAAATATTTGGTTTTTGTATACAATTAAATATATATTACTCATACGTACTCATTGAAATAATCACAGATCATTTACAGAAAAGTACGAACTTAATAGACTAAAAGATGGATAGGTTTGATGGACAAGACATGAAATAATGAGCACTTTTACAAGTTTGATTTACACATAAGCAACTTTTACAAGTTTGAAAGAATAAAAGGGTGAATCTCGAGCTGATTTAATTCTTGCGTGCATCATTTGTTACGCCCTTGGTCGACGTTGATGTCGAGATCACCTGTCCTTATAGAAGGACAATCTCTCCAACCCGGTGTGTGGAACTCGCCGTGAGGGATACAATCTAAATCAACAATAAAGCCAATGAGTTGTTCTTGAAGTGCTTCAACCCGGTGCGGCGGGATCACATCTTGCACATCGATGTTGGGTGACAAAGAACGAAATTAATAAATCTTTGAGCATGTAATTAAAGTGTAAGTATTAATTGATATGTGCACTCACCTCGTTGTCGCTTATGGGCACATCGCGTAGGTAATATTTTTGCATGTAGTGGCACACATAATAGCCACATAAGTTGTTTCCATCTGCTGTTTTAATACTCGAGTGCTTATTTGGACAAGTGAATTCATTCTCGAATTGTCCTTGTTGCTTCTTGCGAAACCTTGCGAATGCCCTGTGTGACGCGTTATTATGAATAGCAATTATCGGACTTGGAATTAGCAAGGTATTTCAATATAAGAAGGAAACAATTGTATATATATTTGCTATAAACCTGTTTAGGACATCAATGATATCTTGATATTGTTCCACCGGTCCCCTTTTGAGTCTTGAACAATGATCTTGCTACTATCAAGCTTGATGACCAAAAGGATCGGTGATACCTGGTCATATATTGCGACATATATATAACTAGCTAGCAAGATTATCAATGCCTTGGAAAAGAAAAAGTTTATTAATGCGTTATGAGAACACGTAAATATACGTACATGAAGTTGAAGGGCGAAGTATGTATGGTTTGTAGTGTTGTCCCATGAATGCATCTAGAACGTAATCCTCAAGAGCTTTAGCGCTGTATCAATACGATCTCATTGACAATTTCCGGTCGAGGAAGCCCACGTTGAATATGTTCTGCTTTTCTACATCGTTGTATCTCCATTCTACGTAGAAATGTATAAGTTATTAGAGTTGCACTTCTATGGTACAAGGAAGTAAATGGTAAAGTTATGACCTTGATACTTACAGCACCAAGCAGCCTCATGAGAGACACGTTCATAGAGTCGCTATGGTAGATATTGTATATGTCTTGGTCGAGCCATATGGTGTTGTCCCCACGATAGAAATCTTCTTGTCTCGACCGGAGGGGAACATTTTTCTTTGTTGAGCAGACTCTATCATGTACCATTCATGAAATTGTCGCATCTTGGTTGGCGGTGTCCTTTATCTTATTTGGATCAATTAACTCCGGCCAAGCTTATATTGCCATCGACTTACGCCATTGGGAGAACATCTCGATCCTAGAGCGGCGACTACGGAAGTGAGTCCCGCCTCCTTCATAAATCTCTCAAGGTTCTCTGATCTTGCCGCATGGTGATCTTGATCTCTCTTCGCTTTGCCGCCGCCGCTTTGACCCGTTTACTCTTCCGTGTAGCCTTTATTATTGTATGCGTTCATAGTTGGGCTACAGGAGTGGCATTGCACGACAGGTCAAGAAGTGTTCCATCACTTTTGGATCAACTTGTACGTTTGGGTCACCGACTTCTTTGGTGCGAAGTGTGCAGCCACTTCTTCGTGGCGATCGCGTAATTCTCCTCGTCGGTCCTATCATATGCCCTCTTTGGAGGTTCCTTTACCCTTTTGACCTGGCCGACTGTGCCTTCGTGGGAGCAGTGGAGTAGTATGTCTCTTGAGCTTCTTCCTCGGAGGAGATGGTGGAGGTGTCGGTTGTCGTTGTGGAGGAGGCGTCTGTTCGTTGTGGAGGAGGCGTCTGTTGTTGTGGAGGAGGAGGAGTCGGTTGTCGTTGTTGAGGAGGCGACGCCAAGGAGGCGTCGGTTGTCGAGGAGGCGTGGGTTGTCGTTGTGGAGGAGACGAAGCTTCCCTCTGACCGGCGACTCGGAGATGACACCTCCACGCCATCTGGAAATATGATCAACCTTTTTCGCCAGAGGATGATATTGTGGAGGGCCTGTCCAAGCTTGGTAACGCTGTCGCCTCCGGCAATATCGAGTACTAGTTCTTCAAATCCGCCAAAGACCTCCTCCACTGCGACCTTCGAGTAACCCATGGGTATTGTGTTGCAATGGAAGGTCTGCCCGTGACACCGGCAATGCCATGCCGTAAGCCACCCTGATGGAGAGGTTGCGGCGCATCGATGTGTAGCTCACATCGCGGCGAACCCTTATGTCATCAACGGGATAATGGGCTTGCAAGTCTTCGTCCCCTTGAGGGGCCCGGTGACGCCAGCTGCTCCGCCGCTACCGACGGGCTGATCATGGCGTCCCACGATTGATTGGACCTGCTGATCCCGAAAGGTTACCGAGAGCTACTCGCACTTGTTGCGCAACTTGTTGCGCCACTAGATCTCCAATGCTAGCCTGGTTGCTCTAAGCTCCTGCTCCAATTGAGCCATTTTATTTGCTTCTCTTGTTTTGGTTCTCTGGCGGCTCTGTTTAAAGCGTATCCTTCACAAAACCGTACTTCCATGGCGTCTTGCCAAAACCTCGTGTCCGTCCGGTGCTCGGGGTTTGGAGGGCATGTGTTAGCTCGTCGTTCTCCCTGTCTACCACAAAAGAGCCTCGACCGAGACTGCTCGACGGCTTGTACAATTCTCGCCAACATCTTGTACATTTGGTAGCATCACCAAACCGCCATCATCTGCAAGGCTCCCAGTGACCCATGAACCAATTGCGCAGCGCTCTTCCCACAAAGCAAGAATCGTGTGACTTCCTTGGCCAATAATTCTTCTTCTTTCTTGTCCCATTTGAGTCTGACCTTGAGGTAACCACCGGTGCCGAGATGGTGGTGGTACTTCTTCTTACGTGCATTGGTCTTATTCTTCCGACTTGCGGCTGGCCTTGGTGACATCTTGTACTCCTCGAATGCTTCCGGTGATCGGCCGGATAAGGAAATTGGTTGAAGTCAGGTCTTTCTCCCTTCTGCCACGTACTTTTTCTTGAGAGCCGACTTCCATGACTGAAATGAGAGTGACATCTTCTTCAACGTATAATTCTTGGCCTTGTCTCCAAACCCTTGAGGAAAGGTGAAATTTTCCAGAATATCTTGCCAGAGGAGGTCCTTGGTAGCTTGAGGAACTTCAGCCCATTTCTTGATGCTAATTGGGACGTGATCTCTTACGTGGTAACCACAGGCGTTGTTGAACGGCCCAACTAACTGAAAAGAGGGCAATCGGCTTCCCATCGTTGTCAATTTCGGTAAACACATGCTTTGTGGACGGCTTCTTGTTAGGTCCCCGATTCTTGGATTGGTTGCTCGATGTAACAGGCTTTAAATAAATAAACATATATATAACATGTCAGGGTGTATTCTAATAATGAATTGCGATTAATTAACATGCCCATAGGAATTATTTTCTTCTGACCATACCTCGGTGTTAACGGTGTCCACATTCTCGCCGGAACCAGTGTTACCGGCCACAGCGGCTGCAGGATAACCTTCATAGTCGGCGATGGAGTCTAACAGGAACTGTTCTTCCTCGTCGAAATTAGGGTCACCACGTGTTGGTTGTGCCATCTATAAATGTTGATATAATGTAAACTTAAATTCGAAAACATCTATAACAACATATATATAGGTAAACATATACCAACATGAGGAGGAAAGGGGACGTCGGTGAAAGAACTGAGCTAACGAGCCGAGCCGATCCATACACCATAGTTTAATTTAACATAGTTTAATTTAATATCATTTTATTTTTGGAATTGAGCTAACGAGCCGAGCCGAGCCGAGACGTCATTTTTAAAATTAACATAGTTTAATTTAATATCATTTTATTTTTGGAATTGAGCTAACGAGCCGAGCCGATCTAGCGCAAAATTCAATTTCAATATATATATGGTATTGAGCTAACGAGCCGATCTACCGCAAAATGTGCTTTATTTTTGGAATTGAGCTAACGAGCCAAGCCGATCCATACACCATCACCAACAACATACACACATATATATATATATATACAATGTCTCTCAATATATATACACAATACCAAATACCATACACCATCACCAACAACATACACATATATATATTGTATGTATATATATATATATATATATATATATGCAATGTCTCTCAATATATATACACAATACCAAATACCAACATACCAAATACCATACACCATCACCAACAACATACACACACACACACACACACACACACACACACACACATATATATATATATATACAATGTCTCTCAATATATATACACAATTAATACCAAATACCAACATACCAAATACCATACACCATCACCAACAACATACACACACATACCAACATACCAAATACCATACATACCAAATACAATGTCTCTCAATATATATATGAACATACCAACATAAATACCATACATACCAAATACCAACATACCAAATACAATGTCTCTCAATATATATATGAACATACATACCAAATACCATACATACCAATTAATACCAACATACCAAATACAATGTCTCTCACCAAATACCATACATACCAACATACCAACATACCAACATACCAAATACCAACAATACCAACATACCAACATACCAACATACCAAATACCAACAATACCAACAATACCAACATACCAACATACCAAATACCAACAATACCAACATACCAACATACCAAATACATATATGAGCATAATTAACAACATACATACCAACATATCAATAATACATATATGAAAATGCCTTGTGGACATTTCATCGAACACCTTATGGGCGATCAGAATAGGAGGAGGTGGGGGTACACAGCTATACCTACCTCCTCCGGGTGGGGTGGCGCAAAGGCCGGGCGCTGTGGCGGAGGCGAGTCCCGCGCGTGGCGGAGGCGACGGAGGCGCGTGCACACAGAGCGACGAGCACGGGCGTGAGCCGCAGGGCTGCGCGGGACTTAGGAAAATTTGGAGGTTTGACGAAGGGAGAGAGCGCGGCGTGTATAAAGGCAGCCACCTCTACAAGCGGTTCTTAATACAAACCGCTTGTAAAAGTGAGATCTACAAGCGGTTCTTAATACAAACCGCTTCTAAATCGTTTCTACAAGCGGTTAGAATACAAACCGCTTGTAAAGAGAGATCTCTACAAGCGGTTCTAATTAATAATCGCTTGTAAAGAGAGATCTCTACAAGCGATTCTAATTAATAACCGCTTGTAGAATCTCTCTCTACAAGCGGTTATTAATTGGAACCGCTTGTAGAGATATCTCTACAAGCGATTATTAATACAAACCGCTTGTAGAAGCCATCTCAGCCGGTTATTATTGGAACCGATACATACTACTTAAAAGAGTGTGTTGCCTATTACGGTTAACAAGAACTCTCCTCTCCCCTGGCTAGCGCGGCGCTTGAGTGCTGGCTCGAGGTCGCCTGCTCGAGCCCCACTCGCTCCCGCCACCATTCTTTTTTTTTTCTTTTAAACCTTTTTTTTGTACTTTCTTTACCTTTCATTTTTCTTACTTTCTTTACCTTTTTTTTTTACTTTCTTTACCTTTCTTTTTTTACTTTCTTTACCTTTATTTTTTGTTGATATTCTTCATTTATATTCTTTTTTTTTAGTTTCTTTACCTTTCTTTTTTTTTTACTTTCTTTATTCTTTATTCCATAAGGTTTATTTCTTTATTGTTTTTGTTTATATTCTTCATTTGTTAAACCTTTCTCTTTTTTTTACTTTCTTTACCTTTCTTTTTTTTATTTTCTTTATTTCTTTATTGTTTTTTGTTTATATTCTTCATTTGTTAAACCTTTCTATTTTTTTTTTACTTTCTTTACCTTTCTTTTTTGTTTACTTCTTGAGGTTTATATTTTTTATTTATTTATTGTTTATTCCACAAGGGGGACTTCGACCCCGGGCCAGTAAATACCTACTGCGGCGTGGCCTTGCTTTCATGAGGTTTATTTAAAATTAACACGTACATTATAAGACACGTCTATAAATGATCACTAATGTTCTAATTAATATGTTCATACAGTTTTACTACATTTTAAGTAGTACTATTCTATGTCTTTACAAGTATTCCTTCGTTATGATCGTGGACGTATGTAAGCATCCAGGTCTGTGTCATTCAGGAGGCTTATGTCAACATCCACCGCAAAAGGAGGGAGCTCGTCGAACTGACTATAGTCTTCCTCATCTGTGACGTCCTCAACTCCAACAATCCTTTGTTTGCCTTGGAGAACCACGTGTCGCTTTGGCTTATTGTTATTATTATCTTTCTGCTTCTTAGGCTTGCTTGACATGTCTATTACATAGAAGACCTGTCTCACATCATTTGCAAGGACGAACGGTTCGCGCCTATAGCTGACTTGCGTGAGGTCTACGGTTGTCATGCCGTATTTGTCGACCTTTACACCGCCTGAAGTCAGTTTGCCCCATTGGCACTTAAATAGAGGGACCTTTAAAGGTCCATAGTCAAGCTCCCATATCTCTTCTCTGAAACCATAATATGTGTCCACCTTGCCTTTGTTGTCTTCGGTATCTATACGAACACCGCTGTTCTGATTGGTGCTCTTGTTATCCTGGGATCTGGTGTAAAATGTGTAACCATTTATCTCGCACTTCTTGAATGTCACGATTTCACTAGAAGGTCCCCGTGCCAATCGTTGCAATTGTTCATTGTCTGCCCCTTTGAAAAGGATATAGTTTTGTAACCAAGCACCGAAAGAATCCATGTGCTTCAGTGTTATCCAATCCTCAGACCTCCCAGGGAATTCACGGCGTAGAATACTCTTGTGCTCAACAACATACGGGGCCACCACAGTTGATTGTTTCAAAACCGTGAAATGTGCTTGCTTAAATGTAAGAAGATCATTGCATGCAATTGCTTTCCTTCCCTACCGCCCCTTTTCCCCGTAGCCTGCCCTCATGGCGTGATATAGGGACGCCGATCGGATTTAGATCATTAATGTAATCCACACAAAATTCAATCACCTCCTCTGTCCCATAACCCTCGGCAATGCATCCTTCCGGACGAGAACGGTTATGAACATACTTCTTTAGCACACTCATGTACCTCTCGAAAGGGAACATGTTGTGCAGATACACGGGTCCGAGAATACCTATCTCTTTGACAAGGTGAACAGTGAGATGAACCATAATATCAAAGAACGCAGGAGGAAATATCATCTCAAGACAAACCACACTTTGTACCACGTCATCCTGCAGCTTACTTAGTTTATCTGGGTCGATGACCTTATGCCAAATCGCATTGAAAAAAGAACACAACTTTGTGATTATCTCCGTACTCCACTCGGAAGTATACCTCTTATAGCCACGGGAGCAATTTGTGTCATCAACACAAGACAGTCATGGGATTTCGTGTAATGATTTTATTCTCTTTCGTGTTTATGAGTCTCTTTACATTTGATGAGTATCCTAAGGGACCTTCACACTATTCAGGCACTCTATCATGCTTTTTTCTCTTCTTTGCTTAGAGTGTAGCTCGCGGGATGTAGGTAATGTTGTCCTTTTTCTCTCTTTTCCTGATGTGGGTCGTTCCTCGGTTCCAAGAGTTTAAGGTCCTTCCGACCTTGCGGTGTATCTTTTGATTGGCCATACATATCTATGTAGCCTAGCAGGTTCAAGCAAACATTCTTCGTGATGTGCATGAAGTCAACTGAGTGTGAACCTCCAAGACTTCCCAATAAGGCAAGTCCCAAAATACGACTTCTTCTTCCACATTGGCGCTCGACCATCCTCATTCTCGCATGTGTTTGCTTCCAGACCCTTTCCGAATACTACTTTCGATTCTTTACCATAGCAAGTACTTGTGGCCCAAGATGCGATCGAGGCCTAGCACGAAGGTCTACTTGCCCGTTAAATTTCTGCACTTCTTCCGCCATGGGTGACTCGTAGGAAGAAACCTCACGGTGGCCCATGTAGACAACCTTTCGAGAGTTTTTCGTACATGCTGTCCGTTTCATCTAAGCATTGGACACAAGCTCTATATCCTTTGATAGTTTGGCCAGACAAAGTTCACGAGAGCAGGCGGTCGTTGATTGTTACAAATAACAATGCACGTAAGGTGAAATACTCCCCTTTTGTACTCATCCCATACCCGCACCATCCTCCCACAACGTCACAAGATCTGCAACCAATGGTTTCAGGTAGACATCGATGTCATTTCCAGGTTGCTTGGGGCCTTGGATCAACAACGGCATCATGATGTACTTTCGCTTCATGCACGACCATGGAGGAATGTTATACATACATAGTGTAACAGCCAGTGCTATGGTTGTCGCTCAACTCTCCGAAAGTATTCATCCCATCGGTACTTAACCCAAACCTTATGTTTCTCACCTCTTGTGCGAAGTCTGCACGTCCGATCGACTTTCCTCCACTGTGATCCATCTGCAGGTGTCTAAGCATACCGTCATCTTTACGCTCTTCTTTGTGCCAACGCATCATCTGGGCATGCGCTTTGTTAGCAAACATACGCTTCAATCGGGAATCACTGGAAATACCACAACACTTTAGCCGGAGGTCTCTTCTTCTTACGCTCCCCATCTATTTCACCTGGATCATCTCTCTTCACCTTATACCGTGATTCTTTGCACACTGGACAAACATCCAAATTGGCATACGCATTGCGATACAGGATGCAATCGTTACGGCATGCGTGTATCTTCTGTACTTTCAGTCCCAAAGGATGACGACTTCCTTTGCTTCATATGTAGATTCAGGCAGAGTGTTATCTTCTGGAAGCAACTTCTTTATGAGTGTCAACAACTCATCGAATCCCTTATCTGACACACTATTTGTGGCCTTCCATTGCATAAGTTCAAGTGTGGTACGCAACTTCTTGTGGTCCTGCCCACAATTTGGGTATAAAGGAGTTCTGTGGTCCTCTAACATGCGCTGGAATTTCTCGAACTGTCTTTCATCTGTGTAGTCTCCCTCACCGTCACGCAGCATCTGGTCCAGCTCATCATCACCAAAGTCACTGAGTGTACCTCCCACGGAATAGCATTGCGTGGCGTCCGAGATATTTTTGAATCCCTCTTCTTCTTCCTCGTCTTCTTCCTCGTCTTCCTCGTCTTCGCCATGGTTGGTCCAACGTTCATAGTTTGGCATGAAACCTCTCATCATCAAATGGTTCATAACCTGCCATCGCTGTGAGTGCTCCTTCTCGTTCTTGCAATCTACGCACGGACAACATATGAAGCTGCTGGAGGCGAGAATGCAATGGCCGCATCGAGAAAAGCCTGCGCCATCAATGAACTCTCTCGATCGACGGTCCGCATTGTACATCCATTGCCGGTTCATCTACAATAAAGTAATAATTTCATATTTTTTTCTTCTCCAAGAAAAACAACCCCACCTACACCTTCATGCAATTAAAGATCTACCTTTCTAAAATTTTTTTTATCCCTTTCTACCTTTCTAATTATTTTTTTATCCTTATTTTATTTTATACACTACTAATTACTTCATTGCAATGTCATATTTTGAACTAGATCACCATACATCTTCATACCATAACAACAACAAGCATACAAAATAAATTTTGGGGAACAACTTCATACCATACACATTTCAACATGTTCTACCTAGCAAAGCAACACATTTCAACATGAATAAATCATGATTTCTCCACATCCAATGCATAAAAACAGCAATATGTAGGTGAGAAAGATGCTAACATGCTCTTACTGACCTTAAAACACTTAATTTGAAGCTAAATCACCAGCAATTTCAAAACAAAAAATTTGGGCAGCACCTCCCCGGAAGAACAGTGCTCGGCCCTTCGGATCTGTTCATCAGACTGTTGGCTCGGGGAGGAAGAAGAAGTTTAAAGTGCTGGGCGGGAGGGATTCTAGAAGCGGTTTCATATACAAACCGCTTCTGAAGGTTGAGTTCTAGAAGCGGTTTGTATGTCAAACCGCTTCGACTTTGTAGAAGCGGTTTGACAAACAAACCGCTACTAAAACTAAGACTTCAGAAGTGGTTTTATACACGAACCGCTTCTAAATATAAATCTCTACAAGCGGTTGAGGTCTCAAACCGCTTGTGATAATTCATAAGCGGTTTGGAAAACGAACCGCTTGTGATGCTTGTCAACACAAGCGGTTCGTATGACCAACCGCTTCTAGTGACCCCCTCCCGCCCGTTGCTCAGGAACCGCTTCTGGTGCGTGGACCAGAACCGGTTCGCACCTAACCGCTTGTAATATACCGCTTGTGATGCCCAGTTCTGTAGTAGTGCATAGTCCCTACGGAAGTAACGTCGTAACGTGAGGGTCCTAGATAAGGTATACTGATTCTTCAACAGTGTCACGTAGTCGGTTAATTAGTCTACGGAGCAACATACGGTACTGTACTATTCCGTGGCATGAGTGTTGAGCGCTGACGCACTCAACAATCCTAGCCAGCTACGCTGAATACGGTAAATTACGATCAACGCGACCTGCAAGACCTTGACGTACGATTGGTAATGCTGTTTTAATTCTCCTTGTACCGAAAGACTGAAACACACGTTCTTGGCTTAGATGCCAAACTTTGTCGATGCGTTGGGTCAGATTTGATGAGACTCCCTTTCCCCTTCTCCACATATATAGTTCATTTTTTATTGCCAATGCTTGCCAATTTGATGACCAAAATTTTGTCATGGTCAAGCAAACTTGCCATCAAACCAAACATCTCCAAAGTTTCACATCCTAATCAAGAGCTAGCGGCCACATTACAAACTGATTCACCATTTGTTTATGATACACATGCACATGGCGCGCGTCTGGGTTAGCTGACCACTCTCCAGAGTTCACGTAGAGTTTGACGGGCGTAGCTTCTTGGCCGGCGACGGGCTCTGCGCCTCTTCCTCCTCGCCCAGCCGTATCTCCGGCGCCATGGGCGCCAAGTTCAGGTCAAAACCACCCACGTTTGACCCCGCACGAGACACCGACGGTCCGTGCAAGTAGTGGGACCGCTTGTGCCCGCCGAGCGCCTGCCCCGTGGAGAAGCCCCGGCGGCACACCGAGCAGATGTGTCGCCAAGAGCCGCCGGACGGCGCCGACGACCCCGCGGTCCCCGCGTCTTCCTTTTGAGGGAACGGCTCCGCGCCTTCGCGCGCCGGCGCGGCCGTCGTCGCTGGCTTCCGGTGGCTCGCCTTGTGGCCGCCAAGCGCTTGGTACGACGCGAACGCCTTGCCGCAGAGGGGGCACCGGAAGTGGAGCTCGGCCGGTGCCGACGGCGACGGCACGTTGTGCTGCCCGTGCGTTGCGGCGGCAAGCGCCATGAGGCACAGGGAGAGGTAGTCGTCGTCTTGGCCCATCACGTTGCATGTGATGTGATTCTGCCTGTATGGTTATTTATACATGCAAAACGTGGCTTGATGAATTGCGCGCGTCGAAGTGGCACGAGGGAGGAACGCGAAAAAAAAGAATGTACAAACTTGGAATTGACCTTATGCACACGCGCGTGCGTGCATATGAGCACGTGGTCGTCTTGTTGGTCCCAAACTCGATCTCAACTTGCATGCTTTCTAACGGCAATCTGTATATATATTGATTGTTCTACCAACACTACTACAAAATCGGGCATCACAACCGGCCTATTAGAAACGGTTTGGTGCGAACCGGTTGTAATGCTCACACCAGAAGCAGTTCGTGGCAACAGGCCGGAGGGGATCTCTAGAAGTGGTTCGTGTCACGAACCCCTTCTAAAGATCCTTTACAAGTGGTTCGTGTCCCCAACCGCTTCTAAAGACCCCCTTCAGAAGGGATTCGTGTCACGAACCGCTTCTAAAGGTGGGGCTTTAGAAGGGGTTCGTGACACGCACCGCTTCTAAAGACCCCCTTCAGAAGGGATTCGTGTCACGAACCGCTTGTAGAAGCCCAGTTTTAGAAATAATAAAAGGAATGCGTGCCCTACTCTATCGAGAGAAACGCAGCGTGGGTGGGTTGGCTAGATGGATGAGGCGAGTCACGAGGATGGAGTGCTGGTCGTGGGTTCGAATCCCGTTCCCACGATATTATTACTGCATTTTACCGCTTGGTGTCGCACCACCACAAGCGGTTCCTAGAACCGCTTATGATACCCTTCGAGGTATCACAACCGGTTGCTTAGAAGCGGTTTTAGAAGTGGTTCCGAACCGCTTATAGAAGCTGGTTTTGTAGTAGTGCAAACGATATATGGGCGGTCCCATTGGTGTGGTACTTAATTGTCTTGTGGTTAATTAGTGATCATTACGGTTTGAATCGCACCAGTGTTAGGTGAGTTTATTTATGAATTTTTTTTGTAGAGTTTGATCATGTGATCTCCTGGTTGTTGAGTTTAAAGGATGATTAAAAGAAACCAATTGCACCCCTCGGAAAAAGGAAGAAATTGCATGTCGCCTGAATAAAAAGGATGATTAGAGCTTGACTGAAACTAAAAACCCTTTTGAACGGAAGACCTGAAAATGGAATCGGGGTAAGCAATCTAGAACGATGATGATTAATATATTGATCCCTCCATACTTGTACATTTGCCCCTTCACCAAATAGCCTACAAGAGGTAGAGGTGCAATTAGGTTGAATATCACTCATCACTTACCATTTCCCCATCGATATAAATACTAACGGGTCCAATAACAAAATCGACTTCAGCCCGAGTGTCGGAGTGTGGTTTCACCGTTTATGCATTGACACCCGTGCACATTCTGCACTATTGTTTTGCTTTGGGATTCGTATTAGAGAATTGAGTAGGTTAGTGCAACGGACAGAGAGCGCTGTAAATTTCGCTGTTGTAGTTTTTTTAAAAAAATTTTAAAAAACACTAGTCTTTGCATGTGAGAATTTTTTTGCAAATTTAGCTTCTAGTGCAACGGACAGAGAGCGCTGTAATGCCACGATACGATACATGGCATAGCCGCGCCCTACTCAGTGACATTCGAAATAAAAAATAGCAATGCAACGGTACTATAGCACTGCATTGCTATAGTACCGTAACATGGTACTGTAGTATAGAGTTTTTTTTATGTGAGCCGTCAATAATTATGTGAGCCGTCAATAATATTTTTTCTACAGGCAATACTTTTTATTAGGTTTTATAAATACATTATAATAGAAATTAATATCCAAAGTTGTTTTCTGGTTCATATTTTATTAGATCAATTCATGCCTTTCTCTATAGGGTAAAACTCTTCAATGTTGTAGCTCCCCCCAAAAAAATTCTTCAGAACTAGCCACCATGCGATTTTTTTCCTATTATAATGTATTTATAAAACCTAATAAAATTATAATGTATTTTTTCCAGAACAAGCCTCCACTCAGCGCATCAAAAAAACTCCATGCTACAGTGCCATGTTACGGTACTGTAGCAATGCAGTGCTATAGTACCGTTGCATTGCTATTTTTTATTTCGAATGTCACTGAGTAGGGCGTGGCTATGCCATGTGTTGTGTCGTGGCATTGCAGCGCTCTCCGTCCGCTGTACTAGGGTCTAGGGGCCAAATACGCAAAAAAATCAACTGAGGGTTAGTTTTGAAAAAAAAAATTGAGGGCTACACCAGCGAGTGTACCTATATATATTGTGCACCACTATTTTTATGTATCTCTCCCTACCCTTGTCAAATCTCGAGCCGGTCACTATACTAGTCTGATCAAACTTTTTTTTACAAAACGAGCCTTTCTGCAAAATAATTATCAAAAAATAACTCCCTAGCCCACTCCTATCATGCCCAGATAGAGCAGAAACAACTTTCTACGCTACCCAAGAGCTGCAAGCGCTCCCCCATGCTCAAAACAGGCTACCATGCTCAACGCCACGCTCGGGCACTCGCCCTCGAGGCCCCGCCATGCCCAACGCAAGCACGCGTCTACCCGTGCTAGCATGCCTATCCGCTGCTGCCCGCTCGCTTGCACATGAGTGGGCCCGCCGCTCTCTCGCTCGCACATGCATTTGCTTCCGCACTACCACGCTGTGAAAGATTGATTCTACGAAACCCGAGCGCGGTAGAAGCGAGTTAGAATCTATTTTTGTAAACTATTTTACAGAAAGGCTAGGTTTTGTAAAAAGAAATTGAAACAGGCTAGTAGAGTGAATGCCTCTAGTATCTCTCTCCCTTAGAGATGACAACGGGTATATACCCGGCAGGTATCACCACCCCATATCCATCCCCGTGTTAGTAAAATTTATCCGTTATAATACCCATACCCGCATGCGGGTACAAAATTTACTCGTACCCGTACCCATGCAGGTAATGGAGACCCGACGGGTAATCCACACCCGCATTATGGACAAATGCCCCTGCAGGCTGCAGCAGCATATCTTATAAGGCAATTCAATAAAAATGCAACGGATATTCGTAGTGCACAGCTGGCCATTGGACAACATATCTTATAAGGCAGTTATGGTTTAGAGATTTTGATCGGCTGACCGATTGAGCTGCACAGTTGAGCCTTGAGTAATTGGGCCGAATCGCTAGTGGACCAGACCCACGGGTGAACAGGTACAGATAATAACAGAAGGAACTCGTACCCGCTCTACCGTTGTGTAGTAACTTTTATCCATTAATAAATTCATGAGTACAAAAAATAATTCTCCTAATAAAATCTCTACTCTCCCTCCGATCCGGCGCCCTCTCCTCTCTTCGTGGTCCCATCGAATCTCAGGAAGTCGGCAGCTCTCCTTCCTCTCTCTCTCCTCCCTATCTCTCCTCTTTCTCGGTGG
This sequence comes from Rhipidocladum racemiflorum, assembly GCA_036346355.1. Lineage (NCBI taxonomy): Eukaryota > Viridiplantae > Streptophyta > Magnoliopsida > Poales > Poaceae > Rhipidocladum > Rhipidocladum racemiflorum. The sequence continues at coordinate 7,615,710 of CM070581.1, forward strand.
CTGCGACAACCGGATCCGAGGAAGCCGACGGCGGTGACGACCAGATCGGAGGAAGTCCTTCCACATTGCAGTCTTCTTATCAAGCTCCGACTATCCTAAAGCGTCGGATCTGGTCCCTCTCCACCATTCCGTCGCCACCATGGTGGAACCGGCCGGCTAGCCCGACGCTGAATCTGGACCCTCTCCACCTCGGCTCACCATCCTCAGCTTGCCGGTTTCGCGGCCCCTCGTCCGTCGGAGGCGAGGGAGAGAGATGCGTATTTGACCCATCACCAAAAATTTTTTTACTGTATTTTCCTCTCCCATGTACACCACTCTTAAAGCAAAATGTGTGGTGAGGATGGTACATGTACATCCTTGTACACGTGGTTTCGATTTTCCGCTTCAGCCCACACGAACCGTACCAGTGGAATCGATTGATTGTTTTAGATGCATGGCTAGGCCTTTAGTGGCGCTGATATATATAGTCTTGGGCCAAACTGAAGCCTGGAGGAGCACCTAAAGGTTTTACGTGGAGCTCATTGTGACCTGTATTACATTCGCAGGGCCTCCAGGATGAGCCTGGATGTGCCTCACCATCAGGCCGAGTGTCTAACCGGCCTGCGACCAGCCCAGCAACAAAACAAATTTACACAGCCCATTGCTATTACAGGCACCTGCAACTAGTGTTAAAAAAAAAAAAGATCGAGCCCGCTCTAGGCTCAATTCGAGCTCTAAATGAATTGAACTCAAGCCTGATCTCGAGCTAGCGAGTTTCATCAAGCCGAGCTCGAATAGCTCACAAGACTGATAAATTTAGGAACCACTTATTAAATATTATTATATATTAACTCTTACCGAGCTTACTTGAGACAAACTCAAGCTTAAGCTTTTTTTATTATTGAAAAATAATGTTTATTGAATTGCTTATTGTTACTAAGCTTACTCGAGCTGAGCTCGAGCCTAATTGAGATTAGACCGAGCCCGAGTTTCGGTCCAAGCTCGGACCCCAACTCAAGCTCATTAGAGTTCGGCTTGAACTTTAATTGAGCTTGAGTCCATGAGATCGGGCTCACTTGAGTTCGGCTCGTTTATGGGCCTACCTGCAACTACCAGTAGGGATATATTCTGAAATAACCCTAAAAATTCAAAAGCTATTTAAATTTAGATTTGGATTTCATTTGTATTTTATTTGAAATTCGGTTTGAATTTGGTTTTTCGCTTTGGGCCAATTTTCCTTGCTTTTGGGCACGGCTGTCTCCTCTTCGCCCAACTGCCTCTGGCCTCACTCGCCACACGCCGCCATATTCTTGTGCTTTACAGCTACTTTGCCGCCGATCATGCGCACACATCGCCGCCCTGCCTCTCTCTCCCTCGCCCGAGCGGCTATATAAAGCCCTCGAAGCCCCCATTCCAACTCGCCCTCTCCTCTTCTCTAGCCAACGAGACGCCGCCGCACCGTTCCGCGTCGCCGCCGCCGTAGCGCCCCGCCCTTTTGCCCTAACCCTAGCCCCTAATCGCTCGAGCTGGGCAGCCAGTTCGGCCGGGCCTCACTCGCCCCCCTATTCCCTCGCCGCATGGGCCGGTCCAGCCACGGCCTTGCCCCGCGCGTGGCTTGCGCTGAACGGCCGAATGGGCCTCACGCCCGAGCGGCCCAAGCACTGTTCCTTTGTTTTTCTTTTTAGTTTCAAATTTTTAATTAATTTATAAATCCGAAAACCCCGTATAAATTCTAGAAAAAACCAGAAAAATCCCAAAATACACCATCCAAACAATTTTGCACCACTAAGTCCAAAAACGACCTTTGCTCCGCCATCTGAAGCTCCCAGAAATCCCCGAAATGACTGTTTTGCTCTCCGACTCTCTCCCGGCCCGTTTTCGGTTTCCATTTCAATTTTTGTTTTTGTTTTCGGTTTTTGTTTTTCATTTATTTATTGTTGTTCGCCTTTTTACGCTAGATTCTACTGTCGAGCCACCTCAGGAGCAGGAGCTGGACCAGTCGGAAGCTAAGTACGACTACTTCCACTACGGTTTAGACAATCCTGCCGCCGAGCAAGTCATGCCGCACCCCATTGATCATATTGCGCCCAGTCATGCCTGATATATTAGTGCTTAATTTCTATCGTATTATTTTAATTGTATGTTGAAATATTGAAAGTCGCTATATTGGAACGACATGATGCCTAGTAAATGCCGGATTGTTGTTAAGCCTCCTTGATACTGCCGAACCTTATTAAAACCTTGATTAACCCCTAGATGTTGATTATGCAACCATAGTTAATTATTAATATTGTTAGTTTATTTTAGAATCTTGAAAAAGGAAATAAAATGTTGGCGAGTTGCTGGCTTGAAGTTTGTGAAAGTGCTACAGTCAGGGGGACGATATTGGGCTAACCACGAGGTGGATTTGAGTCCGATACCCGGCTGATGATTAATGCCTTGGTTGGTCTGGTGGCCGGTACGTGCAGGTACCAGATGGGTTTGTGAATGTTGTAAGGCTTGATCTTTGGTAATATAAGGTTAATAACCCATTGAGCAAAGTAAATAACTTAAGTGTTGCACTCAACCACAAGTCGGGCTGATCGGTGGACCTGTTTCCAACATAGCTCAGTATATTGGTTATTTCCTGGAAATTTGGTTAAATTGGTGGTACCATTCTCGATGGAGAATGCGGATCAGCCTTCCTGGCAGGGAAGTAATTGAAGGGGTGGAACGGAAATGGGCCGTGTCACGCCATTTTCTGATTCTCACAACGGTAGGTACTCGTTTAGAATAGTGGGTTCTAAGTGGAGTGTTCAGACCTATCGGAAGAATTGAATCCAGGAATGAATCAACAAAAGGCTGTGATGATCTCGGCCTGGTTGCATGCATTTAAGTTGCATGAAATTCGTACGTTGGCATTAACGGTCGCAAATATCTTGTGGGTAAAGCTGAGCACCTCTGCAGAGTTAATTAAAATGGTAATCGATTACGCCGTGCTTCCGGTTAATGAAGCTAAGTTTGAACTGGGGTGATACCCGTAACCTAGCTCAAGTAATGCTTTGGAATTTGGAAGATTTGGTTAATTGTGTTAAACTTGTGGAAACCCCCCATTACTATTATTTATGGTTTGTGTTTCAAATGTAAAATGAATTTAAAAATAAACTTGCATCCAAATACTTAAATACCATATGCCATCCGTTTGTTAAATCCCATACATGTAATATTCACCAATTTCCCGTGCGACTTGTTGAGTACTGTTGTACTCACCATTGCAACCCCCATCCGTTTCAGACTTCCAAGACGCTGGAGAACACCAAGAGATCGTAAATGGCGATCTTGTGTGATTTTAGGTCTTTGTCTCTTGCTCAGGCCTGTCTGTGCAGTATTTTGGTATTGTAATCTATTCGAGGCTTGTGACGCCTCTTTTGTAAAAACCTTCGGTCGTTAGGCCTTATATTCAGTAAAATAAGTTGAATTGCTTTTGTTTGACAATGTACACTTGTCATTTCCAACAGCTAGTCTTCCTGAGTAGCTGTTGTGATGTTTCAATGTGCCCCTAAAATGACGGTTCATCACATATTCTAGCATATATATATATATAAACATATATATATATATATATATGTTTTATTCAAATATATAAAAAAGGAGTACAAGCTCACATATTAAAAAACTAGCAAGAAGTCAACATGACACTCTGAACTTTGGTCGAAAGTCCAAGCTGGTTTCGCATAATGGTATTACCTTCCATGGCTGTCAACCCTGTAGCTCCCACCTTGTTTTTTTTTTCAATTTAGAAGGAAATCCCCTGTGAGTCCTATATGTCATTCATTTAAATTTGTCCAACATATCATCTACGTAGCAAGAACGCTAAATTATCGTGTCACGTGGGCAATACAACTATGCGAAACTGGATCAGGGTATTATTTGAGCTGAATTGTAAAATTTAAATATCTACTTTTTATAGTTTAAGATGCTAGAATTTCGAACAAAATTTAGTATATTATATGGATGAGGGCAGCCCCGTCGTCGCCATGCCGGCCGAGCGGCTCGGGGGAGATCACCCCCGCCTCTTAGGGCATGTACAATGGTGCATATCAGCTGTCTATAAGGGTATGCCACATCGGATTTTAGATGATGTGAAGGAGAGAGAGGGAAGAGAGATAAATATAATGTTTACTATTTAACAGACGGCTTTATAGACAGCTTTATACTGTGTATACCATTGTACAGAAAGTCTAGTAATTATATAAGAGATCATTACATATAGCTATATAGACAGTTTATTGTATAAGTTATCTTTAAAACTGTCTGTAGATGATATGAAGGTATATTATAGACAGCTACCGTCTATACCATTGTACATGCTCTAAGATGGGATATTCTTTGCGGGGGCTGCTACCTCTAACCTACAAGGAATGAAGGAAGTGCACACCTGTACAACTAGCCACTCCATGCTATTACTGCTCTCTCGCAGCAACTGCACAACAACAGTCGCCGAGGACGACCTGAAGAAGTTCAGTTCAGCCATGGGGCCAAGCTTCCTCAAAGCCATGCCACTGTACCAGAAGATAAAGCAAAGACGTCCTCCGGGCCGGCCGCTGCGATCTTGCCACCAACGACCTTTCCCTGTAGCAAGAGGCAACTACTGCAGCCGCCACTACTGCCGTGTCTGTGTACGACGAGCTTGAGACGCATATGTCAAGGGACGCGACCGCCGATGGATCATAATGGAGGAGCCGAAAGTGCCCAAGCCCACCACCACCTTGGGCGTTAATGAGCTGCGGACGAAGGTCTCTCATCACGTCCGAATCGGCAGGGAACACATGCAAACGTGATATCAATCGATCGAAACGCCGCGCTTGATTGCAGCTAAATCTTTCCTGTTTTCCCCGATAGTGCTTGGCACTTGGCAGCATGGCACCGCTGCTATACACTCCCGATGCTTAATTCGCTACTCCCTCTGGTTTGGTAATATCTGTCGTTTTGGACATCGACCACGTCTTCAAAAAACAACTTTGACCGCTAATTTTTATTATAATATATTTATAAAACCCAATAAAATTATAATATTATGAAAGTACTTCTCAAGACAAGTCTACACATATAATTTTCATGTATCCAATTTAAATATTTAAAAATATATCAATAGTCAAAGTTTCGAAAGTTTGACCATCACTATGTCCAAAACGACAGATATTACCAAACCGGAGAACAATTAATCCACACCGATAAGCGAGCGTCACTTCATCGTCCCCTTCGCCATCAGCTAGTTGTACAGAATTTAATTACTAATCCCCTTTCCGTGAGGTCTCTTCCCGGCACACAATAAGCTGATGTGAAAGCCGTAAGTTGGCTTGTTTTAGCCCTCTCCCTTTCCCCTGCCAATTGCGATCAGGCATGCAGGTGCCGTTCGAAAGATGGTGAACAGGGAAGCCTTACCTTCCATGGTTATAAATGCATTACGCGATATTGACGCGCGAGATTCGGCCTATCTTATTCATGTCACGACATCTAATCATCGCCCAGTGATAAATCACGCGAGAGGAAGCGGTGACTAGCCGTGGTACGTTGACCAGTCATGAATGATGGGCGGCTGGGCTTGGACGTACGCCGCGCAAGACGAGAGATGCAATTCATAGCGTATCTGAATTCGGAGGAAGCAAAGATGGAATTCGGGGATTCCGTGTTGTGGCCAGTTGGAAGGATCAAAAGGAAGCGGGGCAGATTGGCATGGTCTTTACTTGGCTAGATCTATTGAATACGACCTGTGGGTGAATTTAAATCGAAATGTTGGACGGCAGAAGTAGCAGTGCTGTTTTAATCGAGCCATCTAATAGTTTCGTCGTGTGCGTTTTCACCGGAGCGTAATGCAAATAGTGCGAAGTAATGAAGTATACCGACGAAAGCATTATGTTGCTCCTCAAGGATGCTTTTGAAGCACATAAATTTTACGGTTACCTGCGCTATAGAACTGCAATAGAATTACACCTAGAATTACCGTGTTCCAGAAAAAAAAAAAGCTTAAGCAAATCAGGTTTAAGCATTGACTAATGGAACTATATATCGACTACTGACTACTGAGCACCGAGACATAACCACCTCATAGGCTCATAGCCCACCTCAGCACCTGTTCCCCATGCCCTTCCTTTCTTCCAGGTTAAAAGCGAACAAGCCAAAAAGAAAACCACAACACAACGAGACCTGGCCATTTCTTTCCCCCTTCTCCTTGCGCCAGGGAAAAAATCGAGCCATGGCAGACACCGGGCCCGAGCCCCGCACCGGCGACCCCACCTCTGACGCGGCCGACGACTTCGAGTTCCACATCCTGTCGTCCGGCGGCCTCGTCCCGGCCAGGGCGGGCGCGGCGGCCGACATGTGCGTGGCCGACGAGCTCTTCTCCCACGGCAAGCTGCTCCCGCTCCGCCCTTCCTTGGCCACCGCCGCCGACGCCGCCAGCCTTGTCCTGCTGCCGCGGTCGGAGTCGGTCGCGTCCACCGCGGCCTTCGGCTCCCGGTCCGACAGCCACAGCGCGAGCTCCAGCGGGAGCAGCAGCGGTTGCGTAAGCCGCAGCCATTCGTCGAAGAGCGCCTCATCCGACCACGGTACTGCGCCGCCGCGGCGGTCGCTGTCGAGCAGCCTGTTCTACGCGCACCCGAGCCCGTCGCCGCAGCTGCGCTCCCGGCCGCGCCGGAGCACCGGGTCGGCGCTGCCGCCCGCGGCGTGGGGCATCATACGCCTCGGCGTCGTCGGCGCTCCGGAAGTCTACCCTCCGCGCCCCACCGAGGTCAAGAACGCCGCCGCAGCGAGAGGCGGGAGCGGCAGGAGTGCAAGATTCCAGCAGTCGGGCAGCGCCATGGACAGGAAGTTTGCCGTGGGGCTGTTCGGTGACGGCCTCAGATGCAAGTCCTCGCCCGACGTCGTCGAGCCCGTCAGCTTGCCGGAGGCAGCGAAGAGGAGCAGGGCTAAGGGAGGCGTGAAAAGAGGCCAGAGCGTTCGCCGTAGTAGGATCCTAGACTGGCTCGAAGAGCTTTCCATCACCAAGGAGAAGAAGTAATCTTGTGCGAAGATCGTGTCTTTCTTTGAGTTGTGTATGATCAAGGAAACACCTAACTTTGATCACTAGATTTTCTTGTTTGATTGACGGGAAATGCTTAATGCAGAAAAAAAAAACCTTAGCTTGTAAAGATTATGAAGTTCATCGTAACTTTATCTTCTCTGTTCCTTAAGTTTGTAATTCTCGCAAATTCTACTTGCAGGATAGTAGTATTTCATTACACAGTACAACTTTTTCGTTTTTAGGTGACACCATCACGGTCATGGTTCGAAAACAATTCGAAAATCATGTTTTTAGCGTATCAAGCCGGTTCGAATCAAATTAATTTGTAAGCCGGTCCAGTTTAAATTCAAATTTTTTAAAATAGAAAAAATTTATCAAAAAGTGTTAAATTTTTTTTTGTGTGAGGTCCTGAGGCAACGCTAATAATTTTGTAAAATTTTCAGATAATTATCAGATCTTTGTATTTTTTAAAAATTCTGACAGTGGTATTGTTTTTTTATATGCTCTTTGTTTTTTATTTTCTAGGGGCATAAATGAAGTCTAATATATATTAAATATTTTTGTGAGGTGCTGAGGCAATGCTAATGATGCTATAAAATTTTCAGACGATTATCGCATGTGCGCATTTTAAAAAAATTCTAACAGTGCTATTGTGTTTTTATATGCTCTTTTATTTTTGATTTTCGAGGGGCACTAAATAGACTAATATTTCTACAAATTTTACTACATAATCCTTGGACGCTTTATATGGTATCATCAAAATTTCAAAGTATGCGGTTTTGGTTTTGTAAAACTTGATCAGGGTTCCAAAATTTGACTAAAATTGCTCAAAAAGTAGCTTATCAAGTCGAATCGATAATTGAAACCGATCGGTAAATTGGTCCAATTAAAATTCAAAAAAATTGGAAAAGTTAGAAAAAAAAATCTATCAAAAAGTGTTAAATTTTTTTGTGTGAGATCCTGAGGAAATGGTAATGATGCTGTAAAATTTTCAAATGATCATCAGACATATGTAATTTTTTTTAATTATGATAATGCTACTATCTTTGTATATGCTCTTTTTTTTATTTTCTAGGGGCACTAAATGAAGTCTAATATTTATAAAAAAATTTGCGAGGTCCCAAGGCAATGCTAATGATTTTGCAAAATTTTCAGATGATGATTACGCCATGTATTTTTTTTTTAATTCTCACAATGCTATTGTCGTTGTATATGCTCTTCTATTTTTGATTTTCTAAGGGAACTAAATTAAGTATAATATTTTTAAAAATTTTACTACATGATCCTTAGGTACTCTTTATGATACCATTAAAATTTTAGAGCATGATCAAGCTTATAAATTTTTATAAAGATTTGACAGTGTCTCTATTCTTTTTTATTAATTTATTTTTTATTTTTTGAGAAGCACTAAATGAATTTAAAAAATTATTAAAATTTATCTGAGGTGTTTTACATATTAATTGGGATTTATTCAGATTTTCTGCATTTTTTTTCAATTTTTCTTGATGTACCAAAAATTAAGTAAAATTGATAAAAAATAGGTGAAGAAAGTGAAATCGCTTAGTTTGCCGATTTTGGAAGAAAACCAGTTGAAAATCGATAAAATCGGTCAAAATTTGAATTTCCATGAATTTTTAAACCGCCAAGTTCAAAGAGTTTGTTTTCATTTTGTCAACAGTACTTGCTGCTAGAATCTTACAACACACAACAATAAAAAAAACTACGTAGAATACACCTTTCATGCATGTACTTACTCCCTTTCATGCATGTACTTACTCCCAAACTCAGCTGTCTGACTGTCAGCCAATGTCAGTAAAACGACTTATCCGTACATACACAAAATGCTCGATTCAGTATTAACGAGTTCCTTCTAATTACGTCCGACAACCGTGGTTTATCGTATCCGAGTAAACCCCTCTGCGGCGCCACGATGTACACGGGCAACATGGGGTTTGGGGGAGGGAGTGTACATGTATCATTCAGATGTTTCCTTTAGGGAGTGTAGAGGTATCATTCGGATGTTTTTGTCTTAGCTAATATTTAAATTTTAGACCGTTGGATACATTATCCGGATATCACCGGGCCGTTAAATCAAATCATAGAATCGGATGTAATCGATACTCTCGAATCTCAATAATGATCCAATGATCCTAAATTTAAGTGATTTCAGAAGAAAAAAATATTCGGATAATATTTATCATATCCCTTCGGGGTAAGCTAGGTGCGATGCTGGTGGCGAGGATGCCAGATTGCCAGGACCGTGTCCAACGCGACAGGGTGTGTGAGCTAGCTGGCGCCCGTCGAGCACGAAACGAGCGGTCTGCAGTCGCGAGAGCTGAGCTCCAATCCAGTTGCCGTGGTGGAGCTCGCACCACCACCGCCGCCGCCGCCGCCTTGGCACTCGCTGTCTGAACCTTCTTGCCGCTTGTCGATTCGCTGCGAGATACCTCGAAACGGGCCCGCCTGGTCGATCGTCGTCGGGCGCTTGTCCTCTCATATCCCGAGTGGGATACCGAGACAGCGACGTGGTCCGTGGAGAGGAGTCGTAGCTCGTACGTGGTGGTGTTGCTACCAAGCATCAGCAGCAGCAGCGCGTGATCGATTCCCATCGGTCGCCGGAAATTGCGTGCGCGCTGCGGCGACCGCGACCGGCCGGTGCAGTGCTGGTCTCTAATCCGCTCCCGACGGCGACGTCCATCCCTGTCTAGCCGGGAACTGGAACGAGGAGAATATCGCGCGCGGTGCGTGGTCGGAGCTGCGTCTGCGACGCTGGCACTCGAAAGTCGAAACGCATGTTTGCCCGGTCATTCTTTCGAGTTGCTTCTTCGGACGGGCGAAATCTTTGTGGTCTGTTTCTTTCTCTGAGGGATTAGGTGAGGAGCCCCGACTGATTCTTGGAGCGATTCGGAAGCTGCTTTTTTTTTCTTCTAATTAACTCATCTAACCTCACCTAATCAGTTCTTTTTACCGCGCAATGGACGAAAGAGACGGTCGCTGCTTTTCAGTGGCTGAAACTGACAAAAAGACGATGCCGCACATTGCTTTGCTAGATTCATACTTTAGCACAAAGAAAGACGCTCATGCTTTAGCATAAAGAAAGACGCTCAAATGCGCACATCGTCTCACCTCACCTAGTGCCTTTGGTTTGCCGAGTAAACAAAAGGGCGCAGGGTAATCGAGTGAAACGCACGGAGATCACGAGAGCGCGAGCGAGGCCACAATATATATACGGGTGAAAGGGTTTTAAATTTCGTTTTTTGTATATATCTCGGAGATGATCGTAATCCGAAATTTCAAATAAAATTCGAAAGAAATCCAAAAACCAAATTTCCAATCCGGTCATTTTACAACTAGGATTTCCGAGATTTTGGTCAAATTAAACCGACCAACAAATAGTCAAAAATACGTCAAGACCCGAAATCTAATCAAATCCGACCCATAAAAATAAAAAACCGGTAAAAATTTTCGAGATTTCGACCGAAATCACCGAGATCTCGCTGAGATTTTAAAAGATACCATAGTATTTTTTTAAAAAAAATTATCCGATCAAGATTTAGGATATCAAAGAGCCCAAGATCAGAAGTAAAAATTTTGAAATCCCACCGGAATTTGGATCCACGATACTAGCTCGTAAAAGGCAGAACTTTGCAGGACAAAGTTACAAAAACTGGCGGGCAGTCCCTGCGAGCCTATGATGTGCACTGCACACCGGAGCATAAACTAAGAGCTTAATCATGGCGCCTACACGAGAAAGGCTGCACCGTGTCGTTCGCAGCTGCTGGTTCCAATTTCCGAGGCAGCTAAAAGTGTTTACATACACCTAATCCATTGTTCTCTATGCTACGCAAGTTCCCGGGCCCAAATGCCCATTCATTGAGATCGTACCCTCACGAAATGTTTGGATCTCGTCATCCCCAGAACCAACCGGGTCCTCTCAAAGTACTATCAGCAGTTCAGTACCCTGGCTCTCGGAATAAGTGCAACCATGCGAGCCTCGGACTCTTTTTTTTTTAATTTATTTCTTTCGTTCTACTTCTTGGCAGTCCAAAGATTCTCTCAAGTTGCAACTTGCAAGTTACAACGAGCACTGCTACTAGTTACTGACCAGCTCGTACTGTGTGAGACGTGAAACGCCGGAACAAAGCTGCTATCGACCTTCCGAAACAGCATTTCCTGCGGCCACAGGATTTACTGCAGCGCGCCGACAGGAGGCAAATGGAGGTTCTGCGGGTTCACCAATCCGCTGTAGATGCGCAGTGGGTCGTGTCCGTCTTTTGGCTAGCAGCGTCGAGAGCCAATTCAGCCGGCTCTGCGACATGCGAGAGTGGCAGATAAGGACTACTCCTGGTTTGTTTGGAGTACATCAGGACCGACCTTAAAAACACGGGTACTAAAAAACAATCACATTGTACTCGAGCCAGAGGGAAAATAACCCGAGTTTACTATTTTACTATGTATATAACAATATATGAAAATTTCAAATCACGTCATGCTAAATAATAATATTTTCAGCTATTTTTATCATCGACATAACCAACTATCTGGCGCTTTTCGTTTTATAAATTTTTCCATAGTCTCTGCCTCTCTCACTCTCTGGACTCTGGCGATGGCACTATGGCAGTCGGCAGCCTGTGGACCGCGGTGCCGGTGAGGCCAAGAGCCCAAGACCTAGGAGGCCGATGGCTAGGCAGTCGACCGTTCAGGCTCAGCGACTGGCGACGGCGGCCCGCGGAGGCGCGGAGCGACCATGAGGGCGGAGCCGCGCCTAGTCACCTAGGACTGTCGGCTGTCGCGGTGATGGCGGCCCGCGGAGCGACGGCCCGGTGGCGGAGGGCGATGAGGCGCTTCAGCCTTCAGCTTCACCGGCAACGGCCGACGGGGCCTACGAAGCGGCCAGGAGGGCAGAGCCGGAGCTGCACCAAGGATTGCCGTGGCGACAGCGGTCCGCGGAGTGTCTGGCCAGTGGTGAAGGGCGATGGGGTGCTTCAGCCTTTAGCTTCACCGGCGACGGCTGATGGGGCCCGCGGAGCGGCCAGGAAGGTGGAGCCGGAGCCGCGCCGAGGATTGCTGCAGCGACGGCGGCCAAGAGGGCGGAGTCTCGCCTAACTGCCGTAGACTGTCGCAGCAACAACGGCCCGGGGAGTGGCAACGGTGGCCCACGGAGCAGCTGCGGAGGGCGATCCAACGATGGGCAATCCACCGGCGGCGATGGACGATGGAGGCTTCATTACCGCGGCCTTTCGTCTCCCTCGGTCCCTCTGCAGTCCTGCTCCCGCAGTCTTGCTTCACTGCCAGTTTGTTGGGTTGTAATCTGGGCCGGGGTCACAATATTTAGACTAAGGGGGTTCACATGTTGTATATATAGTTTAATATCTACTAATTTTTTTGGACCCGGTGTCCTGTGACACCGGGTGGGCTTATTGGGCTCCGCCCCTAATTTTACTTGTGTGGGGGCGGATCAATGAGCAAGAGAGACCAGGCTGTGAATCCGTGAGCGAGAGTCGTCTTGGAGTTCAGACTTCATAACATTTTAGTGGTAGCTTGGCAGGGGATCAAATGAAATAGAACTCACTGTTATGATTGGGATAGAATTCTAGTTCGAATATAGAAAGACTTTATTTATTAGTGAATAAATTTAAATCTATTTTTTATTAGTTTTACTATATATTAGTCATCCCCTGTATAGACAATCAATCTTATAGAGAGATAGTTTTGCCCTCCTACTTTGTGTATGCTCCTTGTTTATCCTTGTGATTATGTTTGAAGGATCGAAGCGTACCAAGAGGGTGGATGAATTGGTGCAAACTAACACCTAAACCTAATTTTTTTTTCTATTTTTATTAATTTTGAAAATTAATTAAATAATGATCAAACATAAAGAATTAATCTAGAATAATTAATCTGCATACTAGAAAGTAATTGTACACAAACAGTAATTAGTAGATCAAAATCTATACTCACTGAATTTCGTCAAAGAACACTTGAGGTTGAATCAAGTTTGCAATGGGCTCAAAATGATTTATGCAATTGAATACGTCTAGCTCTTCTCAAGAGATGAATTTAATGCAAATGGGAGAAAGAAGACTTGCTAGAGCTCAAGAGTATTCAATGAGTCACCAAAAAGCTCTAAGAATGTAGGTGGAGGGGTATTATAGCCTCCACCAACAATTCTATCTGCTGGAGGGCAAATGCTAAAAAATTCAGTATTTGCGGTACTGCCGCCGGCCGACCAATGGCCGGTAGTATCGCCCCACTGAAAATGCCTCGTAACGGTCGACTGCACGCATTAAATGCTCTGGCATTTTGCCTGTTACAAAGGTTCGGTACTACCGGCACTCAAAGTGCGGTAGTATCAACAATAGGATTCCAGGCTACCTCAAAAAAGGACTCCCCTGTAAATTAACTACCGGCACATTAAACACAGTACTACCGATCTCCGATAGTATCGCTTTTTACACTGCGGTAGTGTCGATACTCAAAACATAGCAAAAGTTTTGAGGATTTTTTTTTAAAAATTGACGGAATTTCCTTTATAGACGCGATCCAAGGATGCATAGAAACAATTAATATTCAATCACATTTAACGATTACAACAATAATGAATATGAAGATCAAGAAAGGAACAAACACATATATAATAAGACATTTAACATCCATAACAATCAAAGCATATATCCAGAAACATCCAGAAGACATCAACAGATATATATAGATAAACATGCAGTGAATCCCATGTAGCAAATCCCTTCAAACCTTTAACTTCTCCCCCTTTGGCATCAAATACAAAAAGGGTCTTCACGGTACCATCTAGGAACAGGGAGGTGGAGGCGGTGGCGTCGAAGCTCGAGGACGGACACGGCGAGAGTAATTTGTCGAAGCTGAAGAGAAGCCATCGCATAACTGGTTCACGGAGCTCCCAATCTGATCGACACGCCCTTGCAATTAGTCTAGTGAGGCTCGAGTCTCCGACTGGAATGAATGAACCTAGGTGAACTGATCCATCATGAAGGCATGCACCGGGTCAAGTCTGCCAAACAGGTATGTGCGTAGACCGGTGAAGCTGTCGAGCACTACATCAGTGGCGGGTGCAGGTGGCTCCTGCTGGGCTTGCTGCTGTTGCTCCAGCTACCTCTGAGCAATGTAGCCTACGACTTGAGGAGGAGTCTCTTAGAGCTTGTACGGCTTATAAGTGGTCATCAACGGACCCTGCTAGCCATTCACCATCTTGATCAGCGCCATGATATAGGGAGCAAAATAGATCCTCTTACCATGATTCATGGAATATGTGTCTATCTCCCTGATGATGAAGTCCACTACATCAAATTTTTGCCTTTGCATTGTTTTCTTGATCAAATTCCATGCATAACCTCTAATGGCATCGAAGGTACCACTCTTAAGATGAATGGTAACTCTGATGATCTTGTTGATCAGAGCAGGCTGAGGAAGAAGACCAGGTAGTTAACCAAGCCTCCTGACTCTAGTGGCTGGATCATAAAAGGCATTCTGCTGTGGTGTCAGGGAGCCGCCCAGATCGTCCTCGAGTTGTTGGATGAACAGTCACTCCCATCGGATTTGGATCCAAGCAACGGGGCACCGAAGGTGATCTCAATGCTAACACCCAGGCCCAATCGAGACAACTCCAAGAACATCCTAACAATTCGACAACCATCCCGGTATTCCCCCGGTATGCGACCCGAACTCGCCCAGGATCGCCCCGCATACCGGTTCCAACACGATATCAACTCAATTTGCATAAAGGGGGTAACGAACTCGAAACTTTCGAACCAACACGCAAGCGGAAAACAATGGCACAAAGACAAACCCGACAACCACCAAACCAAGATCAAAAACAACGCAAAGACTCCAAACTAGGTAAGAACGGGGAAAAAGACCAAGACTCCGAAATCAGAAAAATTTCGGCATGACCTTTCAAGATTATAAGGACATCCACTCAGCAGACAAGAAAAACAACAGTTCATATATAAATATCCAAAAGTAATGCAACAACCACAACAGCCATACAACCACAAGTAGAGAAAACAACTCACGGGACGACGACAGAGACTTGAACAACGACAAAACACAAATTAGAAGACTAACTATACAACAAAAGTGAATCAGATCGCAACACATAGCAAAATAAAACTACTCCGGAAGTGCTCTGCTCCTGAACACTTCCGGGCGTGTGCGATGTCGCGCTAAGCCTCTACTCGGTGCCCCGCCCGGTCACCGAGAGGCAGTAAGGGCAGAACTCACATCCGCCCACCTGATCCTCACCTGAAAAATCACAAAGCAGAAGCATGAGTACGAAAGGTACTCGCAAGACTTACCCGGGGTCCATATATGACCGACTCCAAAGGTTATGCAAATGGGATGTAGCAAAGAACCAGGCTGAAGGTAAAAGTGCAGAAAGCTTAACATTTGTTATATTAATTACCTAACTACTCAATTCACAAGTTAAGCAGTTGTAACAGCGACTACTTCTGAAATGAAGTTGCAATCATTAATTCACAACAATTAATCTCATCACCAATTTAATTGGGCTCAAGCTCGACGGCGAACCTCGGTTCAAGTTCTTACTACGTGACTGTGCGATGAAAGAGCTTGCTCATATCCGAGAGCGCGGCAATTCGAATCGCTTAATTAACCCTGCAGGGAAGCATTGATCGCACGACACTTACCACAAGGGCCTAGTGTCAACCCCCTCCCAATCATACCCAATCGCTGAAGCGTCCTCCAGTGGCCCGAAAACCTAGCACCCCCTCGAGCAGCCCCAAGCCCGGCTTGGCGCTCGAGAGTCGACCTAAGCCTGCGCCCTCAACCACGTCCAACCACGGAAGTTACGGTCCATCGATTCCGTATGAGAGAAAGAGTGGCTTACCGTACCATAATCGGGCATGCGACCAACCGGGGTGTGCTCAATCAATGGGCAACCATCGAATCGGTCCTTAATCGACTCAGACGGGAACTACCACATCGGGTCTCCTTACCCAATGTCCCAACCTTCCCGCCCGGTCTCCAATTCATCTTTTCTTTTCCAACCACCCATCCATGCCCACTCTTTTTATCATGGGTAAGGTAACGACCTCAAGCGACGGAACCTTCCGCTACTTGGCCCAAATCCCGACCTCTAAGCAGTGACTTATTTAATACCCATACTAGTTCCAACGGAAGTAATCACAAATCCAAGGGACGAATGCGCAGCAAATAGGATCTAACCCTAACCCAATTCAATTCCTAATGCAGACTTATTTCACCAATTAAGCAGTTTATTCACAAAAATACAATTAATACGGGTTCAAGATGCATAGGTGCTTGCCTTGTTCTTCTGCTTGTGTATCGGCGGTAGCCGGCTCTCCGGTAGTACCCTCAGTCGCCGCGGCGTCAGTCTCCGCGGGATCGCTCTCTACACGAGTACAATGCATAATGAGATACATGCTATGCAAATGAAATGAACACAAAAGGAAAAATCCCGACGAAACAACGCGACCGGACAGGTTAACGAATCCGGACAGACTAGCCTAACCCGGACAGTCCGGGTTTTATATCCGGACTCTCCGGACAAGCCGGATACTCCGGGTGCTTCTGTCCGGACTCTCCGGACTTGGATCATTTGGCCCAACTAGCGCGAGGGATCGAGGTGCCGCCAAGTCCTACGACACCGCGAGAACCCGATCTACAATCCTTTCTACACGCGGTTGAGCTGGAAAAGCTCCGAGCAAGCCCAAATCACGAGAAAACGATGCCACTAGAGCAAATCCCAAACCAAAACTAACTAGCCCCCGGGATGGTATCACCACTACCCGATCTACACTTTAGCAACCCACATTTGCCAACCCAAGTCCCAAGTCCAACCCTAGAACCATCATACCCCCAAAACCCTAAGGCTCAAAGTTCAACCCCAAAACTCCCAAATCCAAACCTAAGTCCCTAATCCACCATGGCTGACCCTAAGACCCAAGAATCCCGCGAACCTAATCCCAAAGGAGAGACCTACCTCCAAGTAGGACGGAGAAGAGGCAACGCCGGGTGGAGGAAGAAGGAGGCCGGCGTGAGGAGGAGTTCCACGAGGTGGAGGAGCAGCCGGGGAGGTCACTGGCCGGTGGGGCTCGCCGGAGAGGAGCTCGGGGTGGTGGAGAGAGCACCAAGGAAATGGAGAAAACAAAGTGGAAGAAGAAAGAATGGAGGGGAGCCACGAAATGTGACGTTTATACTCCAACCCCCGCAAATACCAGACACTCCGGACGCTAACCCGGAGACTCCGGGTTGGGGTCTTCGGTGGAATCAACCCGGACACTCCGGATCTTCAACCCGGACACTCCGAATCTTCAACCCGGACACTCCGGGTTGAGGCCTTCGGCCAACCCGATCCGGACACTCCGGACATTTTGTCCGGATACTCCGGGTTAATCGGACATTCCGGTATGAAACCCGGATATTCCGGATTGTTCAGTATTTAAAAAAAATCAGGGGCCTTGACAAACCCTCCCCCCTTAAGGGAATCTCGCCCCGAGATTCAAAACGAGTACATCGCTAGAAGGAATTTAACACAGACAACACCCGCGAAGGGATAGGGTTGAAGCACTTACATGGCTTGGAAGAATTCGGGATAGTCAGTCTGTAGGCGATCCTCGGGCTCCCAAGTAGCTTCATCTTCAGTGTGATTGCTCCATTGAATCTTGTAAAACCTTAGAGTTCTCCGTCGAGTCTTGCGCTCCGCTTCTTCTAAAACCCGAATTGGATGCTCCGCGTAAGACAGATCCGGTTCAGGCGCGACTCCGAGGTCTTCCACCTCGAGAGACTCAAAGGAAGTACGGAGGCACTTCTTCAACTGCGAGACGTGAAACACGTCGTGAACCATTCCGAGCGAAGGAGGAAGCTCTAGCTGATATGCTACTTGGCCGCGCTTTCCAAGGATCTTGAACGGCCCTACGTAGCGAGGTGCCAGCTTTCCTTTAACTTCGAATCGACGGGTGCCACGGAGAGGAGAAACCTTCAGGTAGACGAAGTCGCCAGTGTATCAGCGTAACTCTTCTGTCGCGACCGTGCTATCCTAAGATTTTCCTGGATAGTCCTGACCTTGTCTTCCGCCTCCATAACCAACTCAGGCCCAATCAAGGAGCGTTCCCCACTTTTTGACCAGTTCAGCGGCGCTCGACAACTGCGACCATAAAGCGCCTCGAACGGAGACATCTGGATACTGGTTTGGTAGCTGTTGTTGTACGCAAACTCGGCGTACGGGAGACACTCTTCCCACTTTTTCCTGTAGGACAAGATACAAGCCCTCAACATGTCTTCGAGGATCTGATTGACCCTCTCGATCGGCCAGTCGATCTGAGGGTGGTATCTTGAAGCGTAGAGCGACCGTGCCCAAGGCCTCATGCAGGCTTCTCGAGTGAGAAGTGAATCGAGAGCCTCTGTGCGAAACTATCCGCTTGGGCACTCCATGCGGACTTACGATCCGGAGATATACAAGTCTGCATACCTCTCGACTTCGATACTTGGTGCAAGCGGCCAAGAAGTCTGCAGACCGTCGATCGATCGATGATTACCCAAATCGAGTCATGGCCTGAGGAAGTGGTCGGCAGGCCGGTAATGAAGTCCATGGTAACATCCTCCCACTTCCAAACTGGAATAGGAAGAGGCTGAAGGGTACCGGCTGGCTTGAGGTGTTCGGCCTTCACCCGCTTGCAAACGTCGCACTCCGACACATAGCGAGCGACTTCGCGCTTCATGCGTGTAGGATCGAAGTATATGAATATAGCAATCAGAGGGGGGGGTGAATGATTGTGCGGAAGCTAAAACCAAATTCTTGAACTATTAAAAGTTCACCCCAAAACTGAACCAAATAATTGCTTCGTTTTCGACAAAAACAGAATGATAGAGGTTTAGTAAAACGAGAATTCTTGGAGATCCAACCGTTAGATTGATCTGAAATTTGGACACGAGAAACTAGATTCCAATACGAATCGAACCCAAAAAGAATCAGCTCGATCGGACTTACAGATCAAAAGTTATGAGCTTCGCAAGCTTGCTGATCCAGAACTTGACGAGAATCAATCTAATCAAAACTTCAAGACGAAACAAGATCTTCAAAAGATTAATCAACTAGACTTTGAGAAACTCTAAATCAATACCCTAGAACGGTTTTTGATGGATCAAATCAAGATGAAACTCAACGATCAAAAACCAATCTAGAATTAGAACAAGCATGCAAACAAGAACCAAAACAGAAAACAACCGTAGCGGCGAGGTTATCTTGTAGCACGCAAAAATCTTGGAAGAATTGATCTTTATTTCTTTTGTCTAAAATACTCTCATCAAAAGAGTACAAACCCTAAAACCAAGCTCAAGGCTTGATGCGCTTAGCTCTGCTTGATTGGATGCCCTTCAACAGGAGACACCCCTCCTATTTAAAGGAGCAAAACACAAGGAGTTACGAATACAATTCCTAATCTAGAAGGAGTCCGTATTCAACACAACTCCTCTTGGCCCAACCTGGCCGAATACAACTCTTGCACGCGTATGGCAACCCTACCAGACTCACGTGACTAACACTTTGCACGCGTATGGCCACCTGCCATACTCACGTGACTAACACTTTGCACGCGAATGACCTCCTGCCATTCTCACGTGACTAACCATTCTTCATGTGCACCATTCTCTTAGCCCGAACGTCCGCATGACATCCTTGACCACCAAGACCTCGGTTCCTCCCTGAACCTAGTCCCGAACCTCGGCTCCTCCATGAACCTAGTTCTGGTCCCGTCATCGACCACGTTCGTCTTGAGCAATACCGCACATGAACAAACCACAAAATAATTCCGAGCACAAGTCCACGACTTGACTCACATTAATCCATGCAACTACTCACACGAGCATTGCATAAAATCCACTTCAAAATAAGCATCATGAAATTCTCACAAATTTCATAATCTCAAAATCAAAATCAAAATTCAATCTCAAAATCACTCAAAAACCCATTCACGACGGACCAAAAATTTGGTCCGATGCATATGTAAAACTTCTTGTTTTCAATAACTTGGTTTGGCACAACAACCTTCAAAAACACATTTACGACGGACCAAAAAGTTGGTGCATGCGTACATGGGAAAACGAGGTTGTCAAAAGCATGTTTACAAAGGACCAAAAAGTTGGTGCATGCGTGCATGGGAGAATGAGGTTGTCAAAAGCATGTTTACAAAGGACCAAGAAAGTTGGTCTGTTGTACATGGGAGAATGAGGTTATCAAAAGCATGTTTACAAAGGACCAAGAAAGTTGGTCCGTTGTACATGGGAGAATGAGGTTGTCAAAAACATGTTTACAAAGGACCAAAAAAGTTGGTCCGTTGTACATGGGAGAATAAGGTTGTCAAAAACATGTTTACAAAGGACCAAAAAAGTTGGTCCGTTGTACATGGGAGAATGAGGTTGTCAAAAACATGTTTACAAAGGACCAAAAAAGTTGGTCCGTTGTACATGGGAGAATGAGGTTGTCAAAAGCATGTTTACAAAGGACCAAAAAAGTTGGTCCGTTGTACATGGGAAACTTACTGTTTTCTTTAAGTTTGGTCCGGCGCCAAAGCGAAACTTACTGTTTCTTGTCAAAATGTCAAAATAAACACATTTTTGCAAATTCAATTCTAAGCCAATTTTTCAGCACATGATTTCACAATGCGAGTCCACCAAAACTGCCGCCTCAGGTCTTGATACATCTTGTTGCTGCCCGGGTGAATGGTAAGCAAGGAGTTATGCGCCTCATCGAGAATCCTTCGCTTCAACTCCTGGTCATCAGGGACAACGATGCGGTCGCTGAACCACAAGGTTCCCTGATCATCCAGGCGAAACTCAGCAGCTTGCCCCAAATTCAATTTATCCCGGATTTGAGCAACTTCTTCATCCTTTGTCTGTGCCTCTCGAATCTGATCGAGCAATGTAGATCTCAACTCGAGATTAGTTATGAATCCCTGCTCGCCCATCTCCAAGCCGAGTCCCTGGAATTCAGCACAGAGGGAAGCACTCCGGGGCTGTAAAGCAAGACAACTGCATTGAGCCTTGCGACTCAACGCGTCGGCTACCACATTCGCCTTCCCCGGGTGGTAATGCACCTCCAGACTGTAATCTTTGATCAGCTCAAGCCATCTCCGCTGCCTCATGTTCAGATCTGCTTGGGTGAAGATGTACTTGAGACTTTTATGATCAGTATAAATATTGCACTTGTTCCCCAGGAGATAGTGGCGCCAGATCTTCAATGCATGCACCACTGCTGCAAGCTCCAAATCGTGGGTGGGGTAGTGCTCCTCATGATGCTTCAACTACCGAGATGCGTAGGCAACGACTCGACCTTCTTGCATAAGCACACATCCAAGCCCAATGCCTGACGCATCGCAATACACATCAAAAGGCCTGTGGATATCCGGCTGAGTGAGGACAGGAGCCATAGTCAGACGTTGCTTCAGTGTCTGAAAGGCGCTCTCGCATCACGACCATCCGAACTCAACTCCCTTCTTGAGCGGCTCGATCATCGGCCGCCAATCTTTGAGAAGTCTTGGATGAAACGGCGATAATACCTAGCCAGTCCAAGAAAACTGCGAATGTCCGTGATAGTCTTGGGCTGCTCCCATTTGAGTACATCCTCACTTTGTTTATTTTTGAAAACCCATCTAGTTCCAATAACATTAAAATCTGGAGGTGGTGAGACAAGTTTCCAAACTTTATTTCGTTCAAAATTCTCTAATTCTTCATGCATGGCATTGATCCAAGATTCGTCAGATAATGCATGAGATATATCTTTGGGTTCAAAA
Organism: Rhipidocladum racemiflorum; assembly: GCA_036346355.1. Classification (NCBI taxonomy): domain Eukaryota; kingdom Viridiplantae; phylum Streptophyta; class Magnoliopsida; order Poales; family Poaceae; genus Rhipidocladum; species Rhipidocladum racemiflorum. The sequence continues at coordinate 7,637,535 of CM070581.1, forward strand.
GAAGCAACTAAAGCAGAATGAGCATGAGTGTCAGAATGAATAAACCTGGATCGAGTGACTCTCTCATTCAGGTCTCCAATCATTTGTTCAGATGGATGCATTTTTTGAATGTGCAAGGGAGCATTGGCTTTTGAGACTTCTCCTTCTCTTTCTTCATTTTCAGCATGTACAGATCATGTTGTAGCTTGAGGATGGTTAGCTGTAGGTGATGTAGTAGTAGGTGCCAAGGGTGCTACAGCTTGTTGTGCATTAGGAAGAGTCAAGACCTCATCTTCAACATCATCATTATCTTCAAAGATTTTCTCCCCCCTGAATGTATGCTTTGTACTGCATCACTTGGACTAGTACCTGGACTAGACTCATCAAAAGTAACTTCACAAGTTTCCACAATTTTGTTAGTCTCCAAAACAAGCACCACGATAGCCACAGTATGAGCGGGATATCCAAGAAAAATGCCATCAGTTGATCTAGCTTCAAATTTATCAAGATTTCCAGATTTCAAGACAAAACATTTGCATCCAAAAACTCGAAAGTGAGAAGCAGAAAGTCTATGTCCAAACCGAAGCTCATATGGAGTCTTACCCAATTTTGATCTCAAAAACACACGGTTTGAAACATAACATGCATTGAAATCGCTTGACCCAAAAGTTCCTAGGAGTGTGATGTTCATCTAACATGGTTCTAGCCATCTCAACCAATGTTCTGTTTTCCTTTCAACTATACCATTCTCGTTGAGGCACTCTAGGTGATGAAAATTGATGATCAATTCCTTTTTCAAGACAAAAGTGATTAAAAGAAGCATTTTTGAATTCAGTTCCATTATCACTTCTAATAGCTTTGAGAGCTCTGGATGATCAATAGAAAGCCTAAGAACAAGACTTCTAAAATGACTAAAAGCCTAAACCTTAGATGCAATAAAGTATACCCAAGAGTATCTAGAAAAATCATCAACAATCACAAGCACATACCATTTGCCTCCAAAGGATTGAACTCGAGATGGTCCAAGCTGTATCAAGATGTAGAAGCTGTCTGGAGGCGTTTGTCATCACCATGGTAAGAGGTGGATGTGAACCTGCAATCATCTTACCATGTCTACAAGAGGAACATACTAAATTGCTATCACCCTTAAGCTTAGGCAAGCCACGTATGAGATCTAAAGCTGCTTACACGAGTAAGATGATCAAAACCAACATGACCAAGTCTACGATGCCAAAAGAATAAATCTTTAGAAACATTGGCAATTAGACACCTATGTTTAGAAGAAGGTGATGCATCAAAATCAGCTTTAAAAACTCTTCCAAAAGCAGAAATCTTGAACACAAGATCACCTGAAGCATCTAGCACTTTGCATTCATTTTTCTTAAAGCTTATCTCAAGATCTTCATCAAGCATTTGTGAGACAGAAAGCAAGTTATATTTCAAGTTTTCAACAAGAGCCACATCCTTGAACATAAACTTGTCACTTACCTTTCTTGTACCTTTTGCCACAACAGAAGAGGAAGAAGCATCTCCAAAAGTAACACTTTCGGCCACGAGATGCACGAGTGAGGAGGAGAACCAATTCTTTTTCTGGGACATGTGGCGTGAGCATCTGGAATCTACTAGCCATATGTTCTCCTTCCTCGCCGAGAAGCCTACATAGCAACAAAACATGTCGAGGTCTCGATCTTGGGGTTAGGAATGAGATTTTTGGGAATCGATCTTGAGACACACGACGCACAACAAGATAGGCACAACACGATAATTTTTATGCACAAAATCAGATTTACCTTTTCCCATGTTTCTAGGAATGAAGGTGTTTTCATCACTCTAGGCGCATAAGGAGTAAAATGTGTTTTGCTGAAATTTGACTTAGCCTCAGTTCTTTCCTTCTTTTGTTGTTTGGCTAGTCTAAAGCAATAATCTACTAAGTGTCCATCTCTACCACAATGAGTGCAAGTGTACTTGACATGATGTTTAGCTTTAACAGTAAAGGCACATTTTGCTTTCATCATAGTAGAGGATAAAAAACCAGATTGAAAAGCAATTTTCTTAGGCTCATTAGATAACTCAATTTTGCAAGGAGCACGAACAACGGTCTGAGGTTTAGTTTCGTATGTGGCATAAGGATCAAAACCTAAACCTCTCTTGTTTGTGCTAACCTTAGATTGATCCAAGATCATGTTCAACTTTTTCTTGCCATTAGTGAATCGTTCCAAAGAGTTTTGCAGGTAATCAACTTTCTTAGCAAGAATTAAACAATTATTGCAGGAACATCTATTTTTCCTTTTTGCTTTGCGACAAGTTGAGCATGAGAGAATTTCATGTGAAAGCAGATTATCGATCAATTGAGAAACCCTAGCATTTGCATCTTTCAGTTTTAATTCAAGAGTTGAGCATTTAGAACAGGAAGTTGAACTATGCAAATCATCGATTGGAACAGCTAGCATGTACAACATGTTTCTCATTTTTCTCATTTAGATGTAACAAAAGAGCATGTTCTTTTCTAAGCAAGGTGAGCTCATTGTAAATTAAGTCACATGATTTGCAAGTATCATCACTAGGAATCAAAGTCTTAAGTCTAGCAATTTCAGCATTCAATGATTCAATAATGAAATCATGTTTCTTAATTTTCTTATCACGTTTGTCAAGCAATTTTCCAAGACGAGCAACAGCAATAGCTAATTCATCATAAGAGGATCTACCTCATTGAAGTCATTTGTCGTGGTCGCCCCTCAGTGAAGCTATCCTTCTTTGCTTGCCATGAGACATAATCCCATCAAATCATGCTTGCTTGGAGTTGCATCATCTTGTTGCTCTCCGAGTCCACATCGCTCAAATTGACTTGTTCAAGAGCGGAAAGAACTCAGTGAACCACCTTGCGGTTGATGAAGCTCTTCTTCTTCCTATCATTTGTGAGAACCTTTTCTTCTCATTCCTTCATCGTTGTCCTTCTCCTCCTTTGATGTTTTTCCTGCAAGCTTAGGACAATTTGTGCGAATATGGTTGAGGTCACCACACTCATAGCATCTTGGAGGACCACCTCTCTTTCTCATTCTCACATTCTGCAAAGCTTTGTTAAAGCGAGAAGAGAGTAGTGCGAGATCTTCTTCTGAAACTCTTCAAGTTGCTCATCTGTTAAAGAAGACATGGAAGACAAAGGCAAAGCTAGAAGAAGAATTTGCATTTAACATGTTAGGGTTGGAGATCAAAGCCATGGATTTAATGTTACCCTTCCTGGCAAGAACAGCCAACTCAAGAGTTTGCAACTTAGAGTATAGAACATCTAATGTGAGTGTGCTCATGGTAGTAGATTCTTGTATAGATGTTACTTTCATCTCCCACACGGACATGTCCAAAGCACTAAGCAATTGTCGAGCATTTTCAGCATCGATGTAGCTAACTCCAACAAAGACGAAGATTGCTAAGAATTTTATTGAAACGTGCAAAGAAGTCATCTACTGATTCACTAGGTTTCATCTCAAAACGCATGTATTCCTTTTGTAAATATCTTGGCGAACCTCTTTGATGATGTTAGAACCCTCATGGTAATCACAAAGAGATTTCCATACCTCATATCGGATCGAAGATGAACCACACGATCAAAGTCGCTGCGTCCCAAGCCTTGGATGATCAAGTTGCGCGCCTTGCTATTTGCTTCAACATGTGTGCGATTGGTGTCGTTGACGTTGTCGTTTGCAGGGACTTGGTATGGCTTGTAGACCTTCTCCCAAATTGTGAAGCCTTGTGCTTGGATGAACGCCTCCATCTTGGCCTTCCAAAACTGAAAATCAACACCATCGAACACACAAGGTTTTGTCGAATAACGATCCATTAATCTAATCACCGGTCAAGATAGATTAGAAAAACCTTGCTCTGATACCACTTGTAGGATCGAAGTATATGAATATAGCAATCAGAGGGGGGGTGAATGATTGTGCGGAAGCTAAAACCAAATTCTTGAACTATTAAAAGTTCACCCAAAACAGAACCAAATAATTGCTTCGTTTTCGACAAAAACAGAATGATAGAGGTTTAGTAAAACGAGAATTCCCGGAGATCCAACCGCTAGATTGATCTGAAATTTGGACACGAGAAACTAGATTCCAATACGAATCGAACCCAAAAAGAATCAGCTCGATCGGACTTACAGATCAAAAGTTATGAGCTTCGCAAGCTTGCTGATCCAGAACTTGACGAGAATCAATCTAATCAAAACTTCAAGACGAAACAAGATCTTCAAAAGATTAATCAACTAGACTTTGAGAAACTCTAAATCAATACCCTAGAACGGTTTTTGATGGATCAAATCAAGATGAAACTCAACGATCAAAAACCAATCTAGAATTAGAACAAGCATGCAAACAAGAACCAAAACAGAAAACAGCATGGCAGCGAGGTTCTTGTATACGCAAAAATCTTGGAAGAATTGATCTTTATTTCTTTTGTCTAAAATACTCTCATCAAAAGAGTACAAACCCTAAAACCAAGCTCAAGGCTTGATGCGCTTAGCTCTGCTTGATTGGATGCCCTTCAACAGGAGACACCCCTCCTATTTAAAGGAGCAAAACACAAGGAGTTCTGAATACAATTCCTAATCTAGAAGGAGTCCGTATTCAACACAACTCCTCTTGGCCCAACCTGGCCGAATACAACTCTTGCACGCGTATGGCAACCCTACCAGACTCACGTGACTAACACTTTGCACGCATATGGCCACCTGCCATACTCACGTGACTAACACTTTGCACGCGAATGACCTCCTGCCATTCTCACGTGACTAACCATTCTTCATGTGCACCATTCTCTTAGCCCGAACGTCCGCATGACATCCTTGACCACCAAGACCTCGGTTCCTCCTCGAACCTAGTCCCGAACCTCGGCTCCTCCATGAACCTAGTTACGGTCCGTCATCGACCACGTTCGTCTTCGAGCAATACCTGCACATGAACAAACCACAAAATAATTCCGAGCACAAGTCCACGACTTGACTCACATTAATCCATGCAACTACTCACACGATCATTGCATAAAATCCACTTCAAAATAAGCATCATGAAATTCTCACAAATTTCATAATCTCAAAATCAAAATCAAAATTCAATCTCAAAATCACTCAAAAACCCATTCACGACGGACCAAAAAATTTGGTCCGGCGTACATGTAAAACTTACTGTTTTTCAATAACTTGGTTTGGCACAACAACCTTCAAAAACACATTTCTGACGGACCAAAAAAGTTGGTGCATGCGTACATGGAAAAGCGAGGTTGTCAAAGCATGTTTACAAAGGACCAAAAAGTTGGTGCATGCGTACATGGGAGAATGAGGTTGTCAAAAGCATGTTTACAAAGGACCAAGAAAGTTGGTCTGTTGTACATGGGAGAATGAGGTTATCAAAAGCATGTTTACAAAGGACCAAGAAAGTTGGTCCGTTGTACATGGGAGAATGAGGTTGTCAAAAACATGTTTACAAAGGACCAAAAAAGTTGGTCCGTTGTACATGGGAGAATAAGGTTGTCAAAAACATGTTTACAAAGGACCAAAAAAGTTGGTCCGTTGTACATGGGAGAATGAGGTTGTCAAAAACATGTTTACAAAGGACCAAAAAAGTTGGTCCGTTGTACATGGGAGAATGAGGTTGTCAAAAGCATGTTTACAAAGGACCAAAAAAGTTGGTCCGTTGTACATGGGAAACTTACTGTTTTCTTTAAGTTTGGTCCGGCGCCAAAGCGAAACTTACTGTTTCTTGTCAAAATGTCAAAACAAACACATTTTTGCAAATTCAATTCTAAGCCAATTTTTCAGCACATGATTTCACAATGCGAGTCCACCAAAACTGCCGCCTCAGGTCTTGATACATCTTGTTGCTGCCCGGGTGAATGGTAAGCAAGGAGTTATGCGCCTCATCGAGAATCCTTCGCTTCAACTCCTGGTCATCAGGGACAACGATGCGGTCGCTGAACCACAAGGTTCCCTGATCATCCAGGCGAAACTCAGCAGCTTGCCCCAAATTCAATTTATCCCGGATTTGAGCAACTTCTTCATCCTTTGTCTGTGCCTCTCGAATCTGATCGAGCAATGTAGATCTCAACTCAAGATTAGTTATGAATCCCTGCTCGCCCATCTCCAAGCCGAGTCCCTGGAATTCAACACAGAGGGAAGCACTCCAGGGCTGTAAAGCAAGACAACTGCATTGAGCCTTGCGACTCAACGCGTCGGCTACCACATTCGCCTTCCCCGGGTGGTAATGCACCTCCAGACTGTAATCTTTGATCAGCTCAAGCCATCTCCGCTGCCTCATGTTCAGATCTGCTTGGGTGAAGATGTACTTGAGACTTTTATGATCAGTATAAATATTGCACTTGTTCCCCAGGAGATAGTGGCGCCAGATCTTCAATGCATGCACCACTGCTGCAAGCTCCAAATCGTGGGTGGGGTAGTGCTCCTCATGATGCTTCAACTACCGAGATGCGTAGGCAACGACTCGGCCTTCTTGCATAAGCACACATCCAAGCCCAATGCCTGACGCATCGCAATACACATCAAAAGGCCTGTGGATATCCGGCTGAGTGAGGACAGAGCCATAGTCGAGCGTTGCTTGATTAATAAGGCGCTCTCGCATCCGTGACCATCTGAACTCAACTCCCTTCTTGAGCGGCTCGATCATCGGCCGCCAATCTTTGAGAAGTCTTGGATGAAACGGCGATAATACCTAGCCAGTCCAAGAAAACTGCGAATGTCCGTGATAGTCTTGGGCTGCTCCCATTTGAGTACATCCTGTACCTTGCTCGGGTCAACTGCCACGCCTCGCTCAGAAAGGACGTGTCCCAAGAATGACACTTCCCTCGGCCCGAACTTCGCACTTGCTGAACTTATACAGGCGGTGCTCCCTGAGTCGCCCGAGAACAATGCGAAGGTGTCTGGCGTGCTCTTCTTCACTGGCTGAATATATCAAAATATCATCGATGAAGATGACGACAAAAGAATCCAGCTCTTCCATAAATATGGAGTTCATCAGGTACATAAAGTACGCCGGCGCGTTCGTGAGGCGAACGACATCACGGTATACTCGTAGAGCCCGTGATCTGGTGGAGAAAGCGATCTTGGGATGCCCTCGGCTCGGATCTTAATCGATGGTAGCCGAGTCTCGCACCAATCTTGGAAAATACTCGTGCACCGGTCGGTGATCAAACAGAGGTCGATCCGGGGCAATGGGTACTTGTTCTTGACGGTGGCGCATTCGGGGGCGGTAATCAACGCAGAGGCGCAGAGAACCATCCTTCTTGGTCACAAAGCAGAGCCGAAACGACCCCAAGGCGAGGCTCGGTCGGATGAACCCCTTGTCCATCAATCCTTTCACTGGGTCTTTAGCTCGGCCAATTCATTTGGCGGCATCCGATACGGCCGCTTGATACCGGGCGATCCTGGTGAAGCTCAACGACGAACTCAATGTCCCTATCGGTGGCATTCCGTAATCTCTTTGGGAACACATCGGGAAACTCAGACACCACGGGAATCGAGTCCAGCTCTTCAACTTCAGTCCCATTTAGCGAACACAAGGTGGCCTTGTTCTTGTTAAGAAGTAGGGTGAGTCGGCCGCCCTTCGGATTTCGGAGTGACAGGGTACGACCACAGCAATCCAAAAGCGACTGGTCGTGTCGACCAACTCATCCCGAGGATGACATCTATCCCCGAAGGTCTAGAAGCGACAAGTGGCGGTGAACGGATCCCCGAATCTGAACCATCGCCTTCAACCATCTCGCTGATCGTGATCTTCGACCCGGTGCCTCAATCGGAAAGAGGTGACACTGCCATCGACCCTCATCCGACTCGCTCGCAAACCCCGTGCGAATAAAAGAATGGGAGGCCCCTGAATCAAACAACACCCTAGCCTCATGCCCCTCAACAACGAACGTACCAGCTAGCACGGCGGAGCCCTCAGGAACCGCCTCGGCGTCGACGAAGGTGACGCTGCCTCGGCTCGGCGTGAAACAGCGGCGGCGGTGCGATCGCGCCCTGGCCGTGGAAGCGCGGCACTTCTTTGCCCCGGCGTGGGAATGGCGATCCGGATAAAGTGGCCCAAGCGTGCAATTGCCAGGCCGGGCCGGACCCATTCTTCGCTCTGGCTGCCGGTGGCGGTAGTGGTGGTCGTGGCCGGCAGCGACTGCAAGCCGGCTGGCTGTCGCGACCGGCGAGCAGCTGAGCGAGACGGCCTCGGCGGGTGATACAAGACCGCCCGAGCCAGCTGCGAGCTACACGCCCGGTCTGGCGTCGCCGCTTCCTCTTCTTCTCCTCCCGATGAGCCCGCATCTTGTACTCAACAGGTGATCGCCACGGCTCACCGTCGTGAAGTCGGCGAAGTCGCAGACGGACAGCTTATCTGCATCTTCGCTGTCGGCCCACTCACAAACCGACCACTGCTTCTTCCGGTCGGTGTCGACTCTCCTCCGGCGTCTTGCGCCAGGTAGTTGAACTCTTGCGAGTAGTCAACCACCGACTTGCCGAATCGGAGAGCGAAATCGCCGCTTCTTCATGTCCATGAGGCCCTTCGGGATGTGGTGCGCCCGAACGCCTCACGGAACTCAGCCCAAATGGCCCGGTGCCGGCAGTCGCATCACCGCAAATTGGCCCACCAAGCACCGGCGGGCCACAGGCTGCTGCGCCGCGAAGTGGGCCTTCTGGAGCTCCCCACAGTCGATAAGAGCAAACTTCTGTTTTATCGTGCGCAGCCAATCGTCGGCCTCCAACGGATCGGTGGCCCGTGAGAAGACCGGTGGCTGCGTGTGCAGGAAGTCGAGATAGCTGGTGGGCCGACCTTGCCCATCACCGCGGCCACCATGCTGGACCCGATCCTGGACCAGCATCTCCAGGATCCGATTTGTCGCCTCCTGGTGCTGCTCGGTCCGCTGCAGAATGTCCAACACGTTGGGAGGAGGCGGCGGATCAGCACCCTCTGGCCGCTGTCGCTCGGCACCTGCATCACCCCCAGAGGTGGAAGCCCCGCGGGTCCGCATTCTGCCACCAACAAGACAGACGACACAGGTTAACTACTCAGGGGGAGAACAGACCCCAAGATTATCAGAAACCCTAACTCGACCTAGCCATGACTGCAGCACCCCGCGCTGGAGTCCTACAAGCCCATTCCGCACAAAAGCATAAAGTATGATGCACAATGACATGGTAAACATATGCATGCATGACATGACATGAACCTCATATGCATAGTATGGATGCACGATTCCAACGTAATCGTTTCTCCCACGCTCACCATTTAACATAACTCTCCTAAATATATACCTAGGGCGGGTAATCAGTACTAAGCTCTACCTAATGCATCATGCAAGTCCTAATCAATCACCTAAGTGGTCGTCAAGTTTAAGTTCGTCTTTATGCACCTTGCTCTGATACCAGCCTGTCGGGGAGCCGCCCAGATCGTCCTCGAGTTGTTGGATGAACAGTCACTCCCATCGGATTTGGATCCTAGCAACGGGGCACCGAAGGTGATCTCAGTGCTAACACCCAGGCCCAATCGAGACAACTCCAAGAACATCCTAACAATTCGACAACCATCCCGGTATTCCCCCGGTATGCGACCCGAACTCGCCCAGGATCGCCCCGCATACCGGTTCCAACACGATATCAACTCAATTTGCATAAAGGGGGTAACGAACTCGAAACTTTCGAACCAACACGCAAGCGGAAAACAACGGCACAAAGACAAACCCGACAACCACCAAACCAATATCAAAAACAACGCAAAGACTCTAAACTAGGTAAGAACGGGGAAAAAGACCAAGACTCCGAAATCAGAAAAATTTCGGCATGACCTTTCAAGATTATAAGGACATCCACTCAGCAGACAAGAAAAACAACAGTTCATATATAAATATCCAAAAGTAATGCAACAACCACAACAGCCATACAATCACAAGTAGAGAAAACAACTCATGGGACGACGACAGAGACTTGAACAACGATGAAACGCAAATTAGAAGACTAACTATACAACAAGTGAATCAGATCGCAACACATAGCAAAATAAAACTACTCCGGAAGTGCTCTGCTCCTGAACACTTCCGGGCGTGTGCGATGTCGCGCTAAGCCTCTACTCGGTGCCCCGCCTTGATCACGAGAGGCGATAAGGCAGAACTCACATCCGCCACCGATCCTCACCGAAAAATCACAAGCGAAGCATGAGTACGAAAGGTACTCGCAGACTTACAGGGTCCATATATGACCGACTCCAAAGGTTATGCAAATGGGATGTAGCAAAGAACCAGGCTGAAGGTAAAAGTGCAGAAAGCTTAACATTTGTTATATTAATTACCTAACTACTCAATTCACAAGTTAAGCAGTTGTAACAGCGACTACTTCTGAAATGAAGTTGCAATCATTAATTCACAACAATTAATCTCATCACCAATTTAATTGGGCTCAAGCTCGACGGCGAACCTCGGTTCAAGTTCTTACTACGTGACTGTGCGATGAAAGAGCTTGCTCATATCCGAGAGCGCGGCAATTCGAATCGCTTAATTAACCCTGCAGGGAAGCATTGATCGCACGACACTTACCACAAGGGCCTAGTGTCAACCCCCTCCCAATCATACCCAATCGCTGAAGCGTGCTCCTGTGGCCCGAAAACCTAGCACCCCCTCGAGCAGCCCCAAGCCCGGCTTGGCGCTCGAGAGTCGGCCTAAGCCTCGCCCTCAACCACGTCCAACCACAGGAAGTTACGGTCCATCGATTCCGTATGAGAGAAAGAGTGGCTTACCGTACCATAATCGAGCATGCGACCAACCGGGGTGTGCTCAATCAATGGGCAACCATCGAATCGGTCCTTAATCGACTCAGACGGGAACTACCACATCGGGTCTCCTCACCCAATGTCCCAACCTTCCCGCCCGGTCTCCAATTCATCTTTTCTTTTCCAACCACCCATCCATGCCCACTCTTTTTATCATGGGTAAGGTAACGACCTCAAGCGACGGAACCTTCCGCTACTTGGCCCAAATCCCGACCTCTAAGCAGTGACTTATTTAATACCCATACTAGTTCCAACGGAAGTAATCACAAATCCAAGGGACGAATGCGCAGCAAATAGGATCTAACCCTAACCCAATTCAATTCCTAATGCAGACTTATTTCACCAATTAAGCAGTTTATTCACAAAAATACAATTAATACGGGTTCAAGATGCATAGGTGCTTGCCTTGTTCTTCTGCTTGTGTATCGGCGGTAGCCGGCTCTCCGGTAGTACCCTCAGTCGCCGCGGCGTCAGTCTCCGCGGGATCGCTCTCTACACGAGTACAATGCATAATGAGATGCATGCCATGCAAATGAAATGAACACAAAAGGAAAAATCCCGACGAAACAACGCGACCGGACAGGTTAACGAATCCGGACAGACTAGCTTAACTCGGACAGTCCGGGTTTTATATCCGGACTCTCCGGACAAGCCGGATACTCCGGGTGTTTCTGTCCGGACTCTCCGGACGACTCGGACACTCCGGACCATTCGTGTCCGGACACTCCGGACCTGGAGCATTTGGCCCAACTAGCGCGAGGGATCGAAGTGCCGCCAAGTCCTACGACACCGCGAGAACCTGATCTACAATCCTTTCTACACGCGGTCGAGCCGGAAAAGCTCCGAGCAAGCCCAAATCACGAGAAAACGATGCCACTAGAGCAAATCCCAAACCAAAACTAACTAGCCCCCGGGATGGTATCACCACTACCCGATCTACACTTTAGCAACCCACATTTGCCAACCCAAGTCCCAAGTCCAACCCTAGAACCATCATACCCCCAAAACCCTAAGGCTCAAAGTTCAACCCCAAAACTCCCAAATCCAAACCTAAGTCCCAAATCCACCATGGCTGACCCTAAGACCCAAGAATCCCGCGAACCTAATCCCAAAGGAGAGGACCTACCTCCAAGTAGGACGGAGAAGAGGCAACGCCGGGTGGAGGAAGAAGGAGGCCGGCGTGAGGAGGAGTTCCACGAGGTGGAGGAGCAGCCGGGGAGGTCACCGGCCGGTGGGGCTCGCCGGAGAGGAGCTCGGGGTGGTGGAGAGAGCACCAAGGAAATGGGGAAAACAAAGTGGAAGAAGAAAGAATGGAGGGGAGCCACGAAATGTGACGTTTATACTCCAACCCCCGCAAATACCGGACACTCCGGACGCTAACCCGGAGACTCCGGGTTGGGGTCTTCAGTGGAATCAACCCGGACACTCCGGATCTTCAACCCGGACACTCCGGGTTGAGGCCTTCGGCCAACCCGATCCGGACACTCCGGACATTTTGTCCGGATACTCCGGGTTAATCGGACATTCCGGTATGAAACCCGGATATTCCGGATTGTTCAGTATTTAAAAAAAATCAGGGGCCTTGACATGTGGACTCATCGCTCGGTCATCGTGCCACCATTGGACGCCTGCCACGCACACCAGTCGCCTTTGCGGTCCCCAACAACGCTGTCCTACCCTTCCCGGCCACACCTCCAAGCGTGCCTCTACTGGGACCGAACCGTGTAGCTGGCTATGCCTAAAGCCGTGTGCCTGTCAGACACTGGTGCATCGATGCTCGTCTGCCTGAAGCCACGCGCCCTGCGCACGTCACCTCCGCGCTCGATGCGTGCACGAGAGCATGCTTCGTGCCCACCGCGTAAGTTCATGACTGCACCAGCTTGATATTTCCCTGAAGTTGCACACCCGAGCGCACACGTCGGGACCCACCATCACCTCAGCACCCGTGCTGACCTCCGGGACCTCACCCCTTCTCGCGCTTGAGGCGCGCACCGCTTTGTGGCCATGTTGCAGCCCTCTGGAGATGGGTGTACCTGCACCGGTGGCTCGAAGCCGCATGTGCCTGAACCCGTGTCATAGTCGTCCCATGTCAACACCACTATGCTCCGCACTGGTAGAGCAACCTGATGCCACCGGTGCTCGTGTTGACCGGAAGCCATACGCCACCGTCGCACCATCGTGATTGGCCCTATCGACCGTTGCCGCATCGCTCCGCCCCGCTGCACCGTCGTGCTTGGCCGTACAGCCTCTGCTGCACTGCTAACAACCTTGCAAACACAATGGCGGCACTTATGCTTGTGCAGAGGGTGGAGAGGGCTCGGTGGCTAGGTTTTACCCCTAGCCGCCCTACCGCATGGGCTAGCATTCATGGGCCAAGTCGCTAGCCCATAATCGCGGCCACAGGCCATGTATAGATTTTGTGTTTCACCCCACTGTAGTTTCCTATAATTAAGAAGAATATTCTACAAATTCTAAAAATTTATATTAAATCCTAGAAATTACATTTTCTAGATATATGGACTTTTGTAAAATTAGTGAAATTGATAGTTAGCACACATTAGAAGTTCCGTGCTCCTAGGTTTATTTTTCTACCATTATTCCATGTTTAACATGTACTGGAATTTATTATTCTGTTATTTAGTAATTCTGAAAATTATGTATGACACATTGATAGCCTATTGTGAAAATGCTAGAAAATTATGTATGACACATTGAAAGCGTCATGTTGCTGTATTTATTTTACTTAACATTATTACATGATTAATTCATGCTGAATTTTGTTTTTATGTTATTAAGTAATTCTGAAAATTACTTGGTAATTAACAGAAAATTATAAGAAATGCTAGAAAATTTTCATATAGCACATACCTCTGGATTTATTATACTAGCATAATTCCATATATATATATGTTGAAATTTGTTTTTCTGTTACTTAGTAATACATAAGCTTGTCACTGAACTAACATTCTGTAACCAGAAAGTTACTGATGCTAAAATGATCGATAAGATATTTTGCACCTTCCACCCCAATAGAGCATACTGTTGTAATAGTGTCATCATGCCAAGTATCAAAAGTAGTGTGAGCTTACATGTATTTTGCTAGAAGTAGAAAAGCGTGATGAACTCCTGGTGAAGAATCATCATGTACTTCCTAATAGGAGTCATGCAATGCTCGAAACACATGCAATGCTCAGCAAGCTAGCAATAGCTATGACCGCAGAAAGAGCCAAATGAATAAAGGGGATGAATGAAAAAATGGCAGATCAGATAGGGGAAGAGGCAATTCATAGTGGATAAGAAAAGGTAAATGGATAAGGGGCTTCTAGAAGCAAGATTCAGCAAAATAAGGCTGCAAACTCTGAAGAACCCAATTTTAGGAATGGATGTACTGACCATTGGTCGTGCAAATATCGCATCCCGAAGCATATGGTAGATGTTTACATGAATTCCACTGAAAAAGTCAGTAAGACATGGGGAAACAATGTTGAATCATACTTTACCGTTCAACTTGTTATTGACACGGATGTAGAGAAGTGTGATGATATGGTTATTAAAATTATTGGGTTTGAGGAGTCCCAAGAGGACACCTATGACTCATAGGGAGACCTGGATTAGTCTTCTAAGTATTCCTTCACTTTGCTAGTCACATATTCCTTCTAAGTCTCCATATCAGTTTAGCTCTAGTTCTTGAATGAACATTTGGTCTACGCTCCTTTTGAGAGCGATTATCATTCAAAATTGAATAAATTGATATTTCCTAAATATTTGATTAATTGTGCTACCTTTGTTCTATATTCCACAATTTGTTCCTGGTGCAACAATTGTTTGATTATTAAATCATACTTTTAATATAGAACAAAGTATAATCCAATGGCGGAGGATGAAATCTGTCTAGAAGGCAGTTGTACCACACTAATTGAATTGGGAATATTATGACTATCGCCAGAAGCGATGCTCTCATAGTTGACACCAGAAGAATGCCATATTATATCCTTGGTCCAGTTGTATCTCTTAGGTTTTAAAGACATTGGTCTAAATCGTTTCCATATGGAGACAGAGAATAAGGATGGTACAGAATACATACTCATGACTAAGTTTAATGGGTGTAATAAACATGTAGTTGAAAATTTTTCTTCCTTCTCCTTCGGGTTATACTATGCACATATAAAACCTGAAGTTTGTGTTGAGATGAACACCCAAAAATATTTAAGATCTGTCAGATCGACTATGTTATCCTGAGTTGAATATGATAAGAATAATAATTAATAATTTCGTTGGTCATAGCATAAAGACTTTTATAGGCCTAAAGATTTTCTTATACCCTGTTTGTGCTAAAGGAAAGATCATACTTAGATCTTCTTACCTAATGTTTAGTGAAGAATTACTGAATTTTTTGGAGAAAATTCAATATGATATATGTGGACCCATTCAGCCCCTTTCGGGCCTTTTGAGATACTTTATGTTACTGATAGATGCTTCTACTATATTATCCCACGTATGTCTCTTATCTTCTAGGAATCATGTTTTTTTAATTACATAAATTATTAAGAGCCTCCTTTCCAAGAAAATGATCAAGTCTATTTGAATGAACAATGCTAGCGAGTTTACATCAAAAGCATTTAATGATTATTGTATGTCTCTGGGAATTAATGTATAGCATATCGTATTTCATGTCTACACTCTAAATGGCCTTACAGAGTCATTAAATTAAAAGAATAAAACTTATTACTTGGCCACTCTTGCAGAATTGTAGGCTAGCTACCAGTAGTTGGGGCCACACATGCTGAATGTTGTGTTATTAATTCAACTCAGACCAACTGCATACTATAAAATTTTTCCATTGCAGATAGTGTGTGGAAAAGAATCAAGTATTTTCTATCTGCCAAAATTTGGCTGTGATGTATACATGCCAATCTCTCCACCATAACATACTACCATAGGATCTCATAGGAAGTTAGGGATCTATGTTGGTTATGAATCTCCATCAATTATTTAAAAACCTCGAGTCTATGAAAGGGGATCTGTACATGACTCGGTACGCTCACTGTACTAAGGATATTTTTTTGGCATTAGGGAGAGATAAGTACCACATTAAAGAATGTCTAGTCCTTAGACCCACGCACTAAAGAGATCAAACTTGAAATTCAAAGAAAAAATAAATCTGTGACAAATAAGCTAATAATCTACTAAATACCTTCACTGATCATAACGGAGCGAAAAGATCTTATATACCTACAGTATAAGCACCTGAAAGAGTGAAAATACTCAGAAGGAATTTAAACCCGCTCTTGACCCTCGTGATAAAAAGAGGGGGGTGCCTCCAGGTTTACAGGACTCAATTCCGTGGAGATGTCCGCATAAGTGGGGAACCAAATAAATGAGAACATTACTCGTGACAGTGGAAGAAGCTCAACCTGATGTTGAGAAAATCCCTGAAGTGAGCCATCCTGAAGATGGTAGCATGCCCAAAGTGATCCATCCTAAATATGATAACCCTAGCGTATATTTGCACGCGCAATCTAACGTTGGAAGTTAGAACACCCAGACTCCATCGTTGTGGAAAATCAAGAGCCAGAAGAAATTAATGAAGAGATATCTCTAAAGTGATGCAGGAGAATTGTATAAAAGAAAGACTGCATTTGTCGACATAAATTTCACCTCTAAAATTGCTAAAAGTTGGATCCACAACCAAAGTCCATGGCAGAATGTCACAAGCGCTAGAAAGGGTCAAATGAAAAAAAAGCAATTGAGGCGACGTTTGCTTAATAAGAGGAAATTTTTTGGCCCGTTGATCGAATGCCTCTTAAAGTGTTCCCTGTATGATAAAATAGTTTTTTATCTGAAAGAGAAATGAAAATATCCAGGTGGTAAGATATAAAGCGAGACTTATAGCACAAGGGTTCATGCAGAGACAAGACATCAATTACGATGAAACCTATTCTCCTGTAATGAGTGGAATAATGTTCTGATATTTAATATTAATGGCAACAAGCTTAACTTTAACAAATGCAGTTGATGGATGTGGTGACCGCATATTTGATTGGGGTGACTGGATACAGATATTTACATGAGAATCCCTGAATGAGTTAAAATTTAGAATCCTAATAATCACAACATGTATAGTGTCAAACTGAAGACATCGCTATACCGATTAAAGCAGTCGGGGAGATGTGGTACAACCGACTTAATGAGTTCGTCCTGAAGAAGAGATATTATCCATGTGTGTCCATAAAGAAATCCCAAAATAAATTTTGTGTCATCTCAATATATGTCGATAATCTGAATGTCATCGGAACCATAAAGGAAATAAAAGAAGCAAGTGCTTACCTTATGACTGAGTTTGAGATGAAAGATTTGGGTAAAACCAAATATTGCTTAAGCCTACAGCTAAAAAATTTTCCAGAAGAAATTTTTGTACACCAGTCTATCTATACGAAGAAGGTATTAAAAATATTTAATATGGATAAATCTTATCCTTTTAAAGAACCCCAGTGTTATGAGATCCCCTGAAGTGGATAAGACCCTTTCAGACAAAAGATGAAAAATGAGAAAGTCTTAGGACATGAAGCCCCACACTTATGTATTTTGCAAATTGCATAAGGTCTGATATTGAATTCACAGTAAATTTTCTCGCAAGACAGCGTAGTCCCAACCAGAATACATTGGGCTAGTGTTAAGGCTTTACTCAGATACCTCTAAGTTACTCAAGATTTTGGATTGTTTTTCTAGAAGAACCAAGATTTAACCATGGTGGGATATGTGGATCTTGGCTATCTGTCTAATCCCCACAGTGCTAAATCTAAGACTGGTTTTGTGTTTTTCTTAGGTGGTTCACCTATTTCTTGGCGATCTTTTAAGCAGAACTTGGTAGCTACTTCTACTAACCACTCAAAGATTATAACTTTATATGAAGCCTTACGTAAGTGTGTTTGGATGAGACATGTGATTGACC
The DNA here is from genome assembly GCA_036346355.1 of Rhipidocladum racemiflorum. Classification (NCBI taxonomy): domain Eukaryota; kingdom Viridiplantae; phylum Streptophyta; class Magnoliopsida; order Poales; family Poaceae; genus Rhipidocladum; species Rhipidocladum racemiflorum. Next base: position 7,655,271 of record CM070581.1, read on the forward strand.
ATATCCATACGTCATGTGGTCTTAATACTACTTGTGTTACACAAATGAAAATGGGTAAGTCCTTACCAAAATCTATTTTTTAAAGATGTGTTAATGGCGTCGGCATGAGACGACTTAGAGATTTGCAAAGTTCAGGGGGGAGTAAATCCCTGAACCATGACCCTTTTTGTATGATCCTAAAAATAATATTTTATGTCCTGAAGATTATAAGCTGTGCTCTTTTTGCCTTAGTGAGTTTTCCTAAAGTTTCTCACATACAGGTTTTTAATGAGGCAATAAGTATAACACGGAGTGTGAGTGCAATGTACTCTTTTCTCCACCCATTTTTCCCATTTATTTTTTGGGAGGGGTTTTTAATGAAACATGTGCATTACGCAATATTCCCTCAAGGGAGAGTGTTGTAACATAGATAGAATCTCAGTCCAAGTATGGAAGGACTATCAATTGGTGGGAGAATGCGAATATATCTTTTGTTGGTTTTGCATGTACTAGGCACCCCTTGTTTTTTTTTATCAAAAGGACATCAAACATTTGATGCCCCAGTTCCATTGACGAAACTGGGAATTTTAGCATTAAGAATATACATAGTATCAGATAAACTCACCACAACACTAAGAACCACTTTAACAGTTTTTGAACAAACAACAAAACAACCAGACTACTTTTTCCATTCATCTAGATACTTCTCGCCATACATCAAGGGGCATTTAAGAATAGGCTGAAAACGAAATCAGCACATCACTGAAGTAAGTAGAAAACGAGATCAGCACATCTGGAATCACCTCATCTGTGTAGGCTTTATCCATCATGTATTTATTTTTTATTAAAAAAGAGAGAGAGCTTTGCCCTCCACTTTGTGTATGCTCCTTATCTTTTTTTATGATTCTATTGATATATCGTTAATCGATGTAAATAGTCTTACAACACTCCCTACGCTGTAAACACGGTACCATGCCAAATCTACCACAAGAAAGAATGGGGTGCGGTTCGGGCTCCTTCGGCCCAAACGTAGGGCAGCATTGCTGCGGCCCGTATGAAAAAAACAGGAGAAAGTGAGTGCCAAAGGAACACAGCCCACTAGGGCACCATTGCGCTGGAGGCATCTGCATCAGCGGCCTAGTAGGGATGACGCGCATCCCGCCTCCCGCGCGCGTGGCTTGGTCTCCTGCTGCCGTCCGGCCCGCCTCTCCACAAGCATCACGCTCTCGGCCATCCAGACGCCAACCCAGGTCAGCCCATTGCCCCGCGGCATGGATCCCTCATCTACCCCCATGGGTCACAGGCCGCAAGCAGCCAGCGTCAGGTTTGCGCGTGCCGCAGAGCTGGGCTATTTGTACTTCCACCTCGCGTAGCTCACGAGCCGTAGAGCGCATGAGGAGCCGCGAATTGGTGCACGACCGTGGCACGCACGTACGTGCGGCCCATGTGGGGGTGCCGGCCAGCGGTTGTCATCTTAGGATGCAAGTGGGAGGTAATGCAGGCTAACCATACATTGTTCACATTGACCGCAAACATTTATGCGGGATATCGTAGCAACCCGTGAAAGACTTATGCGGGCAATGAGATGCCCGCAAAACCCACAACTAAGATCAATATCTTGTTTAAATCCATAATTGATCAAGAAGAGAATTAACAGTACTGCCTGTCTACTAAACAACACTGCAAGGAAGCCATCTTAGTTATTATCATACCGTATCATAAATTTTTGGAGATATCTTTTTACAGCTCAAGCTCTCGTAAAAAACAATGGTAGAGGTTCTATATGGAACTTAATCCCACTTATATTACACACAAACTATTCATCCCATTGGCTGAAAAGAGAGTTGGTCACACACACACACACACACATACTCTTACCATCTAAGCTTTAGACTGCTTAGTTGAATATCTGTGGCCCACCTCAAAGTCGATGCCCCTGATTACAAGAAGCATGGTATGTTACAGTAATATTTAAGCGACTAGAGATACAATGTATGTATTCGCGCGTATGTAATTGGATCACTCAATAGTAAGCCAAAACGTGGAGGACGCTGCGATGCGGAGGAGGACGCGGAGGACGATGCTGCGATGCAGACGACGGAAGGAGGCGGCAGTGAGGTGGACACTATATGGGCTTTGTGGGCTGATAGGCCGACCGTCATTTAATTTATTAAGTGGGATGTGGGTGTTCGCTTAATGTTTTGTGCGGGCTAAATTAAGCGGGTTGGTGGACAACCCGCGACCACTTTCATCCCTATTGTCATCACTTGATCTCATCATGGCTCCATTAGTTGAGGACTCTCGGTGTTTGTGGGGGTTATGCTCCCCGCAGAATCAAAACTGACTTCCTGGTGTTTACGGTTACTTTCATCTCTCATGTTTACCCAATGTTTTATCAGGTCTTTTATGTTTTCCCAACCTTTGCTCATCACTAGTTTCTACTATACATACAGTGGTGAACGCATCCAAAGATAGCGCGACGTCCATCATAATTAGTAGTACTCAATATGCTGCATAGAATTGACCAACATGAAGTCAGCATGATGTAACAAAAAGTAGAAGTTCCCATAACGCTATATGCACCAATTGACCTGTCAGAAGTATCGCACTTCTGCTATTATTTTAAATCCTAATGAAATAACTAAAAGTAATGAGATGTATGTATTAGGCATAATAGAACAGCTAACAATAAAACGACCACGCAATATATTGTCTATCTCAAATATGTGCATTAACAAGATAGAATAGATGGCCGAAAATACTACTAACCAAGAGATGGATCGCACATAATGTTTCGGATGATATAATTCTATCTAAATAAGCCGCAACTTACAAATAATATGATGTGATGTAGAAGAGCACAATAGATAAAGGGAGGAAGTCGTGAGCATTCCCAAAAACCTGATTCGTCCCTTCCCGTGCAGGATCAAGAGAGGCAATGGTTTCGGAGACACCGCTCTCCCCACACCAGTGCATGTCGAAGATGGGATGATTTACTGTATCATAAAAGGGAGAAACTCACATATAACTGCCCGCTTCCCTCTAAATCAACCCGTGCTTACATTGCATATTTACATTAACACATTGCAAATACAAACCATAATACCAGTTCAAGTATATATCACTCTAACCGGCATGATAATACTTGCACCACTGTACCCTGCAGTTAATTTCCCTAGTGCCAACTGTCAACCACAAGACATTATTTATTCAACACATGTATTACGTACGATTTTCATTGAAACACACATAATAAGAAGCAATATTAGCAACACTATGGTTGTGGAGATCGGAGCTTGTGTACGAGATGTGGGTATATGTTTGTCTCATGCATACTAAGAACTGAGTCTATGGTGTAGTTATATCCAAGAACCAATGTACTAATCACATGTGCCTTTTATGGGAAGATCGTAGTATAATAAGTTGTCATGATCTAGCAACAAAACCACATGTGGTAGCTGATGGGTGAGATTAGGCTTGTGCGGGCACGGAGGGTGTACTCCTTGCTTATAGGGACCTCGCTAGGTAAGTGTGGTCTACTAACACAACGTTTGAGCTCTTAGGTTGTTGGAGGGGGTACTAATTATCCTAAAGAGGGTATTGACAGGCAGTTTGATGTTAAGACCGACAATGTAAAAGCTTTGTCATGACCTTTCAAATTGGGTACCGATGGTATATCGTGTGGCATGTGTATACATGATGAGATGTTTATGTCGTGTGGGTAAAGTTGTACGGCCCTAGTAGAGTGTATGAGTCTATTTAAATAACCGTGTCCCTAGTTATGGGAGGCTTGGCGAATCCACCTCTATAGTCGCTTTCTCATTTTTAAAATGGTATTGGGAGTATGCGGATGGAGAATCCTTGTATGGATTGTTCGGCAAGAAGGACTTTACAGTGGTTCAATAATCATGGCCGCACGCCATGTGTTTATATTCATTACATATGGTTTATCATTACTTGTTATCAAATGTCAAATGCTTTTGCAACTTTCTGTTTGCAATTTACTATTTAATATTGTGAAAACAAGCTTGCTTTAAGCAAAATGTAAGAACATGGTAGGATTGTGAGACTCTCCCTTTTATGATGCAGTAAACCATAAAATAAAGGTTCTAAAGTGCATAGAGTGCTAGTCCCATGATCAGTAGCTATCACGCACTTTCACAAATTGAAATCACAGCCATACACAAGTTGCAACACTTATAATAGTGGAAGCAGTTTTATATATAATATTACATAAATCAAAAAGTAAACCAACAGTGAAAATAAATCATCTTATAGTATGCCATTAAACCCAGTATTCTCACAGGCGACTGACAAGGTGAACCCTAGTAAAGATCATCGTTATCAATCCCGTTTCCTATGTCAAAGTACGAATCATCGGTAATATCGGATTCTTCACCTAAAAACAACATTAATAGCAAATTGAGTACAAAAAGTACTCACAAGACTTTTGCAAAACCTAAAATGCATGCAGGCTCAATCAAAGGAAAGATTTCTACAGTTATTTTGCATAAAACTGATTTGAATTGTAAACACTAAATAATAAGTTAAAAGCATAAATTTGTAAAGCAATTTTGATAGTTATATAAAATAACAAGTATGAATATCACAAATGAAACAGTTAACTCATTGTCTTTTATGAGTAACAAACGTCCAATGCCAACACATGGCATACCATTTAAAATCAACCTTGCCAACCCCATTTTATGAAAATAGAAAACATCTAACTAAGTGATGACTTTACCAAGTGCTCATGACTGCGAGTGCGGCTAATCGATTAGTTTTAACTCTGTAGAGGTGTACTGCTTTACCCACAAGATATGATTACTTCATAATGCCAAACTATTAATGCACTTCCTTAGACGCGCGACTGATGATCATAACAAAACCGTTACATTACTTAATCCTAACTTTGCATCAGCCCGGTGATGACAAACCCCTGCTATTGCGACAGAAATAAGCTCTCATATAAATAATACAAATCATGAGTTCATTTAAAACAATAACCATTTCTCCCCATAGCATGGCGCACACTATTGCATTGGTATGCATTTATCCACACCTTTGTGTGGAAAGCCCCTACAAGCAAATCTACCAGGAATGCCTATGCTATTTCAACCTTCTAATGTGCAAAGATAGTTCTAAGTAACTTCATAGATTAACACCGTCCTATATCAGCACTTGTGGTTGTACGATTTTCATGGCCTGATAACAACACATTAGTTCAGTCCTTAATGTGACCCGAGCGAGAAATCTCTCCCTAACTATGTGCAAGTATACCCTCGCACAACCGGCTATTGCCAATAGCTCGTCCGCGTCAAAATCATAGTTTTATTTTCATTGCAGTAAAAAATACCATTGATCATAATATTCCAACATATCCAATGTTTATTTTCAATATGTCAAATGTTTAAATTCATTACAAACAGTAAAACCATCTGTTCGTACCCCTTTCTAAGCATGGCTAAGCAGATGCAGTTAAAAGCGAGTACTCTCATTTCATATTTTCATGTGTCAAACCATGGTTTAGGGTTATCAAGGTTCACATGTCAATATTGATTAAGGTAATCACACCGTGAAAGTTATATCAACCATATCCCACAATATAGCAATTTTTCTGAAATATAGCGCATGCATGAAAACATTTGATAAAAGCATTTTTGAAAAGCTAGGATCAATATGGTCAAGGGGGTGTTTGCCTTGCTGTTTATCGAAGTATTCGGGATCGAGGTCGTCAACAGCAATATCGACAACGTCGGATTCTACACATCATTGAATAAAAACATAGCAAATATCATCTTTCAATAAGGGAAAAAAGAAGTCAAATGTAAAATTAAATAAAAATTTCTACACAAAACAAGTAGGGTTGTGGGTTAGACTCATACTTGTGATTAACATGACGATGCTTCTTATTTTTATGATTTTCCTATTCTTATTTTATGAATTCAAGAGTCTAAAATTGTGTGTTTGATTATGTTTAGGACTTTATTTTAACAAGTTATGCTATTTTGAATATGTAATATATTGAAATAAACCCTAATTAGAAAATAGTACAAAATGAGTTGAAATTTAACTACCCCTTCATGATTTTTTACTTTTACTCCACCAATGCTTGTCATCTGCAAAAGTTCAATCTTCGATGGAAAAGATACCAAAAAGGATTGCTGACTATGCTCCTTCACCTCCCGCTGCTATTTAATTGGAATCACCCTATGTAACTCCTCTTGCAATCTGTCAGCATTCCAAATACCGCCCTCAATACGCACCAAAGCTATCTTGTTGGAATCACTGCGAGGTTTCTTAGAACCTCAGAATGGAATTTAGTAAAACCCAAGGCCATCCGCTTGCATATCCACATAAGTTAGCAGCCGGCTTAGGTAATTTCAGCAGAGGGCGTTTACTTGCAATGTGTTGATCATCCTCACAAATATCAAGACACAATGGCTTCACATTCTGAAATAAGGTGACCTCTTTTATGACATCTAGAACAAACAAAATTGGATTTGTTCACATTATCTGTTACCTCTGCTACCGGGGCCGTTGAAGATGACTGAATTGCCGTTCCCTTCACCAGGTCCTGCCCATCTTTGCTGCCCTCTGAAGATTGCCTTTTAACAAAATTCTTATTCCTGTAACCCCATCTGAGATAATTTCCAATCTCTTGAGCATTGAACCCGACACCAGGAACTAAAGCAGCTCCCTGTCCAGCACCATGGGATCCTCCATGGGATCCTTGTCTGGTCAGCCTTCCCATCCCGCTGCCACCACTAAGTCCAACACCTTGACTACCACCACCGTCCATCTGGTGACGAAGAACCGAAGCAAAAGAATGGCGGTCTCCTGACGTTGTCCCGGGCCAGAAAGAAATAGGTTTCCAGGTGCGGGAGAATAACTTCGGCAATCCACTAATGGGTCTTTTATAGCTTTGATTGGGCTGGAGTCGATTTTGGGTATCAAGTCCCGAAGGAAAACAATGCAATATTTGAATATTTATCATCCCTAACTGGCTGCTGAATTTTCGGCCTGAAAGAAGGACATGTTCTGTTACCTTTGTTAGATCGACTAGCAATTGCCAAAGCATCTCCAAAGGTCATCGGAGGTGACAATCTTGGCGCCGGCAAAGGGCCCTTCCATGGCCGCACTTTGGACAGGAGTATATTTTGTGCTACCTGTTTGCAGCCCGGACCAAGTTTATGAGGGAAATCTTGTAGTTCAGACATTAAGTAGCCAGCGTCCATGACATCTTGAACCAGTTCCGAAGTTGTTGGTGAATGAAGAGCAGCAGCATCATCTGGATTCGATTATGAAGGTAAAACCAAAAAATGGGACCCACTCCTTGTCCTTGATCTGTCGCTAAACGACTTAGATTTGTAATTATGATTATTCAAAAAAGCAGTGAATCATCATTTGTCGGATAAGAAATAGTATATCTGAAGAAAAGAGTGCCGGCTCTGAAGAGGGAACTGCAAATCTGAAATTTAGTTCAGTGATACCTAAGGAAGTGAACAACGAATCCAATATGACAGTGACTTCAGCTGTTATTGCTGGAATGCATCAGCATTTTCAAGACAATATTGTCCATATGTAAATACCTGCTTAGGAAGACAGAGTCCTACCTTCAATTTCCAGGGCATGAAAATTAAAGGATGAGCCAAGGATATACCTGGTTGTGCCATGAATTGAGGTGATGTCGCAGGTGAAGATGATTTGTGTGCCTGTTGGAGATGATCTACAGTACCTGGGACGAATATGATAGCAGACGTGTTGCCCAAGGTGGAGCTGGCTTTGATGTGCAAGTTTTTTGGTTGTCTTTAGTTTATAGTATAATACATTAGATTTGAAGTTTGATTTTTGTACGTGTGGTTTTTACGATATAGACAAGGAAGGTTAAGATAAATCTGTGTTCGTGTATTTTGTTGCTTTTCATTTTTACCATCTAGATAAGGAAGGTTAAGATAAGTCTACTCTTGTATTGGGTTGTTTTTCAGTTTTACCGAATCACGGATTACTCGAATTGAATGTCGTGAGAGGATGAGAGAGAGAGAGAGAGAGAGAGAGAGAGAGAGAGTTGTATACGACAACGCCGACTACTAATTTTAAGGTCCTGTTTGGCAATTTGGAACCGGGGCGTTTCTACTAGAATCTAGGAGAAACCTAGCCAAACGGGCTAAACCTTGAAACGATTCTCCTCGGAACATTTCTTCTTTTTTCACACCGAGGACGAATCACTCTCAACCCTATTCCACGCCGATTCACAGAATCCAGACAGCTAGCCAAACGGTTTCCAGACAGTGATTCTGATTCTACATGAAACGTTTCTACCAAGAATCTGGAACCGTTTCTGTTTCTACTAGAATCTGGAACCGTACCAAACAGGGCCTTTAGGCCCCGTTTGGCAACTTGGAACCGAGCTGTTTCTACTAGAATCTGGGAGAAACCCAACCAAACGGGCTAAAACTCGGAACGATTCTCTTCGGAACGTTTCTCCTTTTTCTACACCGTGGTTGAATCACCCTCAACCCCGTTTCACTAGTTTCTACTAGAATCTGGAACCGTACCAAACGGTTTGCAGAAAGTGATTCTGATTCTACCTGAAATGTTTCTACCAAGAATCCGGAACCGTTTCCGTTTCTACTAGAATCTGGAAAGTTCGACCGATTCTCATACGTGTGGTGTCTTTGTGTATCGGGTTGCTTTTTAGTTTTATCGAATCATGGATGAGCAGAACGATAGCGGACGCATTGGACTGTTAGTTTTTTTTTTTAAACCAACAAAGTGCTGGGGCATATATTAGAAAGATAGGGTAGTGTCGTTACAGAGTAAGATTACAGTTTAGAGTTTATAGGGAGAGGGGATGTCATTCTTTACAAGAGAAGATATGTTACAGGGGAAGGTCACCTAATGGTACAAAGCCTCTTCGCCCTTACAGTTAGCCCTTTTAGACGTTTTGCTCCGGCCAGCTCCCAGAGATTTGCCTCTTCCTTGATGAGGGCAAGGACCTCACGGTGTGTCAAAGTTTTGTTTTGAAAAACACGCCTGTTCCTCTCCTTCCACCATTGCCAAGTTACGAGAATAATCACCGTGCTTACTGCGTTGGTGAGTGCTGGGAGAGAGTGCACTCGTTTGAGCCACCAATCTTCAATTGTCCTCGTCGGTTCCCAATTTGTCGGATCGAGTATCGGTAGTTGCGCCCATTGCGCTATTTCGGTCCAAGTTTGCCAGACTATCGGGCAGTCGATGAAGAGGTGTGTGACTGTTTCAAGGTTTCTGTTGCACATTTGGCAGAAATATTTGTTTGGCCATTCCCGGCGCTGCAACCTTTGGGCTGTCCAAATTCTGTCTTGCAGCATCAACCAAGCAAAGAACTTGCAGCGCGAGGGTGCCCATGCCTTCCAAATGATAGTGCGATAGGAAGTTTGGACTGAACCTGCAAACTGCGCTCGATAGGCTGAGGACGTTGAGTATGTTCCATCTATTGTTAGTTTCCATTGGATCTCGTCCTCAATGTCCGGGTTTATGTGTAGGATCGAAGTATACGAATATAGCAATCAGAGGGGGGGTGAATGATTGTGCAGAAGCTAAAACCAAATTCTTGATCTACTAAAAGTTCACCCCAAAACAGAACCAAATAATTGCCTCATACTCGACAAAAACAGAATAATAGAGGTTAGGTAAAACAAGAATTCCCGGAGATCCAACCGTTAGATTGATCTGAAATTTGGACACGAGACACTAGATTCCAATAGGAATCGAACCCAAAAAGAATCAGCTCGATCGGACTTACGGATCAAAAGTTATGAGCTTCGTAAGCTTGCTGATCCAGAACTTGACGAGAATTGATCTAACGTAAACTTGAAAGTTTTAACAGAACCGACAAAAGTTTAATCAACTAGACTTTGAGGAACTCTAAATCAATACCCTAGAAAGGTTTTTGATGGATCAAATCAAGATGACACTCAAGGATCAAAAACCAATCTAGATTTAGAGCAAGCATGCAAACAAGAACCAAGATGTAAAAACACCAGAGCAACGTGGTTACTATAGCACGCAAAAATCTTGGAAGAATTGATCTTTATTTCTTTTGTCTAAAGTACTCTCATCAAAAGAGTACAAACCCTAAAACTTGCTCAAGGCTTGATGCCCTTCAACAGGAGACAACCCCTCCTATTTAAAGGACCAACCAACAAGGAGTTCTGAATACGATTCCTATTCCCTAGAAGGAATCTGTATCCAACACAACTCTACTTGGCCCAACCTGGCCGAGTACAACTCTTGTACGCGTATGGCAACCCTACCATACTCACGTGACTAACACTTTGTACGCGTATGGCCACTTGCCATACTCACGTGACTAACACTTTGCACGCGAATGACCTCTTGCCATTCTCACGTGACTAACCATTCTTCATGTGCACCATTCTCTTAGCCCGAACGTCCCGCATGACATCCTTGACCACCAAGACCTCAGTTCCTCCCTGAACCTAGTCCCGAACCTCAGTTCCTCCATGAACCTAGTTCCGGTCCCGTCATCGACCACGTTCGCCCTCGAGCAATACTTGCACATGAACAAACCACAAAACGAATCCGAGCACAAGTCCACGACTTGACTCAATGTCAATCCATGCAACTACTCACATGAGCATTGCATAAAGTCCACTTCAAAAAAAGCATCATGAAATTCTCACAAATTTCATAATCCCATAAATGAATCAAACACAATTCCAATTTTGCTCAAAACCCTAATCGAGCAAAAACGCATTCACGACGGACAAGGAAATATGGTCCGACGTACACATGAAAAAGCACTCAAAAAAACCATTCACAACGGACAAACAAAATCGGTCCGTTGTGCAAGTGAAAGTTTCGGTTCCAAGAAAAATCATTCCGGCGAAAACACATTCACAACGGACAAACAAAATCGGTCCGTCGTACATGCGAAATCAAACCTCAAAAAGCCATTCACGACTGACCAAAGAAGTTTGTCCGCCGTACATGCAAAACTTACTGGTTTCTTGGAAGATTGAGTTCGACTCATGAGCTCAAAAACACGTTCACGACAGACCCAAAAACTTTGTCCGTCCTACATGGGAAAATGAGGTTGCCAAAGCATGTTTACGACAGACCAACAAACTTTGTCCGTCGTAGATGGGAAACTTACTGTTTTCTTTAAGTTTGGTCCGGCGCCAAAGCGAAACTTACTGTTTCTTGTCAAATTGTCAAAACACAAGAATAAACACATTTGCAAATTCAATTCTAAGCCAATTTTCCAGCACATGATTTCACATTATGACAATGTGTTGCACCTTGCCCCATAGGCTGACATAGTCAACTAACAGGTCGAAAGTAAGACAGTGCCGAATGTCTCGTACCCAATTCATATCTTGTAAAGCATTTGCAACTGTCCTATTCTTTCTTTTTGAGTGTGCATATAGCTTTGGGTCCAAGAAGCATGGTGCCACCCCATTCATCCAAGGAGAGGTCCAAAACCTCGCTTTGTGCCCATTTCCTATTGTTACGTTGGTGGCAGCTACAAAGAGTGCTTTGACCTTGTTGTCGCAAGGCATTAGGGAACCTACCCAGGGCTTTTGGGGGGTTCTCCATTCATACCATAGCCATCTAAGCCACAGTGCTGTTGCAAATTTCTCTAGATCCAAGATTCCCAATCCCCCTAGCTCTATCGGGCGGCATACTTTCCTCCAATTGACTTTACAATTTCCTCCTTGCATATCACCAGTTACTGCCCATAGGAAATTCCTTCTAACCTTGTCGAAGTCTTTTAGGAATTTTTTTTGGCGGTTTCAAAGCTGTGAGTAAGTATGTCGGTAATGAGCTAAGTACTGATTTTAGTAGTGTGGGCCATCCTCCCGGCGATAGGTGTCACAACTGCCAGCTTGCCAGTCTTTTTGTTGCTTTGTCATGTATTGGTTGTAGATCATTCCGATGCAGTTTCCCTAGGGTTAGCGGCAGGCCGAGGTACTTAAATGGGAAGCTCACCCGGGCTCCAGTAAATGGTTGCAAGATAGCTTGGAGGTTGGCATCTTGGCATCTTATTGTGGCAACCGAGCTCTTGTCCAAATTTACTTGCAAACTAGAGGCATCTCCAAATTTCCTTAAGATGGCAATGACTATTTCCAATTGTGTCCTATCAGGGTTGAGAAACAAAATCACATCATCAGCGTAAAGGGATACTCTTATTGTGGCTGCTCGACCTTTGAGGGGGGTTAGGGCTCCTCGCTCGGTAGCGACTTTTAGGATGCGCTGTAGAGGGTCGATTGCCAGGATGAAGAGGAAGGGCGAGAGGGGGTCGCCCTGGCGCAGTCCTCGCCAATGGTTGATCTTGCTTCCCGGTACTCCATTTAGCAAGATCCTTGATGTTGATGTAGCAAGGCAAATTGTTATCCATTCTCGCCATCTTGGCCCAAATCCCCTGGTCTGCAACAAGTCCAAAAGGTATTCCCAGGAAACTGAATCAAAGGATTTTGCTATGTCTAACTTGAGCATCATTGCTGGCATGTGGCTTTTGTGGAAAGATCTGGCTAGGTTCCTAATGAAAAGGAAGTTGTCCTGGATGCATCGTCCCCAGATGAAGGCACTCTGTGCACTTGAAACCAGTGTATCAATATGTCTTGAGAGGCGAATTGCAAGCACTTTTGAGAGCAATTTTGCTATAGAATGCACAAGGCTGATTGGCCTAAAATCTTTGGCCTTTTCTGTCCAGTCTTGTTTCGGTATGAGAGCGATGTTTGCTCCATTGAGGAGATCAAAGCGGTTTGCTGAGCTGTTGTGGATGCATTGGAAGACTGCCATGACGTCAACTTTGATGATATCCCAACAGTACTTGTAAAAGGTGCCGGTGAAGCCATCCGGACCAGGAGCCTTTTCTGCTGGTAATTGTGTGATCGCATGTCGCACTTCTTCCTCAGTAAAGGGGGCTTCTAGGCTTTGTAGGTCATGGGGAGGCAATTGTAGTTGAGCCCAGTCAATGGCATGTGATCGTGTTGTCCTTGTGCCCAGGATATGAACGAAGTGGTTATGGAGTTCTCTCACCTTATCTTGGTGTGAGCTGGCAATGCCGCTTGGAGTATGGAGCGTTTGGATAAAGTTTTTTCGCCTTCGAGCATTGGCTTTAAGATGAAAAAAGCGTGTGTTTGCATCTCCTTCCTTAATCTAGGTGATTCTGGCTGCTTGACGTTTTCTTGCCTTTTCAATTGCCGCAAGGCCTAGAACTCTTTTGTTTCAATGTCTTCCTTAGGGTGACTTCAGGTGGCGTAAGTGTTCTTCTTTCTTGTGCTACATCCAAACGGAAGATTATTTTGTTGGCCAGTAGGTGCTGTAATTTCACATTGCTAAGAATTTTTCTGCTCCACTCGCGTAAATGCTTGGCAGTGAAACTCAGTTTATGCGCTAGGCGTCGTATGTGGTTTGTATGATTACAGGGAGTCGACCATGCCTGATGGACTACTTGAGTGAACCCCGGTAGTTACGGCCAGAAATTTTCAAATTTGAAGGTCTGCGGTTTCCTTGGGCCATTTTCGCTAGTTAGAAGGAGCAGGCAGTGATTTTTTAAACATAATCAGGGGCCACCTGATGAAGGGTCGAATGTTTCTATTTTTTTAATAGAATTTCTGTCACATTTCTATTTTCTTCGTATAGCATCCATTGGTTGTGCTCTCAGCCCTTACTTGAATCATCCTTATGTTCGTCCTCCTTTTCCTTGTCTCCGATTTCAAAGCTGAATGGATTTGGCGTTGTTTAGTTGAAGGCTTGGAATGTATGCGACTGCAATTCGTGAACAACCTAGACGGTTTTCTTCTTTTCTCCTCTCTCGTTCTTCACTTGCTGGAACAAATTTGAAATCAGTTTTTCTTTCTTGCTGGCCCGTTCTATGCGAAACCGCGACGTCTTACGTACGTACGGGTTTTTCCACTCAGAGAAATATCTTTTGCCGCTACGGTTCATCGCCGAGATTTGCTTAACAATCACAGCACATATGCCAGTTTGAGCGGGCAAATAGCTACTGCCGGCCTCGTCGCGCGATCACCCACCGCTCGACCATCACTTTAAATTTGAACTAGTTACATGCCCGTGCGTTGCTACGAAAAACAAAATTGATAGTGAAAAATAAAAATAAAAAAATAAAAAAAATTATTTCACAAGATCAAAACATCTATCTTTAACGCTTCGTTTCTTGCGAAAGCTGGCTAATTAAAGCAACGCTTCGTTTCTTGCGTAGGGCAATTAAGCAGGGCAATTAAGCGGCAATTAATGACGTGGGAAGAACAGACCACTGCCACCAAGTGCTGCTTTAGAATAGTAGAGATACATATTAACCGACCTCTTGCTAGTTGGGACCATGCATGCATACCGGATGGTGGCTAGCTAGTTTCGTATACCGAAAACAACCACGGCTACAGTAAAAAAAACCCTCGCTTGTACCATACTAGTTACATGCCCGTGCATTGCTACGAAAAACAAAATTGATAACGAAAAATAAAGATTAAAAAATAAAAAAATTATTTCACAAGATCAAACATCTATCTTTAACGCTTCGTTTCTTGCGAAAGCTGGCTAATTAAAGCAACGTTTCGTTTTTTGCGTAGGACAATTAAGCAGGGCAATTAATGACGTAGGTAGAACTCACCACTGCCACCAACTGTTGCTTTATAATAGTAGAGATTTCAATTTTACCCATTTGTTAAAACTTAAAAATATTTTTGCATACTCTATAACTATATGATTTATTATGAATTTAGAAATTTGTCTCATTCATTTTGGAGCTATGGTTCAAAAGTTACATGCATTTGAATCTTTTTGGTTTAAACAAATCAAAGAAAAAGCAAAATAGGTTTTCATCGTAGGAAGGCGTATGTTGCTTTGTGTGCGTATTTTGAACTTCAGTTGTACCCGCTGACAACTGGGGTCCATCGGTCAGTGACCCCGTGCGGGCGAGTGTGCGCGCGGGTGGTGCGACTGAAGTGTGGGCCTCGGTTGCAGTGGCTTGGGTCGGACAAACGGCCCACACGTCTGTACGCGCACACGAGCTTGCGTGGCTGATAGCCATGGCCCGCCGGTCATTGAGCCGGAGCAGGGCGCCACGGCAAAGCCGGGGAGGCAGTGACACACTAAGCACCAGGGTGTTCTTGCGCACCAAATGGAGGGCTTAGCTAAGGCCATTTGTGGTCGGAATTGAGCTAGCGACAGTGATCAGCAGCGACACCATGGTCGATTAGCCATGGCAAGAAATGGGCCATGTTTGCACAAAATTAACGGTCGATTGAGCATCTACGAGGTTCATTAAGCAAGAATAGAGAGTTCATTGAGAGAATTAAACCTTGGATTTGCTTGACGGGGTTGATCGGAGTTGGAGTGGACGTGCACCATGGAGGGGGATCTACGGTGGTTGGGGTTCTAAATTAATTGTGGGATTCAGCTTGTGATTGGATGAAGTAGCTTCGGTCATGAGGAATTGAGTGATCTCGGGTGGAAGAAGTTTGCTCGAAAATTGGTTGCGGCGGCGGGTTGTTCGGAGGGGAAGAAGAAAGGAGAAATGCAAGAGTTTGGGCGAATTGCAGTGTCTGGAATGGTTCCCAGGAATGTCTAAGTTCCTTTATAGAGCAAAGGGGAGATTCCTACAGAGTCTAAACACGGCTTTGGAGCTTGCGGCTGGGAAGGATTGTGGCAACGCCGGTCAAAATGAATTCGAGCTCTCTTGGCTATGGCACAGGGCAAGGTATGGGCACGCTCTCCTTCGTGGCAGCGGCGTGTCGTGGGGAGCAATGTGGCCTCGATTCACGTGGAGCTGCAGTGGGAAAAATGATGAAAAGCTAAGGCGATAGCGGTTGGCCAGAAAGAGCAGAGAGAAGAGAGACGAGCAGGTAAGGGAGAAGGAGCACCTGACATGTGGGGTCGGGCCCACATGTCGGTGGCTCATGAGAGAGAAGAGAGGGGAGAGCAAATGACGCGTGGGCTGGCAAGGACGAGGGGACCACCTAGTAGCGGCATGGGGGCCATGAGCTGGTCGATGGAGGCATTTAAAGGGGGTGGCCCACCTGTCGGTCAGATGACAAGAAAATTCAAGGTTGCCTCCCCTGACAGCCCACTATAGCAATTAAAACGAGGGATCAAATCATAATTATAATTCTTGAAATTTTTTAATTAAAATACTGAGTAAATTTACTAATTTATCTAAAAATTTGATGTAAAAATTCCTTATGGATTATTTACTAAAAATCAGACAATAGTGACTACTCCAGATTTTGATTTCTAAAAATGATTTATTTGAAGGTCCAAATGAATTTATTAATTTTTAAAATTTTTATGAAAGTTTTTAATGACATAGTAAATATTAAATAAAATTTTAAGATTTTTAACTTGAGTGATTATTTTCTAATAAATCTTTTAAGCCAAATTGCAGAATTTCAATTTTTCAGAATTTAATTTGTAAATGGCATTAAATTTACATATTAATTTTAATATTTTTACTAAGGGTAACTATTGATCTCATAAGTGCATGGTAAAATTTTGGGGAATATTAAAATTAAGTACAATGCTATAAAAATTTCTTCTTTACACTATTCTGAGTCACATCACATTAATGAA
Source organism: Rhipidocladum racemiflorum (assembly GCA_036346355.1). Taxonomy (NCBI): domain Eukaryota; kingdom Viridiplantae; phylum Streptophyta; class Magnoliopsida; order Poales; family Poaceae; genus Rhipidocladum; species Rhipidocladum racemiflorum. The sequence goes on from CM070581.1 coordinate 7,671,849, forward strand.
ATTTATTATTTCTTCAATTAAACGATTCCACACCCCTTTTGACCACATGAATTGATTCCTGAGAATTCCAAGGATTTTATAATATTTTTTACAGATTTTTATTAAATTTTTACGTTTTTACATTTTTACTTTTTTACCCTTTTTTTACTTTTCAATAAGGAAATCTCCAAAAAGATAAATAAAATCAGGAAATTCAAAAATGAAGCAAATACACATTTTAGGATTTTTATTTTCTCCTTTATTTAAATTTTGGGATGTTACAAGGATGGCCACTTCCTTGACAAAGCTTTGCATATTATATAGCAGTTGCTTCAAAGTCTTGAGGGGTATGATTTTCGTACTCAATCGTTGCTTGTTGAACATATTCAAAAGATTTGGAAGATGACCCAATGCACAGTTAATTTTATCTTGCGGGTTTTGGTAACGAGGACACTGATTTCTAAGATCTCATCCGGTCAATTGCTTGTGGGCGGGCTAGGCATACTTGCTGGACCTATCACCTTTTTGTTTTCATTTTTGGTTCACTCTTTTGCTATATAAAGTCATTTGGCCGGCCGGTCCTTTTATTGTCAAAACTAGTCATGTATGATTTAACTTCGGTTGCATGCTGTAACATGTTATTTAACCTATTGTTGTGTATGGGTATGATATATCAATGTTGGATGTGTATGCTACCGACTGATTATGGGAATAGTATTTGCATTGCCTGAAGATGTTATGATAGCTGGTTGCTTGGAGCTTGTTTTGGAACTTTGCTTTAGTGTTCCCTGTTTGGTTGTCTGATTTAGCAATTGGGAGTGATTGCTGTGTTGTGCTCTGGATGTTATTATCTTTGTTAGGATTGTCACTGTGGTTTGGTGTTTGAGGAGGTTTTTTTAGTGTCTTTTATGTCTGAACTCGGTGGTGTAATCTCTTAGTTTCATCAATGGAACTGGGGCATCAATGTTTGATGTCCTTTTGATAAAAAAAATTTATGGGAATAGTACAATAAACACATAGGGTTTGGAAACTGAGTTTCTAGGTTCATCATTTTTATAGAGTATATATGATTGCTTGTTTTTTCTTCTTTCTTCCCTTCTTCTAGGGCATGAAACAGACAGAAAATGTGAGAGATTCTCATTACAATGATCAAACCGATCGATTAACTCAGTAGTGAATCGTTCGCAAACAAAGAAAGAAAAACAAGTAGCGAATCAGCTAGTAATTAAACCCAATTTGACAAGATCACATTCATATCGTGAACATATACAAACAAACCCTAAATCCCATATCCATGCAAGCAGGCATACACCCACAGACGGACCACTCACCTTAATGTCCCCCGTACGTCGCACAACTCACGACGGTGCCCACGCCGACGCGAACACGACGTTGTGCCCCTTCCATGTGAGCATGAGGTCGTCGTCCTCCCGCTTCATCCCCCAGCCCGCAGCGTGCTCGTTCAGCATCGCCTTCACCTCCCCGGCCGCCTCCTCACCGAACGCCCCCGCCCGGAACCCCGCGCTGCGCATCCTTTGCCCCCACCTCGCCCTGTCTTCCTGTCGCTCCACCCTGTCCACGCCCTCCTGCGCCAGCACGTTCCCCACCTTCCACCCCACCTCCGCCTCGTACCAACGCCGCTGCTCACTCCCATTGGGCAGGAACGTGTCCACCGCGTCGTACGGGATCCACAGGAAGTTGAACGCCGCACGCAGCCTCCCCACCACGTCGCCCGCCGTGAAGTCGGCGTCCTCTTCCACCACCACGACCAGGCTGGGGTCGAGGGTTCGGAGGGACTTGAGGAGCATGGTCCGGAGCGAGACCGGCTGGGCCAGGCTTACAGAGCCGGCCGTCTCGTCCGGGACGGTGTGCAGCAGCATGTGGCAGTTCACGACGAGCGCCTCGCTGCCGTCCGAAACCAGCTGCTGCACCCGGAGCTGGTCGACCAGGGAAGTGAACGCGTCGGCCGGCGAGGTGGGCACTGCCCGGAAGTCCATGGACATATTGCGGGATAGCGCGAAGTTGACTAGTTTCGCGCCGAGCTCCTCGTAGGACATGTCGAGGGCCGGCGGCGGCGCGCAGGACCCGACGTCAGCGACAGTGAGCCGGAGGATCGGGGAGCCCTCGGCGCGGCTCGCGAGCATGTCGATGAGCGTTGGGATCTGCATGCAGTGCGTCGTGCTGAGGTCGACGATGTGCACGATGGGGAAGCCCTCCACGGCGTCAACGATGGCGGCGTTGGCCGCCGTGTACCCGAACCGGTGCCACGGCGTGAGGTCGACGAAGCTGGCGAGCTCGACGGCCGTGAAGCGGTGCACATGGAGCGCCGCCGACTCTACTGCGGCCGCGACGGCCGCGGTCACCGCCTTGCACGCGCCCGTCCTCGACGCGCGCGCGACGAGCGCGCAGAGGAACGCTGCCGTGAGCCGCTGGTTCGAATCCCCATCCGCCGGCGCGATGTTGTTGAGCACCCACAGGATCTGCTGCGTCAGCGTGGCGTCGTTGGCCTCGATGGCGTTGGCGCAGTGCACCAGCAGCTTCTCCATGCAGCTCGTGCTGTTGAGGTTGCCAAGCGAGATCTTGGACGACGGCGTCGGGAAGCTCCCTGGCCACGGCGTTGCCCTCGGCCGCGCGCCGACGTCAATGAACAACCCTAACCCTAGTCCATGGCCATTCGGGTGGAGAGGCGGTTGAGGTGGTGCAGTACGAGTGAACTGCATCATGGAGGGGCGCGGCAAGGATACAAATTCCGCGCCGCAGCGATGATTAGAAAAGATCAAGGAGGCAGAAGAACACTATTACATGTTGCTTGGAGCTACACCTACACTTGGTTTCCTAGCGATTCCATGAGAACTTTGCGAACGTGAATCAATTCAAAGGGGAAACCAAGGGAGAATTAATGGTGAAGGCGATCAACCACGAGGAATATTCCAGCGAAGGAGCAGCTGGGACTGTAGCTGGTTTGTATTTAGCCGGAAAGGATCTGGAGCTGAAGAAAGGGCAAGAAATGAAATCTTCTTCTATATAGATCTAGGAGCACTATTACGTGTAACCAGAAGGAATCAAGATGATTAGAACGTATAGATGCATGCTTCCAACTAGATAGCTTGAATTCAAAAGTGAACCTGCGGAATTTGTGCTTGTCTCCAAGAAGAGCTTAATTTAGGGAAGGCGACCAACTAGCTAGAGGAGCAATTAGGAAAGCGAGAGAGGAAGGGGAAGGGGAAGAAGGTTACGAGTCACAAGGTCGCTAATTACAGAAGGAATTTTTTTAGTGGCCTGTTGGATTGTTCTGGATGGACAGCTGCATATTTGTCTATAGTAATTAGTAATTAAGTACTACTAGTAACTATTAGGATAACAACATGTTACAATATGAACAATAATTTATATAATCAGTATACTGCAGTTGGTAAATATCATGTAAAATGAGAATTACCAACTCACAAAAAGGGGGGAAATGTGACAGAATCTAGTGCCCCATTCAGATCGGATGTCCACAGAGTTTGGGAATTTTTCGTATTTGATACAAGATTTGATCCGTATTCACAAAACGATGCAACACTTTCGCGTATTTACAAAAAAACCCGCTCATACCCGGAATTTGAAATTCCGGTTATGCATACCCGGAATTTCAAATTCCTGGTATGGCGTATTCGGTTTACCAGATCTCGGATATTGCATATTTGCCCTATACCCGGTTTTTGGGATTTTTTCCTTATCTTTTCCCTATTTTTGTTAGTCAAAAGGGTGCTAAAATAAGCAAAAAAAAATCATACCCGATTTTTCAAAAACCGAGTATGGGACTCTTTTATCTATTTTTGTTAGTCAAAATCCCAGAGTTTGCCTTGCTTCCTACAGTTTTTTTTTTTTTTTTTTTTTTTTTTGAGACCACAAAATTGTTTCATTTGGGTCATGTGCTCCAAATTTCGCCACTCGAATCTTTCTAGTTATCAAGGGGAAGGAGAGTAATCACGAGATTGTAATATATCATTCTGACGGGAGGAACGTTGACGTAAAATTGAATGAACGTTTCATGAATTTATCGCGATTTAAAATGCGCATTTAGAAGTTTTGGAGCCCGACTTGACTAACGAACGATAATGCTATGCAAAGAGCACTGCTCTGAAGAGAGAGAGAGAGAGAGAGAGAGAGAGAGAGAGAGAGAGAGAGAGATCACGGGCCATATCATGGTGAAATGATTTGGTCAGTTGGTCCGGTCCTACATGGGACAAGCTAGAGCTAGTTTAGTAATTTTAGAGGGTCCATGCCATTTAAAATGCTCTTTGTTGCAACCGGAAAACGACTCTTTTGTTTGGATTTAAACTTACACTTCCAAGCACTGAAAACTATTTCGACAGAAGAATATTATAGACCAGGTATGCTGCTCTCTAGTACTCAACCGAATTTATAAACGTCAGTTGGTCTGAATAGTAGTTTCACTTCGAGGATTATCCCATTTGTTCGTAGCAAGAATATGAGGGCATGCATTTTCTCAAGCGCGATCCTTCAAATCCTCGGTTGAGCGTCGAGCCATCGAGTGAAACACCAAAATTTTCAACACAAAAAAATGATAGACAGTAGTGTAATCTACTTACTGCCTCCATTCATTTTTTTTACTTGTCATTTTTTATCGACGCTGTACATATATTTGATCATTATTTTTAATTGTTTTGCTAGAATAAAGTAGCAAAAGTATAGTGATATGGAAATAATTTTTATGGCAAATCAATTTTCATGTCACAAATCTAATACTGTTATGTATATTTGTGATCAAAGTTTTAAGAGATTGATTGCACACATTCTCAAAAGAGAAGTAAAAGAGAATAGAGGAAGTAATCACTTCACTCAGAAAAAACTAAAAAGGTCAATTTTTAAGAAAATTCTAATGAAAAATAAATAAATTAAAAAGAAAAACTTTTCGCAAGAAATCTATCCTCTTTCCCACTTAGGCTCTGTTCGGCAGAGCTCCAGATCCTAACTCCATCTCAGATCTGAAACTTATAGGCTAAAATAAAGTGAATTAAGTTTATATTTACATTCTAACATGTAAACAAGATGACCCACCTAAACACTCTTATATACCCACAACTCCAGGTCCACATATCTGGTGGAGTTAGGAATACCTAGCTCCACCAAATCCACGAATCTTGTAGAGTTGGAGCTATGCCAAACAGGACCTTAATATGGAACACATATAAACATACAATTTCTGCTATTTAGGCTACAAGAAAGTTTTGAGGTTGATTTAATCATCAAAGTGAGATATATGCACTATATCTTAACAAAGTAATGAACATGTAATTAACCTCGCAAAAAAAAAGAACATGTAGTAAGGGCATGTACAATGGTACATGTCAGCTGTCTATAAGGGAAGAGAGGGAAATATGTTGTCTACTATTTAACAAACGGCCTTATAGACAGCTTTATACTGTGTATCCATTGCACAGACAATCTATTAATCATATGAGAGATTATTACAGACAGCTATATAGACAGTCTATTGTATAAGTTGTCTTTAGTACTGTCTATGATATGAAGATATATTATAAACAGCTACCGTCTATACCATTGTACATGCCTTGCAATCATCATATTGAAACCACAACCGTAGCCGATGACTCCCCCTATGGCCCACATGCACGTGTTTAACCATATCCCTTGCCATTACTTACTGGCCATTATATCAAAAATCGAACATCTAGATAGGTCCGATTACCATATCAATTGTTGTAGCAATACACCGCAACTAATGTTAGCGCTCCAGTACGACAGCTAACATAAAGAACAGGGTAGGACTGGGGTGAAAACGGATCGAATAGTTTCCTATCGATTCGGGTAATTTTTTAATATGTTTTATCAGCTCTAATATTTGTCAGATAGTATTAGATCGAAAATGAATACGGATTTTTTTGTCAGATACGAATGCGGATTTGATATCTCACTATCCGTCGAATACGAATATAGATCCAAATTATTCGAATATTCGGATGCACAGGTTGGGACAAGGCTATTGTTTCGGCCAAAAACAGTTTATGAATTTCAAAATCATTTTCTAATTTAGTTAATCCAGAAATCAAGTTTCAATTTTTAAAATTAGCGAACAAGCTCTAAAAATTATGAAAATTCTTGGGAACGTTCTTGACACAATCTACCATTTAACAAAAATTATGTAAAGATTTTTCTAGCTTTTAAATATCTTAAAATTCAAACACTTCTATCTTAATAAGAACATATTTTAAATAAGTAGCAAAAAATGTAGAAAAATTCAAAAATATATAATTTATTATTTTAAACGTAATTCAATAGAGAATACAAATCTTGGGTTGTTACTTGTTCTTCATGAATGTTTGGATCACATAAACTAGAAATGTTTCTTACTCATTTTGTGCTTACAATTTAAAAGATTTTCATGTGTTGAGAAATATTCATGACATTCGATTCGATTCATATTCTTTGTATTCATATTCGTATTCATATCTACTTCTAGGGAAAAGTATAAAAACAAGTATGAATGTACTATTATCTGTCCGTATTTGATTCGTTTCGATCTAATAGGACTATCTCCGTAACGTAAGAGGATCAGATGGCAATCAGAGTACTCTCTTTGTTCAAATTTATAAGACGTATTTCTTCTTGACACATAGACCAAAAAGACATTAAAAATAACTAGATTACCCCTAAATTATTATCACCACGCACTATGTTCAATGCGTACATATAGAAAATATAAAGTAAAGATAAATGTTTATTGGGAATGTAAATAAAACATCACATTAATTTTATATCAAAATATAAAATACATTTTATATTTACATATAAGATTATTTTAAAAAATAAGCATAACAGTGGGAGTACTTGCTGCACCTAGCGACGCATTTACTTCCGGCCCTGTTGATCATGAGAAGGCCTGCCCGCCCGGTGCGTCATGCGTCACACATATCATGGCGACGGCATGCATGGGCAGGAAGGAGCCTTCAGTTTCAGTTCCGCAATCTCGTACGACCATTTGGTTAGCCGCCGTTGCAGTGTCGGGCTGGCCGGTTGGGAGTACTCCTCTGTTAATAAGACGAATTTTAATTTTATATAAAGATAAAAATTATAGTAAGATTGAAAAAGATACAAGAGAAAACAACTTACATATATTTTTTAATTATCTTGGAAGATGAGGGATAATACCTTGTATATGTGGTAATGAAAAAAAATATACGGTTGAGAGAGAATAAATAGAGGTATAATAAGAAAGGTTCATTAAATCTACATACAAGCTTTATATTTTTAGACAAGATTATTCAAATTATATGCCTTATATTTATCAACAAAAAAAGTATTATCAACAATCGAAACCATTTCTATCTTAATATATAACATACGCAGCTCTGGTTTTCGTCCCATACACATGAAAAACCGTTCTTTGGGCGTATGCATGAATGTTGTTTCATATGCAGTATATATAGAATTTTTTAAGAAATACTATATTTTTTAAAATAATTTTACAAAAATAATATCCTAAAAAATTAAAAAATATATCTCTATCGCCAGCGCCTATTTATTTGGTAACATAGCTTCTGGCGCCAATTAAATTGATCAACAGATTGTTTTGTCGCGGATTTAGCCAATAAACATATTGCTAATTCTTTTGGCGACAGAGCTTCTATGGTCGCGGATTTAGCCAATAAACATATTGTAATTTTTGGGTATTATTTTTTTAAAAAAAAGTCAGTATACATGAGTAGTGCGCCGCAATACAGTATCACGTAGATCATGCGCATCTTACTGTAAAGGATTTAGATGCCATAAATGCACGGATCGAGTTTACGTGACCGGCCGGCCGGCGTCACGTACGATCTCGTGGACCACCCGTACGTATGTACACCGGCCGCGCTTGGTTGCTGGTTCACTTGCGTTAGCTAGCGCACAGTAATGGGTGGTTCGTACGTACGTACGTGCGAACCGCATCCACACTGAGGGCATGTCCAATGGTAGAGCCAACTACTGGCTATAAGAAAGCTCCATGTCATTTATAGCTAGTTTAAAGACAAGATCTCCAATGGGTTGGCTATAACATATTCTCCAACATTAAATGTGGGTCCACATGTAATTGTCTTTTATTTTTCTTGGAAAACACTATAGCCTGGCTCTTAGTTAAGAGCCAGCTCTTGTCTCTCTCCTCTACTTCTCTCCTCCACATAAGCAAAAAGATGAGATGGACTCCTTATAGCCTGCTGACATGTCTCCATTGGGGATGCTCTGACATGCATTTGCTTGGCTGCGAAACCGCAATGCGATGCGCTGGTCCCAACCTTGCAGTTCTACGTACCTCTCACCTGGCGTGCACGTGCGATCGATCCCCAAGACGCATATAGAGCCCCGTTACTGCCCCCTGGTCCCGCGCCGTGTCGATCCGATCGGCCCACGCACACTACACCGAAGCGTTCAATACCTCTGGACGAATCAATGCGTTCACGTTACTATACATACCTCTCTTTTGGTTTACAGACTCTCTGTTTCCTTTTAATAACTTCGTCCATAAATATAAATAGTATGTCATGTTTAATAATTCTATCCATAAATATAAATAGTATTTCGTGTTTAATACGAATTAGTGTAACATTTCCTTTATGCTATAATAAATATCTAGATTTACTTATATTCTTATAGTGGTTACACATAATAATTAATGATAGTCCAATCGTTTCCAATATCTCCTCCATCTATGTGCCAAAATAAAATACGCACTGTAAATTTAAATTTGCACCGATGGAGTAATCTGCAGATAAATTCCTGCGTCTGCGTGAGCTGTAGTAACTAACCACCCAAAGTTTCTCGCGACACCACAGCATGTGCGTGTGCATGGGATCGACCAGCATGTGCGTGTGCATGGGATCGACCGATCGATGATTGGCAACGTACGTAGATGTCATTGGGACAACGTGGCATGCGGGGACCACATGTCAGCGTCTTCTTGTAGGTTTTCCTTCGCCAGCTGCAAGTACGTCGTAACAACCAAAGCTAGCTGCCACGTGCGAGCTTTAAGCCCCCATTGGTTTAAGCTTTTTTATAGCTTTTGCTTAAAAAAAAGATTATTCGCTGAATGAAAGAATTCTTAACGGTTTATCTTTTACATAGAATCAGAATCCGATTGAAATCTAATTCTTACTGATTCACGCCGACCCAATCCGGAACCTAGAAGTCGTAGCTGACTAGCCCAATTCTTCTATAATCAAAAACAATTTCTCCCATAATCCAAAATCCATAATTCATAAGCTAAAACGAACTGGGATTTAGGCCCCATTCTGCACAGCTTTTGCTTAAAAAAAGGGAATTGTTTGTCGAATGGGAGGATTCTGGACAGTTTCTCTGAGAATCAGAAGCCACCCTCTGCATAGAATCAGAATCAAGCTGGAATCTGATTCTCACTGATTCTGGCCAGCCTAGTCCGAAACTTAAAAGTCGTAGCTGACTCGGTCTGATTCTCTCATAATCAGAAGCAGTTTCTCCCATAATCCAGAATCTATAATCTAAAAGATGAAACGAACTTGGCCTTATTTTTTTTGAAAGGTAAGGCAGGAGCTCTGCCCGCAATCAATTAAGAAGAAAGAAGTTCAGGTACACGATGCGTCTGTCTGAAACCGATGCGTCTGTTATATGCGACCTTGGGGCATTGTATATGCGGTACAAAGCATTTGATTCGCCGATCAAGCATCCACCAATTGGACCACGGAATAACTGCGCCTGCATACATAGAGAGACGATGCATGACAACGAAATCATCTTATGCTCTGTTTGATAGGAGGCAACACTGTGGTCTTCAGCATGTATATATCATGCATATATGCCTAATCATCCTGATTCGGTATTCCTTAATTTTGACTAGGGCAAGAAGCGCGGCGCATGCTGCGCGCGTGAATGAAAAAAATGCATGTTTCGAAAAATATTAGAGATCGAGTTTGGAAAAAAAAAATCTAGAGATAGAGATATACATGTATTTCTGTTCACGAAAATGTTTTTTTCCGGGGAAAACGGAGAAAAGACCTGGACGTAAGGAGCTGGGACCTATTTGTTATATTTTTGGACCTGGACGCTATCCTTAAAAATTAGAAAATGGCTCGTTCGCGACTTGTATTCAACGGGAGCCTCTTTCCGTAAAGTAACGAACGGGGACCTAAACGCAATCCGGGAAAATTTTTCTCGTCCTCACAAAAAATCGTAAAGGACTTTTTTGTAAATTTGTAGGGACTTATCCGTGATTTGAAGAAATAGAAGAGTTTTTTCAGAAAACGGAGGAGGCAGGGGGATGCCCCGAGGAGCCAGGAATATAATTTCATAACTTGCTGATGAGTGATGAACGGCGACTCTTGTGTTGTCTCGTGGTAATTGATTTCAATATAGTGGTTGTCAATTGTCACTCCCAGAAAAAGGAAACGGAGATGATTCTGACAAGCTGCTAGCCTGCTAGCTGCTGATCAGTGGTAGGATGGATCACGGCACTTGACGAAGTAGTACAAGATACTCCAGCTAGTAACTTCGTACAGCCGGGCTAGCCACACTGCGCACAGCGCTTGGCAATTACTCCCTCTGCTCATTTTTATAAAGTTTTTTTATATAATTTTATTTATAAATATAAAGTTTACATTAGGAATGAAAAAAAAAACTCGAAACTTACGCGTTAAACGAGTACTCGCAGCCGACTCAGCTCAAACTCGTTCTTTAACGAGTCAAATTGAGCCGTGATTTGAACTCGTTTAGATAATGAGTCAAACGAGAGCCAACTCGTGAGTTTAATGAGTTCTTTAAATCGGCAAGTATAGCTATATATGTTTGAGGCGAGGATGATAATATATGGCATACTGTATAATCTCAACAGCAATCATCTTCTCAGATGGCAATATCGAGCTTAACGAGCCAACTCGCGAGTTTAACGAGTCGAGCCGAGCTGAAGTTTGAGCTTGTTAAGATAACGAGTCGAGTCGAGCTGACTCGTAGTCTTACTGAGTTTGACCGAGTCGAGTCGAGTTGAGCCGAGTCAACTCGTTATCCACCCCTAGTTTACATGTAGATTTAATGAGGTCTTTTTTTTTCTATTTATTCTCTCTCAATCATATACATCTGTTCATTACCATCCACACATAGTATAACTTTCATCTTTCAAGACAATTAAGAGGGGCATCTAAGTCATTTTCTCTTATACCTTTCTCAATTTCAACGCAACCTTAATTATTATGTAAAGTTAAAGTACGTCTTATAAAATGAATGGGGGAGTAGTTTAACCAAGTTCTTAGATTATGAAAAACAATGCGATGATTTTAAATAGGGTTTTGATAAGTTTCATCCGGATGTTTTCTTTAGAAACCATCATCCAAATTTCTGGCCATTGGATTTGCTTTCAGATCAATGCACGACCCTTTGAATTCAAGGTGGGTTGATCCTACGGATGTGTGTTTGATCGTACGGTCCAAAGTTTGAATGTTTTTTGAGACAAAAACATCTGTAGATTTAATGAGGTCTTTTTTTTCTATTTATTCTCTCTCAATCATATACATCTGTTCATTACCATCCACACATAGTATAACTTTCATCTTTCAAGACAATTAAGAGGGGCATCTAAGTCATTTTCTCTTATACATTTCTCAATTTCAACGCAACCTTAATTCTTATGTAAAGTTAAAGTACGTCTTATAAAATGAATGGGGGAGTAGTTTAACCAAGTTCTTAGATTATGAAAAACAATGCGATGATTTTAAATAGGGTTTTGATAAGTTTCATCCGGATGTTTTCTTTAGAAACCATCATCCAAATTTCTGGCCATTGGATTTGCTTTCAGATCAATGCACGACCCTTTGAATTCAAGGTGGGTTGATCCTACGGATGTGTGTTTGATCGTACGGTCCAAAGTTTGGATGTTTTTTGAAACAAAAACATCCGGATGATACCTATACACTCCATTTTAAATGTATGTTCGTGGCTAGGGCGGCTATAAGTTTTTGTTAGTGCGCAGGCTTGGTTTGCACTTCTGGTCACACACTATGTCACAGTCATGCTTAGCCTAGAGGTTGAAACTACAAGAAGATACTGTCTAATACAGTGGTCCTACTGTACGTAATCTCTTGCCTCGGACTTGGACAGTTGAAAGTAAGTTGTTCATAGTTAATTAGTTTCGCTTTTTAAATTTGTTAGATGTTCTTACATAGTTTCGCTAAGAATAATCGAACACTTATCCGTTAGGACTTTTGACGTATGCTTTTCACAGGCTCTTGCACACAGCTGCGACTTACAGATGAATATTTTTTTTTCAATCTTTAACTTGCTCGATCAGACAACAACACGTATCAGCATGCGATCGAGTCATCCGACATACATAGTTTCAGCAAAGCGCGCTAGCGAGCTAGTCGTTCAACTCTGGAATTAAATTAGTAATCACGTCAAGATCATCTGAAAAGGTGATGTTGTTGGTTACTTGTCGAAATTTCCATATATCAACTATAAGCAACTTCACCCGTGTCGATCCTTGGGCTAATTAAGCGTAGAGAGGTACTTCTATGCTCTTCCTTTTTAAAGTTGCATAAATATTAAAGTATGAATAAATGGTAGATGAGGGTTACTTATCCTTTCGTTTACTTCAAGATTTGTGCAACTTGTATTAGGAGGAAAAGAATAGAAACACCTCTCTTAAGCGTATGCTTTTGGGTACCACCACACCTAGCAAGTATGGACCGGATCGAGCTGTGTATGCATCTTCAGATAGCTCTTTTATAGTGGATTAAAATCGATATAAGCCGTCCATTCCTTTAAATCTAATGGTTAAAATCAATTTAGATCTAGTTATACTACCACATGTAGTATTGGTAGTAAAATTCAGAAATGGGTAAAAGGGTAAAAAATTCTATCATATTATTTGTTCTCTACGGAAAAACACGTCCTGTAATCCTGATGAATGGCGGATGAATGGATAAGAAACCTCTGAAGATTATTAGGTATTTGGTGAATCCAAAACTGTGAACGAATTCTCTCTTCAGACCACCCAAATCCAGCAACCAAAAAGGCAGATCGATCAGAGATTAGGTTGATCAATTAAACAACACCAAAATTAGAGTCACATCAGAACAACAGCTTGTGATCCAGAGCATCCCAAACGTCCCGATCAAATGTGGCAAGAGTTGGGGCCTGCCGATTAATTCCTCCTAGGACTGAACCTAGCAATGCATGTATACATGATTGTTGCATGACTACTGCTCCCAGAAAAGGTTATTCAACATCCCGATTTTGCATGCATGGAAAGGCCACCACCTTCTCGTCAGTAGAAGAATCTCATGGAAAGCACATAGGGCGAAAAGATGGGGTTAAGCAAGTGCCATTATATTAGTCCCAACGATGATCAGGCACTAACCAAACAGGATTCTTTATTAAAGGTACAAGGGCAAGATGACAAGTAGCTAGGCTAAGCCATTTCAGCTTTTTGGCAATTCCCTTTGTTACTCTCTGTTACAGAAGACTGAAGGCACTGTTGTGACAAGGGTCTTAATTTTATATTTGGCAGCAAAGGATTAGTGTATCGTTTTGGTGCAACTAGAAGATAAAAGAGCATGGGGACAAGCAACTAGGCCAGGGCATTTGAACTTTTCTAGGGGAATTCTCTCTGGCTACTGAATCCCCATGGATTTTTTTTCCCATGCAGAGACACCACAAGCAACAAGATGTGCGAGTGCTGTGAAAGCAATGCAAGAAGAGTGTGCATGTGCTCAGCTCAAGGCCTTGCAAGGCACTTTCCTATCTGTGGATATGCCCCAGACATGACGAGTCCAAAGGGGTGCGGACAAATGCTTGGGATTCCAAGCTGATGCAGGAGGAGCTGCAGAGAGGCATTTGTTTAGTCGCCAATGTGCGATTGTGTGTGTGTGTGTGTGTGCTGATTCCATTTGATGGCTCTCACTCCCAGTCACTCACTGCTGATCTGTTTGTTATTCCTGTCTGGATGCATGCGTGGTAGTTTGAAGTACCTGTACTGGCTGCAAGCCAATCATTGTTTAGGGTATGTGTCACTGAAACCCAAGCGTCTTGTGCATGAGCTTAGCAGCTGTCTTGCTCGGCAGACGGAGGGCATACGGATTCCGAATTTCGTTATACTGCGGGTATTTGTTTTGTTATCCTTGGAATCCTATTGTATTTTTGTAACAGCAAATTGGGATCGGAAATAGTTATGCGACTGTATGCGTGTATGTGCTAAACAAATGCCGGAGCATGACTTTCTACTCTTGCCACTTGCCAATCGAAACTACTACACTGGTGATATTCTGTCGACAAATATGACGCAAGCGCAATGCATTTTATTCTGGAACAGACACCAGAGGCCAGGGGCGGATCCAGACCTCGAGCCAGCCCGGTCTGGGCCCGAGGCCCGGGAGCCATTGCCTATAGAAGCAGTTGGCTCATGCAGTGCCAGGCTGGGTTGGGCTGAGAGGATAATCCTGAGAAACGTAGTGAGAGAGCTCAGAGCTGGACTGGCCCGGGACCTGACCAGCCCCTGGCTCCGCCCCTGCCGGAGGCCTAGTTTGTGGTGTATTGGTAGTTGGACGGAAAACCTTCGTGGCAACATTTGAACATTGGATTAAAAACCTCAGCATAGTACAAAGAGCGCAATCTTTGTTTTCCCCACCTCAAAGCAAAATTTATTATATCTTCATTGTAGCGTTAGACTATGTTGATAATGGATGCTCGAGAGGAAAGTACGTAGCAGACTCTGTGAAGAATTATTATTAAGCTCAAATCTAGCATTGTTGCCGATACATTATCCTCGCTCCCTTCCGGGTTGTGATACCTCTTGAAAATAAGTAACTCCGAGCAAAAGCCCCTGTTGTTAATTGTAATGAACCCTGCAACGTAGTATAAAATAAGTATCGCACTATGAATGCACAAGCGGGTAAGGAGTACTATGTTGAGACAAGAAATTAACAGCCCAAAGAATCTACAGAACCTAATTCAAAATGAATCGACTTGTTGATTCTGTCAGAACACACTCGGTTTTGAATATTTGATCCCACGGTGAGTAGCAGCAACATCGAACAGTTGTACCATCAAAGCTTGGGCCGGAATACCATGGGGCCAGGGTTCAACTTTTCGTCGAAAACCGCTCGAATTTCGCGAAATTCGACCTTACCGCTACTGTTCGAAAAAGGATTTCGTTGAAAACCGCTACTGTTCCAACGGATTTCGAACGGTTTTTAAACGATTTTTCGAATTTCGGTTTTTGAACGGTTTTTCGTTTTCGAAAAGTGGAACCCTGCATGGGGCAGATTACAAGTTTACAACCCAGACACTCCAGCAGATTCGATCCGTTAAGCTTCCATGGGCCATGGTCTCTCTAATAATACTATAAGAGGAGAGTTTGTCTGTCGTCCTTCCCTTCCTTGCTCTCTTATCCTATCACAGTCCTCGTCCTCTCACGCACACAATACACGTTCTATCACCTAAAAATAACAATAATAGCAATGGTGCGTACACTGCGTACTCCACAAGATTTTGCAAACATATCATAAATGCAGGCTGTATCAAATGATAGGATTCCATGGTTATTCTACATAAAACCAATTTGATTGTATAAATGCTGAATATTAAATTTAAAACGAAACTTTGTAAAAGCGATTTGAAAGATATATAAAATAACAAGTACGAATAACGTAAACATAACTTACAGTTGCTCTGAGAATGTGATATTCAAATCATCCCTCGCTAACATGTTCTGAACTTACCCTTTTACCACCTGGGTCCTGGACTAAACCGCTGCTTATGCCAAATTCGAATTGGCCCCACCTGCTATAGGGTCAAGGAGACTTCAATGAAATCAAAAGGAAACACTGCTGGCTCTTGGGTCATAAGCTGGAGAAGGAAAACAGAGCACAGGGCAGTTCCATGGTCGTGGCAGGGTTTTAGGCGTTGAGCTTGGCAGTATCCAGCTCTGGGCTAGGTCGGTGTGGCTTGAATTTGGCGGCTTGCTAATGGGACAAGCTTTTTTTGACCGAGTGAACCTGAGGGAGGAAGGCAGTGTTATCTAAATTTGATGTGTTTAGAGTTTATCTCAGGTTTAGGAAAGTTCTGGAGTCAATTTCAGGGTTCAGGCGTGTAAAAGGTTGTGCTACCGGAAATGGAATAGTGTTGTGTTTGGTTTCTGAATTAGCTGAGTTTGATTTTGGTTTTGTAGTGCAGATAGCTATTTGAAGCTTGTAATCTCTAGTCCATACAAGCAAATGGGGAACCAGTAAAGCTGCGTGGTTGAAGTTGTTGCACAAATCTCATTTTTACATTTGTCGTATTTGTGAGTTCTTTGTTTCTCTGTTATGCTATCTGAACAGAGCTTCAGAACTCCAGAAATTCCAACAGGCAGTGCTGGCTGGAGTAAAGAGGAGCTGGGGATTTCGGCTAGGTTAAACAGCAGCGAGCCAGGGGCGGCAAGGACACTGCCTGGTGGGCCAAGGGCGGCAATGGAACAAGATTGTGATCCTTTAGCGAGTGGGCCAGGTAGGATAGGTCCTGTATGGCAGAGCGATAGCAAATGGAAAGCAATTGGAATTCTTTTCTCTGGGAAGATCAGGTCCTTCGCTTTGATTGAACTATCAATCTTGGTCATAAATTTTTGAAACTTTCTTTCCGTGAACCTAGGACAATGTTTATCATGTTATAAAAATTTTAGATCTATATCATATTTCTATAATTTTTAAAAATTCTGACGATCTAGTTGCCATATTTGCCTTTCTCTATTTTTGAATTTTCTGAGTATATAGACTTGGCTCAAAATTTTGAAATTTTTTTTGGAGGTCCCTAGTATATTCATGATGCTAATGTAAAACTTTAAGATTAATATATTTTATATTTATTTTATAATAATTCTGCCATATAACTTTGAAATCCAATAATAATTTAGTGAAAATGTCTTTCAAAGTGACCAAAAATGCAAGAAAATGCAGAAAAGATAGGAATCCAGAATAAGATCAAAAATTCTAATTAAAAATTTTATTTTACCTATTGTTGAATTTTTTGGGATGTTACACCGTTTGTGATAACCAAGATCACAGACGAACTGTATCAAGAACCGCCTGTGATAGTCTATTATTACCGACGGTTAATAGTCCTAGTAAACCTGCCAAAAGCACAGACACCATCATCATTTGCACACTGTCCTAAATCCCAAGAAAATGAAACAAGTATGGAGATGCTAAAGCAAGATTGCCCAAGAGGTCGACTCACCCTGTTCTTCTTGCAGCAGTAGATGTCGGTCCAGCAGCACTCGTCGATCAAGGACCCGAGCTAGGCACGATGGCGGAGATGGATGAGATGACCGCCACCCAACACACTTCCACGGCGTCCTTGGCCACGCGCAACACGTTCAGCGTCCCGTCCATTACCTTTGCAACCATAAAACGAGATATATAGACCTGCACGCGCGAGCGACCGGTAGTATCAGTGAGTCTCAAAGGTTCTGTTTCCGAGTTTAAACAAGAATGGGAAAGGGTGGTTCGGCTTCTCGCCGTGCAAGGGTGGCGGCAGGGAGGAATACTCGGTGTGGTGGTTCTTCGGCGGGTGTTTGGCCTCGGACGTGGGTCCAAAAGTACTCTACAGAGCACTAGGTAGCTACTCGGCCAAGGAATTCGAAGGTGATGCTGCACTCTGAAGGTTGGTTGGGTTCACAGTGAACATGAATATATCGTGAATTTATCCATTGTGTATGTATTGTCAATCTGTGAATATCAATATACTGTGAATTTGTATCGGGCGAAAACCAATCCCGATAACGCTATATCTGTATCGGACGAAAACCGATCGTGATAGCCACTCGTCATCACTGCCTAAGAACTTTGTATCGTCACTAAAACCGACCCAGATGACTATTTCTGTAGTAGTGTATGCTGGTTTTTATTATTCATCTTGAACATATAAGCAATGAAGTACTGATTATATCAATCTTGATTTTGTAATATTAGAGAAAAAGCATATTGACTTGTCCTTGCTGTCACTTCCAGACATCAGTTGGGCCAGTGAATACCACAAACAAGTCTGAGAAAAAGTGAGCTTTATATCATTGAGACACAAATCTGTTGCGAAAACTTCTTGAGGTGGGGTTATTGTGCACGAGGAAGAACAGCTCTCTTTTGCATGATTTCGTGTTATTGATCCACTTGCATCATTTAATATCCAAAAGAACGGATTGATGCATTATGGATGGCAGTATATCCATAGATTTTTATGATTGTCCGTAATTCTTTTTTATGTAGTCATCACGAAGATGTCAATAAGCAAAGGATTTTTGCTATGAATGCATTTTTGGGTGGAGCAAAGCTGTGCCTTGTAGCACTGTTTAAACATTATAAGATTACCTAACTTATGTGACGTAGTTCATTAAAATCATGCTTGATTTTTGAAGATAATGAAAAATTATATCTCCTAGCTTTTGCATCGTGAGATGTATACAGCCAATTAATTATTACATAGTTACAACCATACTACTGTCAATAGAAAGAAACTAGCAGGGTTCTATAGTAAAATTGCAACAAGACATATGGAACTTGAAACAAAAAGTCTCAGGCCCTGTGTGGTACGGTTCCAGATTCTAGTAGAAACGGAAATGGCTCCAGATTCTTGGTAGAAATATTTCAGGTTGGATTCTGTGAATCGGGTGGAACTGGGTAGAGACCGATTCAGTCACGATGTGGAAACAAAAGAAACGATCCAAGGAGAATCATTCCGAGCATTAGCCTGTTTGGTTGGGTTTCTTTCAGAATCTAGTAGAAACAGCCCGGTTCTAAGTTGCCAAACGGGGCCTCAATCTACACACAACCTATTACTAAATCTGCACCTATGCGTGATGAAGAGATCCTTGACCACAATCTTTAGCAACTAACATCCCGCGGACACCACATTTCGAGCCTCTTGAAACTACAGCACAGATCACGAGTACAATCAATTGGTGCAAATATAGATAACCTGTAATGAGTTAAACATTTTTTGTTATAAAAAACCACATCATTTCTACATAGCCAAATTGACCAACATAAAGTGACAGCCCCAACCAAAATGTGAGCCCTTAAATCTTTTCTCAGTCCCAATATCCAGCTCGCAAACAACTTGATCATGCTACTAGGTGACAAATAAAAATCATGCTTGACGACATGTATCTTTGACCGGTTTGATCTAAATGTGTACATATATGTTTCGCTATATATGTGTAAGATAAAATTGATGTACAAGATATGATTTATAATCATATTTTGCTAATATGTAATATCCATTTTTAGATTTCCATCGCAATGTATAGACACCTAATTAAGCGTAACAGTGTACAGAGAAAAGAAATTTTGTCCTCTCGACAAGAGGAAGCTTGTGATTTCAATCAAGGATGGGCCAGATCCCCGTGACCCAAGTCTCATCCCCGGACATCTCGATTTGACCCACTTACATAGGCTAAAGGCCCAAAACCGCATGCTTCTCCACAAATTTGCCGATTGGGTCTCACGGCGCACCATGCCACCTCTTCGAGGGGACCAGAGTTTTAAAAAACCGTCCGTTTATGGTCGAATTTTGCAAAAATGGATGTTACAGAGCTGGTTCGACAATAAAAATCAATCAGCAAACCAATCTACTTCAAATTTAAATTCAAAAAATTGAAAATTTTGTAAAAAAGTTGAAAATTTTGCAAAAAATGTCACAATTTTTTTTCTAAAATTAGTATTAATAGATTTATGATGTTTGACATTAAAATGATTTTAAAAACAAAATTTTGAGATGTTTTTAATGCAAAACCAAATTTATATAATTGAAAAGGGTAAAAAAAATAGAAAACAGTACCAGACCCATTAGACTCGATCTAGCCCACTTAAGGTTCACATGCTATACACCCCAATATGTGAAGCTTTGAACATATTCATTGCACTTCCGACACTCCTCACGTTGAGCTCTCGTAGTCACCGACATCTCCATCCAGATCCACTTGCCGCCGGTCATTCTCACGCATGATGTTACACAAATACTATATGATAATAGGCAAGGATTGTAGGAATTTTTATTTGTAGCATTCACAATATAATGCCTTTTATTAACTAAAATTTAGAATAAAAAACCTGAGTTATAACGGCTTATATTAAAAGGAAGAGTCAATATCAAGTATAATCTAATTTATGAAATTCAGAACAGACAATTACGGAAAATTAGTAAATTTACTTTCATGTTGTTTCCAAAGTAAATCCATAAAAAACTAAAATTATAATAAAAATTACTTGATCAAAACAAGGAGTCCATGTCAATTATGGGCCAAATTAACTAAAATTTAGAATAAAAAATACCCAAGTTATAACGATTTAGATTAAAAGAAAGAGTCCATATTGAAATGCTAAATTGCAAAAATATTAAAATTCATAACAATATCTATTAATTGTACTAATTATAAACTATAAAAATAATTTCTATTAATTGAAAAAAAAGATTTGGCATCCATCTAACAGAACCAAGTTATAGTATCTATCATGTGCAACCAAGTTATGGTATTAAAATGAATATTATTAAAATGTAGACTTATTGGATTGAGTTGTCAACAGTATTAAAATAAAATGTTATTTGTTTGATACATTATTTGTAAGTTTCTACTTTACAACTTCACATTGTCTAAAATATAGCAAAAGTTATACCAAAATTTTCTATATTTGTTATAGTTGTTCTATTATTGCTAAACTTGTACTTTACAAACGTTTTACAATTTTTCCACAATTTTTTTGTGATGTTTTTATTTTTATTTTTTTATTTTTGCTATTTTTCATTCTGTCACCGGTTTTCACGAATTTCCTTAAAAACCGCTCAATATTTGAGTAAAATTGGTCGATTTTCAACCATTTCGAATGATTTTAGAGATTTGTTCTCTAAATTTAATCGGCTTATTTGATTTTGCAAACCGTTTGATTTTTAACTATTTTCGATCGATTTTAACGATAAATGGGTACCGTCGGGACTTTGATTTTTAACCCTAAATCGTTAACCTCGAGGGGCCCATCCACTAAATGCGGCAAGGCGCGGTGAAGGCTTCCTCTGGTAAAACTCATATAAAGCGTATTGGCTGCTTCTCTTAGGGCATGTACAATGGTACAGACAATTGCTGTCTATAATACACTTCCATGCCATTTATAGAAGACTTAAAGATAACTTATACAATGAGTTGTCTATATAGTTGTTTTTAGTAACCTCTTATCCAACTAATAGAATGTCTATATAATGGTACAAACAGTCTAAAGCCGTTTATAAGATTGTCTATTAAATAATAGACATTATTTCTCTCTCTCCTCATCTCTCTTTTCTACATCACCTAAATTCTTAAGATGGTATTAGCTCACAGACAGCTGACGTGTATCATTGTACATGCTCTTACGTTGAGTCGCCAACAACCCCTGTGACAGAAGCAACGACCCAGCATGTCAGTAGCACGTGAGTCAGTGCTGTCTAAATTGAGATTTACGGAGTAAGTATTGTCTGGTACAATTTATCATACCTATATTAAAGCTCGGAGGTTCTCCGCCCTCTGGACCGGGCCACGTCGCACCCTCACTCTCTCTCCTCTTTTTTGCAAAAACAGCCCTTCGATTCTTTAAATTACAGATAGATCCTTTTAATTTACGCTGAGGTCCTTTGCAATTTCCCGTGGGAGGAAAAAAAATTCCCGGTTTCGCGTTTAGGTCCTTCGTTCGCCGTTTTACATAAAGAGCCTCCCGTTAAATACGAATCACGAACGAGTCCTTTTCTAATTTTTCAAAATAGCGAACAGGTCCAAAACTATAACAAATAGGTCCATACACTTTACGTTCAGGTCCTTTCTCCGTTTTGCTCGGAAAAAATGTTTTTATGGTCCGTTTTTCCTCCGAAGCATGCGAAAAATGTTTTCGCCGGCCGTTTCTCCTATATATATATATATTCGTTTTTCGTTAGTCGTTTCTCCGTTTTTATTTTAAAAAATGTTTTCGTTGTCCGTTTTTTCTCCAGACCCCAAGAAAAACGTTGTCGTGATCCATTTTTCGTCGAAAAAAAAAACGAAAATTCATTTATCGTTCATCCTTTCTCCATTTTTGCCGAAAAAATGTTTTCGTAGTCCGTTTTTTCTTCGGATCCTGGAAAAATGCTATTGTCCGCTTTTTTCTCGTTTCCCCGGAAAAAACAAATTTCCCGTGGTCCGTTTTTTCTCCGAAAAAATCCTTTTCGTTCTCTCCGGAAAAAATGTTTTCGTATCCCGTTTTTTCTCGTTTTCCCGAAAAAATTGTTTACATGGTCCGTTTTTTCTCCAAAAAAAACACAAATTCGTTTTGCGTTCACGCGCGCGGCGTGCGTCGCGTGTATTTTCCTAGTGTGTGTGTGTGTGTGTGTGTATATATATATATCTTAACTATTAAAAGAATGAGTTGGTAGTGATGGTGAGTCTGCCAGGCTTTGGGCCAGAACAGTAAAGGCCCAACTGCCCAAGGCCCATTAGGTGAGTCACTATTGCTTTGCTAACCTATAGTTGTAAATCTGCAGGACAGCTCAATATAGATGATTTGATTTATTTACTAGCTTACAAAGATATGTTTTGCTTGATATGTGTGTTACAGAAAATTAATTTATTGTATGGTTTAGGATCCTGCATTATAATTATGTATTATTCTCTTTTAAAATTCCGTTGCAACGCACGGGCATTTACTAGTATATATATATATATGAATAGTTCTCTATATGTGTAAGATACCTCAATAAAAGTATCCCAAAACGCACGCATAAATATGTGTTCAATAAGTAGCGATCTGCCTATAAAAATTAGTAAAATTAGTGATACAATAGTACATTAAGGTCCTGTTTGGCAAAGCTCCAGATCTCAGCTCCACCTCATAACTGAAACTTATAAACTGAAATAAGGTGACTTAAGTTTATAATTTTATTTTAGAATATAAACAAGATGACCTACTTAAACACTCTTAATATACCAATAGCTTCAGTTCCACGAATCTGGTGAACCTAGGAATACCCAGCTCCACCAACTCCACCAACTCCACGAATCTGGCCAAACACCCCCTAAGTACTCAAATTGTAAATATCATAATATTGTTGTTGAAAGGATCTCCATATTTTACCCTCCAAATACACGTATACAACTATATTATAGCGGAGTTCCTACTCCCTCCGGTCACAAATAGTAGTCGGTTTGGGATGCGTGCAGTCAAACTTTTAAAAGTTTAGCTATTTATATCTTTTTGAATATTTAGATTGGATGGATAAAAATCATATGTGTAGATTCGTCTCGAAACGTACTTTCATAATATTATAATTTTATTGGATTTTTCAAATATATTACCATAGAAATTAGTGGTCAAAGTTGAGTTTTGGGGACCGTGCCGATGTCCAAAACGACTACTATTTGTGACCGGAGGGAGTATATGCTAAATTGCTAGAGAGTATGTACACTAGCTGGCAGCACCGTAGCAGTCCAGCCTTTAGGCAAGTCGGAGCAGTAGAGTGGCCCACAGCTCCGTCCTCAACTCATCGTCTCTCCGTTCTAGCTCCCCCACCCTAGACCATGGGCAACGGCGATGTGCCCGTGCCTCCTCGGTTCCTCACGTTGGTGCTGGTTGTGCCCTCTCCCTGGCTCAGCGGCGCCTTGCCACCCACCTCCCATCTTGTTGCATTGTGTTGCTGCCAAGCACCTAATTAACTAGGAGCCTAATTGCTTCTTCGATCGGAATGGAGAACGTGTGGTGGCCTATGGAAGTTTAGGGTGGATGTGAGACTGCAATTAGGCCTTGTCGGCTCAGGCAAATACCCACAAATCCTTTCCCCAGTGAGCCTTTTCTTCCTCCTCCTCTAGATCACCCAATCGAGTATGGATTATGGAATCGAGCGCTTAGGCCATGGCCACGTCGGGCGTGGAGTTTTTGAAAATTTTGTAGTTGTTTAGCCCTTTTTTTTTTGTGCGTGTCAGGTTCCCATTCAAATAAAATTATAAATCCAACTCTTTCATGATCACAAAAGGATCGAAATACAACACGTATCACCTGTCACGATTAAGAGTGGCTAGATTTGTAATTTCTTCCCAATAAGAGGCTAGCTTGAAAGGGGGAAAAAAATTTAAGCCATGGGCCAGAAGAAATTTGGCCTCGGGCGTGTGTGGTGGTGGGCCAGGGCGCCTGGAGATTCGGGTCCCAGCGCTGCGGCCTGATAGGCTGAGAGTCGAATAGCTTGGCATGCATGCCGCCTATTCGCGGTGAAGGTCTGATGGGACGCCTCCGTTTTTTTTTTCCTCGCTTCCGCGGCTGCGCCCCTGGGCCCGATTCGGCGCTGTCTCCTCGCGACGCGGCTGGATTCGGGCGGGGAGGAGTGGTCCGCTCCTCGTGTGGCCGTGCAGTCGTGCAGGGATCGTATTGGCCCCACCGTACTCGCCACCGGTGCCGGATCGAACCTGCTCGAAGAGGATGGAAGCTCCAACAGTGGCACCATTCTTTTCTTTTGAAAGGAAATAAGGAATCAGCTGGCATTCCGGCGATTTCTAGCACGAACGGGAGAAGCCACCGGCAATTTTGCGGTGCGCAAACGTCTTCTCCTTTTGAAGATTAGTGTACAAGCGTACAGTATCTGACATTGATAAATTATGCTTGTAACTAGTTTAACTTGTAGCCTATGACGAATCCACCGTACACCGATCACCTCCTACGCAGACGGCTTACATACCAGGTAGAAATATAATAGATGGCGCGATTATTCTTTGTAAAACAATGTATAAGATGCATAAAAGTTTTTTTGGATAGAGTGATTTTTAAGGTGGATTTTTTTTGAAGGGTTATGATAAGGTCAAATGGCCCTTTCTTTAACAAACTTTGAGGATGAAAGGTTTCTCACCGCATTGGTATTCATGGGTTGAGAATTTTGTTACTGGGGGAAGTGTTGGCATCAAGGTCAATGATAACATTGGTCCGTACCTTCAGACCCGAAAAGGACTCAGGGAGATCAATTATCCCCCATATTATTTAACATTACCGTGGATATGTTGGTTGTTATCTTAGAGCGAGCCAAGGTGGATGGGATGATAAGTGGAGTGGTACCTCATATAGTGGATGATGAGTTATCCATCCTACAGTATGCTAGGGGTGAAAACGGGTCGGATATCTCCAGCCTGATCCGGGACCGGGTTTGACTATCCGATCGGATCCGGGACTAGATCCGAATACTTGAACCCGGATTCAGGATTGGATCCGGAGCATCCAATATCCGATAAATACGAGACGTGATTCGGATATTTGGATTTTTCCTATTCGGATATCAGCAAGACTAGGTCCATTTTCATCATATTTTTTACATGGTAGCCCATTTATATTAACAATTAGTTGGTTATATTGATCCTCAAGTAGCATATTCTTTCTACAACATCTATCGAGTTTGATTGATATATAATTTGTTACTATAGTCATGTATTCATATAGTTTTAATTCAACATATATTATTCTATATATGCATGCATTATCTGTATATCTTTATCCATCTTCGATCCAAATCCGTCACATATCGCCCCAGATCTCAGTATCCCGAATAACTCCAGATCTCAGATCCAGTATCCAAATAGCTCAGATCCGGCCCGAATTCGGAAAAAATATGGGTTATGATACCGAAAGAGCAATATCTGACCATATCTGACTCGTTTTCACCCCAAAAGTATGCAGATGATACCATTTTATCTGTGGAGCATTTTTTCGAATGAGCCAAAAAAATAAAGCTATTGCTTTGTGCATTTAAACAACTTTCTGGTCTTAATATCAAATTTCACAAAAGTGAACTATTTTATTTTGGAGCTCCTAAGGATTTCGAGACTCAATATGCCCAGCTATTTGGTTGTGAGTTGGGCATTTTTCCCTTTAGATATCATGGCTTACTAATCCATTATTGAAAGCTGAAAATCAGTGAGTGGGAGGGGGTAGAAGAAAGATTTGAAAAGTGAATGAGCAGTTGGAACTTGGAAGGGCAAGCGTTTGTCCGCTGGAGGTCGATTAGTCCTCCTAAATTCTGTGCTTACCAGCTTACTCATGTTTATGTTATCCTTTTTTTTAGATACCACGTGGGGTGCTTAAACGGTTGGACTATTATACATCCAAATTTTTCTAGTAAAGTGAAACCATAATAAAAGTACAGTGTAGCTACGTGGGATATATTATGCTGACCCAAGGATCAAAGTGATATGGGCATTCAAGATTATGGTATCAAAAATATCTGATTACTTAGTAAATGGCTTTTCAAACTACTAAATGATGATGGTGTCTGACAAACTCTCCTCAGAAGAAAGTATCTAGGGAATGAGACTCTTTCTCATGCAGAAAGAAAGCTAGGGAACTATCATTTTTGGGCTGGCCTAATGAAAGTCAAACATCATTTCTTTATATTTTGGTCTTTGCAACTTCGTGGTGGAACCAAATACGATTTTGGTAAGATATATGGCTTGAGAACAACCCCCTCAGTGCACAATATCCTCGACTTTATAGCATTGTTCAAAAAACCATGCCACAATAGCTAAAGTAATATACGTCGTCCCATTTAATGTGTCCATTCATAGAGCCATTAGGGATGTAATTTATTGGCCTGACAGGAGCTTGTTGCAAAGGTTGTTGATTTGCATTTATCACCAGAATGGGAAACTTTTCAATGGAATCAACATCAGAATGGCCAGTTTTCTGTTCAGTCATGTATACATTCTTAAAGCATCAAAATGTTGCAGTACAAACTGACAATTATGGAAGCTTACGGTGCCATTTAAAATAAAAAATCATCTTGTACTTACGTCATGGAGTGATATTGACAAAAGAAAACCTCTCGAAAAGAAATTGGAATGGTCGCAAAAAATATTTTTTTTTGTAACAATGAGAAAACTATACATCTCTTTTTCAACTGTCGTTTTGCTCATTTTGCATAGCGCGTTATACAAGTGGCTTTTAATCTATCACCTCCTAGTAGCATAACCAATATCTTTAAAAACTGGCTATTCGGTTTGGGAAAAGAGTTGAGGGCTCATAGTTTGGTTGGGGCTACTGCTTTGTGTTGACCAATTTGGCTATATCGCAACGATGTGATTTTTAAGAAGACAAAAAAAATTCTATTCCATTGCAGGTTATCTACATTTGCATCAACTAATTGCGATCATGGTTTGTGTTGCAACGTCAGGATGTACGGGAAGTGGTGTTATCGACATGCAACTCACTGGAGATTGTGCTTCGGGATGTCTTCATCAGCCATGGATGGTGGCGGTGTTTCGTGCACCGGCAATACGAATTTATGGTCGGATGGGGTCGCGCGCTCCCTCTCCCCGAATGGTCGACTCAAGGAGTCAGATGATGTATACTGGTTCGGGCCGAATGTCCCTACTCCAGTTCGTTCGGCGTGGGTGTATTGATCTTTGGGTGATGAACAAGGGGTGTACAAGCGAGGCGGGGGGTCGGCTGTCCGATCCCCTTGATGTTTTCGCTAGGGAGTTGTGGCTACATAGAAGACTGTTTTTTCATCGCCCCTCCCTCTCGGGCCCTGCCTCTCCTTATATAGACGGAGGAGGCAGGTTACACGGGAGTTTGGGAAAAACACGAGGAAAGGGCCTGCGCGTCTTGAAGTCTGGTTTCTGTCTTGTCCGACCGACCCCTGCCCGTC
Source organism: Rhipidocladum racemiflorum (assembly GCA_036346355.1). Taxonomy (NCBI): domain Eukaryota; kingdom Viridiplantae; phylum Streptophyta; class Magnoliopsida; order Poales; family Poaceae; genus Rhipidocladum; species Rhipidocladum racemiflorum. The sequence goes on from CM070581.1 coordinate 7,699,497, forward strand.
CCGAGGCAGGGTTGGTGGCTCTGTGATGAGTAGTCTTGCGTAGTGCTGTCCGGATGGCGTATCGCGTGGTGCTCCTGTCAGCCTCGGTGGCTTTAATGGCGCTTGACTTTGCCTTGGCCTCGGGAGTGGGCGTATTCTTCTGCGGTGTGCCAGGCGATGGGACGGGGGCTTGACTTCTTCGGTGGCTCCTCTGACAGTCTTGGGAAGGAGCCGTCTACCCCGACTGAGACGCCAGGGACGCCGCGCACAAGGCAGTCGACACCGGCGTGGGCCCCTCTTGGTTCGTCTTGCGCGGTGGAGCTTTGCCGACCATGACTTCAACATTAGGCGGTCGGAGCCGGCCGACCGCCCGGGATCGGAATCCGCCGACCGTTTAGGGTCGGTCCTGCACAGGTCGGGGTTCGCTCTCCGCGGCCCAAGTACTTCTGCGATCTTTGGGCCTTCGCGCGGTTTGGTCGGCCCGTTCGCGTTCGGCCGGCGAGATAGTCTCATTGGCGGCCTTCTCTGGCGGGGCTTCGGCCTCCCACTCCACCCGTTAAATCGTCAGTCTTTGCACTTCTACGGGGGGGAAGTTCACCACCTGAACCCGAATGGAGTCCTTCACATCGCGGTCTTCATGACGCTGTGCGAGGCTTTTCTGGGGATCGAACCCCACTGGGGACTCTGGCGCCACTTCTTCTTCGCGAGGCCGCCGTCGGGTGCCGCCGACCTTCTTGGCGCCCTGGCGATCCAACTGCGCGCCCGCCGCAAGTCGCTCTACACCGACGTGAAGTTGCCGACGTCCAACCGGGGGTGGCATAGCGAGTGGTTCTACGTCCGGAACATTGACAACAGTGCCCCGGCCTTCAGTGGGAATCTGCCGACGCCGCATCCTTGCTGGACCTGGGGTCCCGATACGAGGGACCGGGCGAAGGTGGATGAGATCCTCGAAAAGCTCGCAGACCTGAAGCGGCGGGGTCTGACGGGCAAGGTGGTCCTCCGTACGTTCATGGAGAGGCGCATTCAACCCCTCAAGGATCGGGCGCGCCCCATGTTCGAGTACACAGGGCCGACCGACCCTGCGAGGTCGTCGGAGCGGGAGCTTCCTGCGTCGGAGGTCCTCGCGCGTGTGGCCGCAGTTTCCATCGAGGGAGATACCGAGCCAGCGGGCGAGGCGCCCGCGCCATTCTCGGCGCAGAATCCGCAGAACTTGGTACGTCTGGTGGCTCTTATTTGCTTTTGCTTTGCTCTGCTCCTTCGCTCCCTCGGTAAGCGCGTTCTTGCAGGGGCTCGGTGGCCTGATCTCCCGCCCCTTGCTTCCGGAAAAGGAGGCGCTGACGGCCGAGCGCCTCGCCAGGAGAGCAGCGACGCCGACCTCTGGCGAGGAAAGAGGCCACCAGACGCTGGAAGAGGAAAGAGCGCCGCAGACCGGTCGCGGCGGCGAGGAGATCTCTGACGAGACTTCGAGTGATGGCGACGAGGAGTCGTCGTCGAGCGAGGGGGAAGCGGTTGTCGGAGACGACTCTGGCGGTGTGGCGGGTCCCAGCCAGCGGCGGCGGCCGTGGTTCCTCGGAAGAGGCTGGGCGCAAGGTTTATCATGCAGAATGCAGACCCCTCACGCCTCCTCGCGAAGTCCGGCAAAAAGGCACGTCGGGTGCGGTTGTTCGCTTCCTCTCGGTAAGTGACTTTACGTGCTCCCGCTTGGTCCTCTCTGGTGCTTCTTCCTTCGTAATTCCTGATCGGCCGCTGTGTGCAGGGGGCATACCAGCGCTGGGAGAGCGCTGAGTCCTACCCCGGCGGTGAGGAGTCGCACTCTTCCGGTCCCATCCGCGGGCGTCTTGGCGGCGGTTGTTGGGAGCGGGCTTTTCGGATGCGCCTCGTGGCAGGTCTGGCTTGGCGAGGGACGCCACGAGGGGGTGCGCAGGAAGCGCCGCCGACCGCGACAAATAAGCAGAAGAAGCTCACGGGCGTGCTTCCGCCCGTTGCCGGGTGAGGCCGGCGGTCCCACCGCCACCCGCGGGGCTGGGACCACAATCGCTTGGCAGATCGACGGAGATGTTCCGCCATCCTTGCCTTCCTCGCACCGCCGATCGCTGGGGTCGGGCCATCGACTGGCCGGGGAAGCATCGTTCGCGGCTTATGACACCGGGCGGGCAAGTTCTCGCCCTCGCTGTTAGCCACCGCCGCTTTGGCGGTCCGAGTGGCGCCGAGGGCGCAGAACGGTTGCCGCAGACGTTCGGCAGCGGGAAGTCGGGACGGGGCGGTCGCCGACCGCCGTGCTGACTTGGCCCGGCCCCGACCCGGCCGGAGGTCCCGTGTTTGTTCTGGACGACGAGGCAGAACGCGCGGATTGGAACGCTTTGGAGGAGGAGATGGGGAGGATCCATGCCGACCTCACTCGCGCCGTTGACGCCGCGTCCAGGGCGAGGAAGTCCATTGCTCAGGAGTCCCGCTCGGTCAGATCGGTAAGTCTGACGGGGATTTGTCTTTCGTGCATCTTTTGACCGGAAACGAGATCGACCAGGCAGAATTTGCGCCGCTTGACATCCCGCGGTAGACAAGTCGATGTTCCTCCGGCTTGCACAGGAGTGCTATAGGGGAAGAGCCGCTCGACGCCGGAGGGCGCTTGTTGCCGAAAGCAAGGAAGGGCCGCCACTACCGGTCGGGTCGGGAAGTCACCAAGCCTTGCGGGAGGCTCGGCCGACTTGTGGAGTCGTTGACCGTCGAGGAGAGAAGGCCAGTCGGCCCTGGCGGATCTTGGCGGCCAAGACTTCTGCGGTCCACGCGGAAGGGTCCGCTCGGGCGGAGGCCACCCTCTTCCGAGAGGAATGCGAGTCGGTCCGTAGGGAGGCCGACCAGCTTCGCGGCGAGCGGGATCTTGCTCGGGGGGAGCTCGCGACGGCGAGGGAGCTTGCCGACCGCGCCGCGTCCGATCGAGAGGCGCTTGCCAAGGTCGAGGAGGAACTTCGCGCCAAAGAAGCCTCCGTGGCTGGTAAGTAGTTCAACCCCTTGGGAGCCACTGCGACGGGCGTCTTCTGACACTGTTTTTGTTCCTGCAGGCCTGCGAAAAAGCCTTAGCGACGCGCTGGAGTCGCGAAGGGTGGCGGTGGAGAAGCGGGATGCGGCGGTCGAGTCACGTGACTCGGCCCTCGTGGACAAGCGGGTGGCGGAGAGGGACGCGGCTGATACGACGGCCGAGCTGACGGTCCTCCATGTGGGCATCCAGGCTGTCTGCGACCGGCTGTTCGGGCTTACTCCGGGCCCCAGCGCCATCCCCGCCATACTTGGATGGGTCCTGGCCAGCGTCGGCGTCGGTGCGGGAAGCGGCGGTGCTTGGTGCTTCTTCGGCCCTGGTCAACACCGTCTCTTATTATGACGGCGTCGATCTTGAGGCGGTTGGGAGAGGCGTTGCTGCTGACCGAAGCGACGAAGAAGTTGACGCATTCATGGCCAGGGTCGATCCGTGCGCCCAAGAGATTGCCCGCCGGATCTCGCCGCGAGAAATCCTCCGTCGGAAGGAGGGAGATGATTAGTTTCTTTTTTTTTGTAGTGCATGTAATGAACACGATCGCCCTAATCGGGCCCGACGTGTCGGGTCGTTTTTAAGTTCTTTTGCCCGTCTACCTCGTGCTTCCTCTGTGGTTTGGACAATCTTACGACCATAGCTGTAGGGCCCGCGGGGGTGCCCTGAGAGCGTAGGTGTTGCTCCAACTCCGTCTGAAGAAATCGCGGGATAGGACAAGCTACCTAGAGCGCTTGCTTCGTGGAGGAGAGGTGCCTGGGTCGGACCGCCTCCTTCGCGAAGGCTCCGCTCGGTCGGTTGGAATGCTGACCTGAGTGGGGGTGCTTCGACCGTCCCTAGCGTCTCTCGCTCGGAGGGCTTGTTTTCCCTTCGTGAGTACCACTTCGAAAACCGTAGTCAGCGGGCGTAAGCCGTAGTACTTTGGACCAGGAAATAGCCACGAGGTGGATAGCCTCGGTCGGTCGAGTACGGCTTAGGTTAACGACTTGTATGCTTTTTAACGACGGCCTGGGTCGGTCTGTCGATTTGATCAAGATGTCTTCGCCGGGCAACTTCCTTTTTGCGAAATGCTACTCGATAGCCGTGGCCGGGGCTCTAAGCTGTAGCATTTGGTTCGAGGAGGGTGCTACGAGGGAGTTCGTTTGCTCAATCGGCTCGCCGACCTAAATCGAAGGCTCCATCCGACCGGTGCCTGGCCCTTCGCTCAAGTAGCCTCCCTTTGCGCAAAGTGCTACTCTGAAGCCGTGGGCGGGGCGTGGGCTATAGCATTTTGGTTTTGAAGAGGTTACTATGAGGGGGTAGCTCGGTCGGGCGATTCGATCATCGATCTAGGTCGCCGACCCCGAGGTCGTAAGGCAGCCCCGAGTGGTGCGTGGGACCGAGCGTCAGCTGCCACGCGCACCGCTTGAGTTTGCACAATTTTTTTTTTTGAAAAGGATTTAAGTTTTCTTTAGAGATAAGGGCGGATTAACTCGCCTGGGGATCGTCTTTGCTTGAATCGGTGTTGGGCGCCGTCTTCGCGCCGCTGGCGTGACCCCAAGGCGCTGTCTCCGCGCCTCGCACTGCTTGGCTATAAAAGGAGAGGCGCCGGTGCGCTCGTTGCTTTGTCAAGGACCGCCACCAAACGAACTTTCCCTGCGCGCCATGGCGGACCGCAACACTCAGCCCCGCGAGGAAGTGGTTGCCCATCAGGCCTGGCTGCAGGAGGTGGCGGAGGCTGAGGCTGAGGCTGTTCGTGAGGACGTACGGCGAGTTGGCGTCCTCGTCGTGGGCGTTCCCCGACTTCGGGAAGTGAGGGCGCCGCTGCTGCGGGCGGTGGTCGAGCGACGTCGCGCGGAGTTCGGCTGGCGGGGCGCACACCAAGATCGTAACGGGCGGTTCGTCCTTGGTTGGGGCGATGTTCCTCCATAAATAAATAAAGCGCTCCTTTGCTCCCTGTTTCTTTTTTCTTTTTTAAGGATTTTGCGCTTGCGATTTGCCCATATCCGTGGTTTTTTGGGATCGCAACGGATCCGGCGTAGGTTGGAGGCGGTTGCGCCCCTTGTTCTCTTCGACTTCCTCGCGCCTTCCCACCAGCTGGGCTTCTCCTCGCGTCGCGCCAGAATGTGTGTTTGTTACTGGAACGGGACGGCCCGACCAATTGTGGGTCGGTTGTCCTTGCATTCGTGGTCTTTGCGACGGGCAGAGTACTACTTCGGGACCTCGGCTTTCGGGGCGGATGTCGCAGTACTTGCAGTAGGTCAAAGACGAGAGAGAGAGAGTGAGCACTCGGTCGGTCGTCCGAGAGCTGCGGCTTTCTTTGCTCAAGTATTTGTCGAGTGGTAACAAGGAGGGGAGAGGTTGATTACGAATAGAACTTTCTCAGCTTCTCTATGTTCCACGCATTAGTCACGAGATTTCCTTCAGTGTCCTTGAGGCGGAAGGTGCCGGGTCGGAGGACTTCTGCGATGGTGAAAGGGCCCTCCCAGGGCGGGGAGAGCTTGTGCCTGTCCTTCACGGATTGGACTTGACGCAGCACTAAGTCGCCGACTTCGAATGAGCGGCCGCGGACCCGTCGGCTGTGGTAGCGACGCAGCGCCTGCTGATATTTAGCCGACCGTAAGACCGCGACATCTCGAGCCTCGTCGAGTTGGTCGAGGTCATCCTGCTGTTCCTCGGTCCCCCGTGCGCTGTCGTAGTTCTGCACTCTTGGCGCACCGTACTCGAGGTCGGTCGGGAGGACAGCCCCGCTCAACACCAAGAAGAAAGGTGTGAACCCGGCCGACCGGGTTGGTGTGGTTCAGTAGACTCTAAAGGATCGCGGTAGCTCTCTGCCCACCGCCCCGCGAATTTCTTGATCGGCCGATCAAGATTCGGCTTGAGTCCTGGAGGATCATGCCGTTGGCTCGCTTCGGCCTGGCCGCGTTGGCGAAGTGCGCCATCGCCGCCCAGTCAACTCGGATATTGAAGTCGTCGCAGAACTCGAGAAACTCCTTCCCTGTGAACTGCGTCCCGTTGTCGGTGATGATGGAGTTGGGCACCCCGAAGCGGTAGACAATATCGCGGAAGAAGCCTACTGCCTGCGCCGATGTGATTTTTGCCAATGGCTTGGCTTCGATCCACTTTGTGAACTTGTCCACGGCGACGAGTAAGTGAGTGAAGCCCCCGGGCGCCTTTTTGAAGGGCCCGACCAGATCGAGCCCCCAAACCGCGAAGGGCCACGTGATGGGGATTGTCTGCAGGGCTTGCGCGGGAAGGTGCGTCTGCCTGGCGAAGAATTGGCATCCATCGCAGGTGCGGACGATTTGGGTCGCATCTGCTACGGCGGTCGGCCAGTAGAAACCTTGTCGGAAGGCTTTTCCTACCAAGGAACGCGGCGCGGCATGGTGCCCGCACACCCCGTCGTGGATGTCCAGCAGAAGGTGCTTCCCTTGGTTGGTCGGAATGCACTTCTGAAGGATTCCGGACGGGCTCCTTTTGTAGAGGGCGCCTTCGATCAGGACGAAAGACTTAGTCCGCCGAGCGAGGCGCCGAGCCTCGGTGGTATCGGCGGGGAGCGACCCGTTCGTCAATCGATCGACAAACGGTTGCCTCCAGTCGGTTTCGACGCTCAGGACGCCCAAGTTCGACCCAGGCGGGTGAGCATCTGGCCGAAGATCAGCGGGAGCGCCCGTCTTCGGGGGGTCGGTGGCGCCCTCAGCACTCGGGTCCAACCGGATTGATGGGTCACGAGGTCGGAAACGAAGATTCCAGGGGAACCGGCCCTTTCCTGAGGCGAGGTTGGCGAGGAGTCGGCTTCACCGTTATAGCGTCGGTAGTCGTGATGGAGCTCGAAACCCTTGAACTTCTCCTCGAGCTTGCGGACCTCCAGCGATGGCGGCCATCCGAGCGTCCACGGGGCTCGGTGGCTTTCATCACTTGGTCGACGACCAGCCTTGAGTCGCCGTGAACGTAGAGCCGTCGTCGTGCGCCAGTCGGCGGCGATCCGAAACCATTGACGAGGCCGTGCTCGCGACATTGTTGGTGGCGTCGAATAGTAGGCGGATGGCATACCGAGCTTGTTGCCGAGTGGGGAGATGATGACGACCCGCGCCGGCCCGTTCTTGGTGTAAGACCCATCGAAGTACATCGCCCAAGACTCGGGTCCTCGACCGCTGCAGGGACTTGCGCCTCGGTCCACTCGGCGACAAAGTCCGCCAAGACCTGGGACTTGATCGCCGTCCTGGGGACGTACGATATGTCGAGGCCGTTGAGCTCGAGAGCGCACTTGGCGATTCTTCCGGTAGCGTCGCGGTTGTGGACGACTTCTCCGAGCGGTGAGGAGGTTACCACGGAGATGGGGTGTCGATCGAAGTAATGGGCAAGCTTCCTCTTGGTGATGAGCACCGAGTACAGCAACTTCTGTATCTGGGGATATCGGACCTTTGTTTCGGAGAGCACCTCGCTGACGAAGTAGACCGGCCTCTGCACCTTGAAAACGCGGCCTTCCTCCGCTCGCTCCACAACAAGTGCCGCGCTGACGACCTGAGTCGTGGCGGCGATGTAGAGGAGCAAAGGCTCCTGTGGCTCCGGGGCGACCAGGACCGGAGGTGAGGTCAGAAAGGCCTTTAGTCGACTAAAGGCTTCCTGAGCTTCGTTGGTCCAGAAAAGTGGTCGGACTTCTTCATCGGCTTGTAGAGTGGCATCCGCGTTCACGAGGCGGATACTGGCGACTTAGTGCCGCGAGGCATCCCATCAGCCTTTGAACTCCCTTTAGATCGTTGATTGGCCCCATCCTTGCGATAGCGGAGATCTTATCTCGGTTGGCTTCGATGCCGCGCTCGGAGACGATGAATCCCAGCAACTTGCCCTTGGGGACCCCGAAGACGCATTTTTCGGGGTTGAGCTTTATGCGAAACCGTCGGAGGTTCGCAAAAGTCTCCTCCAGGTCGGCGATGAGGTCATCGGCCTTCCTGGTTTTGACAACGATGTCGTCGACGTAGGCTTCGATGTTACGGCCAATTTGGTCTGAAAAGCACACCTGCATACACCGCTGGTACGTGGCGCCTGCGTTTTTCAGACCAAAAGGCATCGTGACGTAACAGTACGAGCCGTACGGGGTGATGAAGGAGGTCGCGAGCTGATCGGACTCCTTCATCGCAATCTGGTGATAGCCTGAGTAGGCGTCCAAAAAAGAAAGGGACTCGCACCCGGCGGTGGAGTCCACGACCTGGTCGATGCGAGGTAATGGGAATGGATCTTTCGGACAGGCCTTGTTGAGGCTCGTGTAGTCAACACACATTCTCCATTGCCCTGACTTTTTCTTTACAAGGACGGGATTGGCGAGCCACTGGTGACGCACCTCCCTTACAAAGCCGGCGCCCAAAAGTTTGGCGATCTCTTCCCAATGGCCCGACGCTTTTCTTCGTCGAAGCAGCGCGGCGGCTGGCGGCGATGCAGATCCGTCGAATGTTCAGGGAGTGCTCGGCGACCTCCTTTGGAACTCCTGGCATGTCCGAGGGTCTCCAAGCGAAGACGTCTCGGTTTGCTCGGAGGAAGTCGACGAGCGCGTCTTCCTATTTGGCGGCGAGGGCCCCGACCCGCACGATCTTGGTGGGGTCTTCGGGATCAACAAATGACCTCCTTCGTATCTTCCGCGGACTTGAAGGAGCTAGGCCGGCCGGTGGAGTCGGGGCGGATTCGGGGCCTTCTCCTGGAGCTGGGCGAGCTCGGCGGAGGCGACAACCGCTGAGGCCAGCTCACAACTTTGCCATAGCTGTAGGCGAAGCCGAAGGATGCGCCACTGATGACACCTTGCGGCCCTGGCATCTTCACTTGAGATAGGTGTAGTTGGGGACCGCCATGAACTTCGCGTAGCAAGGCCGCCCCAGGATGGCGTGATAGAGCCGGGAAAGTCCACAACCTCGAAAGTGAGGCTCGGTGCGGAAGTTGTCCGGCTCCGAAGGTAGCAGACAGCCGACTGTCAAGGGGTGGGCCTGTTGGCCCGGTACGACGCCGTGGAAAGGCGCCTTGCTCGGCCGAAGGGCGGAGCGAGGGACTCCCAGGGCATCCAGGGTCTCAACATACATGATGTTGAGACTGCTGCCGCCGTCCATGAGCACCTTGGTCAGGCGCTTCGTCCCCACGATGGGGTCGACGACGAGCGGGTAGCGTCCCGGGTGCGGGATGTGGTCGGGGTGGTCGGTCCGATCGAAGGCGATCGGGCACTCCGACCACCTTAAGTAGGTGACGCGGCGGGGTAGCCGTGTGAACCTCTCGGGCGAAGCTTCAACCGCCGCTTGTCGGCATAGCACTCGCCCCTCCGAAGATCATGAGGCGGCCCGTCGAGTGTGGGAACTTCGTCGGCGGCTCATCGCTTTCGCCGCTGCGTCGAGCCGGGTCGCGCTTCTTCCCTTACCCCGCGACGTCGTGGGGTTTCCGGAGAGAAACCGCTTCAAGACTTCGCAGTCCGATACTTGTGTTTGACGGATAGTCGTGGTTCGCACGGACTATCCATCGATTTCTGAATCGGTCGGGCGTCTGCCGAGCCTGGCTGTTTGGCGGTCGGTCGGCTTGCCGGCGACCATTCACCTTCGCGCCACTGGCTTCCCTTCCGCTTTCTTTTGTCGTATGGCGGTCGAGGGGGCGCTGCCCGAGGTCGGCTGCTTTGTGGGCCGCCTTCCTTCGAAGATGGCCCCCACGGCTCCTCGCCGGAGGCGTGATTGGTGGCGATGTCGAGGAGCTCCTTGGTGGTCCGGGGTTTCGCACCCCAACTTGTGGACTGTGGCCTGCACGTGGTGCCGTAGATGAACGCCCCGACGACGTCGGCGTCGCGGATGTCGGGGAGCTCGTTGCACTGCTGGGAGAAGTGGCGGATGTAGTCCCGGAGGGTTTCCCCCGGCTGCTGCTTGCAGCTCTTCAGGTCCTAGGAGTTGCCAGGGCGTTTGTAGGTGCCACTGAAGTTCCCCGGACTAAAAGGTTCGTCAGGTCGGCCCAGCTGCCGACGGTGTCTGCGGGCAAGTACTCGAGCCAGGCTCGAGCTGAGTCCGCAAGGTAGATGGGGAGGTACTGGATGATAAAGGAGTCGTCCGTCGCTCCCCTTCGGCAGCGAGCGGTAGTCTTCTAGCCAAACATCGGGTTGGTAGCCCCTGTACTTGGCTATGTTGGTCGGAGCCCTAATCTGTCGGGAAGTCGGCGTTGCGGATGTGGCGGGTGAACGACGCCGCGGCCCAGGACCGTCGAATCCCGGTCGGGATGGTTGCGTCGCCCGCCATCGGCGACTTGCGAGGGCGCCGCCATCGGTAGCTCTCCTTCGCGCCTCGAGGGTGGTGCGAAGATCATACTTATCCCCAGGCGATGACGCACCGGGTGTATGATGCCTGGGGAGCTCGTGGAAGCGGGGCCGCCTCTACCGGGCTCCATCGACCACCTGTGAGGGGAGTGGCCCAGCGGCCGAGGTGGCGCCCGTCCGTCGGGAGCCGAGAACCTTGGGCGTGTGAACGACAAGACGCTCTACCAGCCGGAGGTTCGATAGGTGGCCTTGGCTTCGCTCCGTTGGCTCAGCACTCGGAGCAAAGATTGCCGCCGCAGCAATGTTCTGGTTGGCGTGAGGGAAGAACGGAAGGTCGTTCGCCTCCCCAGCCAACTGCTGAGGCACCTGACGTGCGCGGGCGCGCGCGCCGGAGGCGGGTGGTGGGCTAGGCCGGCGGCGCTCCAGCTCGGCCTGGAGTTTGTCGAGCTCGGCCTTTCGGGCCTCTAGTTCCTCGCACTGTTGCCGAAGGTCGGCGAAGCGTTGTAGATGCTGTGCGTCGTCTTCCCGCCAGATTCTCCCCGCGCTTCGTCGCGCGGGAGGAGGGTCCCGAGGGTAGCGGGGGTGGAGGATGGCTCCGCCGCACCCGTCATGTTGCACTCGCGGGAGTACGCCCTGCGAGGGGGATACTCTTTGTCAGAGCTAGAGCCGTGGCTGGAGGAGTCCGCCAGCAGGTCGTGGAGGGAAGCCGGCGCGTAGCCGGCCATGGCCACGAGTTGAGAGCTCGTGGAGGGTGGCTCCGCCGCTCGCCGCAGTCCGTAGGCGGTGTCGCCAGGAGCAGCGCCGGCCTTGGCCCAGACGCCGCCCATGCGGCCCATATCTGAGGCCTCGGTGAGTTGCTGAGGCGTCGGCAAGCGCATCGAGCTAAGCGGAGGCGCCGGTCCCGACGGCGGCGGGAATGAGGACAAGCTCTCCCGCCGTGGTGACGATGAAATCGAGGGCGCCAAGCGGATCCGGCCCCTCGACATCGGCGAATCGTGGTGGGAGGAGGCCATCGAGGAGGAGAATGGGAACCGAAGATGAGGATGTCGGTGAAGACGCCGCGAGAACCCCTACCCGCGCGCCAATCAAGGTGTTTCGTGCACCGGCAATACGAATTTATGGTCGGATGGGGTCGCGCGCTCCCTCTCCCCGAATGGTCGACTCAAGGAGTCAGATGATGTATCTTGGTTCGGCCGAATGTCCCTACTCGATTCGTTCGGCGTGGGTGTATTGATCTTTGGGTGATGAACGAGGGGTGTACAAGCGGCGAGAGGGCCATTGTCCGATCCCCTTGATGTTTTCGCTAGGGAGTTGTGGCTACATAGAAGACTGTTTTTTCATCGCCCCTCCCTCTCGGGCCCTGCCTCTCCTTATATAGACGGAGGAGGCAGGTTACACGGGAGTTTGGGAAAAACACGAGGAAAGGGCCTGCGCGTCTTGAAGTCTGGTTTCTGTCTTGTCCGACCGACCCCTGCCCGTCCCGAGGCAGGGTTGGTGGCTCTGTGATGAGTAGTCTTGCGTAGTGCTGTCCGGATGGCGTATTGCGTGGTGCTCTGTCGCCTCGGTGGCTTTAATGGCGCTTGACTTTGCCTTGGCCTCGGAGTGGGCGTATTCTTCATGCGGTGTGCCAGGCGATGGGGGGCTTGACTTCTTCTGGTGGCTCCTCCGACAGCCTTGGGAAGGAGCCGTCTACCCCGCAGACGGACGCCAGGACGCCGCGCACAAGGTACCGGCCTGACACCGCGTGGGCCCTACCGGTTCGTGGCGCGGTGGAGCTTGCTGACCATGAAGCTTCAACATTAGGCTTGAGTCGGCCGACCGCCTCGATCGAATCGCCGACCGCTTAGGGTCGGTCCTCGTGACAGTCGGGTTCGCTCTCCGCGGCCCAAGTACTTTTCTGCAGTGCTGGGCCTTCGCCGCAGTTTGGTCAGCCCGTTCGCGTTTCCGGGCTGATCGGGGTACCCATGGTACGGGTACTCGTCAGATGGCGATTCAGTAACAGGCTGTGTGTGGATTAAAACTTTTGTTTATGTTCGCCATGGCTTGTTGCAACTTTTATGTTAGGGATGTCTTTTTTGATAGCGCTTTCTGCTATAACGTTGTAATAAATGATTGGCTATGTATATATTATGATGCAGAGACTGAGAAATTTAATCTTTCATTATCTAAAAAACCAATCTCCTATGTGATGTGATACCATTTATTTTGGGGTGATGATTGATACCTGCGTAATCTATTATATATTATAAGTTCATGTTATGTATTTTAGAGTTGCTAATAAAAAGAGAAATAAACTATAAATCTAATAAAAATAGAAATAAACTATAAATTCTCACAAAAAAACAAAATATCTTGCCCTTAAGTTGGTGGACTCTAACTAAGTTGATATGTATTTTAGAGCTGTTAAGAAAAAAGATAGATATACTAGAAATTAAATTAACACTCTCGAACGCTAAGTTGATAAGAAGTTATTTAGAATAAAAACCAAAACAAATTAGTGATTGTTTTTTCTAATACCAAACTATGTGAAAAATTAAAATTTTGGTTTTATTTAGAATTAAAAGAAAAATAAAATAAGATAAGGAATTTGTTGTGTGTGTGTGTGCGCGCGCGCGCATGTGAATATGTGAATGAGGAATCAAAATATATTATATTATAAAAGCCAATGGCATGTCGTTTAGGGTCGCTAAAAATGTAGAATATGCTAAAATTCTCAAAAAAATTATTCTTACCATTTATTTGGTAGACTTTTACAGAATATAGGGATTGAAATGATAATACATCGATCAAGCATTGCAATAATGAAAGAAAATAGGTTATTTAAATAAAAAATGTTATGTTATACTATATTTACAATTTTGTTATGCAATTATTTGGATCATATGTGATAAGGATTGGAAAGCATAGCAAGTATTTTTTTTTCTCTTTTCTAATATACTCCCTCTGTTGATAAATATAAAAGACGTATTTTGATTTTGCACATGGTTTGAGGTAGCGGTAAAATTGAGAAAGGCATGAGTGAAAATAACTTATATACCCCTCCTAACTGTCTTGAACGATGAGAGATAATATTTTGTGTGGGTGGTAATGAATAAATGTATATGGTTGAGAGAGAATAAATAGGAGTATAGTAAGGAAGACTAATTAAATCCACATATAATTCTTATATTTCAAAATAAGATCATTCAAACTGTAGTCTTTATATTTATCAACGTAGGAAATATAATATTAAGGTATCATAAACAGAGTTTTGTATCTATCTATTTCCTTAAAAAAACAGAATTATATGTGTATGGACAAGTTATTTAAAAGTGTGTGGACCACCGTTTGCCAAAAAAAAACATGTGCTCGCGCAAAAAGCACTCGGGTTTGTTTTCCAAGTTGCTTAGCAATTGAGTGCTACATGGAACAAAAAGACATGAGTTCCACGCAGAGAGATTCTCGGGTGGAACGGGGCGGGTGGGCCGAATAATTACTCGCCCGTTGGCGCCTACAGCTGGGCCCCGCTCGTCTCGGCCACGAGATTCCTTCACCTGTCCTGGTCCCGTAGGGATCTGGACCGTCAATTTGCAGTCTCGCTCCTCTCTCCTGCGCTCCGAGGTAGCCTTTTGTTTCAGTTTTTGGACAGTTTCTGTTTTAAAAAAAAACTAAATTATTTACCGAACGGAAGGATTCTGAATAGCTTCTCTGAGAATCAAAAACTGATTTCTATATAGAAAGAAGCTGGTTGAAACCTGATTCTCACTGATTCTCGCCGGCTCGGTCTGAAACCTAGAAGTTGTATTTGGCTCGGCCTGGTTCTTCCATAATCAGAAACAGTTTCTCCCATAATCAAAAATCTATAATTCAGAAGCTGAAACGAACCGGGGCTTAGTCTGGTTCCAGGCGCCATCGTGCTTATTAACGCCGGTGCTTGTGTCGTCCAACCTATACCCGATTTTGTCTCGTAGCTTGCAAGGAACAGCTTGAACTTAGCAGCAGGAACTTCCCACGACTCGTAGAGCTTAGTTATCTTCTTTATTTACCGCTGAAGATAAGAGCTTTGCTCCTTAGAAATGCAGAAGTCAACCAATGGTTTACAGCGACAGTACACCGCTCCGCCGGTGTAGAATTTCACCGCGCTCTGCAATTCTGGGTTCGATATTCCCAGTCCGCCTCACGCATGCAACACGAGGGAACCGTACATGCGCACCAGTTCGCACCAACCGGCCACCGACTCAACACTCACCGCCCAGCAGACAGGAGTACAAGATTAGATGATGTTCACCGGCTACTATCTACTGCCGGCTCCTGCGGGAGTAAGCCAAACCCATGTGCTTTATTTAAGCACAAAGGAGGAGGAGTTAGCCCTGCTTGGTAAGGTCTCAGATTCTAGTGAAACTTAAACGGTTTTGAAATTCTTGGTAGAAACGTTTCAGGTAAGATTCTGTGTGAATCGAGTGGGATGGGGTTGAGACTGATTCAACCACAGAGTGGAAAAAGAAGAAACAATCCGAGAAGAATCGTTCTGAGCTTTAGCTCATTTAGTTGGAACCTAGTAGGAACGGTCCGGTTCCAAGTTATCAAATGTGACCTTAGCATTAGCATCACATCGCGCACATGCATGCATTGTCACTGGTGCCTTGGTGAGTTGCTGGTGCACAAAAGATCACTCTTGGACAGATTTAAATCGTGTTTCGTCGAGCAACGAGAGATATAATTAAAAAGCCTATCGTGGCTACAAAGAGATTTAACAAATATAGTATAGTGGAGCTATCATGGATGCAAAAATAACGAAAATAATAATTAATATAATGGCTATAGCGAGTGTAGTTGTGTTCGTAGAATTTTATCCAATCAGCTAACATTTTATAACTGAAAAAACTTCGGACTATTTAAATCACTTCTCTTTGATGAACCATGAACCGACACATGCATGCCACTTGATAGGAGTGGCATTTTATCAATTTTTTCGTCTATCATGTGCCCGATGGGGAATCGGCTCTGTCCGATTTTTTTTTTTTTAAATTGGCCAAGTGCCCCACACACACGCAGCCTCCGGCCCCTTACGAGTCCGCTTGAATCCGAGTAGGCGGGACGTACAACCGCGTCCCCAACCAACTAAGCTAAACTCTGTCCGATTTGGCCACCCTGCTCAACGGGATAACATAAACGAATGATCTCGTAAATATAAAGTCGAATTATTTTCCTCGTTCAAGCACGAACGAGATCGTAGATGATCCTACCACACCTTCACAGTACACGAAGAATAAGTACCGTATCATTTGGAGGTTCCGATGCGATTTGATATGCAATGTGCCCATGTTTTTTCTATGGGAATCAGTCGATAGTGTTTTTTACTAGGAATAAAAAACGAGACCTGATCCACAACGGAACAAAAGGCCATGCTAGCTGCAATTTCTTCGGTGATTACATTTTGAAGAACATGCGGTCAGCTGTTCAAACGAGTTGCTTGCTTCCTCGATCGATTAAGGGCCCTTTGAAACCAAGAGATCGCATAGTGATTTCGTAGGAAACAGTTTAGTTCATGTAGGAATATGAAAAAAAAATCCGGCGTTACAAGCGTTCCTTTAACATACCAAAATTTCACAAGATTTGTGTCCAAGTTGATCTTCATCATTTTCTGGATTTTTGTTGGAATTTTTGCACTTCAAGAAAATAATTTTCAAATAACTTAGTTATGGTTTGTGAATTTTAGATTCAAATCATCTCATAGTCTAAATTTTTTTTATTCAAGTTTAAAATAGTCCAAAGGACTTCTCCAAAAAGTTTTATAAAATTTTGAATTTAATTAATTCTTCTGAAAAATCAAATACTAGATTCTTTATTAAAACAAAATTAATAAAATAATTTTTAAGATAATCATAGGATTGCTTATGCACTGAAAATTTCACAAAAACACTAGCACTAGCTCAAGGTCATCCTAAATTTTTTTTTATAAATTTTGGAGCTATTTTGCTATGACTAGAAATTCAGAACAGATCTCTAACTAAAACCAAAATCCAAATTCAATTCCTTGTTCTGCTGACAACTCGATCCCACATGTCGGCCTCTATTTTCGCTGACATGCTAGCCCTGTCTGTTAGGAGCTCTCTCTCTCCCCCTCTCCTTTCTCTGACATCCAAACCCCCTCGTCAACCCTACCCTCGCCCACGCCGTGAACGCACACAAGATCTCGATGACATGTCACTGCCTTGCCTTGCAGCCTCACCACCAACTTCTTCCATGCCTCGCGACGCCAAGCATGCCAAGGTGAAGCTTCGGGACTTGTGCACCACTCTGCTGCGTGTGCCATCAAGCGTGCCACCAAGCCATCACCTCGTCCCGTTGATCCCATCTTTTCCACTAACGTCTCTGGATCCCTACATCGCCGCCACAGATCTCTGCAATGTCCTCTTCTCCCTATCTACCAAACCGCGCTCACGAGCTCACGCCAAAACCTCATCTCTGTAGCTATAAAAGGCTCACCATGGACGCCCTAGCACCGTACACACCCCTGCATCTCTTTCTGCCCAAAACAAGCACTCTGCACCGACGTGTACCACCATTATCACCGAGAAGCTCTCTGAGCAAGTGAAACTCAATTGGCTTATTTGGCGAGCCCTTCCTTAATTCTTTCAATCCAGAGCACCCTCACGATCCTCTAAGCTTGTTCCCCGCCTCGAATGCAGCCCAAGATTCCCAAAGCACTGCCATCGCGACCACCTTCTTTTCCGAGCACGGTCAACATCGTCAAGCTTTCTCGGCGAGTCTCTGTTACTACCAAGCACAAAAATGGAGTCTGTATACCTTATTGATGCTTTCCCCTCACATGCTTGAGCATGATAACACCTATGCTCCTCTCTATGCTAGCCACCATTAGCGCTGCCACTCAGCTCAGCATCTGGCAAACTACATTCACCTCCTGCCACCACCAATAGTTCCCCTGGACTCCCTTAGGTTCCCTCTAGACAACCTGACCACTCACTTAGCACAATTCATCGCCGTTTATAGTCGGCGAGCCTCCGCCCTGTTGTGAGTCTATGACAGGCGGCCCCACCTATCAGGCACACAGGCACAACTTTCTCACAACACTATGAGTCACTGACATGTGTTCGCTAGCTGTCAAAAAAGTTATTAAGTTAGGAAATAATCTAATTAACCTAGTTTTAAACTTATGTGTCACTTACATGTGAGCCAACTAGATTAATAGGTTAAATTAAAACCCAAAACGGTATTTACGATAGTGATTCACTTTCATGTGGACATATCAGTCACTTCAAAATCATGTCAAAACTAAGAAAATGAGAAAGACGCTTTCGGTTCATATGTAAATACATTTATTCTATTGGAAAGCATATTTTTCCAACTATACGTTTTTGATGTCACCATCTTTTCTGTTTTAAGTGACTTAAAGCTTATTCAAAATTCAAATACTAACAACTTTTGTAAATGAATTCCAAGTGAAACTAGTTTTTAATTTTTTTTTTCTAAAATCAAGATCTTTTCATTTCTATTAAAAGTTTTGATTTTGGTCTCTACTTGAAATCATTCGCTTTGTATTATTACTTGCGATGAACTGTGTGTAGAAACCGACGCTTCGAAAACTGTCATCGTCGATCTCAACACCACTCAAAAATTCAACGAGTATGTCAAGCACCTCCTTTAACCATGTTGATCCTATTAGTTCACGTAAATTATGTTATTTTATTAATTTATGTATGCATACGTGTATTTTCAGTAAATTGCTATATTATGTGTAGCGGCAGATATTCCTACTTATTGCATAGAACTTCCTTAATAAATACATAAATATTAACCTTGAAAACCATAAGTTAAGGGTTCAGGCAATTATTGATGTCAACTCGGTATATTCGAATATGTAATCAATTGCTTAGTCATGCTTATACTTGGAAGAACAAATGGTTGGATATATTATTTGTTCGAGATGACAATTTTGACATACTTGAGGAAATGGTATGAGGTATTTTAATATAAAACCAAAAACTGCAAACTAAGTTTGACGCGGTGAGTTATTGCAATAGTTTGAAGTGTGAGGGATGGAGTTGTACATAGTGTAGGGGGAGAGTTCTCATTCGTTTCAGATTAAAGACCAAACATAGTGTTATATAATCCAAAATATTCAGTGCAACCATGAATGCTATTATGGAGTAGCCTGAACATAATAAGTTGTTTGGGTCTAACTTGCTCGTTGGAAGGACGTAGTAGTACGGACAATCGAGATAGGTTTGCTTGCAGGGGTCTGTCCACACAAAGATGTGGAGCCAACACTTACTAATACAGCGTGTATGCCTTGCTACGGGGAGAAATTGTTATAATGAGGCGTAAACCGTCATTGAGATTATAAATTATATCTATTCAATTTCCACCGCCAGAGTAAGGGTGAAACATTATCGGGCTGGTGCAAACTAGGTTTAGGTGATGTAACCGTTCATGTCATGGTCTCTCGACCACACACAAAGGAAGTGTGAAAATAGAGGCAAAAATGGTTGATCGTGTCCTGTGGGTAAAGATATGCGCCTCCGCAAAGCGTAAAACTTTTTTGAAAAGCTATACTCACGGTCATGAGAGACTTGGTGCTTTGACACTAGTTAGATTTTGTGTTACAATAAAAAGAGTTGAATTGAAAAAATAGTGGAAAGCTTTATGTCAAATTTTATGCCAATTATAGAGGATTGTGAGTTGTTTATATTTTATGGTACATATACTTATTATTTTCATACTTGTCAATTGCTCTTTACAAATTTTGTTTGCAATTTACTATTTGATATTCATGACTAGATCTTGCTTTTATGAAGAAAAAAACATGGTAGAATAGCCATATCTTTTGACATAGTCAAGCATTTACTTATAATTGTGATACACTACAAGTCTTGCTGAGCACAAATATATTTACCCTTTCTTGTTGATATTTTATGGGCAAAGAAGCCAAGATCTCTGACGATCTCTACTATACCGTGGGTTACAGGGATTACAACAAAGAATTTTTCTAGGGACGTATCCTTGTCGGTTAACGGTGGAATATTTTGGGCCAAGGCATACTGTAGGACTTTTGTATTTTTCCGCTGCACTCTATTTACCTTTTGAGGTCTTATTTTATAAACAATATACCATTAATTTATTTGTGATATTGTGTATGGATGTGATGATAATATTATAAATGTGCGTACAAGCCACCAAGGTTCCAAATTTTGTTTTCAGTTCATATCTCGTCACCCTTAGAAATCCAAAATTTCACTGAGATCTCGTTATTTCGGATGAAATCCAAAAAGAAAAATCCAAATTTGATTTTTTTAGTGAGATTTCCGAGATCTCACTGAGATTTACCGAGATCTTGGCGAGATTTGTCGATATCTTGGTGATTTTTAACTGAATAAAAATTGGTCTAAATATCAAAAAAGAAAATTGAAATTTTTTGTGGCTGGTCTTGACATGTGACTAATGTTCCCATAAATATCTTAGATGACGATCAAGCATGAGGAATTTTTAAAAATTCAAATAGTGCTACTGTCATAATAAAAAGGCTAACCGGCAAATTTCAACCGAATGAAAAATGGTGCAAACCATGTTATAAACTTTTGAATTTTTTTGTGGATTGTCTTGACATATCCCTAATATTCCCATAAAATTTTGATATGATGATCAACCTTGAGGAATTTTAAAAAATTCGGACAGTACTACTGAAGGCTGACCGACAAATTTCAACCGAATGAAAAATGGTTCAAACCATATTAGAAAATTTTGCAAATTTTTGTGGATGGTCATGACCCATAACTAATTCTCCAATAAAATTTTCAAAAAGTGCTCGCTTATCAGGCCGAGTGGTGGGCACTGTGTCGGGCTTTTTTGGGCTGGTCCGAAGCACGGCTAGCACGGCCCGACCCAAACCCGACTGGGCACGTAGGAGGGCCGTGCCGTCCCGGCCTGGCACTGTAGCTCGGGCCGTGTCGGGCCCAGCAGCTGGGCACGACGGGCGGCATGGCCGGGCACGTCGGTCCATCATCACGTCTACTGTCGCGACCCGCGGTAAGGCATGGCGCCACTACCGTCGGCCCGTGTTGCACCACGCCGCGATCGTCGGCCGCCGTCTTTGTGCCACGTCGCTCGAAGCCGCGATCGCTGCCGCCGCCAGCGCCTCGGCGCCCTTTCGGCCGCCATGTATGTCGCCTTGCCCGCCGCCGAAGGAGAGTAGGAGCTGGAGCCAAAGGAGGGACAAGAGCCGGAGGGGAGGAGGGAGGAGGCCAGTCGCCGGAGGAGGTCGAGGCGGGAGGAGGCCGTTGAGGCGGCGAGCCAGCGATGCCGCGAGGGGTTGCGACGGGCCAACGACCAGGAAAGAAGCTGTGTCCTGCCATTTGCTGTCGTCCTGCGTGCGGCGCCACGCCAAGCCACCAAAATATTTTCAAGCTATTCCGCATCTTACTGCTTTGCTACTATTTTGGATCCCCGGAGAAAATTATCTGACTTGCATGGCGCCTTCCATGGAATAGGTGAGGCATTCGATCTTGATTTCTCCGATGCCTGTACTCATGTTTATAATGAGTTTTTCAGAGTTTTTGATAAATATTACGACATGTTTGTCACTAGAAGTGAAGCAAAAAGATTTATCTCAACAACGTAACAAGCACGAGGCAGTTCGACCGCTTCAAACATTTGAAAGAAGCTAAAAGGCAAGGCGTCCAGCTCTTCCCAATCGCCGAGCAGGTCGATATGGAATCTACGAGTAGAGCTCAACCACTACCTCGACACGCCTTTGTGGAGATCGACCTTGTGGACGAGGAAAATCAACTCAAAGAATAACGAATGTATTTGCCCCTTGCTATCTCATTTCTCACGGGACGTACTTACGATTTCAGTGTCCTCTGTCTAGTCGGAAACCACTTTCAGTTTGGTAGGAAGGGTACTTGAGCCGAGGAGGTCGTTGTCGGCTTACTGGCCAACAGGCACCCTAAGATTGGGTGCTTGAGAGATTCGGACTGGGGGCTTTTGTGGTAACCGCTCAAAGGTGGGAAGAACGGGATGTTGGGAGCAAGCAAGAAGACAGTCGAGTTTACCCAGGTTCGGGCCCTCCTAAGGAGTAATGACCCTAGTCCTGCTTGGTGGTTTCTTCTGAGTTCAAGGTTCTTACAAGGCTGGGGAAGACGACCTTCTAAGGTTCCGCCAACCAAAAAACAACAACCCTTCTCCCATGCACCCTAGCTCCCTTTTATACTCGGGCTGGCTGAGGCGCATGGGGCTTACAAGCTTGCGTAAAGCAAGCGTCTGACACACTACCACAGTGCATTTAATGCACCCGTCACACTCTCTTACATCACATTTAATGCCTGTCCTAGCCGACTCCTGTCCTAGCCGACTTAGACTTCGTCTTGGGTCCCTTTGTCTGTCACCCCTGCAGGCTCCGCCAGGAGAGAGGGGATGTCGATTCGGAGCCACCCATCATTAATGCGCGCCTGGGGAAGACGCGCCGCCATACCACTGCCTACATATCCTGCAATTAATGCGCACGTCTCGCATTAAATATCCTTGACCCTTCGCCCTGTAGCACAGATTACGGGGTTGATTCTTGGGAACTACGCCCCGAGGAGTGGCCTGAACGCCACCTGTCCTCTTGGCGAGCACCTTTCTTGTCGCTCGAGGAGTGGCTCAACGCCACTGCCCCTGGCGAGCACCTTCGCTGGTCGCCTCGAGGAGTGGCCTGAACGCCACCTGTCCTCTTGGCGAGCACCTTCGCTGGTCGCCTCGAGGAGTGGCCTGAACGCCACCTGTCCTCTTGGCGAGCACCTTCGCTGGTCGCCTCGAGGAGTGGCCTGAACGCCACCTGTCCTCTTGGCGAGCACCTTTCTTTGGTCGCCGAGGAGTGGCTCGAACGCCACTGTCCTGGGCGAGCACCTTCGCTGTCGTCTCGAGGAGTGGCTCGAACGCCACTGTCCTTCTTGGCGAGCACCTTCGCTGGTCGCCGAGGAGTGGCTCGAACGCCACTGTCCTCTTGGCGAGCACCTTCGCTGTCGCCGAGAGTGGCTCGAACACCACCTGCCCTCTCGGCGAGCACCTTTCTTTGGTCGCCCCAGGAGTGGCTCAACGCCACCTGCCCTTCCGGGCGAGAGTACTTAATGCGCCAGTGGGTACCCAGCGTTTAATCTGCCGACAAGAGCCCCGGGCCCACCCAGAGTGTCTTTATTCTTTCCTTTTCTCCGCCGAACGGCTCAATCTCGGTGGGGCCCATAAATGCCCACGCGACGCCGCATCTTTAAAAACTTGCCTCTTTTTCCGGTCCGAGGTGGATCTGCCGGTAGTTCCGTGGCTTCGTGGGACGTGCCCACTTCCTTGAAAAACGCTTTGGTTTTCCCGCATCCGAACCGCCGCGTCTCTTCGACTTTTTCCGCCAGGCTCTCCTTGAATTCTTATAAATAAGCGGCGACGGAGGGGCATGTTCCGTTTTGCTTTACCGCCTCTGCTCCTTCGCCTTAGCTTCCCTTCGCCTCGGTGATTCGATGGCCTCTCCGACTCTGTCCTCCCTCCTTCAACCGTGGAAGAGAACGCCGCCGCTAAATGCTCCAAGGTGATCGCGCGGCGCTCTCACTTATGGCCGGATCGTCGCTCCCCACGGCCAGCCCGGGAAGTCATCTTCTTTGTTCAGGCGATGATGGCGGGCTTGGTCCCGCCCATCTCGGACTTCTACATCGCCGTCCTCAACTTCTACGACATTCACAACATCCACCTTCCCCCTAACTCCGTTGTGCTCCTCTCCGTCTTTGCCCACTTCTGTGAGATGTTTATAGGGGTAATGCCCAATCTTCTCCTTTTCCGCTACTTCTTCTCGCTCCGCGTCAGCCAGGGCTCCAGCATCTCCGGGTGTTGCCATCTGCGACTTAGAGACGGGGCCGTTGCGCGCTACATTCCAATGGAGAACCGATCCAGCTGGAAAATGTGGCGCCACGAATGGTTGTACGTTGAAGACGACAGCGGCATTGAAGCCACAGGGCTTCCACCGAGCGGTGGGCAGACAAATCTGGCCCAGGTATCTCCGGTCGCCGACACGCCCGAGCTACTTGCAATGTTGGCTCGGGTTGATCGGCTGCGGACAACAGGTGGCCGGAGGCATGGTTCTCCGACTTCGTGTCGGAGGATTAGCCCTTTGCGCGCCGCACCGCCCCACTGGCACTACCTGGGCGTGGACGACGGGACTCGGACGGTTCCAGGAGGTAAGCTCTTACGCCTTCCTTCTTCATCATCATTCTTTTTTTTTTAACATCGCCTTCTTCTTCTTTTTGCTGTGTCAGCCGTGGGAGAGCTGGACGCCGCGCAGATCGCTTCCTGGATGGGGCGACTGGGCCAGTCGAGCGACGTTCCACCCTTCCCCGAGGCTGCGCTTCCACTCTGCGACATGCAGCCTCTGGATCGGGCGGGGATCGTCGAGCGATGCCCAAGATGGACGCCATGGGGGCGCCCATCATCGCCCATCAAGGGCCCCTGATAATCCGCGGCACTCCTTCGGTGGCGGCCAGGGAGGAACAAGCGTCTGCCGACGACATCGCTTCACTGAACGCCCACCACCACGGCTATCGGGGCCATCTTCGCTGGCCGCCGCTGATCTTCACAGCACTTCGCCTCGGGACTTCCTCTCACCGCGGGGCTCTTCATCAACGGCCGCGACGCTTCCGCCTCGCCATCACCGCCAGATTCAGTTCACAGCGCGCCGCCGGCCGACCAGCGCGCTTTTCCTCCATCGCCACCGCCACCGCCGGCGGTGCCGACGCCGGCGCTACGATGGCGGACCGACGGCCAGCGACCTCGTCGCCACGCCACCGCCGGCGGCTGATCACGCCGCGCTGGGCAGGGACTCCACCGCAGCGACCTCCGCCGCCACTATCACCGCCACGGCCGACCCGCCAGCCAGCGATGGTGGACTCCACCGCCAGCGACCTCGTCGCCTACCGCCATCGCCGGCGGCCGATCCCGGCGCCGATGGTGGACCACCGTAAGACCTCGCCGCTATCGCCACCGCCGGCGGGCCGATCGCCGGCCGCCGATGGTGGACCCACCGGCCGCAAAGATCTTCAGCCGCCACCGAGGCCGCGGTGCCTCGAGGGGCTGGTTCTCACTCCGGAGTGCCTCGGTTTCGAGGCCTCGGCCAGTACTGAATCCTTGAAACACACAAAAAGAAGGACGGTAAAAATTTTTAACTTTCGAATGGAGCCTTACCTTTGCCTGCTTTTGCTTTTTCCAGGGCACCGCCATGAGACCCCAGTAGCTCTTGCGGGCGATCGGGCTGAGGTAGCGACGGAGCAGGCGGTGATCCGCCAGACAAGAAGAAGCCGGCGAACAAAGATGTACCGAGCCAGGCCGGCCGCCAGACAAATTTCAGAGGCGCTGGGCCACACACTCCGGATCCTCCCGCAGACTGCTCTTCTGACGCAGATGCACTGCTGGCCGCCCTTGGACAGCTCTACTCCCACACCAGCCACCGCCTTACGTCGAGCAAGCAACGGCTGGCCGACGCCGCCACTGAGATCAGCCGCCTCCGGCAGGAGGTAGCTGATTTACATGACCGGATGGAAAGGCAGGAGCGAGAGCTGGTGGGGGAGCGGGAGCGGGGGGCCGCTCGCGCGGCCGAGCTCATGGAAGAGCTCGAGGCGCAATGACACACACCGCATCCCCGAGGCGACACTCTGCAGATCTTGAGGTACGCTTTGACCGGATGGAGGATGCCTCGCTCATTGGGTTGGTGCAAGCAAGCGCCATCGAATGTGGCGCCGCACTACGCCGCTTTCGATCGGATCGCGGACTTCACCGCCCGGCTTCCGCCGCTGGCCGACCGGTCCACCCAGGAAGGACGCGCGATGGCGGCCGCTCTGCGACGTTCGTTTTGGCGTCTTTGCGCGTCGAGGGACGCCAACTTTGATCCTCTGCCGCCCGTGATTGAAGGAGATCAAGCGGAGGCGGAGGCGCGGTGCAGTACCGACCACGCCGCCGCCACCGAGATGGCCAACCCTGCGCTGGAGGACGCAGCAGAAGAGGTGGCACTGGCGCTGGACGTCGGGCCCCTCGCGGAAGACCCTGCAGTAGCAGCCGCAGTGGCGGACGAGGAGGAAGAAGGATAGGATAACCTAGACCCTTCCCCCCTTTTCGCCTTCTTTTTCCTTTTAACTTGCTGTCCTGCAACAACTTTTGTAAAGCACTTTCATGGAATAGACATAACACTTTTTAGACTTATTCAGCAATGTTTAACTTGTCTTCTTAGCCTTCCACCTTACTGACCGCCAGCATTAACTTGAGTGCTACTGCCCGGCTTAAGGCTTAGAAGGAAAAAAGAAGGGAGTAAAGTATCCCTTGTGTCCGGGCGATTCTTTTCTCGTTGCCTTACAGTCCTGCAAACAACACGTACCCTTGTGGCCTCCGCGAAGCGGTTCTGATGTAAGACGTGACAGGACGTAGGCTTTTGATAGCAGTGTTTAAATCGCCAGCCCCCACGGGGACACCCGGAGTGTCATGACCGTGTCGGGAGCTGAGTTCAAACCAGCCGCCCAATCGCCCAATCCTGTTCGTCGCACTTACATAGTGGTCCCGCCTTTGCCGCTTTGCGCCACAGGATCGAGCGGACTAGAGTGATCGCACGAACACTTCGCCACAAAACACAGAACCAGAAAGGCATGAAGTAACGGCTAAAAATAACGGAACTTAATACTTAATTTACGAACAACGAGTTATTCCCGGCTAGTCGAGCGGCCACAGGCATGATTCGACCAAGCACGAGGAACAAAACACGAAACTTACAACCGCTCAAGGGTAGAACTTGGCGCAGTTCTCTATATTCTGCGAGTTCGCCGATTCCTCCCCGCCTCATTAGCCAACTGACCGCCTCGGTCGAGAGACTGAGACCACCTTAAACGGGCCCTCCCACTGGTGAGACAGATTGTGCAACCCGACTGCGGCCCGAATCTTTCGCAAGACCAGTCGCCCATCGCCGCTGTTCTCTCACCGACCGGTGGCGTGGTACCTCCCGAGGCTTTGTCGATACCGAAGCGCAGCAGGCCGCACGATCCTCGGCTTCTTCCAGGAGATTGTCGTCGTCTTTGCGCATCTATTCCTGATCTTCTTCCGCGAACGCAGCAACGCGGCGACCCAAATGTCAATTCTCGAAGGGAGGATACCTCTGCTCCGTAAACCGTAAAGAATGGAGTCTCTCCGTGCTTGGTGGGAGTGGTCCGAGTGACCACAAAGATCGCCGGAGTTCTTCAACCCACCGTGAGCCACGCCGGTGAAGTCGATCAAACGCCCGAGTCTTGAGGCCCTTCAAAGACGCAAAGTGCATTGGCTCGCTCGACTTGGCCGTTGCTTCTTGGATGGGCAACGGAGGCAAAGCAGACCTTCGTGCCCATTTCTTCGCAAAGTCCGTAAAAGCGGCGCCGTGAACTGGGCGCCATTGTCGGTGATGATACGGTTGGCGACCCCGAAGCGGGCGAAGATCCCTCGCATGAACTTGACCGCGGCTGCAGCGGTAATGGTTCTCACGGCTTCAGCTTCCACCCACTTGGTGAACTTGTCAATGGCGACGAACAGATGAGTGTAGCCTCCTGTGGCCAGTGAACGGACTCAGATATCCACTCCAGACCGCGAAGGGCCATGAGAGCGGGATGGTTTGCAGAGCTTGGGCTGGTTGGTGGATTTGCTTGGCGTGGAACTGGCATGCCTCGCATCTCCTCACCAGCTCGCAAGCATCCTGGAGGGCAGTTGGCCAATAGAACCCGTGGCGGAAAGCTTTTCCCACCAGGTTCCGACTGGAAAAATGGCTCCCGCACACGCCTCCATGGATATCAGAAAGCAAAATGCTTCCCTCTTCCCGAGTGATGCACTTGAAGAACTCCGTTTCCACCCGGCGATACAGTCCCCATCTACCAGGGTGTAGCGCTTGGCCTTTCGCGCTATCTTCTCGGTGACGCATCATCGTCGGGGCATACTTGATCCCGCAGTAGGCCAGGATCGGGTCCATCCATGTGCCTTCCCGGTCAAGCACGGCGACCACAGAGTGATCGTCCGGGTACTCCGCAGCCACGCAGCGTTTCCACCGGTGCCACCTTTCCTCCTGCAACGTGGTCGGGCGGCGCCACCATCGTCCCCACCGTAAGCGGGGGTTGCGATAGGCGGCGTCACCTTCCCATCCGAGGTGAGGGCTGAAGCAAAGATCACCATCCTCCCCACCAGAGACGGGGCTGAGATGGACTGGTCGCGGAAGCCTTTCTTCAAAGACTCCGACCGAACAGGGGCTCTTGTCGAGGCGAGCCGAGCGAGCTCGTCCGCTAAATAATTGTCGCCGGGGTATGTGTGTATACCCTAGCCCTTCAAGTGTCTCTCCATCTTTCTAACCTCCGCTGTAAGCCGCCATGACGGGATCGAGCAGTGAAGTCCTTCCTTGCCTGGTTGATGACCAAGAAAGAATCGCCTTTAATCAGAGGGCGCCAGATGCCGATGGTCGCGGCTCGAGCCCGACCAAGAATCCTTCGTATTCCGCAACATTGTTGGTAGCTTTAAAGTCCAGACGACTATATATTTGAGGGTCCTGGCCGGGGAGACCAGAGGAACCCACCCCGCGCCTTCGAGCCTGAAGGATCCATCGAAGAAGAGCGTCCAAAGCGGCGCGCACGGACTTCCTTATCTTCCCATCTGCCGGAGTCCATTCAACAATGAAGTCCGCCGATCTTTGACTCTTGATAGCGATGCGGGGGCAAATTTGAAGCCAAATTCCCCACGGCCAGACCACTTGGCGTCGACCTTCAGCTTCACGATTGTGAAGGATCTCCGCAGAGGATACGAGGAGACCACGGTGATCTCCTTCCTTGGAAATAGTGTCGCAGCCTTTCTTGATGCCACCAAAGACAAAGATACACCATTTTACGGGCCTGGGATACCTAGTTTCAGCATCATGCAAAGACCTTGCTCACATAATAGACCGCGGCCAGACGCCCTCTCGCTCTGCTACTAGTCTTTGCACTCACCGCCGAGGGGCTTGCCGCTACATAAAGGAGAAGCGGCTCACTGTGCTCGGGGCGACCAAAGACAGAGGCGAGGAGAGATACTTCTTGAGATCTTCAAATGCTGCTGGCTTCCGGGAGTCCACTCGAAGGAATTAGTCTTCTTCATCGGCTTGAACAATGGGAGACTTTTCTCCCAGTAGGAGCTATGAACCGACCGAGGAGGCCAGCGACCAACTAAGCCTAATCAAGCCGCTTGAGCCGGACAGTGGCTTCATTCGTTCGATTGCTTCAATCTTGTCCTGATTGGCTTCGATCCCGCGATCGAGACCAGGAAGCCAAGCAACTTCCAGACGACACCCGAACACGCACTTCTCAGATTCACTTTAAGCAAGAGTGCCGAGGTGGGAGAAAGTTTCCTCCAGATCTTCAACCAACCCATCGGCCTTAGCTTTTATCACCAAGTCATCAACATATACCTCCGTGTTCTTCCCAATTTGTGACTTGAATACAATATGCATGGCTCATTTGGTAGGTAGATCCGGCATTCTTCAACCCAAAGGGCATTCGAACATAACAAGACACACCAAAAGAGGTCACAAAGGCCGTCTTTTCTTCGCCTTCTGCGCCATTCTAATCGATGATATCCTGAGTAGGCGTCCCAGAAACATAGAGCTTCACACCTGCCGTGGAATCGACAACGAGGTCAATCCTTGGCGAGAGGGTAAGGGTCCTTAGGGCAGGCTTTATTGAGGCTCGGTAAAGTCTATACACATTCGCCACTTCCCATTGGACTTCTTCACGAGTACGGGGTTAGCCTACCACTCGGGGTAGGCGGCTTCCGCACAACTCCGGCTTGCAATAGCTTCTCCACTTCTTCCCGAATGGCTTCTTGTCGCTCTGGCGCCCGCTCCGGATCTTCTCGTCGGATCAAGTGCGCTTCCAGAAGCGTTGCCAATCGGTGCTCGATCACCTCCTAGGGACCCGGTCATTTCGAGATGGTTCCCAGCGAACACATCTAGATTAGACCGAGGAAGGTGACGAGCGCGTCTTCCTATTTGGCGCCGAGATCGGCGCCAATTCTCACACCTTGCCCGAGCCTTCCTCACCCACGGGGACCACCTTCAACTCACCCAAGGGACTGGTGAAGCGCTGCCTTGGCCGGAGGCGCTCGAGGGGTCTTCCGTGCACGCCGAACAAAGTGCTCCAAATAAGTCTTGCACTTGCTTACCGAGGCGCAAGGCTTGAGCTTGTCCACCTTTACCACAATTGGGCCCTCGCCCAGTGGATCTTCATCGACAAATAAGCATGATGCGTAATCGCCATGAATTTGACTAGCGCCCGGCCAAGGAGGGCGTTGTAAGGGAGGTCGAAGTCGCGACCTCGAAGTTGATGAGTTCCGTCCGGAAGTTTTCAGCGCTCCGAGCGTGGACGGGCATGGACTTGTCCCAGGGCATTAGGCCCATCCCGGGCAATTCCATAAAAGCGGTCTGGGCGCAGCTTCTTCATAAGGTATTTGGAGTGCTTGATACACCCGATCGACAAAGAGTTGATGGCACTTCCTCCATCAACGAGTACTCGCCAAGCTTCGCATTCTCGACCGTAGGGGCGACCACGATCGGGAGATGGTTTGGGCCTGAAGTGTTCGCCGGGTGGTCGGCCCGACCGAAAGTGATCGATTGATCCGACCACTTCGGCGGCCCGACTCGTCCCGGGCTCTGGCATGGTGGCACACACCTGTCTCAGCTCTCGCTTGTACTGCGAGTTGGAAGAGTAGGTGGCCGAACCCCCATGAATGTATGCCACCGTGTGCTCGGCTTGTTGGAAAGCCAGGGGGTGTCATCTTAAATGCGTCATCATCTTCGCGATCCTTTTCGCGGCGCTTCTTGAGCCGCTTTTCCACCAACTTGGACACAACCTGGCAATCTTCCAAGTCGTGCCCATTTGTGCGGTGGATGGGGCAGTATGGCTTGCCCCTGTCGTCTTCACGGCGGGGAGAACGACGGTCCCTGCGATTGTCTCGCTGGTCCCGGCGATCTCTCCTTCGCTCCTGATCGTCGCGCCGCTGAGGCTTGGCTTCTGGATCGGCCACCAAAACCTCTCGGACGACGGCCTCCTTGCGCTTCTTCTTTTTACGGTCGGAGGACTTCGACGCTCCGGCTTCGTCAGGGTTTGAGGGCCCTGCTGCACCCTTCCGAGCCTCCGCTGCCCGGGCACACTTGTGAGCCAGAGAGAAGAGCTCGGAAGTGGTAGCGACAGTGCGGGTAGCCATCTTCTCCCGCATCTTCTGATCCCTAACCCTCCGAACGCACAATAATAACCCAGCTCGGAGATCAGGGGATCGTGTTGCGGCAATGGCTAAACCGCCGAATAAACTCCCTCAGGGACTCCCCCTCCCTCTGCTCCAAAGCGTGGAGGTCGTCCTCCACACCTGGTTGAGCGTAGGAGCCCTGAAAGTTGGCGACAAAAATGTCGCACAGTTCCTCCCACGAGTGTACCGAACCCCGAGGAAGGTTCAAGACCCGAGCGCGGAACTGTCAGCGACATCGGGAAGTAGTTGGCCATAACTCTATCTGACCCCCCGGCAGCACGCACCACCGTCGTATAAATCTGCAGGAATTCTTCAGGGTTGGTGGTGCCGTCATACTTCTCGATGGGCGCGGGACGAAATCTCTCTGGCCACGCCGATTGGCGTAGACGGAGGGAAAACGCCTGGCACCCAACATTATATGGGGAGTGGTGTCGCCCACCAGCCCCCTGACCCTGAGATGGGGTCGAGGAGTGCGAGTCTACACTCTCCCCAGAGTCGGAAGGGGAAGCTCCCTTCTGACTGACCGACAGCGGGGGTTCGGCGCGTCGTTGCGGATGACGCCTTCGAAGAACTTGACGCAGATCGTCTCCCCGCTGGAGCCGCCCCTCATTGAGGCGTGCCCTTAGATCCCCGCGGTTCTCCTCCGGCATGGGAGTACCGCGGGAAGATGCGGAAGCTTGTGCACGTCCCTCGCTGCAGGGGCTGCAACCGATACTCCTTCCCTTTATCCGGCTCCTGCGACGGGAGAGGTCGCCAAAGAGCGGCGGAAGCTTGTGCATCCACCATACGAACTCCTTGGCGGAGGGCGGAAGCCCCGGCTGAATTGCCACAAAGAACTTTCTTCTTGGCCGAGTCCACTAGACGGCAATGTCCTGGAGCCAAGGGGTGGCTGGGTGTCGCCCGTCGCTTGGGCCGGAGGATGATCCGAGCAACCGGCCGCATGAAGGCTTTGCATTGGGGTATCTTCCCCCAACGACAGCCAGCCATTGGGCCGGTGAACTCCGGGCTTGGATGCGACTCGCGCCCCTCCCGCCATGAAGGACCGGTGACCCGACTCCCTTACCGGAGCCGAGATCGGCCGCGCCGCTTTCCTCGGGAAGGGCGCTACGGGCGATGAGATTCCGCCATACCGGATGATCTTGATTCTTGCAAACTCCTCAAAAGGAATGGAAGAAAGGAACGATCTAACCACTAAGCCCCTACTGGCGCGCCATCGCCGGGCCATCGCCAACAGGCACCCTAAGATTGGGTGCTTGAGAGATTCGGACTGGGCTTTTGTGGTAACCGCTCAAAGGTGGGAAGAACGGGATGTTGGGAGCAAGCAAGAAGACAATCCGAGTTTACCTGTGTTCGGGCCCTCCTAAGGAGTAATGACCCTAGTCCCGCTTGGTGGTTTCTTCCGAGTTCAAGGTTCTTACAAAGGTCGGGAAGACGACCTTCTAAGGTTCCGCCAACCAAAAACAACAACCCTTCTCCCATGCACCCTAGCTCCCTTTTATACTCTGGCCGGCCGAGGCGCATGGGGCTTACAAGCTTATGTAAAGCAAGCGTCGACACACTATCACAGTGCATTTAATGCACCCGTCACACTCTCTTACATCACATTTAATGCCTGTCCTAGCCGACTCTGTCTAGCCGACTTAGACTTCGTCTTGGGTCCCGCCTGTCTGTCACCCCCGCAGTTCGCCAGAGAGAGGGGATGTCGATTCGGGCCACCCATCACACGCGCGCTGGGAAGACGCGCCGCCATACCACTTGCCTACATATCCTGCAATTAATGCGCACGTCTCGCATTAAATATCCTTGACCCTTCGCCTCAGCAGCACGATTACGGGGTTGATTCTTGGGAACTACGCCCGAGGAGTGGCTCAACGCCACTGTCCTCTTGGCGAGCACCTTTCTTTGGTCGCCTGAGGAGTGGCTGAACGCCACTGTCCCCTGGCGAGCACCTTCGCTGTCGCCGGAGGAGTGGCTCAACGCCACTGTCCTCTTGGCGAGCACCTTTCGCTGTCGCCGAGGAGTGGCTCGAACGCCACTGCCCTCTTGGCGAGCACCTTTGCCGTCGCCCAGGAGTGGCTCGAACGCCACTGTCCCTGGCGAGCACCTTCGCTGGTCGTCTCGAGGAGTGGCCTGAACGCCACCTGTCCTCTTGGCGAGCACCTTCGCTGGTCGCCTCGAGGAGTGGCCTGAACGCCACCTGTCCTCTTGGCGAGCACCTTCGCTGGTCGCCTCGAGGAGTGGCCTGAACGCCACCTGTCCTCTCGGCGAGCACCTTTGCTGGTCGCCCCGAGGAGTGGCCTGAACGCCACCTGTCCTCTGGGCGAGAGTACTTAATGCGGCTGCGTGGGTACCCCAGCGTTTAATACGCTGACAGTCGTCTCTTAGGCCTGAGATGGTTGAGGCAACTACATGCCTAAAGGACTGGGAGCGTGCAGAAGACAGGACACAACATGAGCCCGAGGATCCGGATATACGTAGTTACTGTACTCTTTTCCTTACCGAGGGTACTTCACATCGGGGTGTAAGGTTTTTAACGAAGCAGTAACTTTGTACATGTTCATCTTTAAATAAAATTTAATATATTTTTTTCCGAATATTTGTCTTCATTGACTCAACTCCGTGCGTTTTTAGGTTCTTTTCTCTTATCGTAATAGTGCAAATGGATCGGGCCTAGGCCGGCACGACACGAAGTGCAAATGGGCCGTGACTGGGCTCGCCAAAAGTGAGCTGGGTCGCACGGCCCAGCATGGTGGGCACGACGGGTCGTTGTGGCCTGGCACGGTTCTGATCCGAAGCACAATGAACCCATGTTGGGATGGCCCGGCCCGGCACGACGCCCACCACTCAGGCACGATGACTTCAAGCGCAGTGATGTCGGTGCATGACTACTGGAGTGGAATGGAACCATCCCATCCCACCAAGTCTAGTGTTTGGTTGGAGAACTGAGGATGACTTGGTTCCAGAAAAGAGAATATTCTTTTTAGATTCGGGACGA
This sequence comes from Rhipidocladum racemiflorum, assembly GCA_036346355.1. Classification (NCBI taxonomy): domain Eukaryota; kingdom Viridiplantae; phylum Streptophyta; class Magnoliopsida; order Poales; family Poaceae; genus Rhipidocladum; species Rhipidocladum racemiflorum. The sequence continues at coordinate 7,733,019 of CM070581.1, forward strand.
CCAGGTTCTACAAATTTTCTGGAACGCAGCCATCCCACTTGAAATGTGAGAGTGACAGTGGGCCTTGTCTGAGAATCTGGGATGGAACCATTCCATCCCTGAAATCTGGGATAGAGCCATTCCATCCTGAAATCTGGGATAGAACCATTCCATTCCACCTCACTCTCCAACCAAACATAAGCTAAGCTGTTACCGACGACAAAAGTGAAGTATTACTCATGAAAATACCCTGAACCAGTCTCATATCCTACACGTAGAAACCAACACTTTTACCAGCTTCTGACTTCTAAGTTCTAATTCAACGAGAAAAGCATATACGAATGCGCAGCGTTACGGGGCGGTGTATCACGGGGCCAAGGGCACGGCCCAACAAATTGGAGGTATCCTACCGGATATAAAGATCGGAGAAAGCGCACGCAGAGAGAATGGCCACGCGTCCCACCCCCTCTCTCTCCTCTTTTTGCAAAAAAAACCTTCCGGTTCTTGAAATTACGGATAGGTCCTTTGCAATTTTTTGTTAGAGGAAAATTTTTTCCCCGGTTCGCGTTTAGGTCCCTCCTTCGCCGTTTTACATAAAGAACCTCCCATTAAATACGAATCGTAAATGAGCCCTTTTATAGTTTTTCAAAATAACGAACAGGTCCAAAATCATAACAAATAGGTCCGTACACTTTTCGTTCAGGTCCTTTCTCCGTTTTGCCCCAAAAAAATATTTTTGTGGTCCGTTTTTTCCTCCGGAGCATTGAAAAAATGTTTTCGTTTCTCCGTTTTGCCCGAAAAAAATGTTTTTGTGGTCTGTTTTCCCTCCGGAGCATGGAAAAAATATTTTCGTTGCCCGTTTTTCCTATAAAAAACCGAAAAAATGTTTTTGTGGTCCGTTTTTCCTCCAGAGCATGGAAAAAATGTTTTCGTTTCTCCGTTTTGCCCGGAAAAAATGTTTTTGTGGTCCGTTTTTCCTACGGAGCATGCAAAAAATGTTTTCGTTTCTCCGTTTTTCCTAAAAAAACGAAAAATGCTTTTGTGGTCCGTTTTTCCTCCGGAGCATGGAAAAAATATCCTCGTTTCTCCATTTTACCAGGAAAAAATGTTTTTGTGGTCCGTTTTTCCTCCGAAGCATGGAAAAAATGTTTTCGTTTCTCCGTTTTTTCTAAAAAAAAACCGAAAAATGTTTTCGTGGTCCGTTTTTCCTTCGGAGCATGGAAAAAAAGTTTTTGTTTCTCCGTTTTACCCGAAAAAAATGTTTTTGTGGTCCGTTTTTCCTTCAGAGCATGAAAAAAATGTTTTAAAGTGTTCTCGTGGTCCGCTTTTTCTACGAAAACATTTTCTCGGTTTTTTTTGTATTAAAAATATTTTTTTTTCGTTCACGTGCGCGGCGTGCCGCCGCGCTCAATTTCCTAGTTGTACGTACGTACAGCTTGGTTTGCTACCATCGCGCACGACCGGGCAGTCGCATGGCAGTGCCCCTGCCTACCGTCGGGTTCGGCTCCCAAGACCGCGACACCGGCACGGCCTTTTCTGCCGCGCCGCGGGGCGGGCGGTCGCGTCAAGTCGTCGCACGGCCACCCCGAAACGCGTCGCCGTATCCATCGAACCCCACCCCCACGCTTTGAGAATTTATTTTAAAACATTTTTTTCAAATCTAATTGATGGAAACAAAAAATTAAAAAATAGGTACCCGTCGCCCCAATATAGGGCGATCGCCCCATATTGGGGCGATAGGTACCTGGATGTAAAATATGTTGGTAAATTCACTCCTTCATGTGTTCATTTTCACAAGTGCATTTTTTACATCCAGTTACCTATCGCTCCAATATGGGGCGATCGCCCCATATTAGGGCGACGGGTGCCTATTTTTGTAATTTTTTATTTTCATCGATTAGATTTGAAAAAAACATTTAAAATAAATATTAAATAACAAAAAGCTCCACGCTTTGATGGCCGCACTCCCTCACGTACGTATCTGCATTTTTTGAAGTTTTTCATTTTCTGTCCCTTAGAATGTATTGAAATTACCGAATTACTAAATCCGTTTCACAATGGTTGTAATTCTAGCATTCAAAATTTTTTATCAAAATGATTGTAGTTCTCACGTTCCAATGCAATTTTAGAGGTAAAATGACATTTGTACCATTCATCAATGCAGCCATCTGTTTAGCTAATCTGTTCAGCTACCCTTCATTAATCACAAAAAGAGATGAATTAAATGAGAGTAGACAAGTTATTTTTTACGACTCCTTATTTTGTATGAATTTAGCTAGAACTACAACTAGTATAAAACCAAGGGAGTAGCTTCTTTGATGAGCTCAGAAGGAACGATAGACGACATTATCTTCGAAAAAAGGGCTACAACACTATACAATGGACGAGCGCGGAAACATTAGTGGAGCGCGAGAGGCTGATTCCTTCGAGTAATGGTAGCTTTGAAAGTTGTTGCCGGGACAGCCCCACACCTGACAGCGACGTTCTATCGAGCTCGTCGAGATCGGTACCTCCTTTCGAGCTGCGGGAGCTCAGCATCGACGTAGACCCACCACCTATCGCGGTCAGTCGGCCGACCTGGTACGCTCTCGCCTATCTTCTGAGCAACCAAACCATGGTTGATGGGCTCAGATGATACGCGTCACCTACCGAGTCTTACACACTTCAATGTGAGGCTAAAAATAATTTTTTTTCTTGTATGAGAGCTATTTTTGCAAAAAAAAAAAAGTTGACAAGGGCCTAGAAAGCAAAAAAAAAAAAAATCACATATTCCTATCCTTTTTCAGAGTTCAATACACCCGCTTGGACTTTAGTAACACGAAAAATTAACCAATCAGTCATATGACCGGTTAACAACAAAGCAGTATAGTTCTTCTGCTAAAGCATGCAGTTGCTGGCCAACACAAATGACGCTTTGGATAAGCTGAAGATAAGATCAGAGCGAGAGCTTTGGTTTACTTTATTTAACGATCGTTGTTGTACTACTAACAAAGTAGAGAAGAAACAAAAGAAATAGTTAACGGAGGCGACATGAGCGGCACCGGCGCGGCGCCCTCATCTCGGTCGCCCACCAAACGGGACGGCGTCCGGGCCGGCGGTTTTTTCTACACACGCCCAGAAAAGACTAAGGACACCTCGCCGGCGAGAGGCTAGCAAATAGATCACCGGGGTCCAGCAGACCAGCACGCCGCCGAGAGGCGCGCGCGGTGCGCGCATGATGATTAAATGTGTAATTAGCCCGTACAGATGAGCTTAGACAAAAAGATTCAGCAGCTCGGGCTCCCTCTCGCCGCCGCTCGTCGTCACGGACTCCTCCGAGTTCATCGACGGCGTGCCGGCACGCCTCGCCCGCCGATCCCCCAACGCCGGCGGAGATCTGGGGCTGAACCACAGCCCGAGATCGCACGACGGCTCCTGGCCCTGGGACGCGGCCTCCGGTGCCCCGGGCTTCCTCGTGGTCACCAGCTTCGCCGTCGAGAACGTGGAACATCCCGTGGCCAGCCTCACCGAGGAGGCAAACAGGTCGCGGCCACCGCCGGTGCCGTCCATCGTGACGCTGCCCTCGAGCTCCGGCAGCCGGCCGATGCCACCGCCACGCAGCACGGTCTCGACCGCCGCCTGGCAGAGGTGCCAGCTCCCCGCCGAGAGCAGCCCCACCGCGCCGCTCACCGGGTTGATCGTCCTCCCCGCCGCCTCGTACAGCAGCGACTGGAACACCGCTGCATCCACACCACCACCACGCGCATGCAAACATCAGCCAATAGCTCGTGCACCGATCGATCGAGCGCTATACCTTAACGCATAAACAATCATAGGTGCAAGTAGCAACACCATCCTACCTGGGCGCTGCTGCTCGGGGACGGAGTTGAGGAAGGACATGAGGCCGGCGCGGCCGAAGGATTTGGCGACGAACACGGTGGCGTGGCCCTGCGCCTCGGCGCCGTCGATCCACTGCAGGCACGGCCGCAGCACGCACGCCTCGCTGCACCCCTTCCGCAGCACGCGGCACCCGTTGCAGCTCATCCCCACCTCCACAAGCCACCCACCTCTCATACAACAACCACCTCGATCAAGAGCTCGAGCTCGCCCATGGAGGAGTGGAGTATATAAGCACGGCACCCAAGTGAGGAAGAAGTAACCAAGGGCTGGGGTCGGGTACACGGGTGACCGCACACTGACCATGGGGTTGGGTTAAGGCGGTGAGGTTACCGAAGGCTCTCGGAGTCTCGGGTGGACAAGAGGAGGAAGCTCCAGGGTCCTGGGGTGCGGGGGGCGGCTCCGTGTCTCCGCGGCCGGTCGGGGCGCACGCGGGCCGTCGGATCGATATTGGACGGGCGGTGCGGGCTGCGCGCGCGCGCCTCGGGTGGTGCGCCTCGCATTCGCCCCGTCCTGGCTTCGCTTTGGAGTGTTTTTCGCCACTCCTTTTTCGCGCTTTGCGGGATGCGTGGATCCGCACGTTGGGCAGGGGTGGCCGCGCCCACGTACGCTCGGGACGTCCTCCGCTTGGAACCTTGTGGTGGTTGCCAGGCAATTTGCTATGTGAGTGCCTGAGAAACCTGTAAATTCGCTTTCCGTTCAGGACTACTGTCGGGATCCCGAATTTGCAAATCCGGACCCTCTGTGTATTCAGCACTAGTCCAGGAACGCGCTAGTGCACACAGTCTTAACATCGGTAAATATCACAATCATACCAATCGATATTATCAAAGTACTTTATTTAAATAACCAAACTGGTTACTTGACCTTATGGTCAAGTTACAAATGTATGCCTCGTAAGGCGAAACTTATTCAGAGAGAAATAATAGCAGCGGAAAATCAAATAACTTCGTGGCGCCATCCAAGATACCACAGTAATCGACCGGGCTCGCATCCCTAAGTAGACGGGTCCTCTTGGAGTTCCTCCTCCAAAGTGGCGTAATCTCCTCTTCAACTGATATTGTGTTGAGGCAAGGGTGAGTACTTGGTACTCGGAAGTCATGCACGTAATGCAAAGCTAATATACTATATGCATGGCTCGGTACAAAGGAATAGCTTAAGGTATATTTGCGAAATGACTTTTGACAAGTAATATAAGTAGATTCGAAAGCAGTAGAAATAAGTAAAGCATAAATAACTTCTCAAGAAATTTAATAAACATTTTCCCCATCCTAAACCACATTTCCATCATCTTCATTGTTAAACCAAACCAACCTTTCAAATTCAAGTTGTTTTTGAGAAAATCTAACCCTTGACTGTAATTCCCGAGCATTGTCCAGTACCGTGGACTCGGCTATTTAAATAGATTCTAAACTCTGCAGAGGTTATGCACTTTACCCACAAGATACAGTCAAACACCACAAAGGCGAGTTCCCGTAACAAAGCCTTTCGGAAGCCTCAAACAACACAGGTGGTCCTCTCCGGTTCGTGCTCTACACCATCCCTTCCCTTAGCCAAGGCGAAGTATGGGACCAACACACCGTTAGATGGGTATCTGGCCACAGCCACGATACGCTCCCGCACAATCACACAAACGGTGTAATCGACACCCTGAGGCTCCACAAGTGAGTCCTTAGCGACTTAGTCAACTAGGGCCGTCCCATTCCACCATGTGGTTGCAAGTATGACCAGTTCAAAGGCTTGCAAGGTTAAGTCCTTAGAGTGACCAGGGCAAGACTACCCGAAGAACCAAATCAACATTCCCAATGCCACAACTGCCCACCTGATTACTCTTGCCACATGCCCTTGGCCGAAATCGTTTATCAAACCCCGCTTGATTACCATGCACCACGTGCCATCAACATCACATGATACTTTTCCAAAACAGGTTCAATATGTCATTAAGTCAATATTAACATTTGATTATCCAAAATCATGTCATGAGCACGAAAGTGTGTCTAAGCAAAGATACTACAACGGTCTAAACCCATGTTGGCAATTTAATAATGTCCAACTAATAAACCACAACTAGGGTGACAAGGGTCATGGCACATACTTAAATAATCAAGGTGTCATACAAAGAAATTGGTATTTATCTAACCCCCAGGTTTAAACAAAATATCTTTCTAATTGATCTAGCATGCAATAGTTTAAATCAAAATAGATTTCGAAATAGGATCAACATGGTCAAAGCACAACTTGCCTTCAAAAAGCACTTGCTCTTGGTCTTGAGTTGGATCCTGAGTCAATACTTCTCCTTCGAATCCTTCCGGCACTTCAACGTCTACTCGTAAAGCGTGCAAATAGCAAATACACAAATAAACAATAGGCAAAAAGTGTCCAAACACCCAAATAAAATCCATAAACAGAAAGAACATAATTTTATGGATTTTTAGAAACTGGAATCGTCAAATTTGGAGTTAAGACGCAAAAGTTATGATTATTTAAAGTTTAAATAATCATTTAAATAATTTTGCAGAGAAAAACTTTAGTCCAAAAATTAAATAAAATTCATATATAGGTAGATCTCAATTTTATACAAATTTAGAAATTTGAATCACTCATATCGGAGTTGAAACGCAAAAGTTATAAGCGTTTGAAGTTTGAATCAAAATCTGAAATCATTATTTCGAATTAATAAATCATTTTCTTTTTCGGAAATTAATTATTGCGTCAGCATGGACACGTGGCAGCCTCTGATTGGTTGGCTGACGTCAGCCGGTCCATGGACTTGGTCCACGCTTGGCTCGGGTCCACCGTGGACTCGGTCCACGACTCTTACGTGTCGCTGACATGTGGGCCCACTCGGGTGACGTCATCGCTGACGTCAGCGGGGCTCAGCCCACAGTGCTGACAGGTGGGACCCACCGATGACGTCATGGGTGACGTCAGCGCTTATCGGCCGTGACATCGCGGGCCCTCGACACGCGGGCCCGCGTGTCGGCGTCTACACTGCCAGCGTGGGCGGCCCGGCGTCGGTCCAACTTCCCGACACGTGGCGCAATCTCGACCATTGGTTTGAAATTCAACGGCCGCGATTAGATCCAGGGTTAACGTGTTGAATCTACTCGATGATCGTGGGCCGTTCGATCTAGATCGGACGGTCCAGATCTAACCCTATAATGACCACTACTACGGCACGTGGCGATTGTGAACCGTTGGATCTTGATCCAACGGTCCAGATCTAACCGGGTTTGGAACACGTGAACTCACCTCAACCGCACGATCAAGATCGGACGGTCCACAGAGCTCGCGAGGTCGATGGCGACGCGGCGGAGCTGCAGCCACCGGAGACGGAGACGACGACGAGCCCGACGGCGCTCCGGGATTGCTCCGGCGAGATGAGTCCTCTCTTCGGGTGCGTCTCGTCACGGGGATTCCGGATCTGGGCTCCTTCTCGGCGGAAGACGACGGACGGCGGCGGAATCGAGCAAAACCCGCGGCGGAGTGGCGCTCAACTACGGCGAGCTCGCCGCAAACAAGCGCGGCTCGGGCGAGATGGCTCGAGGAACGGAGTGCGCAAGGATGAGGGCAACCTCGGGGGCGTCTCACGCTTTAAATAGCCTCGGCGTTCGTGCGAGACGGAAACCTAGTTCTACACACGGCGGCGCGGCGGCGGCGGAGTCCGGCTTCGGTCTCGGCGGAGACGACGACGCACACCGCCCACGTGGCACGATCAACGGCCACGATCGATCGCGCAGCGCGATCGGATCCGGCCGGATCGGCTCCGAACCGTGCAGGCGAATCTCGGTAGTTGGATCTTGATCCAACGGTTGGGATTGATTAGGGTTTTGAGTCGGTTTGATCGAGTCAATCGGCTCGGCCTGACTCGAACTCGAGTCGACTCGGGCTCGATCGGATGAACAAGAACTGACTTCGGTTTGGATTTCCAGCGATTTAATATTTAAAATAATTCCCAGTAATTCATTTAATTCATTAAAAATAGCAAAATACTCAGAAAAATTCCAGAAAAATTCTGGAAAATATTTTGGATCATTTTGGAATCAAATAAAATATTTCCAACAAAATTTTATTTGCAAAATTAAATTCTTTAATTATTTCAAAATGGAATAAATTCAAATAAATTCCAAATAAATCCAAATAAATTCCAGAAAATTCCAAAAATTCACCAAAGTGCCAAATCACACATGAATTTAAGAAAAGCAAAATTTTGGGGTGTTACAACTACTAGGTTGGGTGCACCGGTGAATTTTGGCCCAATGCTCTCGCGGCAAGGAAAATCTCGCAGGTGCTTTGTGTAAAATCGCTGCTACAGGGCTCTTCTTAAACTCCTGGAAGTCCCCGTGTTTTTTTTGGAAACTGCCAGTGTAAGATCTCTTTGTAAATTTTTGAGACTCCATGGCCCTTTGTAAAAATGCGTAGGACCCCTTCGTCAATATTCAAAACCCCGAGGGCTTTCTTCGAAAATTGCCAGCTCAAACCTCTTCGTAAAATCCCATAACCTCGAGAACCTTTGTGTAAAATCGCCGACGCATGACCTCTGCGTAAATTCTCGGAAGCCTAAGGGTTTTTCTTTGAAAAAAAAAATATGGTGGGAGGTTTTTTTTTTTTTTGCAAAAATCCTGATGTGGCCAGCTTCAGAAGCCCGAGATGTCACACCGTTTAAGAATAGGTATTATGTTTGGGACTAGGCCAGTTGGACTCAAGAATTTCACGTAGACTTCTTAGGAATTTCAACAAGAACACGAGAAAATTTATTCGTTTCATGAGGTCTTGATTATGTTAGTAGGTCCAACATTTATATTTTGGTGTTAGTGCAAACCATTTTTGTGCTTATAAGTGTCGATGTTTAAGACATATGGGTACCTAGATCGAGCTTACAAATATAATTTTGGTTGCCTTTGTCTAGAAAACAAGATTGAAATAAGTAGAAAATAAATGATGATTATATTATATCACAGGTGTTTTTACACAATAAGACTATTCTTAATCTTCAACTCGCTATCTTTTCAACCTAACTTTCTGAATACTTATGGGAGTATCATATTTATAGCGTCGAATGGATGACAATTGTCATCTTCGGAGAGGTGTCTTCCAGTCAAAAGGTGTCTTCTCACCGAAGAGGTGTATTTTCGTCATAGAGGTGTCTCTTTGTAGGGAGTAACTTCCAAACGGTCGTCTATTCCTATCAGAGAAAGCATCTTCTGCACGTTATCCTTGCGCAGAGATTCCTTACCGACTTGAATCAGGTTAGGGCGAGGTTACCCTTTACTCAATCTTGTCTAGGTCGGTGTGATAAAGGGAATTATGTCTGACCCACAAAAGTTCATAGGTCGGACGGGAAATAGAGGCTCAGATAAAAAACACAAGATAAGTTTTCGTTCGACCTATATTGCAGGTAGGGGAGTTGTTTACGTGGTCAACTGTAATTTTGACTGAATAATCGTGAGACATTTAATGTGTCTTTTAATTTTATGGGCCGCATTTATGATGATGCGACTAGCTTCTAAAGAACCGTGACCATTTATGGGCTTCAGATAAATTAATCATCGTTAGCTAACCCCCAAGGCTTGGGAGAACACGTGTATTCTCTTAAGGCTTTTCAACTTCCAAGATTCTTGAGATGTTTACTAATCATGCCGCCGGTTGTGTCTCGAGAAAATCTTTTCAATTTTCTTGGTAACCGAAGCAACAGCAAACACGTATAAATATAGGGGGAGAGGCTTGCTTTGGACGCTTCATGCTGCCAGTCATTTGAAAACTGTTTTTGAGTCTCTTGCTTTCCTCTTGACTCTTGGAGCTTTTCACCTTTCGTTTAAGTACTTTCACCTCCTTCTTTTCTTCTCTTGTAATAGAGAAGTCAGTTCTTACTGAAGCGAATATCATGGAGCTCGTAGATGAGGGCTTGATCCCACCACATGAGATGGTGCAATGGGATCCTAGCAGAGAGGACATAAAACATGTTCCTCGAGAGGGGCGAATTGTACTCTTCGCTGCCTTCGTTAGTTTAGGATTCCATCTCCCTGAGAGCAAATTCTTAGCCGATGTACTCGATCATTACGAGATCAAGCTCCATCATCTCCCCCAATTCAATTTTAATTTTAAATATCTTCTTGCATTTTTACAACGCTTTATAACTATTCCTCCTCCCATTCGTTTTTTTCGTTTCTTCTACCAGTATATCAGAAATAACATGACTTCAGAAGTTTCTGGGAGCGTTTATTTCAAGCTTATCCCTTGCTCCCAATCAAGGCTACATGGAAATACTACTGGAACGAGTGGTTTTACTCGGAGATTTCAGGTGGTAGTCGCCTTCGGTTCACCGATAAGGCCGCTCCAGCCTGGTCAAAGGTGGAAACGAAACAGGAGAGGGACTCCCTGGTGCTCATCGACGAAGATAGCAAGATCATCAATGCTATCTTCAACTTGGTGGATGGAGGGCTTACGGGACATAAAATTGTTTACGACTTTTTATTCCATAAGTTGAGCCCTCTTAAAAGGCAATTCCGATTCGCCTAGAGGATCGAGGGTGACCAAGATCCAACTAAGGATGAATCTGGAGATAAGAATTCCTAGATTTCGACCTTTGTTTTCTCTTTACTTGATAAAGAAATTTTACTTATACATTTTCTGTGTATTTTTTAGTTCTGATTGACAGGGAAGCCTGTACGAGGGTTGCGCAAACCTTGCGCATTCCTTTAGAAAGATTCAATTAAGTTGCATTGGACAATCAGCCAGCCAGTTTGATTGATCAAAATGATGAGTTCATCAATGAACGCATCGAGGTAAAAACCAAGTAGTACATTTGGTCTTAGAATCAAATTAGTATTTATTCTAAATTCTTATTTTATTTTGTCATCCTTAGATGCATGGTAAAAAATGTGCCACTGACCAATCTGAAGTTTCTACCTGGGCTTCTACAACGAAGAAGAAGAAGAATAGAGCCATAGATAGGGATAACCTCAAATGTGGTGGATACGATATCCACTACAGTGGTCGGTGCTGATCCGACCAGCACTAGACGGTACGGGGCACGTGGTCCATGAGTAATACCGACCAGCCTTAAGTCCAGAGGACTTTGGCTGTAATACAGAGAATGACTCCCTCACAAGTATATAACAATAAACGATATGGTACATGGGATACTCCATATAATAATTATCCCATATTTTCACAAGTTCATGGTGAGGAGGAAGAGAGTGATGATGACATTCCTCTAGTCATCAAAAGAAGGAAAGCTCCTGTCCCGATCGTAGGAGAAACTGGAACTCCTTGGATCTCTTGGGAAATGGACTCTAGAGTATCCTACAAGTAAGTCCTTTGTATTTTAGTTTTAAAATTTTAATTTTTAGAACAAGTTTTTATTTATACTGATTTCTTTTTTCTTTTAGCCCCCCCGGCTGCTCCTTAGGTTCAAGCAGAGTCTGAGGTGCACCCTTTGGTTGGTAATGAACTAACCAATGTAGAATCGCCTTTGGAGCCTAATGTCAAGGAGATTTTGCTGAGTGTGCAAGGCGCAGAAGCTGAGTCGATCAACACCAAGGGTGAAAATCCTTCGACTATTGAGAATGAACCTAAGGTTGGTGGATCATCTACTGCTGCGAAGAAGGTTGTCACTTCTCCAAAGGTTGTAGAGGAAGATGTTGGGGTGAACCAAGAAGTGGTTGTCACCCTGATTAAAAATGATAGACCGGTGAATGGGAATATGACAACGTTCGCCACCATTGAAACTGAGCGTCCACCCTGTTCTAGTACTACCAATCAGGTGGGGGTGAATCAACAAGACTTCAACAACTTATTTTCTAAGGTACTTTTCATTCTTTTGTAAAATTTCTAAGAAAGGAGTTTTATATACTCTGCTTGTTTTTACAGTTTTCACAATAGGTATCCGACCTAGTAAGTCAGCAAGTTAAAACTGAAGGAGAGAAAATAAAAAAGTAAGTTAAGTATAACCTCTTTTTTTATGTTTGTCTTCTACTATTTTTTGCTTTTCTAACTTGTTTGTTCGAGAAACAGAAAAGAAGAAAGAATAATAGGGTTGGAAAAGCAACTTTTGGTGGCTCAAAATACTGCCAAGAGCTACGAATTTGACTTCAGTAAACTTTACAGGCAATACCTAGACAGTGAGGAGAAAAACGCCCAACTTCAAATAATCTTCAAAGAGAACGACGAGCGAGTAAAGAAGCTCGGCGAAGAATTGCAAGGTATTATCTTTGAAAAAGATACTGAACTAGAAACTATGATACTTTTTTCGACCTCAGTATTTTTGAGAATTATACTCTTTTATTAAAAAGAAAGGAAATAATACTTTTTGACTTATCTTTTGACAGGATTAAAAAATATCGTCAAAACTTAGGAACATCAGCTCGCCTGAAGAGAAAAAGAGAAAAAACAAATGGCTGAGCAGAGTTTCAAGGCACAAGTGGAGATCACCAAACTAAGAGAACAAATAAAGATCTCTGCTGATAAAGTATTGAGGATTTGGGGAGTGAGTAAATCTGTTACGGGTTTTATTTTTGTATAATTGAAGAAGATAGTGACGGATTTGAAAGGAAAGCATGTTGAACTTCCAAATCAAAATCCGTCGGTTGATGAACTGGTCGCGGGGGTAAGAGTTCAACTGAAGAATATCTCTGAGCATATCCCTGTGATGCTGCATACCATCAAGTCAGCTCTTCGAAAATGAATTAGCTTCCATGTTAATGCCCTTTTATCAAATTGAAGTATTACTATAAGGACGCCATTGAATTGGAGAAGCTGGCTCCTAGCCTACAGTTCTCAACATAAGAAGATATTGTAGGACCAAAGAACACTGACTAGAGGGGGGTTGAATAGGAGGTTTTTTCAAATTCTCGGTTCTAATTACTCTAAATAAGGAAATAATACTAGAATTGAGAATTTAGACAATTAAGGCCTAAATTTTCTAGGTTTCGCTAATGTGCACCAAAAAAGCTAAGTATAAGCAATTAAGCAATTTTAGATAAATGATCATGCCTAAATATACTAGAATTGTTAGAACGATAAATTAAAGCAAGAATGAGCAAATCACAATGTGAGCTTCACCCTTGTCATCCTTTTGAAGCTTCTTGAAAAGCTTCTTCTTGCCGTGAAATTGTTTCTTCTTTGATGATTTGCCTTTGTCATCCCTCTCCTTCTCGGGGCAATGAGAAGCAAAATGCCTCTTCTCATTACACTCAAAGCACCGAACATTTGCAAATCGTTGGTTGCTTGAGTGTTCCCCTTTCTTGTATTTTTTTAAGGACGCTTGAGCTGAGCATCTCTTCATGAATCTTCTCATTCTTCTCACGAGAAGAGCCATTTCCTCCTCGGAGTCATCAAGCGTGTCCTCGCTTGATTCTGCTTTTGGCCTTGAATGCAATATTCTTCTTCTTGGAAGAACTTTGCTCCAAGAGCTCCTCCTTGTTTTTCTTGTACAACTCATTAGTAATGAGGTTGCCCAAGAGTGCGGTAGGCATTATTCTCGTCAACTCAGGTGAGTTGAGAAATAGCATCACCAACGTCTCATATTTTTCCGGTAGAGCTCTAAGCATCTTACGAACAACATAAAGTTCGGTTAGCGAACCCCCAAGGCCTTTGAGCTCATTCACTATATTGTTTAACGTGAATACATCTCGGTGATGTTTTCATGGGGCAACATAATGAAACCCTCATATTTGATCCTAAGCATATGCAATTTGGCCTCATTGACCACGGATGTACCCTCATGAATTTTGAAGAAGGTAGTCCAAATCAGAGGCGGAACTAGAGAAAAATTATTGGGGTGCACCACTTCATCATATATGTGATAACAACTTATTATTCTTACCATTTTGTCGGGGATTGGCTATCTGGCAAAAGACCACGGTACCCCCGTGAAAAGCTAAACCCGCCGACCAAGCGGCACTAAGGGAAGATGCTCGGGAGAACGAAACGAGCATCCCTCCTTCTCCTCCGAAAGCATACGCCGCTTACGCCCGTCATAAGCACCAAACACACTTCACGAGCAAGCATGCTCGTGAGGCCACGACCGCCGGGTGTCTTGGTCTGAGGCTCAAACAGCGCCGCGAGGAAGGAAGGAGGCAACCAATCAGCCGGAGATCAAGGGAAATCATACCAAATTCAAATAACGCTGGAATCAAGGGCAGATCACGATATGGATGCATAGCGTGATCCCCGGAGGCGCATTTTTTCGTGATCTCTAGTCATAGTATTTAAACCCCTCAAGATCTCAGAATAGGAGGGCACACGAAAGATAGAACACAATACATCGGAGTAGGGTCATTATCTCTCGGGTGAGAGGCCCGAACCAAAGATAAAAACACCGCTGGCCCCCCTTTTCCTCGGCCTCCTTCTCTCCGACCTCGCCGCCGAACGCCCTCTTCGATTCCGCGACGGGCTCTCTGATCCCCCATTCAACAAGTAAGCTCGACGAGCCCGTTCTCCAATCGCCGACAATACCGGGCGTCCGTGGGACGCATAGCTTGATTCCCGCGGATCAAGATCCTCGAGGATGCCAAACTCGGAGACACTCTGACCTTTGTGTCTTTGACCACGCGGAGGATGACGACGTGTACTACGCCAGCCGATAACGTGCCTGTGGTGACCGATCCTATCGATCACACCGAAGCCTGGAGCCTTTCCTCCGACACTCGGAATGCGAGGGCAGATCCTCCATTCCCTGCATTACCTCTGAGACCCCGAGGATGATCGCGAACGAGCTCTACGATGGCCTGGACATACCGACCTAGAGCTCGACCGAGAGACCGCGGCCCCAAGGGGATACAATGATGTCCCCATCGCTTTGCCTCGCCTCGCCGAGTCAACATGGCCGGGAGCCACGCGAGCCCAGAGGATCTCGACGCCGCCAGCACGACCACTATGCGAGGCGCCAGACGCCACTTGGAGGCGCTCTTGGGAAAGACGCTATGAGCATTCGCCGCCAGCAAAGGGGAGGTGCGCTCACTGAAAGCGAACTCGCGGGTACCGAACTCCCGATCGCCGAGCGCCACAGCTCGCCGCCACCGCCTGCTTCACTCAAACAGAACGGCTACAGCCTTGGCGGGCCGTGTTTGACTCGCGCAGCTTCCCCAGCAAGTAGACTTAGAGGCCATGGGCGGGTCGTGGCCGAAGATTTGGAGAGGCTTGCCGCCGAGCTAAAAGTCTCTGATCCTCCTATGGCCGGATGCCCGGAGTGTGTCCCGACTATCACAAACGCTCCCCGTGTTCGCACAGAGATGAATCTCGGAGCCATGCTCTGAGATCGCCCCTGGTCGCTGACCCGATCCTGAAAGGCCCCGAACAATACAGAGCAACCTCGGCGAGACCCTCGATAATCGCCTGCAGATTACGAAGCGCCTGAAAGCACTCCGCAAGAACTACGGGCTAT
Source organism: Rhipidocladum racemiflorum (assembly GCA_036346355.1). NCBI lineage: Eukaryota > Viridiplantae > Streptophyta > Magnoliopsida > Poales > Poaceae > Rhipidocladum > Rhipidocladum racemiflorum. The sequence continues at coordinate 7,748,260 of CM070581.1, forward strand.
CCAGACGATCGACGATGAGGTTTTCTCTCGACGGCACCAAGACGGGCGCTGGGTGGAAGATCCGCGTGGAGGCCGCCAGACCGAGGTTTTCGCCGCTAAACCCCGAAGCCGGCCGCCTTCACGAAGCTCCTCCGGACGCCGTGATGGCCAAACAGTTCAAGCCCTCGCCACGCCGAGATTCAACGGACCCGTAACCCTGATGAATTCCTCTCGATATACACTACCGCCATCCTCGCCACGAGGTGATGAGGGGGTAATGGCAAATTACCTTCCGACGGCCCCGGGACGAGCCGCCGTGACGTGGCTTTTCAATCAAAAGGAAGGATCCATACGGTCCTGGGGCAGCTCACACATCTGAGCGTAATTTCCGTAGTCGCTACATCCGCCGGAAAAGAGCGACTGAGCGCTGATACGCATTTTACGGGGAAACCCTCGCGACAATTCGCCCAGAGGTTCATCCAGTCCGAACTCGATCTCCGAATATACTCCGGACGAGGTCAGCCGGCCTGAGCTTTCAAGTTCGGGTACGACGGCGCTTCACACAGACTCGAGATCCACCGGATCTAACAAATAACGAAAGCTCTTCCGGTGGCCGATCGATACGCCAACGCAGATGAAGCCGCTCCAATGGAAGAAAATGCCGATGAAGGAAGCCGCCGCTCACCGCTCTAGAGACCTCCTCTAGCAAAAGGGTTCGACTCAGAGACAAGAAGATCAAGAAGAAGAAGAAAAAGCAACCCTCACGCCATGGTAAAGCCGCGGAACAACAACAGCTTGCAACTCAAATGGCCCAGGCCTAATGCTCTGGGAAGAGGACAACCACTCAGGCCTCGAGGACGAGGCGACCTGCCGGACCGACGAGGCGACCTAAGCCGGACCGACGGCGACCTCTACCGCTCCACTTCACCAGCGACGGCACGACTCCTACTAATTGCCGAACGTGGACCTACCGCCTGAGCAAGCAAATGGCAGGGTCCCATGCCGACGCCTGCAAGGTGAAAACGATAAAGGAAAAACAGCCCGAGGAAAGTGAGGATGAAATGGAATATCAAGAACCAAGGAATCACATAGCGGTCATCTTCTCGGGGCTCCGCCAATACAAGTCCTCACGGACTTAAAGGAGGTCAGTAAGGGAAGTGCACCATGTTACCCAGGTAAGCCTCCAGGCAAAGAAATTAAATGGTCGGAGGTATCCTCACATTCTCCGTAGACGATTGTCCCTTGGGGATGACCAAACCCGTGAGGCTTCGATGGTCGTGGAACCCCACCATCGCCATACTGCCGTCTGGCCGGGTCCTCATAGACTCTCGGAGCTCTTTGGACCTTATTGCAGCCAAGGTATTGGACGAGATGCAGATTCCTCGCTCCAAAATCAAGAGTGTGGCCGTGCCCTCTTCGGATAGTCCCGGCACCTCGATCAAACCTCCGGGCAGGTCGTCTTGCCCGTAAGTTTCGCCGGCCCAAGTAACTTTCAGACCCGGAGCTAATCACCTTCGAGGTGGTAGACTTAGTCGGCCCTACAACGCCATCCTCGGCAGCCGGCCTTGCCAAGTTCATGGCCGCCTCGCATCACGCCGTGACGCTGCCTAAAGATTCTCGCCAAACTGAGTCATAACCGTAAGGAACCACAAGTCCGGCACTCAATTGGCGACGAAGAGCGCTGATATGGTTTGCCGCTGTTCGCGCTCGACTCAAGAGCCGGGCATTCCTGGCCTAAACTTGCCCTCTCCAACCTCGAGGAGACCAAGGCCGCTCCGCCAACGAAGCCGGAACCGGCCATAGGTCGCTTCATTTTGGGATCTTCCCTAGATCCCAATAGGAACTCGAGCTCACACTTTCCTCCGAGCAAGGTCGGATGTTCACTCGGGGAACCATCCGACATGCCCGGGTCCCAAGGAGGTGGGTCGAGCACAAAGCAGCTGTTCACCGACAAAACCAAGAAGACAAAAACTTAGACGCTTTTCCCTTAAAAACAAGCAATCATCCGGAGGAACTTGATAAACTCCTAAAAGCTGGCTTCATCGAGAGATTGAGCACTCCAGTGGCTAGCCAATCCAAAGTCCTCGTCGTGAAGAAAGGAGGCAAGTGGCGACAAAGGCCGACCACACCGGTTTGAACGCAGCGCTCTAAAAGACAACTATCCGCTGCCTCGCATAGACCAATTGGTGGACGCGACGGGTCATGCACTACATGAGCTTCCTAGACGCTATTCAGGCTATCATCGATCAGCCGTCGCCAAGACGAGGGAAAGACTTCCTTCATCACCCCTGCTCGGCATTTTTCTCGCCATAATGACCATGTCTTTCTGGCCTGGAAATGCGATAGCAACCTTTCAACGCCCATGCAAGACTTTCACGCACCAAATAGGTCGAATTTGAGGTATATGTCGACGACATAGTTGTCAAGAGCAAGAGTACTTCAGGTCACGCTTCGACTTTAGAAGAAACTTTTCAGAACCTCAATAAGCATCGAATAAAGCTAAATCCGTAAAATGCGATTCGGGCGTGAAGGCCGGGCAAGGTGCTCTGGCTACATGGTCGGGCCACATGGCGTTGGGGCTAACCCAGAAGATCGGGCCATTGAGAACATGAGGTCGCCCACATGCGTAAAGGAAGTACAAGCTCGACCGAGGATGGCCGCTTAAGCTTCGGCTCACTCCGACCGGGGAGCGAGGACTACCTTTCTTTAAAGCCCTCCGCAAACATGATGGCTTCACATGGACGAGGAAGTGATCGCTGCTCAAAGAGCTAAAACAGTACCTCTCCAAGCCGCCTGGCCCTCGCCACACCCACTGGCAGGGAAGAATTGCTATTATACCTGGCAAAGAACTGGACGCTGAGCCTTGTTGGCAAAGAGAAAGAGATGGTACCCACGACCTATCTATTACGCCAGTACTTCATGGACCAAAGGAGCTGCTACCCCGAGGTCCGAAACCACTGCACTCACATCGATGGCCTCCCGGTTGCGCACTACTTTCAAGCACACAAGATCGCGGTAGCCGACGGGCTTCCCACTCAGGGAAATCCCGAAAAAATCAGACGCTGGTCGCGATAGCCAAGTGGGCAATGGAACTACGAGTTCGAGCCGTATTCTCACCCGACGGCGATAAAATCACAAGTCCTCGGGCCGATTTGCGTATCGGTCTGGCACCGCCAGCCACCAATGACCAATGATTCGAGGGGAAACTCCCCGACCTTGTATTTGACTCGATCCCGAGCATACGAGCTTCTGGGCCAAAGGGCGTCATCTTGGTCTCCGGACGGAGAGCGCCTACAGACGCCATCCAACTACATTTTCACGCGACTAATAACGCGGGCGAGTACGAAGGCCTTTTGGCTGACCGCATGCAAATCGCTAGGAGTCCAACGGCTCATCGTGGAAGGGCGATTCACAGCTTGGTCGTGAACTGTGTCAACAAGGAGTATCAAGCGGTTCCGACACTCAATGGCGCTACCAGATCGCCAAGTAAGGAAGATGGAGAAATACTTCAAGAATTTCGGCATCTACATCCCCGTGAAGGATAATTCTGGCCGAATTAAATGTCTAAGGCTCGGTTCCTTCCCTAAACCGCCGGCGGGTGCTCGCCGAGCACCTACATAAGCCCCCTCCATTCCTCTCAAGAGGAGGCACCAGAGACCCATGGCGTAGTCTCATTCTCTGAGCAAAGCGCAAATTGGATGACGCCATTCATCCAATACCTTGGCGCACGGGACATTGCCCGAGGAAGAAGCCGAGCCGCCTTCCAAGTATCTTCTCAAGACAGATCGATCGGCGACCTTAATTTATATCGAAAGGCGATTAGGAATCCTTTCCAAATGCGCCTTCCCAGGAGGAAGGCTGCACTTCTTCGTGATATCCACGAAGGAATGTGCGAGCTCATTCGCTCTTTCGTAACGCTGTGAGCAAAGCCTTCCGATTGTTACTATCAAGCCGACGGCTTTGACGGACGCGCGCCGTCAATCGTGAACGACCGCCGAGCATGCCGGCCCATGCTCGCGAAACTCCGCCAACCAAGATATGCCCTACAAACCATACCGCTGCGTGGCTATTCTCGACCTGGGCTCGACGCCCTTGGACCCTTTCCCCGAGGTCGTAAAGGTCAAGTATTTGCTCGTACATCGACACTTTCACTAAGTGGATAGGAGGCCGAGCCCGCCTCGACCATCTCGCCAAAGCGCCAAGAGGTTCCTCCGCAAAGAACGTGGTAACCTTGCCGGTACCCAACCGCCTTATCACGCATAATGGGACCCGCCACCGCTGAACTGCTCCAAAGTTATCGCGGAGGAGGTTTCCGACCAAGGTTCCAGCTTCGCTTCGTGGGTACATCCACAGAGTAACGGAGCCTTTAGCGAGCAAATGGGCAAATAGTCCAGGCATAAAAGAGAGTCTTTAAGACCCTCAACCAAAGACAAGCAAAGAAGTGGGTGAGGAGCTTCCCGTTCTTTGGTCTATCCGCACCACGACAAGTCGAGCCACAAAGTAGACGCCTTTCCAACTCGTTTACTGCGGCGAGGCCATTCTGCCTTCGCCGAAATCGCGGCCGGGTTCCCCTAAGGTGCAAACCGATCGATTCCATCGATCAAGAGGTTGAGCGCCTCGGCCGACCGACCTCGCCGAAGCGACACGCCGAACGGGCGTTGTTCCCGGCCTGCAATTTACCTACAAGCTCTTCAGAGGCATGCAGCTCAAGGCAATCGACTAGGGCCCTACAAGTCGGGCGACATGGTCTTACGAAGAGTTCAAGACCCGTCAAGGCCAATAAGTCGACCCCCAAGGTGGGAAGGACCCTACACGGCCATGTCTACAACAGCCGCCGGGCTGTTCGCCTCGCGATGCTGTATGGTCGGGAGCTCACCAAAGACTGAACATCGATCAATCACAGAATTCTACGCTTAGACGAGTAATTCCTATCTCGCGCCTTGCGTTTCTTTTCCAATAAATCATTTTCCTCTTTCTCGAAGTTTCGCCTCGGCTTGTCGAACGAGCATCGTCTACCAAAGACTACAGCATTAACTTATCCAACAAGTATGTGCGCGCTTATCTCCCTTTGGCTCCCACGGATGCTCGCCTAATCGCCCACTTTCCACAAGAGCTCTTCGCCAGTATGCATGGTCGGCGCGAGCATCCACTCTAAGCCCTGGTTCGCTGACCACTGCATGGTGGCTCTACGTATTGTTGGTTTAAAGCTCGCCTGCTTCAGGCTCACAGCTCACTCAAACGCAACCGATCTATTCGAGTAATTCAAAATCGCTACGCACCAAAGCGAATTCTTAAAAACTCCCATGAACAAACTCGTGCTCGCGCAATGCTGAGGACACCGACCTTTGTCCATGGCGTGGGGCTACGATGATAGAACGCTCCGCCCTCTCCTTACCAAGGATCCTTTGCTCGTGTCTATGATATTTGATCTACGCAGGAACTTATTTTCTTTGCTCGTATCTACGCCTCCATGCAGAACTTGCTTTCTTTTCAAGAGAACCGATCATACGGCATATGCCAAAGCGAGTTCAAGCAAAAAAAAAAAAAACAGCAAGGACCAAACTCCTCGCGAATATGCTCATTTAATCCAAAACGCTGTTTTTTTTAAGGTGGTTTTACACAAGATAAAAATAAAAGAAAGAGCTAAGTCCTACGACCGCCTGGAGGGCAGCGAGCCTCGTCCTTATGGAGTCGACTCCGCCAGGTCCAGACCTTCCGCCGCCGCCAGCGCGACCTTCGCCGCGCTTTCGAGGCGCTGGCGCCTCTTGAGCTGGCTTCTCGCGCCCCGAAGCCTCAAGGTCTCCGCTGGCTTCACACCTCTTCGCTGCTCGGCGCACTTCGCCTCGGCGTTTCGTTCTGCCTCGGGCCTGAAGAGCTGGTCCGTGAGTTCTGGCGATGAGGCTCTCGCCGATTCACCGGCTTCAGTCGCTGCCAAGATTTCCGGAGATTCGACGCCAAGATCGGGCGATCTTGGCGTTTTGCTCGCGTAGTAATTAGATTTCTTCACGAGACCGAGGTGGCATCGAGATCCTCCATAGCCTTCGCGCAAACTTCGGCGTAAAGAGAAAGGAGAAGGAAAGAGCCGAGCACTCCGTAAGATCGCTCAGCAGTAAAAGAAGAAACATGGAAACTTACCGAGAAGAGCCCTACGACCTTGTCCTCGGCGTTGAGGTCGGTCATAGGCTACCAAAAGAAGGGATTGACTAGTCATCCCCTGCCACACGGCCAAGGTCTTGCTCCTTCCCGAGCACCCTGGTGCTCCCAGAGAGAGCAACGGGCGTCACCACCTTCGATCAACCCGGTCGCCTGCCGATCCTCGCCCACGCAGCGGCTCGCGGGTCGCTTTTCCCATGAGCCGCCACGCGCATCATTGGTCAGACGCTAACCACTTAGCGCCACTCCATGCTCCGCTACCGAGGCGCTTGGTCGTTAGCAACCACCTCCGCCCCTGTCTCTTCAATGAGGCGACCAATGCTCTCCGATCAAGGCATTGGATCGAGGGCGATCACCGCTTGTCCCTCCATAGCTCCTGAGGCGACCGATGCTCACACGAGGCGATTGATCAAGTACGATCACCTCTCCGCCCCTTGCACCTCCGTGGCCAGGGGCGCCTCGGGTGCCTCGGACCAAAGGGGAGCAGGCCGACGACTCTCCTCCTCCTCCTCTCCTTGGCTCATGGCTAAGGGGCCTGGTCGAGCCACCAAGCTCCTTCCCCGGCTCTGGCGAGCCTCGCTCGCAGCATCTCTTCTAGCGCGAGGCCAAGGCGCTGCTGGCCCTCGCCCTCGCGGCCTCGCCTCCGCTGCCGATAGGCTCCACGGCCGCTGAAGGGAGCGCTGGTCGCCGGCGAAGCTCGGGCTCCACCGAAGTCCGGTTAGCACCGCTCTCCCTCTGCCTCGCCATCACCTGGCCGACGACGCGGCCGAGTTTCGGCCCACCGCGGAGTTGATAATCTCCTCACGCATCCGGCGGAGTCCAAAACGACATCCGAAATATCACGCCCACGCCAAACAGGGTGGGGTTAGCCCAAGAAAGTCGCAAGACAAGAGCCGGAATAAGAGAATGAAGAACGTACTTCCGCCTGGCGGCGCCATCCTCCTCGGCCTCCTCGCTTCGGGGCCACGCGCGACCGCTGCAGCCGCCTCGTAGGCCTGGCCACGCACCACTGCTCCTTCGCGTGCATGGGCGCTGCCATCGCCGGTCGACATCGCCCATGTCGACTTCTTCCATTGCCGAGGCGGTTTGAGAGGTCGACCTCCTCGCTTCCTTCTAACCAGAGCATAGGCGCTCTCCTCTTCTTCCTCCTCCTGGGCATCAACCACCCGGAAAGTGAGTCTGGTCCCCGAGGGCCTTGATCCGCCTCCACCGGCTTCCTTGGCTCCGAGAGACCGCATCCTCCTCGGCCTTCCTCGCCGCCGGCGAGCTGCTCACAGCTTCGCCATCAGCCCGGCTTCTTCCGCAGTCATCGAACTAAATGCGGAGTTCACACTCTCCTCGGGCTGCACTCAAGGTGCGGGTAGGGGTCTCGTCGGGCTCGCATACCGACCGCTGGCGCTGGAGGCGAGGCTGATGCTCTACGACCTCGACGCCGCCTTCTACGGAACCCTGGTCGGGTGTCAAGCTTGGCGGCAGCCGACACCGCGAAGCTCAAGGGCGACCTTCTCCGCCAACAGAATCGGGAGGAATGAGCTCAAAACATGCCCTCGAATCCAAGTGGGAAAATGTACTACCGCCGCCACGGCCAAAAATATTCTTGGGGACTCGACGATTGGGCGCCTCTTCTTCTTCTGGCGCCGAACATCTCTACGACTATCATTAACTCCAAATTGGCCCTGAGCTTCGTGGGCCACAACCAAGACTAAGACAAAAGGCATATACCATGCATAGCGCCGATCACCGTAAAGCAGCGATGCTCGGGAAAGAGGTCCAGAACATACCTCGTTTGTCCTCGCGGTGAAGTCGTACACCCGGCCACCTCGAAAGGATGCTCGCGGGCGTCAGTGGGACACCCGTTGAAGGTAAAGTCCTGGCGATATCCCGACCGTGAGCCCCATCTGGGCAAGCTCACCGATCGCCCCGAGCACCCGCTTCCTTCTCGTGTACCGGGGCGCGCTGCCTCAAGAGGGCGAGCGCCCTCCCCAAAGGTAGACCAACCGACCCTCCGCCTTCTTCCGTAGAACCAGAGGTCGCTAACCCGACACCCGAGTCCTTCAGAGCAACGAAGGGGTACTCGTGATGGCCTCGGTTGGGCCGCAAGCTAAGATAAACGCAAGCCTCGGAACCATCCCTACTGCGGAAGGGGGAATAAAAGTGAAAGAAGAGGCTAGCCGTGGGCATTACACTCACGCAAGCCTCGCAAAGGTGGGAGAAGATTGCGAGGAAAGGATGGAGTTGGGTGGAGATGAGAGATCTCGCGACCAACAGAAGGCAAGCACGGAGGCGAGGAAGTCGCTTTCCTGGCGCACGAAGCCCGCTGATGGCGCATAACTCGCAGGAGACGATCTCGCTCTCTACGGCAAGCGGCCAAGATCATCCTCGGCACTCACCGAAAGCCTGGTCGACGACTCTCGTCCAGGAGTTACTGGAGCCTCCTTCGGTCATCCGCTAACCTGAAACGCGCCATGGCCAAGAAGGAAGGAGAGCGGTAAGGGTTCTTGGGCGCTAGGGCTCTTGGAAGATTTTTTCGTCAAGACGAAAGCAAAGAGACGCAATGGGACTCCGCCACTCTCCCAGTAGAAAGGGTTAAAAGGATAGTGAAGAGGCGGGATAAAAATCGCCGCCTTATCACAAAGAACACCGGCCGAAGAGCGCCGCTTCCGAAACTACCGCATGCTACAGGAGGCTTCTCGAAGGAACCGCAGAACAACCAACGACGCGCCGCACAGAGCAAGCACGCCGCGCTGGTAAAGAAGCTCGCCTCCCGACGTGAAATGGTCGTGGAGCCACGCACCAGGAAATTCAATCCCCTCAAGTCTTCTTAGGCTCAAGGGGAAGCCCGAGGGTTCCCCACTTGAACCTCGGGCTAGCCGTCGGGGATTGGCTATCCGCAAAAGACCACCAGACTCGTGAAAAGCTAAACCCGCCGACTAAGCTTACACTAAGGGAAGATGCTCGAGAACGAACGAGCATCCCTCCTTCTTCCTCCGAAAGATACGCCATTGCGCGCTCCGTCAAGCACCAAACACACCCCCACGAGCAAGCATGCTCGCGGAGGCCACGACCGCTCGGGTGTCTTGGTCGGAGGGCCTCTGGGCCATGCTGCGAGGAAGGAAGGAGGCAACCAATCAACCTGAGATCAAGGGAAATCATACCCAAATTCAAATAACGCTGGAATCAAGGGCAAGATCACTGATATGGATGCATAGCGTGATCCCCTGAGGCGCTTACTTTTTTCAAGATTCTAGTCATAGTATTTAAACCCCTCAAGATCTCAGAATGTGAGGGCACACGAAAGATAGAACACAATACACCGGAGTAGGGTCATTATCTCGCTACGGTGAGAGGCCCGAACCAGATAAAACACCGCCCCCCTTTTTTCCCGCCTCCTTCCCGACTGCCGCCGAACGCCTCTTCGATCCGCGGCGACGGCTCGCTGATCCCCATTCAACAAGTAAGCTCGACGGGAGCCCGTTCTCCAATCGTCGACACATTTGCTTGTTATTTGCCTCCCGATGTCACAAAATTTAGATCAAGGGGTTCACATATACTATATATATAGATTAACATACACTAATTTTTTTTTATATAGACTAACATACACTAATTTTTTTTGACCCGGTGTCCTGTGACACCGGGTAATAATACCTACTTCCGCCCTTGGTCCAAATTTCATGAGCAGTCTCAAGGTTGCTCACATGGTTGAACTCATCCGCGTTCAAGGCTCCAAACAAAGCATTCATCGCTTGAGCATTGATGTGAGAGTTTCGTTCATTTTGATCGATTAAGGTTGTGGGATCAAGTGACATGGCGAAAACCTCACCGACAATTCTCCATATGCTTAGGCTCATGACCTTTAGATAAACGGTCATGCGTATTTTTCAATACGCATAATTTGTACCATCAAAGAAAGGTGCTTTACTTATAGATACACCCTCACTAGCCATCATTTTCTTTCTAGACGGTAAAGTCTAAAAATGAGAGACCAAACTCTGATACCACTTGTAGGATCAAGGATAACAGACTAGAGGGGGGTGAATAGGAGGTTTTAAAAATTATCGGTTCTAATTACATTAAATAAGCAAATAATACTAGAATGAGAATTTAGACAATTAAGACCAAAATCTTCTAGGTTTTGCTAATGTACACCAACAAATCTAAGTCTAAGCAATTAAGCAATTCTAGATAAATGATCGTGCCTAAATATGCTAGAATTGTTAGAAGGACAAATTAAAGCACGAATGAACAAATCACAAATGGGAGACAAGAAATTTTATCCAGTAGTCTCGAAGACTTGCCGGTCTCCCCTAATCCACGTTGAGGTAGCTTGACTCACTTCAAGCCAGCTCTTTTGCGAAATTGAGCCCTTCCTCGATCACTCGGGGTAGCTCTTTCCCACTCCGGGTAGGCGAGCTCTGTGCCTTCACAATCAACCGGGACTTCTCACAAACTTCTTTGAGAAGATCACCGTTTCACTCCTCCGAGTCGTCTAGGAGGCGGCAGCCTCCAAGATTAATAAACTTGATGCTCGCTTGAAGATATTGAGTGCTTCTAATGGCTCCATGAATGCTGTGAATTCAATTCACTCAACTTTTCTCTCCACTACTCACAAGCTTGACAAATGAATACACAAAGGAGTAGAGAGAGTTGCATTGCAAGGGCTTAAAATGAATTCAATGTGGTCACCAACCAGCCCTTTGATGCAGGTGGAGGGTATTTATAACCCCCCACAAAGAAACTAGCCGTTGGGGGGTTTTGCTGAAAAATCAGCATAGCTTGGCACTACCGCCTTCATAGGGCCGGTATTGCCGGCCAGACCCCCAATGGTCTGTTCAGAGCATTTAATGCACTGACAATAGCCATTAGCACCGAAATTTTTTATGCCCGACACTACCATAATAGTTTTTCGGTACTGTCGCCTGTGTAAATCGCTAGAAGTTATGCTCTCTGAAAAAAAGCAACCGAGGTTATAGGTGCGGTACTGCCGCTTAGGCCGGCAGTACCGCGCCTAACCTCCGGTAGTGCTGATCTGCCCTGGTCAAAGAATGCACCCCTTCTATTAAAAAACTACCGCGGGTATGGGGCGGTACTGCCGCTCATGCCAGCAATACCCCGCCTAACCTCCGGTAGTGCCGATCTGCCCTAGTCAAAGAATGCACCCCTTCTATTAGAAAACTACTGCGGGTATTATCGCAGTACTACCGCTCATGCTAGTAGTACCTCTCCAATACTCCGATAGTGCCGCTCTGGTCAGTCACCAAAATGCACTGCTACTATTAAATAACTATCGCAGTATTAAAGGTGGTACTACCGCTGAGGCCAGCAGTACTGTTCTCTACTGTCGATAGTGCCAGCCAGAGGGGTCTCAAAAGCAGCTCTTCTATTAAATAACTGTTGATAGTATATGGGCAGTACTACCACCAGCGGCCGGCAGTACCGCACTTATACTATCGGTAGTGCCGCAATGGAGCTGAAGAAATGATTTTTAAAAAGAATTCTTAATGCAAGTGAATGGACATGAGCTATACCACTAATTGAGCTATTTTGGATGCACTTTAATATCAAGATACTAACCAAATCCCCCTTGATAGTACGTCATCTATCCCAGCAAATCTAATCTTTTCTCCAAACACCGAGATCGGCAAAATGCTAAAAAGAAACCTTGATCATATTGCCTTGGACTTGAGCTTTTCTTCAAATGTTGACGTGGCTCCTTCTTGTATTCCACCGACGAGGACTAATTACCTTTTGCACACTTAAATCAAATTGTTAGTCCATAAATAACGATTGTCATTAATGATGTGCACATGGGTGCCCGATCTTCTGGTGAGGGGATAACTTTGATTTGGCGGAGAATGACTTTTACGATCCGACTATGAACCACGCAAGGATAAGCGCCTGCAATCGCTAAACCACGGTCCTAATCGTTATCAACCGTGCCAAGACACGGATGACCTGACCACGAAGATATATGCTTGCAAGCAATCGAAGAACTATCAAGAACAATGATAAAGCACACACACAAGTTGGGCTTTGAACTTGTTTACCGCTGCTCTAGCCGAGTCGGGAGAACAAGGATAAACTTTCACACATGGGGGAACTAATCTTAACAAAACCTAAGGAATGAGGTGAAGAGACTAGCCAATATAGTACTGTGGTAGTCGTGAACAGTAGCAGAGAAGTCAAAGAGGTGGAGAATACATGGCCTAAGGCCCAGCAACAAGGTAGTGCAACACCCAAAGTCCAAAACAGTTCTGGCCATGACTTGTTTCAATGATTTTGGATGCTACATTTGGTGTTTGGTATTGGGACTAGATCCATTGGAAAGAGCACGAAATTATGTTTCGATCAAGTACTCACACGCTCCAATCGGAGTCCGTTTGCATTTTCTATGAGCGTTTAAAGTCAGACTGATCATTGGAGGCCGAGTTGAAACCTTTCGCATTCCCACATTGCTTTATGACTTGTGTCGGAGGATTAATGCTCCCTTGATGATCCTTGCCCAGGTTCCTAAGTATGAGAATAGTATTAAGTAGCGGTCTATTCTCTAATGTAAAATTATGCAACCCGATAAATGAGTTCACCTGTTGATTTAGCTCCCGTGCACGTGCCCTTGTGATAGGACCTTGCATCGGGGATGGTGGAGTTGAGGTCATGGGTGCTTCCGGTATAGTGATGTCCTCAGTCATGGGTGCATCCGGTATAGTGATGTCCTCATCAATTAATTACTAAAACCAAATAAAAATTATGGGCCTAGATGCTCCGAGATGAACCGAACACAAGCAGAAGTAAAATCTGCTGTGGAATTAATTATATATGAATAGTGTAAAGGTTCTATTCACATAAAATAAAAAAAATTATTCTATGTCCATATTTTGTGTGTTAAGAGTTGTTCTATTACTTGTCTGCTTTTGAATTGATTTTTTTTCTTAAGTATATTACTACTAGCCCCAATTGTTTATTTGACTGATCAGCATTATCATCGGAAATAAACAATTTTATTATAAGGAATCGACCAGTTTACTCTTCGCTTTTATACTTAGTATTAACTGGCAAAATGTTAGAGATGAGGTCATTCTAATGAGTTTGAACACAATGAGTACTGGCTTACTTGAAAAGTCTCTATTAGAAGTCATCTCACAACCTGACCAGCAATCATTGTCATTCTTGTGAGTTCGTACATTATCGACTTTCATAGGGGCATGCGCCCTGATCCTCCGCCTCCGAGATAAGGGCCGGTACAGAGTCACTTTGTTTTCTTGATTCTCACTCAGGAAATGGTGCTCCTGACATGGTCTCATCCGTTTTGAATGAAGTTACCAATTTGGACGACTCCGTCTTAGTAACATACTCGGAGTAGAAGTCACACTTACCTTCTTCTTCCTCCATGAAGTCATTGGTGGTGAGGTGAGCGTAGTCGACGAGATCGAATGAATTTTCTTCACCCATAGCTTCTAGCGACAACACATTATCATTTTCAATCTTGAATTATGACGGAGGCCCTCCCTCTTGTGCCAACTGTCGATGTTTAAGACCCGAGGGGTCCTTAGATCGAGCTTACAAATATAATTTAAGCTGCATTTGTCTAGAAAACAAGATTGAAAGGAGCAGAAAATAAATAGGGATTGTATTATATCACGGGTGTTTTTACAATGTACAGACTATTCTTAATCTTTGACTCTGTATCTATTCAACCACACTTTTTGAATCCTTGCAGGAGTATCATATTTATAGCATCGTAGGGATGACAGTTGTCATCTTCGGAGAGATGTCTTCCCACCAAAAGGTGTCTTTTGGTCAAAAGGCGCCTTCTCACTAAAGATGTCTTTTCATCAGAGAAGCGTTTCTTCGTAGGAAGTAACTTCAAAACGGTCATCTTTTCCTGTCAGAGAAAGCATTTTCCTCACGTTATCCTTGCGCAGAGATTCCTTGCCAACTTGAATCAGATAGGGGCGAGGGTTATCCTTTACCTGATCATGTCTAGGTCGGTGTGATAAAGAGAATTATGTCCAACCAACAAAGGTTCATAAGTTGGACCATTCCCGACCTGGTAGAGGCTGAGATCAGATACAAAGATAAGTTTTCGTCCGATCTATATTGCAGGTCAGAGAGTTGTTTACATCGTCAACTGTAACTTTGACCAAATAATCGTGAGATATTTAATGTCTCTTCGTTTTATGGGCCGCATTTATGAGGATGCTACTGTTTTCTAAAAAATCGTAACCATTTATGGGCTTCATATAGATTAATCGTCATCAGTAAGCCTATCCTGAGGTAGATTTGAAAATTGAGAAAAACTAGCTAACGCTATACCGTTTGAAGAATATAGCTTTTGCTAGCTTTCCCTGCCCTCTCTCTTACTTGTTGGCGGAGCACCACGATGACGACAATGAAGGTCTGCTGACGGGAATGCTGCCGCCATCTACAATGAATGTCTATCTCCCTGGTTGTAGAGGGAGCCCAGGGAGGTGGTGGCCCGGCTGTGGGCGGAGGCAGAGGGTGGGGCGGCACGACGAGATGATGGTACAGTGAATATTAGGTTGGGTAGGGTAGGGCAGCGGGAGAGGGGGAGACGGTGGTGGGGTCACTATCGGGCGGTGGTGGTGGAGGGAGGGGTGGAGGAGGCGAAGGAGGAGCGCACAGCTGCGATCAGTGCTAGAAAAGAAGGTGGGGAGGGCGGCGGACGCGGAGAAAAGAGTGAGAGGAGAGCGATGGCTAGGAAAAGAGAGATGGATAGGAGGGCAGCTGCTATCACTTTAGAAAGAGACTGGTGGATGTAAATCATTACAACGATATACCGTTCGCTAGTCGCTTCCTTGAAAGTTATGTAACTTGAGAAAACTGAACCTATACATGGTGCTTTGCTCCATTAAAATGGTTTATACTGACAGCTGACTTTGGCTTTAATAAAAAATACTAGTAGAAAGTACTAGAAATCAACCATACCCAATGTCGATGTCTCGTCCGATGTCCTCGCAAATCTCGTGTGCTATCTAAGGCTCTGCTCGGAATGTCGGAGGAATTTTCTTGTTTATGTGAAAAATGAACTGATTTATGTAATTCTTTTTTTTTTGTGGTAAAATGCATGTATTTCAAACACGCCCCAAACTTTTCCAGCTATGCATCTTTTTTCCCTTCACCTCATCATAAACAAGAAAAGGAGTAATGCTACAGCCAGGGGCGGAACTAGAGAAAAAATTATCGGGGTTCACTACTTCATCATATATGTGATAACAACTTATTATTCTTACCATTTGCTTGTTATTTGCCTCTCGGTGTCACAAGATTTAGATCAAGGAGGTTCACATATACTATATATATAGACTAATATACACTAATTTTTTTTATATAGACTAACATACACTACATTTTTTTTGACCCGATGTCCTGTGACACCGGATCACTATATTCAGTTCCGCCCTGGCTACAGCTGTAGTAAGTAGCCTTGCTTGCTACGCCATATTCATTCGGTGCAGGGAAACCCCCCCCCCCCCCCCCCACCTTGGCGAGATAATTGATTCTGCGAGCACCGCGGCCTCCCGCTTTTGGCCTTTCGGAGAATATAGTACTATTTTTTTATTTGCGAGGGTGCAAGTTGCAAAGGCATCTTGGCTTTCTGTTCCGGCCGCACTCGGCGGTGTCGCGCCTGCGCTGGTGTTCCCCTTGTCTCGGCAGGTCGCCATCCACCGGCTGCGGGGCGCGATCGCGTTCTCCTCATCCTCCCCAGCCGATGGCGTTGGCGTTTACCGGGGGGCTCCCGGAAATCTCTATCTCGGGGGTATTTTGATCTTTTGTGGCGTTTCCGGATTGGATCAACAATTCCGCGGTTGATCTGCTGAAAGGAACCGGGTGGGCTGGGCGAGCTTTGGTGTTGTCTAAATTTGATTGGCGGGCAATCGGATTTGGAGACGAGACGGACGGACGGACGGACGGACCCCTACGGCGCTGTCATATTCCGTGTTCATCTGGTTTTCCCGATTCCTGGAGACCATGCTCAACGGTGGAGGATGGGTGGATACTGAGCACTGAGAGCCTATCTTGTAATGTTTGGCTACACGTAATCGAAAACAAATTTTATTTTGTGACCGGAGGGAGTGGCAATATAATCATCTTGGTAGCATGGGATTCCAGTATAAAAATATAACACGATTGATGTGAGAAGGGTTCACAAAACCGTACCGCGAAAATCGGTTCAGTTTTCGCAAAAATCGCACGAAAAACCGCCTACAAACCGAAATGTTAAAAAATAAAAAAATTGAAAAAATCGAAAACCGTTTGGTTTTCAACGAAAAACCTCGGTTTTCACAAAAAACCAACATGACAAAACGTTTTTTACACAAAAAACCGTGGTTTTTCACGAAAAACGGGACACGTAAATTATTTCAAATTTTTTATTTTTTTTAATTAAACCGGTTTATCGAGCGGTTTTGAATCTCGAATCAGAACGGTAAGATCGAAAACCGCGGTTTTTGAGTGGTTGCCAACGAAGATCTTCTCCCAACGCCGGGGACGTTGCCAACAAAGATCAAGGAGGGAAGCCAGAGCATTGGCACCTGCAGGAGCAATATAATCATCTTCTCCCAAATGTGCACAAGATCATATGTGCGGACATGTTGGAACTGTACGGTCCGATCGTAGACTCTGGATCATAACCCAAAAAAATCACGGTTCAACAGCCAGTATATGTGACGGGTGGGTAGTTTTTTTTTTTTGGCAATTATAGGGGAAAAGGTGTGATTCCTTGAAAAGGTTTATTCAAAGTGCGATTCTATCTTGCGAAAAAAAGAGTGTGGTTGGAACCAGCTCAGCCCAGAGTCTCAGGCTGGGCCAACTAGTTCTAAGCCGATTTGTAATTTTTTAAGAGATCTCTTTTCAACCGGGCTGAGCTTTCTATGCTAGGTCTCGGATCATGCGCAGGTGACCCGAGGTTTGACTCTATCACTGTATGTAGTTCCATAAAATTTACTCTTTTCCTTTAAGGAGAATCCTTGTTGAGTTGTTTATGAGCTGTGACATATGCCAGCTCAAAAGTCAAAATCCACAAGTATGCTCATGGAATTGGGAGGGTGCCATTTTTTCTAGTCTTTCTGATCTTGTTTCTTTGTTTACAAATCTAGTCTCCTCCCTATCGGAATTGTAAATCTAACTCCCTCCCAATCGTGGTAACCGCCTCCCACACTAGTCAGCTGCGGCAGCGTGCTGCCCCCGCACTCCTCGTCGCCCACCGCGTTGCGCCCACTCCTACGCTCATCAGGCGTGGGAGAGGGGCGGCGAGGGGCAGGAGCAGGTTTGTCGTGGCCGACGAGTGCGGGAGATGGCTACTGCGGTTAGCATGAGACTAGATTTATAATTCTGATCGAAACTAGATTTTTTTTTTAAAAAAAAGGGCTGGAGAAAAATGATCGCTGTGACGCCTTTGGCTTGACATTTAGCATACAGGCCGCAACGCCTCCGTGCAGATGGCAGGCTGCAGCCGCTGGTGAGTCCCAGTCCCGCCGACCCGGCGCGAGCGCGGCGCCCGAGGCCGCGACACCCCTGACACCTGGAGCGAAGCCCAATAAACTAGCGCGCAGCTGCGCAACTCTATGCGAACACCGGCGCCGCGCGTGCACTGATGCGGATGAGAACATGTGTCGAGAGATCTGACGCGCTGGGACTTGGGGCGAAGGAGCGCGTCCCCTTTTCAAAACGCAGAGGCTCCTGCCAGGATCCTGATTGGACGGAACGGCGACGCGGGATCGATCGAAACAGAGGATGAAATGAAGCCAGCATTTATTCCTTCGGCACGGCTTTTGCAATGTTTCCTCGCTCGTGGATCGGTTCTCGAGCGGTAGCAGCGGCACTAGTATAGTACCCCACCATTGCAATAGGCTGGAGCAGGGTTCACCTTACCATTACATGCGATTTTCGGATGAACAGTGATTTTCGGTAATCATAAAAATCGAGCCGAAAATCGCAAAAATTCAAATTTCAGATTTTTTTCAAAAAAATTCAAAAAACGTGGAAAATCGACGATTATCGGTGGAAAATCGACAGTCATGTTGAATTTTTTTGTGCGGTCGACTTTTGTAGCGATTTTCGACGATTTTTGGCGAAAATCGACCGATTTCCACCGATTTTCGACCGGCTTTTGACACGTAATTTTTTTCGAATTTTCGAATTTTTTTGAATTATTTTTTGAATTGGATCGGTTTGTCGACCGGTTTTTGATATCGAGCCGCAGCGATACGTGCGAAAATCGCAAAAATCGAGCGATTTTCGTCGATTTTTTGAACCCTGGGCTGGAGTATATGTCATTGAAATACATAACAAAAGGTTCCTAATTAAGATGCAAGAAACATGCACTCCCTAGTCCCTACATTTCGACTGAAAGTTGTACTAGTCTCAAGATGTTGCAACACCATGCCTATGAATCTTGATGGCCCCACAGTAGCATGCAGTTTTGTGCACTTCGCAGAGGGACAAAACTGCAATACCTGTAGCGGCAGCTACAGAAAGCCGGCCTCGGTAGTATATTGAGAGGGTGCCGTGATGTGACAACGCCATGTTCTGAACGCCACCGACCAGAGCCAAAGATCAATGTCAATGCTCAGAAGCCGCCAAGAAAAGTAGAAGAGCAACGTAATTTCCGAGCTGACTGGCCAAATTAGCTGCTTTATGCTTCAGAGATGGGTAAGCACAAGAGAAAAATTCCTATCTGCCTACATTTCCTAACTTTTGGCCGTGGAACGAAACCTAATGATCAGATTTGTTCTCTTTCAGTGACAGAGCAATAAACATCTACTTGCAATTGTTAATTTCTGTAGTACAGTAGTGGCACGACCTTTTTACTTGCCGGGGTGTGCAGGTCACAAAATAAATCGCACGAAAGTCTCAGGTGAAAGTCTGAAACTGATTCAAATGCGCTCGTCAAAAAAAAAAAAAAAAGATTCAGATGTGCCTACCTGCTTTCCAAACTTTTTGTTGATGAGCTCCCTCATTTTTTCCACGGCATGAACAGAACAAGCACGTATCCACTTCCTCTTCACCTCCAGGTACTATCTCACTACTCGAATCAATTGAGCAAGATAGGTTCGAACCATATTTCAGGATGCCAAAGCTCCCTCGGGACAGCAGGAACAATATGGTCGGCAAATATGGTGATGGAGTTGATGTCGTAGAACTCGCCATAGTTTTGTCCCTTAAAAGCGCCCCCACAAATCAGCAACAAATATGTGAGCTCTCTTGTACATGAAAACCTGGTGTCCCTTGTAAAGTGAATGATCCCGAAAGCCTGTCCAAATTGAATTACAACAGTTCATGTGAAGAAACGTGTTACCTGAGACATGTAAGATCAACAAAATAGCAAAGCTAAATTAATTAGCATGAAATTAAGCATGGCATATATAGAAATGTTTCATCCCAAAATCATAAGTTCTTAGAAGAGAATGCAAAATGTTTAACAATGCTACAACCAGGTTGTACTCAACTTGTCAAGACCAGCTGAAATTTTATGTATACGAGAAAAGGATGTAAAATGTCGAAATATTCCAAACTTGAGTTAGCAGCCAGCGCTTAGACAACCAATATCTACTACCCTGATTACAGATGGTAAGTGGTTGTTGAAAGATGGACACCTGTACATGGTAAGCATGACTATTCTTACCAAGAATTGTCTATTAGGCAGAGAGATGGATGAACCATATCGGGTTTGGTTATTTGGTGAGGGGTGGAACCACACAATTCAATGCAGTACTTATTTTCAAGTAAACCAAAAGAACCCAACCACCGTTCATTTGCCCTCTTGAATGGGTGAATCTACAGTCCACTCAAGCTTTTGCACCAAGCGAATTGAGGCAAGAGTCAAGGAGTGGCTGAGCACAAGGTTAAACATTCATATTTGGGCATATTGATCAAATAAGGGCATGGTTGTTTCAGCTTTCGGTTCTCTAAAAGCTGATTCTGGATTGTGATTATAGAGAAGCTGATTCTCCAAAAGCTGGAATCCAAAAGTACATATGAAGTGGATTATGGATTCTAGTGTATAGGAGTGGGTTGGATTGTGAGAATCGGATTCTAGAATCAGACTGTTTGTTTTTTTTCAGCTTTTAGGACTAAAATCCAGAATCAAAAGCTGAAACAAACATGCCCTAAGTTGCATCCACCGGCTAGGAACAATTTTATGTTCAATATTTGTTAGTAGGTGCGGGCACTTACTGGCCAATTTGACAAACGACCCAGACGGTTCTGAGGAGCAATACTTCATAGCCCTCTTACGAACAGAACTCTCCAAATAAGTGAAATGATGTCTGCAGGGGAAGCTACAAGCTGACAACATCATAGACTAGACAGGGGCCAAAGAAAAGATTGCACGGTTGAGCTTCTTCTCTGCAATTTAGCTGGAGAAGTACAGGTTGGGACTTTGGTCTAAGACCATCTCCAAGCCTATCCCGTCCCTCGTCCCATTCCCTTCTCCATGGGAAAGCGGCGGCGAGGGAGGGTTCCCAGCGGCTCCAAGCCCTTCCCTTCCCCGTGGGACTCGGCTTGGGAGAGGAGAGAGAATCCCGACGCCGAGGGTTTCCTATCGCATTCCCCTCTCGCTTTGGCGTCAACTGCAGTTCGTTCGCGCGGCGGCTCGGACAAGGCGGAAGTCGATCCAGGAGTCCAGCGCGACGAGGGGAGGCCGTTCGCGTCACCGGACGGGGAGGAGAAGCAGCGGGGGGAAGTCGACTGCCTCAGGTACGCCCAATCCCCGCGCTAAACCTAGATTTGGAGTGGTAAAACCTAGCAATGGATTGGGTAAATTGCGCCGATTTGGGAATGTACTGATTATTTCCCCGATTTGGCAATCCATCCGACGATTTTGCAATTTGGGTGAGTCTGGTTGAACAATGTTCCCAACGAATGTGCCAAAAAACCCACCATGTGATTCGTCTTGCTCATATAGGCGATTGTAGGTACATGGCGAAGTCACGGTTGTTCTTCGTAGGTAGATCATTCATAATGTTCCCAACGAATCGGCCAAATCCCCGATGAACTGATTCGTCTTGCTCAGCCATGGCCGATCGTAGGTACATGGTGAAGTCACGGTCGTTCCTGCTCGGTAGTTAATTCTGAATGTTGTAACATTAAGCTCATCCTGCTCGGTCGTTCCTGCTCGGTAGTTAGCAACATTAAAGGCATCCTTTGGTGCATATTGTAAACGAAGGTTATGCTGTTGATGGAATCATACTGGTTTAGGCGATTGTACCATGGAGGTTGGGTACTGATGTTGAATCTGCAAGGGAAAGTGATACCGATATGGTGCTTCGGCGACCTGGAATCAGTTGAAGGTAGTTTACTAGCTGTAGCTGTTTTCCAAGGTAGTTTGAGTGTACTGATAGAAGTATACTTTGAGAATGTTTTGTATTCTCTGGTAGTTTACTGCTTCGATTAATCCGTCATGGCCTAACTTGCTGGCTAGACTGATTGAAATGTTTTAGCTAGACTGGGAAGTGCCATTGCTGAATTGTCCACAGCTCTTGCAAAATGTGTTAACGTGCTGTTATAGATGGAAGCCGACAAGCTTCGGGAGGTCATATCGAAGATGCGAGGTATGCTGGAGGACAAGGCTGAGCAGCTCAGGGACCTCGCTAGGGACAACTTCAGTCCAAGTGATCACATTTGGGCTATTGAGTTGAACAAGACTCTTCTTCAGGTCGAGTCCATAGCCGAGGGCTTGGAGCAGATGTCAATGGAGACAATAGAATTTGGGAACCCACGTGATGGCACTGCGATGGAAGGAGGTGCATCCGAGGAAGGGGTTCCAGCCGACGACATATTGCCCGCCGACTACGAAAGCGATTACGGATCGATGTTAAGCGACTACTCCAGGGATACCGATTTCTCCATCGAGTCTGATCGTTCAGGCCACCTTCATTAGATCATTTGCTTTAATTATTCAAGATTTCGTATCGAACTTTGCTTAGCCAAACCAGCATGTCATGTTGTTTTTTGGAAATTTGTTGTGATGGTGTCCTAATATGTGTACTGAACTGTTTAGCCATTCTGAATGTAGCCTTGTTTTGATATGTACTGAATCGAGTCCAAATGTCGTAGTATTCTAAATGGAGTGATACTTTCTTAAAATGGTATGATGATGGTCGTTTGAAGCATGCATGAATCTGGTATGATTCACTACAAGAAATCATGTGTTTTTTGACGGCTCGCATTTTTGCTGACAATTTTAGAACTTGAATAAATCTACATGTCCGAATCTGCATGTTAGGTGATACTACATGCAGAAAAGCATTAGATTGGACCAGCCAGCCAAACAAAATGCATCCATGCAGTGCAATGTGAGCCCTTGTAGTTGTTCTTATGTACTGAATCGAGTCGTACGTTTTCCCCCAATAAATAATCGGGCAGGTCGTTTGGCCGGCAAGACCGGAACTGCAATCTACCTAACAGCGATATATGCATCAGTGCTACTGCTACTGCATCACCAAACTCTGGACTCGGTTTCATGTTTATGTTCTCTTTTTTCTACTTTTAATTGGCCGGGTTAGTTGGTACTAAATCGTAATACAGTTGCCTCTGATGTTAGCTGTGCCCACTACATACAAGTTCTTAACCTAGAAGTATCACTATTTTAAAATAAATCTATTTGGCTTGGATATTCTCAACATGTCCGAATGTGTGCAGGTACCTGTCAATGCTATGATGCTCTCCCATTGTGTGCTATGTTCTGCATCCAGTCACAATATTCAGTTTTGCTATTTCCTGCAGTACACTATTCAGTTTGTGATTTGGACCTGTAGTGTCGGCATTTTCTATACTTTTCAGGATTGTGATTTGCAGTGGTAGTAAACTGGTAGTGTTTACATTGTGAATACTCTGATAATCAACTTGCTGTCAATGTTCAGGGAGGACATCATGGATTCATTCTTCGCGACAATTATGGAGGATCAATCCGGCCAGATTTCATGGCCTCCGTCACCTCAATCAGTTGTCAACATCAACGATGATGTAAGTAACCCCCCTGCAACAGATCCGAGTGCAGTCAATGCTCGTAGTTTGGAAGGCGTTCGTCCTCTGCCTACAGGAAGAAAGAAGGGGAAGAAATCATTGACCAAGACTGAGAGGATGAAATGGACCGTTCACGAGGATGAGGTCCTTGTGTCCGCCTGGCTGAATGTGAGCCAGGACCCCATCGTGGGCAAGGACCAAGCGTCAGATACCTACTGGACCCGGATTGCGGATTACTTCAATACTCATAAGAAAGAGCAAGTCACCGAGAGATCCATGAAGGGAATGGTGAATCACTGGGCTTTGATTAATGAGTCGGTGTGCAAATATTCCGGGTATCTTTCTCAGATAGACGGTCTTCATCAGAGTGGTACCACCGAGCGTGACAGGGTACGCATCAGTTACATTTCAGGATATATAACATGGTAGACCTCATTGTATTTGTTAACGGGGTGCTTTTCTTTCCTATGCATGTCCGTTGGATGTACAGATGGCTAATGCAGCGAGGATGTATCAGGACGTTGAGGGTAAGGCCTTCGCCTTTCCACACTGTTGGGTGATTCTCGCAGAGCACCCAAAGTGGGCTGCACACTTGGGCAACAAGAAGCAGAAGACACTGCGTGAAGGACCCCATGGAGCGAGTCCGGGGGGGTCGAACAACACTCCAGAGGGCCAGTTCGACCCATTTGCTTCAGGCGACGAGACTAGTAGACCTACTGGCCGGGAGGCGGCGAAGGCGGCAAGGAAGAGGGGCAGTTCGTCCAGTGCATCATCAGTGGGTGTGTACACCGACCAGTTCGACCGGATCGGGCAAGCCAAAGAAGCTATGGTAGAGATCAAGCGTCGACAATTGCACTTGAAGGAGTTGGCGGAGGACGAGAGGATTATGAACATTGATTTGAACAACATTACCGGGCCAACTCGTGAGTACTACCGAAAGCGGCAGGAGGATATTTTGAAGAAGATGGCAGTTGACCTTCCTTGATTGTTACGGAAGTGTTTGGACCTTTTATTATGGGTTTGGAGCTAGCTATTATGTGTTTGGACCTTGTTATTATGTGTTTGGACCTTGTTATTATGTGTTTGGACCTTGTTATTATGTGTTGGGACCTTGTTATTATGTGTTTGGACCTTGTTATTATGTGTTGGGACCTTGTTATTATGTGTTGGGACCTTGTAAATATGTGTTAGAACACTTCGAAAGGTTGCATGCATTGCATAAAGATACGTACGATACATAGGAAAGTCCAATACAATGGTCCTTGTATCATAACATTGTACTACTACTCGCCGTGCCGGGCCCATAGGTGTTCGACGAGGTCAGCTTGTAACCGGTGGTGCTGTTCGCGGTCTCTACGCCTTTGCGTTGCTTCAATGCACTGCAAAACCGACCCTCCGGCTGACGCCCGTGCGGTCACTACAGGGGTACCCATGTAGTCAAAATACTCCTCCTGCGGTGGACCGTCCCTCTCATCCTCGATAACCATGTTATGCAAAATGATGCAGGCAGTCATTATGTACCAGAGTGTCCTCTGGTTCCAGCAACGACCGGGACCCCGTATAATAGCAAACCGAGCCTGCAGCACTCCGAAAGCCCTCTCGACGTCCTTACGTGCTGCAGCATGCATCTTCGAGAAGTACATCCTCTTGTGTCCCATTGGGGCAGGAATGGACTTCACGAAAGTGGCCCACTCTGGATATATGCCATCAGCGAGGTAATATCCCATGTTGTATTGGTTACCATTCACGTAGTAGTTCACCTCCGGAGTAGAACCATCGTTGTCCCTGCTAAATATGTTAGAACGATGTAGCACGTTAATATCGTTCAAACTACCGGGCATCCCGAAAAAAGCATGCCATATCCATAGGTCGTACGAAGCCACAGCCTCCAAGACTATAGAAGGTTTCCGGGTATGCCCTGTGAAACCCCCCTGCCATGCTTTCGGGCAGTTCTTCCAAGTCCAGTGCATGCAATCGACGCTACCAAGCATCCCAGGGAAACCTCTCAGCTCACCAACTTGTAGGAGTCTCGCCGTGTCAGCAGCGTTGGGAGAACGGAGATATTGAACGCCGAACACCTCCACCACCGCCTTCACATACTTCTTCAGAGCTTCAATCGCGGTACTTTCCCCAATCCTCACGTACTCATCCACAGCATCGGCCGGGACACCGTACGCAAGTTGTCGAATTGCTGCAGTCATCTTTTGTAGAGGGTGCAAGCTGAGCTTGCCGACAGCATCCCTTCTTTGCTTGAACCAATCGTCGTGTCCTTCGACAGCTTCGGCTATGCGTACAAAAAGGGTCCGGCTCATCCTAAACCTGCGTACAACAAAATCATTTATTCTTCGAAAATAACACACAGCACTAATGCTTCCTTGTTTATGCAAAAATATCGCTAAGAAAACACACCTCCGCCTCGAGCAGTGTGCCTGCATACCTGAGGAAGTCGCTAAGTAATCAGATGGAGCCTAGCCGCTCCCTCCCGGTGACCTCTGTTCAGAATCGCATGTCCTGGAACCGAGCCTCTACGACGGGCATGTTTTTCTCGGCCTCCTCCTCCTCATTGCTAAAGCCATGAGAAGCAAAACCTCGTCCTCATCAGATGACGACGACGAGATCTCAGAACTCAAATCATTCTCAGACATCATGAACCTGTTGAGAGAGGTAGGCAATGTGTTTTGGGGGTGGGCAACCAGATGCAAGGAACCCCATCATATATAGAAGTGCAAGGATGGTTGCCATGGGAGAAAGAAAAAGTTACACTTTTGGGAAGGGAAGGGAATGAGGAAGGGATGCTGTTGGAGTCATATGCTGGGAAGGGAAGGGAAAGTGGGAAGGGAATCCCTTCAGGTGCTGGGAAGGGAATGAAATGCTGGGAATGGGTTGGAGATGGTCTAACTAAAATTAAAGAGGCGAAAATGACGATATCTGAAGATAGGTAGGTTCAATGGTAGATTTACCAGGAAAATGACGGGTAATAAGCTCAATTAGAGATGCAGCTGAGTTTCCAGCAGGCTTCACTAGATTAGCAGCCTTGCCTCCAAAGCTTCTTTTAAGTTCCAGACCAACCTTAATGCAAATGCCAGAATAATAAAATGATTTAGAACAGAATAAGAAATTGTTGGCAAGGCAATTATTTGGGACTTGGCATATACCATGATTAACATGACAGTTATGGCGGCATAGAAGTATAGAACTAGAGCAGATATCAACAAGCTAAAGATGATCACAAAATAAAGGAGATAACTATTGCCTAATTTATATCGAAGAGCTTGGGTGGGAGTGTGGAAGTTGATAAGTGACAAAGTAATCAAATAACATGAGAAAAACACAGTGGGTGAGTTTAAAGTTTAATACTTCAATATAACATATACGCAATACAGAATAGTACCTCATGAAGAAGGCGAACTGTTTCCTCCTGAATTGGCAATGGGCATGGCCAGTTAAGCAGTTGGCGAAGTTGGGGCCCTACATTTTGCACAAGCTGCATTTCCTTCCAAGTTAGCAGATATTTATGAAGTAACAACTTCTTCACGGACAGACGTCTGTAGAACAGGTGAACAAGAAAAAAGAAACCATAGAAGAGCTGAAACTACACCAGTGTAATTCTGAAGACGATCTGCATCAAGTGCTCTCTTATCCTTCTCTAAGGCTAACTTAAGTCAAGAAGCCAAATTGTCATAGCTCAAGGCCTTGTCTGTTCAATTGAGGAATATTATGATCAAAACCATTATAACACTAAAGGAGACAAATATATAGAATGACAGAATAGTGATCCTGAAAATTATACTGCAACTAAATTAAACTATGACCAGTAGTCAGCGAAAGTAATATGAGGCTGAGGCACCTGTAAATGAAGGCAATTGTTCGTTGACTTAATCTCATTTAGATCAGGGCAACATATCCTGTGCAATTAAGTTTTCGGTGCAATCATCGTGCAACTGAACTACTAAATATCGTGAAAAATTCTAAAAAAATTTGTAGACGTACTCTTGAACATACTCTACCTCTGTATAAAATTGCAAGTTCAAATTCATTATAAAAGTTTGTAGATCTACGAAGAGCCGTCATGGCAATTTCGTTTTACCTCTTTGAAATTTACCTATGTGATAATCAGTAAGTCTTGGGGGAACTATGTAACCTATGTTGAGTTACTTAGTCTAATATTCAGTTGCTCAGCCCGATTCATGTGGCAATTTCGACCTGATAATCAATAATAAGTCGTGAGAGAACTATGTAATCCATGTTATGTTACTTAGTCCAATAATCAGTTACTCAGTCTGATTTATGTTAAATTACTTGGTTTAGTGTGATTCATGTAAATGCAGTTGAAAATTTAGCCTTATGGGTGATGCTCATTCATTGTCGGTACAAAATTATGATCGATCCCTAAGCCTTCCCTGTCAGTAGTCAACATTCGCTGTCGAATGTTAGAACAGGAAGATAGGAATTGGGCAAATTATCTTTCTTTTTCCTTTTTTTTAGGAATAGTCTTCTCTCCTTCCAATTTAACCCGATCTTCCTATTTAGACGGATGTGTCAAATTACATGTCTAGCCTCTTATCCTACTTTTAAGGTAGTACCTGTCCCGCAACTTAAATACCTTTCTCTAAGTACCTTTGATTCTAGACCATCGGATTACAACTGATGGATGGACCATATGATCTAGAAGTACAGGAGAAGATCTCTTTTTTTTTTTTACAATTCATTAGGTAAAGCACCACTCATACGAATAATAAACAATAATCTAATTTATTTTTTTAGATGTACAGTACTCTAATTTCTACATGTTCAGAACACCAACTGCTTTCTTGGTTGAACTCATACCTGGCCAGAAGCAGAAGTTTAGTGCATCCAAGACGAAAAGGTTCTGGACAGTGAGCGGCCCATTGTCAAAGTAATGAATTCCTTCGAAATCCCACTCAACTTTTTGAACATTTCCCTGGATTTTGTCCACAACCTTCTCAATCTCTGTAAAAACAAATCAACAAGCGGAAAGGAACACAACAATAACTTACGACTTCACTTGCACATTTCTTGCGAAACAAAGGAAAGATGAACATCCATATAAACACATATAAGCAAAGCAAAAAGATGATGTCCTCAGGAGAAAGAAGAAATTGCTGAAGGCTGATCAAACGAACAAGCAAGCAATAAATAAAGAACACCAAAAAACCAAAGAGGAATTATAAAAAACTGAACTTTGAAAATCCAGTCCAAGTTTTCGTAAAAAAATGAAATCCAGTCTAAGAAAAATTAAAATCACCCCAGGGTTTCTTGCAGGGCTAATCACACACTCCTATGCTATGCATTACAGTAGGCGTACAATCAGCTCGGATTCGATCGGATATCGCTCTTTCCGTATCCTAAATCTTATCTTTTGTCAGATTTGGAATCGGATATGAATAGTGCTGGATACGAATACGGTGCGGATAATATCGGTCTCGGATTCAAATCAAATACGGAGCAGAATCGGTACGCTATCAAATATTTTTTTGTCGGATATCGCGTGAGAATAGATACCTAATATAGCACATATATCATAATGATTAATCAACCGTATGAGTTCGAATGCAACAGATCATGATCTGCAATAGGATATCAAAATCATCAAGCATTGATATGCTATCGTTCCAATATAATCACACAATCAGACGTATCTTTGCTAGTTATATTTATTTTCCTTTAGAGAATTCAAAAATACTAGTTAGTCCTCTTCCATCAAAATATATGACATTCAGGTTCACATAAAAATGGAGTCTCAAGAAATCAAGGTCGTACACATGGCGGCTTAGAGAATAGCAGGGGTACCAGCTTCAGGCAGGAAAGAAGTAGCTCTAAAAGTTGAGCCGATAGATTAATCTTAGTATTCAATGCCTGGGTAAGGTAATTGTTACCGTTCAGGGAAAGCACAACAAATTCCTTCTATGCAATGTTGACCGATGTAGGTAGATGATCAGCAACGGCATGCGTAGAGCTTCATGCATTTGTTCATGCATGCAATTCTGTCTTTGTTTATGAGATTGATCTCTCATATGAACACATGCAAAACAACCATTGATCAATCCATGATTAGTATCAAGAAAACAAAATTGATCTACTTGCTGGCTTTAGCCTTGTATCAAGAACATATCCAGAAATGCTGGCTTTAGACTTGTAGAGCTTCGTGTTGATAACATGTTGGAAAATGTTGTTGTTCACCTGCGCCAATCAACAACCCGCCAATATAATCACACAATCAGAAGTAGGAACACACACAATGTAAAGGGGAAAAACTCTTTTTTTTATTAGATTGATTTTTCTGTACAAGACAATGTTCAATGTCCATGTATGATATGGGAATATTTTAGCGAACAAATGTAGCTTGCAGCTTCTACTGAATGTTGACACTGCTGCACGTACAAACGCTAGTGGAATAGTACAAAGACTACATAATCCCATTAAATCTTTTTCTTGGAATACTACCATAATCTGCTATAGCTAGTACTCTTTTCGATTATAAAAAATTATGGTTTTAGGCATCAGCACGATATCTAAAACACGGTTTTATAACCATTTTATATTATAATATATTTATAAAATTCAATAAAATTATAATATTATAAAAGTACTTTTCAAGTCATATATATAATATGATTTTCATATATCTAATTTAAATATTTAAAAAGATATTGACGATTAAATTTTAAAACTTTAACTACAACTATATCCAAAACAACAACTATTTGTGACTAGTGAAGTGCTAGCTAGCTTAGCGGTAGATGTTAATTTGATGTTTCACAGTTTCAGTGATTCACTTTCACACCCAAATTAATACTACCGTACGAGAAGTTGAAAAGAAAGCTTCTTTATATAGTTTTGACCAAGGTTTAAAGTAAGTCCAATTAAGGATTAAAATCTCGATGAAATTTTGGTGAAATATCAAATTTCGGCCCCTGAGATTCATAATCCCGATAAAATAAAAAAAATTCAAATTGCTATAGTAATTTCAAAAATTTCGGTAAAATTTCACCGAATTTAACCAAAATTTGTTTTTTTACTAAAATTTACCTTTTTTTTTTTACCAGAGGTCACTTTTTTTTGACCGGTTTAGACCGGAGTGATCGACCTTTGAATCGGGATGCTAGAACATATCTAGAAGCTTATGCAAAATAACTAGAAAGTTCTGCTTGGAAGATTGCTAGTTTGGGCCTCAAAGCCAATCTCGAAATGCACCAACACCTAAAGGAATTTTGCATGGACAAAGGATACAGGAATGCCAAAAGATTACTCCATCTGTCTTTGCTGCATGTAGATTCGATTGGATGATTGGTTGCAAGAGGTGAAATGCTTGGCATCCTAAACCACAAGGTTACAGATCCATATAAGGTCACTGGGCACCCTTGGAGTTTGGAGTAGAATTCGGTTTTGATTTGGAACAACTTCATTATTTGACATTGCATCACCTATATGATCTCTAGGAGTAAAACCGGTTGAAGTTAATCATTTTTAGCAATTTGTTAAACACCAAAAGAAGCAACTCAGGAAGCTCAAATGATGATGGCCATTACAACAGTGCAATTAAATGTCTTCCAACAAGCTGACAATTGACAGTTAACTCATCTCATACGGCAATAATTTACACTCTATCAATTATTCTTATATTAACATATATAGTGAAGTCTCAAACTAGCCCTCACTTATTTTTCATTCGGTTGAAATTTTTCGGTCAATCTTCAGTAGCACTGTCCGAATTTTTAAAAATTTCTCAAGATTTATTATCATCCACAAATTTTATGAGAATATTATGGATACGTCGGGACCATGCACAAATATTTTCAAAATTTGCGACCATGGTTTGAATTATTTTTCGTTCGGTTGAAATTTGTCGATCAGTCTTTAGTAGCACTGTCTAATTTTTTTGAAAATTTCTCAAGATTGATCATCATATGAAAATTATATGAGAATATTATGAATGTGTCAGGACCATCCACAAAACTTTTTAAAAAGTTCTAACTTGGTTTGCACTATTTTCCATTTGGTTAAAATTTAAAGGTAAACCTTTTATCAAGACAGCAGCATTGTTAGATTTTTTAAAAATTTCTCATGCATGATCATCATCTAAATTTTTTATGAGAATACTAGTTATGTGTAAGGACCCTCAAACAAAAAATTCAAAATTTTTGACGTCATTTGAACTATTTTTCGTTCAGTTGAATTTTGCCGAGATTTCGGGTAATTTAGACGAAATTTTGGTTTTTTTGGATGAAATTTTGGAAATCTCGGTTTAAAAAATTCTAGATTTGAATTTTATCTAAAATAATAAAATTTTACTAAAATTTCAGATTTCGAAGGGTAACCGGATGCGAACCGAAAATAAAATTTAAAACTGAGTCCAATCCGCTATTGGTTCTTGTAATCTAAAGGTCGCAGAAAATTGAGCTCCTAGAACAAGCAATATACCACCCAACCACGCCATATCAATGGTCACCATCACACAACCGAAGGGGACCGAAATAAATCAAGCAATCAAGCAACCAAATAACAATCAAAACCTAGAGAAGAAGAAACATAAAACCATCGAAACCTAAACCTACTATCCGCCGCCGCCGCGGCGGATCAAACCACCGCGCGGTAGCATCGTCCGCGCCATCTTCTCCTCCGGCGGCGTGCTCTCGGCCTTGTCCACCATCGTCGTCACCGCCGCCGGCAGGTTGAGGTCGAAGTCCCTCAGCACCGCTGTGGTCGCCGCCGTGGCGGACTTCGCCTTCTTGGCTTCTTTCTCCTTGGTACCCTCCGCCGCGGCGCCCTCGTAGTGAAGGCGCTTGTGCCCGCCCAGCGCCTGCCCCGACGGGAACGTGCGGAAGCAGAGAGAGCACCGGTGCACCTTCCCTTCCCCGCTGCCGCCGGGCGCCTCGTGGCCGACCGTCGCCGCCTCAGGAGGCGGCGTCGGCGGCTTCCGGTGGCTCGTTTTGTGCCCGCCGAGCGCCTGGTAGGACCCGTACACCTTGCCGCATACCGAGCACTCGTACCCCTGCTGCTGGCTCGAATTGGCAGCCGCCACGCCCTCGCCGCCTCCGAATCCGCCGCTTTCCTCGGCCTCTCCCCGGACACCGCGCGCGAGCATCATGAGGCAGAGCGCCAGGTACTCCTCCTCGGTCTCGGCACAGTCGCCAAAGCCACCTCTGCCTCCGCCGCGGCGGCGCTCCCCGCGGGCCCACAAGTCCATCGTCCGCGGGAACGGCGGGGGCACCGGCGGCTTCCTGGACACGTCGAACGCCATGGCAGATCGATCTCGATGCGGAGTTGACCAGAGGTGGACAAGTAGGAGAGTGTTGTGTACTTGTGTGTGAGAGAGATATCGAGAGCTGGTTCGCTATATATAGTAGCGGGGCGAGCGAAGTGAGCAGCAGCGCTTTGTGGGTGGGAGGCGTAAGTGGCGCGGGCCGACGCTTGCACACGTATGCAGCCGTCATTGACACATATGCAGTGAAAATTCCGTAAAAAACTATATATAAAAATGTTCAAAAACTATGTAAAAAACTACCGTACGTAGAAAAGGCAAACTTCTGTAATCCTGAAAAATTTGAAAGATACGAAGTTAACAGCAGCGATATGAATATAACTATATAGTAAAAAATCACTATTTATATTGAATTTGTTCTTTTTATATCTTTTGAAATTCAATTAATATTAGTCTTCAAATTTTATAAGCGTAGAAGTTCACCTCCCCTACTTATTGTATTTTATTTTTTTAAAAAAAAACTTATACATGTAATTTTCATAGAGTTATACAACAAAAATAGTTTACATCGCATATATGCCCATAGTCATTATCTGTTGCAACCATTATCTAGAAACTCGAGAAAGTGTGTTGCCACCACCCGCCAACCGCTTTAGCTCAGGTGATCTCCATCGAACTGTGATATCCAATTGTTTAACACTGGCATGTTGCACACACCACCGCAACCTAATCCTCAGCAACAAATGATATGATCATAGCTTACTCTTTTTGCTTCCAAATCCTAATGCATGATATATAAAGTTGTTTTTAGCATTGCATCTAAAGATGTGGTTTGATTTAATGCAGAGGCCTCACAAAACATGTTCATACGATACAAGTTCATCCCATAATGCATTTCTTAATATTCCCTCCCTTCATAAATATAAGGCGTATGTTGATTTGTATAAGGATTAAAGTTACGGTAAAATTAAGAAATACATGAGAGGAAATGACTTACGTACCCATTTTAATTATCTTAAAAGATGAGAGAAAATACTTTGTGTGGGTGGTAATGAATAAATGTATATAGTTGAGAGAGAATAAATAGAGGTCTAGTAGGAAAGGCTCATTGAATCTACATGCAAACTTTATATTTCTAAACAAAACTATTCAAACTATAGGCCTTTTATTTATCAACGAGGGAGTAGCATCTTTGACGATTTGGATTTCATGGCTAAACCAGGGCGGTACTAGGGGTGCTGACTGCTGAGTATGCCCCCGATACCCCCAAAAAAATTTAGAAGTGTTACAAGATCACGTGTTTGATGGACCAAATTTATTGGTTGAATTGGTTCCGATAAAAATGGTTTCAGAATTTTTTTTTAAGTCCTTAGAACTATTTGTGTTGTAATTTTAGTAAATTTCAAATATATGTGTTGTATTTATGATGTTACAAAATTATTATACAAACCTATAGAGTTATGCTCGTGAAGTGTACACTCTCAATGAAAATTTTCTAGTTCGATCACTTGACTAAATGGTATCTCATGTCAGATAAAGCTTCCCTCTCTCCCTTCAATAAATAACTCCCCACGTCACTTTTTATTCTATGTTGCATATATATCCTTTGATGTTAGCTAATTAACTAGGAGAACTGAGAACGCCCTAATTAACCTGGGAAGAAACGTGAAGCAACGTGGGAACAAACAGAAGAGCTTCGCACCTAACTTGGCCGTGCAGTGGCGTGCTGGTTTAATTTATAGAATAGAAAGAACAGGATGCAGCAACAGTAATGGCAAGAGGCCCAATTATTAGCTCGCTTAGTTGCGCTCCAGTATTGCCTGATCACTGATCACTCCGCGCATTAATATACGCCGCATGCACCAGTGTATCCAGCACACAAGCAGATCGACGTCGCAGGCAGCTGCAGCTGTGCCACTCACTCTCGACGTGGGGATGTGGAATTGCTTACTTAATACATAACCGTATACTCCCTCTGGTTTGGTAATATTTGTCGTTTTGGACATCGACACGGTCTTCAAAATACAACTTTCATCGCTAATTTTTATTATAATATATTTATAAAACCCAATAAAATTATAATATTATGAAAGTACTTCTCGAGACAAGTCTACACATATAATTTTTATGTATCCAATTTAAATATTTAAAAATATATTGTTAGTTAAAGTTTCAGAAGTTTGACCATCACTATGTCCAAAACGACATGTATTACCAAATCGGAGGGAGTACTACTACATATATATATACATGCACTGGCATTAATTTCCAATGGGAGGCAGCATCACACTACAGGATGACACGTCCTTGGAAGCTGTACTACCGCTTGGAATAAGGGTATTCCAAGCAGTACGACCGCTTGGAATACCCTTTTTCATCGCTCGCTCGGGCTGCTTCTAAAAGTATTCCAAGCGGTATATATTAAAAACGTACTACCGCTTGGAAAACAGCTTAAAAGCAAGATTTACCGCTTGGAAAACCATTTTAAAAGCAAGATTACCGCTTGGTTTACACAAGGGAGGCTTCAGAGTTTAAAACACAAAACAAATCTACATGGGAGCCAGACCTACTAGCAACAAGAAAAGGACCATAACATGCCTATCATTGTGTCGTGGCCCCACAGTGCCACATATGAGCAACCATCACAATCCTTAATATTTTTTAACAGTAGTAAGCAATACACGAGTACTATCTTCAATCTAATGGACTATCTTCAATCTGAGTGGAATAAAAAGTGGCACTGCAGCTTGAATAAAAAAAGTCGTGACCGCACTAACACATCTAAAATATCCTATGAATGACACTAACACATCTAAAATGTTTGCAAACAAAGTTGATCAAGCAAATAATTTTATCGATATCGATTCTACTTCAAAATTACAGACATCATGATGTCTTCTATCTAGCTGCTATTCAACGAGGTGAAAACATACTATATTGTAAGGCAACAATTAAAAGGATAAGTAATCGCAGCATTTATAGAGGTATTATATTTCATATGGTACATTAACCTGCACAATCTCCCCAAAGATCAGCCTTTCTTTGGGGTCAACTTCAAACCAATTTGGAGAGGATAGAGGTATCTCGACTCACAATAGTTGATATAAAATTGGCTAGAGGTGCAGCCTTTGTCTCCGATCGGTTGATTCTTATCATTGCATTGAACACTAATTTTTGGATCATTATCCTTCCTCATCCAAATGTCATGTTTCACAAGGTGGCTCGACCCTTCCTTTTCTTTTGTTGGCTCTATAACCAATATGTTACAAGTTAAAAAGTACTAAATTTGCACAATGCTACAAACATTAAAATTGTTTCTAGTAAATTACCTCGCATGTAGTGTTTCATCTTCATCATCTTGGTTTTGTTCATCACCTACATAATCGTGAGTCTAGATTTAAATCGCCTTGCTCTTCATTATTGATTTGCCCTTCATCATTAATTCTTCCATTGCTTTTCAAATTTCGCTTCGTAGTCAAGAGGCTCTTCACGACCTTGTGGATGGATCTATGCCTACCATCAAGCGTATATGGTAGTCTACATTGAACCAAATGCAATCACATACATACATTAGCTTAGGTTAGAAAAATGAAGACTACCACAACAAATGGAGATCATGTGGTACTAACCTTTTTTATACCTAGTGCATCCTTAATGTTAGTAGGTACTCGAATCCCACCGCGTAATGCCTCAGTTGTTCCTTGCAATTCTTGTTCTTTCTTTCCTCCTCATACTCATTGGAAGGAGAATAATCATTTCCTCCTCCTTCGCCTTCCATCCTTTTTTTCTCGCATTATTAGCACATATATATGAGCATGTAGAAGTGATGTCATGATCAACAAAGGGCATACGGTGAACAAAGCCAAACAAGTAAAATATCTTACTTCCTAGGACTTAATGCACCAACAATTATGCCATCTATATATTGCCTTTCACAAGCTTAATTTATCTTCAGAGACACATAATTGTCTATCCACATCAATGTTCAAACCAGGATTTCATGAGTAATATCAACTTCAACTTCTTCAATTTCTTCCAAAGGTCGACATATCATACATGTCTCTGGCCTTGATTGAAGGATCTGATGCCAATTTTTATCAAGAGGATCTTGAACATAATAGACTTGAGTTGCTTGCGATGCTAAAATGTATGGTTCATCAGATAGCTCCTTCCCGGTGTTGAATAAATAGTTAAAGTTCACCGTGGTAATGCCAAATTCATCGGTTTTGACATACTTATCCTTTGACTTAA
This sequence comes from Rhipidocladum racemiflorum, assembly GCA_036346355.1. Classification (NCBI taxonomy): domain Eukaryota; kingdom Viridiplantae; phylum Streptophyta; class Magnoliopsida; order Poales; family Poaceae; genus Rhipidocladum; species Rhipidocladum racemiflorum. The sequence goes on from CM070581.1 coordinate 7,784,852, forward strand.
CATCAACCCAATCACATTTAAACAAGATGATGCTACCCCTTCCTATGATAATCTAACTCAAGTATCTCGTTATCACACCATAGTAAGTAACATCTCTTATTTCTGGATCTTCATCCCTAGAACTAGAAAAACTATTAGTTTTTGCTACAATAGCCACTCCACTATTCTCGCATGTGTCTACCTCATCATAACTCTTGTGTGGAAACTATAACCATTCATTGCATAGCTACTGCACTTTGTTGCAACCATAAAAGGCTCACTAGCCAACACACCTAATATCCTCCCAGTATGTCTTCATCTTGTGCTAATAATACATTCACCTATCAACATTAGTAGCTTAGTTATTCATAAATTTAATGACATAAATACGATGTGTATTCAAATGTCGATGTTGACTTACATGCAACCTAAACCACTCATGGAATGTTGCGTGGTGTATACGCCTCTCTCATGTTTTCTATGATGACCAATTGAAGAAAGATATTCCAAATGTTTCCTCGCATTCATAATGTAGGTAAGATGATACTCATATGTGGTTTAAATAAAACTAAGGATTATTTCAAATCGGGCTTGAGTACATACGACACATATGGATCAATGTGCTCATAATTAGTCAAGATATATCTATGAGCTTGAATCCAATTCTTGTGGTCAAGTGTAATCAGGCACTTTCCAACCAATCCACGCACTGCCTAAAATAGGATCCATTCTTTATGTCCTGAGCCATGACCATCATCGCTTTCATGTTGACGACAACTGGTCTCACATCCATGCAAGTAGCGAGAGCAAAATGTCATACTCTCATCAAAAACATAATTTTCAGCAATTGAACCTTCCTGATGACTTCTTGTTCGAACATATCCCTTTAACCTTAACCAAAATCTATACAACATTTTAAATAAATTAGTTTCACAATAGTATATTAGCATAGTAACAAATATTATAATCATTAGCACACCAATAAGACAAAAATACCTTTCAACAGATACATGTTATGTATTGACGTGTCCAAAGAATTTTTACTGATGGTAGATGCACCATAAGATGCACCATCACATCAAAAAAGATGGTGGAAAGATCTTCTCAAGAACACATAATGTCTCCGCAATTTCAGATTCTAGGTATTCCATATCACTCATCCGAATCACAGTGACGATATATTTTCTTGAAAAATTGCTAACACGAATAAGTGCTGACTTACATGATCAGTGTAAGATTTTTTCTAACAGCCAATGGGAGCAAGTGTTCTAATAAGACATGGCAATCATGAGTTTTTAGGCCGACTCGCTTCTCTCTCTTCAACATTTACACAATTTCTGGAATCACAAAGATATCCGTCTGGAAATTTAACACCTTTCAACATTTCAAAACTATTTTCTTCTGTTAAGTTCATTGTGTAACATGCAGGAGGCAAATAAAATTCATCACCAACCGGAACAGGGTGAAGTTCCTTCTTAAATCCAAGTGCTTCCAAATCCAATCGAGAGTTCAAGTTGTCCTTAGATTTTTTGTCAATATCAAACACTGTGTTTACTATATTGTCGCATACATTTTTTTCGATATGCATTACATCAAGATTATGTGCCTGCATAACATCTTTCCAATATGGCGCTTCTAACTAAATAGGTTTTCTATTCCAAATAGTTTTTGGTTCACCATCCTTACGCTATGCTTTTTTGGGCTTTTTTCCCTTGATCTTTGCCAAAATTATTGACAATATCTTTGTCCTGCTCGAGAACATCATGTCCAGAAAGTGGAATGGGTGCTTCCCTAAATTCTAGGTGCCATCAAAAGAGTTGGCATCACATCTAAACTCATGATCAAGATGCAAGAATCGACGATGCCCCATGAAGCAATGTTTTCTCCCTTTCTTTAGAAAAACGAACTTGTCTCTCGCATGGCAACAAACACACCCAACCTCCCTGTATAACTTGTCCTGATACATATCCAAGACCAGGATAATCAAGTAATTGTTGACAACAACGCTGCTCAGAAGTTGAAACCATTCACCGCCTTGTCGCGATCATAAGTTCTATAACCTTCCTTCCAAAGAACTAATAGATCATGGATTAAAGTTAGCTGAAAGTACACATCCATGTCCTTTCCAACACATTTACGACTGTGTGATAAGCAAATCTACAAAATAAAATTTGGTTGCTTCATGCACATCCATGGTGGTAGGTTGTATGGAATTAAGAGAACAGCCATGTGCTATGTGTCAACTTAAATTTCTAAAAGGATTCATACCATCGCAGCTAGAGCAAGCCTAACATTGCGACAATCAACTAAACTCTGGGTACTTATTGTCAAAATCCTTCCATAGAGTTGAATCGCCGGATGACGATTAGTCCATCCTTTGGAAGGCCTTCCTTATGGTACCTCATATCACTTGCCAATTTTCTAGACATATAGTACCTTTGAAGTCTTTTTCTTTAGTGGAAAATGTCGAAGAACTTTATGGGAACCCCGTGCACTCTCTTTCCATCGTGACTCTTCTTTTCTAACTTCCATCTAGAAGTACCACATTTTGGGCAAGCATCTTTTTTAGCATGATCCTTCCAAAAGTACACAATCAAATTTGCATGCATGGATATTTTCGTAACCTAATCCAAGGCAAATTTCACCATCTTCTTAGCTTCATTAAAATTCTTGGTAGTGAAGTGTCTACTGAAAGGCCTCATCAAGTAATTTTAAAAGGGTATCAAAACTATTATTTGTCCAATTTCAAAGAACTTAGTGTGAAGAAGTCTCACTACAACCGCAACTTGGTGAATTTGCACCCATGATACAAAGGTTGGCTAGCATCATTTGCTAAGGTTATAAAAAGCCTCAACATCTTCATTCGACCCCCTAAATCACTATCACCGCCTACTACCATTTTGGAAACCATATCCTATGTCATCAAGCATTTGGCCATCTCATCATCTATCTCTTGCTCCATTTCTAAATAAGTTTCGTGTTCACATGTGGGTTCTTCTTTGTTGTTCATGCTACGCTTTTCTCCATGAAAATCCATGTGGTGTATCCTTCTAAGAATCCTTCACATATCAAGTGTTCATGGACAACCATGTTATATACCAAGTGCTATTCACACACTTTTTGCATGGGCATCGAATTTGATTTCCTTTTGCTGAATTTGTAAAAGCAAACTCTAAGAAACTTTTGACGCCATCCAGATACTTCTTTGAGTGCCTACAATTGTCATTAATTATATTATATGCATACTTAGTTAACAAGATGTGTATATATTTAATTTAATTATAAATTCTTTAACTTGTACCTAGGCTCACTCATCCAATCCTTATTCATGCTCATGATGATTGTCCAATGCACAATGAATACGCAGATTCAACTACAATCAGATCAAACCCAAAGTAGCACTCAATTGACATATATAGACAATGAAACTTGTAGGCAAATAAGAGGGTATTTGACCTATCATATACCTTAATGACCGGATGAAGATGGCTTTACATCGCACTCGCCGTTGAACTGCCGCCGGCAGCCTCCCTCTCAGGCCTTGCTCGTCGTCTGCCAGCGTAAGCCTCCTCGCAAAATATTCAACAAGTAAGTTACTTTTGTACTATTCATTAACTGCTTGCTAATAGGAATATTTTACTAACAACATGCAATTTGAAATTATGAGCACGATGGAAAGGATTACATGCCAACTAATGAATAGAATCTCGCAACCTTCATTTCAACTAGATGGTAGAGAGTTGCCTATTATGAGCATGCTGATGGAGAGGATTAGATGCTGTGTAATGAATAGAATCTGCAATTCAAAGCTACTTATGAAAGCACATATATAGCACATCTCCAATCAAGACAATGCTATCGAGCTTCGATTTATCTTTATTAGCTCATAAACAACCATAAGACAATGAGTACATATGTTGTCACAGTACTAGTACATGAGACAAAGGTCTACCAATTTTCGTAAAAGCATACAAGGAAAAGAGAGAGCAAATGGTGAAAGCGGGTCTCCAAGACATCCCAAAGATATAATAAGAGCTATTTTAGACTATGGATCTTATTCTTACATCATGTCCGGATTTTGATTATATTGGGAAGGGTGATGACTCATAGTCAAACTGCACTACACACTCCTACGCCAACAAATGAAAGTGAAAGGAAAAAAAGGAAAAAGTTCACCTTTGTACACCCTATGTCACAAAGAAAGATGCTACAAAAACAAATTGCAACCAAAAATCTAGTACTACTTCAACCTGCAATCAAGTAGTGCTATTTCAATCCTCGCAACTAGTGCTACTTCAACTGGAACCATTCAAGACACATATTGCCTAATTTTGCCAGATGATACTTCAACAACGAATCAGCTAATGGGCATCCTGAACCACATGTCACAACACATTTGCATTGGTCATACCAAACATTTGTTACACATCTATTCAATCAAATTGTAATATCACATTGTCCATTCAAGACACATATCAAGTAACACTTGAAACCACTAACCACATTCACAATGCAACATTCCCACCTCCTAGCACCCAGAGAGCTAGTTGACTATTCGGCCGAGCTTATAGAACTTGTGAAGACGCGCCAAATACGTAATAGTAAAACATGGAATTACCCAACACAAGCACACTATCACTACAAAAACGATACCACACCGAGGATTTCACTAAATCGGCAGCAGTTTTGCTACAACAATTGCAAAGTGCAAACATATGAAGCATAAGTCAAACCGCAGCTCGTAGTCCCAACCATGCTAAAAGTCCCATTCGAACAGCACTAGTCAAAGGCACCGAGCCCATGTTAGCCCTACCACTTCATGGTCAAAATCACGACACTAGCTGAAATTAACATCAAGGCATCACACAAACGCAGGTGTTAGCCGCATTCTCACCGCCCCATTTACAAAACCCATTCCGCATTGCTTCACTCCCAAAAACATCACCAAATTCACGACAAAAACATGAAAACCTCGAACTTGCTTGCTCCCTCACATGAGCGCCTGTGTCGGATGGGGATTCAAAGTAGGCCTATGGCGACCGAGGAGGAAGGCGCTCTCCGCGGAGAAGTGCCGCACGCGGGGAGACCCGGAGATCGAGGCGGGCGCTAGGGCAACGGGGTTGGGGTTGGGGCCTTCTTCCTTCGCTTCGACGGGCGCAGGAGCTGCCAGGAGGTCGGTGTCAGCGCGAGGGCGGTAAGGGGGAGCTACTGCGGCGGGGCGGAGCGCGAGATGGGAGCTACGGTGGCGCGCGTGAGCCGCGAGATGGGAGCTACGGTGGCGGCGGCGGAGCTGCGCGGGGTGCTTCGTGGGCGGCGGGAGCTACGGCGGGGGCGGCGGGACCGTGGGAGCCAAGAGCTGCTGCGGCGGTGGGGATCGAATGGGGAGGGGATGGAGCGAATTGAATGACCGAGGAGAGGAGAGAGAGGGCTTTAGTTTAGGTTTCTAATTTGCCCTGTGAGAGAGCGGGCTGGGCGCGTGTATGCCCGCCAAAATTTTATTAGAAGCATGGTAAATGTTTTCAAAGCGGTACGACAGCTTTTAATCAAAAAAATTTTTGCAAGCGGTCGGACAGTTTAGATAGCTTATTTTCCAAAGCAGTACTACAGCTTTAGTTAAAATTCTTTTTACAAGCAGCATTGCAGCTTTTAATTATTATTTTTCAAAGCAGTAATACCGCTTGCACCAATGGGTTATCCTGTAGTGTCAGCTGCGCCTTAATTAGCTTAGCTTCCCACATGCTCAATTAGAAACGTACGCCTAAGCGCATGCGCTTGGTACGGGAGGCACGGTGCTTCCCTGATCGTCTCCGAAGAGAATAATCCCCACCGGACGCGCGTCGCTCTCTACCAGTGTTGGTTGAATAATAATGCACCAGTTGTATATAGCAAGCGGTAGGTCGCATTGCGCGATCCAGTGGGATCTGTCATAAATGAGCTGACTTCCTTGCCACTTATTAAGATGAAGCTAGAGATAATTGGACTCGATCGACATGCCAGGGTGAAGCCAGTTAAGTTCATATATTCTCTGGGAGATCCCAAGTTCGTACCTTTGGTAATTACGGTGATGTAGTAATGCCAAACTAAAATATCCTGTAATGCGTATACTCTGTAGTACAGATAGATTGCTAGTAATTCCTTGAGCTATTGGGGCGTAGTCTAGGCTTCTATATATCAAGTAAGTAATAGAACGGGCAATTTTGAGCTAAGACTAGGTGATCACAAACTTGAGCGAGCGTCAGAACTGAAGCGGGAGAAAGTAACCTTGTGAAGAAACAGTGCTTCATGTCAAACTGATGGGGACGCTACTACCGTGGCGGTGCAGGAAATGTCTTGGGCCTCGTGCTTTTACTTCCTCTTTATTTTTAAATGTTTTACATGCTACATTTAAAAAATCACGATTCATTGTTATAAATCGACATAACGCTAATAGATTTATGAATTGAGAATCAAAGAATGAAATTCACTGTTGTGGTTGTTGATACCGAATGCTCAACTGTTGCATGTTGTTTTAGCACCACTTCATACCCCGCCCGATGCCATGCCCTACCGGTCACCATCGGCATCGCACCTTTCATCCCCACTTCGATGCTCACTGCAGCCATAAGGGGGTGCCCTGCAACAAGCCGTGCGCTACCTCCTACTTCGCCGGACACCATCACCATAAACCGTTGGCCATCGCACCCTCGATTCACAAGTCGGAGCTTGCCGTGGCCACAGGGCCAGGGTTTCCCTGCTACGCGCAACTCCTTGTGCCACCGCCTGCATTGCCATATCCATTCGTTCGCTAGTGCTGGTGGTTGCTCAACACTTGTCTGGTGCTTGCTCTTTGTCAGTTTGTGTCTCCCTCCCAGTTTGTCGATGTCGAGCTACGGTCACAGAGAGAGCGAGTGCGCGTGCGCGCGCACGAGAGAGAGAGAGAGAGAGAGAGAGAGAGAGACCGTGGGGCATGCGAAATGGGGAGGTGTTGGGTGTTAGGCTTGAGGAATGGAGGAAGACTAGGCCTTAAGCGATTGAGCCGTGCATGGAAGATTAGGGGAGTGAGTGGGTGGGATAGGCTAAAATGGACTTGAAGGTTAAAATAAATATTTTAAAGCCAACTTACTAGTATATACACATAATATACCTATTATATATTGGGTTTTTTTGCCAAAAATTTTGGGTTTAAATATGTACACCCATGTTCCTACGCTAGATACGCCTATGTCATCTTCGATGGACATGAGTTGGACCGCGAACACACCTCTTCAACGTTTCGGACTCAACTTTGACGGACTAGACTTTGGATGGTGAACACACCTCTTCAGCATCCTGGACTCAACTCTGTTACTTGACATAGTGTCAAAGCAACATCGGTTCATCGTCACTTTGAGCTTCGGTAAGGAGCGGGTTTTTTTCTCCTATTTTAGCTTGCGGCACTCCGAAGCAAAAGCCCATAATCATTACAATTAGCACCTCACTTTTGCCTTGTCAAATTTCTAATTCTTATAGCTTCGTCGACCCTCGCCTTTCCAGCCACTGAAGGAGCCCTCGCTGTCGCGCCTCGATGATCGGGCTTCCCACTCACATGCGTCAAGAGTAGGTGCTATTCTTCATTGCCATCGGATCCCTTAATCCATTCCTCGTGTGCCTTCAAGCGACTGATCATCTCCTCGATCGTCATCACCTCGCTGAATTGTTCAATGGTGGAGATAATTTGTAGGAACATGCTAGGGACAACACGAAAGAATTTTCTTACCACATAGATTTCCACCATCTTGTCGCCAAGCTTTTTGATTTTGTTGACAATCAGATGGTGAAATTGTCGACCGACTCCATCTCCGTCATGTGTAGCCTATCGTCTTCACAATGTCTCCCACGCAGCTTTGGCCATTCCTTTTTGGCCAGTAGGAAGAGCGTTTCTTTTTGGCCATTTGATCCTTGCGCACATCGACGTTGCCGTCCATGATCGCTTCCCACAGTCCATGAGCCCGTATATACACCTTTATCTTCATTGCCCATGCTACATAATTACTTTTTGTGAGCATCGGATAATACAACGAGATAGTGGAACTTTACTTTGTCGTCGCACTTATGTCGCCTCACGACCGGTGTCACCATTTCCCGAGATTGCGTCATCTTATTCGGTAGTGGATCGAAACCTCAGGTTGTGATACCAAATGTTGGATCAAATATGCGAGGCCGTGCTTGCCTTGGTCCTTGATGAAGAGCACGTCCTCCTCTTTCACAGGAAGTAGACGCAGTCCCGCCGAAAGAAAAAATCATCGCCTAAAAGGCTTGAACACGCAACCTCTTTGAAGACAGCACAATGCGGAAACCAACTAAGCTAGACGGGCTCTGGCGCCTCTCTATTGCTTTATTTATATTGCTCATTGCTTCAAAAGAGTACAAAGTACACCCAACCGACTAATACATCTACTCGGACTTGACTCATACGGCAAGCAGACTCTTTTCCTTACACACGTGCGTATACATCCAGGATGTTCTCATTTAGGATTCCTCTATGCACTCTGTCCACTGCATGCAACTATTTTTTTTTTTTTGAAACTTAAGACAGGAGCACTGTCATTTCATTAAGAAGAAGGAAAACCTCTGAAGACTTCCGCCACTGAAAGCAGTAGCAAACACAACCCTCTGTCAACGCTACCTAGCTCACCCGCCAACACGGAAAACAGCATGAACACAATGATGCGCCGCCCTCGGCCGCAACAACACCGCCTTGAGCGCTGCCAGCACCGGCACCACAAGCACACCATCACTGCCGCAAAGATGCTCGAAGAACTACTGCGCCTCCTCCAACCTAGTCTCCTTTCCCCCCGGTCGAGCAAGCCTAATGGAGTTCCCCAGCCTCCAACAACACACGACCCTCACCTCCTGCACCGCTCCGATTACCTCCATGCTGGAGCTACGACCTCCAACTCCGACGGCCTCGCCTCCTCCTCCTGCTCCTCCTGCACATCTCGACAAAACCCCATGAAAAGCTGTCGCAGCTCCACGGCACGAAGATCAGCCGGCTCCTTCTGGCTTCCTTCGCCTCCTCCTGGAATCCTTCGCCCCCTACTCCTGCGCCTGGCTTCCTTCACCCCGACCTCAGCCTCGTCAACTCGCCACAACCACCTGCTCCACCTGGCTTCCTTCGCCCCAACCTCGGGCGCCACTCAGCAACCACCGAAGGCTGCGCCCGCCACACTAACAGCGTTGAGAAGCCCTTTTGCGCCCGACCGAATCCGAGGTAGGGGAACACACTGCCGTCGCTGGGAGAGAAGAGCAAAGTCCGAGGTAGGGGAACCCACCGCCTGACCGAAACACGCCCAAAAAGGCGGATCTTGGGGAAAAACCTACATCTGGAGAAGAAACGGAGCCTCTCGTCGCTGAGCCCGAGCTGGCTTCGCTGCGCTGGCTCCGCTGCTCCGAGCTCGCCGCGTCACCATCGCCAACGCCGAGGACGACAGCGAAGACAACCGGCCGCGTCCTCCTCTCCCGTCGGCAACGACAGGAAAGGAGGAAAAGACCACCAAGGAAAGGAAAAAGTAAAGAGGGAATATCCCGCCGCCGCCGCAGATAAACCGGAGGCCCCCAGCGGCGGCGGCGAGGGCGAGATGAGGGCGGGGGCTACCTTGGTTTGGTTTTCTTGGAGTCACATCCGTAGTCGGCTGGGGGGCGGCTGCGGAGGCCTATTTTCTAAACACATCCAACTTTTTTACCTTCCCTGCATACAACTACTCAAACTAAAAAAACCAACTTTACTTACAACATTAATTCTAACAAACTCAACACTCAAGAACACTTCCCATCCATAGCAAAAAGGCAAAAGCTGGTGTCCCAAGAGATCGTTTCTACCAGAACAAAAGGCCAGCCTGAAGAGAAAAAAAGCAGTTCCAAAGCATACAAGCCATCAGTTTCGCTTCAATTTCTATGAGTAATCTGACCAAACTGGAAAACAAAAAGATAAGCTAAAATTCTTCCGAGGCTATGTACTGTCGTAGTCTCATAGTGGTTGCTGATCATTGGGCTCATAGTAACAAACTAAAATCATATCCCGTTATCTTCCTGGCCCATTTTAACATCACAAATTAATGCACGTTTGCAAAATGGATCGAGAACCAATTCAACGGAGAGTTCCGCCGAGTCTACTCAGGGCTGCACAACAAAACTACACTATGTGTGCGGCCGTTCCAACTTTGTGAATATATCAGCATACTAATGGGAGGAAGGGGCATGTAGAACTTTTAATTACTTCTCCCAGCGAAACTTTGTCATGGACAAAATGCAGATCAATTTCGATATGCTTTGCTTTGTTGTTGACATTGGACAGGGTTTGAGCCTTTGAGGAGATATATATTGCACTGATGTTATCACAAAACACAACTGTTGCCTTTGTTGTGGGCGATGTAGCTCCAAAAGCAGTTGCCGTAACCAACTCGATTCAACGATCGATGGCATTTGCAACACTTTGATATTCAGCTTCAGCACTCGAGACACAGTGGCTTGCCTCTTTGATGACCATGAAATGAGGTTGTTGCCGAGATACACACAATAACCAAAGGTGGAACGCCTTCTATCAGGACAGCCAGCCCAACAAACCTTTCCATGACGACGACGAATGGGTCCGGCTAGACCTTACTATCCTCGGCTGGATATATGTGACCATCCCTGATAAACTTCTCCAGTTTGTCATGGTCGACGACACCATCACTTATGGTGTGCCTGGAAGAAACTCGAGCAAATGTTCCGCGACAACAAGATGAGCCATGCCGTCCACCTCGAGGCTGACTTCCGGGGTCTTGCACAAGGCGACCTCTCGATCTCTGCCTACTGCCACAAGTTGAAGTCCCTTGCTAATGCCTATTTCTGACAAGGCATTCGTGTTGCAACTCATCCGTGGCCTTTCCCCGAAGTACGCCACACTCAAGACCATTCTTCCCATGTAGCAACCATTCCCTTCCTTTATGCAGGAGAGCAGTTATCTCCCTTCTTGAAGAAACGGCCAAAGAGCAGGAGACCAAGGCTACTGCGGAGGCTGCCCTTCTTGCTGCCGGGGTGCCATCTCAATCCGCCAGTGACTCGAACAACGCTCGTGGCAATCACGGCTCCCAACTCTAACAATCCGCCTTCCTAAAGGAAGGGAATAGTTGTTGCATGGGAAGAATGGCCTTCACTTTGGCGTACTTCGGGGAAAGATCACATATGAGCTGCAACATGAGTGCCTTCTCAAAAATAGGCTGATCGCAATCCGTCAAGCTGTCATCAAGGGACTTCAATTTGTAGCAATATGCGGAGATCAAGAGGGTCACCTTGTGCAAGACCCCGGAAGTCAGTCTCAATCACTACTACAAAACTGCAAATAGGAGACACCCTATTAGTGGCGGTTTGTTTGGAACCGCCACTAATAGGAGTATCAGTGGCGGTTCTTGAGTGCAAACCGTGCCAGGATCATTAGTAACGGTTTTTGTTCCGAACCGCCACAGATAGTGGACTATCAGTGGCGGTTTGTGGTTATAACCGCCACAAATACTGCGACAACTATCAGTGGCGGTTTTAACCCTAAACCGCCACTGATAGTCCACTATCTGTGGCGGTTCGGAACAAAAACGTCCACTGATAGGTAGGTATTATCGCTTAGGTTGGAGGACAAAACCGTCATCGATAATTAGCTTATTTGGGGCGGTACTAAACAAAAACCGCCACAAATACTTTTATCTGTGGCGTTTTTTGTTTAGAACCGCCACAAATAAAACCCCCTATATATACTAGTCGCTACGGCACTCTACAGGAGCTCATGGTCATCTTCCTCCCCGAGAAGAAAAGCAAAATTTCAGATCTGAGATTTTGTTTGCAAAGAAACTTGAGTTTTTACTTCGTAGGGTTGTTCCAAGGTGAGTAATTTGTTCTCATCTCTTCATTTGTGGTGATGTAGTTGCAATTTAATGGCTAGATCTAGTTTATTTAAGATTTTCCTTTCTTCAATGGCAAAGCTTAGATTCAATTTTTTTTATTTACCTAGCATTTTTTAGATTAATTTATATCTAGATGATGAATTTATTACCTTGCTCCATTAGATTATTTGTTGTCTACCTTTTAGATGACAAAATATGGCAAGCATATATTAAATTTATTTAATTAAGATTGTTGGATATTAATACACATTAAATTTAATGTATATGGTATAGAGGTGATCATGAAGTTGCCTTGCATTTTGAGATGATGAATTATCTACCTCTTTGAGAGGATAAATTTAATTTTGGCTATGCATAGTACTTAAGATTTGTTTCTAATTACCATTAATTTTCTTACCGTTAGTGAGATGATGAATTTACTACCTTGCTCTATTAGATTAAGTTGTCTACCTTTTTTGGATGATAAATTATGATTGAGCATATATTAAATTTATTTAATTAAGGTTATTGGATAGTAACAAATAATGGATTCATGATTTATGTAATTAAGATTATTGCATATTATTAATTGTTACATTAATTAATTGTAGATGGACCGGAGATGGATGTACAATGCGAACCGTTGCAGCCGAGAATACATCGACGGCGTATCTGCTTTTCTACGAGCAGCCGAGGAGAACAGATTGCAAAAGAAGACGGAGTACATACATTGTCCATGCATTGATTGCAAGAATGAGAAGATGTTTTCAGACAAAGACCAAATCCACTTGCACTTGATTCGGAGGGGCTTTGTACCTAGCTATACCTGTTGGACAAGGCACGGTGAAGAGGAGATCATATTTCAATGTGATAATGTCGACGACGACGAAGCCGCCAATATGGCAGCTGACATCGGGTATGGAACCGATGAGGATAGGTTGGTCGTTGACGATGACAATAATCTGGCTCGAATGTTGCGCGATGCAGAAGGAAACTACAGCAGTGAGAGAGAGTTTAATCAGTTCAAGGGTTTGATAGAGGACTCGGAGAAACCTTTGTTCCCGGGTTGCAAGGAGGAATACACAAAGTTGCACACTGTGCTTTCACTACTGAAATTGAAGGCAAGCAATGGTTGGTCCGACAAGAGTTTCACGGAGTTGCTACGTCTCTTAGCGGACATGCTTCCAGAGGGCAACCTGTTGCCTAAGACCACGTATTTTGCCAAGAAGGTTGTATGTCCCTTGGGATTGGAGGTAGAAAGAATACACGCGTGTCCAAACGATCGTATACTCTATCGCCAAAGACTATGCGCACACGCATGTATGTCCGATGTGCAAAGCATCGCGATACAAGCGTAAGGGCGAGGAAAAGCGAAGGCATAGAAGTGAAGAATGGAGCTCCCGCTAAAGTGGTGTGGTATTTGCCAAGAATACCTCGTCTAAATCGTTTATTTTCAAATAAAAAGCATGCGAAGCTGATGCGATGGCACTCGAGAAGAGCGAAAGAGGGATGGAAAGTCGAGGCACCTGCCGATTACGCCGGTGGAGAACCATCGATAGGCTCTTTAGGGAGAACTTCGGAAATGAGCCAAGGAATGTAAGGTTTGGGTTGAGTACGGATGGAATGAATCCTTTCGGTAACATGAGCAGTATTCATAGCACTTGGCCCGTGACTCTCTGTATCTACAACCTTCCTGCTTGGCTGTGTATGAAGCAAAAATACATTATGATGTCGCTGCTTATCCAAGGGCCGAGACAACCTGGAAACGATATTGATATATACCTACAACCATTGGTGGAAGATCTTGTGCTACTGTGGAATGAAGGTGTACAGGTATGGGATGAGTACAAGCGGGAGTACTTCACTCTACGTGCAATGTTGTTCTGCACCATCAATGATTTACCAGCCCTAGGTAACCTGTCCGGCCGTACTATAAAAGGAGCTAAAGCTTGCCCCCAATGCCTGGATGAAACTAGTAGCGTGTGGCTTAACAACTCGAGGAAAACAGTCTACATGCGTCACCATCGCTTCCTTCGAAAGAATCATCCGTACCGTAATATGAAAAAACAATTTGACGGTACAAAGGACGGTTCAGCTCCAAGGCCTCTTACTGGGGAAGAGGTATATGATATGGTTAAGGATATTAATGTTGTACTTGGAAAGGGGGATACCTCGAGGTCCCGTACTGAGAAAACCACGTGGAAGAAGAGATCCTTATTTTGGGATTTGCCCTATTGGAAGGACTTAGAAGTTCGACATTGCATCGACGTCATGCATGTAGAAAAGAATGTATGTGACAGCGTGCTTGGTCTTTTACTGAATATTCCTAGCAAAACAAAGGATGGACTGAAGGCACGAAGGGACCTGGAAGATATGAAGATCAGAGCCGAGCTACATCCTCAAGACACCGGGAAAGGCCGACTTTACCTTCCCCCAGCTTGCTATACTCTGTCCAAGAAAGAGAAAACAGACCTCTGCAAGTGCTTGCGTAGTGTGAAAGTTCCGTCCGGTTACTCCGCAAACATCAAGAAACTGGTATCGATGAAAGATTTGAAGTTAACTGGTATGAAGTCTCATGATTGTCATGTGATGATGACACAAATGCTCCCTATTGCAATTAGAGGTATTTTGCCTGACAAGGTTCGAGAGGCAATCATGAGGTTGTGTTTCTTCTTTAACGCGATTTCACAGAAGGTCATCGATCCCGTTGGACTTTATGAACTGCAGGCTGATGTGGTCAACACTGCGTGTCGCCTAGAGATGTATTTTCCTCCATCATTTTTCGATATCATGGTTCATCTCATTGTTCACCTTGTGAATGAGATAAATATTTGTGGGCGATATTCTGCATCGATGTATCCGTTCGAAAGGTACATGGGTGTTCTGAAGAAATATGTACGTAATCGATCGCGACCGGAAGGTTCCATTGTAGAAGGTTATGCAACTGAGGAGGTTATTGAGTTCTGCGTCGATTACATGGACGAGGTTGAACCGGTAGGAGTGCCTGTATCACGCCATGAGGGGAGGCTAGCGTGCAAAGGAGTAATCGTAAAGAAATCCACAAAGTCTTACGATCATTTTTTGTTCAAGAAGCTCATTTCACGCCTTGCAAAGATCGGTTGAGGTATCCCGTTTATGGACATGCACAAGGAAAAGCTACAGAGGGAAAATCGTGGACGATCGTGAGGTTTGGATAACAAAAGAGCACAATCGTGTGTTCAATCATTGGTTCAAGGAGCACATGTCTGGTGAAGAAACGAGTGTTACGTTGAGGTGGTTGGCAAAAGGGCCATCAGGTACAATCGTGACATGGCAAGGATACGACATAAATGGATATACATTTTACACGAGAGCTCAGGATAGCAAAAGTACTTACCAAAACAGTGGTGTATCAGATAGATGCCTACGACAATACAGCGATGAAGAAGCGGCTTCTATGGGTTTATAGAGGAGATTTGGGAGCTCGACTACTGCATTTTCAAGATCCCGATGTTTCGGTGTCGTTGGGTCCAACTCCCAAAGGGTGTCAAGGTGGACAAATATGGCTTCACTACTGTGGACATCGAGCAAGTCGGATATAGAGATGAACCATTCGTACTTGCGAAGCAAGTTGCACAGTCTTCTATGTAATCGACCCTACAGATAAGAAGCGTCATGTAGTTCTTCAAGGAAAACAAAGGATCGTCGGAGTTGAGAATGTCGTGGATGAGGAAGAGTACAACCGGTTTGATGAGTTGCCTCCTTTCGTAGATGGCAGATCGTGCTCGAGGAAGCAACCACTCAGGAAGCCACCTATCATCGTGATGATCATGAAGAAGGCCAAATTGTGAAAGAAAATAATTAGCTAGGAGTAATGGCAAAATGTGTGTATTTATGTGGGGTAATGGAAATGTAATGTCAGAAATATGCATTTATGTGGAGTAATGGCATTTTTTTGTTAAAAAATATGCTTTATATTAATTCATGGCTTTATATTAATATATATGATAGGTACGTTAATATATAGTGTTATAAATGCATTTATGTGGAGTAATGGAAAAATATGCTTTATATTAATTTATATTAATCAGGGATTCAAATTTATAAGAATATAAATTTATATATCATAGATAAATTAATTATGAATAATTAGTAGTTAATATATATGATAGGTTCACTAATACATTAATTCATATCTTTATAATAGAAGGAAATCTGAAAAATATGCTTCATATTAATTTATATTAATCAGGGATTCAAATTTCAGAAGAATATAAATTTATATATCATAGATAAATTAATTATGAATAATTAGTAGTTAATATATATAGTAGGTTCACTAATACATTAATTCATATCTTTATAATAGAAGGAAATCTGAAAAATATGCTTTATATTAATTTATATTAATCAGGGATTCAAATTTCATAAGAATATAAATTTATATATCATAGATAAATTAATTATGAATAATTAGTAGTTAATATATATGGTAGGTTCACTAATACATTAATTCATATCTTTATAATAGAAGGAAATCTGAAAAATAGTATTAGTGGCGGTTGTTAATTAAAACCGCTACAGATAAGGTTTATTAGTGGCGGTTTTTTAATTACAACCGCCACTGATAAGGCTTATCTGTGGCGGCTTGTAATTACAACCGCCACTGATAAGGCTTATCTGTGGCGGCTTTTAATTACAACCGCCACTAATAAGGCTTATCTATGGCGGCTTTTAATTACAACCGCCACTGATATGTCCCCCAATATAAACCACGCCATAGTGGTCAGTCCTCACCATGCCCGGCTCTCTTGAACCCTAACCCGCCGCCTCCCTGCATTTCCGGCGACTCCCGCTGCTCCTCTCCGCGCCCGGCGACTCGTCCGGCCTGGCCTCGCTCGGGCGACCTCGTCGCCGTCCTCGCCGGCGACCTCGTCACGCGCTGCCCCGCCCGGCGACCTCGTCCCGCCCGCTCGCCGGCGACCTCGTCTGGCTGGCGACCTCGTCCGCCTCCCTGTCCGGCCCCTCGTCCGGCCGTCGTCCCGCCCCGTCGGCCACCCCCGCCCTTCCCTGCTCCGGCCCAAATTCGATCAGGTATTGCTTTGGCCCTTTTTTTTTGTTTGATCGTTAATTTGTCGTATTTTTAGTTGAAGTTACGCGAGCATCTAGTTTCATGTTGTGTTGGCTAGCAACTAAATGCAATGCTTGGTGGATAAATAGCCACTGATGTTATCATAACGTGAAGTAAATGATATATAGATATAATGGCAATATGGTTGCGGGTGAGCTTTGTTATTAGCTGTGAATATGATCTACCAATCTGGTTGCCTATGAAAAATTTAGATGGCACCGTAGCAAGTCAAAGAAAGGTATCTCAAAGTTTGTAACCAAATTTTCATAATTACTGTATGTTTAACTAGAAGTGATGTGTTGACATTATGAAATAATATGGCAAGTAGCATAAGGCATCTAAATTGCAGAAGCACGCTGGGGGTTTTGTAGATTGACAAATAAAATATGTAACAAAATAGTTATATTGCATGATAGTGAAACTAATAATTCAGGGTGCTGTTGTGATGATTTCTCTACCTCTACATCGATGGGGTTTTTTTCATGAAGGAAATGCTGATCTATTGAATATGCTTCATCTGTATCAGAGTTTGGTTGAGCTAATCAATTTCCTTCATGAAAAAAAGCATCTATCTGAGAAGGCACTTTTCTCTGGATAAACTTCTATGGTTGTTGAATTTTGTTACTACATTTCTGACATCTTCAAATCTTAATTCTGGACAGCTTTCTGGTAGCTCGTCACCAATTCTTTAATTAAAGGAGCGCTTCGAAAAACAAGTACCGGAGGTACTTATTTTTTCTTCAAAAACAAATTAGGATCGATATCATTCTGTTAACATAATATATACTTGTGTATTATCTGTGACCTTGTGGTTCAATGCTTATAGTTAATTTAATCTCAGGAAGCTTATAGTTGCTGGTCATGAACTCGGTCCGGTAGTCCGGCCCAAATTTGAGTTGTTGTATTATACATGTTCAGAGTAATCAATTAATCTCAGGAAGCTTTTTTCTTCATGTTAATTGAACAGCAACACAAAAAGTTTCATTTGCTCAACAAAGATCAATTTCATTTTTCTCCATACTTCTTTCTGAGAACCACAGCCAGTGTCAACAATTAATGCTTGGTGGATGTTTCACTCTTACGAATCTGCAGTTCTCTTCTCATACAAGGGCCACTCATATATATGAACTAGCTGTTAGCGTGCAAGATTGTCAATCAACAATATTAGTTTGTTAGAAAGACAGATGAAAAGAACGTACATTTCCTCAAAAAGAAACAAAAACAAAAAAAACAATATTTACCGATACCAAATGATCACCAAGTATTACTATCAGAATATCGCTATCTGAATAACGGAGACCAATACCACGTCGTCCTTTATTTTAGCGGGTTGCATGTGTAATGCAACTTCTTTTCCAAAGAAGTAATCAAGTATGACTTATCAAGATAATATACAGTTTTGCACATGCTTTATAAAAAAGGTTAGACATGTCATGTCAAAGCAACTTGGCCAAAACTGACAAAACATCCTTATTGCCGTGAATCTAAATCCAACAATTTTGCTTGATATGGGTTCAAATGGCATAAAGTACGAGACTTTCATGGTAGTTCTAATATTAGCAGATGTTGTTTATCTTATGTATAAAGCACCCTTCAGTTTTGCTGGCTTAATTTGAACAAATTGCTTGAAGGAAAATGCACCTCTCATTTTGAGATTTTTTGTGTGAGCTAGTATTTAAACTTTTTTCCTTAATATCATTTTTTTCACCTATTTAACATATCTCTAATGCTGTTACTGTATCTCGGTTGCTGAATACAACTCGTCATTCCAAAATTCTTGTACAGTATTGTTTGGCTGGACAAAAGGTATATTTCTCCATACAAACAATTTTGCTTGATATTGTTAGTTTGATATTTACTTATCCCTCACACTGGTTAATAAATCTGCAAAAATTAAGCTTCTTTTTCGTGACCCTGCTTTCATCGTCTAGATTATATCCTTTGATGCCATTCTTAGAGTCGCCACCAACAGCTTTGTGCTTGACCTTACTGGTTTCAAAGTAATCCAATAAAAGATCATCCAATCCGATAATCTTCTTGCTGCAAATAGGTCGGCATACCATCTCAGAGGTTCTTATGGAGCCTGAGGCCCAGCCTGGGTTGGAGGATGCTTCCAACCCGTCCCCGAACTCAAGCCCGAGCAGATACCTGTTGGACCATCCAACCACCGAAGGTGCCGAGGCCTCCATCGCTGCCGGAGATGCTGATGCTCCCGTTGCAAGACGTCGAGGCCGAGGGAAAACTAAGAAGCCTGAAGGCCGGCATACCATCTCAGAGGTCTCAGATGCTAGAGTCCCGGTTAAACCGGCAAAAACAGCAGCAAAATATAGGTCAACATGCGGGTACATCGCAAGGGATAAAGTGCCAATCACCTATTTGGATTGGCACAAAGTGCCCGATGCCATCAAAATGGATCTATGGACAGAGCTGAAAGAAACTTTCGAATTCCCTGAAGGAGCTGAAGAGCTCGTGCGTCGCAATGCATTGATGTCAATGGATGTCGCATGGAGGAACTTCAAGTCCAAGCTGAATACGCAATATGTGATGAAAAATCGGTCAGCCATCAGAGATTATCCTAAAGTAGAGCCATATTGGGATGAATTTATTGCGATGAAGCAAGACGAAGCAGCAATAAAATCCATTGAGGACCACCGTCAGATCACAAGGAAGAACACTCACCCCTACAGACTAGGCACGAGTGGGTATGCGGGTAAGATTCCTCACTGGGAGAGGCAAGAATTGGATGCAATCCGATCGACTGGCACAAGTCCCTTGGCCGGACTACTGGACCGAGTTAAGCATTATGTGCTAGCAAGGGCATCTGTCATGCCTAGTGGGGGCTTATCATTCAAAAGCAACGATGATGAAGCAATCTCCCAACGAATTCAGGAGCTGCACGCCGAGTCCACCCAAGGAAATTTTCACGCAGATAGGGAGAAGGACGAACTAACAGCAGCCTTGGGAAATAAAGAGCATCCTGGTCGGACACGAGGCGTAGGGGTCAAGGTTCCCTGGAAGATTGGTTTCCCAGAGCACGGAGACTCGTACAGGAGTCGCAAGAGAGCGAAAGAAGAGCGTGCGGAACGGGCTATGGAGGAGATGAAGCAAAGATGCTTCAAGAATTACAAAGCACCATAGAACAACAAGTTCAACAAAAAGTACAAGAAGCCATGAACGATCGCAAGGACACAACACTGTTCTCGCCAAACCCTACGAATCGCCGTAGCGATTCTTGGCGTCCACACCATTGGTACAACCGATAACACGCATTATCCTGTGGACGACATACAAGACCCCACACCTGCCCGGCTCAATGTGCCTGTCATGAACATATTTTTACAGTCGCTACGGATAGCTTATCCATACCAACAAGGGGATGTTTTGCACAACTCTCCGATAGCTCCAGGTTATGCAAAGGTCCAGTGGACACGGTGCTTCCACAGCTTGTCGAGGTTGGACCGAAATGCCTTGAAATGATGAGGTCACAACTCTAGGAAGTGCCGTTCACACTTTCATCCAGTGGCGTAAGCGTGACATCGTCTTGGATCATGAACCGCCAGCCTCTCCTGCAGTACAACCGCCAGCCTCTCCTGCAGTACAACTCGCCTATTCATCACCAACACCTGAGCGTCAAATGGCTAGTGCGCCCACTATAAAGGAGCTTGCTCTAGGAGCCCATTCGTCACCAGCGCCTCAACATCAAAAGCTTAGTGTGACCACTTCAAAAGACGAAGGTACAACACTGATCCAAGAAATGGCCCGTTAGACAAGCCATATCGCTTAGATCGGCGAAGCCGAGCAGTATGATGTTATCAGAGGAAAAGGAAAGGGCAAAGCAAAATCTCAAGTACAAGATAATCACGAAAGGCTGAAATACGAGCTTGGAAAGCCATTAGTCACCGAATCGAAGTTGAAGAGCCTAACACTCATGATGCAACGATTACATGACTGGTACATGATGCGATCCAATCAACATATACTCCGAAGATGATCAATGCCATTTACTGAGAGGAACATTTTCACCATGAGGGGTTGGCTACTTCATGATAGAATTCGATAACTTGCACAACTTGTTCTATCACGACGCCCTCGACGTGTCTTTTTGCGATCTTTGGACAATCGTAAGTGTCTACTATATAAATCATGGTTTACATTCACGTAATACCGATAAATGTCTTGTCTAACTTTTTCCTTATCTAGATACGAGACTATTGAATTGAGAAGAACCAAGGGCCCAGTGGGATTCCTCGACCCGAGGCAGTGTGCGGATCGAAATCTTAAGAGCACCAAATGAGGTTGAGGAATACATATACAGTATGCGTTGCTAAAACTACAAGACAAGGAATTCATACTTGTTCCATACAATTTTAAGTAAGTTTCTCACTGGCTAGTTAAATCACTTGTTGAATTCGCTCATTTCTCTTATCCTAGGGCTAATGACTATAGCATCATACATGTATATGTAGGTTCCACTGGATTCTTGTAGTAGTGACTCCAGAAAAGAGCAAGTTGCTGGTCATGGATTCGATGGACAAAGATAAAAAAGACTACGAAGAGCTGCTAAGTGTAATGAATGCGGCGTTCAAAAGATATTGTACAAAGAGCTTGAGATACCGCCCATTCCAAAAATCCCTTTCAGTCCGAACTAAATTTCCGGTACACACGCAAGAAATATTCTTATATCGCATTTCATAGTAAATAACTCCTTCCATGACATTTTAGTTTAGTCAATTTTTGTAATGTCACAAGCAGTCGCAAGGCACAAATTTATGTGGGTACTTCGTGTGCCAATACATGCGCGAAATCTTATCTTCTACAATAATAGACAATGACGTAGAGGTTTGTCATGCTAACATTACACATTTATTCGCACCACTCAATTTCTATATATACTCTTAGATTTATTTTTCGTACTTGTAGCGCCTCAAATTGCCTACGACAGGACTACATCCTCTTGACATCCAAGCCATTCAGGGACAGCTCGCTTACTTCATCATGAAGGAAGTCATCAACAAAAAGGGCGAGTTTTATGATGAAGACAACAATGATCAATTGCTCCATGCTGTTGTTAAACGTCATTCGCCTCCAAAGAACCCTAAAGGCTCGTAGGCTTAAGATTGTGTGAGAAGATACTAGGTCTTGGATGTGGACTTGTAAATTGTAAACGAGAACATGACAAACTTTAGAAACGAGAAGATACTCTACTGGTCAATATGACTAATCTTATTTATTATCGATCTATTACAATGTGTGTGATATAATAGTTTTGCTTGTGATATAATTATCGATCTATTACACCGGAATGTTGTAATGCTGATTGGTTTTTGTGATATAATTATTCTCTCGTCTCATCGTGAACTCCTCCTTCACCTGCATCATCGCATCACGAACTCCTCGCATCAGCGCAATCGTGTGCCTCCCTCCCTCCACTACTAAGCGCTTCCTCCTCCCTCTCCGGCAGCGGCGCCTCACCGGTAAAGATTCCTCCTCCTCCCGCTGGTGATCTACATCTAACCCCCTTTTTCTCATACCTGTTTTGAGGAAGGAGAGGAGGCGATTGCAGCTTGTGAGAAGTCACGAGGTGCAAAGATTGGGAGAGGAGGGAGCCGCTGGCCAGTGGAGTTGCCCTTGGAGAGGATGCTGTGAAGGTGAGTCCCCTGCTCCTCTCACTGATATTAGTTCACTTCGAAAACTGTGAATAGTGCTTATGCGACTGGTGCTTGCATCACGTTACTTGCGATTGTAGAATCACAATCTAACATGTTAGTGGAATTATCGTTGTTTAACAATATATGATGGAACTATCTTTATTTTAATGATGTACGCCATTTACTTTATCTAACTTGGACTAATTAGTTTTTTCACACAATGTGTTGTTCCCACTTGGCAATTGACATTAGTTGTCATCAGTCATCACTAAATAGTTCTTTCAATGCTTTTTTGACGAATCTGGAAACTAACTTAGGTCTGGTTCATAGAGTAGTGTTTCTAATTTATGCTCATAGAACTGTGGTTCATTGTACTTCTTGAAAACAATTCGAAGGCTGTGTGGGCATTGGGCAATGTAGCTGGTGATTCCCCGAAGTGAAGTGACCTTGTTCTCGCCAATGGCGCATTGATGCCCCTTCTCGCACAGTTGAATGAGCATGCTAAACTTTCCATGCTAAGGAATGCCACATGGACTTTATCAAACTTCTGCAGTTGTTCCATATGTTTTGTCAATGTAGTGACTATCTGATTCTGTCATCTGGATTCGTGGAGTTTGATGATGTTAATGGAAAGGTTTTCACCTATTCTGCTCAAGACAGGTACACTAACTTCTCTAATGGTCAGAAATGTACTTATTCAAACTGTGGTGTTGCTATCTAATGCACATATGGATGACAAGAAATCTTATACAATGGTGTTGCTATGCAGCTTATCAAAGCTGTATTTTTTTGTTCTGTCTACATCCAGTTTAAAATATTTGATTTGATTTTCTATTTCATTAGGGTGCATGATTGTATTTATCTCTTGTCTAATTACTTGTTAACTTGTGCCAATCCTGGTATAATGCTGCCTTTATCTTTCTCTCTGAGCTGCGCTTGTTCACGACTTTCCTAATCAATCTGTAGCAGTTTGGAATTTTCGAGGTGAACTAGTCACATCATTTGAAGATCACCTATTGTGGCACCCTGATTGCAATACCAACAACATATACATAACCAGTGATCAAGATTTTATTATTTCTTACTGCAAGGCCGATTCCAATGATTCATCTTCGGAAGAAAATGGTAAGATTTGATCTTCTTTGTTGTACTTGGAGCTGGAACTAGTGTTAAGGTTTACCAAATTTGAGAAAAAAAGGACATGGTTAGTTGAGCATTATGCTTCTCTAGATGGTTACCATTTTGATTTTGAACTCTATGTAACAACTATGCTATACTTCTATTCGACCCAACAACGATAGTGTAGTAGCCGCAATGCTCGAGATTAAGTTTTCTTTGTTGTTTCATGTGTTGAATCAATTGTTTCTAGCGACTGTAGTATGGTAACGGTATGCTTCATGTCTCATAGTTTGACATATTACAGAAGATCTTTGAGACTTACACATGTTATTTCAGATATTAAATTCTAGTTCTGGCAATTCTTATATAGATAATTTACATATGGTTTACGATACATAGATCAGAAATGATACATGCATTCATTGCATTGTGTTATACTTGCATCTTTCCTTCAATATAGCTATTACATCTATTTATGCTGAAGAATGGTTTCACAGATTATAAAGAAAAATATAGAGGTGCAGTCATGTTCTTGGAATGCAAACGCAGGTTGCCACTTTGTAACTTTGGAGCAAAAGTGTACGTATTTTCTCAACTCATTATCTTGCTGTCCAAGGCATACATGAGTAGAGTTTCAAGTACTTTGAAAAGGTGCTGATAAATGCTGTTCATCGTGATGTTCCATGTTAGGCAAGATAACTTAATGCATATGTCCAAAATTGTAATCAAAAGATGTATTATTGACCTTACACTTGATTATTATGTAACATTTGGATTTTAATTGGAGTTCTCCTCGTTTTACTTATCAAGAATAAGGACTTGTAGTTCTTGATTTTTTTCAGAATACCAATTGTCTAATTTGTATAGTCTGAGATTTACTGAAAAATCTTATTTCAGAATGACATGTAGAACTACAGAACTTCTGCCGATTTATGGTTTCTCATTATGACATTCTTTCATTGTCCATTTGATCATTCTTGTTCCATGGACTTCTCGCGTTGAATGTTTAGCTACACCTGCTGTTGCATGATATCATGCTCTGCCATGACCAAATAAATCATTTGATGCTTGCAAATAAAGATACATTTCGTTTCATGTGTGAAAGAAAATCGATATATTCCAAATAGTTTAGAATCATGTATGTTGGTATAACGATCACTTTCTGAGGTCGTTATTTGTGTGTCTTGTTTGAGAGGGCATGGCTAGCACTTTCCGAGGCTAGCCGTAAATGCCGGATTTTTTTATTGCCGGATGGGGTTATTAGTGGCGGTTCCAAACAAAAACAGCCACTGATAATACCATATCAGTGGCGGTTGCAATTAAAAACCGCCACGGATATTATAATTATCAGTGGCGGTTTTTAATTGGAACCGTCACTGATATGGAATTATCAGTGGCTGTTTTTGGTTGGAACCGCCACTGATATTATCATTATCAGTGGCGGTTTTTCTCTCCAACCGCCGCTAATGAGTATTATCAGTGGCGGTTTTCAAACCGCCACTGAAAATCTCCGATTATCAGTGACACTTAATCTGTGGCGGTTCAAAAACCGCCACTGATGTCTCTTGCGAACCGCCACTGATGTCCCTCTCCATAGTAGTGAATGTGGATGAAGTGGCTCATCTTGTTATCGCGGAACATTTCCTCGAGCTTCTTTCTGGCACCATAAGCGGCGGTGTCGTCAACCATGACAAACTGGAGAAGTTCATCAGAGATGGTCACGTATATCTAGCCGAGGACAGTAAGGTCTAGCCGGACCCATTCATCAACATCATGGAGAGGCTCGTTGTCGTCGATGTGATGCCGGAGATTGAACTTGCCAAGCACCAGATAGAGGATGCGGCGCCAAGTAGAGTAGTTGTTCGCCAGAACTAGTCATTTGATATTGATGGCATGGATGGCCTGCGCGATGGAGGGAGACGCAGCGACGGCCGGAGTCGCAGTGACCGTGGGAGAGTGTGGCTGGCTGGTGTGGCTGGAGGCATCGACGGAGAGAGCCGACTGGGTGCCGGACGCAGGAGCGCTGGAGGAGTTGGCCATGGCCGAAGGGCTCGGGAAGGGTGGGAAATGCAGATGGACAGGAGACTTATACCATGTAATTCCATTGAATTATTAATTAACCTTCTATACAAATGTACGTGTGCTTTATATAGACTTTACATATGTGGCCATGGGTGTGTGTAAGTGTAACTGTTGCCGTTAATTGTGCATCGATCAAAACTGTTGTAAAACGAGTAGTTCACCCACGTCGATTACCGGCAATCAACAAGAACACAAAGAACACACGAACGAAGAACACAAGATATGTGTGGAACTCTCTCTTATTTATTGATCAATATGTGTTGATACAATGGGAGGCACCCGGTATTTATAGAAGAGGTATTAGGGATTTGTCCACATATTAGAGATAGACTCCTAACCGTATACGGTTAGAGTTATTATCTCGTAACACTTTTCCTTGGGCAAATACCGCGTAATGCATATGTCTCGTTAAAAACTCCACTCAAAAACCCAGTGGGAAAAAAGAGATGGAGAAAAGAGTACATTACATTCGCTCCTTATGTTGCATTTGTTGCCTCATTAAAAACCTTTATGTGAGAAACATCAGGAAAACTCACAAAGGAAAAAAGAGTACAACTTATGATCTTCAGGATCATGCAAAGGGATTATGGTTCAGGGGTTTACTTCCCCTGAACTATGCAAATCTCTAAGCCACCTCATTCCAATGCCATTAACATACCTTTGTAAGGTGGGTTTGGCAAAGATTTTGTGAATTAATCTGCTAGATTTTCACATGACTTAGTTTGCATTATTTTTATCTCACCATTCTTTTGGAGTTCGTGAGGATAAAAGAACTTAGGAGCAATATGCTTCGTGATATTGCTCTTTACATAACCCAATTGCATTTGTGCAACACAAGCATCATTATCTTCATAGATAATAGTAGGGGTATTGACGGTATTCATACCATATGACTTCTGGACATGGTTGATTACCCATCTTAGCCAAACATATTCCCGTGAGGCTTCCTTTATAATCTCTGAGTGGCTGTACCACCACAGAGGAAAATAAAAATCCAGTTTGGGATTTCTTCATGAACGCACATCAACATTATTCCTTCAGGGACCATATTCCTTTTTCAGGAGGAATCTACTTAGTCGATTGTACCACATCCTTATCGACTGTTTTTTAATCCGTATTCAGTGACCCAAATACATATGCGGTCACTACAATCATCAACTGTATTGAAAAGTTTAAGCTTGCTGCCATCCATATTAAATTTCGGAACGTCATTCCACTCATTTCAGGAGAACAGATTTCATCGTAATCGATGATGGGTCTCTGCTAAAACCCTTGTGCTACAAGCCTCGCTTTATATCTCACCACCTGGATATTTTCATATCTCTTCAGGATGAAAAATCCATTTGATCCTACAGGGAATATTTCAGGAAATGTTCTGTCAACAGGACCAAGAACTTTCCTCTTATTAAGCGAGCGCTACCTCAATTGCTTTTTCAGGTGAACCTAGATGAGCGCTTCTGGCACTCTGCCATGGACTTTGGTTCTGGATCCAGATTTTAGCAATTTTTGGAGGCAAAATATGTCGACAATTGTAGTCTTTCTTCATATATAATTCTCCTGCATCACTCCAAGGATGTCTCTTTATCAATTTCTTCCAGCTTCTCGTGATTTCCCATAACAATGAAGTCTGGGTGTTCCGACTTCCCAGCATTGGATTGTGCGCACAAATATACGCTGGGGTTATCATCTTCAGGATGTATCACTTCAGGGATGTTTCCATCTTCTAGATGGCTCACTTCAGGGATTTTCTCAACATCAGGTTGAGCTTCTTCCACTATCATGGGTAGTGTTCTCATTTATTTGGTTCTCCTTTTCTGCGGACGTCTCTGCGGAATTGAGTCCCGTGCACCTGGAGGCCTCCCCCTCATTTTACAATGAGGGTCAAGAGTGGGTTCAATATCCTTCTAGGATATTTCCACTCTTTCAGGTGCATACACTTCAGGTATATGAGATCTTTCCACTACCTTATGATTAGTGAAGGTATTTGGCAGATTCTTAGCTTACTTGTTGCAGATTTATTACTTTCTGAACTTCAAGTTCGATCTCTTTAGTGCGTGGATCTAAGGACTCGGCATTCTTTAATGTGGTACTTATCTTCCCCTAATGCCGAAATATGTCCTTAGTACAATCAGCGTACCGAATTGTGTACAGATCCCCAACTTCTGGTGAGGTCGCATGGTGGTACGCTGTGGTGGAGAGATTAGCATGTATACTCACAGCCAAAAAATTTTCGCAGATGGGAAATACTTAATTCTCTTCCATGCACTATCTACAACGGGGAAATTCCATTATATACAGTTGATTTGAGTTGAATTGATATCGTAGTGTGCAGCACTGCGTGGCCCCAACAACTGGTGGGTAGCCTACTATTCTGCAAAGTGGTCAAACAATAAATTTTATTCCCTTAATAATGACTCTGCAGGGCCATTCTATTATGTGGACATGTGGTATTAAAAACTCTACATTAATTCCCAAAGCCATATAATCCTTTTGAGGTAAACTCGTTAGCATTTTCCGTTTGAATGAACTTGATTCTTTCTTCTGGAAAGGAGGCTCATAAAAATTGGGCAATTAATTTAGGTAAAAACATGGTTCCAATAGGGGCCGAAAAGGTCTACAGATATCACTTCGAATTTACTTCAAGAAATTCAGCGATTCTTCTACAAGTTAGATGATAAGAAATCTTCAGGCTTAAGGGAGTCTTTATGCTATGGCCAGCAGAATTAGTAATTATTTTATTATAATATTCAACTCAAGGTTATTGCAATGCCAACCTCAGGTTGCATAGTATACCAATAATATTTATTGCATCAGGGAAAAACATAGCACAAAATATCAACTATTTTGGAAAACAATTTATTTAATTATCACTGATAATTGCTCAACAGGAGTATAGACCAAATGTTCATGCTGGAACATAATTATTCAAACTGATGAGGCTCTTAAGGAGGCTTAACTAATGGAAATGCGACATATAGCAAAAGGGGTGTAGGGAGACTATTCCAGATCTTCATACAAGGGAAAAATTGGTATTTTAGACAACTGTTGACCCGTATTTACAATTATACACAATTTTTTTGAATATTTACAGAAATGTCAACCATACCCGAAATTAGGAATTTCGTTTTCCTATACCCGAAATTAGGAATTTCGTTTTTGCTGTATTTGAAAATGCGAATTTCGGGAAACGCATAAACGAAATACCCATTTTCGGGTATAGCCATACACGAAATACCCATTTTCGGGTATGAGGTGGCACCCTCATACCCGAAATTGCAATTTTCGGGTAAGGCATGCATGCATGCCCATTTCTTGGGATTCGGTTGGCTGGCTTTTTGCTTCACATGCATGGGGTATGGGGTGCCACCTCATACCCGAAATCCCCATTTTCGGGTATGGGAGTGCCACCTCACCAAATCCCCATTTTCGGGTATGGAGTGCCACCTCATACCAAATTCCTATTTTCGTTTAACACTATACCCGAAAACTGCATTTTCGTTTATACCAAAACGAAATTAATTTTCTATGGGAAAACGAATTCTAATTTCGGGTAAGGTTGACATTTCTGTAAATATTCAAAAAAGTTGTGTACATTTATAAATACGGGTGAACAGTTGTCTAAAATACCAATTTTTCCTACAAGTCATGTTCCATCTCCTGGGAAACATTGGTATCTTTCTGGAGCTCCATAAGTTCAGTGCCGAGGAGGTCATCCTCATCCATGGGCGAGTCACCATATCCGAGAAGACTTTCCTTGAACTCGGTTGTAGGGTTAGTGACATTGTTTTCTTTCTTTACACCGTCTTGCTCAACATCTGGTAGAGCGGTGTAGTGTGCCTCAACCTTCTTTTCTTGATTCTTCCGAATCTCGGTGGATTTCATGTAAAGTTACGCCAAATGCTTTGGGGTGCGACAATTGCGTGACAGTGGCCAACGCAACCACACCTAAAGCATGTTTGAGAGTCAGTGCTTTATTGGTTGGACCTTGCTTCGAAGGTTTCTGCCCTTTCCCTTACCTTTCCATTGGGATTTGCCTTTTCCTTTTGTTTTCTGTCATTTTTCCATTCATTCCCTTGTACATTTGGCCCTTTCGCGGCCATGGCTACTACTAGCCTGTGGCGGTAGCATGTGCTTCGAGCCTTTGCTTGTGATTCTTCATCGAGTTCATCATGTTTTTACGCTTCTAGCAGATACTAATAAGCTCAGTACTTCTTGTACTTTGCATGACGGCATCTTGTTGTTGTAGTATCATCATGTTAGGGTGGAAAGTGCACAAAGTTTGTCGATCTTCTCACTTGATAACTTTACGGTTACAAAAAGTCAATTTAGCGACCGGTTTGTGCATTGCGTAATTATAAGTCGCCACAGATTTGAAATCCTGAAAGCGTAGGAGGGTCCATTCGCGTTGTGCTTTTGGCAACAACACGGATCTTTGCTGGTTGTAGCGTTCCTTCAGGGAATTCCACAATACCAGCGGGTCCTCCTCCATCAAGTATTCGGCCTTCAGTCCGAATGAAGATGGTGTCTCAGAAATGTAAAGTGGCGCATTTTATGGTTCAGCACTTCGATTGCACCGGCCAGCCGAACAATAGCAGCTCCAAGTCCTCTAGCTGTTAGGTTGATTTTGACATCCATTGCCCAAGTGAGGTAATTGTCGCCATCCAGGCAAGCACAAAGAAATTCCCTATTTGCAATGTCAGACATATCCTGTATGCAAGCAATACGAGATTTTACTATAGGTAAAATATTATATTGCATGCATCTTCATTTAATTAATAAAGTTTTGGTCTATATCTATTCAGTAGATAATTATCACAATTAATTTTCCCAGAATTTTCCTAGCATTTAGTAAATTTCAGCATTACTAAATAACAGAAATTGATATCTAACATCAATTAAATGCGGCATAATGCTAGTTACAATTTATGTAATGCTTGTTGGCTGGGAGCGAAAACAGGTAATGAATATCTCCGACGATTCGACTCATGGCCAGGTCAACCTGCCCCATAGGGCTCACATGAGGGAGGGAGCACTCCCCTTTCCCGGGTGCCAATTAAAGAACCAAGCCTCATGTGTGTTTTCGTAGACACCAATTGTCTCATATCTGTTTATTCATTACCAAAATCAAATCCCAACCACTCATATCCTCATAAAATGCCGTATGAAATATTCTGGAATTTTTCGAGCACTTTTCATAATTTCTGCTAATTTTCAAGCAATTTTCAGAATTACTTTTCAATAGAAAAATTAATTTTCAGCAAAAATCAACATGATATAATGCTAAGGAAAATTAAAACCAGATCCAAAGCATGAACAAAATATTCTCATAATTTCTAGCAAATTTTCAGAATTTTCTGGAATTTTTAATTGATTTTCTGAATTTCTAACCATTTTCTGAAAAGATAAAAAAACAGAAATCATAAAATAATAGTACCAGGGTAAGGGGGTAATTTCCCCCTCCCCGTGCGCCACACCGGTTCCAATCCGGTTTGCAGAATTTTCATGCCCGTCTAGACTTTCTAGTCTATACGTCATTTGGTTGAATCTGGTGGACTTTCTAGTCCATAGTCATTAGACTCAATGACCAAAGCTCCAAATAGCATCACGTGAAGAGGTTTGAAAAACTGGCTGGCCAAAAAGGACTTCAAGTCCGATCGGAAATTGCTCTGCAGGGCGACCGACGCGCAGTGGGCCGACGCAGGCCAGGGGAGCGCAGTGGGCCGACGCAGGGCGGCAGCTTCGTGCATGCGCAGGTGCGACGCGGTTAGCAGCGGCGGGCGCAGCGACCGGGCGTGCGTGAAGCGCTGCAAGCCAATGGGTTGGCCAGGAACCGAGGCGACGAGTGCAGCAGTGGCAGCCTGCGAGGCCAGCGGACTGAGGAGAGCGGCGGCATGACGACTGGCAAGATCAGCGGCTTCGGGCCGCACGGCAGCCCGGCTCGGCGGCGCGCAAACCGGCGCGGCGCG
The DNA here is from genome assembly GCA_036346355.1 of Rhipidocladum racemiflorum. NCBI lineage: Eukaryota > Viridiplantae > Streptophyta > Magnoliopsida > Poales > Poaceae > Rhipidocladum > Rhipidocladum racemiflorum. The sequence continues at coordinate 7,816,629 of CM070581.1, forward strand.
GCATTCCAAGTGTGGCAGGGCCGGCGGCGCGTTCGCTTAGAACCGGGAAGGCGAGCGCGACGGATGCACTGCCGGCGAGCACCGAATCCACGTGAAGGCGTGGTCTGGGCCCTCATCTGGCTGCGCGCAGAGGCGATCTTCAGGTCGCCGTCCGGGAGGTGAGGAGTCGCTCGGCTATTCGGCAACGCGCTCCGGCGACGATGGAGGCCGGGCGCAGCTAGGTGGATTCGAGGCGGCCGGGGCGCGTCGGCTATCAGCGGCGATACAGACGATGGACGTGGCTAGCCAGATACGGCGCGATACAGACGATGGACGTGGCTAGCCGGATACGGCGAGATACCTTCCGGGCGTCTCCACCGAAGCGAGGATTAAAATCAATAGCATGGATGCAGTCTACAACAGCATGGATGCAGTTGTAGATTAAATCAATAGCTTCGTAACATGTATCATCAACAGTAGATTAAATCTAATTCTCTAACAGTAGATTAGATTAATTCATCTAACGAAACAATCTGCAGGATTTTCAACTTACGTTCTTGATTTTCCCGGAAGCGTTGGCTATCGCGTAGGACTTTTCGGCAATCCGAGTGGATGCCGGCGTGGTGACGAGTTGGTTGCAGATCAGATCGGGCGATCAATCGCCGGTAGTAGTCGTTCGTTGTCGTCGATGATCCTTCGCTTCTTGCGGTAGAGACTCGTGCTGATAACGTGTTGTAAAACGAGTAGTTCACCCACATCGATCACCGGCAATCAACAAGAACACAAAGAACACACGAACGAAGAACACAAGATATGGGTGGAACTCTCTCTTCTTTATTGATCAATATGTGTTGATACAATGGGAGGCACCCGGTATTTATAGAAGAGGTATTAGGGATTTGCCCACATATTAGAGATAGACTCCTAACCGTAACGGTTAGAGTTATTATCTCGTAACAAAAACAACATGCATGGCCTTAGAGATGGTGCTGTGCTGGTCTCCCGAGTAGATGGTGCAGTACTCGGTATAGCGCCGGACTCGGTCTCTGGTGAACAGTGTACTCGGTATGGCATAAGACTCGATTACTCTAGTGATCGTGGAATTTTTTTTAAATAATATTATTTAAATAAAGAGTTCCGATATTAATACGTGGATTTTAAAATTGGCAAGAATCAAATTTCAAAATCCACATATTTATGCATGCGCTGACAGGCCCCATAAAATCTAGGAGTGTGCTGCTCTGAGCGGCTCACCTTGTCCCACGAGGAGACGAGGCGGTGGTCGCTGTGCCTCGAAAAGCGGAGGCGGCGTCCGACGGTGGGTGCGACAGCTCCTTGCCCATTTCGCTCCGGCCGCCGCCGCCGTCGGCGAGGGGGGCGAGTACCGACGGTCCGCCCGTGGAGGCAGCACTCATGGCGGCGTCAAGAGGAGGCGGCGGTGGTGATCGCGGTAGGAAGCGAAGGCGGGCCGGGTTCGAGACTTGAATCCTAGCGAAGGGTCGTGAGGGGGGCAATGGGTTATAAAGGAGAGGGTTTCCGGAAATGATCGGTCGGTCGGTTCGGCCCACAGCCGCGGCCCACTCCGACCGAGTCTACCCGGTTCAGCCTCCCCGTGGTATAGGCTGGACCGAAGTGATAAGGTTAAGGCCCGTTTTGAACGCAGGAGTTTCAACAGAATTCAGAATTACATAGGAGTTCTGCATCAGCATGTAATCCTGTACTAGTGGAAGGGGAGGCCTATTTTACGATTAACCTCATGTTTGTCACCACGCCGTTCAGCTCCACTTTCTCTCACGATGACACGTGTCAACTCAAAAAAGATTCAACTCGAGAAACTTTCAGCAGGGAAAAGTTTCAACTCAGAAAAAAAAATCAAATCGAGGACTTTCAACTAGGAAAATTTTAACTCGAGAAATTTCAGACCAGAAAATTTTCAAGTGAGGAAATTTTAGAACGGAAAATTTTAAAAACTTTATGTTCGAAAAACTGTCAATTCAAACATTTCCGTTCGAAAATTTTTAGAAAATAAATTTATTTTGAAAAGTTTCAATTTGAAAAAACTTTCGGCTAAAAAAAATTCGGCTCGAAAAGTTTTGACTAAAAAAAACCTTCGGTTTGCAATGTTTTGACTATTAAATTTGAAGTTGAAAAATTTTAACACAAAAATTTTCAAATTCATCTAACTCTAAAAACTTGAACTCAAATAAAAAAAATTACTGAGAACTGAGCTTAGCTTAGTTGGTTGGAGGCGCGGTTGTGCGCCTCGCCCACCCGGGTTTCGAGCTCCGCTCGACCCGCGTGCTCGCAAGGGGCTAGAGGCAGGCGCGTGTGTGTGGTGGTGTGTGGTGTCTGTGTGTACATTTATAATTCGGTTGTTGTTCTCTTCTTCTTTAATGAAATGCCAGAGCTCGTGACAATTTTTTTTTTTTTTAAGAAAAAACTACCGTAATGCTTCTCCTCTTCCGCGCATGGCTAGCGCCCTAAAATACTCTTACCCTCCCGCGCAACACGTGTTGCATGGAGAAATGCTCGTCGGTGCGAGAAAAATAACAAATCCGTTAGCTGAATGCCGGTACTTTGCTCCACGTCTTGACCTTGGCTCTGGCTTGAGTTGCGTGTCGCGCTGCTGTGCACAACCTACACCGTGCTCTGGCTTTGGCCGTCGCGTCTTGCCGAGCTCCACAGCATCTCACGTCGGGCGCCTCGATCCGCCGCCATGATTAGTGCATTCAGCTAGCTAATACAGTCATTTGGTGTTTTATTACTCACAAACTCACTCCACAAAAAGAATCACCGAGATCGTCACTGGGAAGGGTCTATTCCAGCCATCCTCGACACGGGGGCAATGGTAATCTCCTTGCAGGCCAACCTGCGATGCAAGAATAACGTTCTAGAAACTGCTCTAGTTTAATTGGAGAAGTAATTAGTTATAATTAAACATGCATATTGTTTGCTTAGGAGAAGAGGGGATTTAGAGAGTGACGTCGGGGCACAAGGAAATTGGGCGACGGGCTGGTGACTCGCGATGCACTCATCAGTACCGGTTGGTATCACGAACCGGTACTAATTGCTCCGTGCCTTCAGTACCAGTTCATGTCACGAACCGGTACTAATGTGAGGGCATCAGTACCGGTTCGTGTCACCAACCGGTACTGAAAGCCCACTATAGCCCTGTAGCCAATGAATCGGTACTGATATTACTATTAGTACTGGTTTAAATCTAATCGGTAGTGATGCGCCGGTAGTAAAATCTAGTTTTCTGGTAGTGGTGTACAGGATTGTAGGTAGACCTGTCTACAGTGCTGTTTGCAGAGGAAGCCGACGTTGGATACATGCACGGACTTTTGAGGTGCACGGTTGTGCGGTTGTGCCTGGAAGATCGGTGATTTAGTTGGTGATTAGTTGAGTCGGTCATACTTTTGCATGCAACTCATTGGTGATTTAATTGATCCGGTCATATGTTTGCACGTGTGATGTGAGAATGACTGAGTTATCATGATCCGGTCATTCTCAATCTTATCCAGCTGTTTGGGATCAAGCTTACTTTCATACTCAGCAGCAAACTCCTCATTCTTGAACCTACTTACACCAATAGAAGTGCGAAACTTTGGTCTTATTTTAGATGTTTTAGTAAATCAAAGAAACTTGTTAGCATTCCAAAGATTATATCTGTGGATTACGTTAAAGGAAAAAAAAAACTAAGAATGTTTTGTAAAATCTACAAAGCCCAAAATACAATCTTTGGTTTGCTTGCTTGCGCAATCCGTGCATGCACCACACAAACCAATCACGGCCATGATGAAATATTCGCTACCTAAATCGATAAGAAGTAATGAAAAGAAACAATAAAGTAGCATGGTATGAAGTAATCGGGATAATATTACACTGCTACAGATAAAGTCATCACAGACGGGTCTAAAAGGTGATCACAGACGGTTATGTGAATCATCTGTAAACATATGTCAGTGATGATAATGATGTATCACAAACGGTTCTTGAGCTATCAGTGAAACTCACATCATAGACGATTTTAGTAAAGAACTGTATATGATGTGGGACACATCACAAACGGTTCTAGTAACCGTTTGTGATGTGTCCCACAATACAGACAGTTCTTTACTAGAACCTTCTGAGGTACGTGATATATCACAAACGATTCCTGATATGGAACAGTATATGATATTAGTTTTTACTGCTAAATATTTTTTATTTATTGGCTAGCCTCAGGAAATGCTAGCCATGCCCTCTGAAACAAGCTGTCGGCGTATTCTACAGCAAGGTACTCGCTCCCCCGCGCTAAAAAAGGAATCAAGTGGCAGCCAGGGCGTGCTTGGGCCCACTGCCACGGCAAGAGAAAAACCCATACGGTGGTCGCCCACGACACGTGGCGTCTGAGCAGGCTGGCGACCAGAAGGTGGTCGCCCCAATGACACGTGGCGTCTGAGCCAGGCGCTGGCGACCAAAGAAGAGATCGCCACGACACGTGGCGTCTGAGCCAGGCCAGGACGCCAACGTGGTCGCCAGTGGGCACGTGGCGTACAGTCCTGGCCGCTGGCGCACCATCCCCGGGATAGTCCTGTCGAGATCAGGGACATTAAATGCGAATCGTGCGCATTAAATGTGGAAGCATGGAAGCTGCGGCGTGGCGACGCGCTTTCCCAGCGCATCATGGCTATGGGAGACGTCACGACTACACCTCACCCCGTGACGGAACGGGCGGCGTTGGTGGACATGGGGCCCGAGGCAGGATTGTGACGGATGCGGCAGACATTAATGTGACATAAGAATAGTGACGGGCGCATTAAATACGCCCGTAGCAGTGTAATGATGATGGCTGGCAGTGTAAGCCTCCCATGCGCCCCCGTCAGCCCGAGTATAAAAGGGAGCCGGGGTGCGTGGGAGAAGGGGTTCGGTTCAAAAGACTGTAAGGTTTTCATCCTCTCTAGCAAGAGCACAAGCAATACCAAGAAAGGTAGGACTAGGGCTATTACTCTCCGGAGGGCCTGAACCTGGGTAAAAAACTCCGCATCCCCCCCGTTAGCTTGAGCCTCCGTCTTCCATTCCGAGGCGATTGCCCCGAAAGCCCCCCGTCGGAACCTCATAAGCACCCGTCTCGGAGGTGCCTGTTGGCTAGTACGCCGACAGTGGCGCGCCAGGTAGGGGCTATTGGTGGTTAGATTGCCCACTCTTTTTCACTCCCAGTTCGGAGCTCAGCAGGAGTAGGGGCGCTTGTCTGCATGGCGGAATCGCATTCCAAGCGCAGCAATCCGCCCGAGGAAAGGGGCGCCCGTAGCCGGTCCCGATATTCGGGGAGGGAGCCGGGCCACCCGGGCCCCTCCGCCGCGGGAGCGCTGCACTTGGCTCCCACGCCCAGGGGTCAGCCTGTCCAACGGCGCTTGGCGCTGGGGGACGACACCCCCGCGCGAAGCCTTCATGCGGCCCGGCTTCTCCTCGATCATCCTCCGGTGACCCTGGGGGGCGATACCCCGGCCACTCCTTGGCTGCGGGATATCGTCCACCTGGTGGATGCCGCTCAACAGCAAGTTGAAGCGGCGACCCAGCCGGGGGCTTCCGGCGTAAGGCAACAGGGAGCCCGCGCAACCGACGCGCCGGGTTCCAGCCGCCACACGACAATTTCTCCCGGCACCAAGGGCCGGGACAAGGGGAAGGGAGTCCTGGTTGCAACCCCCTCTGTAACGGGGGGATGGGCACGTGACTCCGCTTCTTCCCGCGGTCCCCCCGAGTCAAGGGGGAACCGCGAAGACCTTCGATCGCGCCTTGACGAGAGGCGGCGTCAGCGCGACGGTGACCTGCGTCGTGTCCTCCGCGAGCGCCGCGAGGGTGCAAGACGGGGGGCTCCTCCCTCGGACTCTGGCGAGAGCGCAGGGTCGCACTCCTCATCCTCTCCTCAGGATCGAGGAGCTGGCGAACGACGCCGCCTCTACAACGCGTCGGATGCCAGGCGTTCTCTCTCCGCCTTCGGCAAGCTGCATGGCCGGAGAGGTTCCGCCCCGCCTCCTTCGAGAAGTATGACGGTACCACCAACCCGGAGGAGTTCCTGCAGATCTACACCACGGTGGTGCGTGCGGCGGGAGGGTCCGAGAAAGTAATGGCCAACTACCTCCCGACATCGCTGACGGGCTCTGCCCGGTCTTGGCTACTTAACCTCCCGCGAGGCTCTGTACACTCGTGGGAGGAGCTGGGCGACATTTTTGTCACCAACTTTCAGGGCTCTTACGCTCAACCAGGCGTGGAGGACGATCTCCACGCTCTGGAGCAAAAAGAGGGGGAGTCCCTGAGAGAGTTCATCCGGCGGTTCAGCCACTGCCGCAACACGATCCCCCGGATTTCTGAGCAGTCGGTGATTATTGCTTTCCGGAGGGGGGGTCCGAGACCAGAAGATGCGGGAAAAGATGGCCACGCGCGCCATCCCAACCACGCCTGAAGCTCTCCTGGCGCACAAGTGCGCCAGCCAAGCCCGGGCAGTCGCGACAAGGCCTTCGACTCGGCGCGACGCTGGCGCCTCTAAGTCCTCCGACCGCAAGAAGAAAAAGAAAAAGCGGAGGGAGGCAACCGCTAGGGAGGTCTTGGTCGCTGAGCCGGAGCCCAAATCCCGGCGTCATGACGATCAGGACCGACGGAGAAGCGCCGGCGGCGCGGCGACCCGCGAGGACCGTCGCTTCGCCCGCGTAACGATGGCGGCAAGCCCTATTGCCCCATCCATCGAACAAGCGGACACGACTTGGAGGACTGCCAAGTTGTGTCCAAGCTGGTTGACAGGCGGCTCAAGAAACGCCGAGAGAAAGATCACGAAGACGAAGACGACGAAGATGCGACTCCGCTAGCCTTCCAGCAGGCGGAGCGCACGGTGGCGTTCATACATGGTGGCTCCGCCACCTACTCATCGAACTCGCAGTACAAACGGGATCTGAGGCAGGTGTGTGCCACAACGTCATCCTCCGGGGCGAGCCGGCCGTTGAAGTGGTCGGAGCAGCCGATCACTTTCAGCCGGGCCGACCACCCGGAGAACACCTCCGGCCCTGGCCATCTCCCGATCGTGGTGTCCCCACGGTCCGCAATCTGGCCGGGCGGGTCTGGTTGATGGAGGCGTGCTATCAACTCGCTATCCGTTGGAGCGCACCAGCGCTCCAAATCCCGTGACGAGAATCGTCCGCCCCGCCTGTTTTACGGAGTTGCCCCGGGTGGGCCTCTTACCCTGGAGGCAAGTCCGTTGCGATACGTTCGGAAGTTCGGAGAACTTCCTGACAGAGCCGTGGATTTTGAGGTCGCCGATTTCGACCTCCCCTACAATGCCTTGCTCGGCCCGGCCCTGGTCAAGTTCATGGCGGTGGCCCATTACGCCTACATGCTAGTGAAAATCCTGTGGCCTGGAGGTCCAATTACGGTGAAGGTGGATAGATCGAAGCCCTGCGCCTCGGCCAGCAAATGGCAGGATCTGGCCGGCACCACCGCTCGGCAAGACGCGACAAGGGCGACAACCCGGCCTCCCTCGATCAAGACCGCGCCCGCCTGCACCCTTGGGCGAGGTAAAGGCGGTCCCCGTGGGCGAGGATGGCTCGGGCAAGGTCGTCAAGATTGGCACTGACCTCAGCGCCAAATAGGAAGACGCGCTCGTCACCTTCCTCCGGTCTAACCTGGATGTGTTCGCACTGGAACCTTCGGAAATGACCGGGTCCCCAGAAGGTGATCGAGCACCGATTAACAACGCTCTGGAGCGCACCGGTTCGGCAAAGATCCGGCGGCAGCGCTGAGCGACGAGGATGCCATTCGGGATGAAGTGGAAAAATTTTTGTCTGCTAAGATCGTGCGGGAGGCCACCTACCGAGTGGTGGCCAACCCGTGCTTGTAAAGAAGTCCAACGGAGGTGGCGAATGTGCATCGACTTTATCGATCTCAACAAAGCTCGCCCCAGGACCCGTACCCCTTGCCGCGGATAGACATCGCCGTCGACTCCACGGCGGGTGCGGCTCTATGCTTCCTCGACGCCTACTCCGGCTACCACCGGATCAGCATGGCGCAAGAAGATGAAGAAAAAGCGCTTTTGTGACTCCCCTCGGTGTATCTTGTTATGTCGAGGATGCCTTTCGGTCAAGAACGCCGGGCGCCACCTATCGGCCGGGCCATGCACATAGTGTTTCGGCCCCAAATAGGGAAGAATCTGGAAGTGTATGTCGATGATCTGGTGGTAAAAACAAAAAAGGCCGATGAGCTCGTTCAGGATCTAGAAGAGACATTCTCTCGCCTCAGAAACTACTATCTGAAGTTGAATCCCGAGAAGTGTGTGTTTGGTGTCTCATCTGGAAAGCTGCTCGGTTTCCTGGTCTCCAGCCGTGGAATCGAAGTCAATCCGGAAAAGATAGAAGCGATCGAGCGGATGCAGCCGCCTACCCGGCTCAAGCAACTACAATGCTTGACTGGCCGGCTAGCCTCCCTGGGCCGGTTCATATCGGCTCGAGGAAAAAGTCTGCCATTGCTCAAGCTATTGAAGAAGACCAACTCATTTGAATGGACCCCGAAGCCCGAGCATTTGAAGATCTCAAGAAGTACCTCTCTTCCCCCAGTCTTTGGTCGCCCCCGGGGCGAGCCGTTCTTCTTGTATGTGGCGGCTAGCCCTTCAGAGTGGCGCCCGGTGGCGGAACAGGAAGGTGTCCAACGGCCGGTCTACTACATCGTGAGAATGCTACGACGCAGAAACAAGGTACCCTCAGGCTCGAGAAGATGGTCTATCTTTGTGGTGGTAGCATCGAGAAAGTTGCGGCACTATTTTCAAGGGAGGGAGATCACGGTGGTCTCCTCATATCCCTTGCGTGAAATCCTCCACAACCGAAGCGAGGGCCGCATCGCAAAGTGGTCCGTCGAGCCGGGGAGTTCGATGTCAAGTTCGCTCCTCGTCTTTGCGATAAAGAGTCAAAGGTGGCGGACTTCGTCGTCAGTGGACTCACCGAGCCCGGCCGATGAGGTCCCGCGTCCTCCCTGGACGCTCTTCTTCGACGAGTCCTTCAGGCTTGAAGGCGCGGGGCTGGGTTCTTCGGTCTCTCCGACCGGGGACCTCCTCAAGTACGTGGTCGTCCTCGACTTCAAGGCCACTAACAACGTCGCCGAGTACGAGGGCTTGCTGGCTGGGCTGCGGGCCGCCGCAGCCGTCGGCGTCCGGCGCCTGCAAGTAAAGGGCGACTCCCTGCTGGTCGTCAATCAGGCAAGGAAAGATTTCTCTGTCGACCCGCCATGGCGGCGTACCTGGCGGAGGTCAGGAAGTTGGAAAGGCATTTCGAAGGGTTGGGGTATACTCACATCCCCCGACGCGACAACCATCTGGCAGACGAGCTCGCCCAGCTCGCCTCAACCAGATCTCCTGTGCCGGTCGGGGTCTTTGAAGAAAGGCTTCCGCGACCGTCCATCGCAGCCCCCATTTCTGACGGGGACGGTGGTGATGCCGCTTCAGCCCTCGCCCTTGGAGGGAAAGTGGTTCCGGCGGAAACGCTTGGCCAGGCGGAGTACCCGGACGGCCACCTCGTGGTCGCTGTGCTTGACCGGGAAGGCACATGGATGGATCCGATCCTGGCCTACCTGAGGGATCAAGAATGCCCCGACGATGATGCGTCAGCAGAGAAGGTAGCACGAAAGGCCAAGTGCTATACCCTGGTGGGCGGGATCTATACCACGGGTAAGAACGGAATTCTTCCAAGTGCATCACTCGGGAAGAGGGGAGCGGTTTGCTCTCGATATCCACGAGGCGTGTCAAGGGAGCCATATGTCCGGACGAACGATGGCGGAAAGGCTTTCCGTCAAGGGTTCTATTGGCCAACCGCCTCCAGGATGCTTGCGAGCCGTGAGGAGATGCGGCGTGCGCTTCCACGCCAAGTAGATCCACCAACCAGCCAGGCCACGCAAACTATCCCGCTCTTGGCCCTTCGCGATGCAGGGCTGGATATCCTGGGCCCGTTCTCGCGGGCCACAGGGGGCTACACCCACCTGTTCGTCGCCATCGACAAGTTCACCAAGTAGGTGGAAGCCGAGGCAGTGAGATCCATCACCGCCGCAGCTGCAGTCAAGTTCATGCAAGGGATTTTCGCCCGCTTTGGGGTCGCCAACCGCATTATCACCGACAACGGCGCACGCTCACCAAATGCGACCTTCTTGGATTTCTGTGAAGAGATGGGCACCAAAGTCTGCTTTGCCTCGGTCGCCCACCCCAAGAGCAACGGCCAGGTCGAGCGGGCCAACGCGCTGGTGTTGAAGGGCCTCAAGACCCGGGCGTTCGACCGACTCCACAAGCGTGGCGTCCGGTGGACCGAAGAACTCCCAGCTGTGTTGTGGTCACTTCGGACCACTCCTAGCCGGGCTACCGGGGAAACTCCTTTCTTCCTGGTCTACGGCGCATAAGCTGTTCTCCCTTCTGAATTGGAGCTGGGATCACCCCGCGTCGCGGCATTCACAGAAGAGGAGCAGGAGGGTCTGCGCCGGGACGACGTCAACCTCCTGGAAGAGGCGCGAGATCGAGCGGCTTTGCGCGCCGCAAGATACCAACAAAGTCTCAGGCGGTACCACGCCTCCCGGGTCAATGAGAGAACGCTGGCAGTGGGCGACCTGGTCTTGTGAAGAATCCAGTCGCATCTTGTCGCATAAACTGTCTCCCAGTGGGAGGGACCCTTCAAAGTGGTCTCGCTCTCGTCCCGGGCGGTCAGCCAGCATCAAGATGGTGAAGAGCTAGCAAACTCCTGCAATATAGAAAATCTGCGCAAGTTCTACCCGATCGGTTGTAAGTCCTAGGGTCTGTCCCCGACCGTGGAGTGTGTCTTCCTCTCCGCCGTGGGTCGGGAGACCTTATGTTTAAAATTAAATATTTGCTTTCTTTATCCAAGTATTTGTTCTTTCTGCCCTCTCTTCGGTCTTTTGCCCATCTTTGGCAGCGGCGCCAAGGCACTCGCCTGGTGCCTGCCGCCTTGCAAACACCCAGTGGCAAAGACGGAATCGCTAAGTGAGAGCGGCAGGATCAAGGTTGGGCGGCGGTTCAAGACGACTTCAAAGACGGCCATGACACTCCGGGTGTCCCCGTGGGGGTCGGCGCCTCGAGCACCGTTGCCAAAAGCCCAAGGTCCTGTCACGACTCACTAAGTGTTCATTCCCTAGAGGCTACCTGGGAGGCAAATTTTGCTAAGGCGAGGGGTTTGAGGGCCGAGGTCCCGTGGCGCAAGACTTTAAGTCTTTAAGCGATTATGTGCTCGTTCGTGTGGAACCAGAAAAAATTACGGCGAAAGCAAGTTTTTAGGCAACTTGGCAGGGAGCTTACACTTCTATTTCATTCGAAATGATAAATGCCTAAAGTTTTGCAGACAAAGGCACCACCGAAAAAGAAAAGAAGAAAGGCTACTGAGGGGGCGCTGGAGGGTCCTCCGGGTCATCTGCCGCCTCCTCGGCTGCCGCCGCATCTTCAGCAAGGGGGGCCACGTCCAGCACCATCGCCACGTCCTCCGCCACCGCCTCCATCTGGGGGTTCTCCATCGCTAGCTGGGCGGCAACCCGCTCGGAGGCTTCGTGAACTCGCTCCTCCGCCTGCGCCCAGTCGCCCTCTAGCCCTTGGACAGCAACCGCGGGATTGAAGTTGGCGTCACGGCTGGCGCAGCAAGCCAGCACGTACTTCGCCGTAGCCGCTGCAACTGCGCGCCCCTCCTGGGCGGACCGAGCGGAAAGGGCGGCAGGCAGGCGCGTGAGGAAGTCCGCGGTCTGGCAGAGGCAAAAGGCGTAATGCCGTGGCCTCTCCTCCCGCGGACCCGGTTGCTCCAGCCCCAATGGAGCAAGGCTGGCCACCGTCCGATCGAAGGCGTGGCGCAGCATCCGCAGTGTCTCCACCTCCGACTGAGCCCGGTCAGCTCTCTCCGCCTCCAGCTCCGCGGAGAGACGCTCGGCGCGGCTGGTGCTTTGCTCCTGCCGCTCCCGCTCCCTCCGCAGCTGCAGCTCCAGCCCCGCCCCCCGATCGTGCAGGTCCGCCACCTCCTTGCGGAGGCGGTTGATTTCGGTTCCCGCCTCCGTCAACCGCTCCCTGCTCGTCACCAGACGATTGCTCGTGCTGGAGTAGAGCTCGCCGAGGGCCGCCAGCAGGGCATCGGGCCGTCACCGAGGAACGGAGGCGGTGGGAAGTTCAGGGGTAGGGACGGGCCGAACGGGCTTTGGTCTGGCGACGACCGCAGCGGCCGCTCGAGAATCGCCGCCGGCCCGACCGCCCCTGGGACTCGGCGACCCTGGCTGACGCAGCCCTGATAGCCGCGGCACCTTGGCCGTCCCCAGCACGAGCAAATGGATATCCGGCAGAACCCTGGACAAAGGAGGAAATAACGGTAGGATTAATCTTAACGAAAATTTTTATTGTATTTGCATCTCCAGGTGAGTACCTGGCGCCGCCTTGGGAAGCGGGCACGCTTAACGAGGATCACCGCGGAGGCGGGCGGATCCGCCACGACCAACGGAGGCGGAGGCGTACCCGCCATCGCCGGGCGGCGAAGGCGGAGGCGGAGGAAGGACCACCGCTGCTGGTGGCGGTGGCGGCACAAAAAGGATCGGCAGCGGAGGGTCCAGCGTCGCGCCCCCGGCAAGGGCAAGGGTGGACGACCCCCCGCCGGTCGACGAGCCCCCCGCCACCACGGAGGAACCCGTTGCCGCAACCGAAGAAGCCCCCGCGGCCGACGTGGAAGCCCCCGCGGCCGACGTGGAAGTCCCCGCCCCGGCCGGGCTCAGGAGGCGGGGCCTCTGGGAAGGAAGGGCGGAGCCGTCGTCATCGTCCGGGCGCCTGCGCCTCACTCGGTCGCCCCTCCCCTGACCGCCTGGGGGAGGAGGATCCCGGATCGTTAAGGGCGCCTGGCGTGTCACGACGGGCGAGCCCATGGCGTCCATCGAGGGCAGGGCGCGGATTATTGCCGCGCTCGAGGGACAGCCGGCAAAGTGGGGACCGCGCCACGGAAGGAGGGACGGGGCCGGATAGGCCCAGTTGCAGCATCCACCGGTCGATCACGTCATCAGCCAAATTCCCGGCGGCTCTCGGCACGAGAAGGAAAAGAAATCGCAGGAGGAAAGAAACGCTGTAAGGATCAGGTTTTGCCAGAAGAGAAATAGAAGTAACAAGGAATGACGCAGAGCGGAGCAGGTTACCTCCGGGGATACTCCGGGTCCCATCGCCCACGCCCATGTACTGCCAGGCTGGGCGGACGCGGCGGCGTAGGGGGCACAGCCTCCGGGTAATAAAATCCCGGATTACCATGGCCCCCGTCAGGCCCGCCGTCCGCAACTGGTCGACGCGGTCCAGCATCGCTGAGCTCGGCGCATCGCTCATCGGAGCCCCCGCTTGGGGTTGCTGACCGCCGGGCGAGCGGAAGATCCAAAGACTTCAATGCCGCTGCCGTCCTCGACAGTCTGACCACTCAAGCGCCAATCCCTCCAGCTTGGACCGGCGGTCAATGGGATATAGCGCGTTAACGCTCCATCACGGAGCCGCGGTGACAGCTCCGAAACCGGCGGGTACTGCTACGCGCGCCGAAGGGTGTAGAAGAAGCGAAAAAGAAGAAGGTTGGGCAGCACTCCCACGAACATCTCGCAAGTGAGCAAAGGCGTAAAGGAGGATAACAGAGTTGGGAGGAAGGTGAATGTGGTGAATGGCGAGAAGTTGAGCACGAAAGATAAAAGTCAGAGACCGGCGGTAGTAGGCCGGCAAGGAGCTGCCACCCGAAGAAAACCACTTCCCCAGGCCGACAGTGGGGCTCGACAGTCCCGGCGCGGAGGCGAAGGGCGCCCCCGGTGATGTTCTGGGAGAACCTAGCGGCCCTCTCCTCCTCAATGATCGAAGAAGGAAGCACCGGAGCCATCGGGAGGATAGGGATTTGGCGCGAATCGCAAAGGGGATAAAGCAAGGAAGCCTGAAACGTCGGAAAGAGGTGGAATGCGGAGAGTTGAAAGGGGGAAGAACTACTCCCCCTTCGATCGGCCTTTTATAAGGCCGCGGAAGGCGAACCGGCGGGAAAACCGAAAAGGCGCGGCGATTCGAAAAAGAGGAAGTTTAAGAGCCTCATCAATGGGCGCATCCCAAGGAACGTCTTGGCGGTTACAAGGAGGAAGTAACCGCGCAAACCGCTCGGGAATCGGAGAAGCCGGAAGATCTTTTTTGCAAGGCGCGCGGACCTTTGAAGGGTCCCACCCAGGAGCCGGAGCAGTTCTCAAGCCGCCAATTAAAGAAGAAGAAGAGCAGAAGACCAAAAAGCGCTCCTAGGTGGGCCCGGGGGCTACTGTCGGCGTATTCTACACCAAGGTACCCGCTCCCCCGCGCTAAAAGGAATCAAGTGGCGGCGAGGCGTGCCTTGGGCCCATCGCCACGGCAAGAGAAAAACCCATACGGTGGTCGCCCGGACACGTGGCGTCTGAGCCAGGCGGCTGGCGACCAAGAAGGTGATCGCCAATGACACGCGTGGCGTCTGAGCGAGCCGGGCGACCAGCAAGGTGATCGCCAGCCGACACGCGTGGCGTCTGAGCGAGCGGGCGACGATAAAGGTGGTCGCCCAGCCGACACGTGGCGTCTGAGCGAGCGCTGGCGACCAAAGAAGAAGATCGCCCAGCCGGACACACGTGGCGTCTGAGCCAGGCCGCAGGGCGCCAGCGCGGTGGTCGCCCAGTGGGCACGTGGCGTACAGTCCTGGCCACTGGCGCACCATCCCCGGGATAGTCCTGTCGAGATCAGGGACATTAAATGCGAATCGTGCGCATTAAATGTGGAAGCATGGAAGCTGCAGCGTGGCGGCGCGCCTTCCCCAGGCGCATCATGGCTATGGGAGACGTCACGACTACACCTCACCCCATGACGGAACGGGCGGCGTTGGTGGACATGGGGCCTGAGGCAGGATTGTGACGGATGCGGCAGACATTAATGTGACATAAGAATAGTGACGGGCGCATTAAATACGCCCGTAGCAGTGTAATGATGATGGCTGGCAGTGTAAGCCTCCCATGCGCCCCCGTCAGCCCGAGTATAAAAGGGAGCCGGGGTGCGTGGGAGAAGGGGTTCGGTTCGAAAGACTGTAAGGTTTTCATCCTCTCTAGCAAGAGCACAAGCAATACCAAGAAAGGCAGGACTAGGGCTATTACTCTCCGGAGGGCCTGAACCTGGGTAAAAAACTCCGCATCCCCCCCGTTAGCTTGAGCCTCCGTCTTCCATTCCGAGGCGATTGCCCCGAAAGCCCCCCGTCGGAACCTCATAAGCACCCGTCTCGGAGGTGCCTGTTGGCTAGTACGCCGACACAAGCATATTATAAAAATTATATGACATGCAGATTACACACATCACAATTAAGCAGATTATATCGTAAACAGATTACACAACCACCTCAGAAATCAACTGAAATATTATATTAACCAATATATCACAGATCGCACAACCATTTCAGAAGTCAACTCAAATATTGTATTAACCAATGGAATACGCAATTACAATTCATAAATTCAATTAAGAATAGAATGCTCAAGTTTCACAAATCACACAGCGTGGAATGTGCCTTTTGGAGCTATGACCTCACGCATCAAGAAGTTAGACATGCTTTCTCGAATTACCTCCGGATGGGCCTTTTTCAACATAGTTGCATCGTTGATCTTCTTTGTACCGACGAGGGTTCGCATGTTATGGCAAACGTAGAAGACACATAGGTTATTTCCCTGTCCCTACTGGGCGCACTGCGAAAATAGAATTGGTTAGTTCGAGGGGCATTATTATGAAGTGATATAGAATTATTGTGTACTAGCGACTACCGAAAAGTCAAAAATCATGTTTCAGCTTCGACGAGTCCTTGTTTGGCCCTTCACAAGCTCTATACACTTTGAACACCCTATGTGATTCCAAAAAAGTTAGCCTTAGCCATTCCACGAGCTACAGGAGAGTTATCTATGGAGAAATCATGATTACCTGTCGAGTAGTTTTTCGATAGTCCTCAAGTCATGGCTGCCCTTACATAAAGAATCAACGTAGCTAGCCCGATTTTTTCTTGGTTCAAATACAATTAGAACCCATGAAACCTACACATTAATAAAGCTATGGTTACTCAACCTAACTTTGAGTTGCGTGTAAAGTACAAATCAAAGATACCATGTAGTGCAACACTTACGACGGGTTGTAGGGTAGAAGTATATAATCTTTATCGCTTTGAACTAGCGATACCTCTATCATGTAGTCCTCGATATAAGTAGTATTATCTTTCATTGTTTGGGTCGAGACTATGTGTGGGTCGAGGAAACCCACTAGTTCTTTATTCCTTTTCGCTTCAAGGATCATGTATCTATATACACAAAAGCAAGAATTTATATGACATTTATCGGTAATACACGAATGTATAGACCGTGATTGTATACAATTACAATGTCCAGCATCTCATGAGCCTGGCATCAATGGCATCGAGGTTGAAGAGAATAAATAAGTCCCCAAAGTTAACCGGGAAGAAGCCTCCAGACGACTGGTTGAAAAGATGCTCATGCTTGAAGCTGATCGAGATACTCATTACGTGCGTTGCCTCTGAATTTTTAGCTTCTTCTATGTACCAATAATGCAATCTTTTGAATTTTGATGAAAGATCTTGTATGCCCTCTTTTGTTAGTAAATGTTATGCTAGTTTGAATTTTCAGGCCAACGGGGCATATTCATATTCTAGCTCCTTCCTGATCTCTTCACGGAAGAGGAGTGGGTCCTATGTGTTGTATCGGCCTACACTAATACTGTGGGCATAATAGTTGATTGTGTGGGCTACTTCGGTGCAGCTGGTGGTTTCGTCGCGGGTGGATCATGTTTTTCATGTTGCCCCAATGTTGGAGGACGGTCGTCGATTAAAATGTCCCTCTTGCGCTACTGGATGAATGTGTCGACAACATGCCCTACTGTTACGATCGCGTCGTTTGGGGGCATCTCCAGTGGGACGAGACTGAAAGTTGGATTGACGTAGCCACACACACCTTCGTGTAACCCAGCACTATTGGAAGACCATGAATAGTTGTCGCTTCACTGGTTACATATACGCACCCCTAACCAACCTGCAGGACAACAGGACTATTAGCAAGCTATGAATTATGGAGTGAGGAGTGTTACCACAGGGCCAGAAAGGAAATGTACAAATTTAGAGGATGAAAGAATTATGTTATATTATGTTAGGAATTCAGATGATCACTACTACAAAAAATCTCATCATAGATGGTTTAAAATTGTCATATAAGACGTTTTGTGAACCGTTAGTAATAATGTGTTAGTGATGTAATGGCACATCATAGATGGTTCGAAAAAAGTCTGCGAAAAAAGACATCACAGATGGTTCTAAAAAGAACCGTCTGTGATGACCTACAGATCACAGACAGTTTGTCTGTGATATATAGTTATCACAGACAATTCGAAATAAGAATCGTATGTCATGAGAGAACAACAATAAACCAAATAACACAAAATTGAACCATTGGATGACAGGACAACGAGCATTACAGAGCACCTAGAAACAACAAAGCAGCAGTATCAATTGGACACACTAGGAGAAAACATTAAACAAAATGGTAATGCACACAAAACTAAAGACTAAGAAATGAAAGCCGGTTAGCAACCTAGCTTAAACTATCAACTGTAAATAGTACAAGGCTTATAATGTGGATTTCTTTGAAACAACACGATACTATAATGGAAATTTAAGCTGGTTTACAAAAACTGCAATCACAGATAACCACAAAAGAAAGGGAACACAAATAGTGCAACTGCGGAAGTAAATACTGCACCTTCTTATTACTAGCAGAATCTTCTGCTTGCTTGACCAATATTGTACCCTCATTCATAACATGCTGCAGAGAAGTACAATTTAATCACAATGTACAAATACTCTAACGAATAGAAATGGGTGAGTAGAAGAGAGAGAATGAGGTACTATAATCAATACCATTTTAAACATGTTAGAAATAGGTTCCAGACCACGGCTGATTTTGGAAAAGAGTCTGTACATCCCAGTAGCGGAACTAGAAATTTTACAATGGGTGTGCCCACACCGCGCCATTGCCCGCCCAAGTTGCTTGCCATGCCGCTCATCCGGCCCGCGCATTGCATGATGCGCCGCGCGCCCGGCTCACGCGTTGCCTACCGCGCTGCCGCTCTCCCGCCCAGTCCGCGCAACGTCGTCGCCCGCCCTCATGCGTGTTGCCTATTGCGCCATCCCTTGCCCAGTCCACGCAACGTCGTTGCCCGCTCGAGTTGCCTGTTGCGCCGCTGCTCTCCCGGCCCATGCCACTCCGCCGCCTGCTCGAGCCACTTGTTGTGTCGCCTACCGCGCTGCCGCTCTCCCGGCCCGCCCCAGCCGCTTGCTGTGCCGTCCGCCCAGCTTGCGCGTTGCCTATTGCGCCACCCCTTGCCCAGTCTGCACAGCGTTGTCGCCCGCCCGAGCTGCTTGCTGCACCGCTGTTCACCCAGCCTGCGCCACTCCGCTGCTTGCCCGAGCCGCTTGCCGTGTCGTCTGCCGCGCTGCTCGCCTAGCTCGCGCGTTGCCTATCGCGCTGCCGCCCACCTGAGCCGCTTGCTGTGCCGCTCGCTCCAGCCGCGCGTTGCCTGCCGCGTCGCCGCTAGTATACTGATGCTTAGTTCGCAAGTATTGATGGTTGTGTAGCATGAATTTTCATATGAAATAATCCAATATGTGTATTGATTCAATGCACTTATGGTGACGAGCACAACAACATAAATTAATGGTTGGTAGCTAAGTTGAAAAAAACTTTGTATAAGTGATAAAAGAACAAATTATTTTATCTATCAATTGTGTGGTGCCATATAGTTAGTAGCTTAGTTGAGAAAAAGATTTAGCAACTATGAGGTATGAAATGTAATTATTATCTAAATCATTTAAGTATATCAATTTATGTTGAAATCAAAATACATTGTAATATCTATTAGTAAAGGTAGTTTTAGAATTTTTAAAAATTTTGGGGGTGCCGGTGCATACCCAGCACCCCAGCTGGTTCCGCCTCTGGTACATCCTGTAAAGATCCTCAACCTGTAGCAACAGAAGAATGTGTGGTCAATATTGTTCATGATTCATGATATACTGTTAAGATATATATATATATATATATATATAGGCAACATATCCAGTGAAAACCCTTCTTACCGTGAAAACTTCGTGAAACCCACGTATAAAAGTTTTAAAAAATTCTCAAAAAATTACCATACGTAGAGGAGGTGAGGTTCTACAACCCTGTGAAATTTGAAGACCAAACTCAATTGCATTTGAAAGATATGAAAAAGACAAATTGCAAAATGAATAGTGCTAAATAGGGCTGGAAACGAGCCGAGCCGAGCCCGGCTCGGCTCGGCTCGGTGCGGCTCGGTCCAGTGGCGAGCCGAGCCAGGCTCGGCTCGGCCCTGAGGCGAGCCCAAAAATCCGGCTCGGCTCGGGCTCGGCTCGCGAGCCGGCTCGTTGGCTCGCCGAGCCAGAACATTTTATCAGAAAATGAAATATTTATACAATAATTCATGTATTTGCAGTGAATAATATTAACTTACTAATTACTACTAAATAATAGTAGTTGCTTAGTTGCTCTCTATCACACTTGTAGGAAATGGAATTGTCTCAACATCATCTTCATCATCTTTTTTCTAAAAATATAAGTCATTAGTCATACTAAATTCCCTGCATGGGCTGAGCCGCCGAGCCAATTTGGCTCGCGAGCCGGCTCGGTGTTTTTGCGAGCCTGAAAAACAGGCTCGGCTCGAGCTCGATCCGAGCCACGAGCCTGTGCGAGCCGAGCCAGGCTCGGGCGAGCCCGAGCCGAGCCACGAGCCACGAGTTTTTTTTCCAGCCCTAGTGCTAAATAGTGAAAAATCACTATTCATACTGAATTTGTCTTTTTTATATCTTTCAAATGCAATTGAGTTTGGTCTTTAAATTTTACAAGGTTGTAGAACATCATCTCCCCTACATATGATAATTTTTTGAGAATTTTTCAAAACTTTTACACGTGGGTTTCACGGAGTTTTCACGGTAAAGAGGGTTTGCACTAGATATCCCCCCCCCCCACACACACAATATATATATATATATATATATATAGAGAGAGAGAGAGAGAGAGAGGATAGCTAGTGTACTATCAATAGCACAGATTCTCCGTGCTATAGGGTTGTGTTTGCAAAATTCGAAGACGAAACTATTGATCCGAACCGTGCATTCTATTCATCTCATTGAAATCTCACTACCCACAAAATTTTATATTTTTTGAACTTTTTCTCCTATTTATTTTATATTTTTCAAAATCCACGATCTAATTAGTTGTGGGGCGTCCAATGAAGCTGGTTTTTGAAAATACAAAATAAATAGGACAAAAAATTCAAAAAATATAAAATTTGGTGGGTAGTGAGATTTCAATGAGATGAATAAAATGCACGGTTCGGATCAATAGTTTCGTCTTCGAATTTTGCAAACACAACCCTATAGCACGGAGAATCTGTGCTATCGATAGTACACTAGCTATCCTCTCTCTCTCTCTCTCTCTCTCTCTATATATATATATATATATATATATATATATATATATATATATATATATATATATATATATATATATATATATATATCGTCAAACCTTGTCATCACGAAGCAATACATAACATCCAGAATGCTCCTTCTCTAACAGTTGACTTGCATATTGGGCAAGCAAAATTCATTTTGCACTTTCTGTGAATCAAGAAAAATATAATGATGTAAAATGACATTGCAGGTCATATGGGGAAATATCATGTTAGATATTATTTAATAGAGATCATTACAACATTCTGGATACAAACTGTAAATGCATATATGAAATGCATGCAGTAAAAAAAAAATATGAAATTGGAACAGCGAACTTTCAACAAACCTCCAGTAACTTCTATTCACTACTAATATGCAAATAGTGACCAACTCACTCCTCTCTCTTCAAACACTCCTCAGCCTAATGAGAAAGGCATCCCCAATTACAGAAAATAATGTCATGCATAAATACATGTACAAGCAATCACAAAGGCCTTCTCGAAGGTACCTTTATCAAGTAATCTGGACAAGAGTCCTAAAGAATCCAGCTGTTAACCTTGACAGAGTAGTGATCTGTAGTATTCTTAAGCAAGAAATCTTCGAAGTCATTCTCATAACCTATGTTGCGGTGATACTTGGGAAAACTTGCGTACCCGTATCTGATACTCTCCGATACATATCCTGCACGTATCCATTATTTTTTGATTTTTCAAAAAAATAAAAAAAAATCATATACTTCTCGGATACTTTTCTGATATTGGTAACACTAAACAGAATAGGTCCCTTCTCAACACACTACGCCCAGACTACCCAGTCCTTTGACATAGCCACGAGCTCCCAACTAGAGTCCTGATCTAGGCGATCCTGCACACCGCCGCCGGCCCGCTACTCCCCTCCCCTGATCCACCCACGTCGCCGCCGGCCCGCTCTAGTCAATGGCGTCACCCTCTCCCCGGAGCTTTTCCTGGTTGGCCGGAGGTCTCTGTTTGTCGACCAACCGATCTCCCCTGATCTTGCCATCTCCCATTCGGCCATTCCCCTTATCAAGGTACATTTGTTTACTGCATCAAGGTACTTAGGTACAAGCAGGTACATTTGCTTGTTCAAACTGCATCAAGATATAGTTCTTACTATATCTCTCGTTTGCTTAAAAGAATTAATTAATTTTCCATTTTTCTATTACTATTTTATACACACACACGTATGGCCTTGTCGGTGTTTTTGAGAAAATATTTTATCGCGATATGATGTATCGCGCATCTGATATGTATTGGAGTATATAGGCAACATAGCTCATAATAATCCATTTGGCCTAGGGGTGGTAACGGGGGCATTCCCCGCTGGGGAGTGCCTCCCCATCCCCGTCCTCGCGATATGAAATTTTCCCCGCCCCCATCCCCGTTCCCCGTCTCGGGGGAGAAAATCCCCCCGTCCCCATCCCCGTTCGGGTATCGGGGCCCCGTCGGGGACCCATCCCCGCGAAAAGTTCACACAAGAGAAGAGCTCTTATAGCCATTTTAACTCTAAAATTATATCAACAGGCAAGGAAAAAAAAGAATGCATGCATTCATTAAAAATTATGTTGTCCCGTTTATGAAAATGTGATTATGATGGGTTAGAGAATATGTTTGCAATCTAACAATTAAATTGGACTAAACTAAATTCGGATCCCCAACCAGGTCCCCGCGGGGAAAGAAATTCCCCATCCCCGTCCCCGCCATCCTCGATGGGGGAGTCATTTTCCCCGTTTTCATCCCCGCGGAGGACGATTTCTTCCCATACCCGTCCCTTAATAGAGGAATTCCCCGCCGGGGATCGGGGAACGGGTCCCCATTGCCACCCCTAATTTGGCCTAACCCAATTTCAACAAATATATCCAGGACATTCTTCAACATGGCCCTATCAATCTGTTCGCCCTCACGCTCTTGGCCCTATCAACAGTACATTATCTATAGTTGTAAAAACATAGAACGATCAAACACCGCATCAATCTTAAGTTTCTACTTATAATATCAAGAAAAAGCTGAAATAATTTGACAGGAAAAATAATCAATCCATCTTAATCTAAAAGCATTCCAAAAGATATAAATTAACTAATAGAGTGCCTTCCTTTGTTCTGAAGTAGCACATCAGTAATGAGCCAAATTGACCAGGGGCATATAGATATTGAGAAAAACAAATCAAATGGAGGATGAATACAACAACTGAACCTCGTGGCCTAATTTGCATGCCCCTTGTGACATATATGAACATAGAGTCAATCTACGAAGAACATCAATTGAAACTGGGACATATGAACATAGAGTCAATCTACGAAGAACATCAATTGAAACTGAGACATATGAACATAGAGTCACTACTTTTACCACAAGCGAGGACTCTAAAGGAACCAGGGGCGGATCCAGGCCCCGGGCAGAGTAGGCTGTAGCCCGGGGCCTGGTACAGAAAGTCTACTAAAATTCTACGAAAAATTATTGAAAAATCATTGAAAACAAATATTTAATCTAAGATCAGTTGGTCCAGCCCGGGGCTTGGGCCTGGGCTAGCTCCGCCCCTGAAAGGAACAATAGGGGAAGGGGGGAGGCAATCGATCCAGTGGTCAGCATTGAGGGTGTCACAGATTTTGAGGTTGATGGCCCAGTCATGCCCCTGCAGTGTTGGAAAATAATCAAGACTTGCCAAAAATTGTTGATTTGCCGTGTCATGAAAGGCAAGAAATCATGATACAATAGGCAATCAGATCAATCAATAGGTTTGTTTCCTTAGTTAGGTTTTCTATGTTTAGAATTTGCCTTAGTTACCAAGTTGGTTAGGTGATCCGCCCACTATATAACAACATGTAACCCATGAGTTTGAGAACAACACAAGAATATAACACAAGAGAAGTTTCTGAGTTCTTTGTGTTCGTGTGCGTATGTTCATGATCTTGGGATAGTTCCAACAATTGGTATCAGAGCCTGATCCACTGAGTCTCTGACTTCCTGAGTGCCTTTGTTCTTGATCTGCTGCCCAAGAAGATATCGTAATCTCCGGGAAGTGGTGACACCAGTGATCAGGCGATATCAAGTGCGATGGCGAAGGAGAGTTCCGCTATGTTGCTGCATTATCCGATGCTCACGAAGAGCAATTATGCAGCATGGGCAATCAAGATGAAGGTGTACATGAAAGCTCAAGACTTGTGGGGAGCAATCGAGGACGACAAAGTTGATGTGCGCAAGGATCAGATGGCATTGGCAGCCATCTTCGGAGGCATCCCAGAAGAAACGCTCTTCTTACTGGCTGAAAAGGAGACAGCCAAAGCTGCGTGGGAGACGTTGAAGACGATGCACCTTGGTGCTGATCGTGTGAAGGAGGCAAAGGTACAGATCCTGAAAGCTGAGTTCGAGGGGCTGCGTATGAAAGAGACAGAGTCAGTCGACGATTTCACCATCCGATTAACGACAGTCGTCAACAAAATCAAAGGGCTTGGTGACAAGATGGAGGAAAGCTATGTGGTAAGAAAATTTCTTCGTTCTGTGCCTGCCAGGTTCCTACAAATCGTCTCCACCATTGAGCAGTTCAGCGACCTCAAGGTGATGACGATCGATGAGTTGATCGGTCGCTTGAAGGCACACGAGGAACGGATTAAGGGACCCGATAGCGGTGAAGAAGAACACCTCCTTCTGACGCGCGTCGAGTGGGAGGCCCGATCGTCGAGGCGCGATGGTGAGGGTCTCTTCGATGGCTCGAAAGGCGATGGTGAACGAGGCCGCAAGAATCGGAGATTCGACAAGGCTAAAGTGAGATACTATAATTGTAATGATTATGGGCATTTTGCTTCAGAGTGCCGCAAGCTAAAGAGGAGAAAAAAAACACTTCTTGCCGAAGCTCAAGATGATGAAGAACCGGAGTTACTTTGAAGCTATGTCAAGTAAGAGAGTTGACTCTGGGATGTTAAAGAGATGTGTTCGCCATCCAAAAGTCGAGTCCGTCAGAGTCGAGTCCGGGGCGTTGAAGAGGTGCGTTCGCCATCCAAACTCATATATGTCAGAGTCGAGTCCGGGGCGTTGAAGAGGTGCGTTCGCCGTCCAAACTCATGTTCGTCGAAGATGAGTCCAAGACGTAGAAGAGGTGTGATCGCCGTCTTGAATTAAATAAGTTAAGTATAGGGTGTCGAAGAGATGCGTTCTCCATCCAGTGTCGAGCAAGAATCGACAAGTCTTGATTAGGGGGGAGATTGTTGGAAAATAATCAAGACTTGCCAAAAATTGTTGATTTGCCGTGTCATGAAAGGCAAGAAATCATGATACAATAGGCAATCAGATCAATCGATAGGTTTGTTTCCTTAGTTAGGTTTTCTATGTTTAGAATTTGCCTTGGTTACCAAGTTGGTTAGGTGATCCGCCCACTATATAACGGCATGTAACTCATGAGTTTGAGAACAACACAAGAATATAACACAAGAGAAGTTTCTGAGTTCTTTGTGTTCGTGTGCGTATGTTCATGATCTTGGGATAGTTCCAACATGCAGCAGGTGGCACGTTGCCTTGTCCACCTGTGCCACCATCGGTAACCGCGTCGACGGTGGGCTCGTTGCCACAGGATACATCACCGGCGAACTAGCAGCAACCCCGTGGTCATAGCACGGCCTCGCCTAGCTGCCTTTCACGAGCGAGCGAGGAGGCTGCTAAATCGGCAACGTGGATCTAATACCCGGGGGCTGCGTATCTATTGTTGACGAGAAACGTCTTCTCCGTCCCGGGCGGGTCGACGAGCAGGCAAAATGAGGGAGCGTTGGGGAGGTGACGAGGGAGGGGAGGAGGGCGGGGAGGGGTTTGCGCTTGAGGAGGGGGAGGGGGAGGGACGAGGTGATGAGGACGCCAGGGGGGCTAGGGTTTGGGGATTTGAAAACGAGCTGGCTGGGTGCTAAGTCTGCCCGAGCTTGAAGGCTCCTTATG
The DNA here is from genome assembly GCA_036346355.1 of Rhipidocladum racemiflorum. Lineage (NCBI taxonomy): Eukaryota > Viridiplantae > Streptophyta > Magnoliopsida > Poales > Poaceae > Rhipidocladum > Rhipidocladum racemiflorum. The sequence continues at coordinate 7,842,109 of CM070581.1, forward strand.
GCGTTGTGATCTTAGACGGTTCTATTCTAGAACCTTCTGTGGCAATATTCGTATCACACTGATGTGTCCGTACTACATCACAGACGATTTTTTGATAAAAGGATCAGTGATGAGAATCCTCATAAGTGATAACTATCGTAGTCATCACTGACGGTTTTTGGATAAAACCGTTAGTGATGAGGGTTACCACATCAGAGACGGTTTTTGATAAAAGTGTTAGCGATGAGAATCCTCATAAGTGTAACTACCGTAGTCATCACTGACGGTGTTTGGCTAAAAGGGTCGGTGATGAGGAGTGTAATTTAAACCTTTTTGTAATAGTACATTGATGTATAGTGGTGAAAATACGAAAATATTTTTATAGGATGTGTTCCACGCAGATGCACACGATAATACTACTAGTTACAGTTGGATAGAATGATTGAGAGGCTCCAATGATAAAATATGTATCTGCAATTAAAACCTCATTAATAACAAGGATCTCATTGAGTCTAAAAAACAAGGATCTCATCACCTACTTTCAGTTGCACAGCAAAAAGACAAATAGTTGTGGCAATGGAACTGTAGTTCCCCATGCATGTAAGATTTTTAAAGCACATGTCCATGAAAGTTGGCACGCAGCCATTTGCTTGCGTGATTTAAAACTAGGGAATATCTCGAGGATTCTTATGGTGTTAGCCATCGCCAGCATCAGTTCATCCCATTTTCTTAAGGAAAAATTCTTTCTGCTGCGAGGCAATCATCGATCATATTTGCCTGTCAGATCTACCCTTTGTCAGTTGGAATATCTGTAACCGAAGAAAGCGAGAAGTTGCCGCAGTAGTATAGATAATGACTATCTATAATACATCTTCACATCATCTATAGATATGATTAAAGATAACTCATACAATAGACTATCTATATAGCTGTCTGTAATAATCTCTTATACAGTTAATAGACTGTATGTATAATGGTATAAAGAGTATAAAGCTGTCTACAAGTTGTATGTTAAATAGTAGACAACATGTTTCTCTCTCCTTCTTCTCTCTCATCCACATCATCTAAAATCCTACGTGGCATGCTCTTATAGACAGCTGATATATACTATTGTACATGCCTTTAGAAGGAACTATTGATTTTGCTCTCTTCGGTGTGTGTGCGGCTAGGTTTGATTGCCGTCCATGCCAACTGCTACCGAGGTTTGATTGCTGTAGATTAATTGTAATGCCAATTAAGAATAAACAAAGAATAATTATAATAGATAACATAGGATATAGCGAGATCAACTCTTTTCTTTCTTATTGACTGATAGATTATTTCTTTTATACAAAGAGATGTTATATTTATACCCATAAGCTTTCAAAAATAGATTCAAAATTGGTCCACTAAAATTAAAAGTCTAGATATATCCTAACAAATAAGACAAGAGTCATGTTATATCTTCATGAAGATGTTTTGTTTTGGAGAGTTGGATGGCTAGGGATGAAAGTGGATGCGGTCCACCAACCCACTTAATCTAGCCCGCATAAAACCTAAAACGGACGTTCATAACCCACTTTGGTGGCGTTTGCTGGTTTTGCGGCCGTCACACGTAGCCCGCATCATGTCCACATCGTGTCCGCATTGTTCCTCCTCAACTGAGTCTACGACGGACACAAGAGGGTGTCGCCTGCCTTCCCCATGCCGGGTCGTTGGTCACACGAAGAGCGAAAGAATCATCACACGCTGCTGCCGCCCGCCTCGCCCACGCCCGCTGTTGCCGCCTCTCCTCTCAACGCTGCCGGAGGTGCCGCCTCTCATTTACCTATTCTCTTCCTGTCTTCCCTCCCGCTCTGACGCCGCACTCGACGCCGGGAAAGGTTTTGATTTGTCTTCAAAATTGGCATAAAGTAACTAGTAAGCTCTTTTTTAATTGCTTCTAACTTTTTAGTTTACTTCATAATAATCATATGTTGATCTCTAACTTTTTAATGTTTCAGGCTCTTCTCATCAAAGAATGCGAACAGAGGATATGGATGATGGTGATGACTGATGAGATATATCTATAATCAATATGAGAGGTAATTTTTTTATGAAAACAAAAATGAAGAAAAGGCCAAGGACATCATTTATTTTCTATTACCTTCATCTTGTACAGTGATCATAGTCTGTATCCTTGATTTTGGTGAATCGGAATTCCAATTAACTTGCATGCTAAACATGGTTTTTCTTCTAAACATCGAAACCTGATAGATTTCTATATCACTTTTTCTTTTTGTGAGTTTGTGGGCACCGCATTGCCTGCATAATCATTTCGCAGGTTACCGCAATATCCCGCATAAATATTTATGATCAATATGAACAATATATAATTAACCCATATTGCATCCCACTTACATCCCTGTGGATGGCCGCGCATGCATGCTGGGCAGTGTTTCCAGTTCTACACTCTGCAGCCACTCAATACATGCCAACCTATGTCCTTGATCTTCAATACCATGTCAATACTCTGTACCCAACTTCCGTTTCACATTTTTACCGTATTCAAGTTACGTAACCGTGCAAGTTAATTTTTTTTGAAACCAAATTGAAACGCCTCTTGGATTCAATTTAAAAATTTTCATGTTGAATTTTTCATGAATTGAAAATTTCTGAGTTGAAATTCCTTTAGTTGAAATTTTGTGAATTCAATTTTCCCTTTTTGAATTTTGGATGAGTTGAAATTTCTCGAATCGATTTTATTTCAAATTGCGATTTTTTTTTTCAAAAATGAATTGAAGCTTTGCGAGTTGCAGTTATCAGAGTTAAAATTTCTTGAATTGATTTTTTCGAAATTGAGATGATTTTTAAAAAACAATTGAAATTTAAAGAAACGCTGCAAAGGGAAACAAAAGCCGGAAATGAAAGGGAGTGGGTGCGTGTAGAAGACATTTGCATGAATGACAGCTAGGCACTATGGAGTCCTCCGGGGACTGTGGAGGAATTTTTTTAAAAAATAATATTTTTAATGAAAAATTATAAAAATAATATATTGATTAAAAAATAGCAAAAATACCTAATTTTAGCTATTTGAAATGGCAACAGACTCTCTGTCATCATTTCAAAAATCGACAGAAAATTTATCACTATTTTAAATAGCGATGGAGCGCACTTGCCCAACAAGAACCTCTCTGTCGCCATTTGAAATGGTGACAGTTAGGACTGCACGCAAAAAAAAAGAGAGGGGAAGAGAAAAAAGGAGAGGCGAGGGAGGGAAACACATATGAATTTTATTAAAATAAAAGGTTAGAAAATAAGTATACCGAAAATAGGGCAGTGCGTTTTAGGTTTTTAAAAAATACAAAAAAATATATGCGTTAACAAAATTTGACAGAAATTCAGAGGTTTGTTAAGTAGAAAGTAATAAAGTGAAGAGAAATTAATAAGGAAAAATTCGTAGAAGTGATGTTTAATGTTGGTAGAAACAAAATGAAGGCAGGGATTACATGATATTTTTTGAATTTTTTGGTTCACTGATGTAGCAGAAAATTAGGAAATTTGAATCGTCAGTTTTTGAATTTTTTGGGTTCAGTTATATACTGTAAAATTGTGGAATTCTAATTGATAGTTATTGCTTTTTTGCTGAGTATTGTACTCCAAAATTATGGAATTATAATCAAATCGATGTACACGTAATAAACATGAAGATGCACAAAAGACGTATAAAATGATAATTATAATCAAATTTGCATCTATGTTGTTGCTTATACACCTTGTCTCCGCTGCCCTACGCCCTTCAACTTGGTGACATCCGGAACCTACCAAGTGTACTCCCACCTCTGATACTCTGTGAATAAACCCATTACTCAAAAATCATAAATTTTTACGCTCCAAGTTGCCGCCACTACTTCCTTATTGAAAAATTGTGTTAAGAATATATCTGAATCCATACGAATTATTGAGCAGGCGGCCATGACGTGTGCGCATGGCATGTGTAACAAAGTAGGCTTGTTACAGGTGTAGACACATGTTTGCTTTTGTAGAATGCATTCATGAGCAACTTTACATAGTACCTCGAAACGAAGCTCCCTTGTGCCTATCTTCAATGCTTCATGCATCTCCTCCTTCTTACTTCACAGAAGGATTATTCATGCGGGCAATGACCCCAGCATGGCGATCCACAAAGTACTTCGTGATGCCACGAATAACACCCTTCACTGTAGCAACCAGGGGGAAGGGGTCTCAGGCCCCGCATGACCCAACTATAAACCTCAGCTAAGTTTGTTGTCATGATGCCATACCTGGCACCATCGGTGTCAGAAAGCAGAGCCCATTTCTCTAGGCTCATGCTCTATCCATTCGGAGAAACATTTCATAGCCATTCCATTCATCTGAACCAAGAGTGGAGTGTCATAAAACACTCCATATCGGTTTCAACTTTCTCTGAGATACTTTCTTTTAGAACTGATATCGGTTATATTCCGATAACCTGTATCGGTTTATGACTTTTCAAAATAATACTTTCTAGATATGATATCTTAATCAAATAACTATACTAAACTAATAATCTTTTACTACATCGATCATACGCCAGATTCTAATGTAATAGGACGTGTTCCACGCAGTTGCACGCTATTATACTACTAGTTACAGTTGGATAGAATGATTGAGAGGCTCCAATGATAAAAGATGAAGATGTATCTGCGATTAAAACCTCATTAATAACAAGGATCTCATTGTGAAAAACAAGGATCTCACCTGCTTTCAGTTGCACAGCAAAAAGACAAGTAGGATTGGCAGTGGAAACTGTAGTTCCCCAATCCCCATGCATGGAAGATTTTTAAAGCGCATGTCCATGAAAGTGGCACGCAGCCATTTGCTTGCGTGATTTAAAACTAGGAAATATTATGGTTTTAGCCATCGTCAGCATCAGTTCATCCCATTTTTTAGGAGAAATTCTTTCCGCTGCGAGGCAATCATCGATGATTTTTTTTTAAAAAAAATACATTTTTAAAAACAATTTTGTAAAAATAATAGGCTGATAGAAAAACTACAAAAATATACATCTATCGCTATTTGAATTGGTAATAGGGTTCTGTCGTCAATTTAAATAACGACAAAAGCCTCAATCCACTCTGTATCCAATTGAAATGGCGACAGCGACACTGAGGTTATTTTTATATTTTTTTCTTTTGTCCTATTATTTTTGCAAAAAAAACATTTTAAAAACATGTTATTTTTTAAAAAACTCAATCATCGATGCTGTTTGGCGGAACTATCGGTTTGTCGCTCTTCAGTGTGCGCGCGTCTAGGTTTGATTGCCGTCCATGCATGCCAACCGCTGCCGAGGCCGAAGGGCTAGCTTCAGTTGGCCTTGTCCTGCTGTCCAGCTCAAATACCTTTCAGAAACAAATTTTAAATATTGATGATATGATTATTTAAGAAATATGTCAATATGTCTACCGAAATATATATATATATATATGTGTGTGTGTGTGTGGAATCGAGCCCCATTTATAAGTGTCGCGGCGAATTTTTTTTTTTTTTGGGTGCCACAACTTCTCCGGTTCTATAGATGAACTTCTAATTCGTTCATTAATAGAGATATTAAACACAACATATATATATAGTGGAATTGTAACCATGATATTAAACGTGATGCCAAATGAAGTAGGTTATTGTATAGTTAGCATGGATATAATTGTTGTGAAGGCTCTAAATAAAATTATACAACCCAATTAATGAGGTATCATGACATTATCCCCATTTCATATTCCATTAAATCGCAACAAAAATTAGGCTAATCTAGAAATGAGCTTATTTAGGACCTTTTCTTCAAGAAATATTAAGGATCCATTCAATTTACCTGAAATTAGAGTTAAATGACAAAACGGACTTGCTCATTTTTTTTATTGAAGTTAAATTAAACGCTTTCAAGAAGAAAACGATACTTGAAGCGAGGAGGATGAAGCTGATAGAGATAGTACGTAGGCGTAGCTGGTAAAACTTGTTAGTTTATAACGGCTTACCGCTAATTTGCATAAATATTTTTTTTGTGAAAAATGTTAAGTTGGTTCTACAAATAATTGTAGAAGCAAACAACTGAGTCTGCTTAGTCGAGTATCTTGTACGCTAATTAGAAGATTAGGCTATAAACAGGAGCTAATTGATAACTAGGCATGCTTCAGTATGCAGTATGAGATTTAATTACAGGCAATTGTCAGCGATATGCTGTTCCAATTAAATATGGTCTTAAACTGTACAATTTATATAAAAACATTACACACTTTGCATCATCGTTCCAAGAGCCCCGACAAGAGGATCGTCTAAAAAACCGAAATTGTTAGCTACTTCTTTTCTTTCTTTCTTTTTTCTGTGATTACGTTCATGCTATGATTTGCTAGCTGGGCTAGTTTTGTATTTTATATAAACTAGAACATTTACTCACGCAGCTACGCAGCTAGATACTATGATACAGTTGTATTTATATAAGAGCTCTTTTATCGTACACTAAATTGAATATGAACCGTTTATTTTTTTTCGATCTAATGAATCGGATTAACTAGAGTTTACTTATACTTCATCTGGTAGTAGAGTAGTAGAAATATCCTTAACAAATCAACGGTTAGATACGATTTTTACTTACACATTATATACTACCAATATAATACACCGTAAGCTTTCTCTTATATAAACCTATGCTTAATCTATAATTGAAATGCAATTGTATTTATTATATAACTCTAATATCTATGTATGATTAATGTGCACCGTTATAATCTAACTCTACCAAAATAAGTGGTGAAGATCCTTCTCTTTTTCTTTCGATTAATATGTGAAATTGTCAAAATTTTCTTTTGTAGGATTATTGTTCAATTTTCTTGCCCTAGAACGAAGGAGGTGTTTTGAATATCACCGGTTGTTTTCATTTATATATAGATTCAATAACTATATACTACTTCTGTTTTGGTCCTTGCAATTGTACTTTATTGCTTAATTTATTCTCATCTTGTTAGTTACATCAGACAAGGAGTTAATAAGGATACTAGGTGGTTACGGATTGGTAGTTAGGTAGTTTAATCAGGTCAAAACATGACAGGAATCGAATAATCATTAAACAACTTGTCCCAAATTTTGATAACCCCTCTTTTCTTTTAGTACGTGTATCTTCCTGATATGTTAATATAATGAATGTCATTGATTCTTAATCAGTACAATAGTACTGCATCTTAGTGATAAAACCACCAACCTTATCCTTTTGATAATTGTCATTGAGAAGGGACACACTTGCTTACAATTAAAAATAAATCAACAGTTTAGTTAGTTTAGTGCAAAATACTGAAGTGATTTAGTCCAATACATTGAACAAAGGGTGCTGGCAAATACTGACGGATTCTAAAGGCTCGTTTGGTTTAAATCAAGTTTTACCACATCTAAGTTTAAACATAATATAGATTCTTAAACGGTTGTTTGCTTCATTGTCATAACTATGGCTTCTTACTTTTTTAGACTCATATCCCATGCATCATAGAATTAGTTTTTTTTTTTTTTGGCCAAATTTTGCTGTACTTGTGGTCAAAGGTGGAGCTAGCCCAGCCCCAAGCCTCGGGGCTAGGCCATCACAGATTAAAAAGGCCACAAGAATCAAAGAGACAACACAGTACAACAAGAATGAACCAAGGGTGCTGGCAAATACTAGCGGATTCTAAAGGCTCGTTAGGTTTAAAGCAAGTTTTATCACTTCTAAGTTTAAACGTAATATAGATTCTTAAACGGATGTTTGCTTCATTGTCATAACTATGGCTTGACATACTTTTTTAGATTCATATCCCATGCATCATAGAATTAGTTTTTTTTTTTTGCCAAATTTTACTGTAATTGTGGTCAAAGGTGGAGCTAGCCCAGCCCCAAGCCTCGGGGCTAGGCCATCACAGATTAAAAAGGCCACAAGAATCAAAGAGACAACACAGTACAACACATGCTTGTTTGGCACAAGTGAGAGGTGATTTTACGTGGGCTTTGCATCCCAGGCCTCGGGCTATGGCCCGGATGACCCAACGCCTGATTCCGCCCCTGCTTGTGGTACTAAATTTTATTGCCACAAAAAGTATGCCAAACAACACTTGCCTAAGGTTAGTTACGATAAAGCTGGTTTCAAACCAAACATGCCATCAGTGTGTGATTTATTCCAACACAAGATTTGCTCCCTAGATTGGTGACAACACTGACAGCCAAGACCAAGCTTTTTTATTCTTGCATTAACTCAACTGTGAATCCTCTTGTGTTAGAGCTGTCTAAAATTATGAACGCGTGATGTATTTTAAGCATTACTTTTCTAAGTAGACATATTCACTTTTGTAATTAACTGATAAAAATGCACATAACTTGAAGTAGGTTCGATGCACCAGAAATGACAGGAGAAACACATGAGGAAGGGCAATCTAATTAAATTCAAATGCGCATTTTTCTTAAGAAATCAGATATATGTTACCCTACTTTAGTGACATCTAGGAAGCTTCCTTCTCTGTTTATAAACCAAGAGTCAACCAATGCTACCGAAGAAAATTATTGCTTCAATAAGTACATCACTGGTAATTACTCGTATCATACCAAGCAAATATCAACTGCCTTAGCTGACAATGAGTTAGCAGTGAGTTATGTGTTTAGAGAAAGACAAAATACTCGTATATATTTTACCATTTCCTTTTCTGCTGTGGTGCTTGTTTCCCTTTCCTAGTTGATGTTAACATCAAATATTTAAGGTACATAAATGTCTCCAATCTTTGACCTCTAGCCGACAAAATACATCATGCGAATTCTCTCTCTTTTCCCTTTTTATTTTAGCTACAAATGAAGTACAGTTGTTTCCAGTTAAGAATGGGTGCACCAATGCATTTGAAGTGAACCAATTTTGAGAAATAGTACTAGAGCTTATGGTCCCTATTGATCCAGCAATGCCTGAAATGCGAAGACTTGGAGACAGAGATGGTACACGGCATCTGTCCATTGACTTCTTTGAGCTAACATTAATTTTTTTGAGGCGTACTAAAGAGTTTCAACCTTGAGTCATTCATAAGTGTAGGCAACAGATGAATTTTTTAAAAAAAATAATAGCCCAAGTTTTTTTTACACCCCGTCGCTAATTCTTTTGGCGACAGAAGCCTAAGATGCAAATCAGTCTGTCGGCCAAATGAATCCGCGATAAAACAATCTATCGTTCTATTTAATCAGCGACAAAACCGACATTTGTCAACAAACAGACATCTGCCTATTATTTTTGCAAAATTATTTAAAAAATGCATTATTTAAAAAACACAAGTACGAAGACTTTCATTAACAGCGTATATGGCGACAATCATATAAGTGGATGATTCAAGTTAATTGATTGCTGCAACATTTGCAATTTAAAGTACAGAGAACAGTTAAAGAACAGTTTATGTATAGTGTTGTGAGCTTAAACCACATCAAGTACACAAGAAATCAATTGCAACTAGTTAATAACAGGTATATGATGAACAAATAGTGTTGGAAGAAGTCCATGTAACATCTCAAATTTTGGTTGAAAGTCTATCTAGCATCTCTAACTATGAAAATAGGCGTTTGATCACCCAAATTTTGCAATTCGGTTCAAATAATACTCAAACCCAGTTTCACATAGCGGTATTGCCCATGTGACGAATGAATAGGCAATTTTACCATGTAGGATGATACGTTGGCCAATTCTCCCCTGCCAAGATCCAATCATGCTTCTTTGGTTGTCAGCCCTTTAGCTCCCTCTCTCTCTATTTCAATTTAGAAGAAAAACCCTTGCGAGGCTCACTTGTTATTGACCTAAACTTGTCCAATATATCATCCTACGTGATAAAACTACTCACTCATTATACTACGCAGACAATACCACTATACGAAACGGTTGTTTTCCTGAATAACAGTTAGCATTTAGAGAACAGGAAAATTGATTGTTTTCCCTGATCCCTGCTACGCGGGCAATATCACTCATCTATTTAACCGATTGCTGCAACATTTGCAATTTAAAGTACAGAGAACAGTTAAAGAACAGTTTAGGTATAGTGTTGTGAGCTTAAACATCAAGTACACAAGAAATCAATTGCAGATAGTTAATAACAGGTATATGATGAACAAATAGTATAGGAAGAAGTCCATATAACATCTCAAATTTTGGTTGAAAGTCTATCTAGCATCTCAAACTATGAAAATAGACATTTAACCACCCAAATTTTGCAATTCGGTTCAAATAATACTCAGACCCAGTTTCACATAGTGGTATTGCTCATGTGACACAATGAGTAGGTAATTTTACCATGTAGGATGATACGCTGGTCAAATAATGTTAATGATAGGTGAAGACATATGGGCTTCTCCCCCGCCGAGATCCAATCATGCTTCTTTGGTTGTCAGCCCTGTAGCTCCCTCTCTCTATTTCAATCTAGAAGAAAAGCCCCTGTGAGGCTCACCTATCATTGATCTAAACTTGTCCAATATATCATCCTACGTGATAGAACTACTCACTCATTATGCTACGCGGGCAATACTACTATGCGAAACGGTTGTTTTCCCTGACTAACAGTTAGCATTTAGAGAACAGGAAAATGAAACTGACATATTTACATCCATATATTTGTCGAGTGTTGTTTAGTTCATAGTACGAGATCGGGCACCCATTCACCAATTGTGAGAATAACCTAACATTCTGAATATAAACTATTTGCCACAATCTTGAAATGACACTTTGAAGCTATAATTGAACCCACATGCATACTAGAAGAGCAGATGAACGCAAAAATTTGTCTCACCACCCCCCAAGTACTACTGATGCTGAGGATCTGAAATGGCAACAATGTAGTTTCTGCAATCTCCATCCATGGGAAGCACGATATCTATGCAGGCATGAAGTGTTCTACCTACTTATCCCTGATCTCAATAACCACCACAGGAACTTAATTCCCACAATCTCGCCTGCCTCCACCCCTCACTCCAACCCACCACCACTTCCCACGTTCTACAAGACGAGTAATTGCGCAAATGGCCAATCCAATCTCGCCTCCAGGATAAACAATCCCGGCGTACCAATCTTGCCTGGAAGATAAATAATATCCTCATACTATCGGGACATAATTGCGCATGCGGTTTTGTTTATCCAGTCGATATCAAGATCAATAATCCGGCCGCAACAACTTAACACCGTCCCCACGGGGTTGACTCTGGAGATAACATTTTTATTTTTATTTTTTTTGTAACGAGCCAGACAATTTGGTGATGACTCTGGTGTCGCCGTCCTCGATCAGCAATAGAGGCCACCTGCACCCTACAAATACCCTGTGCAGACGCACGGCAGAAGCACTCGGCCATTAATTGTAGCTGCAGCATCTCTCTAACCTAGCTAGTGTGTGTCCTTCCTTGCCTCGAGGCCTTGCGCGTTACTGAGATGGAGAGCTCCTACAGTTTAGCCGTGCCGTCGATGGATACCGGCGTGATGGCGCAGCTTCTTGGGGGAGCTCACGATCACTGCTTCGCTTACGAGCAACAGGATGAATCCATGGAGTCAATGGCGGCCATGTTCCTGCCTAGCCTCGACACCGAATCCAACTCTTCTAGTTGTCTGAACTGTGATGTGTCTCCGCAATGCTGGCCTCAACCAGGCCGCAGTTCTAGTATTACCAGTTTCCATGATCCAGCTCATCAGAGCTATGAGAGCTTCGAGTTTCCGGTTATGGATCCATTCCCGCCTACCGACTTCGAGCCGCACTGCGCCATCCCCTATCCTAGTGAGGACCTGAGCCCGCTACATGGCAACCATTCATCGGTCGGAGGGGAAGAAGAAGCGACGTACGACGCACCGGTGAATAACAAAAGAAAGTCCAGGCCGGCTTCCATGACGGTATGCTTGCACAAATGTTAATAGATCGGTGATGTACTTCACTTGCCATGTTTTGTTCCATGCCTCATTAGATTGCTGAACTGACCTAGGCACCAAAGAAGACCAAGAAGGCTGGCAAAAGGGATTCTGTTGGTAGGGATGAAGGCGGCAGTACGTACGTCGACACACAAAGCTCCAGCAGCTGCATCCTCGAGGGAAATCTGGAGGGCAGTGCGAAGCCGAGTTCGACGAAGACGGGCACCAGGGCCAGTCGTGGGGCGGCAATTGATCCTCAGAGTCTCTATGCAAGGGTAAGTACACAAAATCATAATGTTTTAAAAAAAGGTTATGCAAGGGGCTTGTATCTGAATTCTGATGGATGTAAATGTCAATTCTGCAGAAGAGGAGAGAGAGGATCAATGAAAGACTGAAAATCCTGCAGAACTTGGTTCCCAATGGAACAAAAGTAAGTTACTATTTGGGGAGTATTTACCTGCAAGAACTTAGTTTTTGTCTCGTACATTTTGGTATGGTAATTTGAATTTGGAAGCAGAATCTCGGGTCTAATTCGGATATATGATATGACAGGTTGACATAAGTACAATGCTGGAGGAAGCAGTGCAATATGTCAAATTTTTGCAGCTTCAGATTAGGGTGTGTGCCAATATTTCCTTTTCATCTGACCAAACATTTGTAGTAGCCAAATAATTGTGATATAAACTGTAAAGAAGCAAGACTTTACTAACTTTGTTTCAAACAATCATGTGCAGTTATTGAGCTCCGACGACATGTGGATGTACGCACCCATCGCTTACAATGGAGTTAACATCAGCAATGTTGATCTGAACATCTCTTCTCTGCAAAAATAAATATCGCATCGGAGATACAGAGCTAACACTGAATTGAATAGGGATTAATTGATTCTGGTCCATATAGTCCCAAATATCATACAGGATACATGTAATGTAACTTTACTTTATTTTTCTTCCTACTTTTTGGCAATTTCCCAGAAAGCCATACAAGGAAGTAATCATGATCATGCTAATGATCAAAGATCACAGTGATATGATTGACTTCACATCTAAGATAATTACTTTTCATGTCACAAGGTTGGCATTTGTAGTTCTATAAATCGGTGTTAGAATGCAAGATTGGCTACATTAAAAAGGGAATTGCTAAATGTTCGAGTGTTTTTTTGTTTGAGAGTACTTGATTTTTTTTTTGTCTACGAAGTACTCAAATGGGAGTAGAGGATGTAAATTGATTTCATGAAAGCTCAAAATTTAATTATTATTTAGCAAGAAAACAGTCAGATTCTCTCTAGACACCCTATTAAAAAATGGTATAAATTTATTGTGCACGGAAGGACATAAGACGGCAAATAACTATTTGTGTCATACTTTAAAACAAATAACTGTAGAGCACTGCAAAAAAAGTACACGACATTACCAGTGCTCAAGGCCATATGAAATACACTGAAGAACACCATGTATGCAGAATAAAATGCAACCATACGGCATTGATGTAATGACCACTTTGACCAGTGTAGCACGTTGTGTGATGGTCAAAAGCTATCATTTCAAAAGAGAGAATTTTTTACCATCTTTGAGATTATCATGGTACCTACCAGGGGCGGATCTAGAGGGTGTCGGATATACTCCGGCACTCCCAAAAATTTGAGAAACGCTACAGGACCTCATTTTCAATGGACCAAATTTGTTGATTGAATTGGTTCCGATTTTTATGGTCTCAGATTTTTAAGACCTTAGAACTATTTGTATTGTATTTTTAGGAAATTTTAAATATATGTATTGGATTTATGATGTTACAAAGTCATTATACAAGACAATAGAATTGTATTTGTGAAGTGTACAACCCATCAAAATTTTTCTAGTTCCACCATTAGTACCTCCCAAGGATGGTAAAAACTCTCTTCAAAAGATTATCAAAGAGTAAATTGCAACAGAGACCGTCAACTTTGTTTGAATATCCTACTTAGATTAATAACCAGGTAATTTAGCCCTTCATATCCCTAAACCTAAAGGTCGCATATTGATCCATTTGTTAGTTTGAAGATGTCATGTTTAATTACAATAAATCACCCATAGTTTGGCAACATTATTATCAAGCATTCAACATAAAAATCAAAACATTTGAAGTTAGACCTAAGATGCTACTTTATGTCTGACGATGATCCAATTAGATCATGCGCTAAGCGCTATCACTACACGCTACCTTCTTAATTGTTCATTTTATGTGTGTCTGGAGCTCTTTGCTCAATTAATAAAGGGTTCCATACTCCTGGGAGTACGTATTCTTATGTCCAATATACTGTTTGAATAATATTGTTATACCTCTTTTATCATTTTGAGTATACTCTAATACTGATTATAAGATGCTCCAAAGTAAGTTCCACGAAAAATTTCATCAAAGTCCACTGTTTATAGCACAATTTGTTTATATAGTCCTTTTACATATGAAAAAAGGTATGTAGCAAAAAAAATAAAGAGTTGCAATGATTTTCTTTTCAACCATGTTACATTAGAGTATCTTAGAATTCTTATTGGAGTATACCGAAAATCATAAAGGAGTATAATACATTTGTTTAAATGGTATATTAGAGGTGGAAGTATGTACTCCCGGAGTATGAAAAAGGCTTCCTATTTTGTGAGGTTTCCTACACAAAAATAGGAATTTTAGAAACTTAACCGCAAAGAAACCTCATTAACTCAAGTTTTACCCATCCAAACTTGATATGAAACTTGAACCACGACTAGGAAATGAACTTAGACTATGATTCCAAAAGGAATGGCAAGCCTAAGCCTAAGGTCTCAACCTTTCATATAAATAGTTCAAGCTGCACCAAAAACAATGATTTCATCTCAAGAACAAGATGTTGGAAGCACAACATGAGCAAAAATGAGTTTTAACGAATCTTGCTAGGTTGGGACATATTCTAGATGAATTCCTCAACCTCTTACATGTCGTAGATCCAATAGAAATACAACAAGTGGAAGGAAGGGAAGCAAAGTTCAAGTTGCATGAAAGAAACAAGCAAAAAAATAAGAAATAAAATAAATTTCAGAATATAGATGAACTTGTATGTTATATGGCTTAGAGCAGGATGATTACAAAGCTACACTTCATGGTAGACAAAGCTCAAAGGAGCATAAGGAAACTAAAAACCCTTCTCTAAGACTTAGTATAAAGCATCCCTCCACTGAAATAACCCAATCAATTAAGCATTGCAAATGAGGTTATTAAAATAAAATAAATCGTGTAATTAACTCAAATTAATTAGCCAAGAATTAATATTACAACTTAACTATTACAAATTGAGTACAATGAATAAATTGTAACACTTAAGAATTTAGTTACAACTTTTAATTACAAATTTCATGAATAATGTGAAAGATGTGATAATTGCCTAGAGGGGGTGAATAGGCTATTTAAAATTTAAACGAACTTTACTGCAGCGGAAAATAAATCGGAACTTTTGATAAGAGAATCGAAACTTCCGATGCAAGATCGGAACTTCCGATTAACTACCGGAATATCTAATCAGAGTAGAAAAGAGAGATATGAATAGCAAAGTAGCTAATTCTAAATCTAACTTTACTCCAAGCTAACTTAAGATAGAATGAGTAAGCTAGATTAGATTGACAACAAGAATAAAGCTCAATTAAGGATATTAAAGCTAATTGCACAAGAGTAATCAAATCAAGGAGACAAAGAATTTGTTCCTGGAGTTCGGATCATTGAAGGGATCCTACGTCTCCGTTGAGGAAGCTCACAAAGAGCCGGGTCTTTTCCAACCCTTTCCTCCCAAACCTCAGTCACACTTGAGATTTGGTTCCACTTTTGATTTCTTCCCTTTCGGAGGCGAAATCGACCATCACAAACTTCTCACGGCCACCCACAACCTTTGGAGGCTCGTGAGTGACGCATAGCCGTCTAGGAGTCTTCAACCTCCAAGAGTAATAAATGCAATGAGAGAAGAATCTTGGAGAAGAACTCTAATGCTCAAGATGAATGATTCTAGCTTTTGTTCTTAGCACTAGATCTCTCTTTCGCACCTCACTCTTGGAAAGATCACTAAGATCAAGAGGAGGAGAAGAGAAGAGAGCTCAAAGAGTGTATTGAATGCTCAATAGAAGACCTAGCCAACTAGCTAGCCTCATTAAAGAGGGGTGGAGGGGTATATATAGGATTTGGCAAAAACTAGCCGTTATCCCTCCACCCAGCCACATATCGAAACTTCCGATGATGACATCGGAACATCCGATGTGACCAATTTTTCAGAAAACAACA
Source organism: Rhipidocladum racemiflorum (assembly GCA_036346355.1). NCBI lineage: Eukaryota > Viridiplantae > Streptophyta > Magnoliopsida > Poales > Poaceae > Rhipidocladum > Rhipidocladum racemiflorum. The sequence continues at coordinate 7,858,238 of CM070581.1, forward strand.
CACTCCAACGGTCGAAACAATACACATCAGAACTTCCGATTTCCACGATCGGAACTTCCGATGTATCCAGAGAGTTACTTTTGAAACACCATTTTGAAAAGTTTCTAAGTCAATCATCGGAATATCCGATACGCAGATCGGAACATCCGATCTGTCTAGAGAGCACCCTTTTTAGGTTTTACACGTATCGAAACTTCCGATCAAGAATATCATAACTTCCGATGTGTCCAGAGAGTGCCCTAAACGCTTACACCAAAAACTCCGATGTATCGGAACATCCGATATATACCGGAACATCCGATCTAGACACAAACAAAAATCACTCGGTGCGCAAGTTGTGACTCGTGTCTCTTGACAAAATTGAGTAAGCATTCATTTGAGCATTGAGACTTATCCTAGATCGACTACATTGCATCCCTCTTAATAGTACGGCATGCTTATGACTCAATAATAAACGTACAATACATTGTAATAACGCCGTTTTTCTTCCTCGTTCCTTTTCGAGGATAGCCATCGTTCGTAGATGATCTCACTTTTGGACTTTCACCTGTTCGTGAACTTATTGACCGCATTAGTCCCTTTAATCGTTTGTCATTAATAATCCAAAACTCACTTAGGGGCCTAGATGCACTTTCATAATGAATTGCATCGCGGAAAATTTTTTTTACAAGATTTCTAAAATATACTCTGGTGCTAATATCCTCCATATCCCTGCATGTTAGTAAAATTGCATCCATAAATAGAGGTAATGAATTAATATATCAAGAAAAATTAAAATAAATTAAAATTATAATTGTCATCAGACCCGTAAGGTTTGGTATCATACACCGATATATCAGATTCGTCCGGGTCCGAATCGGCACCTCACGAATTATGGTTCATCACTCGGCAATTGTATAAACCTTTAATTTATTTGTTGGCGTGCGTATATTAAAAATATCACGCGGTAAAAAAGTACCTTCTCACAGTAAAAGGGTAAAGTTCCACAGTAATTTAGACAGGAATGAATCATTGTACATTAGGATAGACTCCCAGCCAAAGCTATCCATCAGAGCAACACTTAGGGCGGAAAGCATTCATGCCCCCAAGCATATAAGACACCAAGGCTTCCAAAACAAAGCATCCGTTAAACCTCTCTAGCATACAACCAGAGGACATCCCAAAGCAACAAAACATTAGGGAACACAACCACATAAGGTAGGGCAAGTGAGCCACCATCACAAGCAAGTTCCAGGAAGACAAAGGAGCAAGCAAGCTCCAAGCCAGGGAGGGAAGGCCACCAAAATGAAGGAGGTCAAGCTAGAGAACCTCAAGAACAAGGAAATCAAGCACTCAACCACCGCAGCACAGCACCATCATCCTCCCTAGCACACTATTTCAGTTCTCAGCACACAGCTAAACCCTAGATAATTAGCAGTAGTCCCAACATAGGATAGTTGAAGCAAAAAATCAAAGTAGAGATTAAATTCAGTAGATGAATCTAGTGGTCTCAATAGGTTAGTGCGATGGGGGTTTCGCCGTGTGTCTCCACTAATCCCCTAATTGCTCCACGGCGTACGGAGAATTATGGTCTCAATAGGCATGGTTTTCCTATTTTAATCATTATGGTGGTTATAAGTAGTGTTTAATTTTACATATATTCCTCTTTGTTTTTATATTCTTGCCACACATGAATATGGGTTAATTTGAAAAGAAAATATCTTTAATTGTTGATTACCGCATAACTAGGATTTTATTCGGAGAGGACATATTTTAAGTTTATCTTTTTAAATGGCAGACTTTAGATTAGATTTATTTGGAGAGTAATAAATTGGTACTTTAATTCCCAATAAAACTTAATTAATGAGCTTCATTTTTTATTAAAAAATATTCATTAACATTTAAAATTGTGTTATTATTATTACTATTATTTTTCTATTTTTCTCCCTCTTTCCCCTTCTTTTCTTTTCTCTCTCCCCTTCTCTTTTCTTCCTTTCTTTTTTTTTCCTCATGCCTTATCCCTTCGGACCCTTTCCCGGCCATTCATTTCTCATAGACACACACACACTCCCTCTCTCGTTCTCCCAAATCTCCCAATCCATCCCCTCCTACTCCTCCCCGTGCTCTCCCCCAACGGCTCCCACCACCTCCTCTACCTCCCCACACCTGACCTCGACATCGCGCTCCTTCTCCTCGCCATGAGACTCCTACTCCTCGGCCGCGGCCTCCCCTTCCCCCGTCGATTGGCACACGCTGCTCGTTGATGACATGGTGGGATCCGTGCTCTCCATATCTAGGATTGGTGCCATGCCCTGGGTAGCCATCGCGCCCTACCTCGACGCGGCCGCAAAGTGCCGCCAGTTCACGAACGTCGTGTCGGAGGATCACACAACAGCTAGGATTGGTGTGGGGAAGGACAGCGAGGGGCGCAGAGGGGCATCGTACGCGGCCGTGCTGGCGCTGCCCCCTACTTGGGATAGGGCGCTGTGCGTGATCTGCAGGGAGGAGATGGCGCCCGGGCGTGGCTGCAGCTTGTGCAGGCTACGGCCGTGCGGGCACCGGTTCCACTTGCCGTGCGCGCTGCAGTGGCTAGCTCGCTGTAACAACTACCGCATCTAGCCGCATGCCCTACCCCTGGCCACGTGCCTTGCCACGGTCGACGTGCCAGCCGAGCATTGTGCGAGCCGTGCCAGCCCGAGCATGACCCAACTCGATATGTTATGCTGGGTCACCCATCATGCCCGTTTGGCAGCCCCAGCATGGCCTGGGTAATCGTGTTGTGCTGGCACGGTCCATTCGCAATAGTGCTATGCCGGGCCGTAGGTTGGAGTGGATCAGACGTGCCTTTGGACGAAAATAGCCCAACCTAGTGCCCACCTCTTAGTCACCACCGCACAAGAGCTTTCTCTGGATGTCTTGCTTGGCGCGTGTGTTCCTCTTGGAGAGTGAAGGACCATGTGGAGGTTCATCCTTGTTTGTGATGAGTATTTGACTTAATTAGAGCTTGGGTTGCACATGTTTGAGTTTGATTTTAGTTTGGATTTGAAATAGTTTCATTTGGAAGTATTTTGATTTGTGTCGGCTTGTTAGGTTGCGATGAACCTTAGGTCCAGTGCTTAGTGTTTGCGCCGAACCAAGGGAGACCGAGTTAGAAATGACTTGTGTATGCGTCGGACCAAGTGTAATTGGTTTTATGTTTGCGTCGGACTGGTTTGGAGCAAGGAAATCTTGGAACAGAGTGTTTTCCTTTAACCCCGGACCAAGGGGTGTTGAAAACAGAGAGTTTCACGTTTATGCCGGACCAAGGGGTGTTTCAAACAGAGGAAATCACGTTTGCGCCGGACCGACTCCGACAAGTTACAGTAATTTGTATTTTTGAAGGTCTTTCTTCCAAACAGCGGAAATCACGTTTGCGCCGGACTGACTCCGACAAGTTACGGTAATTTGTATTTTTGAAGGTCTTTCCGTGCTCAAAAAAATTTTTGGTCTACATGAAAGATGTAGAGAATTTTAAGGCGCCTCTTTTTTCATGTTGACAAGTTTTTCATTTGAATAACAGAAATCATGAAAAATCAGGAAGGGTAACAGTGAGTTTCACGTTTGCGGCGGACCAACTTTGACAGCATGTGGTAATTTGCATTTTTGAAGGTCTTCCCGCGCTCAAAAAATTATTTGGTCTACATGAAAGTTGTAGAGAATTTCAAGGTGCATCTTTTTCATGTTGACAAGTCTTTCATTTAAGAAATAGAAAAAATCATAAAAAATCAGGAAGGGTGTTGCTGTGTTGGAAACAGGGAAATTCGAAAATAGGTCCGTCGTAGATGTTATGTGCTCTATTGAGCTTTATTCTTTGATGATTAAGGCATATTATTTTTGAGCAATACTATGTAATATGTTTTCCTTGTCTGTGATGGATGCAGGGCTCTGTTTGGTGACTATGGTAAGGCGAGAGATGGCCGGAACTACGCAAGGGTTGCTGGAGGTTCAAGATGGCCGGAGATGGAGTCGATGCAGTCCAAGGAAGCAAGGGGATAAAGTGACTGCTAAGCTTGAAGCTTTTTGGGTCTAGAAGACTAGTAGGTTGTTGGTCTTTAGAGCTAAAGTAGTGGTCAAGCTAGCTTGAGAGAGGGTAGTTGAACTGATCACTTAAAGATGCTTTGAGAAAGCATGTGTAAGAGTGGATCAGTGTAATCCATGTGAGTGAAAGTGTGGGATCAAATCATGGCCCTTAGAAGTTAGCTTAGGGTTTAGGCAACACATCCAATGGTGGGACTTGATCCTAGAACATTATAAATAGAGGGGTAGGGGTAGCCTTCCCCGGTAAGGGTTTTGAGAGAAGTTTTGGTGCTCCTTTTAGCTTTGCCCACATGAAGTGAGATTTTGTAAAAAAAAACTTCCAAAGAAAAGAAATATAAAAACATTCTCTCCGTTCTGAATTTAAATTCCGCATTTACATTATGTCTTTACATTACGCAATTTAAATTCAGTCTTTACTTTCTCGCAATTTAAATTTTGCAAGTTGGATTTGCCTCCCCTCCTTCTACTTGCTTCTGGGTTTTTATTGCCAAGGATGAGAGATTGATTGGATGAGTCTTCACTTAGATCATATCCCAATCCTCTAGGCAATCCTTGTTTCAAGTTTGTGAGAAACCAATCTTTTTTGTCTCCATTGATGAATTCTTGATTGATCGTGTTTTGATAATTTTTCTTTGTGACCTCTAGCTTGCTGTGACTTGTGGGAAGTTATCCAAATTCATCTTGATCATCAAAATCCCACGAACAAGCCTAGATCACAGATTTGCATTTTTGCTTGTTCTTGGTGCATTTCCTCTTCAAATGGTTAAAGGTCAGAACTTTGATGTCAATCTCTGCGATTCATTATTGAAATAAGTTCCTGACATCCTTAAGAGGTTATCTACTAAGTTTTACAAACTTTGGACCAATAAATCAAAAGATACATCATTCTTGGTTTTGAGTTCGTGCTGTTTTTGTGCCCTCAGCATGATTTTTGCTATGTTGATAACCAAGTCATCGATTTTTCTGATACGCGTCCAAACGAGAGAAAAGATGATGACGACAAGAAGAAGGAGAATATGCATAGAGAGAAAAGGAGTGAGAAAGGCATCGGTGATGTAGGTGTCAATATCCTTCAATTAAATCCTCATTATCAAAACTCACTCATGTGGCTGCCAATATAGTGAAAACAACCTTAAGTGAGGTCCAATCATCAAAACCACCCTCCAAAATCATCTTAGGGTGTAAAATAATCCGATTTTATAAGTTTATGGGTTAATGATCTGATTTTGTAGTTGAGAGTGTTAAATAGACTTTTTAGAAAGTCTAGGAGCGTAAAATAGACTTATGCCAATACTTTATTTTCGCTGCATTTTAGGTAAGTGAACCTTTGAACACCATTGTGCATCATATTTTACTCTTAGAGATCGTAGTAATGTAGGACCAAATCGACAGTTAGAGCGGGTGAACGACTCCGACATGATTTTTTCTCTTGATACTCAGCAATTTTTTTTCACTTTAATAGGTGTAGAGAATTAAGAAGATCAAGTTTGACCTTACAAGACACTGAAACGAACATGAGCAACCAAATGTCAGAAAGAACAACGGCTTCCCTGCTTGGCCAGTCTAACCGCCAACCAACGTGCAGTCTGACCGGTGGTCGTTCTGACCAGCAAGCGAATTGCGGTCTGACCAGTGACCACTCCTCTCCTAAAGCACCTGAACCAGCATGATTTTAAGACCCACAACTCGTCCAACTTTTGATTTACTGAATCAAGCTCAACTAAATATGAAACCTAGCTATCTTTGGAAGTTAGAAACCTATTCCAACCAATAATCTCAAGTACTATTGTTGAAGTCTCAACCTTAATCCATTTCAAGAAAGAGATGTCAAGAACTGGACAAAAAGGAGAAAACATGATCTAGTCAAGTTCATGAGATCTATCTTCTAAAGATTATCCAAGATGGGATCCTACATTCCTTATGAAACCAAATCACATATCAAATCAACCTAGCACATGCTAAAACAGAAAGACACCAAGATCACCTCAAAAAAGCTAAGAAACCACTAAAAAGACAAATAAACCAAGAGAGGACAAGTTTGATCTTCTATTAGCATTTGAAGATATATGATTACAGCCACTCGCTTGGAGGACAAAACCCTAAGGGCAACACTCACTCATACTAACTTATCTCTTAAAGGCTCAAGTGATAGTCTTAACCTATTCCTCCCTAATGGCCCCTTATATAGTGGAGACTTACATGAAACACTAAAATCTAGATACAAAGTGGATTCCATCTACTAAATGTCTAACTCATAGGTAAACCCGATAACCCAACACATAACAGGTTTCTCATACACACGCGGACGTTTTTGAAAGCATTATCTTTAACCTTGGCTGCAATAGCCCGAATCTATTGCCTTGTCCTCCGTGGAGTCTCCTTGACCTAATCCACTTAGGCCTCGCCATGGTTTTGCAAACCACTCACTTTCCAGTTTTGGGCAAATGACCACTTTGCCTGTGAATCGATGTTTCCCAATTCCTTTGCCTCAAAGCATCACCCATGCCTCATCATCTTCTATGTGGCTCCAATGACTTCTTGCCAAACCTCTCACGCGTTAAACCATTGAACGGTCGTCACTTGCAAACGTGTCCAAGTCACTTGATGCACTACACAACTCGCTCGATCTTGACCACTCGTGCCTTCCATGGTCCTTATCCATTTTCCACCTTAGTTGAGTCCAACCATCTCACTCGTCTTGCCGCGCGTCGGCCACCGCCGCCCATCGTGGCTTCGGGCCGAACCGCGTCGTACACGACGCCATCGTGCCATCGCGTGCGCCGCGGCTACCGACTCACTTTTTGGCGAGCCCAAGCCCCCATTTACGCTGTGCTCGTGCGTCGCCAAGCCCGACCCATTTTTACTATTGTGACAAACAAAGAAATAAAACAAATCACTACTACTAAACTACCTATTTTAATTACATAAGAGCCTAATCACATCAACAAAATGTCAAACATAAATGCAATGCTTGAAGATGCCCTGAATCAACAATATCCGCCAACTTTTAAGCCTTAATCCGTGATTTGCGTTCGTTAGGCGTGCAGCAAGACGCCCGCCCAAATCGTCGTGTTGCGCGTCGCGTCGCCTGGTGCCTGGTTCTCGGCCGCACGTCTGCTACTGCAGCCGGCCGCCCGCCCGGAACTCGCCGCGCCGCGTGCTTTGCACCGTGCCATACCATCGTGCTTCGGGCCGGCCCAAAAAAGCCCGGCCCAATGCCCACCTCTAGGCATAGATGACCGCACTGGACCTTGGTTCTCCTAACCAAGCCCCGGTTCTCCTCACCGTTGACTATAGGTGACTCTAAAACACATAAACAACAATAGACCAAGTAAATTATTTTCGGACACAAGTTCCTTCCAATTAGGCCCAAGTCAGTCTATAAAATGCATCATGCAACACATATGCAACCTTAACACAACCTAAGGTCTATTTCTATAACAGTTCTGAACTTCCAGCACCAAAATCGCTAGAGCTGGTCTGACCGTTGTTGAGAGACTGGTCGTACCATGTCGGTCAGACCACCGAAACTTCAATTTCAGAACCTCAAAATACAATGCTTCTGGAAACTTACCCCATGAGCCATGCTTACTAGCTGTTGGGTCTACCAGGCAGCGCAGGTTTGTTTTGGAAGCGACCTTACTTATTAATCAGCAGATTCAGCAGCACAACCGTGGCCTGAAGAACGAATGATGTCCGAGAGTACAAGGAAATACAGTTACATGACAGGTTGCCGTCAAGCAGATGGCATTTATGCAGGCTAGCGAGAATTACAGAGGGAGGAGAACGAATATAACGTAATACAGAATCAAGGAAGACCTGTCTCTGTACAGCTATTTCATCTTTTTAACCTTTGTAGTAAACATCTAGCTAGTATTACACAATTATGGTTCCTTCCGAGCTCGGACGACGATTACACGCGCTCAACTCCGCAAGAATCACTGCCTTGAGGTCTGAACAGCTATCCTATGCATCAAAAAAGAGGTTCCTGATTGCTCTAAGATGACGAGCTGTCCTCGTCCGACGAGCTCAGCTCCCTTCGCGGCTCGTACCGGCGAGGTGGCAATGAGGTGCCTGCGGATACGCGGAACGACTTACCGGACCCCATCATCACCCTCTCCGGCGTCCTGCCGACGTCCCTGCACACGCGGTCCAGAATCAAGAGGAAGTCGCTCACCACCATGAATATCCTCAGAGGGTGAGGCTCCTCTTTGGTGGCGTCACCGTGGAAGTACTCCGTGGTCTCCTTTACGCGCTGCAGTGCGCTCCTCTCTGCCATTCTCATGCTTTCAACCTCTGCTTGTGCCCTTCTGAGAAACATAGCCATTGCCTTGAAGAAACTCTCGCTTGAGCCTTGATCGGCACACGTCTCCTCAAGTTGCAAGACCAGCTTAACCTTCTCGAGGTCGGTTTCGAGCCTCAAGACGTTACCGCTCAACGTGTCCATCTCCAGCGTGGCTGCCCTCTTCACATTTGAGAGCTCGCCGCTGAGCCCCGCAAGTACTTTCAGGCCATCCTTCTTGAACTGCTCTTTGCTGGCACTGCCAGGATTCCTTGTTGTTTGGTCGGAATCGAAGCCTTCCGATCGGATGATCTCTTGAACCACGAATTGGAGCAATGTTGTTTTACCATCTGTTGACTTGATGTCTGCAAGCTTTAGAAGGGTATCGAGTTTGTAGGCCCTTGCCTCACCACGATTAGTTCCATCATTCATGCGGTTCCCCGTCTTGAGAACTGCGTCTAGCAGCTTCAAGAATAGCTTGCTGCTTCTTAAATCTGCGCAAGCTGCCTGGAAAAGTTCTGGAGGAATATTACATTTTGATAATTGACATGAATGTTCGTAATGTCTGTTGCACTAGTTAATGGAATTTATGAAGGAACTGGCACGAAATCCATAGTAAAGTGCTTCTTCTACACATAAACTGTACAGATACTAAATAAACGAGAAGTTAATAAAAATGTACTTTGAAAAAATTACGAACAGTACACGCGTTAGAAACTTAGAATATTGACAGATTTATTTTGCGAAGCATGGAAGCACTTATCTTGATTCTACTTTACAAAAAGGGATGATGTCTAAATAGTTGATGTAGTCCATTAGTAGTTTATCATAGAGGAAGTATTATAAAATGCAGATGAAAAGATTGAATCATCATAGCTCTTTACCTTCAAAGTTCCAAAAGATTTCGTTAAATAATTCACTTCAGTGTCAAAGTTTGCTCTGTACAGCATTGCATCCACTCTCTTGAAGGCAAAAGGAACATCAAGTACCCTTTTCAGAAAGCGCTCTGCTGGATCAATTTTTGATAAATCATCACTATAATCTTTTAGTTTCAGCTCCTCTTCTTTGGTCGGTGCCATCTTAGCTAGTGTTTCATAGAACTCAGGTCCCAAACCTTCTGGGTTTCCTGTGGAATCATAGATTCAAACTGCCATAACTAAAGTAGCCAAAGGTGCATTATACAAACTCCAAAGTGTAAAGCAGACATCTAAGAATCTACAAGACATCATAGAAATCAATTTCAAGATTGACCTCAATTCCTGATAAAAAAAACCGTGTCATAAGGAAAAACAAATTGACAATGTATGTCAAGCGGAGACAGGAAGACTACGGGTGTGTTTGGTTGCCTGCATGGTGCCTGAATCGCATGAGTGGATACAACTGTATCTATTAGACACATGTTTGATTTCCTGTTCATCCTGGCTAGGTGGATGCAATTGCACCCACTCATACAGGATGGAGAAAACACAGAAATTGGATTTCTCTCTAATGCAGGCCCGTGAGATGCACAAACAAGCAACCAAACAACTTAACTTGCATCCACTCAGTCAGGCCAAAGCTAGCCTGGATGGCTCATACGAAACAAACTAGGATGGTGCACGTAACCAAACACACCCTACATTGCTATGTTCAACCCTGCTGCATACCCTAAAATTATGAATGCACTCTGAAGTCTGAACATTAGTGCACTTTATCTGTTTGGTGAACCATATTTTCCCCCCCTTCTAATGGAAAGTGCATCTTTAACAAAACATTAAGATATCATAACGCTGTACTATATTACACAAGTAGTGCTGAAGATTTGATTGTGCAGTTCATGTAACACATGAACTATATATATTCAGTAGTGTAAATGGTATTCTTGAAAACAGAATTCAAACCAAATTTATAGATGAAATCTGTTGGTTGCAGACAAAAACAAGGGACTGGGATTGAAGTTTGTTGGATCCAACAGGTATAGCTAATGAATATTTCCATGTGACCTCATAAGAAAACAACTAAATCATAGGCCCACTACTATGTCATGCACATCATTATCCTTTTGTATAGAAGGAACTCCCTGTTAAGGATATATTGTCTTATATAGATGATTCCCTTATATAGGTTTTCCATATACATGTTTTCCTTATTTAGGCTTTCCTTTTGTACCCTTGTGTACTCCTATATATTCGGGTCATTGGCCTCATATTGAATACAACAAGTCATATTCATAACATGGTATCAGAGCCACGGTTCAAACCCTAGCTCCAATATTCTTCCGCTGCTGCTGCCCTCGGGAGGAACAATCTCTACTCCCGAGGGCGGCTATCTCATCGCGCGCGGCCTCGTCTTTCGCCTCCCAGCCGTCGTGCAGCCGGCAGCCAGCCGCCGTCGCACGGCTGCCTCCCCTCCAGATCTCTCGACAACGCCACCGCCGGCAAGTTCTTCGTCTTAGAGGAGGACGTCTGCCGCACCACCATCGTCGATGTCATCACCCTCGTCGCCGCCGCTGTCATCCCGGTGCCCGCCGTTGAACTCCTCGGACTTTCCCGTGCATCCGTCGTCGTCGGGCCTCTGCCGTCGTCGTCTGCTCGAAGGCCGAGCGCTCGTGCTCCTCCGTCGCCAGGCCCAGCGCTCCGCCCCAGCGCTCCGCGTTGCTGCTGCTCGGACAGATTGCCGCCATCGCGCTCGTCTGCCTTCACCAGTCGCGGCCGCCATGGACCAGGTCTTCGGCGTCGAGGAGTTTCCTTGCCTGATCTTCGCGCGGCAGCGCCTTGACGAGATCTCGCCGAGCCCGTTCGCTCCGGCGACGACCGTCTGCCCCTGCCGCCCGACGACGCTCCCCTGTCGTCCGACACGCCGACGCCCGCCGACAACACCCGTCCGCCGAGCTCGCTGCCGCGCTGCCGAAGCTCGCCGCTTCCACGCCGCAGCCTCGCCAGTCCTTGCGACTCCAGATCCGGCCGTCTCTCTGCCTGGCCACAAGTGGGCTTCTTGGCCGCCGAGCGTAGATCTTGGAGCGTGTGGCCATCTTGGCTACCACCTTCATCGCACGCAGCGTGGCGCCACCGCTGCCGCCCTGCCGCTACCGCTGACGTCAGCGCCGACGCTACGGATCTCGACCGCCTCTGCGTGCGCGCCTCTCTGCATACGCGTGCGCATCTGGATCTATGCCGTGCGCGCCTCCAGATTTCTCCGAACGAAGCCGAAGCGCCTTCGCTACGGCAGCATCGCCGCAGTCCCCTGCCTTGGGCGGTCGACGAGCCGGGCCCAGCGTCGCCTGCCGCGCCATGTCGCCTTCTCTGCTCTGCCGGGTCCGGACGTCGCACCCGTGAGGAGAGTCCGGACGTCCGCACGTAGCATCTCCAGCCGGTGGCTCTTGCGGCCGTGGGTTTTGGACGTGGAAGACTAGAAGCTTCAAGTCCCAAGTCTAGGTTCAAGTGCTTGTTCACGTCCGTGAAGGAGTTCACGTCAATGGCATTTTAATCTTCAAGTCCAGAGATTCAAGTCCAGAGACCTCACGTCAATGGCATTTTCTTTAGTCTTCTGTTGCGTCTATCCAAGTCTCTAGCATCTTGATTCTGTCGTCGCTCGGCTCTGCTATTTTATCGGCTCGACTTATTCTGTCAACTCTTATACCTTGGCTCGGCTTATTTTGTCGGTCTCGTCGGTTCTTCTTCGTCGACTCGTCCCGTCGGCTCTTCTTCGTCGACTCTGCCATACATTCGACTTTTCTTCGTCGATTTGGCTTCTTCGTCGACTTTTCTCCATTGACCCGGTTCTTTTTTGTCGACTCGTCCCGTCGGCTCTTCTTCGTCGACTCTGCCATACATTCGACTTTTCTTCGTCGATTTGGCTTCTTCGTCGATTTTTCTCCATCGACCCGGTTCTTCTTCGTCGACTCGTCCCGTCGGCTCTTCTTCGTCGACTCTGCCATACATTCGACTTTTCTTCGTCGATTTGGCTTCTTCGTCGACTTTTCTTCACCGACTCGGTTCTTCGTTGGCTATCTTCGTCAGCTCGATTCTTCAGGAGTTACATGCTACGACGGCTACTTCAAGACTATGACTTTGGATTTTCCCTATTTTTAGTTCATCCCTTCCAAATGCAATGCTATTGCATACGCCTTGCATTTGTGGGGGGGTGTTAAGGATATATTGTCTTATATAGATGATTCCCTTATATAGGTTTTCCATATACATATTTTCCTTATTTAGGCTTTCCTTTTGTACCCTTGTGTACTCCTATATATTCGGGTCATTGGCCTCATATTGAATACAACAAGTCATATTCATAACACTACCTAACAAAATAACCTTGCACGCTTGTATTAGCGTTGTTTATAAATTTCCACCAAGGTTCACAGTACTAATAAGTCCAGTTGATGTGTGGCCACATATGGAAGACACCTAAGTATAACAATAATAGGCCAACTGGGGCATAAGTCATACAAGTCACTTTCAGAACCAGTTATGGGGCTAATTATGTCTCAAGGTGCACTGTCCATGGCCAAAGGACCACTAAAATCCTGAAAAATGCATGTTACTTCTAACCAATATTATAAGATAAATCTAAGATTAATAAATTGAGTAGTCATCATATCCCCGACAACTCTGCTGTACTGCTATTCAATGAAATAACCTCAAACTTGTTTTCAAACTCATCAAACTACGCATGTGATAGGTAAATGTACTTGTTGAAACTAATCCGTAGAAAAACCTCAAATTGTTTTCTAACTCATCAACTATGCATGTGACAGTAAATATCTAAATGTACTCATTGACACTAATCCATGGAAAAAAGTTGACAGTGTCATCTGGAATCATACCAAGACATTACTAATGCATGCCTCACATTTAGAAAACTCTATTGTTAATGATTTTCTGCCAATAAAAGTAAATAAAAGCATTCGGTGGTAGTTGGCCTCTCCCTACCAACCTTGTCAGCTCTGATAGCTTGTCACTCATGACAAATGCTGAAGGTTTTAGTGCCAAATGTAATATGACTTAAAAGTTCAAGAGAAAACAAATTTGGTTAACTCGTAACAGGGTGAACCAACAATTTGAATGATGAATGTACTTGTTTATTAAAATAAAACACATAAACTATTTAAGTTCATGCAATAAAACACCTAAATTTGGTAAAGGATGCCCCATGATAGTAAAGCTTTCATGAAACTATACCTACCGCAACTACTTCTATAATTCATACCGACTTCACTTTTGGTGTATAATAATTTCAACTATTATTTTCTAGCATGGAAGAATCTATATATTGTTCAACAAAGTAATTTGTCCAACATAATTCTTAACTACTTTCAGAATGGATTAGTAACTGTTGAAATCTATTGAATACTAGCTCACAAATTGCATAAGATAAGTTCAAGAACATTAGTTAAAAAATTGCATAAGATAACCAAAAATGGACGTTCTATCACCACTTATGACTACCACCACCAGATTTCTTATACTATAATAATACCCAAAAAAATTAGACAATAAATGAAAATGACACATCTGTGGGTCAATACCAGAAAGAAAGAAGTTGATGACCAATGATGAACAAGTAAGATAAGAAAAATTCTTGTAATGAAGATGCAAGTTTGGGATAATGAAAATTGACAGGGAAGCCCTTGTACTTCAGTGTTTTACAAAAGAAGAGTGCAGAAGTTCTAAAGCAACTGACAGCTCATTACTTTGTAACAATTACAACTAATAACTGTATCTGTCGCCAAATTGAAAATACAGGTATGAAAAATAACATTATCACAAGACAAAGCAGAAGCACGAAAAGGTAAAGCACTTGCGTCTTTGTGAAAGATGCAGCTCGCCTCTCCAACCCATGTCCTAATATGCTTCCTGATCTCACAAGTGCCTAACGTGACATGACTGATGATGCTACATCACTGATGGTGCAAGAAAGTATCCACACCAACTAACTAAAACTTAAGCACAAATCCAAACAAGGTCTAATTGCATGCTTCCCATGGTCCAAGGCAGCTCGGTGAACTCAATTATCAACAAACAGAAGCTTATTTGGAACACAAATGCAGCATTTCCATGTAAACATTGGACTAACAGTGCTAGAATTGTCCTTGTTGGAACGCATTACATCCAGTTGATTTGATCATGAAAGTAACCCCCCACCAACAAAGAAATCTTGAATGCAACGATTGAGGTCAAAAGGCAGGACAAGTATAGGAGCCTTCCCTATCAGCTCACATCAAAATAAAAGAAAAGGTGTGATGTATGGAAGTAGGAGAGATTCCCTGGTATGCTAGGCATGTATATTTGTTAGGTAAGCAGTACGACAATTGCCCATGCCTGAGAATTTCGTAGGCCTTCAGGCATAATCTGTGCATCCCAAACTACTAATTACAGAGATGAGCACATAATTAATGTGTGAACCAGAGGACTAGAAAGCGGAATAGCGGGCTGATGATGTGCACGAAACGTGTGACGGCGTCGGCGTGACGCTGAACTTATAACCCATGGGCACGAGGTTGGCTTACAGTAGCGCCAGTTTTCACAACAGTTTTCTGATCAACAAAACCGTACCAGTTTAACAGTCGCACAGACTCACAGAGCATATTTCGGTTAACCTAGCACTGACTCAGCAATTTAAGCATAATTTTCAAAGTGGAATTTGTCCGGTTAATTACCCTCCCGTCTTATCTGACATTGATATGGGTCTTCCAAGGATTTTTAAGGGACCAAAGAACAGTACGCCAATCACTCTTCAAGTTGCTGAGTGTACTTGGTTTAGCAGTAAGAGAAGCAACTAGATTGTAGTGTGACAACTTGTGGCCACCGGAATTGCGCGAGAACAGAGCACATAATTGGTAAATTCCACCAAGATATAGCAGGGGACCATGAGATAAGTAAGAAACCAAGAGTACAAGCTCACCGTGCAGGAGTGCTCCAATCACATCATCCACGGTCACATTGAGCGCCTTGAGCAAGATCGCGACGTTCTGCAGCCGCTTCGTGTCGAGCAACCGGCTCTCCTGCTTCCCGGGGCCTCCCCTCTTCGCCGCCTGATCGGAATTCCCCGCGCCGCCGCTTTTTAGGAACAAGCTCTCCATCGCCGCCTCATCCACGCTGCAAACATACACCGCACGATTGACAACAGCTCGGTAGAAACAACGAGGTGAGGTAATGTGGAAAGAAGAAGGGGAGAGGGGCGCACTGGAATGAGTCGGAGTTCTTGACCTGGTCCCAGACGGTGGTGCGGCCGGAGATGGCCCGGAGCTTGTCCCAGTGCAGCGGCTTCAGGCCCGGTAGCTTCGGCGGCCGCGTGCTCCCGCCTAGGCCGTCGGATATCTCCCCTCCCCTGTCTTGAACAGAGGGTTCAGGGGAACTGGTTAGAGCTAAATTGGCCAGGGCGGCGGGGGGAGGCGACTCAGAGGGCAGCGGCCGAAGCAGTCTCTGCCTCGGCAACGGCGGGGGCGGGGGCGGGCGAGGAGGTCGTAGGGGATTCGCTTGCGTCGGCGGCGGCGCGGGAGCGGGAGCAGGAGCGGGCGGCGGCACTGTTTGCTCCAGGGTGCTGCGCTGGCTCGTGCTCCGGCTAAATGAGGACTTGGCGGTCTTTGGCGCGGTGTAGTACGTGGCCTGATCCTCCTCGTCGGAGGAATCCCCCGTCGTGGTCAGCGGCGGAGTGACCGCCGGCGGGGGCGGGGGCCGTGGGGCCGTCCACTTCAGCGGTGGCAGCGGGCGGAGGTCAGGGCTCGGCTGCTTCAGCAGCGGGAGCGGGCGGAGTTCCGGGCTCTGCCGCTGCGGGTGCAGCTCCACGAGCGTCGTGAGCGGGTCGAGGTATATCGCGTCCGACGCCGTCGAGCTCGGCGGCGGCGACCTGTGGTTCCGGGAGCTGCTCCCAGCATCGCTTGGGTCTCTCGCGGCCAGTGCCCGCACCGGCTTCGCCGTGGCCCGGTCATCGTCTCCGCCATCCGAGCGGCGGCTCCACAGGAGGAAGCAGGAGTAGGACGCCACCGCGAGCGCGACGAGGCCCGCGGAGAGCGCGATGGCGACGGTGTTGGTGATGCTGGGCGCGGACCGCCCACGGCCGCCCGTGGCCACGTTCGCCGCGGCAGCCGGCGGCGGTGGCACGGCAAAACTGCCGGATACCGGCGGCGGAGGCGACCACTCGATGGGGAAGAACGGCTGGTGGAGTGAGCGCCGACGGAGACCGCCGTCGGCGGCGTCCTCCGCCGCCGCCCACAACAGCAGCAGCTCAGCCAGCACCAGAGCGAGCAGTGTGCTTACAACAACTCGTGTTCTCATGGCACAGCCCTGGAGAATTCCAGCTCTCTTTTTTTTTAAAAAAAAAATCGAAATTCCCTTCGAAAATTTGAAATCTCCGTGTCGTTGCTTCGGATTCTTTTTGTGGCGTGGTTCTTGTTAGGAGAAGGGGAAGGGCAGTGAGGACGCGCGAGTGGCAAACGAGTGTGCTATGCTCCACGCAAAAGAGAGGCCTCCTCGCCCCGAGATCATCACACTGACACGTGGGCTCTAGCATCAAACATGACCCACCAGTCAGCGACTGGTTGGACCGGCGACGCAGGGAACGAAACTGCTCTTCGCCAGGTTCGGAGCGGGGCGAGCCGCCATTTCGGTGTGTTGAATCGGGGCGCCCCGGTGCCCCACGGGCAATAAATGCGGAGCCAATGACGCGCGGGTCCCAGCAGTGCGTGGGCCACGCACGTCAGCATCTGGGCGGCGAGTCGTCGCGGTCGACAGCGTGGCGAGTTATGTCCGTACCAGTAAATGAAGTGGTAGTCCAGAAGGAACCAAACGTGGGAGGCCCAGTGCGAATCCTACAGATGCTGCTGCGCTTCCTTCTCCCACTCGCGCGCTCCCAGCCTCGACGGTTTGACGTCTCAATGCCGAGCCGGGGCCACGGTCAACGGGGCCCATATGGCGGTGAGCGTACCGGATAGGTCGCGGGATGAAATGACGCGAGATGTGTCTCCGCTCCTGCGCACGGTCTTGTCGTCCGCGGTTGATGCACTGTTCGTTCGTGTCAGGGGGGTTTAACTCGTAGGGCGTGTCGGGATCGGGAAGCGGCGCGGCGATGACGTGGCACGCCGCGGCAAATTCGCAGAATTTTACGCGCGGCGCGAGTGAACAGTGCAGAATCCCATCGTGCTTGCTTCATTCCATGGACCATTACGAGCTGAGCAAATCGATCTATTGCCACTAGTAGGTCCATACTGAGCTGCGAGTATCACGTCTCTGAATAAGTAGCAGTGGAGTGACGTACAGTATCATAATAGATGAAACTAAGATTGCCGGTATACTTGGGCAACCTAGAAGGCTTGAGAAACACTCAAATTTTAATTCTTTAATAGGCTAAATTTGTTCATCGAATTAGTTTCGATTTTTAAGATTTATGATTTTTAAATCGTAAAACTATTTGTATTACACTTTTAGTAAATTATATATATATATATATATATTAAATTTATAATGGTATAAAATTATAAAGTTATACGTGTGAAAGATGCACCATTAAAAAAATTTCAGGTGTGTCACTGACGATCATCTCTATGATAACAAGGCAGAAAGGTATGGGTAAGGACTAGAGCTCACACAGGTGGTAGCCAATGATCATTACAACCTCCGTTCCGAGATTCGTATCACCATTTCAGCTTCAGCAAACGCGCGTGCGTGTGCGTGGGAGGGGGGAACACCATAATCGAAACAGAGCTGTCTATCGCTTACAGCAAAAATGAGATGAAATCGTCAGACCGGCGTGACGGGAACCCGTGCCGGAAAAATACAGGAGTCTCCTCCAGTGAAACGTCCGGAAGAAGACGACGACTTGGAAGACACCATGCGTAGCGGAGAAATTTGACCGAAACCTGATCGGTGGAGAAACGGACGAACAGTTTTCTACCCCTGGCGTGTGACCTCAGTACAGATCCAGCGTAGCAGGCGGAAAACGAGACTGCAGCTATTGTCCTTCGATCTGATGTAGTGATCCTAGAGGTGGGCGTCGTGCCGTGCCGGCCCGGCCCATCGTCTTCGGCCGAACCGTCGCCGCCACGACGGCCCATCGCGCTCACCGTACAGGCGCCGCCGGCCCGACTCACTTTTGACGAGCCCAAGTCCGACCCATTTGCGCTTCGTGCCGTGCCGGCCCAAGCCCGACCCATTTTTACTATTGTGACGAACAAAGAAATAAAACAAATCACTACTACTAAACTACCTATTTTAATTACAAAAGACACTAATCACATCAACAAAATGTCAAACATAAATGCAATGCTTGAAGATGCCCTGAATCAACAATATCTGCCAACTTTTAAGCCTTAATCCGTAATTTCGTGCCCGTTCGTGCCGTAGCAAGACGCCAAATCGTCGTCGTCTGCCGTCGTGCACTGGTTCCGGGCAGACGGCTGATTGCGTCAGTCGGCCGCCCGCCTTAAATCCGTGCCGTCAGACTTTGCACCGTACATACCATCGCGCCGGCCTAAAAGCCCGGCCCAATGCCCACCTGTGATCCATATGGCATTTGGTTTGGGCAAAACGTTAATGGTGTCCACATGTACCACGGACAACCTGCTTGCCCAGCTGAAACTTTTCAGGTTTATTCATTCAGCTTTTGACACACGTCCTTTTGTCTGCTTCAGCCTTTCCTTCCAAATCCGTTCTGTATGTGCAGAGCAGGGTTAACCAAACCGAAACCGATGGAAAACCGAAATTGGAAATTCGAAAATATCGAGCCAAAAATCGCTGGAAAATCGTTAGAAACCGAAAAGTTTCAAAACCGAGCATTTGAACAAAAAACATTCAAAACAAATTTAAAAAAAACGAAAACCATTCGGTTTCCACGAAAACCCATCGGTTTTCTCGAAAAACCGATCGGTTTGCTCGAAAAACCGATCGGCGAGTTGAATATTTTGGGCGATCGGTTTTTTGAGCGGTTTTCGTCGGTTTTTTCGAAAAACCGCTCGGTTTTCACCGGTTTTCGATCGGTTTACATCGCATAAATTTTTTCAATTTTTTCAAATTTTTCAAATTATTTTTTTAATTGAATCGGTTTACCGACCGGTTTAGGATTTCGAACCGGCTCGATACGGTCGAAAACCGCGGTTTTCGTCGGTTTTGTGAACCCTGGTGCAGAGCATACGCGACCTCTAAGCAAGCATTATGGCGCCTGAGAAGATCAAAAGACCAGTGTGTTTTAGCCTTTTAGGCGTGTAGCCAGCCGTTCAGGCTTCGATAGCTTCCGTTTGGTGCGTGTGCGTTGCCAGGCGTGTGGGGGGTCCTACTCCAGAATGGAAGTTGCCAGGCGTGTATGTTTGGACTCGGAAGTTACACTGTCAGTCATGCCCCCAATCGATCAGCTCGTAGTACATCAATAGGGACGGATAAAAAAAATAACTAATCGTTACGAATCCATAACACAAACTTGTATCCTGTAATAAAAGAGTCACATGCTTTGAACAAGTATAACAGCAAAGCCTACTATAGGTTAATAATAAGTTAAAAACTAGCTTGTACAATAACTGTTTCTAAAGGTTGTCTCTAGATGTTGTGCAATAATTATATCTTTTCTCTTATACATAAATAACTAACCTATATTCTCATACAAAACTAACTATTGAATAATGTTAGGTCTAAAGGATCTTCGTGCCTTAGATTAAACACTTAGAAGATGCGTCTTAGGGTTACCTTCGGGGTTCGTGCTTGAGGACGCCATCACGGTGACGGAGACGATGGAGAAGTGGAGAACGTCTTGGTGTGGTCTTCCTATGCTCCCGTATGCGAATAGATCGGTCTGTTAAGGTTTGTTAGGGAGAGTGTTTGCCAGAGAACGTTGTACTCACAGGTCCTCATCCCTTCCCTTTTTATAGCACACGAAGCAACAGGGGGCCACAACCATTCGGTTGGTTGCACCCCCCATCAGGGTGCTAGTGCCAGAGATCAACCCAACAAATAAAAGCTAATTTTCTTCTCTCTCCTCTTTTCTCACTCTTTTATATATGACAAAACTGACATGTACAAACTAATCGGTTTACGCGGGCCACAGTGAAAGGCGTGGGTGTCGCCCACTCCGGCCAATACACGGAGACGGTGCTTAACTCGTTGCTTCGATCCTCTTGTTTATGTCGCGGCGCGCGCACAAAGTAGCTAGACCGTGCGGCCACACAGCAAGGGCGCCACACGCCGACGACGCCGAGTGCGCGCGCGCGATGCGGTTGGTGGAAGCAGATGGACGGCAGGGGTGGATGGCGATCGTTTCGTTTAGTCTCGCGCTCGTGCCAGGGTTCATGCGTAAGCCACACGCAAACCTGGCTTTCGTCAGCTTCTGTGTTATAGACTCGGTGGTTAGTGGAGGGCCGCGTTTTTGGTCCATACATGCGGACAGCTTTTGGAAGTTTCTGTTTAAAAAGGGTAATGATTTTAAATAGTTTTTTCTACGATCGGAAGTTGCCCTCTGTATAGAATCAGAATCTGTACGGATCCTGATTCTGCCGATCCGGTTTGGAACCTCAACGCGCAGTCAGCCAGATTCTCTCACAATCAAAAACAGCTTCTTCTGTAATTCAGAATCTTATAATCAGAAATAGTTTCTTTTATAATCCAGAATCTCGCGACCACAAGTTGCCCCGAAGGAGAATCCATGCTGTGCTAGATCTGCGCTCTGCCTTGGATGGAACCTAGGATGCGTTGCCTTTAGGTGCACGCCAACCGTCGGTACCTACATGTGGCTGGACAGGTTACATTCGTCGACATGGTTTGGTGGCGACAGAAATACCCCTAAAAAGTCATGTTCTTGGAGTTATGCTTTGTTTGGCATCGATTCCCTGGTTTAGCCGTCTAGCTTACATGCTCGACGTGGCTGAAAAACACAGAGAGCGAAAGCATAGGTGGCACTGGCATGCATGTATGTACTCACGCGCAAGCAGCAGTGCAGTTAGAACTTAACCCGTGCCGGAAATATAGGATAGGAGCTGTCTCCTTCGGTGAAACGTCAGGAGAAGACGACGACTTTTTAAGGCACCATAATGCTGCCTGAGAGGCAACTGCTATCTGTCATCAATAAGAGTTCTACGGTTGCGGAGAAAAATTCAGACAGCAACCAAATTGGGACAACAAAATGGCAAACCTGAGTTAATTAAGGTTCCGGCGACGGCGAGCAACGACTGACGGAGTAATCCATACGGCCAAACCGTTGATGATTCACATGTACGACGAACAACCTGCTTGCCAAGCCAGAAACTTTCCAGGTTTATTCATTCAGCTTTTGACACACACACACACACTACACACACCATTTTGTCTGCTTCAGCCTTCCCTTCCGATTCCTTTCTTTCTGTGTGTGCAAAAGCATACACGCCGGCTCTAAGCAATGGTGCATGAAAAGACCATTGTGGTGTAGGCGTGTAGCTAGCTGTTCAGGCAGGTGGCAAGTACTGCAGCCGAAAAAATACCGGCGCGTGATAGGACACGGTACTTTACTATGAGCCAGGTAAAAAAAAGGCTATTTCGCAACGGAGTGTGCAATGCACTCGAAATTCGAGCTAAAACTGTGAAAACTGACTCTCAAAGCGGCTCGAAAATAAAAAACCGATCGGCGATTCAAATTTGAATTCAAAAAAATTTAAAAAATTTGTAGTAATTTATCTAAAAGCTCCCTAAAATCAGTATTATATTTTTTTAACTTCTTGGATGAAAACGAGTTCAAAATTCGAATTTATTAGCTAGTTTTGCTCCAAAACCAAATTTGGAAATTTGGAAAAATAGAAAAGTCATTGTCACTCAGATCGTCATATCCAGTCCATATCTTGAGTCAGTTCGTTTCTGTTCCCACTCAGCTCCACTATAGTCATCTTCGTCATGTTCTACGATATCTTCGTAGAACTATTTCTCGTCGTATTTTCTTTCTACGCTCCAGCTCTTTACAGCTCCATGCATAGTCTGATGCTACTTGGGCTAGTGTTACTTTGATCGTCGATCTCTTTCTGCTTACTGTGTTTTTCTTGGTGGTTCTCTCATTGCTTGGAAAACTAAGAAGCAGACAACAGTTTCTCGTTCGAGTACTGAGGTTGAGTTACAAACTATGGCTCTTTTGACAGCAGAGGTTGCTTGGCTACGGTGGTTACTTGAAGATTTTGGTGTTTCTGTTTCTACACCGACTCCTCTTTTATCTGATAGTACGGGAGCTCTTAGCATTGCTCGAGATCCAGTGAAGCATTAGCTCACAAAGCATATTGGTGTTGATGCTTCTTATATACGATCACAGGTACAAGATCAGGTTATGGCTTTTCAGTATGTGTTTTCAGAATTTCAGTTAGCAGATTTCTTCACAAACTAGAACTCATCATAACTTTTATCTCTCCAAACTCAGTGTTGTAGATCCACCATGAGTTTAGGTGGAGGGGGGGGGGGTGTTAGACAATATCCTAGTTACCTAATATAGGAGGTTGCTATTGCCTTGTATGGATATTAGGCTTTCCTTCTGTACCCTCTTGTACATGTATATATACTGACTTATTGGCCACATGTTGAATATAAGTGCTATTCATAGCAGCCTTGTCGAAGCATAACGTATATCTCAGCTTGTGTGTGATAACGTATATCTCAGCTTGTGTGTCATCTGCGTACGGATAGTCCATTTGTCCCGGAAAAAGGAGTACCAAGGTTCCATTGCTGAAAGGTGAACAGAAGTAATCCAGATGTAAGCTGAGATATACAGGAATGTTCTTCTCATCAGTATGCATGATATTCTTTAATAAAAAGTTGACACTCCAAACGAGCAGTTCTGATGATAAGCAAAAACAGATCTTTTTCCCCTGTAAAATGAAGCACACAATAGCAGTTGTACCTTTTGTTTTTCAAGAATCATACTGGTGGGGATGAGCTCAATGCTGATGTGATGTGTCCCCCAGTCCCCCAGGCATTTGCTCTTATCTGTCCCCGCTGTTGATTGAGCTCCTAGATCCTTCATCATTTAGGCGCTCAGTAGAACATCTCATGGCAGTATGGCACCTAAATTTGGCAGGCCATTAAGATCTTAACCAAACATAAAAATGCTAGCCTTAGTGTGAAAATTCGCTGCGCCTTCACAAACGTGATCTGGTCTAAACTGGATATGGATTCGTGCCAGATGATCATTGACAGCGCTGTGGCCCCAACATACGTAGTAACATTTAGCACATCAATCTGTTAGCTATTTATGAAAAAAATGGACTGATCGATCAACCATAAGATCGTAGTTGACAGATCTCCCATGAAAAGCCAAGTTTCTCTGCCAGCAAACCTGAATTGGTCCATACCCCTGAATTCCAGTTGAAGGCCTCTTGTTTAATTACAACCAAGATGCCTGGTAAAATAAAGTTGAGACAGGGACCTGGAGGACATCTGTTAGAAGATGTGCTACTATGACAACAAAAAGTATTTTCACCAATAATTACCACACGAACATTCTCCATCCTTGAAATGATGAAACCGCCTAACATCCCTAACAACAATCTCTCTTCCGACAGCCCTTGACATGAACATCATTGCAGTATGACAGTCGCCACATATTCTCAAGTTCTTAAGAACCGTAACTGTAGCTCCGGGAGGCAATTTTAGAAGTCCAAAACCAACTGCCAACTTCTCACTATGCGCAAATAATACATATTCCTTTTGATAGTGCGCCATATCATGTAGAACAAACTTTGTATCAGGAACATATCCCAGCTTTCTCATCTTAGCAACAACTATTTCGAGGAATTGGTAGACTTTGTGTGTTTCTGGATGTTTTGTATCAGCGACAAGAAACACATGAATTTTATTTCCAACCTCTATCCAGCTGCACCCAGGCTCCTTCTTCACCCCACGATCACGCATCAGCTTCCTTACTCTTGCAGCATCTACCCAACGACCAGCAGCTGAATATGTGTTGGACAGTAGGATGTATGTGCCATCATGTTGTGGTATCATCTTAAATAGCTGATCTGCTGCATAAGCACCAAGCTCCGTATCTCCATTAGTCCGACAGCCAGAGAGAATTGCCTCCCAAATGGATGGGGTAGGCTCAATAGGCATTGTCTTGATTAAATCTCTAGCTTCTCCAATTCTTCCAGCTCGACCAAGCAAATCTATCAGCCGTGCATAGTGATCTTCTCCAGGGTTGATGCCAAAGTCCTTCATGGACTCAAAATACTGAAAGCCTTCATCTACCAAACCAGCATGATTGCATGCTGTCAAAATTGTGAGGAAGGAAATCCGATCAGGATCTAGGCCTTCAGCAACCATCTGGTCAAAGAGCTCAAGTGCCTCTCTACCGTGTCCATGCTGCCCAAGAGCTGAAATCATGGCGTTCCATGAGACAGAGTCAACATTGGGCATCACAAGGAACACAAGATGAGCATCCTTCACAGCGCCACATTTAGCATACATAGTTAGAAGTGCATTTCCTGCAGAATTGCTTGCCTCAAAACCACACTTCAACAGATGCGCATGGAGCTGCTTTCCATGCTTCAGCGCCCCAAGTTCACCACACGCAGCTATTGCACCAGCATAGGTGTAATCGCATGGCTTGACATCCTCAGCCCTCATCTGGTTAAACAGCTTCAGAGCATCTTCTGACAGCCCTCCATGGACATATCCTGAGATCATCACCATCCATGACAAGTCATTTTTATATGGCATCTCCTTAAATACTTCAGCTGCATTGTCCAAAGAACCGCTCTCAACATACCCTGACAAAATGGTATTCCAAGAAACAACATCCTTCAGTTTCATACTGGAGAATATCCTTTGCGCCACAGCAAACTTCCCACCCTTCGAATATAAGGTCACCAACGCATTGTTAACAGGCAAAGCTGCCTCAGGAACAAAATCTGGCTGCAACCGAATGATCTGCCCATGGACGGATTTCCCATGCACAAAGAACCCAGAATTTGCACATGCACTCAGGACGCTAGTAAATGTGAACTCATCAAGCGGCACCCTTTTCAACACCATCCTCCTGAACAGCTCGAACGCCTCTACACACATTCCCGATTGCACATACCCTGAAATCATCGCATTCCACACGACATCGATCTTTCCATCTACCTCCTCAAAAACTGATCTAGCAGCATCAACAACGCCTCTCCTGACATATCCCACGACCATAGTGGTCCATGTGAGCTCATCCTTATTAGCCATTTCGTCAAGCACCTTCCGTGCGTCCAGCAACGCCTCAGGCGCATCACATTTCATGTACAGTGCAATGAGTGCGTTAGACACCGACAAGACAGCCCCGGCGCCGGACTTGAACACGGTGCAGTGCAGCTGCGTGCAGTGCAATGCGGCGAGGTTGTGCATCTGGCCGACGGCGCTCAGGAGCGCGGTGCAGGAGTAGTCGTCGGGGCGAAGGGAGCCGGAGCCGAGCAGGGAGCGGAACATGGAGACCGCGGGCGCGGCGAGGGACGCGCGTGCGAACGCAGAGATCATGGCGTTGTGGAGCACGGTGTCGCGGCGTGCGAGCGGGACGGAGTCGAAGAAGGAGACGGCGTCGGGGAGCCGGCCGGCTGCGGCGTAGGCGGCGACGAGGGAGGTGGCGGCAACGGGGCCAGGGTCGGAGCGGAAGAGGAGCGCGGGTGTGGTGAGGTCGGGGGAGAGGGTGTAGAGGTGGAGGAGGCGGAGGGAGAGGTGGGTGTGGGACGGGGCGTGGAGGAGCGCGGCGGTGAGTAGGCGGGCATGAAGGCAGCGGAGGGCGCGGAGGAAGTAGGAGGGGGAGGCCGGGACCGGGGAGTGGCGCGCGGCGAGGTGCCGGAGGAGGAGCGAGCATTGGTGGGGGAGCGACGCGACGGCGGATGGCGGCGGCGGCGGAGGCGGCATCGCGCGTTTGGCGTGGACGCGTGTTTAGGCAGTTTGGGCGCGCACCGCGCGGCCCATGGTTCAAGTGGGCATGGTTTGATGGAACACGACGACTTGGACGGTTTCCAGCCGCTCGGGACTCGCTGAGCTTAAGGTTTGAAATTTCGGTCTGATCATATCTTCGAGGCGATCGAAATCCGAATAAAATTCAGAAATTTTGGGTAAATTTTGGACGAAATCTAAAAAGAAAAATTTAAATTCGGTCTTTTTCAACTGAGAAATACGAGATTTCGAGTAAACACAGCGAAATTTTGGGTCAAAGCATAGAGATTTCGGTCCAAATATCCGAAATCTCAGTGAAAATTAAATGACCTAAAGATAGTTGAAAACCAAAAAATTTGAAAAAAAATTCGGTTGATTCTTATGTATTAATAATATTATCATAAAATTTTGAAATGATGATCAAGCTTGTGGAATTATAAACAATTGTGCAAGTGGTAATGTCGTGATAAAAGCCTTAGGTAAATTCTGTTTTTATTTTTTTCAAATATAACAAATGAATTTTAAGTCATTTAGAAAATTTTCTATATATTCCTATGTATTATAATGCAATATACGAAATATTTGAATAGAAAAGATAAAGTTAGAAATTTCGACAGCATTTTGATTGATTTTTGAACATATAGCAATTGGCAACAATCAATATAGCAAGAATCAATTTGGTATGCCACCATCTTCATCGAGCGGTACATCTTAACTGGGTCGTGTGCCCCACCAATGGCGGATTCAACGGGTGGCTCCATTAGACTGGAGCCTACCCTCCACGCAGAACCCACCCCCACCCCCCGGGCACCGTCAGCCTGCCCTTCACCCAAGTTCACCATAGCCTTTAGGAAGCAATGACAAACTGAAAAGAAGTGGACCTTTGCTAGTTGCTACCCTTTGCTGCCAAAGCCCACAAGCCCAAGTGCCCAACAACCGCTAAGAAGCCCAAAGATCCAATCCATCTCCAGATCTCCCCTTCCCCAAATCGTCAACCATATCTTCAAATCAATTAGAACAGATCTATAGAGAGAGGAGAACCTAGTACCTAGAGGGTGGCGACGACGGTTTGCGCGAGGCTGTGAGGACTGAGGAGGCATGAGCA
Organism: Rhipidocladum racemiflorum; assembly: GCA_036346355.1. Classification (NCBI taxonomy): domain Eukaryota; kingdom Viridiplantae; phylum Streptophyta; class Magnoliopsida; order Poales; family Poaceae; genus Rhipidocladum; species Rhipidocladum racemiflorum. The sequence continues at coordinate 7,885,503 of CM070581.1, forward strand.
CGACGATGAGCCGTCGACGCCGAGGGCGGACTGGCCAAGCCACAGTTTGCGTGAGGCTCTGGATCTCATCGTAGGAGCCCAGCACCGGCAGTTATCGGCGTCTTGCCATCTTTCTCGGTGTCAAAGACTGGAGAACGAGCAGGGGCGGAGCCCAGTAGGCCCACCGGGCGTCACAGGACACAGGGTCCAAAAAAAATTTTAGTGAGGATGAATTAGTATGGCCCATGGGTGAACCCTCCTGCCAAAAATAAGTGAACCCATGAAGGCCTGGGCCGAGTAGCCCGTTTGCAAGTAGAATGGGAAGCTGGACAGTCGGACTTATCGCATTGAGACGTCACGGCTGCTGCGGCTGCACGCCTGCACTGACGCCGCCGCAACGAGCCAACTGTTAGACAACCTCGCTATCGAATAGTCCGGGGTTGCCTAATAGATCTAAACTGGAGAATAGACAGGGAGAAAGAGAGACACAATATGAGGAGGAACGGGTCTGCTTTATTATTCTGTATGCTTGTGTACAATGGGGTGACCCCCTGCCTCCTATATATAGCGGTTCTGCTTAGAGATAAGGAAGAGTCCATATCGGATACGAATCCGGTTTCCTAACACTCCCCCTTGGACTCTTCACTGCGAGATGCATATGCCTCATTAAAACTCCATAAAAACCCAGTGGGAAAAATAATTGGAGAAAGAGTACATAGCACACGCTGTCGTGTTGCACGGATTGCCTCATCAAAAACCTTATGTAAGAAAACTTCAATGAAAAACTTACTTAAGGAAAAGAGTACAATCCACCCAAACTTCAATGTTAATCTTCAAGATTTACGTTGGGTACTCAAACTTCATGTTTGAGATTTATGTAGGAGTATGTGAAAAATCTCCCCCTGAAATCTGCACTTCTCTAAGCCTCATCATCCCGATTCCTCTAATACATCTTTCAAAGGAAGATGCCGGGAGTGACTTAGTGAATAAATCTGCGAGATTTTCACATGACTTAGTATGCAGTATCTTTATCTCGTTCATCTTATGCATTTCATGAGCATAAAAGAACTTGGGGTTGATATGCTTTGTAAGGTTACTCTTCACATATCCCATTTGTACTTGTGCAACACAAGCTGCATTATCTTCATAGATAATAGTGGGGGTTTGTTCCATGTCTCGCACCACATGACTTCTGGATGTGGTGAACCATTCTTCGAAGCCATGCACATTCCCGAGAGGCTTCATACAATGCAATGATTTCTGAGTGGTTAGTCGACGTAAAGACAAGAGTCTGCTTAGACGACTTCCAAGAAATTGCCGCTCCACCGCAAAGGAAAACATACCCGGTTGTGACTTGCCAAGATGCGGGTCCGATAGGTACCAAAGATCGGGCGTAGCCAACTAAATTCAATTCATTGTTTCTTCAGAAACAAGCCGAGGTCTTTGCTTCCTTGAAGGTAACGGAAGATGTCCTTCACCCCTTTCCAATGCCTTTTGGTGGGTTCTCAGACTGCATCAGCGCTTAGCAAATTCACTGGCGAACGCAATGTCCGGCCTAGTGCTATTCGCAAGGTACATGAGCGCTCCAATTGCACTCAAGTATGGGAATTCCGCTCCCGTGACTTCCTCCCCTCTTCTTTAGGCCTGCACGGTCTAGGTCTGCTTGGAGTGACCTTCCGACCATTGGGGTCTTTATGGGTATGCCTTTTCAAAGCCAAATCTTTCCAACACTTTCTGCGTGTAGGATGCTTGGTGTACCAAGATTCCGCCTTGGACATGTTCAAGTGCAAGCCTAAATGTAACTTGGTTTTACCCAAGTCTTTCATTTCAAACTCAGATTTCAAGTATGTGCATGCTTCTTCAATTTCCTCATCCGTCCCAATGATGTTCAAGTCATCTACATAGACGGAGATTATACAAAATCCATTCGTGGATCGTTGTATAAATACACATGGACAATCTTCGCTGTTCGTAGCCTTTCTTGCAGAGAAAGTCACTCAAACGATTGTACCACATTCTTCCCGATCGTTTTAGCCCATACAATTGATTTCTCCAATTTCACACTCATATAGGTTTCGCTTGCTCTGTCTTGGTTCGGGATAGGATACCTTCCGGTACTTTCATGTATATCTCCGAATCCAAGTTTCCATACAAATATGCTGTGACAACATCCATTAGCTTCATTCTCAACTTCAAGTTGACTGCCATTGAGATCAAGTATCTAAAGGTAATTCCACCCATAACCGGAGAATAGGTTTCTTCATAATCAACCCCAGGACGTTGAGTGAAACCTTGAGCGACAAGCCTTGCCTTGTACCTTACAACTTCATTGTTTTCGTTTCTCTTGCGAACAAAAACCCATTTGTGACCTACGGGGTTTATATGGGGAGGCGTGCGGCACACAGGCCCAAACACCTCTCTTTTGTTCAGAGAGACTAACTCTGCGGTGATTGCCTTCTTCCAATCTTCCCAATCGAGCCTTTTCTTGCACTCTGCGAGAGATGCGGGCTCGGGATCATGATTAATGATCGTGGCAATCTTCTTTGCAAAGTATGCATCGACATTGGTCGTTGCTTTATTCATTGATTCTCCCGTTATTACAAAGTTTATGGCCATTTCATCATGGGGTGCTTCAGTGCACTTCTACTTGCTCTTCATTGCTATTTCCCATTCCAGGAGCAAGTTCCTTTAGTTTTTCTCCGCCAATGTGTGCGCACACATTATTTCCGGCGGCTTCTTCCAATGGAAGGTTCAGATCTGGAATTGCCTTTTCCACATGCTTCTTTCCAGTGCCAGGTCTCAACTGGCTCCCCTTCTTGCTTTGGGGCACTTTTGTGAGTGGTCGTGGTAAGTCCTCTCGCCCGCTTTCCCCAGACGTCTCCGGTACTTTGGGTTTGAGAAGCCGGATCTCCTGTTCTTTTTCTTTGAGGCCTCTGAACAGGATGAGGATACCTTCGCTTTCTTTGGTATTTCCACCCTCTCTGGTGCATTTCTTGCTGGTACATGCGACTTAACCACGCTCTTGAGATCACAAAAATGATCAGCGGTTCATTTGCTAAATTCTCGCAAATCAATTATCTTCTCGACTTCTTGATTTGCTTCATTAGTGCGAGGATCATGCGCTGGGATCCTGGAATGCCATATTATTTCCGGCATTTTTCATCCAATGGTTGATTCTCTCCCTAATGACGGGAAATGGTCCTCGCCAAAGATGCAATCGGCCGAATCAGGTGTGTGCAAGTCTCCAATCATGGGTTCCAAATACCTGATTATGGATGCACTCTCATAACCAACGATATCCCAGACTTGCGGAGAGGGCCCATTGCAGTCCATTTGTGGGGTGGTATAGGTACATATACCATACAACCAAATTTTCTAAGATGGGAAATCTTCGGGATGACCCCTTGCACTAGTTGCATAGGTGAATGGATGTTGTAGGCCGATGGTCTATAATTGATGAGTGCTGCTGCGTGCAGGACTGTGTGCCCCCAACAAGTGTTGGGCAAGTTACAACTCTGCAAGAGCGGTCTGGCAATGAACTTAATCCTTTTTATTAGTGCTTCAATAGCCCATTTTGGCGTATGGACGTGCGATGCAGAGTGCTCAACAATTATTCCCGTTCTTTGTGCAATAATCATCAAATGCCTTGGAAGTGAATTCACCGGCATTGTCCATTCGAATGGACTTCACGCGATGATCGTGAAAAGCATTCTTAATTCGATGATCTGCGAGATCGCTTTTGCGAATGCATGATTCCTTGTTGACAAAGAAACATGTGTGCGACCATTTCGAGGAAGCATCAATGAGCACCATAAAGTATCGAAACGGCCTCGACAAAGGGCTGAATCGACCGCAAATATCCCCTGAATGCGTTCCAGAATGCAGGATTTCATGTTGCACTTTCATAACAGAGGGTCTAGTTATTAATTTCCCAGTGGCACATGCATGGCACACAAAATCTTCGTGATTCGGGAAATTCTTAACATTAATGCCATGACCTTGTGAGTTGTTAACTATATTTCTCATCAATCTAAGACCAGGATGACCTAATCTACAATGCCATAAAGCACATAATTCAGAGCTTCTAAAGACAGGTCTTCAAAGAAGTATACCTTTGCGTGTGCATTGATTTTCGTGTAGTACAACCTGCATTCATATGAGGGACATTTTTCTAGTACCATCTTTCCATATTCCGCGTGCTTCACAATGCACAAGTGTTCTTTGCCATTTTCTTCATTGGTTTCTACGTGAAACCCATTGGCGCGATATCTTTGAAACTTAAGAGAGTGCGAGTTGATTCAGGGTACAAAGAGGGCTTCTTCAATTACCAAAGTTGTACCCATTGGCAATATAATTGTGGCTCTTCCTGAGCCTATTATATGCGTATCGCTTCCTGCGATAGTTGTAATCCTTCCAGCGTTCTTCGTGATCGTCTGGAAGTATTTCGACTCTCTTAAGATGGTATTTGTTGTGCCACTATCAACAATGCATATTTCCTCCATTGGGCGCTACACGATTTCTAGATGAAAAGAAAAATAATTCTAATCATAAAGTGGCTAAGTAATTCAAAAATTGCTTGTAAATAAAGAATACTGGAATAAAGAATAAATTGCAATTCTATTCATGAGAAAAAGTATGCTCTTCGAGAGCTTACTATTCATTATGCAATCTGATGTCTATGTGAGATAATTCTGACAATTCAGGTCAGTTCTTCAAAAACTCACGTTAGATAATGCCACACCTTTGCACATTCATAAGGTTCTTCCATTAGATTATCAAGTGCAATCTAATAGGAAATGGTCGCTAGATTCAATAAAATGCATAATTGAATTCTTATGAGTTTCCAAAGAAACTAAAAGAAAGCAATAATATCAAGATTCATATATACAAAGATAAATGCAAAATTCATAAGTACAAGATTCATAAGTACGGAATTCATAAATGCAAAATTCATAAGTGCGAGATTCATAAATGCAGGATTCATCAATACAGTATTCATAACTGCAAAATTCATATATACACATATTCATAAATATTCATAAATACGGAGAAAAGAAATCCCACATAAATTAAATGCGGTGTAATGCTAATTACAATTTATGTAACTCTCGTTGGTTGGGAGCGAAAACAGGTAACGAATATCTCCGTCAATTCGACTCTTGGCCAGTCAACCTCGCCCTAGGGCTCACATGAGGGAGGGAGCACTTCCCGTTTCCGGGTGCCAATTAAAGAACCAAGCCTCATGTGTGTTTTCCTAGACACCAATTGTCTCATGTCTGTTTATTCATTACCAAAATCAGATCCCAACCACTCAGTTTCTCATAAAATGCCGTATGAAATATTCTGGAATTTTCCTAGCACTTTTCATATTTTCTGCTAATTTCCAAGCAATTTTCAGAATTACTGTACAACAGAAAATTTTAATTTCAGCAAATATCAACATGACATAATTCATAAATTCATAAATTCGGAAAATAAATTCTCAGGAATTTCCGATATTCTAAACGGGGCAATTATTGCAAAAATTCATGCAAATATTCATAAATTCAGAAAATAAGACTAAGTGCAAATTAAAACATAGCCAATAAATTTTCTGGATTTTTCTAGATATTTTTTCATTTTTTCCTGGTAATTTTCGAGTTTTTCTGGAATTTCTAATCATTTTCTGGAAAGAATAAACAAATAACATAGAAAAACCTGTGGGGGTAAAGGGGTAATTTCCCTTACCCCCGTGCCCGACGCCATTCATTAACCAAGGTTGAACGTGGACTACAAGTCCAAGTAGTAATGGACTCCATGTCTAAATTCAAAGACATATCCAAAGATCAGGGTACTTCATTCACGTGAGTGCGTGTGGCAGAGCAGCCACGGTGCGTGGATTCCAATACCGCGCGCTGAGCGGCGGAAGGCGAGGAGCCGGCTGCAGTAGGAGCCGGCGTGCAGGGCGCGGCGACGGGCCGTGATGCTCGGCGAGGCGGAGGCTATCGCTTCTTCGGCGCAGCCGCACGGCCGAGCCGGCAGCGCTGAGGGCCGGCGCCGCCGGGCGCAACAAGACGAGGCCGTATGGCGATGGCTACGCTGGCCGAGCGACAAGCCGGCGCTGGTCGGGGCGCCGGTGGTAACGCTGGCGCCACCGGCGGCGTGGTTGGTCGCGAAGTCGTTGGTCGGACACAGCGAGGCGGAGCGCACGCGGCGGGGCTTGGCAACTTCGAGGTGCGGGCCGTGCGGGAGACGAGTTGCCGGACGGCGGCGCCAGTTCATGAGGCGTGCCGTGGAGGTTCATGCCAGTGCAAGCCCGTCGGCAATGTTTCTTACGCGGGTCGGCGTCCTCGCGGCTTCGTGCCTCGGGGTTTCAGGCGGCGCGGTGTGGCTTCAAGCCAGCGGTGGCCGACGAGGTAGGGAGACGCGCTGCATGCGCGGTTGGTTGTTGGCGCGGCAAAGCTTCGGCTGCAGGCCATTGAGCAACGCGGCTCTTCGTGGTCGGAGTTGGGCCGACGACTTCTTTGCCGTAGGGTCGAGTGTGGTCGCCGGTGGCTGCTAGGATGGCTACGTGCCACGGCAGCCGAGAAGACGACACTTTGGTGCCAATCCGATGACGGTGGCCGGCGCTTCGTGCGCCGGACGGCTTCGTGCCGGGAAAAGAAGAAGAAAGTATACAGTAGCTCCTTTGTACAGTAGATCCATACCATGATCTATAAATAAATGCATAACGTAGCTTCGTGCTATTGATCTGTAGATCAGATGCATACTCGCAGCTTCGTGCCACGATTAGATGCATGCTAGAAAAAACAAGCGATTAGATTCAATCACTTGATTCTTACCGATTCTCAATCTATTCTTCGGTAGGCTATCGCGTAGGATAGAGTCGCGTAGGACTTTTCTTTCGGCAATCCGAGTGGATGCCGGCTTGATGGCGAGTTGATTGCAGATCGGATCGGGCGATCAATCGCCGGTAGTAGACGTTCGTCGTCGTCGATGATCCTTCGCTTCTTGTCTTTTCTCACCTTTCAATCTTTCTCCGGTAGAGCTTCGTGCTGATAACGTGTTAGACAACCTCGCTATCGAATAGTCCGGGGTTGCCTAATAGATCTAAACTGGAGAATAGACAGGGAGAAAGAGAGACACAATATGAGGAGGAACGGGTCTGCTTTATTATTCTGTATGCTTGTGTACAATGGGGTGACCCCCTGCCTCCTATATATAGCGGTTCTGCTTAGAGATAAGGAAGAGTCCATATCGGATACGAATCCGGTTTCCTAACACCAACGACTCGCGAGTCTTGTGACGATCACGTATTCACGTACTCCATCCATCCACCACTTCTTTGCTATCACGACTGTCAACTGGACGCCGGACGGCCGGACGGCCGGAGTGGCCTATCCGCCTGTGGCCGAACACGACTGGACGCCGGACGTGACGAGCCGACGATCACCATTCACGATTCGCGATTGGTGAATGGTGAGCTCTCCACTGCTTTGTTTGCTATCTGTTGAATTTTGAAAAGCTAGCTTGATGCGTATATTCGTATATTCGCATTGCCGATTTGCGTGTGTTCTGTCCGTTCGGTTCTTGGCCTCTTGGTCTTGGGTCTTGGCTATCAGGCTATGGGCTATGGCGTACATGCACTGATGCACACTGTTCTTGAATCTTGTATTCAGTATTCTTGATCTTGATGTTATACAGTTATAGATGAGAGCAATAACAAATTATTTGTTCACCACTTTACTACTTTACTTACTAGCATATCGTGACATATTACAATTTACACAAATATACCTTAACATGACATACTGTGATATTGATTATTGACATGAATAGTGTAAATGTAATATTATAAGTCTATAATTGATTGAATCTCTTTGAACTTTGATGTTTCTTCCATGCTGTGCAGAGTTGGAAATTTGGAATTGGGCATTTGAGTTATCATCAAGGCGTCGATTGAAGCAGAGGCATAGCCGCATAGCATATCCGTGTATGTAACATTATCGATGAACATTTGCTCTCTTTTTATGACCTAACAACGACATGTATATTTGTAAGTTGTAACTAAGTTGCCATATATTATGCAAATGATAGGTAAACTAATGGAAAATTTTCTCAAAAGGAAAGCTCCAGATAGTGCTACAAATGTTGGGAATTCACGACCTGAAGACATCAATTGGGAAGAGGAAATTAAATTTGATCTAGGTAAAAGGAAAGGGATAGATTGCTATCATCCTGATCACAAAAATACAGTAAGAAGAAAATACTTGGATAATGGGCCTTGTCAACCCCGGACTTATGATTTACAGAAGGTTTAATCCTGAATGGTTTGATGAGTTTGGGAGTTGGCTTGAGTATAGCGAATCCAAAGATAGAGCATACTGCTTTTGTTGTTTCTTATTTAGGGACCGCAACAAGAAGGAAGCTGGGTATGATGCATTTGTTATAAATGGTTGGAATAGCTAGAATAAAAAAGCAAAACTAAAAGAGCATGTAGGAGGTGTCAATAGTGTTCACAACAATGCATTGAAATATTGCACTGATTTGTTAAAAAGAGACCAGCACATTGATGTTGCTATCCACACACAGAGTGAAGCTGCTAAGATTGCTTATTTCGCTCGACTAAGGGCATCAGTTGATGTTGCTCGTCTGTTATTAAAACAAGGATTACCTTTCCGAGGACATGATGAGTCACAGGAGTCCTATAACAAAGGTAACTTCTTAGAAATTCATGAGTGGAAATATAGCAAAGATAAAAATGCCGATGTGAATAGTCTTATGATATCTCCTCCTATTCAAAAGGAAATTTCATTGTTTTGCAAAGGAAGTCAATTCTACGGTAAATTGGACATGATGTATTTTGTTTGCTAGTTGATGAGTCCAGGGATGTCTCAGGTAAAGAGCAGATGGCAATTGTTTTGCGATATGTTGATAGTTGTGGAATTGTGAAAGAGAGGTTTGTTGGTCTAATTCATGTAAAAGAGACCACTTCTTCCTATTTCAAGTCTTCTATTGACTCTCTATTCACAGAATATAAGTTAAGCTTGAAGCAAGTTAGGGGCCAAGGTTATGATGACGCAAGCAATATGCGAGGTGAGTTTAATGGCTTGAAATCATTGATTATGAGAGAAAATAGCACAGCATACTATGTCCATTGTTTTGCTCATCAACTTCAGTTAGTGGTTGTGGCTATTGTAAGAAAGCATAAAGGAATAAGCAATTTCTTTAACATGATCTCTCTCTTGTTGAATGTGGTGGGTGGATCTTCAAAGAGAAAGGATATGGTTCGAGATATCAATCATGAACATGTGCAAAAGGCCTTAGTTGTGGCCTTCTTCAAACTGGGACAGGGTTAAATCAAGAGCAATGCCTTCAAAGGCCTGGAGATACTCCTTGGAGTTCTCATTATAAAACTCTTATAGTTTGGTTGACTTGTTCCCAACAATTGTTAAAGTGCTAGAATTTGTGGAAGAAAAGGATAAGGATAGAACAAATAGAGATCAGGCATTGGGTCTTTTAATATACTTTTAGTCATTTGATTTTGTTTTCTATTTGCATCTAATGTTGACTATCTTGGTAAGCACAAACACTTTGTCATTGGCACTTCAACGAAAAGACCAAGATATTGTGAATGCTATCAAATGTGTTAAATCAACTAGGTTGCATTTGTACAACCTTAGAAGAGAAGGATGGGAATCTGTCCTAGGTGAAGTATATGCCTTTTGTGAGAAATATGACATCCCTAAGTTAGAAATGGAAGAAACTTACATTAATCCAAAGAAGCAACGCCAAAGAACTAGAATTACCAATAAGCATCATTATGAAGTGGATTGTTTCAATGATATTTTTGATTGGTTATGCCAAGAGCTTGACAGTCGTTTCAATGAGACCACATCCAATTTGCTTGTTTGGTCAGCTTCTTTAAGTCCAATAGACTCATTTCATGATTTCAACTTGGAGAATCTGATGAGCTTAGCTAAACTCTATCCAAATGATTTTAATTCTTTGGAATTGAGAGATTTTAGCCATAATTTATGTCTCTACATTGCCGATGTGCGAGCAGATGATAGATTCTCCAACATACAAACTATTTGTCAGGTTTCTCAGAAAATGGTGGAGACAAAGAAACATATATGCTATCCTTTGGTTTATCGACTTTTAAAACTAGTATTGGTATTGCCTGTCGCCACAGCTACCGTTGAGAGATGCTTTTCAGCCATGAGAATAGTAAAAACATATTTGCGTAATCGCATAGGCGATGAGTTCATGAGTGATAGTCTCATTTGTTATGTGGAGAAAGAAGAACTGAAGAAAGTCACCGATGATGCTGTCATTAATCATTTTATGAATTTGAAAGAACGGAAATACTAAAAGGTTATGTATCTATTTTATTTGATATTTTGATTACTCTATCTTTTTTGTTCATAACTTTAATTCATATTGCTCCTTTTTTCAGGCTATTGAAATTGGGTGATATATTTTAGTATTTTACCAATGTCCGCCATCTTTTGCCGATGACTCCACTTATAATTTCTTTCCCTTGCAACAATCATTCACTGCTTTTAGTTGGTTTCTTCATTTTGGTAAGCATTTTTGTATTTGTTGCTACATCTTTATAATTGTACATCTTCATTGGTTTTAATGGTAGTATGATACTAAATTATCGATGCTCACAAATAATTATACATGATATTATATGTATACACATATATACTAGTAAAGTGGTGAACCAGGATAGTTTTTGCTCTAGTTCCGCCGCTGAGAACGAGGACTTGAGGAGGCCGACTGGCCGAGAGATGGAGACTTGCTCGGGCGTGCGACTGGAAGGTAGAGTTTGTGGCCGGTGGCTCTGTGCTCTGTGGAGAAGATGACTCGACGAGAATGATTTGAGTTGAGTCTTTGAGACCAAGGCGAGTAGTAGACTAGTAGTACTAACTACTGAGTACCGATATCTCACAGTTGTGCATGGAGTTGAATTGAACCGGCCAGTACTACACTGCTGCTCACTTAATCAGGAATCAGTTGTGCTGCTGTCGACAGGCACCTGCCGGTTGCTCTGCTACTGAGTTGCCACTTGCCGATAATTCATTTGCTTAGCTCTGTTGAATACTTTTTCAAGTCTCTGATTAGGCGACCAGTGAATAATTGAATAGTGATTAGTCCTGATTAGTGAATAGTACTAAATAGTCAATTTACGATATACTCAATTTACAATTTTAAGTTATATATAGTTGTATACTTGTAACCCATATTTTTGTATTTGTTCGTAGATTTACAACAATGGAAAAACGAACTTTGCGTAACTATTTTACAAGTAATTCAAGTAATACTCATCCAATCGATGAGAACGCAACTCAACCAAAGAGGTTTGGACTAGAATTTAATCCAAACGAAATTATCATCGATTCAGCACGTCGTATGCTAATGAAATTAGATGAAGTGAGGAGGGCATATTTGTCGAATGGTCCAACTCGACCAATTGGGCATGCCTTTCCAAAGACATTAGATGGAAAAATCTGGAGATCCTTTCAAGCACAATGGTTTAATAAGTTTGATTGTTTAGAACATAGCATGGAAAAGGATGCCGTATTTTGTTTCTATTGTTTTCTTTTCAAGAAATCGTCACAAACCCATACATTTGGGAATGATGTATTTACAAAAGTTGTGTTTTCATGTTGGAAGACAGCTTTAGATGCTTTCAATAAACATGTTGGTGGTCCAAATAGTTTCCACAATATTGCAAGGGGTGAATGTGAAGACTTCAAAATCAACGGTCAAGTGTATCTAGTAACTGAATACTTACAGTAAGGAGGCCAAAATTGCATACAAAATTCGTTTGACTGCATCTTTAGATTATGCAAGATATCTCATAGCGCAAGGTGAAGCTTTTCGTGGACATGATGAATCATCTACTTCCATTAACAAGGACAATTTCAAAGAGTTATTAGATTGGTACAAATATAAGGAGGAAGTGAAAAAGGTACTTGATACAGCTCCAAGGCATGCAGTTATGATTTCTCCAAATATTCAAAAAGAGCTTTCGAAATGTTGTACACAAGAGGTCACAAAAGTCATTAAGGGTGAGATTGGTGAGAGAATTTTTGCAGTGCTTATTGATGAGTCTCAAGATGTGTCAATAAAGGAACAAATGGCAATTATTGTGTGGTTAGTTGCACATCTTTTTTTAAGTCATACAATTTTATGTATTGTCGTGTTGTTCTAACTTTGCAAAAATTGTGATATGCAGATTTGTCAACAATCAAGGGAAGGTAATGGAAAGGTTTCTTATTAGATTGGTACAAATATAAGGAGGAAGTGAAAAAGGTACTTGATACAGCTCCAAGGCATGCAGTTATGATTTCTCCAAATATTCAAAAAGAGCTTTCGAAATGTTGTACACAAGAGGTCACAAAAGTCATTAAGGGTGAGATTGGTGAGAGAATTTTTGCAGTGCTTATTGATGAGTCTCAAGATGTGTCAATAAAGGAACAAATGGCAATTATTGTGTGGTTAGTTGCACATCTTTTTTTAAGTCATACAATTTTATGTATTGTCGTGTTGTTCTAACTTTGCAAAAATTGTGATATGCAGATTTGTCAACAATCAAGGGAAGGTAATGGAAAGGTTTCTTACTATTAAGCATATCACAAATTATACATCCGCGGTATTGAAGAAATCTTTTGTTGGTGTTCTTGCTCTACATGGCTTACCAATTTCTAGGCTACGCCTACGTGGCCAGGGATATGATGGAGCTTCTAATATGAGAGGTGAATTTAATGGCTTGCAAAAACTTATTCGAGATGAGAATTGATTGGCTTTCTATGTCTACTGTTTTGCCCACCACTTACAGTTAGTGGTTATCACTGTCTCAAGTTGTAGTAGAGCTATTGCAGATTTCTTCAACTATGTTCCCCTGATAGTGACTGCCGTGAGTGCCTCTTGCAAGAGAAAAAAAATTTTGATTGAAAAGCATCACGATGCCTTATTGGAGAAGCTAGAAAATGGTTTGATTTCAGCTGGAACATGATTACATCAAGAAACTTGTCTAACTAGACCTGGAGATACTCGATGGGGTTAACATCTCAAAAACTTGCTTCGTATGTACCAAATGTGGGAGGCAGTGGTGGATGTGCTAGGGCTTATAAGTAACGATACTTGTCAAAACTCAAGTCATGGTGGAGCAGCAGGTTTACTAAAAAGATGGATTGCTTTGAATTTGTTTTCATCTTGCATGTTTTTATAACCTTGTTGAGCATTAAAAATGAGCTATCACTTGCTTTGCAAAGAAAGCATCAAGACATTGTTGAAGCTATAGGATTGATACAAGATGTGAAAGAACGCTTGCAAGATATGAGGGACAATAGGTGGGAGAATCTTGTCCCCGAGATTCGGAAAGGCTAGCAAGGAAATAGGTTACAAATCCTTCAGCTTATTTCTCAGACGTACCCTGCTGCAAGTCTGGTGCTGTTTGAGCTTTGACATTATTCAGGAGTCCTTTGCCAAAGTTTTGTGTCTTCCCTGTTGCATTGCGGGAGGCTTCAGAGTTGTTCACACTTGGACTTGCATTCTACGGCTTCTTGGGGCAATTCCTGGCGAAGTGTCCAATTCCATGGCAGTCGTAACATGTGACTTTGGGCTGAGGTTTTGAATTTTGTTGTGTTGGTCCTTCCTGAGCTACATTGGTGATTGCGCATGGACGCGGTGGCGGCGCGCTGGCCAGCGCGGGGAGAGGAGAGAGAGGAAGCGGGAGGAAGATGATGAAGTCTTTTTTTTTTTTTGCAAAAACCCGGGCGTGACACGTCGATTGGCGATACACTTCGAGAAGCGGGCGGCAGCGGAAGGATGGGGGCTGAGGCAACAGCCGGGCCGACCAAGCAGTAGCCGCAACACTGCGGTCTGCACCATTGCAGCAGCCAGTTAGCCCATTGACCATATCATATAAGTTTTCACATATTTTCTTGTTGAATGTTGAGAATTTGAAATATTGATAAAAGGTGAATTAGTGGGATTAATTAGTTGATTTTGTTGACGTAGAGCTTAAAAAAATTTAAGAGGTATTCTGTAAATCGGAAAGCTTTGTGGGATCGATCCGGAAAGACACAGAAGGCAACTACAACTACAACCTCCAAATCAAAATCGGTACCTGTAGAAAGCAAATTTGTTTTTAATAATTAATTTATGAAAGAACCAAATAATTATAACGGATGATCAATTTTTTTCCTACAAGTTAGTGATGAAGCCATAATATCTCATTTCTAAGCTGTTATGGAGTCTCAAGAGTTAATTTGTATTTTTTTTCTTAATTATATTGAAATTTTCTAAATTATTGTGGCATATTTGCTCTAATATGAACAATTTGTATTTTAATTTTGTTATTGTGAACCTTAAACTTTTATACTGAACAATAGTTTATTAACTCCGTACACCCATCTGAAAATTCCTGATCCGCCACCGAACACCAACCACGTTTGAGATTCGTGCATAGCCAATACAACCTATGTATTCCACATTTCTAAATAGAGAGGGCCGTGCAGCATAGCGGTTCGCTGGAGTAGATGATGATGGTGTATCATGTATGCATGCAACCAAAAAAAGAGAGAGGAGAAGAGCGATAGAAGGAGAAGGACAATTGAGGCAAATCTGTGCTGGTCACGGAGAACAGCAGGATACGGCCGGAGTCAGAGATGATTGCCGTGGTGAATAAAGGCCGAGCAGAAGCCAAATAGCGCAGCAATCGATGAAGTTGACGGAGGAGTCAAACGTGAATCACGAAAGATTCCTAGGAAGAAGTTTGTTAGCGGACGCTGGCCAGAGTGCGCGGCCGCCATTAGCTGTAGAGAGGCGAGAAATCAGAGTCGACGAGAGAGGCGTGCATGCGGAAGCAGGCGGCCATATGCATGCAACCAATAGGTGCATGGACGTAGATGTGAGAAGAAAAGAAAGGAAGAAAAGGGTATAGGCCGTGGGCATGCATTGAGGCATGTTGCTAGTTGGGACTTTTTTTTAATAATATATTTTAAAAATAATTTTACAAGAATAATATGTCGAAAAAAATTACAAAAATACGTCTCTATTGCCATTTCAATTGGCTACAGTTAGAGGTGGAAAAAAAACTCGAAACTCGCGAGTTAAACGAGTTCTCGAAAACTCAGCTCAAACTCGTCTCTTAACGAGCCGAGCCGAGCTGAGATTTAAACTCGTTAAAAAAAAACGAGTTTATCGAGCGAGTTTTTCGAGTAGCTCGTTTAACTCGTTTGACTCATTACTTTCTTACTCAACACTAGCCCTCCGACTCGACCAGGCAACAACCAGACCACTCCCTTCGTCTGAGTCGTCTCCGCTCCGAGCTTTGGCCCTCTCCCTCTGGTTCCAGCGGTCGGCGCCCCGCGGCCGCGCCTCCGCTCCGATCTCCACCCCTCCGGCTTCTCCCTCCTTTTGCATTGAGCTCCACCCCTCCGGTCTCCAGCCCTCCACCCGCCACACCGCCACCTCGACAGCTCGCCTCCAAGCTCCGACTTCTCCCGCCTCCGTTCCGAGCTCCTCCCCTCTGGCCTCCACCAACCTGGCAGCCGCCTCGACTGCTCCCCTCCGAGCCCCCCCCCCCCCTCTAGCCCTCCACCCGCCATATCCAGTCCTCCAGCACCGGTTCAGTCTGCCACCGGTCCAAATCCAGTCCTCCATTGTCGGCCCTCCAGATCCGGCTCCTTTCTTTCTTTCTTTCTTGATTGAGATGTCATCTTTTCTTTCCTTGTTCTATGGATTACAACCACTGGGCTAGGCATCTAATTTTGTGGTGTTGATATGTAGGGGAGAAGGTGGCCAACGAGAAGCAGGACAAGAAGCTGCAAGCCAAGAAATCCAAGATGAAGGTAACAATTACACTATTCCTAATTCCCTTAACAACAATGCCTTGCAACCTTCCCACAGTTTCTCCCTATAAAGTACTAGTTCCTTCGCTTAATGAATTAGCCCACAAGCAAGGATGCTCAACTCCTGATTAGTGAAATTAACTTATTGATTGGTACTACAATACTACTGATGCCTTTGCCTGTTAAATTTAGTTACTAGATTTTACCACCACTTCACCAGGACCCGAATTCATGATTGACTGGAGTTAGAAAAGAAGCATGTTAGGGCCTTTTATGCTTAGTAAGAGGCTACTTGTTGGATTCTGTTAGAAACAGGCTGTGGTTATTCGCTCAACAAGCTTTATTTTATGCATTACGTCTAGAACAACTTTTGATTAAACACACACTGTAATCAGCCTGTAGTCTAGGGGTACAAAAAAAAGGGTTTAAGCAAGGGTTAATCCATGGCGAGACCAGGGGGCTTAGGGACACAACCAATTAGCAATCTATGGATGACTTCTCTTTTTCAACTAGAAAAGCAACTGGATGACTCCTCTTTCCAAACGGTTAGTACAACAGTTCCTTTCTCATGAGGTTGCCGGAAATGATATCTAGTTTGTCAAATTTTGTCACCCAGGCTGTCCCTTTCTTTGAATGGCATGGTGCTTTTACAGAGCTGACATTTTCCTTTTTCTTCCTGAATTCGCCACCTGCGCAAACATAATTTTTGTCCTTGGATTTACCCTAATGAATAGGCATCCGGCTTTTTTAAAGCCCTGAGCTGTTCTAGTACTCTTATTGCGACTATACTGTGGATGTTTGATGAACATCTCATGCTCACTGGTCATTAGTCAGCATCTGGAATTGAATACAGTTGCTTTATTTCAATTTCAATTTTCATTTCACCCAAGAATACTGTTAATGCTATATAGCACATTCACATTTCAATACTATCTCCTTAAATGTCAAATTGAATTCATTTCAGATAGGAATACTATTAATGCTATATAGTACATTCACATTTCCATTTTGTTCACAACATCAAACACTCCTAAATCTGTTATTTCAATTCAATCCATGTTGTATTTATTTCCATGCTCTAGTGCTCACATTTATAACGACTTTAACGAGCCAACTCGAGTTGTTAACGAGTCGAGCCAAGTTAAGGTTTTAGCTTGTTAAGATAACAAGTCGAGTCGAGCTAACTCGTTATCTTAACAAGTTTGACCGAGCCAAGTCGAGTTGACTCGTTATCCACCCCAAGCTACAGTCTATGTTACCATTTCAAAAATACGCCTCTGTCGCCATTTCAATTGGCTACACGTAGAACTGAATACTGGAAATTCAATTTATAGATCAAGTATGTCCCCAGTATTGCAAAGCATCGTAATAAGAGAGCACAACAGACTCCAAACTATGTGCCTGTATCAGTTCACACAGATAAAAGTCCAGCTAAAAGGGGGAACAGCCTACGGGATGAGGTTTCGTATCCCTGTCCTTGTTACTCGTTCAAGATAGCTGCGTTCTTCCTCTCCTGAAGTTAATGCAGAACAACAAAGATATTGTCAGTCAATGCTTCGTTGCCGGCACTAGTAAAAAGAGAAGAAAAGCGTTGCTAAAATCAGCCAAGGGAATGCCCAAAGCTACGCCAAAAGAAATACGCATCACTAGAGAGTTCAGCAAATTCCAGTTACGAGTTCCTATGTTAGCATGGTATACCACAATAATCATCTTAATGTGGTAATCGATACATGCTCCTGTTGAATTTAATATCTCTAATTAAGCAAAACTGAAGAAAAACACGGTAGAGGACACAAAATGGGTATACATAACAGGGCAAGTGTTGCACAGAAAGTAGAGTTCAGATCACCTGGGCTAAGCGACGATCCTTGTTCAGCTTTAGAGCTCTTCCTTTCTCTTCTCCAGACCTAAAGATTTTCTGCAAGTGTTTTTGGGTTGTTTATGATCAGAAATCCATAAGTAGACGAGAAATGCACAAACAAAATTAATAACGAACTCAGAGAAGTCGAATCAAACAGAAAGTAGAACAAATAAGCAAGATCATTCATGGAGGATTGTGAAAAGGAGTGGATTTTGAATGGTTGAGGTTAACAAATAGACAAAATCACGCAGGTTGTTGATATTAACATTTACAAGAAAAGGAATTTTTACCCATAGTGAGGAGGCAAAGATAATAAAGCTCAAAACAATACAGTTTAGTCCACGACTGGGATCATGCACAAAAAGGCTAAACACAGTTATTTCTTGTTCCAGTACAGAGGGTTCTTATTTTACACCTTGTCATATTCTAAATAGGTATCTGCAAGCCTAAACCCTAAGACAACCACCATAAATCTTCTTTCCTTTTATCGAACATACTCACTTGCCTTTTTTTTGGTCTTCGTTATTGGCCTCTCTACTTTAGTCAGAGCTTTTGGGAATCATGTAATAGGTCAGCAGTTGAAGAACCCTAGAGGTTATAGACTTTATTCTTACTGGTGTGGGTTGTGTACATTCACACCACTCATAAATATTCCCCCAAGCCAAATCAAATCCTCTTTGTTTATAGCTTCCTCTATAATAATCATTATTACAAATTAAGGGTATCTATCATCTCGTCTTCTTACCTTATCAGTGGATGACAGGGTTTCTGCTGTGTCAGTCTTAATGTCAAAGACATCTTGAAGAAGTCCATTTTCCTGTATAGAAAAACAACACTTAACATTCGTCACTTCAGCAAACAAATTAACATAGCGGAAAAATGTATCACTCTGAAAACAGCAACCTGCACATGCTTCAGAAAGCCTCTCCCAAGAAACCGCTTCAAGAAGTTTAACTGATCATCAAGGGAAAATTAGCTCAAAACATGTGAAAATGCATCAATTCAGTAACCAATGAACCATGAAAGAAAAAAGCAAACACCTGAATCAATTCAGACCATGATGAAACCATTAAAACGTCACGCTTTCCTGCAATCTTAACCGATTCTTCAGGGCACTCACCATACTACAAAAAAAAATTCATTATCAATGACAGATAAGCAGAACAAAAATATTTGACGATTCAACAATAACGGGAATGAACCAAACCTTAACAAAATCCAAGATTCTTTGAAACAAATCTCTTTGGTCAGAAAGGTTTTTCTTATCTGCACCTTTCCCCCCAGCCTCCACAGAGAGATTAGAGGCAAGACCTGATATTTTGGCTTTCAATGCTTGCATATCCAAGAAAAGTTTGCTCTTAGAACCACCGGTTGCTCCGGTGTCAACATCAGCGCCTTCATAAGAGGAAACATCAAGCAGATTTAACTCAAAGCACAAAGCTAATGCTTCACCAGCAGCCATTCGAACAGCACGATCCTCTGCTCCTAGAAGAGTTGAGAGAAATGCGACCGACCTAGCAAAGAGAAGAAAGATAAATAAGTAATTTCATGAGTATGAATAGCTTAGCATCACTCACTCACACGCACGAGAGAGAGAGAGAGAGAGAGAGAGAGAGAGAGAGAGAGAGAGAGAGAGAGAGAAGGGGGGAAGGGGGGCACTGACTCTTTCCAACTGTCAGTATTTATCCTCCATGAACCAATAGTTGTTAGCAGAAATGTCCATGCAGATATAGCAGCTGCTAACACAGGTGGTTTTGGTTTCCGGACAGTTCCCACCTACATAAAGTCAGAACTCACAAAATGAATTTCGGTCATCCTAGAAAATTGGATGCAGCTCCTTGTTCAAGCACTAGTTCGTCAAATATGGTTATAATCAATGGTGCTTATACGTACATTTGAGCCTGATTTCGGATGAATCACATCCCACATGGCTTTCAAAGATAACTCTGTTTCAGCCAGATCAGTTGCACCAACAAATGTGACAACAGCCAAGCAATCAAGAGCCTACAACAGGTCAATTTAGATTTTACTGAAAGTGCAAATAAAGTATGGATGACAAAAGATCAAGAGAAAATTCTACATACAGAAATCATCTTTGAAGCATCGGACCAAGTGTGAAGTATCCTAGAAAGTTGTGGATGTGACTCCACCATTATTTCATGCGAGCTACTCCCAGCACCAAGTGTAATAGCTAATAACCCTGCAAGTCCAAAAAACAGCCAAAAACAATGTAAGAAAACAACAGTAATTGTATTGAACTGCAAACGAGTATGAATAAGACAGGAGACAAAACCAATGGCACGGGATGCCAAGCAAGCCTCCTTAGTAGATCCTTTCTTCATCGAATTGTTGAATTGACTCAGCAGAGTGGCATATCTTCAAAAGAGAAAAGGAAAATTGATAATGTATTGAACAGAGTGGATTTGGCCAAAATATATATTTACTTAAAAGTGAGCTACCATGATAACACATAATGCAACAAGCCAGGGCTTGGTGATCAAATTTTGAGTTTGAGATGGAAAGTTTTTTGCGTTTACGAAATTGAAAATATGTAATATGTGTATAGTTGGTTAAATTACTACTATCTTCACATGCAACCATTAAGACTGACTACTTGAATGTTGTAACCTACTTGTTCTCTACAAGACCATGAAGAATAAAACCCTCAAAAGCATCAACCAGTGCAGCCAACGCCGCCTCTCTTGTAGACCCCCTGCTCCAATACAAAAGGTAATATACTAAGTACAATAAAATATCAAACAAGTATGATTATTTCTACATCCTATATGATGGTGCTACACACTATCGTGCAGCAAATTTAACGAACAGAATTCAACATTCACATCAGCAATAGAGTTACACAATTTTGAAGGGAGAAGATGAATGATAGTATAAGTGGAAGTGTGGCGGGCCTGGTGGCCCTCCCTCCCACATTCTCACCAATCCACCATCATGTAGGAGCAAACGGTCAACAATTAAGATAAATATAAGAGCATTAAAACAATCATCACATCAAATACAGAATGCAAAAGGCATCTTAGTACAAATTACAATAAGACAGTGGCACAGAAGTGGCAAGGCAGAATCAGAAGACGATCTTCCATTCATGTATTTCCCTTCAAATGGCCTTACTTGAAGGATTATATATGCAACGGTAGAGCGTGTAATTAATCAACACACAAAGAGCATGAAGTTCGTTATAGACAAAACTATTTACTAATGCCATGCCCATTGTTGTCAAAAGAAATGTCCACCAACCAAACTAAGATCAGGAAGCAAACACGTAAAGAATAGCTGCATGGGGCTCCTGAGCCCTCGTAGGTTTATGAACATGAACTGATGAACAATCACATTCAGCTGATTTATTCTTTTACTTGATCACCAATTCACAATCAACCAGCATAAGGAAACCAACAAGAAGAGAAAATGTATCACCAACTTGCAGTCATTGTTTTTTTATTGAAACTGTAAGTCCATGTGGACGTCCATTCTTGGAAATAGCTTTTCGATCATTGATATGCTCTAAGGTCTTACAAATCTCACAAACTTCTCTCTGAACAATATATAGGAACACATGAAGCTAAATGTGCCCACTTCAACTTATTAGATGTCAATGTTCATAAATGATCTATAGTTAACATACAGGTACAATAAACGAAAATTGTACTCTGAACGTTTTGTTAACTAAAACATGAAACAGAACTTCATAAAGTAACAGTGTCATTAATTGTTTCCTATTATTTGAGCCAACATCAAAGTCCCGCCAAGAATCAATTGAAAAAGCAACCTCATCAACTGCAACAACACTGTCCACTAATCGAAAACCCAGCAACCATAATACGAGCTACAGGATACTACCACTTATCGATCACTAAGTTCATAGCTATGATACTTTGGAAACTAAACCAAACACTCAGGGTAAGCTGCAAGTGCAAACTACTAAGAACTAAGAGATGGCTAGAGGGGCGAGTCAAGTCCCACATGAAGCCCCCCTGCACCACTAGGTATTACAAGGCAGGTTAAGAGCATTATCCAAAACTATCGATAGAATCAAATATTCTCAGCCAATTACGAGCAGGTGTTAAACCATCATCTGTTTGATTACGACGCTATCATTCTACACCAAGAACCACACATATCTTTACATAAGCACAAGCTAATCGAAGTAAAGGCCACAGAAACATGCCCGCCACACCATCTCTAGTTATCTACCGAACGAACATTGACTAATGGGCATACGATACCGAAATGCTAACAGCCATAAAGAAAGGCTACATATCTTGTGCACATATTCATCCTGTGAATGGTACAGAACTTCACCTCTTCTCGTAGAGAGCGTCGATGTACTTGTCGAGAACGAACTCCTGCGAGTTAACGTGCTCGGTGGCGTACGAGATGGAGAGATCCGACAGCGCCGTTGACGAGGAGCCCACGCTGTCGGCGTCGCTGCTGTCCAGCAGGTCGTCTCCGCCGCCGCGGACCTTGCTCTTCTTACCTGAATAACCCAAACCCCCAAATCAAAATCACCACTCAGAACCAACAAACCAAGAAGGGAAACCACCGCAGCCCACCAAGAACAAGAACAACACCAAGCAATCGGTTTGGAGAGAAACTTACTCTTCCCCATGGCAAGGCCGCCCAGCAAGAACCGCAGAATCACAAGACCGTCCTTAAGAATCGCAAGAACCGCGCAGGAAGAGGGAGGAAGAGGCGCGGGGGAGGGGTGGGTAGCTCGAATCAGGAGCGGGTGCGGTGGAAGCGGAGGGAGGAGGAGCAGGAGCAGCAATCGGCGGGGGCGGCGAGATCGAAATGGGAGCGCGGGTCAGAACAGGGGTAGGAGTGGCAGGGGCAGTTCTTGACGGGTTCGGATTGGCCGTGGAGACGCGTAGCTGCCATGTGAGGACGCGAGAGGTGGGGGACGAACTGGCTGGGGGGATGGCTTCCAAATTCCAAATTCTCTCGGTTCCTCGCTTTGAGACGAGCGGTGGTGGAGGTTTTGAAGGAAGCGGCGATGGAAGTGACGGAAGCGCATGTGGGGAGACCCAAAATGGAAGCAAGCCAGGGCACGGCTAGCTGTGCCTTTCCCGTCTTTTCGTCCTCGTTTTGCATATTTTTGGAGCAGTGCTTCTATGTTTTTCCTCCTAATACAAGTCATATAAATTTTGCAGCAAGTGAAAGGAGTAAGCAATCACCATCTGCCTTTCATTCATGCTTTAATAGTTGTGCAACTTTTAAAAAGAAGAACACAGAAGCACATCTCATATTTTTGTCTTTTATTTTCTTCCTTGTTTTGCTTCTGGCTCTCTAGCATTTTAGGCCTTCTACTCGTGATCCAGGTAAGGAAAATACTAAAGTAAAAAAAGCTTCGAAAATATTAGTCTAGGCCGAATTTAGAAGTACTAAAGTAAAAAAGCTTCGAAAATATTAGTCTAGGCCGAATTTAGAAGAGGGGAAAGTATTCGTAATTTCCATTATTTTTAAGAGTATAATAAAATAATACACATCGTGTCAGATCAAACGCGGATGGTCAGAGCAAACATTTTCTTTCCTACCGCCGGGCGACCAGTCCATCCTTCCTATTTTCTATTATTGAGACAAATAAGGAAATAGCTTTACAGCAAGCAAGACACACCTGCAAGAGAAAGACGAACCGCCCACACAAATATATCAACCATCCCTACTCTCGGCCCAGCTATGACAATAGCATTATATGACAAAATATGGTTCAAGCAATAAAATTATAGTTGTGCTATAGGAGCGTAATCGGAGTGGATATAGAGCGATTATACATGCCATATTCTATGTTTTTTTTCGAGGCAGTCATGGATAGTATCGTATACCCATCTTTATCTTCCGAATTCGATACGAAACCTTCGATCGGTCTATATTGGACGGAAATTATTCGTTCCATTCGCATGCAACACACGAGATTGTACAGTAGACATGCAATGGAGCGGATAGGGGTGTCGGAGTCGGACACAAATAGTATCATCATATAGCTATTTCTCCCTTCTAAATTCGCTTTGAAAGGCTTTGGTTAGACGGTTGGGTAGAAATTATCGGTTCCATTTGCATCACATGTAATGTAACAATGTGTTATCTCAATGGTAGTGTTTTTTAGAGAGTAAGAGGAAGCACACCACACCCACGCTACACACGCATATAGACGTGTGTACTTCCACTACACACGTTAGGAATTTGTGTAGAGGCTACAGCCTCACGGAATATGGGCACATACTTTCCTATTGAATGTACATATGTTATATCAATTTGCGATGACAATGCATTTAAGAATTTGCATTTTTTTATAATAATTGGTATAATTACCAACACTTTTTGGAGTTGAATTCTGATAATTCATTATTTAAATTCCATTATAGTTTGCATTTGTGATAATGATGAAAAAAATGATGAGAAAAAAGTGTATTTCTTTTGGAGTTACTTACTGAAGTTGATTGCTATGGATTATTATCGTGATCCAGGATTGAGAATCGCCAAATCCTTATTTAAGGAGCGTGTCGATATCTGTTATAGATGGTTGCCGTTCGGGGGTGCTTAGGACCAGAGGTATTTGCAGACTGGAGAGGAGGGGAAAAAGAATAATATTTTTTTCGTGCATTCATTATTGCAATACACATACCATATGGTATACACGTGTGTATACTCTGAATAAATACAGTATATCATATCAATCCTAAGGATCAAATCCGGGTTCTTGTCAGCGGTGATAATCATAATACAATGTTCTTGTCAGCGGTGATAATCATAATTTTTTTCGTGCATTCATTGTTGATGTTCTTTGTCAGTGGTGATAATCATAATATAATGTGTTCACTTTAAATATATAGACCAAAGTAAATACATATCTCTATTGTTAAAAGTCTCTTGCAGTGAGTGATGGTGAGTCCTCTCTCCTTCCCAACAGACAAAAAAGTTTGGTGCAGACAAGTAGGCCTACTTCCTCAAACATCTTTAACACAAAAGCAATTAAATAACTAACTTAAACACAACAACAATGTCCCATAGCAATTTAACTTAATCACTTCTATGAAAAATCTTCAACAAAAATGGAGCACAATACATGTAACAAAGAAACTAGATCGGATATGGTTGTGGAGCTAAGCGCGCGGTGTATGCCGAGCACGACGGTAGAGGCATAACCCCGGTCTCGGCCCAGAGAGAAAGACGAGCCGCCCACACAAATATATCAACCATCCCTACTATCGGCCAGCTATGACAATAGCATTATATGCCAAAATATGGTTCAAGCAATAAAATTATAGTTGTGCTATAGGAAATCGGAGTGGATATAGAGGGATACTGCTTATACATGCCATATTCTATGTTTTTTTCGAGGGATGCATGGATAGTGTCGTATACCCATTTTTATCTTCTGAATTCGATGCGAAACCTTCGGTCGGTCTATATTGGGAGGAAATTATTCGCTCTGTTTGCATCCTACAGAGGAGATTGTATAGTAGATATGCAGTGGAGTGGATAGGGGTGTCGGAGTCGGACACAAATAGTATCATATACCTATTTCTCCCTTCTAAATTCACTTTGAAAGGCTTTGGTTAGATGGTTGGACAAAATTATCAGTTCCGTTTGCATCCCATGTGACAATGTGTTATCTCAATGGTAGTGCTTTTTAGAGAGAATAAGAGGAAGCACACCACACCACACCCCACGCTACGCTACACACGCATATAGACATGTGTGCTTCCGCTACACACATTAAGAATTTGTGTAGAGGCTACAACCTCAAGGAATATGGGCACATACTTTCCTATTGAACGTACATGTGTGTATACTCTGAATCAAGCTTTCAAATCTCGTTTTGAGTGAAATCTCGGAGGTGCCCGAAATCCGAAATTTCGGATAAGATTCGGACGAATTACAAAAACCAAATTTCAAATCCGGCTTTTTTCAACCGGGAAATCCGAGATCTCGGCCGAAATCACAGAGATGTCGATCCACATTGAACCGATCCAAAAATGGTTCAAAACACGTCAATTTTTTTTTAATTTTTTTGGGTGGTATTGACACATTACTAATGTTTCCATAAAATTTTCAGATAATAATGATGCATGAGGATTTTTAAAAAAAATCTAACAGTGCCATTCTCCTGATAAAAGGGTTGACCACCAAATTTCAACCGAACGGAAAATGGTGTAAACCACATTAGAAACTTTTAAAAATTTTTGTGAATGGTCCTAACATATTCATAATATTCTCATAAAATTTTTAGATGATGATCAAGCTTTAGGAATTTTAAAAAAATTCAAATAGTGCTACTAAAGACGAACCGACAAAATTCACTTAAATGAAAAATAGTACAAATCACTTTAGAAAATTTTAAATTTTTTTGTGAATGGTCCTAATACATTCATAATATTCCCATAAAATTTTCAGATGGTGATCAATCTTGAAAATTTTTAAAAAGTTTAGACAGTCCTAACCGACAAATTGAATCGACCAAAAAATGGTCAAAAACATGTCAAAAAATTTTGCATTTTTTTGTGGATGATCTTGACCATAAATCAATCAAATCCAATGCACAAAATTTAAAATCCAGTAAAAAACATGAAATTTAAAATCCGGCAAAAAAAATCAGAGTCTGAATAAATATAGTATATCGTATTAATCCTAAGGATCGAATCCGGGTGGACCTTTTTGATGTTCTTGTTGGCGGTGTAATCATAATTTAATGTGTTCGCTTTAAATATATAGACCAAAGTAAATACATATCTCTACTATTAAAAGCCTCTTGCGGTGAGTGATGGTGAGTACTCTCTCCCTCCCAACAGACAAAAAGTTTGGTGCAGACAAGTAGGCCTACTTCCTCAAACATCTCTAACACAAAAGCAACAAAATAACTAACTTAAACACAACAGCAATGTCCCATAGCAATTTAACTTAAACACTTCTATGAAAAATCTCTAACGAAAATGGAGCACGATGCATGTAAAAAAGAAACTCCGATGTGGTTGTGTAGTTGAGAGAGTGGTGTATGCTGAGCACGACGGCAGAGGCATAACTCCGATCTGATCGAAGCTCGCGAAGAACGGCAGTATAGTCAATGACGTCAAGTAGACTAAGCTTAATAACAACGACTTGATGTACTAGTATAACATATTTTTTAATCCATTGCAAAGTAAGTGTATTCAGCTAGTCTCAGTGAAAACAGATGGACACCGAAATTGTTTCGTGGACAAGTAGAAAATGGCACAGTAGAATTTTTCTTGAAGGGAAAATTCATAACACGCCACTTTAAAGAGTGGCATGGTTCGGAACGCCACTCGAAATTCATAATACAGTCCGTTATGGAACTGTGTTTATCTCGCATGCATTTGTTTATCTTGCAAAAAGTCTTTTGTATGTTACTGCATTACCTCGTATCATTATAGGCAAAAACTGTGCCTAAATTTTTCATGAGAAACTGCTGTCATCTCACACCGAAATGCAAATCATTTGAAACAAATTCCAATTAATTGGCAGCATTTAGTTCAAGACATCACGCTAATAAGCCGTTACGTACTCGGCAGCACGATCTTACGGCATTTGGTAAGATCTTTACTAATATATAAATATAAATCGGTGGTGATTGTCCATCCTCTCTCTCTCCTTCTCTCTAGGAAAAGTAGCGTACCGACATATAGACCGTGGGCTGTGAGACGTTCTCCCAGCTCTCGTGAATAAAAAGAAAACCAATGCCACTTCCTCCAATCGAACCATTCCTCAATTCTCCCTCCTCATGACAACTTAAGAGTCTAATTTTATTTTTGTAAACACGTAACATGATTTAATTATTTGGTTCAAAAATATATTTCTGTTGCAACGCACGAACACTTAACTACTATTGCATAAATGTCACCAGAATAACCAAAGCATGAAGACCTGGTCTAATTCAGGGGCAAAGATGTCCTTTCCCACGGGGTGAAAAGGTCAAAAAGTCTGAGAGATACAAGGAATGAGTGGAAATGATATTTCGTGGTGCAAAAAAAATATTCAGATTGGCCTATCATGGAAAGCAATCGAACTATGCTACTCTTTAAAGTAGCGTACCATGAATTTTTCCTTTTCAGAATACAGGTTGTACACGAGTGACGTGTGACGCCGTGCTGGTTTGGATTGTATTGCTAGAAAAGAGATCTCGAGTTACGTTGGCGTGTGTTCAGTACGTTCCCTTCCGTATAAACACAAGACTGTAAATCAAATTCTGCGAGGTCAGGTATACTCTGTATATTATATTTTATAAAGTACCGGCTCTTTTGAGGCGATGTGGCCGCTCCGTGCTGCACCGCGTCAAGCGGTGGTTTATACAGTTTAAATATTTTCACCGGTACATTTGCCTACTAAGGCGTTGTAGCACCGTGGTAATTTTCTTTGGTGCGAAGGCCACAGTGCGTCTATGAGACCCGATTCGCGACGCGTGGCAACACCACGTTGCGTTCTATTTTTTTTTTTTTTTTTTTTTGCGATGACGTATGGTTCCTGTGTTGCTTGCTTCGCCAGGAGAAATGGCCGGATCCTGCGAGACTAGCCATGCGTCGACGCTATTGTCGGCTTCATCGCTTCCTACGGCTTGTCTGCTTTGCGTCTTGCCTGGTTTGCTCCGCCGCATGAAATACGGTTGGTTTCGTTGATGCTTTGTTATAGCTGTATTGGTTTGATTGTTCAGTCGTTCTCTCGACCTACTGGTGGTTTGCTTAAATTTTGTTTCATAAGAAGTGTTTGGAAAAGACCATTCTAGTCTTTCATATTCGTACTACCCTTTGGATTTTCAGTGCTTAATTACTCTTTGAGGTTTCTTGGAGACAAAATTTCATTATGCATGTTGAGTCAATGTGAGGTTTATTAGGAATATGCCTCAAATCCCAACCTACCATATATTGAAGTCTTTACTTTTTACGATACAGACTCATTGACTATATAAATCATCCCATATACTTGTAATCTTTGAAACAAATAGTACATCATCTCCCGTGGTTTTTTCACCAAGGATTTTCCTCCCCTTCGCATGGACCCAGCTGGCTCGGCTCAGGCTCGCCGCGGTCAGGTGATCCATCGTTTTTACTTGCAGATTACCTGCCCTCGCCTATTAATCCTTCATTCGATTCCCCTGTATTCCTTTACCTTCTTTGTTATTCTCAGCATGCTACGCACGTGGTAACACTGATTGAAGATGGAAATGGTGCTGCTTGTACTGAGACAAAAAAAAGAAAAGAAAATAGTGTACCAAGATATATTGGCTGTTAGAAATAAAGGCACATTTAAGTTTAATTTAATCCAAAAGTAAATCATGAACAACATGTGATTGACTATCGGTAATGAATAACAGGAGCATACCATAGACGCATATGCTAGAAGACTACACATATATCCATCTAATGTGCTCACAATCAATAGGTTGAAAATAAACAGTAGAGACATTGTAACGCATCGCTCAGGTGCAGATGGAGCAGCGATGAAGCGTTATAGCGCGTCTGATCTTAAAGGACGGAAGCGCGCGCAATCGAGCACGATGCCTAGCAACCGCTTCCTGAACGCCGAGGAAGACGAGCCGTGACGGTGACGTGGAAGCGATCGCGCCGAGCGCTTCCCAAAAAACCTGATTCGCCCTCTCCGGTGCAAGAACGCGAGGACGGACGGTTTCGAGACTGCTTTCCCGTTCATTTGGTGCACGCCGCAGACGGACGGGGCAGACTTGATGACGGCGCAGCGAGGGAAACTGGCAAAACGCTAGGGCGCAGAAAAACTCTATTTATCCCAGATGACAGCGACGCAGTATATATAGGAGCCCTGGTAACAGTCCGTAACCGAACACGACTCGAGGACGTACCACGATCGGAGTCCATTACGGATGCATTCACGGTGTCCTTATCTCATACTACAACCGCGATTCCGAGTAGCAAAAGAGTAATCTGCAAAGAAGGCTGCGCTTATGCAAAGCCCTGGACCGGATTTCGCGGACCATTCACGCAGTGCCAGACGCCCGCGCTTCCCCGCCCCGGCCCGTGCCCGAGCCCGGCCCGGCCCGGCGAGGCGAGCGCGCGCGTGTATTCTTTCTCCCTTTCTCCACATGGTTCTACCATGGTGGAGCACACTCCACTATATAAACTAGTGCTCACCACTTTAGGCTAGCAATGTGGTACTATTGCTAGTGCACATGCTCCTCATGAGGTGGGCCTTTGAGATTTTTTAGGATTTATTGTCTCAATTAAATGGGCTTGGCCCAAATAATCCAACAATCCCCCACCAGATCTCAAAGTCCCACCGATACCTTGCCTGCTCCCAAAGTCGTTAATATACCAAAGATTTCGTGACAATGGACTATGCCTTGAATTGCACTCTAGGACTCCAAATTACACTCACCACAACTTGAACAATGGACTAAGCCTTGAATTGCAAGTTTTGTGCGATCGAAGTTTCATTTAAAGCCTTAGTCGATACTAGGTCGCCAATAGGCTACCCCTCGGGTGGAGCATATAAGTCGTACTCCATGGTCTCTTCATGAGGTTATTAGAGATTACCCAAGTCTCATAGATCGCGACTTTCAACAATGATCTCATATAGGTGTGTTCTTTCAAGATGCTCAGTAGGATGACATCTTCGCTAAATAAAGCCAACAGAACACTTTAAGGCAAAAGCCAACCTCGCCATACAGATTTTGAGAGTATTGCATCTTCACTTGGAACTAGTTAGAAAATTACTCTCCTCCAGCTTAACCAAGAGCTTGTTTTTCCTGTGTCCTAATTCACGGGATCTCCGATCACATAGGTTGGGTTACCGCTTATGGTATAACTCACATGGGTCTCATGCCTAGTTCCTTTGATGCTATCTATCACATTCCGTGATAGCCCTTTAGTGAAGGGATCTCGCCAGGTTTTTAGCCGCCTGGATATAATCCAATGCTATCACTCCGAGTTTTTCAATTTCTCGACAGTACTTCAAACGCCTTTTCACATGTCTTGAGGATTTCAAGTTATCTTTAGAATCGTTTCACTTTAACAATAATCGCTTGATTGTCACAGCTTCATAAGAATGGCCTGTATTGGTTTTTCAACCACCTAAGATCCATCAAGAGTTCACGTAGCCATTCTCGCCTCAACAGTGGTCGTATCCAATGCGATCAATTCTGCCTCCATAGTTGACCGTGTCAAAATAGTCTGCTTGCAAGACCTCCACGACACAAATACTTCACCAAGTGTAAACACATATCCACCGGTGGCCTTAATCTCATCGAGATCAGAGATCCAATTTGAATCACTATAACCCTCTAGTAATCAAGGGTACCCGGTATAGTGTATTCCATAATTTATCAGACTCCACCATGTAACGCATAACTCTTTCGAGTGCACGCCAATGATCATCTCCGGGTTAGAAGTAAATCGCTCAATTTGCTTACAAAGAAATGAGATATCGTGCCTTGTTGCGCTAGCCAAGTACATGAGAGATCCAATGATCTCGAGAGTATTTCATTTGATCTCTAGCAATTCTCTTGTTTTTCCGAAGAATCACACTTGGATCATAAGGTGTTGGAGAAGGCTTGCTATCCGAATAGCCAAACCGACTCAAAACCTTTTCCACATAATGGGATTGAGAAAGACTAATCCCATCCTCACCTTTGACTAACTTGATGTTCAAGATCACGCCACCTCTCCGAGATCTTTCATATCAAAATTTCCAGACAGAAAGACTTGACCTCATTGATCACATCAAGGTTTGTTCCAAAGATCAAAATGTCATCCACATATAGGCACAGAATAACTCCCTCACCCCCACCATGGCGATAATACACACACTTGCTCGGCTTTCATGAAGCCAGCTTGTGTCAATGTTCTATCGAACTTCTCATGCCATTGTTTAGGTGCTTGTTTAAGGCCATAAAGAGATTTCAAGAACTTACACACCTTGCTCTCATGTCCTGTAGCACAAATCCATCCTGGCCGATCCATGTAGATCTCCTCATCTAGCTCTCCATTAAGAAAAGTCGTCTTCACGTCCATTTGATGGACAATGAGACCATGAGAGGCAGCCAAGGATAAAAGTACCCTGATGGTTGTGATCCTAGCAACAGTGAATAAGTATCAAAATAATCCTCTCCTTCCTTTTGCGTATAACCCTTAGCCACAAGTCTAGCCTTGTACTTTTCAATAGTACCATCAGGCCTTAGTTTCTTTTGAACACCCACTTACAAAATTTACAGTGTTTGCAAACCATAAGGCGCTCTGTGAGCTCCCAAGTTCCGTTAGACGTAATAGAATCCATCTCACTACTGACCGCCTCCTTCCAAAGATCCGCATCGAAGATGCATAAGCTTCAAATAGAGGTGGGAGTATCATCCACAAGGTACACAAGGAAATCATTACCAAAGGATTTAACCATCCTTTGTCTCTTGCTCCTCCTAGGAGCCTCACTATCATCCTCCTCGAGATTTTGCTCTGCATATCTGCTCGTAATCCTCGCTTGTGCAATAGGTTCGGGAATTATCTCGTGGTTTTGACTAGAAACGCTTATGCAAATCTTTCATGGGAAATATGCCCTCAAAGAAGGTGGCATCTCTGGATTCCATGATTGTACCGACGATCATGTCGATACCTCGACTTTACTACTAAAAATCTATAGGCAATGCTCCGATGAGCGTATCCCGTAAAGACACAATCCACTGCCTTAGGTCCAAGCTTGCGCTTTTTAGTTATGGGCACATTGACTTTCGCCAAGCAACCCCACGCGCAAGTATGAAAGTGATGGTTTTCTCCTTCCCATTCTTCATATGGGGTTTTCTCCTTATTCTTAGAAGGAACTTTATTCAAAATGTGACAAGAAGTCAACAGGGCCTCCCCACCATTCCTTAGATAGACCCGCAGATGTCCAACATGGCATTTACCAAATCAGGCTTAGAGTGCGGTTCTTTCTTTCTAAGAACCCCATTAGATCAGCGAATAGGAGGTGTCCTCTCATGAATAATTCCATGTTCCTTACAGAATAAATCGAACTCAAGAGAGAAGTACTCACCGCCACGATCCGACCTAAGCCTTTGATTTTTCTTTCTAATTGATTTTCAACTTCAAATTTATAGACTTTGAAGTAGTCTAAAGCCTCATCTTTAGTTTTCAATGTATAAACATAGCAAGATCTAGATGCATCATCAATCGAGTCATGAAATATCTTTTTCCTCCTTTAGTCAACACACCATTCATCTCACAAAGATCTGAATGTATGAGTTCTAATGGTGCCAAGTTTCTCTCCTCCGCCGCCTTGTGAGGTTTGCGAGGTTGCTTTGATTGCACACAACTTTGGCACTTAGAACCTTTGACAAGAGGGAATTTTTGGAATTAAATTCATACTAGCGAGCCAAGTCATACAACCAAAATTTAAATGACATAACCGTGAGTGCCAAACATCGGCTTCACCTCCATTGGAAATATCACAAATATGGTTCACAACTTTATTGCAGAAATCGAAAGGGAAAACGGAACAAGCCTCCGCATTCATAGCCTTTACCAATAAAAAGTCCATGCTTAGACACGACTACTTTATTAGACTCAAACACCACTTTGAACCCTTCTCTACATAGAAGGGAGCCGCTGACTGTGTTTTTATTTATTGAGGGGACATGTCTGCACGTTCTTTAGTCGCACGATCTTTCCCGAAGTAAACTTCAGATCTACCGTGCCAACACCAAGAATGTAAGCATTCGAAGCCGCTTTCCCATCAACACGGAGCAATCCCGCACGACTGGTAAGAAGAGAACAAAGAGAGATCAAGACACACATGAACATTAGCTCCAGATCAATCCACCAATCGGTGGTCCGATTTCGAAAAGAACAATAGGTACGTTACCATACCCAAGTTCCTCCTCCAAGATTGCCAATGGTCACGCTGATGCACTTTGAGTTCTCGCCCTTGCTCACCCTTCCTCGCTTCTTGCGATTTGGACACTGCTTGGCCCAGTGTCCAATCTCACCGCAAACAAAGCAGGCTTCTCATCTTTGTTCATTGACTTCTTCTTCTTGAAATTAGTGGTTTGTTTGGCTTTATTTTTCCCTTGTTCTTGCCATGTGAGAATCAAGCACCACATTGGCGCTAGATCGCCTCGCCTCCTTTCACAGTGCATCCTTAGCTCGAGCTTTCTCCTCAACATCTAGAGACGCAATCAGATTCTCAATGTAAATCTCTTGTCTCTTATGTTTCAGAGATGTGGCAAAATTCCTCCATGAAGGAGGTAATTTGGCAATAATGCCCCAGCCACAAACTCCGTCTGTAATCGATTTTGAGAAGTTCGAGTTCCTCGGCGAGAACCTCAGATCTCATGAGCCTGGCTCAACTACGTAACGGTTATCCACCATCTTGTAGTCATGATATTGCTCCATGATATACGATTCACCGCCAAAGATCGAAGCACCGAACTTAGCATTCAAAGCATCCCATAGTTCCTTCGCCTCTTTAATGTGCATATACACATCGCATGCATCGATCGGCAAGAACACTAAGAACGGCTCCCACAAAGAGTGTGTTGGCATCCCGATATGCCTTCTCCTTTTCGTGAGTTGGTTCCATATCCTCTGGTTTGCCGCTCGACACCCGTAACACGCTCATAGTCGTAAGCCACAAGGTGACCCTTGTCCGCCATCTTTTGAAGTGCACACCGGTGAATTTTTCCGCCTCGATTGCCTCGGCAAAGCCGACCATTGATAAACCTAAGCGCCTATAATCGTGTTTTTGGATTGTTAGAAATAAAGGCACATTTAGGTTTAATTTAATCCAAAAGTAAATCATGAACAACATGTGATTGACTATCGGTAACGAATAACAGGAGCATACCATAGACGATATGCTAGAAGACTACACATATATCCATCTAATGTGCTCACAATCAATAGGTTGAAAATAAACAGAGAGACATTGTAACGCATCGCTCGTGGTGCGAATGGAGCAGAGACGCGTTAGCGCGTCAGACAGGTCGAGACGGAAGCGCGCCGCAATGAGCGCGATGCCTAGCACCGCTTCCTGAACGCCGAGGAAGACGAGCCGTGACGGTGACGTGGAAGCGCCGCGCCGAGCGCTTCCCAAAACCTGATTCGCCCTCTCCCTGCAAGAACGCGAGGACTGACGGTTTTCGAGACTCGCTTCGTCATTTGGTGCACGCCGCAGACGGACGGGCAGACTTGATGACGGCGCAATGAGGGAAATCGCAAAACGCTAGGGCGCAGAAAAACTCTATTTATCCTGTGATGATGACGCAAAGATATATAGGAGCCCTGGTAATACCAGAATCGAACACGACTCGAGGACGTGCCACGACGAGTCCATTACGGATCTCGCTACGGTGTCCTTATCTCATACTACAACCGCGATTCCGAGTAGCAAAAGAGTAATCTGCAAAAGAAGGCTGCGCCTACGCAAAGCCCTTGACCGGATTTCGGCGGACCATTCACGCAGGTGCCGCACGCCTACGCTTCCTCGCTTCTCGCCCCGTTCGTGCTCGAGCCCGAGCTGCCCGGCCCTCGAGGCGAGCGAGGCTGTATTCTTTTCTCCCTTTCTCCACATGGTTCTACCATGGTGGAGCACACTCCACTATATAAACTAGTGCTCACCACTTTAGGCTAGCAATGTGGTACTATTGCTAGTGCACATGCTCCTCATGAGGTGGGCCTTTGAGATTTTTTAGGATTTATTGTCTCAATTAAATGGGCTTGGCCCAAATAATCCAACAATCCCTCACCAGATCTCAAAGTCCCACTGACAGTCTTGCCTGCTCCCAAAGTCGTTAATATACCAAAGATTTCAAAGGACAATGGACTATGCCTTGAATTGCACCTAGGACTCCAAATTACACTCACCACAACTTGAACAATGGACTAAGCCTTGAATTGCAAGTTTTGTGCGATCGAAGTTTCATTTAAAGCCTTAGTCGATACTAGGTCGCCAATAGGCTACCCCTCGGTGGAGCATATAAGTCGTACTCCATGGTCTCTTCATGAGGTTATTAGAGATTACCCAAGTCTCATAGATCGCGACTTTCAACAATGATCTCATATAGGTGTGTTCTTTCAAGATGCTCAGAGGATGACATCTTCGCTAAATAAAGCCAACGTAACACTTTAAGGCAAAAGCCAACCTCGCCATACAGATTTTGAGAGTATTGCATCTTCACTTGGAACTAGTTAGAAAATTACTCTCCTCCGCTTAACCAAAGAGCTTGTTTTTCCTGTGTCCTAATTCACGGGATCTCCGATCACATAGGTTGGGTTACCGCTATGGTATAACTCACATGGGTCTCATGCCTAGTTCCTTTGATGCGTTATCTATCACATTCCGTGATAGCCCTTTAGTGAAGGGATTCGCCAGGTTTTTAGCCGCCTGGATATAATCCAATGCTATCACTCCGAGTTTTTCAATTTCCTCGATGCATTTCAAACGCTCTTTTCACATGTCTTGAGGATTTCAAGTTATCTTTAGAACTGCTCACTTTAACAATAATCGCTTGATTGTCACAATTCATAAGAATGGCCGGTATTGGTTTTTCAACCACCTAAGATCCATCAAGAGTTCACGTAGCCATTCTCGCCTCAACAGTTGGTCAGATCCAATGCGCTAATTCTGCCTCCATAGTTGACCGTGTCAAAATAGTCTGCTTGCAAGACCTCCACGACACACGCCCCCACCAAGTGTAAACACATATCCACCGGGTGGCCTTAATCTCATCAAGATCGAGATCCAATTTGAATCACTATAACCCTCTAGTACCGAAGGGTACCCTTATAGTGTATTCCATAATTTATCAGTACCCACCATGTAACGCATAACTCTTTCGAGTGCACGCCAATGATCATCTCCCTGTTAGAAGTAAATCGCTCAATTTGCTTACAAAGAAATGAGATATCGTGCCTTGTTGCGCTTAGCCAAGTACATGAGAGATCCAATGATCTCGAGAGTATTTCATTTGATCTCTAGCAATTCTCTTGTTTTTCCGACGAATCACACTTGGATCATAAGGTGTTGGAGAAGGCTTGCTATCCGAATAGCCAAACCGACTCAAAACCTTTTCCACATAATGGGATTGAGAAAGACTAATCCCATCCTCACCTTTGACTAACTTGATGTTCAAGATCACGCCGCCTCTCCGAGATCTTTCATATCAAAATTTCCAGACAGAAAGACTTGACCTCATTGATCACATCAAGGTTTGTTCCAAAGACCAAAATGTCATCCACATATAGGCACAGAATAACTCCCTCACCCCCACCATGGCGATAATACACACACTTGCTCGGCTTCGTTTACAGCCAAGCCCTTGTGTCAATGTTCTATCGAACTTCTCATGCCATTGTTTAGGTGCTTGTTTAAGGCCATAAAGAGATTTCAAGAACTTACACACCTTGCTCTCATGTCCGGTAGCACAAATCCATCCGGTGATCCATGTAGATCTCCTCATCTAGCTCTCCATTAAGAAAAGTCTGTCTTCACGCCCATTTGATGGACAATGAGACCATGAGAGGCAGCCAAGGATAAAAGTACCCGGATGGTTGTGATCCTAGCAACAGTGAATAAGTATCAAAATAATCCTCTCCTTCCTTTTGCGTATAACCCTTAGCCACAAGTCTAGCCTTGTACTTTTCAATAGTACCATCAGGCCTTAGTTTCTTTTTGAACACCCACTTACAAAATTTCACAGTTTGCAACCATAAGGCGCTTCATGAGCTCCCAAGTTCCAAGTTAGATGTAATAGAATCCATCTCACTACTGACCGCCTCCTTCCAAAGAGTCCGCATCAAGATGCATAAGCTTCAAATAGAGGTGGGAGTATCATCCACAAGGTACACAAGGAAATCATTACCAAAGGATTTAACCATCCTTTGTCTCTTGCTCCTCCTAGGAGCCTCACTATCATCCTCCTCAGGATTTTGCTCTGTATCTGCTCGTAATCCTCGCTTGTGCAATAGGTTCGGAATTATCTCAGGGTTTTGACTAGAAACGCTATGCAAATCTTTCATGGGAAATATGCCCTCAAAGAAGGTGGCATCTCTGGATTCCATGATTGTACCGACGATCATGTCGATACCTCGAGACTTTACTACTAAAAATCTATAGGCAATGCTCCGATGAGCGTATCCCAGAAAGACACAATCCACTGTCTTAGGTCCAAGCTTGCGCTTTTTAGTTATGGGCACATTGACTTTCGCCAAGCAACCCCACGTGCGCAAGTATGAAAGTGATGGTTTTCTCCCTTCCCATTCTTCATATGGGGTTTTCTCCTTATTCTTAGAAGGAACTTTATTCAAAACGTGACAAGAAGTCAACAGGCCTCCCCACCATTCCTTAGATAGACCCGCAGTTGTCCAACATGGCATTTACCAAATCGGTTAGAGTGCGGTTCTTTCTTTCGGCAACCCCATTAGACTGGGCGAATAGGGAGGTGTCCTCTCATGAATAATTCCATGTTCCTTACGTAATAAGTCGAACTCAAGAGAGAAGTACTCACCGCCACGATCCGACCTAAGCCTTTTGATTTTTCTTTCTAATTGATTTTCAACTTCAGCCTTATAGACTTTGAAGTAGTCTAAAGCCTCATCTTTAGTTTTCAAATGTATAAACATAGCAAGATCTAGATGCATCATCAATCGTAGTCATGAAATATCTTTTTCCTCCTTTAGTCAACACACCATTCATCTCACAAAGATCTGAATGTATGAGTTCTAATGGTGCCAAGTTTCTCTCCTCCATTGCCTTGTGAGGTTTGCGAGGTTGCTTTGATTGCACACAACTTTGGCACTTAGAACCTTTGACAAGAGGGAATTTTTGGAATTAAATTCATACTAGCGAGCCAAGTCATACAACCAAAATTTAAATGACATAACCGTGAGTGCCAAACATCGGCTTCACCTCCATTGGAAATATCACAAATATGGTTCACAACTTTATTGCAGAAATCGAAGGGAAAACGGAACAAGCCTCCGTGATTCATAGCCTTTACCAATAAAAAGTCCATGCTTAGACACGACTACTTTATTAGACTCAAACACCACTTTGAACCCTTCTCTACATAGAAGGGAGCCGCTGACTGTGTTTTTATTTATTGAGGGGACATGTCTGCACGCGTTCTTTAGCCGCACGATCTTTCCCGAAGTAAACTTCAGATCTACCGTGCCAACACCAAGAATGTAAGCATTCGAAATAAGTTTCCCATCAACACGGAGCAATCCCGCCACGACTGTAAGAAGAGAACAAAGAGAGATCAAGACACACATGAACATTAGCTCCAGATCAATCCACCAATCGGTGGTCCGATTTCTTGAAAGAACAATAGGTACGTTACCATACCCGTAAGTTCCTCCTCCAAAGATTGCCAATGGTCACGTTGATGACTTTGAGTTCTCATCCTTGCTCACCCTTCTCGCCCTTGCGATTTGGACACTGCTTTGGCCCAAAGGTCCAATCTCACCGCAAACAAAGCAGGCTTCTCATCTTTGTTCATTGACTTCTTCTTCTTGAAATTAGTGGTTTGTTTGGCTTTATTTTTCCCTTGTTCTTGCCATGTGAGAACTGTTGCACCACATTGGCGCTAGATCGCCCCTCGCCTTTCACAGTGCATCCTTAGCTCGAGCTTTCTCCTCAACATCTAGAGACGCAATCAGATTCTCAACAAATCTCTTGTCTCTTATGTTTCGTAGATGTGGCAAAATTCCTCCATGAAGGAGGTAATTTGGCAATAATGCCCTCACCACAAACCAATCAGTAATCGATTTTGAGAAGTTCGAGTTCCCTGGCGAGAACCTGTATGTCATGAGCCTGCTCAACTACAGAACGGTTATCCACCATCTTGTAGTCATGATATTACTCCATGATATACAGTTCACCGCCAGCATTGGATGCACCGAACTTAGCATTCAAAGCGTCCCACAGTTCCTTCGCCTCTTTAATGTGCATATACACATCGCATAGACGATCGGCAAGAACACTAAAAATGGCTCCCACAAAGAGTGTGTTGGCATCCCAATAGGCCTTCTCCTTTTCAGGAGTTGGTTTCATATCCTCTGGTTTGCCATCCGACACCCAGAACACGTTCATAGCTGTAAGCCAAAAAGTGACCCTTGTCTGCCATCTTTTGAAGTGCACCGTGAATTTTTCCGCCTCGATTGCCTCGGCAAAGCCAGCCATTGATAAACCTAAGCGCCTATAATCAGGTTTTTGGATTGTTAGAAATAAAGGCACATTTAGGTTTAATTTAATCCAAAAGTAAATCATGAACAACATGTGATTGACTATCGGTAACGAATAACAGGAGCATACCATAGACGCATATGCTAGAAGACTACACATATATCCATCTAATGTGCTCACAATCAATAGGTTGAAAATAAACAAAGTAGAGACATTGTAACGCATCGCTCAGGTGCGAGATGGAGCAATAGAAGCGTTGTAGCGTCTGATCTGCCGAGGGCGGCGCCGCAATCGAGCGCGATGCCTAGCACCGCTTCCTGAACGCCGAGGAAGACGAGCCGTGGCGGTGACGTGGAAGCGATCGCGCCGAGCGCTTCCTAAAACCTGATTCGTCCTCTCCGGTGCAAGAACGCGAGGACGGACGGTTTCGAGACTCGCTTTCCGTCACGGTGCACGCCGGCCAGACGGACGGGCAGACATTTGATGACTGCAGCGAGGGAAATCGGCAACGCTAGGGCGCTAAAAACTCTATTTATCCAGATGATGACAATGACGCAAAGATATAGGAGCCTCTGGTAATACCAGAATCGAACACGACTCGAGGACGTGCCACGATCGGAGTCCATTACGGATCTCGCATTACGGTGTCCTTATCTCATACTACAACCGCGATTCCGAGTAGCAAAAGAGTAATCTGCAAAGAAGGCCGCGCCACGCAAAGCCCTGGACCGGATTTCGCACCATTCACGCAGTGCCGCGACGCCACGCCTTCGCCCCCGCCCGCGCCCGAGCCCGGCCCGGCCCGGCGAGGCGAGCGCGCGCGTGTGTATTCTTTCTCCCTTTCTCCACATGGTTCTACCATGGTGGAGCACACTCCAAACTAGTGCTCACCACTTTAGGCTAGCAATGTGGTACTATTGCTAGTGCACATGCTCCTCATGAGGTGGGCCTTTGAGATTTTCTAGGATTTATTGTCTCAATTAAATGGGCTTGGCCCAAATAATCCAACATTGGCTTCTGTTTAGCATTTCATCCTGCTGTTGTCAACGCTTCTTCTGATCCAGTCTCATGGTTGCGCCTACATCTGCACATCCGTTCCTGAATGCTAGTGCGTTGCTGGTTTGTAATAGCTTATGCGTTATCTTATCGCTATGGATTAATCTGATCTCTCTAACCGTTCTAACCACAAGGTATAAAAAATCGTGGCTATTCATTTGATACAGGTTTTCGTACATACAAGAAATTAGTGAGCTAATTAAATTGTTTTCAGCACCGGTTGATGATCACGAAGCCATATTAGGGAACTGTTAGTCTTAGCTTCTACGTCCTAAAAATCAATCTTTCTATTTACTTCATCATTGTTACAGGGTTACTTCTATTAGCACGATTTATTCTACATTATTAGAATCGTAATTCATCTGCATATCAGTTACTTATAGTAACATCAAATTTCATTTACATATCTGTTCTAATCATCAAGATTGTATAGCAGTACTATGACCTAACACATCTCTAAAATATCTCACGACAAAAAAAGAGAGAGATGTTTCTAACAAGATACAAACCTTTCGGTATTTTTCCTTCCATTACAAAATGAAGAGTGCTAATTTCCACGTTCTTAATACTTGCTACTATGGCTCCTATAACACTACCTCATCACTAATGAATTTCTCTTCTCATACCCGTTTCCTTGGGTTTCCTTGTACTTACCCATCATAGCCTAATTGTTAAGTCAGAATAGATCAAGAAATATGTCCTATGACAGCGGGGTCTCAAACAATCTGGTTGACAATATAAAATTAGGCCATGTTTGGATCCCGGGACTAATTGTTAGCTGGCTAAAAATTAGTCCTAGTCTATCCAAACAGGAAGACTAATAGGTGGGCTAATTTTTAGCCAGCCCCTCAGCTAACAATTAGTTCATTAGTTGATGGAGGGGAGCTAATTTGGGCTAATAGTAGGTAACACGCTGAAAAAAGTCTGAAATACCCTTGCGCTGGCCTTATCCTCACTTCCTCACCCGTGCGTCCACTCCCCAGTCCGTTATAAGGGGTAAACATGACTTTTCTAAGAAATTAGCCCAACCATTAGCCATGTATCCAAACAGCCCTAGACTAATTTTAGATGGACTAATTATTAGCTGACTAACAATTAGCTCTAGCCATTAGTCAGCTAATAATTAGTTTTAGCCTATCCAAACATGGCCTTAGACTTTAAATAGGTTCCTTTGCCGAATGAATTATGTTGTTCTACATCTATTTACAATCTTACTCTTATCATTCCTTCCATTACTCTATGTTGTTCCATATTTATTTACAATCTTACGAGGTGATTGCCCACTACTACTCATAGAGAACAACAGGTGTTTACTTCCAGATCAGCTCAATCCGGTTTCTCCCAAACTTGTTATTACTGCTCTCTGTTACTTTATCTTCACCTACAAATGGCCTTGTCGGTTAGCTTATTTAACTACCTTGTTGTTGTGGTCTCCATTGCCTTTTACTGGGTTTCTTCCTTGTTGAAACGGTTGTTGCTTTTATTCGCTGCAATTTCAATTTAGATTGGATACCGCTAATTTTGCGTATATAGCAATTTTTCTTATTTACAAGCATAACTATCTTGTTGCTGCCGCCGCTCTATTTTTTGGCACCCATTCCGAGTGCTACGGACATCGGCGCACAACTCTACAAACTGTTTGCTCCCATAGGTATTTTCTGCTCTTCAAGACCGATGAAAAGAGGGACGCTGCAATTGAGAGCACAATCTCTTTTTTCAGCTACTATAACTATACATATGTCTAAGTTCACAAGAGTGAAAAAAAAACCTCAACCTAACCCAGTACGGTACGTATGTACTTAAACATTGTTACAATTGCACTTCACTTAGGAAATCCCTTTGAAAATTTTTAAAATTACATCTAGATTCATTTCACGCTCAATTCTTAGCAAAAAAGATCCCCCCCACCACCAAAAAAAATCCCAAATATTACCTCCAACTCCTCTCGCGAAAAGGCACTCAACAAAACCAAAAACTAGTTTTCCTCACACGGGCTCTCCAAAAAAATCTAAAATCCAGATTTTTTTTGTAGAAAGAACAAAAAACTTAATTCCCTTAAGGCGTTGGAATTAATTTCTGAATTAATTCTATGAAAGAAATAAAAGAAGTGTTGAGTTAAGGGTGAGAGACTTTAGTCCTTTATTGTTTATTTGTGTGATGAGAAACCGACTTATAAGGGGACATTTGTGTGGACTCTAATATGAGTTGGTAGTAAAGCTAAAGCCATATATGGTTGGCTATGTTAGGTTATGTAGACGCACGCACGTATCGCATGTTTATCGCATTACTTATGACGATACGCAACCAAAACGTACTAAGTGTACTTAAACTTTTGTCATGTGTACTGATTATGCCACATCATCTTATACCTTAATTGTTGACATGGCGCCGCTGACTCAGCGAGACGCACGTTCTCGTGGGGTTAGTCCGTTCATCCATGATGTGAGATTCCAGAGGCGATTTTTGGAATCATGGTATTTCAAATTTCGTAACATTGAAGTTTCACGCGACACCGTTTTGACTTGATGCATTTTTATAAGAGAGACGCCCCTACATGTGAACGCATACGATGAAAAATCGATATCATCTTCCTCCGGCGCTCTCTGCTTCCTCCGATGCCTGCTGCCTTTCGAGTCATTCCGTTCCTTTGCCCGTCGTGCAACATGCGTGAGGGAGAGTAGTGTCTTCAATCCGATATCGTCCTTTGACGACCTGCACGGAAACCGATGACCAGGTTTCTGGAAAATGCCGTATTGCGTGACTGCTCATGTCCATCTTCAATCATCGTGTCGTGTCCTCCTACACAGCTTCTTATTCTTCACTAAACCCGCTGTAAGTGTCTCGGACCGATTAGTTGTTGGGCCAACCAATCTTTTCTATTGTGATTACATTTGATGAGAATGTATGCTGCTATGATAGTATTGTTTATGTCTATGTATCAATTGGGCTATCTTGCACGTGTAGACATGCCTTCTTTAATAGCATATTATGTATACATGGAAAATTTGCTGGCTACTAGTAATCATATCATAGATGCAATATTTAATTTCATATTGTTATTGCGTAACTATAAAATTAAATTAACGCTAGGCCATATTAATTTTTCAACAAATAGTTCCACGACTAGATCGGGTCCCTTTCGACAATTTTTTTTTCTCAAATCTAACTCACTTTCACATAAATTTTCAAAAATAGCATCCTCTTTAATCATAGAAGACGTGTGACCTATCACACTACCGTACTATGGCAAGAAGCTGGTAGTACGACATGGTGGAGCCTACTGGCCTACCTCGTGCGTAGGGCTGTGGAACCATCCGATCAACATGATTAATTAATCATTT
Organism: Rhipidocladum racemiflorum; assembly: GCA_036346355.1. Lineage (NCBI taxonomy): Eukaryota > Viridiplantae > Streptophyta > Magnoliopsida > Poales > Poaceae > Rhipidocladum > Rhipidocladum racemiflorum. Next base: position 7,929,758 of record CM070581.1, read on the forward strand.
AATCAATCACTTTTACTTAGTTAACCACTTTTAATTAATCAATCTCTTAATTAACACTTGGCGGCTATCCTATCGAGCCTCCGGTTGTGCGACAGCTTAGGAGCATAGCATATAACACGTACCATCTGCTGTTGTTTCTACGGTTAAAAATAAAACTAATTTTATAAATCCATTCACCGTATCTAAAAAAAATTGTGTCGGAGCCCGGGCCAGAGAAGCTAACCACGCGATTGGGAACCGTGTAGCGTCGGCTCCACCGTACCACGCGAAACGCATGGCGCCGCGGCAGCGGCGCTGGGAGCGCCCCGGCGCGCGGTGCGGCGCCCTTGGACGGCTGGACCACGAGCACGTCGTGTGGCTCTCCCTCCTCCGGTGGCTCCGAGCCGTCCTGTTGGCAGCGCAGCGGCGGAAGACTCCACTCCAGCACGTTCGCGACGGACACACGCCTCTCGACATGTGGCATGTCCCTTGCAGTACGTGGCGGAGATGCGCGTGTCCCGGGGCTGGGTTACAGGATCGCGCATACACGTGCTAGCTAGAAAACTGTTAGGAAACCGGATTCATATCCGATATGGACTCTTCCTTATCTCTAAGCAGAACCGCTATATATAGGAGGCAGGGGGTCACCCCATTGTACACAAGAATACAGAATAATAAAGCAGGCCCGTTCCTCCTCATATTGTGTCTCTTTTCTCCTCGCTCATTCTCCACTTGAGATCTATTAGGCAACCCCTGACTATTCGATAGCGAGGTTGTTCAACACGCTATCAGCACGGTTTATCGGAGAAAGATTGAAAGGTGAGAACGGTAAGAATCAAGAGATTGAATCTAATCGCTCGCTTGTATCCTCTTTTGCATCTAATCTTTGCACCAACGTGGCAAGAAGCTACCAATGCGCAATGGTTATTTGATCTACAGTACACAACCTTATTGTACATGAAGATACAATACACAACAATTCTCAGTATATGGCATGAAGCTATTCCATCAGAGCATCTCATGTCCGATGATACGCCTTAACCGCCGCCGCCGGTCTCTCAGCTTGAAGCCGCATCGCCAGCCGCTAACGCTTCACTCCGTAAGTCGCCGCCCTGCGGCGCCTGCTCTCGCCAAGACGAAGCGCTTTGCCACCGCTGGCCCTTCTACCGTTGGCTCGCACGACGCCATCACAGACCGATGGCCCGCCGTCCGTTACACGCCTTGGCTTCGCACGCCGTCGTCTTGCTACCACCGCCGGCCGTGCCGCCTGGCACCGCCATCGCCCACGTTATCGCCTGGCTCTGCATCGCCGCCACAAGATCGCCCTGGTGCCGTCTCGCCAACTAGTCCAAGAGCCTTGCCGCATGCGTGGCGCTGGCCCGAGCCGGCCGGACTGACCTTGAAGCCCATCCAGATTGGCACGAAGCCACAACTTGAAGCTCCAATTGGCAAGAAGTCGTATCCACGCGCATGAAGCGCGCCGCTACAGACTACTCCGACGCTCGGCACTTGGCTCGAAGCCGCCTCACGCAAGCATCGATTGGCACATGCCACCGCTGAAGAAGCGCTTGTTCAACCACCGGGCCGCTCGGTTTTTTTCTGGCCGCTCGAAGTCGCCATGGCGACCACGCCACATTTCTCAGAGCCGCACGCTAAGCCCGCGCCATCTCTCGAAAGGGCCGATCACTCGAAGATCGCGAAGCAGACCGCCGGACCGATGCTTCGCTGAGCGTTGCCGCCGCCGCCGATACGGCGGCACCGTTGGTGCTCGCTGGTCACGCCGCTGCTCAAGGCCTCCGCCGCTCGACAGGTCCGCCGTCCTTATTTTCGCTACGCCGCTAAGCTGTACAAAACAAGCGTTGCCTCGTCCGGCCCTCAAATAGCCCTCAACGCGCGACGACGACCGCCACGAAATTTGCATCGTTGGTCGCTTCGCCTGGCGTAGCACAGGCTATCGAATCCTTGACTTGAAGCCCGAGGCCATTGGCTACCAACCGCCGCCAATGACGCGCAGCCACCGCCGGCTTCTGCCGCCGATCGAACCCACGCTGCAAAGAATGCCGACTGGCCGATGGGCTATCACCAACGCTGCTCGCCGTCATAGGCTTCGAAAGCATGAAGCGCCATTGCCTGGCACGGCGCACGACGCTACGCCGCCACAAGCAAGCCGGCTTGGCCGTGACGATCGAACGCTCGCACTCGCCGCTGAGCGCCGCATGAAAGCGCCTCGCACCCGCCCCATCTGGTCATTGATCTTATGAAAACGGACTTGAAGTCCACCCGCTGGCACGCTTTTCGCCCCATGCCACACGCTGCAAGGTCAGCCGGCCGGGCGCTGCCGCCGTCACATCACCACTGTGATTGAATGGCCACCATGTGGACATTGAGTCCAATACGATGAACTAGAAGTCCATTCAATGCATCTGGTTCAATGCACATGAAGTGCATTTAATTCGATTTGAAGCTTCGGGCCTGACGCCTGTTAAAGTGGATTGAATACGGTGGATTCGGATGGAAAGGAAGGTAGGCAAATTTACCTTTTTGCTCTCTTGGATTTCTATTTACTTTCTTTCGAAAAATGCATTAGTAATTTGGAAATTGAATGGAAAAATTCTAGAAAATTCTGAAAATAGCTAGAAAATTGCAGAAAATTTTATGGCTCTATTTAATTTATAAGTAGCCTTATTTTCTGTATTTATGAATATTTGCAATAATTACCTGTTTAGAATACCGGAAAATTATGAGAATTTATTTTCCGTAATTATGAATTTATGAATTGTGCAATTATTGTTTATTCTGAATTTATGAACTGTGCAATTATTGTTCTATTCCATGCATTGTATTTATTGCTTTAATATATTTCATCAGAATTCAAGCACGCCATTTGACGAAGCGCCACCGCCGAGCCAAGAAGGCCGACGGCATGGAACTGAATGCACCGCCGCATGAAGCCGCTAAGTAAACCGATCGCGATGAGTTTATCACAAGATATTAATATGATCGCTTACACGAAGCCGATCACCTGCATGCACGAAGCTGTATTTATGACTATTTATGAATCATGTATTTATGAAATTTGTCCTTATGAATCTTGTATTTATGAATCCTGCAATTATTGTTTTCTTTTTGCTCGAAATTCATGAGAATTTAATTATGCATTTTATTGAATCTAGTAGCCACTTCCTAATAGATTGCACGCAATAATCTAATGGAAGAACCTTGTACATATGAAAAGGTCTGGTATTGTCTAACGTGAGTCTTGAAGAACTGGCCTGAATGGTCAGAATTATCTCACATAGACATCAGATTGCATAAATGAATTGCAAGTTTTAGAAGAAGCATTTCTCTCAAGAATGAATATGCAGTTTATATTTTATTCCAGTACTCTTTATTTACAAGCAATGTTTGAATTACTTTTACATCAGATGATTAGAATTATATTTCTTTCAGATAGAATCAGTAGCTCCTAAATAGAGGTGATATGTATTGTTGATAGTAGCACAACAAAATACTATCTTAAGAGAGTCAAATACTTGCATTTATCACGAAGAACGCCGAAGGATTACTTATAATCAAGAAGCTTAAGATGATATAATAGGCTCGTGAAGAGCCACAATTATATTGCCAATGGGTACAATTTTGCAATTGAAGAAGTCATCTTGTACCCTGAATCAACATGCACTTTCTTAAGTTTTAAAATATCCGCGCCAATGGGTTTCCACGTAGAAACCAATGAAGAAAATGGCAAAGAACACTTGTGCATTGTAAAGCACGCTGAATATGAAAAATGGTATTAGAAAAATATCCCCTCATATGAATCAGTTGGTACACGAGAATCAATGCACACGTTAGCATATACCTCTTAGAAGTTCTGAATTATTTTTGCTATAGCATTGTATATTTAGGCCATCCCGGTCTTAGATTGATGAGAAATATAGTTAACAACTCACAAGATCATGGCATTAATGTTAAAAATTTCCAATCATGAAGATTTTGTGTGCCATGCATGTGCCACCGGAAATTAATAACTAGACCCCTCGTTATGAAAGTAACATGAAATCCTCGCATTCCTGGAACGATTCAGGGGATATTTATGTTCGATTCACTTTGTCTTGCCGCTTAGCACTTTATGGTGCTCATTGATGCTTCCTAAAATGGTCGTGACATGTTTGTCAGCCAAAAGGAATCACGATTTGCAAAGTTGATCTCAGATCATCGTAATTAAGAATGCTTTTCCCGATCATCACGCAAGTCCATTCGAATGGACAATGCCAAATTACTTTCAAGGCATTTGATGATTATGCACAAGAATCGGAATAACTATTGAGCACTTCAGACCGCATGTCCATACGCAAAATGGACGAAATAAGCATTATTAAAGAGGATTAAGTTCATAGCCCACCGCTTCTTGCAGAAGTTGTAACTTGCCCAACACTTGTTGGGGACACGCAGCTCCTGCATGCAAAGAAGACTCATCAATTATAGATCGTCGACTACAACATCCATTCAACTATGCAACTAGTGCAATGGGTCATCTCAAGATTTGAATGAATGGTATATGTACCTATACCACTCCCACAAATGAATCGCAATGGGCCCTCTCCGCAAGTCCGATATACGTTGGTTATGAGAATGCATCCATAATCGTATTTGGAACCCACGATCGAGATTTGCATACAAATTTCGATTCGCTTAATTGCATCTTTTGACGAGGATCGCTTTCGCCATTAGGGGAGGAAATGAACCATTGGATGAAATGCCGGAAAATCATATGGCATTCCATTGGGATCCCCATGACCTCGCACTAATGAAGCAAATCATGAAGTCAAGAAGACAATCGATTTGGCAGAATTTAGCAAATGAATCGCTGATCATTTTTGTGGATCTCAAGAGCTGTTAAGTCGATATACCAGCAAGAAATGCACCAGAGAGGGTGGAAATACCAAAGAAAGCGTTATGTATCCTCATCCTGCTCGTGAGGCCTCAAAGAAAAAGAATGTGAAATCCGCTTCTCAAACCCAAAGTACCCGGAGACGTCTGGGAAAAATGGTCAAGAGGACTTACCATCGCCTAATCACAAAGTGCCCTAAAGCAAGAAGGGGAGCCGCTTGAGACCTGCACCGGAAAGAAGCCTCAGGGAAAAGGCAATTCCCAGATCGAACCTTTCTATTGAAGAAGCTGCCGAAATAATGTAAAAGCGACACATTCATGAAAAACTAAAGGAACTTGCTCCTGGAATGGGAAATAGCAATGAAGAGCAAGTAGAAGTGCACGTAGCACCCCATGATGAAATGGCCACAACTTTGTAATAACGGAGAATCAATGAATAGAGCAATGTGCCCAATGTCGATGCATACTTTGCAAAGAAGATTGCCACATCATTAATCATGATCCCGAGCCCGCATCTCTTCGCAGAGTGCAAGAAAAGGCTCTGATTGGGAAGATTGGAAGAAGGCAATCACCGCAGAGTTAGTCTCTCCGAACAAAAGAGAGGTGTTTGGGTCTCAGGTGCCGCACGCCCCATATAAACCCCGTGAGGTCACAAATGGGTTTTTGTCTCGCAAGAGAAACGAAACAATGAAGTTGTAAGGTACAAGGCAAGGCTTGTCGCTGCAAGGTTTCACTCAACGCCCCGGGTTGATTATGAAGAAACCTATTCTCCTGGCCATGGGCTAATTACCTTTAGATACTTGATCTCAATGGCAAACAACTTGAAGTTGAAATGAAGCTTAATGGATGTTGTCACAAAGATATTTAGTATGGAAACTTGATTCGAGATTTATATGAAAGTACCGGAAGGTATCCCTATCCCAACCAAGACAGAGCAAATGTAAACCTATACAAAGGTGGAAATTGAGAAATCATCAGATGGGCTAAAATACCAAGAAGAATGTGGTACAATCGCTTGAGTGACTTTCTCTCGTAAGAAAGGCTACACTAACAACGAAGATTGTCCATGTGTATTTATACAACGATCCACGAATGGATTTTGTATAATCTCCGCCTTATGTAGATGACTTGAACATCATTAGACGATGAGGAAATTGAAGAAGCATGCACATACTTGAAATCTGAAGTTTGAAATGAAAGACTTGGGTAAAACCAAGTTCAGGCTTGCAAATTTGGAACATGTCCAAGGCGGACCTTGGCATACCAACCATCCTACACGCAGTAAAGTGTTGGAGAGATTTGGCTTTGAAAAGGCATACCCCGCAAAGACCCCAATGGCCTGAAGGTCACTCCAAGGCACTCTAGACCCAGACAGCCTAAAGAAGAGGTGAGGAAGTCCCGGGAGCGGAATTCTACTTGAGTGCAATTGAGCTGTGGTACCTTGCGAATAGCACTAGGCCTTACATGCTCGGGCTGTGAATTCTGCTAGCGCAGACAACGTAACCCACCAAAAGGCATTGAAAGGGGTGAAGGACATCTTCCCGTTACCTTCAAGGAAGCAAAGACATCAGCTTGTTTTACGTAAGAAACAATGAATTGAATTTAGTTGGCTACGCCGATGTCGGGTACCTATCGGACCCGTGATACCGGCAAGTCACAAACCGGGTATGTTTTCCTTTATGTGGAAATGAATTTCTTGAAGTCGCTCTGCTGCACTTTGTCTCGACGCCGACTAACCACTCGTAAATCATTGCATTGTATGAAGCCTCTCGAATGTGCATGGCTTCAAGAATGGTCACCACATCCGTAAGTCATGTGGTCTCAACATGGAACAAACCCCACTATTATCTATGAAGATAATGCACTTGTGTTGTACAAGTACAAATGGGATATGTGAAGAGTAACCTTACAAAGCATATCAACCCCAAGTTCTTTTATGCTCATGAAATGAATAAGATGAACGAGATAAAGATAATCGATACTAAGTCGTGGTGAAAATCTCGCAGATTTATTCACTAAGTCACCCCAGATCTTCCTTGAAAGATGTATTAAAGGAATCTGGATGATGAGGCTTAGAGAAGTGCAGATTTCAGAGATTTTTCACATACTCCTACATAAATCTCAAACATGAAGTTTGAGTACCCAACGAAATCTTGAAGATTAACATTGAAGTTTGGGTGGATTGTACTCTTTTCCTTAAGTAAGTTTTTCATTGAAGTTTTCTTACATAAGGTTTTTGATGAGGCAATCCGCGTAACACAAAGCAAGCGGTGCTATGTACTCTTTCTCCAATTATTTTTCCCACCGGGTTTTTATGGAGTTTTAATGAGGCATATGCATCTCGCAGTTGAAGAGTCCAAGGGGAGTGTTAGGGAAACCTGATTCATATCCGATATGGACTCTTCCTTATCTCTAAGCTGAACCGCTATATATAGGAGGGGTCACCCCATTGTACACAAGAATACGTATCAATAGCAGGCCCGTTCCTCCTCATATTGTGTCTCTTTTCTCCCTGTCTATTCTCCACTTGAGATCTATTAGGCAACCCCGGACTATTCGATAGCGAGGTTGTCTAACAAAAACCACGGTCCACCGCTTCCCGGTTTACATTTTTAAGTAGAAGATTCAGGGCAGATGCACCCACATAATCTTTCGGGGCACGTTCAAAACATCCAATCGCACTCACTGTATCTATTACATCACCTAAGTAGCCGGAGACTCAAAGCTACTAGCTGCGAGAGCGCAGCGTCACACCGTATTTTGATTTCTATCCCTTATAAAGGGAACATGAGCTCTCACAATCCCATATCCGTCTAACAAGACCACTAATAAAGTTTAAGGGTAGACACAAAAACAGCAATCTGGTCTGATTGACCCAGTCATGATATCGAAGGGTGGGACCTTTTCTCGAGGAGGCCTTCAATTTTAGGCCATGTTTGGATCCCAGGACTAATTGTTAGCTGGCTAAAAATTAGTCCTAGTCTATCCAAACAGGAAGACTAATAGGTGGGCTAATTTTTAGCCAACCCCTCAGCTAACAATTAGTCCATTAGCTGGTGGAGGGGAGCTAATTTGGGCTAATAGTAGGTAACACGCTGAAAAAAGTCTAAAATACCCTTGCGCTGGCCTTATCCTCACTTCCTCACCCGCAAGGCCCACTCCCAAATTGCTATGAGGGGCAAACATGACTTTTCTAAGAAATTAGCCCAACAATTAGCCATGTATCCAAACAGCCCTAGGCTAATTTTAGATGGACTAATTATTAGCTGACTAACAATTAGCTCTAGCCATTAGTCAACTAACAATTAGTTTTAGCCCATCCAAACATGGCCTTACATTGGCTCGTGTAAGACTATCCTCTCGGTCATTCATGTCAAGCTCAGAACAAGTTGGGCTTTATTTTTAGAGAAATTTTATGGTGGATTATACTTGTAGTATAAAATGTGTAGTAGAAATCACATCTAACCGTTGATTTGTTAAGGGTGTTTTTACTACTCTACTACCATATGTAGTATAAGTAAACTCTAGTTAATCTGATACATTGGATCGAAAAGAATGAACGGTTCATATTCAATTTAATGTACCGTAAAAGAGCTCTCTTTTTAACCTCGGGCCGGTTCCATACTTCACGCAGCCACGTAGGAGTATTTCCTTGAACAAATCCAATCTGGCCCATGTCAAAAAAAAAAAAAAAATCGAATCAATCACAAGTACTTTTCAGCCGTCTACAAATTACAAGCATACTATAGGCCCACCATTTCTGGTCAGGTTGGGCATTTTCCTGGGCTAGGGCTGAAGCATGGCCCAGCTGACATTCCAATTTTAGCAGGCCCGTTTCAACGGGCGGATGCGTCTCTCTCCGCACCGGCCGCGGAACAGCGGTACAACGCTTGTAATTTGCAGAAGAGAGCTGGTTGCTAATTAGCAGCCGAGCATAGATATATTATTTATATATATAAGGGAATAGATAAATATTATGTAATATTTAAAGATAACTTTTAAAGATAGTTATTTCAAATTAATTTTTAACTTTTTATTAATTTATAGTAGATTTTGTTATTGTACTCTATTTAGCAGAGATTCAACTTCATCAGATCTGTGGATCTGGAGCTGTGGGTATATTAAAGCCCTGTTTCGCAGAGCTCCAAATCCCAGCTCCACCTCGAAGCTGAAACTTGTACGCTGAAATAAAGTGACTAAAGTTTATAATTTTATTCTAAAATATAAACAAGATGATTCACCTAAACACTCTTAATATACCCACAGCTTCAGCTCCACGAATTTAGTAAAGCTAGGAATACCCAGCTCCATCAACTCCACGAATTTGGTGGAACTGGAGCTCTGCCAAATACCCCCTAAGAGTATTTAGGTAGGTAATCTCATTTTAAAATAAAAATAAAAATTTAATTCACTTTATTTTAATCTACACGTTTTTCTGAGGTGAAGCTGGGGACTAAGGTAACAGGGGCTCTTGGCGTGGAAGTTTGCGGGGATCGTTGGGTCATCACAGAGACAGGCCCGTCTAAGGCCCAGCGCAAGTGGGGCGACTGCACAGGGACCCCAGCATAGGATGCACTACTATCATCTCTTGTGTAAATGGCTTACTAAGGTTTCTAAGTTCTAACGACGCATCCTATTCTGCCGATTCCGCGAAACATTTTGATATTGACGGCAAAGAATTACATGTGGAGTTAAAGTTCCTCCAAGATTTTTTCCATAAGGAAGACATGGGCCCTCTTGATATTCTAAAGTTTGTGAAACGGATGGGTTGTTTTCCTAATGCCCTTATTGCATATAGAATTTTGTTAACTATTTCTGTGACAGTTGCATCTGCAGAACAAAGCTTTTCAAAATTGAAGTTGGTAAAGTTCTACATGCACAATACTATAATATAAGAAAGACTCAATGGATTGACAACAATTACACTTGAAAATGATGTTCTAGATAAGATTAAATATAAAGATATAATTGAAGATTTCATTTCGAAGAACACCAGGGGCATGATGCTTTTCACTAGAAATTAAAAAGATATCGGTAAGAAAGATTCACCCTTTACTCCTTTAACATTAATGTCTATTGTAGTTTTAAATATTAGAAAAAATATATAGTTAAATAATGGAATCATATTTTGGTTATTTGTATTTCTCTAGGTCCCGTTTTCTCTTTCGCAAAAACTTAAGTCCGGCCCTGCGCAGAGATGTCCAACCTGGGTGGCGGCGCCAACTCGGGCCTCGTCCTGGCCGCCGCCTCATCGCCCCTCCCCGCGGCCGTCCGTCCGGGGGGACAGGCCGAGTCGCTGCGTGGCAGGGTCTGTTAGCCGGACCGCCACATCTAGCGCGTCCGGATCCCAGGCCGTTGGGCTGCAGCACACTCGCAGGCCCAAACAGAGCAGCGGGCCAAGGTTTCTTTGGCCATCTCCCCCCAAAAAGCTAGCTCAATGAGGGGGTGCTCCCTCACCCTTATAAACCATGCTCATGCCCTCTCCACAACCAATGTGGGACTATTCTCAACAATCTCCCCCTCACACATTGGGTCGAGATTATCTAGGAACCACCTGGGGCACCTGGGCTCTGATACCAAATGTTGGATCTCACTCTCGAACACACACACGGGAAGAACACACGTGAACAGATTTCCCTTTTTTTGGCTCGGCAGCACAATTTGCCGATTTTCTTCTGTTAACTTTCTCACGCAAGACCAAGTACATAAATAGATGTAAACGCCATATGATGGATCAAGCAACAAGTTGATCCTAAACTCACGCAACTACCCCTAGTTACTCGGTCCATTAGTCAACATGCTTATCCTTATCTGATGCAACAAGCTAACAAAAAACCAATCCATTATCTAACTAGTGCACGCATACGTACTACATGCTAGCCTGACTAACATGCTCACACGCATTGCACTTACATGCATGGAAGCACACGCATGCAAAAAAACTAACACATCATCAGCCACACGATTCGCACGTCGTGCACTTCTGAGGACTCGGCCTGCTCGCATCTTCTAGCCATGCGCCTCCACGCAGTGCACTCCTGATGACTCGGCACTTCTGAGGACTCGGCCTGTCCGCATCTTCCGGCCACGCGCCTCCACGCAGTGCAGGTTATTTGCTCCATGCAAGCAACATGAACTAAAAACATAAACACTCACACAACAAGATTAATTTCCTAACAATCACCCTCTTAATCTTGTTGGTCTTTTATTTGAACGCCTCCCTGCCGAGCTTCACAGCAAAGTCGGCTCATCGTCGGTATCCGCAGTAGCAAGGAGTGCCTGCTCCTTCTTCGCCTTGCGACACTCTTTAGCAAAGTGTCCATACCCTTGACAATTGTAGCACCGCACCTTTAACTTGTCAAAAGTACCATACTTTTTGCCGACACCATTGCGCTTGTCCTTCACACGAGCTAGCCATTCCTCCTCCGTCAGCAGCAAGCGTCCACCATCACGATCACCGCCCTTGTCACCAACCTCGTACCACTATTCTATGGACTTGAGACGCCCAATGAGCTCCTCGATGGACATCTTCTTTAGATCGACCAACTGCTCGATTGCGATGGCTACCTGCATGTACCTAGAGGGAACAACACGAAGAAATTTTTTCAACACCTTCTCCTCCTCCAATGGGTCGCCGAGAATACGGATGTCGTTGACGAGACCCATTAGGCGCATAGCGAAGTTGTCCACGGACTCGCTATCCTTCATGCGGATCATCTCGAACTCCATGCGTAGAGTTTGCGCTTTTGCCTCGCGCACACGCTCAACGCCCATGCGCATCGTGCACACGGTTTCCCATGCACCTTGGCGCCTCCTTGGCTGCTAGTGTCCCTAGCATCTCTGCCGGTACCGCTTGAAGGATGGCTGACATTGCCATCCTATCGAGCCGGTACTCCACACCGCCAGGCTCGATGGCCCCCCAAACTCCTTGAGCCTGTAGGTTGACTCTCATCAAGAGAGCCCACTCGATGTAGTTGGTACTCGTGAGCATGGGGTAACGCGCGGTCACCCCCACCTCCTTCACATGTTGAAGGAAGAGCTCGCGGCCACCATTGCCATCGGTGCCGTTGCCGCCAGCTGGGGAAGACCTCGCACTAGCATCAGACATTGCCGCCGCAGGATCGTACTTGCTCTGATACCAAATGTTAGCCAGACCGCCACATCTAGCGCGTCCGGATCCCAGACCGCTGGGCTGCAGTACACTCGCAGGCCCAAACAGAGCAGCGGGCCAAGGTTTCTTGGGCCATCTCCCCCCAAAAAACTAGCTCAATGAGAGGGTACTTCCCTACCCTTATAAACCATGCTCTTGTCCTCTCCACAACCAATGTGGGACTATTTCCAACAGGGTCAATCCGTCGTGCTTCGGCAACGGCGCCGCTTTCCTTGGCGCGTCTGTCAAGCACCCGGGGAAGACGAGAGACCGGGGCACCAATGCCGCTGCGGAGAGGGAGCGGGTCGCGAAGCGGCCGGCGCTCAGGATGCTGGCGTGCTCTCGGGCACTTGCGAGGCCGCGTACAGGCCCCGGACCAACGAGGCGCGTGCGGCCTAGGCGGCGTTGCTCGGCGTGATCGGGTAGCAGATTGGTGGGCAACCGCCGGACGTGCTCGACGCCGCCGCCGATGAGGTGCTCGCTGTCCTGAAGGATGACAAGATCAAGGGCCCTGACAAGACACTGAGGATTTGGAATCTCGTCGGTACCATCTCAAACTAGGTGTTCGACCAGTTTGTTTCGATTGGGAAGCTCATTAAAGAGTATGAGGACACTTGTTACTATTTTTCTGCAAATAATACAGATGCAGCGCTGGAAGTTGACATTGGTGTTGCTATCGATTTCGAGGAGGATGAAGATGCTGAAGAGTGTGATTTTGATCAAGTAAAAGCACTTAATTCTTTCCAGTAACTTGCTCGTTCTAATTTAATATATGCATATTACATGTTCATATTCTACTTAACTTTATGTATGTCTATCTTATATTTATGTAGCCTGCACCATTTGTTTGTTCAGGTTCAAGATCAGCAGCTATCGGCCTTGCCCTCTTGATCAGCGGTATATTGATGTCACAGTGAAAAAGCCACCGCAGATATTTCAATTGATGAATGAAATCTGTTATAGAAAGGTTTAGCTTCTGTAACAAAGTATCATCAAGTGCTTATATTTGTGCACTCGAGGAAGGAGACACAGAAAACCACTATTGCAATTGAGATACTGCATTGGCTAATGATTATTGATACATTGAACTGCTTCACAAGGGGTCACTGTAAGCCAGGAGATTCTTTCCACCCATGCTGAGCTTGTCAAAAGCACTGATCTCAAAACATCTTTTGACATACGGGTTTGCTATTCATCATGCTGGATTGCCAAGGGCAGACCGTGAACTTGTTGAAGAACTTTTTTCTGATAACCACATACAGGTTCTTGTTTCGACGGCTACCCTTTCATGGGGTGTCAATTTGCGTGCACTGACGTGCAATTTACGAAAGGGGAGGGACTAATCTTAACTGGCCGCAGTGAGTTACAGTACTTCCTCTCTCTTCTGATCGTCAACTGCCTATTGAGAGTCAGTTCTATCCTGATCGACTGATCAACTAAGCACTGAGGTTATTCTGGGCAATACTCAGAATGCTCAGGAAGCATGCTCGTGGCTTAGTCACCTTATATTTATGTCCAGATGATCCGCAATCCATCGTTGTACGGTTTACTAGAAGATATACTGGAGGGAGAAAACATTAGATGAAAGCAAAGCTGACTTGGTAAGTAGCTTGCATCTGTAAATGGCGCCATTTTTTTTTTCTTCTATTTCTTAAATGCTTCTGATCAGCCACAAAAATATAAGAAAGATGTGCCACCTAATTTAAATACCACGTATTTAAGTTCATTAGTATTTAATAAGCACGTCGTCCTACGTTTAATTAAGGTGATTGATGTATTGTTTAGCTGATCAGCTAATATTGTATGGTTGATTTCACTGTGTAGTTTTCTATCTATTATAATGCCTATTTTGAATTTTTGTATCTTGTACTGTAGGTAGACTGCTGCAAACATATAGGATAAGAACAATATGATAAACTATGACAGGAAGGGTGGATGCCTTCAGGTTACTGACCTTGGAATAATTGCTAGTTTTTACTATATCAATCTTGGGACTATTTCGCCGTAGAACGAGCACCTGAAGCCTACAATGGGTGATATTGAACTTTGCCAATTCTCCCTGAGTGAAGAATTTAAGTATCCTCGAGTTAGACAAGATGAGAAAATGGAGATGGCAAAGCTTTTGGATCGTGTGCCAGTTCCTATAAAAGATAACTTGGAGGAGCCCATCGCAACGATCGATGTACTGCTCTAGGCATATATTGAAAAGAAGGCTGTAGAGAGCATCTTCGAGTTGGCCGTGATGAATACTGATGACATGCGAGAATTGTTGCAGTTACCAAGCTCTAAGCTTCAGGACTTGATTGAATTCCTCAGACGGTTCCCCAGCATTGACATGGCTTATGATGTATGTGATGCGACGAATCTGCAGTCCAAGGTTGGGTCGGTTCATGCTCCCAGGTACCCAAAGACCAAGGATGAAAGATGGTGGCTGGTGACCGGTGATAGCTCCAGCAACAAGTTGCTGTCGAGCAAGAGGGTTGCGCTTCAGAAGATGGCCAGGGTCAAGCTCGAGTTTAAGGCCCCTACAGAGGAAGGGAGAAGGAGCTACATGACTTACTTAATGTCAGATTCCTATATGGGCTGCGACCAGGAGTACGAGCTAGCTCACCATCCATATCAAGGAATCTGGTGGGAACTGAGACTCGACAGAAGACCTGAAGTAAGTAATCCTTTCGATCAGGTGATGGCGAAATGGTTTACTAGCAATGCTGCACGCACTGTCACTGCTCCAAATTGCATATTAAGCTGGAGAGGTGCTTCTATGCTCTTCCTTTTAGTACAAGTTGCACAAATCTTGAAGCAAGCGAAGGGTAAGTAATCACCATCTACCCTTCATTCATGCTTTAATAGTTGTGCAACTTTTAAAAGGAAGAGCATAGAAGCACCTCTCGACAGATATTCTTCTGTAAATACGTTAGTTGGCGAACAAGTACCTTCTTAATGCCAACTTTATTTTGTTTGATATGCAAGGTGTTCATGCCACT
The DNA here is from genome assembly GCA_036346355.1 of Rhipidocladum racemiflorum. NCBI lineage: Eukaryota > Viridiplantae > Streptophyta > Magnoliopsida > Poales > Poaceae > Rhipidocladum > Rhipidocladum racemiflorum. Next base: position 7,944,764 of record CM070581.1, read on the forward strand.
TTTCTTGTGCTGCTATTTAAGCTCGATCATGATTTTTGTTAGCTTGTCGCTGTGTGGTATCTGAAATCAAGGGATCTGGTCGAAGCTGATGCTGTACCGGTGACTGCCTGACTGGGGAGTCCTCGGATGACGACGGCGTGGTTGCTAGCAGGTGCTGCCATTGCTTAAGAATGCATCTTAAGCCGAAGATTTTGATGCTTTCTCTTATGCAAATGCATGGTTAGTGAACACGCCCCTCATTGACGCACCCTTCTGTGCTGCTACTAAACAGCAGTAATGAATTTTGCTAGGTTGTCGCCATGTAGTATATCTGAATCCTGAAATTTGGACCGAGGTATCTTGGAGCTGTTACGTATGATGGAATACTAGATGAGAGTTTGCCTGTTATGTTTATGAACGCAACATCAGACATGTACAAGTGCATGAAGATGATCGCGTTGAGTCGCTGACAGGCAGGCCCGACCAACAGAGGTATTCAGGCGCTCGGAAGTCTGTCTTCATGTCTCCAATCCGTATGGCCTCGTATCGAGTTGGCTCGATGAACGGAACTGATCGATACACTGGTCAAATTCAAATTCAAAAAATTTAGAACATTTTAAGCTACGTAAACCAGTCGAAAATCGGTAAAAACTGGTGAAAAATCGGTTTTCGAATTATTTCGCTTAGTTTGCCAATTCACGATGTAAATCGATCGGAAAAACGGTTGATTTTTTTATTATTTTTTCGCCACTATTTGACCGTCGATCTAAAAAAGCTTGATTTCAAACTTGTTCAGTTTCTACCGATTTTTGACGAAAAATCGATACCGCCGGTAGTGAGAACGATTTTTGAGCTCGATTCGGTAAAGCAAACCCTGCTTTGGAGTACGCAAAACTAGTACCTGCTACTCCTCTGGCTCGAGTCATCCAATGGAACAGAAGCATTTGGTCAGTTTGGGCTTGCCGTTTGATGCAGTCACACAAGCTGCCGCCGTCTTAGTCTAAGCCTACTCTAGCTAGCGTGGTACTTTTCCGTATCGATAATTGATAAGATGCGACTTCTGAATGACTTGGGAGAATTCAGAAATAGACAGGACGGTGCACTTCAATATTAGTACCGCGCATCTTGCTTGCAAGTAGCAATCCAAAGATGGGGCATTTCAGAATCATCCGGCCGACAGTAGGATTTTGCTTGCAAGTAGCAATCCAAAGATGGGGCATTTCACTATTTCAGAAGCATCCGGCCGACAGTAGGATTTGTATGCACCCACGTACCATACCACACTCGCATGCCGTGCACCTGAAAATTTCGTGAAGATGGAAAGGTAGGTCGGCAGGACCGCTTGCAGAAGCGATACACGACCTGACAGATCTTGAAAGAGGGGAACCAAAACAACGGCGATGTCGAGAGACACACAGGCTGAACGGCAGCAGCTACTCATGGTACCATTTTTTTTTTAGATCAAAAAGGCATCAAATGCCCCAGTTCCATTGAAAGAAACTTCAAGATTCAAAACAGTTAACAGCGCAAAAAAAGGTCATTACATAAATCTCACTCACAGAACTCCCCTATAGGGAACAAAAACACACATAGAAAGTAGAGCAGAGCACAGAATACATCTAACATTTGATCATTCGCCAAAATGGCTGAAAGTAGCATCAGATTGCGTCAGAAAGCTTTTCTTCAGTGCTGCCAAGATATTCAACTTCCTTCAATTGTTCATTCGCTTATTACGTCCAGCAAGAGAGGAGCTCGAATTTTGGCATCCAACCAATCGCAAAACTGAGACATACGCAGTATCATCCCTTGTACTCATGGTACCATCAGCGTATGCAACTTCTGCACATTTTTTCCAGGCAAAACACGAAAAAGCACCCATGCTTTACCCCCCACACGATTTAATTGGGTTCAGAATTCGCTATCCTACAGAGGTGGATGGAGACTACCACCATCGCCACGAGCTTAGCACTAAGAAAGCGTCACATTTCCCATGCAACCTCTGCTCGACGGAAGGATCCGAGAGACCGACGGGAAGAAATTAAAGAGCAGCCATGGGCACTCACCCTGGTAGTTGCAGTCAAAGCGCACGGGTGCATGCAGGCAGTTGGAGAGGAGCTTTCCACTGTCTCATTCCTCCTCCCACTACTGCTAGTACAAAAATCCCCGGCTAATCACCTCCCTCTCTTAGTCTCTCCCTAGGATTTGTTTGGGGTGTCCTGTTCATGACACAACCATCACCCACTGCCCAACAACCAAGAGACGGACAGGGAAGCAGAGATGTCGCTTCCCAAACTACGAAAGTACGTCACACGGGCCGCGGTATCCGCTCGCCTTTTCTATCTCTAGAGCTGAAGATTGTGCACGTCCGTATCCTATCGCACGCAACGTTCATGGTCCGTCGTCCAATCTGTGACATGATCCCGCGTCTTGGAGATTAATGGATTGGCATGGAAATGACGCAAAATATGTTATGTTGTAATGCGTTGGTCAACAGGTCAACTTCTCAAAGTGTCCGGTGTGGTTGTTTAGGAATAGTATTGTACATGTGCCATACATTATTTTAGCAAAAAAAAGAAGAATAGGAGTTTGGCTTTGGAATATGGATCATTGAATAGTGGTATTTAGTAGGTTCACTTGGATTGGTGCGTGAATTTTCTCACCTGAAAGGCTTGTTTCTGTCACACAAAAGAGAATCCTGCCTTTTCTTAGTTTTTTCTTATCGCTTTATCTCCCTAGTCTCTCTCTCTCATTAGTCTCTCTCTATATAAATAGTTCCATACTCCTGGAAGTATGTACTCCCGCTCCCAATATACTGCTTAAATGATATTGTTATACATTTTTATCCTTTTGAGTATACTCTAATACTGATTATAAGATACTTCAAAGTGAGTTCCACGAAAAATTTTATCAAAGTCCACACTTTATAGCATAATTTGTTTATATACTCTTTTTACACATTGGAAAAGGGTATATAGCAAAAAAAATAAAGGACTCCGATGAATTTTTTTTAACAATATCGCATTGTACTATCTTAGAATTATTATTAAAGTATATTGAAAGTGATAAGAAGTATAACACATTCGTTTAAGTGGTATATATATAGTTTATCCTATGTCGCTTTATCTCCCATAGTACAGTAATCTACAGGTATTTGGTACTGAAAGTAACATCTAATGAGAGCTATCAAAATGATTACCCAAAAAATCCCGGAGTTTCTGAACAGGGCTTCAGATTTGATGCTTCATTGCAAGGTGTCTAAGGTGATCTGCATTGATGACACATGACTACATTAGATCTGTACTTGTCCCAGTTTTAGCCAGCCTCAAACCGACAAAAGCAAAGCTTGACAAATAATTGAAGTGATCTTGGTACTAATGAAAACATAATTGTACGGGCTAATTCGGTACACGAGCCTCTCACAAAAATGGTAGTACATCATATTTCAAAACTAGATCACTATCTTGAGAGATATCTTGTCATCACAACTACTGCAAAGACTTATCTGATGCAACCAAATGGTTTCCGTTCAGAATGACCAAAGATCTCAGCATTGCCATGCGACAACTTCTCAGAAAGCTAGAAAGACATCTCATGCGATAATTTAACAGCGCCGTGTCACGGCCAAAGGCCAAATGATATGCACACCATATGATTCTGTCCAAATATCTTTTTCTCATGCCAATTTCTTAAGCTGACATGACAGCTCCGTTTGTAGTTCTACTGAGGGACATGTACATCAATGACAGCTCACAAATCTTAGCTAGAAAACAAGAAAAATAGGAAGAGTAGTAGTATGAAACAGTCAGAATCTTCTTGGGTTTGATTCTCTTTAGCTGCAATTCCCTAGAAGTATCCTCATACAAATCACCACAATGGTACAGCTTTTCTTTCATGCCAACAAAATGTCGCAAATGGGGAAGATTAAAAAAGAGTTCTTTTACGATACACTAAATTGGATATGAACCATTCATTCTTTTCGATCCAATAGATCAGATTAACTAAAGTTTACTTATACTATACCTGTTAGTAGAGTAGTAGAAACACCCTTAACAAATCAACGGTTAGATGTGATTTCTACTACACATTTTATACTATAAGTACAATCCACCGTAAAATTTCTCTTAAAAAATTGAGCAGAAGAACGAATTTTTAGCTGTAAGCTGGAGTAACTAGATTCAGATTGCCAGGCGACATGTCATAATGCAGTCTGGCTCTTTATAGTTGGCAAAGGTCTAGAACAGCACAGCATTTAAACTAAACACGAGCTGTTAATTTATGATCGAAATTCAGAATAAGGATCGTTATGGATTTGTTTCCAAGTAGGACCCTAGGTCGTCACCATATATACCTTTTTGTAAGCCGCAGAAAAAGTAGAAGAAAGATTATAATCCTCTGCGTTTTGTAACACTCAAGGAAATAATGAGATTTTGCCGACCGACGTCCGCGGCTTTTTTCCGCAAGGGGTTTTCACGTTGAATCTGTCTCTTATTCTTCTTTTCGATTTGATCTATTTCATACTTTTATGTCTGTCGATTCTAATACGAGCGGTTCTGCCTCATGATTTCTAAATACAATTCAGTAACTGTACTACTCACTCTACAGTATCAGATATGGAGTAATATACTTTTGATCTTATATATTCACCACTATATATTTAGGAGAAAAAGTTGCTCACAATTATTAAATGTAGAACATCCGGCACTTGAATATCCATTTTACGAAAGTTTGTGCTTGATGGAACTATATTTTGTTTGGAAAAATAAAAATTGCTTTGGCATCTAGTACACCAGAGAGAGAGAGAGAGAGGATCAAGAACACGACGCGCGACTTTTTTCTTCAGAAAAACCGTGCATGAACAGATCAATATTTATAAATACAAGTTGCGTATTATATATTAGTAATCTTGTACGTTTCTTCACCTAGATAAATTCATATTGACGTAATCAATGTTCAACGAAATACACAAAAGAGAAGTATAGTCCTCTTGTAATAGTTTTGAAGTCTACGTCTAATGCATGTACTAATTAAATCTACTTCTACGCATGCCAAAAAGAATTCAAATGCAGCAACAGAAATGTTCAAATGTAAAATTCTGGCCACTAAAGCTCCAAACACAATAATTGCCGCATGAATTTTAGAATGTGCGTGCATCGTTGACACCTTCGCCTTCTAGAGAAAAGTGGGACTTTTCGTAGTTTTCGGCCAAAAAAGAAAAGAAGAGTCCAATAAAGAAGAAGAAGAAATCAATCTGCTCTACTCATATTACCTCCATTATACTCCGGAGGAAGCGCGCACGGAAGCCACCCCCACGTGTCCCTCCGCTCTCTCTCTCCTCGTTTTGCAAAAAAACCTGTCCGATTCTTAAAATTACGGATAGGTCCTTTTAATTTCCGTAGGGGTCCTTTGCGATTTTCTGTGAGAGGGGAATTTTTTTCCCCGGTTCGCGTTTAGGTCCTTCGTTCGTTTTTTTACAAAAAAACCTTCCGTTAAATACGAATCGCGAGTGAGCCCTTTTATAGTTTTTCAAAATAGCGGATAGGTCCAAAATAATAACAAATAGGTCCCTACGCTTTACGTTCAGGTCCTTTCTCCGTTTTGCCCGGAAAAAATATTTTTGTGGTCCGTTTTTTCTCCAGAGCATAGGAAAAATATTTTCGTTGCCCGTTTTCCTTGAAAAAAATATGTCCTTTCTCCGTTTTACCCGGAAAAAATGTTTTTGTGGTCCGTTTTTTCTCCAGAGCATAGGAAAAATATTTTCGTTGCCCGTTTTCCCTAGAAAAATTTTTTTTATGGTCCGTTTTTCCTCCAGAGAATGCGGAAAATATTTTCGTTGGCCGTTTCTCCAAAAAAAAAAAGGAAAATCGTTTCCTTTCTCCGTTTTGCCCGTGAAAGATATTTTCGTGGTCCGTTTTTTCTCCGGAGCATGCAAAAAAAAGGAAAATCGTTTCCTTTCTCCGTTTTGCCCGCGAAAAAAAAATTCGTGTTCCGTTTTTCCTCCGGAACATGCGAAAAATGTTTTCGTTCGTCGTCTTCCAAAAAATAGATTGCCAATTCGGTTTTTGTCCGCCGTTTATCCATTTTTTCCCGTTTTGTGCGGAAAAACAACGCAAATTTTTTCCCGTTGACGTGCGCGGCGTGCGCCGCGGTCACTTTTCTAGTTAGCATTGCATGGTGAGGCAAGGGCGAAACATACTAGTTTCCATCTAGCTCATTAGATAACTAGTTGCACAGTGGGTCCGTACGTCGTCTCGGGTCAAAAGAATTGTCGATAAGTCACTGTAGCTCATGTCCAAAAAAGTTCTAGTTTTTTTTTTTTAAAAAAAAATGTTGCAAAAATTTTATTTTTTCAAATAAAATAAAATAATATAAGCAGAGATTTTAATAAAGAATGGAAATCTATTTTTTGGAAACACATTATGTGCCGTGTCCTGCTGCCACGTGTCGGGATTTGACACTAGAGGCGACCTTGGCAAGGCCCCATCTTGCACCACTGACTATAGGGGTGGGCATTCGGTTTGTTCGGTTTTTTTTTCCAGTTTTTGGAAACCAGCAACCGGACCGAACCGATCCAAATTCAAAAACCGAACTAAAATAACCAAAAAATTTTGGCTCGGTTATTTCGCTTTACTGAAAAACTGACCAAAACAAGTATCAACATCACAGACTCACGGTTCATCACATCACAGTCACCGACCAAAGCAAGCATCAATAAAGAAACTTGATTCAATTCACGTAGAAGAAGATGGAGGAGCCTGCGCGGCGGCTTGAGGAGGAAGGGCAGAGGTCGGCTAGGCAGTCCAAGAGGGCAAAGAAGATGGCCTCGGCGATGGCGACAAAGGGGAAGAATACTATGCACAACCGCTCCCCCACCGTCAGCGAGCTCCTCAACCTCTGCCACACCCAAATCAATCAACATGATGAATCAAGAAGAGAAAGAAAGACATGAAAAATATGAGGAGGTGGGGCGGTCTGGGCGGAGACGCGGAGGAGAGGGAGGGGGCACCTCGGGGATGAACATGGGGGTAGATAAGCAGAGGATAGGGAGGATTGCCTTGGCTGGATCTGACCCATTTCGGCCACATTGTCGCCGTCCAAGGGCCACCAGATTTGCCCCATCTCGGCTGGATCTGGAAGATGCCGCGTTGGGGGAGGACTCACCAGGACCGAGGGACGAGACGTCGCCGCGCCGAGGGAGGATGCACCGCACCAAGGCCCAAGGGAGGACGTGTCGTTGCGCCTGCATCGAGGCCCGAGGAAGGACGCGCCGCCACGCCAGGAGAGAATGTGCCGCACCGAGGGCCGAGGGAGGACGCGCCATGAGAGCCAGGAGGAGGCGTTGCCCTTCGGGGGGAGCTTGAGGGAGGAGGGCAGGCGGCGCCGAGGAAGCTAGGAGGAGGTGTCGTCCGCTAGTGGAGCTTGATGATGCCTAGGGAGGAGGGTAGACGGCACGGAGGGAGGAGGCCGAATGGTGGAGCATTCGATCTAGGGCTGGGACTTGGGGAGGAGGCGGACTAGCGGCGCAGCCAAGGCCGGAGGAGGCACTAGGGAGGGCTTGGAGGTGGAGTGGGGAATGGATCGGGGAATGGACATGGGAACTGAATGGCGGAATGACCGAATGGGGGTCGGGGGATTTGGATACTAAGCATCACAATGATTGGAAATTTCGGTGTTCGGTTTCGGGAATCACAAAACCGAATCGTACACCAAAAACTGAATACAATCAAAATAAAAATCGAATCGAAAATCAAAAACCGAAATAACAGTTTATTCGATTCGATTTTTCGGTTTCGGTTTAAATATACCCACCCCTACTTGACTAGTCCTGATTCCTGACCTGATCACCCTATTTATGCTCCCTGCTCCTCCCTCACATGTTCCCATCCGCACTACTCCATTGTATCACATGCACGTCTTCGTGGTATGAAAAACCAAGTATGTATAAACACTACTACAGATCCGTACATCACAATCGGTTCTTTTTGGTCATCACAGTCGGTTTTGGTGGCGATACAAAGTTCAACGACAGTGATAAGGTAGATATATCACAGTCGGTTTTTAACCGACACTAATAATACATTATCACTGTCGGTTCTTTTTAGGAACCGACTGTGATATTACACTTATCACAATCGGTTTTCGCGTAGAACCGATTGAGATAAGTATAATATCACAATCGGTTCGTTTTTAGAACCGATACAAATGATTACATTATCACAATCGGTTTTTTGTTGAAACCGATGGGGATAAGTATAATATCACAATCGGTTCGTTTTTAGAACCGATTCAAATTATTACATTATCACAATCGGTTTTTATTGAAACCGATGGGGATAAGAATATTATCAAAATCGGTTCTTTATGCAAACCGATTGCGATACTAAAAATATCCCAATCGGTTCCAAAGAAGAACCGACAGATATCAGATTTATCCCAATCGGTTCCAACCAAGAACCGATTGTGATGATGTTATCGCCCATCGTCCAAAATGGCCTCGCATTGACAACATGACACATTCATCACAATCCACAATATCACGTAACATATACATCACAATCTACACACATTACATTGAAATTAATATTGTTTACAATCAGTAATGCATCACATTCACATTTAGATAAATTTTGTTTACACTTTATGGACTAGTATTTGCTTGAATGGTCTCTATATCTACCATCATCCGTTATAACTTCATCGCCCAAAGACCACCGCATAAATGGTCTCGTAATTTCTTGTGATCGCGTTGGTTAGGCTCTTCCTGATGATATCAAGGTCCTGCAAAATAGATAGTAGTGCACTAATATATTTAAGTCTTAAATTGGAACAAAAACATGCTGATAGTATTATGCTTGTAAACAAATATCACATAGACAAGAGTGCAAATAATCTGCTCTATACCTTAGGGAAAAGATGTGAGCAACCAACCAAAATCAAGATGTGATGCATCACGTAAAAGCCACACGCATCATCGCACCCTTGTTGATGACACTGTGAACAAAGAAACTTAAATTAGAGACGAATTAAAAATAGGTGTAAGAAAAAATCCTATGATAGACACTTGTACCTTGAAGCGCTTCCACTCGAGTTTGGTGCCTTGTTTATCATTGTGTCGGCCACGTTCAAAGAACGTAAGACATGAAAGCCCTATACATTGGAGAGATGCCATGCATTGAGGTTAAAAATACCTAACGTAGTTCAATATGTAAAGTGTTAGGTTAGAGGAATGTACTTACTTCGCAAAACAGGCTCGATCGCATAGTCCATCTGGTCTATTTTCGAGTGAGTTCAACGTGTAGACCTTGTTTTGATTCGAACAACCACAAGTAGAACCCAATGGTTGCTTATTAAACGGTACACAATGCAAGAGAATAAGTTAATACAAGGTTGAAGTGTGTACATGTAATTGAATTGTATAGTAGTACATACTCCTGGGGGTATGGGAAGAGAATGAAGTCCTTGCCTCCTCATGCAATGCCTCGCTTGATGTATCCTGTAAGGAACTCCGATTGATACTTAGCCATGGTCGCAGACACCATCTCGGGTCGACAAACCCGACAGGGTGTCGACCCGCCACGGCCATTGCCTCATGATCCTGCGATTCATGTCAATTGTTAAAAATATAATACAAAATCAATAAATAGTCATCCGATTGAGTATGGTGCGAGACTCAGCGTCGAGGATCGTATGGTAGAAATATCGACAATTTTCAAGCTGTACATAAAGTGAGATCCTCAAAATCGATCGAAGGTCCCATCCTCGCTATGTGGAATTGGCCCGCTCGATACTTCACTATGAAATCGTGGCGAGGCTCGGCCTCATGTGACCTATCGATGTACCATCCATGTAGGTGACGAGTGAACAAGCCCAAAGAATTCAATTCTTGGCTTGGGAGAAAGGGCTTTCCATGTATGTACTGCTTGTGATCATCAGGGTGCTCTGTGCCCTCTGACAACTTTGCCTTCTTCACGGAGGGACTCTCTGAACTCTGCTTTGTATCTTTCGTCATCGTGGTAGAAGTCCTTTTGTGCCCCACCTGCGCACCAAGATTTGCAAAAGCGTAGGTGCAGGAGGTGCACTGCAGCGTAAGTGCAAAGTTGTGTAGCAGGGCAGGAGCATGTGCAGCAGAGCAGAGCAGAGCAGCAGAGTACCAGCAGTGAGCGTGAATGTGAGGAGCAAAGAGTAGGAGGAAGCGAGTACCAGCAGAGTAGTAACAGGAGGAGCGGCGGTAGTAGGAGGAGCAATGGCGATAGGAGCGACACCGATGCATACGATTTCAGCAAGAGCAGAGTAGCAGCAGCAATAGCAAAGAGCGATAGCGTGAGCGAGCCAGCTTGTACCAGATGCGTATGGTAGCGAGTACCGCAGCATCGGCAGCGGAGGAGGTGCTTGCACTACGACACCCGTCGCGCCACTTGATGAACGACATCCGTGCTTGCCCGAGAGTGGTGATATCTTCGTTCGGGGAACTCCAGGCATGAGACATGTAAACATCGTGGACATAGTCCACCTGCACCCTCATGTAGCCCATCCCCAAAGGTATACCATGCACCGTGTCATCCTCCTTGCTTGGAAATGCAACCCGCGCGTAGCCTCAATCAGTATTCCGTCGTCGATCGGGACTAGCCGGCACTTGGCGGGACCCTCGCAAGAAGTGATCAAGATCTTCATCATAACTGTGTTAAGCTTACTCATGTACCTTTTGGTCTCAAACAGTTATTACCTTGAGGTGTGGAATGCACACTTCCTTATTGGAAGCGCAAATGCTAGGGCGTAGCATAGGCGATGGTTGAGGAATCTGATTCGGGAGAACATCGCCATCATCTCACCCATCATCTCACCTTTAACTCCTCCTTCAACTCCTCCTTCATCTGCAAACGGATCCGCGCCTCACGTGCTTCCCATGATCTTGCCCTGGCACCGACGCGCTCCTCTACAAAGAAGGACCTCTTCAGATACTCCCGCACTCGCGCAAGCACCCGCCCTTATGATCGGGCTTCCCGATTGCCGAACACAGGATGTCCCGTGACCCTTGGCTTTCAAATGCTCCTTGCTCTTCTGCAGGCTTACCTCCTCCCGCAGTCGCAAATATAAATTATTACTAAAATACAATGGGAATATAATATGCAATGTACTATGTTAGATATCTTACGATGGTCATGACGATCTGTGCGGTCGCGGGGTTTGGAATGACAATCTGACCGTCAGAGGTTTTCTTCGTCCTCGCTAATACCCAGTCGCGTGCCCGCTCCTCGCATATGTGGGAGTAAGGCATCGTTGTCCCAGAGGTTGCACACTCAGAGGCTAGTCGCACCCACTCTGCCTTCTTCCCTACGTACCCACCGGAACCGAGGTGGTGCGCGTGTGTGTTACGCCTCTGTATAGCGATATTCTTCTCTCTCAGCTCCTCCGCCTCAGGCGTACTCCTCATCCTTGCGAACTCCTCCCAAACCTCGGGTGTAACAAATGGATACCTTTGGAAGGGAGTACGGTCTTTCAACACGAACTCGGCATGCATGGTCACCCTGAAATGCCTCAAAGCCACACCCATTCTCTTCAAGGCGTACCGTCTCGCATTGATTTCATCTTCCTCTGGTATAATCCATTTTCCCTTAACTTCATCCCACAGTCGGTTCTTACGCTGCCGCTTACTTCCTTCCTCCAGGTCCTTAATTGTGATCGGCACTCGCTCCCTCACCAATTGGCCGATAAAAGAGGAGTAGCGCCTTAAACGCCAGACCGTGCAAACCCCTGGCATTGAAGTGGAGCACTTGCGGCGTTCTCCCTGTGGCTCCTTTATTCGGTCCTCCGCCTTTCTAACCTTCCTCGATGGGGCAGCGGGACCTTCTTCTCTCTCGGGCGTTGAGCCGGTGCTCTCTCTTTGCGACATTTCAAGTAAGTACGTATATTGTCAAACCTAAACTTCATGAGAGGAAGCAATTCAAATTTCACATAATAGAAAGCAATTCACATGTCTATCTGTAGACCGACTAAGAACGAACGTACCAACGATGACTCATAATCTCTAAATAGGTTAGGTCCTAATCCCATTCGAGGATATGTGGTTCGAGCAAGTTCCTAAGTTGTTGTACAACTCTAGAGGAAATTTGAAGATCTTCCGCTGTTCTCCAAATACACGTCTCGACAACAGGTCAAGAGGGTGTGTATTCGAAGAACACCAGGAGATGTCGACTAAACTTTCTCTAGAGTTTGTACAACAGCTTAGGAACTTGCCCGAGCCACATATCCTCGAACTATCCAAAAAACGTGGACAATTCGAGACTGCTTATTTATAAATATGCCATTTAAGCATACTTATAAACAAGCACCCTCGAACGGGAGACGCATAGGTTACGCAACTAAACTCGATAATAAAGTGCGATAATATAGCATGTGTTACAAGTTTCAAATTGCAATGATGGATTGCTCTCAGATTGCTATAGAAGGGTTGCTAAATTAATTAGCCGTCCAACTTCTAGATGGCCAATATATCACCGGCTATTACATCTAAAAATTTAAGGATTACACAACCCTAGAACAAAGATCGCTTCTAGCACGTAAAACAACAAGTACAAAGATAATATCGTAATGAATATAGCACTAATCTAACCCTACCACAATGCATTAAGAGCAAGTGCCACCAAATTGTCGACTAAGAGCATAAAGGAATAAGCACAAGATCGCTTTGCTCGACCTAGAACAATGCATTAAGAGCAAGTGGCACCAAATTGTCACTAAGAGCGGCTGTTGTTCTAGGTCTAGCAAGTTCCTTTAATGATCGATTAATCAAGCCTCATTCAAAAGCAATCATCATCGAGCTATTTACAACCAATTACAGCCTGATCCGAAATGCATCTTACGGTCGCCGAACCGAGTCGGCAATGGGGAGGAGCCGATGGGGACGCCAGATGGGGGGACGAGCCGAGGAGGAGGCGCCTGGGGAGGACCAGAGGGGAGGCGCGGGGGAGGACCCAGAGGGGAGGCGCCAGGGGAGGCGCCACGGGTACCCGCCAATGGGGAGGAGTTGGGGAGAGCGCCACTGGGTAGGCGCCCGGCCGGGAGGTGGTCGAGCTAGGGTGTGGGAGGAGTCGGAGGGGGAGGCGCCGGGGGGGAGGAGGCGGAGGGGGAGGCGCCGGTGCGGGAGATGGTGGAGCTAGGGTTGTGGAATGAATTGTAACGAAATCAGTGCGCGCCGAAATGAACTGAGTGTGCGCGCCGAAATGAACTGAGTGTGCGCGCCGAAATGAAAATGCTCTGGGTTTTATCACGGTCGTTTCTATAGAAAAACCGATCGCAATTATAATGAGTATCTGTGTCGGTTCTATAGAAAAACCGATCGCAATATGTGGAGTATCTGTGTCGGTTCTTTAAAAGAACCGATCGCAATTATACTATCTGTGCCGGTTTCCTAAAGAACCGATTGTGATAACTATGATCCAATTTCTAATTTTTTTTAAAACAGAATCTTCATTCAAAAGAGTCGAAAAGTCAAATCTTTTTCAAATTTGCTATACTATAAGATCCATTTGACATATATATTCTACAAAATGCCACATTATACAGGGAATTCTTACAACATAATTTATTTAAAATACAACCCTTCTTGATGATCTACACGCATGTAATGTGTTCCATGTGTGCCGTCGTCACCGCTAAGACATGCCCCATCTGCAAACGGAGGTGTTTCATCAAATTGGTTGTACTCTTCTTCATCTACGACATTTTCAACTCCAACAATCCTCCTCTTGCCATGAAGTACGACGTGCAACCTCGGATTGGCCGGATCACGCACGTAGAAAACTTGAGTTGCTTGCTTTGCGAGGACGAATGGTTCATCTCTCAGAGGCCGATCTATTCAGATCAACAAGTGTAAAACCTGTCTTGTCGACCTTAACTCCGTGAAGAAGTCTCACCCACTTACATCGGAACAATGGAACTTGGTATATTCCGTAGTCGAGCTCCCATATTTCTTCGATCATCCCGTAGTAACAGTTCATTGCAGTTGACGATCCTCTAATTGGATCATCGGACAAAGCATCTATGCTCACACCACTGTTTTGCACTGTACTCTTTGCATCTTGACTTTCAAGATAAAATGTGTAGCCATTAATATCGTGAACCTTGCCATGTCTCAGATATTAAATCTTGGTCCATCACCAACCATTTGACATCCTCGGTACTAACGGAGACCTTCACCTTTTCTTTGAACCATGTGAGGAATCGATCGTTGTGTTCTCGTGTGATGGAAAGCTCATCCATAAGTGGATTCTCTTCCCGTAATATCAACTTGTCTTTGTTGGATGTATGGATGAACTTCTCTTGTGTTGCAAGACGTGAAATGCGCTTTACAAGACATATCAAATTGTGGGCTCATTAGATTAGACCCAATGGTTCCTTTTCCACCAAGTCTGCTCTTATGATGAGATACAGGAACACCAATTGGTTGTATTTTATCTAGATAATCTACGCAGAACTCAATAACCTCTTCAGTCTCATAACCTTCAATAATACTACCCTCAGACTTCGACCAATTCCTCATGTATGACTTTAAAATACCTATGTACCTCTTGAACGGATATGTAACGTATGAATGCGAGTCTGCATATCTTAATCTCTCTAATAAGGTGAACAACGAGGTGGACCATGACGTCGAAGAACGACGGGGGGAAATGCATCTCAAGCTGACAAAGAGTCTGCACCACCTCACTTTGTAAGTTGTCCAGTATATCGGGATCAATAACCTTGCATGAAATCGCATTGAAGAAATAGCATAGCTTCGTGATTGCCAACCTGGCGTCATCTGGTAGGATATTTCGATTGCAACAGGGAGCATTTGGGTCATAAAGACATGACAGTCGTGGGACTTCATACCGATCAACTTCAAATCATCCATAGACACAAGCTTCTTAATGTTTGCGGAGTAGCCCGATGGAACTTTAATATCGTGGAGACACTTGCAGAGGTCTTCTTTCTCTTTCTTGGATAAGGTGTAGCATGCGGCAGGATGTACGGCCCTTTTCCATCCTCCTCCATCACTTTGCAAGCTTGGGCCTCGATCCCCATGTAGGTCATATCGCGGCGAGCATTCACACCATCCTTGGTCTTCCTGTATGTTCAGCAGATGCCTACCAAATTATCACAAACATTTTTCTCAACGTGCATGACATCAATACATTGACGGACATCTAACTCCTTCCAATATGGTAAGTCCCAAAATATCGACCTCTTTTTCCAAATGGTCCTAGGACGAACAGATTTACGGCTCTTACCATACTGAACATCGATATCCTCTACGCGTGAATATACGTGCCTTCCAGTCATAGGTCGGGCTGCACGAACTTCCCTCTTTCCATCAAATTTGTCATCCATCTTACGATATCGATGACTTCGGTAGAAACCTACGGTGACCCATGTACACCGCTTTCCTCGACCGGCAGCCACAAGCTATCAGTGTCCTCTTCACAAATTGGACAAGCTTTGGCTCCCTTCGTGCTATAGCCCGCCAAATTACCAAAGGCTGGAAAATCATTTATGGTGCAAAATATCATAGCCCGTAGGGTGAAGTTATCTCTTTTGTACGCATTCCACACCTCAACCCCCACATTCCACAATTTTACCAAATCCTCAATTAGTGGTGATAGGTACACATCAATATCATTACCCGGCTGTTTGGGTCCTGAGATTAGCAATGACATCATGATATACTTCCGCTTCATGCATAACCAAGGAGGCAAATTGTAGATACACAACAAAATCGCTGGCATCTTGTGTCGATCGCTCATATTACCAAACGGATTCATACCATCCGTACTCAATCCAAATCTTATGTTCCTCATCTCGGCACCAAACTCCTCATGTTCCCAATTAATGTTTCTCCATTGAGCCGAATCAGCGGGATGTCTCAACTTGCCATCTTCCTTTCGAGATTCATAATGTCAACGCAACAATTTTGCCTCTTTAGGATTTGCAAATAACCGCTCTAAACGGGGAATGATGGGCAAATACCACAACACCTTGGCTGGTGCCCCTTTTTTCACATCTTCACCGTGGTCAATTCGGTTCTTACGCTTCTTGTCATTACGCTTCTCATTTTGTTTGTATCGGGTACACCACAAACAGGACAAATGCGCAGCTTCCTTATGGACGCTAAGGTATAGTATGCAATCATTTGGACATGCATGTATCCTTTCTATTTCCATTCGCATGGGACATAATAGCTTCTTCGCTTCATAAATACTTGTTGGCAACTCGTTTCCCTCTGGAAGCATATCCGAAAGAAGTATTAAAAGTGCATTGAAACTTGTATCCGTCCAACGGTGTTTTGCCTTCAGTTCAAATAATGCAAGGACCGAACCCAACTTGGTGTATTCCCTTTGCAACCTGAAAACAATGGTTTGGCATCGCTATCCATCAAGCTTTTAAATTTTTCGAACTCTCTTTCCGTGTAATTTCCCTCCACATCCCGCAACATTTGATCTAAATTATCCTCATCAAACATATCACGCTCCAACTCCCGATCGGCTTCAAGCATATCTTCGTTGCATATCACAGGGTACTACCTGCCTCCCCATGATGGATCCAACACGTGTAATTCCTCACGGCCACGTCGAATCAAATGGCCTTCAATTTGAGATGAGTTGTTAAATCTCCCGAGATTGGTGCAATCAATACAAGGACAATATATGAACTTTACACCCTCATAACCATATCTTCTTCTCGCAATTCTTATGAACTCCTTAACTCCCTCTCAAATTCAGCACTCACACGGCTTTTGTGATACATCCATTCTTCACGGTCCATCTACAAGTAAACCGCAAAACAATAAATTAATAATGCCCTAATCAATGAAATAAAAGAAGGGTTGAACCCGAAAACAAAGTTTTTGTTGAATGATCTTAAAGAAACGTATATCTCAGAGACCGACTAAGCACGCACGTACCAACGATGACTCCTAATCTCTAAGTAGGTTAGGTCCTAATCCCATTCGAGGATATGTGGTTCGAGCAAGTTCCTAATTAAGATGTTGTACAAACTTTAGAGAAAATTTGGCGAGATCTCCCGCTGTTCTCCAAATACACGTGACGACAACATGTCAAGAGGATGTGTATTCGGAGAACACTGCCAGTGAGATGTCGCCGAAACTTTCACTACAGCTTTGTACAAATACCAGAACTTGCCCTCGCCACATATCCTCGAACTGTCCAAAAACGTGGACAATTGAGATCGCTTATTTATAAATATGCCATTTTAGCATACTTATAAACAAGCACCCTCGAACGGAGACGATAAGTTACGCAGCCTAATTAACTATTATATATAATTGATCATATTAATTATATTAAAACAATTATGACATGTAATGTACACATTCACCAAATAAAAAATTAATTTAAGTCCTAATGCAATATTGAAGAGATTTCTAAAAATTAATGCTTTGGTCACCTTTCGAGGAAAACCACAAGCGAGGGAAATCTAGCTCTGATCAAGCTAGCTAGGGTTTCAATTAACGGAGACCTTCAACGCACCGATCTCCTCCACCATACACTCGCTAATGAGACCAAATCAAAATCGAATAATGTACGTTAATACAACATTGAAGGGATTCAAGGAATCGGGCCCACCTTTTGAATAAAGCCACAGGTAAGATAGGTCGAAAATAGAGAAATCGCCTAGCGAACTAACTCGACGAGAGTTAATAAGTTCATTCCCGAGTCCAGACGGTACATATAAAACCTAGCGAGCCTCATCACAATCGGTTCTATAGAAGAACCGCTTGTGATTAATTAGTTATCACCGTCGCTATATGTAAAACCGATGGTGATAATTTGATTCTCAACACTGCGGTTTCTTTATAGAACCGACACGTATAATGTATCGTGTCGGTTCTCAAGAAGAACCGATCGCAATAACTCCGATCCAACACAATCGGTTCGGGATATGAACCGACACGGATATTAATCGACTTCTGGCTTCCCGCCAATTTGACCGCTCAAACATGCATATATATAACTCCTTTCAAATAGCTCCTTTCCGATCATCGGTAGTACTCGGGCAAGGTCGACTGCGTTCCATTCCTCCGGCAAGGTCTGATCGCGTTTTCTTCTCTGCTACAAGGTCTCGACTCCTCCCAAGAATGGCAGCAATGGCTCCATATTCTTCTCTTTCATATAGCTCTCCATGCATATATATAGCTCCTTTCTACTCTTTCATGTAGCTCCTTTCTTCTCTGCAAGGTCGACTTCTCCTTTCGACCGCTGAATGGCAGCGCCTCCTTCTCCCAAGAAGGTCGACTCCACGGTGGAATCACCGTCTGATCCTCCACCGCTGCCGGCTGGCCGCCAGCCTCCGGCGCCTCACTCGCGGCGCGCCAGCGCCCCACCTTTCTCCCGTCGTCCCTCCCGGCTTCTCACCCCATCCGGGCGCCTCCAAAGGCAGCAGGAAGCGCCCCAGAGATGACGACGACGACGACGACGAGGAGGAGGACGACGACGAGGAGGAGGAGGACGACGACGACGACGATGACGAGGAGGAGGAGGAGGAGGAGGCGGAGTACTACGCGCCGATCACCATAGGGACCGGCGCGTCGTCTAGATCGGGTTCATCATCGGAGGATGAACCATCACTAGTCCGCGTAGTCTCCAGCGACTCTGGCGACTCTGGCGACTCGAGTGACTCGGGTCACTCGGATGACTCGGTTGACTCGGGTTACTCGGGCCAGAGCCGCAGGTCGTAAATTTAATATATTAGGTGTAATGCAGTCCCCCTTTATATGTTTACTAATTATAAACAATGGATGTGGTGATATATTGTAATGAAATACAGCTTGTTTAATATATTAGGGTTAATTGTTGGCCTAGTGCAGATGAAGTCTATTAATTTGCCTTTACACTATTTTGAATCTCTTTTATATTTTTGTGCATTGTATCTTTCTAATGTTCGTTGTTCCAAGTCAAAATGTTTCATGTCTTATTGATAAAAAAACAAGTATAATGTGTGGAATGGTATATATTATTATTATTATCTCACGCATGCATGCTACTATAATGTTATATATAATTTGCATCACTACATGTGTCTATATAAATTGTCTGAGAGTTGAACCGCGAGTTGGGATTCTAGCAGATCGGCATCGTTTCATCGTCCAAAATACAAGTTTTGCACAAATATTAAAGCATGAATGAAAGGTACAAGAGGTCTGTGTTGGGATTCTAGCAGAGCGGCCGTGTTGGAGTTTGTTTTTTTCTTCTTCCTGAAGAAATGTGTGAGTGGAGGATCTCACTAAAACTATGTTTGTAATGAATCGTTCTTGGTTGCACCTAATGGTGTTGCGAAAAATCATCACAATCGGTTCTCAAAAGAATCGATTGTGATAACCTCGTGCTCATCACAATCGGTTTCTTCCCAAAACCGATTATGATAATACCTTCTCATTACAATCGGTTCTGGAAAAGAACTGATTGTGATAACCCCTGTGCTCAGGACAATCGGTTTCTTCCCAAAACCGATTGTGCTAGTACCTACTTATTACAATCGGTTTTAGATAAAAACCGATTGTGATAATAAAATTATTATCACAATCGGTTCTTATCTAGAACCGATTGGGATTATTATCGTATCACAATCGGTTCTCTCTCAGAACCGATTGTGATAACCTCTTACCAAGATTTCCAAATGGAATATGCTTATCACAATCGGTTCTGAAGTCAAAAGTTTAGAACCGACACAGATGAAGCGATAGTAATGTGTCATTCTGTAGTAGTGAAAATATTGGGATGAAAATGCTATGGGGGAACATAATATCTCATACAGCAGTGGAGATGGCAAGTCAACGCAGATAAATACACAACCGTCGTCTCTTTTCAAAGGGGCAAATAAACCAGAAGCTTCGGCGCCATGATGCCGGCTCGATCACAATCATTTGCATTCGGCCCTCGAGGGCGCTCTTGACAGCAGCATGTTCAGCTATAGTAGTGGCGAAGAGGCGGGCACGCGAGCGACGCACTCGCCCGAGCGAATATTTATCCGCGGCTTCACAGGTGTCTCCGAGCCGGCCGGGCCCGACACGTGGCGCGCGCAGGCAGGCCCGGTCCGGCGACGAACTTTCTCGGCGGATCTCGCACTTCGATCCGATTGGCGAGCTCGCTCACATGTCCGTCGGTGCGGCAGCCGGCAGCGCATGTGCGGGTGCTCGCCGGCGGCGGCGACCACCACTGATCGGGGAGTGCTGCTCGGTGGCCTGTTAAACGAATGCAATCATGCGGAGCTGTCGGTAATCCAAAGCGTATTCTGTGGTGTTTTGTGTGAGATCTCCAAACTGTATTTTGATGAGGTTAGATTGGCTTGCAGTAACGTAGGGGGGTTGGTTCTTTGTGCAGCGGCTAATTTCGGTTCTGATTTGGATCCCGTAGGATTTTCGGTCGAGAGGTGCTTCTATGCTCTCCCTCCTATTATAAGTTACACAAATCTTGAAACAAACGAAGGGGTAAGTAATACTCATCTACCATTCATTTATGCTTTAATATTTGTGCAATTTTAAAACAGAAGAGCATAGAAACACCTTTCTTTTCAGTAAGATCATAACCGATGCTTCTGTTTTTTGAAATATTCTTGTGCTCCGGAACCTTAGTTTGTTTTTTACTCCTCTCGCTGGTCACTGATGGTTATCGTTTTAGATATAGGTACAACCAAACTTTTAAAACTTTGACTAAGAATATCTTTTAAAATATTTAAATTACATACACAAAAATCATATATGTAGATTTGTCTCCAAAAGTACTTTCATAGTATTATAATTTTATTGGATTTTATAAATATATTATAATATAAATTAATGATGAAAGCTATGTTTTTGGAGACCGTATCAATATACAAAATGATAATTATTTTTAAGTGAGTACATTGAAAGAATATTCGACAAGCGACTCACGGGTCAAACTTATGTTTGGCAGGAGTCCTGAAGAATAGATGGCCCAATGGGGTACTAATACACTACACTTAGCACACTGTAAGTAACACTAGCGAAGATCGATTACGACAGGCGCTTATTAGCTGGTTTCCATCCAAACCCCGTGCTTACATCAGAATGTTTCAGTGGCCATCTGTTTTTAACCGCCAAGAATTTTTTTCCCGCGAGCTGCGTCCTTCACAAATAAGGTCGTGTGGCTGGAGAAAGAGCCGCACCTGCACGTTCAGCAAACGAAAACATCTTACAGGTTGCTACTTGCCAATTTGCCATGTATCCACGTCGTCGCAAAGTGGAGCAGAGTCCAGTCAAGCATGTACATCCAAGGGATGGGTAGCGACAAACGCCAATTGACAAACGACAGATGACGTGCTCGCGATATCCATTCCCATATCACAAGTTCAGAACACACGACTACACAATCCTAACAGCAGCAGCAACCACCGCGTTGGTAGGGCAGTAAAAAAAAATCATGACCGTGACCTACTAACTTGAGCTTAATATCAAAAGCGTGAGTTTCATCAAGCCGAATTCGAATAGCTGGTGAGCTTGACAATTTTACGAACCACTTCTTAAATATTACTATACGTTAACTAAACCAGTTTACTTAGCCGAGCTCAAGCTTTGAGCATTTTTTATTTTTTTATTGCTCGAGCTCGGTCCAAGCTTTTATCGGACTCGAGCCTAAAAAGCTAGGTTTGCTTGAACTCAGCTCATTTACAGGCCTACGTTGGTGCAAGAAATGGGAAGAAATGGCAGAAGCCACAGTGTATTTGTTCCTTTTGCTTTTTTTATTATTATTTTTGTCTCCTTCTGAGTGTATTTGTAAATATGGCTTTCTTCCAACCATGGAAGCACGGGCAGTCGATACATGTTGTTTGATACTATAGTTCCCCTTCTTCCAGAGCTCAACTACCCCGGCTAGACGGGGTACCGTCGTACCCGAGCTTGGTAGGAAAGGGAGCTATAGTGACAACGACCTACTATGGTAGGAGAGCGTGATAGAGACACGTATCAACTACCGATGCTTCTGCAGTCGAGAAATAAGTTAGATTTATAAATTTATTAAAAAAAACTTATATATATAGGAAGACTATTTTGTACTCTTGTGAATATGTACTCCCATACCTTGATCCCATTGATTTAGATCGTGATGCGTCTAATTAGTTAGTGCCGCATGTGTGGATAACTACTCCCGTTAAGAGCGCTGGGGCATTTGTGGTGGGAGTATATATAATCATAACAACCTTTTAGCTTACATGGATGATAAATGGTTTCATATTTATGGGAGTACATTCTTTTACCTTCAATATACCACTTAAATGATGTTGTTCTACTTCTTTATCTCTTTGAGTATACTCTACTACTGATTTAAAATGATTTCTATGAATTTTTTTTTTTATCAAAACCACTCTTTATAGCATAATTTGTTTATATACTTCTTTTACATATGGAAAAGGTATACAACAAAACATAAAAGGCTTCGATGAATCTTTATTCAACTGTGTCACGTTAGAGTATCTTATAATCATTATTAGAGTATACTAAAGTGATAAAGGAGTGTAAAACGTTCGTTTAAATAGTATATTGGGGGTGGGAGTATGTACTCACAAGAGTACGTAATCCCACGTCCAATATACTGCTTGAATAATATTGTTACATCTCTTTATCATTTTGAGTACACTCTAATACTGGTTATAAGATACCCCAAAGCGAGTTCCATGAAAAATTTCATCAAAACCTACTCTTTATAGCATAATTGGTTTTATATGATCCTTTTACATATGAAAAAAAGTATGTAGCAAAAAAAATGAAGGGTTACGATGAATTTTTTTTCTTCCAATTATGTTATATTAGAGTATCTTAGAATTATTATTGAAGTATACCGAAAGTTATAGATGAGTATAATATATTTGTTTAAGTGGTATATTAGAGGTGAGAATATGTAATTTCAAAAGTACGAAAGAAACTTATATATATATATATAAGAGTGCAAAGGTGACCAAATAGTCCCGGCTCCGAAATGGCATTGGAGGCATGGCTCCGTGCCTCGGAAAACGAGAGCTCCAGAGGCGAAAACTACCAGCAGAGGCTAGATTCAGCGAGAGAACAACGTCGTTTTCAGCTGCAGGGCCCGAATAATCGAACCTATCCGGCAAGATCTCGGATTTATTACCGCTAGGGGCCCCACCCATCCATCCGCCGGTCCGCCATGCGTTCTCCATGGGCCACACGCAGCAGCAGAAGAAACCGGCACTTGGGTGGCGCCAGAGACGCAGCTGAGAGAGGTGTGAGGAGTACTCCCTCGTTCTCTGTAGATAGAAACGGAGGGAGTAGATGGCACACTAGAAAAATTTCGAGCTGTCTCATTCCGTTTTGAGCCGGTAAACGTTGCCGGTGCACCAAGTCACTCACGGCCAACGAACTCGCCGTTCCTACCACGTAGCCGGAGCTGCACGGTGGTTAACCGCAACCACTCGTAAAAAAACGCTGCGGAAACGTGAGCAGCAACCGAATGCAACGACGCTATCCAGTTGCAGTTCCAACCAACCGTTGGTTTCAGTTCAGAGACCAGAGCCTTAAGTAGATTCCTGACGTAGCACACAGATACTGACGTAGCACAATTCGCCGTTTCACTTCACCCCACACGCGCACACGCGGATTTTGTAGCCTTTTTCACACCCCTTCCTCGCATGAGGAACCAACCACAACCAGGCTAGAGAAGAAGAAGAAGAAAAAAAGGGAGGGGGGAAGAAATTTTACAGGGAGACGTCTATGGTTCTATTCTCCACCATCGTCATCTCGCTTGAGGAAAATGTGCACCCGCTCGCGGACGCAAACACGCTGCTTGCTATTTACACGCGCGCGCGCGCCGCCCGGCCGGGCCAGCCGCCGACTCGTCTCGCCGCAGGGAGTGAAAAAAAATGCACGCCCTTGGCAGGTGGCCGTTGCAGTTGGCACGGTCAAGGTGGAATTGGAATGAAGGGGGGGATCACTCCGCCGCAACGACCGCCGCTGGCCTCGTCCGCAGGCTCGCGCTCCGCGGCTGCCGCAGCATCTCGATCAGCGCCTCCGCCTGCGGAATCCCAAACCGATTGGTATATACGAATTCGCAAAGTCCATTGGTAATTGCAATGGCGAGAAGATTGTGTTTTTGATGAGGAAATGCGATTGCTACCTTGGTTTTGAGCTTGGGGCGGGCGGAGGAGGACTGGGAGAGCGCGACGAGAGGAGGGATGGCGCCCTCGCGGGCGACCATGGTGCGGTAGACGGCGCTGTCCTCGCAGATCTGGAGGAGGCAGAGGGTGGCGATCTCCTTCTGCCGCGGGGTGCCGACCTCGACCATCTCGACGAGGACGGGGACGCCGGCCTCCTCTACGGCGGCGGAGCGGCCCTCGGAGGCGCCCACCAGGGAGAGGAGGACGTAGGCGGCTTTGTCCACCATGCCGTATTCCGGGTCGGCCATGAGGTCCAGCAGGGGGCGCACGGCGCCGGCCTCCACTGCGCGGAGGCGGTTCTCGCGCACGCCGCTGCAGAGCGTGTAGAGGGCCGTGGCGGCGTCCTTCTTCCCGCGCGCGCCGCCGGTCTCGAGGAGGGATACCAGAAGCGGGATGGCGCCCGCGCGGCCGATGGTCGCGGCGGCAGCGCTGTCGAGCTGGGACAGGCGGAGCAGCGCGCACGCGGCGTTCTCCCGCGCGGCCGGCGAACCGGCCGAATTGAGCGCGTGCACGAGCGGCCGTATCGCGCCGGCCTTGACGATGATCGCCTTGTTCTCGTCGCAGATCGACAGGTTGAGCAGCGCCGTGACCCCGTGCTCCTGCAGCAGCGGGTCCGCGTGCGACAGCAGCGCGACGAGAGGCCGCACCGCCCCGGCCGCCGCGATGCGAATCCGGTTGTCCGGGTTGTGCTTCGCCAGCAGCCGGAGCTCCATCGCCCCGCGCCGGAGAGAGTCCAGCGACGAAGACGGCGACTCCAGCTCCGCCACGAGCGACGAAATCGCATCGTCCGACGCCACCGCCGCGCACGACAGCAGCAGCCGTTGGATGCCCGCGGCGTCGGCGGCGGCGGCGGGCGTGAACGAGAGGTCGTCGCTGCCGCATTCGCTGAAGGGCTCGGTGCAGGTGGAGTCACCGCTGTCGCTGTAGCAGCTGCTGCTCCGCCGCCGCGGGGAGGAGGACGCGTCCGGCTCCATCCCGGCTGTCGGGTTCGTATCGCACGGCTCTACCAGGGGAAGCAAACGTCGGGAGGAAAGGCGAGTGGGGGATGGAATTGGGTGCTTTGCGTTTGGAGCGGAGGCGACGCGCCGAGCGAGTGGATTAAATAATGTCCGCTCCTTTATTTTCCCCCCGGTCTTCCGCGCAAGCACAGCCACCACCGTTGGATCTAATCTGACGGTCTCCCTAGCGCCAGCCATCTCGAAGCGTGCGGAGCGACGGACCGATGGCGTGAACGTCAGCCACCCGATAGGTATCCGACGGGGGACACGGGCCGCATCTCGTTGGGGGCAGACCGCTAGCGCGGTGGGGTGGACGAGCTCAGCGCGTGACACGTGCGACGGGGCCCCAGCGCGCGGGCGTGTACGGGTGACGCACGTGAGCGCGGCAAGACGCGTGCGGGGTGGAGCGGGGGCGCGCACCACGCTGGGCTGTCTCGCGTGGTGGGCTCAGGATTCAAAATCTAGTTCAAATTCTGCGAAATCTTGTATTTCGAACCCTCAACCTTTATAACTACAGCGAAATTAAACTTTTTAAAAAAAAAAATCAAATGCTATAGTACCTATAATTCCGATGAAATTTTGATATATTTTACCAAAAGTTGATTGGATTTGATCCGATTGGAGTCTTCACGTCGTTTTCCATGTGTGACAGTCGGTAGATCACCTAGTTAGCACATACACATTAATTCTCACGATCATTAATTAAGTACCTCGGTTATCAGAATTTTTAAAAATTTCTCAAGTTTGATCACCATTTGAAAAATTTATGAGAATATTAGTGATGCATCAAGACCATCCAAATTTTTTTAAAACTTTTTAATATGGTTTGAACTATTTTTCATTCAGTTAAAATTTATCGGCTAGTCTTCAGTAGCACTGTTCGAATTTTTTAAAATTCCTCGAGATTAATCATCGTCTCAAAATTTTATGATAATATTAATGTTAAGACCATCCACAAAATTTTTCAAAAGTTTCAAACGTGTTTTGCACTATTTTCTATTCGGTAGAAATTTGCTAGTCAACCTTTTGTCAGGATGATAGCACTGTCAGATTTTTAAAACATTCATCAAGCTTGATCATCATCTAAAATTTTTATGGAAATATTGTTTGAATGTCAGGACCATCCAAAAAAATTCAAATTTTTTTGATGTTGTTTGAACTATTTTTCGTTCATTTTAAATTTACCAAGATTTCGATAATTTCGGATGAAATTTCGTTTTTTGACCAAATCTCGGTTCAAAAAAATACCAGATTTGAATTTTGTTTGTTGAATTTCATCTGAAATAACGATATTTCGCTGAGATTTTGGATTTCAGCGGGTGACAAGATTTGAACGGAAAACAAAATTTGAAATCCTGGATGGGCTAGTGGCCTCGACTCCGCGGCTACCGCGGCATAGCGACGCGGTGGACGTGAGGCGCGTGGTGGACTAGGCGCACGCCGATGGGAGGCTGGCTGGACCGCTGGAGGGTTGGGGATGTTGCTTGTGCGCAGCGGTGGCTTCGGCTGGGAAGCAGAATCAAGTGCTACCTATTTTTAAGTTATTATAATGTTATTTTTTTAAAATATAATATAAATAGGTATAAAAAAATCTCTGAAAAACTTGCTTAGATAGGTCAGGAAGTGTCCCAAAAAATTTTAACTGAACATATAATTTATATTAATAGAAACCCAAAAAAAGACAAATTTTAGTGAATAGTAACTTTGTCTTTTTCTTTCTTTCTGATTTATGATTTCCTTTTGAGCTGAATGTGTGCTTTTCATTTCTCCACGTTGTGCAGATCGAATTTAGATATAAAATTTAGTGCTGTTATAGATTGATTTTATGTTAATGCTACTGGTTTCTTTAAATTTTTACGATCATTTGTACCGTGTTTTAGAAGTGCCAACGTTAAAGCGTGAAAGTACTTAGCCCAGGATATTGATATCCTTTCGGTGGGTGCCGCGCCGGTCGGCAGTGGTAGGTTCGAGGGTCCGCTGATTTGATGGTCTTCGGTAACTTGTGTGCGAAAAACTGAAAACGAGGGCAGTGGCAGCATTAGGAGGCAAAATCCGCAGCACTGTAGCGTTTGGCTGCTGCTATAGTAGATGCTCAGATTGCAATCGTCGAAGGGCTTGGATGTTTCTGGACTGTTTATCACTACAACCTCACTATAAGAAATAGGATCGTTAAGCGCTCGAACAACTGCATGTAATCCCATCTGTTTAAATGAGACCAATCTATGGGTTTATTAATCAATTATTAGTAGTGACATATATCAAACCTAGCTTGGCCTTCCATACCTGGTCTACTCCATTCGGTCGAGTCAGGATAGACAACCATCTACCTGTTGGTTCGATCCAGTCAGGACAGAGCAGCAGCACGCCACTTGAGTACGTGCCACTTATCCCTAGATCATCTGATCATGTCATGTTCTCCCATTCCGAATTTGTAAGGAAGACCAACAAGGGAAGTCAATGTTTCACAATCCGCAGCATTCGTCACTCGTCGGTCGTTTTTTCCACCAGGAGGAGTCATTGCGTCAATGTTTCACAATTAGCTGCATTCGTCAGTCTTTTTTCCCCATGTAAATCAACTCGTTGAGTCGCTGCATGAATCACGAGTCATCTTAACCCCTGTCTGGCTTCTTTTTTTCTTTTTCTCACTGTAAAACCGAGTAAAGATTGCCCTATTCGAAGAACAGGAACGTCCGGTCCGACGTGGAATCCGGAACGGAACGTCTGAACGTCCGCGGCAAGCAATCACTACGAAATTGCCAAAAGTGATCCATGGACGGTCTACGTCATTTGGAAAAGAAGCTACAAATTAAAGGTACTAATTAACACTACTGATAATTGATTAATAATGGTAGCAAATAAGGCTATTATTACAGCACGTACCCACTTCATCCGTAACATTTAGCACGACTGCATGACCGGCCAATTGGGTGAAGAAGCGTGGGTTGCGAGGATTGTTTCAGCAGTTTGTCACTTGATCTGATCAGCAGCTACGCATCAGTTCATCCTCTTGCATCACCAAGCACCTCTGAGTCTATGTGCAGTAATCGGGGATTACTCTCTGCACAGCTGCCGTGATGGTGATGCTGATAGGGCACATAATCAAACACCGCACAAACAATTTGTACCAGTGAATAGTAAGTACTAGCCCGCAAGTAGATGGTTCGATATTTGGTCATGGAGTCGGTGATGATAACGATTCTCAGGAGGGACGAAAAAAGCCGGTCATGACGATTCTATGGAGGCCAGGTCCTTGATTAATCACGACGTGATTTCCATGTTAACCTTTTGAGGCTGAACTCAACGATGGCCTGGAAAACCAAGCCTGTATGAGCCCTGAACAGTGCGGCCTGCATTCGATTTGGGCCTGCATATTGAGTGGATTTCCAACCATGGCCTGAATTCCCTGCCTGTATATCAACCATCACACAAGTCTCTCCTTTGCACATAGCACACATGAGGACGGCCTCTCTATATAGAGATAAACCCCTTCGGCCTCTTGGATAGAGGCGCACATAGCACGCCCCCTTGAGATGGTTACAGGCCTGAATAGGCCTCCAAATATCCAAACAGGACGTTTTAGAGGCCGTCGTTGGAGAGAGTCTGAGAGGTGCTTCCATGATTTTTTTTTTAAAGTTATACAAATATTAAAGCACAAATAAATAGTAGATAGTGATTACTTACATCTTCATTTGCTTTAAGATTTATACAGTTTATATTAAAAAGAGAAGCATTGCTCTAACCTTTTTCCTCGCCGACAAACGGCATCTACGACAACGATTCAGTTTAATAACTGAACTCTCTGAAAATTGCTAGGGGTCCTTGATTTAGGAACCTATGGAGCAATGACGTGCTAGCGGTACTACACTAGTTATTGCAACAAGTGCAACAAGCAAGGTAAACTTTGCTAGTAGTTTGTCAAACCAGGTAGACATCTGGTAGATGATCTCGGAGCTGGACCATTTATCCATTCAATTTGATCAAGAAAGCACGGTTATTGGTACTAGAAACTTAGGTGGGATATCAAGTTCCAACCACTATGATTTCGATGGATTTTTTTTTTGTAAATAATCAACTTTTATTCGTGTATTGCAGTAATATACATGCATTTCATTTTTTTACAGAAATGACCTCGCGTCGCGCCACGCTTGAGCGATTGCCGGACTGTCGCGCCAGCATGGCACGACTAGCGACGTGTCGGGGACCGGGAGGGGGGTTAGGCCTGCGTGGTGGCGGGGGCGCTTCGCGCCAGGGTGGCGCGATGGGAGGGGCGCATCGCGCCATGTTGGCGCGACGGGAGGACGGCGCGGTGCATCGCGCCATGCTAACGCGACGGAAGGGTCACTGGCAGCGGGCGCCATAAATGCGCCCGAATGACCGAACCGGAGGCAGCCGGACCAACCAGAGCCAGAGAAAAGAAAAGAGAAAGAAGAAGGAAAGAAAAGAAAGAAGAAGAAGAAGAAGAAGAAGAAGAAGAAAGAAGAAGAAGAAGAAAAGAAAAGGAGGAGGAGGAGGAGGAGGAGAAGAGTATATTTTTTCGTGCTTGTTCGTCGTTGTTCGTTCATTCGTCGTTCATCGGTTAGTAATTTTTATAATTATTTTTTTGTCAGTATAATTGATATATACGTAGAAAAATTATAGGTAGTCTTAAAAAACTGTTAGAGTAATCTAAAACAATGTGTTATGTAAATAATTTTGTTTTACACATAATTTATGAAATAATGTTTGGATAATGTTGTATATATGCAAATAATGTTGGTACATAATATAATATTGGCCTAGAAATATATGAGTTGCAATATTAATTTATTAGAGCAAAAAAATGTGTTGGTGGTTGGACAAAATAAACATAGTAGTAAGTAATTATTTATGAGACTAAAAAAATTAGGTTTACACTGAAAATAAACATAGTTGTTGGTTGTTGTATTTATGTATTATGCAGTCGTTTCCGCCACTGTGTGAATTTGAGCAGTGGGTTGACATGGAAATCAACCCCGAGGATGAAAGGCTCCTAGATCAAGCTAACCGGGAAGATGAGATCAGGCGACGGATACAGGAGGATTGTGATGCCGCATGCAAGGAGGCACGTAGGAAGGAGGCCGAGAGAGAGAGAGAGGCGAGAGAGGGCACGTCGTGCCATAGAAGCCCCACCGGAGGCATGGGCGAAGAGGAAGTGGCCTCGATGCACTCAGTAGATGTCTGGTTGTAACTGTTATTTTTCTTGTTCGTGGATCTCCTTTCCGTCTAGTTGTAACTGTTATTTTCCTTGTTCGTGGTACTCCTTTCAGTTTTAAACCATAATCAAGAGTGTGGCCTACCTTCTTTTCAGCACTAGCATCTTATTTGTGAATCGCCTCTCTCGTATCTCCCTCTCCCACCATAGTTTTGCAATAAATAAAGTTGTTGTGGATTATAATACTTAGGGTTATTGCGCTAGTGCATTTTAGAATGCAAAGAGAGGTGTAAATAAAATATTCTTCCATAATATGCTAGTTCATATATCAAATAGCAAATCTCATCCATTCTTACAAAAAATTACCTTCAAACATGATATTTTACGGCTTGTCGAAAAGCCTTAAGCGTTATAGTTTGTTACAGAATATAATACTTAGGGTTATTGCGCTTTTACAATTTACATGCAAATCAATGTGTAAATAAAATATTTTTCCATAATATGATAGTCCAATATATCAAATTGAAAATCTCATCCATTCTTACACAAAATTACCTTCAAACACGATATCTTACGGGCTTCCAAAAAAGCTTAGCGTTATCGTTTGTTCTCGACTTTAATACTTAGGGTTATTGCGCTAGTGCATTTTAGATGCAAAGCAAGGTGTAAATAAAAATATTTTTTCAGAATATGATGGTCCATATATCGAAGAGCAAATCTGCCCCATTCTTCCAGAAAAATATATTCAAATACTATATTTTACACGCTGCCTAAAAGCCTTAAGCGTATCATGAAATAGATGCTTCTTAAATGGTTTATTCAACTCAGTTCATTCGTAAATATTTTTGCAAAAATGGGATATCTAAGACCCTAGAAACAAGTGATATTTATTTCATGATTTTTTGAGCCATGGTTTATACAATTTCTTCAGAATTCATAAAAGAGTCTTTATGTAAACTTAATTAATACAATTTAATTTTGCATGCAACATAATACTTTTTGTGAGATATTACGAATCCTTATAGCTTACTAAAAAATTAGAAATTTATTTCGTTCGATGCGGAGCTTCAAAAATCACAAAACCCTACCACGTGCAATTAAGCCCTTTTTGTACTCCGCTGGAGCGATTGGCGGTTATTTTTGTAAAAAAAATAAAAAACTTCCGTATATTTTTGTAATACACGAATAAAAAATAATTATTTATAAAAAAATTCGTTTGTATAGTCATAATACATAAAATGATCTTTATGTAAACTTGATTCAAACCATTTAATTCTGCATGGAACATAATAGTTTTTATTATATAATCTGAACCCTTATAATTTAATACAAATTTAGAAATTTATTTTGTTGGATTTGAAGCTTTGTACCAAAAGATATAAAATATTAAATTAAATTCGAAAAAGAATAAAAAATAAAACATAAAAGAAAAGCATGGTCAGTACCTGCCCTCCCTCCTGCCCATCGCCTGGTCGCGCCAGGGTGGTGCGAGTGCTGCCCTGTCACGCCAGCACGACGCGATTGGCCGCGTGGACCCCCGCCCACCTGCCTCGCCCTGCCACGTGGACGTTTCGCTCCACGCTGGCGCGATTAGGTAGTTTCGCACCACAATGTCGTGATTGTAGGTTACTTTTGTAAAAATAAAAAATTTAAGTATATTCTTGTATTACACGAATAAAAAATGATTATTTATAAAAAAAATCGATTTCGATGCTGGAGAAGTCCAATTGATTCTATTCGAGTACAATGTTCGAGTAGAATTTTTCTGATATGAAAGAAAACGACTTCTAAGTACAGGGTCAGGTAAAGAATTCAAAATATTTTGACATCAAACCAAGCACAACTTTACAAATTACAACCGCAGCTTTTTAGAAACACAGGGTGTTACTGCTGTTGCATACAACCGCAACTTTGCCTAAAACTCTCCTCCAGCAATTTAAATTTACACACACAGAGTTTGATTGCACTACGAGACCTGGCGAAAGTCAAACCCTGTTTGGGGGAGCAGTGCTGGCGTGAGACTCAGCATGCGGAGTACGTTGCACTCCGTAACCTTCTGATAGTCCAGCAGGCTGATTTAACGAGACACCATGAACGGACACGTCTTCATTTTGAGAGGGTGTCCCGTGCAGTATGGATGGTCTATGGACTGATGTCAGAGTGGCCATCAAGGCTGAGGGAGATCAGCCGTCGAATCGAGTCGACCGAGTCACTGAGCTTCAGAGTTTACTTCCTCATATCGACGTGCCTGCTTCTCCTACCATTGTCGAGACAGCTCCTCCAACACAGTCTACTCCTACAACTCCAGAACGAGCTCACTATACTCCTCCTTCAGCTACAGTTAGTGATGTACCACCACAAGTTCTCATGTTTGACACACCTCTAGTTATCGGGACATCGACAGACGTTGCAGCTCCAGAGTCCACCCCTGCTCCACCTCATTGCTTGCACCTCCTAATGCTACCTCTCCAGCGACTGTCCAGCTCCAGTCACTTCTCCAGAGGACTTGTAGGTGATCGTCGACTTGCATTGCTGTAGAAATGTACATCACAATCAATTTTTTTTGCCATCACAGTCGGTTTTGATGGCAATATAAAGTCTTTAGACAGTGATGAAGAGACACTATCACAATCGGTTTTCGCCCGATTGTGATAAACTTAGAACCGATTGTGATAAAGGGGTTGTCACAATCGGTTTTGATGACCGTTTATCACAATTGGTTCTAGCTAAGAATCGATTGTGATGACCCCATTTGATATAATAGATTACAGTACATTCACAATATCTAACACAATATCACATAACATTTACAATACATGATATTGTAAACAAGTTCTAAGTCTACTTTCATGTAATTTTAGCTTTGTCTACTTTTATGTAAACCAGTTCGATAACAATATCAGAATGAAACCACTTCTAAGTCTACTTTCATGTAATCCTTAGGAAATGTGTCAACAACGATAAAAGAAGTCAACAAGTTATCTTTTCTCTCCCGTAAAACCATACCAGCAACAAGTTTAGGGGGACAAAATTCCCAACCATCACGAATGCAAATAGCCGTATGAGCAGGATATTGCTTTGCAGCTTCAGCATCACTGGGGTTCACATCTGCATCAGATACCCACTTTAGAAATATGCAAGAGTTGATCGGCAGCAATAGACAATAGACTTGTTCGATACCATTCAGGACAGCTATATAATTAAGTTTAATTTGATGCATAAAATGTAAAAAAAAAACATATACGAAGCATAGCTCTTGAGGTGCAGTGGTGCTTGTAATCCACCATAATACCATGGGGTGCTGGGAATCATGCTTTGCCAATAAGGGACTTCCTTAGATCAGGCCCCCTCCACTTTCTCGGTAGCAGAAGAATTGCACTTTATTAATCTTCCACCGCAGGCTCAGGAATGCAATGTAGTTTCTAATAGCCCAGCTAGGGTATTCTTGATGGCCATGATCATGAAACTCATACAGCAGCTGCATCAGCAAATCCATGCATTCACACAAAAGAAAATATATGTATGAAGAATAATAGGTAAAAATCTTCTAAATCACTGACCAAAACTGAGCTCATGAAATACTAAAATAATCGAATGCATGACACAAACCGACCTTTTGAGTTTTGACCACTGCCCTGGCAATCTTTCCATTCCTTTTATTGTCTTATAGTAGCAGAGGAGTCTGAAGATATTTTGACCAAAAAGAATGGTATGACTACATAAATTTTGATCCGTTCCAACAAAGAAATAGCAAATCAGGTCAACATAAACAACTAACAATAAGCTGCCAAGTAACGGCAACCCCAGTTACAGGTTTTGGAACCCTCGCAAGTTATTAGTGTTTAGGAGGGTCCCTGGGACTGGACAATTGTTCCTAGAGCCAAAGGAATTGGCAGATGGCGCTATGGATTCTGGACATAGCCTAAAGAGACCAGCAACTTGATTTGAGCATGGAGTATAATAGCCTAGCATAAAGTTCAAAGGAAATTGTTTAGCTCATTCAGAAATCTCTAGCTAAAAGCCTAAAACTATGAAAACAGTAACGACAAATCACATTGACGATCAAATTATATATAAAAAAAGGCCTACAAAATTGGAATTCTCTTTACCACTTCTTCTGGGGGGTCTCAGAAGATGGTTCTCAAAATCACAATTTCAGTGTTAGGATGGATGCTGACAGCATTATGCAGTAAGAGCATTCAGTAATGACACCAACAAGCCATCAGGTTACACAACTGAACTTAGCACAAGAACACTAAAGCCTGAATACGTTCCCAATTGGCGCTAAAATCCAAACCATCTAGACCAAATAATTAGACTGTAGTTATAGCAGGCCGCGTACAGAGACGACTGCCTCAAAGTAACATGATTTCAAGCAAACCTTACAGCGGGGACAAACTCTAAGCAAACATTGAGTCGCGAAATCTATGTACACCCACAGCTAAGGCCCGTCGATCCTAGTTAGCAACTGCTCCCATGAACCACCGGGTTGGGGGTTCCATGGAACCCTCGAAGCGGCAACGCAGGGAATCTACACCCTCCTCCGCAGTGATCATGCGCAACAAACACAATCGAACGGGGCCTGAATCACAATTTCCGCAGTAATGAGAACCACAATTTCGCAGTGGTCGTCGGAATTGCGTAGAGATGTATCATGGATGGCCGTGTACGGTGTACCGAAAATGAACGGGGCTTGAATCGAAGGAAGTGGACGTACCTCTCACCTGAAACGGAGGAGCGGAGGCCGCGGATTGGGCGGTGCTGTCATGTCCCCTGGCGCTGTGGAGTTCGGCGCGTGAGATCGGTAGTCAAGTTGGTAAGAACTAGAAGAACAAGCAGGGGGAGGTAGGAAGAAGGAAGAAGACTCAGGAGAAGAATAAGGCAAATGGGGATTTCTTTCAATTCATTTTCTGTTCTTTCCTTGTGTCTATTTCTCAGCATTTATATATCTCTCTCTTTCTCTTACACGTGGGCCAGAGGATACCAGGTGTGACATTACCGCCCCCACGAGAATTTGCTTGTCCCTAAGCAACCGAATTACCTCAAGACTAACATCAATGTCTTTTGACCGAGCATCTTCAAGCTGCTTCCTAACATCAGAGACTTCCAAACCCATCCTGTTGATTCATCTCTACTATATAAAGTGAGAGTTTCTTCCCACGTCACATTAATTGCCCTGCTTAATTGCCCTACGCAAGAAACAAAGCGTTGATTTAATTAGCCAACTTTTGCAAGAAACGAAGCGTTAAAGATAGATGTTTGATCTTATGAAATAGTATTTTTTTATTTTTTAATCTTTATTTTTCATTATCAATTTTGTTTTTCGTAGCAACGCACGGGCATATAACTAGTCCAGATAATATGGGACAACAGCTCCACCATGAAGAGCCATGAAAGCTGAGTACAAGGGATACTGAGGAATCGGGTAAGGAATGCCATCTTTCTCATTCCTTATCAATAATTGCATCATCATGTGCACCCCAAGACTTGCTCCATTTGAAAGGAAAATGTCATCTGCATTCGCACGGAAGCCGTCACGTGAAGTGATCCCAACAGCAATTGCATCACGCAGTCCTTTGATACCCTGGTTGTGTCTGTATGCTCCTGTTGCTCTTCCAGGAATCGAGGCAAGAATCTGCTTTGCCCGAGAAATAGCATCATCACTAAACAATGACTTGACTTCCTTTTTTCCCAACAAGTATGGATGATCACACAGCGCGAGAACCTCCCTGAAGAATGTAGCTGGTTGCTGACCAAGTGATTGAGGATTTCCAATGTTGCAATAGAGAACGTCCAGTAAAAGCAGTACCAAGTCCCTGACGTGTGTCACCTTCAATCCATCGAATACCGGCGTAAAGCCACCAGGATCCCATGACATGATGACAAAGAGGGCAATCATACAGTCATTCAAAGTGAAGTCAGAATAACAAGGGTCAACACTTATCCCATTTCCTTCAAACTCTCCCCAGGTATCTGCCACTGGAAGTTCCACAATACAAACGTTACCATATTGATCTTGAGCCAGCAAGCAAGTGGACTGGAGAATCTCATCCATCATCATTTGCTTCATATGGCCATCATGGTTGAGTATCTCCTTCAACTCCCAATCCCCTACAACAAAATTGTCATCCAAATCATCATTGAGAGACTTGGTATCACACGGATATTCAGCCCATCACTGTGAACATAGCACTTATCTTCACAGCCTTCATCACACTGGCAAGTCTCCTTAGAGTCCTTATTACCCTCTGCAAGTAACTCTGGAGATGCTGGGTAATTCAATTTAGGACTGACTGTAGCAAAGTTGATGATTCCAGGAACTTCCATCATGGCATCTTGATAGCATAAAGAGAACTCTGAAGTTTCCAAGCATTGTTCAGTAGCAGTGACTACAAGCGAACCTTTCACAGTTTCCTGCGGCAGTGGAGGTGGTGCCGAAGAGGCTCGTGTTATTTGCCGCAGAGGAAGTGGTTGCTGCGCTAAAGAGGGTTGGAGCGGAGGCGGCGAAGAGGGGGAATGCGGTCGGTGAGGATGGTGAGTGGATCGGCGGTGGAGGCGGAGCAGGGCTTTGGCGCGGCGCGAGGGAACCGCTTGGTAGCGACGGCGGCGAAGAGGATGACCCAAGGGTGGTCGGCAGCGGCGCCATCGCCGAGGGCGCGAGGTGCAGCGAGGTGCGCGAGGACGGCGACGACGCGGAGGCGCGGGAGCGTGTCAGCGGCTCGGTCACTTGCGCGATAACGTCACGGTGGGGCCCGCGTGTCAGTACCATTCGGCCGAGCCATGCTGACGTCAGCAGCTGACATCACCCGTGGGTCCCACGTGTGAGCGACACTGTACCCATGGACCGGGTCCATGGTGGACCGAGCCGAACCGTGGACCGGGTCCACGGTGGACCGAGCCGAACCGTGGACCGGGTCTATGGACCGGCTGACGTCATGCTTACGCAATAAATCGATTTTTCTGTAGAAATATAATTCGGTGCAAATTCAAATTCATGCTGATGTCATATTTCCGAATTTTCAATAGAAAATAAATGAATTAATTCGGTTTATTCTTTTTAACGTATTTCAAACTTTAAACGGTGATAACTTTTGTGTTTTAACTCCGATTGAGGCGATTCCAGTTTCTAAATTTTTGTAAAATTGAGATTTATTTAATGGTGAATTTTATTTGATTTTTGGACATGAGTTTTTTCTCTATTTTTATTTATTTATTATTTATTTATCCGATTCGCGTAGACGTTGAACTGCCCGAAGGTTTCGAAGGAGAAGTTTTGACGCAGGAGCAAGTTCAAGACCAGAAACCAGTACTCTTTGAAGGCAAGTTGTGCTTTGACCATATTGATCCCACTTTTGAAACTATGTTTATTTAAATTACTGCATGCTAATTTAACTAAAAATGCTTTCGATTAATTCTGGGAGTTGCTATTCAACCTACTTGTTGTATGCCACCTTGTCGATAATAATTGTATGCCATTAATCATTTGTCACCCTAGGATGTGGAATAATAGTTGGACATTAATACCTTGCCAACATGGGTTAAGTAGATCGTGATTAGCCTGCTTAGCCATGCAATCGTGTTTTTGATATAATTTTGAATGTCTAAAATGAATCTTGACTTAATGAGAGATGGAACATGTTTTGGAAATTGCTACATGTGCTATTGATGATATTGATGGCACGTGGTGCATGGTAATCAACTGGGGTGATAAAATGGTTCAGACTGAGGCAAGTGGAAAGATTGTTCTGGTGGGCCAGGTGTGGCACTTGGGAGGTCGTATTTGGTTTTATTGCTTTGGTTACCTGTGATTTATTGGGTAGTCTTGCCTTGGTCACCCTAAGGATTTAACCTTGCAAGAATTTGAACTGAGTCCAACATACAGCCACAAGTTTGGAATGGGACAGACCTGGCCGAGTAAACTGTGATGTCTTGTCTTTGGTACTGTCGTGGTGGTGTGAGGCCTGGGTTCGCAGGTAGGCTCACATGGCGCAAGAGTGGGGCCTTGAGTGTGGTAACCAGTCCCTTCAGTGTTCAAACCTTAGCGGCTAGTACCGGGTTTAGAAGTAGCTTTGGAAAGGCTTTGTTACGGTCACTTGCCTTGGTATTGTTTGATTGTATCTTGTGGGTAAAGTGTATAACCTCTGCAGAGTGTACAACCTATTTGAATAGCCGAGTCCACGGTATTAGACACTGCTCGGTGATTACAGTCAAAGGTTAGACTTTCATGAAAATGACTTTGGTTACTTGGATTGGAATCGATGAACTTGCTTTAGGTTGATAAATGCTTTACTTGTGAAATTGATTATGAAAGTTATTATTGCTATTACTGTTTTACTGCTTTCAATCTACTACTGTTATTATGAATGTGCTTAACTGCAAATGAACCATTCTAGCCTATCCTTTGGAATAAGCCATGCATGTAGCTATTAGCGTTGCATCTCTGTGCATGACTTGCTGAGTGCTTTTGAGTACTCACCCTTTCCACAATACAAACATCAGTTGAAGAAAAATCGACGCTAGCATTGGAGGAGTAGTTCCAGGAGGAGCCGACGAACTAGGGGCGAGCCCAGTCAGTTGCCTGTGGCATATTGGTTGGCGCCACACGATTCTTTATTCTTCCGCTGAAAGTTTATTTGAGTAAGACTTTAGCCCTGCGAGGCATACTTTTGCAACTTGACCATAAGGTCGAGCAACCGGTTATATTTCCCTTTCAATAAAGTACTTTACTATTCCGTTGAGTATGATTATGAGGCGCAGATCACATGGTGGAGTCTCTATATATAAGAACTTCGGTCGCAGAAGTTTTGCTTAAGCCTCAACTTATCAAACTTCTCGTGTTGCTTTTCACATTGCATTGTGTCTATGTCTGCATACCGTGCTGCAGCAAGTTGTCAAGTGCATTAATGCTTGTCACCGATACCATGGCTAGAAGCATGGGCGCACCGTGCTGCAGGAAGCTGCCAAGCTGTTGGTCAGGCACAGATCACATGGTGGAGTCTCTATATATAAGAACTTCGGTCGCAGAAGTTTTGCTCAAGCCTCAACTTATCAAACTTCTGGTGTTGCTTTTCGCATTGCATTGTGTCTATGTCTGCACACCGTGCTGCAGCAAGCTGTCAAGTGCATTAATGCTTGTCACCGATACCATGGCTAGAGGCATGGGCGCACCGTGCTGCAGCAAGCCGCCAAGTTGTTGGTCAGGCGCAGATCACATGGTGGAGTCTATATATAAGAAGTTCGGCCGCAGAAGTTTTTCTCAAGCCTCAACTTATTAAACTTCTGGTGTTGCTTTTCGCATTGCATTGTGTCTATGTCTGCACACCGTGTTGCAGCAAGCTGTCAAGTGCATTAATGCTTGTCACCGATACCATGGCTAGAGGTATGGGCGCACCGTGCTGCAGCAAGCTCCCAAGCTGTTGGTCAGGCGCAGATCATATGGTGGAGTCTCTATATATAAGAACTTCGGTCGCAGAAGTTTTGCTCAAGCCTCAACTTATCAAACTTCCGGCGTTGCTTTTCGCATTGCATTCTGTCTATGTCTGCACACCGTGCTGCAGCAAGCTGTCAAGTGCATTAATGCTTGTCACCGATACCATGGCTAGAGGCATCGGCGCACCGTGCTGCAGCAAGCTGCCAAGCTGTTGGTCAGGCGCAGATCACATGGTGAAATCTCTAAATATAAGAACTTCGGTCGCAAAAGTTTTGTTGGCTAGACGCATGGGCGCACCGTGCTGCAGCAAACTGCCAAGCTGTTGGTCAGGCGCAGATCACATGGTGGAGTCTCTATATATAAGAACTTCGGTCGTAGAAGGTTTGCTCAAGCCTCAATCTATGAAACTTCTGGTGTTGCTTTTCGCATTGCATTGTGTCTATGTCTGCACACCGTGCTACAGCAAGCTGTCAAGTGCATTAATGTTTGTCACCGATACCATGGCTAGAGGCATGGGCGCACCGTGCTACAGCAAGCTGCCAAGCTGTTGGTCAGGCGCAGATCACATAGTGGAGTCTTTATATAAGAACTTCGGTCGCAAAAGTTTTGCTCAAGCCTCAATTTATCAAACTTCTGGTTTTGCTTTTCGCATTGCATTGTGTCATTCCCGAACACCATGTTGCAGTAAGCTGTCAAGTGCGTTGATGCTTGTCACCGATACCATGTCTAGAGGCATGGGCGCATCGTGCTGCAGCAAGCTGCCAAGCTGTTGGTCAGGCGCAGATCACATGGTGGAGTCTCTATATATAACAACTTCGATCGCAGAAGTTTTGCTCAACCCTCAACTTATCAAACTTCTGGTG
This sequence comes from Rhipidocladum racemiflorum, assembly GCA_036346355.1. Classification (NCBI taxonomy): domain Eukaryota; kingdom Viridiplantae; phylum Streptophyta; class Magnoliopsida; order Poales; family Poaceae; genus Rhipidocladum; species Rhipidocladum racemiflorum. Next base: position 7,985,381 of record CM070581.1, read on the forward strand.
TTGCTTTTCGTATTGCATTGTGTCTACGTCTGCACACCGTGCTGCAGCAAGCTGTCAAGTGCATTAATGCTTGTCATCGATACCATGGCTAGAGGCATGGGCACACCGTGCTGCAGCAAGCTGCCAAGCTGTTGGGTAGGCGCATATCACATGGTGGAGTCTCTATATATAAGAACTTCGGTCGCAGAAGTTTTGCTCAAGCCTCAACTTATCAAACTTCTGGTGTTGTTTTTCGCATTCCATTGTGTCTATGTCCGCACACCGTGCTGCAGCAAGCTGTCAAGTGCATTAATGCTTGTCACCGATACCTTGGCTAGAGGCATGGGCGCACCGTGCTGCAGCAAGCTGCCAAGCTGTTGGTCAGGCGCAGATCACATGGTGGAGTCTCTAAATATAAGAACTTCGGTCGCAGAAGTTTTGCTGACAAGAGGCATGGGCGTACCGTGCTGCAGCAAGCTGCAAAGCTGTTGGTCAGGCGCAGATCACATGGTGGAGTCTCTATATATAAGAACTTCGATTGTAGAAGTTTTGCTCAAGCCTCAACTTATCAATCTTCTGGTGTTGTTTTTCGAAATTGCATTGTGTCTATGTCTGCACACCTTGCTGCAGCAAGCTGTCAAGTGCATTAATGCTTGTCATCGATACCATGGCTAGATTCATGGGCGCACCGTGCTGCAGAAAGCTGCCAAGCTGTTGGTCAGGCCCAGATCACATGGTGGAGTCTCTATATATAAGAACTTCGGTCGCAGAAGTTTTGCTCAAGCCTCAACTTATCAAACTTCTGGTGTTGCTTTTCATATCGCATTGTGTCATGTCTGAACACCGTGCTGCAGTAAGCTGTCAAGTGCATTAATGCTTGTCACCGATACCATGGCTAGAGACATGGGCGTACCGTGCTGCAGCAAGCTGCCAAGCTGTTGGTCAGGCGCAGATCACATGGTGGAGTCTCGATATATAAGAACTTCGATCGCAGAAGTTTTGCCCAAGCCTCAACTTATCATACTTCTGGTGTTGCTTTTCGCATTGCACTGTGTCTATGTCTGCACATCGTGCTGCAGCAAGCTGTCAAGTGCATTAATGCTTGTCACCGATACCATGGCTAGAGGCATGGGCGCACCGTGCTGCAACAAGCTGCCAAGCTGTTGGTCAGGCGCAGATCACATGGTGGAGTCTCTAAATATAAGAACTTCTTGTGTTTGTTCATGTGCAGGTGTTCCTCGAGGGCGAACTTGGTCGATGACGGGACCGGAACTAGGTTCATGGAAGAGCTGAGGTTCGGGACTAGGTTCTGGAGGAACCGAGGTCTTGGTGGTCAAGATGTCATGCGGGACGTTCGGGCTAGAGACCCGTGCGCATGGAGGCTAGTTAGTCACGTGTGTATGGCAGTGTTGCCATACGCGTGCAAGAGTTGTAATCGTTTAGGTTAGCTTGCATGTATTGGGCCAGGTTGGGCCAAGTGGACATGCATCCGTACTCTGTTAGGTTTGCTCCTTTAAATAGGGGGAGGTGTCCCTCTATTTTATATAGAACTTGACCTGGGCGCATAGAGGTGCTAGAACAAGTTTTTTTTTAGGGTTTGTACTCTTTTGATGGGAGTGCTTTAGACAAAAGAAATAAATTTCAATTTCCTTTAGATCTTTTGCATGCTACAGTAATTTTGAAGCTATAGTGCACGCATATTGTTCATCCGAGTTCTCTGTTTTCGTTTTCTCTCACGGTCTTCAGTTTAGTAGATTGATTCGTTGTCTACTTTGATTTCTTAAGTTTTGTCTTGGTTTGATCCATCCAAAATCTTCATATGGCTTTGTTTTAGTGTTTCTAATAGTTTCGTTTATCAATCTTTTGTAGATTTCGCTTAATCACGAAATTAGGGTTTTATCTACTTTCGTCATTTTCTATCACAGCAAGCTTTCGCGGTTCATAAATTTTGATTCGTAAGTCCGATCGAGTTGATTCTTTTTTGGATTCGATTTGTATCGGAATCTTGTTTCTTGTGTTCAAATTTCAGATCAATCCAACGGTTGGATCTTTGGGAATCCATGATTTACAGAGCATCTGTCAATCTATTTTTGCTGGATACGAAGTTGTTTTTTGAATCTGATTTGTGGTAAAGTTTTAGTAGATTGAAAATTTCGTTTTAAGATTCCGCACAATCATTCACCCCCCTCTTATTGTTATATTCTAATATCTCGATCCTACAAGTGGTATCAGAGCAAGATTGTTCTAATCTATCTTAACCGGTGATTAGATTAATGGATCGTTATTCGACAAAACCGTGTGTGTTCGATGGTGTTGATTTTCAGTTTTGGAAGGCCAAGATGGAGGCGTTTATCCAAGCGCAGGGCTTCGCAATTTGGAAAAAGGTTTACAAGCCATATGAAGTTCCTGAGAATAACAACATCAATGACACCAATTATGCACATGTTGAAACAAATAGCAAGGCGCGCAACTTGATCATCCAAGGCTTGGGACGCAGTGACTTTGACCGTGTGATCCATATCAAGTCCGCATATGAGGTATGAAAATCTCTTTGTGATTACCATGAGGGTTCTAACACTATCAAAGAGGTTCGTCAAGATCTTTACAAAAAGGAATACATGCGATTTGAGATGAAGCCTGGTGAGTCGCTAGATGATTTCTTTGCACGCTTTAATATAATTCTTAGCAATTTGCGTGCTGTTGGAGTTAGCTTTGATGCTGCTGCTAATGCTAGACAATTGCTTGGTGCATTAGACATGTCTATTTGGGAGATGAAAGTAACATCCATTAGAGAATCAACTGTCATGAGTACACTTACTTTAAATGTTCTTTATTCTAAGTTGAAAACTCATGAGTTGGATGTTCTTGCCAGGAAGGGTAATGCTAAATCAATTGCTTTGATTTCTAATCCTAACATGTCAAATGCAAATTCCTCTTCTAGCTTTGCTTTGTCCTCCTTGTCTTCTTTAACAAATGAGCAAATTGAAGAATTTCCTGAACAAGATCTGGCACTACTCTCTTCTCGCTTTAACAAAGCTTTGCAGAATGTGAGAATGAGGAAGAGAGTTGGTGGTGGCCCTCCAAGATGCTATGAGTGTGGTGACCTCAACCATATTCGCCCAAATTGTCCTAAACTTGCAGGAAAAGCATCAAGGGAGGAGAAGGACAACGACAGAAGAAAAGAAAAGAAGTTCTCTCCTAGTGATAAGAAGAAGAAGAACTTCATCAACCGCAAAGTTGTCCACCGAGTTCTTTCTGCTCTTGAACAAGTCAATTTGAGCGATATGGATTTGGAGAGCAGCGACGATGATGCAACTCCAAGTAAGCATGATTTGATGGGTTGTCTCATGGCAAACAGGAAGGACAGCTTTACCGAAGACGACCACAACAGCGACTTCAATGAGGTAGATCATTCTTATGATGAATTAGCTATTGCTGTTGCTCGTCTTGGAAAATTGCTTGATAAACGTGATAAGAAAAATTAAGAAACATGATTTTCTCGTTGAATCATTGAATGTTGAAATTGCTAAACTTAAAACTTTGATTCCTAATGATGATGCTTGCAAATCATGTGACTTAATTTACAATGAGCTCACCTTGCTTAGGAAAGAACATGCTCTTCTGTTACATCAAAATGAAAAAAATGAGAAACATGTCAAACATGCTAGCTGTTCTACCATTGATTTGAATGATACAATTCCATGTTCTAAATGCTCCATACTGGAATTGAAGTTGAATGATGCAAATGCTAGGGTTTCTCAAGTAACAGATGCTTTGCTTACACATGAGGTTCTTTCATGCTCAACTTGTCGCAAGCAAAAAGGAAAAGTGGATGTTCCCTGCAATAATTGTCTAACTCTTGCTAAGAAAGTTGATTACTTGCAAAATTCTTTGGAACGGTTCACTAATGGCAAGAGAAATTTAAACATGATTTTGGATAAATCAAAAGTCAGCATTCAAAACAAAGGTTTAGGTTTTGATTCTTATGCTCATCATAAATCACATGCTCCCACTGTTGTTAAAACACTTGAAAGTGGAAAATTTGAAATTGTCAATGAGCTTAAGAAAACTGTTTTTAAGTCTGCTGGAGTTTTATCTTCTACTATGATGAATGCAAAATGTGCTTCTACTGTTAAAGCAAAACATCATGTTAAGTACACTTGCACTCATTGTGGTAGAGATGGACATTTAGTAGATTTCTGCTTTAGGCTAGCCAAACAACAAAAGAAAGAAAGGACTAAGGCTAGGTCTAATTTCAAATAGGCACGTTTCACTTCTCATTATGTGCCTAGGGTGAAGCAAACACCTTTTGTTGCTAAGAACACGGGAAAAGACAAATCTGTTTTTTTGTATAAGAATACTCATGTTGTGCCTACTGTTGTGCGTCGTGTGTCTCAGTACTGGATTCATAAACATATTATTTCTAACCCCAATACCGATGCCTCGGCATTTTTTGCTTTTATGTAGGCTTCTCACGCAAGGAAGGAGAACATATGGCTAGTGGATTCTGGATGCTCACGCCACATGTTCGGTGATAAGTTTTGGTTCTCTTTCACTCGTGCATCTCGTGCTGAAAGTGTTATTTTTGAAGATGCTTCTTCTACCTCTGTTTTCGCAAAAGGCACTAGTCCAAATGGTACAGGTACATGTGCATATGTTCAGGGGGAGAGTATCTTTGTTCATGAAGATGATGATGATGATGCTATTGAGGATGAGATAATTGGAGTTTGCTGTGTGCTTGTGTGCTCGTTTTCAAGCTTCCCCGCGAGCTTCACATCGACAAGCTATCAAACGAATTTTCAGGTATCTCCATGGTACTCAAGATTTTGGCATTTGATTTTCTGCTTCCTCATGCATTAGTTTAAGAGCTTTTTCTGATGTTGAATTTGGAGGATGTAGAATTGATAGAAAAAGTACATCTGGTTCATGCCACTTCTTGAGTAATTCTCTTTCTTGGACATATTGACATTAGATTTCACTTTCTTAGATATCATGTAGAAAAAGAAAATAGTATGCTTCACCATGTGGATACTGAACATCAATTGGCACACATTTTCACAAAACCTTTGTCTTCTTCTCGTCTTGCTTTTATTCGGGGAGAACTTGGGATTGTTCATCCAATGGGTTTATTTTGAGGGGGAGTTTTCTTGCCAAATCTTTTACTTGACGAGCTTACTTTATCATATCTCTTTATATATTATGTAATTGAGCTGATATATGATAATCTAAATTGCTTTACTTGAACTAAAAGTGACATTGCAGAATTCCTTGGTTTGATTGTCTATAGCTAATACTCTGTGATATCTTGTTCCTATAGGCCTGATATTGAATCTTCTTGACAAAGCTGGGCTAAAGCATGTGTGTTTTCAACTTTACTCTTTCATAGACCATTTAATCACTTTGCATGTTTACTATAGAAGAAAAGGGAATAAGTAAAAAAGGGGGTCTTTTGATCTTTTTGCAAGCAGAAGCTTGTAAGAATTATCAAATTATATGCAAAAGCTTTAAGATGTATGCTTCAAGCATGTCATTCCCTAAAAGAAAAAGATGTATGCTTCAAGCATGCCATTCATAGAAAATAAAAGAAGTATGCTTCAAGCATGCCACATGCAGTTTAGTGTTAAAAAGATTAAATTGGTTCCCTAGATTGGGGTTGAAACTACTTGCTTGCCCTAAGTTGTTAGTTGCTTCATTTTTAGGCCTTGTTTTTCCTGCTGAGATCTTGCTTAGTACTTGGCTATGGTTGATTAAATTGAGGTTGAGAGGCATGTCACTCCCTAACTTGTTAAAATCACACTATGTTCATGTATTATGCTTATTATGTGATCTATAAGGTTATGTGATCGAGTGAGCTCATTATTCTTTTGTCTTTGTATTTCTTTTTGTATTCTTGATGAATCCATTATCAAAGGGGGAGAGATTTTGGAGAAATTATGGAGTTTCTTGGGAGAAGATTTGAAAATTTTGAAAAACTTTGAACAATTTTGGTTTTGAAGAATTTTGGCTTTGGGTACATTGCACATTCACACACACTTTTCTTCTTAGGGGGAGATTTGTTTTTCACTGTAAATTTTGTCAATGGGGAGATTTTGTGTTTTCACTTTGGCCTCTGTTTCTAAACTTCTTGATTTCATTTTTTTTTCTTTTGAAGTGAATGCCAATGCTCAATTCTAAATGGTGTTGCCAATGTTTTCATCAAGGGGGAGATTGTGAATCATTTGTTGAAAAATTGGCTAGGATTAATCTTGCAAAATTGCTTGTGCATGTGTTACACTAAGAAACAAAAACTTTCCTATTGCGCCCGTCTATATTTTCAAGAAACAGTAAATTTCATGTGTATGACGGACCAAATTGTTTGGTCAGTCATAAATGGGATTTTCAAAGAGCAGATTTCATGTGTATGACAGACCAAATTTTTTGGTTAATCATAAATGGGATTTTCAAAGAGCAGATTTCATGTGTATGACGGACCAAATTTTTTGGTCCACCATAGATGGGTTTTTCTAGGGTTTTTAGATTTTTGTCCGTGATGAATGTTTTTTGCTCAGTTAGGGTTTTGAGCACATTTGGAATTGAATTTTGATTTGAATTTGAGATTATGAAATTAGTGTGAATTTCATGATGCATGTTTTGAAGTGGACTTTATGCAATGCTCTTGTGAGTAGTTGCATGGATTAAATTGAGTCAAGTCGCGGACTGTGCTCGATCGTTTTGTGTTTGTTCATGTGCAGGTGTTGCTCGAGGGCAAACGTGGTCGATGACGGGACTGGAACTAGGTTCATGGAAGAGCTGAGGTTCAGGACTAGGTTCTGGAGGAACCGAGGTCTTGGTGGTCAAGATGTTATGCGAGACGTTCGGGCTAGAGACCAGTGCGCATGGAGGCTAGTTAGTCACGTGTGTATGGCAGGGTTGCCATACGCGTGCAAAAGTTGTAATCGTTTAGGGTAGCTTGCATGTATTAGGCCAGGTTGGGCCAAATAGACATGCATCCGTACTCTGTTAGGTTTGCTCCTTTAAATAGGGGGAGGTGTCCCTCTGTTTTATATAGAACTTGAGCTGGGCGCATAGAGGTGCCAGAATAAGTTTTTTTAGGGTTTGTACTCTTTTGATGGGAGTGCTTTAGACAAAATAAATAAAGTTCAATTTCCTTCAGATCTTTTGCGTGCTACAGTAATCTCGAAGCTACAGTGCACGCATACTATTCATCCGAGTTCTCTGTTTTCGTTTTCTCTCACGGTCTTCAGTTTAGTAGATTGATTCGTTGTCTACTTTCATTTCTTGAGTTTTGTCTTGGTTTGATCCATCCAAAATCTTCATATGGCTTTGTTTTAGTGTTTCTAAAAGTTTCGTTGATCAATCTTTTGTAGATTTCACTTAATCACGAAATTAGAGTTTTATCTACTTTCGTCATTTTCTGTCACAACAAGCTTGCGATGTTCACAAAATTTGATCCGTAAGTCTGATCGAGTTGATTCTTTTTAGTTTTGATTCGTATCGGAATCTAGTTTCTTGTCTTCAAATTTCAGATCAATCCAATGGTTGGATCTTCAGGAATCTACGATTTACAGAGCGTCTATCAATCTATTTTTGCTGGATACGAAGTTGTTTTTTGAATCCGATTTGGGGTAAAGTTTTAGTAGATTGAAAATTTGGTTTTAAGCTTGTGCACAATCATTCACCCCCCCTCTGATTGTTATATTCTTATATCTCGATCCTACAGATAGTCTGTTGCTGCAATTTGCCGACAGATAGCTTGTTGGTGGTCACTGATTATTTCCGACAATCATCTGATGGTAATATTGTGTCATGGTGTAGAGAAAGATACCAGAGTTTATGAGGACACAACCACCACTGTTTTCCAGCAGTGTAGAGCCTCTTGATGTAGACGATTGGCTCAGAAATATTGAGAAGAAACTGGATATTATCCAGTGCAGTGGCCGAGAGAGAGTCCTGTTTGCCTCCCATTAGCTTAGTGGACTCGCTGCAGAGTGGTGGACAATTTCCGAGTCACCCACAAGAACACCCAAGCTATCACCTAGGATGAGTTTTGCGAGCCTTCCACCGAGCTCACATACTTTCTAGTGTCAGTGCACTGAAGGAGTTTTATTTCTTGCATCAGGGAGGATGCACTGTGATGGAAGACCTGTACAAGTTTAATCATCTGGCCAGATATGCCCCCGAGGATGTGGCCACTGATTAGGCAAAGCAGGAGTGCTTCATCAAAGGGATGAATGATGAGTTGGCAATCCAACTCATATCTAATGACTATGTTGACTTTTAGCAGTTAGTCAACAAGACCATATACCAGGAGGGCAAGCACATGGAGATGGAGAACCACAAGAGAAGAATGGCTTTCTAGAGTAGCAACCCCAGAGGATTCCCCAAGCCTCGCATCGCGATGTCTCAACCTCCGCAGCGTGCCGGATTCCAAGCACCCTCCTCTTCCTCTAGGGCACTGATGGAACTGCAGCGCCCCACCAACGCCAACTTCAGGCCACCACCAGCTTCGGCAAGTAGCCAGATCAAGAGGACTCCATAGACTGCAGCTGGAGTCAAGTGTTATTTTTTGTCATGAGATGGTGCATTTCACAAATCAATGCCCTAAGAAGCAGGCAGTGCTAGCACCAGCACCGCCCATGCCCAACGCTTCAGTGCTAGCAGCAGCAGTTCCTCGAATGCCAATAAGAGCAATGAGAGGCCGTGTCAACAATCTCACGGTAGAAGAGGCCTATGACACTCCAAATGTGGTTGTTGGTACGTTTCTTGTAAATTCTGTACCAGCACTAGTTTTATTCTATTCTGGAGCTTCGCATTCTTTTGTTGCTTATCGATTTGTGGGCAAACATGGGATAGCCACCTTTCCTCTTGATAATCCCATGATACTTAGGTCTCCCAGCTTAGAAGTAAGAGCAAATGCTATCTGCCAAAAAAATCCCTTGGATTATAAAGGGGGTAACCTTCCTAGCCAACTTGATAGTTTTGCAATCGTAAGACTTGGAAGTGATCCTTATCTTAAATTGGTTAACTAAGAATAAGTTTCAAATTAATTGCTCTAGCTGGATTATTGAACTCACCAATGAGGATGGAATAAAAGTTAAGTATGGGCTCGAGATAACTGGGAATAAACAAACTACTCTTAACAGGCTCAAGGGTATCAGCATAGAGCAAGTGCCGATGGTACATGAATAGGAAGCTGAGGGTGTATGTGCTAGTAGGATATGAGTTAAAACGATTGTCAATGTCCGTTGTCCACTTTGAATACGTAACTTATATCAGCTAAAAGAATCTTCTATGATGCATTGGCAAAGTTTCGTTCTAGCAGCATCTAAAAGTTTTGTTCATGTAGTTTCTAAAGATGAAGTAGTTCCTTTAGTTTTTGAGTTTCTTATGAAGTAAGTTTTGCATATTGTGTTGACAAATACATGTTTACTATTTATATTAACGGTTTATATTTTATATTTGAAAGTTTTGTGATTTGTGAAATCAATTTTGCTAGCTAGTCATAGGACTACTCTTCATTTGTTTCGTGACTATACATTCTAATTTTTAAGTATAGTTTTACTGGAGGACTTTTCAGATCTAAACTAAGCATGGTTATGTACTACAGTTATCTTGAGCGTTATCTGACTGCTTTAACTTTTTTTTGTAAAGATCAAGAAGACATTTCCTTATATAATGCTTGCTACACATTGTGCAACCTACCAATAACATTGCAATGGTGGACACAGAATTTTACCATTGCGTGTTCATAATAAAACTGTGAGACCCCGGATCAGCTATCCAGAATCTCCTGTGTATTTCCGTACTAGTCCCAGATCAGTAGCTAGTACACACAGTCACAGTGATACATCATTGCCGAACAAAACGAAACTTGTAATATTATTATTCATGTATGGGCCACATGGACAATTATTACAATACTCGGTCCAACGACCGGACACTCAAAACAATGAAGCAAAAGAAAGCAACGAGCGAACGCCACAACGCCACAGGCGACGACTAGGAACGCAACTAGTCCTCCTGGCAATCCTCCTCGAAGAACTCCTCTTCTTCCTCGGCATCTTGATAAATTTCTGATGATTACAATGTTGGTGTAGCACGTGAGTACAAAAGTACTCAGCAAGTCGGGAAATTATGATCATGAGGGGCTTTCCAAAGGAAGCTTAATAGGGTTTATTTGCATAAAGCCACATTTGATTAAATCATACTTAAGTAATAAATTTCACAAAGCATCTTTTACAATTCTTTTTAATAATTGAATTATTTATTATTGTAGTGAGGTTCTAACCACCATCACTAGCATAAAGGCTCTAACCGCCAACAGTTTAAAAGATCAAAGATAATCATGTGACTCCATCCGTCAAAGGTAAAACATGTTCTTTCCACCTGGGTTGGCTCTTTCCGCCAAACAACATTCGAGAGTTCTAACCACTCCCGAACCCCAAAACAAAACACTTTTCGATTTTAAAACCAAAACCAAAGTCTACCAATATGAAAGCATTCTTCGCTTTGCCTTTGACCGTAGGCACGGCTATTCGAATAGTTTATACTCTGCAGAGGTGTACAACTTTACCCACAAGACAAGATAAACCCTTGTTGCCATGCAATTAACACACTTCCTTAGGTGTGCCGGCAGGGATATCTTGACAAGGCCGTTACAATGTATCTACCTAACTAGACTCCACCCCGAGGTTTCACCATTGTTAGGGTTCCTTCCACCCAAGATCTGAAGCCCCTCTTGCGCCAGTGTGAGAAAAACCACCTTGCCTCCGTCCGGCATTCACATTCAACCAGGTGGTGAGTCTAAGATAGGCTTCTACAAATTAGTGAGCCAGGTCGTACCATTATAGACATGTGGTAGTACGGTTATGCTTAAAATGGCAATCATAAGCGTCGGTCCTTATATGACTTGGGGCGGTACTTGCACAAAAGGATCAAGGCTTGATCCGCTCCCACCCGACATTCCATGCCGCCCAAGTCAAAATCATTTTTCATTTCTTTTGATTTTAGAAAACAGGACCAAAACCATAATAACACGTTCAAATCACATTTGATAGCTTTCTTTTTGAATAATCCCACCCCTGGGTTGTTTTCATCGGAAAAGGGTCCTAAGCAATTCTACCGTACTACATAGCAACGGATACCATAAGCATAAGCATGGTATAAACAATGTTCTAGGGTTACAATGGATATGATTAACAATGTCAAGGTGGAATTAACAAGTTCGGAATAACTAACACTTATATTTGACATATTCCATTAAACATAGCCATGCAACTTTATAAACAATTTAAAACATTTTGTAAACATAGGAGCAAAGTGCATCAAGGAGACTTTCCTTCAGTTGCGGCGGCGGTGTCGAACTCAGAAGGCTCGACGGCGAAATCGGCGATCGCGACGGGATCGTCGACTACACGCAAAACGAGGCAATAAATAAATAACAGAAAATAAATAAAATCCAAAAATTATAAAATTAGTACCGGCAGGAAGGTCTTGATTTATGATGAATTTAGAAATTTGAATGAGGTCAAACGGAGTTCGGATGTGAAAGTTATGAGCTTCCGAAGTTTGAATTTCGAATAAATCGAAAACCGAGAATATTCCGGGAATATTCCCTTCGGGTTTGACTGGTCAACAGGGGCTTTGACCGAGCTTTGACTGGCGTTGACTGGGTCTTGAGGGTATGGCAGTGGGGCCCACCTGCCATGGAGAGGGAGGGAAAAGAGGAAGCTTCCTCTGGAAGCTTGCCATGCCATGGCAATGGAGGAGAGAGAAATAGAGAAAGAGAGAGAGGAAGGGAGAGAGAGAAGGGGACTCGCCGGGCGTGGCGGCGGCCGGCGGGGAGGTCGCCGGCGCCGGCCGCATGGCGTGGCTGGCGGGGCAGCGCTACGGAGGCGGCGGCGCGGCGCAAGGGCTGGTCATGGCCACGGCGGCAAGGGCGCTGGCCGGGCCGGCGAAGCCGGCCAGACGGCAAGGCCCCACACGCATGCACAGGAGCAACCCAAAAAGAACAGAGAGCAACTCCACAACAGAGAGCCCCAAAGAAAACTAAAACTTGGATTTCTAACACATTTTTGCATAGAATCGATCCAAACAAAAAGCTAAAACCTATAGATAACATCCTTAGGAACCTATAACCGGAAAGAATTGAACCAAAACTCACCGAGCGAGATGAATTTGATGCAAAACCCGAGTTCGGCCGAAGCGGAGAAAATGCGAAATTCGTCGCCCACTGTCGATGAAACCTAAAATCAATGGAAGGATTAGAGACTAGGCTTCCATGCTAACACAGAGAAATGAACGAGAGGTAGAATGATCCACCGGAGTGGAAGATATGAGCAAGAACACGAAGAACGCGAAGAACAACCAAAGTTCGTCGGTTTTCTTGATCTTGCGGCCAATTGGATTTGAGAGGCTAACGGAGAGCTATACCACCGGAAAGGGGATTCTTATACGGAGAGATGAGGGGCGGAATCACGCGAAACGGATTAGAAACGGCCGCTCAATCACCATAAAGGTCGATTTTGGTTTCCTCGCAACCGTTCAAAATCCAGCGAGATCTCGGGTGCATTAACCCCATGGATAGAAAGAGGAGGCCGTTGCGATTCCAACGGATCCGACGGTTCGCGATTTGGAGTTGAATGGAGGGAGATACACGGATTTGGATCTATGGAGGAGAGAAGAGAAGCTTCTCTGTTCTTTCTCCCAGGAAAACATACGTACAAGGCCATCCCAAGGTTAGGGATGACACTGTAGCGCCACGTGGCGGCCTGCGGTTGGTCGGCTTATACGCGAAAGTTCCGCCCTAGAGAAAAATTAGGAAAAATGGTCTAAAAATTCTGGAAAAATTCCTAGAGCCATTTTAGATTATTTGGAACTCAATGGAAGTGGTTTGGTTGAATTTGGATGATTTTTGTGGAATTGGATATTCGGGCGCGGATCGCAGGCATTAAACAAAAGCCGCGCGAGATAAAATAGGAACGGATGTCCAAAAATCCGGGGAATGATTCCTAAAATCATTTCGGAATATTTGGAGCATTTTAGAAGTGGTTTGGAGATTTTTGGAGCATTTTTGGACTCGGGTAAATTTTCGGGTCCCGGCGGGAACTGGAAAACCCGATTTTTCGCCCGGGAGGGAATTAATTCCCGATTTCGGAGGGAAATGGATGCCAGGTTATTATAAACACCAAAGAAACTCCAACTTTTGAATTTACTTTATTTAAATTAGGTTTTTCTCCAGAAAGCCAAAAAGAGGATGTTACAAAAACATTATAATATCTTTTGAATATAGTTAAATACTATTTTCATTCTTTTTAAGTGACATTTTAGAACACGTGCAATCAAAATTTTAAACTTTAAATAAGGTTTTGACCATAAACCTATGTGCGGTAGCGCGGCGTGGACACAATCGCTTTCCCACTACGAGCCCCATGAGGACTAGTAAAAATTATAAGTATATTATTTTATTTATAAATCTATTCATTTTTATATGTTAGAACTAAAACTTGAATCTATAAGTTTGGGTATAATTTTTGGAGCTATATTTTTACAAAATACAAAAATACTTATAAAATAATAAATAAAAGACATGTTATTTTTTAAAATATAATTTAACCTACTGTTTAGGGTCTGTTTGGCATAGCTTCTATTCTTGTATTCTAGTGCGAGTTGAGTGAAGTTATGCCAAACATCCTAACTCTATAAATATTCAGAATAAAAAAATAAAGAAGTGACTTGTAGTATAAATTTTCAGAGTGGAGTTTTCCTACTCCTACATAGTAGAAGTACTAAAATACAAAATTACCCTCAAATTTTGGAGGTAATTAGGACCTGTTTGTTTCAGCTGGGGATTGTAGAAAACAACTTTTAAAACCTAGATTGTAATAGCTGGATTGTTAAAAGCTGGTGGTTGAAAAGCTGATGGTTGTTTGGCAATCCAGATTATAGTTTGTTTGTATTGTTGTTTCTGCGTGGCAAAAGTCTGTTGTACCCTCGACCTATTTTGTTGCCTTATGTTCATGTTTTCGCACTTGTAGCTCATTTATAAAACGCTGGAAATGCATAATTAAGTAACAAAAAATATATCATTCATACAAGATTGAACTCTTGTCTTTCATAAGAGTGTTTGCCTATGGTGCAGAGCATCGCAACTTGCTAACAAAAAATTAGACTACCTTGAAATGTGAATTGAATAGATTATGGCGTGAATAGTGGTGGGGTGAGGGGTAATGGTGGGTAATTTCGACAAAGTTTGATGGGCATTGTGGTCTTTTGCAAAAAAAGGCTGGGAAAGCTACTCCTGAGTGGATTGTAGAATTGCTACAATTTGACCTCCAAATTATTACAATCTAGATTAAAAGTTGTCTGTTTATTCACCTTCTATAATCACAAGTTAAAACAAACATGCCCTTTCTATCGTCGCTAGAGATGGCAACGGGTCTATACCCGACAGGTATCACCACCCCGTACCCGTACCTGTGTTAGTAAAATTCACCCGCTACAATACCCATACCCGCACGCGGGTACAAAATTTACCTGTACCAAATTATTACAATCTAGATTAAAAGTTGTCTGTTTATTCACCTTCTATAATCACAAGTTAAAACAAACATGCCCTTTCTATCGTCGCTAGATATGGCAACGGGTCTTACCCAACGGGTATCCCCACCCCGTACCCGTGTTAGTAAAATTCACCCACTACAATACCCATACCCGCACGCGGGTGCAAAATTTACCTATACCTGTACCCATGCGGGGAACGGGGACCCGGCGGGTAACCCGCACCCACGTTTATTGTAACTATGAGTAAAACATGATACAAACCCCTTTGAAGCACTTTGTTTCAGCTTTCTTTTGTTTTTACATCTTGTCAACAAATTGTGAACTTTTTCCATTATCATCCATACCAAAAGACACTGAATGCTTTAAATATATTGCTTTGTCCTACCTCAAAAGATAGATAATAGTATCAAAATAGAAATTCAGGAAGCTTGCCAAGTATCACTTGGTTGCAAAATGGGCAAGTCAAATAGAAAAAAGTAAGGATTATAAGACAATAATTACTTAGAATCAAATTCTTTATTTCATCTGATGATTCGATTGAGCTTACTCTCATGTAGAAAATGGATGCACTGAGCAACTCATTAAAGTTCTTGAGCTTCTCATGAACTTTATTCTTTCCAACCAATTCCACTTATACATACTTCTGACTCGTACCCGCAGGTGAACGGGTATGAGTAATAGCAGAATGGACACGTACGCTTTACCCACTGAGTAGTAGCTTTTGTCCATTAATAAACTCATGGATATAAAAAATTATTCCCTAATAGAGTATACCCATTGGGTTTTGGGGTCCTCGGTGCCATCTATATTATTAGGCCCCGTTTGGTACGGTTCCAGATTCTAATGGAAACGGAAACGGTTCCAGATTCTTGGTAGAAACGTTTCAGGTAGAATCAGAATCACTTTCTGCAAACCGTTTGGTACGGTTCCAGATTCTAGTAGAAACTAGTGAAACTGGGTTGAGGGTGATTCAGCCACGACGTGGAAAAAGAAGAAACGTTTCGAGTTTTAACCTATTTGGCTGGGTTTCTCCCAGATTCTAAGAGCATCTCCAGCAAGGGCCCCTAAAACAGAGTCCCTATTTTGGATTTAGGGACTCCCCCTATTTTTTGAGGCCCTGTTTTCAGAGCACAAGTCCAAAGAATGTTCTAAATCTCAAATTTCTATTTTACTTTTTCTCCTATTTTGACATATCCGCTATGTATAATCTTCATTTGACACCACTAAAATTCAATCAAAAATATTTGTAATACATAAAACATAAGCATATTAACATTTACAATTTAAAAACATGAAATTTCAAATTTAAATTTAAAATTTTCAAAACATGATAAAATTTTCGAAACCTCTCATGTATTTCCCTATCTTCAATAATATGGGTTGTACTCGTGTCCCTGGGAATTGGGGCTAAGAGCATCTCCAGCAGAGCCCCTAAATCAGCCCCTAAACCTTAAAATAGGGAGTGTAGTAAAAAAAAACAGATCCAGCAGGGCCCCAACTCAAGCCCCTAAAATTAGGGGGCCCCTAAATTTGCCTCCTCAGCCCCAATTCCCAGGGGGCCCCAACTCATGCCCCTAAATTTGCCTTCTCAGCCCCAATTCCCAGGGACACGAGTACAACCCCTATTATTGAAGATAGGGAAATACATGAGAGGTTTCGAAAATTTTATCATGTTTTGAAAATTTTAAATTTAAATTTGAAATTTCATGTTTTTAAATTGTAAATGTTAATATGCTTATGTTTTATGTATTAAAAATATTTTTGATTGAATTTTAGTGGTGTCAAATGAAGATTATACATAGCGGATATGTTAAAATAGGAGAAAAAGTAAAATAGGGGCTGTTGCTGGACTTGTGCTCTGAAAACAGGACCTCAAAAAATAGGGGGAGTCCCTAAATCCAAAATAGGGACCCTGTTTTAGGAGCCTTTGCTCATCTCCAAGAGAGGGCCCTAAAAATGAGCCTTAAATTTTAATTTAGGACCCCAACTAATTAGATTTAGGGCTCCAATGAAATATTCACTCCAGCAATTAGGCCCTAAAACTTAATGAAGATAGGGCTCAATCACAGAGTTGCTAAATATAGCTACTCTCCCATGGGCCTTAAAACAATTTGATAAATTTTAACAATTTAGGGTCCTTGCTGGAGTGACCTTTTCCTCTAAAAGCTCTATAATTCAAGTTAGGACTATATTTAGGGCCCTCTTGGAGATACTCTAATAAAAACAGCCCGGTTCCAAGTTGCGAAACGAGGCCTTAGTCGCAAATACCACGGAGCAATACCCCGAACCGAGCCCCCACCCTCTCGTTCCTCTCCCACCCACCTCACGCTTCCTCCCTTACGCACGCGCGGCGGCTCGAACCCTAGGCGGCGGCGGCGGCGGCGGCGGCGGCGGCTCCTCCCCACGCTGCGGATCTTGGCCACCACCTCGCCCCGCTCTTCGACTCCCTCCGCGAGGTCCTCAGCTCCGACTCCCGCGTAGTTGGCAAGTACTCTCTCCCGGTCTACCCTCCTGCTTCCCGTCCAAAGTCAGACATCGCTCCACCGTTCGCGTCCCCCTTCTCCGGCGGCCGGCGCGGTGAGCTCTTCTCCTCCCCTTCCTTCGTTTCCACCGCTCTCCAGATCTCCCTCTCCCCCTTCTCCGGCGGCCGGCGCTGTGAGCTCATCTCCTCCCCTTCCTTCGTTTCCACCGTTCTCCAGATCTCCCCCTCCCCCTTTTCCGGCCGCCGGCGCGGTGAGCTCCAACCGGAGATCCCCCGTCAACATCCTCGTGGGGGATCATTTCTTTCCTCTGAGCAACCTCATCCAAATCTTTCTTTATGAGATGGATACTCCAATCCATGCAGTTTGTTGCGTGGTGGAGTACTACTAGCAGTTTATTCCAAAATTTTGGGGGGTTCAACTGAACCCCCATGCCCCACGTTAGGTCCGCCCCTGTAACCTTGTCTGCGTATGCTTGATTATTCTATCTTGGCTGCAAAATCATTTGAGTTACCTGCAAATGGAACTCTCTATTCACATGCGTATTGTACTTAGCTTTTTTTCCTAGCCTGGTGTAGTTCACTATTGCCACTCAGAAACAATATCATCTATGCTTGATGGGCATTGTGGTGATCTGATACACTTATAGTTGATTGCTGCAAAAATCTTGCATATATCCATTTTTTTGTCGGAATGTTTTGTGTGATGAACTTTGGTCTACAAGGACGTGTTGATGATAATTTAGGTTGCTTGCTTGTTCTTTCACTCCATGTTATGTTTAAAGTATGTTGGTTCGAAAAAAATTTAATCTCTATTGTTTTAATTGTACGTGCTCATGAGTTTCTTATTTAATGCTGTAGTTTGGACCTTAATGCTGGTCCAATTGGGGTATCAGGAATGCAACTTGTGCTAACAAGAAAATTAATTATATGCAACACGATCTAGTCAACTCCTAACACAGTGAATTGTTTTGATGAATTTTCTATTTTCATTAATTTTATTTACAAGCTTTCCTATGGGGGAACTGGGCACCTAATGTTTTTCTCCAAGTCCCTAATATTTTTGTTGGTGTTTGTGTTTGGCAGTCTACAGACATACGAGGCTCTGTCAAGATGTCTGAAAGCCATGAAACTGATAGGAACATTGAGATCTGGAAGATTAAGAAGCTAATCAAGGCACTGGAGTCAGCTAGAGGCAATGGTACGAGCATGATCTCTCTTATTATGCCTCCACGTGACCAGATTGCTCGAGTGGCTAAGATGTTAGGTGATGAATATGGTACTGCTTCAAACATCAAGAGTAGAGTTAATCGCCAATCTGTTTTGGGTGCCATCACCTCAGCTCAGCAGAGGCTGAAGCTGTATAATAAAGTTCCTCCCAATGGATTGGTTCTCTACACAGGAACCATTGTTACTGAAGATGGAAAGGAAAAGAAAGTTACTATTGATTTCGAGCCCTTCAAGCCTATAAATGTATCATTGTACCTTTGTGACAACAAGTTTCACACTGAGGCTTTAAATGAGCTCTTGGAATCTGATGACAAGTTTGGGTTCATTGTTATGGATGGTAACGGTACTCTTTTTGGCACACTAAGTGGCAATACCCGTGAAGTGCTCCACAAATTCACTGTTGATCTGCCAAAGAAGCATGGCAGAGGAGGGCAGTCTGCTCTACGTTTTGCTCGGCTTAGGATGGAAAAACGTCATAATTATGTCCGGAAAACAGCTGAGCTTGCTACTCAGTTTTTCATTAATCCAGCTACCAGTCAGCCTAATGTTGCAGGACTAATTCTTGCTGGTTCTGCTGATTTTAAGACAGAGCTGAGCCAATCTGACATGTTTGATCAGCGACTGCAAGCCAAGATACTTAATGTGGTTGATGTTTCTTATGGTGGTGAGAATGGTTTCAACCAAGCTATTGAGTTGTCAGCTGAGATTCTAGCAAACGTGAAGTTCATACAGGAGAAGAAGCTAATTGGCAAGTATTTCGAAGAGATCAGTCAAGATACTGGGAAATATGTCTTTAGTGTTGATGACACTCTTAAGGCTCTTGAAATGGGTGCTGTTGAGACACTGATAGTGTGGGAGAATCTGGATGTCAACAGATATGTGCTCAAGAACTGTGCCTCTGGGGAAACTGTTATAAAACATTTGAACAAAGAGCAGGAAACTGATCAGAGCCACTTTCGTGATCCAGCAACTAATGCAGAGTTGGAAGTTCAGGATAAAATGTCTCTTTTGGAATGGTTTGCTAATGAGTACAAGAAGTTTGGTTGCTCGCTTGAGTTTGTCACTAACAAATCTCAAGAGGGATCTCAGTTCTGTAGAGGCTTTGGTGGCATTGGTGGTATCTTGCGCTACCAGCTAGATATCAGGTCTTTTGACGAGCTTTCTGACGATGAGGGTTTGTATGAAGACTCCGATTAGCAATCAGCCAATCACATGACTGTGCTGGCCCATGGAAGGACGCCACAGCTGCAACAGCTCGGTTTTGCTCTACTTACGCAGTAACACTTCAAAAGCAGCTGTATGCAAATTATTTCTTGCCGTGGCAAAATAGCTTATAATTTTGTTTTTAATTTTACTTCATAATAATTTGTTTTGACTGTTCCTCCCCTTTGTTTCGGATCCAGAGATTGTTGGTCGTGGGCCCAGCCTCATGCCATGCTGAAGGAGTTTGATACCAAATGATTACGAGTCACCATCATCGTAGCAACGTGTCAAGAAGTTACCGTACTTGAAGGCTAAGCTCGTTATAGCTAGCTGATGCCTTGTGCTTCTATTCAGTCGTCGTCTATTGTCGGTTTGTTACCGTGTCCCCAAGTTCTGGAATTCTAGTGTCTGTTTGGATATTCAGCGTGGTGAATGCAACTCAAAACTAATAAGTATTGTACTTGCAATCTGCTACTCTTGCGGTTTTTGCAATGAAGATAATATTATGCTATTTTGCTCGTCTTACTGCGTGATCGACCTTCTTGTGTGCCGCCAGCTGGTTGAATGTTTCGTCCCCTGCAGTTCCACTGTACATTTGTACCTTGACAGTGTTTAAATCTGATTGGGTGTATCATTACCATTAAGTTACACAGAATTAGCCTAATAAGGCCCCGTTTTGTATGGTTCCAGATTCTAGTAGAAACGGAAACGGTTCCAGATTCTTGGTAGAAACGTTTTAGGTAGAATCAGAATAACTTTCTGCAAACCGTTTGGTACAGTTCCAGATTCTAGTAAAAACTAGTGAAACGGGGTTGAGGGTGATTCAACCACGGTGTGGAAAAAGGAGAAACGTTCCGAGGAGAATCGTTCTGAATTTTAGCTCGTTTGACTGGGTTTCTCCCAGATTCTAGTAGAAATAGCTCGGTTCCAAATTGCCAAACGGGACCTAAGGGATTTGCTATTTGCTAGACGGTCGTGCCGAAGCCATGTCCAGTGGTCACGGAATCCTCTGAAGTCTGAACCAAATCGACATCTGAACGTAAGGAAAAATCATTACTGGATAATGCAGGCAGGGGCGTGTGGAGCGCGTTCAGCTGGCATGTGTTTGAGCGTGAATTGTGCGAGCGAAACCTCTACCTCGCCCCCCAGCCTCTGGCGCCTACGGCGCCGAGTGTAAGCGTGTGTATATGTATTGGGGATGTACGTGCGAGATATATGTTTGTGTTTGTAGTCTGATGATTGTTCTTCTGCTTTAATGAATACGAGAGCTTTGATCAAATTTCAAAAAAGAAAAAGGAAAAAATTTCTCGCGAAGCAACTCAAGGTTGGCGGCCGGCCTGGCCGTTCGTTGGTAGAATGTTCTGTTTTACCATCGGTTGCGTGTTCTGATTGAATTGACAAGCAGGAAAGCAAGATGAACATACAGAATTAGTCTATCACGTGACGTGACTCGTGAATCCCACCCCCGACAAGACTAGGAGCGTTGAGCATTGCTGCTGATAGGGGTGCTATCTTCAGTCTCGAAGAATAATGGTCGCGCCAACTGCATCTGCTTAAATCCTAATTGCGGTCCCAGGACCCAGCTCAAGTAACATAAACAGTAGAGAACATGATTAACATGTTGTCCTGTTGACATCGTGTTCACTATTTACTTCCTGCTCTTGTCACAAATTGTTATCGTTTTGGATATATGTGGTGTTAAATTTTCAGAACTTTTAACTTGTCACTAACTTTTTACATATTTAAATTAGATATATGAAGATTATGTGTGTAGATTTGTCTCGAAAAGTGCTTTCATCGTATTATAATTTTATTGGGTTTTATAAATATATTATAATAAAAATTAGCGACCAAAGATGTGTTTTGGAGACTGTATCGATGTTCAAAACGACGACTATTTGTGATCGGAGGGAGCACTACCTACCGGTCTGTTTGGAAATTGGAATGCAAGGATTTTACGTGAGGCTGAAGGCTGTATGGTGTTCTTGATGAAGGAATGTTTAGGCGTCTAGGCGATTCCTGTGGAATATAACGCAGGAAGACTTTTACCCATGGAGTAATGTTCCCCTCAGACTGATGGCAAGAACCACAACTCCACAGGGTTTTGTAATGACGAACTTCCTCTAGCTGGTTCTTGACCGTCTCTGAGAGTCAGGGGTGGACCCAGTAAAGGCGAGGGGCGCACTGGACATCCTCTTAGATACCCTGTTAGATTTCTCTCTCTCTATGTACTAGAGAGTGTATAAGCATCTTCCGGATGTTTTTGTCTTAAATAACATTCAAATTTTAAACCGTATAATTAAAAATTTAACCGTTAGATCAAATCGTAGGATCGGATGTAATCGATACTTCTGAATATCAATAATGATCCAATGCTCTCAAATTTGGATGATTTCAACAAACAAAAACAACAGGATGATGTTTATCAAATCCTTGCACAAAATACAGTGCTATTAATTAGCACCTCTGACCAAAGCTACACTAACGTAGTAAGAACTGATTAAGGAGCCAGACTTCTGCATAAATAATAAGAGCATCTCCAAGAGAGAGCCCTAAAAATGAGCCTTAAATTTTAATTTAGGACCCCAACTAATTAGATTTAGGGCTCCAACGAAATATTCACTCCAGCAATTAGGCCCTAAAACCCAACAAAGATAGGGCTCAATCACAGAGTTGCTAAATATAGCTACTCTCCTAGGGGGCCTAAAACAATTTGCTAAATTTTAACAATTTAGGACCCTTGTTGGAGTTAATCTTTCCCCCAAAAGCCCTATAATTCAAGTTAGGATCATATTTAGGGCCCCTCTTGGAGATGCTCTAAGGTGCACCAGAGAAATGCCAATTCTTTTAGGTGCTTAAGATGTGTTTTTTTTTACATCTCAAAAAGAAAAGGTGTGATTTTGCTAGCTCCAAAGTTCAGACTTTTTATCATTTTTAAAAGTTACCAAAATTGATATTAAGAAAGTACCAAAAGGTACTAAATATAGGTATTCCGGGTAGTATAGAGGATAAATATAAACCGTGATAACTGTACTTATGTCCAAATTTGATTGACGGTACGTATGCGTGCATGAAGCCATCTCTTGATCTGAACTATCCACTGTGAAGGGGCCAATGCAGGGAGGCACACGTAACATACACAGGAACCATTTTTTACGAGAACCATTTTTTGCTATTACGTACGCTTAGAAAGAAATCATTGGGGTGCCTACATATTAGATCCGCCCTTGCGACCGTGTGATCCAACAGCGCAGAGCACACGTAACATACACAGGAACAAAGAGCCAAGCAGGGAGAGAAAAAAAAATCCATTTATCCATCGCTAGCATTTCATGACAACATGAACAGTCGAACACGTGCGAGAGGAATTGCATGCACAGGCCGGGCAAGATTCGTCAAACATATCACCCACGCATGTCGTAGGCGCCGTTACATTCATCGCGAAAGAAAAAGGCGCGCGCAACGCGTACGCTGTCTCGACATCACCTTATGCAGTTATGCTGGGTAGGTTTCACTTTTCGTTTTGAACTCAAATTCTGATATCCTGACGGTATCGAAATTTACAAAATTTCGTTTGAAATTCGCTTAAAACCGCTCGGTTCGAAAGTTAAATGAATTTGAAATTTAGTTAAAAAGGTTCGAAACCTCCGAGCGAAATTCGCGATTTTCATTCGAAAACCGCTCAAAAAGGCTTGAAATTCCCTCGAAAAACTCGAAAAACCGCTGGGTTTGAAAACCGCTCGAAAAGCCTCAAAATTCGCTCGAAAAAGTTGAAAACCGATGATAGTTGAAAAAATAGGAGGAAATGTAGAAAAATTATGGAAACATTGTAAAAAAAACTATCGTAAAATTTGAAAAAGAACCAATTAAAAACAAAAAATGATATTTGAAGAATTACTTTCAACAAATATTGCTACTAAATATAATTGAATAAATATTGAAACATGAGCGTGTTGTGGAGGTGTAGTCTAAAATTTTGATTCAAATGTTGTACTTATTTGATCAATTATGATTTTTGTAGGCTATAGCAGATCCTGTAACAACGCATTTCCATTTATTTTTATGCACTACAATTGATTGTTTAATATTTGCATTCATGTTGAATATTTAGTTATGATATGGTCCTCTCTCAAAATAATAGGAAAAAAATGATACACGATTTATCATTAGAGGTCTCATATAATTCTATATTGATTGTTGACAAGTTAAACCGGGGTTTTTGATTTAGTCTAATGATCTCTTAGCAGTTTACATGTGATTTTAAGAAAAACTCATATGTACTTTCTGAATATAGGTCATGATTTTATGGATAGTGCCATTCTTGCCTCATCCTGCTGGTTTTTATAAAGAAATGTTGGTACTAAATATACTTCAATAAATATGATTACTAAATATAATTCAACAAATATTTATACTAAATATACTTCAACAAATATTGCTACTAAATAAATTGAATGGCTCAAAAACATCTTCAAACTTTATTTTTTAAAATAATATTCACATCAGATATCATAAAGCTATTAATACTAATTATGGAGAATTTTTTTCAAAAATTTTAAATTTTTTGAATTTAAATTTGAATTTGAGCGAAATTCGAAATGTTTTTTTTCGGCTTTGGGCGGTATAGTTGAAATTCGTGAATTTCGTTCGGATTTCAACGTAAAGTCGAACCCTGGCCAGGGCTAACACCGCGCAAATCTAGATGCACGTCCAGCTCTTGCGCGCTAAGCACCCCGCGCCCGACGTATAACCCCTTCCGATCATAAATAGATTTTGTTTTAAACATGATTTAACTTTCAAAACTTTAGTTATTAATATATATTTTTTTTAAAAAATTAATTAGATACATAAAAATTATATGTGTGGATTTATCTTAAAAAGCTATATTTATGGCGATTGAGTATTACAACAACAGTTTAATAAATATATTATAATATATTATAATAAAAAATAGTAATCAAAGCTATATTTTACATACCGGTGTTCAAACGACAACTATTCGGGGCGATTGAGTATTACAGCAACAGATTCTCAGCTTTAGCTCTCGAGCGAATGCTCTCAGCAACCATGTGCTTGTTATACGTGCAGGAGGAGGCCCATGAAGACAAATTAAACCGCCAGCCTTACATCCCTAACAAACGGAAGCTTCTCTCCCAATGACAAATTCAATGGATGAACCAATTGCATTCGATCCAGCCCAATATATATATATAAGATATAAATGGGGAGAAGAAGATATGCAATCCAAAATCATGACAATATGACGTGCATAGGGAAACCATGACAAGTTGTTTCAAACCGATCAATGCTTGGGGAAATACCACTTGAGGTACGATAGAGGTACAACTGCAGCTCATCAGATCGCAAAATCAATGTTGAAGGTCCAGCCTTAAAACCCTCGTAGGCGATGAATCTGGACTATCCATTGCAAGATCGGACGGTCCAAAACACGCGCAATCCAGATGGACCGCGGGCGATCTTCTTCCATGATATTTCCAAGCCTCACGGAGGTTAAGCAACAAAATATGCCTGCAGGAGCAGCAGCCTTTGCGGTGGATGTCGAAGCTTTTTTAGCCCTTCGAGCTAGGGGTGGGTGACAATATGCTTGGATCGGTCTAGGCTTTTGGATTAGACTGGTCTATGTTAGGATATGACTCAATATCTAATCTTACCAAACTTGGAGTCCTTGCCTTCTACGATACGGACTCATTGGCTATATAAGCGCATGCGGATCTTATAATCTCGAACCATCATAGTGGATTTTCGTCTCCCGTGGTTTTTTCCCGCAAGGGTTTCCACGTAAATCTCGTGTCCACCGTTCCAATCTATTGTGTGCGTGTGCGTGCGTGTGCAACCCTAACCCTAACAAGTGGTATCAGAGCATACCTGGGGTTTCCACGCGCGCCGCCATCGTCTCGGCTTCCGGCGCGCCACGTCCGTTCGGCTTCTGCGTCGCCGCCCTCAGATCCGTGCCGTCTTCAGCGCTCGACTGCAGCGCCCGTGCCAACTCCGGCCGCCGCATCGACTTCGGTCTCCGTCGCACTGCACCTGAACCGGCTGCGCTCCGAGCTTCGTCGCGTGTCTTCCGCGCCGTTCTTCGGATCTGCGACGTCGTCTCCAGCCGACTCTCGAGCTCAATCCGAGAAGAAGAAGCAGGCCCGAGCCAGCCGCCTTCGGCTCTCCCCAGATCGGACTCAAGTAGCTCTGTCCTTCTCCACATTGAAGCAAACTATCCTTGTCTTCTCGTCCGTGAGAAAGTGGAAGGGAAGGATAAGTCTTCACGTTTCAAGTTCCAAGAATCTTTTGGACTTGTGTGTTGGTTTCTTTCAAGTCTGCTTAGTGGAGAAGGCTCACGTCCGTGACAACATCCAAGTCTTCAGTGACTTTCAAGTCCGGTCCAAAGAGAAAAGAAAGGGGTCGGCAACGGAAAAAAAAAATCGGTTTTCAGTAGAATCTGCTTAGTGCATCCCGCGCAGTACAGAACAATTTCTTCGCGCACTCAGAGCGCATCAGGAATTTTCTTCTTCTTCAGAATTTATCATACTGTTTGATCTGCAATTTTTATTCTCATTATGTCGTCCACTAAATTTGACATCGAGAAGTTTGATGGCAAGATCAGTTTTGCAATATGGCAGGTTCAGATGAAAGGTTCTTACAGGTGGGTGCGAGAAAAGCATTACGCTAACCAGCGACAATATGAGATGAACAATGGGAAGAACTTGACCAAAAGCCCTTTCCGCCATTCAACTCGCGGTTTGTCTACTGAGATGTTTTGCGTGAAGTTATCGGTGAGACCACCGCGCACAATTGTGGAAAAAGTTGGAAGATTTGTACATGAAGAAAAGTCTTGCCAACAAATTGCGTCTCAAAGAACGTCTGTACACAATTCGCATGGCGGAAGGTACCTCTATTCAGTCTCATCTTAATGAGTTTAATTCTCTCTCATCATTGATCTTGAGAAATTAGAGGTAAAAATTGATGATGAAGATAAGGCTATACATTTGGTCGTCTCTTTTGCACCTTACCTTTAAACATTTCAAAGAGATTATGCTTTATGGTAATCATGACACCCTTAGTTTAGAGAATGTTAAATCAAATTTGTTGTCTAAAGAGAAATTTGATATTGATTCTCGTTACGAAGTTAAGGCCGAGGTTTAATTGTTAGAGGTAGATCACACGACATAAAGGCAGTCCGATAGATCAAGTCTAGATCTAAGTCAAGAGGGCGTAAACCCAACAACTTTAGTTATTGCAAGAATTATGGTCATGATGTTTCCCAATTGTTACAAAAAAAAATAAGGCAGATAAAGATAAAAGGCCACAATCCGATAAACCTCTTGAGAGCTAGTCTTGTTCAAAATGAATCGATGGTGAGGCTCTAATTAGCACTTCAACTTGAGAATCAAACTCGCTTGGATTATTGATTCACTTTGCACGTTTCATATTTGTCCATTTAAAGAGTGGTTCTCTACTTATGATTACAGTTGGTAGTGGTGATGTTGTGGCTATTTGATGAGTCTCCACTTGAAATTGTTGGCATCGGTTCTATTCAAATCAAAACTCATGATGGCACTATTAGAACCCTCACAAATGTTAGCCATGTTCCCGAGAATGAAAAGAAATCTTATTTCATTAGGCACTATTGAATCTTTGGGTTACAAGTATCACAGGTGAAAATGGTGTCCTTAAGATTTCTAAAGGCAATCTTGTTGTCATGAAAGCCAATCGAATCAATAGTCTTTATTACTTGCAAGGTTCCACGATTCACAGTTACTGCAGTTTGTTTCAACGATTGCATCAAATCCTCACATCATAAGCTTTGGCATATGCGCTTGGGTCACATGAGTGAGAAAGGTATGCATCTTTTATTGCAGAAAGGACATTTAGATGATATTGGCAAACTTGATTTACTGAACATTGTGTTTTGGCAAACAAAGAGGGTCGATTTTTCTGTTTCAACTCATCGATCCAAAAATTCTTGATTATGTTCATTACGATCTTTGGGGTCCTTCTAAATTTCTTTCTATTGGAGGATGTAGCTACATGATTACCTTCATTGATGATTTTTCATGAAAGTTTGGGTTTATTTCTTGAAACATAAGAATGAAGCTTTTGATGTTCAAGAATTGGAAAGCTTTTCGTTGAAAATCAAAGCCTGAGAAAAAATCAAGAAATTTAGAGCGACAATGGATTAGAATTTTGCAAAGTGGTGAGTTTAATCCCGTTTGTGCTAATCATGGTATTGCAAGACATTTGGTATTCGGTAAACCTCGGCAAAATGGTGTGGCGGAGCGTATGAATCGCACTCTTCCTCGAAAGAGCGGTGCATGCTTTCAAATGCGAGGTTTGTGGGACAAAGCGTGCTTTGTGGTGAGGCTTTCTCTGACCTCTTATTTGATTGTCGCTCTCCAAATTCAGCCATTGATTTTAAGATTCGAAGAGGTTTGGTCGGAGTAAACCGATTGATTATTCAAACTTGAAAATATTTGGTTGTCTGCTTATGCTCATGTGAGTGATGGAAAATTAGAGCCTAGAGCAAGAAAATGCATATTTGTTGGATATGGTTCGAGGTGTCAAAGGATATCGTTTATGGTGATGCTCGCCAAATTATTCATTAGTCGTGATGTTACTTTTCATGAAGATGCTTTACTTTCATCACGGTAGTGATAGTAATGGTTGTTCATCCACAAATGAATCACGAAATTTCATCTACAACGAATCTGAAATTTACGAGAGTTGATGCAAGAAATGCGAGAATTTGAGGTAGTTTTACCTACCATTGATAATGATTCATCTAGTGGTTCTAATTTACAACCAATTTCAAGACACCAGTGGTTCTACTTCACACCAGTCTCGGCATCTCCTAGTATTAATGATCCTTGTATTGCTAGAGATAGAACACGAAGAAATATTCAATTGCTCGCTAGATATCGTGACAACGATGATATGGCACATTATGCTCTTCTTCTTTGCTCAAGATATTTGTGATACCTTTGAACCTTCTTCTTGATTACGAAGCTATCTCATGTGAAAATTCTTCTAAGTGGTTGTGACTATGGATGAAGAAATTTTGAGCCTTCATAAGAACAAAACATGGGATTTGGTTGAGCTTCCAAAAGGTAAGAAACCTTTAAAGTGCAAATGGATTTATAAGAAGAAGGATGGTATTGCTTTGGAATTGAACTGCAAGATGGAAAGCCGGCTTAGTGGTAAAGGTTTCGACCAAAGGGAAGGTATTGACTTCAATGAAGTTTTCTCTCTGTTGTTCGCCACTCTTCAATTCGGGTTATGCTTGCATTTGTTGCTTTATTTGACTTGGAATTAGAGCAACTTGATGTTAAGCTGCTTTCTTACATGGAGATTTAGAAGAAGAGATTTTTATGACACAACCTGAGGGTTTGCTACTCTGGAAAGGAGAATTTAGTTTGTCATTTGAAAAAGTCTCTCTATGGTTTAAAACAAGCTCCAAGGCGATGGTATAAAAGGTTTGATTCTTTTATGATTGCACAACAATACTCTCATGACAATTATGATAATTGTGTTTACTTCAAGCAGTTCCCAAGTGGTTCATTTGTTTATTTGCTCTATGTTGATGATATGCTCATTGTTTCTCATGACAAGTCACTTGGTTAAGCAGCTTGAAGGCTCAACTTAGTCATGAATTTGAGATGAAAGATCTTGGTCGACAAAGAAAGAAAATTCTTGGGATGGAAATTCGTGATCGCAAAGTACATTATTTCTATCTCGGAAAAGTTATATTGAGAAGGTACTTGGCAGATTTAATCTCGGTGATTGCAAACTGTTTCTACACCTTTGCCTCTCACTTTAAATTATCTTCAAGTCGATGTCCTACTAATGAAGAAGACAAAGACTATATGTCTCGTATTCCTTACTCTAGTGCGAGTTGGTAATCTCATGTATGCTATGATTTGCACGAACGGTTGGCTCATTCTGTTTAGTGTTGTTAGCAGATTTATGCATAATCTGGCAAAGAGCATTGGAATGCGGTTAAGTGGATTCTTCGTTATTTGAAAGGCACTTCTAATTTTGGCTTGATGTTTGATAAGAATAAAGTGAAAACAAATGATGTTCTTGGGTTTGTTGATTAGATTATCTTGGTGATCTTGATAAGCGAAGATCAATTTTGGATATATCTTCTCTTTGTGTGGTTACTGCAGTCCGTTGGAAAGCATCCTTCAAATGACCCTATTGCGCTCTTTCTACCTCTTTGAGCGGAATATATTTCACTTGAAGGCGTTAAGGAAGCTATTTGGTTGCAGTCTGGTTTACGAACTTGGTATTAAACAGGATGTTCTTCTTGTTTATTGTGATAGCAGTGCTATTTGTTTGACCAAGAATGATATGTATCATGCCAAGACCAAGCATATTGATATCAAGTACCATTTTATTCGCGACATTGTTGCTGAAGGACATATTATTGTGGGAAAGATACACACTGATGATAATCCTGCAGACATGCTCACCAAGTCTCTCTCTAATACCAAGTTCAAGCATTGTCTTGACTTGGTTGGTATTCATGGTGCTTAATTGCCCTTCGGGGTTTCTTGGAGACAAATTTTTATTATGGATTTTGAGTCAAGGGGAGGTTTGTTAGGATATGACTCAATATCTAATCTTACCAAACTTGGAGTCCTTGCCTTCTACGATACGGACTCATTGGCTATATAAGCCACCCCCATGTACTTGTAATCCTTGAACCATCATAGTGGATTTTCGTCTCCCGTGGTTTTTTCCCGCAAGGGTTTCCACGTAAATCTCGTGTCCACCGTTCCAATCTATTATGTGCGTGTGCGTGCGTGTGCAACCCTAACCCTAACAGTCTAAAATTGCAAATAGATTGTATTCATTTTGGATTTATAGCTATTTGAATCAGATCTAGATCAGATTGGATCAGGCTTGGACATTACGTTTTTCTACTAAATCGTTGTATGTCATCTATTATGTGTTAATTCTGGTCACATCTACATTAATATTTTACATGTAAATGGCTTGGATCAAGGTCCAAGCTTTTATTTGGGCCTAGATTGGACCTAGGCTTATTAGTTTTAGATTTGGACCAGACTGTATTAAAGAAACAAAAAATTGAACTTAGATCAGGCTTGTGCTAGACTTCAGCCCATTATCACCTATGCTCAGAGCACAATGTTTCTGCAAATCCAACCCCCATGTGGTTTTCTTTTCTTTTTCTTAAAAAAATGACACTTTCTCCGACTGCGAAAAACATGGTAAATAACACGTATCGCCTATCATGTTTGTGTACTACGATAGGTGGTCGTGTCTGTGGCAGGAGGCGATGTCGAGTCCGAGGACAACGGCATGATTGGCATGCTGCTGCGCTTGGGGTGTTCGACATCTTACTACAGAGAGCTTGTCGTGGTGCGTCATCTGCTTGCCTACCGCCGCGCTCGATCGGTCTCCTATATGTCTCGGTGCTCCTGCAGTTAAGAGGAGAACTATTTTTACAATAGTGACTGTATTTGTAAAAAATAAATTGTAAATAAAGAGCCAAGTTTCGGCTTCTTTGCGGTGCAGCCTGACGGACGGACGGACGGAGAGACAGAGAGACGATGGGGGTGCAACCCCATTTATCGTCCACATGGACCACATGCATGCATTCATTGCCATCCTATTTAATAACCCTCCCCCCCTCCTTTAATGGCAGCGCCAGGTACTACAAGAGCAGCAGCCGCTCCAGCAGAGGGGTGATAGATAGGACAAGGAGGGTCAAGTCAGGGAGAGAGGAGGAAGGAGCAGCAGGAGGGGCCGCAGGAAGCATGGAAATGGGCAGAAGCTGGCAAGAGCTCGGCGTCGTGGACACCATCTACGAGGACGACCACGAGGAGGAGGAAGTGGAGGAGGACTGCTTCAATTCGCCCACCATGGCGTCCTCTGCGGCCACGTCGACGCGGTCGTGCTCGCCGCCGCAGTCGTCGTCCCTGCCGCCGGCGCTCAGGAACGCGGTGCAAGAGTGGTATGTTGCTGTAGTTCAGTTCGATCGATGTGATTTGCCGTTTATGCGTGCGTCGAGTGCCTTGGAATTTGGACGACGGGAGAGGTGAAATTTGGCATCCAACTAGGGATTGATCCGTCTTCTTGGATGCATCCATGCAGGTCGCGGGCTAATGGATCGTGCAAGCCGGATGTGATCGTTCGTGTCCAAGAACATTGCTTCCCTTTGCACAGGGTAAGATCCCCTTTCTTGTACGAGCACTTCAGATTAAAATTCAGACTCTCTGTAAACATAAAAAAGATGCTGATAACTTCGTTTTTCTGAGCTACTACTCCACGCCATCTTGATCAAATTTGGTGGGATTGCCTATAAATTTTACCACCGACGAGCAAAACTGAACCGATTTTTCAACTACTAAATTACGCTGCACTAGCAATTCCTGCCAGTTTTTGACGATAGATCTTCTTCCGTGTGAAAAAAAAAAAAACTATTTATGTCAAATTAATACGAGGCCGGCTGGGTGCACCGAGATGACAACGCATGAAGACTCCACACCCATGCCGTCATACGTTTCTTGTGACGGTAAGAAAGAAAGGAGTAACTCACGTTAGTTACTGTGCATTTCTCCCTGCACCAAAAGAGCTCATATATAGATTCACTGCAGGTACACTGCCTCTTTAGGCACACCCTTACAAGATTTCCTCCTGATGGTTTAGCTGCACTGCACAAGAATTCGTTGGCAGATATAGCCAGATATCCTCCTCCCTGTTAGAAATAGAACTGTGCCTGCCAATTTGGTCACTGCAGTGGCACACTGAACAATGGGATACCTTGATGCAATCAGGCCTGCATAAACACACAATGGCACGCTTAGTTGCAAGAAGAGAGAGTCTGTAAAGGTTGCACAAGTGGTTGAGGTGTTGGTTGTGCTTAAATTTGGGCCAAGAAAGTACTACCCCGTATGCCGCAGGTTCTTGCCCCACGAGGAACAGCCACCGATGGCGTTGCAAGAGGCAATAATTGATGGCAATTCTGTAGCACATTTACTCCTTCCCTGCATTGGTTAGTGCAGGATGAGTTGTAACTTGCAGTAACCGTCATAGGAGTTACTGCCTCGGCAAGTTACTGTCCTCCATGCACAGTGACTGGTGTTGATTAAAACTGAGCTCTAAGATGGGAGTAGAAGACTAGAAGAGGTATAGCTAGATCTTGTGTGAAATATGGGTATTGATTTGGATTTGTCCCTCCATGGCATGTGCTATGCAGTTCGCCAATTAAATCCGACCTAGTTTTACAGGCGATTTTGCCGGAATTCGAATTCTCTCTCCGTTTCCGAATACATGTTGTTCTAGACTTCTAGCTTTCAAATTTTATTTCTAAATACATGTTATTCTACCATTTCAATGTTACTTTTTACTATTTTTTTTCTAAACTCTTTCTCTTCAGCTATTTACAATGATATTTATTACATAGACTAGAATAAGACACAACATTCAAAGATATATAATAAAAATATGTAATATAGTTTTTTTGTGGATGTGACTTGTGAAAGTGCAAGAACCTATATCGATACATACAGGAGGGAGCATGAGTTATGGATGTGGACCAGAGTTTTGCCCATTGCATCCATGTAGGCCAACAAATGATGCGAGTAAATGTAACGTTAGATGGACAGACCATTTCAATATTTATGGAGTAATATTACTCCTTGCTCGGATCTGAACTCTAAAGTTCTGAACAGAGTATCATTTCTGCTTCAGGTCCGGACATTGTTTTCAACTTGGCTAGCATTGTTTTCTAAGTTTTGTAGTTGCATGGAATTTGCTAAATCACAGTAACTTGCTGCTTATCAGGAGTACGTGTACTCTGAAGCACTCCTGTAGTAGACTGAAATGTTTATTGTACATCACACTGTGCTGCAATCCAGTTTAGTGCATAATTATTGTAAGAAGTACAGTACTAGTACTAGAACAACAATGTAAGCCAGCCAGTTGCAACATCTCTTGATGCTGCAACTTCTGCCCCCACAGTGAGGCAAATCCAAACGCAAGAGACCATTGATTTCTTTTTCTTTTCCTCGGACGAATTGCAAAGCTGGAGCAGTTCGTCAAACGCAGGTTGAGTGCTGCCTTAGCCAAAATAGCACCACTAAAAGCACGAAACTGCTGTCATATGCAGTACCAGATAATCAAGATCCAATCGCTGCAAGCTTGCAACCCTCTGGCATTGTTTGTCTTGTGGGCTTGGAGAATCATTTTGCCAGATCAAATGCTCCAGCTCATCCTTATCGCGACGTTTTTTTTTCTTCAGAGCAGGTTAAGATTTCATAGTACCGGACGTACACTTGTGGTTTGTGTCTTTGCTGTCTCTGCCAAAAGATTGACGTGACACGCTAAGCGATCGTTAAAGGAGGCAATTGTTGCCTTTTCTTGATGTGCGAAGTGATTGTTTCACCATCGATTTTTTTTCAGTCAAAAAATTTTACTGTATCATTTTTGCTGTCAGGACCCGATCACGTCGCAGAGCAGCTACCTGAAGCGGCGGCTCTCGGGGTGCAGCGACATCGACGTGGACCTACCGGCGAGCCTCACGGTCGACGCGCTCGTCGACGCCGTCGCGTCATGCTACGGCGCCGAGGTCGCGCTGTCGCCGGCGAACCTCGCGGCGACGTGGGCGGCCGCGGACTGGCTGGAGCTGCGCGCGGAGGACGGGCTGGCCCGCCGCGCGGAGGACTACTTCTTCAGGGAGGTGGCCACAGACTACGAGCGCGTTGTGGGGGTGCTGAGGTCTTGCCAGGCGTTTCTCGGCGGTGAGACGGCCGACGCCGGCGCGGCGCTGCTCGTCCGGTGCCTGGAGACGCTAGCGGCGTCAGGCGGCGCCGACAGCAGGTGGTTCGAGGACGTGGCCGCGCTGCCCATGGAGGAGTTCCAGGTGGCCGTCGAAGCCATGCGCGTGCGGTTCGCGCACGACCACGACCTCCTGTACACCATTGTCGATCACTATCTGGAGGTAAGTATTTTCTTTTCTCCATCCACTTGCAGTTTTTGTTTGAAAGGAGGAATCCGATAGAAATTTCAAAGGAACCGTTCTGAATCCTACAGAATTAATTCATACGACATTCTTATCATGAGTTACGACTGTGCACACGCAGTATAGATACAGCCGAATCAAAATTAATAAACTGTTAGATTGCGTGATCCGATGTTCTAAATTACAAGCAGCCCCGGGTTATAATGACTATGCTAGTGATGATCCGATTAGTTTTGGAAGCAATGCAGTGTGCCGATAAAGATTCCTTAGCTACTTGTGTATAGGAAGTCATACCAGCAGAAACTTTGGTATGCTTCTGATTTGGTGATTTAAAACTGAACCATCTAGGGCTTATGTATTTTTCTCCTTATAGCTTTGGCTTTAAGTTGAGTACTTGAGTGTCAGTTGAGGAACACTTGCTCCAGACAGGGTATCTCCTACAAGTCAAGCAAGTTCAGCGTTGAGAAGTGTGCTTGTACTTTGCACGTCACAAAGTTTGGTGCCCTCGAGTTTTGCACTAGTAAGTACATATAGGTAACGTCCAAGTCAAGGTGTAAACTTACACTCATGTGCAAGGGTTAGAGCATCTCTAAGAGAGAGCCCTAAAATTGAGCCTTAAATTTTAATTTAGGACCCTAACTAATTAGATTTAGGGCTCCAACGAAATATTCACTCCAGCAATTAGACCTTAAAACCCAACAAAGATAGGGCTCAATCACAGAGTTGCTAAATATAGCTACTCTCCTAGGAGCCCTAAAACAATTTGCTAAATTTTAACAATTTAGGACCCTTGCTGGAGTTAATCTTTTCTCCAAAAGCCTTATAATTTAAGTTAAGGCCATATTTAGAGCCCCTCTTGGAGATGCTGCGTGGTTCAGTTCAGTTAACTCTCTAATCTCTACTCCTTTTAGTAAGTACATATAACCTGTCTTTTAGTTAAGGCGGGTCGGGTTAACCCCGAATCAAACGTTTTATTGTCTTACTGCTGTTACAAACAGTCACTAATTAGATTTGTTACAAACAGTCACCGATTAGATTTAGATGTATTGGAAATGAATGATTTTGTAACCGCAGGTTTGCCTATAAAATCAAATTTTGCACTATTTGCACACTAGATGATTAATCGACTGATTTGCCTGCAATGTTGCGTGGTTAACGATGGCTTGCCTGTACATCACTGATTTGCGCTGCACGGGTGGATGCATGCAGAACCACAGGGGGAAGCTAACGGAGGAGGAGAAGAGCCGGTTGTGCTACAACGTGAACTGCACCAAGCTGTCGCACCACCTCTTCATGCACCTGGTGCAGAACCCGCGCCTCCCGCTCCGCTTCGTCGTGCAGGCCGTGCTCGTCGAGCAGCTCCACTCCCACCACTCCATGCTCCTCAGCCAGCGCCACGCCGCCGCCGCTCCCATCTCCACCGCGCCGCTGCCGCCAGCTGCGCTCCTCAAGAGCTCCCTCTCCGGCACATTGAGCAGCGCCGCCGCAGCCGCCGGGGACGCCGCCGGCATGGCGCTCGGCGACATCCTCCAGCGCGACGCCGTGCTGCGCCAGTCCGCGCACATCCGCGCCTCCATGCAAGCCACCAGCCAACGCGTCGACACCCTCGAGCGCGAGCTCGCCGGCCTCCGCTGCCGCCTGCGCCGCTCCGAGCAGGCGGCCGCCTGCGCCGCCACGGCCTCGGCCGCGATAGATCGCGCGTCCGCCAAGTCCGCCAGCTTCCGAATCCCGCGCAGCCGGCTCTGGGACGGCGAGGACCTCTCGTCCGGCTCCGCCGCAACCGGGCGCGCCGCCGCGAAGGACAGTATTAGTGGGAAGGGTCTCAAGTCACGGTTGGTGCACGGGTTCAAGAACCTGTTC
Source organism: Rhipidocladum racemiflorum (assembly GCA_036346355.1). Taxonomy (NCBI): domain Eukaryota; kingdom Viridiplantae; phylum Streptophyta; class Magnoliopsida; order Poales; family Poaceae; genus Rhipidocladum; species Rhipidocladum racemiflorum. Next base: position 8,021,695 of record CM070581.1, read on the forward strand.
GGCCGGAGGCCAGAGAACGGCGCCGCGACGCCTGCGTGCGGTGACGAAGCCACTGTCCGCGTGGGCGAGAAAAGCGCGTCTGCCGGTGCGCCGGAGCTGGAGGTCTACGCCGACGCCGACGAGGAGCTCTGCAAGGAGGAGCGGAGGCGGCCTCATCGGAGGAACCTGACCATTGCGTGACCGGCCGATGCACAAGAGATCAGCGGCAATTCGTGCATGGCGACACATATGTCCATCAGTCTCATTACGTTGCCATTGTTAATTTTCACACGGCCATATGATATTGTCCATGCTTTGTTTGCTTTGGAAAATTTGGTAGCCACCCACCCTCGAGTTTTAGCATATCAACACTAGAGTTTGAACTCGACAGAGAAATTCTTCCATGGTGTACTTGCCGATCACGATCACCCATCTTAAAAATTCTTCCGTGGAGTACTAGTCGATCACAATAAATTTTCTCGGAAATGCTTCCACGGTGTACATATATATGCCAAGCACGATCACCCATTTTGATATGAGAGAAACTAGGGAACGGTATACCTTCCAACGGTATAGCCTTGAAACATATGAAACTTATTAGTTTCAGTGCTGGTTTCATGAGTTTCAGTGTTTAGTTTCATCAGTTTCATGTTTCATCAGTTTTTAGTGCTAAGTTTCATGAGTTTTAGTGTAAAAATTCATAAGTTTCATGTGTTTCAGAGGTATACCGTTCCTACGGTATACCGTAAGTTAGTTTTTCTGTTTTGATATTGTGAGAAGAAAATAACATAACTCCCTTGTTTTTTTGTATTGTCTTGAATGACAATATTTCACATAGATGTGGTTTGGCCAGGCTCCGGCTCCCGGCTTCTAGGCAAAGGCTAGGGCTACCTAGGCCGACCAAAAGGGTTAGCTCTCGTGATCTATTCAGATAAGATCATACGAATAATCTGTATTGGATGCTCGATTAGCTTTTGCCCATCTGTGGACAAAATTTGACCTTGACAAATTGTGTCAACATTTTATATTGCCAAAATATAGTCAGGAAAAATTGTTTGGTATGATTTTGCATAAAATTTTGCACCAAAAAGAAACTAGAATGGGATTGTGAACATAATCCTGTCAAAATGTTGACAACAAACTAAAAGACAGGCTATAACCCAAAGCTTCAGATTCTAGCTCTACCTCATATCTGAAACTTATAGGCTACAATAAAGTGAATTAAATTTATATTTTTATTCTAAAATGTAAACAAGATGACCCATCTAAACAATCTTAATATATCCACAGCTACAGCTGCATGGATCTGGTGAACCTGGAGCTCTGCCAAATAGGAAGCTAGCACTACCCTACCATAGCCTCTCTTTCTTTAGCATCCTCCTAAAATTCCTGATATTATAATTGGAGCGACTAGATAATAGTTTACTGTTACAATAGTATAGCAAACAGTTTACACAGTTTGAGTAAGTTTTGAGGACGTTTGAAAGTGTCATTGAGTTTCACGTGTTTCTAGAAGTTCCTGGAAAATTCAAGCCAAAGTTTTAATGAGTTTCAGATTTTAAAACTCAAGTTTCACCAAGTTAAGTTTCAACCAAAAGTTTCAATAGGTTTCAAACAAGTTTCAAGAAGTTTCGGTTAGTTGAGGTGAACTTACCTGGCTGTGATGGTACTATCCGCTGCCTACACACTCTCTGCGATCTGCCCGTTGGTTGCACAATTATCTATAAAGATAATGCTTCTTGTGTTGCTTCTTAATGATACCCTCACAATTATCTATAAAGATAATGCTTCTTATGTTGCATAAATGCAAATAGATTATGTTAATACCAATATCATGAAACTCGGTAACAAGCTCGAGCAATATAATAGGTCTCTTAGTTCTGGTTGTTGATATATGATTGGACTCTATCTCTAATGGATTTTCTACTATAAATATGGTACCCCATTGTATGTACAAAAAAAATCAATCTAATAAAAAGAAGAGAGTTTTGCTTCCATATATCATGTATGTTCTTCGTGATTGTCTATTCGATCAGTGCATTTTGTTTGATTTACGACGGGCGTCATCGTTTCACAATAATTTTTTTTGAGTTTAGTAATTGAGAGCGTATGATATCCGGTTTTGTAGTTCAAGGGGTAAAGTGGCTATAATATCTAAGTTCAGAATTTAATCGGACATCCAGGCCTATAAACGAGTCTAGCTCGAGCGAGCTTAGGTTCGTAGGCTCGAGCTCGGTAAAGCTCGAGTTCCGTTTGATCCAATCAAACTTAAATAGATAACTCAATAAGCTTGATAACCTCGAGTAAGCTTGCTAAGCTGGTTAAACTGGCGAGCTTCACCTTTTTTTCGCTGCTATGGAGACTTCTTAAAAAAAGACTCGGTACGTGCCGAGACCGGGCTGAAGCGTGTTTCAGACGTGAAGTGCCGTGTTTTCGGCCTATGGACGACGACGATCTCGGCCGAAACGTTGTGGGGATTGTATAGCACAGGCCTTACATGGTTGGCCTAGTGGCTGCGAAGCCTGCTCTAGTTTGTGAGCAGCTACTCAGATGGGCTCGCCGATCGGGCTTAGCCGTGCGCGGCTGGGCGAAAATTTACGCGGAGCGCTGTCAAAGTTGCGCGAGAAGAAAAAAAATTGTACTTCCGATTCGTCTGCCGGCATTCGTTCGTGGCCCGTGGGGCCTGTTCCGCTGAAGGCGTATGTCACGGATGGGCTACACGTTTAGCTGGACCACCGGTGGGCCGGTCCCCAGCTGCATGGTGAGGTGAAGCGATCGGCAAGGAGTACAGAATGTCTCTGCACTGGCCAAGAGGGAGGCATCGAACAAGAACAGAGCAGAAGGCGTCGGCCTCCTCCTCTCCCTTCCAAGCCTGCTCCTCCCCCCCAGAACTCTACCGCTGTTCCCGGCCTCGAATCTCTGATTCCTCTACCTCCCGGCCTGTCTTTCTCTGCTCCCAGTCTCCAGTCGCTTCGATTCCCTCTGTAACCGCTAGCTTGTATCCTGCCTGTGTTGGGTGGCCATTGGTAACACTGTACTCCTGCTCGGCGTTGCTTTGTGCTCGTCAAGTAAGGATCGTCACGGCGTACGGCGCACCGCTGCCGGCGTCGGCACTCGACACGGCTGTAAACATCCCCGATTCATCTCGTGTCATCTGGGACTAGTCTTGTTGGAGCAAGCACCCGACTGAACGGAGCAGGTGTGGTGTGACCTGTCCAAAAGGTCCAATTAGTCGCCCGTACATATGCTGCCTCCCTACCGATTCCACGTCGATCTCAACGTTTTGCCATTGGTCTCGCCAAAAATTGCCGTAGTAATTACTGGTGGACACCGGCCGAGTTTTTGCACGGCTTAGGGCTTCGTCACTGTGAATACCGTACTAGAGCCTTTATCCGTTTAGTTTAGTTTAGTTCTTGAAATGATACATTTTGCTACCGGTCTATGCCAATCTACCATTTCGGATTTACTATAATAATATATATTTATAAGTATAAACATGCTTAGTTACATGTACACCAAGTTTTATTCAAAATATTACTTCAAAATACATAGTAGTATTATCAAATATAAAATATAGTTCAGTAGATGAAATGATCAATTCCGTCAGTATGACTATTGATCGGTCTCGAAACTGGTATGACCGGTATTGATACCAAGTACAATATATATGGCTACTTTATATCAGTTTACATGCCGAAATGATATATACCGACCGATAGCAGTACCATATAGATAACTAGGGCCTAAATCTCCTGCGCGCATGCATGCATTCGATCAGATCAGCAGCATGTGATCCTCCTTATCTGCCGTAGCCTGATTGCGCCGCGGTGTTTGCGCTGCATGCGTGCCAACAACTCGAATCAAATCATCCAGGCTGTGCCTGATGAGGCAAGTGCGCGCATGGCCACGCGAAGGATGGGGGCAATCCGGCCGGCTCGAGCTTGCCGGGATCGGCGGGTCAAGTGGTCGCTGTGCCGAGGCGCCAGTGCGGGGGGCAGCGACGGCTCGCTTTGCACTGTGCCCGCTTCCTTGCCGGCGTTGAACCGGTCTCTCGCGGGCATCATTACGGCTCCCTCCTCCCTGCACCGCACATGCGCCAGCGGGACCTCTCGACAACGACCATGCATGCATGCCATGGCCATCCCTGCCTCCGCTAGCTCCCTCCATCGATCTCATGGTGGCACAAAACCCCAATAATGCATGAGCCAATGGCAGTGTGTACGTGCCACATGTATCTTCTCTGTACTTCATTAGAATTTCGAGCTACGTAACTAGCATGTGGACCGGATCCAACAGAGGTGCGTAAAGAGAAATTTTACGGTGCATTACTGGTAGTATATAATATATAGTAGAAATTATATCTAACTGTTGATTTGTTAAGGGTGTTTTTACTACTAGATAAAGTATAAGTAAACTCTAGTTAATCTGATCTATTAGATTGAAGAGAATGAACGATTCATATTCAATTTAGTGTACCGCAGAAGAGCTACCCAGAAAAGGGTAGAACACCGGTTCCAGGCAGCTGGCACACCCGACCCCTCCCAAATGTCAGCATCGGAGGATGCCTTGTGCGATTAACCAATCACATCAGCCTTGCGACACTACTACGTTGTGGCTGCATCTTATTAGTTCTACGTGCACCACTGTACATAATTACAATTAGTAATACCTTTGTTTAGGAAGCCCTGTAATCCAAGCTCGTCGGGTGATTCTCAAAATTGTGACCGGCACAGTAACCGCAATTATGAATATATACATGTAGAAGCAGTCAGTCAAGAGGCATGCTAGGTGCACATGCTATTTATACAACTATTTACCAGGTGATACAAAGATATACATGATGATCTGTTAGCCCTTTGTCACGTAGAATTTCTGGTTCTGCTAGTGTGTAGATAGAAGGCAGACACCACTATCCTATCCTCACTAGTTTGTTGCCAGATGCATATCTAGAAAGCGACTAAGAGCATCTCTAGCAAAGCCCCTAAATCAGCCTCTAAACCTTAAAATAGGGGGTGTAGTAAAAAAAACAGATCCAGCAGGGCCCCAACTCAAGCCCCTAAAATTAGGAGGTCCCTAAATTTGCCTCCTCAGCCCCAATTCCCAGGGAGCCCCAACTCAAACCCCTAAAATTAGAAGGCCCTTAAATTTGCCTCATGAGCCCCAATTTCCAGGGACACGAGTACAACCCCTATTATTGAAGATAGGGAGATACATGAGGCTTCGAAAATTTTATCATATTTTGAAAATTTTAAATTTAAATTTGAAATATCATGTTTTTAAATTGTAAATGTTAATATGCTTATGTTTTATGTATTACAAATATTTTTGATTGAATTTTAGTGGTGTCAAATGAAGATTATACATAGCGGATATGTCAAAATAGGAGAAAAAGTAAAATAGGGGCTGAGATTTAGGGGCTTTTGCTGGACTTGTGCTCTGAAAACAGGGCCCCAAAAAATAGAGGGAGTCCCTAAATCCAAAATAAGGACCCTGTTTTAGGGGCCCTTGCTGGAGATGCTCTAAGGAGAGGCTAATAACTAATGTAAAATACTAATTCGAGATTACCCTCACCGTGTGTTTGGTGTAGATGCACACGTGGTGACCGATTGTGCCATCGTTCATCTCCATGATTTTATACGAATTTAGAAACTTATTTCACTTCATTTGGATTTATATTTTAAAAGTTATTCATGTTTGAAGTGGTTCGATTTGGATAATTCAATGAAAATAGAAAATACGTTTTCCTATTACTGGAGGCGTACTTTCATTTTTCCCTTGCTAGTTTAGCTCAAATTAGTCCTTAGTCCCTGACGGCTCGGATCCACTAGTCAGCGACCCATACGCAGGTGAAGGCACACGAACTGAATGGCCGACATGTGGGTCCCGTATGGCAGCCAGCGCGTGCGTGCTCGAGCGACTGCCCGCTGGGTCCCGGTTGTCAGTGGCTCTAGGCAGAGGAGCACACGGCGTGGCCTCGTCGGCGATGAGGAAGGCCGGCCGGACCCGGGCACCGGTAGAGTGAGCTAAAGGGGACCTAGGGGACTCGGTGGATGAGCTCAAAAGAGCTTCGAGAGTGCTCTGGCAGCGAGGTCTTGTGAAGCTCGGTGGAGGCGCTAGTCGCGATGGCGGAGGAGGGCTGAAGGGCGGCGATTGGAGGTGGGATGAGCACCAGCGGGTCCTAGGGAAGCTAACACATGGTTCAATTGAGAAGGAGCGAAGGCAGTGTGAGCTCTCACCATGTAGTGGCGGTGGCGGAGGAGAGAGCCACGGTGCGGAAGATCCTCAGGAGGATTCGGGCTGAAATAATATGCACATAAGATTCATAAGCAGCCAGGGATGCTTTACGATCAATGAATCGGATCAATTCTCACCGTGCTTGGCGAATTTGAAGTTTCTCCTCTTTTCGGGTCTTGCCGGAGCCAAGGAAGAAAGTGTTGGTGATATGCCCTAGAGGCAATCATGTGAGATGATTATATCATACGTCTATGTTCATGTACTTATCAGTTCCATGAATAAATGTCACTCCTTTGTTCATTGAGTACGACTTAATTGTGAAATACATTGGTTATATGATATTATTCTAAATGATCCCTGGTCACATATCATTATGTGGAACAATAGTGATTTGACCAGCACATATATTGATTGATGGTAATGTTTCACATACCATAGATATGGAGATATCAAATCAATAATGTGGGCACATGTTAGAGAACATGGGGTTGGATAGACCCGCTCCGAGACACTACTGAGATTGTTATCTTAAGAAGTGCCATCAGGATGTAGTCTCGAGTGGTAAACTTATATGATCCTTTGACCTGAGATTCTTATTGATTCTTAGCATGTGTAATTGTATACTTTGGGGCTATCAAACGCTTCACCATAACAGGGGAGTTATAAAGGTAGCTTACGGGTATGCCATGAAACATGACGTGAGATGTAAGAGATCAAGATGGAATTTGCCCCTCCTTGATAACGGGAGAGATATCTCTGGGCCCCTCGGTGTGGATGGATAAGGAAAAGTGCATGGCCATGCCAAAGTGATTAAAGAGTTAATCACGAATTATGTCCATTACAATGATGAGTGAATTTGTTGAGCTATCACAAGGGTGGCACGCTTCTTGCCTTGAGCATGACTGATATCGTGTGGCAAAAGGATCCTATATGAGTATATCAAGGTTCAGCTGATTCGATCATTGTGTACATTCGGGGGTCAATATGTGCTGCTAGGTACCGCTATTGACTTGTGGTCTGGAAAAGGGGTTCTCCGGGACCGCGGCTGACTTGTACATGAGCCTAATGGGTCACACACTTAACGGGTTGGATCATGTGTAATGGATCGGATCCATTAGTGGGTTTATGTGGATTTGGATCCTCTAGCATCTTAATGAATTTCTATTGTAGAAGATCCATTAGTGCGAGCCCTAGTGGGCTTCTATTACAGAAGGCCCGTTAGTGCGCTCTATATAAAGGAGGTGTGGGGGCGTGCGGAGTGATAGTCTCCCCACCACAAGCCTTAGCCGCCACCGCGTCCCACTAAACCCTAGCCGCACGCGTGGGTGCTAGCACACCAGCGCGCGGTGATCCCACCTTGGACGTGTGGATACCATAGAGGCGTCATCGCTGTTGCGTCGGTGCTGATCGATTCAATCGGCTACATCAACTGTGCGACTACAACGAAGCTGTTGTGACGACGATCCGCGACGAGGAGGAGGTGTACCACGTCGTGTTCGACTACGTACTGTGCTTAGGAGCACGCGGGGAGGCTTCACCCACTCTACTTCTGCTGCTAACGTGCTCCAAGGGTAATGCTCCATGATCTCTGACTCGCATGTTTCCTGGGTGTTCGCGGTAGAAAAGTTTTGTTTTCGGCTAGCGTAGCACCGCGTTCTCCTTCAGAAAGGGCCAAACCGAACGGTTAGGAGCTTAGAGAGGGAATGGTTATGTGTTTTGAGGTGAGATGAATACAGTGTAATCAATTTCGCTTTAAATAGAGGAAGGAGGCAACGGATTAGGGCTTCAGATGGATGAAGAAGGGCGACGGCAACTAGCGGTCCTTCTCGATCTCTCTGGTTGTGGCAGATCGTTCAGGGTGAGCTGGGGGCACCCGTCTAGTGCGTGGCGATGAGGTCTCGAGGCGCTCCAGGCTTTGGCAGAGAGGATAGAGGTGAGCAGTAGATGCATTGTCCTCCGGTAGCTGCGTACGGGAAAGGAGCAGAGAAATCAGAGAAGAAGGGTGAGAGGAGGGGATGACTGGTGGGGCCACGGGCCCGCATGTAAGTGAAAGTAAGAGAGGGAAGAAAAGAGAAAATGGCAGGTGGGTTGGCCGGTTGGTACTGTATACACGGGCTCTGCGTGTAAGAGAGAGAGAGAGAGAGAGAGATAAAAGTTTGTCTCAAATTCAATCATTCCAGACAGAGCCAACTTGAGTCATTTCCAGGGTCCAAATGCTTCAAGATTTTTTTTCTAGGGCCCAAATGCTTCAAGATTTTTTTTCCCAAAAAACTTGAGTCATTTCCAGAGCAAGTTATCTAGTAATTTTTTTTGAATACTAACTCACACTAAATAATTTTCTATAAACCTGACAATTCAATCTGCGCATTGAAATCATTTCGGTAAAAGATATTATTCAATTTCTCAATATCAGGAAATTCACCAAAGTACACAAGAATTTATGAAATGCAATAATAATTTATAATTTATAATTTAATAATGGGTTTTACCTTTTATTTAATTTCTGGGATGTTACACCCTGCTCACTAGATGATCCTTCCTTCAAAGTTTTAGTTCTTTTGATATCCCTATCCAACATATCGGGATCTGTCTCCATTTATTGTTTTCCTTTTCCTTGATCTTCCTCATCTAGATGATCCGGATTATTTTGAAGCACTTGATCCTTACTTTCCACCCCAAAGAAAATCTCATACACAACATCTCCAACACAAATATCCATGCTAGCAGGGACTAGCTAGCCTTGCATCTGTCACGGCAACGTTCAAACGAACAAATCCCTTTTGTCGAGTACTCACCATGTCGACAAATTGGGTTGCACCAACTACAAGATGGTAAGGATTTGGAGGTAGAGTTTTCGAGACTGGTAATAGTTGTTTGTCTCAAAATTATATTTTGAGGCAAAGTGTTAGCCTCAGAAGGTTTCCGAAGCAGTCTATTAGCCTCAGAATACTTACCATGGAGCTCCTTTGAGGCAAGCAATTTAGCCCCAGAAGGTTTCCGAGACAGTCTGTTAGCCTCGGAATACTTTTTGTGATAGGGATACCTGAGGCAAGCATCGCCTACCTCAGAATGTTTTCTAAGGCTGACTTTGCTATTTCTGAGGCTTATTCTGTCTGCCTCTTTAGGTCATCTATCCTGCAGTAACCTATGATGGAACCAACTGCACATAAGGACAAATAATCCCTAATCTCATAAGGCGCACCAAAAAATCTGCACCCAAACTTTCTAAAACTGTAATTTGGTATTGACCTTCGGAGTCCACTCCTCAAAAGACATGAACACCCCATCATGAGCTTTTACCTTAACTTCTCCAATACTTGTCGGCCTCAAAAGTTCTATCTTGGATGGAAGAGGAATCAAAAAAGAATTTGTGCCATGTTCTTTGACCTCCCATTGCTGCTTGATAGGAATCACCCTTTGAAGTTCTTCACACATTATGTCAACAGACCAATGTTCTCCCAAAATACAAACCAAAACCATCTTGCTAGAATCATTGCGGGGCTTCTTGTTACTAGAATAAGGAATTTGGTAGAACCCAAGACCGTCCGCCGCATACCCACACAATATGCAGCAGGTTTTGGTAGTTTTAGAATTGGACATTTGCTAGCTATGTGTTGATCACTCTCACAAATATCACAAAAAATTAAAGCTCGACATTCTGAAAGAGAGTGACATTTTTTTTGACAGCGATAGCAAATGAGCTTGGCGCTCTCTACAGCTTCTGATGGCTTGGCCATGGAGGTCGGCAGAGGTGGATGTGTCGCTGTATTAAGATCAGTACCTAATCCCCCATCAGTTCGACTGCTTGGCTTCGGCTGCATCTTAACACCTTCGGAGACACCCTGGCCATGTTTACTGGAACCCAGAAATTAACGACCTCCAAAACGACCCCCGTCTCGACCAAAAAACCTTGGCTACCAACGTTTAACAACAACCGCATGTGTACAAAGCCTGCACGGCTGCACATATCAGCGATCGATTGTAGTGATCGTGCGTTCTGTCGTCTAAAGTCATCCACATCGATCCACTCGTGCTAAACGCAAGGGTGACAAGAGCCGCAGCTCGAGTGGAGGCATGGCTTCCACGCGAATACGCGAATGAAATCGAGCAAAGATGGCAGCGCGGCATGGCCGGCTTGTGCGTTAATTAGCGGCAGGTCTGCTTCGCTTTGGCTCGATCGCTCCAAACAACGCGCCTGGCTAGGCGCCACACCGGTGCGTGCTTCGCTTGACTATTCCTACCCTTCTTACGCCATCTATAAATTTGTTGCATCCATACGTACTTTTCTTTATCTTTAATATTAGGAGGCTCCTTCGGAAGCACCGCATTAATTCTACGTAGTAAAAGGCAAGAAATTCCTAAATCAATAAAAAAACTGCTAGAAATCCCCGTGTTAATCGGGAAAAAAAATCTAAGTGTTCATCTATAATATCTATGGATGAGATCTCATGCACGTGTATGTATAATAAAAGCTAGATACGGATCAACCGGAACGGAATACGAGTTCTATGTTTTAGGATCATACTATTAGAGCAAACAACGGTAAAATTTAGTACAAACTAATAGTAAACTAAAAACCAGTTTGTACAATAACTGTCTCTAAAAGTTGCCTCTAGAAGTTGCGCAATAACTATTTCTTCTCTCTTATGCATAAATAATCTACTTATACTCCCATACAAAGCTGGCTTAAGAGCAAGCTCTCTTCTCTCTCCCCTTTTCTCAATCTTCTACATATACCAAAGTTGATGTGTACAGGCTAAGAACCAGCTGAGGTAGCCTTATTGTACATGCCCTTAGTGCAAGTACAATAGCAAAGCCTACTACATGCTAAAAGTAAGCTAAAAGCTAGTTTGTACAATAATTATCTCTAAAAGTTGCCTCTAGATGTTGTGCAATAACTATCTCTTCTCTCTTGTACATAAATAATCTACTTTGAAACCATGTGCTGAAAAATTGGCTTAAGAATTGAATTTGCAAAATGTGTTTGTGCATGTGTTTGGCAAATTGACAAGAAACAGTGTGTCTCTTTTGCGCCGGACCAAAGTTCCAAGAAACAATAAGTTTTCACTCTTACGCCGGACCATTGCACCGGACCAAATTTTAGTCCGCCGTGAATGAGGTTTTTGAAGCCTGTTTTTTTACATGCACGCCGGACCAAACCTTTGGTCTATCGTGAACAGCTTTTGGAGGCATGATTTCGCATCTATGTCGAACTAAAGTTTTGGTCCGTCGTGAACACACTTTTTTGAATACTTGTGCCGGACCAAATTTGTTGAAAAACAGTAAGTCTCTATGTTACGCCGGACCATGCACGCCGGACCAAATTTTTGGTTCGTCGTGAATGCATTTTTGAGCGTTGTCTTTGCATGTACGCCAAACCAAAAAGTTTGGTCCATCGTGAACGTGTTTTTGAACATGTTTGCTTTGAATTGAACCGAGACTTTCGTATGTACGCTAGACCAAATATTTGGTCCGTCGTAAGCTGCGCCGGACCGATGTTTGGTCCGGCGTGAATGGATTTTTTCTAGGGTTTTGCTCTTTGTGCGTTGGACCATTGTTTGGTCCGTCGTGAATGGTTTTTTGCTCGAGGTTGATTTTTGGAAATTGTTTGGTGATTGATCTGTGGTTATGAAATTTATTTGAATTTCATAATGCATATTTTGAACTTATGCAATGCCCATATGAGTAGTTGCATGGACTGATCTTGAGTCAAGTCGTGGACTTGTGCTCGCATACTTTTGTGTTTTGTTCATGTGCAGGTGTTGCTCGAGGGCGGACGTGGTCGATGACGGGACCGGAACTAGGTTCATGGAGGAACTGAGGTTAGGGACTAGGTTCAGGGAGGAACTGAGGTCTTGGTGGTCAAGGATGTCATGTGGGATGTTCGGGCTAGAGGACGGTGCAAATGAAGAATGGTTAGTCACGTGAGTATGGCATGGTGGCTGTACGCGTGCAAGAGTTGTTAGTCACGTGAGTATGGCTGGGTTGCCATACGCGTGCAAGAGCTGTATTTGGCCAGGTTGGGCCAAGTGGAGTTGTGTTGAATACATACTCCTTCTAGGATTAGGAGTGGGACTCCTTCTAGGATTAGGAGTAGGAATTGTTTTCAGGACTATGTATTTGCTCTGTATAAATAGGGGGAGGCGCCTCCTGTTTATGCATCAAGCATAGAGCAGAGCTTTAGGGTTTGTACTCTTTTGATTGGAGTACTTTAGACAAAAAGAAATAAAGATCAATTCTTCCAGATCCTTTGCGTGCTACAATAATTGCGAAGCTATAGTGCATGCGTTGCTATAGTGTTTCCTGTTTTCGTTCTTGTTTGCATGCTTGTTCTTGTTCTAGATTGGTTTTTATCCTTTGAGTTTCATCTTGATTTGATCCATCAAAAACCTTTCTAGGGTATTGATATAGAGTTCCTCAAAGTTTAGTTGATTAATCTTTTGAAGATCTTGTTTGATCTTGAAGTTTTGGTTAGATCAATTCTCGTCATATTCTGTTACAGCAAGCTTACAAGGTTCATAACTTTTGATCCGTAAGTCCGATCGAGCTGATTCTTTTTGGGTTTGATCGTATTGGAATCTAGTTGCTTGTGTCCAAATTTCAGATCGATCCGACTGTTGGATCTTCAGTAATTCGCGTTTTAGTGAACATCTATCATTCTATTTTTGTCGAATCCGAGGCAATAATTTGGTTCTGTTTTGGGGTGAACTTTTAGTAGATCAAAGATTTGGTTTTAGCTTCCTCAGAATCATTCACCCCCCTCTGATTGCTATATTCGTATACCTCGATCCTACATCTACTTATACTCCCGTGCAAAGTTCAGTACTAAATAAGAGCCAGCTCTCTTCTCTTTCCTCTTTTCTCACTTTTCCACATAGGCGAAACCTGATGTGTACAGGCTATGAGCCATCTAAGGTGGCCTTATTATACTTGCCCTTACAAATAAAGAGTTTCAACAAGGGAACAACTAGGAGTTGGACGTCTGATGAAACGTTTTCTATCGTACGCATTGACGCAAAATTGCTAGATAATCTATGCAATAATTGTAATCAACAAGTGCTACAAATCATGAAAAAAAGAGCTACAATATCCTCAAAAAAATTGCGGAAACTATAAAAATTCTCATTGAAAATTGGATGAAAATCACAAATATAGAACTGACGTGTAACATCCTAAAATTTGAATAAAAGAGAAAATAAAATTTCAATATGTGAATTTGTTTTAATTATGAATTTCCTAAATTTCCTTATTATTTTTGGATTTCCCCATAAAATAAAATCATTTTGTGAATTAGTAAAAGTATAAAAGTAAAATAGTAATAAAATTTTAGAAAAATCTGCAAAAATAATATTAAAATACTGAAAACATCTCGAGATACTTAAATGCAATCAAAAGTCTCTATGAACACTTTAATTAAAGAACATATGTTTAAATTAATGTATTTATACTACAAAAAGTACAAAAACAGATTTTGTAAAAATTTACCAAGATTATGTTGAGCTAAAATTTTTACCACTAAATCATTAGATCAATAGTTAACTTTAGGAAAAATATTAAAAATTAATAAGTAAATTTAATGCCTATTTTAATTTATAAACTCAAAACCTGAAATTCTGGGGGGTGCTTGTGTGTGTGCGTATGTAGCTCGTCTGTTGTTTCTTTCTTCTTTACTGAAATGCCAGAGCTCTTGGCCCTAATTTCAAAAAAAAAAAACCTAAAATTCTGAAAAAATTGCTTGGAATATTTATTAGAAAATAATTACTTAAGTTTTAACTCTAAAGTTTTTATGCAAGATTACTTAAATTATTTCAATTCTTTTCAAAAAAATTCAAAAATTATTAACTCGATTTAAACTCTCAATTAAATTAATTGCAGAAAGTAAAACTTTGAACAATTAGCATTTTCAGAATTAATCTACAAGGAATTTTTACTCCAGATTTTTACTGGAAGTATGAAACTTATCTAGGACCTTCATTAAAAAGTTTAAAAAAATTCTAATTGTGATTTGACCTTTCATTGAATTGGTCCTTGTCGGTTGTCTGAGGAGGGGAACTTGAGGTGCCCTTTTTCTCTCTCTGACATGTGGGCCCCTTATTAATTGGACCTAGCCAGCCAGAACTTAATTTCTCTTTCCTCTCTATGGCTGGCAAGTGGCCCCATTCCTTCACTCGGTCCCACCAGCCAGCCCCTCTCCCTTTCCTCTCTCTCCCCCTCTCCCTGACATGTGGACCCCCCGACCCCAACTGTCAGCTCCATCCCCCTCCTCATTCTCTTCCCTCTCTGTCTCACTCATCAAAGGAAAAATTACCACAGTGTCTTGGCTTTGTCGCCTCCCTGTCGCGACTATGCACAACCCGAGGCTTTAACATACCATCTCCGACACCTCACCGCCACAGCTGCACCCAGCCATGCTATGACCCCATGTTTTCCGGCCTCACCGCTGCAAGACCGAGTCGCCGATTTTCCCTTCGTTCAAACCCTGTCCAAAATGCCTCTCTCATTTATTTAAGGCTGGCTTCAATCCTCCATTAAGTGCTGCCCTGCTCACCCTTCATCCACGAACCCGAGCCAGCATGAAACCATTCAATCCGAGCCCTTCTTCTCTGAGTCCGGTGAAAAATCGAGAAAATGGGGAAAACTGAACTGAGGGACTACATTGAGAAATTTCACAATTCCTTGAATATGAAGTACCCCATATACTCATAAACTCTTTGTGCATCTTAATTTTAGCCCGCAACGCTCATAGCACCACTGCACCGTGCTTCTCTGACCACCACCGCCCATGCACGATGAGAGCTCAACCCATCCCTCTTCTCTCTCGGCAATGAGATAAATTAGAGTCACTAAGACTCACTGAAACTTACCCAAAACTTCACTAAGCTCGAACACTAGCCAATTTTCACCATAGCTCACCTTCGACATTTCTGCCACCCTTCACTGTCATGAGTAGGATTCCGGTCACCTTTAGTTATGTTTGAGGCATCCCTCGGGAGCGCGAGTCACCTCATGCCAATGCAGTACTCGGCCGTGTATTGCCGACGATACCTCCTCATTGGCAAGCGCCTTGCCTTTCTCCTCTGCTCGGTGAGGCTACCGAGCGGGACCTGGCCATCAACCAATCGTGGCTCATGTGTGTGCACTGGACTATTTCCGCCACCAGATGGGACCATGCGGTAAGTTGCACGTACTCGTTGACGAACGGAGCCCACACGGCAGTCACACCCACGCGCGCAAACCCACCCACACAGTAGCTAACCGGTGGACCCCAAACATCAGTGATAGTAACCCAATTAAAAAGAAAAGCGTGCGCAAATAAAGAAAACTGCTTTCGGCATCTAGAAAGTGTATTTTTCGATTTATTGACATTTATCCAAACTCAGCCAATTCAAACAGCCATAACTTTTAAACCATAGATCCAAATTAGATGAAACAAGTTTCTAAATTTATGATAAATCATATAGTTTCTAAATATGCAAAAATATTTTGAATTTGATCTATGAGTAAAATTGAAAATAAAATTAAAGGGAAGAATTCAAAATATGCTCAATACAAATTTTGTGCAAATCAAATCTAAATTGAGTGAGACTAATTTTACTGGAATCCTTATATATTTAGCAACCTAAAGATGAAAAAAGATTTAAATTTCAACTTATTTTAGAGCTTTTCCAATTAGGGTTATTTTTAATGTAGCAAATATTCAATTGTGTATGACTTGTTCAAATAAGGTTCATACTAGCTGCAACCAATTTGCTATTAAAAGTTGTCTTTTCCAATTTATTTGATTTTACATCTGATTTCTTTTTGCCCATATTAAAATTTGCTATTTGCTATGTTCTTGTTTAACGACATATAGACACCGACATCACCGATACCATCAACGTCGAATCTGACTTTGTCGACTTAACCAGTAGCAATGCAAGCACCCCCTTGATCATATTGATCCCAAAATTTCATAAATATTTTATTAAATATTTTCATGCATGCGCTATATTTGTTAAACACTGCTACTTTATGGGACATGGTAGATAAACTTTTATTGATGGATTTTTGTAACACCCCAAAATTTTGCTTTCCTTAAATTCATGTGTGATGTGGCACTTTGGTGAATTTTTGGAATTTTCTGGAATTTATTTGGAATTATTTGGAATTTATTTGAATTTATTCCATTTTGAAATAATTAAAGAATTTAATTTTGCAAATAAATTTTTGTTGGAAATATTTTATTTGAGTCCAAAATGATCCAAAATATTTTCCAGAATTTCTCTGAGTCATTTGCTATTTTTAACGAATTAAATGAATTACTGGGAATTATTTTAAATATTAACTCGCTGGAAAATCAACTCGGGTCAATCTTGTTCAACCCAAGCCAAGTGGGACTCGAGTCCGACAAGGCGAGTTGACTCGATGAACCCACTCCTAACCCTAATCAATCCCAATGGTTGGATCCAAGATCCAACGGTGAGATCCGCTTGACCAGGCAGAAGCGAGTGTCGCGCCGGACCGATCGCGCCCGGCGATCGTGGCCGTTGGTTGTGCCGATGGGCACGATTACCGTCTTCACCGAGTCCGGTGGACTCACGCCCGCGCCGTGGCCGTAGCAAGTTAGGTTTCCGTTTTACGCACGGGACGCCGAGGCTATTTAATGCCGGGGCATACCCGAGACGCCGTGATTCCGCGCCCTCCCTTCTCTACTTCACGCAGAGGCTAAGTCGCGCCGTTTAGCCGTCTTGAGCTCGCCGTAGTTGCGACGCTTTCATACGGTCTTTGCGTTCCGCCGTCGTCAGTGCGTCCCCTGCGCCCGTTGACCTCGGTCCAGAACTCACCGCGGACGAGGCGCACTGAAGGACCCTTCATCTCGCCGGAGCAACCCGGGCGCCCGTTGGGCTCGTCGTCGTCTTCAACTCCGGCGGTAAGTCGCGCCACCACGAAGCCATCACGGCCTCGCGAGCTCTGTGCACCGTCGGATCGGATCGGACGGTTGAGGTGATTCCGTGTTCCAAAACCCGATTAGATGCGGGCGTTGGATCAAGATCCAGCGGTTCACAATCTTCGCCACGTCCGTGGTCGCGATTATAGGATTAGATACGGACCGTCCGATCTAGATCGAGCGGCCTGAGCATCGAGTAGTTTCAGCGTGTTAAACCACTGGATCCAATCGCGCGTTGATTTTCAAACCAGCGGACGAGATTGCGCTTGCGTGTCGGGAAGTTGGACCCGGCGGTCGGCGCCGATCCGCGTAGCGTGCGTGTGTGGCCCGACCGCCCGCAGCGTGTCGGAAGGGCCCGCATGTCGATGGCTAACTTGACCAGCGGCGTCGACGATAGCGTCACGAGTGAGCCCATATCGATCCGATCCGTGGCGTGGGACCGTCGCCGTGGACCGAGCGGCGTGGACCAGGGCCCATGGACGGTGGCGTCGACGCCAATCAGGAGGCGCCACGCGTGTCCATCTTTGGCGCAATAATAATTAATTTCGAAAAAAAGAAAATGATTTATTAATTCGAATAATGATTTCAAATTTAGATTCAAACTTCAAACGCTTATAACTTTTGCGTTTCAACTCCGATTTGAGTGATTCAAATTTCTAAATTTGTATAAAATTAAGATCTACCTAAATATGAATTTTATTTAATTTTTGGACTAAAGTTTTTCTCTGTAAAATTATTTAATTGATTATTTAAACTTTAAATAAACATAACTTTTGCGTTTTAACTCCAAATTTGACGATTCCAGTTTCTAAAAATCCAGAAAAATATGTTCTCTTTGTTTATGGATTTTATTTGGAGTTTTGGGATCTTTTTGCATAGTGTTCATTTGTGTATTTGCTATTTGCACTGCTGAGTGAAGCGTTGAAGTCTGGGAACGATTAGAGGGAGAAGTGTTGACTCAGTATCAAACTCAAGACCAAGAGCAAGTACTTTTTGAAGGCAAGTTGTGCTTTGACCATATTGATCCCATTTCTAAATCTATTTTGATTTAAACTATTGCATGCTAGTTCAATTAGAAAGATACTTTGTTTAAACATGGGGGTTAGATAAATACCAATTTGCTATATGACACCTTGATTACTTAAGTATGTGCCATGACCCTTTGTCACCCTAGTTGTGGTTTACTAGTTGGACATTATTAAATTGCCAACATGGGTTTAGATAGTTGTAGTATCTTGCTTGGACACACTTTCGTGCTCATAACATGATTTTGGATAATCAAATGCTAATATGGACTTAATGATATATTGAACCTGTTTTGGAAAAGTATCATGTGAAGTTGATGGCACGTGGTGCATGGTAATCAAGCGGGGTTTGATAACTTGATTTCGGCGGGAGCATGTGGCAAGAGTCAGGTGGGCGGTGTGGCCTTGGGATGATGATTTGGTTTTGGGTAGTCTTGCCTGGTCACTCTAAGGACTTAACCTTGCAAGCCTTTGAACTGGCCCAGGTCATGCAACCACATGGGTGGAATGGGGACGGCCCTAGTTGACTAAGTCGCTAAGGACTCACTTGTGGAGCCTCGGGGGTGTCGATTACCTTTTGTGATTGATTGTGCGGAGGGGCGTATCGTGGGTCGTGGCCGGAATACCCATCTATGGTGTGTTGGTCCCATACTTCGCCTTGGCTAAGGAAGGGATGGTGTAGAGCACGAGAGGACCATGTGTTGTTTGAGGCTTCCAGAAGGCTTTTATTCACGAGAACTCGCCTTTGTGGTGTTTGGTGTATCTTGTGGGTAAATTGCATAACCTCTGCGAGTGTAGAATCTATTTGAATAGCCGAGTCCACGATCTTTGGACAATGCTCGGAATTACAGTCAAGGGTAGACTTTCAAAATAACTTGGATTTGAAAAGTTGGGTTGGTTTAACAATGAAGATGATGGAAATGTGGTTTAGGATGGGAAAAATATTTGTTAAACTTCTTGAAAAGTTATTTATGCTTTACTTATTTCTCACCTTTCGAATCTACATTTATTACTTGTCAAAAGTATTTCTTGCAAATATACCTTGAGCTATTCCTTTGTACCAAGCCATGCATATAGTATATTAGCTTGCATGTGCATGACTTCTTTGAGTACCAAGTACTCACCCTTGCCTCAACACAATACCAGGTTGAAGAAGAGAGACTACGCCGGGTTTCGGAGGAGGATTTCCAAGAAGACCGTCTACTTAGGGATGCGAGCCGTCGGTTGCATGGTATCTTGGATGGCGCCCAAGTTTATTTGATTTTCATTCTTTGCTATTTCTCTTTTAATAAGTTTTGCCTTGCAAGGCATATATATTTGTATCTTGGCCATAAGGTCAAGTAACCCTTTTATTAATAAAGTACTTTGATAGTATCGATTGGTATGATTGTGATATTTACCGATGTTAAGACTGTGTGCACTAGCGCGTTCCTGGACTAGTGCTGAATACACAGAGGGTCCGGATTTGCAAATTCGGGGTCCCGACAATTTTCTTAATTAATATTGACATATGAACCTTGATAACCCTAGGCCATGGATTGACACATGAAAAAGTGAAATGGGTATACGCGATTATTACATGCATCTGCTTAATATGCTTTAGATTAGGGGTACGAACAAATGGTTTTACTGTTCATGATGAATTTAAACATTGGACAAATTAAAAATAAATATTCAACATGATGAATATTGTGATCAATTGTATTTTAATAAAAATAAAAATAAAACTATTGTTTTGTTGCGGGCGAGCTATTGGCAATAACCAGTTGTGCAAGGAATATACTTGCACGTAGATAGGGGGAGATTTCTCGCCTGAGTCAATCAAGGGCCAAACGTAGTTTTGCATGATTGAAGAAATAACCATACAACCATAAGTGCTAGTATGGGATGACCTTAGCCTAATAAGTTATTTAGAACTAGCTTTGCACATTAGAAGGCTGTAGTAATACGGGCATTCCAGGTAGGTTTGCTCGAAGGGACGTTCACACCGAGATGATTATGGAACAAACGTTTACCGATACAATGGTGTACGCCTTGCTATAGGGGAAATGATTATTAATTCAAATGAGCTCATAATTTTTATGATTTATGTGAGTTAATTTCCACTGCCATAGCAAGGGTTTATCGCCACTAGGCTGGTGCAAAACTAGGGCTAGGTAATGTAACAATTAGCTTGGCAAAGCGATCGATCATTTCTAGTGGATAAAGCAATACACCTCTACAGAGTTAAAACTTTTTGAAAAGCCGTATTCGTAGTCTTGGAAAACTTGGTGAACTAACACTAGTTAGATGATGTAATATTTTCAAAAAAAATGTGATGGAATTTGAAATGGACAATAGAAATATGTTGGGAAATAAATTTGAGATAATTTGACATATGATGGCAAGGCTTTGGTTATAAACTGTAGGTCGTCAGCCTCTAGCGCGCGCATGTCTCACTAAACAATCGGGCCCACCGGCCAGTCGATGGAGGCGCGTGCGTTTATAACGCTTGGTCGCTGACTATGGGACCCAACTGTCAGCACCAGCCACTCCATTACAAAGCCTAGCGCGCAAGTCACAGAAATACGCTTTCCACCAAGGAAAACGTATTTCTTTTTTCCCCACGATTTATTGAACCGAGCCACTTCAAACCCTTATAACTTTTGCAATTCAAATCCAAATCGAGTCAAACCATTTTCTAAATTCGTGTAAAATCAAGTAGAATCAAAATATTTATAAATATCAGAAGTTGGTTTAGAGATTTAAATTCAAATTCAAATTTTGAATTGTATGTTTGTAATTAGTTACATGTAACTTTTGTGTAAATTGAATTCCAATATAGTGGAATAATTTTTATTAAAATCTATGTCTAATATGATTTCATATTATGCAAATAAATTTGAATTTGGAATTCATTTGCGCTAATTTGAAATTAAATAGGTTTTCAATGTTGAAAATGATTAAATTGTCATAACTAATTTATTGTATCTACAAAAAAATTGTAAAAACACTTTTGTTTGACTCATTAACAGTATAGAACCTTATTTTAGAAAAAAATTTAGGGTGTACAATGTTACTTTTAATTACTACCTTGTGGTGTTACTTAATAAATTGATTTAAGATCAACTATGCCATTAATATGTAAAATGAGAAAATCATGAGTATGACTTGCAATTGTGTGTATATTTATTTCGTTTGGTTCTTCATTTGATTTCTGTTGCCGTTATTGAAATGTTGGTTTTTGCTATGTCTTTACTGGAACGACGAGTAGATATTGACTTTACGAACCCCGTCGTCGAGGACAATGGGATTGACCTGACTACAGAATAGCAAGGCAAGCACCCCCTTGAACCCAAATTTCATAATTACTTAAAATATGCTTAATAGTTTGCCTGCATGCTTTATATTTCTAGCAAATTTTTATTTTGTGCTTACTGGTAGTTAATACTTCATTGATGGATTATATCTCAATTTCTTTGGAAATGTGAACCATGTTAACCCTAGAAAATGGTCGGGTTAAACTGAGAATATTCGTTTACTAAATTGCTTATACTTAGCACTGCTCTAGGAAGTTACGGGTAACATTTATACACATACCCCTCTTTCGAAATGAATTTATAAATGGTTATTTGGAGCAGTAAAGAATGTTGGTAGCTTGTTAAAAATAAAAATAAAACTATGGATTTGACATGGGTGATTATTGGCAATGAGCCGATTGAGCGAGTTTTAATTTGCACATAGATAGGGGGAGATTATTGCCCATGTAACTTTAAGGACCGATCGTAGTGTTGTATGATCCAAGTCTAACTGTACATCCATGAGGGCTGGAATGGGACGGCCTTAACCTATTAAGTTATTTGAAACTAGCTTTGCACATTGGTAGGTAGTAGTAGCACGAGCAATCTGGGTAGGTTTGCTTGAAGGGGTGCCCTCACCGAGGTGTTGGGAATAACGCCTGCCGATGTAACGGTGTATGCCTAGCTATGGTGAGAAACGGTTGTGGTATATGAGCTCAGAAAAGATTATGATTATTGTGATTTTGTTTCTACCTTAGCAAGGGTTTAACGTCACCAGGCTGGTGCATTGCTAGAATTGAATAATGTAACGGTTATGTATGATCTCTCTGCGGCACACCAAAGGAAGTGTGTTAATTAAGCTTTGCACAAAGAGACAATCATTCCTTATGGGTAAAGCTGTACAACTCTGTAAAGTCTAAAACTAATCAATTAGCCGTATCCACAGTTATGGATAACTTGGAGAACTGACAAGTTAGATGATTTGGATTTATAAAAAGGAAACATATGATTCCAGTTTTGAGTAAACCCATTGTGATCCTATTGCGGAAATTGGCACTATGGTTCTATTACTCACGAAGGGCTGTGAGTGATTTATCGCTTCTTGCTCACGATGGAGCGTGAGCGAGTTATTGCTTATTATTTCATGTAATTACTTGCTAATCTAATTATTCGACAAACTGTCTTAATTTCATTTACTATTCAATACTACAGTTCAAATTTAGCTTTGTGCAATTCAACCGTAGAAACCCACTTTTATACAGCTTGCATGTAATTAGGATTTGTAAAAGTCTTGTGAGTGCATCTTTGTACTCAACTTGCTCATATGTGGTTTTTAGGTGAAGAGCCAGAATATCATGTCGACGATAACGCTAGCGATGAACTTGTGCTTTATGGCGACGACTGTTTCTAAGGTCACCATGTCAGTTGCCTGTGCAGTTATGGGTCTAGCCGGCACACTCCAAGATGAAGTTTTGCTACTATTATGCTTTTAGCGCTTTTGTCTAATGTTATGTAAATTAAGAACTTCCGCTGCAATAAAACTTGTAAACTTTTGTATGGTTGTGATCTCGAATTGTGTCGGTGCATGCTAGCTACTGATCATGGGACTAGCACAGAATGCACTACAGAACCTGTCTTTTATGTTACACCATAGCATAAAAGGGAGGGTCTCACACTCATCATAATATATATATATATGTTATTAATCCTCTTTATTAAGTAGTTATTTTAACTATATTACAATTGATTTGGAATAATAATTCCTTATTAAATGTATAGATGGTCGGTTCATTCCATGCTACGAGTCTTCCCACAAGGAAGTAAGCAGCATGATGGGTGTGCTTGCTTATATGATGGAGCATGCCAGATTTGAGGATAACCTGCGATATTTGGTATTTTGAGTCCCGCTCAATCAGAAGGTTGTGTAGTTTGGTGCATGGGTGTACATACCCCCTTGGATGGCTATGCTTTGTCGATTACCGTTGTGATGAATGAGGCCGCATACAACGCAGTGGTTCGAATCTGAGATGCTTTGCCTGAGCTGGGCATGACATATCATGCCACTCTTTCAAGATCACCAGTGTGGGAGACCTCTTAGATCATCTCCAATGCTGTCGGTAAGCTCGTCCCGTTCCCATCCCCATGGGAAAGCGGACGCGAGGGAGCGATCCGAGCCACTCCAACGGTGTCCCTGCGTCGGTGAAAGCACCCAAGGATAGCACAGAGATTCCCTCCCCCGAGGGCTCTGCTCACCATTCCCGTTGCATTGTCCCGGTCGAGTTGGCCTCAACTGTCATGGTTTTGCGCGTCGGCTCGGACTTCGCCGAAATCGCAAAGGGTGTCCGGCGCGAGGAGCGGAGGCGGTCCCCCTCACCGGCCGGAGAGGAGGAACTGATCCGGGTAATCAACACCGTGAGGTACGCCATTGGACCCCTGGATTTGGAGATTTCAAATTGATTTACTTTGAGCAATGGTGGATGTATTGGGGAAAAATCAGAATGGGGTGAAATCCGGAGGTGAAATGTGATGTGGGGTGAGACCGAACGGCTTCTTGATTGGAATTTGTAGACGGCTCCAGCGGGGAGTGAATCCATGGTAGAAATGTTGTCCTCCGTAGTGCACATCAAACTTGAAATCTGGTTTGGTTCTTGGTTAATGAAATGGTTGTTTACTGAATCATATTGGTGAGTAGTTGGGTAGTGACTTGGAATACCGAAATGGTTATATGTAGGATGTGCATGTATATACTTGCAAATGTTAACATTAGTTCTCAGTATGAACGCAGGCTTGAGTGTGGCATGTGTAGTTACCTTTGTAGGTTGCCGATGGTTATATTAGCAGATCTTTAGTTCAGTTGAAAACATGTTAAATCAATTGTTTCTGGTTAGCCGTTGCAGATGGTCATGTTAAGTTTTGCAAGTAAGTACTACTTGCAAAATCTATGATGGTGTTGGATGAGATGAACCCAATTGACTAATTGAATGTGACCA
Organism: Rhipidocladum racemiflorum; assembly: GCA_036346355.1. Taxonomy (NCBI): domain Eukaryota; kingdom Viridiplantae; phylum Streptophyta; class Magnoliopsida; order Poales; family Poaceae; genus Rhipidocladum; species Rhipidocladum racemiflorum. Next base: position 8,046,128 of record CM070581.1, read on the forward strand.
GTTTAGGACCAGTTTGAGGCCCAGTTTAATACATTGAACAATTACTTCAATGTGAGCAACTACATTGGTAATCATTATTAGTACTAGCTAATGCAGCTAACCAGCTTCCGAGATTTATTCATGGCCACAGTAGTTGCTCAGATTGATTGACAGCTCTTACTGAGTTGCTTCATATGTACTACGAATTCATTTCACCATAACCTTTGCAAAGTTCGTTCATTACATTGAGCATTTCGGAGAACAATGTGTTAACGTGGTGTTATAGATGGAGGCCGAGACCCTTTGATACATCATCTCGAAGCTGCGAGATATGCTGGAGGATAAGGCCGAGCACCTGAGGAAGCTAGCTAGGGACAACTTCAGTCCAAGTGATGCCATTTGGGCCATTGACATTAACACCGCACTTCTTCAGGTCGAGTCCATAACCGAGAGCTTGGAGCAGATGTCCTTGGACATGATAGCATTTGGGACTTCACCTCCTGCCACTGTGATGGATGAAAGTGCATCTGAGGAGGGCGTTCATCCAGACGACATCGTGTCCGCGGACTATGAGAGCTCGAACGACTTCCTACTGAGCGAGTACTCGAGGGATTGTCTACTTAGCGATTGGTCCATCGAGTCTGATCGTTCCGGCAACCTTCTTTAGATCTTCTTGTCAGACTGATGTTAAACTTTAATGTATTTTGGACCATGTTGCTTTGAACTTGTAATCCATACCATAATTGTAATCAATGTGATGTAGGTTGCATGTTGAGTCATATTGTTCGCACAATGCTTTCCGTTGTGATTGTATTAACAAACTATGTCCGTGCTTTCAATGTTCAGGGAGGACGACATGGATCCTTTCTTCTCGAACTACCTTGAGGATGACTTCGACACAGTGGTACACGGCTTTTCTCCCCCGCCAGCACCTCCGATGATGGAAACTAGCGGTGCTGCCCCCAGTCGGTCCACACGCGCCAAGAAGGGAAAAACAAACAGCACCAGGACAGAGAGGACGAAATGGAGTGCGCAAGAGGATGAAGTACTAGTCTCTACTTGGTTGAATGTGAGCCAAGATCCCATTGTTGGGAAGGACCAATCCTCCGAGACCTATTGGAGCAGGAATGCTGAATATTACAAAAGCAATAGCAAGGAACACTTGAAGGCAAGATCCAAGAAAGGATTGGTTAACCACTGGTTATTGATAAATGAGTGTGTTAGCAAATATGATGGGTATCTCAATCAGACAGATAGTTTACATCAGAGTGGGAGCACAGAGCGTGACAGGGTAAGGAATTGTCTCGTCATGAAGTTACCACTTTAATTCACTTCATAATTAATTGCGTGCCCCGAGTCTTATAATTGTTATCTCATTTTGCAGATGGCCCATGCTGGTAGGATTTACCAGGACATTGAGGGCAAGCCTTTCGCGTTCCACCATTGTTGGGTACTACTGTCTGATCATCCAAAGTGGTCTTCACACTTGTCCCACAAGAAGCAAAAGATGATACGATGTGGTGCAACGCACGAAGGGTCCAATGACATTCCTATTGACCTGGCCTCCCAAGCATCCTCCGAGGAGGTGTTCTCGAAAGGCAAAGGGTTGAAACTGCCACCAGCAGGGAGGCGGCAAAGGCTGCGAGGAAGCGTCGTGGTACGTCGAGTATGTCATTCGTAGGTGTGTACTCTGAGCATTTCGAGAAGATGAATGAATCAAGATGTGCTATGGTAGACATACAACGTGAAAAGTTGGCCATGGTGAAGGAAGCGGAGAATGAAAGGATTATGAAGGTGGACTTGAACTTGTGTACCGGATTGCTTCGTGAGTACTATGAGAGTCGACAGATTGAGATTGTCATGGCTCTTCGGCAAATGAATCAATAATTGTTGCGATATGTCATCCCTGTTTCTGTGATGGGCTTTAATATTTTTGTAATGTTCAGTTCATGCTAGAACTATGTAGTTAAATTAAAGACTTGTAATGTTTGTACTCTCGGAGCACTTCTTTATAGAACCAAACAGTTATACATGACACTGCACAACACAAACATACATAACACTTCCATTACCCCCCGTGGCGTGCCCAAAGGTGTTCGACCAGATCTGCCTGCAACCGAAGGTGCAGTTGGCGATCCCTCCGCCTTTGAGTTGCTCTATGTAGTGCAGCACCGACCCGATGGGTGACCTCCCTGTAACGACGGGAGTTCCCATAAAATCGTAGGTAATGTCCTGTGGTGGCCCATTCCTCTCATCCTCCACGATCATGTTATGGAGAATGATTCATGAAGTCATTATATTCCTTAACGTACTCTGGTGCCAACATCGGCCGGGGCCCCTTACAATGGCAAACCTAGCCTGGAGCACTCCAAATGCTCTCTCAACATCCTTCCTTGCGGCGGACTACATTTGCGAGAAGTAGACCCTATTGTTTTCCATCGGAGCTGCAATTGCCTTAACGAAGGTACCCCACTTAGGGTAAATGCCATCGCGAGGTAGTACCCCATGTTGTACTGATTCCCATTTATAATGTAGTTTACCTCCGGGCCTGTGCCATCATTTTCCCTAGAAAATATGTTAGAACGGTGCATTACATTAATATCGTTCATGCTTCTTGGCATCCCGAAAAAAGCATGCCAAATCCATAGGTCATACGAAGCAACTGCCTCGAGGACTATGGAACGTGTGAAATCATGTGCTGAAACATTGGCTTTGAACTGAAAAATTAACTTAGAATTGAATTTGCAAAATGTGTTTGTTCATGTGTTTTGACAATTTGACAAGAAATAGTAAGTTTCGCTTTGGCGCCGGACCAAACTTAAATAAAATAGTAAGTTTCCCATCTACGACGGACCAAATTTGTTGGTCTGTCGTAAACATGCTTTGGCAACCTCATTTTCCCATGTACGACAAACCAAGTTTGTTGGTCTGTTGTAAACATGTTTTTGAGCTCTTGTGCCAAACTCAATTTTCCAAGAAAATAGCAGTCAGCGCATGTACGACGGACCAAGTTTTTGGGTCTGTCGTGGACGTGCTTTTGAGATCATGAGCCGGACTCAATTTTCCAAGAAACCAGTAAGTTTTGCATGTACGTCGGACCAATTTCTTTGGTCAGTCGTGAACGGCTTTTTGAGGATTTATTTCGCATGTACGACGGACTGATTTCTTTAGTCTGTCGTGAACGTGTTTTCGCTGGAATGATTTCTTCTTGAAACCGAGACTTTCACTTGTACACCGGACCGATTTTGTTGGTCCGTTGTGAATGGTTTTTTGAGTGACTTTTTCATGTATGCAGCGGACCATATTTTTTGGTCCGTCGTGAATGCGTTTTTGCTCGATTAGGGTTTTGAGCAAAATTGGAATTGTGTTTGATTTGTTTTTGAGATTATGAAATTTGTGAGAATTTCATGATGCTTGAAGTGGATTTTATGCAATGCTCGTGTGAGTATTTGCATGGATTGATGTGAGTCAAGTCGTGGACTTGTGCTCGGAATTGTTTTGTGGTTTGTTCATGTGCAGGTATTGCTCGAAGACGAACGTGGTCGATGACGGGACCGGAACTAGGTTCATGGAGGAGCTGAGGTTCGGGACTAGGTTCAGGGAGGAACTGAGGTCTTGGTGGTCAAGGATGTCATGCGGGACGTTCGGGCTAAGAGAATGGTGCACATGAAGAATGGTTAGTCACGTGAGAATGGCAGAAGGTCATTCGCGTGCAAAGTGTTAGTCACGTGAGTATGGCAGGCGGCCATACGCGTGCAAAGTGTTAGTCACGTGAGTATGGTAGGGTTGCCATACGCGTGCAAGAGTTGTACTCGGCCAGGTTGGGCCAAGAGGAGTTGTATACATACTCCTTCTAGATTAGGAATTGTATTCAGAACTCCTTGTGTTTTGCTCCTTTAAATAGGAGGGGTGTCTCCTGTTGAAGGGTATCGAATCAATTGGAGCTGAGCGCATTGAGCCTCAAGCTCAGTTTTAGGGTTTGTACTCTTTTGATGAGAGTACTTTAGACAAAAGAAATAAAGATCAATTCTTCTAGATCCTTGCGTGCTAAAGTAACCGCGTTGCTACAGTGTTTCCTGTTTTGGTTCTTGTTTGCATGCTTGTTCTTTTCTAGATTGGTTTTTGTTTTTTGAGTTTTATCTTGATTTGATCCATCAAACCTTTCTAGAGAATTGATTTAGGGTTTCTCTAAGTTTAGTTGATTAAACTTTTGTCGTTTCTGTTAAACCTTCAAGTTTACGTTAGATCAATTCTCGTCATCTTCTGTCATAGCAAGTTTGCAAGGTTCATAACTTTTGAGCTGTAAGTCCGATCATGCTGATTCTTTTTGGGTTCGATTCATAGTGGAATCTAGTTTCTTGTGTCCAAATTTCAGATCAATCTAACGGTTGGATCTCCGGGAATTCGCGTTTTACCGAACCTATGTCATTCTGTTTTTGTCGAAAACGAGGCAATTATTTGGTTCTGTTTTGGGGTGAACTTTTAATAGATCAAGAATTTGGTTTTAGCTTCCGCACAATCATTCACCCCCCCTCTGATTGCTATATTCGTACTTCGATCCTACAAGTGGTATCAGAGCAAGGTTTTTCTAATCTATCTTAACCGGTGATTAGTTCAATGGATCATTATTCGACAAAACCATGTGTGTTCGATGGTGTTGATTTTCAGTTTTGGAAGGCCAAGATGGAGGCATTCATCCAAACTCAGGGCTTCACAATTTGGGAGAAGGTCTACAAGCCATATGATGTTCCCGAGAACGACAACGTCAACGACGCCAATCGTGCACATGTTGAAGCAAATAGCAAGGCGCGCAACTTGATCATCCAAGGCTTGGGACGCAGCGACTTCGATCGTGTGGTTCATCTTCGATCCGCATATGAGGTATGAAAATCTCTCTGTGATTACCATGAGGGTTCTAACACTGTGAAAGAGGTTCACCAAGACATCTACAAGAAGGAGTACATGCGATTCGAGATGAAACCGGGTGAGTCGGTAGATGACTTCTTTGCACGCTTTAATAAGATTCTTAGCAATCTACGTGCTGTTGGAGTCAACTATACTAATGCGGCAAATGCTAGACAATTGCTTAGTGCTTTGGACATGTCGGTGTGGGAGATGAAAGTAACATCTATACAAGAATCTACTGTCATGAGTACACTTACTTTAGATGTTCTTTATTCTAAGTTGAAAACTCATGAATTAGATGTTTTTGCTAGAAAGAATGATCATAAATCAATTGCTTTGACATCTCAATCTAGCATATCTCATAATGGTGCTGCTTCAAGTTTTGCTCTATCTTTCTTGTCTTCACTAACCGATGAACAGATTGAGCAATTCTCAGAAGAAGACTTATCACTACTCTCTTCTCGCTTTAACAAAGCTTTGCAAAATGTGAGAAAGAGAAAGAGAGGTGGTGGTGATCCTCCAAGATGCTATGAGTGTGGTGATCTCGACCATATTCGTCCAAACTGTCCTAAACTTGCAGGTAAAGCATCAAGGGAGGAGAAGGACAACGACAGAAGAAAAGAGAAGAAGTTCTCTTCAAGTAATAGAAAGAAGAAGAGCTTCATCAACAGCAAAGTTGTCCACCGAGTTCTTTCCGCTCTTGAACAAGTCAATTTGAGCGATGTGGATTCGGAGAGCAGTGAGGACGATGCAACTCCAAGCAAGCATGAGTTGACGGGGTTGTGTCTCATGGCTAAAAGCAGCAATAGCTTTACTGAGGACGATCACGACAGCGACTTCAATGAGGTAGATCCTTCTTACGATGAATTAGCTATTGCTGTTGCTCGACTTGGTAAATTGCTTGATAAACATGACAAGAAAATTAAGAAACATAATTTTATTGTGGAGTCATTGAATGCTGAAATTTCTAGACTTAAAACATTGATTCCTGATGACGATGCTTGCAAATCATGTGACTTAATTTACAATGAGCTTACGTTGCTTAGGAAAGAACATGTTTCCTTGTTAGAGCAAATCAATGATGAAAATGAGAAAAATGAGAAACTTGTTAAACATGCTAGTTGTTCTACCATTGATTTGAATGATACAACTCCATGTTCTAAATGCTCCATACTAGAATTGAAGTTGCATGATGCAAATGCTAAGGTTTCTCAAATGACAGAAGATTTTCTTACACATGAGGTTCTTTCATGCTCAACTTGTCGCAAGCAAAAAGGAAAAGTGGATGATCCCTGCAATAATTGTTTAATTCTTGCTAATAAAGTTGATTACTTGCAAAACTCTTTGGAACGATTCACTAATGGCAAGAAAAAGTTGAACATGATTTTGGATCAATCTAAGGTTAGCTCAAACAAGAAAGGTTTAGGTTTTGATCTTCATGCTTCATATGAAACTAAACCTCGCTCTGTTGTTTATGCTCCTTGCAATGACAAAGTTGAGATTTCAAATGAGCCTAAGAAAATTGTCTTCAAATCTGCTGGCCTTTTATCTTCTACCATGATGAATGCAAATGTTGCTTCTACTTCCAAAGCTAAACATAATGTTAAGTACACTTGCACTCATTGTGGTAGAGATGGACATTTAGTAGACTTTTGATTTAGACTAGCTAAACAACAAAAGAGAGAAAGGTTTAATGCTAGGTCTAATTTCAGAAAGGCACACTCCACTTCTCATTATGTGCCTAGGGTGAAACAAACACCTTTTGATGCTAAAAACACGGGAAAAGGCAAATCTGATTTTGTGCATAAGAATACTCGTGTTGTGCTTACTGTTGTGCGTCGGGTGTCTCGATCGATTCCTAAACATCTTATTTCTAACCCTTGATCTGAGACCTCGACACTTTCTACTTCTATGTAGGCTTCTCACGAGGAGGGAGAACATGTGGCTAGTGAATTTCGGATGCTCACTTCATATGTTTAGTGATAAGATTTGGTTCTCCTTTACTCATGCATCTCGTGCTAAAAGTGTTATCTTCTGAAGATGCTTCTTCCACCTCTGTTTTACTTAAAAGGCACTAGTCCAAATGATGCAGTGCAGTGCATATGTTCAGGGGGAGAATGTCTTTGTTCATAAAGATGATGATGCTGTTGAGGATGAGATAATTGGAGGTTTACATGAGAGACTCCTCCCACGTGCTTCACATCAACAAACGGTCAAGTGAATTTTCAGGTATCTCCATGGTACTCAAGATTTTGGCATTTGGCTTTTTGCTTCCTTATGCATTAGTTTAAGAGCTTATTCTGATGTTGACTTTGGAGGATGTTAAATTGATTTGGTTCGTGCCACCTCTTGAGTAATCCTCTTTCTTGAGCATTTGATATTGGATTTCACTTTCTTAGAGATCATGTTGAAAAAGAAAATATTGTGCTTCACCATGTGGATACTGAACATCAATTGGCAGACATTTTCAAAACCCTTGTCTTCTTCTCGTTTTGCTTTTATTCGGGGAGAACTTGGGATTGTTCATCCAATGGGTTTGTTTTGAGGGGGAGTTTCCTTGCCAAGTTCTTTCACTTGATGAGCTCACTTTATCATATTTCTTTATATGTTATGTAATTGAGCTAATATATGATAATCTAATTGTCTCACTTGAACTAAAAATGACATTGTGGAATTCCACTGGGTGATTGCCTATAGCTAAATACTCTGTGATATCTTACTCTTCTAGGCTTGTTATTGAATCTTCTTGACAAATTTGGGCTATGAAGCAAATGTGTTTTCAGCTTTACTCTTTCAAAAGACCTTTTAATCTCCTTGCATGTTTACAATCAAAAAATAAAGGAAAAGGGAATCGCTTAAAAAAGGTTGTTAAAAGCAAAAACCTCAAGTTATGTGCTTCAGATGCTTTCCTAAAAGATAAGATGTATGCTTCAAGCATGCCATTCCTCAAAAGACAAGATGTATGCTTCAAGCATGCCACTCCAAAGAAATAAAAGAAGTATGCTTCAAGCATGCCACATGCCGTTTACTGTTTAAAGATTAAATTGGTCTACTAGATTGGAGTTGAAACTACTTGCTCGCCCTGATTTGTTAGTTGCTTCAACTTTGAGCCTTTGTTTTTCTACTAAAGGTTTTGCTTAGTACTTGGCTATAGTTGACTAAATTGAGGTTGAGATGCATGTCATTCCCTAACTTGTTAAAATCACATCAAGATCATGTATTTTGCATATTATGTGATATATAAGGTTATATGATCGAATGAGCTCATCTTTTCCTATCTTGGCACTCCCTTGTTTCTCCTTGTGAAATCATTGTTTCAGAAAATTTTTGAACATGTTCTCTCTTTTGTACTCTTGATGAATCCATTGTCAAAGGGGGAGAAGTTTGGGAATCGTTGAAAAGTTTAAGAAAAAGGGGGAGAAGAAAAAGGGGGAGTTGTTTGAGAATTTTGGGAGAAGTTTGGAGAATTTTGAAATTTTTGGGCACATTGCACATTCACACACATTTTCCTTCTCAGGGGGAGTTTTTGTTTTGCTTTTTGGTCAAAGGGAGTCTGTGTTTTCTTACTTTGGTCTTTGATCCTTTGGATTTCAAAATCTTTTGTAAAGTGAATGCCAAATGTTCAATTCTAAGTGGTGTTGCCAATGTTTTCATCAAGGGGGAGATTGTGAAATCATGTGCTGAAACATTGGCTTTGAACTGAAAAATTAACTTAGAATTGAATTTGCAAAATGTGTTTGTTCATGTGTTTTGACAATTTGACAAGAAACAGTAAGTTTCGCTTTGGCGCCGGACCAAACTTAAAGAAAACAGTAAGTTTCCCATCTACGACGGACCAAATTTGTTAGTCTGTCGTAAACATGCTTTGGCAACCTTATTTTCCCATGTACGACAAACCAAGTTTGTTGGTCTGTTGTAAACATGTTTTTGAGCTCTTGTGCCAAACTCAATTTTCCAAGAAAATAGCAGTCAGCGCATGTACGACGGACCAAGTTTTGGAGTGCATGCGTGGACGTGCTTTTGAGATCATGAGCCGGACTCAATTTTCCAAGAAACCAGTAAGTTTTGCATGTACGTCGGACCAATTTCTTTGGTCAGTCGTGAACGGTTTTTTGAGGATTTATTTCGCATGTACGACGGACTGATTTCTTTAGTCTATCGTGAACGTGTTTTCGCTGGAATGATTTCTTCTTGAAACCGAGACTTTCACTTGTACACCGGACCGATTTTGTTGGTCCGTTGTGAATGGTTTTTTGAGTGACTTTTTCATGTGTACGCCGGACCATATTTTTTGGTCCGTCGTGAATGCGTTTTTGCTCGATTAGGGTTTTGAGCAAAATTGGAATTGTGTTTGATTTGTTTTTGAGATTATGAAATTTGTGAGAATTTCATGATGCTTGAAGTGGATTTTATGCAATGCTCGTGTGAGTATTTGCATGGATTGATGTGAGTCAAGTCGTGGACTTGTGCTCGGAATTGTTTTGTGGTTTGTTCATGTGCAGGTATTGCTCGAAGATGAACGTGGTCGATGACGGGACCGGAACTAGGTTCATGGAGGAGCTGAGGTTCGGGACTAGGTTCAGGGAGGAACTGAGGTCTTGGTGGTCAAGGATGTCATGCGGGACGTTCGGGCTAAGAGAATGGTGCACATGAAGAATGGTTAGTCACGTGAGAATGGCAGAAGGTCATTCGCGTGCAAAGTGTTAGTCACGTGAGTATGGCAGGCGGCCATACGCGTGCAAAGTGTTAGTCACGTGAGTATGGTAGGGTTGCCATACGCTGCGTGCAAGAGTTGTACTCGGCCAGGTTGGGCCAAGAGGAGTTGTATACATACTCCTTCTAGATTAGGAATTGTATTCAGAACTCCTTGTGTTTTGCTCCTTTAAATAGGAGGGGTGTCTCCTGTTGAAGGGTATCGAATCAATTGGAACTGAGCGCATTGAGCCTCAAGCTCAGTTTTAGGGTTTGTACTCTTTTGATGAGAGTACTTTAGACAAAAGAAATAAAGATCAATTCTTCTAGATCCTTGCGTGCTTACTGATGCAAGCGTTGCTACAGTGTTTCCTGTTTTGGTTCTTGTTTGCATGCTTGTTCTTTTCTAGATTGGTTTTTGTTCTTTGAGTTTTATCTTGATTTGATCCATCAAACCTTTCTAGAGAATTGATTTAGGGTTTCTCTAAGTTTAGTTGATTAAACTTTTGTCGTTTCTGTTAAACCTTCAAGTTTACGTTAGATCAATTCTCGTCATCGTCTGTCATAGCAAGTTTGCGAGGTTCATAACTTTTGATCTGTAAGTCTGATCGAGTTGATTCATTTTGGGTTCGATTCGTAGTGGAATCTAGTTTCTTGTGTCCAAATTTCAGATCAATCTAACGGTTGGATATCCGAGAATTCGCGTTTTACCGAACCTCTGTCATTCTGTTTTTGTCGAAAACGAGGCAATTATTTGGTTCTGTTTTGGGGTGAACTTTTAATAGATCAAGAATTTGGTTTTAGCTTCCGCACAATCATTCACCCCCCCTCTGATTGCTATATTCGTACTTCGATCCTACAGAAGGCTTGCGAGTATGCCCTGTGAAAGCCCCTTGCCATGCTTTCGGGCAAATTTTCCAGGTCCAATGCATACAGTGGATGCTGCCAAGCATGCCAGGGAAACCCCTCTGCTCACCTACAACTAGGAATCTACCAATGTCTTCAGCGTTTGGAGATCGGAGATATTCCTCCCCGAAAACTTGGACCACCGCCTTCACGAACTTCTTTAGAGCTTCAAGGGCCGTACTTTCCCCAATACGGAGGTACTCGTCCACAGCGTCTGCAGGAACACCGTACGCTAGCTGACGGAGAGCTGCAGTTACCTTCTGAAGAGGTGCCAAACCTAGCTTCCCGGTTGCATCCCTACTTTGCTGGAACCAAACGTCGTGTCCTTCGACAGCGTTCGTTATGCGTAAAAATAGGGAGCGGCTCATCCTAAACCTGCGTATGCCAAACGACCTACACATAGTGCAACATGACAAGTACATCATGCTTATTTGTTATTAGGACTACTGGTTTGTTACCTCCGCCTGAAATACGTGCAACCGTACACGGGGGAGGTGGCGAAGTAATCACCATATAGCCGAGCCACCCCTTCAGCATGACCTCGGTTGATCATCGCATGTCCTCGAACCGATCCCCGTCGACGGTTGTTACCTCGCGCTTGTATCTCCTCCTCCGCGATTGCTAAGAAAAGGGAGTCCTCATCATCAGTAAAAGATGGTTCATCACTTGACGAAGAATGGAACTGACTCATTGTGAGGTTGGCAATGGGTTGTGGGTGAGTTACCTGATGAATGTAACCCCTGCATTTATAGAATTGCTTGGTTTGGATGAGAGGGTATGAGGAAAAGTTAGGTATTTTGGGGAAGGGAAGGGAATGGGGAAGGGAATCTGTTGGAGTGCTTTGCTGGGAAGGGAATGGAATCTGGGAAGGGAATGAAACCCTGGGAAACGGTTGGAGATGGTCTACACTGATCCCACAAGTGTCCGTACTGGGACTCTCCATAGCCTCATGGAGTTCATTAATGCTTCAGAAAGATACCACCATCAGGCGGTGGCCAAGCTTCTTGAAGCTCGCCAACGGGTGTTGTATCTGGAGAACATTATCTCTCCATTTGTGGCTATGGGGCTGATTTCAAGAGCGAATTTAGAAGGTGGTCCCTCCCTGCTATCATCGCTAGGGCAGCACGATGCTTTTGTTGCCGCCACCATAGCTGCCCCTGTGGGACGCACTCGTTAGGCACATATGTCAGTTGGTGGTAGTCGCCCTCGCCTTTCTAGCAGTAGGATCGACCCAGGGTCTACTAGCACCTATCTTCCTCGGACGAGATAGGTGTATCGATGATGTGGTACTTTCCCCACCATGATGGTTGAGCACACTGCTAGTACTCTAGTTGAGCCATATGTTTCCCAGGGTGCTGATACCACAAGGGGAGATGCCGAGTAGGATCCATAGTAGTAAAAGGAATAATGTAGGGTAGGTGTTTTATATGTTGTTTATAAATAAATGCTTTTGGTTGTGAATTTTCTGTATGTTCTTTGTTTCTCACTTATGAATGTTTAACATTAGATTAAAACTTCATGATGTCATGACCCTCTAAATAATAATTAACCTTAATTAATGAACTAAAGAATCTTTAAAATATACGGGACGTGGTCTTAAATCAAATAGAAATAAATTCTTAGAATCAACCATTCCTTTTTATTTGTAATCATTCTTAATATTACTAAATTTTAGTGAACGAAATGTTGCCTTGTAACCAACAGAACTACATCTAAATCATTTATATCTGTCAATCACATCTAAATAATATTTATCTATCCATCTTACCTAAATAACATTTTAGGATGCATGCGACAAGGTCACTTAACAAACTTTTGGAAAGTGAAGCCACTTAGGAGATGCAACAACTGCGAGTTGCGCTTCCCACTCCAGCTCAACCTAATCTAGTCCATCCAACTGCAAGAGCTTCATCTTCACTGTTGGGACCTGAATGTGTAAATCTGGACCCTTTGTGTATTCAACACTAGTCCAGGATCACACTAGTGCACACAGTCTCAACATAGACGAAATATCACAATCATACACAATGAAATAATCAATAAAGACTTCATATATTAATATAACCTATTTTGTAAACCTTATGGTCAACTTACTATAATATACCATGCAGGACAAAGACTCAGAATAAAGAAAACTACAACAGAAATAAAGACTCGTAGTAACCCATCAATTTGCCATAGGCAACTGACAAGCTCGCACCCTAATTATTCGACTTCTCCTCAAGAGCTGGCATATACTCCTTCTTAATTGGTGATTTGGATTGTTGCAAGGGGGTGAATACATAAAGCACTCAGTAAGTCATGCACATAATGCAAGTCTATTAACTATATGCATGGCTTATTCCAAATGAATCGCTGAGGTGGTTGTTTTGCTCCAAGCAACTTTTACAAATGATTAACATGTATAGATTGAAATGATTGTAAATCAAATGCCATTACTATATAACTTCTCATTTATTTTCCAAGACTCACTAGCACACAGCCTAAACCAAATTCCTTACTTTCAGTGGCACACAACCTCCCATTCCTAAGTTTATTTTTCAATATCTAACCCTTGACTGTAATTCCTGAGCATTGTCCAATACCGCGGACACGGCTATTCAAATAGATTTGACACACTCTGCAGAGGTTATACACTTTACCCATAAGATATAATCAACTCATCACGTCTGGCATGACTTGCCATACAAGAGTATGAGAATGAGTGATCATAGCAAAGCCTTTCAGAAACTTCTATTCTAACATATGAACCTCTCTAGTATTGCTTTTACTATCTATTCCCTCACACAGAGCAGAAGTATAGAACTGACATACCGTTGGATTGACATCAAGTATAAGCACAGACATCCTCCCCCATAACCACACACTTCTGCGACTATCACCCTGAGGTATCACATGCCAAGATATAAGTGACTTACTTAACTAGGTCTGTTATATTCCAGACATGTGGTTATATGTTTGGCCCAATTCAAAGGCTTGCAAGATAAGTCCTTAGTTGACCAAGGCAAGACTTCCAACTCTCAACATTTGGCACACAGCCCCCACTTACACTCATCAACCCATTACCACTCAAGCCTATCATGACACAGTCTTTTGCCACTTGCCTCAGTCTAAATCATTTTCCACCCCAATTGATTATTGGGCAACACCTGCCATCAACAAGTCAACACCCATGTAGAACAACACATGCCTCTACATATCAACATCATCGTGTGGCAACACATGGCACACCATTCTAGAAACACATTACATATTCTATGAATCAATATTAAATTTTGTATTTTCAAAATAATATCAATAACACGTTGCATGTCTAAGCATACTACTCACGATCTAGCAACCCATGCTGTCAATTTAATAGCATCCGACTAACATTAAATCAACTTAAAGTGACAAATGAACATGTCATACAAATGACAAGGTGGATATACAACAATTAGTTTGATTAACTAATCCTAAATTAATTGAAATTATTTTCAAATTTGAATTAGCATGTAGTAATTTGAAATAATGTAAATTTTGAAACATAGGATCAACATGGTCAAAAGCACAACTTATCTTGGAAAAACTCTTACTCCTACTCTGGACCTTGCTCTTAAATTAGCTCTTCACTCTCGAACCCCTCGTGCACTTCAACGTCTACGTGTAATGAATAAATAAACAAGTAAATATAAAAAATAGAGAGCAATATCAACTCCAAAAATTAAATAAAATTCACATTAAATATAACATGATTTTACAAATTTTTAGCTCTAGAATCACCATAATTGGATTTCGTATGAGCAAGAACGAGCTATTGAATCTTTGAAAATAAAAATAAAAGAATAAATTGACTTAATCGAATTATTTTTGTACTGAAAAGTAGGAAATATGGCATCAAGGTTATATTAGGGTTTTTGGCCAAATTATTTCCTACAAGGAAATTTGATTTATGATGTCATGGTGACATCATAAATCTGATCAACAGAAATGAATCAAATCTAAAATAAATTTATTCCTCTGACAGGTGGGACGTTAGGCCATGAACCCGGTCCACAAGACCATGTGTGCGCATGGTAGACCCAGTCTATGCGAAAGTCTGACTGACGCCTACTGACGTGGCAACGACGTCACGCACGACACGCGGGTGAACGCGATGGTGATGCGTGGCGTGATCAAATGCTCAATGCGTGTGCCACGATCTTGACTGTCCATAACGGATTGGATGACTGGGGCTGTAGCGAAGGTCGATGATGAGCTACGCAGCAGCGCATGGCCAGCAACAGAGATGATGACCCACCCTTTGGCGTTTTGGCGATGATTCGATAACTTGACCCAAGAACTAGAATACATTGGCTCAATGACCTCGGATCTAGGCTCAGCTTCGACGGAGGTGGCTCAACGAACGAGATCAAATCGTAAGAACGTTCGATGTGCTTCAAAGACTTCAACGAGCTCAAACTCTTCAATGAGGGCACCTCGTACGAATCTAACTGGTGGAAAACTGCGTAAGTTCACGGTGATTCTCGAGCGTGGGTCAATGCGGCCTTAAATAGCCTTGGCTTCCGCATATGGGCCAAAAAGATGAAGCAACGCAGTGGTGATGCGGAGATGGAGTCCAAGCCAAGCACGACGAGGATGATGGTGGAGGCCCATCCACATGTCAAGATCGTCGGCTACGATGCGTCAAGATCCAATCAATCCGAACCGTTCACAGAGATCAATGGCCACATGCTATTAGGGTTCTGAACCATTACGATCTAATCCCAAGCGTCCGATCTCCATCTAACGGTCACATGACTCTAACCTACATGGCACCATCTAAGTCGTTGGATCCCAAATCGATGGTTAGGATCGAGGCGGCTAGGGTTTTCAATGCGGTTCAGGTCATCGGGATGGCGGCGAGTTAGGCCGATTTGGGTTGCGGTGCTGTTGGATTCGGTTGGGCCCTAGCGGGTTTTGCCCCGATCAATGTTTAGCTAATTTTTAGCCTTTTCTAATTTAAATTAATTTGAGAAAATGGATTAAATTAAAATAAATAGTAAATATATTAGAAAAATTCCTAAAAATTCTGAAAAAATAATTCGAGACAATTTGAACTCAAATAAAATATTTCTAAAAAAACTTTATTTGAAATTTTCAAATATTTAAATATTTTATCAAAGGCATAATTCAAATAAACTCAAATAATTTCAAATAAATTCAAAATAATTCAAATAAATTCTGGAAAATTCTTAAAAATTCAAATGGCACAATAAATGCAAGAAAAGAAAAAAAATTGGGATATTACATTCACGATGAGTAAATCATCGAGAATCTCCACCACCTCTAACCCTGGATCAGCAAGATCGAGCAAGGCCGACAAACACATTCTCTTTTGCTCCATAAAATGGTTCAAAATACTGCCAACCTTGGTGCTACAATCGCCAGGGGTGGTAATGGTGATCGCCAGCGGTGGTAATGGTGACACACCTCACCAATCGAAGTTGGGCGAGTTTCTCAAAACTTTTCCACATCTATGGATCCACTTGACGCAGATGATTGGCTCCGTTTCATGGAAGGCAAACTGGCCATTGTCCAATGCAATGACCAGCAGAAGGTTTTGTATGCTTGCTGCAAGGAGCGGCAGCTACTTGGTGGGAGAATCATCAAGCAATACTCCCACAAGGACAAGTGGTCTCATGGGAAGCTTTTAAAGAAGCTTTTCATAGAGCCCACATCCTAACAAGCTTAGTGGATATAAAAAGGCGAAAATTCTCAAACACTCATGGAAAGCAGGAAGAGAGTGGATGGCACCGAGATCCATGAATGCTAGACCTTTGAGGCCTCGCCCTGGACATCAGTCCAATGTTCGACCTCCTACTCCACTACTGCAGCAAAGGCACCAAGGTCAAGCCCCTCGACATTGACTGCCTCCGGTTCACCCGGCTGCCAACATCGATGGACTACCCTATGGAGTGTAATTTTCTATATCTAAAAATAGCAAAAAGGTATTTATAAACTCCAGAAAATTTGGCATAAATCTCAAAAAATCATAAATAAACATCGAACAATAATATACAAATTTTAGGGTGTTACACCTTTGTAGTTGGTGGAGCAAGAGGATGTCGATGATAATTATATGAAGGAGAATATGATGGTCTAATATGTGGGACAGATAACGAGACTTCAGCTGACAAACTTGAGAACAAACTTTCTAGTGATGCCAGTGAACATAACACTATTCTTGTGTCTACCTTGGAGGTGGAATGAGTTACATTGTTATTGTTGTCATGTATAATGTGATTCTGTACTATGTTCTTGTGGAATTTTCCATTTTCATTTCCGTATCCGCTCGGTTCCATTCCACATTCATTTTCGTCACTATTCGTTTTCGTATATCCATTTCTATGGTTTTTTATTTTGTTTCCGTTACCAGTAAAATATATGGAAACAAAAATGGAACAGCCATTTACTGACCGTTTTCATCCTTACCTATAACAGTAACCTAAAACTTAGACTCTCTCTATATATTAGTTTGCTGATTAGTAGTACCTCGTGACTCCTCTAGGATTAAAGTAATGTTTGCATGCAACATACTACATGATAACTTTATCTAAATCTAAATTATTTTTAGCCTCTTGAATTCGTAAATATATGTATACACATATATAATTTTAGCTTCTTAAATTCGAAAGATAAGAATAACCAATCTGTAGAAACCAAGGTTTCATATCATAAGATAAAACAGGAGCTTCATTCATAGTTAAATGCCACTGAAAATCAGTTCATGAATAAAAGACGACATTTACACATAAAATCGTAAGACTAAACCCTAAGCATCGCCAAACCCTAAACCACTCTTGATTCTATAATAGATTTCAATTTGATCTTATATTTGATTTATTTTTGCCCTTATTAAAAAATGGTTATTTGTTATTTTCCATATTTTTCGTTGAACGAGTGTAGAGACTGACTCTTCTAACACCGTCATCGATGAGACGAACTATGACCTCGACTTCGTCGTAAACAATAATCAACAAGGCAAGCATCCCATCTGATGATATTGATACCAGCATTTCGAAAATGTTTTATCAAATCTTTTATGCATTGGACGATGTGTTGCTCACACTCATGGAGGAACTGTGAGTTCCTATATTCATGATTGTTTACTTGTTATTTTATATACATGTCAAATTGCTTTTATGAAATTCTGGAAATATAAATTTTGGAAATATGCTAATTTGAGAAAAAAATTAAGGTAGGGAATTTGATTTGTACATATATAATTTATTAACTATTTTGTAATAAAAGTCAATGATAGGTTTTTTTTCCCGGTTCTAAGAAAATATAGAATAAGCTAAAAATTCTTAAAAAAAGAAAATGTTATGACTCTTTATTTGGTAGAGCTCCACGGAATAAATAGATTAAGAGAGTGATAAATCAATAGGTGTTCACTCGGTTATAACGATGTAAGCAATGTGATATGCATTAAAAGAAGAACCGAAAGAAAGAGGCAAACATTGCAATAATGAAATTAAGATATGATAATATAAACGGAAAATGTTATGTTATACTACGTTTACTATTTTGCTATGCAAATATTTAGGAAAGAAAGTTTCGATCAAATGTGACAAGTATTGTGAAACAGAGTTAAGTATATTTTCTCCTATAATATATAATATCAAAATATCACAAATGAAATTATGCAACGATCTATTTCCAAAAGACAAAATCACATATGTATTGCTAAATTATCTAAATATGCTTTAAGGATGATGCACGCACAAGTGCGCGGATTACCTTGCTAGTTATAAACTAATTTGTGCACTTCTAATTTTTTCCAAAAAAACCGAGAACTTCTAACCATACACAAACATATATAAATACGAAATTACAAGTTTCGAAAAGAAATAGGTGTTTGGATATTGAGAACTTTTTATTATAAAAAATGTCTGGTAGTCATATGTATATAATTTATATTTAAAATTTTAAGAGGAGCGAGCTTAGGTCAACTGGCGAAGACGCCGAGTTGCCAAAAAACCCGCCCGTGTTCGAGTATCGATGCAGACACCTCACAAGCTGAGTGCAAGCGCGGATCGGCGTGTGTGTGTGCATGCGTGTGCCGGGGTGTGTGTGCGCGTTTGTAGTTTGGTTGTTGTTCTTCTTCTTTAATGAATGCTAGAACTCGTGACCAATTTTTAAAAAATAATTAAAATTCTAAATATTTTTTAATTATATAAATTTGGAAATTTATTCTAAGAAAATTTTATACCCAAGTATATTTCAAAAGGTGTAGTGTGAAAATAAATCTATATTTCAAAGAAAAAAATTAGAAAGTCAAAAGTTTTAAATTCAGAGCTAAAATTGCTAAACAAAAATATTACAATCCAACTTTACACAATTAAATGTAGTTCACAGAAGGTATGGGCAACATAAAGTACACTGTAGCTTAAACAAAATAGCTAGTCCGTGCGAATGCACGGAGGTTGATTATTAACTAATGCACGTAAATTAATTACCGTGGATGGAATCGCTATTTCCTTTCCCCTAATGATGAAGATTGTCTGCGAGCTAAAGCGTCGATCTGCATGTGCAGCATCGGCACGTGCGTTGTGAGCACGAGTCAGTGTCTGCTTTGTTGGACATGTCTTGTGGTCATTACTCCATCGCCAGTCGCCACTACGGTTCAAACAAGGCACGACAAAACTGCCTCACAGTTTACACTCGCATGCAGTGCCATCGTTTCCATCAGAAACCAGAGAATTAGTCTGAATAAACGGAAACATCCATTTCAACGCCACACCGCCATCGCTCCTCCATCATTCGGTTCGAAATTAATCACCGTGGGTTCACTCGTTCAGAGATTCAGAACCGAAGTGGCATCCATGTGCGCTGCACGGGGGCTAACACTACATACATGCATGATGCATGTAGTAGCCCTGAGATATCAGCTTCGGACGTGACGTCCTTGTTGTACTTAACAGTTGAAATTCTCGATTGAAATTTGAAAAGGAAGGGGCCGGCATATGTCTGCTTTTCATGCGCTGCATGATTCCATCGCGAGCACTATTTCCCCTTCTCGTTTGGGGATGTGATCTCCCTCTCCCTTTTCACTCGCCACAGGGGATAATCGATTGAACAGTGAGGATGGATGAAGGAAGGATCGATGCATGTAAGTGTACCGGAAAGCATATCCTACAGGTAATAAGCTAGACCTTAGTATTACTACACTTGAAAGTACTGGTTGTCACCAGTTGCATTTCCTCGGTATGCACGCTATAGCCCCGTGGCGACGGAGTGTGGATGCATGATAGTGCCAGGGACAAGCCACCGATGTCGCCCACAGGCCACAGCGTGTATTTTCGTGCCTGGATGGCTGTCGGTCTTTCCGAGGTCAGTTTGAGTAAGTTGCCTGACAAAAAGGCCTCGCATGCATGCATGCACCACACACGTCCTCAGCTTTTGAAGGCGAACACTTCACTGGGCCATGCCGTGGCCATGATCGAGCGTACAAAAGCTCGCTTTCTTAAACACACTGCCTAATTGCCTCGTTCATCGACCTAATTAATGAAGCAGTCTTTAATTTCCTGTGCTGCAGGTGATGCATACATGGGCGCAATTGTATACGAAGGCATACTATCTGAACCCATTTGGCATCCATATGCATACAGCATACTGATCAGTGGTGGAGTCACGTATCGTGCCACTCGGATCATAGCCTGAAATCTAGGATAAAAAAAGCTCGCCACTGCATGAGATCGGTGGACCGGCATGTTCTTGAGCCATGGCCCGGTGAATCTATGGGCTGGCTCCGTCCATAATCCTGAATCCTATATATGTGCTTATGCAGTGGCGGAGCCATCTCCCAACGACCCTGGCAGCTGCCCGGGCTCGCCAGGCCACGGTCTCGGGAGCAGCAACCTGGGCGCCGGAGCAAGATCGGGAAGGGAGTGTGCCTCGGAGTTTATGGTCAGAGGATATGTGCGCTCGCAAGCAGAAGCCGGAGCAAGATCGGGAAGGGAGTGTGTCTCGGAGTTTATGGTCAGAGGATATGTGCGCTCGCAAGCAGAAGCAGCAAAACCTACGTATGCGTGGTTGCTTGCTTATCGAACGGGTCTACCGGAGAGCCAGATAAAGTTTTCGTATTGCTGTCTGCATCGGCACTGTCAGTTCTATATATACATGGTAGAGTCAGTACCGTATTACTTGTATCATTTCACAACACAAGTTTATTTCATTTGTTTAACATTGTTTTGAAAATACTTCTGCCTATAAATTCATAATATCTAACGAATAACTCAGTGATGGAGCAAACTCCCAGCGACCTAACCGCCGGCGAGACCCTGCCCATTCCCCCCTCCAGTTCTATATGCATTGGAGGATTTCTTCGCAATGTGACTGCGTTTGTCTAGATAAATGTTTCTCTAGATAAATACTCGTCGTAATTAGACTTGTCTAGACTCTATAAAATTTCTGGCTCCACCACTGCTTATGCATGGTCACAGGAGAAAGCAGTGCCAAGCTCGAGAAGAACTAGCTGTACTGCCTCGAATCCGTCGTTTAAACGTAGGTATGGAAGTACATGCACGGTGCTTGTCACTGTCTCGAGAACGTTATTCCCAATGGGAATGTAGCATGTATGCAGCAACATAAATTAGATGTGTGAGCACAGCGTATGCCGCACCAGTCGCCAAGCGCCGATTCATGCCTGAGGTTTACTCATAAAAATATAATTTCAGAAATACTGGGGGTTTTCTTGAAAAAGTGGAATTTTGGGGCATTTGTGGGGAAAAAAAAATAAGTTTCAAAATTTTCGAGGGTCTTCCCACCAAAAACATGGGCCACATGATGTAATTTCAAAAATATGTGGGGGCGTTGGCCAATTTTTTTTTTCAGAATTCTCCAGGTGATCTTCACAAAAAAAAATAAAAAATCTAGATGTAATTTTAAAAACGTTGGTAGGCCTTGTTGGAAAAAAACCCACGCCACCTGTCGCGCTGCCAAAAATTGGCCTGGGCAGCGAGGCACCCTTCCATTACGCTACGGCGCCGTATGTGTTAAGGGAGGAAATCAAATTACTTGAGCTGTAGTAATAAAGGAATAAAACGAGCGATGTGGGCGTACGCTGGGCGACCACGCTCGCGACTTGACGTGGAGGACGCGGCTTAGCCGGAAACTTTCGGTGACGGTGTTT
Source organism: Rhipidocladum racemiflorum (assembly GCA_036346355.1). Taxonomy (NCBI): domain Eukaryota; kingdom Viridiplantae; phylum Streptophyta; class Magnoliopsida; order Poales; family Poaceae; genus Rhipidocladum; species Rhipidocladum racemiflorum. The sequence continues at coordinate 8,067,765 of CM070581.1, forward strand.
AATATACGGAGTATACATCGTTCTGAGCAACCTTGCGAGCATGCAGAGGTGAATGATTGTCTTCCGCTCACGCGCTGCATGGAACACTACCTTCAAGAAAGAGAAACTGACCGGGAGAGAGATCGACCCCTCTTGTTAATTGATCTGACTGTGAAATTAGTTGGGAAAACATAGCAGAATGTGCATGTCCAACCTGCACACCAGCATGTAGAATAAGAAAACACACACATATATATACATATAAATATAAAAATATAAAGGAAGAAGAAACTAGTATTAACCCCATGCCCTAAAAGAAGGGCTGTGCAAAGTGCTTGTTGGGGCAGAAAAAGGGGGGTCATGTCTGTCCACGCCCACACCTTCACCCCACCCCCTAAAAAGGAGCTCCCACTGTTAATTTGTTCCTCGCTCCCCTTTTGATCCAAGACCTAGCTTGTGCTTGTCCGGCCATTCCACCTTGGCTCAACACCAAGAAGCCAGCAGCTAGCTCTCCTGCTGCGGCTATCTAGGCTGCTAGTGGGATATAGCCCTTTATCAAGCTTCAGAAAAGCAGCCCCCCAATCTCTCTTGTTGCTTGCAAAAAATGCAACATCAAGTGTCAATCTGCTGACCTGTTACTTTACATGCATATTCTTAGCACAGCACTACAGAATAGTGAAGTAAATGGAATGGAAGTTTTGCCAAGAGCCATCCACCATGGATCAACAAGAGAGGATTAATCGTAGTATCACATGCTGACACTTCAGCTTGGAAAACTGCTCTCCTTAATTACTTGTGCAACCATCTCCTGCGTTTGTGCTTAATTTTCTGAACTCTTTTGGTTTGTATAAGAGCTAGCGGTCATCAGCCATGCAAGCCCATGTACATGGAGTGCAGAGAGATGTACAGATGAAGTCTTCGATCTATACAGAGGTATCGCGTCGCTTCAGTTCATTATCTGATCGCACCGATATTGTCACTACTACAGAATTAGCTTCTAGAAGCGGTTTGAAACCACCTCTAGAAGCGGTTTTACAACCGCTTCTAGGCAACCGGTTGTGATACCTCGAAGGGTATCACAAGCGGTTCTAGGAACCGCTTGTGGTGGTGCGACACCAAGCGGTAAAAGGTAGTAATAATATCGTGGGAACGAGATTCGAACCCACGACCAGCACTCCAACCTCGTGACTCGCCTCATCCATCTAGCCAACCCACCCACGCGTGCTCTCTGATAGAGTAGGGCACGCATTCCTTTTATTATTTCTAAAATTGGGCTTCTACAAGCGGTTCATGACACGAACCCCTTCTGAAGGGGGTCTTTAGAAGCGGTTCGTGTCACGAACCGCTTCTAAAGCCCCACCTTTAGAAGGGGTTCGTGACACGAACCCCTTCTAAAGCTTTAGAAGGGGTTGGGGACACCAACCGCTTGTAAAGAGTTTTAGAAGGGGTTCGTGTCACGAACCCCTTCTAAAGGTGGGGCTTTAGAAGGGGTTCGTGCCACGAACCGCTTCTAGAGATCCCCTCCGGCCTGTTGCCATAAACCGCTTCTGTTGTGAGCATTATAACCGGTTCGCACCAAACCGTTGCTAATAGGCCGCTTGTGATACCCGGTTTTGTAGTAGTGTGTAAGCATCAAATGAACCTCGTTACCTTCAGTATCTTTATGAACTCGTCTTGCTCATCCAATCTGCTTGAATTCCTGTTGAGGTTCCGCCACTTAACGAAGGGGCTGGACAAGTTGCTTGCTAATTAACTATCAATTGCATGTTTTATTACGATAATTGTACGGCTCAACAATTGTAGGTTTTTTTTTTAAGCACAAGGAACTTATGAGCAAGTTCTCAACGAACCAGGGTCAGTATAGTATATAAGTTTTCTTGTAGTTCAACATACATGACCCAAAAGAAGAGAAATCTACTCCACTGGACTTGAGAGTTGAGAGAGAACTTGTTACCAAAAGCATGCATTCCCGACTATTACAAAGGCTGCAAAAGGACCGCCGGTATAATGATTTGTTCAGAATTGGATTGAAAATTCGCCCAGCATATTGTCCATTTTGACCCATACATAGAAAGCGAAAACTTTCTGATGTGTCAAGCTGATGGCACTCTCGCACTTCTATATATCAAGGACGTTCCCATCACGCCCTCCATCCTTCGTAATTAAAAAACTTGCAACCTGATTAATCAGAAAATACTTCAATAAATTATTTAGCTCAAATTAACTTATATCGATCGAGGTGCTATCAGGAAGACTCACGGTTTGGAACCTTGCATGGTATTCGAAGGATTAGATTTAGTTAGGCTTCAACATTTCGTAAATAGCCCTTGATTGGTTGAAAATTCATATACGAGGGTATGCCACCATCTCAAATGTCGTTACATCTTATACATACAAATTTCATCCAGCGGTCCACGAGTGAGTTTGCATGGCAATACTTACATATAGCCACTAACTAGTTTTTTGTTAAAAAGAAATAGTAGCAAGGCACTAGTTACCTGTAACACGTACCATAGCTAGCAAGGTCCCAAATTCGCTTGAAAACCAATCCACATAGTGACACGCCTACGCAAAACGTAATACACATACATAACAGCTCGCTTACGTTTGGCCCAAAAGTATTGATACATGTACGCCAACTGACAACGTGGGACTAAGGATAGGTGTGTCGTTGTAATATTAATTCCACGTGTATGTATTACATGATTAGTTTGGATCTGGATCGCTCGGCCAGTGGATCATGGATAGATGAGCGTGCATACCTAAGTAGGGGTGGGAATCGAGCGAAGTCCTCGTTTTTTCAAGTTTTTTTTCTTCGAAATTGACATAATTTAATTTAATATTATTTTATTTGTGGTTTAGAAGTATTTTTCGAATCGAGCTAACAAGCCATGCCGAGTTGAGCTGGAATAAAATCCGATTTCATTCGAAATTGACTTATTCAATTAATATTTAACTACAAACAAGTGCAATCGAAGCAATTTCGAACCGAGCCAACGAGCCCGAGCTTTTTTTTTCAGGCCAGTGTTGATTCGCTGGGGGGCGGGTCTGGCGGTAGACAGCGACGTTGTCGACGTACGGGCGGCTCGCGACCGAGCTCGAGTGGGTCGGCGCAATAATTTCGCGGGAGAAAAGGGGGAAAGGTAAAGATCGTGGGGGGCCCGTACGCGCAGGCCACTAGCCAGCCGGCCGGCCGGCCGGCCAGTCCAAGGCCACCTTCTTTTGTTAGATTCCAGCAGCGCCCCGTCCTAAGATTCGCTTCCCCACTCCGCCCGTCCGCACTCCACGCCTCACACGGTTACGCCCCGTCCGCCCCTCTCCGCGGCGCGCTCGCGCAGCCGCGCGCCCACGCGATAACGACCCCCACGGCGGGCGCGCGGCCTGATTCCTCGCTCGCCGCTCGCGCTAGCTGGCCGTGTTTTTTTTTCCCCCTCTCAGCTCTGCGGACGATCATCTCGTAGGAAAAAAGGCGTACGTACTCACGTGTACCAAGGCCTCTCGATCGCCGGCCGGTGCCTGCGACTCGGCGCTTGCAACCAGCTAGTGTGCGTGGCTATCGATCTATGCATGAATATTGCACGCCACGCATGAGATATCACCGTCTCATGCTGTCATGCACCGATATGAGTTGCCGTTGCGGTCGTTGCCATTTGATCTGTATATTCACCGCAAGTTGCGTACTTGCGTGCTATAGTTGTCCGGCCGTGACTTATTCGTTGAACTGATTGAATAGAAAATTAATTAGCTACGGCCAAAGTGAAAGGCGGGGAGATGGGAATTCTTTCCGTGCACACCTGATATTAATTGATGCCACGTGGATAATCTTACAAGACGCTTATTCTTTAGGTGAAAATAAATACGTGACGCTTATTTCGATGTAAATTTGGTTGCTTAATTCAGACTTAATGTCGTGGCGTCGAATTGCAAGATTGTCCACGTGGCATCAATCAGCATCAGTTATGCACGGGAAAAAGTTTGCATACTAGCTTCACGAAATTTATTTTCGAGGAGATGTGTACATGTCAAGGTTGAAATGTGACAATGGGACAGCTTTTGTTTCCGCAACAAGACGACAAGGGAAGTGCGCAAACCGTGATTTTTTTTTTTTGTAGAAATGGCTCTGAGCTCATGATATCACTTCATCACCTAACCCTCAAAGAGATCGGCATTCCTCATGCTTCTATTTTTTATCCTATTCTTCGACCTATTTATGTTTTGATAATGCCATAGATTGTTGTCACTGCCCACTTTGTTGCAAACTCGTAACAACTCTTGATCTTGTCTTGTACTGAGAATCAAACTTAAGCTAAATTAACAGATTAAGTGACGCGAAGAAACTAACCTGTCAACGACAGGCCGGTCATTCTTTCCAAACGATTTCAATGGTCTTGTAGATTGCAAATTTGCAATAGATACAACAAAATTGATCCGGCTTCTTGGACCAAAGATATGGACAACAAATTATTACCTGCTGTGTGTATATTTTAGTAGATACTCTAAAAAGACAAATGAACCCTTAGATTTTTTTAGATAATAGAAGATTATATCTTCCAGTCTCTATATCCAGAGATGCACATAGCCATAAATTATTTCAACGTTACAACAATGGACCCTTAGATTATTGTCTGCCAAACCAACATAAGGCCATTTGTCACTTTCAACCTCAAATTAAAACCCGTCCTTTTGCTCCGAAACTTAAGATGGCATAAGTCATAGTTGGGCCTGTTTGGATGAGGGATATCTAGCTAGAAATCAATTTATACTACTCGTATTTTAGTAGCAATCCGATACCTCAAAGATCATGTAAATATTGACCTAATCATATATACTCTTGTGGATCAGGTAAAGTAAATTACATAATCTCCTTTGACCAAACTATATTGAGGCTGTCCAATATGCTTTTCTTTCATGTTGCTAACGCGAAAAGGGAAAATACGTACAATGACAAAAAAGAGAGAGCTCTACTTAACAATCTTTCATAGAAAGAAACATAAAGTAGTGGCTTATGTGGTGTAGCAAGCTTTAGTGCATTGATGATTTGATGGCTTGAAGTAGTAGGCCGTGCAAGTGTCTGTCCTAAACTTCCTCACATCAAGAAGACAAGAAATAACATCTCAACAACCATGCAAAGCTAGCATCGATGCAAGAAGCTAGCTCTAGCTTGGAGATGCCGGCCGTATGACATAACCATGCACGTAAATTTCTCCAAAAGGAAGAAAAATGGTTAACCTTACAAGAAGAAACACAGACGAAAGGGGGGGAAAAAAGGGAAAACAAGCAAATCAAAATCATCACGCCAAGAACTTGCGACGAACGATGATTAAAAATCGATGCAAGTCTAAAAGCTAAAACTATGATCACCTCCTCCTCCTCGATCACCTCGCTGCAACCAACGTCCTGTAGCTTCCTACGCTTACGCTGTTTCAAAACCCTACATTGTTTGTGAGAGGCTGAGAGCCATTGATTTCAAGACACACAAGAGCCAGCCATACGCACGTACGTGCGCGCGACGTCCCAATGCATGGATGCATCCATTCTCCTGCTGTTCCACTCACCGAGGTTGCATTTGGATTGGTGGGTTCGACCTCGATCGATCATGGCCTCCACGCACTTGCCCACACGAGAGGCTGCTCCTTCCACGCAAGAAACAAGCCTGCTCCCGCCGCCGAGTCGTCCGAGCCGGCCTCGCGCATCGACCATCCCTCCCGGTACCGGCGGAGCAGTGACCGCACGTCGTCGGCTACGTCCTCGCTGAATGCCACCGGAGAGAACCCGGCCGACCGCATGCGCCGCGCCCATGCCGCCGCCGTCTCCCGCCGCTCCATGGACTCGGACGCCGGGCACGAGACCAGGTCGACAATGGCACGCCCTGCTCCTCTCTCCAATGCCAGCCTCTCGTTGCTACTTTTCGGGAAGCTCTCCTCTAGCGAATCCATGTAAGCCGAGAAGAACCGTAAGCCCTCGCCGAACACCTTCAAGAATGCTGCCCCCGTGTCGCCGCCTTCGTAGAATGCGTCGGGGTCAGACGCCACCAGGTCGGCCTCCTCCTCGACGACGGTGACGACCCGGGGGTCGAGCCGGCGTAGGGACGCGGCGAACGCGTCGCGCCGGCGGGCACCGCCAGGCACCACGCCGCGCAATGAGTTGACGCAGTTGACGGCGAGACCAGTGGCGGCGCCTCCCTCGCGCAGGTCGAGCGCGTCGAGGTCGAGCTTCGCGAGGTCCCCTGCGTGGTGCACGGCGCGGAAGCGGAAGGGCACGCCCATCAGCCGAGCGAACTTCTCCATGCGCTGCCCGATCTCCCGCATCACGCGCTGCACGGCCGCAGTCGGCGCGGACGGCGCGGCTGACACCACGGTGGTGATCGACAGGTGCGGTGTGTCGTCGGCGGACCGAGTGGCCAGCGCCTCGAGCAGCGTCGGCCACTGCGTGCAGAACGTGTTGCTCAGGTCGAGGATGTGAAACCTCTGCGGCTCCGAAGACGCCGCCGCGGCCTCCAAGAAGGACTCCAAGATGGCCCCACTGGCGGCCACGTGCCCGAAGGACGACCAGGGGCTGAGCTCCTGGAACCTCAGCGCCGTGCGCCGCGTCGAGTCGAACGACGTGTTCCGGTCGGACGCCGCCGCGAGCGTGCGCAGCGTCCGCGGCCCGGACTCCGTGAGCCGCGCGAAGAGCCCCTGCAAGAAGTAGGACGCCAGCTTCTGTTCCATGTCGCCGTACGGCGACGCCAGCTCGTTGAGCATCCACATCAGCTGCTGCACGCGCTGGCTGTCGCGCGCCGCCACCGCGCGAGCGCACTCCAGCAGCAACTGGCTGGCCCACCTGCCCCCGCCCCCGCCCCCAACCGCCGCCGACGACGCTGTCGCCCCGCCGGACGACGATGCCGGGGACGAGAAGTCGAGGTTGAGGTCCGGCGGGAACGACAGGTCCGCCGCCTCGAACAGCTCGTGCCCTGCCCCCGCCGCCGTGGAGGACGTGGACAACGGGGGCGTCGGCGTGTGCGTGGACGACGTTGGCGGCTGCACCGGCGCGCCGTGCGAGTGGAAGTGCCTCGACGACGACGACGATGAGAAGTCTTCATCCATGTAGAGGTGGTTGTGGGCGTTGCCGCATTCTTCTTGGTACGGCTCCAGGTAGTACGGCTGCTGCTGGTGCTGGCTATAGTAATACTGCCCGACGCCACCGGCGCTGCTGTTGCTGTGGTAGTAGTAGTTGTAGGAGGCGTTGGTCTGGTGGGATGACGATCTTGAGCTGCTCGAGGTGGTGCTCCTGGAGTTGTAGGAAGCCGACTGCTGCTGCTGCTGCTGCTCGGAGGCTTGGAGGCTAACCAACCTAAACAACGTATCCATGTAAGCTACGGCGAAGAGGCAACATAAGGAGCTGCCCTACTGCTACCACAAGCCTCCGTGCCCGTCGTTGTTACAAGGGTTAGAGCAAGGTGGTAACAAGGGATTTTAATGGCGAGCTGAGCAGTGCGTTGCGAAGGAGCTATCTAGCTATCTATCTAGTATCTACGAGGCCAGCCTATGTAAACTGCGAGTAATCTAAGCGTGTACTCTTTTGAGTGGGAAGGAAAAGCTCTCTGCGTGATGCCCTCGCTCTCTCTCTCTCTCTCTCTCTCTCTCTCTCTCTCTCTCTCTCTCTCTCTCCACCAGTTGCACTTCTCTTTCGGTGAGATCGATAATATTTGCCGTGCTTTTGGCCGGATCGATGAGGAGGGAGGAGCAAGGGAAGGGATGAGATGATGCTTCCTTCTTATTGGAGAGCTTCTTTAAATCTTCTGGGGCTGCAGGCAGGCAGCGGTGTGCGTGGTTCAGTGGGTGCCTTTTGCTTGCCTTTGCTTTCTCCATCTCGATCTTATTGCCGAGCATGCCTTGCTTTTAGGTTTTTTGTTGGCGTTGGCTAACGAACTCAAGACTGTTACGTTTGAGAGTGCAGGGATTGCCCAACCATTACTCTGCTAGTAGTGTTACGTTCTCTACTTTTTATTGATGAGAGAAGAGATACATATATGCTTCCTGTACCACAAACCATACGTATGGTTAATGGACGGGGCTTGCGATTAATTAACCTGATGCTAAACCAGCTGGTTATGTGCTTGTATAATTAGGGGGGACGTTCGGATTTTTTCGGTTTTTAGAAACTAGCAATCAAGTTTCTCGGATCAAAATGAAAAATCAAACCGAATTAATCGAAATATTTCAATTCGGTTAATTCGATTAACCAAAATATAAATAAACACTATGTACATTAGATTTTTATTCTTCTTATGTCGCAACATAGAGTGGAGATAAACCCACACAATATTCATATGTCATTACAGTATAAGCAAGTAGAATATATGAATATACCATACATATGCAATGTTAGAATATGAAAATTGTTTGGTAGCTTTAGGAAGAACATTATAAAAGTGATATTGTAAATGGGCTATTCGGTTATTTTGGTTTTTGAAATAAAAAAACCGAACGGAATACCAAAAATTGAATTATATCAAAATAAAAGCTAAACTGAAAACCATAAACTGAAAAAAAAAACTAAATAATTGGTTAGTTCATTTCGGTTCGATAATTCAGTTTCGGTATAAAAATGCCCACCCCTTGTTGAAGTAGTCTCGTTTTTTAGGTTCAGCTAGGTAGCCTGTTATGTATATGTATAGTCTTCATAATCAGGTACCAACTGAATAAAAATTGTAGTTATCGTCTCGCTTAGCTTAATCTTAAGATATTCACAGTTTAAGATTTGTCCGAAACAAAGAAAATTTCACAAAGAGTATTGCACAAACATTTTAAATTTTGGGAATTGCTAAATGGCACTCAAGTGTTTTTTTGAGAGCACTAATTTTTTTTATCTATTAGATATTGGTGTTTTTTGGTTTGTGAGCACTTAATTTTTTTTTTGTCTATTAGATATTATTTTGTTATCTATGTTGTCCTTTATCATTTTGACTTTGTTAATATTTTACTTTGTGATCCACGATTTTGTTTGTTGTGCTCCTTATAGTTTGTTTTGTATCTCTCTCTCTCTTTTACAAATTGTCACATTATTTTTTACATAATTTAATTTGTGTAAAACTAGTATATAATTGATGTTAAAAAAGGCCTTGTAGAAAAGATCAATATTTTTTTTACAAATCATCACATCATTTACATAACGTAATTTGTGTAAAACTAGTATATAATTGATGTAAAAAGGTCATGTAAAAAATAATAGTGTTCTTCATTTAATACAAAAAAAATTGAGTACTCCTTGATAAAATAGTACTTAAATGGGAGGAGAGGTGACAAATTGATTTCATCCATTGGATCTAGATCTGATGGCACAAAATTTAAGTACTATTTAGCAAGACAATACTCAGATTCTCCCAGGAATTTCTAAATGTTACTCTAGTGTTTTCTTTATTTGTAAGCACTCAATTTTTTTTGTCTATTAGATATTGCTGTTTTTTTGTAACATCCCAAAATTTTGCACCAAATTGAAATAAGAAGTTTTCAAATTATTTTATGAGTTTATTATGAATTTCTAGAAATTTTTATTTAAATAAAATACTTTCGAATAACCTAGATTTTTTATTTTTGAATCTTTAAAATTTAAATTAGAAAAATTTTGAAAACTTTTTTGTCCAAGTTCTAAATAATCTGAAATGCCTCAAATTAAAATTTTAATTAAAATCTAGATATAAGCGAAAATTGAAAGTGCTTAGCCCGAGAGGGCCGTTTTCATTGTGGGAAGGCTTACTCTGGCAAATACACTTTCTTTACCTAGCGCACCTCTCTCTTTCTCTCTCTCTGGTCGACCGGGCTGTAACATCTCAAAATTTAATAAAAAAGAGAAATAAAATTTTTAAATATAAATTTATTTTATTCTTGAATTTCTTGAATTTTATGGTCTTTATGGTGATTTCTTTGTTGGAAAGTAATTAACATTTAATTAGTAAAAAGATGTAAAGTGAAAAGTTGAAAAGTAAAAATGTGGGAACAAATCTGCAAAAATATTATAAAATTCATGGATCCCTATGGAAACATGATTTGGCTATCAAAAATCAAAGTGAAATCATTTAACTAATGAAATAATTATTTCTATTAATTTGTTGTGATCCTGAACAGTGCAAAGAAGTAATTTTATATATTTTTACTGAACTTTCATGTAGCCCAAATTTTTACCACATGATATTTATACTACTTTTCACTTTTGGTAAAATTGGTAAAAATTAATAATAAAATTTAATGCTCTTTTCAATTTATCTATTTCGAATCTGAAATTCTGCAAAATTGAGTAAAAGATTTATTAGAAAATAAATACTTAATTTTGAAAATTGAAATATTCTAACATCATTCCAAACCTTGTGTAAAAGTTTAAAAAAGTTAATAAGTTAGTTTAACTCCTCAATTAAATTATTTTTAGTAGTTAAAAGTATGTATAGTGCTCTAAGTTAGATTTTTTAATAATTAATCTGTTAGGATCTTTAATCTCAACTTTTTACAGAACGTAGAAAACTTACCCAGGATATTTAGTAAAAAATTTCAAAAATTCTTTATGTGATTTGACCTCTAAATTAAATACCTCAACTAGCTACCAAAAGCAATTCCATTTGCTTTAGCCTTCCTTTACTCACAGACACGTGAGACCCACTTCATTAATTGTCTCCACTGACTGGCCCAAGACATACACCAACTGCCAGGTGGCCCCAAATCTTTTGCCGGTCCCACATGCCATCCTCTCTCCCTCTCTTTTCCATGCAGGCTGTCGGGACCCGAATTTGCAAATCCGGACCCTCTGTGTATTCAGCACTAGTCTAGGAACGCGCTAGTGCATACAGTCTCAACATTGGTAAATATCACAATCATACTCAACGAAATAATAAGGTACCTTAACTAGTTAACCAAATTGGTTGCTCGACCTTATGGTCAAGTTACAAATATATGACATGCAGGGCGAAAATTCAATATGAGAGAAATAACTGCAGCGGAAAATAAGATAACTTCGTGGCGCCATCCAGTATACCACAGGCAACTGACTGGGCTCGCTCCCTAGTTAGACGGTTCCTCTTGGAGCTCCTCCTCCAAAGCTGGTGTAGGCTCTCCTTCAACTGGTGTTGTATTGTGGCAAGGGTGAGTACTTGGTACTCAGCAAGTCATGCACAGAATGCAACTAATACGCTACATGCATGGCTTAATACAAAGGAATAGCTCATGGTTCATTTGCAGTAACAGCGTTTAACAAATAACATAAGTAGATTCGAAAGCGATAGAAACAGTGTAATAACAATAACTTTTCCAGGAGTTAAATAAACATCTTTTCCAATCCTAATCCACATTTCCATCAACAACAATATTAAACCAAACCCAACCTTTTAAGTCCAAGTTATTTTCAAGAGAATATAACCCTTGACTGTAATTCCCGAGTGATGTCCAATACCGCGGACACGGCTATCCGAATAGATTTTACACTCTGCAGAGGTTATGCACTTTACCCACAAGATACAACCAAACACCACAAAGGCGAGTGTCCATAACAAAGTCTTTCGGAAACTTCTAACAGCACAAGTGGGCCTCCCCGGTTATTGAGCACTAACCCTTCCCTTAGCAAAGGCGAAGTCTAGGCTATTTAACCGTTAGATGGGTACCTGGCCGTAGCCCCGGTACGCTCCCCCGTACAACTACACAAAAGGTGTAGTTGACATCCTGAGGTCCCACAGGTACATTATTAGCAACTTAATCAACTAGGTCCGTCCCATTACAGACATGTGGTTGCACGTTCGACTCAGTTCAAAGGCTTGCAAGGTTAAGTCCTTAGGGTGACCAGGGCAAGACTACCCGAAGAACCAAATCAACGCTCCCGGTGCCACAACTGGCCCACCCGATCATTCTTGCCACATGCCCCGGTCAAAATCTATTTATCAAACCCCCAGTTGATTACCATGCACCACGTGACATCGACAATCATAACACATGATACTTCTTTCAAAACAGGTGCAGTATCTCATTAAGTCAAAATTAGCATTTGATTGTCCAAATCATTTCACGTGGCAAGGCTAAGCATACTACATCGGTCTAACTACCCATGTTGGCAATTTAATAATGTCCAACTAATAACTCACAACTAGGGTGACAAGGGGTCATGGCACATATTTAATTAACCAAGGTGTCATACAGCAATTTGGCATTTATCTAATTTCCCATAATTAAATAAAGCATTTTCTAATTAAACTAGCATGCAATAATTTAAACCAAAATAATTTGAAAATGGGATCAACATGGTCAAAGCACAACTTGCCTTCAAAGAGTACTTGTTCTTGGTCTTGAGCTGGCTCCTGGGTCAACACTTCACCTTCGAAGCCTTACGACACTTCAACGTATACTCGTAAAGCGTGTAAATAGCAATAAATAAATAAACAGTAGACAAAAAGTGTCCAAACATCCAAACAAAGTTCATAAACAGAGAGAGAATAATTTTATGAATTTTGAGAAACTGGAATATTCAAATTCGGAGTTTAAATGCAAAAGTTATAACCGTTTAAAGTTTAAAGAAAACATTAATTAAATATAAATAGAGAAATATTCATAATAAAAAATTAATTAAAATTCATATTTGAGTAGGTCTCATTTTTATGAAAATTTAGAAATTTGAATCACTCAAATCGGAGTTGAAACGCAAAAGTTATAAGCGTTTGAAGTTTGAAACCAATTTTGAAATCAATATTTCGAATTAATAAATCATTTTCTTTTTCAGAAATTCATTTATTGCGTCAGCATGACACGTGGACCAATCGGGAGCCGCCACGTCGCCTCAGGTCCATGGACCCGGCGCACGGCGCGGCTCGGTCCACCGTGGACTCGGCCCACGGCGTATGTGTGAAAGGACCAACGATGTCGCCTAGAGGGGGGGTGAATAGGCAGATTTAAAAAATCGCAGTGGAAATAAACTGGCCGAACTGGTCAATCCGGAGTCTCCGGGCATTTGGTCCGGAGTCTCTGGCTTGTCCGGAGTGTCCGGTATTCTATCCGGATACTCCGGGTTAGCTGGTTCGGGAGCGCGACTAAGACTACTCTAGCAAGCACAATAAATTACTAGAAATAGATAGCAAGAGCAACCTAGAACAAATGCTAGTAAGGATTTGAATTAAAGCTAAGCAAAGAGCTAGATCTAGCTTTACAAAGGCAAATCCAAACAAGCAAGACTAGGAAGTAAAAGTGAAAGCGAGGGAAACAATTTTTCACCGAAGGTCGGATTCTTGAAGGGAATCCTACGTCTCCGTTGAGGTGGCTCGGTCACACTTAAGCCGGGGTCTCTTTCAACCCGCTTTCCTCCCGGTGTTGCACAAATGCACTCGCCGGCTTCACTTCTTGTCCCTTCCCTTTCGGAGGCGAGACACGCCTTCACAAACGACCGGGGCTCACCACACGCGTTGGTAGCTCCCGGTGACTCCTAGCCGTCTAGGAGACCTTCAACCTCCAAGAGTAATAGCACCACGAAGAATCGCTTGGAGGATAAACTAGTGCTCAACAACTAGAAATGAATGCACCTAGCACTTTGCTTCTTCCTCTCCTCACCAAAAGAGATCAACAATCAAATCTTAGGTGGGAGGAAGAGATGGCTCTATTGAATGCTTTGAGAGTGTTAGAAATGGCTTGAAGGCAGCAATGAATGAGCTCAATGAATGTCCTAGCCGTTGGGAGAGAGTGGAGGCCTTAAATAGTCATTTCAAAAACTAGCCGTTACTCTCGTTTTTGTACAGGCCGGAGTGTCCGGACAAACAACCCGGAGACTCCGGGTTATCCGGAGACTCCGGACAAAATGTCCGGATACTCCGAACTCCCTGGAACCCAAAGTGACCGAGGGGTCCAACCCGGAGACTCCGGACATATTGTCCGGATACTCCGGATTTAATCCGGATACTCCGGATTGAATGTCCGGAGAGTCCGGGTTGCCCAGCTCGGTTGGAAATGGAAACTTTTGCAAACTAAATGCATGAGTGCTAAAATTTGAGATGCAAGATTTGTCGTTGAGCACATGCACATCCTAACAGCGATTTCTCGTCGTACCCTCTTAATAGTACGGCTATCCTTAAGACACAAATAAAAGGAAATATTACAACTCTTGTCTTGATGCCGTCTTTTCAACTTTTGAGAGGTTGTGGGGGTATCCAGTCCTATTCCAACTTGATATGATCTCGATATCTGCATTAATCTTAGTTGAAGCATTAGATCACTTTAATTGTGTCATCATTAATCACCAAAATAATTTGAGGGGCCTAGATGCACTTTCAATCTCCCCCTTTTTGGTGAATTGATGACAACACAATTAACGGCAAATGAAATAATATGAAATTGACTTTAGCGAATTAGATAAAAGGTGGAGCTCCCCCTAAATGTGTGCATTAGAAGTATTGAGTGGAATCAAATGCACATATTTAACGAGAGATAACCGAGAGCTCCCCCTCAAACAATGCATCCGAGAATACAAGCATAAATGACTGAGAGTAACCCAAGCATAAGATGAGCATAAAGTCCTTACATGGATATAACGAGGAATAACAGAGTTCACGACAAACAAAATAAGCAACAATAGAAAGCAACACAAGACAAGTCTAACAAGTCCACAGGCGACAGCGAAAGATAAAAGGAACAACTAAACGACAACGCTAAAGGTATCACTCCCCCTTTGGCATCAAGACACCAAAAGAGGAGGAACACGAGAAATCACTCGTCGTCGCCTTCGTCGTCGGACGCTGAGTACTCGCTGCTAGGGTCATCTCCAGCGGCAGGCGGAGCAGAGGAGGTGATGCCGAAGAGCTGATCTGCGGAAGTGGCATCACTACTCTCCTCTGAGGACCCGGAGGAGTCACTGGGGGAAACTGCTTCGCCATTGTGGTGGCGGATGCTGCGAATGTCTTGATCATTCTTCTTTATCTGCCTACTCATCACCTTCTGCCTGGTGGAGATGTCGCGGCAAAGACAGAAGACATGCTTCAACATCCTCTGGAGCACGCTACCTGGAACCTCAGTCTGCTCAGAAGGAATGGACGGAGCCACAACAGGAGCAGGAGCAAAAGAGGAACTCGAAGCGTGACCTCGTCGAGTCCTAGGAGGAACAGGACCAGGGGCGGCTGGAGCAGCAGGAGTAGTAGGAGGTCGGACCTTGTAAGAAAGGTGCTCGACATCCCTGACAAACTTCAGACCACTGACAGAAGTGATCAAAGCCATCACAAAAGGAGCGTAGCTGCAGCTGGCCATGTTGCTCTGCGCATTCTGCCTCATTGTCTCCCAGATGAAGTCGACAATGTCAAACGGGTGCGAGCGCTCAACGAGGTGGTAAAGCAAGTTCCTTCCATAGGAACTAATGGCAGATGCATCTCCCTCCTTGGGCCAAAGAGTGACCCTCAGCATCCTGTTGAGGACAGCAGGCACATCCTTTAGACCCTTGATAGTCCCAACTGTGAAACTCCTGGATGTGTCATAAAGAGACTCTATCTTCTCGGGAGTCAACACCTTCTTGTCATGAAGTTTCGGACTGTCATTGTAGCGAAGGTTGAGAACTCTGGCAAACCTCTTCTTGTTTGCCTTGTACCACACCCTGTCAGTCATCCACCAGATAGCATCCTCAGTCTTGTCAAAATACAAGGTGGCGTAGAACTGCATGATCATCTCGTTGTTCCAATCGCACTTGAAAGACATGATGTCCTTGACCTCATGCAGCTCACAAATCTCAAGAATCTGAGAGAACACTGGATGCTCTGCAGCTGCCATGTACTCCCAGCCGATGGTCTTCATCCGGACCACTGGGTGCTCAAGAGGGTAGAGGACCGTCTCATAGAAGTCTGAATGGAATCTGTTCCAAAAGCGTCGATCCACATACTCATCCTGATGGAAGTCAAGCGGATCTTTCTTCCATTGCTCAACAATGGCTTTGCCCTTCCCAGACCCTGTCCTGTAATCAATCACTCTCATTGGGTTGACTGACATAGGGTACCTCCACACAGGCCTTGTCGTGACCAAGGGGCCAATGTACCGCCCTGAAGCACGGAAATCTCTCCTCTTCTGATCTCTCAGCCTGGCATGAGTGTCTGCAGGATGCTCATCTGGATCAGGCTGAGGCTGAGCAGAGGACTGAGCCCGAGGTCGCGGCCGCTGCCGCTGCCGCCGCCGAGATCAAGCATGCCGCCGAGACTACCGAGCCGGGAGGCTGAGAAGATGGCTGAACAAGAGACTGTGGACCAGATGAGGTCCCAACCCTCAGCGCACCTCTTCCCCTGGAGGTGGGCTGCTTTGCCACGGCACGTCTAGGTCTCTTGGGCGCCGGAGCACCAGACGGCGAGCCAGAAGAGGTGTCCGGTGACGGAGAGTCCCTAGGAGGAACACCACCACCCGAAGTCCCCTGAGAAGGATCCATCTGACCAGACAAAGTGAGGGAAAAAGATTAGCCGCGAGGCGACTTGAATTTCAGAGAAAAACGCATTCTGGCCGAAGCACTCAACCCGGAGAGTCCGGACATATTGTCCGGATACTCCGGATCAACCCGGAGACTCCGGACCAACAGTCCGGACACTCCGGATCCGCCAGAACATGCGCACGGGCGGCCCAAAAATTGGGAATCTAATCCGCAAAGATTGCACAAAAAGAATCTAGATTGCCCCTAGGATATTCAAGAAATGAATAGGGCATAATCTAGGCAAGGAATTTCGCGAGATTAGGGCTAGAACTCGAACTTACCTCAAGAAGATTTGAAATCGAGAGAAATTTGAGGAAGGACGAGGTCGATCCTTCGATCTTAAGGGCCAAGAGGGCGAGGAGCCACGCCCTAGACAAAGAGATCCAAAGGAAACCCTAAGAATTGAAGAAGTGTAACCAATCCCGAAGAAGAGAGGGTTAGGGCAAAAGAGTTCTTACCAAGATCTTCAATGCCAAGGAGAGAAAGGGCTTCCAAGAGCCTTGGAGACGAAGAGGATGGTGAGAAAACGCCCTAGCCAAGAGGAGAGTACGGGAGAGGGAGAGGCACGGAGAGAAAAAGAGGGAGGAGATATGAACCGCGCGGGATGAGGGGTATAACCGAACCCCCCAACCCGGAGAGTCCGGATAAAGGTCCGGATACTCCGGGTAACCCGGAGACTCCGGGTTTAACATCCGGATACTCCGGATTTACCGGAGACTCCGGCTTAAAACCACGGATACTCCGGGTTCTCCAGCTCGGGAAGAAAAGAAATTTTTCAAGGAAAGCTTCGGAGACCCGCGGAGAGAGGTAGGAAGAAATCGTAGGGCATCCATCCACCATGTGACTAGCTAACAATCAAGCAATCAGACTATAGTCACATAGTGATGATGCGATCCTAAGATCAAGACCCAATAACACATGATAAATTCAGAGAAAAAGATAAATAAAGTTTTGAATTTCATTTTTCATTCACCATACAATATGTGAGCATTTCTCAAGCCACGTTACGAGAATCTAAAATATTTAGACCACTTCTCAATTCATAGAACCTTTTCTCGTCAAGGGGCTTGGTGAAAATATCGGCTAATTGATCATTTGTGCTCATATGTTGGATATCAATTTCGCCTTTGGTCGCGTGATCTCTTAGGAAATGATGGCGAATATCTATGTGTTTTGTACGGGAGTGTTGGACGGGATTGTTGGCAATTTTTATGGCACTCTCATTGTCACACAATAGTGGAACACTTTTGTAGGAGAGGCCATAATCACTCAGGGTTTGTCTCATCCAAAGTAATTGAGCACAACAACTCCCGGCGGCTATATATTCGGCTTCGGCAGTGGATAGGGCTACGGAATTTTGTTTCTTGGAAGACCACGAGACTAGAGACCTACCCAAGAATTGGCAAGTCCCCGAGGTACTCTTCCTATCCACTTTACAACCGGCATAATCCGCATCGGAATAGCCAACAAGTTCAAAGGAAGATCCTTTCGGATACCAAAGTCCAAAATGAGGAGTGTGCACTAAATATCTCAAGATTCTCTTAACGGCCACCATGTGGCA
Organism: Rhipidocladum racemiflorum; assembly: GCA_036346355.1. NCBI lineage: Eukaryota > Viridiplantae > Streptophyta > Magnoliopsida > Poales > Poaceae > Rhipidocladum > Rhipidocladum racemiflorum. The sequence continues at coordinate 8,085,736 of CM070581.1, forward strand.
CTCTTTTGGAGCGGCTTGAAAACGTGCACACATACAAACACTAAGCATGATATCGGGCCTAGATGCACAAAGATAAAGGAGAGAACCGATCATCGAACGATATACCTTTTGGATGACCGGTTTACCTTCTTTGTCGAGGTCTAGATGCCCGTTGGCCTGCATAGGAGTCTTTATTGGCTTGGCGTCCTCCATTCCAAACTTCTTGAGCATGTCCTTGATGTACTTGGTTTGACAAATGAAGGTTCCTTCCTTGAGTTGTTTGACTTGAAAGCCGAGGAAGAACTTCAATTCTCCCATCATGGACATCTCGAACCTTTTAGTCATGATCTTGCTAAACTCTTTACACAAATGTTCATTAGTAGATCCAAATATAATGTCATCAACATATATTTGGCATACAAATAAATCATTATCTATATGCTTAGTAAAGAGAGTAGGGTCGGCCTTTCCGACTACAAAACCTTGTCCGAGAAGGAAATCTCGTAAACACTCGAACCAAGCCCTCGGTGCTTGCTTAAGTCCATAAAGGGCTTTGTGTAGGTAGTAGACGTGGTCCGGGTGTTTTGGATCTTCAAAGCCGGGTGGTTGCTCGACGTAGACCATCTCGGAGAGTGGTCCATTTAAGAAGGCGCTCTTCACGTCCATTTGATATAGCTTGAAATCATGGTGAGTAGCAAAGGCAAGTAATATTCTAATAGATTCAAGCCTAGCTACTGGAGCATATGTTTCATCGAAATCCAAACCTTCGATTTGAGTGTACCCTTGAGCAACCAATCGGGCTTTGTTCCTTGTAACAATTCCATTCTCATCTTGCTTGTTCCGGAAGACCCATTTTGTCCCAATGACATTTTGATTTGGTCTTTCGACAAGCTCCCAAACTTGATTACGCTTGAAGTTGTTGAGCTCCTCTTGCATGGCCATCACCCAATCCGGATCATCAAGTGCTTCTTCTACCTTAAGAGGCTCAAGAGAAGACACAAACGAGTAAAATTCACAAAAATTTGCAACTCGAGATCTAGTAGATACTCCCTTGTGAATATCTCCGAGAATGTTGTCAACCGGATGATCTCGTTGAATACTTTGATGAACTCTTGGGTGCGGTACAGTTGAATTTGGAGCTTGGATGGGTTCTTCATCTTGGGAAGCATTTGAACCATCTTGGGCTTGTTTGGACGAGGAGGGAACATCACCTGAGCCTGACCCATCCGGAGACTCCGGTATGTGACCCGGAGACTCCGGATCAATCCGGACACTCCGGGTTTCAGGCCGGACACTCCGAGTTGGGTTGCTTGGGTGAGTTTCCAGATTTTGAGGTCTTACCTCCCCAATTGCCAATTTCTTGATAGCTTCACACGGTGGTTCTTCCCTGTCAATCACGGCACGATCAACTTATTCTACTTGAGAACCGTTAGTCTCATCAAAAGTTACGTCACGCGAGATCTCAACGACACTGGTGGTATTGTTGAAAACTCGGTACGCATAAGCATTGGATCCATAACCAAGTAAGAAACCTTCATCTACTTTAGGAGCGAATTTAGAAGACTTAGCCTTTTTGTTAAGGATATAGCATTTACTCCCAAAGACTCGAAAGTAGGAGACATTTGGTTTCTTCCCGGTGAGCAACTCGTACGCCGTTTTCTTCAAGATCTTGTGGAGGTATAGGCGGTTGGAGCTGTGGCATGCGGTATTGATGGCTTCCGCCCAAAAACTGTCGGAGACCTTGTACTCGTCAAGCATCGTCCGCGCCATCTCGATGAGAGTTCGATTCTTTCTCTCGGCCACCCCATTTTGTTGAGGAGAATAGGGAGCCGAGAATTCGTGCTTGATTCCTTCTTCATCGAGAAACTCCTCCACGCCAATATTCTTGAACTCGGTACCATTGTCGCTCCGAATTCTCTTGATCTTCACTTCAAACTCGTTTTGAGCCCTTCTCATGAACTTCTTCAATGTCACTTGGACTTCTCCCTTGTCATGCAAGAAAAATACCCAAGTGAAACGAGAATAATCATCTACAATTACTAGACCATACTTACTTCCCCCGATGCTTATGTAAGCTACGGGACCAAATAAATCCATGTGGAGCATTTCCAACGGTCTTGGCGGGATGGGAGGCACCAACTTGCTTGCCCGCTTGACAAGCGCTACAAACCCTATCTTTTCTCAAAGACAACATTAGTTAGTCCAAGAATGTGGTTGCCTTTAATGAGTTTGTGAAGGTTCCTCATACCGACATGGGCTAGTCGGCGATGCCATAGCCAACCCATACTAGATTTAGCCATTAAACACGTTTCAAGATTAAGTCTATCCGTATTGAAGTCTACGAGATAGAGCTTACCCTTCAAACGCCCTTTAAAGGCTATTGAACCATCAAGCCTCTTAATGACTTCCACACCCTTTTCATTAAACAAACAATTGTAGCCCGCTTCACACAATTGTGCAACGGACAACAAATTGTAGCTTAATGATTCGACAAGTAAAACATTACTTAAATGAAAATCATTAGAGATAGAGATTTTACCCAAACCAATTACTTCTCCTTTTCCATTGTCTCCAAAGACAATACTTTCGCTATTTGATCCATTTACATCCAAGTGTGCGAACATTGCCTTTTCTCCGGTCATATGATGCGTGCAACCGCTATCCAAAATCCAACTTGTTCCACTGGAGATATAGGCCTACAAAAACATATTTAGTTTTTGCTCTTTGGTACCCAAACTTGGTTAGGTCCACGCACATTAGTAACTAGAGATTTCGGGACCCAAATGGTGCGAACAATAGGAGCATTCTTTGGCTTACGCCCAATATGACAAGCAACTACACGACCAAGGTTAGTCTTCTTAAGAACATATGAAGCAAAGAACTCGGAGTGAGCCTTGTGCTTGGATGTTCTTTCGCCTTTCACAAAGTGGATAGGCTTGCTTAAAGGAGCAACAACAATGTTGCTCTTTTTACCCTTTGGCGGAACATACCCAAACCCTTGCCTTTTAGGATTACCTTGGCGCTTACCGAGATACTCCTCTAAACCCTTGCTTGCCTTGTAGGACTTTTGAAGTCCATCTTCAAGCATCCCCTTAAGCTTCTCATTTTCATGAGCCAAGACTTTCAAAGTCTCACGGTTAGTAGCACAAGTAGCAACATCAACATTATAGCATCTAGCACAACCGTTGCTTGTTGAGGGTAATGAAACATTGGAGTTGTTGATTGAGGTAGAAGCTCTATTCGAGAGATCAACAAGCTTCACTTCAAGAGCCTTGCAAGCATCCTTTGCTTGAGCAAGTTGCTCTAAGAGTGAAGCGTTGGTGATCTCAAGACTAATTGCTTCATTCTTGGTCAAATTTGAGCTTTTGACCAAGTCTTCATTCTTTTTCTTTTCAAAAGCTAAGCTCTTCTCTAGCTCAAGGTTCTTCTCCTTTTCAAAAATAAGGAGATCTTCTTGAGCTTCGAGAATAGCTTCCTTTTGCTCAACAACCTCCTCCAATCTTTCAATATCCTTAAGTAGCAAGTCTAATTTTTTAACATCAAAATCATCCATGGACTTAAATGCTACTTCTTCCTCATCACTAGCATCATCGCAATCATCTAAGCTATAATCAACAATGGAATGAATAGTGCTCTTAGATGATACCTTGTGCCCCTTTGCCATAAGGCACATTGGAGTATCTTCATCTCCGTCGCTCAAGTTGTCGAAGAGGCTCTTCGACTTTGTCGATGGAGTAGCGATGGCGACGGTGGCAAGTCCTCCTTCATTGTCGGAGTCGGACTCGGACTCGGACTCAGAGTCGGAGTCGGAGTTCTACTCCTTGCCGATGTATGCGTGACCTTTGCTCTTGTACTTCTTGCTCTTGTCCTTGTCCTTCTTGCGGTACTTGTCTTTCTTGTACGGCTTTTCTTCCTTCTTTTCTTTGTGTGGGCACTCGGCAATGAAGTGACCGGGTTCCCCACACTCATAGCACTTTCTTGAAGAGTGCCTTCCTCTTTACTTGTTGCCGAAGCTCTTGGAATGGCTTCCCGGCTTGTATCCTTTCTTCTTCAAGAACTTGTTGAATCTTCTAACAAGAAGGGCCATGTCTTCATTTGTGAGTGGCCCATTTGATTCTTCTTCATCGCTTGAGCTTTCTTCCACTTCTTGAGCCACTTTGACGGCCTTCAAAGCGATGCCCTTCTTCTTGCCGGACTTGAGCTCTTCCACTACCTCCGCTTCTTTGACCATCATCTCATCCATCATCAACCGGCCAATCACATCATGAGGAGTGAGGGTGTCGAAGTTTGGCCGGTCGCGGATAAGTTGCACAAGGTTGCGGTTGGTGGGGGTGATCACTCGGAGGATGATCTTGACAATAGCTTTGTCGGTGAGCTCGGTGCTTCCAAGTCCTTTGGCTTGATTTACTAGCAACATCAAGCGATCAAACATCTTTGTGTAAGATTCTCCTTCTTCTAGTGTGAATCGGCTTAATTCTCCAATGATGAGCTCTATCTTCGATTCACGGACACTTGACACTCCTTCATGAGTTACCATTAACCTTTCCCAAATGTCCTTGGCATTGTCAAGGCCATCAACTCGGTTGAACTCGGAGTCGCTCAAGGCATTGAACAAGGCATTGACGGCCAAGTCGTTGAAGTGTTGAGCTTTGTCTTCTTCGGAGGTGAGATTGTTGGGATTTGCGGGCTTGAAACCTGTTTCAACAATCTTCCAAATGCAAGGATGAAGTGATCTCAAATGCATCTTCATCTTGTGTTTCCATGCCGCATAGCGAGTGCCATCGAAATGAGGCGCTCGTCCGAACGAGACGGAAACATAAGATGAGGAGTTTGAGACTCCAAAAGAGGAATAATCTAAAGGAATTGCAACCCCTATACCGGAACCCGTGGCCTTGTCTTGGGCATGGGTTTCGGTAACTTTCTCTATTTCCGACATCTTTGATTCTCCAAGCGGTTAAGCCAAAATAAAGGAGATTTGGCTCTGATACCAATTGAAAGGACCAACGATGTCGCCTAGAGGGGGGGTGAATAGGCGGATTTAAAAAATCGCAGCGGAAATAAACTGGCCGAACTGGTCAATCCGGAGTCTCCGGGTATTTGGTCCGGAGTCTCCGGCTTGTCCGGAGTGTCCGGTATTCTATCCGGATACTCCGGGTTAGCTGGTTCGGGAGCGCGACTAAGACTACTCTAGCAAGCACAATAAATTACTAGAAATAGATAGCAAGAGCAACCTAGAACAAATGCTAGTAAGGATTTGAATTAAAGCTAAGCAAAGAGGTAGATCTAGCTTTACAAAGGCAAATCCAAACAAGCAAGACTAGGAAGTAAAAGTGAAAGCGAGGGAAACGATTTTTCACCGAAGTTCGGATTATTGAAGGGAATCCCACGTCTCCGTTGAGGTGGCTCGGTCACACTTGAGCCGGGGTCTCTTTCAACCCGCTTTCCTCCCGGTGTTGCACAAATGCACTTGCCGGCTTCACTTCTTGTCCCTTCCCTTTCGGAGGCGAGACACGCCTTCACAAACGACCGGGGCTCACCACACGCGTTGGTAGCTCCCAGTGACTCCTAGCCATCTAGGAGACCTTCAACCTCCAAGAGTAATAGCACCACGAAGAATCGCTTGGAGGATGAACTAGTGCTCAACAACTAGAAATGAATGCACCTAGCACTTTGCTTCTTCCTCTCCTCACCAAAAGAGATCAACAATCAAATCTTAGGTGGGAGGAAGAGATGGCTCTATTGAATGCTTTGAGAGTGTTAGAAATGGCTTGAAGGTAGCAATGAATCAGCTCAATGAATGTCCTAGCCGTTGGGAGAGAGTGGAGGCCTTAAATAGTCATTTCAAAAACTAGCCGTTACTCTCGTTTTTGTACAGGCCGGAGTGTCCGGACAAACAACCCGGAGACTCCGGGTTATCCGGAGACTCCGGACAAAATGTCCGGATACTCCGGACTCCCTGGAACCCAAAGTGACCGAGGGGTCCAACCCGGAGACTCCGGACATATTGTCCGGATACTCCGGATTTAATCTGGATACTCCGGATTGAATGTCCGGAGAGTCCGGGTTGCCCAGCTCGGTTGGAAATGGAAACTTTTGCAAACTAAATGCATGAGTGCTAAAATTTGAGATGCAAGATTTGTCGTTGAGCACATGCACATCCTAACAGCGATTTCTCGTCGTACCCTCTTAATAGTACGGCTATCCTTAAGACACAAATAAAAGGAAATATTACAACTCTTGTCTTGATGCCGTCTTTTCAACTTTTGAGAGGTTGTGGGGGTATCCAGTCCTATTCCAACTTGATATGATCTCGATATCTGCATTAATCTTAGTTGAAGCATTAGATCACTTTAATTATGTCATCATTAATCACCAAAATAATTTGAGGGGCCTAGATGCACTTTCAATGTGTCACTGACACGCGGGACCCACATTGACGTCAGCGGTGACGTCAGCACGACTCGGCCGAGGACGGCTAACACACGGGCCCCATCGTGACGTCAGCGGTGACGTCATGGTGCGGTTGGCTGTCTCGCTGACACGCGGGCCCCACGCTGACGCCGCAACCGGCCGATCAAGGCCGACCGCGACGGTCCAAGTTCGACACGCCAAGACGATCCGGGCCGTTGATTTGAAAATCAGCGGTCGGATCAGATCCAACCTCACGCGTTTAAAAACTACTCGGTGGTGCGGGTATTCGATCTTGATCGGACGGTCAAGATCCAATCTAGAGTTTACAACGTGGCTAACCCTAGCCGTTCGATCTAGATCTAACGGCTGAGATTGGATCTAGTACGGTGCGGTTAAGGCTACGTGGCACGATCTAAACCGTTGGATCTAAATCCAACGGTTGGAAATAGATCTAGAGATTAGCACGTGGGATCTCACCGGGGGTGACGTGGACGAATCTGGGCCCTTGGATCTGGATCAGACTGTGGAGCGAGCTCGGGGTCCGGCGATGGCTTGCGGCGGCGCTCGGTCATCGGGGACGGGGACGATGACCTCTCGAATGGCGCTACAGGGCTCCTCCGGCGAAGTGAAGGGTCCCCTCCGACGCGGCTTGTCCTTGCGGTTCTGGATCTGAGCTCAACGGCGACGGAGGACGGCGAACGGCGGCGGAAACGGCGATTAACCGCGGCGGAACACCAAACCAACTACGGCGAGTTCGCGCTGGCAAACGGCGGCGGCTCAGGCGACGTTGTCTAGGGCTACGGGTGCGCACGGAAGTCGGCAACACGCTGGCAGCGGCGGCGCATTAAATAGGCCTTTCGGTATCCGTGAAAACCGCGGAAACCGAGGCCCACACAGCTGCGGCAGCGGAATCCAAATTGGATTCGGATTGGGTGACGTGGCTCAACGTGAGCCGTTGGATCAAGATCCAACGGTGCAGGGGTTTGGGCTCAGGTCCAGCTCGGTCGACTTGGCTGGCTCGGTCGGGCTTGGGTTCGGCGACGTGGCTCAATCTCGGCCGTTCGATCTTGATCGGACGGTCGAGAGGGTTAGGGTTAGGTTGGGTTCGAGTCGGACTTGGACTCGAGTCAGACTCGGGCTTGGGTCGGGTCCGGGTCGGAGGAACAGTACAAACCAACTCGATTTTTTTTACCAGCGATTAAATATTCAAATTAATTCCCAGAAATTCATTTAATTCATTAAAAATAGCAAAACACTCAGAAAAATCCCAGAAAAATTCGAGAAAATATTTTGGAACATTTTGGACTCAAATAAAATATTTCCAACAAAAATTTATTTGTAAAATCAAATTCTTTAATTATTTCAAAAGGGAATAAATTCAAATAAATTCCAGAAAATTCCAAAAATTCACCAAAGTGCCAAATCTTATTTAAATTCATGAAAAGCAAAAATTTGGGGTGTTACACTGGCCCAGGTCCCCACATGTTAGCACCTTCTCCCTCATCTTCCTCCTCTCCCTTGTCTCTCTGCTCTCTCTCACTGGCAATCGCTTCTCCAGTTCTCATTTTACCATTGCAATCCCACGCATCCAAAGGCCAGGACATCCCCTTTAATACGCCGCTGCCACCTAGGTGTCTTGCCCACGCCGTGCGTCATCTTCACACCGTGAATTTTGCACACCACTACACAACCGGCCGCCGTGAAGCCTCTCGGCCCAAACCCTGTGACAACCGCCTCAACCGACTATTTAAGCAATCTTGCACACTTGTTAGTTATGTTGAACTCCCTAGCAACTCCACATTTCAACCAAGCTCCCAATTTTGCCAAGCACCGCCACAACGAAGCTTCGACTCCATTTCCTTCCACGCAACTTTATCTTCCAATTCCTCACAACTAAAGTGACTCCACTACTGCACTAGCAAAACCCTTAGACCAATTTAGAGCTTCATTCACTGGAGCATCCCATCCACGGTCTTCGTCTTCTCCAATTCCGTTGATCCGAAAACAGCTCCTTCCAAGGCTCCAACTTCTCGATGAGATATCAAAACTCAACCTTTTCACTCCGTAGATGCTTTAATGACCGTTAACCAAAGCTAAGGTAGCCCAGTTCACCACTACGTTGACTGTGACTGTAGCTCGCCACTAGTCTCCGTCGCGAGCTGTCCCCTAGTGACTTTGAGTCCTACTGAATCGTGCCCTACATGCATAATAGAATGTTGATAGTCACCGAACCACGCACTTGCCGTCTCTAGCCGGTTGTCACTGCCGATAAGCTTCGGCTGCATCTCCTCTATTTGGTGGCACTGCTAAGTGAGCCCGTGTGGCTGGGCTCTCAAATGCACATGGTCTCTGCTAGCTAAACCCACTAACAGCCAGGCCCGTGCGTCAGTCAGCCACTCGCACGAGCCCTCACATGCAGCCGCTAACCTCTGGGCCCGATCCATCATTGGTTGTGGTTGGGATTCAAAACGTGCGTGCACAAAATTCGAGAATACGCTTTCATTAATTTGAAAGCGTATTTTTGAATTTTCATGAATTTACTTAAACTGAGCAAGATCAAACCCCCATAACTTTTGAACCATAGATCCAAATCAGATGAAATAATTTTATAAATTCATGATAAATCATCTAAATTCATAATATGCAAAAATATTTAAGTTTAAACCTGTCGACGGTTGGGGAATAGGCCCCCGCCGAGCTTACTTGTTGATTGAAGGATCAACATAGTCTCCTTTTTCAATGAAGGAGTTGCGTCTGGAGATTCCTTGATTGGTTTTGGGATGTGTGTTAATCGGGTCCACACTGACCTTGGTGTGGTTAGGACTGGTGGCTTGGACAGGTATTGCTTCTTCCGTCCTGGTGAATCCATCGTGCTTGCGAAGTGCCTTAAAGAAAGGTAATCCTCGCTCGCCAAACCGGGAAATAAAACAGCTTAGGGCCGCCATTCGTCCGGTCAATGCCAGGACCTCCCGCACATAGGTGGGTGGTCGCATATTTTCGACGGCTTCGATCTTTTCCGGGTTAGCCCCGATACCTTGCGGTTCGACCATGTAGCCAAGTACCTTTTCTGCCCTCACACTGAATACACATTTTTTTATTGAGTTTTATTCGATGTTTGTTGAGGTTACAGAAGGCCTCCTCTAGGTCGAAAACATGACCTGACGTGAGCTTGCTTTTGACTACTATGTCATCTACATAGACCTCCAGATTTTGGCCTATCTATTCTGAGAAGGTCTTCTGCATGAGACGCTGGAAAGTTGCCCCAACATTCCTAAGACCGAAAGACATGGTCGTGTAGCAGAAAGTACCAAATGGTGTGATGAATGAGGTTTTCTCCTCATCTTCAAGTGATATGTCAATTTAATGGTACCTAGAGTAGGCGTCCAAAAAGCTTATCACCTGGGACTCCGTTGTTGCATCGACCAACTGGTCTATGAGGGGTAGAGGGAAATTGTCCTTGGGACATGCGGCATTCAGGCTCATATGGTCAATGCACATGTGCCATTTGCCTCCCTTTTTTCTCACGATGGCCGGATTAACTTGCCATTCGGATTGGTCAACTTCTCGAATGAAGCCGGCCTTAAGGAGCTTGTCGAGTTCTTCCCGGATTATCACTTGTTTTTCTGGGAAAAAACGCTTGAGCTTTTGCCGCACTGGTTTTTTATCAGGTCGAACCTCTAGCCTGTGCTCAATGACCTCCCTTGGGACTCTAGGAATGTCGGATGGTTCCCAGGCGAACACATCCGCATTCTTCCGAAGGAAGGTCACGAGTTCAAGTTCCTATTTAGGATCTAGTGAAGATCCTAAATGTACGACCTTGGTCGGGTCCGCGTCGCATAGTGGAATTGCCTTGGTCTCTCCTCTGGGCTGGAGGGCAATCTTTGGCTGGGAATTCTTCGGCTCTTGGTCGGGTCCATGCTGAGGCAGATGCCCGACTATGTCTAGCGCCCTTTCGTTGCAATTCAATGCCACTTTTTGATTTCCTTTTACGGTGATTACGCCACCAGGACCAGGGATCTTCAAACACTGATACCCATGGTGAGTTGTGGCCATGAACTTGGCTAGGGCCGGCCTATCGAGGATGGCATTGTAAGCTGACTCAAAATCGACCACCTCAAAGGTGATCATCTCGGTCCGGAAGTTACTCGGACCTCCGAACGTCACAGGCAGGACGATCTGGCCAAGCAGCTTGGTCGAGGTGCCGGTACTATCCCGTAAAAGGGGACTACTGTGCTCTTGATTTTGGACCGAGGGGTCTGCATCTCATCCAAGACCCTAGCGGATATGAGATCTAAGGAACTCCCACAGTCGATGAGTACTTGGCCCACCACAGTGTTGCTGATGGTGGGGCTCACGACCATCAGGAGCCTCTGAGGCTTGGTCATCCCAAGAGGACAATCATCCTTGGAGAAAGTGAGTGGCAGCTTGGACCACCTGAGCTGCTGCACGGGGGGTTTGCCCTGAGTGACATGATGCACCTCTCGTGCTGCCTCCTTCAACTTATGATGAGACTTGTAAGCAGAGGAGCCCTCGAATATTACCGTGATGTGGTTCTGAGGCTCCTGATACTCCATGTCCTCATCATCGTCAGCGGGCTGCTTGCCCTTGCTGTTCTCACCCTGCTCCGGGAGCATGGGCATAGGACCCTTGCCGTTGTAGAACTATTCCAGACGGATGGTCCAGGTCCTGCAGTTGCGATGGTCGTGCCCGTATGCTTGATAGAGCGGGCAGAAATGTTTGCTCGGCTGAGCACCTTGATTGCCGCAATTCTGGTCGCCCCGACCTTGGTCGTTGCGATGCTGAGGTGGTCAGCCCCTACCTCTTGCATCGAAACCTTCACGCGTCTGCTGGCGCTGCTCGACAACCGCGACCACGTTTGGTGCAGAGGGCTTCTTCTTTTTCTTGATCTTCTTCTCCACTAAGCTTGCGCTCTTCCTGCTCGTGGAGCCTTCCAAACTGGGCTGAAGCGGGAGCTTGCCCTCATCCAGCATTTTCTTCCACTGGACTGCCTTGTCGGCATTGGCATATCGATCGGCCATGCGGAACAACTTGTTAGCCTTTAGGTCTGGATAAATCTCCAGATCCTGTGTAAAACGAACATCTCGGACCCCGAACATAAAATCTCGGACAACTGCTTCGTCCGAAACATTCGGAATCGAGTTTCGCACTTGGATTAACCGTTGGATGAACTGTCGCAGAGACTCGCCCTCCGTCCCGATCAAGCGTTCGAGGTCACGCTCTCTACCAGGATGGAGGTAGCAGCTCTGAAAGTTTGCCCTGAGGGCGTTGCTCAGTTGTCCCCAAGACCGAATTGACCCTTCCTTTTGGTTGAAAAGCCAAGTTCGGGCTGCTCCATCCAACACTGTAGGTAGGAAGTTTGCCATGACTCCCTCGTTACCACCCGCAGCTAAGATGGATGTGGTGTAGATGGATGTGGTGTAGATGGAGTGGAACTCGTCCGGGTTCTGTGTCCCGTTGAACCTTTCAATGTGATCGGGCTTAAACTTGCTCGGCCATGCTACGTGTCGGAGAGGTGCCGCAAAGGCTCGACACCTAAAAACGGGGGTGTCATGGCAGTTTCTCCGATCGCGATGATCGTAGTGATCATCACTTCTCTGACCCCCAACTTGTGGACCAAGCCGAGGGAAAACTTCTCAAGGTCAACGCAAGGGGGAGCGACCTGAAGAGGAATACTTGGTGTGGCCTTGGCTGTGCCAAGCATTTCTTTGATCCCGCGAGCTTGCTCGGGAATCGCTTTGAGTGTCCTCACAGTACCAATCGTGCCCCTTCTGGTCCTCTCGAGCATGGCTCTGAGAATCGCCGCGATGGTAGCGAGCAGGAATGTGACGGCGATGCTCCCGGGAAACGCTCCGGGTCCCCCTATCGCGGGATGCCTCCGTCGCTTTTATATCAGCAATAATCTTCTCAAGATCGTCTGCCACGACTGCTCCCATAGCCTCTAGATTCACTTGCTTGGGAAAATCCTTGAGATTACGCACGACCGTGGCCAAAGCTTGCAGCCGCTCCCCGCTCGGGAGAACGAGAGGAGATGAGTTGGGCCAGCAATCGCGCACGTGCTTTGGCATACCACACTCACGGGAACTCTCACGAGCATTAGTTCCAGCCCTCATGCTAGGATTTTCGTGAACTTGGCGACGTACACTTGCCAAGGTCCTATTCAAGGACGGTTCCAGATGGTTTGTAGCTGCTTCGTACCGTTGTCTGTTGATGATGGGCATCTCCCGAGGGTTCAGCCTTGGGGTTTTCCTCTTCTCCTGCCATGTTGACATTACGAGAATGCGAAGACCGTGAGGGTGACATCATGGTGTCCCCATGCGATGCAGTCTCCTGATCGGGCTCGAGGTGATCCGGGATGTACAGACCATCATATAGTCCATCATATTCATCATCATCTGTGAGAATATCACGCTGAGAGCGAAAGAACTGCTCTCGTGCAGCAGCTACCATGGAAAAACTCCTGGGCTCAGTATGCTCTTCGGGATCAGTGATGCCTACAACACCTCCGTCGGTGTAGTGCAGGTCTTCATCTTCGGTATCACTGAACGTGTAGAGGTCCCGAGAATCCTGAGAGTTAGGCATCTCCAGGGATTCTTCACGAAAGGAACTGTCGATCCCCACGGACGGTGCTAGTTGTCGATGGTTGGGGAACAGGCCCCTGCCGAGCTTATTTGTTGATTGAGGGGTTTGTGCGTGCTAGCTACTGATCATGGGACTAGCACAGTATGCGCATTAGAACCTTACTTCTATGTTACACTGTAGCATAAAGGTGAAGGTCTCACAGTTTGGTATCAGAGCCATGTTGACTGTAGGAAAACCTTACATAGAATGGCCGTTAGACGAAACTTAAAATTTTGAAATAGACAATTCTATATTTAGGAATGCAAAGTTGCTATATCTATTACTAACCTTCTCTTGCTTCATATTATCTATAATTAAATCTTTCCTTGTCAATAATTACCCATTATGTCTTACATTTGGTCTGGAATGATAATTCCTTATTAAATGTGCAGATGGAAGGTCATACTCCTTGTTACATATCTGCCCACCGAGAGAGTTACGACATGATGGGAGTTCTTGCCCAAATGCTGGAAATTGCCCACTTTAATAATAATCCAAGATATATAGTGTTCCAAGTTCCAACTAGCCCGGTGTCGGTGGAATATAATGCTAGTGTGGAAATTCCCGCAAGAACCATATATGATGAAGAAGATCGATCTTTTGACGGATCTGGCACCTCCATCCAAGACGCGATGAATGAGGCTGCATACATAGCTGTGGTTCGTCTACGTTATACCTTGCCGAAACTCGCAACAACTTATCAAAGACTTCCTTCACGTACACCGGGTGGAGAGAACATTTATACAGATCTCACCATTATTCAGAATGGAGCCCTTCGCAATTTGGTGGGATTTGTTAATGCTTCCGATCAACACCATCGCAATTTGGTGGGCTCTGTTTTAGGTGTTGTGGTCTTTTGATCATTTGAGTTTGATCTTGTGCTGTTGAATTTTGAGATATAAACTTGAACATCAGTTTCTTTAAAGGAACATGTCCTCTTGATCTAAAAAAACAAAAAGCAAAAGGCCACATACGCACAAGCTTCTTAGGAATTATAATATTCTCCTGCCCATCCTCTACGCAGAAGCAGTACTACTACTCATCATGCACGAGACATGAGAGAAAGACCAAAGAAAAGAAGTAGCTCGCACGGCAGGAAAATAAAGAAAGAAAGAAGCGAAAGCTGGAGCACGGCGTGCGGCGGCCACCACCACCACCATCATCATCAAGGCTGGCCGGCCTATCGATCGTATATACACATTCTTTTACGTCTCCTTTTAGATATTAGAGAAAGGTCCTAGATACATGGCAATTCTTTTGGATTTCGTCGATCAAATTGATCACCAGTTTGGCTCCTTTTGGAAGGCCAAAAAGACGGGCTTGTCTAGCACACATCGTTTAGCACGATGCCGGCCGGCCTGCGCTGTCGACGAGCCTAGCTTGCTCGCTTAGCCTCTCGATCGGCTCCTAAAAGATATTGACCTGACAGATATGTTTGGTGTTCCTCCTTTGTGCTGTGCTGCCCACATCTGCATGCATTTCAGGCTGCTGCTGCAGCTGTTGCTGGTGCTAGCTGCTCCCTATCTTTCTCTTTACCTAATATCATATGCTTGTGCAGTGCAGTGATGGGGTCATGGAAATGCAGCGTTCGGGTAGGCTGTAAGTACTGACTGAGAAGTTGGTGTTTACTGTGTGTGTGTGTTGAGCTTGAGATTGAGTATTTGACTGTTGCGTTGTATAGCCGGCAATGGGATGCACCTTGATGGTTTGGTTGTCCATTGATCGATCATGTTGGTTTGTTTCAGACTTTCAGTTCAATGAACTGGAGGAGGAATGGCGTGTCATGAAAAGCTTTGAGGGGATAACTTCTTTGAGAATAATCTGACCTCGGCCATTTGGCACTTTCTTGCAGAAAATAACTTCAAAATGCACTCTCTCTCTCTCTCTCTCTCTCTCTCTCTCTCTCTCTTATCCATGGGTCACATAGGTTTTTGTTTAACGATCCCAACTTGTCCTGTCAGTGACAACATTGAGGAACCGTTATTGCAGCAATCGTTGGTCATGACTTCATCACTGGCAAATGACAATATGTAAGCTACGGCTGCACAAACAATTCGAGACTTGAATACTACCATCAATAAGCAAATTCATATCCATCATATCTACTATACCCAGATGAGAACTTATAGACTCCGAGTCCATCATGAGCTAGGCTGTGCAGTTGGTAATAACACAACAATATTAAGGCTAAGTAACTTCGAAAGGTCCAATATCAAAACCGGCAAATCCCCGAATAACCACACCTAAATTATTCTGTGGGACTTGACCTTGTGATCTTTACCATATCGATTGGATTAGCTGGCCACTGGTTTGGTCTGTGTAACGAGGTGCAAACGTAGGCCAGACTAACGAAAAAAAAAAAAACTCATTACAGGATCTGCTGGTTGCACAAAGTTGCAAAGCGTACAACTTACAAAAACAAAAGCAGTGGCAAATTGTACTCGTAATTGAACTGTATCTGTTTCCATACTATCAGATAGACCTAGGAGTTGACCTGGGCCGGGCACAGCACGGGAGTTGGGCTACGGCGTGTCGTGCCGTGCTAGCCTATGCATTATATCTGTCGTGCTACCTCGTGCCTTATCCTGTTGGATGTGTGGAGTCGCGAACGCTGTCACCTTTGGTCCGTCGCCGTGGATGGCACAAGGGCGAGGAGTGAGCGTTGACCGCCGGTGAGGATCTGGTACACATAATTATTTAGGGAAAAAAACTAAATTTTATTTATTCATTGTGTGCAAATAAAAAATTAATGCCTCGTTAAAAACCTTACACCCCAGAGTGGGTTTTCCTTGTAAGGAAAATAGTACAATAACAACATGCATATATACTAACTACCTTCTAATGTTCAAACCGCTCGTGCGTTCTAGGTCAGCGAACAGGAAGTGGGGGTGGAGGAGGGCGAAGGGAGAGAGAGAGAGAGAGAGAGAGAGAGAGAGAGGAGACAACACAAACCTGGGAGGACGGTGAGTGTGTCATATGGATTATGGGAGGAGATGAAGAGGAGAGGTACACTACTACAGAAAGGTTTATATTAGACCTCTCATCACTGACGGTTTTGCAAAACCGTCTATGATAATTGATCATCACAAACGGCTTTAGCAAAAAAACCATCAAAGATGTGAACCATCAACATCACTGATGGTTTTTGGCTAAAACCATCAGCAATGTGATGATGGTTTTAGCCAAAAACCATCAGTGATGGCTACCAAACACATCACTGACGGTTTTTGGCTAAAATCGTCAGTGATGAGGGTTCACTTCACTGACAGTTTTAAGGTAAAATTTTTCCCGTTATCATTATCTGGAGTGGCTTTTACCTGGTTCACGACTTTGCCTCCAAATTCGGTCAATACGTGGGCCGATTTGGAAAACCGGTTCCACAAGTACTTTTTTTTGCGTGAGCCTGGAATTAAGGATCTCTGATTTGAGTTCTGTCCGACAAAATTTCTAGGAATCGATAACAGATTATATCAAGAAGTTTTGGGAGATTAGAAATCAGTGTTTGTGTTACTTTTCCCGATAATCAATTGGCCTATTTAACCTTTCAAGGACTAATTCCTCCCCTAAAAGAGAAGTTTGGTGCCCAAGAATTCACCGATTTAAGTCACCTGTTACACGGAGTATTGGCTCAAGAGAGCCGTTTCTTTAAAATAAAGGCTTCGAAGATAGATTTAAAAATAACAAGCAAAAAGAGAAGCCTAAAGTCAACCTCGTCGACTATGATTCTGGTAGTTTATCCGGTGAGGAAGAAGCTGAAGTAAATATAGCTGAATGGGTCAAGAGAATAAGAAATCTTTGATCTATTTATGGCTTAAGCCAACTAAAACTAAGTCAAAAGTTAAATATTCTTTTGTTGTGATGAAGGGTGATCATATTTTTTATTTGCTGCTATAAGAAAATATTATATTATTACCTGAAGGTCACACATTATCGTCAGCTGAAAAAATTAAGAAACGAAAGTATTGCAAGTGGCATCATCCTTTTTCACACAACACTAGCGGTTGTAATATTTTTCGTTAGCAGATACAAGCGGCTATAGAAGATGGTCGGTCAAAGTCCGCTGAGGAGCCGATAATGCAGCTAGATACCAATCCTTTTCTAGTCAATATGGTCAGCTACTCGAAAAAAAGGGAAAGAATTGATTCGGATCACCGATTCTTACCAATATGTTCATTATCAACGTTGGCTAAAACAACCCGACAAGTCGACGTAAAGACCACCATGAGAGGCAGTGAGTCTGTTAAAATCATTGTCAGGTCTATTCAGATTGAGACTGATCGTGGAGGTAAAAATTCAAGGACAATAAAGCCAAAAGGAGAACTTCAAGTCAATAAGTGGTACAAGGCTGATACAAAAGCATAAACCTACGTTCTCCCAATTGTTGGCTAAATATGAAGGTAGGAGTCAAAGACTACAACGGAGTCCCCTTTGTCAGCAAATGAATGCACATCAGCCAAGTGCTGTTGAGAGGGCTCATGAGCGATGTCTCTTTTGGCAATTTTACTGGGAAAAAGGGTTAGCTTTGCCCTAGCCGTACATTTATGCGATGCAACATTGCCCAGAGCAAAGCAAGGAGCATCGGCGACCTGCCAAGGAAAGGTTATCCTAGTTAACCCAAGACCAACAGAGTGATGACCAAAAGAGGCCAGTCCGTGAAAGGATTTTTAAGTTGATTTAGGAGTAGTAGTGATCCGATCAAGGTCGCAACGAAATCGACCAAGCTGAACCTGGCTGGTAAAATAGAAAAGTTGATAGAACCCAAGCCACGCTGGTGTCCTTCAAATTTAAGCAAGTCACAAAGGAGACGGCTTCAGCGCTTAAGAACTCAAGAATTAAGAGAAGCCAAGAAATAGAGGCATAAGGATGAGATCTTTAATGTACTTCATCCAATGAAATCGACTAGAAAAGAGTGGAGAAGAAAAGAAGTCATCGAAGAAGAGTTTGACTTGGCAGACGACTTGGATTCCCCCGTGATATGAAACGACTCACCACCGATGGACATTAACATGGTGTTCACTTTACCATCAGAATTCAAGGTATGTACTGCATCAACCCATGAGTCATTTGCATGACTTTGTTTTGAGTCACAGGATGTGGTATTTAAAAAACCGCAAGATGATCATCAGCATCTCAGGCCATTATACCTTAAAGGGCACATAAATGGTAAGCCGATTTCAAGAATGTTGGTCGATGGTGGAGCCACTATCAACTTGATGCACTACTCCACCTGCAAGAGATTGGGTAAGACTGATGAGGATCTCATTAAGACCAATATGGTCCTGAATGACTTTACAAGAGATCCGACTGAGGCCAAGGGTGTCATGGTGACCGAACTCACAACCGGTAGCAAAACACTACCGACAGTTTTTTTTGTGGTCGATGCCAAAGAAAACTATAGTGTATTGCTTGGGAGGGATTGGATACATGCCAATTGTTGCATCCCATCGACTATCCACCAAAAATTAATACAATGCTAGGGACAAAGTCGAAGTAATTGAGGTCGACACATCAGCTCACATAGCTATGGCTAGTTTGGAGGCTAATTGGAAGCATGATGGAGCTAAGTGCATATTGGGCAAGGCACTTGAAGAGTGTGACTTCATATGCATTAATCGGACAGGGATGATCCCGATTAATGTAAGGCCGAGCACTTTTGATCTGATGAATGAGATATTGCACCGATGGAGTCTAAATCAGCAATGAAAACCTTGCAAGACAAAACGCAAAGCTATCAGTAGGCAACATATAGCTATAAAGCCATCGAAGATTTTGAAGACATTAAAAGATTTGGACAAGATTTTACATCTTCAGATCGACTAGAAGTCGATATAGGTAATGGTGGTAGGAAGAGACCAATTTTTATTAGTTCGAAGTTAACAGCGGAATACAAGGAAAAGTTGGTCACATTATAAAAGGATTATAAGGATATTTTTGCTTGGGAGTATCATGAAATGTTTGGTTTTAGCTAAAAAATTAGTTGAACATCGGTTACCTATAAGAGCTGGGTATAGGCTTTTTAAGCGGTCCCCTGGATAATATAATCTGGCCATGTATGATAAAATAAAGGAGGAGATTGAACGGTTACTAGAAATAAAGTTTATCTAGCCTTGTCGATATGCTAAGTGGGTTTCTAACATCGTTCTTGTTGTCAAGAAAAATGGCAAGATTAGGGTATGCATCAATTTTAGGGATTTAAACAAAGCCACGCCTAAGGATGAATACCTGATGCTCATAGCCGATATGCTTATTGATGTTGCCTCTAGTAGCAAGATCACAAGTTTTCTTGATGGTAATGATGGGCATAATCAAATATTCATGGCTAAGCCCGATGTTCACAAGACAGCATTTCGATGCCCTGGATCAATAGGATTATTTGAGTGGGTTGTGATGATGTTCGGCCTAAAGACTGCTGGTGCCACATACCAAACAGCTTGAATTTAATTTTTTATGAGTTGATTAGCCATATTATAGAAATTTACATCGATGATGTCATTGTAAAATCCAAGAGAGGCTATCAACACTTGGCCAATTTTGAAAAAGTGTTTAAGAAAACTAGAGCACATAATTTGAAGATGAATCCAAACAAATATGCTTTTGGGGTATCGGCTGGGCAGTTCGTAGGGTTTATGTTGCATGAAAGGGGAATTGAGGTCAACCAGGAACATGTCAAGGCTATAGTCGACATGCAACTGCCTAGGTGCAAGAAGGATCTTCAAAAGTTGATCGGCAAAATAAATTATTTAAGACGGTTTATTTCTAACTTGTTTGATCGAATTGATGCATTTACACCATTATTAAGGATGAAAGAGCACCAAAAATTTGTATGTAGAGCCGATCAACAAAAGGTGTTTGAAGATATCAAAGATTATTCGTCCAGACCACCTATCTTAGTCGCGCCTTGAAAGGGTATCCCTTCAAGCTTTATATATCAGCTGGGGAAGCAACGATTGGGGTTGTGTTGATGCAAGAAATTGATGGGAGGGAACAAGTTATTTTCTACTTAAGCCAATGCTTAATTGATGCAGAGGCTAGATACCCTCCTATTGAGAAACTTTGATACCCTCCTATTGAGAAACTTTGCTTGTCTTAATATTTTGCTTGCTTCAAGTTAAAGCATTATATATTAGCATTGACATGTAAAGTTATTTGCCAAGAAAATATTATAAAATACATGCTGTCAGTGCCAATTCTGAGAGGTCAACTTGGGAAGTGGGCTTACAGGCTTACTAAGGTCGACCTAATGTATGAATCGGCTAAAGCAGTCAAGGGACAAGTAGTAGCTAATTTCATAATGAAACATAAAGCCAATTCCAATGAGAATATAGTGGCCACAACTTCCTGGCTCTTATATTTTGATGGGTCGATATGCAGAGAATGTGATGGCATCAGTGTAGTGCTAATATCCCCAAAGGGATTTAGTTTTGAGTTTGCTTTCAGACTCAATTGCAAGTGCTCAAATAATCAAGCCAAGTATGAAGCATTACTCAAATGTTTGTAGCTACTCGATGGTGTTGACTCTGTGGAGGCTTATGGTGATTCCCTGCTAGTAGTTCAGTAGATAAAAGGGGAATACAACTGCTATGATGAGATTTTGGTCAAATATTTAGAACAGTGCCAAAGTATAATCGGCTTATTTAGCTTTTTTTTCAATTTGTCATATTCCTCATGAATGAAATGACAGAGCCAATTCACTGGCACAACAAGCCTCAAGATAAAAAGCATTGAGCTGAATAGAAGATTGTGAGCCGCTTGAAAAGATGGTGATGTGCGCTGATACTGTCGACTAGCGGAAGAATATAGCCGATTATTTGTCTAATCCCTCAAGACTAATAGATAAAAAGGTCAAAAGACAAGCCTTGAAGTATGTTGTGCTTGATAATACACTTTATTATCTGACTTTATAGGGGTTGTTGTTAAGATATCTTAGGACAGAGGAATCAAAGTCGGCAATGGGAGATCACAAGGGCATCTGTGTCACTCATCAATCAGCTTATAAAATGAAATGGCTGCTAAGGCGCACTGGTTATTTTTGGCCGGCAATGTTGGAGGATTGCTTCAAATACTATAAAGGATGCAAAACTTGTCAAAATTTTGGTAATATGCAATTAGTTCCAGCATTAGTCTTGCATCCGATCATTATGCCTTGGCCATTTAGAGGGTACGGGATTAACATAATCGGTCAGATATACCCATAATAGTCTAGAAGCCATAAAAATATATTGGCTGTGACTGATTGTTTTTCTAAATGGATTGAGGCTATACCTTTGAAAAAGGTGACTAGTGTGAAGGCCATCGGATTTGTTATTGAACACATTATTTATCGGTTTGGAATTTCTCATACAATTACACCGATTAGGGCACTGTGTTTATGTCCGATGAATTTTAGAGCTTTGCGAGAGGCTATGGGATTCGATTACTTAATTCATTGCCATATTACGCGTAAGCTAATGGTTAGACTGAATAGTCAAATAAAACATTGATTAAATTAATCAAGAGGAAAATCGATGACAAGCCTAGGAATTGTCATATAACATTATCGGATTCACCATGGGCTTATCGGATTGCTTACCACGAAGCAACTAAATTATCACCTTATCAGCTTGTGTATAGGCAAGAGGCAATATTATTGCCGACAAAGATAAGCATCATTTCACTAAGGGTTGCTAAGCATAATAGTTTATCGGCTTAGGATTGTCATGATGTGATGATCAATAATTTAGAAGACTTGGTGAAATAAATTTGCAAACATTGGAGCGAAGTCAAAAGAATAAAGCTAAGGTTGCAAGAGCTTACAATAAGAAGGTTGTGCCTAAATCATTTGATGAAAATGGATTAGTGTGGGAAACTATCCTACCTGTCGGCTCAAGGAATAGCAAATATGAAAAATGGTAATTTTTACTAAGGCTATTAACAGGAAATACCTAAATAAATATTACCCAAGTGTTCGGGTTGGGTCTTAAATTGGCTTAAGTTCTAATTGACATGTTGCTGTCAAAGGAGTTCTGGTTAGCCGATTACAAATTAAAAGCCGAATTAACTCGTTGTGGTTAGTTTTGGCTACAAAAGCTTACACAGAAAATGGCCTATGTGATTCATCATCCATAGAGTAAAAATATAAATAAGACATAGACAAGCAATAAAGCATTAATCGGTTAAACAGCCGACTAGATAATATTACAGTTCCCAGCATTGTTTTCAAAGCAAAATATTGTTTCAATAGCTGACAGAGCATATTAAGTCTTAGAATTGTTTAAAGATTAGCACCCAGGCCCATCAAGGCTGCCACAATTGTGGCAATCGTCTGCTCCACACTGTCCACGATCTCTTTATCTTCCTTTTGAGTACCTAGGATGGGAGAAACTTTGGTCAATTGGGCCTTGACCACTGTAACAGATTGGGCAATTATCGATTCATGAGTTTTGGAAACTGAGGAGGAATCTTCTAGAAGCTTGGAGGATTTAGCTATTTGGGTATTCACTGAAGCAAGACTCTCCTCCAGTGACTTCTTAGCCGATTCAAGATCCGATAGGTTTAGCTTCATGACCTTAACCCCCTTGACGGTTTCATCATATTTTTCCTTATAGGCTTTAGCATAAACTATGAGCTTGTCAAGTAGTTTTTTGTCTTCAAATTGGGTCAATCGGAGTTCCATCCTCTCCTTGGCAGCTTTGACTGCTTCTTTCTTATCGTCAAGGAAGCACACGTTTAGCAGAGCATTGCAAGTATCCTCTGGGAGGTCTGCTTTGATTTGATCCATTATGTCCCTGACTGGTTATGTGTCCTCAACTAAGGCGGCCGACGAAGTATGGAGGAGCTCAAAATGGCACCTTAGATGTTGCTTGATCCCTAGAGCCGATAGAACCCGGGCCACTGCTCATTTGGCTTCCTTAATGATCTTATCAATGTTGGTTGGGGTTCGATCCTCATCCTCGTCTTCAAGGTCAGACATATCAAAGCTTAACATGTTCGACACATAGGAGGCTAGCTTAACAACTTGAGTAGTAGCAGAAGTGTTGCCAAGTGGTGGGAGCTTGTTCGTGGCATCGGCTGTGAAGGTAGAGATGTAAAATCCGATTCCTAGAGTATGTCAGTTGCGACATTGGGGGGGTAAAAGGCGGTGGTGAAGGTATGCACTGCAAACAATGAAAGAATTTGGTAAGCCGATTAATCTGTTTGGTTGCCTCTTAAGTGGTTGGAGTGTTGTTACTTCATCAATAGCTGAAGTCAAGAGGGAGCTTTCAGTTGATTACTCTTTGGTCGATTGACCTTGGAGGCCACCCCTTTGGACTGTTCTTTTATAAGGATAGCCACGCTTCTTTTTAGCATTAGATACTAGCTTGACATAGTTAGAAAGTGAAAGAGTAAGCCAAAATGAAGAAAAATAAAATGTTGGTTAAAACTTACTTGGCTATTTCTGTTTCCCTATGTTGGATAGAGATTGAGATTGGATCCCTAGAGTACCTGATGAGTACCTGACAAGGCAACCCTAGATGGTAGGTGTGGCTTTTTACTTGCTTGACGAACGACTGAAGAGCTCCCTATGGGCCTCTTCCCGAATGCCTTAGTCCGAAAGTAAAAGGGGAACCCGATTAGCTCGGTTCACAAGCATTGGATGATTAAAGTAAATGAGAAAAGATCTACTTTAGCTGATACCTCGCTCATCATATCGACTAAACTCATGTGAGTATAACCATGAGAACTAGCGTTGCTCCTAGAACTTGAAGTGCTATCATTGGATTTAGTTGACTTTATTGAGTCTTCGAGAAGACCCGTACAGAAATAGAATATGACGACAAATATGGTGCACTCTTCTGGGAACAACACTGCCACAATATCTGACAAACACTCACCAAATTCGATTGATTGGCGATTATGCAGCGAGAAGTGAGGTAAGGCCTAGAGATAAAGAACATCAGCTATACTCAGCACTATGTTGGCAGTAGAGGCTTTCCGAACCCACTCTCTGGGATTTAGCCGATTAATAATACTAAAGCTTGGAATGACCTAGCCAAAACCCAATTGTCGGGCATACATTGTGTCGAGATCCAAATGTGCAAATCCTAACACTCTGTGTATTTAGCACTAGTTCAAGATCACGCTAGTGCACACAATCTTAACATAGATAAAATATCACAATCATGCATAGCAGAATAATAAATAAAGACTTCATCTATTAGTATAACATGTTTGGTCAACCTTACAGTCAACTTACAATATTATGCCACGCAGAGCAAAGACTTAAAAATAAGAAAACTACAGCGGAAAAGAAAGACTCGTGGTAACCCATCCATATGCCACAGGCAACTGGCTGGGCTCGCACCCTAATTGTTCAGCTCCTCCAGAAACTCCTCAAGAGCTGGTGTAGATTCCTCCTCAACTGGTGTTTGAATTGTTGCAAGGGGGTTAGTACATAAAGCACTCATCAAGTCATGCACAGAATGCAAGTTTGTTAATTACATGCATGGCTTATTCCAAGTGAATGGCTAAAGTGGTTATTTTGCACAAATCTATGTTCCAAATGATTAATATGTATAGATTGAAATGATTGTAAACCAAATACCATTACTAAGTAACTTTCTCATTTATTTCCCGAGCATTGTCTAATACCGCAGACACGGCTATTCGAATAGATTTGATACACACTCTACAGAGGTTATACACTTTACCCACAAGACATGATCGTCTCTAGTTGCCATACAATTGACACACTTCCTTTGGTGTGTCGGCAGAAAGATCATGACAAAGTATTTTAGAAACCTCTATCCTAACATATAAACCTCTCTAGTGTTGTCTTCACTATCCCTTCCCTCACACAGAGCAGAAGTATAGGACCGACAAATTGTTGGATCGACATCAAGCCAAAGCACAGACATCCTCCCCATAACCACACCCTTGTGTGACTATCACCTTGAGATATCATGCACCAAGACATCGGTAACTGAATTAACTAGGTCTGTCTCATTCCAGACATGTGGTTGTATATTTGGCCCAGTTCAAATGCTTGAAAGGTTAAATACTTAATTGACCAAAGCAAGACTTCCAAACACTCAACATTTGACATACATCCCTCACATCACTCATCAACCCATTGCCATATAGGCCCACCATGATATACAGTCTCTTGCCACTTGTCTCAATCTAAATCATTTCCCACCCCAATTGATTATCGTGCAACACATGCCAACAATAATTCAATATCCATATAGAACCACACAGGTCTCTACATATCAACATCATCTTGTGGTAACACATGGCACACCATTTAGAAACACATTCCATATACCATAAATCAATATTAAATTTTATTTCCAAAATGGTATCAATAACACATTACATGTCTAAGCATACTAGACACGATCTAGCAACCAATGTTGGCAATTCAATAGCAACCAACTAAAAAACAACAATCTTAGGGTTACAAATGGACATGGCATACAATTAATAATGACACGATGGACATAAATCAAATGGGTTGATTAACTACTCCCAAATTGATTGAAATCATTTTTAATTGAATTAGCATGCAATAATTTGAAAGAACATAATTTTGAAACATGGGATCAACATGGTAAAAGCACAACTTGCCTTGGAAAAGCTCTTGCTCCTACTCTGGACCTTGATCTTGGACTAGCACTTCTCCCTCGAAACCCTCGGGCACCACAATGTCTACATGTAACGAATAAATAAATACCAAAAACTGAGAGAAAATCAACTCAAAAAATTTAAATAAAATACATCATTAAATAGAGCATAATTTTATAAATTTTTAGGCTCTGCAATCACCTCAATCGGAGTTCGTGTGAGCAAGAACGAACTATTTGAAGTTTGAAATTACAAATAAAAGAATAACCGAATTAATCAAATTATTTTTATACTAAAAATATGAATAATGACATCATGCTGATGTAAGCAACAAAAATAGGTTTTTAGCTGAATATTTTTCTACAAAAAAATCGATTTATGATGTCACGCTGACGTCACAGTGACACGTGGACCAATCCTATGCTGACATGTGTCTCGGCTGATTTTAATTTCATAAATGAATTAATTTTCTACTGGAAAAGGGAATTACAATGTCACTGCTGACATCATCAACTAATAAAATAAAAATATTTCTTTTTCTGGAAAATTCGTGTGCCACTGACATGTGGGCCCACTGCTGACGTCATGAGTGATGTCACACAGCAGACTTGGCTAGGATGACTTCAATTCTACGCTGACATGTGGCAAGCTCTAACTGGTCGTGTGTGTGATGTGATCTGATCCGTTCATTCAAAATCAACAGTCCATATTAGATCTAAACGGCAATAACGAACAGGGCATGTGGCATGTCCCGGTGCATGCCACGTGTATGTATCTAGGTGCTGGTACATTCATGATCCAACGGTAGAGATTTAATCAATCTACGGCAATGAGACAGGATTATATGGCAAAATATGGTGCGTACGTGTTAGATCTAATGGTCCAGATCCAATACGAACGGTGCGGTGAGATGTGCTATGTGGACGAACCTGGATCGTCTGATCTTGATCTGGCGACTAAAGGAGTCGCAGTGGTGAACTCCTTGCTGACTTTGAGAACGACAATGGCTCAGCGGAGGTTTGGGGCTACTTCGGTGAGGTGAAGTATTCCCTTGGGTGCAACTCGCTGCGAAGAGCCTAAATCTAGAACCCACACAGCAAATCATGGCTCGACGATGGCAAAGCAAAAGAAAAATCGTGATGGTGCTATCAAACATCAGCGATGAATTAATCACGATTAACAGCGGCTTGGGTGCAGTGATCTAGGGCAACTTGTGCTACTCAACGCGGCGAACCAGGCTAGGTATTTATTGCTCTCGGCTTCCGTGCAGAACTCGAATCCCCAACCAACGCAGCGGAGCAGTCCGAGATGGAGGCAACGGTGATGTGGCCACATCCAGGGCATACGTGTGGCCTCCATCCAACAGTCCACAACACATGATGACACGGACAAATCCTGACTGTAGGATCCAAATCCAACGGTTGGACCGGAAGCGACTAGGGTTAGGTGCATCAGAGGTTTGGGCTATTGACTGATGCTGGCTCAGGTCCAATGGGCTTGGCTCAATACTACTCAAATGATTTTCCAGCTTTTTCCTATTTAAAATAATTCTAGAAATACAAATAAGTAAGAAAAATTAATATAAATTTCAAAAAAATTCTGGAAAATATTTTGAGACATTTTGAACGCAAATAAAATATTTATAATCAAATTTTATATAAACTTTTCAAATATTTAAATAATTCAAAGAAATGGCTTAATTCAATTTAATTACAAATAAATTTTAGAAATTTCTCAAAAATTCAAAAGTCATAATAATTGCAAGAAAAGCAAAAATTGGGATGTTACACACTAAAAGCCGGTAGAATTTATATCATGGGTGAAAACTTCGATTTTTTTTGTGTAAGCCAGCTGAGAGTATACTTGGGGATAAAAGGCCATGAATAGTTAAATCGTTTGCTCGGGCATCGCTAAGTGGATGAAGGATGGGTGTGGATAGTTGTCGGCTTCTCTGTAACTAAAGAAGTCACCCATTGGAAATTCCCTGGTACTCAACTGAAGGAAGAAGGATAAAAACTTTTTCACTCTAATGGGGTTTATCTTGGTGTCTTTAGCGGAGCACAAGATGTACCTTCTCTAAAAGATCGGCTATTTCTGTATTCAAAATCTTGTCCCTCTGGGACATCTTCTCAAGTAAATGTTGTCATTGTTGCAGCATCAATATTAAATGGTCAGCTAAAAATGCAGTACAACCATATCTAGATGAACCATAGAGGATCGCCGACATTGCCAACTGTGTACTGGCATTGCCCTATGAATTGTTGACTCTGAATAATATGCATCATCTGATATACTGCTCCCAAGAACATTTTTTATAGGGCTAGTCGACAACCCTTTACTAGTTGTTCGGCCAAAGACTGATATATTTGAGTTGGACCAAGTGAGGCTCTACAGAAAAAGTATCAGTCTAACCACATGTTCAAGGACGTTATATACTCCTAGGTAAGGTAGTTGATAATAAGCGGAGTTTTAGATATGATATTTTTTTTATAAAAGGGTTGTTTTCGTGTCAGACTGGCTCAAGCACGGCCTAGTCAGTCGTGTCGTGCCGTGTCACTATCATACCGAGTTTCCAAACTTAGTATAATCCATCGTTCGTGTCGTGCCGTGCCGACTCAAACAAAAGATATTTATGTCACACCATACTTTAAACGGTGTTAGACCGAGCGTACCGAATGCCAGTCCAAAATAACATGGCCCATTGCCCGTCTATTGTGACTTGTGAGACCATAAGAAGTCGGCATGGGTTAATGCCGTCGTAGATGGAGCTGCAAAAGCGACAAAATTCACGTACTTTGTACGCTTCCGTAGCAGCATGCATAGCATGCATGGACGCATGCATGTAAATGGATTTTTCCCCATTTCATTTTGCACCCGGTATGGCGTACTCCTGCCGCACACGGCATGTATACCAGTATGTTATCCCTGTACATCCAACAAAAAGAATTTTCAGTCCAATGATCAGTGTGCCCGGCTAGCTTCCATGTCCAGTTTGGATTGCCAGAGGAATCATACGAACCGACAAAATAGGATTGAAAAATGAGGGAAAAAAACCCATTATTCCAGAGTTGCAGTTGTTCTTATCTAAATCCTCTGTTTTCCTCCGATTTGGTACTGACAAATTGACAACTCCATTGTGATTCTCCCTCTTATTAGTCCTGTACTCCACCGGAAGGATTACAGATCCAATTAGTTGCCATTTGCCAAGCAAAGTTCAGACGATGGCTTGTTAAACATCTTGGAATCAAATGCGTCTATCTTCCTCGGAGAAGATCGAACCAGCTTTGCATCCCAATCATGACGGGAATCTCGGAAGTGTATTCATCCGGTAGCCGATGCCCGATGCGATTTGGCTGCCATGCCGGCAGCTCTCTCTCTCTCTCTCTCTCTCTCTCTCTCTCTCTCTCTCTCTTCTTCCTTTTCCTCCTCCCTTTGAATCGATCGAAGGGAGCCAAAGTACGGCGACAACATCATCACGCATTTGTCTCAAAACTCAAAGCAATCACGCATGCCTATATAAAACCGCTGCTGCCCGGTGTCTTTTTCTCTGTTTTGTCCTCTCCCCGTTCTTCGATGTTCAACGACATCATCCATCGCCTTTCCCTACCACCGGCCGTAGACCCGCGGTCATGCGGGCAAAAGACCTGCACGGTTAACATCTCTGGTACACCACCCATGTTTAAATAGGAGATAGCAAAACTTTAGTCCCATCGTCGTTGTATTTTTCCCTAAACGCCGTTGGGTACGCAACAACACAGGTACGTACGCGGACTATGTTCAAATTATCAAATAGGACAAAGCGAGCTTCAATCCCATCTTCGCCTCTGAGAACACCACTGGGTCATTTTTTACTGGGTTATGTTTGGTTGATTATAGTTATATATGAGATGGTTCGTATAAAAAAAATTCTATGTTTTTTTGTTGTTCGAATAGAATCATCTCATTTTAAATGTGGAATATAAATTTAAAGAATATTCTCTTCAGACATCGAACCATCCCATTCACCAAAAACAATATAATGACATGATATAAAACCATCTTATCACATTCAACCTCGTCCCACTAACCAAACATGCATTGAGGCACTTGCGGGAAAAGCCGTCGCACACAAAATTTTGTTGTGGTTTGTATTTTCATATACACTTGTTGGGTCAGATTTGAACGATACATAAGTAGAACACCACTAGATCATTTCTTGGGGTAAATTGTTCCGTATCATCACAAAGATCGATCATTCGTTGTGGTGTTTGCGTGAGGGTGTCCCCTGGATTAGTCGTGCATTAACAGACTGTTGGTTGAGATTTGGATGGTGCAGGAATACGCGGTCACATTACCAGAGAATCGAAGGGGACAACCCGTCCCTCCGATCAGGTTACACATGTATGACTGTATGAGCCTATTTCTTTTTAGTCGTGGCCTGCAAAAATTTAGTTAACCCGTTTTATGTGACGGTGCCCTGTTGATCAGTCAACCCGTTTCTCCCTTTTTTTCCAGTTACCTAAGAGCAGAATTACCGTCTAATCAACAATCGTCCAGATCGGAAATAAGAAACGATGATCTCAGCTGTCCTTGCAAGATGGGACAGGATCACCTCCATTTTCTGCTGCCAATTTCTTCCTTGTGCGTGCCATGGTCCAAGATGTACAAGGGGTGGGCACACTTGCGAGCATGATGTAGTGAGGGCCAGCTCAAAGCTGCGCGCAAGCTTAGCTGCTGCAGCACACACACCCTGACCTGAGAACCTGGCCATGCCTTCGCCTTGCCTTGCACTTGCCCATAACGCGGTTCACACGAGCACGGCAATTGGTTGCTTTGCTGGGCTCCTCTCGTGAGATCGACGTGTCACACCCTGTTCTGCCCCTATTATTACGTGAGGTATCGCTGTTGCTAGCACATTGGCCATTTTCCCTTGTCAGGCCAGTGTGCTGGGCATACGTCATAGCTAGCTGGAATGCTGGACTGGTGGCCAGCCAATACTGTTCCCTTCAGAAAGCGTGTATTGTGTTTCATCAGGGGATAAAAAAAAAGGTGAAATGAGTAAGGTTGTAGATGGTATGATAGCTGAACTGAAATGAGTGAGACTGTAGATCATATGATACCTGATCAATGCTCGCGATGAGGGTAAGTGAGAGATTTTGGACATCCAACCAGAATGCCTTCCTGTTGCAACCAGACAAGATCCTAAAACAGTGAACTAGAAAAGAAAAGAAAAAAAAGAAGTAGTAGAGAAACAAAAAGAACATAACATGTGTCGTTCCTTTACCGTGCTTGAGTTATTGGTGCGGTGATCACCTGCACTGTACTGAAAATTCAGCAGCAGACACATGTTCATCTCATCTAATAACAGGGCTCACTTCCTGCACCTTCAGGGCCCAACCTGGTCAGGCTGGCACTGGGCTGGATCGCGCCCAATTCTGACCGACCCAATTATTTATTTATTTGTTGAGAGGTTTACGACGTATTAGGGCATGTACAATGGTACATGTCAGCTGTCTATAAAGGTATGCCATATCAGATTTTGGATGATTTGGAGGAGTGAGAGGGAAGAGAGAGAAATATGTTGTCTACTATTTAACAGACGGCTTTATAGACAGCTTTATAGTGTGTATACCATTGTACAGACAGTCTATTAGTCATATGAGAGATCATTACAGACAGCTATATAGACAGTCCATTGTATAAGTTATTTTTAGTACTGTCTATAGATGACATGGATGTATATTATAGACAGCTACCGTCTATACCACTATACATGCCCTTAATCCGCTTGAAGGCCTTACTCGATTTGCTTCAGTAATCTTTTTTTTTGCGAGTAATTTGCTTCAGTAATCTTGCATGAACCTCCTCTCTTTGTCCACAATCCTAGCATAATTAATTGGTAACTATCTGTGCAAAAGGAGGTTGTACATATATATATCTGCATAAATGAGTGATGCATGAGTACGTGAATTTGGTCACTACGGAATGATATAGTTTTTGATGAGAAAAATAATTTTAATTCATTGCAGGTTATCTTTATGTGCATCAGCTGGTTACGCTCATGGTCTGTGATGCAATTCTACAAGGCAAAAACTATTATATTTTCTGGATGCAGAATGCTAGACATGGTAACCAAGGACCTCTTCGTCAAGCATGGGTGGAGATTTAGTAACAGCCTTTGCGCGGATTGAGAACTTTTGTTTTATCTTTAAATTGGCTTGTGCCGAGTTTTTTATAGTTTTTATTTACTCCTTTTTGTAGTTAACTGTTTGGTTACGACTCTGTAATAAGTTTTGACTGTGTGCATCCCATGATGCAGAGGCCGGGAGAACAAATCTTCCATTATCTAAAAAAAAAATGAGTCTGTGAACACCTTAAGGCTTAAGCTGAGTTGTAACTCTGGGCAATAACGCTATCGCTACGCAGACCAGATACAATACCACCATGATGACTGGAACTGGAATTCTGAAACCAAGAGCTAGCATACAAGGCTATTTCCATTAGCACCCAGGTGGAGTAGTAGTACTGCAGAAGCCACAAACGCACTGCTCCGAGAGTACGTCTCCCAGGGCCGGCATGTCTTGCAAACGAGCAACACTGTAGTTGTTCCTGCATGGCCATGATGCCAATGGTGCAGGCGGGTATTGGGTTCCAAGGCTCCCATCGAGTCAGGGCTCAGGAGCCAGGTCTCCTCAATTGAACTGAAGCAACAGGCCGGCAAGGCATCGCATCCTCGATCAAGCATCGTCGATATCCCCTATACATATTCCTCGCAAAGATAAATGTTCTCCGTAGTCACACACCCCAAGATAAACAGGAACAATCGCTACTTTTACACTGATCTCACTTCACTCTCATCTTTCCATCACTTTGTAGCTCAGCTACCTAGACTAGATGATCCTGCTCCGGATTGGTACTAACACACCTATCAGATCCTTCTCGTTTCTACCATGTTTGGCTGCCATTGCATCTGCTCATATTCTTTTTAATCACACATCTCATCGAACACGCCTTTCGTAGACTGCCGTTGACGCCCATGGCACAACAGTGTTCCCCTGATTGGGGGAGCTTATCGTCTCAGACAGGGACGGAGCCAGGCCTCGGACCACTCAGGCCCGGATCCGAGGCCTGGCCTAAGAAAAGTATGCAAATTTCTTAATTTTTTTTATAAATTCACATATTAGCTCAATAACCTTTGGGCCGGTCCGAGGCCTAAACCTAGGCTGGCTCCGCCCCTGGTCTCAGACATCAAAATCCAACAATGTCACACATTCAGACCGATTCCTCCTCAACACTTGCGTACGAAGGCATCAGATGGGATAGGAATGTTTTTTTTTTTATCATCGTGCTAAAAAAAATTGACGCCAACAGGGGCTACTCCACTTTCCACTCACGGTTAGCGAACCTGGGCCTCGAAAGAAATAGCTTGATTATGTATTATATTAGTGTTTACGTTTGGATCATATCACAATTATTGGATTCGTGATCATGTTGATATCTAATGTCTACACCAGCGGATGATCACAAGCTGCCCATTCAAAAATTCCTAGATCGGTACTACCTTTTTTTAAGCTATAGGTTAGTTCTTTTGAGTAGAGTTATAGACCAATTAAAAGCAATCCCAAACAGGTTCCAAATCTCAATGGTTTTTGGTATTTTATAATACTGACCTGTTTTGGAGATGTGAGATGCTAAATTGCTAATGTGAAGCAATCTAGGATCTACTAACATCTCAATGTAAAAA
Source organism: Rhipidocladum racemiflorum (assembly GCA_036346355.1). NCBI lineage: Eukaryota > Viridiplantae > Streptophyta > Magnoliopsida > Poales > Poaceae > Rhipidocladum > Rhipidocladum racemiflorum. The sequence continues at coordinate 8,119,070 of CM070581.1, forward strand.
AAAAAACGCTATAAGTAAAAAAAATGACTTACGGGACTCCGATCCAAAGCAAACCAGCCGGCTATCAGCCTCCGAATAGGATCCATCTGTTAGACAACCTCGCTATCGAATAGTCCGGGGTTGCCTAATAGATCTCAAGTGGAGAATAGACAGGGAGAAAGAGAGACACAATATGAGGAGGAACCAGGCCTGCTTTATTATTCTGTATGCTTCTCTGTACAAAGGGGTAGCCCCTGCCTCCTATATATAGCGGTTCTGCTAGAGATAAGGAAGAGTCCATATAGGATACGGAATCAGTTTCCTAACACTCCCCCTTGGACTCTTCACCGCGAGATGCATATGCCTCATTAAAACTCCATAAAAACCCAGTGGGAAAAATAATTGGAGAAAGAGTACATAGCACACGCTTGCTGTGTTGCACGGATTGCCTCATCAAAAACCTTATGTAAGAAAACTTCAATGAAAAACTTACTTAAGGAAAAGAGTACAATCCACCCAAACTTCAATGTTAATCTTCTAGATTCACGTTGGGTACTCAAACTTCATGTTCGAGATTTATGTAGGAGTATGTGAAAATTCTCCCCCTGAAATCTGCACTTCTCTAAGTCTCATCATCCCGATTCCTCTAATACATCTTTCAAAGGAAGATGCCGGGAGTGACTTAGTGAATAAATCTGCGAGATTTTCACACGACTTAGTATGCAGTATCTTTATCTCGTTCATCTTATGCATTTCATGGGCATAAAAGAACTTGGGGTTGATATGCTTCGTAAGATTGCTTTTCACATATCCCATTTGCACTTGAGCAACACAAGCTGCATTATCTTCATAGATAATAGTGGGGGTTTGTTCCATGTTCAAACCACATGACTTCTGGATGTGGTGAACCATTCTTCGAAGCCATGCACATTCCCGAGATGCTTCATATAAGGCAATTATTTCTGAGTGGTTTGTCGACGTCGAGACAAGAGTCTGCTTAGACGACTTCCAAGAAATTGCCGTTCCTCCGCAAAGGAAAACATACCCGCTTTGTGACTTGCCAAGATGCGGTCCGATAGGTACCAAAGATCGGCGTAGCCAACTAAATTCAATTCATTGTTTCTTTTGTAAAACAAGCCGAGGTCTTTGCTTCCTTGAAGGTAACGGAAGATGTCCTTCACCCCTTTCCAATGCCTTTTGGTGGGTTCTGCACTGTACCGTGCTAGCAAATTCACGGCGAACGCAATGTCCGGCCTAGTGCTATTCGCAAGGTACATGAGCGCTCCAATTGCACTCAAGTATGGGAATTCCGCTCCCAGGACTTCCTCCCCCTCTTCTTTAGGCCTGTACGGGTCTAGGTCTGCTTGGAGTGACCTTCCAACCATTGGGGTCTTTGCGGGGTATGCCTTTTCAAAGCCAAATCTCTCCAACACTTTCTGCGTGTAGGATGCTTGGTGTACCAAGATTCCGCCTTGGACATGTTCAAGCTGCAAGCCTAAACAGAACTTGGTTTTACCCAAGTCTTTCATTTCAAATTCAGATTTCAAGTATGTGCATGCTTCTTTAATTTCTTCATCCGTCCCAATGATGTTCAAGTCATCTACATAGACGGAGATTATACAAAATCCATTCGTGGATCGTTGTATAAATACACATGGACAATCTTCGCTGTTCGTGTAGCCTTTCTTGCAGAGAAAGTCACTCAAACGATTGTACCACATTCTTCCTGACTGTTTTAGCCCATACAGTGATTTCTCCAATTTCACAATCGTATAGGTTTCTCGCTTGCTCTGTCTTGGTTCGGGATAGGGATACCTTCCGGTACTTTCATGTATATCTCCGAATCCAAGTTTCCATACAAATATCTTTGTGACAACATCCATTAGCTTCATTTTCAACTTCAAGTTGATTGCCATTGAGATCAAGTATCTAAAGGTAATTCCACCCATGACCGGAGAATAGGTTTCTTCATAATCAACCCCAGGACGTTGAGTGAAACCTTGAGCGACAAGCCTTGCCTTGTACCTTACAACTTCATTGTTTTCGTTTCTCTTGCGAACAAAAACCCATTTGTGACCTAGGGGGTTTATATGGGGAGGCGTGCGGCACACAGGCCCAAACACCTCTCTTTTGTTCAGAGAGACTAACTCTGCGGTGATTGCCTTCTTCCAATCTTCCCAATCGAGCCTTTTCTTGCACTCTGCGAGAGATGCGGGCTCGGGATCATGATTAATGATCGTGGCAATCTTCTTTGCAAAGTATGCATCGACATTGGTTGTTGCTCTATTCATTGATTCTCCCGTTATTACAAAGTTTATGGCCATTTCATCATGGGGTGCTTCGTGCACTTCTACTTGCTCTTCATTGCTATTTCCCATTCCAGAGCAAGTTCCTTTAGTTTTTCTCCGCCAATGTGTGCGCACACATTATTTTCGCGCTTCTTCCAATGGAAGGTTCAGATCTGGAATTGCCTTTTCCACGTGCTTCTTTCCAAAGGCCAGTCTCAACTGCTCCCCTTCTTGCTTTGGGGCACTTTTGTGATTGGTCGTGGTAAATCCTCTCGCCCGCTTTTCCCAGGCGTCTCCGGTACTTTGGGTTTGAGAAGCCGGATCTCCTGTTCTTTTTCTTTGAGGCCTCTGAACAGGATGAGGATACCTTCGCTTTCTTTGGTATTTCCACCCTCTCTGGTGCATTTCTTGCTGGTACATGCGACTTAACCACGCTCTTGAGATCACAAAAATGATCAGGCGATTCATTTGCTAAATTCTCGCAAATCAATTATCTTACGGACTTCTTGATTTGCTTCATTAGTGCGAGGGTCATGCGCTGGGATCCCAGTGGAATGCCATACTATTTCCGGCATTTTTCATCCAATGGTTGATTCTCTCCCCCTAATGACGGAAATGGTCCTCGCCAAAGATGCAATCGGCGAATCGGTGTGTGCAAGTCTCGATCATGGGTTCCAAATACTGATTATGGATGCACTCTCATAACCAACGTATATCCCGGACTTGCGGAGAGGGCCCATTGCAGTCCATTGTGGGGTGGTATAGGTACATATACCATACAACCAAATTTTCTAAGATGGGAAATCTTCTGATGACCCCTTGCACTAGTTGCATAGGTGAATGGATGTTGTAGGCCGATGGTCTATAATTGATGAAGTCTTCTTTGCGTGCGGAGGCTGCGTGTCCCCAACAAGTGTTGGGCAAGTTACAACTCTGCAAGAGCGATGCGGCAATGAACTTAATCCTTTTTATTAGTGCTTCACTAACCCATTTTGCGTATGGACGTGCGATGCAGAGTGCTCAACGATTATTCCCGTTCTTTGTGCAATAATCATCAAATGCCTTGGAAGTGAATTCACCGCATTGTCCATTCGAATGGACTTCACGCGATGATCGGAAAAGCATTCTTAATTCGATGATCTGCGAGATCAGTTTGCGAATGCATGATTCCTTGTTGACAGCAAACATGTATGCGACCATTTCGAGGAAGCATCAATGAGCACCATAAAGTATCGAACGGCCCTGACAAGGGCTGAATCGACCGCAAATATCCCCTCGAATGCGTTCCAGAATGCAGGGATTTCATGTTGCACTTTCATAACAGAGGGTCTAGTTATTAATTTCCGGTGGCACATGCATGGCACACAAAATCTTCGTGATTCGGAAATTCTTAACATTAATGCCATGACCTTGTGAGTTGTTAACTATATTTCTCATCAATCTAAGACCAGGATGACCTAATCTACAATGCCATAAAGCAAATAATTGAGCTTCTAAAGACAGTCTTCAAAGAAGTATACATCACGTGTGCATTGATTTTCGTGTAGTACAACCAGATTCATATGAGGGACATTTTTCTAGTACCATCTTTCCATATTCGCGTGCTTCACAATGCACAAGTGTTCTTTGCCATTTTCTTCATTGGTTTCTACGTGAAACCCATTGGCGCGGATATCTTTGAAACTTAAGAGAGTGCGAGTTGATTCAGGGTACAAGAGGGCTTCTTCAATTACCAAAGTTGTACCCATTGGCAATATAATTGTGGCTCTTCCTGAGCCTATTATATGCGTATCGCTTCCTGCGATAGTTGTAATCCTTCCAGCGTTCTTCGTGATCGTCTGGAAGTATTTCGACTCTCTTAAGATGGTATTTGTTGTGCCACTATCAACAATGCATATTTCCTCCATTGGGCGCTACACGATTTCTTTTTCACTTTTTCAATCTGCTTTCCGGTAGACTATCGCGTAGGATAGAGTCGCGTAGGACTTTTATTTCGGCAATCCGAGTGGATGCCGGCTTGATGGCGAGTTGATTGCAGATCGGATCGGGCGATCAATCGCCGGTAGTAGACGTTCGTCGTCGTCGATGATCCTTCGCTTCTTGTCTTTTCTCACCTTTCAATTTATTCTCCGTAAGAGCTTAGGTGCGATAACGTGTTAGACAACCTCGCTATCGAATAGTCCGGGGTTGCCTAATAGATCTCAAGTGGAGAATAGACAGGGAGAAAGAGAGACACAATATGAGGAGGAACCAGGCCTGCTTTATTATTCTGTATGCTTCTCTGTACAAAGGGGTAGCCCCTGCCTCCTATATATAGCGGTTCTGCTAGAGATAAGGAAGAGTCCATATAGGATACGGAATCAGTTTCCTAACACCATCCATGCTCAGGACCTTTCTGATCTGTGTTTATATGCTTTTTTAAAAAAAAATTACACAAACATTAAAATATAAATAAATGATAAATGATGATTATTTATCTCTTTACTTGCTTTAAGATCTATGCATCTTGTATTAAGAGAAAAATCATAAAAGCACTGCTCGACCTTTTTTTACGGCTACGAATCACATGCTTATAACTGCAAAGATCACGGGTAAATCCACGATTTCACACAACGAGAGTGTGCACTTATAACTGAATCGCACTCGCGCATAAAAAGTGGATATTTTGGGTGATTTTGGGTGGAACTCTCAGGTCTTCAGCAGGGCGGCCAGCACCCGGGTCAACGTGTCATGCCCGGCCCGATTTAGCATCCCTGCATAAGGTACATAACATAGTGTTAAGCTGGTAGCCCATCTCAACCCAGGTACCCAATAGCCCGGCTCAACTCCTACGCTAGGCAGGCCCAAAGCCCAAAGGATCCAAGCGTCACTCCAGCGACCCCGACCATGGCGTGACTTCGCTCGGGTTTTGCTCAGGTCTACCGCGAGGTAGGGATGGCAAAATTACCCGTGGGTTCGGGTATCCGTGGGTACCCGACCCGATGGGTTCGGGTATGGGTTTGATTTCAGACCCGCGGGTTTCAAATTTCGGGTTCGGGTTTGGGTTCGGGTTCGGGTTCGGGTTCGATTACGCACAGGTACCCATGGTACCGAATTAATTAATATAAATTAAAAATAATGGAAAGTTAATTCAAGATTTTCAAGCATCGTTTGAGATGTAAGATGCAGTAACTTTCATGATTATATACACCATATATTTTTCCTTTAAACATAGAAATTACAAATGAATTGATTGACAATTGATGGTTGAAAATTTAATTGCAAGGTGATTAGGTGAATTTAATTTCGGGTTCGGGTACCCATCGGGTTCGGGTATGGGCGTGGGTATGTACCCGTGAGAGATTTCGGGTTCGGGTTCGGGTATGAATTTCGGGTTTCGGGTTCGGGTCTGCGGGAGGTCTACCCGCCCGATTGCCATCCCTACCGCGAGCAGGACCGCAAACGCGAATCGACAAGCGGAGCACGACCGGATTAACCGTGTAGCGGCACTTGCAGCTGTGCATGTCAGACCTACGCAAGCCTATACCGTATAGGATTTTAGGTAATATAGATGAGAGAAAGATATTATCTATTATTTAACGTACAGTTTTACATACGGTTTTATATTGCGAGCATTAATGTGCATAAAAGACCATTACAATCAGCTATATGGGCAATTCATTGTATGAGCTGTCTTAACTCTGTTTATAGATGATATAGAGGTGTATTATAGATAATCACCGTATATACTATTGTGCATGCCTTAAGAGGAAACAAATCTTCACGATTAGTGCAAAACGTGCCATGGACGCGTTAATCCGATACAGGCCTTCCTCTAAACCAGGAACATCCTCACGTGCGAGTTGATCACTGCTGTTGGTGCCTTTTTCATTGAGTACTGTAACCCCTTGTATCTCTACTGGGTTTCTATTGTAGCTGCAGATTCCTTTTTTTTTTTTTTTTTTTTTTTGCTCAATGTAACTTGTTTGTGAAACTGTTTATGTAACTTTTGCTACACCTCCTTAGAGCATCTCCAAAAGAGAACCCTAAAAATGAGCTTTAAACTTTAATTTAGGACCCCAACTAATTAGATTTAGGGCTCTAAGGAAATATTCACTCCAGCAATTAGACCCTAAAACCCAACGAAGATAGGGCCCAATCACAGAGTTGCTAAATATAGTTATTCTTCTAGAGGCCCTAAAACAATTTGCTAAATTTTAATAATTCAAGGTCATTGCTGGAGTTAGTCTTTTTCCCAAAAGCCATATAATTCAAATTATGATTATATTTAAGACCCTTCTTGAAGATGCTCTTAATACATTTGACAAACTTTCGCCCTAATCAACCTCCACCCTTACTCCTGACAAAAGCAGGAAAGCAACCACTCCTCAGACATCCCACTGCCCTCTAGCTGTTTCCGCACCAACGACGGGCCGAGCAGGAAAGATCTCGCCTAACCAGTGGAAGGCCCAACCTGTCATACACTCACTACAGATACAGGGAGAGAAGATTTGTGAGATTCGATCCTTAATTAATATCTCTGGGACGAGCCATCCAAGCTGCTGCATGGTCCAGGTCTAGCCGTGGAGAATTTATGCTCCCCTAACGCTTGCAATCGACGTAGTCCGTCCGAGCCCTCCGCCTTTCAGGCTGGACGCAACTGCTCGCCAACGGGCAGCACTTTGCCATCCATCTCAGATCTCGATCGATCTGTGTGCTCTGATCCGTGCCTCCGATCGATCCATTCAGTCTGCTCGTAGAGACTGCAAAGGTGGGAGCTAGCTTGCTAGCTTTATTCCCGCCATTAAAGAAAAGCTTAAAGAAAAGCCTTGCTCCGCTAGGTAGCAAATTCGGCTTAATCCTGCGCCACCCCCCAGAGCTCCCGCGTATATATTTGCCGCCTCCCCTGACGCACCTTCCCTACTCCATCGACCGCAGCTGCACTGCACAGCGTTAAGGGAGGTAGTTAGTGAGTGATTGGTTGATTAGCTAGCCAGCTAATCCATGGCAATGGCGTCGCATGCCAACTTGTCCTGCTCGTCTTCTTGGAGAGAGCTCACACACACCAGCTGGTAAGGACTTAGCTTCTTGTACCTTGATAATTTGATTTGGATTGTTTCGTGCGCCAGGAATTAAATGCGCATGTGTCTGATGTACGTACGCATCTGGCCTTGTTGTCTTGCAGGAGGGACGATGACTACAGGAGGATGGTCATGGCGTGCCTGATCGAGGCGGTGTACCTGCTGGAGCTGGAGAGGCAGGAGCGTCGGGAAGCGGCGGAGGTGGCGCAGCGGTGGTGGAAGCCGTTCAGCTACCGGCTGGCGCACGAGCTGGTGGACGAGAGGGATGGCTCCGTGTTCGGGGCGATCTTCGAGTGGGACCACCCCCAGCACGACGGCGACGGCGGGGACAGGCCGAGCGGCGCGCCGAGCGCGGTGATCGCGTTCAGGGGCACGCTGCTGCGCGCGCCGACCATCCGGCGCGACGTGGAGGACGAGCTCCGCCTGCTCGCGAGAAACAGCCTCCGCGGCTCGGCTCGGCTCGCCGGCGCGCTGCAGGCGCTGAGGGCGACCATCGACCGGTTCGGCTCCGAGAACGTCTGCCTCTGCGGGCACTCCCTGGGCGCTGGCTTCGCGCGGCAGGTCGCCAGGATGCTCATGACGGCGCCGCGGCAGCGGCAGCAGGCGTCGCTCGAGTTCCACCTCTTCAACGCGCCCTACCTCTCGCTGCCTATGGGCGCCCGGAGCATCGTGAGGACGGCCGACTGCCTGCTCAAGACGCTCAGCTCCGGCTTCGCCGCCGTCGGCCGGTGGCACGGCAAGGCGCTCAAGAACGTGGCCTACGCCAACTGCATACTCGGCTACACGAGGCTCGAGAGCAGCAGGAGGTTGTGAGAGATCGACCGAAACTGATCGACGATGACTTCCTGCAAGCGCTAAACAGAACTGTACCTACGCGATGCATACATCTATCTATCTATCTATCTTTCAGCTTGTAAAATTCAATTCAAGGAGACAAATAAGCATCTGACCTGAGAATGCACGGCTTAGAATAGATTGCCTGCATTCTTGCTTTGTACATGTTAATAACTTGGCACTGTTAATTGCGATTTGGGTTTTAAAGCAGCTACTACTGTTCATGGATTTGCCCAACTTATCTGCTTTGTACGAACTAGTACTACCACGTCAAACAGCTCCTCCCGTAACGGCCAGTCCTCTCCTCGTGCCTATAACATGTGGGTCCTATATATCAGCACGGCCAGCTCGTGACGGGATTAAGGTCCCATTTGTTTGAGCTTCTGGACAGTTTCTGTTTTAGAAAAAAAAAAAGAATTATTTACCGAACGAGAGGATTCTAAACAGCTTTACTGAGAATTAGAAGCTGATTTCTATATAGAATCAGAATCTGGCTGAAATCTGATTCTCGCCGGCTCGATCCGAAATCTAAAAGTTGTAGCCGGCTCAGCTCGATTCTCCAGTAATCGGAAGCAGCTTCGTCCCATAATCCATAATCCAGAAGCTGAAACAAACTAAGTCTAATATAGTATGGTGAAAATTTGGCTCGCTAAACGTGCAACTCGATGAAACCCAAAACAAGTGTTACAGTAAACTGATAGTTTAGCCACTAAATTGCAGTTTTATAAATTTTACTCAAATCTAATACGACCACACGAGTATTTAACCAAGATAACATATCTGCGAGACCTGATTCCGTCGGTGAGCATTACACTCACTAAAGAAAGCAAGAATTAAGAAAGTCTACTAGGCAAGCAAGCTGTGCTGCATGCATTGGCTCACATGCAACGCACACAGGGAGAGAGAAGGAAGAACGAACGACAAAAGGAAGAGTATTTTTCACGACGGAGAAACGTACGGAGAACGGGAGAATGATGGCGAAGCAAGTAAGCAACCAGCCGGTGAAGAACGGCGAAGCCCTAGCATTTCTAACCCGCTCGTACATTGTGTTTTGTTTTTCAAATATAGCCCTCGTATGAATAAATTTGCAAAAAATGTCATTTTTTCGGACAGCGGAAATAGCAACAAGTAACACATGTCATCTAATGCGCTCGTTTTAACGCGGTTGGAGGTCAAGTCCACGGCAACATGATGATCACGGTAGGGAATCTATTGCGCTAGGGCACCATGGCAGATCTCCCACCGAACTACTCTATCACACGTGGTGCTCAGCATATGCTACAGAGCTGCGAAAGCGTGGCAAGCTGGCCCACCGGCTACCACCACGGTCGATCGGCCTGCCGCGGCCCTTGCATCTTACTACGGTACATGGACACAACAGGTGAGACATATCACTGCCAACACTTTTACTGTTGAAGAGAGATTTATTTTTTACAATTATATTTGTAGGGGACTAGATTTGTAATATATATATATATATATATATATATATATATATATATATATATATATAGAGAGAGGAAGCCTTTTCCGTACTCTTGGGAGTACGTACTCCCACCTCTAGTATACCACTTAAACGAATACGTTATACTCATTTATCACTTTCAGTATACTTTAATAATAATTCTAAGATACTACAATGCGATATTGTTGAAAAAAATTGATCAGAGCCCTTTATTTTTTAGCTATATACTCTTTTTCATATGTAAAAAGAGTATATAAACAAATTATGCTATAAAGGGTGGACTTTAATGAAATTTTTCGTAGAATTCACTTTGAAGTATCTTATAATCAGTATTAGAGTATACTTAAAAGGATAAAGAGGTATAGCAACATCATTTAAGCGGTATACTGAGAGTGGGAGTACGTACTCCCAGGGGTATGGAACCATTTTCCTATATATATATAGAAACTACAGTGTTTCGCATTTCCTGGCGCATTCGATCGGTCATCCTCTGTCGTCGTGGCCGTTCGATTGCCGGCTGCGCACCCCTACAGTACCAGTCTACCTAGCCTCATAAATAAATGAGAGGTGCTTCTATGCTCTTCTTTTTTAAAGTTGCACCAATTTTAAAGCATGAATGGAGGGTAGATGGTGATTACTTACCCCCTTGTTTGCTTCAAGATTTGTGCAACTTGTATTAAGAGGAAAAGCATATATTCCACATCAAATTACACAAACGGTGCTTAGCTCATGTGGGAGAAGAACTTTTTTAAAATAATATACCGAAAAGAAAAATTACAAAAATACACCTATGTCACCATTTCAAGTAGCAACAGTTTCTCTATCGTCATTTCAAATGATGACAGAGAGCTCTGTTTTATCATGGATTAAATTTGGCCGACGGATTATTTTATCGTAGATTCATTTAGTTGACAAGGGTTGAGGTGTATTTTTGTAGTTTTTATTTTTGGCATATTACTTTTGCAAAATTATTTTAAAAAAAATATATTATTTAAAAAAAAATCCAGTGGGAGAAGCCTTTCGATCCAAGCGTCAGGTCTCCGGTTCAAATTCTGTTGAAAGTGATGTTTTTTGGTTATTTTTTTGTCAACTTCTCTGATTTAATTGAGATGATAAATCGCATTGTAATTTTTTGAAACTTTTTGAGGAGTGTTCTTAGAGCGTTTCTAAACTATCGTAAAAAATTCAACTCATTGTCAAATTTGTGCGATTTTAAAATCTGACAATGTTGCTAATACATTTAAAGTAGCTTTACTGTTTTAATCATTCAATTGAACTATTAAATCATATTGTAAATTTTTTGAAACTTTTTGAGGATGGTCCTCAAAGCGTGTGTATCCTACCATAAAAAATAAAATCATGATCAAACTTATGTGTTTTTTAAAAATTATAACAATGCTACTAATGCGTTTAAATTAGGCAACTTTACTGCTTTAACTAAGCTACTAAATTTGCAAATTCTTGAAAAATTTTGAGAAAGTCCTTGAGAGCATGCCTGCACTACCGTAATTTTTTTTTGGAAAGCAATCAAGCTGGATTAAAAAGAGAGAAAGAAGAGTACAAAGTGCAAGAGATTGCACTAAGGATTACAAAAAGAAAGGGAAAGGAAAGGGAAAAAAAAGAAAGGAAAGCAAAGTAAGAAGAGGGAGATTGGAAAGGCCAATCAGAAACAGCTCCTCTGATGAATCAACTTTGTAAGTCCTTGAGCGCCTGCAAAAGACCAGTTTGAAATGTTGTCCTTGATGCCTTGAAGCACTTCCTCATTGGACCTCCAAATGTTTCTGAAAATTCTATTGTTACGCTCTTTCCACCACTTCCAGCAGGTTAGGATAATCAGACTTTTGATCCCCTGTCGGCACCCGAATTGACTGTTGATCTGCTGTAAGGCACAATGTTCTAAACTGGACACATGCTGGCAGCGTCGTGGCAGCAGGGAAGGTAGGTGTGCCCACTGGGAGATGGCCGCCCAACTCCACCTTGAAAAGATGAGAAAGTTGCCTAGAGGGGGGGTGAATAGGCAGTTTAAAATTTAAACTAAATTTGTCGCAGCGGAAAGAGTATCGAAACTTCCGGTATTGGATCGGAACTTCCGATACCAGTTCGGAATGTCCGATCGACTTTAGACACGGACAATTAATCACTGAGAGTAATTAACTTGGAAAGTAATCTAAGAACGTTATATCAACTAAATAAGGAAACAAGTTTAAGTAAAGTAAAGTAAAGACACGGATTTGTTCCCGGAGTTTGGATTCTTGAGGGAATCCTACGTCTCCGTTGAGGAGGCTCCAAAGAGCCGGGTCTTTTCCAACCCTTTCCTCCCAAACCTCGGTCACACTTGAGGCTTGGTTCCACTATTGGTTCCTTTCCTTTCGGAGGCGGAGCCGGCCTTCACAAACTTCTCACGGCGTCCCACAATCCTTGGGAGCTCGTGATCGACACCTAGCCGTCTAGGAGTCCTTCAACCTCCAAGAGAAACAAATACACCGTTGAACGATCTTGGAGGAACACTCTTAAGCTCGAGATGAATGACACTTGCTTTTCACTTCAAACTCTAGATCTCAACTATTGTCCTCACTCTCTAGATGATCCCTAAGATCAAAGAGGAGGACTCAATAGAAAGCTAGAAGGTGCTCAAGGTGCTCTAGAGTTCTGCCAACAAGAGTGTGTCACCCTCAAATGAGAGAGGAGTGGGGTATTTATAGATTCTTGCAAAAACTAGCCGTTATACACCCACTCAGCTGCATATCGGAACTTCCGATATCAACATCGGAATGTCCGATATGTGCAAACAATCGTAACTTCGGCGCACTTCAACTGTCGAAAAAGGTGCATCGGAACTTCCGATACCAACATCGGAATGTCCGATGTTCCCAGAAAAGCTCCTCGACAAATGCTTCTAAGTCCATATCGGATTGTCCGATATAAACATCGGAACTTCCGACTTAACATCGGAATGTCCGATCTAATATATCGGAGTGTCCGATAATTCCAGAGAGCTCCCTTTTTCAGGTTTGAACACATCGGAACTTCCGATGTCAAATATCGGAACTTCTGATATTTCCAGAGAGCACCCTAGAAGGCATCACCAACGTATCGGAACTTCCGATCGAAAATATCGGAACTTCCGATGCATCTACTACGCATCGGACTGAAGCAAGCATGCACATCGGAATGTCCGGTCACATCGGAACTTCCGATGTAATATCGGAATGTCCGACTTGAGCTTTGATAAAAACACATTCCGGTGCATGCGCGGTGACTTAGGGTCTCAACAAGAAATAAAGTAGCATTCATCTGAGCATAGAGACTATCCTAGATCATTTACGATGCATCCCTCTTAATAGTACGGCATTCCTACGACACAAAACATAGAAAATACAAGCGTAATTCTGTTTTACTCGCGTAATCTTGTTTGAGGGTATCCATCGCATGTAGACGATCTCACATTGAACCTTTTACCTGCTCATAAGCTCATTGAAGACATTAGTCTCTTTAATCGCTTGTCATTAATCAACCAAAACCAATTTGGGGGCCTAGATGCACTTTCAATCTCCCCCTTTTTGGTGATTGATGACAACCCGATTAAAGCTTACAATGAAAAGGATATAATGAAAGATTAGTCTAGGTTTAGCTCCCCTTAAAGATGTGCATTGAATAGGAAAAGATCGCGAATGCACAATTTTGAAAGGAATTTTGTAGGAGCTCCCCCTAGAACTGAGCATATAATGAAACGAACAATATGAATGCTAACATTTGAATAACCATTAATATTAAAACATCCATAAAACGAGTAGCAATCATCCATCATAGCATAAGTAAGGCAATAAGCAACAAGTAACAAGTCCCTAGTTCACATGATAACAAAGTTTGGAAACGAAACTAAACTAAGCGATGGATGATAAAACGGAGGGTGGTAAGCTTTCTCTTCTCCCCTTTTGGCATCAAGCACCAGAAAGGAGAAAAGGAGAGAGAGAGAAAAAAAAGCTAGTCCGACTCCTCGGAAGCAGCATCAGAGCCAGACTCATCATCGTCCTCGGACTCATCTGAAGCTGCAGGCGCTGGAGCAAAAGGATTCTCAACTTCTTCTTCACTGTCCTCATCCTCTGAACACTCTAGATTTAAATGCCTCTGAATATCTTGCAGTCTCTTGGTGTTCTTCTTGTGCGCTGCTGCATTGCCCTTGCACAGGACAAAGATTGACTTCAAAGCGCGGAGGATTGGAGAGGATGATCCACCAAGGCTGCAGCAGGAGGAGCAGTAGAGGAGGAGGAAGCAGCACCTCTAGTCGAAGCACGCCTAGCAGGCTGAGCTGGGGCCTTGATCGCCCTGATCTGCACTCCAGTATGTCTTGCATCATACTCAAAGTGCTGATGAGTTATGTGCTCAATCATATGCATGATGAAAGGAGCATAACCACAGCTTCTCTTTGGCTCCTGAGCAGTCAAGCGGATCTCATTCCAAATGAAATCAAACACATCAAAAGGACGCTGTCCATCTCTCATCCTACTCAGCAGATTTCTTGTATAGGACAGAATATGAGAGGCATCACCTTCTTTGGGAGCCAGCGTCTTCCTGAAAAGCCTGTTGAGACAGGCAAAGAAAGGCTTCATGCCTTTTGTGCTTCCCTCCTCAAAGTCTGCATCTTCATCATAGAGAAAGTTCAGGTTGGAGGCACCAAGAGAAGCTTCATTGTGAATTTGATCCTTGTCACGACAGTCAGCTTCGGTGAATCCAAGACAGCGAGTAAAATTAACATAGGAGATCTCATACCAAACTCCTTCAGTCATCCAATGCAAGGTGGAGACTCTGTCCCTGGAGATGTACAAGGTGGAGTAGAACTGAGCAACGATCTCAATGTTCCAGTCGTGCTGAAAACTCATTATCCTCTTTGTCCCAGTTCTCTCACAAGCTGCTATGACCTCAGTGAAGGTGGCATCATCAGCTGCGGCCATGTAGTCCCAGTCGACCCACTGCATCAGAATGACTGGATTCTTCCTAGTCAAAATGATAGACTCATAGAAATCTTGCTGGAAGAAATTCCAGAAGCGATAATCAGTCGAGAACTGTGCAATTGCCCTGGGGTTCTGCTCTCTGGCTTCGCGCACTTTGGCGGCTTTCCCTTTGTAGCTCGTAGGTTTCCTCTTGAGACGAGGATTCCTCTCTGCCTGTCTGAGCCTTGGAACTGCTGGGTCTGGAACTGGTTGAGATTGAGAAGCCTCGCCACGCTTTTGCCCTTCCTAGAAGGCAATGGCGCTCCTCGAGGTAATGCTCACGCCCTGAGCAGGAGGATCAGGTGGAGGGTCACTGATCTGAATGCCTGGGCCTCCACTGCCTCTACCTCTTCCTCTACCGGCAGCCTTTTTGGTTCTTGCTCCTGTCGGAGTCTGTCTTGGCCTTTTAGCGCCTAAGACAGTCGGGTCCGGTTGGGGCTGGGAGCCACCTTGATCAGGATCCATCGATTTAAGGACAGAGAGAATCGATTGAGCTTACGAGAGAAACAAACTTGGTTTGGTTTTCAATCTGTTGACATCGGAGGTTCCGATTTCATATCGGAAGTTCCGACATGAGGTCGGAAGTTCCAATATTTTCGATCGGAATGTCCGATGTCTACGGATTTCAACCAACACAGCATTTCTCCCAAACCAACCGATGGAAAGAATTGAAACTTGACAGTAATGAACCAAAGGAATAGATGAACAAGTTCACCGAAACGATTTCTCAAAAAGATGTCCTAGATCCAGAAGGAAAGGATTGAGCCCTAGGGTTTACCTTACGAAGAACACGGAGAAATCGCGCGGAGAGGAGGGTCCTCTTCAGGATGGAGTCCTTCCCAAGCGAAGATCGAAAGTTCCGAGAGGTCGGAGACTCCGATAACGGCACAAAGACGAAACGGGAAGGAGAGTCTAAAGAGACACGAGGAAAAGGACAAAAGAAAGTGAAAGGGTACGGGCACTTTCTTAAGTTCGGAGGAGACATCGGAAGTTCCGATATTACATCGGAAGTTCCGATGTGGAAAAACTGCCAGACATCGGATATTCCGATGATTTGATCGGATGTTCCGATGTGTTGATTTTTCCAGCAGACAGAGAAAGAAACAAGGAATTTGAGTGAAGTCTGAAAACTCTGAGTCATGTGAACTTAAGGAGGATCACTCCACTTGTCATCAGCAAGCATTCAAGCAATCAAAACTATGATTACAAGTGGATTGATCCGAGATTAAGATCCAATCAAAAATATTTTGAAATTCACTCAATTTGTTTTTCAATCGTTTTGTTTCGAAATAGAGCTAAATAGCAGCAGTCAATGAGTGCAATCTTTCAAGACACATTCCGATAGTCTAGGACATTTAGCTCACTTCTAAGCTCGCAAAAGCGCTTCTCATCTAGAGGTTTGGTAAAGATATCGGCTAATTGTTTTTCGGTTCTCACATAGGTAATATCTATGTCTCCCTTAAGAGAGTGATCTCTAAGGAAGTGGTGTCGGATATCTATGTGCTTGGTCCGAGAGTGTTGAACGAGATTGTTGGCTATTTTGATCGCACTCTCATTGTCACATAAGAGTGGTACCTTTTCCATACTAAATCCAAAATCCTTCAAGGTTTGCCTCATCCATAACAATTGTGCACAACAACTTCCTGCGGCAATGTATTCGGCTTCCGCGGTGGATAGAGCCACTGAATTTTGTTTCTTTGAGGACCAAGACACTAGTGATCTACCTAGAAATTGACAAGTCCCCGAAGTGCTTTTTCTATCCACTTTGCAACCCGCATAATCAGCATCCGAATAACCAATCAAATCGAATTTTGATCCTTTAGGATACCAAAGCCCTAAACTAGGTGTGTGAACTAAATATCTAAGAATTCTTTTCACGGCTACTAGGTGGCACTCTCTCGGAGCGGCTTGAAATCTTGCACACATACACACACTGAGCATAATATCAGGCCTAGATGCACAAAGGTAAAGCAATGAACCTATCATGGATCGATATACCTTTTGATCCACGGGATTACCTTCTTCATTTAGACCAAGATGTCCATTAGTTGTCATTGGTGTATGAATTGGTTTGGCGTTCTCCATATCAAACTTCTTCAGCATATCCTTTATGTACTTTATTTGACATAAGAACGTCCCTTCCTTGAGTTGCTTGATTTGAAATCCGAGAAAGAATTTCAATTCACCCATCATTGACATCTCAAATCTCTTCGTCATCAACCTACTAAATTCCTCACAAAAGTTGTTATTAGTGGACCCAAATATAATGTCATCGACATATATTTGGCACACAAATAAATCATTATCAACATATTTTGTGAAGAGTGTAGGATCGACTTTACCAATTTCGAAACCCTTTTTAATAAGAAAATCCTTAAGGCATTCATACCATGCTCTAGGTGCTTGCTTAAGCCCGTAGAGCGCCTTATGGAGTTTGTAGAGATGAGTAGGGTTCTTATGGTCCTCCATTCCTGGCGGTTGCTCAACGTAGACTAATTCGGCGATTGGACCATTTAGGAAAGCACTCTTGACGTCCATTTGATAAAGCTTGAAATCATGGTGAGTAGCAAATGCAACCAATATACGAATTGATTCTAATCTAGCAACGGGAGCATAAGTCTCACCAAAATCCAAACCTTCAATTTGAGTGAATCCTTGAGCTACCAACCGAGCTTTATTTCTCGTCACAACTCCGTTCTCGTCTTGTTTGTTGCGGAAGACCCATTTGGTTCCAATCACGTTTTGATTTGGCCTTTCCACCAACGACCACATTTTGTTCCTAACGAAATTATTGAGCTCTTCATGCATTGCCATCATCCAATCCGGATCCTTCAATGCATCTTCTACCTTCAAAGGTTCCAAAGTAGACACGAAAGAGTAAAATTCGCAAAAATTAGATACTCTTGAGCGTGTAGTTACCCCCTTTTGGATGTCACCAAGGATGTTATCGACGGGGTGATCTCTTTGGATACTTTGATGCACTCTCGGATGTGGCATTTGAGAGGTATGTTGGATTGGTTCAAGGTCTTCAATTTGAGCATCCTCCACGAGTTTGCTTGTACTCCCTTGAGAAATGTCTTGACTTTGGCTTGAAGTAGGAGGCTTTACTTGAGTAGATGAATTGTCTTGATGCACCTTTTCTTGCGGCCTCACTTCACCTATTGCCATCTTCTTGATTGCAATGCTTGGCTCTTCCTCATTTTCTAACACATTCAAATCAACTTGCTCTACTTGAGAGCCGTTAGATTCATCAAATGTCACGTCTCTCGCTATTTCAACACAACCCGAGGTTTTGTTGAAAACACGATAGGCGTAAGCATTTGATCCATATCCTAGCAAGAAACCTTCATCGATCTTTGGAGCAAATTTGGAGTTCTTAGGCTTCTTGTTTAGGATAAAGCATTTACTACCAAAAACTCTAAAATATGAAATGTTTGGTTTGTTACCGGTGAGGAGTTCGTATGCCGTTTTCTTCAATATCTTGTGGAGATATAATCGGTTGATGGCATGACAAGCGGTGTTGACGGCTTCCGCCCAAAAATGATCGGAGATCTTGTACTCATCAAGCATTGTTCTTGCCATCTCGATCAATGTCCGATTCTTTCTTTCTACCACTCCATTTTGTTGAGGGGAGTATGGAGCGGAGAACTCGTGCTTGATCCCTTCTTCATCAAGGAATTCTTCGACTTGAGTATTCTTGAATTCACTTCCATTATCGCTTCGAATCTTCTTGATCTTCAACTCGAATTCATTTTGGGCTCTTCTACTTAAACTTCTTGATTATCCCTTGTGTTTCACTTTTCTCTTGCAAAAAGAATACCCACGTGAAGCGTGAAAAATCATCAACGATGACTAAACCATATTTGTTACCTCCGATGCTTATATAAGCAACGGGTCCGAAGAGGTCCATGTGTAGAAGCTCCAATGGTTTTGTCGTCGTCATGATGTTCTTCGCGGGATGTCGCGCTCTAACTTGTTTTCCGGCTTGACACGCGCTACAAATTCTATTTTTCTCAAACTCAACATTAGTTAGTCCGATGATGTGATCCCCTTTGAGAAGTTTGTCGAGATTTCTCATGCCAACATGGGCTAGCCGGCGATGCCACAACCAACCCATGCTAGACTTTGCCATAAGGCATGTTTGAAGTTTAGCGCTATTTGCATTGAAATCAACCAAATAGAGCTTACCCTTCAAATATCCTTTAAAGGCAATTGAGGAATCATCTCTTCTCAAGACGGTCACATCCACATTAGTAAATAGACAATTGTAGCCCATTTCACACAATTGCGATACGGACAACAAGTTGTAATTTAAAGATTTAACCAGAAGAACATTTGAAATGGAATGATCATTAGAAATAGCAATTTTACATAATCCCATTACCTCACCTTTACCATTGTCACCAAACACAATATTTTCATATTGTGACCCTTTCTCATCAAAAGATGAAAACATTTTCTTTTCTCCGGTCATGTGGTTTGTGCAACCACTATCAAGCACCCAACTTGATCCACCGGAGGTATAATCCTACAAGATCACATTAGACTTTGTTTTTAGGTACCCAAATCCTTTTGGGTCCTTGCATGTTAGTGATCAATACTTTCGGTACCCACACCTTCTTTTTGCTTGCATCATTAGAGTGGCGGGCACCGACAAAATGAGCAACCACTTTACCATGGTGGTTTCTCTTCAATATATAAGAAGCAAAGTGAATAGAATGAGATGTATGATGTTGAAGATGCTTCTTAGATTCTTGCCCGGTCTTGATGACATGTGTGGTGGTCAATGGTTGTTTGTCATTTCTTTTGACAAACTTGATGCATTCCTTACCTCTTACCACCACATGGTCATTTCCTTTGCACTCGTACTTATCATATCCTAGCCCTTCTTTGTTTTTGTTGCCTCGACCATTTATGGTCTTATATAGGGCATCCTTGGATTGATAAGTTTTCATGCAAGCGTATCTTACCAAGGCACTTAATCTCTCGTTTTCGCTTTTTAATACTTGCACAAATTGGGAGTTAGTAGTGCAAGCATTAACATCAACATTGTAGCAACGAGAGCAACCATTGCTAGTGGAAGGAATAGATGCTAACGGTGAATCAACAATTGGAGAGTTAATATCATTAAGAGATTCAATTTGCACTTCAAGAGCTTGAAGATTGTTTTCTAGACTTATAACATTCTCTTGAAGTGACTCATTTGAACCCTTAAGCATTTCAATTGAATTATTAGCCAAATCAAGCTTTTTGGTTAACAATTCAATAGTCTCCTTTTCTTTTGTGAGGATCTTCTCGAGAGCAAGAGTTTTCTTCTTTTCACAAATTAGCAACTCTTCTTGCTTCTCGAGAGTCTCCTCTTGGCTATCTATTCTTTTCAATAGCTTATGAATCTTAGCAATAGCCAATTTGCTCAAATCACAAAGTAGAGCATCATCATCATCATTATCATCACTATCTAATTCACTATCACCACTAGGGGGTTTTGTTTTAGCCATTACCTTGCGCCCTTTAGCCATAAGACAAATAGGCGCGTCGTGGTCGGAGTCGTTGTCGCTCAATTCCCGGAAGAGTGACTTGGTTGGTGGAGCGGCTTCAATGGCGAGGGTGGCGACTCCTTCATCATCGGTGTCGGAGTCGGAGTCGTTTGAATCCCATTCTTCTCCAATGTGAGCTCGCCCCGAGTACTTCTTCTTGTACGTCTTGTTCTTCTTGAGCGGCTCATTCTTCTTGGTCTCATTTGGGTTGTTCTTCTTCTTTGGACAATCGGCGATGAAGTGTCCAACTTCACCGCACTCATAACAAGCCCTCTTGGTGTTTCTTCTTCCTCTTGATTTGTCATTGTAGTTCTTCTTGTATTTGCTTGACCCGTCATATTTGAGGAACTTTTTGAATTTCCTCACAAATAGAGCTAAGTCTTCTTCGTCTTCGCTCTCATCTTCCTCATCATCACTTGATGTAGATTCTTCCTTTTTGCTTCCCTTCAAAGCTATTTGCTTAGGTCTTGAGCTTGAGCTTTGCTTGGCAAGGTTCTTCACTTCTTTTGCTTCTTCCTCCATAAGCTCATGTGATAGAATTCTTCCTAGCACATCATTAGGAGTAAGCCTTTTAAAATCTTTTCGCTCTCGTATAAGTGTTACGAGAGTCGAATTCCTTGGAGCAAAGGCTCTCAACATCCTCTTCACCACGACGTGGTCCGTCATATCCTTGCTTCCAAGCCCTCGGATCTTGTTCACAAGGATCATCAAGCGATCATACATTTGTTGCGGAGTTTCATCATCGTTCATGACAAACCTCCCCAACTTTCCTTCAAGTAACTCAATCATTGATTCCCTCACACTTGATGTTCCTTCGTGGGCTACTTGGAGTGTGTCCCATATCTCTTTGGCTTCTTCTAGACCATCAACCTTGTTGAATTCTTCGGGACTCAATGCTCCAAGCAAAACACTCGCGGCTTGTGCATTTCGGTGGATATTTTGTTCTTGTTGCGGTGTAAGCTCCATGTCGTCTTCCGGCATGTCCAAACCTGTACACACAATCTTCCAAACACTAGGATGGAGAGACATCAAATGCATTTTCATTTTGTGCCTCCAAGCGGAATAGTACGTGCCATCGAAAAATGGTGCACGCCTGAGGGCACAGAATATAGGAATGCGAAGAAGAAGTATTCAATTTTTCATAATTAAAAGGAATTTGAGCTCCCTGCGATGACGTTGAGGTGTCACCTTCCTTGGTCCTCGCGGGAGTTCCAAGTCCGGCCTTTGGACTACCTTCATCCCCCGACACAACAACCTTCAATCCGGTGTTGGCCATCACGTTCCCTTCAAGCGGTTAAGCCTTGAGAAGGTCAGGCTCGATACCAATTGAAAAGATGAGAAAGTTGCCTAGAGGGGGGGTGAATAGGCAGTTTAAAATTTAAACTAAATTTGTCGCAGCGGAAAGAGTATCGGAACTTCCGGTATTGGATCGGAACTTACGATATAATCGAAACTTCCGATACGATTCGAATGTCCGATCGACTTTAGACACGGACAATTAATCACCGAGTAATTAACTTGGAAAGCAATCTAAGAACGTTATATCAACTAAATAAGGAAACAAGTTTAAGTAAAGTAAAGTAAAGACACGGATTTGTTCCCGGAGTTCGGATTCTTGAGGGAATCCTGCGTCTCCGTTGAGGAGGCTCCAAAGAGCCGGGTCTTTTCCAACCCTTTCCTCCCAAACCTCGGTCACACTTGAGGCTTGGTTCCACTATTGGTTCCTTTCCTTTCGGAGGCGGAGCCGGCCTTCACAAACTTCTCACGGCGTCCCACAATCCTTGGGAGCTCGTGATCGACACCTAGCCGTCTAGGAGTCCTTCAACCTCCAAGAGAAACAAATACACCGTTGAACGATCTTGGAGGAACACTCTTAAGCTCGAGATGAATGACACTTGATTTTCACTTCAAACTCTAGATCTCAACTATTGTCCTCACTCTCTAGATGATCCCTAAGATCAAAGAGGAGGACTCAATAGAAAGCTATAAGGTGCTCTAGAGTTCTGCCAACAAGAGTGTGTCACCCTCAAATGAGAGAGGAGTGGGGTATTTATAGATTCTTGCAAAAACTAGCCGTTATACACCCACTCAGCTGCATATCGGAACTTCCGATATCAACATCGGAATGTCCGATATGTGCAAACAATCAGAACTCGAGCGCACTTCAACTGTCGAAAAAGGTGCATCGGAACTTCCGATACCAACATCGGAATGTCCGATGTTCCCAGAAAAGCTCCTCGACAAATGCTTCTAAGTCCATATCGGACTGTCCGATATAAACATCGGAACTTCCGACTTAACATCGGAATGTCCGATCTAATATATCGGAGTGTCCGATAATTCCAAAGAGCTCCCTTTTTCAGGTTTGAACACATCGGAATTTCCGATGTCAAATATCGGAACTTCCGATATTTCCAGAGAGCACCCTAGAAGGCATCAGCAACGTATCGGAACTTCCAATCGAAAATATCGGAACTTCCGATGCATCTACTACGCATCGGACTGAAGCAAGCATGCACATCGGAATGTCCGGTCACATCGGAACTTCCGATGTAATATCGGAATGTCCGACTTGAGCTTTGATAAAAACACATTCCGGTGCATGCGCGGTGACTTAGGGTCTCAACAAGAAATAAAGTAGCATTCATCTGAGCATAGAGACTATCCTAGATCATTTACGATGCATCCCTCTTAATAGTACGGCATTCCTACGACACAAAACATAGAAAATACAAGTGTAATGTCGTTTTACTCGCGTAATCTTGTTTGAGGGTATCCATCGCATGTAGACGATCTCACATTGAACCTTTTACCTGCTCATAAGCTCATTGAAGACATTAGTCTCTTTAATCGCTTGTCATTAATCAACCAAAACCAATTTGGGAGCCTAGATGCACTTTCACACCCGAATTGGGGGCATTCTACAAAAAGATGATAGGTCGTTTCCAAATTCTGATAGCACATTTGGCAGAAATACTGATTTGGCCATCCTCGGATCTGAAGTCTTTGGGCTGTCCACAAGCGATTTTGTTGCGCTAGCCAAAATAGGATTTTGCAGTGCAATGGTGCCCAGGTTGACCAAATTGATGTGATGTAAAACTTATAAGTGCTTCCTTCGAATTGCATGCGATAAGCCGTCGCAACCGTGAATTCGCCGTTTGAAGTCTGCGTCCAAATTATCTTATCTTCGACCGTGGGGCGTAGAGAGATAGACTGGATTTGCATCCATAATTGCACATATTCAGATAGAAGGTGAGCATTAAGCCAGTTGCAAAGGCGCCTTACCGTGAATCCATGTCGAGGTCCAGAACATGGCCTTTTGGCCATTGCCGATGATTACTGTTGTGGCCGCAGAGAAGAGCATGGTATCAGTTAGGTCGCATGGTGTTAGCATTCCAACCCAAGGCCTCTCTGGTGCTGTCCACTTTAGCTAAAGCCAGCGAAGTCTGAGTGCGCGAGGGAACCTGTGCAGTTCCATAATTCCCAGGACCCCAATGTAGTGGTCGACACACAGTTGTCCAACCCACTTTACATTTGTTGCCCTGCAGCACCTCGTTTCCTGCCCAAAGGAACTTCCTTCTCAGCTTGTCTACATCGGCGATGAACTTTTTTGGCACCTTGATCGTCATCAGCAGATAGATGGGTATTGAAGACAGGACTGCTTTGACCAATATGAGGCGCCCACCTATGGATAGATGGCATGCCTACCAGGTTGCCATTCATCGCGCTACCTTGTCCTGGATGCGCTGAAGGTGGACCCGCCGTAGGCAGCCGAGGGTTAGCGGAAGGCAAAGATAAGTCATTGGGAAAGCTGAAATGGCACCAGAGAAAGGTCGAAGGATATTTTGGAGGTCAAGCCCATGGCAACAGATTGCAGTTACTGAACTTTTGTGCAAGTTAACTCGAAGTCCCGTCGCCTCCCCAAAGTGGTGTAGGATGGTGAAAAGCGATTGTACCTTTGAGGGGGGAAAGAACTCCATCATCCGTCGCTTTGGCCAGAATGTGGCGTAAAGGGTCAATGGCTAGGATAAAAAGATAAGGCGACATGGGATCGCCTTGCCTTAATCCACGTCTATGCCTAAATTGAGGCCTCGGTACACCATTCAGTAAGATTTTTGATGTTGAGGTTGCAAAGGCGGTGGACAGCCAATCTTGCCACCAAGAGTCGAAACCGCGCGCTTGCAATAAGTCGAGTAGGTACTCCCAAGAGACCGAATCGAAAGCCTTCTCAATGTCAAGTTTGAACATCAAAACAGACGTAAAAGAGCGATGGAAGGACCTTGCTCGGTTCTGAACGTACAGGAAATTGTCCTGAATACATCGACCTTTTATGAAAGCACTTTGGGAGTTTGAAATGAGTGAGTCGATGTGTCTTGAAAGGCGTAAGGATAAAACCTTTGATTGAATCATGCCCAAACTTATACGGATTTTTAAAAAACCGACAGTGCTACTAATGCATTTTAAGTAACTTCATTGCATTAATTGAGCTGCTAAATTTGTAAATTTTTAAAAATTTGTTAGAAGGTTCCTAATAGCATGCCCGAGCTACATTAAAAAAAATAGATTTCTGTAATTTTCATAACCTATTAAAGGGATATTTTTTTAAAAGAAAAATTGAAGACATATTTTCCAAAATAAATCAGCGTTTTCGCGTGGTCCGTGCTGGCAACCACCAAGGCTCACGCGGACGGCACGCACGTTTGACGGCGAAATCGCAAATCCGGACAGCAGCAACACCACGAGGACAACCTATATTGGGTACATCTCGCCTGTACGTACGTTACAGGGAGGCGGGGACAAAGTGCTACCAAAATTAGATTAAAGAGGTTAAAAAGCGCGTCAGAAAATGGTGAGCTACGTACAGAGGTGACATGTGGTGGCCAACAGCTCATGACGGTCAAAAGGTGTTGCAACCGGACAGCCGAAGCTCACCAGCTGTGTTCTTGTTCATGGCAAGTATGCCATCGCCTACTTTTTGGCGGTTTGTTGCTTCGAACAAATAGATCTCTTCGTCTCGAAAAATTTTCTGGCTTTGAGATTTTCCTCTCTCTCTCTCTCTCTCTCTCTCTCTCTCGTTCCGTTTGTTGATACCATTCGTTCATAGTTCCGTTGCAAGACTAATTAACGGCGTCTCAGATGCAACATCGGAACAGTTTTCATCACGATGGGGGAAAAGGTAGCCATTTCAGATTTGTTTTCCCGTCTCGTTTCCCAGCGACAAAAGCATCATCTATTGCCTCCGTTTTCTCTGCAAACTTTATCGATTTTGACAAAGAGGACGATCCTGAACAAATTAGTTTTTTTTCTTTCTTTCTTTCTTGTGCACGTTAGGGAGTCAGGGACAACGCTGGTCATGTTTTTCCATGCAATACATTTCCTGAACAGAACCACAACTCTCGAGTCTTAGCGACATTTCTGATGTTAATAACGAGGGTGTCTAGGGAGCACCTGAGTGTTTTTTTTTGTTTGTGAGCACTTAAATTTGTAGCCTTTGGATCTAGATCTATTGATGCAATCAATTTGCCATCTCTCTCCACCACCCTTCTCTTTATAGGTCCCCAGGTTGAGTGTTCACAAACCAAAAAAACACTCAAGTGTTACTTAGCCATTCTCATAACTTAGGCCCCGTTTGGTACGGTTCCAGATTCTAATAGAAACGGAAACGGTTCCAGATTCTTGGTAGAAACGTTTCAGGTAGAATCAGAATCACTTTCTGCAAACTGTTTGGTATGGTTCCAGATTCTAGTAGAAACTAGTGAAACGGGGTTGAGGGTGATTCAACCACGGTGTAGAAAAAGAAGAAACGTTTCGAGGAGAATCATTCCGAGTTTTAGCCGTTTGGTTGGTTTTCTCCCAGATTCTAGTAGAATCAGCTCGGTTCCAAGTTGCCAAACGGGGCCTTAATATTCGCCTTGTCGCATCTTGCATTTCAGGATCTCCTGGGCCGTTGACGCCTCCGTCGCCGTACGACCCTCCTGCTCCTCCGATGCCCAGATGCGGCTTCGTAGCGGGATTGTAAGATACGGCGTAATTCGTTTCGAGTCCTGTTGCAACGACACAGAGATTTTGTTCCGATGACATTTTTCTTATGTGATGCAGTTTCACTGCGCTATGTTGCTGCTGCCTGGTTGACGAAATGCTGATGTAACCATGTAACATTAATTACTATCCTTAGAGGTCCTATGAGATACCATCAAATTACCATTTAACTCTTGTATCTATCAGTACATTCAGCCTTTAAATTTTTAGTACCTCTTAATATTAGCACAGTATATATTTTGGTACCTTCTAAAGATAGTAAAAAGTCTCAATCTTATCCCCTGCTATTTTGTGTTCTAGAATTAGGCTGCATTTTTCATTGCAGTAGTATTTGTATTTACTTAAAAAAAAAACATGTGCGCAAAATCCGTGTGCCTCTAATCCGTGAACGGTAGTGAAACATTGCAACGCGGGAGGCAATAACAGTAACAGTGTGGTACCGTATTACCATGACAAGCCAGGCACAAAAAAACATAGATTCAGTTCAAATACGAAGGCGTTAAATTGAAATACTGGAAAATGAACTAACGCTGCTAAATATGGATAAATAAAAACGAAATGGGTCTGCGAAATTTGATTGTTTGCAGAAATGTTACGTACAAGCAACCGCTCGGCTAAACCTTCGTGGCCACAATAAGAAATTTTTATCTTTTCGCGCCTGACCGTGTCGAAAACACGGTTGAAAATCTCGGCTAAATTTTGGTTTTTGGCCAGAGCTGAGATTTCAAACCTTAGCGAGATAAAAAAGTTTAATATTTTTTAAATTTCTACAGTGATTTCAGTAAATTTTGACGTTTTTGGCTTTTTTGACCGAAATAATCACAAATTGAACCGGTTTTCATATTTTTAGGACCGGATTTAGCACAAAATTTTTTGTAGAAAATTCTAATGCCTTTACGATGAATATGTGTGAAAATTTTACAAAAAATAATACATATACAATTTTTTTGTGGCCGATTTTCATGAGACTAATAAGTGATGTGAAACAAAATGGAAGAATCTGCCAAGAATCTGCCACAACTCATTATCCAAAACTAGAAACCCGTCAGAAATAACATAATAGATGTTGGAAACATAAAATAGAATAGGTATTTCAATAAAGTGTGGAAAAACACATCCTAGAAAAATCTGATCTAAAATAAGATGGCACTTGATCAACTGTCATCCATTTTGGTTGAGCAATAATCACCAAACTAGGAAATTCTTTTTTTTTTCCCCTTGTTGTGATGGTTGAAATACGATGGATTGAATGCACTTAGTGATTTCAAAGTTGTAATGTAACGGGATTTTAAACTTGTTTATGAATTGTCAACTGTCATGCAATGGCATGGATGCAATGGCATGGATGCAACGGCATGATGTTACTGAATGTGAATGTCATATGTGCTAATTTTATTTCATGTTTATTATTTGTGATCACATTATATATTGATTGTTGCCAAATTTAAGTGTTAGAATCCAAAAATCAGTCGAAATGCTGTCGAAATTTCTAATTTTAGGTCTATTATGTGCAAATACTTAGAATTTTGCATTCAAACAGATAGAAAATATAGATAAATGCTTGCATGATTTTTTTTCATATTTTTTCCAAGGTGGTTCAAAAGGACCGAAATTTTGGTCAATCTCGATGAAATTTCGGTGATTTTAATTTGACCCGGTGCTAAATTACCAAATTTTAAATTTGATTTTTGCATTTTAGCCAGATTTTAGATAAAATTTTGGATTTCAGCGTCCCCGAGATGTGGTTTGAAAGCGAAATTTGAAACCATGGTAAAAAATAAATTGATGCCGAGGCTGACTGCAATTATATGTTACTACTGCTGCATGCGTTGTGCACCGTTGCATTGCAGGTTCAACAGCTTGGAGAAAACAACCAATGAGAAATAATAGGAAACCACTTCTATACGGTGATTTTCTTAAGTAATCCAAAATTTCTAAAAATTTTATAGAAATAATACACCAAAAATAATTATAGAAATATACCTATATAATCATTTGAAATGGCGACAGAGTCTCCGTCGCCATTTCAAATAACAAAATGCTAATGTGGTGTCCAAACAAGATATCTATTGTTGTTTGGTTTGGCGACAATGCAGACTCTGTCGCTATTTCAACTGGCGACAGAGACTCTATCGCTATTTCAACTAACAATAGAGAGCCTTCTGTAGGGACAAAAAAGAAAACCAAAATTAGCATGTGTAGATCATATTATCATTTACTTCGATAACACAGTTGACCCTTCTGTAAGGAGGTGTAGTGATGTTTTTTATTCGAAAAAACCGGATAGAGACCGACATAGTATTTTGTAAGAAATTTGTGAATTACATGGCGCATATAGTGAGTTTGGTGTATAAATTCGCCTTATTACTCCTAAATAAAAATAACGATCCACAGGAACCATCAATATAAACGATAGGTAAGATACATGCGCGTCTTTTAGAATCGAAAATACACAGAAAATGCAAAATAGTCAAACTTGGTGCGCATGAAATGTGCTACGTGGAACGTGTGGCAATGTGAGTTCGAAAAGCACGGGAGCATTGTGTTATCACCCCAGATGGAAAGCATTTCGATTGGTATTGTTCAATTTTGTTATTAGTACTACGATTTTGGGTAGTTATTCCTATCAACTTGTTAACAAGAAGGAATGAAAACATGGATGAGAAACAAATAACTACAACACCGGCATGTATATAAAGTTGTTCAGGAATAATACACGAGTAAAATATCAACAAAGTAAAAACCCTACATGCGATTCCTCCGCGGTGCAACACCTCGAGTGGTCTCGGCCTTGGCCAGACACTGGATATGTTTAGATGGATACGTCTAGTGGCCGAGTGGAACACCTTGAGTGGTCTTGGATGGACGAACAAGTAGTGGAGTAACAAAGTTAGGCAGGACAGACTGACTCAATTCCGGCGCACTGGACACTACGATGCACCAAGTACTGTGCTTTGTGGATTGTTGTGGGAAGCGATTTTTTCAAATGCTTAAATGCTTGATCCAACAATGCTAGAGGCCATCCTCGTTCCTTTGCTAATTGTACGATATGAGCTCCACGAATTTGGTCCCATCAATTACAGTAACTCCTAGTATGTGCACTGCCTTTCACGAGTGCCAATACTGTGCAACTTCAGATCATACAACACATGGTCCACGAGAATATGTGATGCAACCATCTCATAACGGTGCCCCATAGACGCTGTTTTGCACATAACATGCTAGTCGTCACACTTGGGAAATAATCTAGTTGAATCCCTTCTGGACCCATTTGTAGAACCCCCCTTTCTCCATAATGTATTTTAAAATATACTTGTTCACCCATACCTGTCGAGCGTTTTCTCAAATTGTTATTATGTACACGATGTAATTTCATTCTCTAAAGTAAATACATAACAAACCTAATGAATTGTAAGTTTAATTGCACTACTATGCCTACGTATCGAAAAAACTATTCTAGCTATGGCTCAAATACTAACCAATAATACATCTACAGTATTTCTTTTCATATTTCTCCCATTACGTATACCAATAGCGCTAAAGCCCATATAATATCAAATAAATATATAGAGCGAATCAGAATCACAAACGACCTTGACTATTCCTCTGTTCATTTGTGTTTAAATAGTATATTATGCATTTCTTAATTTTTCTCGTTTTATGCTAATTATTTCAAAAAATTTCTTATTACATGCCGCATTTTTAAATTTTTTCGCAACAAATAAATGCTACAAATGTGTTGATTTTTTTTTCCAATTCCATACTCTGCAATAAATGTCCCCAGTAATTTTCAATTTTTTTCAATTACATTACCAATTTTATAATTTAAACTTCATTTCTATGCTTAAACAATACGACATAGATTTTGAAAATCGTTAGTATTATTTCTCCCATTGTTTAAATTATTCTGAATTGGTCCTAATATGTCTTATCCGTTTTCAACCCTATCTACGATACTACTTTCCTAAAACATAATACATCTACATATCTACACAACCACATATTATAAAAGTACATACATAAACAACTACATATATAATTATTTTAGTTGCTAGCATACCATATTTTCAAAATATAATCCAAAAGAACAGAAAAATTCATTTGAAAAAATTAGTACCCTTCTTTTTTCTTCTTCTTCTCTTCCCCCTGCATGCAGAAGCCGCATGCAGAAGCGGTAAGCAAGACGTTTTCGTACCCAGGCCGCGGTGAATCTGGACTCTGGGCGGCTGGGCCCAGCGTTAAACGCCGGGTCGGGGCGAACCAGGGGCGAACGGCCCACCCAGCCTAAGGAGCCGAGAATTTCAAAACACGACAACCCCAGCCATCGGCGGCGATTGGACCAGCCCGGCGGCGGCGGCGGCGGCGCTGAGACTGCCTGCCTGCCTGCCTGCCACTGCTGGAATACATCGGGTAGAGACCGCCGAGCGATGCCTGCAGCCCCCGCTGCCGCCTCCGCCAGGCTGAAGCGGGAGGACTGCCCCCGCACCAAGCACGACTCCCTCTTCTCCCCATGGAAGGTACTTGCTTTCCTGACTTCCCCGTCACCTCCTTGCCATCTGCTACCGGCGCCACCACGAGCTTGTTAAATTGGAACACAGTTCACGAGATCTGGCTCGTGTGGTTCAATCGGACTGTCCCGATTGCCACCTTGTGCCTCGAATTCCGGGGTCGAATTGGTAAATCTTGGGTTCTTGATTCGAGCCTGATCTGCTCCTCTTCTGAAGTTAAGCCTGAATGCCTGATCTTCTCCTGAGCTCTCCAATTGGCAGGTTCTTGTCGGGCCGTTGGATTGGGAGGACCACTCCGCCGGCAAGGAGGGAGTCCAGAGATATCGGATACCCAACCTCCCGGAGAACTTCCCTGGTCTCTACGAGCTGGGCGTTGCAAGAGCTTCTGATGAAGGCGTCAGGGCTGGGAGACATGGATCGGGTGGTGTCGTCGTGGTGTACCTCGGGCAGGCCGACAATGTTAGGACGAGGCTCCAGCAGTATGGCCGGACAGGGTCGCACTTGGACGCTGGGAATTCATTGTCATCTACTGGTAAAGCTGAGACGAACACGCTCGCGGCGGGGCCTGGATTGTTCAGAGAAGTGTTCTCCAGAGGTTACTCCGTGGTGTTTCGATGTGCGCTGGTAAGTATTTTCCATGTTCGTTTTCCTTTCTGCAGATAGGAAAGGGGTTGTTGAACTGTACTGTACAAGTGTACACTGGGTAGTGTTCGGTTGAGGTCGTATGTGTTAAGATGTCTCATATCTGAATGATACTCCATACAACTATACAAGAAGTTGTAGAGCGAAATGAAAGAAGTTGTAGGTTCAGTAGCCACATAAATCTTCTCCAAGGAAGCCATGGCCTATAGTAGAGTCGTTAGAGAATGTCAATCAAGTCTGAAGTCTGCAGAACTGCAAGTATGCCTACGCTTTAGATGTCAAGAACAGTTGCATAACCTCATATAAAGTAGTTACTTAGTGTTATCTTCTGTTGATATTGTGTCGAGGGCTTCTTTTTGTAGTTTCTTCAAATTCTTTTGCTCATGCTGTGGACATTTTCATGTTCTACAGTGACAAAGGTTTTGTGTGGTCACTTCATCGTAGAGTGTTTCTTGCTGAATATGCACTTTCTTTGAGTTTTTACTGATCTTTCTAGTTGTACAGTTGACATGTATACTATCCTAGTTTGTGTATTTAGTCCATGATTTAAGTGGTGAAGGATAATAGCACTTCCTCCTAGTAGTTTCTGCTCTTATCTTTCACTGTTTCCTGAGGTATCAGCACCGCATTGAAACTGTAGTGGGGACTATTATATTATGTGGTTGTTCATGAATGGCCACCTAATTTAATTGTTCATGAAAAATGTTTGTGCATTAAGATTTATTTTGCCGCACTTCAGAACCAGTGGTTTAAGGTCAAGATGTTGCCTCTTCCATCACTCATGATGGATGAAGGGAAATCCCTGGATTTTTCTTTAGTAACTTTTACAGAAATGAAATGGGTCAATTATGAATCTTATGGTGTCATATTCATCCTTAGAAAATAGCACCGTAATTATGTTATTCTATTGAATATACCTGTCACTCCATTCTAAGCCGTCTTTGCTACTTGGAAACAAACAGATGGGTAACAAACAAGAAGCTGAGAAGACTGAGGCTCAGCTGCTGAGAGTATTTGATTATGCATGGAACAAGCTTCAGAATTGTGCTTGCCGCCGTGAAGAAATACTGCTCAAGTTAGAGCAGGGAATACTCAGTCATAGATCATCTCTGCTTAGCAGAGTACGGCACTTCAAGCAGAAAATGTTTCGAGAGAAAGCAGGTATAAAGATAAGCAGAAATGGGTCTGTTGACGTCTCATCCGACATTATGAAAAATATGCTTCCAAGAGTTCGTACATTTGTTGGCTTCAGACCTCAGTTAGTTGACGCTGGTGACAATGTAGACGAGGCAATTGACATTCACCAGAAAAACACGTACATGGGTAATAATCGTGGTAATAAACAAGCATATAGAAGAAGGTCTGAAGGATACAAAGTCAAAAAGATCGATGTTATAAAACGAAGAGCTGTGCCGGTACAAGGTTCTAACTCTATTTGCGGAGTAATGCTGGAAGATGGTTCTTCTTGTTTGGATCCTCCAGTTCTAGGAAGGAAGAGGTGTGAGTTACACAAAGGTAGAAGAATCACAGGCAATCCTAAAGTCTCATCTTCTAGCTACACTTGCCAAGGTAGGATTCCAATTGTTGAGTCCATACCTCAAGTACATGAAAACACAATCAGGTCAGATCAACTAAAGCAAATCGCTGGACTCCTGTCCAAAGATTTGCGAATGACTCTGAAGGAATCGTCAAGGCAAAGGAATAGCTTTGAAACAAAGGAGGTGAAAACCGGAGAAGCTCCTACAGAAGATGGAACATATGAAACCTCTGGTGATGCTGATACCTGTGGAGCAAAAATGAGTGACAGTTCTGTTTGCAATGACAAAGTAATGTTAGGAAGCAAAAAGTGTCAGCTGCATGATGGCTTGAAAGAAGCACAATTTGTTTCATCTGGACTCATAGATTTGCTCCGGAATGATGATGAGCTATGCAGCAAGGCAGGCGACCAACTCTGTGGAGATAAAACGTCTCATTCTGAATGTCAGTCCCAGGAGGATCAGCCTTCTGGAAGAAGGTGGTTTGAGCTGCTCAAAGCACAGCAGTCGGCCAGCGCACTGCCATCAAGAGGCCCAGGATGTCAGAGAAGAGTAACAGATGACGTAGCAAATATCTGCGGAGTAATGACGGATATTGGATACTGCAAAATGGTACCAATGGCAGGAACAAAGAGATGTGAGGAGCACAAAGGAATAAAGGTCGCTGGTGCTTCATTTGTACCATTTTCCGGAAGCTCACGATGGCCTTCTATCTGTGGTGCTCGAGCATCAGATGGTTCACCTTGCAAGAATCAGCCAATTGCAGGAAGGAAGAGATGTGCATTGCATAAAGGTCAAAAAGCGTGCTGTGCTCCTCCTCCATCGATCGAATAAAAATGATTCTTTTCTTAATCTAGTTGCATGTTGTACTAATAGCAATTCAGTTAGAAGTTCCAAAACAACTGAATTTTTTAGAAGTGTTGATTCGTTACTCATGTCGCTTGTAAACCAAAACACCGGAATAGTAGAGAAAAATAATCGTAACTGTATTTGATTGATTTTTATAAAACTAAAGAAGGATCTGTGATGAGCCTTTCTGTCGGCGTTTCGTGCACCGGCAATACGAATTTATGGTCGGAAGGGGTCGCGCGCTCCCTCTCCCCGAATGGTCGACTCAAGGAGTCAGAAGATGTATACTGGTTCGGGCCGAATGTCCCTACTCCAGTTCGTGCGGTGTGGATGTATTGATCTTTGGGAGATGGACAAGGGGTATACAAGCGAGGCGGAGGGTCGGCTGTCCGATCCCCTTGATGTTTTCGCTAGGGAGTTGAGGCTACCTAGAAGACTGTTTTTCTCCGCGCCCCTCCCTCTCGGGCCCTGCCCCTCCTTATATAGATAGAGGAGGCAGGTTACACAGAAGTTGGGAAAACTACGAGGAAAGGGGCCTGCACGTCTTGAAGTCTGGTTCCTGTCTTGTCCGACCGACCCGCCCCGCCCCGAGGCAGGTTGGTGGTTCTGTGATGAGTAGCCTTGCGTAGTCTTTGTCTGGGTGGCGTGTCGCGTGGTGCTCTGTCGACCCTGGTGGCTTTAATGGCGCTTGACTTTGCCTTGGCCTCGGAGTGGGCGTACTCCTCTGCGGTGTGCCAGCGACGGGCGAGGCTTGACTTCTTCGGTGGCTCTTCGGCGGTCTTGGGAAGGAGCCGCCTACCCCAGACGGATG
The DNA here is from genome assembly GCA_036346355.1 of Rhipidocladum racemiflorum. Lineage (NCBI taxonomy): Eukaryota > Viridiplantae > Streptophyta > Magnoliopsida > Poales > Poaceae > Rhipidocladum > Rhipidocladum racemiflorum. Next base: position 8,153,608 of record CM070581.1, read on the forward strand.
TCGGGACGCCGCGCACAAGGCGACCACGACATCGGGCGTGGCCTCGCTGCTCGTGCGCGGGTGGAGCTTGCTGACCGCGAGCTCCAATGTTAGGTGGTCGGAGCCCACCGACCGCCCGGAATCGGAGTCCGCCGACCGTCCAGGGTCGGCCCTGCACAGGTCGGGTTCGCTCCCCGCGGCCTAAATACCTTCCGGCGGTTGCTGGGCCTTTACTGTGGTTGGTCAGCCCGTTCGTGCTTCCGGGCTGATGGGGGTACCCATGGCATGGGTACTCGTCACTTTCTTACCCCGAACATTGTGCATTCTTCATCTAATGGGCCTTCAAGCAACGGTCTTCGTAGAGCATCACATATTCCTCCAATTAATCTCATGCCACATTTGATGTTTGTGCTTCAAGTAAGATTGCAGAAATTCATTTTGAGAGATTATTTAAAGGTTGCGCTTTTACGTAAAGGGATCCTTGTGTGTATTCTGTATTCCTAAATTTGAGGAATAAATCAGTGACTATAGATTTCGATCTACATGTTCTAGTTTTTTATGTTTTTGTACAATTACTTTATAGTTTGCTTGTTTAATCTAGTTTATTTTCGTGGTCTTGGATCCATTATTGTAGATTGATTCTTTCAGTTTGATCATTATTTTAGTAATTTTCAAAATTAATGAAAACAAAAAAAATCAGGTTTAGCTTTTCGTTTGCACCAATTCATCTCCACTTTTGGTGCGCCTCCATCCTTCACACAGCTAACTGTTGACATATTTAAATTCCATACGGGAAGAAAGCATATATCTGCATAATACGATGGTCTAGATCGAGGGTAGATGGTAGAGATCAAGTTTACCTCGTGTGCGAAGTTACTAAGGGTGCTTCATCATTTCTTTATGTTGGGTTTGTATACCTTTGTTTATAAATGAAATAGTTCTAGTCTATCGTGAATAATTTTCTGCCTATTTTGCACATTAATTCGTCTATACATGTAGTACCGCACTTAGGGCCTGTTAGCTTGCCATTTTTTTTTCAAACTCGTATAAGTCTATGTTATCAAAATTGGAGCCACCTTTGGGCTAGTAAAAAAAATCCCACCACACTTTTTTGAGTTATTAATGTATTGAATTTGAGTGGCAAGAAAAAAGAATCTTGTCATAAATGTGACTAAAAATCAAACGGACGTCTAACTCATCAAACTTGTCTTACTCAGAGTGTATATGAACAAAACAAGCCCTTCGTCATTTAGACCCTATTTAGACTATGCAGTATTAATTTAGCATAATTGGATTTTATGAAGGACAAAAAAAATACATGTAAAACCTATTATATTATTAAAACAATAGAAAATGACCACATGCACTATTAAGGGCTAAAAATTCCCACGTTAATCGAAGTCAAAGAAGAAAAGATTTAGCCATCCATATGGCGAACCCAAATCATGACGATTTAGAGTAAAACAAAGAGTCAATGTCGAGTACAACCCAAAATTTTTTGAAATTCAGCATAAAAACTAAAAGGAAATTAGTAGTTGGATTTGTATACGAATTCCAACCTAAAATAAATTTGGAATAAAAAAGAAAATTAACAATTTGATTTTCATACGAGCTCCAAAGAACTTCAAAGAAAAACTAAAATTTGGAATAAAAATTAGTAGTTAGATTTGTATAAAAATTCAAATCTAAAACTGAAATTCAAAATAAAAATAAAATAAAATTAGCAATTTGATTTATGTACAAACTCCGTAGAACTTTAGAATAAAACTGAGATTTGGAATAAAAATTAGTAGTTGGATTTGTACACAAATTTCAACCCAAAACTGAAATTTGAATAAAAATTAAAAAAATAGCAATTTGATGTCCATATCAACTCCAAAGTAAAATCCCTAAATACGGTTGAATGTATACTATAGTGCACAATACAACAATAAGCAAATTATGAATAAATCATAGAAAAATTAGCGATTTGATTTTTATATTAATTCCAAATTAAAATACCTAAATATCTAAAAAGAAATGAAAAATATCAACTGTATTTGTATACAAATTCCAACCTAAATTGGAAAAAAAATCTCATATCATATAAAATCCAAAAATATACAAATTCAAAAGAGCCACCATGTTGTTTTCAGAACTAGAAATTACCACATTAATCGGTAAAAAACTAGAAAAAACTATAACGTTGATCGTGATGGGTCTGAATGAGCTAAAACATTCCCTTCACGAGAGGTGTTTATATGTTTTTTTAAAAGTTGCACAAAATTAGTGATAAACAAGAAAGATTTATACTTGCGATGGACCCAAATTATAACAGTGTGGGTTAATTAGCTATAGATATAGTGCGGGCTTTGATGTCGAATAGAATACAACACACAACTCTAATCTTAAGCTATCTAAACAAGCCTAAAAGCGAATCCGTGTCCAGAGAAAACTGATTGTCCGCAAGCCTTTCGTTTCTTTCTCTCTCTTTTTTCCGCATGCTATGACTAATATGAATCGTAATCGAAACAGCCACTGCAACCACTACAGTTGTTAGTAAATATACAAATCTTATTATTTAGTTGCTAGCTGAAATTCACATTTAGACTATCCAAAGAGAAAAAGAAGAACCATCCATACAAAAACAAGAAACAAAAGAATCAAAGCTGGGAGAAATAAGGTAGTATGACCTAAATAAACTGATCCGAAGGAGACGACAACTTACGGCGAGAATAACAGGCGCTCCTCAACCTGTCTATGCCGGTCTTCCTCACGGTCTACATCTACTGATAATGCTCTCTGGATTAATCTATGGCTAGGTAAATTACTCCTTTCATCTTTATTTGTGAAAGTGTTTAGAAGTTACTCGAACAAGCATACATTCCTCTGCCTTTTCCTTCCCAATGTATGGCCAGAGGTTAAGATCGTAAATCTGTATACGTTGGTCATGTTGGAAAACAAAACATATGTATTCCATGGAGGGAAATAACCGTGGAAGACAATGTGTCAACATCCATCAGGATGATTCATGCGGCCAATAATTACAACAATTAGTTAGAAAGGAGAAAGAAACCATCATATCCGTTCTTTAAGAGCTAAAAATTACCACATTAACAATGGTAGACCCAGATTATAACAGTGCAGATCTGTCTAAAAAAGCGTACGAGTTTGAATAAGCTAAATAGCTCTCGAACGAGAATATTTATCCGGCGTCATGATTAGTTTGGAGTTGGCTCCAGGTTAGCTTTACCAGGGCTGACAGGAAGAAGATCGAGCTGACTAGAGCAGCATGCATGCCAGCAATGGGGCAGTTCGACGGTATTGGTTGATGACCATATTTCACAGGTCATAGCTATAGAGATATCAAACTAATAATATGGACACATGTTAGAGTATATAGAGTTAGATCAACCTATCTTGAAATATTAGGAGAACGTTGTAATCTTCTTGTTATCAGCTGGTTTTATATACAATGTGTATGCTATATCCTTTGATTTGAGGTTGGCGCATATACCCAAGATGTGTAATGCCTTAGGGTCTGTTTGTTTTTGCTTTGGATTCTCTAAAAGCTGGTTCTGGATTGTGGTTATTGAGAAACTGATTCTCCAAAAGCACATATGAAGTGGATTGTGGATTCTAGTGTATTTGGATGGGATGGATAGTGAGAATCAGATTCTATAATCAGGCTGTTTGTTTTTAATTCAGCTTTTGGAGTCAGAATCTAGAATCAAAAGTAAAAACAAACAGGCCCTTACTTAGGGGTTGCCAAACCCTACTCTGTAACTGGGTAGTTATAAATGTGGTTTTTGGGTTTGTCATGAAGCATACTGTGAAACATGATTGATCAAGATAGAATTTGCCCTCCATTCAACGGAGTGGTCGGATTCCGAAAATGCACGACCATGCTACTCGCAGTTAAAGAGTTAACTGTGGTTGTGGATTCTAAGTCACATGATTGAGAAAGAGTGGTCGAGCTAACTAAACAAGGATGGCATATACTCGCCTTGAGTTTGATCGATATCATGAGACAAAGGGAAATGCATATAACTAAGGATTGTTTAGGTTTGTTCGATATGATCTTTATATATATTCGGGAGTCAGCAGGTCCTGCTAGAGACCGCTACCGATTAATGATTGAGTAAGAGTACATATCTAGTTATACGTGAACCTATAGGGTCATACGCTTAAAGGGTTAGGAGGGGTGATGGCTTTAGGGTTAAGAGATACAGTAGAAATTCGAAATTTTCAAAACCTTAGCCGCCACCCTTCCTTCGCGCCAGAACTGCGCAGCTGGCGCTAGCACTCCGGTGCGTGTTCCTGTCCCGTACTTGTGGATGCCTTGGATGTGTTGCTATGCGGCTTCAACGCTAGAATGATCCATAACCTACGACGGTCACAAGGAGTTGTTGAAGGAGGCACGAGGCTAATACGACTACATTTGCACCACCGTGCTACATCGACTCTACTTCCGCTACAGGTCTACGCATCTAATGGTAATTCTGTAATCTATAGCTTGTAATAGTTCATTAGGTACACGCTACAAAATTTTGAATTTACAGTAGAGTGTCCTACCCGTTCCCCAACACCACGTCCCTCCTCCGCAGCAGGCAGCACCCCTTCATTTGTGCTCAATACCTCCGCTCTCCCGCGCATGCCGGCCACTCCCATGCTCACCTGCCGTGGGAGCGTTGGCTCCTCATACACTCCGGAAGCACGGCAGATGCCGTGCATCCTGTCTCTCGCGCTCCCTCTCTACGACACCCCTTTTACCCGTGCTCCTTAGGCTCGGCACACGATAAGTGTCGCTTGTCGCGCTTTTTGTGGTAAGAAAGCCGCCAGATTTGCAAATTTTTTAGGGAGGTATTAAAAAAAAAAAAGAAGTGGCTAGGAAAGTGACCAGCTCGCGAATTAGATGCCATTCTTGCGCATCGTACCGCATCTGAGCAAAATAACATCTCTGCTCCGCCGATTTGAGAACACGAGCACCTTGTCCGCCGCTCCACGCTTCGGTCGCACGGCACAATGCTCCCGCCCCAACTCCCCGCACCGGCACACCTCTCCCTCCTCGCCCACACCCGCACCACCTCCACCGCCATCAGCTGCAGCAGCCCCGCCGCTGGCCACCGCCGCCGGCGCCGGCCTAAGCCCAAGCCCATATCATTCCCCTCTCCGGCGCTCCGCCGGCTCGTCTCCTCCTCCCTCCGCCGCCTCCTCCCACGCCCGCGCCCCCTCGGCGGCGGATGGTTCGGGCGGGGAGGGAGGAAGCTGCCGACCGCGGAGGTGGCCGCGCTTCTTCTCTCCCTGGCGTTCGGCGACAGGCTCGCCGGCTCTTGGAACGCGTCGGGCCTGGGCCAGGCACTCGGCATTTGGGCGGCGGTGTGGAGGAGAGGAAGGAGGAGAAGGAGCGGGCTCCGGAGGCTCGCGGCCTTCCTGCTCGGAATCGCGTTCTGCGCGCTCGTCTGCCACTTGAGGGGCGTGGCGTTCTTGGAAGGCCTCGGGAAGACGGGCGGTGGCCGGAAATTACTGCGGATTTTGCTGCACTGATTGATTTCTTCTCCGCTCGGCTTCGTGAGGTGCATTGCGTCGGACGGGGATTAGGGTGGAAGTTTTACGTCTCCTTATGCGATTACTGTTCTCTATGGACGTGAGATTTTGAATTGTTCAGATGGCTTGATCGTGTTGTTCTTGGCTTCTACTTGTTGCGGTTCTTGTTTTCCTCTTGGTTCTTGAGGTTATTTTTTGCCGATTGAACTACTGAATATTGTAAACTTGCTCTTGGACAAGAGCTGGAAACCGCAATGCATTTGTAGCTGGTATGAACTATGCAGGCGCACAGACCATTTGGTGCTTGAAATTTGGTTCTGTCACGTACTCCTTGCTTTCATATTATACAACTCTTTTCCATGGATGCCATACAAATGTTTCTGCTGCCGAGTTCCCCAGGCCTAAGCATTTGGTGCGTCAGGTCTCAGGAGGAGCACCGGTCTGCCTGCCCGGCTCTTCCAAAGCATCATCAAAAACCAAGCCAGATGTTCCTGAACTCAGTCATGGCATCACCAATTCACCATTATGTTCTCGCGCTAAGCCACCGTCAGTAACCGGGCAAGCACAGTGGATTCTAAAAGGTATAAAAGGGTAATGGTACGCTCCTCAGAAGTGAACAAAAAATCATCACCATTGCCCAATTCTTAGGAACACAAGTGCAACCTTACAGCTGACTGTCAGTAGGGCATTAGCCGCTCCTGTCCCTAAAAACTACAAATTACATTCGTAAAGCACGGTATCTAAGGCCAAAAAATGTCCTCTGAGTACAGTTACTGATAGCTCAACATCATCAGCCTAACATCACCACATATTTAAGTTACCAAAGATGTTACGTTGGAACAATGTGTTAGACATGACAGCGGGTAATCAACAGCTGTTATAGATGGAACAGTGAGACGAAATGGCTGCTATTGCAATCTCTGTTTCTTGACTAAGTTCGGGTCCTCATCAAGCATAACAATATCGTTGTCGTCTTCAACAACTTGAGCACTACTGGATGCATCACAATTTTCCTTCGTTTCTAATATTTCATCCAGCTTGCGCTTCGTTCCAGGTTCAGCGGATATGTCCTCAACAATATCATCAGTGTCATTTGCACCGGATGAAGAAGCAGCCGATTTGTTCTCCCCGTTACTGGTGACTTGCTTCTCCACTGGAGCAGACCATCCAGACAGATGCATTCCATCAGGCTCTTTTTCCTCATCAAACTCTTCCCTGCATTGATCACTGAATAAATGAATGTCTACCCCTTGAAAGAGTGATGAATTGTATGCGTACGCTACTACAGAATTATAGCATGCAGCTTAGCTTCTATTCATATTTGGCATAGAATAAGAATCCATGCATCTGGTGTCCTATGTGAGTGATAAAAGTCCCTCAAAAATTAAAGGTTAAGTTCTATAGAACGGCGATCTGACCTGCGACGTTGTATATAGCGAAATGTTGGGTGACAAAAAGGCAATATAAACAGAAGATTAGTGTGAGATGCTACGTTGGATCTGTGGTCATACACAGAATATACGTCATAGGGTTGGGGTAGCACCAATTGAAGAAAAACTTGTCCAACACCGAATTGAGGGATTGGAATGTATCCAAAGAGTTGACATTGAATAGGAGTGCATGGAAGTTAGCGATCTACGTACAGAACCATGACCTAAAATCGAATGTTTAGGGGTTTTATTGACTTTGATTGGGTTTCATTCCTAGCCTACCCCAACTTGTTTGGGACAAAAAAACGTGGCTGTTGTTGTTGCATTTGTTTGAGCCAATTTGCACGTTATAGCATTGTATAAAACAGCTGCAGTTTTGGTACCATACTACTTTGTGACACCATAAACTAGTAGTAAACTATTATCCACGTCCACCTAGGACTTAATTGTACCACAGCAGTCATACCTCCGGCAAGATCCCAACCTTTTGAAGAGATTGTTGGAAGGTACAAGGAACCAGAAAATTATATAATAATGTTATTAAGTCGTCGACTAATCCATGATTAGTCATCCAGTCAGTATATGGAGGATGACTAGGACGATTGACACGACTTGAGCGACTAGTCATGCGACTGGACAACTAATCTCCAACTAGTTGCGACTAATTGGGCTTGCCTAGCCGGGTGACTTAGGGTCCACATTCAGGGAGCGGAATGGAGAGAAATATACATGGAATGGAATCTGAACTCTAAAGCCTCCAGTCCCGAATCGATTCCCCCCAGCAGCCCAAGGCACCTCCACCTCCTCCTGTCCGGCCGTCGGTCTGTCTCCACCGCCTTCTGTCCAGCCGCAGCCACCTCTGCCTCTGCCTCGACCACAGCCCGTCTCTGCCTCCTCCCGTCCGGCCATCGATCCGTCTCCGTCTCCTCCCGTCCGGCCGCAGCCAGCTCCGCCTCCCCCTTGGCCGTAGCCGCTCGTTCGCCTCAGCCACAGCCCGTCTTCACCTCCTCCCGTCCAGCCGCAGCCGCCTCCGCCTGCCTCGGCCACAGCAGCCTATCTGCGTCGGCCGCAGCTCGCCTCCGCCTCCGCCTCCTCCCCTCTGCCCCTACCCATCCAGACTCCAGATCGGGTAATGCTCTTGCTTGGTTCTTCAACCAAGTAATCATAAACAGTGCTCTGTTCTATTCTGCTATCTACGTCATTAGATTTTCATTGTGAATCTGTGGTGTTTATGAGGATTTTGCAGTGTATTACTGCACTGGTAAGTCCAGATTAGGTTTTGCAGATTCTGCAGTGCACTACTGCACTAGAACCTCACCTGCAAGCACACTACTGCGCTGTCCACGTTGCTCTTCTCTTTATTTCATGCGTTATAATATGTATGTGTTTAATTGTTGCTACAACTTAGTATTTAACCCCTACTAACATACTTCATAGTCTGGAGGCTAGTTGCGACTAGCCGGTCGACTAGTTGCCCAAGTCGGCAAGTCACCCCCCTGGCGACTCGACTCAACTTTAAGACTTCATAACCTTATACAAACATACAGCCACGATATCATTTTAAAAGACATGTCTGACACACAGAGGCCACATGAAATGTTTTTTTAAAAGCATAAGCTGTATAAAAAAGACGGGTATGAACCTGTGCTTGATGTTAATGCTGCATGATAATTCCTGCTGGAAATCCTCGACAGTAAGCTTTGTACCATTAATAACTGGAGCTGGAAGTTCAGCCAAGACCTGTAATAACCAATCAACACTAAGCTGGCAATAACAATTTGCAACTAAAAGGACCACAGGCTAAAAAAGAAATAAATGCTATGAAGCGTATCATTTCCCTGGCTTGAACGGGAAACACTAAATGTAGTACCTTCTCAAGGTTTAAAGCATAGTTTGCAGCTTCGTCTTCCTCTAAGCCATCACCATCCTCAAAAACAAGCGTGGGGCCAATCATTACCAAAGGGAGGTTCATTCCAAGTTTGCTTTTTATAATCTTGTCAATGACATCCCTAAGCTTGGTTGTCTTGGTGTTAACCTCCAGAAGTAGAGGGGTCTGATGCATTCGGTTGTAGTTTCAGATCAGAACAAAAGGAGAGCAAAAAAAAAAATAAAGAAAGAACATCATATATCCTAGACAAGTGCAAAATACCTCAGAGCAGACATAGCATGATTTATTAGGTTCAAATGGCTCTACAGGCATCAAGAGCATCTTCCTTGAAGGATGCTCAAGACAATATGTCATTCTGCAAAAACGTAAAACAATGAAGTTACGATGCTTTTATACTATCAATGGAAAAGCTCAAAAGCCAAAGCAACACATGTTGGAAAACAAATGAGTCCCATTGATGTCTAGAAAATTGGCGACTCTTTGGAAACTAGCATATCCAGAAAGCAGGTGGTTAGACTGAACTGTGATATCTTAGGTAGAAAACATTGACAAAACAATGTCATGTAAAAAATTAAGAATGTATTCACCTATATTTCTGATAATCACCCTGGAGCACTTTGATTGCTTCAATAACAATTAGACCAGCAATTATAGCATTTGTTGTTGCCACAGCATGTACTATGTTCCCAGCAACACCTTTAGCTTCAAAAAGGCTATGCAATGGTATTCCAAAGGAGGAAGCTCTGATATTAGCAGCAGCAGTAACAAACTCGACAGCCAATTGGTCATCCTTGTCAAAAACCAAGTTCCCAATGTCCTGAAAACCAGAAGATCTTAATTATACAAAGGAAAGTAAGTTTTAAAGGTTATAGAACTCAGAACAGATTTCGTATAAACCTTCTCTCTTTTTTCAAAAAATAATTTTAAAGCCTCCAGGAACACTCTTGAATTGTCAGAAAGAGTCCATATCTCTTGTGGATTTCTAAGACCTAGAGAAACCATAGCAGATGGCTCTTCCTGCTCCCCATCATTGCATTCACGTGAGCTACCATTTTGCTGATTAGTTTCTTCAGGTAATGTGTCTCTGATGTATATTGGATTTGGCCTTTTTCGATTCTTCCAAGTTTCTTCATTCTCTAAGGCAACTTTGATGTTGTAACCAAATACATGATCATAGATCCTCCGAGCATATTTTTCAAGATCTTCATCTACATTCCTTTCAAAAACATCTGATTTTGAACTGGCACCATCTTTTGAATGCACATTAAGATCATTATCCTGGTTTTTATCACTGAAGAGCTTCGCAAAAAGCAGTTCCTTTGCCCAAACAATGCAGTGAACAAACTGCAAAGAGATGAAACAGCCATTAATGCTAGCATTAAAAACTGATTAGGTACTATTGTTAATAAGAATGTGAGTTCACAGAGGTATTACCAAAACTAGAAAGCTAACATGTTCATATTTCAAATTTTAGCTACATCAGAATTTCTCAAAGCAAGGGAATGAATGTTTGTTAGAATACACTTTTTGTGCATGCAACTTGCATTTTGTGGATTCCAAGATATTCAACACACATAAATGATACCATAACAGTCATGTCCTTATAACAAAGTCCAATAGGCAATAGCATCAGTTGGAGTGAACTTTCTAGCCAGGTTTCATGGAAAGGAGTAAACAAGCATATTTTCATAAATAAACAGGGGCACCAAGCCATGATTACTAAGTAAACTACAAAATAAATGCCCCTTCCATATTTAACAAAAAAAAAATAGCATCATACAAATAGTCCAAACCAACAAAAGACTGCAGGAGTACAAAATTAATCTTGGCAGAAATACAAAAACATACACAAATATGATAAGAAATGCAGCTTACAAAAAAAATGAAAAAAGGGAAAGGCAAAAGGAAAGTGGGGCAACAAGAGTGACAAAAGGAACCTTCGATGGAGTGCTTGTAATTGTGCAGACAGGATATGATTTTGGAACAGGCTTTGGTTGACATTCGTAGCACTCAGTTTTACCCCTGACATGAACAGTAACCTGCAATATATGGAATGACAAGTATTTTTAGCAAAGAATTAAGTTGACCTATTTAGCAGGGACTCAATGTAGTCAACATTGGAGGCTTATCTTTTAGTACAGCTGACAGATATGCAATTCTATTAAAATAAACAAGGATGGTTTCAACAACAACAGTGTTGCTAGTCCACGACTCCACAACACAAAATCTCATTTGCAAGTATACTAAGATCTAACCATCAAATGATACGCGTTCCAAATCAAGGTCCACAAAAGAATGCTTAAGTTTTGAGAACCAGTGTCCATGCATCACACATCAACAACTGATATATTTCATGCTGACAGCAAAATTGTGCAATGCCCAGCTTGCTAAATTATAGAATTTCTTGGGCACTTTATAGTCTACACACTACCCAAGGGAATATATGCACTCGTATGTAAAGTAGAGTGTGGAATGTACAGAAATTTTAGCGTAGCTACCACCAGGACATGCTTGTGTGTTGTATAGGGAGAAGATTTAAAATTAAATTCTGCACAATTTCCATTTCCAAATACACCATTTATATATAAAAGATGCACATGTAAATTTGGTGGAAAGGGAAAATGCCTACTTTCTCAGAACCATATTAACTTATCAGCACTCAAAAGGCCCAGTTAAGAAACGACCACACTAGGCTTATCACGGCGTCGCCTAGGCGTCCCGGCGCCGGAGGGAGACCACCGTGTGCGCTCGCTTCTCCTGGCCGGAGGAGGCGCAGGGGCGCAGGGACGACAGGCGTGGAGGCGCGGAGAGGGGGGGGGCTGGAGAGGAGGCGTGGCGACGGGAGAGGAGACGCAGACGCACAGGGGAGACGAGCCGAACGAGGCTCGCTAGGATGGAACGGGAAACAGGGGAAGTAATGGGAAGTTAGGAAAGGAGAAAAAAAAAAGGAAAGAAGAAAAAGGGAAGGGAAGGAACGGGAAACAGGGGAAGTAATGGGAAGTTAGGAAAGAAGAAAAAGGGGAGGAAAAAAAAGGAAAGAAAGGAGGAAAAGAGAGGAGTGGAGTCAAATCTCTTCTTTGGAGATATACTGATATTGGTAATAGATTGATATTGCTTATATACTGATATATTTTTGGTCGCCTAGGCGTCCAGGCGCCCCGGAGGCGACTCGCCTCGCCGGGGCGCCGTGATAACCATGGACCACACATTTCCCTTCGTGGACCCATCATGTCATTATCCAATGGTCTAGGCCTGTTTGGTTTGATGCCTCAGGTTGCCACGCCTAACCTTAGTTACGCTACGGTGGTTGTTTGGTTCATTGTCACAACTGTGGCTTGCCATGATTTGTTAGCCCCATAAACCACATGTCATAGACTCAAATTCTTACCTAACTTTGCCAAACTTATGGCTAGCAATTTGCTATCCACAATTTTTGTGGCATGCCACACTTTGCGTAAGTTTAGTTATGGCAAAGTTGGCTATGAACCAAACAGGCCTGCAACCATGCGGTACACAATGGCCAGCGCACAACAGATACTCAACCGGAAGGCTGTGTGCCTATGGTAAATATTATTGCTGGTCACTAACAAAAAGAAAATAAACCACCTAGGGTTTCCTTAAGAGATAGTATGTGACCATGTGGTTCCGCATACTGGCCGGCAATTTAATACCAGGGAATCACCTGTAACAGGGATACAACCAGCAAAATAAGCAAGACTGACATACCAGTACTCAGCCATCACTACAAAAAGATATACCTAGTAATTTGTATACTTTAATATACAGAGAGCGGAAAAGTTATAAACTAACAGTAAAAAATTAGCAGCACGACAATAAGCCACAAAGAATTATAGCTCCATGCACAGTAGCACAAGAGTTGCTGAGACTACAACTGTGGTATTTCGTCACCTCACCTGTCCCAAAAACCCAGTCGTTCCACTTTCAACCAAGGGAACTTCAGCTGCGAGGCAAAGGCGATTAACGTGCCGCCTAGCATCCAAGTTATCAAGGCCATTTACAACTACATTAAATTGCTTGAAGAATTCAACATTGAACTGAGATTCCTTCACATTTGCATGATATGATGTAATACTAATATTTGGCCTAAATTTCAGAACAGCATCTCGAGCAACCTGGAAAAATCAATGATACAAGCAGCATAAGCAGCAGCAATAATCAAGTGAAAACAACAAATACAGAATAGAAAGCCCCAGATAAATACAATAGAAATTGTACTTACATGGGCCTTTGACTGTCCAACATGACTCTTCCGAAATAAAAACTGTCTATTCAGATTGCTGACCTCAATTGTGTCCAAGTCAATCTGCAGAGAGAGAAAGATCAAATTCCTTGGGTACACCATTTGACAGGCAATCAACATATTTTCCATAAGTTCCCTCAGCACTAATGGTAAAATGACCCTTGACAAGGCATATGAACTAATAAGTTACAAGCATGAAGTGAATCAGATTAAATGAGAAGGCAGATGAAAGAAGGAAAAGAAATGAAAAACAAATGCGGAAAGAATGAATGTGGAACCATTTTATCTCCCTGTGTCATGCCAAAATGCAGTCAAATAAAGGTTTTGTTTCCCGTGGCATAGCTTTTTCTTTGTAAATAGAACCACCGATTTAGTCCAACCAAGAGAAAACGCGATAAGGACATCAACAATAACCTAGCAAGTGGCCCATGAATAACAACCAAGTGCATGGCAGCCGTCTCAAGCACATTGATTTGTGTAGCTTTGGTTACCTGAACAAGGACTACACCGTGTCCATTCACAAACCGCTTTGTGAATTACCGTAGAGAGGCAACCTTTCGCACCAACAGCAAAACAAACGTGAGTAGCGGCACAGCAGATCACCTACTGGGCAAGAGTAAGACCCTATGCACAATTATAACAAGGAGCGACCTGCGTCCTAAAGATCAATACAACCCTCAGCAAGCATAGTTGCAAGTAAGAGCAGTCTACAGGAAAATCCTCAAAAGAGTAGCGGATAGCCCCCTCATGCTCTACAGGGTTTACTTATCCACTTTTCAGCTTCCGGTCAACGCTATCCCTCTCGCAGATCCCACTACTAACTCAGAAGCGCACCAGCCATCCACCCCGCCGCTATCTACCTAGCTAATGCACAAGCTAGATTCGAGCGAAGTGGCTATAAACCTACGAGGAGCAGTGCTAACTAAGAGCGAGGAAGCATGTAGCCAGCAGACTCACGATGTGGATGTCGCCGAAGCCGGAGAGCGCGAGCGTCTTGAGCAGCTCGCAACCGATGCCTCCCGCCCCGACCATCAGCACCTTCGCCGCCTGCGCGCACCACGAAAAAAAAAACCAGCCGAATCAGGCCCCCAGGCGCACCGAAATTCGACTGGGAAAAAGTCACGGGCCGGGGAGATCCCCAGAAGCCCAGAACCCCCAGCGGCGAAGCGGGAGGGGAAGGGCTAGAGATGGCTCGCCTTGATGGCCTCCTCCGAGGCGGCGGAGGCGGCCATGGGAGCCACGGGGGCGCGGGGAGGGGAGGCGGCGAGGAAATTGAGGGGTCTCGGGTGGGTTGCGCTTGCGCAGCGCAGCAATGCCTGCTTCCCCTTTCTCTCTCTGGGTTCGGAGAGCCGCCGGACGCGTCCTTTGCGGTTGCAGGGCGACGGAGACGGTCGGATTGGATGTGCTTCAGGCTTTCGGTCTACACTCTATTGGAGGTGGGGCCCGCAGGGGTTGTGTGGCTTTGGGCGAAGTGATGACTGTTTTGACCTTTGGGGCTTTTGACCAGAAGCAGGTTTTAAATCTCGTTTTGTATAAATCTCCGAGGTGACCGGAATTCGAAATCTCGCTGAGATTCGAAAATTTTGGATAAAATTCGGATGAAATGCAAAAATAAAATTTTAAGTTCGGTTTATTTTCAACCGGAAAATCCGAGATCTCGGCCGAAATCACCGAGATCTCGGTCCACATTGAACCGACCCAAAAAATGTCTAAAACACGTCAAAAAGTTTTGAAATTTTTTTTGAGTAGTCTTGACACATCACTAATATTTTTATAAAATTTTCAGATGATAATCAAGCATGAGAAATTTTTAAAAAATCTAACAGTGCCATTGTCCTGATAAAAGGGTTGACCATCAAATTTCAACCGAATGGAAAATGGTGCAAACCACATTAGAAACTTTTGAATTTTCTTGTGAATGGTCCTAACATATTCATAATATTCTTATAAAATTTTAGATGATGATCAATCTTTAGGAATTTTAAAAAATTCAAATAGTGCTACTAAAAATGAACCAACAAAATTCACCTGAATGAAAAATAGTACAAACCACTTTACAAAATTTTAAAAATTTTGTGAAGGGTCCTAACACATCCATAATATTCCCATAAAATTTTCAGATAATGATCAATCTTGAAAAATTTTAAAAAAATCGGACAGTCTTAACCGACAAATTGAACCAACCAAAAAGTGGTCAAAAACATGTCAAAAAATTTTGAATTTTTGTGTGGATGATCTTGACCTTAAATCCAATCAAATCCAATGTACAAAATTTAAAATTTGTCAAAAAAAACCACCAAAATCACCGAGATCTCGCCGAGAAATCCGAAATTTAAATTTTTTGAATTTTTTTTACCCGGGCAGGATTTTGAATCTCGAAGGGGTCCAAAATCCGAAATCTAGGCTGAGATTTCGAATTTCGGTCCAAAATTTGAATCCTTGGCCAGAAGTTGATTACTCAATGGAACCGATCCTACCCATCATTTCCTCGACACAAGTCATATTAATTTTGAAATAAATGAAAGAGTAAATCATCAATGTTTTATTTTTTATTTATGTTTTAATATTTATATAATTTTTAAATAGTAATGTATGAAGACACCACCATTTACCATTTTAAAGACACCGAAATAAATTAGCTATTCTATTTTAGATGAACAAGGATATAAAATCTAGGCAAAGCATGTTTTTGCCCTATGATACTTTGTCCGGCAATTATAACCGTTTGGTCAATATTACCGTTAGCTTTTTTTTACATAAAAAAGTAGAGATCTTTCTGAAATGCCCCCAAATTTCAAAACCCTAATTCGATTTTAATTGAAATTTAATTGTTGTTTTCCGTTCTTAATCCCGTTCTTGGAAGATGGGGGGTTGGGAGGGAGTGGTTGAACACTTACCTGGAACCCTTGTTTGAACCACTGGTCCTTCGCCCGCTCTGCCCGTCGCGTGGCTTCGTCATCCTCGCGTCACCTTCGCTGGTCGCGCGAGCCTCGCGCGCACGTCATCCTCGCTCATCCGCGCCGAGCCGTCGTCATCCTCGCCTGCTCCCGCTCTCTCCGCCTCGGCCCCCGAGCCCTACCTGCCCCGTCGCGCTCCGCCTCGCGTCATCACCCTGCCCCGTGTCGTCGCCTCGCCTGTCACCCCGTCGCCTCGCTAGCCCATGGGGGCAGCTCACCCCCTCGGTCTCCCGTGCCGTCGAGCGGCTATAAAAGCCCTCGCGCACGAACGTGCCCTCGTGCTCGCCCCTTCTTCTTCCTCGGTGAGACCCCCCTTCGTCTTCCTCTCCGGCCCCGCCCTCCCTTTTTTTCCTCCGCCGTCGCCCGTTCGTATCCTGCCGCCTCGACTCCTCGCCCAGACCCTAACCCTAGCCCAACCCTTCCTCTCCCCGCCGCCCTCTCATCCCCCAGATCCGGTCGCCCTCACCTTGGTCACCCTCAGCTCCGGCATCCCCCACCTCGCCTCGAGCCGCGCCGCCACCTCGCTCGCTTCGCATAATCGCCGCCGCCGTCACCGCCCCAAATCGCCTAACCCTAACCCTCTCCGCTCGATCGATCTGTCTCTGCGCCAGGGACCCACCGGTCAGCCTCTTTGTGCGCCTCGCCCACTCCACTGGCTGGTCCCACTTGTCGGTCTCACTGCGCCCAGGGCCCGCGCGTCAGCGCCGTGCGCCCGTGGCCCACCTGTTAGGCCAGGCCAGTGAGCACCGGCCCGGTCGCTCAGCAGCGTCACGTGGGGCAGTTCGGCCAGTTGGGCTCAACCCAATTCGGCCCGTCACTATTCCTTATTTTTCTTTTCCTTTTCAGATTTTAAAATCCGATAAATCCTTTTAAATACTCCAAAATATCCAAGAAAATCCCCGAGAAGTCCAAAAATAGCCAATATACACTATCCAAACCGTTTCGATCCACTGAGTCCAAATACGGTCTCCGTTTCGCAGTTTGAAGTCCACAAAATTTCGAAATGCCCTCAAGCTCGCTTCCGGCCTTTTTTCCTCTCAATCTCTTTTCGTTTTTCCTTTTCTTGTTTTTCTCTTTTCTTTATTATTTTATTCATTTATTTATTGCTCGCCTATTTGTGCGCTAGACCCGACCTTGGAGCCGACCCGGAGTAAATAGTAATACGAGAGCCGGAGCAGGAGCCGGACACGACCGGCACCGAGTTCAACTACGTCGACGACGACCTAGGACTCCCCCCTCGCCTCGCAAGGCAAGCCACACTCCTTGAACATGTTGAACCCATGATAATATTGTAGTTATAATTATTTTAATATTGCATTATGTTGTTATGTCAAAATGCTAGAAATCATTATTTTAAAATGCCATGATGACATAGTTAGCACCTAGCTTGATTAAAGACCCAGTTTGTTTTGTTGTGATATATTTTCTTTGCACACCCTAGACTTAGCTATCGAATCTCGTATGTTAGTAGTTAATCAATTAGTTAAACTCTAAAGGATTTGTGTATTAAAATAAAACCATCGAGCGGGATGCTTGATGTAGACTATATTAAAAAATATGCTACGGTGAGAGGACTTTGGCGGGCAAACGGGGTGGAATGGAGGTTGACCAGTGGAGTCACCTGCCGATTCTCACAACGGTAGATACCCTCAGTATCGGATCGTGCATCCTGCCGTGGTCCGTGGGACCCAAGTACTGTGTGGTTTTAAGAACTACCGGGTAAGTGCTAAAGAGGAGTAGTTCAATGAAAGGCTTTGATGGTCTCAGCCTGGCCGCATTCATTTAAGTTGCATGTAAGTTTACGCATGGCACGATAGTCATAGAGATCTTGTGGATAAAGCTGAGCAACTATGTAAAGTCACGGTCAATATGTTTAAACGGTTTACGAGGCTGTTTAGCTTGTATACATATTTCACATTTTGCACCTCTAGTATCATGTTTAGGAATTAAATCCAGAGACATCATGCGAGATATAGACTTGAAATTAATATGACAGAGACGATAATCCCACAGAAAACTATCACAAGGCAAGGATTGAGACAAAACAGCAAAAGCTTTACTACTACTACTACCTGAACAAGGAAGCACCAAATATAGTCTGATGAGGCCACGATCAACATAGCCTTTCCCCACAAATGAACCTCTTAATGTTATTACAACTTTATCGCTTTCAAAGGCAAGCTTATGGCCTGACTTCATTAACAAACTTCCACTAATCGGATTTGCTTTGCCTCTTGGCACGTAGAGCACATTGTATTGTCAGAATGTTTCTTGAAGAAAGCTTCAGATCCACTCAACCACTACCCAACTCTTTTAGAGATGTTGGAAACACACCTAGCAACCTCGGCTTCGTCAATCACCATATTGACTTTGGCTTCAGTCCGGTCCTCAGGTTTGTCCTTTTGGACCTTCTCGTTTCTTTTCTTGTAACGGTAGTTTCTGGCAATGTGGCCAAGTTTACCGCATATGAAATCATGTGCTGAAAAATCAGTTTAAAATTGAATTTGCAAAATCTGTTGTTTCAGATGATTAATTGATATGCTTGTGATAGCATGGTAATTATTTTACTTGATGCAATGCGCTCGTGCGAGTGATTACATGGATTGACGTTGAGTCAAGTTGGAAGGACTTGTGCTCGAAAAATTATTCTATGGTTTGTTCATGTGCAGGTGTTGCTTGAGGTCGAACGTGATCGATGATGGGGATCGGAACTAGGTTCTGGGATGAATCGAGGTTCAGACCATTAAGGATGTCATACGGGACGTTTGGACTAGAGAACAGTGCACGTGAGGGAGAGTGAGTCACGCGGTGGCAGCAGGTGGGCTGTACGCGTGCATACGAGAATTTTTGAGCTGTATACATATTTTGGGGCATGTGTTATTGAGCCAGATAAATATGCATGTAGATATTTAGTTAGAGATAAGAAATTAGCAAGTATTAGTTGTATAGAAATTGGTCTCTGGTGACCTTGTGCGGGTGATACCTTTACGGTTAACGTTTGGAGCCCTGCAAATCAGAGAAGCGCACCGAGCGATTGTTACGGGCGAAAGCAGGAGGCAGGTGCGACGTCGCTGCGTACAGGAGCAACGCTTCACGTGGAGGCCAAGATCTAATGCTTGTTATTTCTGCCATTTAAGTTGCATGCATGCATTGAATTTACTAGTCTCCAAAGAAGTACCGTGACAGACAACAGTAAACAATACCATATTGATCGGTAATTCTATCCTTATGCATGTGTTAATTTTAGTTGTTTATTTAATTAGTTTCCTTTATGGTCTTAGATCAATTGCACTAGATTGACTTATTGTTTCATAGTGATATTTTTTATTTAACCTATTCCAAACCTTTCTAGGGCATCAAGTTAGTGATCTAAAAAGTTTGATTGATTAATTCTTCATAGATTTTGTTTAATCACGAAATTAGGGTTTAATCAATTTTCGTCATTATTGATATAGTCAAATTGCAAAGCCTATAACTTTTGATCCGTAGATCCGATTGAGTTGATTCTTGTTGGGTTAGTTTCTAAATTGAATCTAGTTTCTTTAGTAAAAATTTTACATCAATCTGACCTTGGATCTCCAGGAATTCGTGTTTTAGTGAACGTCTATCAATCTGTTTTTGCGTAAAATCGAAGCAATCCTTTATATTTTGTTTAGGGGTGTTTTGATAATCACTAAAAATTTGATTTTAGCTTCCGCGCAATTAT
This sequence comes from Rhipidocladum racemiflorum, assembly GCA_036346355.1. NCBI lineage: Eukaryota > Viridiplantae > Streptophyta > Magnoliopsida > Poales > Poaceae > Rhipidocladum > Rhipidocladum racemiflorum. The sequence continues at coordinate 8,173,355 of CM070581.1, forward strand.
TCACCCCCCTCTGATTGCTACATTAGTATATATCGATCCTACACCGCACTTGAAGCAACTATTAGGACTTTTGCCATACCATTTGATGTTGCCTTTGTCAATCTTTCCTCTTGGTCTAAATCCATTGCTAGGATCTTTTGAGTTCTTCTTGTTCCTTGTCTGACGAGTATCTATGAGATTTACTCCGGAGTTATCATCTTTATTAACCAATGGAGCATCTTAATTTTGCTCGTGCTTTCTCTTCAACATCGAGGGAATCTAGGAGATCATCCATAGTCATTTCTTCTCTGCGATGTTTGAGAGAAGTAGCAAAATTTCTCCACCAGTGTGGAAGCTTTGCAATCACCATTCCCACCTTATACTTGTCAGTGAGAGTAATCTTGCTATGGTTGAGCTCCCCCAGTACTATAAGCTGGAGTTCATGAGTTTGCTCTACCACAGGCCTTCCATTGGCCATCTTAAAGTCATGATATTTTTTCCACCAAGTACAAGTCCTTTCCAGCATCTTTTCAGCATATGGCACAGCCCCAAGTGTTAGGGTTAGAAGTAGACCGCACATGCACACGCACAGCACACAATAGACACAATGTTTTACGTGAAAATCCTTGCGAGAAAAAAACCACGGATGATAATCTACTATATGGTTGTTCAATCTTCACATGTACATAGGGGTGACTATTTATAGCCAAAGAGTCTGAGTCATGGAAGACAAGGATTCCGAATTTGTTAAGAGATTAGAGATTGAGCCATATTCCTAACACCGAGAAAGAGCTTTTCTGGACTAGGTTCAGGGTCAGTTATGACTTTGAGAACAAATCCAAAGCAGTCAGCCAATACATCGTCTGGGTCTGCCAACGCCTAAAGTTCTCTTGAACTTTTTGAGAAATTTTACGGTGGATTATACTTGCAGTATAAAATATGTAGTAGAAATGACATCTAACCGTTGATTTGTTAAGGGTGTTTCTACTACTCTACTAGCAGGTGTAGTATAAGTAAACTCTAGTTAATCTGATCTATTGGATCGAAAGAAATGAATGGTTCTTATTCAATTTAGTGTACCGTAAAAGAGCTCAACTTTTTTGGCTTCATGGCATCATCATGGGAGTTTGGTTGTCCCATGGGAACTATTATCTACGAGTCGTAGTCGACGACTGTTAATCTCCTTGAAACTGTTAATCTCCTCCAAGATACAATGATCTCCTATCTTCTGTTGTGCACTCAACAAAAGATGAACTAATGGGTTCCCTCTTATGAAACGTAACTCTCTCCAAGACAGAAGTTTTCAGATGTATTTGGGAAGAACTCAAGATTCGGTTCGAAAACATGCAGCTGTACGTAGACTCCTTCCCGACTAGAGAATCTTATCTCTATAACCAACAAGATCATAGAGCTAAGAAGCTATATTTGTTGGCCAAAATATCAGGGAAGAACAGAGTCTATATCTGATATGTACCACTCAAACTAAAACAAGCAAACAACAGCCAGAATCTTAAAACGAAATCAGAAGATATATAAATATGTTTAGTGGTGTCCCAACTCCCAATTGAACGTAAGCTGGAGATAAAGCTCAAACTCATGAGACAAAGTAATCAGACAAACTCAAAGAGATAAGAACTTGAGAAAGAAAAAACTGAGCTAACAGGAAACTTCTTCTGTAACTTTTATTCAGAATAAGAACATCAAATCCAACAAATCAAGTGTACAGCCAACAATACTACATGTAGCCCCAAAGGAAATGTTTCATTTTATAGCGTTCACGTAGGTTCAACATAGTATATGAGTGACACTAGAAGGAAGACGAAGCTATGCCAAGTGCGGACATTCATTTTTGGTGAGAAATGTTGAATTCAAATGTCATATGACATGATATTGAAATGAATGTTTTTGAAATGTAGATTTGTTGGACCTTTGTGTTGTGAATGGTATTGAAATGAAATATTATCTGTTGACATATTATTGCTAAATGCCTACTTTCTAACTTGATATTGTCTAAAATATAACAAAGTTCATGCTGATTTTTTTTTGCAATTGTTGTTTCAATTTTCCACAATTTTTCCCACTTTTCCTTCACTCTGCCATTTTTTTCCCCCCAAAATCGATCGATAATCGCTTCGTATCACATGATAACCGTAGCATAGCGCTCGATAATCGATTCATATCGCTGCTTGTTTGACTGAGAATTCAAACCGATTTGAATTAGAAATTCATTCCATATCTACCGAGCAATGTTCCATTTTCCAGGTGATTTCGATAAGTTAAACCCTGCCTCTCAGTGACCATGCCATGACAGTGCCATGCACATGCGTCGCGTTGAACTGGTGATGAATTGATCAGCGTTGGGAAGTGGCGCACCTGGCAGAGCAACCGTGTCGGCACTGCTCAGGCCTTTCCTGGAGAAGGCGGCGGGGAGGGTGCTCAGGTTGGACGCCAGCGGCGGGAGGTCGGTGTTTGCCATCGAGTGGCTCGCCGTGGTGGAGTACCTCTTGCCTAGCTGCAGCGTCCACGATGGTCCTCCCCACTAGTGGAGCCAGGGGTTGGCACGGTTGGGCCATGGCCCAACCAATGTCCCGCGGCCCATTGTAATCCCTGGCCCACTGTACCTTTCTCAGGATTTCGAAGAGACGAAGATAAAACGTGAAATCGATCACTTCATCACGCTGCTTGCCGCCAAGACGCCAGGAGACGCGCTGAGATCAGACCGCACGGCCACAGTCACGCTGTAGTGCTGCACGCAAGTCGCAGGGGCTAGGGCAGCAACACTGCATCAACACCAACCTGATTAGTGATCACCGCCGTCCGCCGCCCGCCGCCCGCTGGAATCTCCACGCGAACAGGCGAACAGGTGAAGAATGAACGTGTTTTTCTCTTTCAATTTAATACTTTCAGGCTTCAGCAATTCTTCCAGCAATAAATTTCGTTGCACGCATATTTGCAAGATCAACAAATAAGTCCATGTGGAATCATATAATCGAGGCGTAAGCCTGATAAGAACTAGTATGGTAATATTCTCTGAACTGTTGCAAAACCTTATTATTATATTTGTACTGTGCTTTTGATACATTATGTATTTATACTTACGCGCGAATAATCTTAGCTAAAATCCTAGCTACGCCACTTCCTCCCAGCTGCATACTTGCGCGCGAAAAAAGTTCCAACAAGACAACGGTGAAGATTACTCCCGTTCGTTGATGCCAGAGTCACGAGCGGCGACGGCGCGGAGGATGTCGGCGCACGACACGGTCTGCGGGCACAACGCCTCCAGCAGGGCCTTGACACGGTGTCGATCACGCCGAACCTCCCTCGGCGACCCCGCGTTCGGGCCCGCCGCGCCATTCTCCCCGGCGAGGCTGGCCGTGTCGTCGCACATGTACACAAACTCGTTACGACTTTTACACGAAAATTTCTGCATTCCACACGACATGTCAAGTAGTGTGCTAAACGCTATAGCTGCAGCCAACACTGTGGCCGTGTGCAGTGCACGCTGCTGGAGAGGTAGAGCCAGGTGTACTTGCTTGCACGAAGCAGTCCTGGAAAGCGAGGCCGGAGCCAACGACGAGGGCGGCCATGCGCGCGGGCGTCCAGCTCCACGGCCGTCCTGATGGTGAGAAGCGCGCGCGCGCGGCTGGGCACGACGAGTCGTACAACGTCGGCGAGAGCTGAGCGGTAGCACTGTGGTTGTGGCTAGTATCAGGAACAATAAGAGCGTGCATGGAGTGACGAGGGCGGTGGTTGCTGTATGCAGTAGCCATGAATGAACAGTCAGTCCTGGCCCGGATCTTCCCTGTTCGGAGTCCGTTTTTCTGTTTTTGGTTTTTCTGTAATCTGTTAACTTCTCTCCTTAATTGAGCAGCGCTCCTGTCTTTTATTCAAAAAAAAAAAGAAATGTGCCTGAATTCTGGAAGGCCAGATACCTTGTGTTTAGGTTTAGGTGCGAGCCTGCAGTACTGGAAGCGTATTTACAGGCTAGATTCGGCTAGGCTGCTGAGAGCTGGACTTCGTTGGACCTGTCCAGTCCAGTCCTATATATGGAGTTAATCAGGCGAATCAATGATGATACCATCTGAATTATCTGAGTTAATAAGGCAAATCAGTTGGTGACGAGGATTTGGGTTTCTTAACTCTATCCGAAACACGAGCTTTTAGATGTTCTCTCTACTTTTTTATGCTGTGACCGGAGCCACATATTCCGCTAGTTGCACCCACAAAGATCGATTGGTTCGAACACCGATCTCAATGGCCAACTTTAGTACGACATGGGGTTTTGATGCGAGGCTACATGGACAAGAAGACACAAAACGGTGCTGTTTTGCATAGATCCAAAATTGTGACTGCAATCTGCAGCACGACGCATAGTTGAGGGCCCGCATTATTGTGTCATCGGACTCTTCAAGAGGAACTGTGTACAAGGTTAGTACCTGAGCTAAATTCTCTATGGAACATGGTAATTGTGCAGAGAGGATCCAATGATCGATCCCGAGGCTAATGTCTAGATGATTAGCGTGTTCTTTGGTATACCTTGGAATGTTCTTTTTTTCAGAATGAATATTTTGTTGTTTTTGGGTTTAAATCCTAATACCCACTTTTGGTCACGGATTTATCCCTGATATTCATTATTCTACACATGTGCTAAGGAAGCGCAAATGTGCGCGTATGTGTGTGTAACTAGAAACGCAAGCGTGGCGCACGCCGCGCGCGTGAACGGGAAATATTTTTTGTTTTTTTCCGGAGAAAAAACAGATCACGAAAACATTTTTCTCATGCTCCGGAGAGCAAACGGACCACGAAAATATTTTTTTCCGGGAAAAACGCCGCGCGCGTGAACGGAAAATATTTTTTGTTTTTTTTCGGAGAAAAAACAGACCACGGAAACATTTTTCCCATGCTCTGGAGAGCAAACGGACCACAAAAATATTTTTTTCGGGAAAAACGGAGAAATGACCTGAACGAAAAATGCAGGGACCTATTTGTTATAATTTTGGACCTGTTCGCTATTTTGAATAAGTAAGAAAGGACTCGTTCGCAATTCGTATTTAACGGGAGGCTCTTTGTGTAAAACGAAGAACTGAGGACCTAAACGCGAACCGGGGGAAAATATTTTACACTCACAGAAAATTACAAAGGACTTATTCGTAAATGGGAAGGATCTATCCGTAATTCCAAAGAACTTGAGGTTTTTTTTGTAAGAATGGGAGAGAGAGTGGGGGAGATGACGTGGGAGCGTGAGTAGGGATGGCAAAATTACCCGTGGGTTCGGGTATCCGTGGGTACCCGATCCGATGGGTTCGGGTATGGGTTTGATTTCAGACCCGCGGGTTTCAAATTTCGGGTTCGGGTTGGGGTTTGGGTTCGGGTCTGCACCCGTGGGTACCCATGGGTACCCGAATTAATTAATATAAATTAAAAATAATGGAAAGTTAATTCAAGATTCTCAAGCATCGTTCGAGATGTAAGATGCGGTAACTTTCATGATTATATACACCATATATTTTTCCTTTAAACATAGAAATTACAAATGAATTGATTGACAATTGATGGTTGAAAATTTGATTGCGAGATGAATTTAATTTCGGGTTCGGGTACCCGTTCGGGTTCGGGTATGGGCGTGGGTATGTACCCGTGAGAGATTTCGGGTTCGGGTTCGGGTATGAATTTCGGGTTTCGAGTTCAAGTCTGCGGGAGGTCTACCCGCCCATACCCGCCCGATTGCCATCCCTAAGCGTGAGCTTGCAGGAAAGCTTCAAGGAATATGGTATTGAATATATGTGTGCGTATGCATCTTTCTTGTAATAAAAAAAGAAGAGCCTGTGACCCTTACTATTATTGATGGTTTTGCAATCAAACATTGAAAACGTAGCACTTTTTTTTTGCACACGTGAGTGCGTTTTAGTAGAATATTTGTGAAGTTATGGACTTATCTTTGGACTCCATCTTTCTACACGTGTAGTAAGAACTAAGAAGACATACTCTGTGTGTGTGTGCATATGATGTGCGTGTGTGTGCATTTTTCTTGTAATCGGCAAAAAAGTGTTGAACTTTAGGGCGGTTTGATGTGTACAAAGGGAGCTACTCATCACTACCTCACTGGTGATCATGGTACACTTACCAAGGTAATCAACGTTTTTTTTTACCTAAAATGACTAAAATACCTTGGGGTATTACTTCCTCAGACCCGCGGCCTAAACCTGAACACGTACCATCCCACCTGAACCAAGCTTCAAGGGTACATATCTGTGCCCGCCATAGCTATCGTTGAGTCTGTTGTAGCTGTCACCGCACACATCGTAGCTATCGCGGAGGGGAAGGCGAAGAGACGGGGGCACCACAACCGCCACATGCTCCCGCTCGCACACCACGCCAAAGCCTAAGGGAGATGGCCATGGTAGAGGAGGCGGTTATGGGGAGGAGCCCGAGGAGGCAGCAGTGGGAGGCGGTCGTGGGGGAGGAGGCGCTGTGGGGGGTGAAGGGGGCGTGGGGGGGGGGGGGTGGAGGCGCCTTGGGGGGCGATGGGGGCTAAGGGGCATAGAGTGAGCCGAGGCACTAAGCCAGGGACCTTAGGGTTTTGATTTAAAATGAGATTCAAAAAAATTTAACTGAGTCTGAAAAGACTAACTTTGAAGTTTCGGAGCATGTTATGCAGGTTTTAAAAAAGTTTCATTTTAGTTTCATAAAGGTTTCAACATGTTTAAACAAATTGTGATGGGTTTCAAATAATTTGAAGCTTGATTTAAAAAAACAAGTTTGAGAATAATTTCAACAAAGTTTCCAAAAGGCAAACTCTAAAGTTTCAGAGCATGTTTCATATGGTTTCAACACATTTTCCAAAAAAATTAAAGGGTTTCAATCTAAAAACATATAAGTTATGTTAAGTTTCAACTCTGAAACCTGTTTAAAGACAAGTTTAAGAAGAATCTCAATTGAGTTTCAAAAGGCCAACTTCAAAAGTTTCAGAGAGATCCAACGTGTTTAAAAAAAATTGAATGAAATCTATTGAAACTTAGTCGTGATAAGAGCTAGGCTCAAGCTCGGCTCGGTCCAAGCCCGAGTAGGCTCGAGCTTGGCTCAAGTAAGCTCGGTAAGCATGATAAGCTCGAATAAGCTTGGTAGGCTCGAGCAAGCTTAGTAACAAGTTCGAGTAAGCTCAGCCCAAGTAAGCTCGGTAACAAGATCGAGTAAGCTCGGTTTACGGAAGCTCGATCCAAGCTCGAGTAGGCTCGCAAGCTATTCGAGCTCGGCTCGATGAAGCTCGCGAGCTCGAGATCGAGCTCGAGTTCAGCTCGTTTGAAGCTCGAATTGAGCCTAGACCGAGCTGAGCTTGAATAGCTCTGACTGCCACCCCTATTATCTTTTTGTTATTTACGCAAGCACATACAAATTGGATTTGCTTAAATACTTTGAGCTGGTGTCAGAAAGGAGATGGTGGCTATTGTTTGAATTTCAAGAAGTGGCGGACACGGCACGTGGCAGGCGAGCAACGCACTCTTGAGTTCCGGATGGAATCGACCCCCCGGCATGCGCCGACTGAAACGCAAAGCGTAAAACATGGTTAGTGTGGGCTAGGCCAATAGGATCCAATAGCTTGCTTGTTGTATGAGCGGCCCATCGTTATTTAGCCCCAACTTCAAGGAAGATCATTGGGAAGAAAGAACAGCGCGTGCGAAAAATACTGAAGCCGCCCACATATGGCTCTTCCATCCTACGATCCATAGTTCCATACCACCAACCGTTTTGCTTTCGTCCCAAAAAAAAAAAAAGCTTTGTCTTTCACGACTTTTGGGTTAAAGTCAGCTTCAGCTTATAAAAAATCAGTAAACTTGAAATGAATCAGCTTTTAAACAGCTTTAGGCACGAGCCATATATACACTAGCAAAAGTAAAAGAAAAAAGCTGAACGAAATGTGCTTTTATGGTTTATTACGGATAGGAATGGGTATTTTGCCAAACGACTTCTCACAAAAAGCTACAACTGCTTGTCAAGAGCTAAAATATAGCTTTTTAAAAAAAGCTACAGATCCTCCAGGCAAGATCTTAGTTACATCAAAGTTAAGGTAGCTATATGGTTTATTATCACAATTTTAGTTTACCATATTTTTTTATACATGTAGCCCATTGTCATAGACTCAGCTTCTTAAGTAGTTTTGTCAAATTTGTAGCAACCATTTGTTTGGCCACGTTTGTTGTGGTAAGCTCTATTTTGTTTAGGCTTAGTTATAGTAAAATTAGCCATAAAACAGACGGGCTCTTACTCCTTCGCCGTGGAGAAGCTGCAGCGGCTCAACCCGGGCAGTCGCAATTGTGGTATTTGGAGAACCTAAATCACCTTTGGAAAACAAACCCAAATTGCATGTTTAAAACGATCGGTACACGGTCCCATTGGGAACAGAAAAATCACTATAATTTTTTTCCGAATTTTTGGCTAGGAACTCGGCATTCGTTACAGAAGAAAGAACAACAAACGAGTTACATACGTACGCACTCACCTCCACGTATGTCCGCATCGAGTCGCGCTCGAACGCGAACGAACTGGGTGAGCACTGCTCGCCCCAGCCAAACAAACACTCGCACGTTGGCTTGACGCGGATGGACTGGATGAGCGCTGCTCACCCCCAGCCAAACAGCACTCACTCCGCCGCTATAATTTCATAGGAAAGAGAACATAATAGTACCGATTTAAGCCGAATGATGTGATCCACCTCACCAAAACTTCCATCTATAGACTCCACGTGCGACCATGTACCCCGTTTTCTATGTTTCCCAAGCTATCATTGATGCCACACACGGTGGCTACAGCTGGTGGGCACTCCAGTTTCTGTTTTCCCTTCCTGTCAAGTGTCAACTCACAAAACACTAGCATTTTTGCCGCCTCCTTTTCTTGAGCAGAGCTTAGGTTCCTTGTACTCGCGTGCTAGCAGCTCAGCTCCAGACTCCACGGCCGTTACGCTGCGCTCCAAACAAACGTCCGGGCGTGCATGGGACGGTAATTTTACCCGATTACCCGTATATCCACGAAGAAAAATCTAGTAGAGATGTATATTTTTCTCTTTTATTGTCTGCGGATATGTTTATGGAGTTAAATTTTACCCGATGGGTAAATACATATGGGTATGGAGAAGCTCCACTCGTACCTGTTCCGTCCAATTACCCACCACCTTTTACTGATATGTGGGTCACAATAGACATCTAGCTGGCCCCTTGATCCCCAATTTGTGGTATCTTATATTAGTAATTTGTTATTGGTGATGCCGTGATGGGCGATTTGTGATACGTGTGATGATTGATGAATTGTTTCTATTTCAATTATTAAACTTGAGCATGTGTAATGACTAATGAACTATTTTTTTTAATTGTTAAACTTAAGCATATGCTTGTCATTTATCTGCACATGTTATTTTAATTCTTATCCCTATGTGTATTTCAAATTTTGAATCATTGATAATCATTCTTCAATTCACAGAATGTAGCTGATTCTCATAATTTCATCAAGAGGATTGTATCGGCACCATTGCTCATTAGCTCCTAGTGCCATTTGGTTGGAAGTATTATTGATGGTGGTGGGTAAACGGGTATATCCGCGGGTAACGGGTATCCGTGGGTGATGGGTATGGACGAGATTATTTACCTACCACCCTTCGTGGGTATACCCGTGGGGGAGATTTTATCTGGCGGGTATGGGTATGGGCGAGCACTACACGTATTCGCTGCACCCGATTGCCATCCCTAGGCGTGCAGGTGCAGCCATGGTTAAACTCTCGGTGAAATTTCAGAAAGCTTGGTTGAGATTTTGGATTTCAGTCAGAAACAAGATTTTAAATCCCAACAAAATAAAATATTTAAAAAAATTTAGAAATACACATCATATACAGTTTTAACCAAAAACTGTCTGTGATATTATCATAGATGTTTTTTTTGCTAAAACCGTCTGTGATGTGAACATGAGGTATTTTAATCGGATTTCAAGTTTTTTGGGCCAAGATTGTTGTGTTTCTCGCAGACATCTCGGTAATTTTAGCCAAAATCTCGGAAATCACGGTCCAAAAAAGCCGGATTTGAAATTTGCTTTTTGGATTTCGTTTGAAATTTCGAGATCTCATCAAAATTTCGGATTTCGGTCACCTCCGAGATATGATCTGAAACCAAAATTTGAAACCTTGAGTGCAGCAACCCAGCTCTAAAGCGGAGCGTGACAAAATCTCCATTTCTACGTGCATGGATGGTGTGCAGCAAGGCGACAGCAAACCACCCCCACGAATCATGCACCGCATGAGGGCACGATTGAGCTAGCGTCCGTGACAATGTGCTTCATGAGCTCGCGGCGCACACACTGTGTACTCCACCAGTTGAGCGCAACGTGCACGCGCGGGGGCTGGACCCCGCTTGTGTTCACGCCACAACATACCAAGCGCACCGCACCATCATCTCATCGGTCATCCCATCGCGCCCCGCTTGTCGCCATCACCCACAGCCATGCACGGAATTGTGTGGGGTGTCGGTTACTATGCATCGGTATCCAAAAAAATATGAAAATATGGTAAGATCATCTCTTTAGCGAGTTAATTTGTTAATCGAACCCAATACTGGTGATTTAGAATTTGTAAAATCTTAGAATTATCTATATTATACTTTTAGCAAATTTCAAATACATGCATTAGATTTACGATGTTATAAAATTATTGTAAAAATATAGAATTATAAGTGATGGATATATCTTATATCTTATCTTATTAAAAAAAGAAGGGGTTTACCCCCACCCATTGCATGATCGTCCTGCATCTCCCATGCACAGCGTGCTCCTGTTTGCACCAACCCACCTCTCGTATGCTCCAATCGGCTGACACATGGGCCCACCAAACCCGTTATCATCGCTCTATGCGTTGGCAGCATCCTCCCCCCAACCTCAGTCTCATATCTTAGGGTGCGTTTGGTTGCTTGGATGAGGTTGGATGGGATATAGCCATCCAACTTGGATGGGATGGAGCCATTCAGGTAGTTGTTTGGTTTGGTGGATAAGGATGAGCCAATTTTTTGTTTGGTTGGATGGATGAGGATGGATGGGATGAGCTAATTTTTTTTTTGGTTAGATGGATGAGCTAGTTGTAATCAAAGTTTCGAATTTTGGTTTGAATTTTTTGGACAAAATTTAATTAAATTTTGAATTTTGAACAAAATTTGATCACAATTTAAATTTTCTGACAAAATTTGAATTTTCAAACAAATTTTGACCATATTTTGAGCGAAGTTTAATTTTGGCCAAGAAAACTTTGTCGAAATTTGAATTTAACCGTGTAGAACTCTTCGTGCAGCAAACTGGATGAGCACATCCGGCCTTTTTATTTGGATGGCTTTATCCAGCATCTTGAGAGAATATTCCCAAAAACTGGATGACCATATCCTATCCATCCACCCATCCAAACAATTGGATGACTCCAAATCCATGGATGACCATATCCCATCCACCCTCATCCACCCAACCAAACGCACCCTTAGTGTCCGCCCCGACTATCCCCTATCCGTCTATACCACTGTACATGCCCTAAGGAGGGGTGAGGCGACATCAATGATGGTCGGATCTACATGAGGCAAGGTTATAGTGCCAGAGGAGGTTGAGATGTGGGGGCTGTTTGGTTTGAAGCCATGGGTAACCATGCCAAAATTTGGTCATGCCATCTTGTTTTGGAAGCCATTTGGTTCAGTGCCTTTTTTTGGCTGGCCATCTAAAAAATTTGGCTCGCCATCTAAATCGCACGTCGCAACTGGGCATGGCGCGGGCGGCCATTTCGTTGGCCATTCGTTGGCCACTTCCTCCCCGCGCTTCCCCAATCTCTCCCGCGCTCCCCGCCACCACCTGACTCCTCCGCCGCAGCCCCCTTCCCTCCAGCGCTCCCCACCGCTCCCTCTCTCCAGATCTCCCTTCACTAAAGCCGTCGCCCGCCCCAGATGTGCTTCTTCCCAAATGACAACCCCACTTGCTCCTCCCCCAAATCACTGAAGTTTCTCTCGACGGCCCTGAGCTCCCGCCGCCCTGACCGCTCCCGCTCACTTCGATGTGCTCCTCCTCCGCCGCCCCGAAGCCGCTTCCCGACGCCCTGAGCTCCTCGCGATCCCGCCGCCCGACCGCTTCCTCCCTGGGCCGACCCGAGCTGCTCCTCCCTAACGCCTCCCCGAAGCCGCTCCCGACGCCCTCGAGCTCCTGGCCACTGAGCCTCAAGGGCCCCGCCGCCCCGACCGCTTCCTCCCTCGACTTTAGCCGCTTCCTCCTGGGCCATACTCGAAGCCGCTCCCGCCCCCCCCAGATCTGCTCCTCCCCTGAGCTCCCGACGCCCTCGAGCTCCCGACGCCCTAGAGCTGCTCCCTCCCGCCCCGATCTGCTCCTCCCCAGCGCGCCCACGAGCTGCTCACGCCCGCCCCAGATCTGCTCCTCCCCAGCTCTGCCATCGATCTGAAGGTATCTGAAGTTTTTTTGTGCATTTCGTTTTGCTTTTATTGAATCAGCAATGTTAGATTTACCTTGTTAATATTTGTCCAGATGGATTGCAATGAGGAACAACAGTTGTTCTATTATTATCTTAGATTCTATGTCTGGAAGCAAAAGGCGATAGGTGTTCTTCTTCTTACGGTAGCTCTGTGGTTGAGATTAAGAGATGGTAGGAGACATAAAGAGAGAGGGTTGAAGTATGGTCCTCTCGTGGACAGGGACATTTGGAGAAGTAATGAATTGATTAGATTAACTCAAACCTCTGATCAAGTATGTGTTAGTCAACTCCGTATGACTAGATTGGTATTTTGCAAGCTTTGTGATCGACTTAGGCAAAAAGGACTTTTAGTACCCACATTTCATGTGTCGGTCGAAGAGCAAGTTGCGTTCTTTCTATACATGGTAGGGCATCGTCATACAAATGCTGTTGTTGCATTCAAGTTTTGGCGATCAGGGGAGACAGTTAGCAGATACTTCAATGCCGTGCTAAATGCAATGGGTGTCCTTGCCAAAGAACTCATCTATTTGAAGTCCACTGATACACACGATAAGATCAGTACTAGCCGAAGATTTCATCCATACTTTGAGGTAATTTGCCATTGATCTATATAGATTAATGTCGATGAATCGAAACACATGCTACATCTTGCCTTATATTTCTTGTTAACTGTAGGGCTGCATAGGGGCACTAGATGGGACTCATGTGAAAGCATCTGTCCCAGCAAACTTGGATGATAAGTTTAGAGGACGAAAAATGTATCCAACACAAAATGTATTAGCAGTTATCGATTTCGATCTTCGGTTCACTTATGTCCTAGCAGGGTGGGAGGGATCAGCCCATGACTCTCTTGTCCTAAAGGATGCTTTGTCTCGCCCCACATGATTAAAAATACCAGAAGGTATTTTACTAGTTTGACGTTAACATATTTTGCTTTTACGAAGTACCTGTTAGATAATGGTTTACCATCTTTGTAGGAAAATTGTACCTTGCCGATGCTGGTTATGCAGCACGACCTGGTATTTTGCCACCATATCGCGGTGTTCGTTACCATCTAAAGGAATTTCAGGGTTCCCATTTACCTGAGAATGCCAAAGAGCTCTTCAACCATCGTCATTCCTCACTTAGGACCACTGTTGAGCGTGGTTTTGGGTCACTAAAGGGAAGGTTCAAGATACTTAGTGAGAGGCCATATATACCCCTAAAATCTCAAGTGAAGGTGGTCATAGCGTGTTGTGCCCTGCATAATTGGATAATAGAAAATGGACCTGATGAGCTTATAGTGGATGAGGCCACTTGGTACTCCCATCTCCCTAGGAGCAACAATCGTGTTAGCGATGGAGATAGTGATATACGTGAGTGGGCTGCCAAACGTGATGGCATAGCACAACAAATGTGGCATGATTATCAACTTGGTGGATGAATAAATTATTTGTTATCTTTTTTATGTTATATGTTGGATTATCATTGTTGTAATACGATAATTTTATTGTAGCATTGAATTTGTATTCTCTATGCACTAATGTATCGGAATCCTGATTATTACACCATTTGCTATTAAATATTGAATTTAATTTCAACACTACTCTTACTTCATTTGGTTCTACCATGAGTAACTCAACAAAGAAAGCTAATGTTGTCAAGAGCGAGGGAGATTCATCTTCTCGCGAGAGGTATTTGTCTTGGACGGACGACAATACCAAGTTCATGCTTCAGTGGTACATCGATCTTCGAAAGGATAAGGCATCAACCTTCAAGTTTAAGAAACAACACCACTTGCAATGTGCTAATGCTCTTAATGGTAAATTTTCCATGGGTGTAACTCAAAGTCAGGTAGACCGACACTACAGGTGTCACAAGGAGAGGTATGGTTGGATTCGTCGTGCCATGAATAATAGTGGGAATGGCTTTGATACCAATTTATGCAAGTTTACAATTTCAGATTCTGAGAAAGCTCATCTTTCAGTAAGTTGCAATCTATTCATGTTTTTTTTTAACTTTATATGTTTATGATTTTTTTCCTTGTTAACTTTGTTGTGCTTTTAACTTGATATTGATTTCAGAAAGCAACCGTGAACTATCTCACTAGGCCTATCAAATTGTATGAGTTGCTAGAAGAGCTTTTCTCAGATCAATCTCAGGCAGATGGCTCCTTTGCTGCTGATCATGTCACTGTTAAAGATGTAAGTAGTGGTGAGGATGACATTGGGTGCCCAAAGGACTTTCAGGGCATGGAGAACAACGATGGCAATGAGTCTGACACAATTGCTAACAACAGTCCTATTGATGTCGATGATCCCTCTTCCACATCAAGCAAGAAACGCAAGCGGACAATGTCACCTCCTAAGAAGAATAGTAAGGACAAATCTGTACGTCCGAGTAAAATATCAAATGATGACATCGCAACAAGCATCAAGAATCTTGCAGACTCTCTTGCAGCGGTAGCTCCTCCCTCTTATGCTACTTTACCCGCACGTGAGGATCCCCATGCCGGGTTGTGGAGAAGAATAGATGCTCTCACCATTACTGCTAAGGACAAGCTTGCGATTGCTACTCACCTTTCCAAGCCCGACCAAGAAGCTTTTCGTAGCTATCTCAATTATGCGAGCAACGCAACACTTGATGCTTGGGTTATTGACTTCATTACCTCGAATTATAATGGACTTTGAAGGCAGTGCTTGATAAACTGTTGCATTTCTAACACATCTTTTGCTTGCCATGTTTTGGGTAAAAACTTATGATATGGTGTCATGGATCTGTATACTATGTGTGATATGATCTAATTACCTGGACTTTGTGGTATGTGTTATGGTTTACTTATTTGGATGTATGAAAAACTTGTAGTATGAGTATGATTTGACTGTGGTATGTGGATATGTATACTATGCTTGATAAACTTGTAGTATGAGTATGGTTTAATTATTTCGATTTCTGCTATGTGTTATGTGGCATGTCTGATATTTTGGAATTGTCTACTTGTATGGAATGATGATATGTAGGTGCCGGCATGTTTCTAATTATTTGTCTATTTGTTTGGATGTATGCATGCTCTGATTATGGTATTGTCTATTTGTGGTATGAGTATGAGTATTGGCCATTGTCTACTTTGTGGTATCTGTATGGAATGATATATTTGTCTATTTTTGTTTGGATGTATGCATGCTCATTTATATTATTTGTGGCATCAAACCAAACATTGCCAATATGCCATGCCAACAATTGGTTGCACTGTAGGGCTGTGTGTAGGATCGAAGTATACGAATATAGCAATCAGAGGGGGGGTGAATGATTGTGCGGAAGCTAAAACCAAATTCTTGACCTATTAAAAGTTCACCCCTAAAACAGAACCAAATAATTGCCTCGTTTTCGACAAAAACAGAATGATAGAGGTTCGGTAAAACGCGAATTCTCAGAGATCCAACCGTTAGATTGATCTGAAATTTGGACACAAGAAACTAGATTCCAATACGAATCGAACCCAAAAAGAATCAGCTCGATCGGACTTACGGATCAAAAGTTATAAGCTTTGCAAGCTTGCTGATCCAGAACTTGACGAGAATCAATCTAATCAAAACTTCAAGATTAAACAAGAACGACAAAAGATTGATCAACTAGACTTTGAGAAACACTAGATCAATACCCTAGAAAGGTTTTTGATGGATCAAATCAAGATAAAACTTAAAGAACAAAAACCAATCTAGAACTAGAACAAGCATGCAAACAAGAACCAAAAAGAGAACGTTGAAGCAATGCGGGAACTAGAAGAATTGATCTTTATTTCTTTTGTCTAAAGTACTCTCATCAAAAGAGTACAAACCCTAAAACCAAGCTCAAGGCTTGATGCGCTTAGCTCTGCTTGGTGCCTTTCAACAGAGACCCCACCTATTTAAAGCACCAACCCACAAGGAGTTACGAATACGATTCCTATTCCTAGAAGGAATCGTATCCAACACAACTCTACTTGGCCCAACCTGGCCGAGTACAACTCTTGCACGCGTATGGCAACCCTACCATACTCACGTGACTAACACTTTGCACGCGTATGGCCACCGCCATACTCACGTGACTAACACTTTGCACGCGAATGACCTCCTCGCCATTCTCACGTGACTAACCATTCTTCATGTGCACCATTCCCTTAGCCCGAACGTCCCGCATGACATCCTTGACCACCAAGACCTCGGTTCCTCCTGAACCTAGTCCCGAACCTCGGTTCCTCCATGAACCTAGTTCCGGTCCCGTCATCGACCACATTCGTCTTCGAGCAATACCGCACATGAACAAACCACAAAACAAATCCGAGCACAAGTCCACGACTTGACTCAAGGTCAATCCATGCAACTACTCACATGAGCATTGCATAAAGTCCACTTCAAAACACGCATCATGAAATCATCACAAATTTCATAATTTCAAATTCAAACCATTTCAATTTTGCTCAAAACCGCCAAAAGCATGTGTATGTGAGACCAAAACATTTGGTCTGTCATACATGGGAAGTATGAGTTTGCTATCAACATGTGTATGATGTACCAAAGAGTTTGGTCTGTCATATATGGGAAAAATGAGATCGCCCAAAGCATGTGTATGATGTACCAAAATCTTTGGTCTGTCATACATTTAAAAACGGTCACCAAAGCACAGGTATGATGCACTGTAAAATTTGGTCCGTCATACATGGAAAAAAACGCGATTTCTTGTACAAGCGTAAAAGCATCAAAATCACGTTTATGACAGACCAAAAAGTTTGGTCCGTCATACATGCGAAAAACGCGATTTTTAGTTATTTGGTTCGGCGCAAATGCAAAGTTTCTGTTTTTGGATGTTTGAATGTTTGGTCCTTCATGCAAGCAATTTTGCAAGGTTAATCCTAACCAATTTTTCAGCACAAGATCAAGCCAATTTTTCATCACATGATTCACACTGTGAACCAAACACCATTTCCTGTTGCCATGCCAATTATTGGATACAATCCAAACATCATCAGTTTGCCAAATATTTGGTCATGCCATGAGTTGGCCATGACCAAAGATTTGGCATGGTTACCCATGGCTTCAAACCAAACAGCCCCGTGGTGTATGATGGCCGAAATTGAGCGAGACATGGTGCATTACTACCTAATCTAGAGAGAAAAAGGGAGGTGGTTCACTTGCCCACCTCGCCCCTACCGCCACTTCCCCCACTCCTCCAAAAAAGGGTAAGGGGCTGTTTGGTTTGAGGCCAAATTTGCCAAGCCATGCCATGCCAAAATTTGGCTAGCCAAATTTTGGTGCCCAAATTGGTGGCCAAAGTTTGGCCAACTTTTGGCTAGAAAATGAACTAGGAAAATTTGGCTAGCCAATGGAGAAAAGAATCTAGCCAAAATTTGGTTGCAAACCAAATGCTTGCCAAATTTGGTTTTGGCATGGCAAGTATGGGCAACAAATGGATACAAACCAAACAGCCCCTAAATATTTCACACACTCTGCACACCTTGCGGCTCCTTTCCTTCACAGTCCGGGCATATGCATACTGCTCTCGTTGGTGTAGGAGCAATGGCCATTAGTCACGACTAAGTGCACCGTCACCACAGCAGTTCGGATCAATACCAGGTACATCACTATCAAGACTGGGTACGTTATTATTTTCATTTCGCGTTAATTGGTTGAATTGTTATTTTTGTTATTTTTTTTTAAAAAAAATGATCAAATTCTACATCAATTTGTTTGATTCAATCCTTTTTTAATGAGAATTTGTTCACATTACTGTAAAACTTGTATGGATATTTCATTGGTTTGATGTCTGTGTGCATTTCAACTCCAGGAGATTTGATGCATGGATATTTCTACTCCAGGTTATTCTAGAGAACGACAATGTTGTTGTCTGCTCGCAAAGGTAAATTGTCTGCTCTTTGGCAACATAATCTCATCAGGATTTTTTACTTATTCAAATTGGAGATTTCTTTATCAAATCTAGTGATTAAGATTTTTTCCTGAGATGGTTTGTCTACATAGAATTTTCTTGATTATATTAGGAGATTAAAATATACGCAGTCCAATCTTGAGTGCCAATACATTATTTATGCAGTTTGTGATTTGTTCAAGCTAAGTAAGGTCTTGCAAATGAATGTATATACTAAAGGATTCGTACAAGATAAGAACAATGCCCCACACAACTATGTTTTTGTCATTGCCATGGATTGAGGCCAAATACAAAGCATCTGCAATGACCTCTACTTCTTTTGCATCTTGTTTTCTAGAAGTTAAATTGCAAATTGCAATGATGCTATTCTGCAGGTCCTGGGAATGGTACAACCACTTTGAGATGACTCAGCTCCAGTCTGGAGTTGCTAGCCTCCGAGAGTACCACCACCGTCCTTCTGTTTTTGATATTTCAGACAACCTTATGACTAATAAGAGCATCTCCAGCAGAGCCCCTAAACCAGCCCCTAAACCTTAAAATAGGGAGTGTAGTAAAAAAAACAGATCCAGCAGAGCCCCAACTCAAGCCCCTAAAATTAGGGGCCCCCTAAATTTGCCTCCTCAGCCCCAATTCCCAGTGGGCCCCTACTCAAGCCCCTAAAATTAGGAGGCCTCTAAATTTGCCTCCTCAGCTCCAATTTTCAGGGACACGAGTACAACCCCTATTATTGAAGATAGGGAAATACACGAGAGGCTTCGAAAATTTTATCATGTTTTCAAAATTTTAAATTTAAATTTTAAATATCATGTTTTTAAATTGTAAATGTTAATATGCTTATGTTTTATGTATTACAAATATTTTTGATTGAATTTTAGTGGTGTCAAATGAAGATTATACATAGCGGATATGTCAAAATAGGAGAAAAAGTAAAATAGGGGCTGAGATTTAGAAATTTATTCTTGGACTTGTGCTCTGAAAACAGGGCCCCAAAAAATAGGGGGGCCCTTAAATCCAAAATAGGGACCCTGTTTTAGGGGCCCTTGCTGGAGATGCTCTAAGACAATAGCAAGAATATAAGAAAGACTGCAGTGTGGCTTGGTTTGTTCCACTCATTGTGAATTATATTTTCTTTTGATTAATTTCTGATTTATGTCACATTCATTTAGTAGCTTTAGTCGACATTAATGTTATAATGCTAAGACTGTCTCCAACGGGTTCCCGTCCACCCCCTCCTTCCCTTCGCGATGGGAAAATCGCCCGCACGGGAACGAGAGCGTTGCTCCAGCGGATTCCCATCCCGAGTGCGGATCGGAAGGGATAGGAGAGAGAATCCCGGTGTGGGGAGAATCTCTCTCCTTTCCCTTCCAGGCGACGGGCGGTTGGGGACAACTACTTGTGGGGGCGAGCGAGGAAGGAGTCTTGCGGAACCCTGGTCGAGCACCGCTGGCGACGGCGAAGGTCGGGGAAGGCGAAGCAGCCGCGGTGGTTCTTTGAAGAGGAGGAGGTGGGCCTCTTCACCGGCGTGCACGGAGGAGCCTGCCGCGTCGACGCGAGGTATGTTCCCCCTCCAATTTCCCCCAAATTTCGGCCCTAGGAGGTTGTAAATGTGTGATGCTGATCGTATTTTGTAGTTATTGCTCGACGGTGGATCCATCTGTGTAGTCGATTTGCTTGTCTAGGGTTTTCGGCAGCTTCGATCTGCTTGGATCTGGCTGGGGCTAGCTCAGATGTGCTATGGAATGCTTCCATCTGCTTCGATGAATGTAGTTTTGCTTTGATGTGCTGGTCGTTAGAGTTGCTTACATTTGAGTACATGTCCTATTGGTTCGATGTGGTTAGATTTGCTTACAAGAGCTTCAAATGGCCAAACCGAATTTAGATGTGCCTTGATCTGCTACAATGTGCTCTTGGTTTTGCTTATACTTCTTTGATCTTGGAATTATTGCTGACACTTGTTTGTGGTATGTCAGTTTGGTTAGAGAAAAGATCTAGAGAAACCTTCTTGATCATGATTCATGACTGACCAATCTTATGTAGCAGTTCAATTACTTCAGTGTAGAACATGTGGAACATCAGTCATCTATAGCTTCTTTCCTCGAAAAAGTCAATTGTAAAACATTAGTTGATAGAACATTGGCGCATGAATTGTGCTGGGAGATATAAATCGACCTATATGTCCAATTCTTGATGAAATCCAATTATTGCCAGAAACTAAGTCATGTTTTACATATTACTACGGCTTTCTTCGAGAAGCATTCATCCATGATAAGTCGATTTGCACGATTAACGAGGCAGACAGTATACATGCCTAAGCTATATATATATAGATTCACTCTTGAGAAAGCTACTAAACAGGTCTTATCTAGCTAGTGCAGTATCTTTAATTTTTTTCTTGTATTCGGTATGGAGCCTGTAGAACTTTATCTGGATTTTAGGCCTCTTTATACAAGTGATTACCATTTGGTCTGAAATAAAAGTTATGATGGATGGCTACCGGTGGCTGCATAATCCACAGGTAGTATATGGGAAGGTACAGTTTAACTTATGATTATCGTCGTTCTATACAAATGGCACAGGACTGAAGAACAGTTACAGGGTGAGGGGTTTTGTCCACACAAGAGTTGCAGCTACATTAGTGTTTACAGCTACAACATATGCGCATAACTACTTAATGTTAGGACATAATCTTGTCAATCTATTGGTATTAAAAAGATTGTGAAACCAAAAGTTGATGCATATATGGGTCTTCTTTCTGTAGATGGATGAAGAAAAGCTCGTAGCATATCTGCGAATCATGAAAGAAAATGTTGAGTTGCAGGTCGAAGCTCTTAGGAAGATAGTTAATGACAATTTTAGCCCGGCACATTGTTGCCATTCTATCGACCTGAACCATGCCCTCCTTGCTGTGGATGACATCGCTGCTCGCTTGGACGAACTTTGCTTGAAAGCTGCAGAAGTTGTGGCAGCAGCAGAGAATGCTGGGCATTCTGTCGATGATGATCATTCAAGTGAGGAACCACCTGTGCCTGCACAGACCGGCAGTGGCGGGGCTAGCTCGGATCCATCGGTCTCTGATGGTTGGGAGTCCGACCGCTCCTTCCATCTGAACAACTTATAGTATGGTGGTGTGTATGGTCCCATGTGTTATGTTACATATAGTGCAATGGTATGTACGGAGGTGTTGTATTGTACTGTCCATGTGTCATGTAATGTATGGTGGTGTGTTATCTATGAACAACTAGGCTGAACTACTAGGCATGTGTAATGATATCTATGGTTGAATGTTAGCTATGGTGGAATGTTAGCTACTTGCCATGTCTTGTATTATGTATTGTACTAAATTGTTCTGTCATGGAATTTGAAAACAGGGGTATCATGGATCCATTTCTGCAGAGTATGCTAAATGACGCTGTCGATAGCATGAATTGCACACAGAGAGGCCTCTCATTACCGGAGGTAGCTAACTTCTCCCCCGGTTGGTCTGAATCCAATGGGGCAGATAGTAGTTCAGGAAAGGGTAAGAAGAAAAAGGGTGTGCCGAAGACTTCGAGGAAAACATGGAAGGCAACTGAGGAGGAGGTACTGATGTCTGCATGGTTGAATGTCAGCCAGGACCCTGTCGTTGGCACTGATCAGTCAGCCGAGACCTACTGGGGCAACATTTTGAAGTATTGTGAGGAGCATGGGACTGCGAACTGGACTACAAGATCTGAGAAGGGTTTAATCAATCATTGGTCTACTATCAGTGCAGATTCGAGCAAATTCTCATCTTACATGGGGAAGGTCCATGACATTCACCTAAGCGGCACTACTCTGGAAAATAGGAGTAAGGAAGTTAGGTTAATTGCCATTTCAAATGTCTAATTTTGGCCAACATTGCATAGTTAGCACTAATAAAATTGCTTATTTGCCGTTTGCAAGATTGCCATGGCGATGAAGATGTTCAAGGAAATCGAGGGGAGGTCATTTGGTTTTCTCCACCTGTGGTCCACTCTTAGTCAGCACCCGAAGTGGTGCGCTCACATAGATGCAAAGCGACAGAAGACCGAGTACGTGTCGTCCGCACGGTCTAGTGCCGTTGGGCACGATTCTATGTCTGGTGTGCCTGATGATTTGATGACGGCTGGATCTGGTGAGTTACCTAGGCCAATTGGTCGTGATGGCGCACGGAAGGCTCGGGCACGAGGTGCCAGTGGCAGCACGTCCTCGGTTAGCGGCACCGCGTACAAAGAGGAAATAACAGAATCGAACAAGCACAAGGCTCAATGGTTGAACTATGGCGTGAGGAGGTGTCCATCATGCGGCGCACCGAGGAGGACAAGATCATGGCAATGGATATGAGTCACATGGATGAGGCTTCTCGTGACTACTTCTCGCGTCGCAGGGCGGAGATTATTGCCAGGAGGTTCGGGTAATCGAATGGTACTACTACGTTGTGGTTCGATGTTTAATCGTATCTGCTGGTGTGTTAGCTACTACCGTACAATGTTCTGTGTGTGTATTGGTACTGCTAGGGTGTGGTTGCATGTTCAATAATTTCTGTCGTTGAATTTCTGGTACTGTGTATGGCTGCTAGTATGTGGACCATTGCAGCTATTTTGTGCAACATTGCTGTTTGTTGTTCTCGGCAAACCAGGCCCAGTAAACTTGTGTGAATGAAGCCACCTACGGTTGAATCTACGAGGGCAAACCAGGCATTCAGTTTTATGTTTCGTATACTCCACTCGTTCTGCCAAATGGATTTACCAGGTTGTATTATAAGATCATGGCTTGGCTAACTTTTATCAGGTTGTACAAAAATGGATTTACCAGAATGCTGCTGCGTGATTGATTCTCGTGCTTCGGGATCAAAATTTTTTGTTGCTTCTCGGCAATGCACTTGATTTGATACAGGTTTGTGCACCCGCAAGGACCAAAGCCACCGAGCGAGGTGCAGCATTCTGGCGAAGGTAACTGACATAACAGCAATCAGATATGACAACTCGGAGGAATATAAAAGATAGATTCTTGAACTACAATATATAAGATGAACTACGAGATCGTCTAATAGGATAGATTCTTGAACTACAATATATAATATGAACTACGAGATCGTCTAATAGGATAGATTCTTGAACTACAATATATAAGATTCTTGAACTACCCTAACTCTAGCACCCTCCATGAATGGACCAAAGGTGCTCGACAAGGTCGTCCATAAGCATGCGATGTTTGTTCCTATCACGGATCTCTTGCGTCGCCTCGATGAAACGGAGGACCGACCTGCGCGGCGGGCGTGAGATAGGGACGTGATCATCCATGAAGTCATATATGCAATCCTGGGTGGGACCTTCCCTCTCATCTTCAATAATCATGTTATGCATGATGATACATGCAGTCATGATGTCGTGTAAGGTGGATTGGTCCCAACACCTGGCCGGCCCTGCAACAATAGCAAAGCAGGATTGCAGTACACCAAAAGCTCGCTCCACGTCCTTGCGCACTGCAGCTTGCACAGAGCCGAAATGGACACGCTTGTTCCCTCGAGCCGCCTGAATTGGTTTCACAAATGTGGCCCACTCGGGGTAAATACCGTCCGCCAAATAATACCCCATTCCGTACGCATTGTTGTTGATGGTGTAGTTAACTGGGGGGCTAGTACCGTCCGTTAACCTGGAAAGAACGTTAGATCTGTGCAGCACATTAATATCGTTCAGGCTACCTGGCATACCGAAGAAGGCGTGCCAAATCCAAAGATCGTACGAGGCCACAGCCTCCAAAACTAATGTGGGCTTAGAGCATGTCCTGTAAATTGACCCTGCCATGCCTTCGGGCAATTCTTCCATTGCCAATGCATGCAGTCAATGCTTCCAAGCATCCCAGGAAATCCTCGCGCCGCCCCAACCGCAAGCAGACGCTCCGTGTCAGCTTGAGTTGGTGCTCGGAGGTACTCATCCTTGAATACCTCCACTACGGCACGAACAAACATCCTAAGGGCTTCGATGGCAGTGCTAGCGCCAATACGAACATACTCGTCAGTAGCATCGCCTGAGATACCGTATGCAAGTTGCCGCATAGCGGCCGTCATCTTCTGAAGAGAAGACAAGCCCATCCTTCCGGCAGCATCTCTTCTCTGAGCAAACCAAGGATTGTGGGCCTCGACAGCACTGGCAATCCTAACAAAGAGGTTCCTGCTCATCCGGAACCTGGACGGGCATAGCATATATCAATGCAATAGCGGGTTTCAAAGTCGAAAATAACCACCTCTCACATACCTACGTCTGAAGAATGCATGGCCATACACGGGCGTGTCGGAGAAGTAGTCATTGTATAGCCTAGACGCACCGTCCAAGTGTCCTCGGTGGACCACCGCCCGGCCGGGAACTGAGCCCCCCCACCGTGGGACGGTCTCTTGTGCTGCTAGTTCCTCCTCCTCAATGGCAATGCGCAGACGCAGATCTTCCTCTTCATTCTCCAGCAAAATAAGTTGATGAGCTCGTCGAGAAAAGCTCGGCCAACCCTCGGACCAACTCATGGTTCTGTCTACGACACAGCTTTGATGATGTTTGCTATAACACCCAACCTTCTATATATAGCACGGGATTTTTACTTCCTTCTTTGGCAAGCTACAAATATATTATTGCTGCTTCCTTCTTCAATAAGCTACACATATACTATTACTGCTTCCTTCTCCAGGAAGCTACACATATAAAACTACTGATTCCTTCTCGCGTAAGCAACACAAGTAAAATTAATACTACTATCGTACAAAGTACGGGATAAAACAAAAATACATGGAAGACATCTCCAATACAAAATAGGGTAAATTTATTGGCGGTTATAGTATATTCTTATAATATGTATGAAGGGATGGGAAGGGAATAGAGAAGGGATGCTGTTGGAGATGCAGTATGGGAAGGGAATGGAATATGGGAAGGGATTCTCTTCAGGAGATGGGAAGGGAATGGAGTGTTGGGAAACCGCTGGAGATAGTCTAACATGGCCACCAGGGAATGGTGGGCACCAGTGTTAGCATTACCGTTTTGTGTTGTCAAATCGAAATCTGGGCAGTAGTGGTATGCCGTGAAATTCGAGCTGAATTTGAAAAAATCGAGCGGCTTGCGAAGTCAAACCAGTTGGTCAAACTGAGCCCCAAAAATTTGAAAATCGATCGGTAAGCTCAAAAATCGAGCGGTTTTAGTCAAAATTCGACCGGTTTAGGTGGAAAATCGTGAATAGAATGGAAAAATGAAGAAGAATGCAAGAAAAATGCAAAAATGCAAAAATAATAGTAACACAACTGTGAAAAAATATGAAAAATTTTAGCATGATCTTTGCTATATTTTTGACAATCTTATGTTGCAAAATAGGCATTTAGCAATAATATATCAATAAATAACATTCATTTCAATACTGTTTACAACTCAATCCAACAAATTCATATTTCAATACCATAACATATGACATTTGAAGTCAATATTTTTCATCGAAAATGAATGTTCACTCTTGGCATAGCTTCGTCATCCTTCCATTGTCGCACATATGCCATGGTGGACCTACATGAACGCTATGTTAGTAAAAAATCGAATTGCAATGAAATAAAATATACAAATGAAATATTACCTTTAGGGCTACGGGTAGTATATATTGTTGGGTGTACACTTGGTTGGCCATGTTGTACTCCTCTGCGGATATGAGTGCTAATCATCATGTACTGCCTTGTATTTATGCCAACTTTGCCCGTCCATGGGCTAGACATTTCCCACTGTTGGTACAATATAGTATAAAATTTTAGGTCTTGCCACTCGTAGAGCTATTGTAGGATCAAGGATAACCGACTAGAGGGGGTGAATAGGAGGTTTTTAAAATTCTTTGCTCTAATTATTCTAAATAAGCAAATAATACTAGAATTGAGAGATTTGACAATCAAGGCCTAAATCTTCTAGGTTTTTCTAAAGTGCACCAATAAGGCTAAGTCTAACCAATCAAGCAATTCTAAATAAATGATCACACCTAAGTACACTAGAAATGCTAGGACAAATTAAAGCAAGAAGTAGCAAACCACAAATTGGAGACACAAATTTTATCCTGTGGTCTCGGAGACTTGCCAGTCTCCTTAATCCACATTGAGGTAGCTTGACTCACTTTAAGCCGGCTTCTTTGCGCAATGGAGCCTTCCTCGATCACTCGGGGTAGCTCTTCCCCACTTCG
Source organism: Rhipidocladum racemiflorum (assembly GCA_036346355.1). NCBI lineage: Eukaryota > Viridiplantae > Streptophyta > Magnoliopsida > Poales > Poaceae > Rhipidocladum > Rhipidocladum racemiflorum. Next base: position 8,199,912 of record CM070581.1, read on the forward strand.
AGTAGGCGAGCTCTAGGCCTTCAAAAACAACCCGGCCTTCTCACAAACTTCTTCGAGAAGATCACCGGTATAACTCCTCCAAGCCGTCTAGGAGGCGGTAACCTCCAAGAGTAATGAACTTGATGCTTGCTTGAAGGTGTTGAGTGCTTCTAATGGCTCAATGAATGCTATAAACTCAATTCACTCAACTTTTCTCTCTACTACTCACAAACTTGAGAAATGAATGCACAAGAGTGTGGAGAGAGTTGCAAGGGCTTAGAATGAATTCAATATGGTCACCAGCCAGCCTTATGATGCAGGTGGGGGTATTTATAACCCCCCACAAAGAAACTAGCCGTTGGGGGAGAGATCCAGAAATTTCAGCGTAGCTTGGCACTACCACCCTCATATGACCAGTAGTGCCGACCAGCTCCCCAACGGACTATTCAGGGCATTTAATGCAATGTCAGTAGCCGTTGGAACCAGTATATTTAGTCTGGCGCTACCGCTAAAAAGACCGGCAGTGCCGCTCTGGCCTGGTCCCAAAATACACCCGTACTGTAAAAAAGCTACCGCTGGTGTTGGGACGGTACTGTCGCTCTGGCCGACAGTACCGCTCTAACACTCCGGTAGTGTTGCTCTAGTTCGGCCAAAAATACACCAGTACTGTTAAAAAGCTACCGCTGGTGTTGGGGCGGTACTGCCGCTCTAGTAGGCAGTACCGCCCTAACACTTCGGTAGTGCCGCTCTAGTCCAGCCAAAACTACATCAGTACTGTTAAAAAGCTATCGCTTGTGTTGGGGTGGTACTGCCGCTCTAGTCAGCAGTACCGCTCTAACACTTCGGTAGTGCCGGACTAAGAAGTCTCAAAACAGCTCTTCTATTAAATAACAACCGATGTTATAGGGGCAGTACTATCGCCAGCGATAGGATCACACCTATACTATCGGTAGTGCCGCACTGAAGCAAAAGAACTAATTTGAAAAAGAAATATTTATGCAGATGAATGAACATCAGTTATACCACTAATTGAGCCATTTTGAATGCACTTTAATTTCAAGCTACTAACCAAGTCCCCACTGATAGTATGACATCTATCCTAGCAAATCCGATCTTTTCTTCAAACACCGAGATTGGCAAAATGTTTTTTTTAAAAACTTTGATCAAGTACCTTGGTCTTGAGCTTTTACTTCATATGTTGGCTCGTGCGGTTCCTTCTTGTATTCCACAGATAAGGACTACTCGCCTTTTTGCACACTCGAAGCAAATTGTTAATTCATAATTAACGATTGTCATTAATTACCAAAACCAAACAAAGATGGGGGCCTAGATGCTTCACCCATTTGGTGGAAGGTTGTGCATGAGCATTCGGAATGACGTAGTCATATTGGCCATATGAGACATAACTCTCTTGCGTCTCGTCAATGTTGTATGAGCTACAGCTATCCCACGGTGCATCATGGCTACATCCATGCTCCCTTTCCTTTCCTGAAGTAGTCATCCTCTGCGACTATTGAGTGTCATGATCTTTGTCCTGTCTGGCATGAGTATACTAAGATTCCACAGACTCACCACTGTCACCAGACTCACCACCATGGCTGCCCGTCTTGGAGTTACTGTCATTCAACTCTTGGTACGGTGGGCTCCGAACATCCTCAGGAGTGCTACTAGTCGAGTCATCACTCCCAACATGACGTGCCTCCTCTGTGGAAAGCCTCCTTTTCCTTTCGAGGGAGCTCTCCTTTTTGCTTGCTACCTCGTTGCCATCATTTGGTGCTTCCTCATAGCATTAAGCTTTGAATGGTTGTACAACCATTGAAAGATTCTTCTTGCACTCTGAATGACAGTGGCATGGTTAGGGATTTTCCCAATCTGCTTCAGCATCAAGTTAAACGTGTGGGCCACACAAGGCTACCACACAATGTTGTGGTGCTCCCGTACGATGAGCCTATATACCTTCTTGTAGTTCGCACCATTGTTTATGATGATCTGCACAAGATTCGTCGAACCTACCTCGTCGACCACTGTGGCAATTTTCTATGTTAACAAACAAAATAAAATCCCCATTAGATAATGCATACCTAAAATAGCTTTCATAAAAGAACGAACGAAAGCAAGTACCTTGCGCAAGTACGAGGCATCCCGACTAGGCTATTAGGCCTGTGGTCTGCACCTTGCACTGTTCTTTTTTTTTTGGCAATTTGAATTACCAACATTCGGTTTTGGCATAAAATCGTCTAATAAATTATGTTTTTGAACATATTTTCATCATAGATGTTCAAACCCTATTAATACTAATTTTATGGAGCTTTAGGATAATTTTTTTCCAAATTTTTTGAATTTAAATTTGAAATTTCCCGGTTTGCCAAAATATTTTATTTGCTAAACCATCTTGATATGCACGAAATTCACAATTTTCTAATGAAAATCGTCGGTTTTGCTACCCTAGTGGGCACTAGTTGTGGTATTTTTGGCTCCAAAGGAACGCATTACTGGTTATGTACTTTAGTTCTTTTATCTGGTAATTAATTTTTATTTTCTTGTATTATTTCATTTTAGTTGTTTTTCTATTTTGTTAAGCTCCTAGGTTTTTTGGTAAGTTGAAGCTGATGCAGTAGCTCTACAGTCTACACACAAGGAAGGAGGCAGGTAGCGGTAGCTCTCTGATATTTGTGATCCTCTCTCTGGTATTTGTTGTACTATTCTGCTCTTAAAACTTGTACTATACTTCTATTTAGTTCAGTATTGAGTGAGAGGAGCAAATAGCTGTGCAAATGTGCTAATCCAATTCATTCAATATTCTCTTTATTTCTACTCTTATATACCATAGTTTAATTAGCCCACCAAATCCAAATGAGTGGTGTTTTACTACTTTCATGGTAATTATCTTAAGATTTTAAATTAACCCACCTATAGCTTTTAGATCCTGATTTGTTCAAACATGTTAGCATCCCGCTGCTACTATATCCAAATAAATGAATGAGAATTTTTTTTGATGCTATATAAATATACACATATAAATCATAATTTAAATACAAAATATGATTACAACATCAGAGTGCGAGGCCATATACCGTATACTTGCTACAAGGTGAGGCGACCTAGCGAGGACATACTTGCTACAAGGCCATATTCGTACAATTTTATTTATTTATTTATTATTATTCTAAATTTTATTGATGGGTTAGTTTGAATTTGGTATGAAACATAGATTCTTTGTTTTAATTTGATAATTCTTATTTAATTATTATTCTAAAATTTATTTATTTATGCATTTACTTTGGAAATCATATGGAAGTCAAATTACTATTTTTCATTAATTGTTTATCCCAAATTTTCATTTAAATTAAGCCACTAAAACTCGGATATTTTTTTCTTCGAATTTTAGTTAATTTGGCTTCTACTTGACCTAGATTCTTTGTTTTAATTTGCTTATTTTTATTTAATTATTATTCTAAATTTTATATATTTATGGATTTACTTTTGAAATCGTAAGGAAGTCAATTTGATAATTTTCCTTAATTATTTATTTCGAATTTCAGTTAGTTTAGATTGTGGACTTATAATTGGCATTGTGTATTGTTGAGGATGCTGACAAGAGGGGAGTGAATAGGCGGCTTTTAAAAAAAAATTAGCGATTAAACGATGGCCTAAGTACCGTTATGTCAAAATTTTATCTAAAGATAATGCGGAAGCAATAAACTAAAGTTTTATCAATTAAGACCTAAATTAACTGACTCACTAAGTGCACTAACTAATTATGTATCTATCTAAGAATAGCAAATTAAACTAAGATTTTTTTAGTTTTTTTATCCGACGGGATTTAGGATCTCGTCCCTGGCAAAAATCTGAAATCTCGGTCGAGATTTCAGAAATTTCGGTGGGATTTCGAACCTTGTCGACACAATCCCAGGCTGAGGTTGATCCCCAAAACTCAACTTTGACCACTAATTTATACTCCCTTCAGTTTGATAATAGATGTCATTTTGGACATAGTGATGGTCAAACTTCTAAAACTTTGACTATCGATATATTTTTAAATATTTAAATTGGATATATGAAAATTATATGTGTAGACTTGTGTCGAGAAGTACTTTCATAATATTATAATTTTATTGGGTTTTATAAATATATTATAATAAAAATTAGCGGTCAAAGTTGTGTTTTGAAGACCGTGTCGATGTCCAAAACGATATCTATTATCAAACTGGAGGGAGTATTATAATATATTAAAAAATTAATAAAATTATAATATTATGAAAGTACTTTCCAAGATGAATCTAGATATATGATATTCATACATCTAATCTAAATATTTAAAAGATATTGATAGCTATTTTAAAATTTAACTGCATTGATAAGTTTTTATGAACATAAAGAGTAGTAGTATCTTATTAAAAGATTTCCAGCTACGTCGCTGCTCGCGGCACCGCGCGCCCCGACCGCCCGCATCGGATTCACTCGCCCGTCTCTATCCGCCGATCCACCCATCCACCCGCGGGTCCGCCTCAAAGCCCCACCACCACCACTGCAACCGGCGCCCCATCCTCCCCCCGGGACGCCTCACTCGCCCGTCGTTCTCGCTCTCACGGTGCCGCCATCCACACCTGCCCGGCGACACCGCGGGGGGGAAATGGCGCCTTGTGGCTTTGGCTGCACCACCGCGGCGAGAACCACGCTGCTCTCGGCCGTGCTGGTGCTGCAGATTTCCGCGGGCGCGGGCGCCGACTGCTACTTCCCGGCCGTGTTCAACTTCGGCGACTCCAACTCGGACACGGGCGGGCTGTCGGCGACCTTCGGTGCCGCGCCGCCGCCCAACGGCAGGACCTTCTTCGGCATGCCCGTCGGCCGCTACTGCGACGGCCGCCTCGTCATCGACTTCATCGGTATGTACGTGCATCAGTCACCACAACTGCCACCAATCACCCTAGTTTGAGACGAGTGTGTGTGGATCTTACATTTTTTTTCTTTCCATTTTTACCTTTTCACCGCCCTATTTGTCTCTACACGACTGCACGTAGGGCCCATGTATTGATAGAGCTGGAACCTACGCCTTCACTTGCCAGAACCAATAAATGTAGCCTTAACTCGTTCCGTGTTTAGGTGCGTTCGCGAAGAACTGATTTAAAGAGATGTTATAGCACCGGATATACACACACATGCATGTATGTATGTATGTATGTATGTATGAAAATATATGTTTGTACGGTTCGTACTTCTGAAGTACATACTCCCACCTCGAATATATTATCTAAGGGTGCGTTTGACTGGGTGAACGAGGAGGAATCTGTATGAGATGGTTCAGGATAGAAATACATGCGTTTGATTGAGTGTATAGAACCGACTCGTACGAAACAGAGTGGTATAGATTTCAAAAATATCCTCTAAATATGCTATACCATTCCGTACCTCCAAATTGGCTGAACCATTGTGTACCATCCCGTACCACTAGTGACAAATGTTACCATATCAATCTTATCCCTCCAACCAAACATTATTCATCTCATACCATTTCGTACCATTCTATCTAAGCAACCAAATAAAATCTTATATAATTCTATTCAAACAACCAAACACCTTCTCTGTACCATCTCATTCAGAAACATATCATTCGTACCGTACCATCCCATCCTAGCGCTAGTATTTCACATACCATGCCGTCTGTTTTACTTTCTGTCGCTCTCTGTTGGAACAACGAGCACGACGAAGTAACAAAAGAAAAGAAAAGCAAAAGCAAAAGGCATCTCTTGAAAGGAAAGAGAAAGACCGACCAAGCAGAAAAGACTTTCGTTGCTTCAGAACGTCCAAGAGGGAGGCCATTCCGGGAATTCATTCACGTCCCGCGGTGGTCCGGCCTGCCGCGAACCACGTGCCGGACGAGAGCATGGCCGGACTGGCTCCGTTCCAGCGGCCGTGCCTCCGGGGCAATGAAATGATGCGATGCCCATGCGTCCATCCGGCACGCGATTGATCTTTTATTTTTACCGTCGCTGCCTACCGGAACGATCTTGATCTACTCCCCCGCAATCTGACAAAAAGGTTAGTAACTGGCGCAAAGGCATCTCTGCCATGCGATCGGCACCGGGAGATATAATAGAGATTTTGTGTTGGGCTTCAGCCGGAGAATATCAGACACTCTTCTAGCTTCTGGGACGCTGATTTTGAGGTGAGGGACAGACGTAGTGGTTTGGCGGGTCTCCAGTCTCCAAGAAAGCTCGAGGTGGTAGTAGTTGGCTAGAAAAATCGGCAGGCAAACAAACATGAGCTGCAGGCTGATCATATCATATATGCCATGCAACAATCGCGGAAGAGATTTGGATTGCCGTGCCAGAATCGCGGGAAAGATTTGGGAGTTGAGGGATAAAGTAGTCCTGGACTGCTAGTTGGTTGGGAAAGAGAGGAGAGCGTTAGTGCAGTGTAGGAAGCTAAGCACGAAGTGCACACTGAATAGAAAGAAGAAAAAGAAATTGAGGCCCCGTATGAAACAGAGGAATTCCGAAGGAATTTCGTAGGATTTTGCACTACTTTCGGTGAAATTCATGCGTTCCCAACGGGGACTGAAATTCGTGTATCCAATCTGAATATTTTGAGAGATATCGGTAGTTAAAGTTTAAAATTTTTGACTGTAAGTTTTTCAAAACGATATGTATTTGTGGCCGGAGGAAAAACTTATGTAAGGGAAAGGGTTCATTTACTAGAAAAAAAAAGAGAGAAAAGGAATATACAGAAGGAAGAATCACAAGAAACTATCAAACCACTCCTGAATTTGGGGGATAAAATTTTCTTTGCCATATAGATAACCATGGCAAATTCAATCTTCAATTTTTGCTTCTAATTCTCTTGCAATGTATTGATGTTCTCAAACACTTTGTTGTTCCTTGTTATCCATAGACTCCAGCATGCAAGAACAATAATCTCCATAGCAAAAGGAAGATTAACACAACCTTTGATGTAGACAGGCCATTTTGTCTATTAGGAGCTGCATGATGATCTGGGTGACTCATGTTATTCGCTGCAGCCTATGATGCCTGCCTTTCTTCATGACAACACCACCCATGTCTATATATATATATATTTTACAATTTACCTGCATATACATCTATGTCTCTCGTCCCATACTGTTGTCTCTCGTTGTTTGAGTCTACCCTAACCTGTAATGAATGGCAATATCATCTCTTCTGCTCTATAGCTGTGGTTACTGGACTGGCAACTATTTGTTATAAAGCTTCAGGCTCTCAGCCATTTTGCCTTCAACTTTTTTTTAGGACTCAACACACTTTTTTTGGGACTCATTTTTCCTTGAACTATAAACGTTGCTGTTTGAAAAATCAATTGCAAAATGCATCTGTGTAATACTCTTCTCTATTTCCCCCTGATACTGCAGCCGAAGGACTGGGAATACCTCACCTGAGCGCGTATCTCAACTCAATAGGAAGTAACTTCTCACAAGGAGCCAATTTTGCAACAGCTGGTTCGTCAATCAGACGGCAGAATACATCTCTGTTCCTCTCTGGCTTCAGCCCCATCTCCTTGGACGTGCAGTCCTGGGAATTTGAACAATTCATCAACAGAAGCCAGTTCGTTTATAACAACAAAGGTGATAGCTACACCAAAAACCATCAACCTTAGTTCTGCGTAGAGCTATACATTCCTATTTTATCCCTTCTGTTTGTTTTCCCATGCAGGTGGTATCTACAGGGAGATCCTACCAAAGGCTGAATACTTCTCCCAGGCGCTTTACACCTTCGATATTGGCCAAAATGACATCACTACCGGCTACTTCGCCAACATGACTACTGAAGAAGTCGTAGCATCAATCCCTGATCTAATGGAGAGGCTCGCATCAATAATCCATGTACATCTTTCATCGCAGAATAAGATTCATTGCACCATATGGTGTGTTTGGTTGGATGTATCAGGCTGAATGGGATGGGATGGTACAGGATGGATGGGATGATCCTGGATGGAATGGTACCGATCGGTCCTGTGCCGATCGGTTCAGCCGAATTCGCCGTATCAAACGATACAGCATCTTCAAGGAATATTCTAGGAATCTGTACCATCTCATCCTGTACCAGATAATTCCGTTCAGTCAACCAAACGCATGAACGAGATTAAATCCTGTATGAAACGGTTCGGTTCAACCTGATACAGCGAACCAAACGCACCCTTAATTAATCTTTCACAGAAGGGGCAGACAGTGTTACATGGAGGATTACTAACTGACTGGAAATCTGCAGAGCGTGCACTGGCTCGGAGGAAGGTTCTTCTGGATTCACAACACGGGGCCGATCGGCTGCCTGCCTTACGCTCTAGTCCGCCGCCCCGACATCGCCGCTCGCAAGGACAACGCTGGCTGCTCCGTCACCTACAACAAGGTCGCGCAGCTCTTCAACCTAAGGCTGAAAGAAACCGTGGCTCGTCTCCGGAAAACCCACCCTGGCGCTGTGTTCACCTACGTCGACGTCTACACCGCCAAGTACAAGCTGATAAGCGAAGCAAAGAAGCTCGGTAAATCGCAACCGTCCTGACCGATGAGCTCCACTGTTCCATGGCTGCTGAACAATCACGCTGGAGTTGGCGTTTGTCTGCAGGCTTCGACGACCCTCTGCTCACCTGCTGCGGGCACGGCGGCCGGTACAACTTCGACCGGAACATCGGCTGCGGCGGGAAGGTTCAGGTGAACGGGACGTGGGTGGTGGTGGGGAAATCGTGCGACGACCCGTCCAAGAGGGTGAGCTGGGACGGCGTCCACTTCACCGAGGCCGCGAACAAGTTCGTGTTCGATCAGATCGCCGGCGGCGCGCTCTCGGACCCGCCCGTGCCTCTGAGGCTGGCTTGCCAGAGCAATGGGCAGTGAACTACCGGTGTACCATTCGTCAGGTTAGCTGTGCTGCTGCTGCTTCTGCTTCTAACTTTGTAAGTGTACATTGGAGGAGCCTGCTTGTGGTATATGTACTGCTTCCTTTTGTAATAACGGAAAGGGTTTTGATAACTTTTTATGCGGATGTTTTCTTTAGCAATTATCATCGAAATTCTTGGTCATTAGATTTGCTTTGAGATCGAAGCATGCCCCCCATGAATTCGAGGCAGGTTGCTATGTTTTGATCGAACGGATGTGTGTTTTGATCGTACGGTTCAAAATTTGGATGTTTTTTGGAGAGCCTAGAGAAGAATCCCCATTAACGATATGCATTTCTTCAAGAACCACTGCATTCTTCCTCAAGAATATTCAGCAAGCTGAGCTTCGAAGCTGTTTGGTTTCCCCAATCCAAACTGCTTATTTCACTCTCCTCAGACGGCTTTGCAAGCAAGTGAACGAGCAATCCTTTAACCCAAATCATTTGCATTATGCAACTCTTGAGCCAATCCATAATACTTCCTGGCATCCGGTTGACTTATCAATTTTGAGCCAATGCGATCCCCCTGGCAAATCTTCAGCTTCATGCTCAACTTAACCTGGAGATCACGAAGCACAGGGCAACACCGAAGTAGGTTTCCTATGGCTACACTCTCTTATACCACTTGTTAGGGTTAAGGTTAGATCACACACGCATACCCACGGGACAAAAGTGGAACACAAGATTTTTACGTGGAAAACCCTTGCAGGAAAAAATCACGGGAGACAAAGATGCACGACTTTATGTAGCCACCAATTGAAGATAAGGAACGAGTACTAAATATTTAGGAAAGTTAAGATATTGAGGCAGATTCCTAACATAGAGTGAAGTGCTCAACATTGGGGAACACAGTTAGGATGCCATCTTGCTTCTCCTTATCAACAATGGTGATGTTGTCACCCATTGTTCGGGGGGGGGGGGGGGTTGCGCGGCACGAGTTGAGCTTGATGTCGTCTTTGTTGGCTTTGAGACGCACGTACAAATGAGAAGCACACAAATGTATTCAGGAAAAACTCAATGTTCATCTCCAAGGAACATCGCACCACTGTGCTTTCGTCTCGTTCATAGGAGAAACAACACGGTACAACATGAAATAACCAACAACATCTGGATGCTCCCGCTGAGAAGAATTTCAGCAGGGGCGCAGCTACAGGAATTCATCACACTTTGGCGGCTCCTATAGGAGGTTCACTTGCAAACGGAAGCCCAAGACGAGATCATCTAGCATTGGACCGTGGACGATCAATATTCAACAAAGTCGGCATACAAGGCACAATTCTTTGGGTCCACGCCTGATCACAACTACTCAAAAAATCTGAAAAGCCAAAACCCAGAATACAGGTTTTTTGCTTGGTTATTGCTTCAGAACAGGTTTTTAACCCGCCTTGAGAGGTTGGCCTCATTGCTCAATATGCTGCTTGTGTGGTTCAGGTGAGGATTCAGCAGCACACCTGATGTTGTCTTGCCCCTTCGCAAAACAAACTTGGGCTTTGTTGTTCAATTGGCTGAAACTTCAACTCTTGCCGCAGACAACACAAGTCGTAGCGCAAACTATTTCTTCTTGGTGGCAAAACATTCATGATACATTCCCCAAGGAACGACGCAAGAACCTGGACGGGACGATAACCTTTGCTTTTTGGAACATTTGTAAAAAATGCAATGCTCGCATCTTCAATAACCACTACTCTTCGGTGTTCACAGTCGTCCAGCGAATCCTATAAGAAGTTTCTAGCTACCAGTTGGCAAGAAAGCCAATCACAACTGTGTAGCCGCTGGTTTAGCTGTCGGTCGGCCCTTAAGTCGATTGCTCTGTCGGGCATTTCTTTTTTCTTTGATGTTGCCTTCTCCCTCAATCCAAACTGCTTATTTCACTCTCCTTATACGGCGTCCCACAAATTTCGGGAGCTCGTGAGCAACGCCTAGCCGTCTAGGAGTCCTTCAACCTCCAAAGTAACAAATACACTTGATTCTTGATCTTGGAGAGGCTCTCTAGTACTCAAGATGAATGACTAGCTCTTGTTTTAGCTCACAATCACACTTCAAATCCTCACTCTCTAGATGATCACTAAGACCAAGGAGGAGGACTAAAAAATGCTCTAAGATGTGCTCAAGGTGCTCAAGGTTTCTGCCAAAGCAAGTGTATAACCCTCAAATGAAGAGGGTGAGGGGTATTTATAGTTTAGGTTCAAAACTAGCCGTTATACCTGCACTCAGCCACACATCGAAATATCCGAACCAAACTTCGGAACATCCGATGAGTGCAAACTACCAGAACTTGGAAAGTTCAAACGGTCGAAAACTAAACACATTGGAATATCCGAACCAAACTTCGGAACATCCGATGACACTCAGAGAAAGAACTCGACGAAAACTTTCTAAGTCAACATCGGAGTGTTCGACTGAGGTATCGGAACATCCGAAACAAACACAGAGTTCTCAAACTGGAAATTTAACTGCTTCGGAACTTCCGACTTGAGATATCGGACAGACCGAACTCGACAGAGAGCATCCTTTTTCAAGACAACACATATCGGAAATTCCGATGTGGGATATCGGAACTTCCGATCTCAACAGAGAGTACCCTAACCGAAAAACAACAGGCATCGGAACTTCCGATATAAAATATCGAAGTATCCGACCCCTTCTAAGGGCTTCGGACTCGAACACTCCTGCACATCGGAATGTCTGAAACTTCGGAACTTCCGACCTATAATCGGAATATCCGAAAGGAACTTAAAAGTAAGCACATTCCAATGCACGGGTGGAGACTTTGAACCTCTCAAGAGGCTAACCATCATTCATCTGAGCATAAAGACCATCTCTAGACCAGTATCAATGCATCCCTCTTAGTAGTACGACATTCCTATGACTCAAGAAAATAAGATACATACACTTACTGCCGTTTTTCTTACTCAATCCAATTTGAGGGTATTCGATGGACGTAGATGATCTCTTCTTAGAACTTTTATCTGTTCATAAACTAGTTGGACATGTTAGCTTCTTTAATCGTTTATCATTAATAAACCAAAACTAAATTAGGGGACCTAGATGCACTTTCAAGCACGGGCGAAGGACCGGTCCGAGCGGAGGGCTCCAGGTACGCGTCCAATCCATCCCATCCAACCCTAAATCCGGATTAAGAACGAAGAACTCGATTAAATACCAATTAAACTTGAAATTAGGGTTTTGATTTGCATTTTGAAATTTGGGGACATTTCATTGCCGCCCATGAGATCGAGCACCTGCAGCGTCCGGCAGCATGGCAGGTCGCCCGGCTGCAACTCGTATATCGACTACGAGGGATAAGCGACGTTACCCTTGCACTGGTAGCCACCGCGGTTAAGGTTTCCACCCATGTCTGTCTCCGGTATCTACCACTCGACACGGAGCTCGCCGATGCCTTGCACCTCCGGGGAGACAAGTATCTCCTCTGTGACGGACCGCCTTTTTAGGGGCAGTGCGAAACTCACAACAGTTACCCAGGAAGACTAACTGTTGGAAGACAAGAGTACGATTGCCTGACAAAAGCAACTTTCAACACTTTTTTATTCAATATAGCCGGCCTAACGACCGGATTTTACAAGGGAAGCATCCAAGCTTCTAGACTTACACTACCAAAAGAGAGAAACCACAGGCAGGGCCTGAGCGAAGACAAAGACCTAGAACCAGACTAAATCGCCATCTACGATCTCCTGGTAGGCTCCAGCATCTTCGAACTCTGAAAGGGCGGGGGTTCGCAAGGGTGAGTACAGAGTACTCAACAAGTCATACGGAACCACTGAATATTATATGTAGGGGTAATCAAGGGATGGTAATAGGGTTAAGTATCTGGATGCAGTTTTATTTCGTAATTCATTTTACATTTGAAGCACAAACCAATACAATAAGTAATTGAATTTCACAAGTTCAACAGCACTTTAACCAATTCCTTCACAAATACCAAAACAATAACTTGAGCTTAGTTACGGGTTTCAACCCCGATTCCAACTTAACTTCATTAACCGGAAGTACGGCGTAATCGATTACAATTAAAATTAACTCTGCAGAGCAGCTCAACTTTACCCACAAGATATCTATAACCTTTATGCCAATCTCGAGTTTTCATGCAACTTAAATGCATGTGGCCCAGTTTAGATTATCACAGCTTTTCGTTTAATCATTCCTGTCCTTTAGTTGTTTACCGATAGAGACCGCTACCTTGGACTCAGGGTCCCCATTAGCGTCTACCGTTGTGAGAACCAAGAATGTCACTCTGGACCATTCCCGTTCCACCCCTCCGGTCCACTTCCCTGCCGGGAAGGCCCGGTCCCCATTCTCTGCAGAGAATGGTAGCCACCAAGACAGTCCAATTATTATATCAGGAATGACTAATTTAATGAGCCATGTCGGGTACGGGTCCACCGACCCGTCCGACCTGTGGTTGAGCGGGAACTAAGTTATTTACTTTGCTCAAGGGGATTATTAACCTTACACTTTTGCCAAAGACCAAGCCTTCATCCACAAACCCATTCCGGTACTCGCAGTACCGGCCACCAGACCAAACAAGGCATTAATCACCAGCCGGGGATCGGAATCTCATCCACTCCGGGATTAATCCGATACTGTCCCCCTGACTGCAGCACTTTTATAAACAATCCGAATCGGAGATTCGGCAGCATTTTCTTTAAATCCAGGTTTTTAAACTAACCTAGCAGTATAGTCTAACCTATTCATGGCAATAAGCAATTAACTAGGGTTCCAAAGGATTAACAGGGTTCAAATATTTCAAGGAGGTTCCATGAGCAATTCGGCATTACCTAATTATCATGTCATTCTAAAATACCGGATTTCATTTAATCAACATACAGTAAAGTAATGCGGTATAAAATAATTACTACTATAGCATGGCATGACGGGATCAACATGATCAAAGGGTGTACGGCTTGCCTTGCGCGGCAGCTGGATCGGATGAGTCGTCGAGGAAGTAGTCGATCGCGCCGGCTGGTCCGACGTCTGCTCCGGGAACTGCTCCGACTCCAGGGACTGCTCCGGCTCCACTGGCGTCTCAACGGTCGAATCTAGCGCGGAAAGACAACCAACATAAATAAACGACAAAACAATAACCGAAAAAGAAAACGGGAACTGAAACGGAAAACCGGAACCGAGTCGGAAGAGAATGGAGGGCAAAACTGGGATTTGGAGATTTTCTGAGTTTCGGATTTGGGAACGGACAGCATTTCTGGACTCAGGGGATCGAAACGGTTTGGGAAAAGTATTTGGTGGAGCTCTGGGTTTTTCCGGGATTTTTTGGGATTTTTCGGGCTATTTTTGGAATTAAAACGGATTTTTGGAAATTTATTAATTAAAATAAAAATCCAAAAATCGTATTCTTGTTAGGGCGGCTTTGGCGCTGAAGGCTGCCAAGGCCCACGGCGAGCGGTGGGCCACGGCACAGTCTGCGAGCGGGCCCACCGGCCGAGGGAAAAGAAAGGGGCGGGGAGGAGGTCGACGAGCGGGGCCCGCTCGTCGATGGGCACGGCGCGAGGAGGGGCTAGGGCACAGGAAAAAGCAGGAGAAGGCGAGGCCCGTGGCTGCGGATCAGTGGCCCAGCTGGAGGCCGAGGGGAGAAGCGGCGAGGAGGGGAAGGGAAGCTCACCACGAGGGGAGGAGGCTGGGCGAGTTGGAGAGGAGCGGGGAGGCCGGGTTTTATAGGGCGAGGGCGAGGGCGAGGGCGAGGCGGAGGCAGAGGCGCGGCAGTCTGTGGCGGCGACGGCCAACGCCGGCGGGAGGAGGCGCGACGGGCGCAGCGGCCGAGCCGGCATGGGCGGCGGCCAGCGCTGGCGCGAGGCGCGGCGCGGCGATCGGGCAGCGAGGGCGACGCCGAGGCGGCGCGGCGGTTGTCGGTGAGGCCGGGCCGAGGAGAGCAGGCCGGCGGGAGCTGGCCGCACAGGAGCAGGCCGACGGCCCAAGAAGAAGAAACGGCCCAAAACGAGGTTTGAATTCAAACTCGATTCCAATTCCCAAATCCAAATTCAAACGCAAATTCAAATGAAACTCAACTAAATTCGTTTTGAATTTGAGGTTGTTTCATCCTCCAGCCTGATCGATCACACCCACGACCACCGAGGGCCGTAGGACATGTAGCCGGTGGCAGAGCAGCCGCAGGCGTGGGGGCCAAGAGCGGCGTTGCCATCGCGGAAAAAGGACCGATGCTTGTGATCTTCCACATCAATGGGGCGGCATGGGTCGTAGGTAGGGGTGAAAACGGGACAGGAAATATCCGCCCGATCCGATACCGAATCCGTTTAAAATCCGTACCGATGTTATCCGTATCCGTATTCGTAAAATCCGGTGTAATACGGGTTAGGATATGGGAAGAGCAATATCCGATCCGTATCCGAAAAATCTCATGTAATATGGGTTAGGATATGGGAAGAGCAATATCCGACCCGATATCCGGTAAATATCCGACCCGAATATCCGGATAAAATTAGTTATTCTTCCATTAATTTGGCTCATTATTGGATAGATAGAGCAGTTGTTTGATATTAGCACTAAAAAACACTACTTTATTATTAAGAGTGAACTTCAACAAATCTATTAACAAACAAATAGAGTGATGACATAATGCTTTTACCTAAATTGATTTGTTCAACTTATTTGATAAACTTCTTTTCTATTCAAATTACTGGAATTAGTTGAGTTGCTAAATTGAAGCATAACAAACAAATCCGAGTAGTCCTCATTATGAGAGAAGTCTGTCTTCAGTTTGTCAGAATGTGACAATTCAACACTATTTAATATCTCCAGAAATTTATTCCGTAAGGTTAAGTTTGATGGAAGAGCTCCCATATTGTTCTCTGTTTTCTTTATGTCTCGATCTCTCTCCTTGTATCCGACCCATTTGCACCTCTAACTATACTACTATCCTACGTTGAAATAATTATGATTTGAAGCTAATGTCGTAAGGTTAATGCTTCATTATTTTTTTTACGTGCACAATTATGTATTATACTATTATCCGATTATGATATCCGATCCCGACCCGAATCCGTCAGGTATCCGCTCCGTATTCGAATCCTGAATAATCCGAATTCGTATCCGTATCCGGGGCATCCGTATCCGACTCCGAATCCGGAAAAAAAATATGGGTTAGGATACGGGACGAGCAATATCCGCCCGTATCCGACCCGGTTTCACCCCTAGTCGTAGGACCTCATGCCGAAGCGGGCTGCGGCACGACCTGCGAGAGAGGACGGTGGAGCGCGCGGCCTCCCTAGCGGAATACGCAAATGCTCCCAGCCCTTTTCTTTTAAATTTGATTCCAGCAGGGACTCTGCACTCTTATGGTGCACTGTACTCTGTTGATGTAAAAATCGACGTTACAGTAGGACTAGCAAAAAAAAAAAACTCATTAGTGCTCGAAACAAAACTCTTTGATTGTAGTAGATAATAGGTTCAAAATTGAAATGAATTCATTTCGAATAGAAAAAATTAACGAGCCTCGGCTCAATGGTGGCTCGTTAGCTTATAAGCTTGAGTACTCAGAGAGTGAAGGTCTGCTTCTTTTGGCTAGCTTTTTATTATCTGAAAAAGAATTTGAAATAACCACTTAAATGATAAATAATATGATTTTGCATCAAACTATGTTAATTTTGAAAAAAAACTCGACATAGCTTGTTAAGCTCGATTGCCAGTTCTGGTTACATATTAATCTATTTTTAAGGGAAACGCTACAAATTAATCACTTTGTGAAAAATAGGACATCCTACCGGTATTAAACTTGGGAGAAAGCGCATCCAAAGGAGATGTCCACACGTCCGGGAGCCATTTTGAAGAAAAGCCCTCATGTTCGAATTACGTACAGGTCCCTGCAAATTTACGAATAGGTCATTCACGAATTTTTGTGAGGGGAAGATTTTTTTCCCCGGTTTGCGCTTAGGTCCCCCGTTCGCCGTTTTATTAAAAGAGGCTCCCGTTAAATGCGAATCGCGCGCGAGCCCTTTTCTACTTTTTCGGGATATCGATTAGGTCCAAAAATATAACAAATAGACCCATGCTTTTTATGTTAAGGTCCTTTCTCCGTTTGTCCTGAAAAAAAATATTTTCGTGAACAGAAAGTTGTGTGTTTTTTTCCCGGCTCGGTCTCTAAGGTTTCTCGAGCCTCCAAAAATTTGGAAAATATGTCTATGTGTACTTTTTCTCCGGAAAAAAACGCAGAGTTATTTTTCGTTCACGCGCGTGGCGTGCACATTTAAAAATACGTTTAGATCTATTTTCTTCCGGAAAATTATTTTTTCTCTGTAAAAAAAACGTAAAATCGTACCTTTTTTCGATGCACGTTTAAAAATACGGCTAGATCTATTTTTCCTCCGGAAAATTATTTTTTCTCCAGAAAAAAACGCAAAATTATTTTCCATTCACACTCGTGGCGTTCGCTGTGTACTTTTTCTCTAGCGCGATCTCTAAGGTTTCGAGAGCCTACAAAAAAAATTTAAAAAAACGTCTGGATCTATTTTTCCTCTAGAAAAAAATGCAAAATTATTTTTCGTTCATGAGCGCGACGTATGCCGCGCTTACGGCCTAGTTATTTTTATTCGTTGGCGGATATGTTAAGTTGTGGAGTCCAGCCAGAAGACATCACGTGACTCCATCTAAACTGCTAATATAATAACATGATAGTGTAAGTGTGTTACTCATTGTATACTATCAGTACCGTACAAAAGGTTAGGGTATTACATAACTAAGGGGCAACTTAAAATACAAATGTTAATACTTAACATAATACAAATTAGAGGTTGAAGCACACAGTTTTTTCCCCAAATTAAAAAGTCAAGCCCATATGCTCGTGAAATTTCCTCACATTGCACAAAACTGGAAGTTTCAACAGCGCCTGCCGCAATCCTTCGTGAGTTTCCTGAATAAATCTCGAGACCTTTCGAGAATCTTTGAGAGAAAAAAACCTTGTCGGTCTCTGTTTGTCAGAGCCCCAGTAAAACACGGCAATGGGAGGGCGAGCTGCTACGTTGGCTAATATGCTGCCGTGCATATGGTAGGTCGGTCCTGAATTCGACCCTTGAAATCGACTCACGCGCCTCAGGAAAAATTGGTATTCTATACAACATGTGCTCCGTATTTACAAATCTACACAATATATTTGGCTATTTACAGAAATCTCCACCTTACCCGAAATTAGGAATTTCGTTTTTCCATTCCCGAAATTAGGAATTTCGTTTATGGTGTATTTGAAATCTGGAATTTCGGGTATACTGTAAACGAAACTAGGAATTTCGTGTATAGGCTATAGCCGAAAATGGGATTTTCGAGTATGAGGTGGCACCTCATACCCGAAAATGGGAATTTCGGGTATGAGGTGGCACCTCATACCCGAAATTAGGGATTTCGGCTAAGGCACAACCTGCCATTTTGGGAAAAATTCATATTTCATACAAGTTTCCACTCATAATTTCAAAGCGATACAATTTTTTGGCGTATTTAAAAAAAACCCATCCATGGTCGGTTCCTGGTATTCCATTCATGCATGCCCGGTTCTTAGGGGGAAAAATCGTATTTCATACAACATTGAACCCATAATTTCAAAACGGTGCAACATCTTGGTGTATTTACGAAATTCTCACTCATGGCCCGTTTCTGGTACCCCGTGCATGAATGGCCGGTTCCTGGGTTCCCATCGAAGGCTTGGCCGGTTCCTGGAGTCCCATACAAGCAATAAAAAATCGAACAGTTATGTTTTATTGTTTTTTTTCCTGAAATTTGAAACCGAGGTGATTCGAAATGGCAAAAAATGTATTTGATACAAGTTTTAACTCGTAATTACGAGAACAGTTTTGCGTATTTACAAATAAACCAGTGATGTACGGTTACCAGTGATGTACAGCTCCTATAGCAATTTTATCAAGGTCATATGCGATGCCATCTATTTTTTTGATTTTCCAGGCCAAGCCTTACCGAGCTGCTCCGATACTTGTCTATGTACACATTGGAAGCAATTATATTTCAGCCTAAAAGAGTAGGATTGAAGCATAACTGATGAATATACTTTGAATAAAAACATAAAAACGAAATAGATAACCACAAAACCCCAAGAACCCATCAATATCCATCAGTATATCACTCACCCAACAACACAACAATGTGACTCACCGTACAAAATAACTTTCGTAAATAACACCTGCAACTGGCGGTGGCCTGGCAGTGGTGGGGCGGGGCTTATGTTATCCGCTTTTGTCCAATCGGCCTTTTGATATCAGGTTTTTCAGGCTTTTGTCACATCACCTTTTCCAGCCTTTTGTCATATCAGCTTTTTCAGTTATTTGTCATTTACCGTGCACGATGATCATAATTAACATGAAGGTTCTTGATCACATTACCTCACTACGGTAGAGTTAAAGCGAAGTACTTTATTTAGCTTCTACAGAGTGCAACTAGAGGGCAACGGATATTACGGGGGCATTACAATCCTGACGGAATTGCTAGAACTACATCCTTACAATAGTGACGACATTGCTACAAGAACCGACGAAAACACTGATTGTCATGGTGGAACAAGTGATCGTTCCGCCTATGTTCGTAGACTGGGAATGACGCGCAACATTTTCTACATATTACATCACCCGTCAATCTTTTGCGATTTGTTCTTGGACACCGCTCAATCTCTCCTATGAAAGAGCTCCATGGCCGTGCGCAGTGCTCCCAGCTGTCGCCGAATGGGCAGCCTATGCCGAATGTCTCGGGGGTATAAAACATAATTTTTTTTGTCTTTTTTTTGTTGATCTCTTCCCTCCCGATTAACCGCGTCCCCTATTTTAATACCACCCGGGTTCCCGGATGGTCTTTGTAATCCGTCAAGGATTTGTTGCGTAGTTCGGACCTCGGCCGTCTGCTTCCCCTTATCCCTTTCTCTACGGGAGGAGGATCCCTAATGCACTTCTGGAGACTTGCCGACACGCCTCCTCTGTTTCGGTTCGCACTCCACTATATGGTGCAGGAGGTGTGTGTTGGGCTTGTTGTTATACAACTGAAGGCGTTCCCTGTAGTCAATGCAATATGCCCACTGTGGTCGTTGTCGAATACCGTAGGCGTACTCGAGGTCTGGATTTTCTGGGAGGTAGTAGCACCACGCACTACTACAGATCCGTACATCACAATCGGTTCTTTTTGGTCATCACAGTCGGTTTTGGTGGCGATACAAAGTTCAACGACAGTGATAAGGTAGATATATCACAGTCGGTTTTTAACCGACACTAATAATACATTATCACTGTCGGTTCTTTTTAGGAACCGACTGTGATATTTACACTTATCACAATCGGTTTTCGCTTAGAACCGATTGAGATAAGTATAATATCACAATCGGTTCTTTTTTAGAACCGATACAAATGATTACATTATCACAATCGGTTTTTTGTTGAAACCGATGGGGATAAGTATAATATCACAATCGGTTCGTTTTTAGAACCGATTCAAATTATTACATTATCACAATCGGTTTTTTATTGAAACCGATGGGGATAAGAATATTATCAAAATCGGTTCTTTATGCAAACCGATTGCGATACTAAAAATATCCCAATCGGTTCCAAAGAAGAACCGATTGTGATATCAGATTTATCCCAATCGGTTCCAACCAAGAACCGATTGTGATGATGTTATCGTCCATCGTCCAAAATGGCCTCGCATTGACAACATGACACATTCATCACAATCCACAATATCACGTAACATATACATCACAATCTACACACATTACATTGAAATTAATATTGTTTACAATCAGAATGCATCACATTCACATTCGGATAAATTTTGTTTACACTTTATGGACTAGTATTTGCTTGAATGGTCTCTATATCTACCATCATCCGTTATAACTTCTGTCGGTACCACTTGGCATAAATGGTCTCGTAATTTCTTGAGATCGGCGTTGGTTAGGCTCTTAGGATGATATCAAGGTCCTGCAAAATAGATAGTAGTGCACTAATATATTTAAGTCTTAAATTGGAACAAAAACATGCTGATAGTATTATGCTTGTAAACAAATATCACATAGACAGTAGTGCAAATAATCTGCTCTATACCTTAGGGAAAAGATGTGAGCGACCAACCAAAATCAGCATGTGATGCATCACGTAAAAGCCACACATATCATCGCACCCTTGTTGATGACACTGAACAAAGAAACTTAAATTAGGAGACGAATTAAAAATAGGTGTAAGAAAAAAATCCTATGATAGACACTTGTACCTTGAAGCGCTTCCACTCGAGTTTGGTGCCTTGTTTATCATTGTGTCGGCCACGTTCAGCAACGTAAGACATGAAAGCCCTATACATTGGAGAGATGCCATGCATTGAGGTTAAAAATACCTAACGTAGTTCAATATGTAAAGTGTTAGGTTAGAGGAATGTACTTATACGCAAAAGCAGGCTCGATCGCATAGTCCATCGGTCTATTTTCGAGTGAGTTCAACGTGTAGACCTTGTTTTGACTCGGAACAACCACAAGTAGAACCCAATGGTTGCTTATTAAACGGTACACAATGCAAGAGAATAAGTTAATACAAGGTTGAAGTGTGTACATGTAATTGAATTGTATAGTAGTACATACTCCTGGTGGTATGGGAAGAGAATGAAGTCCTTTTTTGCCTCCTCATGCAATGCCTGCTTGATGTATCCTGCAAGGAACTCCGATTGATACTTAGCCATGGTCGCAGACACCATCTCGGGGTCGACAAACCCGACAGGGTGTCGACCCGTCACGGCTCGCTGCCTCATGATCCTGCGATTCATGTCAATTGTTAAAAAATATAATACAAAATCAATAAATAGTCATCTGATTGAGTATGGTGCGAGACTCACAGCATCCAGGATCGTATGGTAGAAATATCGACAGCTTTCAAGCTGTACATAAAAATCTGAGATCCTCAAAAGCGACCGAAAGGTCCCATCCTCGTTGCGGTGGAATTGGCCCGCTCGATACTTCACTATGAAATCGTGGCGAGGCTCGGCCTCATGTGACCTATCGATGTACCATCCATGTAGGTGACGAGTGAACAAGCCCAAAGAATTCAATTCTTGGCTTGGGAGAAAGGGCTTTCCATGTATGTACCGCTTGTGATCATCAGGGTGCTCTGTGCCCTCTGACAACTTTGCCTTCTTCACGGAGGGACTCTCTGAACTCTGCTTTGTATCTTTCGTCATCGTGGTAGAAGTCCTTTTGCGCCCCACCTGCGCACCAGCATTTGCAGCTGCAGGCGTAGGTGCAGGAGGTGCAGCTGCAGGCGTAGGTGCAGGTTGTGTAGCAGGCGAGGAGCATGTGCAGCAGAAGCGAGCAGCGATAGTACCAGCGATAGCGATAGCGTGAGGAGCAGCGATAGTAGGAGGAGCGATTCGCGATGAGGAGCAGCGGTAGTAGGAGGAAGCGATAGTACCAGCGATAGCGATAACGAGGAGCGGCGAGTAGGAGGAGCGATTCGCGATGTGAGCAAAGCGACACGAGTAGCGATACCGGTACTAGCGATGCGATAGTAGTAGCGACAATAGCGATAGCGATAGCGATGCGCGATAGCGAGCGATGAGTTGTACCAGCGATGGCGAAGTGGTAGCGATGGTACCAGCGAGCAGGTAGCGAGGAGGAGGTGCTTGCACTACGACACCCGTCGCGGGCCACTTGATGAACGACATCCGTGCTTGCCCGAGAGTGGTGATATCTTCGTTCGGGGGGAACTCCAGGGCATGAGACATGTAAACATCGTGGACATAGTCCACTGCACCCTCATGTAGCCCATCCCCAAAGGTATACCATGCACCGTGTCATCCTCCTTGCTTGGAAATGCAACCCCTTGCCAGCCTCAATCTGTATTCCGTCGTCGATCGGGACTAGCCAGGCACTTGGCGGGACCACGCAAGAAGTGATCAAGATCTTCATCATAATACGTGTTAAGCTTACTCATGTACCTTTTGGTCTGAAACAGCTTATTACCTTGAGGTGTGGAATGCACACTTCCTTATTGGAAGCGCACTGCTAGGGCGTAGCATAGGCGATGGTTGAGGAATCGATTCGGGAGAACATCGCCATCATCTCAGCCATCATCTCAGCCTTTAACTCCTCCTTCATCTGCAAACGGATCCGCGCCTCACGTGCTTCCCATGATCTTGCCCTGGCACTGGACGCGCTCTCCTCTACAAAGAAGGACCTCTTCGTATACCACACACCTGCGGCAAGCACCCGCCCCTTATGATCGGGCTTCCCGATTGCCGAACACAGGATGTCCCGTGACCCTTGGCTTTCAAATGCTCCTTGCTCTTTCTGCAGGCTTACCTCCTCCTGCAGGTCGCAAATATAAATTATTACTAAAATACAATGGGAATATAATATGCAATGTACTATGTTAGATATCTTACGATGGTCGTGACGATCTGTGCGGTCGCGGGGTTTGGAATGACAATCGGCCGTCGAGGTTTTCTTCGTCCTCGCTAATACCCGATCAGCGTGCCGCTCCTCGCATATGTGGGAGTAAGGCATCGTTGTCCCAGAGGTTGCACACTTAGAGGTTAGTCGCACCCACTCTGCCTTCTTCCCTACGTACCCACCGGAACCGAGGTGGTGCGCGTGTGTGTTACGCCTCTGTATAGCGATATTCTTCTCTCTCAACTCCTCCGCCTCGGGTGTACTCCTCATCCTTGCGAACTCCTCCCAAAGCTCGGGTGTAACAAATGGATACCTTTGGAAGGGAGTACGGTCTTTCAACACGAACTCGGCATGCATGGTCACCCTGAAATGCCTCAAAGCCACACCCATTCTCTTCAAGGCATACCTTCTCGCATTGATTTCATCTTCCTCTGGTATAATCCATTTTCCCTTAACTTCGTCCCACAGTCGGTTCTTCTGCTCGTCGCTTACTTCCTTCCTCCAGTCCTTAATTGTGATCGGCACTCGCTCCCTCACCAATTGGCCGATAAAAGAGGAGTAGTGCCCCTTAAACGGGCCAGGACCCGTGCAAACCCCCCTGGCATTGAAGTGGAGCACTTGCGGCGTTCTCCCTGTGGCTCCTTTATTCGGTCCTCTGGCCTTTCTAACCTTCCTCGATGGGGTAGCAGGACCTTCTTCTCTCTCTGGCGTTGAGCCGGTGCTCTCTCTTTGCGACATTTCGAAGTAAGTACGTATATTGTCAAACCTAAACTTCATGAGAGGAAGCAATTCAAATTTCACATAATAGAAAGCAATTCACATGTCTATCTCAGACCGACTAAATGCGTGACGTACCAACGATGACTCCTAATCTCTAATTAGGTTAGGTCCTAATCCCATTCGAGGATATGTGGTTCGAGCAAGTTCCTAAGCTGTTGTACAACTCTAGAGGAAATTTGGCGACATCTTCATTTGTTCTCCAAATACACGTCTCGACAACAGGTCAAGAAGGTGTGTATTCGAAGAACACCAGGGAGATGCTGACGAAACTTTCTCTAGAGTTTGTACAACAGCTTAGGAACTTGCCCGAGCCACATATCCTCGAACTGTCCAAAAAACGTGGACAATTCGAGACTGCTTATTTATAAATATGCCATTTTAGCATACTTATAAACAAGCACCCTCGAACGGGAGACGCATAGGTTACGCAACTAAACTCGATAATAAAGTGCGATAATATAGCATGTGTTACAAGTTTCAAATTGCAATGATGGATTGCTCTCAGATTGCTATAGAAGGGTTGCTAAATTAATTAGCCGTCCAACTTCTAGATGGCCAATATATCACCGGCTATTACATCTAAAAATTTAAGGATTACACAACCCTAGAACAGCACTGCTCTAGCACAGAAAACAACAAGTACAGCATAATATCAGAATGAATATAGCACTAATCTAACCCTACCACAATGCATTAAGAGCAAGTGCCACCAAATTGTCAGCTAAGAGCATAAAGGAATAAGCACAAGATTGCTCGACCTAGAACAATGCATTAAGAGCAAGTAGCACCAAATTGTCAGCTAAGAGCAGTGTTGTTCTAGGTCTAGCAAGTTCCTTTAATGATCAGATTAATCAAGCCTCATTCAAAAGCAATCATCATCGAGCTATTTACAACCAATTACAACCCACGGTCCGAAATTCATCTTACAGTGCGCCGAACCGAGTCGGCAATGGGGAGGAGCCGATGGGGACGCGCCGATGGGGGGACGAGCCGAGGGGAGGCGCTGGGAGGCGCTGGGGAGGACCCAGAGGGGAGGCGCCAGGGAGGACCCAGAGGGGAGGCGCCGGGGGAGGACCCAGAGGGGAGGCGCTGGGGAGGCGCCACGGGTACCCGCCAATGGGGAGGAGCCGGGGAGGCGCCACGGGGTAGGCGCCGGTCGGGAGGTGGTCGAGCTAGGGTGTGGGAGGAGCCGAGGGGAGGCGCCGGGGAGGAGGCGGAGGGGCGCGCGGTGCGGGAGATGGTGGAGCTAGGGTTGTGGAATGAATTGAAAGCGAAATCGATCTTGTGCGAAATGAACTGAGTGTGCGCGCCGAAATGAAAATGCTCTGGGTTTTATCACGGTCGTTTCTATAGAAAAACCGATCGTAATTATACTAAGTATCTGTGTCGGTTCTATAGAAAAACCGATCGCAATATGTGGAGTATCTGTGTCGGTTCTATAGAAAAACCGATCGCAATATGTGGAGTATCTGTGTCGGTTCTTTAAAAGAACCGATCGCAATTATACTATCTGTGCCGGTTTCCTAAAGAACCGATTGGGATAACTATGATCCAATTTCTAATTTTTTTAAAAACAGAATCTTCATTCAAAAGAGTCGAAAAGTCAAATCTTTTTCAAATTTGCTATACTATAAGATCCATTTGACATATATATTCTACAAAATGCCACATTATACAGGAATTCTTACAACATAATTTATTTAAAATACAACCCTTCTTGATGATCTACACGCATGTAATGTGTTCCATGTGTGCCGTCGTCACCGCTAAGACATGCCCCATCTGCAAACGGAGGTGTTTCATCAAATTGGTTGTACTCTTCTTCATCTACGACATTTTCAACTCCAACAATCCTCCTCTTCCCATGAAGTACGACGTGCAACCTCGGATTGGCCGGATCACGCACGTAGAAAACTTGAGTTGCTTGCTTTGCGAGGACGAACGGTTCATCTCTGTAGGCCAGTCTATTCAGATCAACAAGTGTAAAACCTGTCTTGTCGACCTTAACTCCGTGAGGAAGTCTCACCCACTTACATCGGAACAATGGAACTTGGTATATTCCGTAGTCGAGCTCCCATATTTCTTCGATCATCCCGTAGTAACAGTTCATTGCAGTTGACGATCCTATAATTGGATCATCGGACAAAGCATCTATGCTCACACCACTGTTTTGCACTGTACTCTTTGCATCTTGACTTTCAGTATAAAATGTGTAGCCATTAATATCGTAACCTTGCCATGTCTGTATATTAAATCTTGGTCCATCAGCCAACCATTTGACATCCTCGGTACTAACGGAGACCTTCACCTTTTCTTTGAACCATGTGAGGAATCGATCGTTGTGTTCTCGTGTGATGGAAAGCTCATCCATAAGTGGATTCTCTTCCCGTAATATCAACTTGTGTTGTTGGATGTATGGATGAACTTCATTGTGTTGCAAGGCTGTGAAATGCGCTTTACAAGACATATCAAATTGTGGGCTCATTAGATTTGACCCAATGGTTCCTTTGCCACCAAGTCTGCCCTCATGACGAGATATAGGAACACCAATCGGTTGTCTTTTACCTAGGTAGTCCACGCAGAACTCAATAACCTCTTGATCCCATAACCTTCAATAATACTACCCTCGAGCTTCGACCTATTCCTCACGTATGACTTTAATATACCCATGTACCTCTCGAGCGGATACATGTAACGCAGAATGCGGGTCCACAAATCTTAATCTCTCTAATAAGGTGAACAACGAGGTGGACCATGGCGTCGAAGAACGACGGGGAAATGCATCTCAAGGCGACAAAGAGTCTCGCACCACCTCACTTTGTAAGTTGTCCAAAGATATCGGGATCAATAACCTTGCATGAAATCGCATTGAAGAAATAGCATAGCTTCGTGATTGCCAACCTGGCGTCATCCGGTAGGATATTTACGATTGCAACAGGGAGCATTTGGGTCATAAAGACATGACGGTCGTGGGACTTCATACCGATCAACTTCAAATCATCCATAGACACAAGCTTCTTAATGTTTGCGGAGTAGCCCGATGGAACTTTAATATCGTGGAGACACTTGCAGAGGTCTTCTTTCTCTTTCTTGGATAAGGTGTAGCATGCGGCGAGGATGTACGGCCCTTTTCCATCCTCCTCCATCACTTTGCAAGCTTGGGCCTGATCCCCATGTAGGTCATATCGCGGCGAGCATTCACACCATCCTTGGTCTTCCTGTATGTTCAGCAGGATGCCTACCAAATTATCACAAACATTTTTCTCAACGTGCATGACATCAATACATTGACGGACATCTAACTCCTTCCAATATGGTAAGTCCCAAAATATCGACCTCTTTTTCCAAATGGTCCTAGGACGAACAGATTTACTGGCTCTTACCATCTTGAACATCGATATCCTCTACGCGTGAATATACTTGCCTTCCAGTCATAGGTCATGGGTTGCACGAACTTCCCTCTTTCCATCAAATTTGTCATCCATCTTACGATATCGATGACTTCGGGGTAGAAACCTACGGTGACCCATGTACACCGTTTTCCTCGAATTCGGCAGCCACAAGCTATCAGTGTCCTCTTCACAAATTGGACAAGCTTTGGCTCCCTTCGTGCTATAGCCCGCCAAATTACCAAAGGCTGGAAAATCATTTATGGTGCAAAATATCATAGCCCGTAGGGTGAAGTTCTCTCTTTTGTATGCATCCCACACCTCAACCCCCACATTCCACAATTTTACTAAATCCTCAATTAGTGGTGATAGATACACATCAATATCATTACCCGGCTGTTTGGGTCCTGAGATTAGCAATGACATCATGATATACTTCCGCTTCATGCATAACCAAGGAGGCAAATTGTAGATACACAACAAAACTGGCCAAGTACTGTGTCGACTGCTCATATTACCAAACGGATTCATACCATCCGTACTCAATCCAAATCTTATGTTCCTCATCTCAGCACCAAACTCCTCATGTTCCCAGTTAATGTTTCTCCATTGAGCCGAATCAGCGGGATGTCTCAACTTGCCATCTTCCTTTCGAGATTCATAATGCCAACGCAACTGTAACACCCCAAAATTTTGCTTTTCTTAAATTCATGTGTGATTTGGCACTTTGGTGGATTTTTGGAATTTTCTGGAATTTATTTGGATTTATTTGGAATTTATTTGAATTTATTCCATTTTGAAATAATTAAAGAATTTAATTTTGCAAATAAAATTTTGTTGGAAATATTTTATTTGAGTCCAAAATGATCCAAAGTATTTTCCAGAATTTTTCTGGAATTTTTCTGAGTCATTTGCTATTTTTAATGAATTAAATGAATTACTGGAAATTATTTTAAATATTAAATCGCTGGAAATCCAACTCGGGTCGAGTACTGTTCATCCGACCGAGTCGGAACCCGAGTCGGACTCGAGTCCGACCCGAGCCAGTTGACTCGATCAAACCAGCTCAAAACCCTAATCAATCCCAACCGTTGGATCAAGATCCAACGGCTGAGATCCGCCCGTACCGGTTCAAGCCGTATCCGGCCCGGATCCGATCGCGCCCGTGCAATCGTGGCCGTTGATCGTGCCACGTGGGCCGGTGGCGTCATCGTCTCCGCCGAGTCCGAAGCCGGACTCCGCGCCGCGCCCGCCGTGTAGTGTAGAATTAGGTTTCCGCCTCGCACGAACGCCGAGGCTATTTAAAGCCCTGGTCACGCCCGAGGTTGCCCTCATCCTTGCGCACCCGTTCCCGAGCCATCTACTTTGGCTGCCGCCGTTTGCCCGTGTGAGCTCGCCGTAGTTGAGCGCCACTCCGCCGCGGTTTTGCTCGATTCCGCCGCCGTCCGTCGTCTTCCGCCGAAGGAGCCCGGATCCGGAATCCGTGGCGAGGCACCCGAAGGAGGACTCATCTCGCCGAGCAACCCCAACGCCATCGGGCTCGTCGTCGTTCTCGTCTCCGTGGTTGCATCACGCCCGCGTCGCCATCACCCTCGCGAGTTACGTGGACCGTCCGATCTTGATCGTGCGGTTGAGGTGAGTTCACGTGTTCCAAACCGGTTAGATCTGGACCGTTGGATCAAGATCCAGCGGTTCACAATCGCCACGCGTCGTAGTAGTGATTATTATAGGATTAGATGCGGACCGTCCGATCTAGATCGAGCGGCCCACGATCATCGATTAGATTCAACGCGTTAACCCTGGATCTAATCGCGGCGCTGAATTTCAAATCAACGGCCGGGATTGCGCCACGTGTCGGGAAGCCTGGCCGTCGCGGTCGTGGCGAATCCGCAGCGTGCGTGTGGCCCGACACGCGGCCCGCGTGTCGAGGGCCGCATGTCGCTGGCTAATCCAGCCAAGCGCTGACGTCACCCATGATGTCACAGTGGGTCCCACATGTCAGCACCGTGGGCTGAGTCCCCGCTGACGTCAGCGATGACGTCACCCGAGTGGGCCCACATGTCAGCGACACGTAGAGTCGTGAACCGAGTCCACGGTGGACCGAGCCAAGCGTGGACCACGTCCATGGACCGGCTGACGTCAGCCGCCCAATCAGAGGCTGCCACGTGTCTAGGCTGACGCAATAATTAATTTCCGAAAAAGAAAATGATTTATTAATTCAAATAATGATTTCAGATTTTGTTCCAAATTTCAAACGCTTATAACTTTTGCGTTTCAACTCCGATTTGAGTGGTTCAAATTTCTAAATTTGTATAAAATTCGGATCTACTCAAATATAAATTTTATTTAATTTTTGGACTAAAGTTTTTCTCTGTAATATTATTTAATTGATTATTTAAACTTTAATAAATCGTAACTTTTGCATTTTAACTCCGATTTGAACGATTCCAGTTCCTAAAAATCCAGAAAATTATGTTCTTTCTGTTTATGGATTTTATTTGGAGTTTTGGGATGTTTTTGCCTATTGTTTATTTGTGTATTGCTATTTGCACGCTTTACGAGTAGACGTTGAAGTGCCGGAAGGATTCGAAGGAGAAGTGTTGACTCAGGATCCAACTCAAGACCAAGAGCAAGTACTTTTTGAAGGCAAGTTATGCTTTGACCATATTGATCCCATTTTGAAACCTATTTTGATTTAAACTATTGCATGCTAGTTCAATTAGAAAAATACTTGGTTTAAACATGGGGGTTAGATAAGTACCAATTTGCTGTATGACACCTTGATTATTTAAGTATGTGCCATGACCCTTGTCACCCTAGTTGTGGATTACTAGTTGGACATTATTAGATTGCCAACATGGGTTTTAGACCGTTGTAGTATCTTGCTTAGACACACTCGTGCTCATGACATGGTTTTGGACAATCAAATGTTAATATTGACTTAATGATATATTGAACCTGTTTTGGAAAAGTATCATGTGATGTTGATGGCACGTGGTGCATGGTAATCAAGCGGGGTTTGATAACGATTTCGGCCAGGGGCATGTGGCAAGAGTAATCAGGTGGGCAGTTGTGGCATTGGGGATGTTGATTTGGTTCTTGGGTAGTCTTGCCCTGGTCACCCTAAGGACTTAACCTTGCAAGCCTTTGAACTGGGTCTAACGTGCAACCACATGTCTCGTAATGGGACGGACCTAGTTGACTAAGTTGCTAATAACGTACTGTGGGACCTCGGGAGGTCAACTACACCCTTTGTGTAAGTTGTGCGGGGAGCGTCTGGGCCGAGGCCAGTACCCATCTAACGGTTGATTGGCCTAGACTTCGCCTTAGCGAAGGGAAGGGTTAGTCTTGCGCAATAGCAGGGAGGACCACTTGTATTGTTAGAGGTTTCCGAAAGACTTTGTTACGGGAACTCGCCTTTGTGGTGTTTGACTGTATCTTGTGGGTAAAGTGCATAACCTCTGCAGAGTTTAGAATCTATTTAAATAGCCGAGTCCACGGTACTGGACAATGCTCGGGGATTACAGTCAAGGGTTAGATTTTCTTAAAAATAACTTGGATTTGGAAAGTTGGGATGGTTTAATAATGAAGATGATGGAAATGTGGTTTAGGATGGGGAAAAATGTTTATTAAACTTCTTGAAAAGTTATTTACGCTTTACTTATTTCTACTGCTTTCGAATCTACTTATATTACTTGTCAAAAGTCAAGCATTTCTGCAAATATACCTTGAGCTATTCCTTTGTACCAAGCCATGCATATAGTATATTAGCCTGCATTCTGTGCATGACTTGCTGAGTACCAAGTACTCACCCTTGCCTCAACACAACACCAGTTGAAGAGGAGACTACGCCAGCTTCGGAGGAGGAATTCCAAGAGGATCCGTCTATTTAGGGATGCGAGCCCAGTCAGTTGCCTGTGGTATACTGGATGGCGCCACGAAGTTATTTGATTTTCCGCTGCTATTCTTTTTCTCTGAATAAGTTTCGCCTTGCGAGGCATATATTTGTAACTTGGCCATAAGGTCGAGTAACCCAGTTTGGTTATTTAAATAAAGTACTTTATTGGTATCGAGTGGTATGATTGTGATATTTACCAATGTTAAGACTGTGTGCACTAGCGTGTTCCTGGACTAGTGCTGAATACACAGAGGGTCCGGATTTGCAAATTCGGGGTCCCGACAGAGGTGGTATCAGAGCCATACTTGACTGTAGGCTCAACCCTAGCTAGAATGGTCGTAGTGAGGATAAAACCTATTTTCTAAAGCTAAAAATTTGTGAAGACAAGAAATGACATCTCGACTTATCCCCTTCTCTCTTTTCTTGTCTCTTGCTGAAATTTTCCCTTACCTTGTGACAATTTAAAAATTCCGAGTTCTTACGTAAAGCACTCTTGTGACAGATGGAGGAAGAGTTCAACTACGTTGATCTGGGAGTTGGTCACGCCGCGGAACTTTGGCATATGCTACAAACTCTCGGAGATTTTGAGAAGCCCTAATACCAAGTAGAAGTGATCAGACAAGCGGGATTGATCAAGGCTTGTGATGTGAAGATTGAGGTACCTGCTAGGAAGAAGGGCCCAGGCAATCGCCCGATACACCGCTACCTTGCCAGGAGATCTACAATGCGGATGGGTATCCAAGAAGTATCACGACGAGCAATGCGGCACATTACCCGTATCTACGCCAGAGAATTGAGAGTACGGTGTTCCGTTACCATCCGCGGCGATAACCTTCTTGACCCGAAGGCGATTCGGGATGAGGATGCCACGGTTACCACAGCTTGGCACGATTTGTCGTCGCCAGGAGGATGTACTAGATAATACAAGCAAGGAGCTACGAAGGCCCGCAAGGAGATCACGACAGAGAAGAACGAGATGGCGGGAAGCTCAAGAGTATGTGGCACCCTTCTACGAAGGATTGACGAGTTGGAGATGACCTTGTACGGACCGGACCGAGCCGATTTCGAGCTACGAGCCAGATCCGGAGGAGTCGGATCTCGATGAGGACACCGCTTCTTCGACTACCATAGAGGACACATTCTTTGGACATGGCGATCGTTTCGGCGCCTATGCCCACACCGTACCCAGGCCGGGGAGGTTTTCTCGATGAGTGAGCATAGGTTCTATAGTGAGACTCCTACGCCGAGTCGCGTCATAGAAGAAAGAGTCACCCTTTAGGCGTTAGACTCCAGTGTTAGTTCGATTTGGATTTTCTTTGTTTCCTGAGTGTGCAGTATGTGTTGCAAGGCCCTTAGGCATTGTAAGCAGCCATACCAAGTTATTAATAATAAAGTGGGACCTTAAAGTTACACCTTTCGCCCCGCATAAGTTCCATATTACTTGTCTATTCTTGCTTCCCTCTCATCTCTAAACCTAGAGCAAATCGACAGATGGTGAACACCCGCGGAAACCTTGGAAGCAATGGAAGCGGTTCTCGGCCAGCAGAAAACCCCAATGATGGAGCACCAGCACCGCCACTGGACATACAGAATTTTGGAGCATTTCTTGCTGCTCAGACTCAGTTGATGCATGCTATGATGCAACAGATGCAGCACGTCACTGCTCAGGCCACTGCTAATCAAGTTAATCATGGACAACGCCAGAATACCAGACTATCAGAATTCATGAGGACTCACCCACCCACTTTCTCTGGGAATGCCAATCCATTGGAGGCCGATGATTGGTTAAGATCAATCGAGAGGAAGCTACACATAGCTCAATGCATAGGAAATGAGAAGGTACTCTACGCTTCTCATCAGCTGGAAGGAACAATGGCCAGAATGGTGGGAGAACTTCGGCCACGCAAGAGAACCCTCAAGATATCACTTGGGAAGAGTTCACCATTGCATTAAGCGTTATCACGTGCTGAAGGAATTATGGACCTTAAGAAGGAGGAGTTGAGCAGAAGCAAGGTAATCGGCCGGTGGTCGACTACGAACAAGTTCACCACAGCTAGCACGCTACGCACTGAGGATGTAGCGACGGATAAATCCAGGCAGTCTCGTTTTATGAAGGGACTTAACTCGGGATTGCAAGTAGGATTGATCACCCACACCTTTCCAGATTTCCAAGAGTTGGTGAATAAGGCGCTTATTCTTGAGGACAAAGCGCAAGGAACTGGATGAGAACAGAAGCGCGAGGATGCAACGGCAAGGATCACGCCAGGAAACGCAATGGCGCTGAGAGTTGCACCAAATCAATTCTTGATTCCAACCACAGAATGCAACAAGGACACCATCCCGGCACCAAGACACATCAATCGAACTACGGACCCCGCCCCGCTAGAAACACTACTCGAGCGATCGTGAGAACCGTGAGACGCTACAAGCCTGTGAGCCGGACACTTCGCCAACAGCTTGTCCAAAGAAGACAGCGAGAGTGACCCGATTCGCTTCAATCTAGGAACCACCCAGCTAGGGCGCCCGGCACAGAGCCACACCCAGGCCGTGGTGAGAGGCCGAGTCAACCATGTCACCGCAGATGCACTGCAGAATGCTACGGACGTCGTCTTGGGTAAGTTACTTGTTAACTCGATACACCTGCTTGATTTTGTTTGACTCTGGAGCTTCGCATTCGTTTGTTTCGCAAGGCTTTGCTACTAGGAATGATTTGAGGATTGCAAGACTTAAGTGCATGCTTTTAGTTCAAACCCACAGTTCCGAACTCCGAGCGAAAGTAGGATGTTCGGGTGAGAATCTTGATAGGTGGAATAGAGTTCCTAGCAAACCTTATAATTTTGGAGACCCGGACCTTAGACGTCATATTGGGAATGGATTGGTTATCCAAGCACAAGGTGTATTGGATTGTGGACGAAGGACTATCTCGATTGAGAGCCCGTGTGGGAAGAAAGTGGAATTTCAAGCCACTGCGATTAGAGATGGACAGTTGATGGTTAACGATACCAAGGCAATCAGCATAGAGGGTGTCCGGTAGTGAATGAGTACCCGGATGTTTTTCCCGAAGATCTACGGTATGCCGCTTGAGGCAGGACATAGAATTTGTAATAGAGCTTGTACTGCACAGACCGATAGCAAAGAGACCCTATCGGATGTCCACCGAGGAGTTGGTAGAAATGAAGAAACAGCTAGAAGAGTTAATGGAGAAAGGATTTATCGACCGAGTTAAAGTCGCCGTGGGGAGCACCAGTTTTGTTTGTCAAGAAGAAGGGCGGGAGTTTCAGGATGTGCATTGACTACCGTGCACTCAATGAAGTCACCGTGAAGAATAAGTATCCGCTACCCGGGATTGATGATTTGTTTGATCGGTTGAGAGGAGCGGAGTTTTCTCCAAGATTGATCTCGAGATCGGGATACCATCGATTGAAGATCCGGTCGGTAAGATATTCAAGGCGCATTCTCGTCAAGATATGGACATTACGAGTTCTGATTATGTCCTTTGAAATTTGACGAATCGCCCGACTTATTTCATGAATATGATGAATAAGGTGTTCATGGAATATTTGGACAAGTTTGTCGTCGTGTTCATAGACGATATCCTAATCTACTCCAAGGCGAGAGGATGAACATGCCGAACACTTAAGGCGAGTTTTGGAAAAGGCGAGGAACGACAACTTTTCGCCAAGTTCAGCAAGTGTGATTTTTGGAAGGACAAGGTGGAGTTTCTTGGACATGTAATGACCGCATGAAGGAGTCGCCAGTAGATCCAAGCAAAGTAGAAGGCGTGTTACATTGGGAGCACCAAGGCGTGACCCAGATTCGGAGTTTCCTTGGAATGGCAGGATACTACCGCCGTTTCATCGAAGGCTTTTCGACAATTGCGAAACCTCTTACGCAACTGCTGAAGAAGGAAAAGAAGTTTGCATGGACGCCAGAATGTGAGAAAGGATTTCAGGAGCTGAAGAAGCGATTGACGTCAGCACCGGTGTTAGTTCTACCGGATGTTAATCAAAGCTTTGATATTTATTGTGACGCATCGCGCCAAGGACTTGGATGTGTCTTTGTCACGAGCGGAAAGGTAAATCGCTTATGCATCAAGGCGATTGAGGCCGCATGAGGAAAATTATACGAAGCATGACCTTGAGTTAGCTGCCGTAGTGCATGCTTTGAAGATTTGGCGTCACTATCTGATTGGAAACAGATGTGAAGTATATACGGATCATAAGAGCCTTAAGTACATATTCACCCAGTCGGATCTGAATATGAGGCAGAGGAGATGGTTAGAGTTGATCAAAGACTATAATGTTGGAATCCATTACCATCCCGGGAAGGCCAACGTAGTAGCCGATGCCCTGAGTCGGAAAAGCCATACCGTGAGTACGTTGCTAGCCACAAGTCAGGATGAGTTATGTGAGGATTTTCAGAAAATGAAGATTGAGGTAGTACCCCTTTTTTCACATCTTCACCGTGGTCAATTCGGTTTTTACGCTTCTTGTCATTACGCTTCTCATTTTGTTTGTATCGGGGTACACCACAAACAGGACAAATACGCAGTTCCTTATGGACGTTACGGTATAGTATGCAATCATTTGGACATGCATGTATCCTTTCTATTTCCATTCCCATGGGACATAATAGCTTCTTCGCTTCATAAATACTTGTTGGCAACTCGTTTCCCTCTGGAAGCATATCCGATAGAAGTATTAAAAGTGCATTGAAACTTGTATCTGTCCAACGGTGTTTTGCCTTGATTCAAACAATGCAAGGACCGAACCCAACTTGGTGTATTCCCTTTGCAACCTGAAAACAATGGTTTGGCATCGTCATCCATCAAGCTTTTAAATTTTGAACTCTCTTTCCGTGTAATTTCCCTCCACATCCCATAACATTTGATCTAAATTATCCTCTTCAAACATATCATGCTCCAACTCTGATCGGCTTCGGCATATCTTCGTTGCATATCACAGGGTACTACTGTCTCCCCATGATGGATCCAACACGTGTAATTCCTCACGAAGCCACGTCGAATCAAATGGCCTTCAATTTGAGATGAGTTGTTAAATCTCCGAGATTGGTGCAATCAATACAAGGACAATATATGAACTTTACACCCCTCATAACCATATCTTCTTCTGCAATTCTTATGAACTCCTTAACTCCCCTCTGAAATTCAGCACTCACACGGCTTTTTTGATACATCCATTCTTCACGGTCCATCTACAATTAAACCACAAATAATAAATTAATAATGCCCTAATCAATGAAATAAAAGAAGGGTTGAAGCATTAACAATTATGACATGTAATGTACACATTCACAATAAAAAAAATTAATTTAAGTCCTACTGCAATATTGAAGGAAGGGATTTCTAAGAATTAATGCTGATCTAGCTCCTGAGATCAAGCTAGCTAGGGTTTCAATTAACTTTAACCTTCAACCCGGCCACTGATCTCCACGATTTAATTAATTTCTCAACCATACACTCTGCTAATGACACCAAATCAAAATCGAATAATGTACATTAATACAATATTGAAGGGATTTGAAGGAATGGCGCCCACCTTTTGAATAAAGCCACAAATAAGCTAGGCAGGAAAATAGATAAATCTCCTCAATGTATCAATTAATTACCCCTCTTCACACACATCCTCAAGACTTTCACATCAAATCATCCAAATATAAGTTTAAACCGGAGTATTCGTTTTTTGAGGCAACGGCGGATTTATTTGGCTCCAGAACACCAACTCGACGAGAGTTAATAAGTTCATCCCGAGTCCAGACGACACATATATAAAACCTACCGAACCTCATCACAATCGGTTCTATACAAGAACCGTTTGTGATTAATTAGTTATCACCGTCGCTTATATGTAAACCCGACTGTGATAATTTGGATCCTCAACACTGTCGGTTTCTTTATATAACCGACACATATAATATATCAGTGTAGGTTCTCAAAAAGAACCGATCAGAAGAAAGTCAACATCACAGTCGGTTCTTGATAAGAACCGACACGGATATCCATTCGCCCCCTCGTCTTCCCCGCCATTTTCACGTTCAAACAATACTACCATTGATCACACCATCGATCGCAGTGCAATGCTCTTCCATATAACTCCTTTCTTTCACTGCCTCCTGGTCACATCGGTACAAGTCTTCCATATAGCTCCTTTCGTTCTCTGCATCTTCGGCCAGCAATGGCGGCCACCACCATCTCGGCAAGTTACGACGACACCGTGGAGTCGCCTCTCTTCCATCCTCCTCCACCGTCCTCACCGCCGCCGGTAGCGCCGCCCTCGACCTCCGGCGCCTCACTCCGGCGTGGCGCGGCGCCACTGTCTCCCGTCGTCCCTCCCGGCGCTTCACCCCATCCGGCGCCTCCAAAGGCAGCAGGAATAAACGCCCCGAGAGATGACGGCAGCGGCGGCGGCAGCGAGGAGGACGACGACGACTACGAGGGGGACGACGAGGAGGACGACGACGAGGAGGAGGAGGACGACGAGGGGGACGACGACGACGAGGAGGAGGAGGAGGAGGAGGAGGAGGAGGAGAAGGAGGAGGAGGAGGAGAAGGTGGAGGAGTACTACGCGCCGGTCACCATAGGGACCGGCGCGTCGTCTAGATCAGGTTCATCATCGGAGGATGAACCATCCCTAGTCTGCGTAGTCTCCAGCGACTCTGGCGACTCTGGCGACTCGGGTGACTCGGGTCACTCGGATGACTCGGTTGACTCGGGTTACTCGGGCCAGAGCCGCGAGTCGTAAATTTAATATATTAGGTGTAATGCAGTGATATATTGTTTACTAATTATAAACAATGGATGTGGTGATATATTGTAATGAAATACAGCTTGTTTAATATATTAGGGTTGTTGGCCTAGTGCAGATGAAATCTATTAATTTGCCTTTACACTATTTTGAATCTCTTTTATATTTTTGTGCATTGTATCTTTCTAATGTTCTGTTGTTCCAAGTCAAAATGTTTCATGTCCTATTGATAAAAAAAACAAGTATAATGTGTGGAATGGTATATATATTATTATTATCTGCTGCATGCATGCTACTATAATGTTATATATAATTTGCATCACTACATGTGTCTATATAAATTGTCTGAGAGTTGAACCGCGAGTTGGGATTCTAGCAGACCAGTCGTTTCATCGTCCAGAAAATACAAGTTTTGCACAAATATTAAAGCATAAATGAAGGGCACAAGAGGTCTGTGTTGGGATTCTAGCAGAGCGGGCTGTGTTGGAGTTTGTTTTTCTTCTTCCACTGAAGGGAAATGTGTGAGTGGAGGATCTCACAAAAACTATGTTTCTAATGAACTGTACGTTCTTGGTTGCACGTGGTGTTGCCAAAAAATCATCACAATCGGTTCTGAAAAAGAACTGATTGTGATAACCCCTATGCTTATCACAATCGGTTTCTTCCCAAAACCGATTATGATAATACCTTCTCATTACAATCGGTTCTGGAAAAGAACTGATTGTGATAACCCCTGTGCTCATCACAATCGGTTTCTTCCCAAAACCGATTGTGATAATACCTACTTATTACAATCGGTTTTAGATAAAAACCGATTGTGATAACAAAATTATTATCACAATCGGTTCTTATCTAGAACCGATTGGGCTTATTATCGTATCACAATCGGTTCTCTCTCAGAACCGATTGTGATAACCTGTTACCAAGATTTCCAAATGGAATATGCTTATCACAATCGGTTCTGAAGTCAAAAGTTTAGAACCGACACAGATGAAGCGATAGTAATGTGTCATTCTGTAGTAGTGACGGCGAGGGTTGGTCCCCCCAGTCATCCGAGACGGGAAGTTTGAGATGTGGGTGGTAGTCTCTGGGTCCACCCAGTTGAAGTACCAGCACCATTCATCCTCCGGCAAAGGGCACCGGTAGAATCTTCGGTCCGCTAGATCCTCGTGGCAGGTGTCAACCACTGCCTGCAGGCCGTGTTCGCACAATTCTAGCCTTTCGGGTGGCCCTTGTGGAGGTTTCTCCTTTGACTTGAGGAATTTCACAAGATTCTTTCTGAAGTCCTGTATGGGATGAACTGGTTTGGAATAACCACTTTATAAGTGAAACATGAGCATGTCGCATGAAACTCACCGATTGATTGGTCCCTTGCCCACCGGCCGTTAATTCCGGTCGATGTAGATAGGGGACATTTCCCGGCGGCCTCTCCCACCGGGTGAAGTTCTCGGGCAAAGTGGGGTAGGCGTCATGGCAGTTGTACATAAATTCGTAGTCACGTCGTTTGGGGCCATCGATCCATTGGAAGAAGCAGCACCGGTCCACATGCTTAAAAAATAAAGAACGATGCATGAAATGTTAGTGTTACCCTAATTTGTGTGTGGACACCAATTGATTTACCTCGTAGCCGCGGCCACAACAATAGTGAGCGCGGGCGGCCGTATCTCCGTGTGTAGACTGCATCATCTTCGCAAGAAGGTTGCGATCGCATTCGGCAGGCAGCTCAGGTAGAATCAGCGTCAATGCTACTCGCATCCGGGTATATGGGGGGGGTTAAGTTTTGCTTGCTGAAGAGGCGACGGTAGAATGACATCGTGGCCTGATTTTTTTAAAGTCGGTTGAAGTTTATTGCTGGTTTGGAAGAGTGATGCATCTATCCCTCCCTCCGCCAGTTTTTATAGTGCTGGTGAGGGGCTTCTCCACCTAACTACAACACTTGTCCCTCTTGGAGAGCTATATGGCATGTCACCCCTTTCGCAAAACTGCATGACCTGTTGCCCCTTTTCGAAAGCTGCACGACCTGTCATGCCTTTGGCAAAGCTGCACGACCTGTCACGCGTTGGGATGCACAACATTGTGGTCCAATCAATCTGAGAAAGCTGACAGGTCATGCAGCTTTGATTGAGGGTGACAGGTCGTGCAGCTCTGATTGAGGGTGACATGGCGTTCAGCTTTGTTTGAGGGTGTTAGGGTGTGCAGCTTGTGATACCTATCACCCCTTTGCCAAAGCTGACCGACTTGACACCCCACCTGGCAAAGCTGCATGGCCGTCATGTCACGCTTTCCATCCTGGAGAATTGTGAGCTCCTTTTGCCAGCTTTTATCATACCAGTGTTGTCAGCTTTTATCATACCAGTGTTGTCATCGTGTTGCTGGGGTCCCATACAAGCATGTCACATTATTTTTAACTGCCCGAGTACACTGTATTTTTTACTGGAATACTGTACAAATTGTCCGAAAGGTGATGGATGCTTTCATTTATGACGCACCAATGATGTGTCGTGCATACAGTAGGTCGGAAAAGCAGACGCAGACGTGTTGTGTTGTGTTGTGACATCGTATGAGAAAGTAAAAGTGACTGATTGGACAACACCTTGCACGCCACCAAGCAACAAAGCATTAGCAATCCCGGAGCAAAGCGACAAGGTCTGCTAGAATGCTTGCTACGGTTTTGCGGATGACAAAAGCTGGAAAATGTGATACGACAAAAGCGGATGACAAAAGGTGATATGACAAAAGATGAAATAGTTGACATGACAACACATTTGGAAAAGTGATTTGACCAAAAGCTAGAAAAGATGACAACACGCGCACGCCCAACTTTGTAAGAGTCAAATGACAACACGATGTGTATTAATTTATCAGCTCGAATTGAACACACTGGCAGCAGCTTTGATAGGCCAGATAGACAACCATGTTGGCTGCTATAAATACGGAGGCACCCAGCACATACATTCCACACTGAGAATTTTCATATCCTCTTCTTCCTCTTGCTGAAAACTTCTTCTCCGTCATCCCACATCGTCTCTTCTGTTAAGGCCATGTCTCAGACCTCAAGCTCAGCGAATCGGAGGGCCCTTGCGCTTGCCAACACAAGACGGGTCAATTGCCCTAATTGCCACGTAGAAGCTAATGTGTTCTACTCTACCACTCCGACAAATAACGGTCGGGTGTTTTATAAGTGCCCTAATTTCTCTGTAAGTGAAAATATATTTCAATTTCTTCAGGTTTTTCGATGCTTACTCTCATGCGGGAGTTGGTGATAATATAACAATGTTCGCACCGTGATGTAGTCCACAGGATGCCAATATTTTCAGTGGGCAGACAACTTGAATACACCGAGGGAGCATCCTACTACGATAGTACCAGAGAGGACCCTGGCCGGGGTAGAGCAGAGGATGGACGTCGAGCAAAAACTTAACATGCTAACGTTTAAGGTGGATCGCATTTTAGATCACATAAAGTGGTTAGAAAAGATGATGTATGCAGTTATCCTTGTGTTAGTTTTTTCTGCAGTTGTGCACTAGTCCGTGATGTACGCGTCATGCATGTTTACATCTTTATCTACGTTGTGCATTGGAACGGTTCAGTTTGTGTGGTCTATTTTATCTCATTTTAATGGATGCATTCGTTTATGACACGCCTACCGATGGGTACTTTATTGAGCTTCTTCACAATGCAACTGAACGTGATGAGAAGTGGACAATGGACTAAGTGCTAATTTCACTGATACTACCGATGTAGTCTTTCGCGTACAGAAAACAAGCAAAAGAAGCGAACAAAAATAAAGGTGGTGGCCCCGGCAGTCACTCGTCGTCGATGATTTGGATCTGTCTTGCGGTGTCCTCGGCCTCGTCCTCCGGCAGTGCGGCGGCGATGTTCGAGTTTTGAACCTCCATCAGGCCGACCACGTGCGCCGCTGCCTCGTGCACACGCGCGTGCACCTGGGCCTCGTCTCCCTCAATACCGGCGGCGACAACCATCGGATCGAATGAGGCGTCACGGCTAGCGCAGCAAGCCGGCCTGACGTCATTTGTGGCTACCGCGACTTCCTGCCCCTCTCGGGCGGAGCGAGCGGCTAAGGCGGCTGACAAGCCGCCGAGTGCCTCGGCGACCCGAGTAATGCTATGGGCGTACTGTAGGGCAGATGGCTCGATCGGCTCGCGAAGGTCCACCCCTAGCGGCCCTAGGCATCTCGCCATGCGCTGGTAAGCTAGGCCGAGCATAACGGTGAGGTTGTGCAGCGTGCGGCGCAGCTCCCCCACCGCCTCCTCCTGCGCCGCCTTGGCCTCCTTTGCTTGCTTGAGCAGGGCCGCCCCATTCACCCTCTCCTGGGCTAGCAGTGCCTCCGCTTTCTCCTTCTCCTCGCGCAGCGCCATGATATGTTCGGCTAGTTGTGCTTCGTGCTGGATGGCCGCCGTGAGGAGGGCTCCCGTGGCTGCGTGTGCCTCGCCAAGTTCGGCGAACAACGTGCCAAGGCGGGAGGTTGAAGCGTTGGGGCTGACAGAAGCTGGCATGGCATGAGTGCTGGCGCCGACGATGTCGACCTGGGAGGTTTCGGAGGCGGCGGGTGGAGCAACTTGGGCGGCCGCCCTCGGAAGCGACCGAAAGCTGAATGCAGCCGTTGGGAGAGCAAGCACACCCTGACATACAGTGCCAGTGAGCTTTAGTGCCGATGTGGTCGGCACCTGAGGAGTTGGCGTGGGTAGAGCGAATGCCGATGGAGTTGGCACCGACGAGGACGGCACCGAAGGAGTTGGCGTCGGTGGAGGCGGCGTCGAATCCTGGGCAGCGGATGTCATAACTGCAGACGAAGACCCCGCCGGTAATGACGGAGTAGGCGCAGCAGAGTAGGCAGCGGCGGGAGTGGAGTCCTCGGTGCGAGGCCTTTTCGGGGTAGCAACCGAGGTGTCCAGAGGGACCGATTGCTTACGGCCGCTCCGACCATCAGCAGAGCCGGATTCTATGGTTATGAAGGGATTGCGAGCCTGCAGCGCCGCAGGGCCGGTGGAGTCCATCGCAGGAAACATCTTGATGATTCGGAGGCGCTCTGCGAACTGTAGATGGCAGAGAAGGTGTACCCCGGTGGGGAAATCCAGACCACCCAGTATTGGCAGGAGCAGTCCGATCAGCCATTTGGAGATGGCAGGACCGTCCAAATTCCCTTCACCTGCCGAAAAAAGAAAGACAAGATTGTCGGTTATGGCGACCACAATAGAAGATACGTATTGATAAGGAGACTGGGAAACTCACGGCCCGGGTGCGTGCGGGTGAAGTCGTCGTCACGAGTATCGCCATGCCGGCGGCACGCCGTCGACGTAGGGGGCTAAGCCTCCGTCCAACGAAGTCCCGAACTACCAGCGCCCCGGTTAGGCCAGCATCTCGGAGCCGGTTGATGCGGGCCGCCATCGCCAAGATGACTGTTGTCTCCTCGACAAGCGAGGCCCAACTGTCACAAGCATCCGCCGGGGCACTGGGCACTGCCAGAGCATCGACCCCGCTGTCATCACCGGCATACAGCCAGTCGTTCCGCCACCCCTTCCAGCTTGATTTCGCCTGGAGCGAAATTTAGCGGGCAGCCGACCCATCACGGAGGCGAAAATGGCAACTCCCCACGGCCCCAACATCGGCGACGCCGCGGAGGGTGTAGAAGTACTGGAATAGTGGAAGATTGGGCGTTACCCCTACGAACATCTCGCATAGGTGTGCGAAGATAGCGAGGGTGAGGACAGAGTTGGGAGTGAGGTGAAGGTGGCTAATTTCATAGAAGTGGAGGACGGTGAAGAAGAATTCGGAGAAGGGCGGCACCAGGCCCGCCAGCAATCCCCAGGCGAAGACGACGATCTCCCGGGGTTCGCACCGCGGTGCGAGGGTTCCATGACGGAGTTGGAGGGAACCCTCGGTCGCTATCCTTGAGAGCACAGCCGCCCTAGCCCTGTCGACAGAGGAAGATGGGAAGGATTGCGCCATTGGAGCAAGAGCAAGGGTTTCAG
This sequence comes from Rhipidocladum racemiflorum, assembly GCA_036346355.1. NCBI lineage: Eukaryota > Viridiplantae > Streptophyta > Magnoliopsida > Poales > Poaceae > Rhipidocladum > Rhipidocladum racemiflorum. Next base: position 8,244,022 of record CM070581.1, read on the forward strand.
ACGGAGGAGTTGAAACAGCAAAAAGCAATGTCCGCTGGAGCCAGTAAGACCTTGAGACCGCTGGTCATGGAGTGGGGTATATATAGGCCCTTCACTCGAGCGATCAGCACACGTGGCAGCCAGGCGAGCAGGCGGGCGAGCAGGCCCCACTCGCGGCGGGGCGACCGGCCCACGTGTAGCCATGGTGACCAGGCTATCATTCAGGCCCCTCTCACCGGGCACATGGCAGACTGGCGAGCAGGCAGGCATTCAAGGCCATGTGAAGACAAGTCATGATAGCTTTTTCTGCATTTTGTCATATGAGTGTTTTCAGCGTGTTGTCATATCACCTTCCTCAGCGTGTTCGGGATAGCACCCGAGGTAGTCCATACACGAAATAACTTGGTCAACATAACATAAAGCTTCATTGCAGTACGAACTTCATTACAATACAACACCCAACTCATAACAGCATTAGAACTTTTCGGAATCATCACTGTCAATGTCAACACCCTCATCTTCGAGAAACTGCCAACGGTCACGTTGGCCGTCATCATCCTTCTGGTAGTCACACGGGATAACAAGATTATGGTCTACAGCTTCGTGGTTATCTTCTATGGCGCGCTGAAGGAAGTGGTCGTAAGCTGCAGGGTCATGTTCTTGTTGAGGCCGTACGGCGTCTGCTTGCGGTAATTCACGTAACGACAGCCTGTTAACTTCCTGCCCGAGGGCCATCATCTCCTGTACCCTGGGCAGCGGCCTGTCTGTTACTGGAGTAGTAGGATGCTCTCTTGACGTATGCAGGCGGTCAGCCCACTGAAAATATTAGCATCCGGTAGGCTACACGACAGTGTAAGCGTGGTTATACCAAATCGAGCAGGAGAGTAATCATCAAAACATGAAGAAATCGAATTAGATTTAGACGTACAGAGAAATTAGGGCATCTATAAAATGCCCGTACGTTGTTTGGTGCAGTGGTGGAGTAGAGCACTTGAGCTTCGACATGGCAGTTAGGGCAAATTACCCGCACTGCATTGGGAACCGCTGATCTTGACACGTGAGACATGGCTTTTGCTGAATCGTAAGATGCTGAAGAGGTTTTGAGCAACACGAGGAAGACAATATAAAATGTTGGATGGTTCAGTGAGGATATGTATGCTCAACGTTTTCTCTTTGGGTTGTGGAACCCCGCGCGTTCTCAATTTATAACGAAAGAAATGCATGCATCTGCTAACGGCAATAATGGAGCCGGCCCCCCTCGGCAGATTCCCTCTCGCCACCTGTTCCGCCCCCCCCTCTCGGCAGACTCCCTCCCGCCACCTGTGCCTACGCTTTCGACTTTTTGTCTCGAGCACGACATTTAAAAGTCAGACGAGCTGTCACGCTTTATGAAAGCAACTGATTGCAGCGCACTCTGCACACCAAGGAGGGACAAAGCAGTCTGCCCACCACGATATGACATAAGGTTGGAAAAGCTGATATGACAAAAGTTGTCAGAGTTGACATGACAACACGTTGGAAAAACTGTACAGCATCACGTTTGAGTCCAATTTTTTGTAATGACGAAGCTGATGTGGTCTCTGGTACACTGACTCGCAGACTACGTACCGCCACCTGTGCTGGCCCCCCTCCCGGCAGACTACGTAACGCCACCTGTGCTGCCCCCCCGGCATACTACGTACCGCCATGCATCTGCGAACATCCATGTGAGACATGGCCTTTGCTCTCGGTGGTTCGATTAGACTCGATAGGACGGCAATAATGCAGCTGGTGCTGGGAGGGAATCGACCCTGGCTATAGCTTAGCTGCAGCTGGCAGTAGCCTGGGAGTGGCCAGCAGCTAACGGCACATTAGCGTGCGAGGCGAGGGGCCGGGACAGGAGAGCGGCACATGCCAGCCTTTGCAACGCGCTGTGGGTGCCTAGCTGAATCGAATCTGCAGCTGGTACTGGCCTGGCAGTGGCCAGCCAACAATTGGTAGCACATTAGCGAGGGAGGGGAGGGGTCGAGATCGGAAAGCGCCCCGTGGCAGCTTGTTGTTTGTTTTTGTTGTTCGTAATAATCACTACTGTTTGAACGTCCCCTCTGGTTAAGAGTCTTGTGTCATATCACCTTTTCCAGCCTTTAGTCATATCCTCTTTTCCAGCCATCTGTCATATCTTCTTTTTCCGGATTGGCCTGGCGGACTTGTGCTCCGTGTTTCGTCTTCCCTCCGATTGGCCCGAAGCTTGCTTGCCTGCTTGGTGTAATTATTAGTAGGCGACCACTGGGGATTAAATAGCCAGTCATACGAGAGAGTGGCGGACTTAAGAGAAGTTGAAATCCGCTAGCATCGGATTCCTCTGCAACTTTGCATGTGATGGGACATGAGGCTGGCTATGGCCACAGCTTTAGACAGGGAATCCCTTCCATAGTCAGCCAGAATGCTTTATACAGCTTTCATTGCAAGTGACAGGTCGTGCAGCTTTGATTGAGGGTGACTGGTCGTGCAGCTTTGTTTGCGGGTGACAGGTCGTGCAGCTTGTGATACTCACGGTTATTCCGGATTTATAATTTACATGGAAAGAAAGGTGTATATGAAATATTTTTGCAGAACATGATGGTACATATATTAAGAGGCATGGTAACGACAAATCATATTAAAGGCATAAAATACAGCGTTGAAATGGATAAGTTACAACATAACATTACAACGCGGGAAAAACAACGGTGGAATACGAAGCCTTACCAACGTACATGACGGATGCCTCACTAATACATATTATTTCAATGACTCTAGCGATACAGGATTACAACGATCCAGAATAATCACTATCTATATCAATACCCTCATCTTCTAAGTACTGCCAGCGGTCGCGTCTGCCCTCCTCATCACTCTGGTAGTCACATGGAAGACACAAGTCTGGGTCTGCATCTTCGATGTCCTCTTCTGTGGCAACCTGCGGACGGTTGCGAGCTATGGCTTGAAGGTCCAGATGTTCTGGCTGTGGGGGGTCTGATTGCAGTAACTCGTTCGACTGTATGGCAACCATTTCGAGGTTACTAGCTATAGTTTCAATGTCAGTCACAAAGCTGTTGAATTCGTTGGCACTTGAACTTGTGCCAGGACTAAAGTTGTCTTTTGCAATTTTATTCAGGTCAGCTGCGATACCATCTATTTCTTTTATTGTCCAGGCCAAGCCTTTCTTGAGCCGCTCCGGATCCTTGTCCATCTACACATTGATAGCAATTATATTTCAGCCTAAAAGAGTAGGATTCAAGCATAACTGGAATATTTCTTCGAACAAAAATATAAAAAAGAAATAGATGGCCTCAAAACCCCCATGAACCAATCAATATCCCTTGTACTTCACTGACTCAACAACACAACAATGTAGCTTCGCTGGCGTAAATAAGTTTCGTAAATAATACCTGTGAAACACGAAGCCGGAATCAAATATTGGAAAAAAGGAAAGCTAAACCACCAGTTCTACTCTCTGCGTTGTGGGTTTTCTCAACTCACTCGCAGCTTGATGATCTCGAAACAATGGCTCACGATTGCCTGATAGAAATACATGCGGCCTTGTAATTTATAGCGAGGGCGCGAGGGAGAAACTAGCCAGCTGGCGGCACATCAGCGCTCGTAGCGAGGGGCCAAGACAGGAAAGCGGCACGTGGGAGCGTTTGCGGTCTTGCGGTGGGGTCCAGGCTTTAGATTCGCTGCATCTGGCATTGGCCAGCACCTTGCGGCACATTAGCGTGCGAGGCGAGGCGCCGGGACAGGAAAGCGCCACATGGCAGCGTTTACAGCGCGCTGGGGGGGGTCTGGCTGGTAGCTTGCTGTCCAAGTGGCCTGACAGAGCTGGTGGCAGTGTGATGTCAATTCGAGATTTTGCAGCTTTTTCAACGTGTTGTCCAAATCGCCTGAGAGACCTGCATGCTCAACGTTTCCTCTTGGGGTTGTCGAACTCCTCGCGTTCTTAATTAATAGCCAGACAAATGCATGCATATGCGAACATCCATGCGAGGCATGGCCTTTGCTTTCGGTGGTTCGATTAGACTTGATAGGACGGCAATAATGCATTTAGTCTTTGAGGGAATCGACCACAGCTATAGCTTAGCCGCACCGGCAAGAGCCTGGAGTGGCCGGTGACGGCACATTAGCGTGCGAGGCGAGGGGCCGGGACAGGAGAGCGGCACGTGCCAGCCTTTGCAACGCGCTGTGGGTGCCTAGCTGAAGCGAATCTGTAGCTGGTACTGGCCTGGCAGTGGCCAGCCAACAATTGGCAGCACATTAGCGAGGGAGGGGAGGGGCCGAGATCGGAAAGCGCCCCGTGGCAGCCCGTAACGAGAGTTGTAACTGATATATCTTTTAAGAATATGGTACTCCGTATACCAAATAGCAAATCTGCTACATTCGACCCAAAAAATAACTTCGAAAATGCTTTTTTACGGGCCGCCCAAAAGCCTTCATTGTTAGGGTTCGCGCGCGACTATAATACTTAGGGTAATTCGGGGTTGAGAATTTATATGCAAACAGAGTTATAAGTGAGATATTTTTACAGAACATGGTAGTCTGTATATCAAATAACAAATCTGCTACATTCGCCCCAAAAAATAACTTCGAATATGCTTTTTTACGGGACGCCCAAAAGCCTTCATCGTTAGGGTTTGTGCGCGGCTATAATACTTAGGGTAATTCGGGGTTGAGAATTTATATGCAAACAGAGTTTTAACTGAGATATTTTTACAGAATATGGTAATCCATATACCAAATAGCAAATCTGCTACATTCACCCCAAAAAATAACTTCGAACATGCTTTTTTACGGGCCGCCGAAAAGCCTTCATCGTTAGGGTTTGTGCGCGACTATGATAATTAGGGGTATTGCGCGAGTTCGTATTACATGCAAGGAAAGGTGTCCATGAGATATTTCTTCTGGATATGGTGATTCGTATATCGATGAGCAGGTCCGCTCCATCCGACCCAAAAAATAGCTTCGAACATTACTGTTTACGGCCGGCCGAAAACCCTTCGTCGTCATGGTTCGGTCGCGACTATGATAATTATGGGTATTGCACGAGTTCGTATTGCATGCAAGGAGAGGTGTCCATGAGATATTTGCTCTGGATACGGTAGTCCATAGATTGATGAGCAAGTCCGCTCCGGCCGACCCAACATACAGCTTAGAACATTACTGTTTACGGGCGGCCGAAAACCCTTCGTCGTCACGCTTGGGCCGTCACTATGATAATTAGGGGTATTGCAAGAGCTCGTATTACATGCAAGGAGAGGTGTCCATGAGATATTGGTTATGGATATGGTAGTCCATATATCGATGATCAGATTCCCTCCCGCCACTTGTTCCGCCCCCCCCTCGGCATACTCCCTCCTGCCACCTGTGCCTACGCTTTCTCAGCTTTTTGTCTCAGTCACGATTAGGAAAAGCTGCACGAGCTGTCACGCTTTATAAAAGCAACTGATTGCAGCGCACTCTGCACACCATGGAGGGACAAAGTAGTCTGCCCACTACGATATGACATAAGGTTGGAAAAGCTGATATGACAAAAGTTGTCAGAGTTGACATGACAACACGTTGGAAAAACTGTACAGCATCACGTGGTCTCTGGTACACTAACTCGCAGACTACGTACCGCCACCTGTGCTGGCCCCCCTCCCGGCAGACTACGTACCGCCACCTGTGCTGGCCCCCCCGGCAGACTACGTACCGCCACCTGTGCTGGCCCCCCCGGCATACTACGTACCGCCACCTTTGCTGTCATATCAACTTTTTTAGCCTTTTGTCATATCAGATTTTGCAGCCTTCAGCCGCGAATATGGTAAATACGGGTGTCCATGACCCTTCTGTCATATCAACTCTTTGAGCCTTCTGTCATATCATATTTTGCAGCCTGCAGCCGCGACTATGATAATTAGGGGTCTTGCGCAAGTTCGTATTACATGCAACGAAAGGAGTACGTGACACATTTCTTCTACATATGGTGGTCCATATATGGATGAGCAAGTCTGCTCCATCCGACCCAAAAAATAGCTTCGAACATTACTGTTTACGGTCGGCCGAAAACCCTTCGTCGTCATGGTTCGGCCGCGACTATGATAATTAGGGGTCTTGCGCGAGTTCGTATTACGTGCAACGAAAGGAGTACATGACACATTTCTTCTGCATATGGTGGTCCATATATGGATGAGCAAGTCTGCTCCGTCCGACCCAAAAAATAGCTTCGAACATTACTGTTTACGGGCGGCCGAAAACCCTTCGTCGTCATGGTTCGGCCGCAACTATGACAATTAGGGGTATTGCGCGAGTTCGTATTACATGCAAGGAAAGGTGTTCATGAGATATTTCTTCTGGATATGGTGATTCGTATATCGATGAGCAGGTCCGCTCCGTCCGACCCAAAAAAAAGCTTCGAACATTACTGTTTACGGGCGGCCGACAACCCTTCGTCGTCATGATTGGGCCGCGACTATGATATTTAGGGGTATTGCACGAGTTCGTATTGCATGCAAGGAGAGGTGTCCATGAGATATTTGTTCTGGATACGATAGTCCATATATCGATGAGCAAGTCCGCTCCGTCCGACCCATCAAATAGGTTCGAACATTACTTTTCACGGGCGTCCGAAAACCCATCGTCGTCACGGTTCGACCGTCACTATGATAATTAGGGGTATTGCAAGAGCTCCTATTACATGCAAGGAGAGGTGTCCATGACATATTTGTTATAGATATCGTAGTCCTTATATCGATGAGCAAGTCCGCTCCGTCCGATATATGGACTACCTTTCTTTGCTACACAAATATACTGCCACAATAACCCTAAGTGCTATTGCCAACGCTAACTTTTACTAGAAATTTCACAAGACCTCCTGAAACTAGGACATCCACTCCACAGACAAAAGACAACATTTAATACGACAATAAGATTGAAACTTAAGAAAACCAACCAATCACAAACATGGGTCATGGTACGAACTAACCATCATGGCCCAACTTATTACATGCAAGTACCACAGAATAATTACAAGATATAAACTCAATAACATTACAAGCAATTAGTTAGTATGAAACTGTGCTAATGCAAAACGTGACCGTGCCACCACTCCCATCCATTCATGTCGACTTCAAGGTTCCTACAAAGAATAGACAAACAAACGGAGCACAAACTGGCATATATTAAAACATTAGAGTGAAACACTAGAGTGAAACATTAGTGTAACACCCCATAAATCTAAACTGTTGTACAATAAAAATTCAACAGCATTCCCCCTAAAACAGGACAATACGGAAGCAATTCATAAAACCAAGGTCCATGATAAGCAATTCAAATAGGAATAATATCACGACATCAAAACTAGAGACAACAAGTCTAATTCAACCAGGTATCAACCATAAACATAACACATCTCTAATGGGACAACCATAAACGAGAATAAGTTTAAAGGGGACAACAATGGGTCTATGTGTAATAAAATTTCAGCCAACTAATGAATTATTTAATGCACTAGTTCATGTGAGTCGTGATGACACCAGAAGATTTATTGTGTTGCTAGCCCACCTTTCATGCTGACGACTCACGTGCGCTACCTGGAAACATCAAAACAGCAACTAGTGAGATTGGGTAATCTCAGCAAGCGGAACTACTAATACAAATAACACATCCACCATAAATCTAGCATACCACATTCCTCATATACAATACCACATCATAGAGTTCACACAACTTCAGTAAAATGCATATGATTGTGCACATGCTTATGCCATGATCCTCCTCACCGTGCCCCTTCTCAGGAACACACGGTGTTGTACGGTCTTGATCGCGCCGCAAGGCGTCGACAAAACTTCCAATGCATGATAATGCAGTTAATGCTTCATGCATGAATTCATTCAAAATCTCCTACACTGAGTTCACATGTTTGCCTCTCATCTTATAGTATGGATAGAAAGCAAATAACATTGAGATGAAGTAATTAGACAATTCATCAGGTAAACAACATCATTCTTCACCATACTCATGATTCATAGCCAAACCACAATATCACAATGGTAGTCAGAATATAGCAATCCTATAAGCAAGCAATTAAACCATGTATGATTGCTGTAATTGGAGATTATAATGAAGGCGAAGCAAACAACGATGCATAGCTTAACAATACATCTACTTCCACTTGCCTTTACCGACGTGGACGATGAACCTAGTTGCGCCCAGCAGTGGCACCACCTGAACAAATATTATTTCAGTACATAGCAACATCACAATTGATCACACAATTCAAACACACGCTTCCTACTCCCCGTTCCCATTTAAACGCCAAAAAACCCCGATCTGTCCGGATCGAACAGCAGCACCCTCCCTTCCCAATTTTGTATCTTTTTTGTACTGTTCATAAAAATACAAAAAAATTACAGTAGTTAGATATTGACGAGATCTACAACTTTCATGAAGGTCAAAAATTTCAATTCCGCTGTTAAATATGCCTAAACAACCGTCCAACACAGTGGACGAAATATGTTTCCAGATTCTGTTCGTCATTTTCCAACAGCGATAACTCTCATACCGACGCCCCAAAAATTCTGAAAAAATTACAGAAGCTAGGTAGCGACGTTATCTACAACTTTTTAGTTATAGGTTTTTGCAGGAAAAATCATCTATGGCACGTAAAACGCGAAAAAATCTGCACTGCACAATCTCTCCTTTCAGAAACAGCACCACGTGAACAACTACCCTTCTACCCCATCAAAATCCATCCAAACCAAACACCACCAGATGTAAAACACTCCCAACCCTAAGTAGAACAGGGGGAAAAAATTTGGAAATTTACCTAGAGTCCTTCCTTGAGAATCCACGAAAAACATGCGACGAACACCAAATCTGAAAATCTGCTCGTCCTCCACACCTTCTCGGATCCTCTTCTCGATTGCGAACTAACCGATAAGCTTCAAGCGTCACTGTCTCCCTCTCCGCCGTTGAGCCTGCCTTCTGATCAAATCCTCAGGGCTAAACACCACTGGTGGATGTATCTCCCTTTGTCCCGCGGCTTGTGACGGACCCAACCTCCCCGTGCCTGCTGGTACATCCAAATCCTCGTCTTGGGGAGGGGGGCCCGTTGCGATGGAGTATCCTCCTCCGCTCGCGGAGATCGCGTTGAACCAGTCACGTGGATCAACAGGCCCTAAGGGAGCTGTATGGCGTACGTATGTCGATGTTTGTGAGGTCCCCGCCTGGTGCGGAGGCCCCTGTAGCTGCATGCCTAATAGGCCAGTGAAGGTAGGCGCATTGAAGAAGTCCTCGTCAAAAACTTCGGGCCCGCTCCATTGTGGTGTGGAAGTGACCTCTGCCCCAAAGGCCTGTGATACATGGGGCATACCTGTGGGAGGGTCACGACTGGAAGGACCGGGCATGTCCTCATGATGTGAAGGACCCGGTCTTTCGTCAGCCGGTACTTCAGCAGGTGGGGCGGCATGACGTCGCGATGAATGGCTCGGTGCATGGGAAATGGATGCACGTCGAGCGACATCGGCTCCCTCAGCAGTGGGCGGACGGATGGTGCAGGATCGCCTCGGCTGTGAGCTAGCGGCAGGTTCCATGGGAGATGAGCTGTAGCTGCGGCCGTGTGTCCGTGACTATCCTCCAAGGCCACGGATAGCGGACATGATTCGTGCCCCTGGATGCGAGGTACCTTCTCATGTGATTTGGTGCTGATGAGGAGCCAGAGGTGCCTTCAGTTTGCCCCGCAAGTCGATCCGCTTCGGTATACAGCTCGGATGCCTCCTGCGTCTGCATGGCATTACTGGGGTATTAGAATCAGAGGGTTAATAAATTTACTGAGGACATTATTGCACAATATTTAGTACCAAAATGTGGACTTGTCGAGATCGGTCCTCAGGATAGGCCATTGCTCGTTCGTCGACCTCGTTGCTGAGCAATGTGGCGCGGGTGCGCGGACGGTACCATGTGAGGTAGTTGTCATATTCCTGGGGGTCGTATGGCATAGAGGGTAAGACAACCTCCTGGAATGCACTGTCGTTCCACCGCGTAATGTGGGTGGCATGGACGTTGCTCCAGTCCACTGCGGCCGCACTGCCCTTCGCGCTTCTCCTACAAATGCACGGATGTTACATTGTCAAATTTGCATAGATAGGGCACATATTGAAAATAACTAAATGCATACCCGTGAGATCTCCCAGCGTCCCGCGGTGGTGGAACGGGGACTATCTGGCGAAAACCGAACTGCCTCTGGATCCGTTCAGGCGAGTACACCTCTACGGCATTCATGTAGAGCAGGAAGCATGTGGTCATCCACAGGGGGTAGTCCACCGTGCACCAGCTGGATATTTGGGCGTCCGTCGCAATCTCTGCGGCTCTTTGCGGAGACCAAGGATCCCAGTTCACATGTGCTGCGGTCAGCAGGTCTAGATCGGCGACAACACGCGTGTAGCTCCAATGGTCACCGTTCGGCGACCATCGAAGTCGTGCGTGCATCCAACGGTACCCCATTGTAGGCCGATTGGTATCTGGCATGGCATCGTAGACGGCAACAGGGTAATATTGAATACGGATGTCTGGCCGAGAGATCGGCAGGTACTCCCAACTCCACATCTGAAGTAGTTGCAGGCATCCAGTAATAGTGCCCCTGTAAGTCAGGCGATGGCATGCATCGCACAATCCACGATACGTGTCAGCCAGGACCGCAGATCCCCAACTGTAGGCCGGGATGTCATCAACCTCACCGGCCAACTGACGAGCAATCGACACAATGTGCGGGAAGATCAGGTCTCCTGCGGTGGATGTGAACATCACACCACCCAGCAAGTAGTACAGGTAGACCTCGAAGTGGCGCAGCACTGTATCTTCGTCGGCATCAGGTGGGTAGGGGTTGTACTCCTGCAATGTACGCAGCCAGGTCATGGACACCCAATTTTCCTTCTGTTCGTACGGGACACCAAACCTGCGTGAACTCCGGATTAGGAGATTTCATAATAGCATGCACATTACGAACATAAAACAACTAGTGATTGTAATACCTTGCCGTTATATAGTGCTGCCAGTGCTGCCTGCTGGGGCGACGAAGAACCAACGGCTGTCCCCTGATGGGCAGGCCGGTTAGCATGGCCACATCCCTCAACGTAATGGACATCTCACCAAACGGTAGGTGAAATGTGTGTGTCTCCGGTAGGGGTGAAAACGGGTCGGGTAATTCCCGAGCCGTATCCGTATTTGAAGGAAAAACTATCCGAAACAGACAGGTAGTACCCGTACCGAAAATAAACGGGTAGTATCCGTACCCGTACCCGATCAAATGCATATGGGTACGGGTAGGATACGGGATGAACAATACCCGGTACTATCCGAGATAAAACGGGTCGGGTACGGGTACCCAATCTTTTTTGCATTTTCGGGTACCCGATTATCAAAAAGAGGCCCAGCACCAGCAGGAAACCAGGCCGACACCCAGGCCGGCAGGCCCAATAGACTACGCCTCCAGTCCTACTTGCCTGCGCCTAAGTGCTTACCCTAAAATTCTTAACCTTCAGCCTCTATTCTTCATTTCCTCTCTAACGCCTGCGCGGCTGCGCCTCCACTGCCCTCCAGTCCTACTCGCCTCCAGCTCCAGTCCGCTCGACGCTCGTGGGGTCTTGCCTCCTTCGGCGACCGGCGGTGCGGCCTGCGCTTCCCTCGCCGGCGAATCGGCCGCACTTGCGGGTCGCCTGGTCGCCCGATGCCGCCCTAGCTGAACCCGATGCCGCCCCAGCTGAACCCAATGCCGCCCCAGCTCTCTGCTCGAGGCCGGCCACCGCCCCAGGTCAAGCCGACATCGATGCCGCTCCCTGCTTGCCGGCCGCCGCCCCAGCTCTCTGCTCGCTCGAGGCCGGCCACCACCCCAGCTCAAGGCCTCAAGCCGACGCTGCTCCCTGGTTGCTCGACGCCGACCGTCGCCCAGCTCTCTGCTCGCCGCCGTCGGCCGCCGCCCCAGCGAGGTGACTAGCATTACTGCCGCCCAGCTCTCATGAGAATGTAACATTACTGCTTACTGATTACTGAATAGCATGATAGCATCTACTTGATGCATGCATGATGATCCTTGTTTTGTGTGTTCATTTATGTTAAGTAAACTCTATTTGTCACTATGTGTTGGACTATATGTGTAATTTTTAATCTATGTGTTGGACTATGTTGGACTCTATGCGTCTTTGTTGGACTCTATGCGTCTTGTTGGATTATGTATTAATTGGACTCTGTACGTCTTGTTGAACTCTTTGTTGGATTATGTTTTACTTGGACTGCTATATGTTAAACTACATGATTATTGAACTATATATTTTATCATTTGTTCTCATTCTACCTATTTCGTGTACTATCCGACAAAATATCTGATACTCGTTTTTTACCCGCTCGTTAATACCCGGTATCCGTTGTTTACCCGTTCTGTAAATACCCGTACCCGTCCTGTATTTTCATTACCCGTACCCGTCCCGTATCCGGGAAAAAAATATTAGGGTAGGATATGGGATAACCTATTACCCGCCTGTATCCGACCCGTTTTCACCCCTGGTCTCCGGCCGCCATCGGTCCACGAGACCAGTAAGAAGCGCACGATCGATGCCAGGCATGGGTGTGGTCTGCCCTCCTCCGAGCTGAGCCCCATCCATGAGAAGTGCAAATGGTAGTAGACCCGCACGACCTAGTCGATAGTGGAATCGATAGTCCAACTTCTTCAACTTGTGCAACGACCGACAGAAGAGAGGGGGCAACTGAAAGATTAATAACAAGTTGGTTAGCTATATACGAACAAATTAATTGCGGGTAATATAGTAATGCATCTTACCATAGCTCCAGTAGAAATGGCCCTCGCACGATGTGGGGCATCTACTGACTCACGGAGAAGCTCTGGAAGTGCATTGTCCGCCATCACGCACTGTTGAAACAAATGATACATGACATCAAAGTACATCTACACAAGCTTGAAGCATCATACGTGCATTCCCGACAAATACAGATACATTTCGATAGCTCCAAATTACAAATACAAGTTCAAAAGCAACGTAACATAGCAGGGGAGACGAGTACGTTTCGATAGCTCCCAATTACAAATACATTTCGATAGCTCCAAATTACACATAATCCAGGGGAGATGACTACGTACTGGGTGCATTGGGGCACCTCCTACGATCGTGTCCAGGTTGTCTGCATATTTTACACTTTCGCAAACCGTCCACCGCATCAGCCGCGTCCATGTCACCTTGCAATCTGGCCCTTGGCCTGCCTTGCTGTGTGCGCCTACTCGCGGGATATGGTTTCCAGGTTGGGCCTTCCATGAGCTTGTAGTTCTCTCCAATTGAGAACGAACTCATCTTCGGACGCCATGTGTTCTTCAAAGCATGCGCGGTGTAGTAAGGCGAGATGTACTGTGATGCATCGTTTCCACCCATATCGCGACATGCCGCCAACACATGGGAGCACGAAATGTGCTGAAGCTTTGGCTTGTTGCACGTGCACGAGACTTCCTCGGCCCCTAGCTGACATTGCTGCACGGTGTCCCCCGCGAGATACCCGGATGCATGTTTGCGCTTGCACATGACCTCAAATTTATTCATCCCCAGGTCATAAATCCTTGTGCGGTGGAAGTGCGCCTTCCTCCGCCTCTCCGCGAGCATCTTCTCCACTCTGGGTGCGTACGTGGTGACGCACGCCTCGGCCACATTTCCGCGATCTCGGAATTAATCAGCCGCCCGGTAGAACATGAGCTCAATGATTGAACACAACGGGAGGGCGCGCACACCCTTCAGTACGTTGTTGAACGCCTCCGCTATGTTCGTTGTCATGACGTTGTACCTGTCATGGTGTACGTTAGCTTCTATGGAAGTTAAAACAAGGAGGTGAGATGATCTGCGCTAATCTATGGTTAGTCTATACTTCGGTCCGTTCGTGTCGTGGAGTAGCACCCACCGCTCCGCTGGCTTCCTCGCGATCCACTGGCTGAAGCTGGGCCGAGTTCTAGAATACACGGTCTGGCCTCCCACCATTTGCGAAAGGAGTTGCTGTTGCTGGGATTGGTCGTCCTCCATCATCTTCTGTGTGGTCTCGTTCAGCTGTGTCCATATCGCGTTGAACTTGTGTTGTTGGTTCTGCAGGCACATAGCTTTGAATCTCTTCACCAACGCCTTGTTCTTGTACCTTGTGTACAGGTTCGCGCCAAGGTGGCGCATGCACCATCTTCTCTCGACATCGGGCCAGCTCGTCGCGGAGGAAGTGCTGTCGTGCAGGACATCCAACGCGTGGAGAAGGCCTTTGTTCCAGTCCGAGACAATGCACACGCGCTCCCGGGGACCGACGACCCGGCCCTTCAGTAGAGTCAGAAACCACAACCAACTATCATTGTTCTCGCTCTCCACGAGAGCGAACGCCACCGGGAGGATCTGGTTATTTGCATCTGCAGCGAGAGCAGTTAGCAGCGTCCCGTGGAACTTCCCACTCAGGAATGTCCCATCCACGCATAGCACTGGCTTGCAGTGCCTGAAAGCTTCGATGCATTGCCCGAATGACCAGAATACCCTGAAGAGGTACCGGTCCATCGGGCTGAAGGACCCGTCTTCCAGCATGACGGGCTCATCAGCCACTGCGAACTGTGTGCCCGGGTTCGTCATGGCTATCTTCCGTAGCAACCTAGGGGCATAGTTGAAAGACTCCTCGAAACCCCCGAACAGCATCTTCAATGCCTTCTACTTCGCTCTCCAGGCCGTATGATACGTGATGGCCATCTCATTTCTACTCTGCACCTCCTCCATAATTTTACGGGGAGTCATCTCTATGTCGCTTCCAACGACGGTCAGCAGGAGTTGGGCTATGAACCTCGCGTCCACAAGTCCGCTCATGTTCCTTATGGACTCCTCTGTGCACGTATGAGGCATGTATGTACGTATCTCAAAGTGGTCTTCGTGCTTGGGCTTCAGAGCTCGCACAAAGAAGGGACAATCCGGATACTTCTTGCACCTAACCTCATACTGCGTCCTGTCCGAACGGTGAAGAGTGTGCTCCCGTCTTGTCACGACGGCATAGTTGCTAAGAAAGTGAATGGCCTCCAACTTGTTAGCGAACACTTGTCCAGTTTGGACATGGTTCTCGCGTCTTCGCGACGCGGATATCTTATCAGAATCCGCCATGGTACAATTCAGCAGACCCATGCCCTGGAAGTACTGTACAGCCGGTCTTGGGTCATCATTCTCCGCCGCTTCTTCATCCTCGCTTCCGCCGTCTTCATTATCCATGCATTCCCCATCAACCTCCCCCGCCTCGGCTTCTTCTTCCACTCCCCCTGATGTCCCCTCCTCCACAATGTCTGGTTCGGGTGGTGTGCGCGATATCCCATGTTCTACTGCTTCGGAGGTAGATGCCACCGCTTCGGCATCGTGCCGTGGCAATATCTCCACGTACACTCCTACCTCGAAATTCACTCCACCCGCTTTGTGGACATACAAAGCCCACGCGCTTTCGCTCCGTAACGGGAAGAGCGTGTGCACAACCGTCAAGGTGTTGGGGACCAATCGTGGGCGAACCCCTTCTAGACGAACTCTGTGCGTCTCAGGATTCGCACCGAACAGAGCGAGGACATGTGATTTCAGCTCCCACAGTTCATTCGGGGTGGCTATACTGCTATCTACGTGCAGGCAGTTGTCAATGCTCACGAATCTCCCATGCAACACTGCGGAACGTTCCCCGAAATAAATTTTGAAAGGCATGTCCGTCTGTTGCACACACATAATATTGAAAGTTACTAAACACAAAATATTTCTCCGATAACATTTCACGAAATATCATTCGAACTTTTCATGGAAGTTATATTTCATATTTCGTGTTAATGCACATGATCTCGTATTATGAGCTGTGAAAAGCTTATACTTCAGTGAAAAGTAATTTACAAATTTACACAAAGTAAATTTCTTTAAAAACATGTGAAAAGGCAGCCATGTCAGAATTTATTCCAAAGTTTGCTACCTTGTCCAGAGCTAAAAATTTTACTAATTACTCTACCTAACACTGTCTACCTTTGGTAAAAATTTCAGAAAAAAAATGTGTTTTAATACCCTTAGAGATTAAAAGAAACGTTTTCGAAAAATATGAGATTTGTACTAAAATAATTTCTACAAGAAAAATACTTATCCTTCTGACTTCAAAATTTTATTGGAACTTAGTATTGTCTTGATAACCTCTCTCAAAAATTTTCAATAATTATTAAGACCTTTTTACCCCTCTGATAAATCGAAAACCGAAAATATGAAATTGGACCTTGTGCTGTTGTCAGAATTTTATTAAAAAAAATATACGCTAATTTCACTTCTAATTTTTACATAACCAGGCTAACTCAGTTGGAAAGTTGTACTGAAAATCTAAAAAAATCTACGCTACATTTCATAGCTCTTTTGACCTTGTTCCCACCGCTGTTTTAACATTTCATAGGAGTGAGGGGAGGGAAAATGTACTAATCTTATATTTCATGCTAATACACGTAAAAGAACAAACATTTTATGCAACATTACCATACCAACAACATTTCATAATTGTTCAACAACACTTAATTAAATATCATTATAACATCTCATACTAAAATATGGAAGAACAAGACCCTATTCCTACCTAAAATTTTCCATCTCATTTCTAAAATTTTCGACGTACTGATTATTGCTATTATGGTTTCACTTTATTTTCCTGATACCGTGCTACTCATTATATTTTAGCTACCACTTTGCTAATATCGATGTACTGATTAATGCTACTATGGTGCCACCAAATTTTGATATTATCACGGTGCTCATTTTAGCTAACATTGCCCTAATATTTCCTAATAGCATGGTACTAATGTTTCCTATTACCGTCCGAACATTTAACCCTAAACTAACACTACACTACACTACAGTGTCCACAGCAATGGTAAATAGCACAAATTTACCACATAAATTATATTTCATGCTACTGCCCTCAAGAAAACATACCTTCTATGGTAGTACAAACGCAGCACAAGAAGACGTTTCTTCCCACAAGTTATTTTTGCAGCGGACTATCTTCTCACCACATGTAGTACAAAAACATACACAGTATTACTAATTATTGCTAATCCCATCCTACTCATTATTGCAAACACCATCATACTCATTTTACTAATTATTGCTAACACCATCGTACTAATTTTGCTAATCATGGTAGTAAGGTTTTCTACTACTGTCATATACTCATTATATTCTAGCTACCACTTTGCTAATATCGATGTACTGATTAATGCTACTATGGTGCCACCAAATTAAAATATTATCACGGTGCTCATTTTAGCTAACATTGCCCTAATATTTCCTAATAGCATGGTACTAATGTTTCTGTCGACGATTGGAGAACGGGCTCCCGTCGAGCTTACTTGTTGAATGGGGGATCAACAGAGCCCCGTCGTACGGATCGAAGAGGGCGTTCGAGCGATGCGAGGTCGGGAGAAGAAGAAAAGGGGGACACGGTGTTTTATCCTGGTTCGGGCCTCTCACCGTCGAGATAATAGCCCTACTCCAGTGTATTGTGTTCTATCTTGGTGTCCCTCCCCCGTTACAGATCTTCAGGGGGGTTTAAATACTACGACTAGAGATACGAAGAAGGTAACTACCTCCTGGGATCACGCTATGCATCCATATCCGTGACCCGCTGTCCTTGATTCCCGCGTTATTTGAATTTCGGGTATGATCTCCCTTGATCTCTGGCTGATTGGTTGGCTCCTTCCTTTCTTGTAGCGTTCGCTGGGCCCCCCGACCAAACACCCGAGTAGGTCGTGGCCTCTACGAGCATGCTTGCTCGTGGGGGGGGCGTGTTTGGTGCTTCTGCGAACAAAGGCGCAGACGCGTATGCTCGGAGGGGAAGGAGGGATGCTCGTTTCGTTCTCCCGAGCATCTTCTTTTAGTACCACAAGGTCGGCGGGTTTTAGCTTTTTACGGGGGTACCGTGGTCTTTTGCCAGATAGCCAATCCCCGACAGCTAGCCCCCGAGGTTCAAGTGGGGAACCCTCGGGCTTCCCCTTGAGCCTAAGAAGACTTGAGGGGGGATTGAACTTCTTTTGATCGTGGTGCACGACCATTTTATGCCGGGACACGAGCTTCTTTACCCGCCGTCAGCCGCTTCGCTTGCGGCTCGTTTGGTTGTTCTGCGGTTCCTTCTTGAGAAGCCTCCTGTGATCTGGCAGTTTCTCGGGAAGCGGCGCTTTTTCCGGCCAGTGTTGCTACGTGATAGGCGGCGATTTTATCCCGCCTTCACTGTCTTTTAACCCTTTCTACCGGGAGGTCGGAGTTACACCGTGTCTCTTTGCTCGTCTTCGACCAAAAAAAACCTTCCAAGAGCCCTAGCGCCAAGAACCCTTTTCGCTCCTCTTCCTTCTTTGGCCATGGCGCGCTTCAAGGTCACCAGATGACCGAAGGAGGCTCCAGTGCTCGCGGATGAGGGTACGTCGACCCAAGCTCGGGTCGAGTGCTCGGGGCGACGCTGGTGCCGGCACCGCGGAGACGGAGATCGACTCCTCTGAGTTGTACGCCATCAACGGGCGTCGGCTGCCCGATAGCGACATCCTCGCCACCGTGCTTGCCTTCCTTCTCAGGTGCGAGATCTCTCATCTCCACCCCAACTCTATCCTTTCTCTCGCAATCTTCTCCCATCTTTGCGAGGCGTACGTGGGCGTAGTGCCCACGGCTAGCCTTTTCTTTCACTTCTACTCCCCCTTTCGCACCGGCCGGGACGGCTCCGCCGGTTGCGTTTATCTCCGCCTCCGGACCAACCGACCATACGAGTATCCTCTTGTCGCTTTGAAGGACTCGGTGTCGGGTTGGGCCGACCTCTGGTTCTACCAGAAGAAGGCGGAGGGGTCCCAGTTGGTCTACACTGGGGGGGACGCTCCGCCATCGAGACGGGCGCGCCGCCTGCGTAACCTGAGGAAGAGCGGGTGCTCAGGACGATCAGTGAGCTCGCCCAGATGGGGCTCACTGGTCGAGACATCGCCCGGGATTTCACCTTCAACCGGGTGTCCCCCCTGAGGCGCCGCGAGCACCCCTTCTTCGAGGTGACCGGGTGGCATGACCTCACCCGTGAGGACAACGCAGGTATGTTCCTGGACTCCTTTCCCGAGCATCGCTGCTTTCTGACGATCGGTGCTATATACATACATATATCTTTTGTCTTAGTCTTCGGTTGTGACGCAGCTCCGAGGACGGACTGGGTTGACGAGAGGGTCGCCGAGATGTTCGGTGCCCCGAAGGAGAAGGAGCTGACGCCCAATCGTCAGGTCCCCAAGAACATCTTTGACCGCGGCGGCGCGGTAAGTACATCTTTCTGCTTCCGCTCGGGGGCATGTTTTCCGAGCTCATTCCTCCCGATTTCTGTTTGCAGGAGAAGATCGCCCTTGAGCTTGCGGTGTCGAGCGCTGCAGCGCTGCCGCAAGCCAGCACCCCGGCCAGGGGCTCCCGCAAGAGGACGGCGAGTCGAGGCCGCCAGGCATCCGCATCGCCTCCCCGCGCCAAGCGGTCGAGGCGCCGAGCTTCGACCAGGACCCCCGCGCCGCACCTTGAGTACGCCGACCGCCAGGAGGTAAGCAAACTCCGAATTTGGTTTGACGACTCCAAACGGAGGAGGCCGGAGCTGATGAGCCGACTGGAACAGCTCGCCGAGCAGGCGAGGAAGGCCGAGGAGGAGGCCAGGTCCCTCCCGACCAAGGAGCGGCTGGAGAGGCAGATCAAGGCCCTTCAGGACCAGCTTACTCGGGTGGTCGATGACCCCGAGGAGGAGGAAGAAGAGGAGGCCACCTATGCTCTGGTCAGAAGGAGCAGGAGGTCGACCTCTCAAACAGCCTCGACGCTGGAAGAGGTCGACATGGACGACATCGACCCGGCGATGGCGCGTGCCAGTGACGCCGCGGAGGAGCGCGTCGTGGTCGTGGCCGAGGCCTACGAGGCCGCCGCGGGCAGGTCGCCCGTGGCCCGAAGCGAGGAGGCCGAGGAGGATGGCGCCGCTCGCCGCGTAGGTAGGTTCCTACTTCATTCTCTCATTCTGTTCTTGTCTTGCGGTTTTCTTCGGGCTAACCCCACCCTGTTTGGCGTGGGCGTGATAGCTCGGATGTCGTTTTTGGACTTCCGCCAGATGGCTGAGGAGATTATCGACTCTGCAGTTGACGCCGAGCTCGACCGCGTTGTCGACCAAGTGATGGCCGAGATGGGGGAGGAGCCGGCGTCGGCTACGGACCCAGTGGAGCCCGAGCTTCCCCCGGCGGGGCCCGAGCTTACTCCAGCCGCGGAGGAGCAGGAGCCGCAGGGGGCTGAGGACCAAGAAGCCTTGGCCTTGGTCCCTTGCGAAGGGGTAAGCGCAAGCGAGCCCCAAGCGTCGGGCTCCGACGGTCAAGGGGTGGTGGCTTTCGCCCCACCGCCCTCGGCCGTGAGCCAAGAGGAGGAGCCGGTCGCTGCCGGCCAGCCACCTCCAACTGCGGACCAAGGGGGAGATGCGGTCGTGATCGACCGTCCACTCCTGGCCGCAGAAACGGTCGCCGAGCCCGACCGGCTGCCTCCGTCCGCGGGCCACGAAGAGGAGGTGGTCGCTGACGACCAGCTGCCTCCGGCCGCGGGCTACGAAGAGGAGGTGGTCGTTGATGACCAGCTGCCTCCGTCCGCGGGCCACGAAGAGGAGGTGGTCGCTGACGACCAACTGCCTCCGGCCGCGGGCTACGAAGAGGAGGTGGTCGTTGATGACCAGCTGCCTCCGTCCGCGGGCCACGAAGAGGAGGTGGTCGTTGATGACCAGCTGCCCCCGGCCGCGGATCACGAACCGGAGGTGGTCGTCCTCGACCAATCGCCTCCGGTCGTGGAGCTTCCATTGCTTCCGGCGGCGGAAGTGCAAGGGGCGGAAGCAGCAGTCGGCGTCCAGCCCCCGGGCACAGCGGCCGGGCAGGAGGAAGGCGGCCACGAGCCGCCTGTTGATGCAGAAGACCAACCTCGTGGCGCCCTGGTTGGTCGGCGAACGCCGCTGTTCTCCTCGGGAGCACCAGGTGCCCGGGAGGGCAAGATCTCGACATGTCGGCTCGTGATCGTGATGGCCCTGCGTGGGTTAATCCCTTTTCCGAGTGGTGCTACCGACGCCCGCTTCAGGACAAGCTGGTCAGCCGGGCTCTTCTGGTAAGCGCTTTGCTTCTAACTTTTTTCACGAGGCGAGCAATCTTCAAGGGGTTCTTCTTGACCTTCCTTCCCTTTCCTTCTTTTTTGCTCCAAGTTTGCAGCGAAGGCTATGGAGGACATCGATGCCTCCGCAGTTCCAGCAGAGGAGTTCTGGGCGTACCATCGCGAGCAAGACGCCAAGATCGCCGATCTCGAGCGTCGGGTCTCCGAGGTGCGCGAGGCCGACCTGAAGGAGCTGGAGTCGGCGAAGAGCCTCGTCGTCGGACTTCGGGACCAGCTCTTTGAGAGCGAGACGGCGAAGAACACTTCGGAACAGAAGTGTGCCGACCTCGAAGAGGAGCTGGGGAAGTTGCGGCTGGAGGTCCCCGACCTGCGCGCCGAACTCCAACGAGCTCGGGAGCGCGAAGAGGCCCAGCTCAAGGAGGTGCAGCGCCTTCGGGACTGTGAAATCATGTGCTGAAAAATTGGCTTTGAACTGAAAAATTAACTTAGATTTGCATTTGCAAAATGTGTTTGTTCATGTGTTTTGACAATTGACAAGAAACAGTAAGTTTTGCCTTGGCGCCGGACCAATCCTAAAGAAAACAGTAAGTTTCCCATCTACGACGGACAAACTTTCTTGGTCCTTTGTAAACATGCTTTTTGACAACCTCTTTCTTCTATGTACAACGGACAAAGTTTTTGTGTCCGTCGTGAACATGTTTTTGAGCGCATGAGCCAAACCCTATTTTCCAAGAATCCAGTAAGTTTCGCATGTACGACGGACAAAGTTTTTGGGTCTGTCGTGAACGGCTTTTTGAGGATTGATTTCGCATGTACAACGGACAAAGTTTTTGGGTCCGTTGTGAACGTGTTTTCACCGGAATGTTTTCTTCTTGGAACTGAGAGTTTCACATGTACGCCGGACAGAGATTTCTTGTCCGTCGTGAATGGACTTTTTCTAGGGTTTTTATTTCTTGTCCGTTGTGAACGTGTTTTGCCTCGCTTTGGATGTTTTGCAAGAATTGAAATGGTTTGACCTTGAGATTATGAAATTTGTGATGATTTCATGATGTGTGTTTTGAAGTGGACTTTATGCAATGCTCATGTGAGTAGTTGCATGGATTGATGTGAGTCAAGTCGAGGACTTGTGCTCGGATTTGTTTTGTGGTTTGTTCATGTGCAGGTATTGCTCGAAGACGAATGTGGTCGATGACGGGACCGGAACTAGGTTCATGGAAGAACTGAGGTTCGGGACTAGGTTCAGGGAGGAACTGAGGTCTTGGTGGTCAAGGATGTCATGCGGGACGTTCGGGCTAAGAGAATGGTGCACATGAAGAATGGTTAGTCACGTGAGAATGGCAGGAGGTCATTCGCGTGCAAAGTGTTAGTCACGTGAGTATGGCAGGTGGCCATACGCGTGCAAAGTGTTAGTCACGTGAGTATGGTAGGGTTGCCATACACGTGCAAGAGTTGTACTCGGCCAGGTTGGGCCAAGTAGAGTTGTGTTGGATACGGATTCCTTCTAGGGAATAGGAATCGTATTCAGAACTCTTTGTGGGTTGGTGCTTTAAATAGGTGGGGGGTCTCCTGTTGAAAGGCACCAAGTAGAGCTGAGCGCATCAAGCTTTGAGCTTGGTTTTAGGGTTTGTACTCTTTTGATGAGAGTATTTTAGACAAGAAATAAAGATCAATTCTTCCAAGATTTTTGCGTGCTACAGTAACCACGTCGCTACAGTGTTTTCTGTTTTGGTTCTTGTTTGCATGCATGTTCTAATTCTAGATTGGTTTTTGATCATTGAGTTTCATTTTGATTTGATCCATCAAAAATCGTTCTAGGGTATTGATTTAGAGTTTCTCAAAGTTTTGTTGATAAATCTTTTGAAGATCTTGTTTAATCTTGAAGTTTTGATTAGATTGATTCTCGTCAAGTTCTGGATCAGCAAGCTTGCGAAGCTTATAACTTTTGATCTGTAAGTCCGATCGAGCTGATTCTTTTTGGGTTCGATTCGTATTAGAATCTAGTTTCTCGTGTCCAAATTTAAGATCAATCTAACGGTTGGATCTCCGGGAATTCGCGTTTTACCAAACCTCTGTCATTCTGTTTTTGTCGAAAACGAGGCAATTATTTGGTTCTGTTTTGGGGTGAACTTTTAATAGATCAAGAATTTGGTTTTAGCTTCCGCACAATCATTCACCCCCCCTCTGATTGCTATACTCGTATATTTCGATCCTACAAGTGGTATCAGAGCAAGGTTTCTCTAATCTATCTTAACCGGTGATTAGATCAATGGATCGTTATTCGACAAAACCATGTGTGTTCGATGGTGTTGATTTTCAGTTTTGGAAGGCCAAGATGGAGGCGTTCATCCAAGCACAGGGCTTCACAATTTGGGAGAAAGTCTACAAGCCATATGAAGTCCCTGCAAACGACAACGTCAACGACACCAATCGCACACATGTTGAAGCAAATAGCAAGGCGCGCAACTTGATCATCCAAGACTTGGGACGCAGCGACTTTGATCGTGTGGTTCATCTTCGATCCAAGATATGAGGTATGGAAATCTCTTTGTGATTACCATGAGGGTTCTAACACCGCCAAAGAGGTTCGCCAAGATATTTACAAAAAGAATACATGCGTTTTGAGATGAAACCTAGTGAATCAGATGACTTCTTTGCACGTTTCAATAAAATTCTTAGCAATCTACGTCTTTGTTGGAGTTAGCTACACCGATGCTGAAAATGCTCGACAATTGCTTAGTGCTTTGGACATGTCAGTGTGGGAGATGAAAGTAACATCTATACAAGAATCTACTACCATGAGCACACTCACATTAGATGTTCTTTACTCTAAGTTGAAAACTCATGAGTTGGATGTTCTTGCCAGGAAGGGTAACATTAAATCAATTGCTTTGATCTCTAACCCTAACATGTCAAATGCAAATTCTTCTTCTAGCTTTGCCTTGTCTTCCATGTCTTCTTTAACAGATGAGCAACTTGAAGAGTTTCCTGAAGAAGATCTGGCACTACTCTCTTCTCGCTTTAACAAAGCATTGCAGAATGTGAGAATGAGAAAGAGAGGTGGTCCGCCAAGATGCTATGAGTGTGGTGACCTCAACCATATTCGCATAAATTGTCCTAAGCTTGCAGGAAAAACATCAAAGGAGGAGAAGGACAACGACAGAAGGAATGAGAAGAAAAGGTTCTCGTCAAATGATAGGAAGAAGAAGAGCTTCATCAACCGCAAGGTGGTTCACCGAGTTCTTTCCGCTCTTGAACAAATCAATTTGAGCGATGTGGACTCAGAGAGCAGCGAAGATGATGCAACTCCAAGCAAGCATGATTTGATAGGATTATGTCTCATGGCAAGCAGCAAGGATAGCTTCACCGAGGACGACCACGACAAATGACTTCAATGAGGTAGATCCCTCTTATGATGAATTAGCTATTGCTGTTGCTCGTCTTGGAAAATTGCTTGACAAACGTGATAAGAAAATTAAGAAACATGATTTCATTATTGAATCATTGAATGCTGAAATTGCTAGACTTAAGACTTTGATTCCTAGTGATGATACTTGCAAATCATGTGACTTAATTTACAATGAGCTCACCTTGCTTAGGAAAGAACATGCTCTTTTGTTGCATCTAAATGAGAAAAATGAGAAACATGTTGTACATGCTAGCTGTTCCACTGATGATTTGCATAGTTCAACTTCTTGTTCTAAATGCTCAACTCTTGAATTAAAATTGAAAGATGCAAATGCTAGGGTTTCTCAATTAACTGATAATTTGCTTTCACATGAAATTCTCTCATGCTCAACTTGTCGCAAGCAAAAAGGAAAAGTAGATATTCCCTGCAATAATTGTTTAACTCTTGCTAAGAAAGTTGATTACTTGCAAAATTCTTTGGAACGTTTCACTAATGGCAAGAAGAAGTTGAACATGATTTTGGATCAATCTAAGGTTAGCACAAACAAGAGAGGTTTAGGTTTTGATCCTTATGCCACATATGAAACTAAACCTCGGACTGTTGTTCTGGCTCCTTGCAAAATTTAGTTATCTAATGATACTAAGAAAATTGCTTTTAAATCTGGTTTTTTATCTTCTACTATGATGAATGCAAAATGTGCTTTTACTGTTAAAGCTAAACATCATGTCAAGTACACTTGCACTCATTGTGGTAGAGATGGACACTTAGTAGATTTTTGCTTTAGACTAGCCAAACAAAGAAAAGAAGGAAAGAACTAAGGCTAGGTCAAATTTCAGCAAAGCACATTTTTATGCGCCTAGAGTGATGAAAACACCTTCTGCTCCTAGAAACATGGGAAAAGGCAAATCTGATTTTGTGCATAAAAATTATCGTGGTTGTACCCTCTTGTTGTGCGTCGTGTGTCTCGATCTTTGGATTCCCAAAAATCTCATTCCTAACCCCAAGATCGAGACCTCGACATGTTTTGCTATGTAGGCTTCTCGCGCGAGGAAGGAGAACATATGGCTAGTAGATTCCGGATGCTCACGCCACATGTCCGGTGATAAGAATTGGTTCTCCTCCCTCACTCGTGCATCTCGTGCTGAAAGTGTTACTTTTGGAGATGCTTCTTCCTCTTCTGTTGTGGCAAAAGGTACAATAAAGGTAAGTGACAAGTTTATGTTCAAAGATGTAGCTCTTGTTGAAAATTTAAAATATAACTTGCTTTCTGTCTCTCAAATGCTTGATGAAGATCTTGAGATAAGCTTTAAGAAAAATGAATGCAAAGTGCTAGATGCTTCAGGTGATCTTGTGTTCAAAATTTCTCGTTTTGGAAGAGTCTTTAAAGCTGATTTTGATGCATCACCTTCTTTTAAACATAGGTGTCTAATTGCCAATAGTTCTAAAGATTTATTCTTTTGGCATCGTAGGCTTGGTCATGTTGGTTTTGATCATCTTACTCGTGTAAGTGGTTTAGATCTCATACGTGGCTTGCCTAAGCTTAAGGGTGATAGCAATCTAGTCTGTTCTTCTTGTAGACATGGTAAGATGATTGCAGGTTCACATCCACCTCTTACCATGGTGATGACAAACGCTCCAGGACAGCTTCTACATCTTGATACAGTTGGACCATCTCGAGTCCAATCCTTTGGAGGCAAATGGTATGTGCTTGTGATTGTTGATGATTTTTCTAGATACTCTTGGGTATACTTTATGGCATCTAAGGATGAGGCTTTTAGTCATTTTAGAAGTCTTTTTCTTAGGCTTTCTATTGATCATCCAGGAGCTCTCAAAGCTGTCAGAAGTGATAATGGAACTGAATTCAAAAATGCTTCCTTTGATCTCTTTTGTCTTTGAAAAGGAATTGATCATCAATTTTCATCTCCTAGAGTGCCTCAACAAAATGGTGTAGTTGAAAGGAAAAATAGAACGTTGGTTGAGATGGCTAGAACCATGTTAGATGAACATCACACTCCTAGAAACTTTTGGGCTGAAGCGATTTCAACTGCATGTTATGTTTCAAACCGTGTGTTTTTTAGATCAAAATTGGGTAAGACTCCATGTGAGCTTCGGTTTGGACACAGGCCTCAAGCTTCTCACTTTAGGGTTTTTGGATGCAAATGCTTTGTCTTGAAATCTGGAAATCTTGATAAATTTGAAGCTAGATCAATGGATGGCTTTTTCCTTGGATATCCTGCTCATACTCGTGGCTATCGTGTGCTTGTTTTGGAGACTAACAAAATTGTGGAAACTTGTGAAGTTACTTTTGATGAGGCTAGTCCAGGCACTAGTCCAAGTAATGCAGTGCAGACGCATACATTCAGGGGAGAAAATCTTTGAAGATAATGATGATGTTGAAGATGAGGTCTTGACTATTTCTAATGCACAACAAGCTGTAGCACCTTTGGCACCTACTACTACATCACCTACAGCTAACCATCCTCAAGCTACAACATCATGCAGACGTGCTGAAAATGAAGAAGGAGAAGGAGAAGTCTCAAAAGCCAATGCTCCCTTGCACATTCGTAAAATGCATCCATCTGAACAAATGATTGGAGACCTAAATGAGAGAGTCACTCGATCCAGGTTTATTCATTCGACACTCATACTCATTCTCGCTTTAGTTGCTTCTTTTGAACCCAAAGATATATCTCATGCATTATCTCGATTTAATCTTGGATCAATGCCATGCATGAAGAATTAGAGAATTTTGAACGAAATAAAGTTTGGAAATTTGTCTCACCACCTCCAGATTTTAATGTTATTGGAACTAGATGGGTTTTCAAAAATAAACAAAGTGAGGATCGTGTTGTTGTTAGAAACAAGGCTAGATTGGTTGCTCAAGGTTACACTCAAATTGAAGGCTTAGATTTTGATGAAACCTTTGCTCCTGTTGCTAGAATTGAAGCCATTAGAATCCTTTTAGCTTTTGCTGCATCCAAAGGTTTCAAATTGTATCAAATGGATGTGAAAAGTGCTTTTCTGAATGGCTACATAAATGAGGAGGTTTATGTCAAGCAACCACCTGGTTTTGAAAATCCAAAGTTTCCAAATCATGTGTTCAAACTAACAAAAGCTTTGTATGGTTTGAAACAAGCCCCTAGAGCATGGTATGATAGGCTAAAAACCTTTTACTTGAAAAGGGCTTTTTAATGGGAAAGGTTGACAAAACTCTCTTTTACTCAAGCAAGGCAATGATCAACTATTCGCTCAGATTTATGTTGATGATATTATCTTTGGTGGTTCATCTCATGTTTTAGTGTCCGAAGTTTTCGAAACAATGAGGAAGGAGTTTGAGATGAGTATGATGGGTGAGTTGACATACTTTTTGGGATTTCAAATCAAGCAAACGAAGGATGGTACTTTTGTGCATCAAAGCAAATATACAAGAGACTTGCTACATCGTTTTGGGATGGAAAACGACAAGCCGATCATGACACTTATGGAGAGCACTTGCGCACTTGACCCTGATGAAGATGGTGAGCGGTTGATCAAAAGGAATATAGAAGCATGATAGGTTCACTTTTGTACCTCACTGCATCAAGGCCGGATATACAATTTGCTGTGTGCTTGTGTGCTCGTTTTCAAGCTTCCCCACGTGCTTCACATCGACAAGCTGTCAAAAGGATTTTCAGGTATCTTCATGGAACTCAAGATTTTGGCATTTGGCTTTCTGCTTCCTCATGCATTAGTTTGAGATCTTTTACGATGCTGATTTTGGAGGATGTAGAATTGATAGGAAAAGCACTTCTGGTTCATGTCACTTCTTGGGAAATTCTCTCATTGCATGGTCATCTAGAAAGCAATCTTCTGTTGCACAATCAATTGCTGAATCTGAATATGTGGCTGCTGCTAGTTGTTGTTCTCAAATTCTTTGGATAGTAGCTACACTTAAAGATTATGGGGTTAATTTGGATAGTGTTCCTCTTTTGTGTGATAACACTAGTGCAATTTGCATTACTAAGAACCCCGTGCAACACTCTAGAACAAAACACATTGACATCAGATTTCACTTTCTTAGAGATCATGTTGAAAAAGGCAACATTGTGCTTCATCATGTGGATACTGAACATCAATTGGCAGACATTTTCACAAAACCTTTGTCTTCTTCTCGTTTTGCTTTTATTCGGGGAGAACTTGGGATTGTTCATCCAATGGGTTTGTTTTGAGGGGGAGTTTCTTTGCCAAGTTCTTTCACTTGATGAGCTCACTTTATCATATTTCTTTATATACTATATAATTGAGCTAATATATGATAATCTAAATTGTCTCACTTGAACTAAAAATGACATTGCGGAATTCCCTGGACTGATTATCTATAGCTAAATACTCTGTGATATCTTACTCTTCTAGGCTTGTTATTGAATTTTCTTGACAAATTTGGGCTATGGAGCAAGTGTATTTTCAGCTTTACTCTTTCATAAGACCTTTTAATCACTTTTGCATGTTTATAATCAAAGAAAAATGAAAAGAAAAGGGAATCAATAAAAAAAAGGTTGTTAAAAGCAAAAGCCTCAAGTTGTATGCTTCAGGCATGCTTTCCCTAAAAAGATAAGATGTATGCTTCAAGCATGCCATTCCCTCAAAAGACAAGATGTATGCTTCAAGCATGCCACTCCAAGGAAATAAAAGAAGTATGCTTCAAGCATGCCACATGCAGTTTATTGTTTAAAGATTAAATTGGTCTACTAGATTGGAGTTGAACCTACTTGCTCGCCCTAAGTTGTTAGTTGCTTCATTTTTTTTTAAAAAAAAGCCTTGCTTTTTCTGCTAAGATCTTGCTTAGTACTTGGCTATAGTTGACTAAATTGAGGTTGAGATGCATGTCATTCCCTAACATGTTAAAATCACATCAAGATCATGTATTTTGCATATTATGTGATATATAAGGTTATATGATCGAATGAGCTCATCTTTTCTTATCTTGGCACTCCCTTGTTTCTCCTTGAGAAATCTTTGCTACAGGAAAAATTTTGAACCTGTTCTCTCTTTTATTCTTGATGAATCCATTGTCAAAGGGGGAGAAATTTGAGAATCATTAAAAAGTTTAAGAAAAAGGGGGAGAAGAAAAAGGGGGAGTTCTTTTTGGAAATTTGAGTATTTTGGGAGAAGTTTGGAGAATTTTAAAATTTTTGGGCACATTGCACATTCACACACATTTTCCTTCTCAGGGGGAGATTTTGTTTTGCATTTTGGTCAAAAGGGGAATTCTATGTTTTCTCTTTTTGGTCCTTGATCCTTTGGATTTCAAAATCTTTTGTAAAGTGAATGCCAAATGTTCAATTCTAAGTGGTGTTGCCAATGTTTTCATCAAGGGGGAGATTGTGAAATCATGTGCTGAAAAATTGGCTTTGAACTGAAAAATTAACTTAGATTTGCATTTGCAAAATGTGTTTGTTCATGTGTTTTGACAATTGACAAGAAACAGTAAGTTTTGCCTTGGCGCCGGACCAATCCTAAAGAAAACAGTAAGTTTCCCATCTACGACGGACACACTTTCTTGGTCCTTTGTAAACATGCTTTTTGACAACCTCTTTCTTCTATGTACAACGGACAAAGTTTTTGTGTCCGTCGTGAACATGTTTTTGAGCGCATGAGCCAAACCCTATTTTCCAAGAATCCAGTAAGTTTCGCATGTACGACGGACAAAGTTTTTGGGTCTGTCGTGAACGGCTTTTTGAGGATTGATTTCGCATGTACAACGGACAAAGTTTTTGGGTCCGCTGTGAACGTGTTTTCACCGGAATGTTTTCTTCTTGGAACTGAGAGTTTCACATGTACGCCGGACAGAGATTTCTTGTCCGTCGTGAATGGACTTTTTCTAGGGTTTTTATTTCTTGTCCGTTGTGAACGTGTTTTGCTCAGTTTGGATGTTTTGCAAGAATTAAAATGGTTTGACCTTGAGATTATGAAATTTGTGATGATTTCATGATGTGTGTTTTGAAGTGGACTTTATGCAATGCTCATGTGAGTAGTTGCATGGATTGATGTGAGTCAAGTCGAGGACTTGTGCTCGGATTTGTTTTGTGGTTTGTTCATGTGCAGGTATTGCTCGAAGACGAATGTGGTCGATGACGGACCGAACTAGGTTCATGGAAGAACTGAGGTTCGGGACTAGGTTCAGGGAGGAACTGAGGTCTTGGTGGTCAAGGATGTCATGCGGGACGTTCGGGCTAAGAGAATGGTGCACATGAAGAATGGTTAGTCACGTGAGAATGGCAGGAGGTCATTCGCGTGCAAAGTGTTAGTCACGTGAGTATGGCAGGTGGCCATACGCGTGCAAAGTGTTAGTCACGTGAGTATGGTAGGGTTGCCATACACGCAGTAAGAGTTGTACTCGGCCAGGTTGGGCCAAGTAGAGTTGTGTTGGATACGGATTCCTTCTAGGGAATAGGAATCGTATTCGTAACTCTTTGTGGGTTGGTGCTTTAAATAGGTGGGGTCTCTGTTGAAAGGCACCAAGTAGAGCTGAGCGCATCAAGCTTTGAGCTTGGTTTTAGGGTTTGTACTCTTTTGATGAGAGTATTTTAGACAAGAAATAAAGATCAATTCTTCCAAGATTTTTATGCTACAAGAACCACGTCGCTACAGTGTTTTCTGTTTTGGTTCTTGTTTGCATGCATGTTCTAATTCTAGATTGGTTTTTGATCATTGAGTTTCATTTTGATTTGATCCATCAAAAATCGTTCTAGGGTATTGATTTAGAGTTTCTCAAAGTTTTGTTGATAAATCTTTTGAAGATCTTGTTTAATCTTGAAGTTTTGATTAGATTGATTCTCGTCAAGTTCTGGATCAGCAAGCTTGCGAAGCTTATAACTTTTGATCTGCAAGTCCGATCGAGCTGATTCTTTTTGGGTTCGATTCGTATTGGAATCTAGTTTCTCGTGTCCAAATTTAAGATCAATCTAACGGTTGGATCTCCGGGAATTCGCGTTTTACCAAACCTCTGTCATTCTGTTTTTGTCGAAAACGAGGCAATTATTTGGTTCTGTTTTGGGGTGAACTTTTAATAGATCAAGAATTTGGTTTTAGCTTCCGCACAATCATTCACCCCCCCCTCTGATTGCTATACTCGTATATTTCGATCCTACAGGGACAGCGCGGCTGAAGGTCGTGCCGCTCGGCGGAAAGTTTTGGACTTGGAGGCGGAGGTCGACTCCCTTAAGGAGGAACTTGCTGCCCTTCAGGTCGAGCGTAGGACTTAGCTCTTTTTTATTTTTAGCTCGTGTAAACCCTGTAAAAAAAACAACATTTCGGATTAAATGAGCAAACTCGCAGGTGTTTGGTCCTTGCCTGTTTTTCTCGAGTTCGCCTTCAATATTTGCTTATATGATCCTGCTCAGCGAAGAAAATAAGTCCTCGCATAAGAGCATATAGCATAGATACGAGCAAAGGATCCTTGGAAGAAGGGACGGAACGTTCCTATCATACGGAGCCCCTGCCATGGACAAAGGTCGTGCCCTTACTGTTGCGAGCACGAGTTTGTTCATGGGAAAATTTAAGGGTCGCTTTGGTCGTGACGATTTTTTGAATGATAAAAGTAGGTCGGTTGCGTCGAGAAGAAATGTGAGCACAGAGTAGACGAACTTTAAACCAACATCACGTAGAGTCACCATACCCGAATGGTCACCGAATCAAGCTTAGAGTGGATGCTCGCTCGACCACGCATACAAAGGAAAAGCTACTGTGGAAAGTGAACGATTGGCGAGCATCCGTGGGGCCAAGGGAAATGGTGCGCACATACTTGTCGGATAAGTTCATCTGCAATGCTGCTAGACGACGATGCTCGTTCGACAAAGCGAGGACGAAACACGAGAAAGAGGGAAACGTTTTATTGGAAAGAACTCAAGGGGCGCGAGATAGGAGTACTCGTCTAAACGTAGAATTTACGCAGTTGATCGATGTTCCAGTCTTTGGTGAGCTCCCGACCATCCGGCATCGCGAGGCGAACAGCCCCGGGCGCTGGCCAGACACACGACTGCAGTAGGGTCCTTCCCACCTTGGGGTTAGCTTGTTGGCCTTCGACAGTCTTGAACTCTTCGTAAGACCATGTCGCCGACTTGCAGGACCCTAGGTCGGATCGTCTTGGCCGCATGCCTACGAAGAGCCTCAGTAGGTATACCGCAGACCGAGCAACGCCTGCTCGTGTCGCCGACGAGGTCCAGGTCGACGAGACGCTCAACCTCTTGATCGACGGAATCGATCGCTTGCACCTTGGGGAACCCAAAGACGATTTCGGCAGTGAATGGCCTCCGCACCGTAGACGAAGTCGGAAAGGCGTTTCGCCTGTGGCTCGACCGGGTCGTGGTGCGATGCACCATAGAACGGCGGGAAGCTCATCCACCCACTGCCGCTTGTCTTTGGTTGAGGGTCTTAAAGACCCTCTTTTATGCCCTGGACTAGCTGCCCATTTGCTCGCTTCTACGCTCCGTTACTCGTGGATGTGCCACGCAGGCGAAAGCAGACCTTGGTCCCGACCTCCTCGCAGAACTTTGGAACAGTTCATTTGGTGAATCGGGTCCGTTGTCAGTGATAAGACGGTTGGGTATCCCGAACCGAAGTTACCACATTATCAAGCGGAGGAATCTCTTGGCCGCTGGCCGAGATGGTCGAGACGGGCTCGGCCTCTATCCACTTAGTGAAAGTGTCGATGGCCACGAGCAAATACTTGCAGCCTTTTCTCGACCTCGGGAAGGGTCCAAGGACATCGAGCCCCAGGTTGAGAACGGCCACGAGAGTGGTATGGTTTGTAGGGCATATGCCGGTTGGCCAGGATTTGCGAGCATGGAACCGCATGCTCGGCGGTCGTTACGATTGACCGTATCGTCCGTCAAGGCCGTGGGCCAAGAGTACCCTAGACGGAAGGCCTTGCTCACAAGCGCCCTGAAGACGAGTGAGCTCCGCACATTCCTTCATGGATATCACGAAGAAGGTATCGGCCTTCCTCCCGAGAGACGATCTGGAAAGGATCCCTAATGCGCCTTTTCCGGTATAGGTCGCCTTCGATCGGTCTGTACTGAGAAGATCGCCTTATTAGCCGGGAACGCTCGGCTTCTTCCTCGGGCAATGTCCCTTGCGCAAGATATTGGACGAATGGCGTCATCCAGTTTGCACTTTGCTCGAGGAAGGAGACCCTACCGCCGGTCTCTGGTGCCTCCTCTTCAGAGGGACTGGAGGGCTTATGTAGGTGCTCGACAAGCACCCCCAGCCAGCGGTGGTTTGAGAGGAACCGACCTTAGACATTTGGTCGGCCAGTGAATTATCCTTCCTGGGATGTAGATTACTTGAAATTCTTGAAGTATTTCTCCATCTTCCTTACTTCAGCCAGTGCATGCCATTGAGGTATCGGAACACCGATACTCCTTGTTGACCTGGTTTACGACCAACCGTGAATCGCCCTTCACAATGAGCCGTTGGACTCCTAGCGATTTACATGCTCAAGTCCGGCCAAAAGGCCTTCGTACTCCGCCGCGTTGTTAGTCGCAGCGAAATGTAGTTGGATGGCGTACTGAAGTTGCTCTCCATCCGGGGAGACCAAGATGACGCCAGCCCCCGAGCGCTCGTATGCTCGGGATCCATCGAAATACAGAGTCCAGGAGTTTTCCCTCGAATCATTGGTTCCGCTGGCTGGTGGAGCCGGAGCCGACCATTCTGCCACGAAATCAGCCAAGACTTGTGATTTTATCGCCGTGTGGGCTGAGAACACCAGCTCGAACTCGGCGAGCTCCATTGCCCACTTGGCTATGCGACCACTGGCGTCCTGATTTTTCAGGATTTCCCTGAGTGGGAAACCGGTCGGCACCACGATCTTGTGTGCTTGGAAGTAGTGACGCAACTTCCTGGAGGCCATCAGCAATGAGTACAAAGAGTTTCGGACCTCGGGTAACGCTCCTTTGGTCCATGAAGCACTTTCGCCGACGTAATAGATAGGTCGCCGGGTACCATCTCTCTACCGCTAACACCGAGCTTACCGCCATGCGGTTGCCGCCAGGTATAGTAGCAATTCTTCCCCTGCTATGGGCGTGACGAGGACGGGCGGTTGGGAGAGGTACTGCTTTAGCTCTTTGAACGCGCGATCAGCTTCCTCCGTCCACGTGAAGCCATCATGTTTGCGGAGGGCTTTAAAGAAAGGTAGTCCTCGCTCCCCCAGCCGGGAGACGAACCGGCTTAAGGCGGCCATTCTTCCGGTCAGAGCTTGTACTTCCTTTACGCATGTGGCTGTAACACCCCGGCATTTACTATGCCTGAATGTTACCAAACACAAGCTAAACAACATCTAAATACCACATTTAACATCAAATTCCAGCAAAGGTGCATAGACTAAAAACCGAGATTTCGGCAGCACCTCCTTTGTTTTATCATGAATTTAAGGAACAGCAACAATATAGCATTATATGGCAATAAGAGAAACATCTAAAACAGCAATAAATAAAGTCTTAATGACAATAAGAGACTAACATTAAGCTCTTAAGGTTCCAAGTGTCAAACAAACAATAGAACTCTCATTAACCAAGCTAGGACTTAATTTTAAAGATCATCACACGCAATTTATTATCAAACTAAATGAATTGACTTGGGGAAACATTAAAGTGAAGCAACGTGTGAGCGTGTGACTATTCCCCTTTCCCGCATGCCGTTCTCATGGTACCTAAAACAACAAGAAAACACAAGGGTGAGTTCGAAAACTCAGCAAGCATACTGCAATGGACAACAAGCATAACAACAAGTCAATAACATCTTTCATCATGTATAACATCTCATTCATGAATACTTATCAATATCATCATCAATTTGTATGCGATGTAATGCATTGCTCCTGACCCTCTGGAACCTCATACCGGTATGGGAAGTACACACCCGTCGGTGTGCACCCTTTCCTCCCTTCCATCCCGAAGATGGAGGGTGCCTACTCGCTTCCAAACACCACGTGGATGGAATCACGACATAGGACTTACTCAATGGCGTTCGGATTAGTCATAACTTTCTCACCGACCTTGCCGGACTAGTTAAGACTTTCTCACCGCCTCGCCCTATCTCATGACATGCATGCAACCATGCCAAATATCATATTCAATTCACATATTAACACATGGCATCATAATATGTTAAACATGCTCATCATATCATATCAATCATTAAAACATGGCAAGTGGACATATATCATGTAGGCAATTCCATCTAATTTCAACATGCAACCTACAACTTGCTATCCATCACAACACACTTGCCTCAACCACGTGCAACGGATTGGCGGGAAGAAGAGGGAACTTCCGGGTCACACCACCTGCACATAGGCATCACACACTCACAATCATAACCTCAAAACAGTACACACGCCCCCATCTAACCCGACATTGCCAACTACTCGCAAAACCTAAAAACAGAGGTTCTGTCCGGGCGGGACAGCAGCCTTGCAAAAGGCATAACTTGAGTTCTGGGACTCCAAATCGAATAAACGAGTACACCGTCGCGAAGCTTAGGAAATTTCCCAACTTTTTCTAGTTATAGGGAAAGACTGATTCGGACTCTAAAATTGTTTAATCTACAGATTACCACAATCTGTTCCAGTTACGTCACAGATTTTTAGGCGCTCGGTAAAACAGCCATAACTTTCAAACGGCTGATCGGAAATTAACGTGCTTTACGTCCACGGAAAGATAATTAAATTATCTACAACTTCCTAGAAGTCCGTACGGTCTGATTAGGATTCTAAATCGACGGAAACTCGAACCCTAGTTCGACTGCTCAATCTGCCCGAAAACAGAAACGTGGACAAGTTTAGATCTAACCCAAATTACTTCAAACCAGCGCCTCCAATTGATCTAAAAACTTGATAAACACCCTAATAACAGTACCTAGATCATCCCCAAGGATCCCCAAGATCATACCTTTGCCCGAGCGCCAAAACTCCAATCAATCTCCGCGAATCTCCTCGCGAATCGCTCCTCGCTCCACGTTCCTCGCTCCTCGCTCCTTGCTCCTCGCTCCTCGCCTCCACGGGATGACTCCGCGAGGTGCAGGGTGGGGAGACCACCCTAGGGCAGCAAGGGGTGGAGGGAGGTGGTGTGGAGGTGGAGGAAAGGGAGGGGATGCGCACGGTTATGGGGGCTAGGGCTTAGGGAGGGGAGGGAGGAGAGGGGCGCAAGAGGGGAGGTGGGGCGCAAGGGGCTGAGATGGGGCGCAAGGGGGCAGGGGAGCCCTTTAACAGCCCTCAACCCAATCCTAGTCCGTTACAGAGTCCTAATCCATCCCACCAAAGCCCACCAAGGCCCAAAACTCCCCCGGGAAGGCCCAAAACCCCGAAAACGGCCCGGAAACGGCCCGGAAACGTTATTAACCCCCGATCCTTATGATCTTAACCTTATTTCCACATCTCATACTGTTTTTAACCTTATCATGCTCAAAAATTAAGGATACGACACTCCGAGGTGTCACATTCTTCCCCCCTTCAACAGGATTCGACCTCGAATCTAAACGCACCAACACGAAACCCAGCAAAACCAAAAGGTCGAATTTTCACATCACATACCTGAGGCGAACAGCTCGGGATACTTCTCGCGCATGCGAGATTCCAGCTCCCAAGTCGCTTCTCTCGGTCTGATGTGACCACAGGACCTTGACAAACTTAAGCGCCCTGTTCTTCATCACTCGCTCTCAAGTCCCTGCAATTTCCACAGACGGGACTCGAAGGTGAGGTCCTGCTGAAGCACTAATGGTTCCAATGGAACCACCAACTCCGGATCATGCAAGTATTTCCTCAACATCGAGACATGGAACACATCATGCACACCTTGCATGGATTCCTGTAGCTCTAGGCGATAGGCCAACTCGCCAACTCGGCGAGGATAGGAAAAGGCCCAACATACCTTGGGTCGAAGCTTTCCTTTGGTGCCAAAACGCACCACACCCTTGGTGGGAGATACTGCAAGAGTACGCTATCACCCACCTCAAACTCCAAGTCTCGCCGCCACATCAAGATAGCTCTTACATGCGCTCAGGCTGCGAGAAGGTTTTGCCGAACCTCCGACACGCGATCAACGATCTGCTGAACCCAATCCGGTCCAAGAATAGCTCTCTCGCCACAAGATCCCAACAAAGTGGCGATCTGCACTTCCGACCATACAAGACCTCATAAGGAGCAGCGGCCGGATCTTTGGAATGGTAGCTGTTATTGTAAGCAAACTCTGCAAGGGGCAAATGGTCTTCCCAGCTACCCTTCCAAGCCATCACACGTGCCCCGAGCATGTCCTCCAAA
Source organism: Rhipidocladum racemiflorum (assembly GCA_036346355.1). Lineage (NCBI taxonomy): Eukaryota > Viridiplantae > Streptophyta > Magnoliopsida > Poales > Poaceae > Rhipidocladum > Rhipidocladum racemiflorum. The sequence continues at coordinate 8,281,880 of CM070581.1, forward strand.
GTTTGGATGGTACGCTCAGATCGCCCATCTGTCTGAGGGTGAAAAGCGGTACTAAGGCAAAGCCGCTGCACCCAAAGCACTCTGCAAACTCTCCCGAACTTGGAGACGAACTTCGCATCCCGATCAGAGATAATGGTCTTGGGTACACCATGCAATCTCACAATCTCCCGCACATAGATGGGAGCCAACTCGCTCATTGAATTGGTCGTGCGGATGGGAATGAAATGCGCAGACTTGCCGAGACGGTCCACCACAACCCAAACAAGCATCCTTCCTCGTGGAGAACGAGGTAGACCAACCACGAAATCCATGGAGAGGTCATCCCATGGCCACACAGGAACCTCCAAGGGCTGCAACAGCCAGCCGGACGCTTATGCTCGGCTTTGATCTTCCGGCAAATCCCACAAGACGCCACATACTTGGCAATATCCACTCTCATCCTTTTCCACCGTAAATTCTTCTTCAAGTCCTGTACATCTTGGTCTCTCCAGATGGACCGTGTCACGGGTGCGATGAGCTTCTCTCGAATGTCTTCTTTCACTTGAGATTTCGGGGCACGCCTGACGGCCCTGAAACCTCAAAACTCCCGCATCATCAACGGTAAAGTCTCCCGACTTGCCATCCTCAAGGCGTTTCCTCACTGCTGGAGCAAACGATCATGTCTTTGTGCCTCTCGCTGCACGCCAGGAATCGCCGACTCAAGAATCATTTGAGTTTCAGCCTGCATGGTCCCCGCAGCGATGGGAGACTCCCAAACGCTCAAAATCAGCAACAAGACAATCAACAACAGGGGCATTGTCTTGCGATCGAGAGCGTCGGCCACCACATTTGCCTTCCCGGATGATACTAGATAGTGAGGTCATAATCCTTTATCAATTCTAGCCACCTCCTCCGCCTCAAGTTCAAATCTTTCTGAGTAAAGATGTACTTGAGGCTCTTGTGATCAGTAAAAATATCACAAGATTCGCCAGTACAAATAATGCCTCCATATCTTCAATGCAAACACCACGCGGCTAGCTCAAGATCATGGGTGGGATAATTCTGCTCATGCTTTTTCAATCGCCTCGAAGCATAAGCAATCACCTTGCCCTCTTGCATGAGCACACACCCAAGTCCCAACCGAGAAGCATTAGAATAAACAAGTGAAGCGCTTCCCGGCTCGGGAAGGGTAAGAACAGAGCGATCACTAACTTCTCCTTCAAAGTGCGTAAGCTGTGCTCACACTCTGCAGTCCACCGAATTTCATCCCTTTCGAAGTCACCGTGAAAGTGGCTTGGCAATGATAGAGAAATCCTGCACAAAACGCCGATAGTAGCCAGCCAACCCAAGGAAACTACGCACCTCTTTGACATTGGAAGGCCTCTTCCAATCCAAAACTCGCCGAGACTTTGCTAGGATCTACAGATATGCCCTCTGGATTGATGATGTGGCCAAGAAAACCCACTTCAAATCCGTAACTCGCACTTTTTCACCTTAGCAAAGAATTGATTCTCCCTCGTGGTACTCAAAGACAAGCCTCAAGTGTCGCTCATGCTCCTCTTCCGATTTAGAGTAAATCGAATGTCATCGATGAACACTACCACAAACTCATCAAGGTACTTGTGTAGCATACTGCTCATCGCCTCCATAAAGACAAATAGGAGCATTAGTTAGTCCAAAAGACATAACTTTAAATTCATAATGCCCATACCTAGTGGAGAAAGCGATCTTCTCAATGTCCTGCTCCCTTACACGGATCTGATTATACCCGATCAAGATCAATTTTGGAGAACACCTTTGCTCCTTGATTGGTCAAACAGATCCTCGATGCGAGGCAAAGGATACTTGTTTTTGACTGTCACTTGGTTAAGTGCACGATAATCAATGCACATACGCCAACTTCCATCCTTCTTCGAGACGAAGAGGACGGGTGCTCCCCATGGCGATACGCTACGCCGAATGAAGCCTTTGGCCAACAGATCCTCCAATCGGCTTCTTCAACTCGTCTTGAAAAGGTCGAGCCAAGCGGTATGGAGAGATAGAAATAGGTCGAGTGCCCTGAGCAAGATCAATACGAAACTCCACATTCCTCACGGGAGGTAGACCAGGCAACTCGTCAGGGAACACATCAACGAACTCCTTCACTACGTAAATCTCCTCAATGGGAATCGAGGAAGATGGTTTCTCGAGACAAAGTCATGAGGAAACCCAACACCTCAAACGCCGACCAGAAAACAAACTAGTCAAAGCAAAGACGGAATCGAGGGTATACCACCCTGAAAGGTCAACTCTTCACGGACGGGCCTGCAAGGCAACTGTCTTCCGAAACAACAGATCTTAGCACTGCATCGATGCAGCCACCCATGCCCAAAATGACATCAAAAGGAGCCAACTGGATCACCATGAGATTGGCAAAGAAAACCTCATCATCAATGGCAATGGTGCAACCAGGGCAAACCAAAGAACTAGCAAACAACCCCAGGAGAATCGACTAACACGGACTCGTAAATCCATTTGAACTCCCAACTTAGCTCTACTAGCAAACTCCGACGACACAAAAGAGTAGGATGCTCCTAATCAAATAGAACAAAGGCATCAACGGAATCCACGAGCGAGTACTGAAACCACCTCTGGATGCCCTGACTCGGTGGTCGGCAAAGCGTACACTCTGGTGGCGCCGACGAAGGAGCCCCGACTCAGGTGATGCCCCAACAAGGCTGGGGCGGAGGAGTCAAGCGAGGAGGAGCAGACAGGCCGCGGGCACCAAGACGCCGCTGGTGGCGCCACGCAAAGGGTGGCTGAGAAACAGAGCAGCCATCATGTGCACCGATCCTCTAGAAGACGCTACCGAGTGGGAGGAGAAGGCACCGTCTCCCACTTGATGATGCTACCGGGTTCATCCGGCAGACTCGTCCCGTATGGCCGGGCTTGCCACAGTGGTTGCAACTCTCGGTCCAACCACACTCACGAAACCGGTGCTCACCACCGCACTCGAACGATCCGCGAAAATCCAATACAAAACACTTTTCTTTTGGTTCAGCTCAACTAAAGCCAAGAAAAACAAATAAACCGATCGTCGAGCGGTAGAGAACATCCGAAGGAACCACCATCAACTCTTCTATTTGACTCCAGTCAACTACCCGATCAAGGACAGAAAGGATAAGCATTCTTCTCCTACAGGGGTTAATAGTTCTTCGGTGATGGCGCTAACCGCCACACCGTCAAAACCTCACCGTTACTATGAACCAAAAGAGGTGACCGAAACCCTTCGGCACCACAACCCCACTTTTATCACCACAACAGGAACAATCCAATCATTTATACAGATAGACTCCGCAACTCTCTGGGGAGCCTCGCCCCTGGCCTCCACGCCACGGCGTCCACGGCCTCTACCCCTTGGCATGGTTGCTTAGACAGACAACCATCCAAACACGAAAACATAAACACAAAATCACACAATCAAGATCATAGATCAAACATCATCATAAGCATATCCTTCATTAAATAATTAAGCGCAATGCAATGATGAACCAAAACCCCATCCTACTGTGCAACCAGGTGTGTCAAATTTTAGATTAGTTATACCACTTTTACAAGTTTTAATGTTGCTATCCTATAACAAAGTTTTAGTTAAGACCTAAGCCATGTTTCTAAGTTATTCCACATCACATTTTAGTTGTACCCTATAGCATGACACTAAAAATTCACATTCCAAGGACCTACAGCCCGCTCTGATACTAATCAGAATACACCCCGGCATTTACTATGCCTGAATGTTACCAAACACAAGCTAAACAACATCTAAATACCACATTTAACATCAAATTCCAGCAAAGGTGCATAGACTAAAAACCGAGATTTCGGCAGCACCTCCTTTGTTTTATCATGAATTTAAGGAACAGCAACAATATAGCATTATATGGCAATAAGAGAAACATCTAAAACAGCAATAAATAAAGTCTTAATGACAATAAGAGACTAACATTAAGCTCTTAAGGTTCCAAGTGTCAAACAAACAATAGAACTCTCATTAACCAAGCTAGGACTTAATTTTAAAGATCATCACACGCAATTTATTATCAAACTAAATGAATTGACTTGGGGAAACATTAAAGTGAAGCAACGTGTGAGCGTGTGACTATTCCCTTTCCCGCATGCCGTTCTCATGGTACCTAAAACAACAAGAAAACACAAGGGTGAGTTCGAAAACTCAGCAAGCATACTGCAATGGACAACAAGCATAACAACAAGTCAATAACATCTTTCATCATGTATAACATCTCATTCATGAATACTTATCAATATCATCATCAATTTGTATGCGATGTAATGCATTGCTCACGACCCTCTGGAACCTCATACCGGTATGGGAAGTACACACCCGTCGGTGTGCACCCTTTCCTCCCTTCCATCCCGAAGATGGAGGGTGCCTACTCGCTTCCAAACACCACGTGGATGGAATCACGACATAGGACTTACTCAATGGCGTTCGGATTAGTCATAACTTTCTCACCGACCTTGCCGGACTAGTTAAGACTTTCTCACCGCCTCGCCCTATCTCATGACATGCATGCAACCATGCCAAATATCATATTCAATTCACATATTAACACATGGCATCATAATATGTTAAACATGCTCATCATATCATATCAATCATTAAAACATGGCAAGTGGACATATATCATGTAGGCAATTCCATCTAATTTCAACATGCAACCTACAACTTGCTATCCATCACAACACACTTGCCTCAACCACGTGCAACGGATTGGCGGGAAGAAGAGGGAACTTCCGGGTCACACCACCTGCACATAGGCATCACACACTCACAATCATAACCTCAAAACAGTACACACGCCCCATCTAACCCGACATTGCCAACTACTCGCAAAACCTAAAAACAGAGGTTCTGTCCCGCGGGACAGCAGCCTTGCAAAAGGCATAACTTGAGTTCTGGGACTCCAAATCGAATAAACGAGTACACCGTCGCGAAGCTTAGGAAATTTCCCAACTTTTTCTAGTTATAGGGAAAGACTGATTCGGACTCTAAAATTGTTTAATCTACAGATTACCACAATCTGTTCCAGTTACGTCACAGATTTTTAGGCGCTCGGTAAAACAGCCATAACTTTCAAACGGCTGATCGGAAATTAACGTGCTTTACGTCCACGGAAAGATAATTAAATTATCTACAACTTCCTAGAAGTCCGTACGGTCTGATTCGGATTCTAAATCGACGGAAACTCGAACCCTAGTTCGACTGCTCAATCTGCCCGAAAACAGAAACGTGGACAAGTTTAGATCTAACCCAAATTACTTCAAACCAGCGCCTCCAATTGATCTAAAAACTTGATAAACACCCTAATAAAAGTACCTAGATCATCCCCAAGGATCCCCAAGATCATACCTTTGCCCGAAGCGCCAAAACTCCAATCAATCTCCGCGAATCTCCTCGCGAATCGCTCCTCGCTCCACGTTCCTCGCTCCTCGCTCCTTGCTCCTCGCTCCTCGCTCCACGGGATGACTCCGCGAGGTGCAGGGGTGGGGAGACCACCCTAGGGCAGCAAGGGGTGGAGGGAGGTGGTGTGGAGGTGGAGGAAAGGGAGGGGATGCGACGGTTATGGGGGCTAGGGCTTAGGGGAGGAGGGAGGAGAGGGGCGCAAGAGGGGAGGTGGGGCGCAAGGGGCTGAGATGGGGCGCAAGGGGGCAGGGGAGCCCCTTTAACAGCCCTCAACCCAATCCTAGTCCGTTACGGAGTCCTAATCCATCCCACCAAAGCCCACCAAGGCCCAAAACTCCCCCGGGAAGGCCCAAAACCCCGAAAACGGCCCGGAAACGGCCCGGAAACGTTATTAACCCCCGATCCTTATGATCTTAACCTTATTTCCACATCTCATACTGTTTTTAACCTTATCATGCTCAAAAATTAAGGATACGACACTCCGAGGTGTCACAGTGGGCGACCTCATGTTCTCAATGGCTTCGATCTTCTCCGGGTTAGCCCCAACGCCATTTGGCCCGACCATGTAGCCGAGCACCTTGCCAGCCTTTACGCCGAATACGCATTTCTCTGGATTTAGCTTTATTCGATGCTTATTGAGGTTACAGAAAGTTTCTTCCAAGTCGACAACGTGACCTAGTACTCTTGCTTTTGACAACTATGTCGCCGACATAGACCTCCAAATTTCGACCTATTTGGTCTGTGAAAGTCTTCTGCATGAGGCGTTGAAAGGTTGCTCCGCATTTCTCGCACCGAAAGACATGGTCGTATAGCGTAAGGTACCGAGCGGGGTGATGAAGGAAGTCTTTTCCTCGTCTTCGCGACAGTCGATCGATGATAGCCTGAATAGGCGTCTAGGAAGCTCATGGTTCAGTGACTCGCCGTCGCGTCCACCAATTGGTCTATGCGAGGCAACGGGTAGTTGTCTTTTGGGCACGCTGCGTTCAAACCCGTGTGGTCGGCGCATTACGCGCCACTTGCCCCTTTCTTCCCGACGAATCGATTGGCCAGCCACTCGGAGTGCTCGATCTCTCTGATGAAGCCAGCTTTTAGGAGTTTATCAAGTTCCTCCGGATGATTGCCTGTTTTTCCGGGAAAAGCGTCTAAGTTTCTGTCTCATCGGGTTTTTGTCACTGAACCACTAGCTCAGTGCTCGACCACCTCCTTGGGACCCGGGCATGTCGGATGGTTCCCGAGCGAACACATCCGACCTTGCCCGAGGAAGGTGACGAGCTCGAGTTCCTATTTGGGATCTAATGAAGATCCCAAATGAATGACCTTGGCCGGTTCCGACTCGTTGAGCGGAACAGCCTTGGTCTCTCCTCCAGGCTGGCGGGCAAGTTTAGGCCGGGAATGCTTCGGCTCTTGGTCGTGACCGCGAGTGGGTAACTGACCGACCATATCTAAGGCTCTTTAAATTCGCCAATTGAGTGCGGACTTCTGGTTCCCTTTGATGGTTATAACTCCGTTCGGTCCGGGAATCTTCGTGCACCGATACAGCGTGGTGAGGCGGCCATGAACTTGGCCAAGGCCGGCCTGCCGAGGATGGCGTTGTAGGCCGACTCAAAGTCTACCACCTCGAAGGTGATTAGCTCCGCTCAAGTTACTTGGGCCGCCAAAACTTACAGGCGGGACGACCTGCCCTGCAGGTTTGATCGAGGTGCCTGGGACTATCCCGAAGAAGGGCACGGCCACACTCTTGATTTTGGAACGAGGAATCTGCATCTCGTCCAAAACCTTGGCTGAAATAAGGTCCAAAGAGCTCCCGGAGTCTATGAGGACCCGACCGACGACGGTATTGCTGATGGTGGGGTTCACGATCATCGGAAGCCTCTGGGGTTTGGTCATCCCAAGGGGACAATCGTCCTTGGAGAAGGTGAGGGATACCTCAGACCATTTCAGCTGCTGCGCCGGAGGCTTACCCTGGGTAACCTGGTGCACTTCTCTTGCGGCGTCCTTTAAGTCTCGGCGGGACTTGTAGGCGGAGGAGCCCCCGAAGATGACCGCTATGTGATTCCTTGGTTCTTGGTATTCCATGTCATCCTCACTTTCCTCGGCGGGCTGTTTTCCTTTGTCATTTTCACCCTGCTCTGGAAGCGTTGGCATGGGACCCCTGCCGCTGTAAAACTGCTCCAGGCGGTAGGTCCACGTTCGGCAATTCCGTAGGTCGTGCCGTCGCTGGTGAAGCGGATGATGAGGTCGCCCCGTCGGTCCGCTTGGTCGCCTCGTCGGTCCGCTTGGTCGCCTCGTCGGTCCGCTTGGTCGCCTTGTCCTCGAGGCCTGTGTGGTTGTCCTCTCCCCCGAGCGTTAAGCCCCCGGCGCTGCGGCTGGGTTGCTCGGGGTTGTTGTTGTTCCACCGCGGCTACCATGGCTGGCGAGGGCTGCTTTTTCTTCTTTTTCTTGATCTTCTTGTCTACAGAATTCGAGCCCTTTTTGCTAGCTGAGGTCTCTAGGCCAGGTTGAGGCGGCAGCTTCCCTTCGTCCAGCATCTTCTTCCATTGGACGGCTTCATCTGCGTTGGCGTATCGATCGGCCATTCGGAAGAGCTCGTTCGCCGTTAGATCCGGGTGGATCTCCAGGTCCTGCGTGAAGCGCACGTCTCGTACCCCGAACTTGAAAGCTCGGACGACCGCCTCGTCCGATATGTTTGGGATCGAGTTCCGGACCTGGATAAATCTCTGGACGAATTGTCGCAGGGTTTCCCTGTCCGTCTGTATCAAGCGCTCCAGGTCGCGCTCCTTTCCCGGGCGGATGTAACAGCTCTGGAAATTTGCTCGGGCCTTGGCTGAGCTGCCCCCGTGACCGTATGGAGCCTTCCTTCCGATTAAAAAGCCACGTCTGGCGGCTCCGGCCCGTAACTGGCCGGCAGTAATTTGCCATCACCCCTCATCGCCTCCGGCGGCGAGGATGGCGGTGGTATATATTGAGAGAAATTCGTCCGGGTTCTGGGTCCCGTTGAACCTTTCGATATGGCCGGGCTTGAATCTGTTCGGCCATGCGACGTTCCGGAGGGAGCTCGTGAAGGCCTGGCAACCGAAGCTCGGGATTTCGCGGTGAAATCCTCGGTCATAGCGGCCTCCACGCGGGTCTTCCACCCAACGCCCCGTGCGCGGGCCGAGTCGGGAGAAAACCTCATGCGACGGTCGTGCTGACGACCGCTTGGTCGTGGAGCGTTCAGAGTGCTCGTAATCTGGGCGATTATACAGATATCGCTCCGAGGTCGCTCTGTGACTGTTCCGGGGCCTTTCCCGGATCAGGTTAGCGATCTGGGGCGATCTCCGAGCATGGCTCCGAGATTCACCTCTGTGCGAGCGCACGGGGGAGCGTTTGTGATGGTCCCGGGAAACACTCCGGGCATCCCGGTCACGAGGAGGATCCGAGACTTTTAGCTCGGCGGCAAGCCTTTCCAAATCTTCACCACGACCACGCCACGGCCTCTAAGTCTGCTTGCTCGGGAAACTACGCAGTCACGCACGCATCGCCGCCAAGGCTCAGAATCGCTCCCGTTCCGGTGAATCAAGCGGTGGCGAGCTTTGTCGGCGCTCCGAGCGCGATTGGGAGTTCGGTACCACGAGTTCCTTTCCGTGAAGCGCCCCTTTGCCTGGCGGCGAATGCTCGCGAGGGTCTTTCCCAAGGACGCCTCCAGGTGGAGTCTGGCCGCCTCGTAGGGGTCGTGCTTGGCAGCGTCCGAGGATCCTTCTCCGGGCTCCGCACGGCTCCCGGCCACGTTGACCCGACGAGAGCGGGATGAAAGCGATGGGGACATCATTGTATCCCCTTGGGATGCAGTCTCTCGGTCGAGCTCTAGGTCGTCTGGTATGTCCAGGCCGTCGTAGAGCTCATCGCAGTCATCCTCGGGGTTCCCGAGGGTAATGTCTGGGGGATGGAGGCCCTGCCCTCGCATTCCCGTGTCCGGGGAAGGGCTCCCAGACTCGGGCAGGACCGATAGGATCGGTCACCCTGGCCACGTTGTCGGTGGCGTAGTACACGTCGTCATCTTCAACGTGGTCGAAAACACAAAGGTCCCGAGTGTCTCCTGAGTTCGGCATCCTCGAGGATCTTGATCTCAGACGGAATCAAGTCGCTGCTCTCACGGACGGCGCCACCGCCGACGATTGGAGAACGGGCTCCGTCGAGCTTACTTGTTGAATGGGGATCAACAGAGCCCCGTCGTACGGATCGAAGAGGGCGTTCGAGCGATGCGAGGTCGGGAGAAGAAGAAAAGGGGGACACGGTGTTTTATCCTGGTTCGGGCCTCTCACCGTCGAGATAATAGCCCTACTCCAGTGTATTGTTTTCTATCTTGGTGTCCCTCCCCCGTTACAGATCTTCAGGGGGGTTTAAATACTACGACTAGAGATACGAAGAAGGTAACTACCTCCTGGGATCACGCTATGCATCCATATCCGTGACCCGCTGTCCTTGATTCCCGCGTTATTTGAATTTCGGGTATGATCTCCCTTGATCTCTGGCTGATTGGTTGGCTCCTTCCTTTCTTGTAGCGTCCGCTGGGCCCCCCGACCAAACACCTGAGTAGGTCGTGGCCTCTACGAGCATGCTTGCTCGTGGGGGGGGCGTGTTTGGTGCTTCTGCGAACAAAGGCGCAGACGCGTATGCTCGGAGGGGAAGGAGGGATGCTCGTTTCGTTCTCCCGAGCATCTTCTTTTAGTACCACAAGGTCGGTGGGTTTTAGCTTTTTACGGGGGTACCGTGGTCTTTTGCCAGATAGCCAATCCCCGACAGTTTCCTATTACCGTCCGAACATTTAACCCTAAACTAACACTACACTACACTACAGTGTCCACAGCAATGGTAAATAGCACAAATTTACCACATAAATTATATTTCATGCTACTGCCCTCAAGAAAACATACCTTCTATGGTAGTACAAACGCAGCACAAGAAGACGTTTCTTCCCACAAGTTATTTTTGCAGCGGACTATCTTCTCGCCACATGTAGTACAAAAACATACACAGTATTACTAATTATTGCTAATCCCGTCCTACTCATTATTGCAAACACCATCATACTAATGTTGCTAATTAGTGCTAACACCATCGTACTAATTTTGCTAATCATAGTAGTAATGTTTTCTACTACTGTCATAATAACTAACCCTAACTTAAAACTACGCTGCACTGCCTGCAACATTAATAAATTGCACAAATCTGAATTCTTAACTCTAACCTAACACTACATTGTCCATAATATACTATTGCTCACAAAGATTAGTAACTAACCTTCTCGATGCTACCAAAGATCAATGAAGCTCAAGCAATGTACCATTAAATATACCCAAATAAAACCTGCAAAATAAAAACACGAATGAAATAAGTGACTAAAATTTCACTTCCACAAAAATTCAACAAAATATGAACAGCAACAAACAGATCTCTCGTCTGTACGCTCTACTATCTCGGGGCTGAACGAAGCACGGAAGAGCTCTCTTCTCTTGGGAACGAACTAAGCACTGAAGAGCTCTCTTCTCTCGGGAACGAACGAAGGATGGGCGCTCTGCTCAAATGACGAAGCACCCAAATGAAGCGCAGGAAGCTCAGGTTATAAGCTCAAGTGATGAAGGACAAAAGCTGTAGTTTATGATTTTATTGATTGACGTTGTCTGCTCTTTCGGTCAGGGAATCGCTTGCATGTGAAGCAAAGGAGTAACCAGCGCATGCATGTGAAGCAAAAGAGCCAGGCCAAGCAGTGACCGAATCCAATGGGCGCATGCGGCCAAACATCGAAGGAGCAAAAGAACCAGGGCAAAAGACCAAGCAAGCAGCGAAAAGCAAAAAAAAAAAATTAAAGCCATACCCGAAATCAGCATTTTCGGGTATAGGGGATCCACCTCATACCCGAAATCAGGATTTTCGGGTATGCCATACCCGAAAATGCCATTTTCGGTTATGCCCTTTGCCGAAATTTGGATTTTCAAATACACCGAAACCGAATTTGGTAATTTCGGGAAAGGGTAAACGAATTTACAAATTTCGGGTATAGTTGAGATTTCTGTAAATAGTCAAATATGTTGTGTAGATTTGTAAATACGGGTCACAAGTTGTATACAATACCAATTTTTCCCGCGCCTCGCTATCTCAAAAATATTAGGAATGAATACATATATATGTATATATTTAGTGGTATCCTAATATCTCTAATCTCTCTTCGGTATATAAGAGGACACATACACGTATCTGTGCATCGGATGGGTGTGTGTCGTGTACATCTTTGTATCTTAATGGTGTGTTTGGCTTATGGGATGGGATAGTCTTGTACCATTTGGTTCTATTATTTTGGGTAAACAAGATGGTTCAGCATTTAGAGAGAATATTGCTTAAATTTGTATCACTTGATCTAAAATAAGATGGTTTCATTCAAGCAATCAAACGCATAGTAAAAAGAAACGGCAATGGACAACGGCAGTCTCTGGGTCGGTGATTGGATTCATTGTCCACCAAAGCTCGATCGTACTAACGTCCCTGCGTCATGAAACCACCAACGCTAGAAAATGGCTTCAGGTCATCGCTCCACCACATCTGCGATAGATTCTGTTCCTATCTTCTGGTTGAAAAGCCTTGCCGTCTAGAGGCTCTAATCAGAGGCTCTGTCCGTTCCGTCAGAGCTCCAGTCCAACACGGCAATGGCAGGCTCTAATCTATCGCCGGCTTCACCTATATAATCCTCCCCGCATCCTCGCTGCCTTACTGTTGTCAACACTGGGAGGTGGGAAATGGCTTCAGCTCACCGCTGCACCACCACCTTGACCACCGGATTTGTGTTGATGTCCTTTGTGCTAGTGCTACAGCCCTCTGCGATGGCGCGCTCCGATTCTTCGTGCGACTTCCCGGCGATCTTCAACTTCGGCGACTCCAACTCGGACACCGGCGGGCTGTCCGCCCTCCTCTCCGCGGTGCCGCCGCCCTTCGGCCGGACCTTCTTCGGCATGCCCGTCGGCCGGTACAGCGACGGCCGCCTCACCATCGACTTCATGGGTACGTGCGTGAGTGCAACCGTGGAGAATTAGTGATGCCTCTGTTTCTTGCTACGCTGCACTGCGAAGCGAGTGTGTTCTTAACACACTTGTTGTTTCTTGGCACCGCAGCTCAGAGCCTGGGGCTACGTTACCTCAGTGCATATCTCGATTCGGTGGGGAGTAACTTCACGCAGGGAGCCAATTTCGCGACGGCTGCTGCATCAATCAGACTAGACAATGACAGCATATTCGTCTCTGGCATCAGCCCCATTTCCCTGGACGTGCAGACCTTGGAATTCGAACAGTTCATCAACAGGAGCCAGTTGGTCTATGACACCATAGGTGAGGAGTAAGGCAAGGTCGAGCTCTGTTCTTCTCTGTTGGTGCGTCATGCAGTACCCAGAATTCATGCCCCATTTCCCGATTGCTTTGTGTTCTACGCAGGTGGAATCTACAGGGAGATCCTGCCAAAATCCGAGTACTTCTCCAAGGCGCTTTACACCTTTGATATTGGCCAAAACGACCTCACCAGGGGCTACTTCGCTAACATGACCACCGAACAAGTCGAGTCCTACATCCCTGACCTAATGGAGAGGTTCACCGCGGCAATCCAGGTGCAGTTCATGCTGAACATTTATCTTTGCACAACCAAGTTACACTGACTCAACGAGAGAGAGAGAGAGAGAGAGAGAGAGAGAGAGAGAGAGCTCTAATTGCAATGCACATTGCTACGTTGATGCAGAGCGTGTACAAGCTCGGAGGAAGGTACTTCTGGGTGCACAACACAGGCCCGCTCGGCTGCCTGCCGTACGCTCTGGTGCTCCGCCCCGACATCGCCGCGCCCAAGGACGACGCCGGCTGCTCCGTCGCCTACAACAAGGGCGCTCAGTTCTTCAACGCGAGGCTGAACGAGACCGTGGCTCGTCTCAGGACGGCTCTCCCCGACGCCGCCTTCACCTACGTCGACGTGTACTCCGCCAAGTACAAGCTCATAAGCCAAGCTAACAAGCTCGGTACGTAAAGCTGCAACTCTGACCAAATTAAGACACAGATATCTGCAAGCGTATGAATCGAAGAAAGTCTGGATCTGAACGGTGAGTGCTGGATTAATTCGCAGGTTTTGGGAACCCTCTGCTCGTGTGCTGCGGGTACGGCGGCGGCGAGTACAACTTCGACAGGAACATCCGGTGCGGCGGGAAGGTCGAGGTGAACGGCACGTCGGTGCTGGCGGGGAAGTCGTGCGACGACCCGTCCAAGAGCGTGAGCTGGGACGGCGTGCACTTCACCGAGGCGGCCAACAAGTTCGTGTTCGACCAGATCGTCGGCGGCGCGCTCTCGGACCCGCCCCTGCCTCTGATGCAGGCCTGCCATGGCAAGGGGCGATGAGCTTATCGTTCATGGCCGTTTGGATTATGGGAAATGAGGTGTGGGGATGCGATTAGGATACGAAGTAGAATAAATTTAGCAGTTGGATTCAGCGGTCCCTCAATGTTTATTGCATATTTTAATTAGAGTAGTGTTTATACGTATTCCCTCATAAAACAAGAGTTTAAATCTTGAAACAAGCAAAAAAATAAATAATTAATACCTGTTATTTATTCATAGTTTGATATTTATGTAATTTTAAAATAATGATGATACAAAACACATCCCTTTTAATTATGGTTTTGCTATTGAACGGTTCCCTGGAAACATCTTAAATCACAGCCGATTCTGTGGCCATCCGATTTCTCTGTGAGATCTGTGCATGAGTTATCTATCTCGGATTAAAAGGAATGCATTGCTATAATGCTATTGGGTTGTTCTGTGCTAACCCGGCCCGTCATTTGGTTGGCGCGATGTCAACGAGTGCTAGTATGGAAACTAACAGTTAACAAGTGTGCAACAGGGCAAATCAAGACAAACCTTTCATCTTGTTCGCTTGTCGCCTTTCTCCTTTTTGCCTCTTCTTTGTCTCAACTCTGAAGTCTGCGTCCTTGTTTGCGGCGAGGCACTTCCAGCCTTGCACACCAACTCAGAACAACCTCGGTGAATCGATCTCCTCTTGGTGGCAAAAGCTGCGTGCAGATATGACAAAGAGAGGCAATCACCGTCCGGTGGTTGCCGGTGTTGAGGGCAGCAACTACTTTGGGGAGGTTGGGGCTTCTATTGTGCGTCGATTTTTCCTCTCTTCTGGTATTTGTGTCGACTTGTTGTGCCAATTAGTGATTTTTGGTGGTGCTAGTTTGTTGGTTACCTAGGGTTTGAATCTTCTATTTGTTGATGATATTTGGACTAAAACTTAGATCGGGGGTTGATTTATTTGTGTGTGTCTACATGTTTTTAGTTGAAGTTTGAGTTTAGTTTATACGGTCAGATCTGAATTACATGTAGGTAGCATTAGTCAGTCTGATGCTGTCTGTATCTATGAGCGATCTGGGATTCATTGATTTGAGTTTAATTGAGTCAATTATTTGTGGTGATGTTGGCTTGATGGAGCCGTTGTCCTTGTTATGATCTCAATTTTTTTTGTGTTGTTGACATTGCCCCGGGTGCTATGCTCTATATATGGTTCATCTGTCTCAGATTTATGAAATAAAAATCACAAGGAATACGCTTCCCGTCATAGTACTGACCAATGGTTCTTTGAGATACACTATGCTGTTCATTCTAATTATTTATCAGGCACTGTATGTAACGCTGCTGCAAATGCTGAGCTATAAGAGCTTGTTAGCACGCTAGGATGTTTATGTTTGTCTTTCTACAGCAATAGCTAGCAAAGATTCAATTCCATTGGCCGGAACTAGGCATTAGGGTCGATAATGATTGCCAAATAATGATTAATGCATTATGTCCAGTTTGAGTAGCATGGTATGAGCTCTGCTTAGTGTTTACATTAATAACTATGGTTCATTTTTGCACTATGTTTAAAGAATTGCATAATATTTTAGTAAAAAAATGCAATGCTAGGTACTAGGATATTTAGAAGTTCTTTTCTGCAATTTTTAAATTTTTGATATGGATGTGCATTTTTCTCAGTCCATACGAGTAGTTAAACTGAACTGATATGTGACTACCTACCACCAAGTGAACTAAACTGATATGTAAACATAACATTATTTGTTCCTATAGCACAATAGTATCTTAATTTCCTTCAATGGTTTCATTCTTTGATATTTTGACCTCTAATTCAGTATCCTCTTTCTGTTTTGTGCTGTCTATTCAGTAGTTTTGTGCTCCTAAACTTATTAAAATGATTTCATATAGCTTATATCTGTTTCTTTTTTTCCACACACATATGGCCTGGGATGATTTTCAATTAGATGAAGGGGGCATCTAATGAATATGGAGGTGGTGAGCTGATGATCAGTGGTTGAACCAGGAAATTTCTAATGGGTGTGCCCATACCGTGCCGCCGCTTGCCGGAGCCGCACAGCGCGCCTCCTGCTATGTCATGCGCCCACCGAACAGCTCGAGTGACTTGCCGCGTTGCCTGCCACGCCGCCTGCCCAGCCCTGCATTACCCGTTGCGCCACGGCTCGAGCCGCTTTCCACCCCGCGTGCTCGCCCGACGGCCATAGCCGCTTGCCGCACAACATTCCCACTCGACGGCCCAAGCCACTGCCGCGCCACCACTCACCCGGCTCGTGCCACGCCGCTGCCTACCCGAGCCGCTTGCCGCACCGCTCGCCGAGCCTGTGAGTTGCCTGCCGCACTGTCGCTCGCTCGGCCAATGCCGTGCCGACGCCCACCCAAGTCGCCTGCCGCGTCGCCACCTGTCCGAGCCACTTGATGTGCCACCTACCGTGCTGCTGCCCGCCCAAGCAGCTTGCAAGATGAGCTCAAGAAGGCCAAGGAGCAGCTCCTCTCCTCCGAGCTCTGCAAGAAGCGAGTCCTGCAGGAGGCCGAGGAGGCCAGAGCGCAGGTCGCGGCGGTGTCCACGCAAGTCCACGACTCCAAGGAGCAGCTCGCCAAGCTCTCCTCCACCGAGGAGGCCCACATCCTCAAGCTGCGACAGTTGTCCCAGGAGCATGACCGCTCGTGGCACTCGGATCTTGAGGCCATGCAAAAGCAGCACTTCACTGAGGAGGAGGGGAGGCGATGAGGAGTTAGGCAGTGACCAACAGGCCTGGTGTCAGGCAGGACCAGGGCGACGACACCGAGGAGTGGAAGCTGAGGAGCGGGGCCAGGGCAACAATGCCAAGTCTCAGAATTTTAGGGGTGCCAAAGCATACCCAGCATCTCCCTAGTTCCGCCTCTGCTGCTGATGATTCAAACCCCAAAGAAGACTTTGATTTATGAGACTCCATGCATATTGATTCTAGTGAAGAAGATTGTGAAAGTAATCAGCACTTGTTGCATCACCATGGCCGATGAAAATCACTTGCATGCTTTTTTCTCATGTGCTTCTTCATCCTTTTGTGAGGCTTTTTAAAGCTAAATTTGCAGTGCTACGCTATTGTGTAATTTTGGACAATCTTTTATGCCATTTTTATACCTTCCATCTAGTTTTAGTATATTGGGGGCCAGCATTGTTAAATTTCCTGTTTTCACTAAATCGTGATGTTTCTAGTGCACTAATACTATCAGTTTCATTGCTGCAGAGTTTGTAATATATTTATTATTTCGATTTATTTCGCCTAGGAGCAATTATTTCAGCTTTTAAGTAATGTACTCACCTTTTGTTTTCCTTGCAGTCCTTGATGTATTGTTCATGCTTCTAGAAGATTATTATGACTTATCTGTCATGTAAAAATTACACCAAAACTTTTATAAATATTGCGGTGTTACTTAGGGTGAAATTTTAATAGATTTTATCTGGAAATTTATATTCGTAGGATTTTTTTTATGTACCTTATTTTTATATGTGTCTATAGGGGTTCACCAAAGTTAACATATTTTCTCAACAAGTAGTGCTTCTATGCTTTTCCTTCTAGTACAAGTTGCACAAATCTTGAAGCAAACGAAGGGGTAAGTAATCACCATCTACCCTTCATTCATGCTTTAATAGTTGTGCAACTTTTAAAAGGAAGAGCATAGAAGCACTTCTCTTTTTCAACCTTAGGAATTTTTGTGTGTGTTTTTGTAGGCATTCACGAAAGTTAATTTATTTTTTGGCCTACCTTAGGAAAATTTTAGTTTGTGTATTTGTAGGGGTTCACCAAGCTTAGTTTATTTTTTCTAACTTAGGAAAATTTGTTGTTTACGTCTTTGTTCTTTAAACCTTAGAAAATTTTCAATTTTCTATTTGCCAGTCCCTAAGGAGAGAGATTTATTAGCAATTATAGTTGTTAGTTCCTATGAGCCAGTTAGCAATTTTATATGGTATGAGAAGGGTTCACAAAACCATCAAAAATCGGTTGAACCGTATCGAGCTGACTCGACAGCTAAAACCGATCGGTAAGGTCATATTCAAAAAAAAATTATGCGAGAAAAAACTGGTCGGTTTTTGGTCAAAATCGATCGGTTTTTTTTTGTCAAAATCATGTGGCAGTGTCGCATGGGTCAGCACCCGATCATCATTCAGTCAATTTTCGGTCAAAACCGGTCGATTTTTGAAAAAAAAAAATTCCAAAAAATTTTAATTTTTAACCCTTCAGTTTCTGACAATTTTCCAGTGATTTTTAACTTGCAAAACATTTGAATTAAAATTTCAGTGTAACGTAATGTGCTACATTGTCAGTGCAATTATCTTTTTGCCCTTTTCGTTGTGCTTTTTGTAGACTAGTCCCAAGTGCTATCCGTTTATCGATTTAGTGTCGTTGTCTTGATTTCATTTTTCTGCATATGCATCGCCTACCTCGGTAATTCATTTGCTATTGTGTTGGTTCACACGGTCATTTACCACTTGTTTGTTCATTATAGAATTAACTTATGAACAATGATATACATTTAAGCTATAAACAACACATGTCAGATTAAAAGCTGCGTGCCATTCTAAGCTACGAGCCCGACCCGCTTCCTGCTCTGCGATCAAAATTTCTCCCTTTCTGCCCCCTCCCCCATTCTTTTGCCTGCCGGAATAACCCTGAGACAATTCCCCTGCGTCTTCTATTTTGCTCTCCAATAATCGCTTTCACGTTCCCTATCAATATGGTCGATAATTAATACCACAAACATGACAGAAATAAGCAGAAAAACGTTCTCCCCTGATCCTTGCACCCTTTGCCTTTCCTCGGACATTAGATCTTAGGCTTTGGTAAGCCAAAAATCTCGGACCACTCACATGGATGGGTTGAGATATTGAACTAAAATTATGGTCCATCTACGTGGGTGGGCTAAGATTTTAGGCTTCCCAAACAAGCTCTTAAGGTTTGCGCAATCCCATAGGCATATCCAGGTTTTTCTGCAAAAAAGAGTTTGCCAACCGCTTGAAGTTCGACCTTCTTCCCCGCTTCCACACCTTTCTACTCAACCCTAAGGACATGTACAGTGGTATAGACGACAGCCGTCTATAATGCATCTCCACATCATCTACAGATAGCACGAAAAATAACTCATACAATAGATCGTCTATATAGCTGTCTGTAATGATCTCTCATTCAATTAACATGTTGTCTATACAATGGTACACAACATGTGAAGCTGTCTATAAGACTGTCTATTAAATAGTAGACAGCAGTTTTCTCTCTCCTTCTTCTCTCTCCTCCACGTTACTTAAAATCCTATATGGCATCTCTTATAGACAGCTGATTGTGACCATTGTACATGCCCTAATACCCTTTCTTTCCGCAGCAGACAACTTCAACTTCCTCAGCATCCCATTCAACTCTTCCTCATCGCCATCCCCTTTCGCCTTCTCAGCCTTCTCAGCTTCCTCTTTCGATGCCATGGATCGTTCCCAAGATCAAGGGAAAACACAGCATACTTGCGAGCTCGTGGGTTTTGGTGGAGATTAACAGAAAAAAAAATGGTGGAAAAAAAAAATCAATCTCGAGTCCTAAGAAATCCCTAGGCTGAAAGGAACTCTAATGGCTTGTTCGGAAAGGTTTTAGTTTAAAATCCCAAGACCTACCAGACGAACAGAGCTAGAAGCGAACCGCACAGAACGTGGTGCTGTTCTTCACCGACACGACACCGGTGGAAAACACAGGCGAGCGACCAAGGAATTCAGGGTGTTTGCTGGGTCTGGGCCAGGAGGCCCGACCGACCTTGGCGCCGGTAGGTAAAGCCCAAGGAATTTTCGTACGCTGGCCATTCACAATGGAGAGTTTCATTACACGGTTGCTAAAAGTGTCACATCAGTTTTTGTCTAGATAACCGTGTATCTTAGGTTTCATTCTGATAAAACTCACTCATCTCCCATGAAACTCTTTCTATCTCTCTCTTCATAATTATCTTGCCATGTCACCAAACATGATGATGTGTCATATCATTTAATAAAAATGAAACTCTCACTGTGAATAGCCTAAATGGCAAGTCATGTGGTCATGACGCCACGTTTGACAGACGACTTCAGTTGCACCTCGACACTTGGTGCTCGTGAGCGGAAGACCTAGGAGAGCGGAGTCACGTAGGAAGGAGCGTGGAAACACACGGGGGAAGCAGAGGGGCATCTTTCTATGCGTACGCAATAACGCAACTATGTATGCGTTAGCAATGGCTGCCACGCGGTTAGTGTTATTTTTTTTTGGCTAATTACCACATGCTTAATATTTTTTTAGAAATAAGTCAAAATTTTCTTAGCCGTTATTCCCAAGAAAAAAAATCAGGCAGCTTAGTTATGTACGCAAGCCCACTAGTGTTATGTGGTATGCTGTAGCTTTTTTCGAGAATTAGCTTTTGGTCGGCCTGTATTGCTGCATGGTTGAATGACTACACAGTTGAGCTGAAGAGATTTGGTGTTTGGCAATCTGGCTTTTAGGTATGAGGGGTGCGGGTCGGGAATGGGAGTGAGAGGGGTGGGGTATTGGGATTTTATACTTGGTAGGAGGGGTAATTTTCTTCAACTCTAGTAGCAAAGTTAGAATGCCAACCCACTAAAGCCGTAGGAAGCTACCCTAGACCAACTTTTGGCTTTCTGTTTCTTGTAGTACAAATGAGTTGCTGTCTTTTGGCTTTCAGCTACGAAGAAGCGTCAGCCGTTTGGGACAGCTTATGGCTTCCAGAGAGGAGAAACCGAAGCTGAAGTTATCCAAAACAGAACCTTAATTTGCTATAAGACTAAGCTCTTGTATTTCAAATATTGGAAAACTCATGCGAACAGATATAATATACTCTCTCCGTCTAAGTTTATAAGACATATTTTTTTTAATCATCTTGTCTGTAAATATACGATGTATTTCATATTCCAACACAAAATTAGTGTGATGTTTCCTCTATACCCCTAATAAATATCCATCTTTACTTTATATTCTTTATATACATGCATTGAATATAGTGCTTAGTGATAATAATTATTGTAATTTTGTTATTTTTAATATCTTTTTGATCTATATGCCAAGAAAAACTACGCCTTATGAATTTGGATGGACAGAGTAATCAATAATCCATTAGACATAGGTTTAATACGGAAAACCCAATCGGAAAAAACGCACAAAAACGATTATCAACTATACAAGGAGAGTTTTTTTAAAAAAAAAAAATTATGAAGAGAGTTACAAGTACAAGATTTTACAAGAAAGCATCAACTAATCCTATGTGGCCACGGAGGGTATATCTCTACTATTCTAAAGCAGCACTTGGTGGCAGTGATCCGTTCTTCCCACGTCATTAATTGCCGCTTAATTGCCCTGCTTAATTGTCCTGCTTAATTGCTCTACGCAAGAAACGAAGCGTTGCTTTAATTAGCCAGCTTTCGCAAGAAACGAAACGTTAAAGATAGATGTTTGATTTTGTGAAATAATTTTTTTTATTTTTTAATCTTTATTTTTCGTTATCAATTTTGTTTTTCGTAGCAACGCACGGGCATGTAACTAGTAAGGGTATAAAATGACTCTAAGTCAGAAAAAAAAACAAATTCGTAAAGTATACTAAGGGCACACAAACCGCCGGCTTAATTTATGCTCTCACGAACTATCATCCTTCCATCCACATCATTAGAATTTAGACCACAGGTCAAAATTAAATAAAAAAGGCTACGAAACCATCTCCCAGAGTCCCAGTAATTAATGACCGTGCTAAGCCACCGCATATAACTTCAATATAAATTTGGGAAATTTAGGCATATGCCTATAGAGTGACCACTTCAGGAAAATGCTACTGCAAAGTTTCTTCTCGTAAAAATGCCAGTCCGGAGTCACCTGGTTCATAAAAATGTCACTTATGTACAATTTTTTCCCCCAAATAAGACTGTATTGCCCTTGTCTTCTTTCTCTTGTTTATCAACCCTCCTTACTGCTGCCCTAATTCTTGAAGGGCCGAAATCAGCAACTAAAGGAAGTGAATAGAAGCCAATTAAAATTTTTCTCTCAATAATCTCTTCTCAAAAACACTAGTACTATAGAGCAAGCACTAGATTTAAGAACACCAAAAATAGGATGAATAGAGCAAGAATTTTAGCAAATCGGGTGTAAAGAAATATCAAACTTGACCGTCAAGAAATATTAATAAATCTAGATCTACTTATCCAAAATGATGAAACTTGAAACATAGCAAGATAAGGTCCTTAGGGTTATGATTTCAAAAGAAATTTTAAAACAAAACCCAAATGAGAGACCTAACTAGCTCAACATCCACGCTGCACAAAAATAGGAATTTCAGAAACTTGACCGTGAAAAAACATCAATAACTCAAGTTTTACCCATTTAAACTTGATGAAACTTGAACCAAGACTAGGAAATGGCCTTAGGACTATGATTCCAAAAGGAATTGCAATGATAAGCCAAAGGTCTCGACATTTCTTGCAAATAGTTCAAGCTGCACAAAAAACAATGATTTTATCTCGAGAACACAATGTTGCAAGCACAACTTGAGGAAGAATGAGCTCCGATGGATCTTACTGGGTTGGGGCAAGTTCTAGATAAATTCCTCAACCCTAACCTCTTACATGTCCTAGATCCAATGAAAACACAGTAAGTAAAAGGAGGATAAGCAAATCTCAAATTGCATGAAAGAAGAAACAAGCAAAAATAAAATAAATTTTAAAACATAGATGAACTTGATTCTTGTATTGCTTAGATAGAGATGATTACAAGGCCACACTTCATGTTGGGCAAAGCTCAAAGGAGCATATAAGGAAAAAAAACCTTTATCTAAGACTTGCATGGAGGCATCCCTCCACCCATCTATTTATAGCACATTAGGAGAAACATTCAACCTTAGATGACATTTTTGGCCTTTAAAAACCCTCATCAAGGGTTAAGATTCACTCCCTCACTTATACATAGGATAACTCGCAACCCAACAACATAACGGATTATAACCATACATTTGCACGCTTCTTAAAGTGCCACTTAAGTTCAAGATCCAATAACCTTTTAACACTAACTTAACCTCTACTCCACCCGCGAACACTTATCTAATGATCCTCCTTCGCTTGAATAGAACTTAAGTTAGCATCTCATCCGTCCACTTGTTATCTCGGCTTGCAGCAACTCCCTGACCTTAGTCATCTTTCGGCGTCACCTTGACCATCTGGACTTCAGCTCTCCTAGCCTAGTCACAGTCTCCTTCTTCTCACCATGATCTAGCTCCGAAGTCATGCAACCATCTCAGACAAGCAAAACATCACATAGCATTGCTCAATATAATACACAACATGTAATCATACCAGTATAAATTCCCAATTATGTGCATTGCTCAATCTCACTAGGCCGGTCTGTGACATCTGTCTGCCAGCACAAGGCCGGTCAGACCGACAACACACTGACAACAGCCCAAAATTATAAATTCAGTTTTCAAATCCAAAAGAAACTCACACAAATGGATATAAGCCTAACAAATATTAAATAGTTATCATATATCCATAAATTAACCTTCGCATGGTCGCACAAATCTGCTGCTGCCGACCACCGTGGCGCTTCCCTCAGAGGGGGAGTACACGGTGGTGCTAGAGGGTGGAAGAGAAGCAGAATTTTTTTTTTAAATAATATTATTTTAATCAAAATTTACAGAAATAATATACCGAAAAAGAAAATAGCAAAACTACCCCCCTGTGTCCATTTGAATTGGCGACAGGGTCCTGTCGCCATTTCAATTGGCGACAGAGCTCTGTCGCCGCCGCTCAAATGGCGACGAGGCAAACCGAATTTCCTCCGTCACTGTCGCCAAATGGAATGGCGACGGCATTCAATACCTCATGCGCGAGGCTCCTGTCGCCAAATGGAATGGCGACAGAGCCATTTACCCTGCTCGGCGACGCCTAACTCGCCATTTGCACGCGCAGAGAGGGAGAGCGAGAGAAAAAGAGAGAGGGAGAGGGAGAAGAAGAAGAGAAAAGAAAGAGAGGGAGAGGAAGAAGAGAAAGAGGAGGAGAGGGAGGAGAGGGAGGAAGGAGAGGGAGAGGAGGAAGAAGAAGATCGCGTCTGCGAGGTAAATTGTGTTTCTTTCTTGTATGTTTCGTTTAATTTAGTGACTAGATTGATTAATTATTGATTTAGCGAGTAGTATTGTCATGTTTTCGCGACTTAGTGACTTAGCAAAAATTTAGCGATTAGCGTTGTTTTCGAATTAGCGACTTAGCGTTGTTTTCGCGATATAGGAAGAAATGTCCATGCTACTTAGCGTTAGTTTAGCGACTTAGCGATGTTTTCGCGATATAGGAACAAACCTCCCGCCGCGCCGGCCCTGCTCGCTTCGCTCACCTCGGCCACGACCGCCTTTGGCCCCGTTGGCCGTGTTTGCCGCGCTTGCCTTGGCCTTGCTCGCCTAGTTTAGCGACTTCGCGATGTTTTCGCGATATAGGAACAAACCTCCCGCCGCGCCGGCCCTGCTCGCCGTGCTCACCTCGGCCACGACCGCCTTTGGCCCCGTTGGCCGTGTTTGCCGCGCTTGCCTTGGCCTTGCTCGCCTAGTTTAGCGACTTAGCGATGTTTTCGCGATATAGGAACAAACCTCCCGCCGCGCCGGCCCTGCTCGCTTCGCTCACCTCGGCCACGACCGCCTTTGGCCCCGTTGGCCGTGTTTGCCGCGCTTGCCTTGGCCTTGCTCGCCTAGTTTAGCGACTTCGCGATGTTTTCGCGATATAGGAACAAACCTCCCGCCGCGCCGGCCCTGCTCGCTGTGCTCACCTCGGCCACGACCGCCTTTGGCCCCGTTGGCCGTGTTTGCCGCGCTTGCCTCGGCCTTGCTCGCCTCAGCCCCGTCGGCTGTATCACACTTGTCTTGGCTCACCGGCCGGCCGCACGAGCTTGCCTCGACGCTTTGCACGGCGATGATTGCATGGGCCGGGAAAATGCCATGAACAATTTCCTAAAAAATAGGTAAAAATTATGATTTTGCCTTTCCTTCTTTCCTAAATTTTAGAAATCAGTAAATAAATTCAGAAAATTGGTATTAAAGACTGAAAAATAGTTTTTTCACATATCGAAAGTCTATACGTAGCATAAGTACATTGTCTAAAAGGTTTGTGTCGTATTACAAGAAGAATTTCATGAAATGTTTGATGTGTATGGATGAGCAGTGCAGTTTACAATATATTACGGAGAGGGAATTCGAACATGGGTGTGGAAGGGTGGAACTAAGTCATTTCCCAAGTGTCGTAGTTGGTCTCATCACGCCCAATGAGCGTTCATGGAGCACGATTAGAAGATGGTTATACCAAATATTCTCGTTGGACCGTGAGTTGCATGGTGTGAAGTCGCACGGAGTAGGGTGTCGGAGGCAGGCTATGCGTCTTGGGAGTTAGTTGAAATTACAGGTCCGAAATCATGGAGTTCGTATGTCAGAGCAGCGATTGAGAGAGGATGGCCATTAGTGTTGTTGGCGCAAGCATTTGAGAAAGCAGAGGGCATCCGTGAGGAACAGCAGGAGGTTGTTGGTGACGAAGAGGAGGAAGTTGGGGAGAGCGGCCAAGCAAGAGAATACTCGGTGAGGCATGATGTTAGTTCGGCTCGGGAGGCGGTGCAAGGTGAGGAAGTTGGTGTTCCAATGGAAGATGTGCAGGAACCAATGGGTGTGGCAGGCGTCACGAGGAACCAATGGGTGTGGCAGACGAGGAGAACATATTGAATCGCTGGTGATATCAATGGGCGCAGAGAGCCGGGACTACGAGGATTTAAGTAACGATGAAGAGGATGAAGAACCTTTCCTCGCGAGTGGGATGAGTGTCGGTTCGACAGGTGATGGTCAACGAGGGTGAAGATGTCCAATGGGGGTGCGATCGGAATGAGGTGCGGCAAGATGCAATTTACAAGGATAAAGGTGAGGTGCGAGAAGCGATCCACGGCATGGGCGATGTCACTGCGTAGACCCTTCCAGGTTGCTAAGTCGATCGGCGGGTGTATGATGTCGGATGCAAGATGGAAGGTTGCCCATGGCGTGTCCATGCTTACCAACCTAAATGGGACACAATTTGGAAGTGTTCTATAGTAGTGCCGCATGCATGTGTCTTGTGAGTCTACACAATCGCATAGAAATATATCTTCGGCTTTGTTGCCAATGTAATGTACGGGGAGATTGTGGGCAACCTGGATTTAGAGCCACGTGCCATCATACTTGCAATAGAGCGAGGTATCGATTACGATAAGCTATGCGAAGGCATGGAAGAGCGGCGAAGGCATTGGAAGCAAGGTTTGGCACGTCACGAAGACTCCTATCGAGAATCTGCCAGGGTTGCTTCAGGTGATCAAGGAAAGGAATCTTTGGGACTTATGTCGATATTTTCGAGCAACCTTCACGGCGTTTCCCTAGGAAGATGTTGCTCAAGCGGGCATTCTTTGCTTTGGTGCGTGTATCAACGCATTCGGACATTGCCGTCCGTTGTTATGCGTGGATGGGACTTTTTCGACCGGGAAGTACAAAGGCCGATATTGACCGCCATAGGGGTCGATGGCAATAATCGAGTTCTTCCGTTGCGCTCGCATTCGTAGAGGGTGAGAACAACGATAGTTGGCTATGGTTTCTAAGGAGCGTGAAAGCCGGGTCGTGGAACAATGCCTGGTGTGTGTGTCATACATGATCGGCATCCCGGTTGCTAAAGCGTCGTGCAATTGCAGCAAGGTGAAGATGAGACACATCCATGGCACGATTTGCGTAGTAGGTGGTGTAAGCGGCACATGGGCGCCAATTTTTACAAGCGATTCAGGAACAAAGAGTGACAAAGCTTTTTAAGAGGTCAGCGACCAGAATCGAGAAAGAAAATTTGAGAGACTATGGAAGAAGTTGGGCGAGCTAACGTCAAGGCATACAATAGAGGCGTGAAGAAGCCAACGACTTCCGCAGGGAGGCCCCAGCGCTTGCGAGTTACCAATGCAGACCC
Organism: Rhipidocladum racemiflorum; assembly: GCA_036346355.1. Classification (NCBI taxonomy): domain Eukaryota; kingdom Viridiplantae; phylum Streptophyta; class Magnoliopsida; order Poales; family Poaceae; genus Rhipidocladum; species Rhipidocladum racemiflorum. Next base: position 8,308,674 of record CM070581.1, read on the forward strand.
TCCACACCTGGTTCGGAGGAATGGAAGGGCTATGAAATCCTTCTCCGAATGGATAGAGCATGAGCCTAAGGAGAAATGGGCTCGGCTTTATGACACCGATGGCGCCAGTATGGGGTCATGACGACAAACTTGGCCGAGGTTTACAATTGGGTCATGCGGGGTTGAGGCCACTTCCCTGGTTGCTATAGTGGAGGGTGTTCTTCGTGGCATAACGAAGTACTTTGTGGATCGCTATGCTAGGGCCGTCGCCCGCATGAATGCCCACGATGTGAAGTACTCCGAGATGATTTGTATGCATTACATGGAGGAAAAGGGCAAGAAGGGGAGATGCATAGAGCATTGAAGATGGGCACGAGGAGCTCCGATTTGAGGTACTATGTAAAGATAAATCAGGCGTGGGACAAACCGGCGGAGAGTTACACATGAATGCACCATGCATAGACAAACATGTGCATGCACACGCAACAAGCCTCGTCATTACACGAGGCCATGCGCACATGTCATGGCGGCTGCTCAGCGATCCGAATGGATCGGTATATTCTTGTCTCATTTCTTCAACAAGGAAGAAGTGATGGCAACTGGAGTGGGAAATGTACGGTTTTAGTGGTGGGTTTATTCACGGAGCATCATACCGGAGGCGACACGGTGGGTTCCGGATTTAAGTAGGTGAAGGGTGTTGGGCGACGGCGGACAAGGCGTATAAGGAGCGATATGGATGCAGCGGAAAGTGGGCGTCGTGTGAAGAAATGTTCAGGTTGCAAGGAGACGGGCCACACTTTCAAGTATTGTCCCACGGTTGAGGCGATAAAATTGTTGTACGTCGTTTATGTATGGAGTTTCCAATTAAATTGTTGTATGCGTCGTTTATGTATGAACTTTACAATTAAATTGTTATGCGTTATTAATGTATGGACTTTCCAATTGAATTGTTGTTAAATCGTTTATGTATGTACTTACTATTAAATTGTTGTACTTCAAATTTATTATGGAATGATTGTTTGCACTTTCTTTATGTAATTGTTGTGTTCAATTTGTAACGATCTGTTCTTCTATTTTCCTATTGTCGGGTTACACATTGCGGTATGGCGTACGAGTTGCTTGACCCGGTGATAGATGCGACTCACCGGAGCCACTTGGCCACCGCGCCGCCGCAGCCGGGGCATCTACCTCTTGAGCTTGGCGCCCTACGCTTGCGCACCCCCATGAGAGCATGGAGGATTGACCCGCGATGGCTTCCGAGGTTAGTACACTAATCACAGGGTTATATAAGTTCAATGCACTGTCAGCGTACTTACAATATTTTCATGTAGGTTGAGGGCAGCGGGGTTGCTTCCATTAGCCAGGATGGTGGAGGCTACCGTCGCTGACGCCCAGGACCAGCGAGGTTCCTCCAGGAGGTTCCCGTACGACCGGTCCTTACTGACCGCTTTGGTGGACCGTTGGCGCCCTGAGACGCACACGTTCCACCTTCCGTGCGGCGAGATGGCGCCCACACTTGAGGACGTGAGTTACCTACTGGGCCTACCTTGCTCAGGGGACGCAGTGGTGCCGGTCGACGTCGACCCTGACTGGCGGACGGACCTCCTGCACCGGTTCGCAGGTGTGATACCAGCAGAACTGTACAACACTTTCACTTCTACGCACGGCCCTACGCAGAAGTGGTGGTTCGATTCTATGTAAGTTGCGCTTTATTTTGTAGTTTTTTATCCGCTTTCGATTCCGCCGCTAACCATAGCCTTTGCAGCCCGAGAGGATGGCGGCGGAGCGGAGGTCTACGTCGTCACCCGCCACTTCGAGGCGTACCTGATCTGGCTATTCGGCTGGGTCATGTTCAGCTCGAGCCACGGAGACTCCGTCGACAAGCACTTGATCCAGTTCGCCAGGTCGATCGCGGAGAACGACATGGATCATATCCCACAGCTGGCTTGGGGACCGGCAGTACTGGCGGCCACCTACCGTGCTCTTTGCGATGGGTGCCGTCGCACCTCGGACTCATCCGTTCTCATTGGGTGTCGCTCTTTGCTTGATTGTGGTCGTTCGAGAGGTTCCAGATCGGACGTCCACATATAGACCTGGAGCCGTATGGCGACGATTTCTACCGGGCAGTTGGAGATGAGGTCGACCGCCCTACCATGGGGTCTTTGTGGTGTCGCCGACGGGTTAGTACCACATAATATATTGCCTTGTTTGTGAAATAATTTTTATCAATACTATTCTGTACTAACGTTGGTGTATTCCTTGTTTTTGCAGCCCACTTTCGCCCCAGTTACGTCGCACGCTTCGTACCCTGAGTACGTAGCGATGTTTGACCGGTGACGAGATGACGCGTCATTTGGCGGCCCTACCTTCCGAGCTTGTCGGCGCGCGAGCTCCTCGGGGACTTTCGCTGCGGTGCAGCGATGACGCCATATCTTGGCTCACACGGCGTCACTTGGTTTTCGGCGTGTGCGTTGAGGCGTCTGCGACCCACGCGTCATCGCGGCGATTTGGCCTCCGTCGGGAAGTTCCCCCGCTGCGGTGCCATCGTCGGCTTAGCGTCCACTCGTTAGTATTGCTTTCCATCTCTGTTACAATTATTTAATATCTTATTTAATTGCATATTTAACTAATGAAGTTTTCTTTGCAAATCGACTAATGCAGACTGACACGCAAGGGCTTAGGCCCTGATGCGAGCCGGGCGACACGCATGATTCCTCATATTGAGCGGTGGCGCAGGCTTTGGCGACGTGCACGAGAGATCGCCCCTTACGACCACGCCACGTCACGGCGACTACATCCGGTGGTACAGGCCGCGCACGCGTTCGAGTTGTGCGTGTGGTGGAGTCACCTCCGAGGCACGCGTTCCCTCCACGGACACCTACCCTACACACGGACTGCTTTTCACGCGTGGTTAGTACTTGCTCCCACAAGTTGTATACCACTGCTGCATAGAACTAACAAGCCATTTTCACGGTGTGACATTGCTCGGGAGGTGCACGGCAGCCGCGGCCTCGATGGTGGCGGCTATCGACCACGAACAGCGACCATGGATCGGTGAGAGCGATGTTGCGGGGTGTTGTCGACAAGACCGGTCGCATCGTCCACCTTACGTCGGGCACGAGATTGAGGGACGATGTGGCGGCCTGAGTCCGGGCGTTCGTCCGTATGCGTGGGCGGCGAGGTTCGACCACCGCCACTAGCATCTGCGCCACTAGCCCCTCCTCCCGATGTACCCGGAGCTCCAGTGGCGGCAGCCCACTGAGTACACCTTTACGCTCTGCCCTTATCAACTACATTTTTACATTACGTGTGCTAACGTGAAACATTTTCAACGGTAAATCGATGGCCGTAGCGCGACCCACTGGCGGCTCGAGCCCCGTTGGCGACACCGATGTTCTTCACGATTGGCTTGATCCCAGCGACGGCGATGGAGGATATCCTTGGTCGCCGCGGCTCGCCTCCGCGCGCCGGACCCGGATCGGTAAGCAGTCGACCAGCGCCCGGACCCAGTCAGTCGACGCAGGACCCCTTCACTACTCCGACTCCACCACGTCGCACTACTAGGAGTTCTCGCGGAGTTCCTGCTGACCCGTTGACATATTCAGCTGGGCATGTTCAGCGTCGGAGGAGGCCAGGGGCCACACGTGGCGTCTTACCTCGCAGGGGCCGTAGCTAGTTTTTGCTTTAGTTTTATCTTTTAGTACTATCAGTTCATTCTGTGGAACAGTGACTTTGTTCAACTGGTTTATCTTTTCGTATGTTTTATCTCAATGAATCCGCCTTTCATGGTTTGACGACTTCCTCCGGCCCAAAAAATAACTTCCAAGATGCATTTCTACGGGCCGCCGAAAATCCTTCATCGTTAGGGTTCGTGCGCGAATGTAATACTTAGGGTTATTGGGCGTTGAGAATTTATATGCGAAGAGAGTTGTAACTGAGATATTTTTACGGAATATAGTAGTCCGTATACCAAATAGCAGATCTGGTACATCCGGTCCAAAAATAACTTCCAAGATGCATTTCTCACGGGCCGAAAATCCTTCATCGTTAGGGTTCGATGCGCCGAATGTAATACTTAGGGTTATTGGGCGTTGAGAATTTATATGCGAAGAGAGTTGTAACTGAGATATTTTTACGGAATATGGTAGTCCGTATACCAAATAGCACATGTGGTACATCCGGTCCAAAAAATAACTTCCAAGATGCATTTCTACGGGCCGCCGAAAATCCTTCATCGTTAGGGTTCGTGCGCGAATGTAATACTTAGGGTTATTGGGCGTTGAGAATTTATATGCGAAGAGAGTTGTAACTGAGATATTTTTACGGAATATGGTAGTCCGTATACCAAATAGCACATCTGGTACATCCGGCCCAAAAAATAACTTCCAAGATGCATTTCTACGGGCCGCCGAAAATCCTTCATCGTTAGGGTTCGTGCGCGAATGTAATACTTAGGGTTATTGGGCGTTGAGAATTTATATGCGAAGAGAGTTGTAATTGAGATATTTTTACGGAATATGGTAGTCCGTATACCAAATAGCACATCTGGTACATCCGGTCCAAAAAATAACTTCCAACATGCATTTCTACGGGCCGCCGAAAATCCTTCATCGTTAGGGTTCGTGCGCGAATGTAATACTTAGGGTTATTGGGCGTTGAGAATTTATATGCGAAGAGAGTTGTAACTGAGATATTTTTACTGAATATTGTAGTCCGTATACCAAATAGCACATCTGGTACATCCGGTCCAAAAATAACTTCCAACATGCATTTCTACGGGCCGAAAATCCTTCATCGTTAGGGTTCGTGCTTGTGAATGTAATACTTAGGGTTATTGGGCGTTGAGAATTTATATGCGAAGAGAGTTGTAACTGAGATATTTTTACGGAATATGGTAGTCCGTATACCAAATAGCACATCTGGTACATCCGGCCCAAAAAATAACTTCCAAGATGCATTTCTACGGGCCGCCGAAAATCCTTCATCGTTAGGGTTCGATCTTGTGAATGTAATACTTAGGGTTATTGGGCGTTGAGAATTTATATGCGAAGAGAGTTGTAACTGAGATATTTTTACGGAATATGGTAGTCCGTATACCAAATAGCACATCTGGTACATCCGGTCCAAAAAATAACTTCCAACATGCATTTCTACGGGCCGCCGAAAATCCTTCATCGTTAGGGTTAGTCTTGTGAATGTAATACTTAGGGTTATTGGGCGTTGAGAATTTATATGCGAAGAGAGTTGTAACTGAGATATTTTTACGGAATATGGTAGTCCGTATACCAAATAGCACATCTGGTACATCCGGTCCAAAAATAACTTCAAGATGCATTTCTACGGGCCGAAAATCCTTCATCGTTAGGGTTAGGCTTGTGAATGTAATACTTAGGGTTATTGGGCGTTGAGAATTTATATGCGAAGAGAGTTGTAACTGAGATATTTTTACGAATATGGTAGTCCGTATACCAAATAGCACATCTGGTACATCCGCCCAAAAAATAACTTCCAAGATGCATTTCTACGGGCCGAAAATCCTTCATCGTTAGGGTTAGTCTTGCCGAATGTAATACTTAGGGTTATTGGGCGTTGAGAATTTATATGCGAAGAGAGTTGTAACTGAGATATTTTTACGAATATGGTAGTCCGTATACCAAATAGCACATCTGGTACATCCGGTCCAAAAATAACTTCCAACATGCATTTCTACGGGCGTAGAAAATCCTTCATCGTTAGGGTTCGTGCGCGAATGTAATACTTAGGGTTATTGGGCGTTGAGAATTTATATGCGAAGAGAGTTGTAACTGAGATATTATTACTGAATATTGTAGTCCGTATACCAAATATCACATCTGGTACATCCGGTCCAAAAAATAACTTCCGACATGCATTTCTACGGGCCGAAAATCCTTCATCGTTAGGGTTCGTATGCCGAATGTAATACTTAGGGTTATTAGGCGTTGAGAATTTATATGCGAAGAGAGTTGTAACTGAGATATTTTTACGGAATATGGTAGTCCGTATACCAAATAGCACATCTGGTACATCCGGTCCAAAAAATAACTTCCAAGATGCATTTCTACGGGCCGCCGAAAATCCTTCATCGTTAGGGTTCGTGCGCGAATGTAATACTTAGGGTTATTGGGCGTTGAGAATTTATATGCGAAGAGAGTTGTAACTGAGATATTTTTACGGAATATGGTAGTCCGTATACCAAATAGCACATCTGGTACATCCGGTCCAAAAAATAACTTCCAACATGCATTTCTACGGGCCGAAAATCCTTCATCGTTAGGGTTAGATGCGAATGTAATACTTAGGGTTATTGGGCGTTGAGAATTTATATGCGAAGAGAGTTGTAACTGAGATATTTTTACGGAATATGGTAGTCCGTATACCAAATAGCACATCTGGTACATCCGGTCCAAAAAATAACTTCCAAGATGCATTTCTACGGTAGAAAATCCTTCATCGTTAGGGTTCGTCTTGCGAATGTAATACTTAGGGTTATTGGGCGTTGAGAATTTATATGCGAAGAGAGTTGTAACTGAGATATTTTTACGAATATGGTAGTCCGTATACCAAATAGCACATCTGGTACATCCGGTCCAAAAATAACTTCCAAGATGCATTTCTACGACATGAAAATCCTTCATCGTTAGGGTTCGTGCGCGAATGTAATACTTAGGGTTATTGGGCGTTGAGAATTTATATGCGAAGAGAGTTGTAACTGAGATATTTTTACGGAATATGGTAGTCCGTATACCAAATAGCACATCTGGTACATCCGGTCCAAAAAATAACTTCCAAGATGCATTTCTACGGGCCGCCGAAAATCCTTCATCGTTAGGGTTCGTCTTGTGAATGTAATACTTAGGGTTATTGGGCGTTGAGAATTTATATGCGAAGAGAGTTGTAACTGAGATATTTTTAAGGAATATGGTAGTCCGTATACCAAATAGCACATCTGGTACATCCGGCCCAAAAAATAACTTCCAACATGCATTGGACCACGAGACAACACAAAGCTGCGCGACCTATCACCCTCAGCTGCACGACCTACCACCGTCAATCAAAACTGCACGACCAGTCACCCTCAATGTAAGCTGCATGACCTGCCACCCTCAATAAAAGGCATGCGACCTGCCACCCTCAATAAAAGCCGCACGACCAGGTCACCCTCAATGCGACTTGACAACACGCTACTATCGGCTTTCTCGGACTTATTGGACCACGGCGTCGTGCGGCTTTCACGGCGTGACAAGTGATGCAGCTTTGCGGCGTGCCATGTCGTTCGGCTTTGCTAATGATGTGACAGGTTGTGCGGCTTTCGGAGAGAGCGATTCATGCATCTTTGCCAAGTGGATGACAGGCTATCTAGCTCGCCACCACTATAAAACCGGTGGAGGGATGCACTTCCATTACCAACAGACTGACAATCAACTTCTGCACACTTCACACGAATTAGGCTACGATGTCGTTCTACCGTCGCCTCTTCAGCAAGCGAAACTTAACCCCCCCCGAATACCCGGATGCGAGTTGTGTTGGCAGCTCGATTCTTCCGAGTTGCCCGACCTAATTGCGCTGCAACCTTCGGCGAAGATGATGCATCTAACCACGGAGCTGGCCGCCCGCGCTCATTATCTTGTTGTACACGGCTATGAGGTAAACCTCTTTGGTGTCATTACAGTTAAGGGTACCCCGACCATTTCAGGCGTCGCTTTTCTTTGGTAGCGCATGGACCGGTGTTGCTTCTTCCAATGGATCGACGGGCCGGAACGACGTGACTACGAATTTCTCAACACCTGCCACGACGCCGACCCCACTTCGCCCTAGAACTTCACCGGTGGGAGAGGCCGCCGGTATATGTCCCCCTTCTAGATCGACCGGAGTTTAGGGCCGGTGGGCAAGAGAGCAACCAATCGGTGAGTTCCATGCAACATGCTAATGTTACGCAGATTCTGTGATCACAAAGTAGTAATTCTAAAGCTGCTTCCTCGCATACAGGACTCCAAGAAGAAACTTGCAAAATGGATAAAGTCAAAGGAGAAACCTCCTCAAGGGCCCGCACCGAAAGCCCGAATTTTGCGATCCACGACTGGAAGCGATCGTTGATACCGCCAAGGGATCTAGCGGACCGGAGATTCTACTGCGTGCCCCTTGGCCGAGGATGAATGGTGCGCCTACTTCAACTGGGTGGATCAGGAGAAGTACCACCCACATCTCAAACTTCCCATATGGGATAAGCCAGGGAGCAACCCTCTCCGTGGTGCTACTTCCGCCCGAAAAGCCGGACCAGTACGCCCAAGGTATTTTGCAACGACCACGAGATACATACTGTATGGACTGCGAGGCACGCTTAGATTATACAAGGACAAGCCCAACACGCACCTCCTGCACCATATAGTGGAGTGCGAGCGAAACAAAGAAGACGCGTCTCATGAGGAACCGGAAGTGGAAGAGGGTTCCTCCACTCTAAGTAGGGACAAGGGGAAGCAACCGGCCGAGATCGCTGTGGAAGAAATCCTTGCCGATTCTGAGAGACCATCGAGGAACCCGAGCGGTATTAACATAGGGGCGCCGGAAATCGGGAAGGCATGCCCATATGGGAGGCGAGGACTCCACAGAATGCACACAAACAAGTTACTTCTTACACCCCCAGAGACATATGGTATAGGCTACCCATTCGGCAGCAACTGGGAGCACTGCGCACGGCCATGGAGCTCTTTCATAAGAGAGATTGAGCGGTGTCCGAGAACAAATCGCAAAAGAATGACGGGTGATGTAATATGTAGAAAATGTATGGCATCGTTCCCACTCTACGAACATAGACGGAACGATCACTTGTTCCACCATGACAACCAGTGTTATCGTCACTTCTCTTAGAAATATCGTCACTGCTGTAATGTCATTGTAATATAATCTGTTGCTCCTTTCATCATCTAAACTTTCGTTACATGTGCACTACTAACGTTGAGTTTTGTTCCTAAGGTTACTACCTGCATATACGTGCTTTGCACAATGATCGTAAAATCAGTCATCAATTGGTAGCCTTCTTTGATTGATTCCTTTCCTTTCCTGTTGAGCCATGAAAGCCAGCCTATTAGACTGCAATTATCCATGCATGTACAAGTTGTACAACCCTCTGGATTTGCAATTTTTGGTTCTTGACATTGGTTTTCTTGACATTGGTTTTCTTGACATATACGTAAAATGTAACACCTTCGTGAGGAGCTCAGAATTCTCGGTTTCAACTCGGTTTATCAACATTTTTTTGAATTCGGTTTCAAAAATCCGAAATAAACAAAAAAAATAGATTGCCTGGCCTTGTTCCGGGTGAACCCGACAAGGTACTGTTCACTATTGTCATTTCGGTGTGACAAATACACCGAGTTACGGTATAGCGTTGACCGAATAAAACATGTCCGTTTTGCATATACCGGAGATGCAATTTGAGTTTTTGATCTGTGAGCGAATACGGTTGGGTTTTTCGCTCTTACACAAAAATGTTTTTAAAATACAGTAAATATTGTGTATAGAATTCCAAAATTTGCTTATACATGTGCTGCATATATATATATTAAAGTATATACAGTTCAATAATATTTTTTCAGCCTTTTCACATTACTTTTCCTTCATAATTGTAATTTTATACAGTACAACAGCAATTATCACAGCTAAATATGTTTTTTCCTTAATTTATTGAGCTTGCCCTCCTATGTCCATTTCAATTGGCGACAGGGGGGTGTCGCCATTTCAAATGGCGACAGGGGCAAACTCGACATTTCCACTGCTGCCCCACGCAGCCAGAGGCTGGAATGCCCCCTGTCGCCATTCCATTTGGCGACAGGACGGAGGAAATTCCGGTTTTGCCCCCTGTCGCCATTTGAACTGGCGACAGGAGCTCCTGTCGCCAATTGAAATGGCGACAGGACCCTGTCGCCATTTCAAATGGACACAGGGGGGTAGTTTTGCTATTTTCTTTTTCGGCATATTATTTCTGTAAATTTTGATTAAAATAATATTATTTAAAAAAAAAATTCTACTGCTGCTGCCGACCACCGTGGCGCTTCCCTCAGAGGGGGAGTACACGGTGGTGCTAGAGGGTGGAAGAGAAGCAAGTAGCAGGTGCTGGAGCAGAGATCATCATGGGAAAAAAAGGTCGGATAAGAGGATTTTTATTGGTTGTTGGCTGATTGGATGGATAAAGATGGTGTTTAATTTGAGAGCTTCAGATTTCTCGGATGTTCCATAGTTATGTTGTTTTATTTGGGTTAGATACTTCGATTGGATCTATGATTTCGTGAATTGGCTCCGTTGGTTTGGCTTTTGGCTGAGAAATTGGTTTCTCTGTGATGTAAAGGAGGAAAGATTTATTTTCTTGTTTGTGGAACGGATGCAATGGAGGTGTGAAGCTTGGTCTTCAACTCATGCTCGTAGTGTGATTAGGGGATATGAGTGTATTCTCGGAGAGCTAAGTACAGGAGAAATATAAGTGTGTGTTCTTGGTGTATTTCTTGTTATCTATCCACGTGTTCGCGTGTGTTTAATCTTAGGAGTTCTAACACAGACAACGCATCGCCGGGGGAATCGCTCCATGTACTCCGCGACCACCACGGCCTACCACCCATGGCAGCGAGCTCAGACCCGTCTTCCTCTTCTCCATGATGTGCGGACACCACTGTTTCGACGACTTCAACGGCAGACTCGAGTCGTTGCTATGGAACTATGGAAGACACGTGGGTAATACGGTCGTATTGGAGAAATATGAATACGAGTAGGTTAAAAGTGGAACGGAAAGTTTTCGGTGTTTCGAAGAAAAATAGAAAACACCGGTACGAAAATGAAAACAAAATTTTTTTTGTCGGAAATGAAAACGCAAACATGAGAGCTAGTTCCGATGAAAACAGAAACGGAAACAAAAATTTCGTATAATTGAAACCAAAAATTAAAAAATAGAAATGGGCCGGAAAAGAAAATAGGTTTGACCCAAAAAAAGAGATGAGAAATTTACATTTATTTTCAAATTAAAATAATTTTATAAATACAAATAGCTTTATAGAAAATATCAAATAGAGTTCAAAATTTTTGAAAAAAAATTCAAAAATACTTTGAAATATTTTGAACCTAGAAAAATTATTTTCAGCATGATTTTTTATTTTTAATGAATAAATTAATTTTATAAATTTAAAATAGCAAAACGACATTTATAAACTCCAGAAAATCCAGGATAAATCTCAAAAAATTATAAATAAACAGCGAACAATAATATGCAAATTTTAAGGTATTACACCTTTATAGTTAGTGGAGTAAGAGGATGTCAATAATAATGATATGGAGGAGAACATAATGGTCTAATATGCGGGACAAATAATGAGCCTTTAGCTGATAAATTTGAAAAAAAAAACTAGTGATATCAGTGAACATAATATTATTCTTGTGTCTAACTTGGAGGTATAATGAATTATATTGTTTTTGTGGTCATGTATATTGTGGTTTTGTACTATGTTTTTTTTTTGAAATTTTCACTTTTGTTTACGTATCTGCTCCATTCCGTTCCACATTCATTTTTGTCAATATCTATTTTCGGGATTTTTCATTTTGTTTTCATTACTGGTAAAAAATATGGAAACGAAAACGGAATAATCATTTACCGACTGTTTCCGTACCGTTTTCGTCCTTTATAAGTGATACTTTTGTGAACATAACGACTCTAGAGTGGCATTTACATGAGAAGAAACTTTGTGGTGGTATTTCTCTAAAATGACTACTTTGTAGCGGCATATAGCTAAATTTTCATAAATTTTGGTACCTCTCCGGACGATGAAAAAATCTCACATGTGAATGCATACGATGAATTTCCGGTGTTTCCTTGGAATACAAGGCCTATGTCATTGTCATCCTGGTTTTCAAAAGACGTGTTGACTATAGTGACATTTTGATTAGTAACATACTCATACTACTAGTGTGTATATATGAGATGATTCAAGAAAACCATCTAGTTGTTTAAATGAAATCATGTCATCCTGAATAGTAGGATAAAAATTTGAGAAACATTTTTTTATAGATATTGAACCATTTTTATTTATCAAAACAATGAAATCAAATAGTACAAGACTCTCGCACTATTCAACCCTGTACGTTGATAACACCTACACTAAATTCAACCCCGTACGTAAAGAACACCTGCACTAAGGAGTAAGGACTAGTCAAGACCCAAGAGCGAGCGAAGCCCGGCCGTATGCTGTCTGTTGCAACGAAATGTCAGCATGATGTGCCAGGTTAATTTGGTACAGCAACTGCTTCGATCGATCTTCCTTTCAGAAAAAGTGTGACCATTCTTCGTTTCAAAACCATATATATGCTCGTACATCCGGCATCTCGGCCCTTCTCATTCGATGACCTGAGCTCGAGATCCATCGAGCATAACCTAAAATTAATTTAATGAACTTAAGTGTGTTTTAAGTATAATGATGCAACACATGTTTTATTATACTTAAGAACTATCCATTTGTTCTTAATTACTGAAGGAATATCATCAGCACATGTTGAAGTGTTCTTTAATGATTAACAAGACAAATGAACTCAATTTAAATTCTTATTTAAATTGATATGTACTTAACTACACAAGTTTTCATATACTAATGTTGATGATAAGTAATAATTCATAATATGTAGAATGTGTAGAAATGATCATTACTTTAAGCCATCAACTATAGAATAAACTTCACAAGTATATTCAATTGTGGCTGCATTAGAATTTATCCTATATTATCATGAGTATACTACAACTAGGCAACTGGAATATATACTCATGGATATATTTCAATGTATTGATCCTTTATGTATGGAGTGAAGAATAGATCAATACAAATGAACCATCGAGTTAGTGTGTGAAATCCCCCTAAATGTATGCATCCATGTAATATATGGATTGGAAACATGATGCATATTTTTTGGATAAAACAATGGGGAAATGCAACATCCCCAATTTCGGTCTTTTGCCAAAAGTTAATTTAAATTAACTAAATTCAAAATTTGGATTTTATTTGGCGTTCTAATTAACCTGGCATCCTTATCCTTCCAGAATTGGAGTTTCCTTTACCGTCCGTAAAATCAAAATTCTAAATTCCGGTCCTTACTCAAAATTCCACCCGAGCTCCAAATTCCTCCAAAAATCCTGAAACCTAATGCATTGGGTTCCAAATATTCTATAATATTTTTAGAAATTTTTTTCAAGATTTATCGAGTCCATTTGCTATTTTATCTTTCGCGTTTTTTCTCAAAACACTATTCAAATTCAATTTATTCATTCCGGTGTCATTCAAATTTCAAAACTTATCCAAAATTAGTGAAACCAATTTTATTGGGTTCCATTTATTCTCTACTATTTTTGAGAATTTTTTCAGGATTTTTATATTCTTTTTGCTATTTTATCTCACGCGCTATTGTTTCTTTACTATTCATAGACCAATGGGAAGCTGCTACGTGGCGACACTGTTCATCTTCCCAAATGAGCTGGTTACAGATAAGCTCGTTCTCTCTCCCGTGCATGGCATTCCAACTTCAATCCTCTATAACTCTTCCATGACTCTACCAAATCAATCACGGTTTGATCCGTTGGAAAGGTAGTGGCGAGGAGATTTCATTCCCCACCTTCATTCGTCCTAAATCTCACCGAAAAACGGTTTAATTGAGTGGAAACTGAAATGCATTCATTTGGCTATAACTCTATCGTTTCTTGGGCAATCTGCGAGCCACCACTTCCCATATCTTCGTCTTGGCGTCCTCTACCCGGTGCTCATCCCCTTCCATTGCCTCTCCACTCTGTTCTCCTGGAATTGTGCAAGAACCGTCACCGGGTGTCGTTCATCGACATCGCCGCGGTAACTTTTGATCCGGTGAGGCGTTTGCAATTCCGTTCGCGTCGCCATGTGCGCGTCGTCGCCACAAACAAAAGCCCTCAATCAATTTCGATTTTCGTTGCAAGACGGCGACGAATTTCGTGGCTGAAGTTTCCAATTGGAGAGTCGTTCATCGTCGATTTCTTCCAATTGGAGAGTCTAAACTGCCGTGCGCCTTCACCGCTTGGCGCGCCGCCACCGGCCACCTCCAGTCCACCGCCACCCCTCCCCGGCGTCGCTGCCTTATCCTCTCCATGCCCTGCCGCTCGCCGGTCGGCGCCCCCCATCGCGCTAGCGCAAGAAGAGCCATGGAGCTCCCCTGTTCCTCTGTTCCTAGCCCATGGAGAAGAAGGCCTCTCACAATGACATGAGGACCCACTGTCATACACTAACCAAAATCAGAAATCAACCAAGAAAAAAGATTCCCTAGAATATTCCTCGTTTTCCATTTTCTAGGATTTTTAGAATTCAAATGCTTATATCTTTTTCGTCCGAACTCCAAATCAATCCATTCCAATTCCTAAATTCATCTAAATTCAAGATCTATCTGCCAGTATTAATTTTGTAATTTTTTAGATTTTTTTTATTTAGTTGTACCGTTTTGTGCGTAGCCGAAGAAACCGTCGGAGTCATCGACGCCGTCGCCGAACCCCAGGACTTTGAGACTCTCGCTACGACCAAAGGCAAGTCTCCTTGACGCATGTTGATCCCATGATTTATAAATATTTTACAATGCATTGCTATTTATATAAAACTGATGTTAAATATAGGATGGTAGCTATTTCGAATTTGTTATCACCTCCTTTGATGTTGAGATTCATGTATATTTGTATCCCTAGGTTGCTGTGATATATCATAATAATAATATGTTATTGTCGACGATTGGGGAACAAACCCCCGCTGAGCTTACTTAGTTGATTGAGGGATCAACCCTGTCCCCTTCTTGCGTGAAAGGCTGCTTCCGAAGGATGCTCGGTTCCACCGGACAAAGCACAATCAGAGAACGACACAAGGATTTATCTTGGTTCGGGCCTCTCACCGGGGAGATAATAACCCTACTCCAGTGTGGTGTGTGTTGCGTATGAATTGCTTCCTTCTTTTTTTGCTCCAATGTCTAGGAGGTATTTATAGTTTACAAGGGGATCGTGTCGATCACAGCCCAAGCCACGAATGTTTGACCGTGGGCGACGTGGTTGTAACCGAAGCCTAGATTCACGCCACGCCTCTGTCATGGGCGCAATGGCCCCTCGAAGTGGCTCGATTATCGTTGTTCTAGTTGTAACCGTTGGTTACAACCGTCCAACCATGCAACCCGAGCACGAGCAAGGGCCGAGCTAATTTGACCCTAACCCGAGCAAGTGTGCTCGAGTTACGTGCTCAGGCACTAGCCGGGCAAGGAGCTCGCGTCGGCCGGGCGGACCGAGCATCGATGCTTGATCTTCGCTCGTCATCCTCGGGAACAACCTCCGAGGGCACACATGGTCGGGTCGAGCCCGGCTGCCGGGGCATTATGGTAATTACGAAAATTACCCGATTCCCGACAGTTATGATATATATTGTTTAGTGCATTAGATGTGCTTAAATGCAAATTCAATCAAACACCTATGGGTGGGATACTTTGAAATTGTCGTAAATATTGATTTTGAAAAATTATGGCAATATGAATGCTGTTGTGTTTGCAAAATAAAAATAAAATAAAAATGATTTAGACTTGGTCGGAATGGTTTGTCTAGCGGGTGCGTATAGAGCACTGGTCTTGGTTTGTGCAAGTTCCGCACCAAGTCAATTAAGGACCGACGCTTATGATTGTCCATTCTAAGCATAACAGTACAACCACATGTCAAAGTGGGCACGACCTGGCTAAATAATTTGTATAAACCTAGCTTTGACTTCACCAGTTGGTTGAATATGAGTGCCAGATAGAGGCAAGACTGTTTTTCTCACACGGCGCAAGAGGGGACTTCTGTACTAGGAGGATAGAACCCTAACAGCGGTGAAACCTCAGCGGGTGGAGTCGGGCTAGGTAGATGCATTGTAAAGGCCTTGTCATGATCTCTCTGCCGACACACCAAAGGAGGTGTGTTAATAGTACTTGGCACAAAGAGTTGATCATGTCTTGTGGGTCTGCAGAGTGAAAAACTATTCGAATAGCTGTGCCTACGGTCAAGGGCGAGCGAAGAATGCTTTCATATTGGAAGACTTTATTTTTGTTTTAAAAACTGATGTTTTGGGATCTGGGAGTGGTTAGAACTCTCATATGTGCTTCTGGCGGCTAGAGCCAGATAGGTGGATTAAACCTGTTTTTGTGAACCATGGCGGATAGAGCCATCTGGGTGGATTGAACCCTGATCTTTTTTGTGAAATGGCGGATAGAGCCTGTATACTACTAATTGGTGGATAGAACCTTCACTAGAATTATAATTAATTTCAATAGTTCAAATAATTGTTAAAACATGCTTTGTAAAAATTAATACTAAGTATAGTTTGTTGAAACTTAGCTGTGTGCAAAAGAACCCTAATAAGCCTTCTTTGGAAAGACTTACATGTTGCATATTTTCCCAGACTTGCTGAGTACGTTTGTACTCACGTGCTACACAAAATTTTGTCATTAGAGAATTTCCAAAATGCAACCGAAGATGGTGAGTACTTCACTGAGGAGTTCGACGAAGGACATCAAGATAATTAGGCGCACGTTCCAGTCGTTTGCCTGTGGAGTCGTTTGGATTTATCTTTTTGTTGTTTTATTCTGTTGCTGTTAACTCTGGTCATATGACCGCATAATGTAATAAAAAGCCATGTGGCTAGTACTTAATATTTATTCTAATATTTCGTTCCGTTCGGTCATGATTCATCACTATGAACTATGTATGCTAGCGTTGATCTGGGACTAGTATAGAAATACACAGGGGATTCCGGAAAGTCGTTCCGGGGGCCCACATGAAATTTATAATTTAACCTGAATCGAAAATATGCAATAAAATGGTGAACATTAATACGAGTGCTGACGAATACCCATACCATGGGTACCTCCATCAGCCCGAGACCGCGAGCGGGCTGACATCCTTCAAAAGCCCAGCCCTGGCAAGGGCTCGTGGGCCGCAAAGCTTTGGCCTGCCGCCGATCAGAGCCCGCTCCAGGCGGTCGGCCGACCCCGACCTTCCAAGTCAAGGCGCATGGTCGGCCGGCCCCACTAATACTCGAAGGGCCAACCGCTCTGTATACATGACGACCTCTGACATCCATACCGGGGTAGGCGGCTCCTTCCCGAGGGTGTCAGAGAGCCCGCTCCAGGCGGTCGGCCGACCCCGACCTTCCAAGTCAAGGCGCATGGTCGGCCGGCCCCACTAATACTCGAAGGGCCAACCGCTCTGTATACATGACGACCTCTGACATCCATACCGGGGTAGGCGGCTCCTTCCCGAGGGTGTCAGAGGGTTCACCAAGAAGCCAAGTCCCGGTCCCATTACCGCTAACACACCGCAGAGAAGCGCCCCTTCCCGAGACCAAGCCGAGGTCAAATACCATTAAATGCCGGGCTGACGTCCGCACGGAGTGGTGCGTCACCTCGTCTGCACGGTTGAAGACTTCCCGCCACAGGGCTACCGACCCGGCGTAGCGACTAGTCGGGGGCCGGTTGGGTGACAAGACAGAAGGCCAGACTCCGAGACGTACAGTACCCCCTCCTCTCTTTCTCCAACTCCCATTTGTAACCTGCTGCCTCCGGATATATAAGGAGATGCAGCTCTCCTTGTATTCCCACGGTGACTGTTCGACGCTAAGAGCAATACACCTTGACCAAGCGAACTGGAGTAGGGACGTTCAGCCTGAACCAATATAAACACCTGGCTTCCTGAGTCGACCATTCGGGGAGAGGGAGCGTGCGACCCCCTCCGACCATAAATTCGTATTGCCGGTGCACGAAACACCGACAGTTGGTGCGCCAGGTAGGGGAGCATCGCGCGTCATCGCCGCATCCTCTTACGGATTCCCATCTTCCTCCCCGATGGCTTCTTTCGCTCGCGACGGTTCGCCGGCGTCGAGGGGCTGGATCCGCTTCGGAGCCCTCGACTTCATCGTCACCACGGCAGGGGAGCTAGTTCTCGTCCCCGCTGCCCTCTGAGATCGGGCGCCCTCCACGAGCTTGGACGTGGTCGCCGATGTTCTCGGCAACCTCCGCCTCGAGACCCCGGCATGGGCCTCCTCGGCGGCCTCATCGCGCGATGGCGTTGCCTCCGACAACGCCACGCGCGATTCACGACGAGCGATGATCTCGTCCTCCGCGAGCTCCCGGCTCGTGGCCATGACCGACTACGCGCCTACCTCCCTCCATGACCTACTGGGGGACTCCTCCAGCCACAGCTCCAGCTCCGACAGGGAGCACCCCCCGCGCAGGATAAACTCCCGAGAGTGCAACATGACGGGTGCGGCGGAACCGTCCTCCACCCCCGCAACCCTCGGGACCCTCCTCCCGCGCGACGAAGCGCGGCGGGAGGAATCTCGACGGGAAGACGACGCGCGCCACCAGCGATGCCTCGCCGACCTCCGTCAGCAGTGCGAGGAGCTGGAGGCCCGAAAGGCCGAGCTCGACAAACTCCAGGCCGACCTGGAGCAACGTCAGCCCGAGCCACCGCTCGTCCCTGGCGCACGCGCCCGCGCGCGTCAGGTGCATCAGCAGCTAGCTGAGGGGGCGGGCGATCTTCCGTTCTTCCCCCACGTCAACCAGAACATCGCCGCAGCGGCCATGTTGCTTCGCGGATTGCCCGAGCCGACGGATCCGGAAGCCAAGGCCACCTACCAGAACCTCCGGGGGCTGGTCGAGCGTGCCGTCGTACAGCACGCCCAGGGCTCCGGCTCCCGGCACTCGGGCGCGACCTCGGGCCGTCTCGGCCAGTCCCCCTCACAGGGTCGTCAGAGCTTAGCTAAAACGGCCCCACTCCAGGAGCTCCCCCAGGCATCGCGCACCCCGGTGCGCCACCGACTGGGGGACAACCGTGACCTTCGCGCCACCCTCGACGCGTGGAGGAGAGTCGCCGGCCTGGCAGCGTCATCCCAGGTCGCGGATAGCGGGCGACACAACCACTCCGAACCGGGCTTCGACGGCCCCGAGCCGCGTGCGTTCACCCGCCTCATTCGCAACGCCAACTTCCCGGCCAGGTTCCGGGCTCCGACTAACATAGCCAAATACACAGGGGCGACAAACCCCAGCGTGTGGCTAGAAGACTACCGGCTCGCCTGCCGTGCCGGGGGAGCGACTGACGACCTCTTCGTCATCCAGTATCTCCCCATCTATCTTGCGGACTCCGCCCAAGCCTGGCTCGAGTACCTGCCTGCCGACACCATCGGCAGCTGGGCCGACCTGACGAATCTCTTCGTCGGGAACTTTCAAGGCACGTACAAATGCCCTGGCAACTCTTGGGACCTGAAGAGCTGCAAGCAGCAGCCGGGGGAGACCCTCCGGGACTACATCCGCCGCTTCTCCCAGCAGTGCAACGAGCTCCCCGACATCCGTGACGCCGACGTCGTCGGGGCGTTCATTTACGGCACCACGTGCGAGGCCCTGGTCCACAAGTTGGGCTGTGCGAAGCCCCGGACCACCAAGGAGCTCCTCGACATCGCCACCAACCATGCTTCCGGCGAGGAAGCCGTGGGGGCCATCTTCGAAAGGAGAATAGCCCGCAAGGCGTCTGGGTCCGAGGTCGGGCGCCTTCCGACCGCTCCAAGAAGAAGAAACGAAGGGGAAGCAAGGCCGCGAAGACCATATGGTCGCCGCCACGACCGCCCCGCCACAAAGAAGCGCAGACGCCCGACCGGTTCGAAAGATTGATGGACAGTCCGTGCCCGAACCACGACTACCCCGTCAAACACAAATATCGGGACTGCAAGTCCTGAAATGGTTCCTCTCCGGGAACCCCACGACGTCGCGGGGTAAGGGGAAGAAGCGCGATCCGGCACCCGACGCCGGGGCAAAGGGCGATGAGCCAGCCAACGAGTTCCCGCAACTCGACGGTTGCCTCATGATCTTCGGAGGGGCAGAGTGCTACGCCGACAAGCGACGGTTGAAGCTCGCCCACCGAGAGGTTCACACGGTGACCCCCGCCGTGCCCTGCTACCTAAGGTGGTCGGAGTGCCCGATCGCCTTCGATCGGACCGACCACCCCGACCACGTCCCGCACCCGGGACGCTACCCGCTCGTCGTCGACCCCATCGTGGGGACGAAGCACCTGACCAAGGTGCTCATGGACGGCGCCAGCAGTCTCAACATCATGTATGCTGAGACCATGGATGCCCTGGGGGTCCCTCGCTCCGCACTCCGGCCGAGCAAGGCGCCTTTCCACGGCGTCGTTCCAGGCCAACAGGCCCACCCTCTCGGGCAGGTCAGCTTACCCGTCACCTTTGGGAACCCGGACAATTTCCGCACCGAGAGCCTCACTTTTGAGGTTGCGGACTTTCCCGGCTCCTACCACGCTATCTTGGGACGGCCATGTTACGCAAAGTTCATGGCGGTCCCCAACTACACCTACCTCAAGCTGAAGATGCCAGGGCCGCAGGGTGTCATCACCATGGCCGCGTCTTTTCAGCTCGCTTATAACAGCGAGCGAAGCAGTTGCGAGCTGGCCTCGGCGGTCGTCGCCTCCGCTGAGCTCGCCCAGCTCCAAGAGAAGGCCCCCGAATCCGCCCCCGACTTCGGCAAGTCAGGGCTGAGCTCTTTCAAATCCGCGGAGGACACGAAGGAGGTCGCGGTCGATCCCGAAGACCCCACCAAGATCGTACGGATCGGGGCCGCCCTCACTGCCAAATAGGAAAGCGCGCTCGTCGACTTCCTCCGAGCAAAGCCAAAGGCGTCTTCGGCAGAGACCCTCGGATATGCTGGGAGTTCCGAAGGAGGTTGCCGAGCATTCCCTGAACATCCGAGCAGGATCCAGACCGGTCGCCCAACGCCTGCGCCGTTTCGACGAAGAAAAACGTCGGGCCATTGGGGAAGAGATCGCCAAACTTTTGGCCGCCGGTTTTGTAAGGGAGGTGCGCCACCCCGAGTGGCTCGCCAATCCCGTCTTTGTAAAGAAAAAGTCGGGGCAATAGAGAATGTGTGTTGATTACACAAGCCTCAACAAGGCCTGTCCAAAAGACCCGTTCCTATTACCTCGCATCGATCAGGTCGTGGACTCCACCGCCGGGTGTGAGTCCCTCTCTTTTCTAGATGCCTATTCGGGCTATCACCAGATTGCGATGAAGGAGTCCGACCAGCTCGCGACCTCCTTCATCACTCCGTATGGCTCGTACTGTTCCTTCATCACTCCGTATGGCTCGTACTGTTACGTCACGATGCCTTTTGGTCTGAAAAACGCAGGCGCTACATACCAGCGGTGTATGCAGGCATGTTTTTCAGACCAAATTGGCCGTAACATCGAGGCCTACGTCGACGACATCATTGTCAAAACCAGGAAGGCCGATGCCATCATCACCGACCTGGAGGAAACTTTTGCGAACCTCCGACGGTTTCGCATAAAGCTCAACCCCGAGAAGTGCGTCTTCGGGGTCCCCAAGGGCAAGCTGCTGGGCTTCATCGTCTCCGAGTGCGGCATCGAAGCTAACAGCGATAAGATCTCCGCCATCGCGAGGATGGGGCCAATCAACGATCTGAAGGGGGTCCAGAGGCTAATGGGGTTCCTCGTGGCACTAAGCCGCTTCGTATCCCGCCTCGGCGAGAGCGGGATGCCACTCTATAAGCTGATGAAGAAGTCCGATCGCTTCTGCTGGACCCACGAAGCTCAGGAAGCCCTCGATCGGTAAGCTTTCGACCTCGCCTCGATCTTGGTCGCCCCGGAACCGCAGGAGCCTTTGCTCCTCTACATCGCTGCCACGACTCAAGTCGTCAGCGCGGCACTCATTGTGGAGCGAGCGGAGGAAGGCCGCGTCTTTAAGGTGCAGAGACCGGTCTACTTCGTCAACGAGGTACTCTCCGAAACAAAGGTCCGATACCCCCAGATACAGAAGCTGCTATACTCGGTGCTCATTACCAAGAGGAAGCTCGTCCATTACTTCGATCGACATCCCATCTCCGTTGTGACCTCCTCGCCACTCGGAGAAATCGTCCACAACCGCGACGCCACCGGAAGAATCGCCAAGTGGGCTCTCGAGCTCAACGGCCTCGACGTATCGTACGTCCCCAGGACGGCGATCAAGTCACAGGTCTTGGCGGACTTTGTCGCCGAGTGGATCGAGGCGCAAGTCCCTGCGGTGGTTGAGGACTCCGAGTACTGGACAATGTACTTCGACGGGTCCTACACCAAGAACGGGGCCGGCGCGGGGGTCGTCATCATCTCCCCACTCGGCAACAAGCTCCAGTACGCCATCCGTCTGCTCTTCGACGCCACCAACAATATCACCGAATACGAAGCCCTCGTCAGTGGTCTTCGGATCGCCGCCGACCTTGGCGCACGACGGCTCTACGTTCACGGCGACTCCAAGTTGGTCGTCGACCAAGTGATGAAAGCCACCGAGCCCCGCGACGCTCGGATGGCCGCCTATTGCTTGGAGGTCCGCAGGCTCGAAGAAAAGTTTAAGGGGTTCGAGCTCCATCACAGTTACCGGCGCTATAATAGTGAAGCCGACTCCCTCGCCAACCTCGCCTCCGGAAAAGGGCCGGTTCCCCCCGGAGTCTTCGTCTCCGACCTCCATAAACCGTCAATCCGGTTGGATCCGAGTACTGAGGGCACCGCCGACTTCGGCGAGACGCCACCCGCCCGGGTCGGATTCCGGTGTCCTGAACGTCGAGACCGACTGGAGACGACCCTTCATCGACCGGTTGACAGACGGGTCACTCCCCGCCGATGCCACCGAGGCTCGACGCCTCGCTCGGCGGGCCAAGTCTTTTGTCCTGGTCGACGACACCCTCTACAAGAGGAGCCCATCCGGAATCCTTCAGAAGTGCATCCCGGCCGACCAAGGGAAACACCTTCTGCTCGACATCCACGACGAGGTCTGCGGGCACCATGCTGCGCCACGATCCCTGGTAGGAAAGGCCTTCCGGCAAGGTTTCTACTGGCCGACCGCCGTGGCGGACGCAAAGCAAATCGTTCGCACCTGCGAAGGGTGCCAATTCTTCGCCAGGCAGACGCAGCTGCCTGCGCAAGCCCTACAGACAATCCCTATCACGTGGCCCTTCGCTGTTTGGGGGCTCGACAGTCGAGCCCTTCGAAGGCGCCCGGGGGCTTCACCCACTTGCTCGTCGCTGTGGACAAATTCACCAAGTGGATAGAAGCCAAGCCATTGGCAACTGTCACCTCGGTGCAGGCAGCAGGCTTCCTCCGCGACATTGTCTACCGCTTCGGGGTGCCCAACTCCATCATCACCGACAATGGGACACAGTTCACGGGAAAGGAGTTCCTCGAGTTCTGCGACTGCTTCAACATCCGAGTCGACTGGGCGGCGGTCGCGCACCACCGCGCCAACGGCCAGGCCGAGCGGGCCAACGGCATGATCCTCCAAGGACTCAAGCCGCGAATCTTCAGTCGACTAAAGAAATTCGCGGGACGGTGGGCCGCCGAGCTGCCTCCCGTTCTTTGGAGCATGCGAACCACGCCGACCCGATCGACCGGGTTCACGCCATTCTTCTTGGTATTCGGGGCAGAAGCCGTCCTCCCGACCGACCTCGAGTACGGCGCGCCAAGAGTGCAGAACTACAACGGCGCACGGGGGCTGGAGGCGCAGCAAGACGACCTCGACCAACTCGATGAAGCACGAGACGTCGCAGTCTTGCGGTCGGCCAAGTATCAACAAACTCTGCGCTGATACCACAGCCGGCTGGTTCGCAGCCGGTCGTTCGAAGTCGGCGACTTGGTGCTACGACAAGTTCAATCCGCGAAGGGCAGACACAAGCTCTCTCCGCCTTGGGAGGGCCCTTTCACCATCGCAGAAGTCCTACGACCCGGCACCTTCTGTCTCAAAGACATTGAAGGAAATCTCGTGACTAATGCGTGGAACATAGAGAAGCTGAGAAGGTTCTATTCATAGTCGACCTCTCTCCTCTTTTGTACCACCCGAGAGATACTTGAGCAAAGGAAGCCGCGGCAGTCGGACAACCGACCAAGCGCTCTCTCTCTCTCTCTCTCTCTCTCTCTCTATTTCTCTCCCGTTTTTTATTGACCACAAGTACTGCGACCTCCGCCCCGAAAGCAGAGGTCCTGAAATAGTACTCTGCGGGTCACGAAGTCCGCAAACACGAGGACGACTGACCAACAGTTGGTCAGGCCGTTCCGTTCCGTCAACAAACACGCACTAAGCACCGCCTCGAACCTACGCCTGACCCCTTGCGGTCCCTAAAAGCTACGGTTACGGGCGAGCGCGAGGGCGGAATTCTCAAAGAAGAAGGAAAACAGGGAGCAAACGAAAGCACTTTATTTATTTATAGGAGGAACGTCAGCCCAACCGAAAAGGAATCACCCGCCAAAGTCCCTTCACTCGGTAAAGGCACGATACTCCTCTTGGTGTGCTCCCAGCCAGCCGAACGACGCGTGACGTCGCTCAGTCACCACCCGGACCAGCGGCGCCCTCACCTCCCACAGCCGAGGAATGCCCGCGACGAGAACGCCAACTCGCTGCGCATCCCCAAGTACGGCTTCAGCCTCGACCTCCGCCACCACCCGCAGCCAAGCTTGCTCGTCGCCTACTTCCTCTCGGAGCTGTGTATAGCGGTCCGCCATGGTGCGCAAGGAGAACTTGCTTAGTGGCGGACCTGACAGAGTAACAAGCGCACCAGCGCCCCTCCTTTTATGGCCCGCGGCACGGAAGACGAAGCACCTCAAGTTACGCCCAGGAGCGGAAGCCGAAACGTCCAACGCCAGTTCCAAAAGCGGCACGGTCCTCCAGGCGAGTTAACCAAGCCTTATCTCCAAAAAAAACCTTCTCTCAATTTATCGCGCGCCTACCGCAGGCTCAAGCGGTGCGCGGCGACTGCACCTCTAGTCCCCACGCACCCCTCGGGGGCTGCTTACGACCCAGGGGTCGGTGACCTAGGTCGATAACCCGACCGGCCGAGCTACCTTCCTCATAGTAACCTCTTCGACCCAAAATGCTGCAGCCCACGCCCCCGCGGCTACGGCTTCGAAATAGCACTTTGCGAAAGAGGGGAGCTACTCGAGCAAGAGGCCAAGGCCGGTCGGAACCTTTCGATTTGGGTCAGCAGACCGACCGAGCGAACGATCTACCTTACCCCAGGTCAACCCCGACAGACCAAACAATCTTCCTCGTGGTAATTTCCTCAAACCGAATGCTGCAGCCTACGCCTCCGCGGCTACGGCTCCTGAGTAGCATTTCGCGAGGAAAGGGAGTTGCCCGAGCAGAAGATAGCTTGATCGGTCAGGGCAGTCCGACCTGGGACGTCGTTAAAAGGCATACGAGTCGCTGACCTAGGCCTGTAATTCGACCGACCAAGCTATCTACCTCGCGGCTTTTTCCTCGGCCCAAAATGCTGCGGCCTACGCCCCCGTGGCTACGGCTTCAAAGTGGCACTTTGTGGGGAAACAAGTCCTCTGAGCAAGAGACGCTAGGGTCGGTCGAAACGCTCCGACTTAAGTCAGCGTTCCAACCGACCAAACAGAAGCTTCGCGAAGGAGGCAGTCTGAACTAAGCGATACAATGCCTTTCTCAAAGCACCTCTCCTCCGCGAAGCAAGCGCTCTAGGTCGCTTGTCCTATCCCGTGTTCTCTTCGGCTGTAATTGGCACAACACCTACGCTCTCAGGGCACCCCCGCGGGCCCTGTAGCTACGGTCGTAAGATTGTCCAATCACAGAAGAAGCACGGGGCAGGCGGGCGAAAACTTAAAGCGACCCGGCAGGTCGGACTCGTTTAAGATAATCATGTTCATTACATGTACTGCAAAAGTAAAAACGAAGAAAACTAATCATCTCCTTCCCCACGGTGGAGGATGTCCCGCGGCGAGATCCGGCTGGCGATCTCCTGGGCACAGGGGTCGACTCGGGCCATGAATGCTTCGACCTCTTCGTCGCTCCGATCGGTGGCAACGCCGCTCCCAACCGCCTCAAGGTCGACATCGTCATAATAAGACACGGTGTTAACCAGGGCCAAGGAAGCACCAAGCACCGCCGCCTCTCGCATCGACGCTTCGACGTGCTCCGGGACCCTCCTAAGTATAGCGGAGATGACACCGGGGCCCGGAGTAAGCCCAAACAGTCGGTCGCAGACGGCTTGGCTGGCAACCCGGAGGGTCGTTAGCTCGACCGTCGTATCGGCCGCATCCCTCTCTGCCACCCGCTTGTCCACAAGGGCCGAGTCACGTGACTCGACCGCCACATCCCGCTGCTCCACCGCCGCCCTTCGCGACTCCAGCATGTCGCTAAGGTCTTTCCGCAGCTCTACAAAAAACGAAACGGCATCAGAAGACGCCCGCTACAACAACTGCCGAGAGGATGGACCGCTCACCGGTCACGGAGGCCTCCTTGGCGCGAAGCTCCTCCTCGGCCTTGGCGCGCGCTTCTCGGTCGGACGCAAGCTCCCCCCGAGCGAGGTCTCGCTCGCCGCGCAGCCGGTCGGCCTCCCTTCGGGCCGACTCGAGTTCCTCTCGAAACAGGGCGGCCTCCGCCCGGGCGGACTCCTCTGCGCGGACCGCAGAAGTCTTGGCCCTTTCGGCCTCCGCCAGGGCCGACCTGACCCTCTCCCCCTCGCTGGTCAACGACTCCGTAAGTCGCTGAGCCTCTCGCAAGGCTTCAGTGACCTCCCCCAGCCGCTGACCAGCCGCGGCGGCCTTCCCTTGCTCGGCAACGAGCGCCCTTTGGGCGTCGCGCAGTTCCCCCTCCGCGATGCTCCCCTGGCCATGCAGACGCCGGAGGAACCTTGACTTGTCCACCGCCCGGGATACCAGACGCTGCAAGTGGATCGCCTGCCCGGTCAGTCCCCTGTTTTTTCATTCAAAAAAAAATCTACAAAAAGCGGACCCCCGTCAATCTTACCGATCCGGCCGGGCGGGACTCCTGAACGATGAGCCTCATCGCCCGGGAGGAAGCGTCAACGGCGTGGAGAAGGTCGGTGCGGATCTTCCCCATTTCCTTCTCCACTTCCTTCTCGCACCGCTCCACAGCGTTCCAGTCCCCACGTTCCGCCTCGTCGTCCAAAACAAACGCCGGCTCTCCGGTCGGGTCGCTGCCGGGCCAGGTCAGCACGGCAGACGGCGGCCCAGACTGACGACACCGCACTGCCACCGGCGCCCACGGTGGACGGCTGCGGGTCTTCCAGCGGCGCTCGAACCGCCCAAGCGGGCGGTTGCCCATGCGAAGCGGTAGGACTCGCCAACTTCCCACGATCGACGGCGCGGGGAAGCGGGCCTGGCAGGACTTCCCCCACCGGTGTCACGGCCGGCAAAGGTCCCAGCGCTCCCCCCGCCGGCGACATCACCTCACCAGCGGGCTCCGCCGTGGGAAACGCACCTGCGGGACCCTCACTCCCGACGACCGCCGCCGCAGACCCCGCTGGCGGGGGCGGGAGTGTGCGACTCCTCGCCGCCGAGGTGGGGCTCAGCGCCCTTCCCACGCTGGAATGCCCCCTGCACACGACGACCAGTCGGAAAACCGTATAAAACAAACGCTGGCGAAGATCGGTCGGGGCACGCGCGAGGCGCTTACCGTGAAGATCGAACGAGTAGCGCCTGACGCGCCCTCTTCGCCGGGCCCCTGCGAGGGGGCGTGGGAGACCTCCGTCTCCTCAGGACGAACCCTGCGCTTGCGGCATCGTCCCCGGGATCGCGGTCGCCGACCCCGTGGACGGAACCCACGTCGGAGCCGCCCGAGTCGCCCCCGGCACTCGGGCCCCCCTCGCTCGACGACGACTCTTCGTCTTCGTCGCTCAGAGTCTCGTCGGAGACCTCTTCGCCGCGCGCGGCCCGATCCGCGCGCTCCTTCCTCTTCCGCACCTTCGCGGCCTCCTTGACCGCCCTCTGCGCCTGGAGGGCGGCGTCGCGCTAGTCTGCGATAAGGCGCGCTGCCGCTCTCGCCTCCTTTTCCCCCGGGAGCAAGGCCCGGGAGATCATGGCACCGAGCCCCTGCGAAAACGCACTCGGGTAAGGGGGCGGGGGAGCGAGAGAAGAAAGAACAAGAAACCACCCAACGTACCAAATTCTGCGGGTTCTGCGCCGAGAACGGCGCGGGCGCCTCGCCCACCGCCTCAGTGTCGCCCACGAGGGAGACCGCAGTCACGCGCGCAAGAACCTCCGACGCAGGGAGCTCCACCTCAGACGACCTCGTGGGGTCGGACAATCCGGCGTACTCGAACATGGGGCGCAACCGATCCCTAAAGGGTTGGACGCGTCTCTCCATGAACGTGCGGATGACCACCATGCCTGTCAGGCCTCGCCGCTTCAGATCCTCAAGCCGCTCGAGGACTGTCTCCACCTTCCTCTTGTCCTTCGAGTCGGGACCCCAAGTCCAGCAGGGACTCTGCACCGGCAGATTCCCACTGAAGGCTGGGGCGCTGTTGCCGAGGTTCTGAACATAGAACCACTCGCTGTGCCACCCCCGGTTCGACGACGGCAGCTTCACGTCAACATAGAATGGCTTGCGGCCGGGGCGCAGTTGGATGGCCAGGGCACCAAGGAGACCGGCGGCGTCCGACGGCAGCCGCGCAAAGAAGAAGTGACGCCAGAGCCCCCAATGGGGTTCGATCCCCAGGAAGGCCTCGCACAGCGTGATGAAGGTCGCGATGTGGAGGACCCCGTTTGGGTTCAGCTGGTGCACCTCCCCCCGTAGAAGTGCAGCAGCCCGCGGACGAACGGGTGGAGCGGGAGGCCAAATCCGCGCTCGTAAAAGGCAGCCAGCGTGACGATCTCCCCGTCACCCACCTCGGGGACCTCGGTCCTGGCCGACGGCGTCCGCCAGCCGGACTCATCTCGCGGAGGGAGGAACCCCTTCCTCTCCAAGCCAATGAAACGGCCTGCCGCGGACGAGTGCGGAACCAGCGACATCCCCGATGCAGGCGAAGAGGCGGGGCGCGGCACAAGGAAGCAGGTAGCTTTTCTCCTTCCACTTGTGTCTCTTTCCTTCCTTTTTCTTTTTTGCAGACCCGAAGAAAGGTATGAAACGGCCCACTGGGCCGCCCCGCCTCGAGGACGGTGGATCGCCTTCGGGTTCATGCCCGAGGCCCGGTACCGTGTTGGGGTTATGAAGGCCAAGTCCGGCCGACCGGAACGGAAGCCGCCCCAGCACGTAAAACAGAGCGAGGGGCGGGCCAGGGTGAGCCCCCAGTGGGCCTCCAGTTGGGTCGGCGGACGACCCAATCACCCTAACCCGCATCCGGGACCATACCTCACACTCTCCCGCGGAGCTCATCCATGAGTAGCGGCCGGTCGCGCTCCGGGTCGGCGGACGACCCGGTAGCCCGATACGGGAACGAGTAAGGAAAGGTTCTCATGGAATGCCCGCAGTGGGTCGGACGCCCGCGCCGGGAGTTACGTCCGCTTGGGAACGACCCCCCTCGGGGGGGATCGCCAAGATTCCACCCGGATTGCCCGTTTGTAGCTCGCACGAGCACGGCGTTCAAACCGACGTAGGTAAACGCGCGTTCGCTCACATGACTCTAAAGGTCCCATAACCATGGCCGACCAGAGTCCGACCGGGTAAACCCCCGACCGGCTCTCCGACCCGCTCGGGGGCTCGGGGGCTACACCCACCGGGTGCGCTCGCGCGCACCCGGGCCCTTTGGCGGGCGCAGCTGCCCAGCAGCTGCATCGACCAAACGTCGCCGACCTCCAGGCCGGCGGCCACCTCCGACCGGGTAAACCCCCGACCGGCTCTCCGACCCGCTCGGGGCTCGGGGTTACACACCAGGTGCGCCACTTGCCAGACCTTTTGGCGCAGTGCCAGATTGCACCGACCGAACCTCGCCGACCTCCAGGCCGGCGGCCACCTTCGACCGGGTAAACCCCCGTCGGGGGCTCGGGGGCTACACCCACCGGTGCGCCGCCGACGCACTGCCCTTTGGCGCACTGCCCGCCAGCTTGCACCGACCGAACATCGCCGACCTCCAGGCCGACGGTCACCTTCGACCGGGCAAACCCCCGACCGGCTCTCCGACCCGGGCGGGGGCTTGGGGGCTACTGACGAATACCCATACCATGGGTACCTCCATCAGCCCGAGACCGCGAGCGGGCTGACATCCTTCAAAAGCCCAGCCCTGGCAAGGGCTCGTGGGCCACAAAGCTTTGGCCTGCCGCCGATCAGAGCCCGTTCCAGGCGGTCGGCCGACCCCGACCTTCCAAGTCAAGGCGCATGGTCGGCTGGCCCCACTAATACTCGAAGGGCCAACCGCTCTGTATACATGACGACCTCTGACATCCATACCGGGGTAGGCGGCTCCTTCCCGAGGGTGTCAGAGGGTTCGCCAAGAAGCCAAGTCCCGGTCCCATCACCGCTAACACGCCACAGAGAAGCGCCCCTTCCCGAGACCAAGCCGAGGTCAAATACCATTAAATGCCGGGCTGACGTCCGCACAGAGTGGTGCGTCACCTCGTCTGCACGATTGAATTCTTCCCGCCACAGGGCTACCGACCCGGCGTAGCGACTAGTCGGGGGCCGATTGGGCGACAAGACAGAAGGCCAGACTCCGAGACGTACAGTACCCCCTCCTCTCTTTCTCCAACTCCCATTTGTAACCTGCTGCCTCCGGATATATAAGGAGATGCAGGACCCCGGGGGGGAGGAAGAGAAGGGAAGCAAAAAACCCATCGATACATTCATCCTCGTCGAGACCAGCTCTCCTTGTATTCCCACGGTGACTGTTCGACGCTAAGAGCAATACACCTTGACCAAGCGAACTGGAGTAGGGATGTTCAGCCCGAACCAGTATAAACACCTGGCTTCCTGAGTCGACCATTCGGGGAGAGGGAGCGCGCGACCCCCTCCGACCATAAATTCGTATTGCTGGTGCACGAAACACCGACAAGTGCATACCTTGGTTTTTCATTTTTCATCCAAATATGACTACTAAATATAAGCTCAATAAACATGTTAGTCTCACAAAAGGTTAGGTTTGTCATTAAACAAAGATTAAGTATTATCTAAAACCAATCATCAAAATCAATGGGACTTGTACTTACAACCGCCCGCGCCAACCACCAGCCACCCCGGCCGCCCGAGCTCCGGCTTGACCCCAATGTCGATTCGTTCCACGTGAACAATACCCGAGAGCAAGAAGTACTCTAAAGAAGGTTTGCCAGCACCGAAACATATCTAGTTGGACTCCAAACAAATCTCACAAGGGATTTTAATCCTCTTTTGAGGTTCAGCTTTGGCTCTTAAGCCCGTGTGGCCCAGCTTCTGTAACACCCCAATTTTTTTGCTTTTTATGTATTTAAATGGTATTTTGCACTTTTGAGAATTTTTAGAATTTTCTGGGATTTATTTTGAATTTATTCCCTTTTGAGATAATTAAATAATTAAAAGTTTTAAATAAAATTTTGTTGGAAATATTTTATTTCGGTCCAAAATGTCTCAAAGTATTTTTCAGAATTTTCCTGGAATTGTTCTGAGCATTTTGCTATTTTTCTCGATTTATTTAAATTTCTAGAAATTATTTTTAAATATTAAATCACTGGAAAAACCCTAATGGGTTTCACTGTTCCTCTGACCTGAGTCAGACTCGAGTCCGACCGAGCCACGTTCAAGCCAGACCGAGCCGGACCCAAACCCTAACCAATGCGACCGTTGGATCTCGATCCAACGGCCGACGTTGCACCACGTCACCTCGACCGGGTCCGATCCGGTTCCGTTCGCGCCCAGAGCGATCTCAGCCATCGATCATGAACGCGTGTGCGGCTGAGATTGAGCCACATCACCCTCTTCGAGTCGCCGCCGGATTCCGCCGCCGCGCTTGAGTGGGCCTCGTTTTCCACGGATTTCACGGACGCCGAGGGCCGTATTTAATGCGTCGTTACCCGTGTCGTGTTCTCCGTTTCCGTGCGCACCCGTAACCATAGGTCACTGAGCTCAAGCCGCCGCCATCTGCCTGCAATCGCTCGCTGAAGTTGGAGAAGAGGTCCACCGCGGTTTTTGCCATTTTTCGCCGCCGCCCTCCGCCGCGTTGGTGCCCAGATCCGAGACCGTCACGATGAGGCGCACCTTGGAGTACCATCCACTTCGCCGGACTCGCACCCAAACGCCGCGGCCGTGGTCATCGTCCCCAGCTCCGGCAACCCCAGCTCCGCCGTGCCATCGCCGTCCTCGCGAGCTCCGACAGCCATCCGATCCAGATCCAACGCCCCAGGTTCGTCCACATCACCGCCCCGTGCGTAAATTCTAGATTAGATCCCAACCGTTAGATCTAGATCGTACGGGTAGGGTTAGATCCAGTGTTACGGGTTAGATCTATTAGCAACGTTGGATCTAGATCCAACGCAACAGATTGAGCCACACAGCCACTCAACCGCACCGTGCTAGATTGGATCTCAGCCGTTAGATTTAGATCGTACGGTTAGATTTAACCCGCAATGTAGCGCTAGATGCAATCGTGACCGTCCGATTAAGATCGTGCAGTGTAGATCATGCCACGTGTCAGCCGCGGGTCATGCCACGTCGTCCCAAGACGCGGTTAAACCCGATCGGATCTCAACCATTCGATTCAAATCAAACGGTCCAGATCGACCACGTAGATCCAAAACGTGCGGGATAAGATCCAATCTGGACCGTCGGATTTCAAACCAACGGCCCAGATCGTGCCACGTGTGCGGGATTAGATCCAATCTCAGTCAGCCGAGCCGCGCCCGGTCGTCGCTGACATCACACGTGATGTCAGCGTTGGGCCCGCGTGTCAGCCACCGGTCGCACCGCACGCTGACGTCACAGTGGGGTCCAACTGTCAGAGCCGTTCGGCCGAGCTGTGATGACGTCAGTGATGACGTCATCCAGTGGGTCCCACATGTTAGTGACACGTGTACGTGTGGACCGGGTCCACGGTGGACCAAAACCGAACCACGGACCAGGCCCGTAGACCGGATGACGCAAGCATGATGTCATAATTCGATTTTTGTTCAGAAAAATAATTCGGTGGAAATTTGAAATCCACATTGACGTCAGCTAACGTCATAATCCGGATTTTTCAATAGAAAAATAAATAAATTAATTCGGTTTGTTCTTTTAATTGATTTTTCAAATTTCGAACAGTTATAACTTTTGCGTTTTAACTCCGATTGAGGCAATTCTAGTTTCTAAATTTTTGTAAAATTGAGATCTATTTAATGGTGAATTTTATTTAATTTTTGGACATAAATTTTTCTCTATTTTTATTTATTTGATGTTTATTTATCCGTTACGAGTAGACGTTGAACTGCCCAAAGGCTTCGAAGGTGAAGTTTTGACCAGGAGCCAGCTCAAGACCAAGAACAAGTACTTTTTGAAGGTAAGTTGTACTTTGACCATGTTGAACCCACTTTTGAAACTATGTTGATTTAATTTATTGCATGCTAGTTTAATTAAAATTGCTTTTGAATAATTCCGGGAATAGTTATGTGACCTACTTGATTATGCCACCTTGTCTATGGCAATTGTATGCCATGAATCATTTGTCACCCTACGATGTGGAATATTAGTTGGACACTATTAACTTGCCAACATAGGTTAATTAGATCGTAGTTAACCTGCTTAGCCATGCAATCGTGTTATCGATATAATTTTGAATGTCGGAAATTAATCTTGACTTAATGAGAGATGGAACATGATTTTGGAAATTGCTACATGTGTTATCGATGATGTTGATGGCACGTGGTGCATGGTAATCAACCGGGGTGATAAAATGATTTAGACTAAGGCAAGTGGCAAGATTGTTCTGGTGGGCCAGGGGTGGCGCCGGGAAGGTTGTATTTGGTTTTATTGTTCTGGCTACTTGTTAATCTTTGGGTAGTCTTGCCTTGGTCAATTTAAGGACTTAACCTTGCGAGCCTTTGAACTGAGTTCATCATACAGCCACAAGTCTAGAATGGGACGGACCTAGCCGAGTAAACTATGATGTCTAGTCTCTGGTACTGTCGTGGCGGTGTGAGGCCGAGTGTATGGTAGGCTCACATGGCTCAAGAGGGGGGTCCTGAGAGTGGTAACCAGTCCCATCAGTGTTGAAACCTTAGCGGGCAGTGCCGGGTCTAGAAGTAGCTTTGGAAAGGCTTTGTTACGGTCACTCGCCTTCGTGGTGTTTGATTGTATCTTGTGGGTAAAGTGTATAATCTCTGCAGAGTGTACAACCTATTCGAATAGCCGAGTCCATGGTATTGGACACTACTCGGGGATTACAATCAAGGGTTAGACTTTCATCAAAATAACTTGGCTTTGGAAAACGGTTGGGTTGGAACTGAGAATTGGACTTAGGTTGTGGAATGCTTTGTGCAATGTTTGCAAAAATTATTATCTTTAATTATTGTTTTACTGCTTTGCAATCTATTATTGTATTGACACTTACTGCTTCATTGCAAATGAACCATGAAACTATCCTTTGTACCAAGCCATGCATGTAGAATATTAGCTTTGCATTCTGTGCATGACTTGCTGAGTACCAAGTACTCACCCCTTGCAACAACACAATACCAGTTGAAGAAGAAGCAACGCCAGCACTGGAGGAGGAGTTCCAGGAAGAGCCGGCTAACTAAGGAGCGAGCCCAGTCAATTGCCTGTGGTATACTGGATGGCGCCACGCCATTGTTGTTTACTTTCCGCTGCAATTGTTTATTTCAATAAGACTTCTCCCTGCGAGGCGTACTTTTGTAACTTGACCATAAGGTTGAGTAACCAGTTTGGCTAATCAATTAAAGTATCCTATTATTTCACTGAGTATGATTGTGATACGTACCGATGTTGAGACTGTGTGCACTAGCGTGATCCTGGACTAATGTTGAATACACAGAGGGTCCGGATTTGCATATTCGGGTCCCGACAACTTCCTTCCAGCTTTAGAATAGCTTCAGTTTTTGTTTGGGCTTCTTAGCTCAGGCTCCGACTTCTTGGATCATGTCGGGGGGTCGGGTAATTTCCATAAATTACCTCGGATGCCACCAACGACCAAGCTCGCTCCCGCCCGAGCCACCAGGAGGTCGTTACCCTGGGATTGTCTAAATCAAAGCTTGGAAGGCTACGCATTCCGGCCAGTTCCGAGCTCGGGCTCGGGTGGGACCGAGAATGCCACGTACTCCAGTCGATTCCGAGCTCAAGCTCGGGTAAGATGTCCAAGCTCGGTGCCGGTCATCGGCCGACCTTACGAGGTCTCGGGGTCGGTAGGAATAACCACCCGAGCGTAACTTCCGTTGGCCCGTTACGTTTCCCGTGGGAGCGTGGCGGGCAGATAGGATCCACCAGTTGCCACGTTTGGACGAGGTCCAAAACGTGCGGGTAGTGGGGTCATGGAGTTCGATCCTTTGTAAGCTATAAAAGGGTCCCCATCGTGAGGGGGAAAACGACAAAGATGGCAGACAATGATCAGAAACTCGGACACATTGCAAGAGTAAACGAGCCGAGTAGGGCTATTATCTCTTTCTCGAGAGGCCCGAACCAGGGTAAACCGCTGTGTCCACATTCGTTGGAATCTGGTGAGCCATTCTTCGAGTAATCCCTCACGTAAGAAGGGGTCACAGTTGGTCCCTCCACCAACAAGTAAGCTCGGCGGGGGCCTGTTCCCCAATCGTCGACAGCTGGCGCCGTCCGTGGGGACCGACTTTCCCTTTCGTGAGGAACCCGAAGAATGTCAGAATCCCAGAACCACCAGAGGCTCTACGCCCCCGAGATCGGGGAAGAGGACAAGCAGTTCTTCAACGATGGGGCGTCGCCGGCATTAAGAATCAAGACGGTTCCAGGAGCTTTTCCCTGGAAGCCGCTGCTGCACCGGAGCAGTTCTTTCGCTCCCAGCTCGACGCCCTCTCGGACGACGAGTACGACGGGCTCTACGATGGTCTGGACATCCCCGACCTCTACGAGCTCGACCAGGGGACCGCTTCACGGGGAGACACCGTGATGTCCCCCTCGCGATCCGTCCAATCCCGTAACGTCTTCGTTGCGGAAGAGGATGGAAACGCCGGGAGCAAATCCCGGCCAAGCGCTGCCTTCACCGCTCTGGCGGCCAAAGAGCACCTGCAGTATCCCTGAATCGGACGACCAGCTTGCGCCGACAAGTCCGAGGTGGCCTGGACCGATAAGACCAGGGCGGTTCGTGAGAATTTCCGCAGCGTCACGAACTCCGAGTTCGTGCGACGGCGAGCAGGCTCGTTACCCAGCGTTCCCAGCGAGGAACGCCTTCAAGCCCTGGCCACGGTGGTGCGCAACCTCGTAGAGTTTCCTGAGCAAGTCGACCTAGAAGCCGTGGCG
This sequence comes from Rhipidocladum racemiflorum, assembly GCA_036346355.1. Classification (NCBI taxonomy): domain Eukaryota; kingdom Viridiplantae; phylum Streptophyta; class Magnoliopsida; order Poales; family Poaceae; genus Rhipidocladum; species Rhipidocladum racemiflorum. The sequence goes on from CM070581.1 coordinate 8,344,898, forward strand.
CGGCCGTGGCCGACGACCTCGAGGAAATCGCCACAGACATAAGGCGGCGGAGGCCTCCCGGAAAGGGACGCCAGAGCAATTCACGAACGCCGCCCGCCCGGCGTCAGCGCCGCCACCCAGATGACTCACGCACCGCACTCAGAGGATCGGGCGCGAAGGCCGACCGGCTCGGGAGGGCACCGAGTAGCAATTCCTGGCTCCTCGGGACCAGCGGAATGTGAGCCACGCGTAACCGGCCGAACATTCCTCATCGGGCCACTCCCCATCCTACAGGCGTAGGGAGACTTTCACTCGCCCGGGCCCACTAACCTCGGGCTCGGCTGGCGGGGATCGCCCCGACCGCCGCGCTCGTGGTGATCGCCCCGACAGTCCCGTGTTCGGGTGCAGGGCGTTCGCGACGTCGCTGCGACGAGTGACCTGGCCGACAAGGTTTAAGCCGGGCCACATCGAGAGATTCGACGACTCGTAACCCGACGAAGTTTCTCTCAATCTACACCACGGCCATTTTAGGCTGCCGGGGTGATGAAAGGGTGATGGCCAACTTTCGCCCGATCCTGGGCCGGGCGGCTCGGACGTGGCTATTCAACCGTATGAGAACTCGATCCGGTCCTGGGCCCACCGAGCAAAGACTCTCCGAGCCAACTTCCGGAGGCTGCTACGTCCGCCGGGAAGGAGCGCGACCTCAGCGTCGATATGAGGCGGAGGGCGAGACCTGCGCCAGCTTCGTCGGCGCTTCATGCAAGTCGCAATTCCATCCCGAGCATCTCGGATGAGGCGGTCGTCGGGCTTTCAAATTCGGGGTCCGAGACGACGCTTTACTCAGACCTCGAAATCCACCGGACATCACGGCCAACGAGCCGTTCGCATGGCTGACCGCTATGCCAATGCGGACGAGGCCGTCGATGGAAGAAGGCTGCTGGGCGAGGAAAGCCGCCTCGGCCGGGCTCGAAGGGCATCCAAGGAAGAGCGTAAGCTCTATCGAGAAAAAATCAAAAGAAGAAAAAATCCTCTGTCTCCGGCATGGTGGCAGCTATCGACAGACGACGACCGACCTCGCCGTCGTGTAGGGGGGGGGGCCCCGAAAGGAAGGGGTCGACCGATTCAGCGGAACAACGAGCGAGCGGGACGACCAAGAACGCGGCGACCAACGCGGCGGGCTAGTGCCTATTTACGCCGCTCCACCAGGCTCATGGGCATGACCTTCGGAATTGCAGGGCGTGGGCCTCCCGCTGGAGCAGCTTCTACAATGGTAAGGGTCCCATGCCCACGCTCCCGAGGTGGAAGGGGACGCCAAGGGCAAGAAGCCCGCCAAGAGCAAGACACCGACATGGAGTACCAAGAGCCGAGAGATCACATCGCCGTGATATTCGGGGCTCCGCCGCCTATGGGTCGCGTCGGGAGTTGAAGGAGGCCGCGCAGTACTTCGTGTCACTCGTGGAAGCCTCCGCCCAGCAGCTCAAGTGGTCCGAGCCGCCGATCACCTTCTTCGTGGACGATCGCTCTCCGGGGATGACGAAACCCCAAAGGCTTCCGTTGGTCGTTAGCCCAACAATCTGCAACACCACAGTAGGTCGGGTCCTTGTGGATTGTGGAAGTTCCCTAGACCTGATATCTGCCAAGGTCTTGGACGAGATGCAGATCCCTCGCTCCAAGATCAAAAACATGGTGGTCCCGTTCTACGGGATAGTGCCCGGAACGTCGGTCAGGCCACTTGGCCAGATCGTCCTGCCAGTTACGTTCGGCAATCCGAGCAACTTCCGAACGGAGCTCATCACGTTCGAAGTGGTCGATTTCGAGTCGGCTTATAACGCCATCCTGGGCCGACCAGCGCTCGCCAAATTCATGGCCGCCACTCATCACGGCTACCAGTGCTTGAAGGTCCCCGGCCCCGGCGGCGTGATCACGATCAAGGGAAGCCCGAGAGCAGCTCTAAACTGCGACGAGAGGGCGTTAGACATGATCGGTCAGCTGCCCCAGCGCGGGCCCGACCAAGAGCCGAGGAGTTCCCGGCCCAAGGCTAGCCTCCAAGCCGGGGGAGAAACCAAGGCCATCCCGTTGTGCGACACAAAGCCGCATAAGGTCGTGACACGTGGGGGCTTCCTAGATCCTAAATATGAACTCCAGCTCGTGACCTTCCGCCTGAGAAGCGCGGACACGTTCGCCTGGGAACCGTCCGACATGCCCGGAGTCCCAATGGAGGTCGTCGAGCACAAAGCAGCGCCTGCTCGACAAAAGCCTGTCGGGCAGAGCTCAGACGCTTCTCCCCGGAGAAGCAAGCCATCATCAGAGAGGAACTGGACAAGCTCCTCAAAGCCGGTTTCATTCGGGAGGTTGACCATTCCGATTGGTTGGCCAACCCAGTCATCGTGATGAAGAAAGGAGGCAAGTGGCGCATGTGTGTCGATCACACGGGGCTAAATGCCGCATGCCCGAAGGACAATTTCCCGCTACCTCGGATAGACCAGTTGGTCGACGCGACGGCCGGCTCCGAGGCGATGAGCTTTCTGGACGCCTACTCAGGCTATCACCAGATCGGTATATCGCCCGATGACGAGGAGAAAACTTCCTTCATCACGCCGTTTGGCACATTCTGCTACGACCATGTCCTTCGGTCTAAGGAATGCGGAGCAACCTTCCAGCGCCTTATGCGTAAAACCTTCTCGGGCCAAATAGGCTCGAACACGGAAGTGTATGTAGACGACATAGTCGTCAAGAGCAAAATGGCCTCCGACCATGTATCCGATCTAGAGGAGACTTTTCATAACCTCAATAAGCATCGAATAAAGTTAAACCCTGAAAAATGTGTGTTCGGGGTCAAAGCTGGCAAGGTGCTCGGATACATGATCGGCCCACAAGGAATCGGGGCCAACCCAGAGAAGATAGAAGCCATCGAGAACATGCGACCACCGACTTGTACTCGGGAGGTCCAGTCCCTGACTGGGAGAATGGCGGCCTTAAGTCGTTTCATCTCGAGGCTCGGGGAACGCGGCCTACCTTTCTTCAAGGCGCTCCGGAAGCACGACGGTTTCACTTGGACAGATGAAGCAGACCGCTCTTTCAAAGAGCTTAAACTGTATTTGTCAAGACCCCCGGTCTTGACCACGCCCAGAGTAGGAGAGGTCCTCTTGCTTTACCTGGCCGCCACACCCCATGCGGTAAGCGCCGTCATCACAGTAGAACGGGACGGGGTACAGCGCCCGATCTACTACATCAGCGAGGTGCTGCACGGACCAAAGGAGCGTTACCCCGAGGTCCAGAAGCTCCTTTATGCGCTCCTCGTGGCCTCGAAGAAATTAAGACACTACTTCCAGGCACACAAAATACAAGTCCCGACCAACTTCCCGCTGAGGGAAATTCTCGGGAATCAGGACGCAAGCGGGCGGATCGCGAAATGGGCCATGGAGCTCGCCGAATTCGAGATCGAATTCTCGGCTAGAACCGCGATCAAATCCCAGGTCCTAGCGGATTTCCTAGCCGAATGGACAAACCCCGCCCCGTCCGAACCCGAACCCAACCAGGCCGAGCACGGTCGCTGGGTCGTGCACTTCGACGGATCCCGAGCTTACGATTGCTCGGGGGCTGGAGTGGTCCTCGAATCCCCTCAGGGGGAGCGGATCGATCGCCCTCCAATTGCATTTCGGCGCAACAAACAACGCAGGTATCACGAAGGTCCGCTAGCCGGCTTCGGGCATGCAAAGCGCTCGGAGTCCAACGACTAATCGCGAAGGGCGACTCGCGGTGGTAAATCAACCAGGTTAACAAGGAGTATCGGTGCTCGATGACTCAATGGCGCTTTACCTGGCTGAAGTAAGGAAGATGGAAAAGTACTTCAGAAACTTCGAAGTACTATACATCCCCAGGAAGGACAATGCCCTGGCCGACCATCTATCGAAGGTCGGTTCCGCACAGTTTCCCGCTCCGGCGGGGGTGCTCATCGAGCACGTCTACAAGCCCTCCATACCCCCCGAGGAGGAGGCAACCGAGACGGGTGGTACCGTCTCCTTCCTCGAGCAGGATGCGAACTGGATGACGCCATTCATCCAATACTTCGTACACGGGACACTGCCCGAGGAGGAAGCCGAGAAATCCCGGCTAGTGAGGCGCTCCTCGACCTATAAAATGATCGAGGGTCTCTTATACCGCAAAGGCGCGCTTGGCGTCCTCTCCAAGTGCATCACCCAAGAGGAAGGCAAATATCTCCTCAAGGATATCCATGACGGGATGTGTGGAGCTCACTCGTCCTTTAGGACCTTGGTGAGCAAAGCCTTCCGATTGGGTTACTATTGGCCAACGGCCCTGGCCGATGCACGCTCAATAGTAACCTCCTGCCGATCTTGCCAGTTCCATGCTCGGAAGGTCCATCACCAAGATACGCGCTCTGCACCATGCCGCTAACCTGGCCGTTCTCGGTTTGGGGCATAGACATACTCGGTCCATTTCCTAGGGGAAGGAGGGGTTGTAAATACCTGTTCGTCGCAATCGACACCTTCACTAAGTGGATCGAGGCCGAGCCTATATCAACCATCTCGGCACAAGCGGCTAAAAGGTTCTTCCGCAATAATGTAGTAACCCGCTTTGGCATTCCGAGTCGCCTCATTACCGACAACGGCACTCAGTTCACAAGCGAGGTGTTTCAGGCTTATTGCGAGGAGGTCGGGACCAAGATATGCTTCGCATCTGTGGCCCACCCACAGAGCAATGGGGCGGCCGAGCGTGCGAACGGGCAGATCGTCCAAGGAATCAAGAAGAGAGTCTTCAAGAGCCTCGATCGGCATGGTCAGGCCTGGGTGGACGAGCTACCCCCCGTCCTTTGGTCAGTCCGCACCACGACGAGCCGAGCCACGGGGGAGACCCCCTTTCAGCTCGTATATGGCGCGGAAGCTGTCCTACCCGCCGAGGTTGTCCTAGGATCCCCGAGGGTGAACCTGGCCGATAACATCGACGCAGAAGGCGAACGCCTTCTCGACATCGACCTTGCGGAGTCGACTTCGTGAACGGGCTCGCTGGCGATCCGCGTTTACCTGCAAGCTCTTCGCAGCACGCCGCCAAATCGCTACGACCAAGGACCTTACACGCCGGCGATCTCGCTCGCGACGGGTCCAAGACTGTCAAAAGCCAACAAGCTAACGCCAAGATGGGAAGGTCCTTACACGGTCGTCTCAACAACACGCCCGGGCTGTCCGCCTTGCAATGGAAGATGGTCGGAACTAGCTAGTACTTGGAACATTGACCAACCGCGTAAGTTCCATGTCTAACCTCGCCTGTCTTTTACCTCTTTAATAAACTTTATCACCTTACCCTCCCATTCTCTCTCTCCTCTCTTTCCCCATTCTACGATTAAGCTCGACTCTAGACAAAGTGTCGTGGGCAAGTCGGTCGTTGGGGCAAAACACCGCACGACAAAAGCTCCACCTCGATGTCCACCTCCCTCGAAAGACGACCATCTTTTTCGCGGTAGACCTCCACCGCAAGTAAAGATTCGCGACAGACACCCTTCTCGAGCGGTTCCGAGCTCAGTCGGCGGCGCGCTGGCGCCAACGCATCAGAACCCTAAGGGCCACACGGTCCTCGCAGATTCTACTCCGCCAACGGTCGTGCCATAGCTTACGCCCACGACCACCGTTGGCGGCGGGGGGCTATAGAGGTACCATGTGACCACGACCTCGGCCTCGTGCAACTTTCGCGCAAAATGGTCACCTCGACCTCGTGCTACTTTCGAACGAGATAGTCATTTCCTCGTACGATTAACCACTAAGTCGCGTAAGACCGCGCACGAAACAAATCGTTGTCATCTCGGGGAAAAACAAAAACGCCCATTTAAACCAACTCATTCTATATTCAATCGATAGTTTCTCCTAAGTTTTTTACGGTAAAAGACAGGAAAAAGAAAATTACAGAAGCCCGGCACGTTTCTCGTCCTGCAAAGCGACGAGCTCGTCCCGCACCGAGTCAAGCTCGGACTCAAGGTCGAGCACACGCCGGCGAGCTTCCCGACCTTCGCTCGCCGCTTGTCGAAGTCGCCTGGACTCCTCCGTTCTTCGGGTCGATTGTCCTTTCGGCTTCGGGAGGCGTCTCGCAAGGACGCCACCGTGGCTTCAAGGCCCGACCTTGCTCGCCGCTCCGGCCGAGGCGCTCCTGAGCTCAGCGCCGACGACTCCTCCACCTTCCGCCGGATCTCGGCCTCGGAAGATGTCACCAAGAACCCGGCGCTCGAGCTCCGCAATCTTGGCGTCCTGCTCGGCTTGGTGCTTCGCGACAACTTCTGGCGGCACGGTCGCGGCATGGAAGTCCTTCATGGTGGACTCCAGCACCTGCGCAACAAGGCGTTTTCAGGTAAATCGAAACTCTCGGTAAAAGTACATAAGTCAGGAGTACTTACCCAAAAAAGTCGGGTCTCCAGCCCCTGATGGAACAACTCGGCGGGGTCCTCCACCTTGCTCTGGGCAGGTAAGGGATCCCCCGCCTTAGTCCCTTCTCCTTGATCGGGCTCGGAGGCTTGAGCCCGAGCTCCCCCGTCCCCCGAAGGCGATGGACTTTTGCCCTGGGGGACAGCCTCCGCCTCCTGGAGAGGGACGGCCTCAAGAGCAAGGATTACCTCCCGCTCTTCTTCCTCCCGGGCAGAAGTTGCGCCCGGGGGCTCCGCCTCCTCGATCGGAGGCTCCACCACTTCGGCGTCCACGGCCATGGGAGCAACCGGGGACACCGGGTCGGTATCCGGCCCTTGGGCCGCAAAGAAGATCCCCGAGTGCGGAATCAACCGGGGCACCGGTCGACGACGGGAGGTCGGTCTCGACCGAGCAGCCTCGGTGCCCGCAGATCCCTCCGCTGGAAGCTGCCCCGCCCACCTACGGTAGCCGGGCTTGTCTCCCCGACCGGGGTAGCCGCTCTTCCTCGTCGGACGAGCCCCACCAGATTAAGGTCCCCGACGCCGGGCGGCTGGGACCCGGCGTGATGTCATGAACCCGGGAGACCTCGGCGATCTCTCAAGAGTCGCGGCGATGATGTCGCTGCACGGAAGAATCCTCGCGAGGAGTCTCGCCGCCTGCTCATCACCGCCGACTCCACGACTATGATGTGGGGATGCCCTCCGCCGCGCCTGCATCGGCGTCGCGATCTTCCTCCGTGCCTCCTCTTCGGGAGACACGACCTCCGGTCCCGAGGGCTCGCATGACAACAGGCTCCCCCACCTCGGCGTCGTCACCACCGGCAGCCCGTGGGGGGCTGACCTCAGCGGACCTCGGCTCCCGCCGACCTCGTCGCCACCGGCGGCAGTGGGGCTGGGCCTCCGCGACCTCGGCTCCCACCTCGGCTCCGTCGCCCATGACGACCTCGGCGGCCGGGCTAGCTCCTCTCTAGCACGGTCAAGAATATCGTCGACCATCGCTCGAAATCCCATAACTCCGCACTAACCGCCACACCCACTATAGACGATGTGGAGTTAGAATGGTGCCGAGGGGAAAAAGACAAACAAGAAGAGAGCAGAGATCGACCTTGCGCGGCGTCCGCTTCGAGCTCGAGCGCGGGCCAGGAGGCGGCCATGTCCGCTACGCCTTGTCGGCCCTGGCGACCGCAGGTCGACCTCCTCAAGCCGACCTCGGAGACATCGGCGTTGGGCGCGATTGAGGCGTGGCGGCGACCTCACGGACCTCGGGACCAAGGGGCGAGTCGGCTCCACCTTCTCCTCCTCGCGGTCCCCAGGAGCCGGGCTCGAGCTCACCCGCGCAAGCTCCGCTGAAGGGCCGCGATCCGCCCTCGGCTCAACCTTCCATTTGGGCCGAGGCCGCGCCTCCTTCTTCGCCGCAGCGACAATTTGGCGCAACGAGCCATTAGCTCGGGATTGTTTCCTGTACTCGTCCATCCACAATCTCGCCACTCACCTCCTGCCCGGTCCGCATACTCCAAGTGTTGGCGGGGTGAGTGGTCGTCGAGCAGGCGCTGCGTGTGCGCTGGCGAGGCAGCGTGGCCGACGGAGATCGAGCGCGGCGCTTGCGACCCGCCTGTCCCTTGGTCTTACGACCCCGTCCCGCCAGCTGGGATCCCAGCTGGGACACGGCGACCTCGAGGGCAACCTTCTCCTGTTGAAAAAGAGAAAGACTCAAATGAGGTCGGGAGGCCCCCGGCGAAGCCTGTCCGGACAAGGGCTTCGGAAAAAAGTCCGAATCAGAAACTTACCGCCTCTGTCCGGTTAAGGACGTTGTTCGGGATCTGGCGGCCCTCGATGATTTCCTTGCCTTTCGGGGTGCCGAACATCTCGGACACCCTCGCATCCACCCAGTCCTCTGCCGGAGCTGCATACCAGCCAAGGGAGAGGTCGTGAGAAGGGGCATCCTCTGCTCGGAAAAGAAGATCGAGGGCGACGGCATACCTGAGCGTGATTCCCGGGCGATGTCCTGCCACCCCTCGACCTTGAAGAAGGGATGCTCCCTCCTCCTAAGGGGCGATATCCGGTTCCTGACGTAGTCCCGGGTAACGTCCCGGCCGGTCAGCCCCAGGCACGTGAGCTCGTTGATCGTCATGAGGATCTTCTCCTCCTCGGGCTCCACGAGCGGTCGGGGTGTCTCGACGGCGCGACCTCTGGCACCAGAGTAGGAAAGCGTGCCGCCCTCCGCTTTCCTCAAGTAGAACCATGAGTCGGCCCAACCCGACACCGAGTCCTTGAGCGTGAAGCTCGGGTACTCGTATGGTCGGGTAGGACGCAGGCGGAAGTAGAGGCAGCCGGCCTGCGAAGGCGTGCCGGTGCGAGAAAGGGTGTAGAAGTGGAAGAAGAGACTGGGAGTGGGCTCGACGCCCACGAACCCTTCGCAGAGATGGGTAAAGATGGCCATGATGAGAACAGAGTTGGGGTGAAGGTGAGCGATCTCGCACTCGCAGGAGGCGAGTACGGCCTCGACGAACTCACTTTCGGGCGTACGGAGCCCGTTTATGGCGTAGAGCTCGGTGGAGACGATCTCCCCCTCCTCCGGCTGCGGGCTCTCTTCGTCGCCAGGGGCTCTCCATGTACCGGCGTCGAGGTACTTCGCCCGCTCGAGGGTCTCCACTGCGCTGTCGAGCTTGTCGACGCCGAACCGCCATGAGGATGAGGAAGATGATCAAGGAGAATGATGAGCGCCAAGGCGGAGGAGTGTGAGACACAATGATCGCACACGGCCAAGTGAGTCTAAGGGTTTTCTCTTGAGTGTTTAAAAAACTCCTCCAGAGATGAGGAAGCCCTAGAGGCACAGAGGGCGATTGAGGCGTTCGCCATCCGAAAACGACACGTGGGCACGCAAATCGAAACCGCCCCGCCGTAAAAGACGGTTCCCCAGAAGGACGAGCCAGGCTTCTAGGAGAAGGAACCGCCGAAGAAAGGCCCACTTCGTTAGCTCAAGCGACGAGCCGGGGAACAAGCTCGCTCCTCGAAGGAGGTTAATAGCTCGTTGGTCGCGGCAGATGTCCGCCGCGCAAAACCGACATGCTCAGAGAATGGTAGGCCCAAGGGGAAGGCCTTCCTTAGACCTTTTCCCACTTGAACCTCGGGGCTAGCTGCTGGGGTCGGGTAATTTCCATAAATTACCTCGGATGCCACCAACGACCAAGCTCGCTCCCGCCCGAGCCACCAGGAGGTCGTTACCCTGGGATTGTCTAAATCAAAGCTTGGAAGGCTACGCATTCCGGCCAGTTCCGAGCTCGGGCTCGGGTGGGACCGAGAATGCCACGTACTCCAGTCGATTCCGAGCTCAAGCTCGGGTAAGATGTCCAAGCTCGGTGCCGGTCATCGGCCGACCTTACGAGGTCTCGGGGTCGGTAGGAATAACCACCCGAGCGTAACTTCCGTTGGCCCGTTACGTTTCCCGTGGGAGCGTGGCGGGCAGATAGGATCCACCAGTTGCCACGTTTGGACGAGGTCCAAAACGTGCGGGTAGTGGGGTCATGGAGTTCGATCCTTTGTAAGCTATAAAAGGGTCCCCATCGTGAGGGGGAAAAACGACCACAGTAGCAGCACACAGACTGTAAAACTCAGACACATTGCAAGAGTAAACGAGAGCTGGAGTAGGGCTATTATCTCTTTCTCGAGAGGCCCGAACCAGGGTAAACCGCTGTGTCCACATTCGTTGGAATCTGGTGAGCCATTCTTCGAGTAATCCCTCACGTAAGAAGGGGTCACAGTTGGTCCCTCCACCAACAAGTAAGCTCGGCGGGGGCCTGTTCCCCAATCGTCGACAGATCAGCTACAACTTGTGGCTATTTTTTGGCTCGGCTTACTCAGTTCCTTAATTAAGCGATTTTGCTACGGGTCGATATCCATATTTCAATCGCTTTCAGGTTTTCATCATATTATTGGCAGGATTTCATGTGCGGTTTCAGGCTTTCATATATTATTATTATTATTATTATTATTATTATTATTATTATTATTATTATTATTATTATTGGTGGGATTTTATGTGGGCTGCATTGTTGCAAATTAAGACTTTCATGTATATTATTGGTAGTATTTGATGCACAATTCAATTGCTATTATGCATATTACTTTTGTGCTTATTATTAGCGATATTCATGCACAATTTCTATTATTGGCAAATTTCATTGCAATTCAGGCGGGATTTATAATTGGAAATTTATTCGACGTTTCATTATTGATTTATCATTGGCGGATTGTTGGTACTTTATTTGATGTTTCACCATTAGTTTAGAGTCCTTTGTTTGATGTTTCATCATCAGTTTATCGTTGGCGGATTCTTGGTACTTTATTTGGCGTTTCATCATCAGTTTATTCAGGGTTTTTCAGAGACAAAAATTTTCATTATGGATTTTGAGTTTTTTTTTTGTTGGGGGGGGGGGGGGTTGTTAGGAATATGTCTCAATATCCTAACTTGTCATATCTTTAGAGTCCTTATCATCTACAAGTTGAATTCTATTTGGCTATATAAAGCCATACTTGTAATATTGAGGGTGTTAAAAAGTCTCACATGTGAATGCGCGTCGTGTGATGAATTTCCGGTGTTTCCTTGTAATACCAGGCCTATGCCAATGTCATCCTGGCTTTCAGAAGCCGCGTGTGGACTACAATGTCACTTCGTTTGGTGGAGTAACATACTCATACACTAGTTAGTACTCCGCGGGACTAATTGTTAGCATGACTAGTCAAGGCCCAAGAGCGAAGCCCGATCATGTTTGGATCCCATGACTAATTGTTAGCTGGCTAAAAATTAGTCCTAGTCTATCCAAACAGAAAGACTAATATGTGGGCTAATTTTTAGCCAACCCCTCAGCTAACAATTAGTCCATTAGCTGATGGAGGGGAGCTAATTTGGGCTAATAGTAGGTAACACGCTGAAAAAGTCTGAAATACCCTCGCGCTGGTCTTATCCTCACTTCCTCATCCGTGCGTCCACTCCCAATCCGTTATGAGCGGCAAACATGACTTTTTTTTAATAAATTAGTCCAACCATTAGCCATGTATCCAAACAGCCCTAGGCTAATTTTAGATGGACTAATTATTAGCTGACTAACAATTAACTCTAGCCATTAGTCAGCTAACAATTAGTTTTAGCCCATCCAAACATGACCTAAAACTAGTCAAGGCCCAAGAGCGAAGCCCGATCATATGCCGTGTCTTGAAACGAAATGTCAGCATGACGTGCCAGGTTAATTTGGTACAGCAACTGCTTCGATCGTTCTTCCTTTCGGAAAAAACCGTGACCATTCTTCGTTTCAAAACCATATATATGCAGCTCGTACATCCGGCATGCATCTCACTCCTCCTCAATCGATGACCTCCATCTGCAGCACGCGGCTGAAAGAAAACCATACCATGGCGCGCACCGTCGCATCGTACGCGGCTGTAGTAGTGCTGCTGCTCCCATGCCTATGCTCGGGCTTCTTAGCAGTGGCCGCAGACGGCTCCACCTCGCCGCCGATGTCCCTGCCGGGCTGCCGGGACAAATGCGGCGACGTCGACATCCCTTACCCGTTCGGCGTGGGACCGAACCCGTCCTGCTTCGCGCCGGGCTTCAACGTCACCTGCGACGACACCCTCCACCCCCCTCGCGCGTCCCTCGCGACCGGCCGCGGCAATAAGATCGAGCTCATCAGCATCACGCTGGGGAGAGGGGAGCTCCTCGCCTACGGCCCTGTGGCCTCCACCTGCTTCACGTCCAACGACACGTACAAGCGGGTCAACATCTCCCTCCAGCTCCCGAGCGCCTTCCTCTTCTCCAACCGGCGAAACAAGTACATGGGCGTCGGGTGCTTCACCCTGGCGTTCATGATTGGCCGTCGCGACGACTACGGCGTCGGCGCCGCGTGCTTGTCGGTGTGCGACAGCACCAACACCAGCATGACGGTCGGCGAGGAGTGCTCGAACATGGGCTGCTGCGAGTCATCAATCCCGGAGCGCCTCGACTCGTACGAGGACATAGAGGTGCTGAATCAGAATCCGGACTGGAGCTACTCCCCCTGCAGCTACAGCATGATGGTGGAGAAGAGGTGGTACAGCCACAGCCCGCAGGACCTCAGAGGGACTCACTTCCGGGACAAGAACCCGCGGGGAGTGCCCGTGGTGATCGACTGGGCGATGAGGAACGGGACGTGCAGGGAGCTCGGCAACCGCACAGCGTGCGCAGCAACCAACAGCGTGTGCGCCGACGCGGCCAACGGCGGTGGCCACCTCTGCCACTGCTCTCCGGGGTACGAGGGCAACCCCTACATCCACGACGGCTGCCAAGGTTTAATTAATCTGTTCAGTCAGAGTTTCTCTTCGTTTGCTCTTTCATCTGTTCAGTCAGAGCATATATATATGTTGATCGGTCTGGTTCAACGGCGCGTACGCAGACATTGATGAGTGCGGGCTCCCGGAGAAGTTCCCATGCATCGACGGGACATGCACCAACACGCCGGGGAGTTACGATTGCCCGTGCAAGAACGGGATGGTGGGGAACGCTAAAGCGGGCAACTGCACCAAGCCGCCCGACAAGTTTCCCCTTGCGGCGAAGTTGTCCGTAGGTGAGCCCTGCCGCGCTGCGGATTGCCGGCGTTGGTTAATTTCCTGATACACCTGACGTGCATACATATATACTTAGGTGTTTCCGTGCTTTTCCTTTTAAAAGTTACACAAATATTAATAAAGTAAAAAATGAAGGATAGGTGGTGGTGATTATTTTATTCTTTCATTTGCTACGAGCTAGATTTGTGCAACTTGTACTAAGAGGAAAAAACATAGAAACACTAATCGACTTTTTATCATCCTTGGAGATACCAAAATTTACACGGAGGTAGTTAAAGGGTGAAGGTACTAACTTTTGGTTAATCTTGGTACTATCAATGTAAATTTTAGTACCTCCTGAAAATATCTCGCACAGTATACTTTCAGATTGTCTAAACTGTTTCTGCGGACAGTTATCGCTGCAGGCATTACGATTCTGTTGGTGCTTGGTTCATTTTCATTGCTAAAATTACTGAAGAGAAGGTACAAAAGAGAGAGAGATGAATACTTCAGGCAAAACGGAGGTCTCATTCTATTCGAAAAAATGAGATCAAGCCGAGCTGACACTATCCGCATATTTACCAAGGAAGAAATACATAAAGCTACAAACAACTTTGAGGCCGACAGATTCCTCGGGGGTGGAGGGCGAGGAGCTGTATACAAGGGCATCTTAGAGAACGGTAGGGAAGTCGCCATTAAGAAGTCCAAATTAGTCGGCGAAGACCAGAAGGAAGAGTTCGTCAACGAGATAATTATCGTGTCCCAAATCAATCATAAGAACGTGGTCCAGCTACTGGGGTGCTGCCTGGAGGTGGACATTCCTATGCTGGCCTACGAGTTCGTCTCTAATGGCACTCTGCATGATCTCCTCCACGCCGGCAACCGCCGTGCTCCGATTCCCCTGTACACCCGTCTGAAGATCGCCTTGCAGTCTGCTGAAGCTCTCACTCACCTGCACTCCATGATGCATCGCTCCATCATTCATGGCGACGTCAAGTCCTCCAATATACTCCTGGACGACGGCTGCAACGCGAAGGTGTCCGACTTCGGAGGATCGGCGCTGGTGCCCGTGGATGACAAGGAGTTCGTGGTGTTTCTGCAGGGGACCCGTGGTTACCTGGACCCGGAGAGCTTCCTCACCATGCAGCTGACCGAGAGCAGCGATGTCTACAGCTTCGGCGTCGTGCTCCTGGAGCTCATAACCAGGAAGAAGGCGCTGTACAGCGACAGCTCCAGCGGGGAGACGAAAGTTCTAGCGGTGACGTTCGCCTCCGCGGCCCGCGACAAGCGGCTCCATGGGATGCTGGACGATCAGGTCGCGCAAGGCGAGGGGATAGAGGCACTGCGGGAAGTCGCGGAGCTAGCCGTGCAGTGCGTCGGCGACAAAGGGAGTGGCAGGCCGACGATGAGGGAGGTTTCCCGGAGACTGCAAATGGTGATGGCTGTTCACTGGAGTTGGCTGGGTCAAGCGAGCCAGCACTTCAGCGCAGAGAGCTGGTCTTACTCTAACCGATCCTCGGAGCATGCTCCAAGCACTTCCACTGACATCCAGAGCACGGACACGAGCAGTTTGATCTTGGAGATGAGCGAAAAGCGGTAGGTACTCATCCAAATTTTGGACCGTTGGATACCTCACCTGGATATCACCAGGCCGTTAGATTAAATCATAGGATCGGATGTAATCGATACTTCCGAATCTCAACAATGATCCGATGATACTACATTTGGATGATTTCAACAATAAAAAACATCCGGATGATGTTTATCAAATCCCTTGGGTAATCATGGTTCAGTGTCCTTGTGCTATTTGACTATCTACGTGGCGATTTCGATGGATGAATATACTGTTTAGTCATCTAGATTAATTCTAGTTTTCCTTTTTCTTTTCCCTAGAGAAGTTTGTAGTTATCAAAGCAGGTGCGGAGTAATAATCTATTTGCAAATATGTGGAATGCAACTATGCAACCAGGTTTGCAAGTTCTGAAATGTTGTTCTGAAAATGCAAGTGTGATATATACGAATATACGGTGGGTGAAATGTTGTCTTGTTTTTCTTTCAAATGACAAAGTCTAAACCAACGAATTATTCTAACCTACAAAAAAAAAGTAGTATGCAATGTTAGGTGACTGAAAGATAAGAAATTTCAAGCGGCTGAAAAATTAGCAAAACCAATAAAATATTATCCCCAATCTTTTCCAAACTCAAATCTGCCTTACGATTGTATCTTCATCAGGATCATTTATATATTTAAGGTATCTTTCTTTCGAGTTTAAAAGATTCCATACCGCAAAATAATGAGCTGATAG
Organism: Rhipidocladum racemiflorum; assembly: GCA_036346355.1. Lineage (NCBI taxonomy): Eukaryota > Viridiplantae > Streptophyta > Magnoliopsida > Poales > Poaceae > Rhipidocladum > Rhipidocladum racemiflorum. The sequence continues at coordinate 8,360,168 of CM070581.1, forward strand.
TGATGAGTAATGGTATGTCGTCTCCTATAGCATCTCCCTTTTCTCCTTCCTAAAAATTCTCTTAAAAAACACCTCCCTCGTAAACATTACTCCCTAGCAAAACTGTAAAGAAAAAAATCTAAAAAAACAAAATAACTTCAGTACAAATTACGATGAGGATGGTAGATAGGGATAGCAATCGAGCACAGTAGGCATGGGTAGTGCTCATTCATACCCATACCCGCCGCCCAATTCCCAGCCCACGGGCATTCCCGCAAAGGGCAACGGGCAAAGAATCTCACCCATACCTATTACCTGTAGTACTGATCCTTGCGGGTATGTCTATTTACCCGCCACCATCAACTACTCAAAACAGCAGCCGACATCTCAACTCCCCAATAGTACATGAAAAAAATCACAAATGACAAATCGCCCATCACAAATCACAAATAGCAAATATAAGGTAACACGAATCACAGGCACCAGATAGAGATTTGGGTTGGGGGATGGGTGAAAAATGAATCTCAAGATTAGGGGCTTGGAGTCCAGCCTCTTCATGTGGGGTCGTCTCCCGATCTCCCCAAATCATCGGAGCCAGAGGAGGGAGTAGCTTGGCCCTAGTTGGCGGAGCGACGGCTATGAGCCAAAGGCGGGCCAGGCGGTGACCTGTGGCGTTGCCACGTCGGGCCCTCGACAAGTGCAGGCGGCCGATCGGACAAGCAGCGGTGGGATCCTTTTGCCGTGATGGAGAAGGACAGGAGGAGGAGGAGATTTGGAGGAGGAAACGTCCGGGTGGGCAGGCGACGATGGTGAGCCAGTCGCGAGAATCTGTGCCGCCTGTGCAATTGAACTCATACGACCATGCTGCTGTGCGGGACATTTGGGATACGAGGGCTTGGGACAGAAATGCTGAAGCCACTATGGAAGTGATTTGGGGAGTGGTACTGTTGGGCAGTGACGGTTGTGTTGGGATGGCTGATTGTGAGCTGGCCAGCTAGGGGCCTAGGGTCTAGAGATTGCATTGATGTATGGTCCACCTGTCATCATGCTGGTTGGTGGGTAAACGGGCGTTATAGGTACTGGTAGAACTCACACATGCCTGCACGTAGTTTGTCCGATGGGCAAGGAGTTGCCGTCATTTCTTTGCTCGTGAGCAAAGAAAGAGGGCCATATTGGCCTCCATCATGGTATTTTGCTACAAGCATGTGAGTAATCGAGCACAATTACCATTCTTAGTAGTAGATCACCACAAAAGCTCGATTGGGCATGGCGGCAGAGTTGAGGGAACAATGTAGGCCAAGCACATAGGAGTATAGGACATCAACTTGTTGGAGCTTGACCGAACACGGAGGTGGAGCAGAGTGTGTGGTCGATTTCAAAGATGTCGAGTCAATGTGCAGGGGGTAATATTATGTTTCTAATCCAAAGCAAAGCAGTGCATTCAACTAGTAACAATTAAAGGTTGTTGAGGTTCAATTGTAACTGTAGCACAAATTATATGCTCCAATATACGCAATTTTAAATGCCAAATTCGATTTCAAAATTTTAATTTTAATTTGGGTTAAGATTCTTTCTTATCCTTTGATTTAAATATAAAGCACGTATTATATGTGTTCCAATATCTGTAATTTTAAATTCCGGGTTTTATTTCCAAACTACTAATTTTAAATTTAGAAATTCGAAGTGGTTTTATTCTAGCTGTATTTGAATTGGATCAGTTATTTCTAGGATTAGAGCTTAGATAGATACCAAACATCCGATGGTTACGATTCAATCTTAATCCCAAGCGTTGATTTTCCATCTGACGACCCTCAACGCGTGAAGAGGCTTGTCCCGTGCATCGGTTTCTCCGATCTCCAGCGAGTCTCCACGCAGCCTGCTTCCCCCCGAGTTCGCCTCTCTTCCCTGGCATCATGTCCGCCGCCGCCGCCGTCCTCCGGCCAACCGAGCAGTTCCCCCTCCCCAGCGGCCTCTCCCTAGCGCCGCGCCTCAGGCTGCACCTCACTTTCTTCCGCGCCGACCTCGCCGTCCGCCCCGTCGACGAGTGGCAGCTCAAATCCGCACTCCTCGCCTTCCTCCGCGACCCACCCCTCTCCCTCACCCCCCTTCCCGACTCGGACCTCTCCGTTGCCCGCCTCCCCGACCTGCAGAAGCGCCGCCGCGGCGAACCCGTCGCCTCCGGCATCCTCCACGTCCGCGATCTCTCCTTCCTCCGCCCCCGAAGCAAGGGCGATGAGGAGCCCGAGGAGACGACCCGAGAGCAGGAGGAGGAGAAGTACTTGCAGCGGCGGAGCTCCCTGGTGGAGAAGCTCGCCGGCATCGAGCTCAACCTCGAGGGGGTTAAGTTCCGGATGAGCGTCGAGATCCCGCCCTCCGATGACTTAAAGGCGATGAAGAAGTCATGGGAGGATTTCTACGCCTCCGAGCTCCTTAGTAGCAGTATGGACTGGTTCTTGTATTGGCTGTTCTTGATTGGATTCGCTTCTGGGTGGAGCTTGGATTGATGTTTGCTGGTTTCAGGGAATCCGGTGAGGAAGATAGCGAAAAGGCCGGATACCATTGTTGTCCGGGGTGTGCCGTCCAGGTGGTTTGCTGAGACGAGGATATCGTCGAAGGCGTCCACGCTGGTCACGCACACTATCTTCTCAGCGTTTGGTAAAATAAGGTGCATTCTGGTGTTCTTGACGTTTGTTTGGTTCATTATCTAGTACATGCTTTTGCGCCAACAGTCTGCAACTCTACAAGCCAAAAGAATTAGTGCCACCAAAACTGGAATCTGCTAAAGCCTAAAGACACCTAAACTAACCAGACATGGGCTACCTTAGACCTTTAATAGAAATCCAGAGCACCATTGATTGATTCAACTTTGTCCATCTCGGTGGTTTCTTATTTGTTTGTAGAATCATAAATCGTAATTGTTCTCACGTGCCTTCCCTGTTCCTGAAATGCACACGTAGCTATTGAACTTATTACGGACTCCCTACGCCCACAAATACATGTCATTTTAGACATCGACACGGTCCCCAAAGCGCCACTTCAACCACTAATTTCTAGGGGTGAAAATGGTACGGGTTAATCCCGACCGATCCGGTACCGAATCCGTTAAAAACCGTATCCGGGAAAAAAATTCCGTATCCGGCCGGATTCGGATACGGTACCGGATACTTGCTACCAGATACGGTAACGGATACGGTAGACGGGATATCCGACCGAATAGCTGCGGTATATGGTAACCGGATATTATCCGACCGGATATCCAATCAACAAAACAAGGGTACTCCGTACTCAAGTCAAGACTCAAGAGTCAAGGGCTTCCCATTCGATTCCCGCAAGCCTCAGTCTTTGCCTCCCCATTCGATTCCCCAACCCGAAAACTAACCCTAGTGCTTGAGCCTCCGCCGCCGCCGCATGAATTCAGTGTGTTGGCCTGTTGGGCGAGCGGGACTTAGTTGTTCAAGTTATTTATGAATTTGATACCTTGTTATACTTGTGTTGTGTGAGTTGTCAAATTTATGTAATATATATGAATTTATTGCTTGTCAAATGTTTCAACAAGTATGTATCCGTTTGTATTATCCGTTTCCGAACCGAATCCGGTATGTATCCGCTCCGACATTACCATATCCGAAACTCCGAAATATTCATATTCGTATCCGTATTCGGTCTTACCGTATCCGATTCCGAATCCGGAAAAAAAATATGGGTTAGGATACGGGAACAGCAATATCCGACCGTATCCGATCCGTTTTCACCCCTACTAATTTCTATTGTAATATATTAATAACAATCCAATAAAATTATATATTATGAAAGTACTTTTCAAGGAAAATCTACACATGATTTTCATATATCCAATATAAATATTAAAAATATATAGATAGCCAAAGTTTCGAAAGTTGGCTGCATGTATCCCAAAACGACATATATTTGTGACTAGAGGGAGTACATAGAAAGAAATCAGTATCACTGGAATGTTCCTCAGTTTGTGATTTTTAATATGATTCCGTCCTTGTATAAGCTCCTTTTCTGTCATCGTGCTTTTTGTTTGATTATAAATGTATGATCCCTTAAACTTTGGACATGAATCTGGTTCTTATGTTAGTGACTTTTACGGTAACCCAGGTGACTATATTCTTGATGCTCTGAATTCATAATAAAGAAGCACCTTTTAAGCAAATAATAAAGAAGGTTGGGAATTTATATGAGAAAAAAAAAGATCTAAAGAAACTCTTTTTATTAGTACGTGTTGCAGAGTTACAGTTTTTGGGAAGTGGACAACTGGCAGTGCAAGGAGATGAGATGGGATGGTTTTTATATTATTTTTTCCTAAACTCTGCATTGGAAGGGTCGAGAATCTGCAGCTTCTGCTTATTGTGGCGAGCGAATCTGAACGATACCAGCCTGCGGATCTTGTGGGTTGGGTGTTGACGCATGCTGGATATCACAATATGAATAGAAATCAACGATTGACATTGTTTCTTCATTGTTCGATGGGAAAAAAAAAATTCAAATCCAAATTCAAAATTAGTGCATTATAGATTAGTATAGATATTACTTTCTAAATTACTTCTCAAGAAATTCCTGGGCTTCATTAAATTCCTCACTGCTAATTTGCCTTAGGCCATGTTCAGGTTTTTTATTTGATATCCTGTGAATTGGCTTCACTGACGTTATGATCCACACATTCTTCCGTTCTGTCTTTTATTTGGCATCCATATCGCTTCAGATATTTCTTACTAGTGTGTAAAGTAATATGAATATTTGTGCCATGTTGATGCTTGATTCTGCACTGCCCTTTTTTTCTTTTCTGTGGAAGCTTATTTTACACAATCCTTTTCTTTGACATTCTTTCATCCAATTGACAGGAACCTAAACATTTCTATAGATGATGAAGTAGGAGCAGAAGAAGATGGGACTAATAAGGGACTCATATCTGGACTCAATTGCAAGGTGTGGGTGCAATTTGAGAGTTACGGTGACTTCTACAATGCAATGAAGGCGTTATGTGGACGTTCGTTAGAGAAGGTAAGATTTGCATATTCATTGACCTGTTGTTTCTTAGCCCTCCACTCCTATTAGTACATGTAATTCAGTAACATAAAATATTTACTTCACTATATTTACAACCGTGCAGCTTATGGTTTAATATTGCCTACTCGCAATGAATGTATGGATATTGTATACAATGCATTCTTCATGTGCCCTTCTCATGTGTGGCAACTTCATATCTAAGTGCTAGATATTATCTACATGTTTGTGGTTGTCTGGTCAATTCTCATCTGGTGAACCCTGCAGAGATATTTCATGGCCTAAAAACGTATAAGTTCGTAGTGCTAGAACTGAGATCAATTGAGCCACATTAAATATGTACTGATTGGGGTAAGATATCATTGCCAAATTAGCTAGGCTTGAGGACAGCAGCGTTACTAAAGCATAAAATACATATATGTTTATAACAATTTGTTATAAGTGCATAACCTCTTATGAGGATCCAGGACCACGACCGTTGGTACGATTTGTTCATTTCCGTGCACAGCATAACAGCTCTGTTAAGTATTAACTGAGGCAGCCTTCTCCCAGAACCATCTCGTATTGTACCTTGACACACAATTAAAGTGACAAGTGACAGCTACAGAAATTTGTTTACACATGGATAGACACACATATGTACAATACCTTCTGTACCAGAGTGAATTCCATTAATGTATAATAATTGTTTGTATTTATAGTTTAGATAATGAAAGCTGACTCATTTATTTTGTTTTCAAAGGAAGGATCACGGTTGAAAGTAGACTATGAAGTAACTTGGGACCATGAAGGCTTCTTTCGTAATGCACAATATGAGCCTGCTCGGAGCAGTTTAGAAGAAAGAGATACATCGGTTCATGGAAGGAAGAAACATTACACCTCACGAATTGAACCAGACCATAGGAAGAGATTTAGGGTATGTTACTATGTCAAGTCTTATACCAAAAGTGTTAAACTCTCTGATGTGGTGTGCGTACAACTTCATGCTTCAGTAGTTCAGTGAAACATTCATGCATGATACCTGTGAAATCACCATCAGAAAGTGTTTTTTTGAATCCTCTGCATGGGTGGGCCGTTGGCTTCATATTGGATATGTGTAGATACATGTATTTTTTCGGCAATATACTTCCATTTACATGTATCTTTCTGGGAATTTAACAGGGTTGGAGCATGGGGTGCGATAGCTAAATCCACCCCCACCCCTATTAGAAACCTCTGGAGTTAATAATGGCTTTGAGTAAAACTGCCACCCCCCATCCAATTAACTTTTCAGGATAACAGGATGTTGTAAATTTTGCTATTTTTGTCCATTTTATTAATTGTGCATAATTTATTTCTTCTGAAATCTTGTTTATAACGGGTAGTGGACATTTCCTGAGGCTTATCTTGTCAATTGTATTTATTTGTTCCTCTGTATGATGTATTCCTTTTGAGTCTTACTATGCTCTTCTTAACATTTTCGAACATTTGTTCTTTCCATTGTATTTCAGGATTGATGGCACAAGGGCATGATATGATCATGATGATACATTTTATAAGGAGAGGGGATAATGGCTGTATTGTTGTACCATTGTGATATTTCCTTTTCATGTTTCAAGTTTTTTTCTCCTTGTAGTTCTCATCAGTCTAACAGCAAATTCATTCTGGTTTAGTTACTGATTTGTAGTTATTACTACTAGTGGGTGTCCTGATTGATATCCAGAGGGCATAACAAAACTAGTCTTGCTTATGAAAGAATTTCGCCATTGGCACCTCACTTATGCTCATGTGGCCAATCACAAATTCACTTATGCTCATCTGGTCAAGATATGATTTTGTCCGTTACTTTTAGTAACTGTTATCTTATTACTCGCTCCTATCATAAATACATATCGTTTAGGTATGCGGGCAAGCAATCTTTTGAGACTTTGACTATCGACATCTTTTCAAATATTTAGATTGGATGCATGGAAATCATATGTATATATATGTCTCAAAAAATGCTTTTATAATATTATAATTTTACTGAATTTCATAAATATATCAGGGTATAAATTAGTTGTCAAAGTTGTAATTTAGAGGCTATGTCGGTGTATAAAACGACATATATTTATGATTAGAAGGAGTATATTCTAATAAAATTATAGTATTATGAAAGATTTTTTAATGGCAAATTTAATGATATATTTTCCATGTAGCCAATTTAGACAGTTTTAAACGTATTAGTAAGTCTGGCGGCACGAATTGTACATTGTTAAATAAAAAAAACAGAGGGAGCAGATTCTAAAACCTGCAGTTACGTTTCGTTGTATTGTGTCCAATTTAATGATATAATTATCCAGGAGGAGAGAGCAGGGACTCACATGCCAAATTGCCAAGCATAACTGGTTACGATGCTAGTCAGATTTTGTGAAAGGACGGTGTCTGGGCAGGTTCATAAGCCGTTTTTGCAATGTATCTTCTCCTGGATTGTCAAACACTCGAACGCGTAGGTTTCCAAGCATCTAGAAGTATACATGCTGACTTTCGTTTCATTTTCCTCTCTGATGCTGATGCACATGCCTGAATCTAGAAGTTATTTATGGACGGATTTCTAGCCAAAATCGAGGTGGATGGGTACAGAAGGCAGCATACTTCCACAATGCACAGACGGGATGTTGCTCCCCGAAATTAACCAGGATTCATGATGAAGAGGACGAGATCAAAATAAACAATGAACTTGTGTAGTTGTGTATAAACTATACCACAAACAAAAGTTAAGCTGTATGAACAGTGAGCACTTTTTGGGTGGCCACGCATTAAGGGGCTCATGTAGCGTACATGGACGCTACAGTTAATTACAATCAGTTCTTTTGGTAAAAAAAAGAATAAATCAAACTAAAAAACGAGAGGAAAGAATCTGTAAAACTTGATCTTTCTGGCCACCCTACTGTACAAGAATTTACAAGACGACCTGTTCTTCTCAGTGTGGTAAAAATCCGTGCGATTTAGCCTTTCTTCCCATGTGCATGGCTTCTCGGTGAGATCACCTCATGGGCACCAGAGCTGCCCTTCTTGCCATGTGCAAGAGGCAATGGCGCCACGATTAGTGTCTCACCCGTACTCTTCGTGCCGCCAAGATTCTTGGCGACCTTCGCCATGGGTCTCCTGAAGGCCTGCCCTTCCTCGCCGCCATTAGAGCCGCTCAAGATCGGCACGAGGTACCAACAAACGGTGGTGCAGCAGATGGTGAACACCCTCCCGAACACCACCAGGCTCACCAGCTGCAGCACCGCGACGAACGGCAAGTAGTGGCATGGCCTCACCTTCTTCCCCCACGACCGCCCCTCGCCGGCGGCCTTCTTCTTCGCCGGCGCCACAGCGAGTTCCCTCGCCTTCGCCGCAGCGGCAGGCTTAACGTCTTCTCTGGGGCTGGCAGGCTCCGTCGGTGGCGTCGACAGCTTCGACGTCGGCGCAGCCGGCTTGCCCTTCTTGGCATCGCCCTTGGCGTCTGCCCGCTGCTGCTCTTCCGGCGGGAACTTGACGACGACGGGTACCCAGCCCCTGGACTCGGACCGCACGAACCGGACCATGACGTGGTCACCGTCGACCGGGCCGACGCGGCGCAGAACCTTCTCCCGCCGGGACTCGAGCTCCGCGACCACGGTGGAGAACTTGTCGAGGCCCCGCGACGCGTACGGGTTCTCCTTCTTGGCAGGCTGCTTCTTCTTCTTCTTCTTCGCCTTGTCGTCCGGCGCCTTCTTTTCCTTGGCAGCCAGCGTCTTGACGGCACCACCGGCGTCCTTGTCGGCGGCGTCCTTGAGGCTGCCCGTGCCGCAGAACATCATTTCTTGCATACCGTCTATGACTTTCTGTCAAGGAGAACGAACGGCTTGTAAAGAGGATATATACAATGCACGGCAAGCTCGACCAAAGCTGCTTGTAACTTCTTCCCGCCTCGCTATTTGTTGAATCGTTCTTCCCGGCCGTCGCCGGGGTGGCGCGTGCTTGGTCCGGTTCGGAGGTGCGAAACACTAGTATTCAATTTCTTGGCTTGGTTGCCACGTTTGACCCGGTCAATCTGTGACTGCGCAAGAATACGCAAGAATTTGCCGATAGCAACTCGGCCCGTATTCGTATTTTAAATGAATCTCTTGTGATTCTGCATCGGATCATCGATGTCGTACGTGCGTGTGTGTTTCTAGATTCTAATGTTACCATCAAATATCAATTTTGTTGGCTGCCCGTCGAGCTCATGGCACGGTATATATGTTGAAGGTTGTGGAAATCTAAAATTTTGACGAGTCTTAGAATTTTAAATAAAATCCGGATAAAATAAAAAAAATCAAATTTCAAATCCAATTTTTTTCCAACCGGGATGTTCGAGATTTCGGCCCAAATTACCGGCATCTCAGTCAACTTTTGAACTTTTGAAAATGGTCAAAAACACGTTAAATTTTTTTGTGGATAATCTTGACCACAAATTCAATCAAATCCGGCCCACAAAAATTGAAATCCAGTTAAAAATTCTGAGATTTCGACCGAAATCACCGAGATAATTTTGGCCACGACATCGTCGAGATTTTGAAAGTTACCGGAGCATTTGAATTTTTTTATTTGGTCGAGATTTGCGATCTCGGCCCCGACCAGAGAACAATATTTCTGCTGAGATGACCGAAATCTCGGTGAGATTTTGAACCATGACAGGAGTATCGTCTCCTGTAGCTATAATCTCCTACGGTTTTTTGTCAAGAGCTCTTCTACGGCACACTAAATTTAATATAGATTGTCCGTTCTTTTCAATCCAACGGATCAAATTAGCTAGCATTTATTTATACTTTCTTTGAAAGTAGAGTAGTAAGAATACCCTCAACAAATCAATAGCTATATCTGATTTTTACTATACACGATATACTATCAAAATAAAATTTTTCTTCATTAAATCTAATGCTCTACGCCCAATCAATGATCTGATATTCTTTTTCTGCGACCCCATGGATCTGATAGTCTGAATATCTTATCTGGCATGTTAAGCCATGATTCTTCATCTAACAACGCCTGCAATAGACCAGAGATCGAGAAGGATTGGTTTGTTTGTTTGTGAGCGTGTCTAGATAAACTGACTCCCCGCTTGCTTAATCTAGGATAGTTTTTACGATGTTTACGCCGGTAGTGTATAATTTATAGTAAAAATTAAATCTAGCCATTGATTTATTAAAGATATTTTTATTATTATATTATCGAATGATGTATAAATAAGTAGTAGCTAATTAATCATATCTATTAGATAAAAAAAAAATGGTTTGTATTGAATTTCGTATACGGTAAAAGTTCCATGAGATCTAGACCTGAGCGCGCGGCAACTGGTTTGGCTACATTGATTTCATTGCACGGGCGGCACGAGGTTTCAACGTCACCCTCATGTGATTTCAGTGCTGATCGCCTAATTTTCTGCTTATGATTAGCGCGTCGCGTTTGCGGTGCTTCGCGAGCTGCTGACCCGCGGTAAGATTTGATTGCAGGGCAAGCCGTGGACTCTGAAGTCTTTGAATGGATCAAAGGTTGTGAATTCTTCTCGCATGCAATGCAGTAGTATACTAGCAGCAGGAGTAGTATATCTGCTGTCAAGTCAGACGATAAAATTAACAAATCGGAAGCCCCTGCCCTGCGGTGCCCATCAATCATTTTGTGTGCTGCCCCCTTTGTTAAAGGAGGGGATGCTAACAAAAATGAAGAAGTTCTACGATTGGTTAGTGCCAAAATTCGGGCGCCACTGTTTCTGGACTTCATGATTAGGGAACCGTGAAGAAAATGGCGCAGAGGAAGAAGTAGAGAGGATGATGTTATTTCTGTTTAAACTGAAATCTGTTACGGCTGATGGCAAGATGTAATTCTGTTTTCCTTGTTTCGTTTGAGTTGATTGGAGATTGGGGAGTTCTGGTAAGCATTGTCTAAGGCAGTACTTAAAAAGAGACTTGTTATATGGACTGTAAGCCCGTATGCCGGTTTCAGTAATAGAACTTGTCCTTTTGATCTAAAAAAAAACTTCTGTTTTGCCAATGGCACGCTGCCTATCTTGAATGATTAACAGAGCTTTGAGCTGAATATATATTTTCATATATATATATATATATATATATATATATATATATATATATATATATATATATATATATATATATTAATACCATGATTCAAAACGGGTATTTTTTTCTATGTATTTGCATGCGGAAATTTTCAAAAATTTTAGGATGTTGAGTATAAATAGTTTACTAACTAGTTCAAACAAGTTTGTGTGTGTGTGTACACACACCTCTCTCTTTCAACCGAATGATTTAATTAAATTATTTTTTCATTTCGGCTGTATGCACAACTAAACGCTTGAAAGAAGAGAACATGCGTGCTGTTTGGATTGAACGGGTGTACGTACTCCCAAGAGTACAGTAGCATTCCCCCCCCCCCCGCCTCTCTCTATATATATGCTCTAGATTTGACACGGGGTTAGGGTAGGAATTTCCTATCATTTGCTTCGCCGATGCCTGACTCAGTAGAATAGTACGTAAAATTACCTGTTTATATACTCCCATATTAAACATAGGGAAGTTTCCGAACTCTCGCGCGAGTTACATCATTCGTGTCTTGCGTGACGTGTGGTGCGGGTTGCTCATGCACGTCCTCGCACATGGCCGTTTGTGGGCAGGTGGGATAGTCGCGCGGCAAATAAATGAGTAAGTAATTACTATTTCTCTTTCCTTTATATTTTAATATTTATGTAGCTTTCAAAAGTGACATATAGAAGCATCTCCTTACTGGTAAGTTACTGTACTTAGTGTATCGTTTTCAAGCCAGAGGCTGTCACGAATTGGTTAGTGTATCGTTTTCAAACATTTTTCAAGGCTATCTCATCAACAAATAGCTACTGTAATTGGTTTGTGTTGTTCTGTTAGCAGCCGGAACCCGGCAGCGATAAGCTGCTACGCCAATGGATTAGCACGAGGCTCTCGATTTCAAACCTTCTGGATCGATTGTGTCACCATGCGTGCAGAATTAATGCAGAGGTTGCCATCACTTCCTCGCCCATGCCATCACACGATCAAGAATTCAAGACCATAACGGAATGGGCCGGCAACCAATGGAGCCGTTTTCCCGGTGCTTCAGAAATTTTTTTTAAAAAAGGAGGGTTTCTCCGTACTTGCTACATGCCGGGCGACTGCAGTTGTAAGCTCGTATAGGTTATGTTTGTTCCGGTTTAGATTCTTTTGGTTTTCGATTTAAAACTAGCTTTAGGGTTTTTGGTTTAATGGACTTTTAAGCTAAGACATGTTGTTTGATATTCTGGCTTATTGATGGGTTGGATGGTGTACTTTATTGATGAAAAGTCTAAAATACTATAAATGAGATGGGGGAGGATCCGCGGTTTATGTATGATGGCATATAGTGGCAAAGGGTTATTTCATCCTAAAAAAGCCTAAAAAAGCACCTCTTGCCTAGTTTTTGGCTTATAGTTATACATGGACTTTTAGCTTTTTTAAAGTTCGGCTGAAAAGTCAGTTGCTTATTTCGGCTTATGTTTTTTGGCTTTTAAGCCAGTGAAAAAGCCGAAACAAACAGCGCTATAATAATATTATCGAGGTTATCGCTTAATTGGGGAGTTTGCTTTACGAACCGAGGTGTGAATAGACCATTTCAATTTTGACTCTGAACGTAACTGACGAGTACCCGTACCATGGGTACCCCCAGCGGCCCAAAAAGACGCACAGGCCGACCCAGGCCAGTCGAGGCCCAAAGTCACGACCGCCGGGCAAAGTCTGAAATCGCGACCAGGTCTCCGATATCCCAGAGAAGCGACGGCATTTATTGCGTATCGGGCGCATTAAATGCCAGCCATAATAACGATGACGTAGCGGCACAAGTTCCCGACCTTCGCATTCATTGCGAGCGACGCGATTACGGCGACCGCAGCGAGGCAGGAGTCGGCGGCGATCCCATCAACCCGCCACTTTCGCCACCGAGAGCACGATCTTTTCCTCTTTTTTCTAACCAACAGTGTAACCTTCCTCCTCGCCTATATAAAGGGGGGAGGGGCGAGCATGTAAAGGGGACGAACGATCAAGAATCAATACAATCCACCTCACACGAACTGGAGTAGGGACATTCTGCCCGAACCAGTATAAACACCAGGCCTCTTGAGTCGACCATTCGGGGAGAGGGAGCGCGCGACCCCCTCCGACCATAAATTCGCATTGCCGGTGCACGAAACACCGACAGTTGGCGCGCCAGGTAGGGGCTCTCGCGCGTCTTCACCGACATCCTCATCTTCGGGTTCCCATTCTCCTCCCTCATGGCCCTTTCCTCCCACCACGATTCACCGATGTCGAGGGGCTGGATCCGCTTCGGCGCCCTCGATTTCATCGTCACCACGGCGGGAGAGCTTGTCCTCATTCTCGCTGCCGTTCGGGACCGGGCGCCATCTGCAAGTCTGGATGCGGTTGCTGATGTCCTCAGCAACCTCCGCCTCAAGGCCCCCGCATGGGCCTCGCGGGCGGGCCCGCCGCCGGCATCGCTCTGGCGACGCCGCCATTTAGCTGCGGCGAACGGCGGTTCCACCCTCCACGGGCTCTCAACTCGTGGCCATGGCCGGCTACGCGCCGGCTTCCCTCCACGACCCGCTGGCGGATTCCTCCAGCCACAGCTCTAGCTCCGACAAGGAGTATCCACAGCAGGCGTACTCCGCTGAGTGCAACATGACGGTGCGGCGGAACCATCCTCCACTTCGCTACCCTCGGGACCCTCCTCCCGCGCGACGGCGCGCGGGAGGAATCCCGGCGGAAGACGACGCGACAAGACCTACGACGCCACGACCTTCGGCAACAGCGCGAGGAGCTAGAGGCCCGAAAGGCCGAGCTCGACAAGCTCCAGGCCGAGCTGGAGCGCCGTCAACCTAACCCACCACTCGCCTCCGGCGCGCGCGCCCGCGCGCGTCAGGTGCATCAGCAGTTGGCTGAGGAGACGAACGACCTTCCGTTCTTCCCTCACGCCAACCAGAACATTGCTGCGGCGGCAATGCTGCTCCGAGGACTGCCTGAGCCAACGGAGCCAGAAGCCAAGGCTACCTACCAGAACCTCCGGGGACTGGTAGAACGTGCTGTCGTTCAGCACGCCCAAGGTTCCGGCTCCCGATGGACGGGCGCCACCTCGGGCCGCCTGGGACACTCCCCCTCACAGGGCCGACGGAGCCCAGCCAAGACGGCCCTGCTCCACGAGCTCCCCCAGGCATCATACACCCCGGTGCGCCACCGCCTGGGGGACAAGTATGATCTTCGCACCACCCTCGAGGCGCGAAGGAGAGTTACCGATGCAGCAACGCCCTCGCAGGTCGCCGACTTCCCAGCCAGATTCCGGGCTCCGACCAACATAGCCAAGTACACGGGGGCCACTAACCCCAGTGTTTGGCTAGAAGACTACCGGCTCGCCTGCCGGGCCGGGGGAGCGACTGACGACCTCTTCGTCATCCAGTATCTCCCCATCTACCTTGCGGACTCAGCTCGAGCCTGGCTCGAGTACTCCGCCAGACACCATCGGCGGTGGGCCGACTGGCGAACCTTTTAGTCGGGAACTTCCAGGAGCACATACAAACGCCCTGGCAACTCCTGGGACTGAAGAGCTGCAAGCGCAGCGGGAAACCCTCAGGACTACATCCGCCGCTTCTCCCAGCAGTGCAACGACCTCCCCGACATCCGCGACGCCGACGTCGTTGGGGCGTTCATCTACGGCACCACGTGCGAGGCCCTGGTCCACAATTTGGGCTGTGCGAAACCCCGGACCACCAAGGAGCTCCTCGACATCGCCACCAATCACGCCTCCGGCGAGGAGGCCGTGGGGGCCATCGTCGAAAGGAAGGCGGCCCGCAAGGCACCCAGCCTCGAGGCCAGCGCCCCTTCCGACCGTCCTGACAAAAGGAAGCGGAAGGGGAAGCAGGGCCGCGAAAGCCGAATGGTCGCCGCTGCCGACCGACCTGCCAAACAGCAGGCCCGGCAGACGCCCGACCGATTCGAAAAATTGATGGATAGTCCGTGCCCGAACCACGACTATCCCGTCAAACACAAGTATCGGGACTGCGAAGTCTTGAAGCGGTCTCTCCGGGAACCCCACGACCTCGCGGGGTAAGGGGAAGAAGCGCGACCCGGCGCCCGACGCCGGGGCGAAGGGCGATGAGCCAGCCGACGAGTTCCCACGACTCGACGGTTGCCTCATGATCTTCGGAGGGGCAGAGTGCTACGCCGACAAGCGATGGCTGAAACTCGCCCACCGAGAGGTCCACACGGCGACCCCGCCGCGCCCTCCTACCTGAGGTGGTCGGAGTGCCCGATCGCCTTCGATCGGACCGACCACCCCGACCACATCCCGCACCCGGGACGCTACCCGCTCGTCGTCGACCCCATCGTGGGGACGGTTACTGACCAAGGTGCTCATGGATCTGCGGCAGCAGCCTCAACATCATGTATGTTGAGACCTTGCATGCCTTGGGGTCCCTCGCTCGCCTCCCGGCCGAGCAAGGCGCCTTTCCACGGCGTCGTGCAGTGCCAACAGACCCACCCCTCGGGCAGTCGGCTTGCCCGTCACCTTTGGGAGCCCGGACAACTTCCGCACCGAGCCTCACTTTCGAGGTTGTGGACTTTCCGGCTCCTACCACGCTATCTTGGGACGGCGGGTACGCTGAAGTTCATGGCGGTCCCCAACTACACCTACCTCAAGCTGAAGATGCCAGGGCCGCAGGGTGTCATCACCGTGGCCACGTCTTTTCAGCTCGCTTATAATCAAGCGAGCGATTGCGAGCTGGCCTCGCTCGATCATCGCTCACTGAGTTCACCCAGCTCCAGGAGAAGGCCCCCGAGTCCGCCCCCGACTCCAGCAAGTCGGGGCCAAGCTCCTTCAAGTCCGTAGAGGACACGAAGGAGGTCGCTGTGGATCCCGAAGACCCCACCAAGATCGTGCGGATCGGGGCCGCCCTCGCCGCCAAATAGGAAGGCGCGCTCGTCGACTTCCTCCGAGCAAACCGAGACGTCTTCGCTTGGAGACCCTCGGACATGCCAGGAGTTCCAAAGGAGGTCGCCGAGCACTCCCTGAACATCCGAAAGGATCTGCACTGCCGCCCAACGCCTGCGCCGTTTCGACGAAGAAAAGCGTCGGGCCATTGGGGAAGAGATTGCCAAACTTTTGGCCGCCGGCTTTGTAAGGGAGGTGCGTCACCCCGAGTGGCTCGCCAATCCCGTCCTTGTAAAGAAAAAGTCGGGGCAATGGAGAATGTGTGTTGACTACACGAGCCTCAACAAGGCCTGTCCAAAAGACCCATTCCCATTACCTCGCATCGATCAGGTAGTGGATTCCACCGCCGGGTGCGAGTCCCTTTCTTTTTTAGATGCCTATTCCGGCTATCACCAGATTGCGATGAAGGAGTCCGACCAGCTCGCGACCTCCTTCATTACCCCGTACGGCTCATACTGTTACGTCACGATGCCTTTTGGTCTGAAAAACGCAGGCGCCACATACCAGCGGTGTTTGCAGGCGTGTTTTTCAGACCAAATTGGCCGTAACATCAAAGCCTACGTCGACGACATCGTTATCAAAACCAGGAAGGCCGATGACCTCATCACCGACCTGGAGGAGACTTTTACGAACCTCCGACGGTTTCGCATAAAGCTCAACCACGAGAAATGCGTCTTCGGGGTCCCCAAGGGCAAGCTGCTGGGATTCATCGTCTCCGAGCGCGGCATCAAAGCCAACCGTGATAAGATCTCCGCTATCACAAGGATGGGGCCAATCAACGATCTGAAGGGGGTCCAGAGGCTGATGGGGTGCCTCGCGGCACTAAGCCGCCAGATCCGCCTCGGCGAGCGCGGGATGCCACTCTACAAGCTGATGAAGAAGTCCGACCACTTCCGGCTGACTCCATTTAAGCTCGTGAAGCTCTCGCTGATCGAAGCTTTCGACCTCGCCTCCGGTCTTGGTCGCCCCGGAGCCTCAGGAGTCTTTGCACCTCTACATCGCAGCCACGACTCAGTCGTCGGCCAAGGCGCTCGTTAATGGAGCGAGCGGAGGAAGGCAGCGTTTTCAAGGTGCAGAGACCGGTCTACTTGGCCGAGGTACTCTCCAAACAAAGGTCCGATACCCCAAGTAAAGCTGCCAGTACTCGGTACTCATTACCAAGAGGAAGCTCGCTCATTACTTCGATCGACACCCCATCTCCGTGGTAACCTCCTCACCGCTCGGGGAAATCGTCTACAACCGCGACGCCACCGGAAGAATCGCCAAGTGGGCACTCGAGCTCAACGGCCTCGACATATCATACGTCCCCAGGATGGCGATCAAGTCACAAGTCTTGGCGGACTTTGTCGCCGAGTGGACCGAGGCCCAAGTCCCTACGGTGGTCGAGGACCCGGAGTACTGGACAATGTACTTCGACGGGTCCTACACCAAGAACGGGGCCAGTGCGGGGGTCTTCATCGTCTCCCCACTCGGCAACAAGCTCCAGTACGCCATCCGCCTGCTCTTCGACGCCACCAACAATATCGCCGAATACGAAGCACTCGTCAACGGTCTTCGGATCGCCGCCGACCTCGGCCAGCGCAGCGGCTCTCGTTCACGGCGACTCCAAGTTGGTCGTCGACCAAGTGATGAAGGCCGCCGAGCCCCGCGATGCTCGGATGGCCACCTATTGCTTGGAGGTCCGCAGGCTTGAGTAAAGGTTTAAGGGATTCGAGCTCCATCACAGTTACCGGCGTTACAATAGTGAAGCCGACTCCCTCGCCAACCTTGCCTCCGGCAAAGGACCGGTACCCCCCGGGATCTTCGTCTCCGACCTCCATAAACCGTCGATCCGGATTGGCCCGAGTGCCGGGGGCACCACCGCCCCCCCGAAGACGGACGCTCTGCCCGAAGATGCTCACCCGCCCGAGTCGGATTTGGACGTCCTGAACGTCCAAACCGACTGGAGGCAACCCTTCGTCGACCGGTTGACAGACGGGTCACTCCCTGCCGACACCACCGAGGCTCGACGCCTCGCTCGGCGGGCCAAGTCATTTGTCCTCGTCGACAACTCCCTCTACAAGAGGAGCCCATCCGGAATCCTTCAGAAGTGCATCCCAGCCGACCAAGGGAAGCACCTTCTGCTCGACATCCACGACGGGGTCTGCGGACACCATGCTGCGCCACGGTCCCTGGTAGGAAAAGCCTTCCGACAAGGTTTCTACTGGCCGACTGCCGTGGCGGACGCAACGCAAATCGTCCGCGCCTGCGAAGGGTGCCAATTCTTCGCCAGGCAGACGCACCTGCCCGCGCAAGCCTTACAGACGATCCCTATTACGTGGCCCTTCGCGGTCTGGGGGCTCGATCTGGTCGGGCCCTTCAGAAAAGCGCCCGGGGGCTTCACTCACTTGCTCGTCGCCGTGGACAAATTCACCAAGTGGATAGAAGCCAGGCCGATAGCAACTATCACCTCGGCACAGGCGGCGAGTTTTTTCCGCGATGTTGTCTACCGCCGGTGCCTAACTCGATCATCACCGACAACGGAACGCAGTTCACGGGGAAGGAGTTCCTCGAGTTCTGCGATGACTTCAACATCCGAATCGACTGGGCGGCGGTCGCGCACCCCCGGGCCAACGGCCAGGCCGAAGCGGCCAACGGCATGATCCTCCAGGACTCAAGCGCGAATCTTGATCGGCCGATCAAGAAATTCGGCGGGACGGTGGGCCGAGCCGCCCCGTTCTTTGGAGCCTACGAACCACGCCGACCCGATCGACCGGGTTCACGCCATTCTTCTTGGTGTTCGGAAAGGAGGCCGTCCTCCCGACCGACCTCGAGTACGGCGCGCCAAGAGTGCAGAACTACAACGACGCACGGGGGCTAGAGGCACAGCAAGACGACATCGACCAACTCGACGAAGCACGAGACGTCGCAGTCCTGCGCTCGGCCAAATATCAGCAAACTCTGCGCCGATACCACGATCGGTGGTTACTAGCAGTCGTTTGAAGTCGGCGACTTGGTGCTGTGTCAAGTCCAGTCCACGAAGGGCAGGCACAAGCTCTCCCCACCCTGGGAGGGCCCTTTCACCGTCACGGAAGTCCTCCGACCCAGCACCTTCCGTCTCAAAGACACTGAAGGCAATCTCCTTACAAACGCTTGGAACATAGAAAAGTTGAGAATGTTCTACCCATAATCAGCCTCTCCCCTCTCTGTACCATGCGAAAAGTTCACAAACGAAAGAAGCTGCAGCGGTCGACAACCGACCGAGTGTTTTTTCCCTCAAAACTCTCTCGCATTACTGATCTAGAGCACTGCGACATCTCCCCCGGAGGCAGAGATCCCGAAGTGGTACTCTTTTCGGTTGCGTATGGAAAGGCGAGGGCAAAAATTTCAACGAAGAAAAAGACAGAAACGAAAGAAACGCAGCTACTTTATTCATTTATGGAGGAACATCGCCCCAACCAAGAAGGAACCGCCCGCTACGATCTTGGTGTGCGCCCCGCCAGCCGGACGACGCGCGACGTCCCTCAGCCATCGCCTGCACCAGCGGCACCCTCACCTCCCGCAGTCGGGGAACGCCCGCGACGAGGACGCCAACTCGCCATGCGTCTTCACGCACGGCCTCGGCCTCGACCTCCGCCACCTCCCGCAACCAGGCCAGCTCCGCGCCAACCTCCTCTCGAAGCTGAGTGTAGCGGTCCGCCATAGCTCTCAGGGAAGGTTTTTTCCAGGCAACAGCTTCGATGAAGTAACAAGTGCGCAAGCACCTCCCCTTTTATAGCCCACGGTGCGAGAGGCACGGAAGGCGAAGTGCCTCAAGATCACGCAAAGGAACGGAAGCCGAAGCGTCCAGCACCAGTTCCGAGGGCAGCACGGTCACCCAGGCGAGTTAATCTTTCTTTTGAAAATTAACGCACGACCACAGCACGCTCCAGTGGTGCGCGGGGACTCCACCTCCAGCCCCCACGCACCCCTCGGGGGCTGCATACGACCCCAGCGGTCGGTAACCTAGGACGATAACTCGACCGGCCGAGCTATTCTCCCTCGTGGTATTTTCCTCAAACCGAGTGCCGCTGCCTACGCCCCCGCGGCTACGGCTCCTAAGCAGCATTTCGCGAAAAAAGGGATCGCCCGAGCAAAAGATAGCTTGATCGGTCGGGGCAATCCGACCTAGGATATCGTCAAAAGGGATCGCTGGCATAAGTCGTGTTTCAACCGACCAAGCGATCTACCTCGCGGCTACTTCCTCGACCCAAAATGCTGCGACCTACGCCTCCGTGGCTATGGTCCCGAAGCAGCACTCTGCGGGGAAACAAGTCCTCCGAGTAAGAGACGCTTTGGTCGGTCAAAACGCCCCGACTCAGGCCAGCATCCCAGCCGGCCAAGAGAAAGCTTCGCCGAAAAAGGCGGTCAGAGCCAAACGGCGCAACGCCTTTTTTCCGAAGCCTCTTCTCCGCAAAGCACGCGCTCTAAGTCGCCTGTCTCACCCCGTGCTCTCTTTTTTGACGTAACTGGCACAACACCTACGCTCTGGGGGACCCCCCCTTGGGCCCTGTAGCTACGGTCGTAAGATTGTCCAGATCACAGAGGAAGCACGAGGTAGGCAGGCAAAAAACTTAAAACGACCCGACAGGTCGGATTCGTTCGAAGCAGTCATGTTCATTACATTTTGCAAAAGAAAAAAACAAAAAACTAATCATCTCCTTCCTTTCGGTGGAGGATATCCCGCGGCGAGATTCGGCGAGCGATCTCTTGAGCGCACGGGTCGACCCGGGCCATGAATGCCTCGACTTCTTCGTCGCTCCGATCAGCTCCCGACTGCCTCAAGGTCAACACCATCGTAGTAAGAGATGGTGTTGACCAAGGCCGACGAAGCGCCAAGCACCGCCGCCTCCGAATCGACGCCTCAACATGGTCCGGACCGTCCCTAGCGTGGCGGCGACGACATCAGGCCCGAGTAAGTCCGAGCAACGGCCGCAGATACCTGGCCGCCACCAAGAGCGGTCGATCGCCGTCGTGTCGGCCGCGTCCCTCTCCGCCACCCGCTTGTCCATAAGGGCCGAGTCACGTGACTCGACCGCCGCATCCCGCTGCGCCACCGCCGCCCTCCGCGACTCGAGCGCGCCGCTGAGGCTCTCCCGCAGCTCTGCAGAAAACCAAAAGCAAACGTCAAAAAGAAAACCAAAAGCAACGTCAATTACCAGAAAGGAAGGACTACCCACCCGCCAGGGAGGTCTCCTTGGCGCGAAGGTCCTCCTCGACCTTGGCACGCGCTTCTCGATCGGACGCGGCGCGGTCGGCAAGCTCCCTCGCCGTCGCGAGCTCCCCCCGAGCAAGATCCCGCTCGCCGCGAAGCCGGTCGGCCTCCCTGCGGGCCGACTCGCATTCCTCTCGGAAGAGGGCGGCCTCCGCCCGAGCGGATTCTTCCGCGCGGACCGCAGAAGTCTTGGCCACTTCAGCATCCGCCAGGGACGACCTGGCCCTCTCCCCCTCGACGGTCAACGACTCCGCAAGTCGCTGAGCCTCCCGCAGGGCTTCAGTGACTTCCCCCAGCCGCTGACCGGCCGTGGCGACCCTCCCTTGCTCGGCAACAAGCGCCCTCTGGGCGTCGAGCAGCTCTTCCCCTATGGCACTCCCCCGGCTGTGTAAATGCCGGAGGAACATCGACTTGTCCACCGCCCGGGATGTCAAGCGCTGCAAATATAATACCTGCCCGGTCAGTCTCCGTTTCCCGGTCGAGAAATCCACGAAAGACAAATCCCCGTCAGACTTACCGATCTGGCCGAGCGGGACTCCTGAGCAATGGACTTTTTCGCCCTGGACGTGGCGTCAACGGCGCGGGTGAGGTCGGCATGGATCCTCCCCATCTCCTCCTCCAAGGTGTTCCAATCCGCGCGTTCTGCCTCGTCGTCGAAACGAGCAGCGGGCCCTCGGCCGGTCAGGACCGGGCCAAGTCGGCCTGGCGATCGGCAACCGCCCTGTCGACTTCCCGCTTTGCCAAAGCGTTTGCGGCGACGGTTCGCGCGCCCTCCGGCAACACTCGGACCGCCCGAAGCGGCGGTGGCCCAGCGGCGAGCGGCGAACTCGTCCGCCGGTGTCGCGAACGCCGCGAATCGATGATTCCCGTGGCGGTCGCGACCCCACGATGCGACAATGCGGGGAAGGCAAGGATAGCGGAGCGTCTCCCGTCGGTGTTCGCGAAACGATGGCGGTCAGCCACCGGGTGACAGCGAGACCTCACCGCCTCACCGACGACGGCCAGGGCGAAGCGCGCGCCCGGCGAGGCTTCTTCCTGCCTTTATCGCGATCGGCAGCGGCCCGGCGCTCCCCCCTCCGGCAGCGTCCCTTCACCAGACCACCCGCGAGAGCGCGTCAAAGATCCGCTCCCGGCGACCGCCGCCCGCGTACCCAGGCGGGAAGCGAAAGGGTGCGGTTCCTCACCACCGAAGTGGGACTCAGCGCCCTCCCAGCGCTAGTGAGCCCCCTGCGCACAGCGGTCGGTCAGGAATTGCGAAAAAAAGAAACACCAGAGAGAACCAAATGGGGGGAACATGAGGCACTTGCCGAGAAGAGCGAGCAACCAGCGCCTGACGCGCCCTTTTTGCCGGACCCCTGCGAGGAGGCGAAAGAGACCTCCGCCTCCTCAGGACATACCCTGCGCCCGCGGATTCGTCCGCGGAACCACGGTCGCCCGGCCGCTGGCTGGAACCAGCGTCGCGGCCCTGAGTCGCCTCCGGCAACCGCTTCCTCGCTCGACGACGACTCTTCGTCGCCGTCACACAAAGTCTCGTCAGAGACCTCGCCGAGCGGCCCGGTCCGCGCGCTCTTTCCTCTTCCGCGCCTTCGCGGCCTCTTTTTCCGCCAGGAGGGCGGCGTCGCGCTGCTCCCTTGCGAGGCGCGCGGCCGCTCTCGCCTCCTTTTCCCCCGGAAGCCAGGGGCGGGAGATCATGCCACCGAGCCCCTGCAAGAACGCGCTCGGATAAGGGGGCGAAGGAGCAGAGCAAAGAAAAGCAAACAGGAGCCACCAGACGTACCAAGTTCTACGGATTCTGCGCCGAACGGCAGCGCCGCCTCGCCGCTCAGCTCGGTATCTCCCACGATGGAAATGCGCCACACACGCGAGGACCTCCGACGGGAAGCTCGCTCCGAAGCGACCTTGCAGGGTCGGTCGGTCCGATGTACTCGAACATGGGGCGCTGCCGATCCCTGAGGGGTTGGATGCGCCTCTCCGTGAACGTACTGAGGACCACCTTGCCTGTTAGGCCCCGCCGCTTCAGGTCCGCGAGCTTTTCAAGGATCGCATCCACCTTCCTCCAGTCCCTCGCGTCGGGACCCCAGGTCCAGCGAGGATGCGGCGTCGGTAAATCCCAGCCGAAGGCACGCTTTGTTGCCAATGTTCCGAACGTAGAACCACTCGCTGTGCCACCCCCGGTTGGACGTCGGCAGCTTCACATCGGTGTAGGACGACTTGCGGTGGGGGCGTAGTTGGATCGCCAGGGCGCCGAGGAGGCCGGCGGCATCCGACGGCGGCCTCGCGAAGAAAAAGTGGCGCCAGAGCCCCCAGTGGGGTTCGATCCCCAGAAAAGCCTCGCACAGCGTCATGAAGACCGCGATGTGGAGGACCCCATTCGGGTTCAGGTGATGAACTCCCCCCCCGTAGTGGTGCAGCAGCCCCCGGACGAACGGGTGGAGTGGGAGGCCGAAACCCCGCTCGTAGAAGGCCGCCAGCGAGACTATCTCTCCGTCTCCCAGTTCGGGGACCTCGGTCCCGGCCGGCGGCGTCCGCCAGCCGGACTGAGGCCGCGGAGGAAGGAGCTCCTTCCTCTCCAAGCCAAGGTAGCGACCCGCCGCGGCCAAGTGCGGGGTCAACGACATCCCCAAGTATGCGTAGGAGAGCGGGGCACGGCGCGACAAAGCAGGAAGCTTTTCTTCTTCCCTTGCGTTTTCTTTCCTTTTTGCAGAGGGCGCGAGCAGAAGGCTTTGCTCCCTCCACGCCGCCCTCTCCTTCCTTTATAGGCGCTGGCGAAACGAGCCAGCGCCTCGCCTGCAAGCGCCTCCTCACGAAGCCGCAGCGATCGCCGGCCGTCTGCCGCCACCTCGCCCAC
Source organism: Rhipidocladum racemiflorum (assembly GCA_036346355.1). Classification (NCBI taxonomy): domain Eukaryota; kingdom Viridiplantae; phylum Streptophyta; class Magnoliopsida; order Poales; family Poaceae; genus Rhipidocladum; species Rhipidocladum racemiflorum. Next base: position 8,384,260 of record CM070581.1, read on the forward strand.
TACTCGTGCGTGCGCGATCCATTTAAATCCCGCTGGCATTAATCGCTCGACAGCGGGCCGGCCGCCTCGCGCCCGCCACGCCGCGACATCGCGAGCCTCGCCCGGCTACAATGGGCAGGCGCCCACGCCATGAAAGGTATGAAAGCGGCCCTTTGGGCGCCCGGCCCCGGGAGAGCAAGCGGCCTACAGGCTCGCGCCGAGGCCGGCACCGTCTTTGTGGATTCTGAAGGCCAAATCCGGCCGGTGGAATGAAAGCCGCCAACACGTAAAAAGAGCGAGGGGCGGTCGCGGTGAGCCCCAGAGGGCCTCTAGATGGGTCGGCGGACGACCCAATCAACGTGGCCCGCGTCGAGACCATACCTCACACTCTCGCGCGAACTCATCGATGAGTGGCGGCCCGGCTCCGGTCGGCCAGACGACCGGCAGCCCGACGCGGGATCGAGTAAGGAAAGGTTTTTATGGAGCAGCCCCACGGTCGGGTGACGCCCGTGGCAGGAGCTACGTCGCTTGGAAGCGGTCCCCTCGAGGGAGATCGCCAAGGTTCCACTCGGATTGCCCGATAGTAGCTCGCCACGAGCACGACGTTGAGCCAAGCGAAGGTAAGCGTCGTTCGCTCACCCGACTCTAAGGACCCACGAGCCGTAACTTTGCGAGTCGGCCAGGGCTAAACCCCGGCCAGGCTCTCAGGCAGCTCGAGGGGCTCGGGGGCTACACCCACCTGGTGCGCTCGCCTTTGCAGAGCTCTCTTTAAGTGGCGCGGCTCCCCAAGCGATCGCGCCCGAGCCTATGCGCCGACCTCGGGCCGGCGGCTACCTCCGCCGGGATAACCCCAAGCCAGGCTCTCGACCAGCTCGGGGCTACACCAAGGTCTTCGCGCCTTGCCAGGCCCTTTAGCGGCCTTGTTGCCAGCGATCGCGTAACGGCGTCGCCGACCTCGGTCGTGGCCAGCCTCCGGCAAGGTAAACCCAAGCCAGGCTCTTCGACCGCTCGGGGCTCGGGAACTACACCCATCGGGTCTTCAGCCGAACCACTTGGCGGCCCTTGTGCCCAATGATCGCGCCAAAGCGTCGCCGACCTCAGGGTCGGCGCCTCAGGCAAGGTAAACCCCGGCCAGGCTCTCAGAGCACCTTTCGAGGGCTCGAGGCTACACCAAGGTCTTCAGCGCTTGCCAGACCCTTGTGGCCCTTGTTGCCGATCAGCGCCAGCGGCGTCGCCGACCTCAAGTCGGTCGACCGCCTCCGTCAGGTAAACCCCGGCCAGGCTCTTCGACCAGCTCGGGGGCTCGGGGGCTACACCCAACGGGTGCGCCTTGCGCCCCGGGGCCCTTTAGCGGCCTTGTTGCCAGCCGATCGCGCCAAAGCGTCGCCGACCTCGGTCGGCGCCTCCGGCAAGGTAAACCCCAGGCCGGCTCTCCGGAGCACCTTTCGGGGCTCAGAACTACACCCAGCGGTCGCTCAGCCTTCAGACCCCTTTGGCCTTAGTGCCAGCCGATCAGCGCCAGCCGGCGTCGCCGACCTCGGTCGTGGCCTCGCCTCCAGGTAAACCGGCCAGGCTCTTCGACCAGCTCGGGGCTCGAAACTACACCCATCGGGTGCGCTTCAGCCTTGCTTACCAGACCCTTTGTGGCCTTGGTGCCAGCCGATCAGCGCCAAAGCGTCGCCGACCTCGGGTCGTGGCGCCTCCGGCAAGGTAAACCCCGACCAGGCTCTCAGGCACCTTTCGGGGGCTCGAGAGCTACACCCACCAGTCTTTCAGCGTGCACCGGGCCCTTTAGCGGCGCTTGGTACTGCCCATGATCAGCGCCGGCGTCGCCGACCTCGGTCGTGGCGCCTCCGGCAAGGTAAACCCCAGGCCAGGCTCTTCGACCAGCTCGAGGGCTCGAGAACTACACCCATCGAATGCGCTCATGCGCGCACCAGACCCCTTGTGACGGCCTTGCCGTGATCGCGCCAGAGCGTCGCCGACCTCAGGGTCGTGGCGGCCCTCCGGCAAGGTAAACCCCAAGCCAGGCTCTCCGACACCTTTCGGGGCTCAGAGCTACACCAAGGTCTTCATGCTTGCCAGGGCCCGCTGGCGACCACGGCTACCCGGTCATCGCGCCAGCGTCGTCGACCTCCGGGTCAGCGGTCGCGCCAACCGAGCGTCGCCGACCGCCGGGTCGGCGGCGCTGTCGGGTAAACCCGGGCATCTCTCAGGCACTGCCAGGGCTCGGGGCTCTTGGCGAGTACCGTACCATGGGTACCCCACCCAAAAAAGGCGCGAGGCGAGCCAGGCGATCGAGGCCCAAAGTCACGACCGCCGAGCAAAGTTCGAAATCGCGACCAGGTCTCCGATATCCTAGAGAAGCGACGGCATTTATTGCGTATCGGGCGCATTAAATGCCAGCCATAATAACGATGACGTAGCGGCACAAGTTCCCGACCTTCGCATTCATTGCGAGCGACGCAGCGACTACGGCGACTGCGGCGAGCGAGGGAGTCGGCGGCGATCCCATCAACCCGCCACTTTCGAGGCGGCCAGAAACCTGATCTTTTCCTCTTTTTCTAACCAACGATGTAACCTTCCTCCTCGCCTATATAAAGGGGAGGCGAGCATGTAAAGGGACGAGCGATCAAGAATCAATACAATCCACCTCACTTTGGCTGGGTAGGGGCGTTACGCAGAACCAGTATAAACACCAGGCCTCTTGAGTCGACCATTCGGGGAGAGGGAGCGCGCGACCCCCTCCGACCATAAATTCGCATTGCCGGTGCACGAAATACCGACAGTAACTCACTTGTTTAGTTAAACAAAAAATAAAATCAATTATATTATCGCCTCACTCTTTATAAGTGTATATAAATTTATAAAATAAAGATTAAGTCATTTCACCAAATTTAATTGATTATCTCATGACTAGACAACACATCTTAGGGTCTGTTTGTTTCAGCTGGGGATTGTAGAAAACAGCTTTTAAAATCTGAAAGGTCAACAAACAGGAAACTTTCAATATAGATTGTAACAATCTGAAGGCTAGATTGTAGCAATTCCATAATCCACTCTAGAGGAGCTTTCCCTAACTTTTTTTTACAAAAAACCACAATACCCATCCAACTTCAGTCGAAATTACCCACCATTGTCCTTACTATTCACGCTCGAGCCCCCTGTTTTATTCATGCCCGAGCCCACCCCTATTATAATCTGGGTTACCAAACAGCCATCAATTTTTCAACCTCTAGCTTTCAACAATCCAACTTTTACAATCTAGATTTTAAAAACTGTTTTCTACGATCTCCAACCGAAACAAATATGCCCTTAGAATGATACTATCATACCACACACGAAACGCAACCCATAGCAGGCCAAACCTAACCCAACCGATTTTAGCCCAGACCCTATCGGCCCGACCTAAGCCATCTGCCCAATAGGGCTGACTAAATAAGCCGTCTATTCTCCGGCCCGGCCTAAGACCATCTTGGCCTGCAAAATACTCATTGTTGGGGTTTCTGGCCCAGCCCATGTCCACGGTTCTGATTCCTAATGACTCTGGGCTCCGTCATATTCTCAGTCCAGCCGGATTGCACAGGCGCAGACCACCTGTTCCCCTCCCGTCTCATTTCCCCACGACCTCTCCGGCGTACGGTTCCGACGCGATGGCCGCTGTCCCGCTCCGGCGGGGCCTCCCCTCACTTGGACGCGCGCTTCTCTCGTCTGCGCCGCCGCGGATGCTCTCCGGGGAGGCCTCCGACGCCCTCGTCGAGATTAAGCCCGGCGAGATCGGCATGGTCTCCGGCATCCCCGAGGAGCACCTCCGCCGCAGGGTAACGTTCCCCCAGCCAGGTTAACATGAAACGAAAAATGTATACTCGTGAAATCAAGGTTGACATAAAATTTCAGATCCCTTGGTTAGATTGTAGGATTTTTTTTTTTTGGCTGAATATACATTATGATATGGTTGACCAAACAATGCCATTAGCAACTAACCAGTATACTCTAGTCATCTAGAGAAGTACTAACCATAGTTATCTCTGTTCTCTTTGGGATGACTCGCTAGTCGCTAATGAAGTTCAGTTGCAGTAATAATTGAAGGTCCTGACTCCTGAGTAAAAAAAAAAAAAAAAATCATACTTGAAGATTGACGTATCAGTATCTGATAACATTGGTTTATTAGGAAGTTCAAGAAAATACATTTGAATATTTGATAAAATTAAGTACATGTAAAGAAAGATGAAAGTAATGTTGATGCTCAGTTTTGAATTTAAAGCAGCTCTTGTTGGAACAAGAAACAGTGTCCTTTTCGTAACTCTTCTTCATGGGTCTGATTGTTATTGTATTTACCTCCCACATTCCACATAGTGAGCAACCTATAGTTTATTCTTAATTGTTAGCTGTCATTTCAAATCGAGGTCAACTAAAACAACCCTGTGGTATAAGGTACATCATAAAGGTTGTATTTCACCAAAAAGATATTATTGGTGGCCCCCCTTGATGTTTATGTCACTCTCTTTTGTTTGTTATGGAGGGTAAACAAATTCAGTTAGGTTTTTTGCTTTTCCATACTCGATGATATGGTTTGATTGGTATATTGGGTTGCGGGCTGTGACCATGCAATTCGTTTTCAGCGCTTCCTGTAGAGTTCTGCAGATTTTAGGGGAAAATAGTTTCCCCCTTCACAACAGTCATGATATTGTCCAACTTGTGATGTATCCTATGTAGAGGGCATGTCCTGTGAACTGCAGAAAAAAACGTCTAAACTTCAATTATTTTTTCATTTTTATTATAGAGAGTGAGACTTGTATTGTCGGCACACAATCCAGGCCTCTAGGGACCTGGATAATTAGAGTACAGTTTTAAACAAAAGGATTGCATGATATGTAAATTATGTCGATGTATGATCCCTTTTATATGCATTTTAACTAGCTACATGTGAACCTTTTTTGTCTCACAAATGGTCGCCTTATCCTTGTGAATTAGCAGGTTGTAATCTATTCACCAGCTAGAACTTCATCTCAGCAAGGCTCAGGCAAAGTTGGGAGGTGGAAAATCAACTTTGTGTCAACCCAAAAGTATGTTTCTTGTTTTGCTTTGCTGGTTCTTCTTTCTCATGACTCATCCAAAATCTCTTGTTGCTGTTGGATGAGCTACTTCAAGAGGGTATCAAATGAAAACAAATTACCTCACATAAATTTAACATTGATTTACATTCAAGTTCTCACAAATGTTTGTAGAGTTAAAGGCTATGATCCGGATGGAATTCTTTTTGGGCCTTATTATTAAGAAAAGACAAAAAAAAAAATTTCAGGCCACATCATTTAGTATTTTTTTGGCCAGAATAGATAGAGAAGAGAGAGAAACAAGGACTAGCTGCCAATTTTGCCTTTTAACTTAAATTTTTTTTGTAATTTATAGCTATTAAAATTTACATGTGTAGGTTAACTGTTATGGGCTGATTCTTGATTATTTTGCAGTCACCTTACTTACAGTCTTTCACTCACATTGTTCTTAATACATCTTATTGAAATTCATTTCTTTCTTTTTTTTTGAGAAACAGGTTCTAACATTTGAATGCATGATAGGTGGGAGAACCCATTAATGGGATGGACATCTACTGGGGATCCATACGCTAATGTTGGTGAAGCAGGACTTACATTTGACAGTGTAGAGTCAGCAAAGGCATTTGCTGAAAAACATGGGTGGGAATATGTGGTGGGTCTGTTTCCCCCTTCTGATGGATAATATTGAGTTAGCAAATTAGATATTCTATTCAGGACTTAGTCTTCAGGAATATAGTGGAAGATCGAAGCAGGATTTAATTGCACACTCTTTTGAACATGTAGGAACACTCGATTCTTGATTCTTTCTAATTTATTCAAAAGTTTATATTGGGATTGGACGAATGGTCCGCTTAAGTGTCCAAGCTAGGTTTGGTCCATGTATAAGTGGAGATAGTCAGATAGACTTCACGCTGGTCTATGTAATATAAATATCCAGTAATAGTGAATTTTGTTTTGTTGATAGATCAATGCCAAATAATCGGAACTGCTCTGCTGTTACCTGCTAATGCCTCCTAGACTCCTAGTACAGCTTGCCGGATAGCATCCTTATCTTGGTCAATTGTTGAAAAGCGTAAGGTTGATTACAATACCTACTGCCTAGTCTGAGACTGGGAGGCTGCATATTGTTGAAAGCACATCCTATCACCAAAACTTTTGCTCAATTAAGGCTTGACCGAAATTCTTTTATTTGCAAATTACCTTGCATCCATTTTTCCTTGCGAGTTATGTCGCTGGCCTTAAAGTTCTGTCTTTTGATTAAAAGTTGTCAATATTAAAAGTTCTGAAAAGGATATCTAAATCCTTCATATGATATAGAGATATGATGGGAAATTATGTTTGTGAAAAGTCAAACCTTAATTGTATTGAGTTATTGTTGGCTTGTCAGGGTGAGAAATGGTATTACTAAAAAAAGTTCACTTTATTGTTTTCAAATTTAATGGTACCAAGTAGCTTTGGTGATGAGTGCATATGGACTTTGTTTTTATTTCTGAACTAAACTGAAGCCCTTATAGATAATTTGTCAATCCATATTTCTAGAGTAAATGTATTGTTGAGTAGGATCTCTTTTGGGCCATGGTGAAATATATTCGATAATTTGTAATGTTTTTAAATTTGTTGGAATGTTTGAAAATGAGAATTCTATACTTACGTCATGTATTTTTCTGCAGGTTAGGAAACGCCACACACCTGTTTTGAAGGTCTGTATGTCTCCCTACATATCTTTCATTTTGACGTGGTTAATGCGTTATTGCATCTTTTTGTTTTTACAAAGTTGGTTATTTTGCATCTCTGTAATTTTGTTAACAGTCATACATTTTTTGCCTTTGCGGTTTAAGTATCAATACTTACAGCTATGTCTTTTTAACTTTTAACTGTGCTAGAAAGTATCATGTTCTGATGGTAGAATATTTAATCTTCAACATGTGTTTGCACTTTTTTTAATTGTTTTAGTGGATACGACATAGTCATTTGAAGTACCTAACATTGAGTTGCAAGTAAGAACAGTGAAGTAAAATCTGCTGGTGAAGAGAAAAACACCTTCCAATGAAAGAGAGCGTGTTAATGAAACATTGTTGGTTACTTTCATGCAAAGTAGTACATGTGCTTATTTTCTCAGCAACTTTATGTTTTGTAACATACCACAAGTAAATACCGTTGCTTGGGTGTTGACATGCCAGATGCAATATGATCCATGTGGAGACGTGGTAATGCATGTCAAATGCATTGCAATGTGCCCTTAATGTACAGGAGAGGGGATGAAAATAATTATGCGATACTTGGAAGGAGAAGTTGGAGAGGGTGGTGTCCTACTTAGGAGGGGAGTTGGATATTGCCGCCTTGGGAGTGTAGGACACTTGTGCCGGCTGGATGAGCAGAGGTGGAAATGTGGGACGAACTGTAGGTGCTGCTTTAGCTTGGGGGAGATGGAAGGGATTGACGAGTAATGGACCTAATGGTAAGGACCAACTTGAAGGGAACGCAAAGTGGGGAGGAGGGGAAGCCCACATTGAACGGGTAACCTGCTGCTGATGGTAGGACTTGACCAATTGTTGACCTTCAAAATTTTGGTGTCTCCGGTACTTTGAACTGAACGAGAGGTGCTGCTCTCTTTCAAGAAAAGTAGTTAGCCTTTTGGTTCGAGTCCTTTAACGTTTGTCAGAACTTAGAAGTCGGAGGTTGGTAGGAAAAAAAATCAAATTTGACATACCTTTGCTAGGACATCAAATGTGATCGAGGCCAGAGTTCCCATCCTCGTCGACTCATATGTTTTGACAGTAGCAATTCGATGAGGACAAGATAGTCGCCACTGTCTGGCATGCAAGGTTGAATTTATGTGCCTAGTGATGCAAGGCGACAACTGTTTTGGCAGCCATTTCACGGTGCATACATTCTTGCATATATCCTGCTAACGATCTGACTTGCTAGCCGAACTAACGCTAGAATTTTGCGAAGGATTTGAGGTGAATGTTAGTCAACTGTTATACAATTATCTAGAATTACATGCAGTGAGTGAGTTGCTATAAACAGAAGATAGATATATCGGATACAAGATTAAAGAGCATCTGGATGTACAACTCTACAGATTAAATATTTGCATGTTTCTAAAGTCTACATATTTTTTTATAGCTTGACGTGAGGACCTCAGTATAGTAGTATAGTTGAAATCTTATTTTTAGCTCTTCTGCGCTGGTCTAAATGGCATGGATGACAAAAGCTAGCAATTGCCGACTGGCTTTTCATGAAAGTATCACAATTCTTTGGTAGAATATGTTGCTTCTTGCAAATTCTCTTTGTAGCTTACTCTTTGACTAAAAATCATCTTGCTATTCGCCGTACTTTAATCCAGTAATTTGATGGGACGTGCGTGCCACTCGTGCGTAGAGAACAGTTACCGTACTGATGCAGGTCCAATCAGGTGATGTAACTGCTCATAGAAGTCTTGTACATGACCGTACTTTTGGTGGGGTGCGGGGAGCGAGCTGAATTTTGGCTCTTTAAACTGCTGGGCTGCACATTCGTAATTTTAGAAACGGATCTGCATAGGCGGAATTAAACACGTTTTGACTTTCGATCATGCCACCTTTGTGAGTCGTCGTATCCAATTGAGTTGCTTATGTAGTAGAGAAGACTTAGCTTGTTATATCTGGATATTTCTTTTTCTTAAAATTATTATACTCCTTTATTAGATGGATGTCGATTTATTATTGTTTTCTGATCATTGCATACATTTTGTCACTAGCTAGTTGTGCTCATATATCATATATATCTATATCTATCTATACCTATACTAATTAGGTACTCCAAGGAAGTTTTCATGTTAACCAAAATATCTATTCATCCATCTAGCGGATCTAAGTTATAACGGCTTAGATAAAAAACAAAAAAAAGTTAAAACGGCATACAATACAAATGAACTGACATGAGGTGGGGGGGGGGGGGTGTTAAAGGAAAATTAGCAATTTGATTTTCGTACAACTTTCAAAGTAACAACCATAAATAATTAAAATTTAGAATAATAAATAAGTAAAAAAATAGCAAATTAAAAGAAATAGTATGTCAAGTTTGTACCTCTTTATACTAATTAGACACTCCGAGGAAGCTCCCATATTAACTAGAAAGATCTATCCATCCAACAATCGGATCCAAGTTCTAACGGTTTAGATAAAAAGAAATAGCTCATGTACAATACAAATTAAAGGAAATTCGGAATAAAAGATAAAGAAAAATTAGCAATTTTATTTTTGTATTTTCATTAGATTGTACGTTATTTATAATTGGAATGGAGACTGACAACCTTATTTAAGAAGCTAGTTGTGCGAATACACGGCTTATTGACTAGTGAGAACTAATTTCGCTTGCACAATTTTTTTACCCGTTCTAACACGTGCCGTCCAGATCGGTGCGTATTGGCGCTATTCGTTTGCCTGCAATTAACCGTCGCTTTTCAATCTTGCAGCTCAAATCCTACGCAGAGAACTTCAAGTGGAGGGGTCCCCCGAAGACGGAGCAAGCCTGAGCGTGTTGTCTTTGCATGTTGTGTGGAGTCGATCATAAGATGTTGTTTTCCCCTGTTCTTGCTTTTGATCAATATCCTCGTGCGATATAAGCTAGAACATGTCTTGATCAAACATGTAATAAGCATGCATTGCAATCAAACCGAGTACTACTCGTCTTCGCAGATGTTTGTTCAGTGATGAGCTTGCTTGTAACCTTTTCTCTCATTTCATAGAGCTCCCATTCTCGTTAAGATCTTTCTGCTAAACTAGTAAAAACATATCCAGCGTTGCTGTTATGCATTTCAGTTCTGACGTGACTAAGCTCTTGCCTAACTGCAATGCACATGCATTATGAATTGCAGATGCAATCACCAGTCGTTATCAACTGGAGCATAAGAGCAAACCAACTGACGCCAATTTCACCTGAGCACAGGTTACAATTTCCCTTGCATTCTCCAATCAACATCATATGTACTTGAGAACTTGGTCATGCATTCTATAAAGACTACGCAAAAGAGGAAGCAGCTGGTCTACTTTGCTAACATGCACCTTGACCTGTGCACTTGGTTTCGCAAGCGCCACGCGGTAGTGTGGCAGGATGTATAAACTGCTCCGAGGTCTCTGTCTCATGCATTGCCGGTGCGGTGGCTGACGCATGCATCGCCGGCGGTGCGAAACCTCCAGGTGAAGAGGTAGTCTCTGGACTCGCACTGCAGCCGGCTGACGTCGCACGGTGCACGGATGGAAGACCGCTTGCCGTCGCGCTCCCACTCGATCTTCGCCGTGCACGAGAACCCCCCGCGGGACTCTGGCAGAGTCGCCGGCTCGGTCGCCACCAGCGCCACCTCGCCGCTGATCCTCCTCGACGCGGCGGCGGCCACGGCGTCCAGCCACGGGCACTCGGGCTGCCCCACCATCTGCTTGTACGCGTCGTTCACCAGCCGGACGCGGTTGCTAGAGTCGGAGACGACTGCCGGGAGCGCGTTCGACTCCAGCTCCCCCTCCACCTCCTGCGCCGTCTGCGAGGCGGCGGTGCGGCCCACGTCGACGGCACCGTCATGGATGGACTCCACGTGGATGGTGGAGCCCACGGGACGCACCGCCCGCGGCAAGATGACCTTGGGTTCCAGCAGCTTGCGCAGAAGGTCGCGCTCCACGGGGACGTCCCTCTCCTCGTCCTCCGCTGCCGCCACCTTGGACGGCAGCCTCGCCAGGTCCCCGGCAGTACTCGTGCTCCCCGGCGAGAACGACGCCTCAGAAAGGCATGCACCGCCCGGGACGGCCAAGGGCACATGCGCCCTCGTCGCCGTGGTGGCCACCACCACGTCCGGGGCCGCCACGCAACGGAGGGGCGCCGGGTACGCCGGCGCCCTCTTCCTCTTGGCAGCAGCCGGCGGGGAAACGGGCCCGACGCTCGGGCGCCCGCGCTTCCGCGCCCGGCACGGCCTGCTCTCCAGCTGGCACAGCACGCGGTTCGTGGCCAACCCGGAGCCACCCTCACCCGCCAGCACCGCCGGCGACGTCTGCAGTGCCGGCTTTGGCGCGATGGGCCGGAACCTGGCCATGATCTCGTTGGCCTTGACGGCCGTGTCCACCTGCTGCACCATGGCCATGGCACGGGGCTGGCGTAACGGCGGTGGGGTGGGGTGGGGTCAGTCGAGTCGACGGGACAGAGAGAGCGCGGCGTTGGGGCCCGGCGCCGAGCGGCTTAAGAAGGCGGGGGCGGCCAATCGGATGCGCGCAGAGCGAGGGGCACGTGGGAGGGCTGTGCGGGGTACGTGGGCGAGCGGGCGGGGACGCGGACGACACGTAGGCGGAGGCGAGTCGCGGGGCGCGCGCTTTGGAGCCGGTTGGGATTCCAGCGGGAGGCGTGTGGGCGAGGCGGGCGTGTGGGCGAGGCCCTGCATGCGTGTCGCTTGGCCGCTTCAGCTCTCCCATCGGCGTTGCATTCTCGAGCGCCTCGTCCCCCGTGGTGCCTTCCGCGCGCGCGCCGCGGTTACTGGCCGGCGCGCTCTCAATTTATGGCGCGCGCGTGGCCGTTTACATTGTGGTGCCTTGCTGTTTGTTACGGTTTAGATTTTTAGATTTTGATTTAAAGCTAGTTTTTTTAGTTTAATGAACTTTTAAGCCGTCTATTTTTAAATCAAGACATGCTGTTTGGTATCCTGATTTATTAATAGGTTAGATGGTATAGCTTATTGATGGAAATTCTTGATTTATATATAATGGTATTTGATGAGTAATTTTAGAGACTTTTAGTGGCAAAGGGTTATTTCATCCAAAAAGCCCCAAAAAAGCTCATCTTGTCTGGCTTTTGACTTATATTTATACAGGATTTTAGTTTTTTTTTAAAATCCAGCTTAAAAACCAATCGTTTGTTTCGGCTTAATCTTTTTTATTTTAAGCTGAAATAAACACAGCCTAAGTAGTGTAATTAAGGGCTTTACTCTTCTTCTTTTCTTTGGTAATGAGTTTGGGTTAAAACTGCCTTTTTTGTATCGTGGCATCATGCTGTGCATGTACATACTTACGCACATACGTACGTGCTTTTGAGAAATTTGTACGAAGTTGTGCGCCCAAAATAGCCTTCGTTCTAACTTTGTCCTTCTGTGTTTGGTACTAGCTTTTACCGTATCTACGTACGTACTTCTGTGTGGTAGAGTAATCTTGCCCACCACAACCAACTCGAACCGCCTAACGTTGATATATCTGCACGTGTTGTTGATCGTATGGCATAGACTTTATATGTACATACAAATTTCGAGAGTAATCGGATGATCTAACTAGAACGACCGATGCTATCCTTCAACTCATTAAAAGTTGGTGACGAAGAGCCTTGAGCACGTGTCGCCCAACGAGACCGGATTATAACGCTCGCAGACTGTCACCGCTACATTTGTCTATATGATTTTATAAGTATCTATTCCTATATATATATATATATATATATATATATATATATATATATATATATATATTATATATTATATATATATATATATATATATATATCTTAACTATTATAAGAATGAGTTGGTGGTGATGGTGAGTCTGCCAGGCCGTTCTTGGGCCAGAATAGTAAGAGCCTACTCCCTCTGTCCCACAAAGAGTGCATTTCTAGGATTTTTAAGACAGATTAGTGTGCAAGGTAAATGACTAATGTGACCCTCATTACTCTATACATAAGTATGGTGGTGCTTCGGTTTCCACAAGCACTTAAATGAGCATGCATACACTTACAGCTGGGCCCTACAGACTAAAGATGCACTCTTTATGGGACAAAATTTGAACACTAGAAATGCACTCTTTGTGGGACAGAGGGAGTAAGGCCTAGTAGGTGAGGAATTCCGTAGCTATTTGCTGTTTGTTTAGCTTTATTTGCATTTCATTGTATTCACTTGTTCAGTGATTCTTTAGTAGCGGATCTCAAATAAGTGATAGCTCAAGTTTTAAATTCTCGTTTTTTTTTTTTTTTTTTTTTTTAAGAGTTTAGAACTTGTGGTGTCATCATCTATTTGGGATCCGTTGCAACGCACGGGCACTTTACTAGTATATATATATATATATATATATAAAGCCTTTTCCATACTCCCACCTTATACTCCTTTATCACTTTCAGTATACTTCAATAATAATTCTAAGATACTACAAATTCGTGGTAGAAATGTTTTAAGTAGAATCATAATCACTGTCTGGAAACCGTTTGACTAGCTGTCTAGATTCTGTGAATCATGGTGGAACGGGGTTTAGAGTGATTCGGCCTCGGCGTGGAAAAAGAAGAAACGTTCCGAGATGAATCGTTTCGAGATTTAGCCCGTTTGGCTGGGTTTCTCCCAGATTCTAGTAGAAACGGTTCGATTCCAAGTTGCCAAACGGGACCTTAGATTTAGTATTTTGTTATTTTGTGCGTATGATAATTAAGCTGTGAATAAATATAACGAAAACGAAAGAATCACATAAAATGGAGTCAAGGAGTATTACCATGGTAGCAGGGAGTGGTACGGTGGTTAATATTTTGGCGCGCGGTGAAGCGGTAAATACAGCCGGTGTCACGTACTCCTACGGTCCTACTACTACTACATACGATCGATATACATACTCCTCCTTGCACACGAAACAACAGACCAGAGCATTACACGTGGAATGTGCATGTGTCCTAACTGTAAGCCTGTAAGGGCATCTGCAATGGTGCCACTTCAGCTTACTATAAGGATGCCAACTCAGTATTTTGTTTAGGTGGATGAGAGGAAAAGAAGAGAGAGATATAGATTGACTACTAACTTATAGTCAGGCTATAGCTGATTCCAAGGCATTTATCACCTCTTACATATGAGTCCATATTTAATTTTGTAGACAATGTTATAGTTAGTCCATTAGAGAGGTTATCTATTAGCTATCTATAAATGATATGTACATTTTTTATAGCTAGTAGTTGACTACACTATTACAGATGCCCTAGTAAGCCAGCAACGGGCGTGCTAGCCGGGGCCGCGCGCGCTTCTACCCCCGCCCGAGAAACAAACTTTTTTGGACGCTACTGGTGCGATTTTATAAAGCCGCCCTGTTTGCATGCACGGCATGTGCTGTGCGCCGTGGCGACCGGACGGGAAGGTGGCGCGACGAGTGGCGGCGCTGCGATTGGCGGGCGGGCGCGCGCAGGCCCGGCGAGTGGCGGGAGGTGAAGAGCGCGCGCGTCGCGAGGCGCTGCGATGCGGCATGCATGAGCTAAGCATGGGGCTCCTCGTGGCTGCCTGCGCGCGGCGGTACAGCTGGTGCGTCTGGCTGTGCGAATGACGACGCTGCCGTTAATGCTTCTGCTGCTGCGATCCGCGCATGATGTATGCCTGCATGCCCTCGTATGCGCAAGTGGCAGATGATGGCTCCGTTCCTCGGCAGATGGCGTTTTAGCCTTTTGCACATCATACTGCAGGAGGCTATATTAATTTTTTATTAGGTTATTTATTGTTATTAATAGTGTTTATTACGCTAGCATACGGCGGCAGAACTAGAAAATTTTTGTTAGAAGCGTATACTTCACACGTACAACTTTACAGTCTTGTACAAAGAGGTAATCCTATAGCACATTTTAAATTTTTGGGCCGTAGTTCCACCTAGGGCAAATCCATCGGGGAGGGGGAGCGTCATCAGGCTGAAGCCTACCCTCTGGCCTCTAGCCGGCGTCGGTACCCCCTACGCCGGTACCCTCCTCGCCCGATGGCCATGGCTTCTAGCCCTCTGTAGGTCGGCTGAAACACGGGAATAAGAAATAGAAGAAGAAACATATTTGAAAGAAGTGAACCTTTGTCAAAGCCCACAATGCCCAAATGTGGTCTAACAAGTATAATCAACATTCCACAGCTTCAATCAACCTAGGTTCACAAAATCCCCAAATCAATTGAATGAGAGAAGCGAGAGCACAAGAGCAAACCTGGCACTGGCGGGCAATAGTGCGACAAGTGGGGCTGCTAGAAGGAGGACCGAGGTGCGCAAAAGAGGAGTACCGGAGAGGCCAAGGCTCAGGGCCACCGGGCAATGGGGAGAGGAGCCGCCGGGAAGAGGACCGAGGCCAGGCGGACCGGGGAGGTGCGAGGAGGGCTAGAGGCCAGGTGATCGAGTGGATCCGTGGGCCCATGGAGCCATAGTCTGAAGGTCTGGATTTGGAGGGGGAGGAGAGGACCAAGGGCCAGGGCGAGTTGGCGAGGCCGAGGAGGGGGGACCAAGGGGGAGCCGGCACGGCGAGGAAGGAGAGCAGATAGTAGGGGAGGAGTATAGAGGCTGGAGAGGGGAGCGGAGCTGAGGATGAGGAAGTGTGTGGTGGAGGCTAGGTCGATGACATCCATGTAGATATATACATATTTTTTTCATTATTTGCTTGCTCTGTGTACAATATACTATATGGTGTGTATAGTGTATAGCGTACGACCAATTAGCCATATTATATATTGCTAAAATACTTAATTATACATATATACTCTAGTATATATAATTGTCGATGTTCAAGACCAAGGACTCTCTAGATCGAGCTTACGAATGTAATTTCGGTTGTCTTTGTCTAACAAATAAAAGATTGAAAAGAGTAGGTAATGGGATTCTATTTTTATTGAGTCACGTATGTTTCATAGAGTACAGACTTTTAAATAGAGTACTAAAAAACCAACACTAATCTTTTGTACTTAATCTTGACCATGATTCGTTGAATCCTTGCGGAAGCATCCTATTTATAGCAGACGAATAGATGGCAATTGTCATCTTTTGAAAGGTGTCTTCCTGCCAAAAGATGTCTTCTCGTCAAAAGGTGTATTATCGCTGAAGAGACATCTTCTCGCTAGAGAGGTGTCTTTTCGTAGGGAGTAACTTTCAATCAGTTGTCTGTACCTATTAGAAAAAGAGTTTTTTGCGCGCTAGTCCTATGCGGAGGTGACTTCCTTCCCGACCTCGACCAGGTCGGGGCGAAGGCTTATCCCATATCTGACATGTATGCTGGTCGGGGTAACTAGGGCATACCGTACCTTCGACTAGTGCTTTGTACACTGGTCGGGAATATTTTCACGTCATTAAATTTAACTTTGGTTGGAATGGTAGCTAGTAATAGGCCTTGGGCTATGTTTTTACTTTATGGGCCTTTTTTTCATTTATAACTGCGTGGGCCCATAATTAATTAAGGATATATTTGTAAAAAACCCACCTGTTTTTACCTATAATAAATTGGGATGTTAGTATCGTCTATCAATTTTTCGTTAAAAGACCAATATGACTAACTCAAAATCGACGATGCTCGAACTCAAGAGTACCAAAATTCAAACAGTACAATCGATCCCTTAATAAAAACATGATAAACTGCAATGTTAAGCCAATTGTACTTGAACTTAACAATAGATTTCATGGATATTTAGATTGTCACGAATCATTAAATTTTATTAGAAGTGCATATTACTATAATTTCTTTCTTCATCATTTCCATATGCCAAATACGTAAAACATTATCTCATGAGTTTATTCTTGTGAGAATAATAAGAATAAATGCACCAACACAAGTCTTGTTATAAGATCCAATATTATAAATCAAAACACACTCTTTAATACTGGCACACATGTAATTTACTTTTAGAATAAAATCTTGGCACCTTCAATTCTAAACATAACAATATTGTTAAACTTGAAATATGAATATTAATTTGCAAGCCCCTCTAACATTAAACCATATATTGGAGTAACTTCAAAGCACACCAACATACAGAAAAACATTTGCTTGCAAAGAGATAAATCGGTGTTGTCCATAAAATAAAACGATACATGCAAAAGTAATCCAAAAAGATTGTCTTATGATAAACATAAATTATCACATGTCATTAATTACGTCTTTAATCATAATTAAGAGTTTAAAATTTATGTACACCCACATAAAGGTATATATATTGTTGCATGGATATGCAGGCACGTAAACAATAGTTCAGTTAATAAATCATAATAAAATAAATGACAGTAAACACAACCTGAGCAACACACACACACACAGAGATATATATATATATGCAAATTTCATCAATATATACATTCATATACACATAAACTGGACACAACCAAAATAAAAAATCTCATCCACATAATTAAAACATCCAACTTATGCATCTTTATTCCAGGGCAGCACAAACAATCCAACACATCGAAATTACCCAACAAATTGAAATAAGAGCAAGAGACATTAGTACAAATAACATGTCAGAATTTACATGAGACTTTTTGCTCTCAAACACTTCATGCAAACTACAATCCAAACTTCACAAGATAAAGATTTCAGCTCGGTTCTAAAAAATTTATAAAGAAAAACATTTCTATTCACATTTAACACCCTGCCTAACTCTACACTTTGGACCACAAGCTGTACATGTCTTTTTCTCTCCAACCCTCTGTTCAGGTAGGTGGAAAGGAAGGGAGTATGCATGCCTTCCACATGCCCTTCCCTCTATTCCAGCCCCTAGTTTCACCCAGCCCATCCTACCAAATCAACTCCCTCTCTTAGCCCTTCGGTGCACAGACAGGTGGCAGGGCAGGGGGAATGCATGCCCTCCACCTACCGCTGGCTCTCTTGCTTCTAGCCTACGGTTTAGCCCTCCCAAAGCCTGGTCTCACAACCAGCAATGTCGGTTATGATGGCAATATAAAAGCAAGTAAAATGGCAGTACACCCTAAGTCTTACTACTACTCATGAGAGTACTCACTGTCCTCCTGGCTACATGGAGCAAGCCAGATAAGGGAAGGAATTAAGGCGATGGTCATATGCCCCTTTCCTCTTCTCGTGCCACCCTCTCCCACATCATCTTCACTGCACACAAAAGGTGCCACCCATTAGTTTTAGGCACTCTTCTCCCTTTTCCCATTAAATGAAAATAAATGCTACTCATTTAGGTTAATTAAAACACATATCAGCATCTCAAACAAACTAAGCCTCTTCTATGATCAGAGCTACATAACATGATTATATGCTTTGGTATTCCCTTCTTTTGGACAGAGGATTCAGAAACATATAACACACGAATATGCATACATCCCATTTTAACATCCAGAGCAGTCTATACTAAAGCAAGATCACAAGGGTCACCTAGACTGAGATGGAATTTAATGAGAACACAACGAAAGGTTAAACCATATACCATTAGAAAAATGCCTGTAACATAATAACCTTGATGCACACACTGTCACAATCAAGGACATGTGAAAAATTAATCAAACACCATCCTCAAGCTAAAAAATACAGATATTAGAAACCTTCCTTTTTCAACATTAGATCATCTTAATAGCTAGATACGTGTGCTTGTATTAATCACAACATGCAAGGACCAAATGTCTAGCTCATACATAAATAATCACAAAAGAACTCAGTATACCAGTATACGAAGTCTAATGTTAGAAATTTCTAGCCCACAATCCATTTGGACATAAATCACATTATAAAAGCTACAACTAATGTTGGCTCAGTCTGAAAATGGAGCAAGTAGTACACTAGTAATACATGCGAGGAGATCGGGCACTTAGCTTGTGGGAGCAAATGGGGGAGCTGGCCAGAAAAGGGGCGATCACCATCTCCCTTCCTCTACCACTCACTTCATTTTTTGCCCCTGCATTCACTAGGTGCCCATCATTAGAATAAATTACCTTTTTCTTTCAACATGCATAAATAGTTCATGGTAACAACAAATAGTTATTATACCATTAACTCACTATTAACAGTTATGTCCAACTTCAAACTGGATAATGAAGTGACTAAAGCACAATGTGAAGATTAAAGAAGACCTCAAATTTTAGCAACAACACGATCATGTACAGAACTCCATAATCAGTATAGTAATGATGACCCCATATGCACTAAGGAAATAAACAACTCCCATTTTTAATGATTACAAGATAATCATGCAAAATTAAGCACAAGCTGTGAACATATGCACAGATCAAACGAACATGCTGACACTCTGTATAATAGGAGATAATTAAGTAATATAGTGCTAATATAAGCGTTTCCAGCAACAACGATACACGAGAACTAAACACTTTCTAAGCCTTAATCATAAATATACAAAACTTCAAACACAGGCATTACTCTTTGCCCCTAGAGTTTAAGACTGATATACATGTTTATTGTAATCTCAATGCACAAAGACCAGTTCTTTAGGCGTCACACCACTTCATCACAAAAAAATATGCATAAACCAAATATGCATGTAATATTTTCGGCCAATGACAATGTACTAAAACAAGCACAAGGATAAACATTTTAATGTACTTGATTCATATTATATATTAATACAATTCCATAAGTGTTCGGCATGCATGTGTAATAAGTATAACCAATAAGCACCGAATCTAGTAAAGAAAATGGTGCTAGAATGAGTACACTTCCTATCATGAGCATATGAACCGTCAATACAACATATCCATCTGAGCCAAAAATGCAAACATTACTAATTTCCCCCTCCTTAACATTGGATCATCTCATAAGGCATTCATGCATACACCAGGGCCAGACTCTGGCTCATGCACAAACTATCACATAAGAACCTAGCAAATAAGAGTATAAGGGCATATACTACATACCCTAACTCAGTCAAATTGTGGGCATAAAATCGAATAATGAAATCTACAACTTGTCTGCTCAATCTGAGACTCCTAGCCGTGGCCAAGCCATGGATGGGGGGGGGGAGGGATTTGCAGCGCAACCATCGGGAGCGGCCGAGGAGCTATCAGTGCCGAAGGGGATTGCTAGAGTCCCGTGGATCCGGTGACCTAGCCACATAAAAAGGGAGAAGAAGGGGATGAGTGGGAGAAGGAAAAGAAGAGTGACTTCGGGGTGCTTAGCTCGGGGTTGTAGGAGCCAACGAGGTTGGGGTGGGCCAGGCAGGTCGGCTGGACCGATCGCGCGGCTGGGCCGGATTAGGTGGGCTGATCGAGCGAGCCATAAGAGGGGTGAGGTTATGTGGACTTTGGGCCTAAAACAGTGTGAGACCACGGATCAGCTATCCAGAATCTCCTGTGTGTTTCCGTACTAGTCCCAGATCAGTAGCTAGTACACACAGTCACAGTGATACTTCATTGCCGAACAAAACGAAACTGTAATATAAATATTCAAGTATGGGCCACATGGCCACTTATTACAATACTCGGTCCAACGACCGGACACTCAAAACAATGAAGCAAAAGAAAGCAACGAGCTTAACGCCACAACGCCACAAAGCATTTACTAGGAACGCGACTAGTCCTCCTGGCAATCCTCCTCGAAGAACTCCTCTTCTTCCTCGGCATCTTGATAAATCTCTGATGATTACAATGTTGGTGTAGCACGTGAGTACAAAAGTACTCAGCAAGTCGGGAAAGTATGATCATGAGGGGCTTTCCAAAGGAAGCTTAATAGGGTTTATTTGCATAAAGCCACATTTGATTAAATCATACTTAAGTAATAAATTTCATAAAGCATATTTTACAACTCTTTTTAATAATTGAATTATTTATTATTGTAGTGAGGTTCTATCCACCATCACTAACATAAAGGCTCTATCCGCCAACTGTTCAAAGATCAAGGTTAATCATGTGACTCCATCCGTCAAATGCAAAACAGGTTCTATCCACCTGGGTTGGCTCTTTCCGCCAAACAACATTCGAGAGTTCTAACCACTCC
Organism: Rhipidocladum racemiflorum; assembly: GCA_036346355.1. NCBI lineage: Eukaryota > Viridiplantae > Streptophyta > Magnoliopsida > Poales > Poaceae > Rhipidocladum > Rhipidocladum racemiflorum. The sequence goes on from CM070581.1 coordinate 8,404,959, forward strand.
CGAACCCCAAAACAAAACACTTTTCGGTTTTAAAACCAAAACCAAAGTCTACCAATATGAAAGCATTCCTTGCTTTGCCTTTGACCGTAGGCACGGCTATTCGAATAGTTTATACTCTGCAGAGGTGTACAACTTTACCCACAAGACAAGATATACCCTTGATGCCATGCAATTAACACACTTCCTTAGGTGTGTGCGGAGGATATCTTGACAAGGCCGTTACAATGTATCTACCTAGCTAGACCCACCCGCCGAGGTTTCACCGTGTTAGGGTTCCCTCCACCAGATCTGAAGCCCCTCTTGCGCCGTGTGAGCAAAACAACATCCACAACAATGCCTCCGTCCGGCTCTCACACAACAACCGAGTGGTGAGTCTAAACTAGGCTTCTACAAATTAGTGAGCCAGGTCGTACCATTATAGACATGTGGTAGTACGGTTATGCTTAAAATGGCAATCATAAGAGTCGGTCCTTATATGACTTGGGGCGGTACTTGCACCGAAGGATCAAGACTTGATCCGCTTCCACCTGACATTCCAGGCCGCCCAAGTCAAAATCATTTTTCTTTTCTTTTATTTTAGAAAACAGGACCAAAATCGTAATAATAACTTTCAAATCACGTTTAATAACATTCTTTTTGAATAATCCCACCCATGGGTTGTTTTCATCGGAAAAGGTCCTAAGCAATTCTACCGTACTACATAGCAACGGATACCATATAAACATAGGCATGGTATAAACAATGTTCTAGGGTTACAATGGATATGATTAACAATGTCATGGAGGAATAAACAAGTTCGGAATAACTAGCTCTTACATTTGACATATTTAATTAAAAATAGCCATGCAACTTTATAAACAATTTTAAATCATTTCGCAAACATAGGAGCAAAGTGCATCAAGGAGACTTGCCTTCAGTTGCGGCGGCGGTGTCGAACTCGGAAGGCTCGACGGCGAAATCGGCGGTCGCGGCGGGATCGTCGACTACACGCAAAACGAGGCAATAAATAAATAACAGAAAATAAATAAAATCCAAAAATTATAAAATTAGTACTGGCAGAAAGGTATCGATTTATGATGAATTTAGAAATTTGAACGAGGTCAAACGGAGTTCGGATGAGAAAGTTATGAGCTTCCGAAGTTTGAATTTCGAATAAATCGAAAACCGAGAATATTCCGGGAATATTCCCTTCGGGTTTGACTGGTCAACAGAGGCTTTGACTGGCTTTGACTGGTTTGACTAGGTCTTTGGGGATGTGGCAGTGGGCCCCACATGTCATTGGGAGGGAGTAGCTTCTCCATGAAGCTTCCCATGCCATGGCAATGGAGGAGAGAGAGATTGAGGGAGAGAGAGGGAAGGGAGAGAGAGGGGGGCTCGCCGGAGGGCGGCCGTGGCGCGGCGGTCGTCGGCGCGGCAGCCGGCGTGGCGGCGCCGGCCGGCGAGCCGGCCACTGCCACAAGACACGCTGCATCTGCGGCCGGGCGACGAAGCGGCGGCGGCGGGCAGCCAGCGAAGGGCGGCAGCGAGCACGCCGGCCACCATGCACACGCACAGAGAAACCCAAAAACAAAACAGAGATGGCCCTTTTCATCTAAAATCCGATTTTTAGCCCAATTTTGCATGGATTCGATCCAAACAAAAAGCTAGAACCTCTAGAGGACCTCCTTAGCAACATCTAGGAGGAAGGAATTGAACCGATTCTCACCGAAATCGAAGAAATCGACGACGAACACGGGTGCGGCCGAGACGAGCAAAATCTGAAATTCGTCGTCCACAGTCGATGAAACCTAAAATCAATGGAAGGATTACAATCTAGACTCCCTCACGGACTCAACAAAAGAAACGGAATAGAAATTGAACCACCGAGGAGGGAGATATGAGCAAGAACACGAAGAACGCGAAGAACACAAAAGTTCGTCGGTTTTCTTGATCTTGCGGCCAATTGGATGTGAGAGGCTAACGGAGAGCTATACCACCGGAAAGAGGGCTCTTATACGGAGAGATGAGGGGCGGAATCACGCGAAACGGATTAGAAACGGCTGCGCAATCACCATAAAGGTCGATTTCGGTTTCCTCGCAACCGTTCAAAATCCAGCGAGATCTCGGGGGCATTATCCCCATGGATAGAAAGAGGAGGTCGTTGCGATTCCAACGGATCCGACGGTTATTGATTTGGAGTTGTATGGAGGGAGATACACGAATTTGAATCCATGGAGGAGAGAAGGAAGCTTCTCTGATCTTTCTCCCAAACAAACACACGTACAGGCCAGCCCAAGGTTGAAGAAGCAACTGTTCACTTGCCACGTGGCGGCCTGCGGTTGGACGGCTTATACGCGAAAGTTCCGCCCTACAGAAAAATAAGGAAAAATGGCCTAAAAATTCCGGAAAAATTCCTAGAGCCATTTTGGATTATTTGGAACTCAATGAAACTGGTTTGGTTGAATTTGGATGATTTTTGTGGAATTGGATATTCGGGCGCGGATCGCAAGCATTAAACAAAAGCCGCGCGAGATAAAATAGGAACGGATGTCCAAAAATCCGGGGAATGATTCCTAAAATCATTTCAGAATATTTGGAACATTTTAGAAGTGGTTTGGAGATTTTTGGAGCACTTTTGGACTCGGGTGAATTTTCGGGTCCCGGCGGGGACTGGAAAACCCGATTTTTCGCCCAGGAGGGAATTAATTCCCGATTTCGAAGGGGAATGGATGCCAGGTTATTATAAACACCAAAGAAACTCCAACTTTTGAATTTACTTCATTTAAATTAGGTTTTTCTCCAGAAAAGCCAAAACGAGGATGCTACAAACCTACCCCCCTTAGAGAGAATCTCGTCCCCGAGATTCGGACGGAGAAAGAAAAAGGTTAGGGAACTCTGCTCGAAGATCTTCTTCACGCTCCCAAGTAGCTTCCTTCTCCGAATGGTTGCTCCACTGAACCTTGCAGAACTTGATCACTCGGCTTCATCCAAAACCTTGATGGGATACTCCGGGTAAGACAAGTCTTCTTTGAGTTCCATGTCTTCCAACGGCAACTGATGTTCCGGCACTCGGAGACACTTCTTTAACTGAGACACATGAAAAACATCATGTACTCCTGACAGCTGCGGCGGCAACTCCAATTTATACGCAACCTCTCCTTTTCGGGCAATCACCTTGAATGGTCCGATATAGCGGGGTGCTAATTTTCCACTGACGCGGAACCGCTTCATTCCTTTCATCGGGGATACCTTCAAATACACATGATCTCCTGGTACAAAGCTTAAGTCTCGTCGACGATTGTCCGCATAACTCTTCTGTCTTGACTGAGCCGTCTTCAAATTTGCACGGATTCGCAATCGACTTGCTCTTCGGCTTCTTTTAGAACATCAGGTCCGATGATTTGTCCTCCTCCAGTCTCTTTCCAATACAGTGGTGTCCTGCACTTTCTTCCATACAAAGCTTCAAAAGGCGCCATCTTCAAACTGGCTTGATAACTGTTGTTATAGGAAAACTCTGCATAGGGCAAATTTTGATCCCACGAGCCTTTATATGTTAGAGCACAAGCTCTCAACATATCCTCTAAGATTTGATTGACCCTTTCGGTCTGGCCATCCGTTTGGGGATGATATGCAGTACTGAAATTCAGATTCGTGCCCAACACGTCATGCAATTGCTGCCAGAATCTCGAGGTGAACTGGGAACCTCGATCAGACACAATCTTCTTTGGCACACCGTGTAAACATACAATCTTAGCCATATACAACTCGGCAAGCTTATCTCCAGAATAGGTTGTCTTTACCGGGATAAAGTGGGCCACTTTGGTCAATCGATCCACAATAACCCAGATGGAATCATAACCGGATTTAGTTTTGGGTAATCCAGTTATAAAATCCATTCCAATTTCTTCCCATTTCCATACAGGCACTTGCAACGGCTGCAATAGACCGGCTGGTCTCTGATGCTCCGCTTTTACCAACTGGCACACGTCACAACGTGCCACAAAATCTGCAACTTCCTTCTTCATATTAGACCACCAATACTTCTCTTTCAAATCAGCATACATTTTGGTGCCTCCTGGGTGAATAGAATATACTGAATCGTGAGCTTCCTTCAAGATCACCTTCTTGATTTCTTCTTGGTTAGGGACCACTATTCTTTTCCCGAACCAAACAGTTCCCTGGTCATCTTCTGAAAATCCGGGGTGCTTTCCTTTCTTTAGACCTTCCTTCAGGTTGGCAATACCTTGATCGTCCTTCTGAGCTTCTCGGATCTGATCCTCAAGGGTTGATTTGACCTCCAAAGAATAAATGCACCCTTCGTTTACTAATTCCAGGTTAAGGTGCCGAAATTCATCGTGAAGCGCCGGTTGGCTTTGTTGCACTCTCGTATTGTTGCAGTGAGCTTTCCTGCTCAAAGCATCCGCAACAACGTTCGCTTTTCCAGGGTGATAATGAATTCCCAGATTATAATCTTTCACCAACTCTAGCCATCTTCTCTGTCTCAGGTTAAGATCAGGCTGAGTGAAGATATACTTCAGACTTTTATGATCCGTATAGATTTCACATCTATTGCCGATCAAGTAATGCCTCCATATCTTGAGTGCGTGCACAATCAGCGCTAACTCCAAGTCATGAATAGGATAGTTTTCTTCATGAGGTCGCAGTTGTCTTGAAGCATAGGCTATTACCTTTCCTTCTTGCATCATAACACATCCAAGTCCTTGCTTTGAAGCATCACAATACACTTCAAAGTCCTTATGGATGTCCGGCAAAATCAACACTGGAGCTGAGGTTAATCTTTTTTTCAACTCCTGAAAACTTTGCTCACAGGCTTTAGTCCATTCAAACTTCTTTTCCTTTTGGAAGCCGAGTAAGAGGTCCGGCTATCTTCGAGAAACCTTCAATGAATCTACGATAATAACCACTAATCCAAGAAAACTTGAATCTCGGGATCGACTTGGGTTGTGTCCAATCCAAAACATCTCTCACTTTCGCTCGATCTACTGCTACTCCTGCAGCAGAAATGATATGACCCAGGAAAGACACTTCTTTCAGCCAGAAGTCACATTTACTAAACTTGGCATACAGTTGATGCTCTCTTAACGTTTCCAAGACTATTCACAGATGATCTTCATGCTCTTTTCTGCTCTTGGAATAGACAAGAATGTCGTCGATGAAGACTACGACGAACTTGTCTAAATACTCCATAAACACTTTATTCATCAGATTCATGAAATAAGAAGGAGCATTGGTTAGCCCAAAAGACATGACTGTGAACTCATACAGTCCATATCGGGTGGTGAAGGCTGTCTTCGGAATATCTTCCTTTCTTATCTTCAGCTGGTGATATCCCGATCCCAAATCTATTTTGGAGAAGACTTGGGCTCCCTTCAACTGGTCAAACAGATCATCTATCCGAGGCAGCGGATACTTGTTCTTGATCGTGACCTCATTCAAAGACCTGTAGTCTATGCACATCCTCAGACTACCGTCTTTCTTGGTGACGAAGATCACAGGCGATCCCCACGGCGACGAACTGGGTCTGATGAATCCTTTCTCTTGCAATTCCTCAATCTGCTTCTTCATCTCGACCAACTCGTTAGAAGGCAAACGGTAGGGTCTTTTCGAGATTGGAGCGGTACCCGGTACTAGCTCAATCACAAATTCCACATCTTGATCTGGTGGCATACCAGGCAACTCATCCGGGAACAGATCCGGGTACTCATTGACGATCGGTACCTTCTCCAACGAAGTACCTTTCAAACGGTTTAGGGTGCTACCCCCCTTAGAGGCAAGATTAGATAAAAACTCCACTCTAATCCCCTCGTATCGGGTAAGAGAGATAGCTCTACTAGCACAGTCTATCTGACCCTTATACTTGGTTAACCAATCCATTCCAAGGATTACTTCTATACCCTTAGTATCCAACAGTATTAAGTTCGCTAGGAATTTTACCCCTTTTATTACTATATCCATTTTTGGACAAACAGTAGTGGTTCTTAGTTCTTTTCCAGGGGATTGCACTAGCAAAGGGTTTCTTAACTGTATGGTGTTCCAGCTATGCTTTTTAACCAAGTACTCTGATATGAAAGAATGGGTTGCACCAGAATCAAACAGAACTGAAGCAGGTACTGAGTTCACATGAAACTTACCATAGACCACGTCTGGCGCATCCTGAGCTTCCTCCGCGGTGATGTGGTTCACACGCCCTCTTCCTGCAGTCCTTGGCGTGCGCGGAGTCTGAGGGGTTCCTCTTCCTTGAGCCGGCAGGCGCGAGCCGGGCGTCGATCCCTAAGTTAAACCTCACGGGGTGACGGCCGACGCTTCTTGGGGCGATTGTTGGCGTAGTGCCCCATCTCTCTGCAGCTTAAAGCATCGCACTCGCCATCGCCATTGTCCCACTCTTCGAGCTTGAGCTCTGCTTTGCTCGCGAGGGCTTGTCTGTGGGGCGTGGGGTAGACATTGGGGTCTGGGGCCACAGCTCTCTTGGCTTTCTTTGGATCTTCTTCTTGAAAAGTCGAGGGCACAGGCTACACGGCACCGTGTCTGAAACATCATTTTTCTCTTGCGCGACTCAAAAAGCTGACGCTGGGCATCCTCTTGAATCAGCGCCTTGTTGATCATGTGCTGGAACGACGGGTAGTCGCTTGAAACCAGCTGTACCTTCAAGTTGGGGTCAAGGCCCTCCATGAATCGCCAAATCTTGGCCTCGTCAGTGGCGACATCTGCGGTCGCGTACCGGGACAGCTGAGTGAAGCGGTTAAGGTACTCCGAGACAGACAAGTTTCCCTTGTGAAACTCACGACGCTTCATTTCCATAATCCCCCTTGGGATATGAGTAGCCCTGAAGGCTTCCACGAACTCGTTCCATGGAATGTTCTGCGGGTCGGCATGGGCGGCACAGTAGTTCTCCCACCAGTTGGCTGCAGTTCCTTTGAGCTGGTGAGATGCGTACTGCACACTCTCTATGTCATCGCCGAGCCAAGTGCGATTTGCGCTCAACTTCCTTGAGCGATCATCCGCATCCAGCGGATCTGCGGATCCAAAGAAAAGTCGGGGTCGAGTCTCATGAACTCCCCAAACTTAGATTGGGGCGGTTGAGCTTGAGCTGCATCGCAGCGGCTTGGGGTTGGTTCAGACGTTACGAGCTAACGCTGAAGAATCTGAAGCCGCATCACCATCATTTGCTCCATGTTTGGCGGCCGAGCCGGGTGGTGGGGCGGCGGATCATCTTGTGGCGGCAGGTGTTGCACTTGCTCTTGTCCTTGCGGCTGCGGTGGCTCCACATACTCTGCTTCCTCTTGAAAGTGCACCGGTCCACGGGCTCGTCCACGGCCTCTACCACGGCCTGCGGGCCTTCCACGACCAACGTTCTCCATCTGCACATGGCGGTCAGGCACAAGGAAAGAGGGAGAAGCATAGGTAAGCAATGGGGAACTAAACCACATCCTCAACACAAGGGCACAACCAAAAGAGCACACAACCGAAGGAAAAACCAACTGAACTTCAATTAAAATCAAATAGTTTTGGAGGTGGCTGTATCACAAATGCCTAAGGGCACGATACAATCCAGCAATCACTTATTCTACGCTCTAACGCGACAAAATTAAGATCCTGCAGACTGAAACTATCTAAGAACTCGCGTCGCTGCCGAAGACGCACGGTGACGGGTCCTCCTCCTCTTCCTCCTCCTCGCTCCTGCTGCGGGAAGGTGAAGGCTAGCTGCCGAAGATCCTGCTTCCTTCAGGGCAGCCAAAGCAATCGAGAAAACCCTGGCGGCGAAGGGAGACGAAACGGACTTGCGCGCAGAGTCCAAGCCTCGCACCTTGATGACGCTTGGTGGCGGCGCGTCCCTTCCGATGTCGCGGGCCGGGCGGTTCCTCCCGAACCGGGCCGGTGGTGGCGGCGCCACGGCCGTGCCTCTGACACGCGCCGGCGGTGGAGGCAATGGGATGCTCCTCCTCTCCTCCTCGAACCGAGATCTTCTCTCTCGCCGTCAAGTCCCGACGCAGACTCCGGCTAAATCGATCATCCGGACGTAGGCCTCATCCTGCGCTGGGACGAGTGACCCCAAGTGCACCACGGTCGGGTCCCTCTCTGGGCCAAACTCCTAAACCAGGTGTACACTCGCCCAACCTGGAAGCGGGGAAACAGCCGGTACGGAGAGTTCTCCAGCATATCGCGGTAGCTCTGTCCCAACATGAGGATAGCCTTTACGCCGCGTCTGCGCTGTGACGCCAGAATTGGTCTCTCGGCCGTGAAGTAAAACGGCCGGTCCTCGACGCGAAGGCGGCTCCTCGCGAAGACTAGCAAGCGGACCTGCCACATGTCCTGGACAAGACCAGGCATCGACTGGTAGCGATACTCCGGGCGATGGGAAATCCCGGCTCTGGAGCATCGATGTGACTCCTCGCAAAAGCCTCCAGCCTCGCCGGCAAAGGTGGTGTAAACCGACATCTACAAATTTTGAAAGAAGACAGAATTAGTAACCAAAATTTAAATAACAGAGAGGATGAACACAAGATACTAAGATAGAAGAGATAGAAGCAAAGGAACTTAAACTTTTGCAAGTACATTTTTATAAAATATAAGTCCTTAAGGCTTTGCCATGCTAACTAGGTCACGTCCTACAGTCGTCAAGGCTCTGATACCACCGCTGTGAGACCCCGGATCAGCTATCCAGAATCTCCTGTGTGTTTCCGTACTAGTCCCAGATCAGTAGCTAGTACACACAGTCACAGTGATACTTCATTGCCGAACAAAACGAAACTGTAATATAAATATTCAAGTATGGGCCACATGGCCACTTATTACAATACTCGGTCCAACGACCGGACACTCAAAACAGCGGAAGCAAAAGAAAGCAACGAGCGAACGCCACAGGTGATGACTAGGAACGCGACTAGTCCTCCTGGCAATCCTCCTCGAAGAACTCCTCTTCTTCCTCGGCATCTTGATAAATCTCTGATGATTACAATGTTGGTGTAGCACGTGAGTACAAAAGTACTCAGCAAGTCGGGAAAGTATGATCATGAGGGGCTTTCCAAAGGAAGCTTAATAGGGTTTATTTGCATAAAGCCACATTTGATTAAATCATATTTAAGTAATAAATTTCATAAAGCATATTTTACAACTCTTTTTAATAATTGAATTATTTATTATTGTAGTGAGGTTCTATCCACCATCACTAACATAAAGGCTCTATCCGCCAACTGTTCAAAGATCAAGGTTAATCATGTGACTCCATCCGTCAAATGCAAAACAGGTTCTATCCACCTGGGTTGGCTCTTTCCGCCAAACAACATTCGAGAGTTCTAACCACTCCCGAACCCCAAAACAAAACACTTTTCGGTTTTAAAACCAAAACCAAAGTCTACCAATATGAAAGCATTCCTTGCTTTGCCTTTGACCGTAGGCACGGCTATTCGAATAGTTTATACTCTGCAGAGGTGTACAACTTTACCCATAAGACAAGATATACCCTTGATGCCATGCAATTAACACACTTCCTTAGGTGTGCTTGTGAGGATATCTTGACAAGGCCGTTACAATGTATCTACCTAGCTAGACTCCACCGCCGAGGTTTCACTGCCGTTAGGGTTCCCTCCACCCGATCTGAAGCCCCTCTTGCGCCGTGTGAGCAAAACAACATCCACAACAATGCCTCCGTCCGGCTCTCACACAACAACTGAGTGGTGAGTCTAAACTAGGCTTCTACAAATTAGTGAGCCAGGTCGTACCATTATAGACATGTGGTAGTACGGTTATGCTTAAAATGGCAATCATAAGCGTCGGTCCTTATATGACATGGGGCGATACTTGCACCGAAGGATCAAGACTTGATCCGCTTCCACCTGACATTCCAGGCCGCCCAAGTCAAAATCATTTTTCTTTTCTTTTATTTTAGAAAACAGGACCAAAATCGTAATAATAACTTTCAAATCACGTTTAATAACATTCTTTTTGAATAATCCCACCCATGGGTTGTTTTCATCGGAAAAGGTCCTAAGCAATTCTACCGTACACATAGCAACGGATACCATATAAACATAGGCATGGTATAAACAATGTTCTAGGGTTACAATGGATATGATTAACAATGTCATGGAGGAATCAACAAGTTCGGAATAACTAGCTCTTACATTTGACATATTTAATTAAAAATAGCCATGCAACTTTATAAACAATTTTAATTCATTTCACAAACATAGGAGCAAAGTGCATCAAGGAGACTTGCCTTCAGTTGCGGCGGCGGTGTCGAACTCGGAAGGCTCGACGGCGAAATCGGCGGTCGCGGCGGGATCGTCGACTACACGCAAAACGAGGCAATAAATAAATAACAGAAAATAAATAAAATCCAAAAATTATAAAATTAGTACTGGCAGAAAGGTATCGATTTATGATGAATTTAGAAATTTGAACGAGGTCAAACGGAGTTCGGATGAGAAAGTTATGAGCTTCCGAAGTTTGAATTTCGAATAAATCGAAAACCGAGAATATTCCGGGATTATTCCCTTCGGGTTTGACTGGTCAACAGAGGCTTTGACTGGTTTGACTAGGTCTTTGGGGATGTGGCAGTGGGCCCCACATGTCATTGGGAGGGAGTAGCTTCTCCATGAAGCTTCCCATGCCATGGCAATGGAGGAGAGAGAGATTGAGGGAGAGAGAGGGAAGGGAGAGAGAGGGGCTCGCGGAGGGGGCGCGACGGCGGCGCGGCGGGCGCCGGCCGGTGAGCGGCCATGACGACGGATTGCCAGACACGCTGCATGCGCGCGACGGGCGACGGGCGGCGGCGGCAGCCGGCGGCGAAGGAAGGCGGGCGCCGGTGGCCGGCGAAGGGCGGATCTGGCGAGCACGCCGGCCACCATGCACACGCACAGAGAAACCCAAAAACAAAACAGAGATGGCCCTTTTCATCTAAAATCCGATTTTTAGCCCAATTTTGCATGGATTCGATCCAAACAAAAAGCTAGAACCTCTAGAGGACCTCCTTAGCAACATCTAGGAGGAAGGAATTGAACCGATTCTCACCGAAATCGAAGAAATCGACGACGAACACGGGTGCGGCCGAGACGAGCAAAATCCGAAATTCGTCGTCTGCAGTCGATGAAACCTAAAATCAATGGAAGGATTAGAATCTAGACTCCCTCACGGACTCAACAAAAGAAACGGAATAGAAATTGAACCACCGAGGAGGGAGATATGAGCAAGAACACGAAGAACGCGAAGAACACAAAAGTTCATCGGTTTTCTTGATCTTGCGGCCAATTGGATGTGAGAGGCTAACGGAGAGCTATACCACCGGAAAGAGGGTTCTTATACGGAGAGATGAGGGGCGGAATCACGCGAAACGGATTAGAAACGGCCGCGCAATCACCATAAAGGTCGATTTCGGTTTCCTCGCAACCGTTCAAAATCCAGCGAGATCTCGGGGGCATTATCCCCATGGATAGAAAGAGGAGGTCGTTGCGATTCCAACGGATCCGACGGTTATTGATTTGGAGTTGTATGGAGGGAGATATACGAATTTGAATCCATGGAGGAGAGAAGGAAGCTTCTCTGATCTTTCTCCCAAACAAATACACGTACAGGCCAGCCCAAGGTTGAAGAAGCAACTGTTCACTTGCCACGTGGCGGCCTGCGGTTGGACGGCTTATACGCGAAAGTTCCGCCCTAGAGAAAAATAAGGAAAAATGGCCTAAAAATTCCGGAAAAATTCCTAGAGCCATTTTGGATTATTTGGAACTCAATGAAACTGGTTTGGTTGAATTTGGATGATTTTTGTGGAATTGGATATTCGGGCGCGGATCGCAAGCATTAAACAAAAGCCGCGCGAGATAAAATAGGAACGGATGTCCAAAAATCCGGGGAATGATTCCTAAAATCATTTCGGAATATTTGGAACATTTTAGAAGTGGTTTGGAGATTTTTGGAGCACTTTTGGACTCGGGTGAATTTTCGGGTCCCGGCGGGGACTGAAAAACCCGATTTTTCGCCCGGGAGGGAATTAATTCCCAATTTCGAAGGGGAATGGATGACAGGTTATTATAAACACCAAAGAAACTCCAACTTTTGAATTTACTTCATTTAAATTAGGTTTTTCTCCAGAAAGCCAAAACGAGGATGTTACAAACAGTAGCAGTCAAATCAAATGACAGTCTTTTCGCTTAATTAGTTTATAAATTAAATCCTAAAGCATATAAAATTTATAATTTAATAACCAACAAACTAAATTGTACATAACCCTTAGATAATATATGTCACACATAATTAAATTCTCAAATTTCTTTTAGGACCTAATTAGGAAAAAAAAATCAAATATTGAGAATATTTGAAATCTTCTATAGAAAATTTATCCGAGAGCAATCTAGAACATTAAGAGCCAACTCCTGCTGTGAATCGATCGAGACTAGATTTTTATTATCTTCCTTTTTCCTTGGTAATTGAGACTTAATTGGTTTAATTTCTTGTTGCATTTGCACCCCTAAATAACTTTATATAACATGAGTAACTAAAATGTACAAGATAATGACGTTTAAAATCCTGTCAAATAGGAATAATGACACAACATGCATCAACAATATTTGGTATCACATTTAGGAACATGCATGTCTAAGGTATTGCATCATACCTAGAATATAAAATAACGAATGAATCATAACTTAAATTGAATTATTACAAACAGTCGACTAGATTTTTATTCTCTTCCTTTTTCCTTAGTAATTGAGCCTTAATTGTTTTAATTTCTCGTTGCATTTGCACCCCTAAATAACTTTATATAACATGAGTAGCTAAAATGTACAAGATAATGACGTTCAAAATCCTGTCAAATAGGAATAATGACACAACATGCATCAACAATATTTGGTATCACATTTAGGAACATGCATGTCTAAGGTATTGCATCATACCTAGAATACAAAATAACAAATGAATCATAACTTAAATTGAATTATTACAAACAGTCAAACTCGAGGTGTCTAAAACATGTAGGAACTCTTTACAATGCTGGCAAGCTACACGGAGCTCATTCAGGCAAGTCGCCCTTCGACCATGTCTTATGAACTGATTTTGTGGGATGTTGATTATTTTGAAATCTTTGCATGTGAACCAAAAATGATTTCTAAAAAAGATTAAAACATGTCAAGTGGATCAAATGTGATCCAATGAATGAATTTGATGAGACTGGAATAGAGAGGTCCAGTGGTAAAACCATAACCCAGATAGAGTTGTGGAGATATTTGGTGGGTAAAGGAATTTAGGGTACGAACAACCCAGTTAGGGATGTTGTGAAAGTCAGGACTCCTATACATAGGATATCATTTAAGGATGTAACCAAACTGATACTTACTTCAAAAGTGGCACAAACCGTGCTGACCATAGACCTGGAATGGGACGGGCTGAACTAAGTAACCAACAAGTAGCTGACTCTACCACGGGTGAGAAGGTGACTGTTGCTAGGGGTGAGCAGTCACCCTAGGGCGAGACGTCAAGGGAGGGGTCTCAACCCACGAGCCTTTGGTGAGGCGAGGTGGTACTAGGCAGAGGTCAGAGTACAGTTGGTCAAAGGTTCTATTTCCTTGGCTTAGTCGTGCGCCAAAGGTAGCGCATACTTTGGCCAGATATTATAAGCCAAGTGATGCTATGGACAAAGCAATACACCTCTGATTAGAGTTAAGAATGTGATATCACTCCTAGCTTCTGAGTTTGGAAGTGTGTCGTGTGGATTTTCCTCTAACACAGGTTGTAATATCCCATGCGCTCTGCCATCAGTAGATTTCTAAATTAAAACATGACCTTTTTCAACTAATGGGTATGTGATGGATATTTTCGTTGAAGAGTTACTTTGGAATTTCGGATTGGTGGCCGAAGGTACATGGCTTAGTGGCTGAAGGTACCTGCCTTGGTGGCCAGGAGGATATATATGAGTATATAAATTCATGCATTAACTTTTCGTGGCTTGCTGAGTACTGGAGTACTCAGCCTTGCTTTGTTGTTGTTTTTCAGATAGGTCATCCATGCTAATTATAATTGAGTAGATGCTGATGTTCAGTATTGACTAAGTGCTGTTGATGCTGCTAATGATGGGCTACACCTACGTGAAAATTGGAGACCATGACTTTGTGAAGTTGAAGATAGGGGTGTAAGTGGGTGCAGGTTGTCCGCCAGTCCACTAAACCCACTTTATAATACACAGTAAGTGGACCCCCGCATATAAGTTTCTATTTTTAAGTGGACTCAAGTGAACACCCACATAACCCGCAAGTTAGCCTACATAGCCCGCGCTTCTTATCTCCATCCCTACCCCTGTGCCTCTCTGAGGCTTCAACAAACGACGTAGCGCACAAGGATGGGGCACCACGACGTGTGTGCACATCATCAACGATGACATGCCTTACCTCAAGATCGATGCCAAGCGTCGACCGTGGCACTTGCAGCCACAGGCGCCACCAGCATAGAAGCTGGAGGAGAGCCTTGCAGCTAGTGAGTTGGCATCTGGTCTTTGGAAATCTCCTCAGCAGCCGATTCTTGCCTGTCGTCTTTCCCTTTTTTTCCTTTGGCTTGGCCGCTTGCCCAGTCATACTTTGAGAAGCAGATTTAGAAAACATGAACTGGGCAGTTGATCAGAAACACACAAATGAACAATCTAACAGGCCAGTGGAACACCACAATGTCTCCCAACTTCTTCAAACATTCAGCAGGGTGATCAGTACGTTACAGTATTGATTTGAACAAACCCCAACTTCTCATCTGAAAATAAATTTGCCCTCATTACTCATTAGCATACTAACAGAATAAATAGGATTTGATTGACACAAATCGCAATCTTATGTTCCAATCTATTCACACAAATCATACAACAACCTACGCACCAAAAGATAAAAGGAATCAAAGCATCGGGAAGAAATCCAAACCATCGGGAGAAAAAAATTCAACAAAAAAACTAAAGAAATCAGCACTGGAACAACAATCTACAACAAAGAGGAGCGTTATGACCGCGAACAACATTCTACGACGAACAGGAACGAACATGGGCTGTAGCTGCAGTGGTCACCCACGAAGCCCGCCAAACTGCATAGTGTCATGGGACCTGCAAATCGTTGCCCACAAAACACCTTGTGGCTGATGTGGGCTTTTGCGGACTGACCGCAGGCTAGCCCACTTACATCCTTAGTTGAAGACCATCGGGAGGGAGGAACTAGAGTCCTATAATGGATAAGCGGATGGTGTAGTCTACACCGTAGTCCGACCTAAGGATGCACTATATGTGATCTATGAATAAGGTGTTGTCTACCAAACGGTGAAAGATTCTATTGGCGTATGCCGCTGTTTTCCTTAGCTGATCCTAGCGTAACTGTGTTCTATGATAATCTCTGATGTGTTTGACCTGGTTGGGCAAAGCGGGGGCGTCACAATATTAATCATCGTCAATAATATATTGTCGAGTTAGTAATGCAGTTGTATACTTATATTTTTCGTAGTTTTGCAAATTGCAATAATGCAGTCGAGGAGCGTGAGGAGGGGCATTGGAGCAGAGCTGCAGACTGACTACGACTAAGGTCTAAGGGACGAGGAGGTAAGGTAAGGTAATGTATATAAATATATAAAATATTGTTGTTAATTTCACTAATTTCACTGATTCCGGGGGTTGGGAGGTTGAATCCATCGAGATGGAGGTGCAATCGAGGGGGGGGGGGGGAGGAGGTAGTGATGTCGATCCAGCCCCCCAATCCTAGCTTCTATGTCTAGCACCGTCACTGCTTCCTTCTCCACCTCTATCACCCCTTCCTCCTCCCTTCTTGCTGGCCTATTCCAAGTCATTGTCTAGTTGCCCATCCGGCCCGCTGAGTTGGTCGTCTAATCCGTCGCGTCTAGCTTTGGCCAGCCTGTGATTATTGTCTAGGTCGGTCGGCCGCGTAGGCCATCCATTATAGCCAAATAGCGGCGACACCCCTGCGCCTAGCCTAGCTCCTTAGCGGTGCCTAGGCGGCCACTTAGGAGAACACTGTTTGAGTTTGAGCTCACCCTCTATTTTTATCCTAGCTTCGCCACACCCTCTATTTTCATCCTAACTTCGCCACTGGTTTCGCCCCTACTAGCACATATCATTGAATGAATTTGGAAATAGCCAAAGGGGAGGGGCATATAAAGAAAAGAGGGTGAAAAGTAAATTGTAGAGTGTTATGTATTTAGAAATAAAATTTGAAAGTTAGAATGGCATGTATTCAGGAACAGAGTGAGCAATAAATCCCCAAGATCTTGCAAGATTTGTATATATATATTTTTCTTTTTGCCCTCCTATATTCCTATACACAATATTTTCTTTTGCTCGTAGCTTTTGTTGGGAGAAGAAGAAAATCGTCTGAGAAGTGCGAGCTGTTCGCAGTTTGCTGCATAATTTGTTGCTGTTGAGAAGAACGAGGAAAAAAAGAGAAGAGGAACGCTTGTCCCAACAAGGCCCATGTTCGTAGGTTACTAACTCCATACAGAAAATTGTGTAAATTCAGGCTGAACCAAGGATTGGGCCCGATGTGTAAGTCGTGGCGGGCCCAGCTACTGTCCACAACTCAGCGCAGAAATTTCTTCTATCTGGAAGGCGGAAAGCCCAAACCGCAGGTCTGCAACTACGCGCCAATCCGCTTCCCAAAACAACGGCCTACTCGCCGCAAACCACACCGTCTCCGTTCCCTCTCCAATCCCTAGGGTTCGTAGCCTTTGAATTTGCATGGCCTCGTCGGTCGCCGCCGCGCGCCTCGCCGGCGGGGTGTTGCGGCCGGCGGCTCGGGATGCCGCCGCTGCCGACCGGGCCCTCCCATTCGGGAGCCTGCGGCTTCCCACGCCGCGCCGGCGGAGGCGCGGCGTCCGGTGCTGCGGGGTTGGGAATCCCGGTGGGGGAGGCTTGGCTGCGCGGGAGGAGTTCGTGGGGTTCTTCCGGGAGGCGTGGCCGTACATCCGGGGCCACCGCGGGAGCACCTTCCTGGTCGTCATCTCCAGCGAGGTCGTGTCGGGGCCGCACTTCGACGGCATTCTGCAGGTATCGGGAATGGGATGATTGCTTAAGTTTCGGGTTTGGAGTGCTTTTAGATTAGTATGATGATTTGTTCAGATTAAATTGCATGCGACCTCTTTAGTCCTAGGGGTTCGAATAGTGAATTTGTTTTAGTTGCGCTATACTAATTGTCCAACATAACTTTTATCACAAATGATTCAACCAAAGTAATTAAGCCATAATAGCCATTTGTCAGCAAGAGATTATATCATTATAAGACATTTCTTGAGCAGGCTGGACCATATGGTTCACTCGACTTTATTAACATGGATGAGAATTGAGGGATCAGAATGAAAAATAACTTTGTTAGTTTGGTAGGTAGGAGGATTGAGGGTCTCCTATGAATGTGGATTCAAGACTCTAAATGGCATCAACATGACTAGGAAAAAAGAGCACAAATCATCGATTTACCTGTCAGGAATCTGAAAAAAATATTGTGTTCACGTCACCGAGGCTTATGTCGTTATGGTTATGCCACAATTTATCTTCTGTCGTTGTCATCAAATTTTAAAGTGTTATGGATTCCTAGTCATCAACTACATTACATTTTCTATATTACGCAGGATATTTCACTTCTTCATGGCCTGGGCATTAAATTTGTTCTTGTTCCAGGAACACATGTCCAGATTGATAAACTCTTGTCAGAAAGAGGTCATTCCTTACACCACCCTTCTGGGTTTCTTCGCCGTTCATTTTTAATCTGTTACTCTTATTTGGACATATATGTATGCTAATAAAAGTGGCTATGCCATTGATAAAGATTGGGTTTTTTAATTCTTATGTGTGGATTTCTATATTTATCCGAGTTTACAACACAACATAGGTGGGATCTTCAGCATATACACAAAAACTGCCAAAACAACTAAAGGATAATTTAGTAGCTGTAGCACATGATTGTGCTGGATGACTAGAAATTCAGCAGAACTCATATTTCATATCTTTAGGAAGTGCAACATGTGAACATTTATTTTATCATTGGCTGCTCCACTTCCCTCACAAAGCTTCCAGTTAATTATCCCATGTGATTAGCAGAGTGATTTTGAAACTGAGAGTAGCCTGACCATAATCGTTAGTTTATATGTAGATTATGATGAAGCACATTAGTTGAAAACTGAAACTTTATCAGTCCTTTTGTCAGTGATGATGATGCGGAGAATGGTTCTTTTCTGCACTAATATTTGTCCTTCTCTTTTGCTAACTTTGGTAGCCTTTTTTTTAAAACTATATTTCTAGTATTTCCTTGTAGTGCATGTGCTCAGCTTATGAAGTTTCCTGTAGGAAGGAAGGCTAAGTATGTTGGTCAATACCGAGTTACTGATTCTGATTCATTAGAGGCTGCAATGGAGGCAGCTGGCAGAATACGGTTAACGATAGAGGCAAAGCTTTCTCCTGGTCCTCCAATGTTGAATCTACGTAGACACGGTATTATTGGACGTTGGCATGGTATTGTGGATAATGTTGCAAGTGGCAACTTCCTTGGTGCTAAGGTGAATATTTATATCTAACCGAGCTTCTTCCAAAATATATACTCTTCATCTGATTATTTTGCAAATATTGTGTAGCATATGCTCTGTGCAGCTTTTATACATGTAATAGCTCCACAAGAGAGAACCGTATTTTTCTTTTCTTCCACTTTGTCACCTCAGAGATGAATTGTGGAGTTTTTATTTAAGTACTACAATTGGTGATATATAATGAGAGGCTTCTTGGTTACTCTGAAGCAATCCTTGCGGTAGGATTGTGAAAGATACTATAGAAACCTCGCAGCAGGAGATGGCAAACTCCTTTGAGCTATGGTTTAATTGGTGATAATCACTTGATCAGTCCCTTTTTCACTTTAATTTTTTGTGTAAGTTTGGAAATTCAGATAGATATGTAATCCAAACTGAAAATTTATTAAATAACAGTTTCTCTTCTCTTCACATAATTCATACTCTCTCCGGTTACAAATAGTTGTCGTTTTGGACATCGACATAGTCTCCAAAACAAAATTTTGACCGCTAATTTCTATTATAATATATTTTATAAAACCCAATAAAATTATATTATTATCAAAGTACTTTTGAGACAAATCTTCACATATGATTTTCATATATCCAATTTAAATATTTAAAAAGGATATTGATAGTCAAAGTTTTGAAAGTTTGACTGTACCTATATCCAAAACGACAACTATTTGTGACTGGAGGAAGTAGTTCTGATCAACAGAGAATTTCTTTAGGATATATTAATTAGAGTTTATCAAACTGTGAACTTTCACAAATCACAATAATTTGCTAGTGTTTAACTCGGTCTATTTCAATAAATTTTATATATCACTCTGTACTTCACGAGGACACAAATTTCTTTTTTATTTTAAAAGAAACATAATTTTATATTTTCATTTTCATTTTTATTTTGCCCATATTTTAAAAGGACTCATTTAACCTTTTTGAAATTATTTTGCTTCATGTTCTGCTCTTAAGATTATGGATACGGAATCTGGTACTCTGGACATTTAAGCGCTGGATGGTTTTGGTTGAAAGTTGAAGTGTCGAAAATAGTAAACTCTCCTTTTCTTGCACTAAAAGTTGTTCCTCACTGACAGTAATACCATGTTCAAGTCATTGTGTTACTTGCAACTTGTGAGGCATTGCCTTTGTAGAGAACTATTTGTTACTAGAGTTTCCCTATATGTCTATTGGAGACAGTTGTAATGTGCATGTGCATGGGTGTGCTTGCATGTTATTTTTGTTTATCTGTTCACTGTCTTTTGTCCTTTATAACTTCCGCTGAACTAAGGTTGGCTGGACGTCCGGCAATACTGAATTTATGTAACTATTTTTCTTTGGCAGAGAAGAGGGGTAGTTAATGGTATTGATTATGGATTCACTGGCGAAGTTAAGAAAATAGATGTTTCACGGATAAAAGAAAGACTTGATAGTGATAGTATAGTTGTTGTGAGCAATATGGGATACTCGAGCTCGGGAGAAGTGTTAAATTGCAAGTATGTTATTTCTCTATCCCTTATTCATTTTCATTTTTTTATGATTATATGCGCATATTGTTATTCTTATCGCTAAGTTACGCACAAATATGATATGAAAAATATTTGAAATGTCAAAGTTGCTAAAGAACGAAAACACCATCTGCTTGTTTGTATATATTGCGGCTAACCTACTAAACAAAATTGCTTTGCCTTGTTTGGAAACATTCAGCACTTACGAAGTTGCTACTGCGTGTGCTTTAGCCATTGAGGCAGATAAACTTATCTGCATTGTAGACGGTCAGATATTCGATGAGCATGGACGAGTCATTCATTTCATGTCTCTTGAGGAAGCTGATATCTTGATCAGAAAGCGTGCTAAGCAAAGTGATATTGCTGCAAATTATGTCAAGGTCGTGGATGAAGAGGGTAACAATTCTTTGCACAAGGAAGACCATGAACCGTCTTTGAACGGAATGGATCATCTTAATGGGTATGCGGCTTCTTTTCAAAATGGTTTGGGTTTTAACAACGGAAATGGCATTTATTCTGGTGAGCAAGGGTTTGCTATTGGTGGTGAAGAGCGATTAAGCAGGTCAAATGGCTATCTTTCTGAGTTGGCTGCAGCAGCATATGTATGCCATGTAAGTGTTTCACCTTTCACATGACATTCGTTATTCTGTTAATTCCGTGGTTTCGGTTCAAGATTGTTAGTTACAGGGCATGACATGCATATTTCCTTCTATCGGAAATGATGTCCTCTACAGAGTGGCAAAACTGTTAGCTGAAATTGCTAGTTTGAATTAGAGTTCTTGTTTAATTTAGTTGTTTGTGTGATGCTCATGTGCTATGTGCCTATGTCATATTGGATCCACGTGTGTTTGTGGGCCTCGCGCCACTGGTGACCGTACCTTTGGGGTCGAGCATTTGTTGTCCGCACCGATCACGCAAGCCTTAAATTCTTGCTGGAGCAGGCCCTGATTACACCCCCACAACAACACTGGCTCAGCAAGCTTATGGGCTTTGATTTCAGGGTGGAGTTCAAACCGGGTAGGGCAAACAAGGCAGACGATGCTCTTTCCTGTTGCGAGGAGGTGACTCTTGTTTGTGTGGCCTTATCAGCACCCCAGCTGCTGGCTGCCGAACGCTGGCGGGAACGCCTCTGAGCGGATCAAGAGGTCCTCCAGCGCTGCGCGCCTGCGCCAAACTCCAACAGCAACAACCGTCAGGAGACGCCACACCAGCGACACCAACTTCTTCCGAACGGGACAGTCAGGGGTCACCAAGGGCGCCGACAGAACCGACCACCACACCCCCTTCCAAGGCATAGCACATTGTCTGGCACATCCGAGATGGTCTTCTCCTCTGCAACAACTGTCTCGTGGTGCCCGATAAGTCACCACTAATCCCTGAAATCGTGGCAGCCGTGCATGAGTTAACACATCAGGGGGTGCACAAAACGCTCCATCGCATTCGACAAGCTTACTTTTGGTCCCACCAACGGCGTACAGTTGAAGAATACATTGCGCGATGCACTGTCTGTCAACGCCACAAGTCCAGTTCGCTATCACCAGCAGGGCTCCTTCAACCACTTCCGATACCCCATCAGGTATGGACGGACATCTCGATGGACTTCATCGTTGGCCTTCCAAAATCGCAGGGAAAGACGGCCATTTTAGTGGTGGTCGACCGTTTGTCCAAATATGCGCACTTTATGCCATTTGCCAAACCTTCCGCAGCTTCCGTGGTGGCAAACCTTTTCTTCGACAACGTCGTCCGCTTGCACGGCATGCCCGAGTCTATTGTCTCTGACCGGTATCCGATCTTCACCAGCGCATTCTGGCAAGAACTCCTCAAACGGTGCGGTACTACACTCCTCATGTCCACGGCGTATCACCCGCAAACAAAGGGCAAACGGAGGTGGTCAACAAAACAGTGGAGATGTACCTCCGGTGCTTGACAGCAGACAACCCCCATACTTTGGTACGTTATAGGCGGAATTCTTCTACAACACTTCCTTCCATACGGCCCACCGCATGATGTCGTTTGAGTTAGTCTATGGGCGACCGCCTCCACCACTGCTTCCTTACAACCAAAAGGCTACGGTCGTGGAGGCCGTCGACGGGAATCTCGCCGACCGGGATATGCTTCTTCAACGCGCACATCAACATCTTCTCCAGGCCCAGAACAGATGAAACAATATTATGACTCACATCATCGGGAGGTAACCTTCAAGGTCGGCAACTGGGTCTGGCTTCGCCTACAACGACACCGGCAACAAACCATGCGTTCATCAGTTACGAGCAAGCTATCTTCCCGCTTCGTCAGCCCATACCAGATAATTGAACGCGTTGGTCAGGTGGCATATCGCCTTCAATTACCGGAGATGGTTCGGATTCACAAAGTTTTTCATGTATCGCTTTTGAAATTCTACAAAGGCGATCCGCCAAACACAACACCACCACTACCGTTGGATCTAACACCCAACACCGACACGGCAACTAAGGAGCCTCATCTCGTTTTAGACCAAAGGTTCATCAAGGGCTGCCGTCAATTCCTAATTCAGTGGCAGCACGAATCAGTCGACATGGCCACATGGGTTCCGGCATCATATCTGCGCAACACATGCCCCAACTTTTCGCTTGAGGACAAGCTCAATTTGGAGGGAGGGAGAAGGGAGTACTGTTGTGGGCCTCGATAATGTATATTATCGGAGGAGGACTCTTCCAGCAGACGGCGCACAGGAGGAGGTGGAGTCTGGCGGAAGTTAGAGCAAATCAGTTAGCTCTTTCTATCATTTAATTACTCCTTATCTCTTAGTTATAGCAGCAAGTATTCCTTCAGGGCTCATGTAAGACCTCTATTTAGATGACTGGAAATAATGAAAAGGCATGTAGTATTTGTGCCACAACCTGTCCTCTCAGCGGTGCCTTCCGATCAACAGGGCCGGTAGCTCCGTTCAGCTGTTATCCCGTCGATCGCCACTACGGCCTCGACGTCCACCCATTCCCGCACCGGTTTGCGGCCAGGCACCCGCCTCTACATGCAGACCCACAACAATGCTCATATATTATCTGAAGTGTTCTGATATCTAAGAAAGGTGGTATGTTCGGCCACATAAGGAGCCCCTTATCTTTGTATATCATTATTTTGTTGTATTTTGCTAGATATATATAACCTTGATGAGGACTACAGTACAATAGTATGTAGCTATCTGAAGTTGAGTTAGAGAGCTGAGCTTGACTGTAGTTTAAGCAGTTGGTGACATGTCCTGTGATACTTGCATTTGCTCTTTCAACAAAGTGAACAATATTCCTTAAAACAGTCAAAACACTCAAAACCATATTCTGTATGATGTGTAAGCTTTCAAGTTTCATGACAATCTCTATTTCTTAGGCTTGACTACACATTTGTTTCTTCTACATGCCAGGGTGGCGTTCAAAGAGTTCATATCATAGATGGGACGATTGATGGATCACTGCTATTAGAATTGTTTACCAGAGATGGCGCGGGAACAATGATAGCAAGGTATTCTGAAGGTCTTTTCTTATCAGTTTTTATATATAAAAAGTTGTAGCTTCAATGCACATTGCACAGTCATTGCTCCAATTCTGCTTAGTCCTTCTGTCAACTTAGATGCATCTCCTAAACATATAGTTTCTTGATGTTTATTATACTTAATTCCTACAAGAAACATTTGCATGTAATAAATCAAGTGTTCAATAATTGTTTAACTTAACATATGTGAAGGCTGAAGATATATCATTGGCTCAACTGTTAACTGTGATTCTGCAACAAATATTTTCACTATGGTGTAGTTGTGTAAAAATAAATGCCTCGTGGTTTCTAGCTTCTACAAGCTGTCGTGGAAATCATGATATATGCCCTCCCACATGTTTTCAGAGATGTTTATGAAGGAACAAGGATGGCTACGGAGGAAGATCTTCCTGGCGTAAGAAAAATTATTTTGCCACTGGAGGAATCTGGTGTTTTACTGCGAAGAACAAATAAAGAGGTGTGCTGAAATGAATAAATAAAATCTGATAAAATGTTCTTTTATATTGAGTGATTAAAGTGTCAAGCCAAGTGGTCTTATGCTTATTTTGGTTCTCTTCATGCTTAGTACCACTAATTTTTTCCCAATACTCTTCAGCTTCTTGAAGCGTTGGATTCATTTTATGTTGTTGAAAGAGATGGTTCGATAATTGCATGTGCTGCTCTGTTTCCATTTCCTGAGGACAAATCTGGAGAAGTTGCCGCAATCGCTGTATCTGAAGAATGCCGAGGAAGAGGTCAGGGGGACAAGTTGCTTGGTATGCTCATTTCTACATAGCACTGCTGTTTGGTGTTCTGAAAGTAGCCATCAATTTCTGGCCCATTGAAACTTCAAAGCCAATATTTTAGTACAACATAAACATTTGCATCACATAATATATACACTTAAGATACACCCTAATCACTTCACATCTAGTGGTGTTGAGCTGTCATAGCTAAGAAATACAAGGTTGACAATATTGTTTCTTGTTTGATAATACTTTGCTTTTATCTCCACTGCGTATTTTGTGATCATATTTTCATGGATCGACACACACATGCACTGTATTTAAGATGAATCTTAAATCCCCCAACACATGTCCCTATGCCTGGTTGCCCGCTTTCCCACATGCACTTACAAACTCTAAAAAACTCAAATAGAGAAGAAAGCACTGACAAAGGAAATGGTGGTAAAGAGGGAGTTTCTACTAACCATCTGATGGTAATTGAACCAGAAATGGTGGTAAAGAGGGAGTTTTTTTTTTTTGCTCAATATTTCCAGTTAACAACTGTTCCCTTTCATATTAAAAGCGCTTTCATATGCTGGTATTAGTTTCTACAAGAAAGGCTATTATTCATCTTTCTTTACTTGTTATGGTTATGCTTCAGAATACGTTGAGAAGGAGGCATTATCCCTTGGTCTTGAGAAACTATTCTTGCTTACTACACGGACAGCTGATTGGTATGTACCTGTATCCTTCTCTTGGTTTGGCTCATTGTATGGAGGGTTTAATATTGCCATAATTCATGACTAAATGGTTCACCTCTCTATTATCGTAGTGTAGACATTGAATTATCATTTTGCTCTATTTCAAATACCATTGTGTGCTGGAGATATTTAGTTACTATTTGGCTCTATTAAATTCCAAATTTCGTAGAGGATGATGGTTATAGTTTGTGCTAAGTGTCATCTTTAAGTTGTTCTGTGTTGGGTCTAGATTATGTTTCTCAAATCCAGTTGATGTTTTGACATGTTGCTTTCATATGGCTTTATTGGGCCCTGTTACATACTGAATATTGAAGTACAATAATCACATGGGAAAAAGATGTTGGTTCGGCATTTGGTATGTTGCCAGTGCTTAATTTTGAAATGATGCAGGTTTGTGCGGCGTGGCTTCTCAGAGTGCTCGATTGAATATATCCCTGAGCCGAGGAGAAAACGTATCAATCTGTCACGTGGATCAAAATATTATATAAAGCAGCTCCAGCCAAAGCATGCTGGTATTAGTACTGCCAACAATTTTGTTGGCAGATGACAACACTTACAAGGAACTTGGTCCAACTCAACTAGATATCAGCTCTGGTTAGTGGTTACATGAAAATTTTCAAGTTTTTTTTTTGTTGTAAGTTATAATTTCAGTTAGAAATATAAGTCTTCTTGTGATAAGTGGTTTTGAACGATATTTGTTTTTCTTTACCAGAATGTAAAAGGAACCTCATGCCTCAACAGAATCAAAACAGAAAACAAATAGCTGAAGAAGTTCTGTATACCAAGCAATGTAACAATGTCAAATAGAGGGTTGCATGCTACCGTGATTGACTCGACTTGGTAGTATGAAAAACTGGATTTGAAATAAGTTCTTCACATCGATCTTAAGAGTACTCTCGAAAAGAAAATGTTGGAAAGCATGACCTGTTTGGTGGCAGATCACTCATTGTGCTCCAGGAAAAGATAAGGTACCTGCCAGCTATATTGGGAGGTTTTTTTGTATTGCTTCCACCAAGATTTTGATGTAAAAGCTTGAAAAGTGAAACCGCTGATTTCCATCATGAACATGCATGGCGAAATTAGCGTGCGTTTGGCAGCACGCGGTGTTTTCGAGCCGGCAGGAAGTTGGAGAGGAATAAAATTCATTGTTGGATATTCCACGAAAGGATGGAAACCACCTGATAGTGGACCTAACTGCCGAAGGTGATAGATACAAATTACGAAATTAGGCAATTTAGGCCATGTTTGGATGGCCTAAAACTAATTGTTAGCTGGCTAATAGCTAGAGCTAATTATTAGTCAGCTAATAATTAGCCCATCTAAAATTAGTCCAAGACAGTTTGGATACATACTTTTTCGCGTGTTTGACTAATTCCCAGAGCTGCCGCTACTTCCACGAGAGCGCTCACTGCCATGGACGCATTGCTTTTTCGTGTATTGTACTAATTCCCAAGGCTGCTGCTATACATGAGACGGGAGTGCTCACTGCCATGGACGCACTCTTTTTTTGTGTGTAGACGCTAAATTTCAATGCTCACAAACAATGGCACGAGAACAGGCCATTGCGGCAATGCAGTAGTGGTCCAACAAGAACATATCAGGAATCAGAAAAGATGCTCACCAATGAGAATACTAGCGTCCAGAACAGAAACGATATTGACAGCTCGATAAAATCCGGTACACATGTTAGGAAAAATAAAAATATCCATGGTTTGCAACAAGACTACCTCGAACACTCTCGCCTAGCAAACAAAGCGTTAGCGATACTATCTCGAAAGCCATTCATATTTTGATCTTCATCTCCTAGTTGAGTCGTAGCGCCACTTCGATGAGACGATGAGAATGCCTGGAATGGAACATACCCTTCGTAACGATCAGACAGGTCAAAGTCCTGATCTGCCATTGCACTTTCACGTATGACGTTGTGAAGGGCCATACAAGCAAGAATTATTTTGCTTTGCTTCTCCATTGGATACCTTGGCAAGTCCAATAAAATTCTCCATTTCATCTTCAAAACCCCAAAGGAACGCTCGATGACATTTCTAAGAGATGAATGGACAAAATTAAATACTTCCTTTTTCCCACTGGGTGTCGGTCCTTGTCGAAACTCTGGTAAATGATATTTTGTTCCCTTGTAGGGTGCAAGATAACCCGGTCGGTTAGGGTAACCGGAGTCCACAAGATAAAATTTGCCTAACAACATAAGAAATTGTGTAAATAGAAACACTTTTATGCATTCTACTACGTAAGATGCAATGTAAGATGACAACAAATAAGTTTACCTATTGGTGGATGTGGAAACTTGTCACCATATTTGCGAATGGCATCATTAAACACTCTCATGTCATGTACTGAGCCTGGCCATCCCGCAACAACAAAGGTAAATCTCATGTCAAAGTCGCATATAGCTAATACATTTTGAG
Organism: Rhipidocladum racemiflorum; assembly: GCA_036346355.1. Taxonomy (NCBI): domain Eukaryota; kingdom Viridiplantae; phylum Streptophyta; class Magnoliopsida; order Poales; family Poaceae; genus Rhipidocladum; species Rhipidocladum racemiflorum. The sequence goes on from CM070581.1 coordinate 8,432,399, forward strand.
TAGAGTATCCGTGGCGCCCCACATGTTGAAGGACTTTTGAAGCCGGCACCACAACAGGTACATGTGTCCCATCGATTGCTCCAATGCAATTATCAAAATATGGTGAAAATCGAGGAACTTGCAATCTCGGATGCACCGACTGGAATTCTGGATCTCTAGGCTTGATAATGTCTGCTGAGAGCTTGAAAACACTCTGCAACACTTGGTCAAACTTTCGACTAACCGTCTCTGTTGACCTCTCAAAACGATTTTCAGTTTGTCTAATTGATTGAGGGGCACCAATGATCCACAAGAACATGGCTAAAGCATCTGTAGATGACATCTTTTTTGATGACTTTAAGTCATATGATGAGACTAGCAAATTATGTACCCTTTCAAATAGTGCCCTACTCATCCGAAACATGTTGTAACAAGATGTGGGATTATTGAGGGTTCTTCTAACCCAATCATATCCACTCAATTCTGGTTTCCTCATTGGAGATTTATTCATAAAAGAATCATTGTAGTACATACCAATCATGCATGCAATGGCCATATATCGACGTTTCCTCTTCTGATGCTCCCGGACCAACTCAATTGTTTTGTCCTCCTCATCACTTGAAAATTCCATCTACAAATAGCCATAAACATGTTTCAGCCACAACCCAAGTGTTAATAGAACATGTGGTAGAAGCAAACACATGACAAACAAGTGCATTCAATAAACATGAAAGACATGTAAACATACACAGGTAAACATGCATAAGTGCGCACGGCCATATATTAGGATTCAAACACAATAAAGATAAGTTGACATACACAAGTCAACACATAGTTCATAGTACCGGTTCACAGACATATACTTGACAGACTCATGCATTAGTTAAGACATGATAGGTACTCATGCTAAAGTTTTTTCTATGAAAACTAGTACAATTTTTTCATCTGGCACCACCTCTTCAACCAAACCAACCTTGCTTCTTTTGTACTGAATTTGATGAAAATCTGACGGTTTTCAGCTTTCAAAAACAACTGTGTAGCCATGAAATACTCGATGCTATCTTCTGGTGCCCCACATTCTACAGCCAAATCCAACACTTTATTCATGGATTCAGCCATATGATCACCCTGCAGCACTTGTTGTGTAGCAGCACTATCAGCCTTAAAATTGTCAACCAGGCTCTTCATGACCTTGACCATTGGACTTTTTGTCTTCTTACATGGACTAGTGGCAGTTGTATTAGTGCTACCAGCCCTCTTAAGGGTACTTGTAGTCATAGGGCTCCCGTCAAACTCATCGTCTTCGTCGCCATTGTCCCTTTCATCGCATTCTTGTCCAGGAATACAAGAAGAGGAACCATCAATGGCCAAATTCTCGAACATCTGCTCAAGAAGATGTAGATTTTCTGGGGGCCCATACCTTAACTTCTTCCACTCAGATTTATTCTGAATAAAATAAAAAATTGATATTAGTTTGTGTCATAATAGAACAAGCAAACAAGTTGTATGCATTGGAAAAAGGATTTGTTTACCTTTGTGTGATCTTTCCAGAACTTGTCATCAGCCACCACAGTGCCATTAGATCGTCCCAATCCAGTTTGCTTGTTGAGCCACAACCAAAACTGGTACAACCCCTTTAGTTGATCCCATCTGTTCTTCAATTGCTTTCTAGAGTGTCGCAGTTTAACGCTTATGAAATACTTCTCAGCTATGTTCTTGTACCCTCTATTGGTCATGAAACCATTGTTGGTATTTCCGGCCCTTTTTTCCTCAAGCCAAATGTCACAGAAAACAAATGTGTTTTCGGAGGTCCAATTTGCCTTGTCAAATCCCTGAGTTTGCTAGTATAGATGTGTTTAATAGTACATACAAGGCAATTGAATACATGTAAGATGATGTATCAGCACACTAAAAACATGCACCTTGCCTATTCATGTCAAAACAGAAAACGGTCGCTTTACATGTTTGGAAGAAACAGTCGGTCTGATTTGGAAGCTGACCTAAGGCTGCCAACCACCCTACCCTGGTTGGCTGCTTCTGAGAAAAATCTAACACCAGGAACTTGGAAAAATTGTTTTCTTTATGAAAGGTTTCTTGGGTTGCCTAATTTTTCTCCCCTCTTTTCAACTATTGTTGCTCACAATACAGGTGTCCCATATTTCCTTTCAGGAATCTTGCACCCATGCCTAATTTGTTTTGAGATATATCCAAGCATGTTGACCCTCATAGTTTGGATAAAAGCGAAGTCAGACAAGTATGGTGCCATGCACAAGGATTCACAATTGTTTCCTTCGTGTCCCTTTTTCCCCTCAAGTACTAGAAACAAAACTAGGATAGGAAAGTGGTAAAATTGAAGCTAGCATGATGGTATGCAGTATCCAATTGTTGGTAAAATTGAAGCTGCGTCTAGGATAATTTGACACCTGATGTCTAGCTAGTCATCATCATCATCTAACAGGTAAGGAGGCATCATCTTTCTTTGTTGGCAAAATTTAAGCTGATGGTGGCAGTTAGAAAAATCATGCCCATTCGAATTTTTATTGTCACCCAACATGGCTAAAAATTTTATTGTCAGCAAGGCTATTTATGTTGGCAAATACTAACAATGACTTAAGCAATGCATAAACAACATCCATCATCTATCACAAGCAATGAATGGTGCTCACCAAATGTTCTTGCAATAAGTCTTCCTCCTCTTCTTCTAGGCCATCTCCTCCATCATTTGCTGCAGGAGTTGCTCCACTACCTTCAGCGCCAGTGTGTATTGCAGCACTTGCAGCAGACTGCTGAGGTAGAGCAGCACTTTGAGCAGTGGCGGAGGTGGTCCGAGTGCTTCCACGACCGCCTCTGCTACCCACTCTGGTAGTGCGAGGAGCGCGGAATGGCGGCACGGCCGAGCCGCCTGCATCTCCATCAGATCGACTGCATGCCAACACACCCCCACGAAGTGATTTGCCGGTTCGACGACCACCTCGGCCTTGGTGTACGCCGGCAACATCTGAACCCCCTACGTCCGATTGAAGGATCTCTTGGTACGTCGAGAGGTGCACGAATTCATTCGCCTGCGAATTGAGGTCGATGGCGAACGAACCAAGTCGAGTAGGCACGCCGCGCCCATCCTCGAAGGGTTGCGTCTGCGAGAAGAAGTCCATGTCGGCGGGTGCGGCGGTTGGCGCGATGGAGTTGGATTGCGAGCAAAAATCGAACAATCCTTGCTGACCAGCACCATCCATCGTGGGCGAACTACGCAGAGACACAAAAAATTGTGAGCCCTGGCAAAGGAAGGAGGACAGAGCTCAGGGAGGGGGGAGATTGACGAAATACCTGATGGGAGGCGGCGGATCCGAGAGGTTCGGCGGCAAATCGGAGATTGCGGCGACGGCAGACGGCCAACGACTGAGAGGCCGTGGACGCTGGCGACGCGGGCGAGAGGACGCTGGCGGCGCGGGCGAGAGGAGGTCGCTCGCTGGAGGGAGCAGGACGCTGGAGGTCGCACGCTGGAGGGAGCAGGACGCTGGAGGGAGCAAGATCTGTTTCACGCCGCCGGGTTGCACGAACGGGGAACAAAAATCGGTCTGAAGATAAGCCAACGCGAGGGTAATTCTATCTTTTTCCATGTGTTATCTGCTATTAGCCCAAATTAGCTCCCTCCCACCAACTAATGGACTAATTGTTAGCTGAGGGGTTGACTAAAGATTAGCCCACCTATTAGTTGTCCTGTTTGGATAGACTAGGACTAATTTTTAGTCAGCTAATAATTAGTCCATGGATCCAAACATGGCCTTAATGGCATCAGTTACCTGATAGATATTCTGCCAAAAAAAAGTTCTTGATAGATAATAGGAGTTACACGCCGACTGTAATTGTTTAGATGGCGTGCATTTCTCACACAACACACCTTGCTGATGAAAAGAAAATATGGCCAGGTTTCTACCAAACAATTACTACAATATTTGCATGCATGCGTAAATATTGTTTTGGCTTGTAGACCTGTTTTATATAGGGTTTATTTTCCATTGAGAGCTGCTGAAACTTCGACAAAGTCGCAAAAGAAGGGGAAAAAACTCGAGCTTAGGGTATGTACAGTGGTATAGACAACCACTGTCTATAATGCATCTCCACATCATCTATAGACAGCACTAAAAACAACTCATACAATGGATCATCTATATAGCTTCTATAATGATCTCTCATTCAATTAACAGGTTGTCTATACAATGATACACAACATGTGAAGCTGTCTATAAGACTGTCTATTGAATAGTACACATCAACTTTCTCTCTCCTCCTTCTCTCTCCTCCACGTCACTTAAAATCCTACATGCATATGTTATAGACAGCTGACTGTGACTATTGTACATGCCCTTACTATTAGTTGAGTGCAAATCAAGCGGATTAAGCTAAGGTAGACGCGACCCTTTTAACAATATATTTAATCATCCCATCATGCAGAGAGGTGCTGTAATGGCATAGTATATTAAGTAATACCAATAAGAGGGTGTAATGGGCCAAGAGGCTTTGGGCTTAGCCCATGTAATAGTCTACTGTTTTTAGCACCTGACCTGACTATTTAAGCCAGGTCGATACGTGGTTTTCGGCGACGAACTGATGGCCGCCATCCCTTAATCCCAGTTCTTCCCCTTCTTCAAGTCTATCTGATTCTTTTCGCACTCTAGTCTATTTCCTTCCTCTGTTCCGAGCGATCAAGAGAGTAAGATCGTTACAGGTGCTTCTTTCCTTTTTTTTTTTAAAAAAAAAAGTTACATAAATATTAAAGTATAAATGAATGGTAAATAATGATTACTTAACCTTTCGTTTAATTTAAGATTTGTACAACTTGTATTGGGAGGAAAAGCATAGAAGCAGCTAAACTACATCTCATCTCAGTCTTAATCTATACAATCTCATGCGACCAATCAAATAACCCATCCCTTTAGAACCATACAATTAAGCAACCAAACACACCTAGAAGGTTAAATGTGTATTGGAGACGACCTACCCGTGCCTGGGCGTGTGGGGTGTGCATATCGTGACTTGTGAGTGATCACTTCTGTTGACGTCAAAAAACGTGAAGAGAGATGAATCGGTAATCACCACACGCAAACACCGGATTTATTTCTGGGTGCAGGTGTGCCAGCTGATTTGATCCTGCATTCGGCAAGAAGAAGATTTAATTCAATCGGCCCTTAAGTCGATAGGTGTTCTCCAGTAATGACTTGATCTAACTGACTATTCAGGCCGATTAGATAAATAGTAAACGATAGATCTAATCAACCTGATTAAATGAAGGATAAAGGTATTTTTTTCTGAAGAAGGTGATGCACAACAAGATCGAAAAAAACCTCACCTGAATAGTGTAAGTCGACGAAACCGATAATCGACGATGCACAGCTTTATTGATTTAGACGAATTATAGAGGAAAAATTACAAAGCTAAAATACTACTCCTAGTAGACAAAAAAGTAAAAAAGTAATGGAGTTGGTTGATTGATCGACTGTCCTCCTCTACGTCGCTCGTTACCTTCTTTTATAGCACCCGGGTTAACCGTGTCCTTCTTGGACTCGTAAAACACTCCATATCGGTTTCAGCTTTCCCCGAGATACTTTCCTTTTTAGAATTAATATTGGTTATAATCCGATAACCTGTGTCAGATTATGATTTCCCAAAATACTTTAAAAATTCGATACTATCGTTAATCAAATAACTATACCAAACTAACAATCTCTTACCAAATTGGCCATGCGCCAAATTCTAGTGTCAATATATTCCCCCCATTTTTGGAAAATTGTATTAATCTCTAAAAAATCAGTAGTATCAGCTAAAACATTGAATACAAATAGTCTCTTTCGAAACCCATCCCTTCAACTTTCACTGATTTTCGCGCCATTAACGGCAAACTTCCCGTGCAAATCGTGCGAAAGCATGATCTAACGCATTAACTGCAGTAAAAATTTTGACGATATTTACCGCCATTGCCACCGAGTTTACCCCCTATAAGTACAAGGCTCATCCACTTGGCATTTTCACACGCTCAAGCTCTCAATCTTCTCATCAACGGTTTTACACTCCTTTTCCCAGCTCTCAGTTTCATTGGTTTCTTTGATCCTAATGGACCCCAACCAGGTTTTTTTTCCTATCCCTAACTGCGAAACTCAATTTTACCTAGGTCTGGTAGGAAATACCAACCCATCGACCATTATAGATCAAGAACTCTCTAGGCTCCCGTCGAACACCCCCAGGCTTTAACTTAGCAGGATGGAGTAAGAGTTTTAGAGCCTGGCCGACCGCGCTAGCTGGGTGGCGCGATTGGTTCATTCGGGTAGCAACCCAAAAGCTCCTAGTCTGGGAACAAATGGGGATAGCTGAGTGTCTCCCATTATTTCTAACCAACTCCCAAAACGAGCCTTTAGTCGCCATGGCTTGCTATTTTTGGTTCGACACCTTTAATGTCTTCGTCCTCAAACCTGGTCTCATCGGCCCAACCCTTCTTGATGTTACATAGCTTTGCTAACTTAGGCCGAACGGCGAGCAACCGTCGGCTTTTAGTGCCAAGCTGCAGCATAAGTTTGTGACCACCAAGGGCAAAGGATGGGGCAAATACATAGACAACAATAGAGAACTTGGCCCAGTGTCCAATAGGGAGCACACATCTTTCCTAAATATATGGCTTGACCGATTCTTTTTTTGCGGTGCTTCTCTTGGCCCGACCCAAACCTACCGAACCATAGCCGAACAATTAGTGGGGGGTCGTCAGCTTGCATTATAAAAACTGTTACTGGGGGCAGTCTTCCAAATGATGCATGAAATCCGTTGCCAGCTTTACACAGCCATGGGGTCATACACAGTAGAAAATATTGGTGGCCCTTTGTGGTTTATCCAAATATTTCTCTATTGTGTTTTCAGCCGATCTTTCAAGATTGATTTATTAGAGATGATACCCTTCCCCCTCGAGGAAACCCCAGAGGACCACCTCGTCGAGTTTAGAAATAGCCAATCTTTTGGTGAGAGGCTTTTTTCCCTACTCTGGCGGTGAAACCAAAATAAATCCAATCATAGCCAAAAAAATATTTTTCCTTCTTCTGGCAACTTGACCAAGACTCCTTTCGAACCTCCAAATTCTTTAGCTACCGCGAAGCTGATCACTATCCTTGCCCCTCCTTCTTCCACCTTGCTGCCGATAGTGAGGCATGCTTGAAGAAACCCAGGAGTTATTTAAATTTTTTCTATCTCCAAGTATTCTCTCTGTTCGGCTTGCATACCAGAGGTAGAACCTTTTACCCTTCTTACGAATTTTACCATCCATCAACCTACGCCTGACAACTTTGTTTTGGCCAAATCATACCCAAACTCCTCTTAAACTATCGGCTTCAACCTCAAGAGAGATTACGTCGAGCTTCTTTGGCTGACTTAGCTCTTCACATAGCTGACAATCTCCTTATCCGGCAACTCTCACACTTCATCCTCCATACCAAATGGGTACCTTGGTGGTCGGCCATTTCTTCATTCCTATTTTCAGCTGAGCGGCCACCCACCTCAATAATAGCTGAATTTTTTTCAAACTTTTCGCAAGAACTAACAATTAGAACTTATTCGAGTAGCTCCGGTTTGAGCAACTCTAGTTCATCGGACCGAGCTAACTCAAGCTTGATTGGCATCACTAGCGAGTTACTAACCAGTAGATCCCTCTTTTATTATGCTATCAAACTAATTTAATCGGCTTCTCCTTACATATTTATTATTTTCTTTCTTCAGGCCAAAACAGCTGGAAAGAGGTTGACAGAACCATCGGGCGACGCTCCTGCAAAGAAGCAACGGCCGATGGGATTGGTGGGGCATTCTTTAGGAACTCTTGGAGTTCAAGCCCCCTCCCTCTCCGACCTTGAGAGACAACACAGTAGCCTAGTAAGTTATAGTATATTTAAAATAACACCAAGTCCAAATATACTTAATCGGCTTCCTTTTGCAGAAAAAAAGGAAAGGCCATTCTTTCAAGAAGACGGCTCAAAGGAAGAAGTCATCGGCCCAAGAAGAATTGGACAAGAGTTCGCCAAAGACCTCTACGGTCAGCGAGGTAAGTGTTTAATTTTGTATTCTTAACCAAAAGACTGAATTGGTAACTCAATAGGCCTAACAAACTTTCTTTACACTTGCAGCGCATTTCTTTGCCTCCTCCTTTTTCCCCGCCGACCAGTATCAACTTGCTGGAAGGTAAGGTCAGTGACTTGCCTCCGCCCCCATCTCAGCCAACACCTCAGGCTGAAGCTGCCGCGGCAACTCTTCCTCCCGCCATCACTAAGCCGACGTCCTCAGTCGTTGACATTATTGAATTCGACTTGTCGGACATTGAGAGCGAAGAGCAAGACCGTCTGCCAACCATCATTGATACAATCTTGGTGAAGGCATAGGGTGCATCAACCCAAGTCATGTCTAGCCCAAGAGCCAAAGAAAGATTGAGCCATATCTGTAAGGTCCTGCTCAGTCCTAAGGCTGATCTCCTCAAAGACACCCAACCGATCTGGAATGTGGTTGACGCCGTGAAACCCGACCTCCCCAAGCATGCTACAGGCACACTCCTTGAAGCTTGCTTCAGCAATGACAAGAAAAAATCAATCAATGAAGCTAAACAAAGGCTTGAGCATCGCATGGCACAGCGAGAGGACCAAAAGATATTAGATCGGCTAGTGGCAAAGACGAAGGCCAAGAAATCCAAGCTTGATGAGGACAACAAGGACATCAAAGGAGACCAAAGATCTTGTATCGGCTCTAAAGGCATCTAAGAAGTCCTTGCAAGAAGAGCTGCTCAAAGTCAATGCCCAGCTAGCCGACGCAGCCCCAAAGATATTTAACTTCTTGTCTTCGCTCAAGGAGAAGAAGGTCGCCTTGGACAAGGGCATAACTGCAGTTCGAGCCCAATCGGCCAAGGTCGTCCCTGTCCCTGACACGACTGAAGAGGATCAGAAAATTATAGATGAAATTGACAAGATCCTCGTCAGTGCTTTGGCTATGTTGTTGGGCTTAGGGATTAACCCTTAACTTCTACTGAACTTAACTTTTACTATTGTGTTTTGTCATGTAATGAATGCTTGGGCCTCCCATGGATGACATTTCACCTTTGAATGCTTGTAATTAAAAATCGGCTATTTAATCGACTTAATGCTTTCAAAGTTTGCTTGTTTCAGTTATTAATTTTGTTCTAAGGATGATGTTTTTCATCGACCATGTGCCGGAATTAACTGCAACGAGTTAATTCTGTCTAGTAACTTTAATCGACCAACAAACTTTGTTGATCACAACAAGTCAATCAAAGCTTTTAACCGATTAAGACCCAACCCAGATACTTGGGTAATTTTTCCTCAAATACTTTCCATTACCTTAGTAAACAACACACCATCTAACGTCTCAAAAATATAAGAATTTTCATGAACTAGCCAATTAATTTTATACAATCCTTTCCATGCAGGCGACCATTTCCAGTATTGACTGTCCTTTGAGCTAACAGGTAAAATCATTTTTCACACCAAATCAGCCTCATGAAATGACTTGGGCACAATTTTTGTATTCTAAGCTCTTGCGACTCTAGCCTTGTTCTTCTGGATTTGTTCCAATGTTCGCAATAACAATTCTTCCAAATCATCCAAATTATCGGCTACTAAATCTATATAATCTTGAGTTAATAGATCATCCTGCCTTGCAACCCATAACGAGCTTATACTGATTTTTGTCGGTAATATTGCTTCTTATCCATACACAAGCTGATAAAGTGATAACTTGGTAGCTCCATGGCAAGCAATCTGATAGGACCATAATGAATCCGATAATGTTACATGCCAATTCCTTGGTTTGTCATCAATTTTCTTCTTAACCATCTTAATCAATGTCTTATTTGATGACTTAGCTGGACCATTAGCTTGCGCATAATATGGTGATGAATTCAGTAATTTAATCCCAAAACTTTTAGCAAAACTCGAAAACTCACTAGACATATACATAGTCCCTTGATCGGTCGTAATCGTTTGAGAAATCCCAAGCCAATAGATAATGTGCTCCTGAACAAATGCAATCGCTTCAGGATTGGTTACTTGTTTCAAAGGAATAACCTCAACCCATTTAGAAAAATAATCAGCCATGGTCAATATATACTTATGACCTTTCGACGATGTAGGATATATTTGATCGATTATATCTATACCCCAACTTCTAAACAGCCAAGGCTTTATGATCGGGTGTAAAACCGCAGTAGGTGCCAATTGCACATTTTCAAACTTTTGGCAATGTTGGCATTCTTTGTAATACTTGAAATAATCCTCTAACATCGCCAGCTAAAAGTAATCGGTATGTCTCAGTAGCCATTTTATTTTGTGAGCCGACTGATATATTCCACAAATTCCTTCATGTTATTTTCCCATTACCGATGTTTCTTCTTTTGTCCCAAGACACCATAACAACAAACCTTCCAACGTTCGATAATAAAGCGTATCATCAAGCACCACATATTTCAAGGCTTGACTTTTGGTTTTCTTGTTGGCTGGCTTCGAGGGATCTAATAAATAATCTGATATCTTTAATCCCCAATTGACTATATCAGTATACGTAATCATTTTTTTTCAATCGGCTCACAATCAACCAATCGATCGAAAACCTTATACCCCGAAGCTTGCTGCGCCAATGAATTAGCATTGGTATTTTGCTCACAAGGGATATAGCTGATTGAAAAAGAACTAAATGAGGTGATTATTTCCTGATACTGCTCCAAGTACTTGACTAAAATATCATCATAGCAATTATATTCCCCTCTTATTGTACTACAAGCTAAGAGTCACCATAAACTTCAACTGAGTCGACACCAAGATTGTCGAGCATATGCAAACCCCTAAGCAATGCTTCGTACTCAGCTTGATTATTTGAGCGCTAGCAATTTAGCCTAAATGCGAATTCAAACACGATGCCGATACCGTCACCTTCTCGACACACTGATCCGTCAAAATCCAAATGCCAAGGGGCAACCGTAATTATTCCACAATCGGCACCGTGGTCAGCTATGAAATTGATTATTACTTGTCCTTTAACTGTTTTAGTAGATTCAAATGTTAGGTCGCACTAAGTAAGCCTATAATCCCACTTTCCTAGTTGACCTTTCAAAATTGGGGCAGACAACATGTACTTAATTATATTGGCCTTACATAGAACCTTACAAGCCGAAGCCAGTATATAATATCTCAACTTAGTGCAAGCGAAATATAAAGACAAACACAAATTTTCAATGGAACGATACCTTGTTTCAGTATCAATAAGTCGTCGGCTTAAATTAAAGATCACCTACTCCTTTCCACTAATCCCTTGCACCAAGACTGCTCCATTTGTTAACTCTTGAGCCAATATATACAGCCTAAAAGGCATACCCTTTTGTGGTGCAGCCAAAATCGAAGTCTTAGACAAATATTATTTGATGTCTTCAAAGGCTTTTTGCTGATCGGCTCCCCATGAAAGCTCTTGGTTTTCTCTCAACCTTAATAACGGAGTGAAGGCATCAATCCAACTTGATAGATTTGATATGAATCATCTCAAATAATTTATCTTACCGGTCAACCTTTGAAGGTCCTTTTTACACCTAGGAGATTATGTATCGGCTATAGCCTTGACACGATCTTGGTTAACTTCAATACCTCTCTCATGTACCATAAACCCAAAAACTGACCAGTTAACAGTCCAAAAGCACACTTGTAGGAATTCATCTTCAGATTATGCAATATGGACTTCTTCAATACTTCTTCCAAATCGGTCAGATGTTGCTAATCACTTCTAGACCTCACCACAACATCATTAATATAAATCTCCACAATATGGCCGATTAACTCATGAAAAATCAAATTCATAGCTCTCTGTATCACCAGCACTTTTTAAGCCAAAGGTTATTATGACCCATTCAAATAATCCTAGTGCTCCAGGGCATCTGAATGCTGTTTTATGCACATCAGCTTCAGCCATGAATATTTGATTATAACCTACATTTCCATCAAGAAAACTTATGAGTTTATTCCCAAATGCACCATCAATAAGCATATCGACTATAGGCATTGTGTACTCATTTTTAGGTATAGCTTTATTCAAATCTCTAAAATCAACGCACACACTGAGTTTACCATTTTTCTTTATTACAGGAACTATATTAGAAACCCATTCAGTATATCACTAAGGTCGGATAAATTTGCTTCTAATAATCGTTCAATTTCTTCTTTTATTTTATCATATATATAGCCAGATTAAATTGTCTAGGGGACTGTTTAAATGGCTTATAACCTGATTTTATCGGTAGCCGATGTACAACAAGTTGTTAGCTTAAACTAGGCATCTCATGATACTCCCAAGTGAAACAATCTTTATAATTTTTATTAAATCGACCAACTTTTCTTTATACTCATGCGTCAGCTTTGAGCTAATAAAGTTGGTCTTTTTCTATCGCCATCGCCTATATATACTTCTTTTAATGGATATGAAAACGTACAACCTTGTCCAAATCTTTCAATGGCTTCATAGCTATCCGTTGTTTGCAAATAGCGTTGTATTTCTCTCATAGAACTTTTAATGCCACTTTGGACTCCATTGGCGTAAAATATCATTTGTCCGATCAGAGGTACTCAGCTTTACACTGATCGACTTTATACCTGTCTGACTCATGCATATAAAATTGCAGTCCTCAAGCACTTTGCTCGATATGCATTCAACCCCGTCATGCTGCCAATTAGCGTCAAAACTTGCCATGGTTATGTGAGCCGATGTGTCAGCTTCAATTACCTCAACCTCATCGCCACTCCACTATATCAACTTTTGATGCATAGTCGATGGAATGCAACAGTTGGCATGTATCCAATATCTGCCAAGCAACACGCTGGAACTTCCTTTGGCATCAACTACAAAGAGAGTTATCAGAAAAGTCTTACTGCCAACTGTGAGCTCAGTCACCATAACGCCTTTAGCCTCTATGGGATCTCCGGTGAAGTCATTCAGTACCATGTTAGTTTTAATGATACATCGCTCATGTGCCCTCTCAGCAGCGGTTGGCTGATATGCATTCATCAGCCGATGAGGAGGACTGGAAGAACGTTGACCCCTCCTTTCATACTTAGCCAATAACTGAGAGAACGTTGGCTTAAACCTCTATGTTGGCTTTCGTGGTAGTATGGGCCTTTTTGCCTTGTACCACTTGCCGACTTCAAGTTCTCCTCTTGGCTTCACTGTTCTTGATTGTTTACCTTCAAGGTTGGTCTCAATCTGAATGGACCCGACTATGATCTTTATAGTTTCTTTCCCCTGTGCCATTATCTTTACATTGTCTTGTCGAGATGGTTTAGCCGATGTTGCTAGCGAACAGATTTGGTTATCTCGTGCCAACTCTTTTCCTTTCACCGAATAGCTCACCGTGTTGACTGAACAAGTGTTGGCATCCTACTGCATGGCCGGCTCCTCTGCGAATTTTAGTCGGCCATCTTTAATACCCGATTGAATATGTTGATGAAAGATATTACAGTCATTAGTATTATGTAAAAAAGAATGATGTCATTTACAATACCTTCGTTTCTTGATTTTCTCAGTTGACGGTAGTGTGTGACCCTCAGGTAATCGTATAACTTTTTCTTGCAATAATAAGTCAAAATATGATCACACTTTGTAACATCAAAGGCATATTTAATTTTTGGTTTAGCCTTAGTTAGTTTGAGCCAAGAACAGACCAGGTACTTCTTATTTCCCTTAACCCATTCGGCTATATTTATCTCTACTTTATCTTGCTCGGATGAACTGCCGGACTCGTCGTATTCAACAAGATTGACTTTAGACTCCTCTTTTTCTATTATTTTTAAATCTATCTTTGAAACATTTGTTTTCGAAGAGTTGACTTCCCTAAGCTGATACCTTATGCAGCAGGTGGCTTAAATCGGTAAAGTCCTGGCCACCAAACTTTTCCTTCGAGGGTGGAATTAATCCTTGGAAAGCTAAATTGGCCAATTGGTTATCGGGTAATATAACACTAAAGCACCGATTTTTAACCTTCTGGAATCTCTTAATGCAATCAGTCACCGATTCTCCAAATTTTTGTCTAACAGAGCTTAAATATGATATTCTTAACTCCAAGCTTCCGTAGAAAGAGGTACTCATGGAATTAGCTTTCCAAATCGGTCCAAGTATTGTGCTACAAAGCGTCCAATATGTTCTAATGTTGTTGTGGAATCATCCACTGAAAATTTTGTGAAGTTGGGGACTCTATACCCATTAGGGTATAGAATCCGACCATATAATCGGGATACGTCTTTCTATAGCCGATAGTTCGCCCTTTCGACTGGATGCGAAACTGATCTCTCAGCACAACACTAATAGTCTCAGCCCAATCGGTTTCTTTAGCCGATGCTACACATGCTTGAGGGTTGTGCTAGTTAGGTGCGAAATCAGCATGCTGCCCCCGGAGTGCAAACTCGGGCTGGCGTTGTAGCAGGGGTTGTATGGGCGCGCGTGGTGGCTCATAATCGATATTTTGGTGCTTAAATGTTTGCTCGGGAAGTGAAACAAATGGCTCTAAGTATGATACAACCCTATAAGGCTCATGTGCTACTTCCTTTACACTATTGGCTATCATCGGCTTCCGTATAATTACCAAAGCCGATGACTGATTGATAAGCGCATGATGCATAGATTGGTTTATTGTATCCAACAATTTTGCTTGTGCGGGTATATATCGGCTTACCTGTTGGCCATCATTAGCACTTGAAGTCCCCTTTGTCGCCAAAGTTGGCTGTCGGCAATGCGGTTTTCTATGTGATTCCGAGTCGGGTTTTCTGATAGCAATTGAGCATCATATGCTCAAACTCAGCCTTTTGATCTTCAATTTCTTTTCGCTGCTCGGGCGTTAAATCGCCCAATGCAGGGACGATTATTGCCTCAGGATTGACGTCGGACGGAGGGATTGATTTTCTAGCAAAAGACATTGTTGTCGATCAATGTCCAATCGGGCGTGCTAAAAGTGTGTTGACGCTAAAAAACATGAAGAGAGGTTAATCGGTAATCAACACATGTAAACATCAGGTTTATTTCTAGGTGCAGGCGAGCTAGCCGATTTGATCATACAATCAGTAAGAAGATTTAATTCAATTGACCTTTAAGCCTATAGGTATTATCCAGTAATGACTTGATCTAATCGACTATTCAGGCTGATTAGATAAACAAAAATTGATATATCTAATAAGCCTGATTAGGTTGATTAAATGAAGGATAAATGTATTTTTTTTTCTGAAGAAGGCAATGCACAATAAGATAAAAAAAAAGCACACTTGAATAGCGTAAGTCGACGAAAGTGATAATCGATGATACACAACTTTATTGATTTAGAAGAATTACAGAGAAAAGATTACAAAGCTAAAATATTACTCCTGATCGACAAAAAAAAGTAAAAAAGTAATACGAGTTGATTGAATGATTAGCTGTCCTCATCTACGTCTCTCGTCATCTTTTTATTTTATAGCATCCGGGTCAATCATTCCTCTTTGGACTTTTAAAACACTCGATATAGGTTTTAGCTTTTCTTAAAATACTTTCTTTTTTAAACTAATATCGGTTATAATCTGATAATCTGTATTAGCTTATAATTTTTTAAAATACTTTAAAAACCTGATACTATTCTTAATCAAATAAATATATCAAACTAACAATCTCTTGCCAAACCAACCGTACACCAAATTCTAGGGTCAATAACTTCTAAATAAAAATAGGTCGTGGTCTATTCCGAAAAGGTTCATCCCAAAATCATCGGAAAGCAACAATCGACCTACACGGAACATCAGAAGTCACCCTGTGCGTCACCATTCTGAACTTTCGCGTTAATTTGATTTGAATAAAAAAAGAATTAATTAGCGTTTGATGGCAGCTGCATTGTCAGGTAAAATAAGGATGATTGAATAAAGTACGCTCCGGTCAGAGCACTGGAGTCGTAGGCGAGCAAGACCCGGCGTCAGGGTCCAACCTATCTTTTTCTTTTTTCAAAAATTACTCGATTTTCAATTTTTAATTATAAAAAACAATTAGTTTTGAAATTCAAATTTTTGAATTTTTTTTAAAAATATACCGATTTTCACCGGCGAGTTGGATGTGTCTCAAAGCCCATTTTTATGTGATTTTCTCTTGATTTTGACCGATTTTCTCTCGATTTTGATCAATTTTCTCTCAATTTTGACCGATTTGCACCGACTAGTTGAATGTTTCTCAAAGCCAATTTTTGAACGATTTTATCTCGATTTGCACCGACTTTCTCTCGATTTTTACTGATTATCACTATATTTACATCTCATAAATCTTTTAAATTTAGTCGATTTACCGACCAATTTTCAATATCGTACCCCTCCGATAAACCTA
This sequence comes from Rhipidocladum racemiflorum, assembly GCA_036346355.1. NCBI lineage: Eukaryota > Viridiplantae > Streptophyta > Magnoliopsida > Poales > Poaceae > Rhipidocladum > Rhipidocladum racemiflorum. The sequence goes on from CM070581.1 coordinate 8,448,773, forward strand.
AAAATCACGATTTTCTTATGATTTTCACCGATATTGTAAACCCTACACGGCGCCTAATGAGCAGAAATTTCAAAACAAACTAAAGCACAATACATTCCGGAGTAACAGGGACGATCGGGTTGAATTCCACCAGAAACACAGAAATCCACATAATACACGCAGAAGATTACTAGTCATCCCATCAACACCGACAGAATAAATCCATTGCAGAGGTTCTCAAACAAAGCAGTAAAAAAGGTGATAATGCTCATCGAATAAGCTAGCTAGTAGCATTTCCCGCATTTCCCTAACAAGGGGCAGTTCTGCTCCAGCTCCATGAGGTATTTTACCTTGACTCTTGTATCCATCGTCTTCCTTCTCAGAAGCAGGCGTCCAGGAGGCAGCAGCAGCAAAGAGCGGCCAAGCTGTCACACCACCACAAATATCACAAAAGAATTATGGCAATGAAAAATGAAAGGAAGGAAGGTACCACTGAATATTGGCATTTACAAAAAAGTACTCCCTCTAATCGCAAATAGTTATGTTTTAGAGATTGGTGCAGTTAAATTTTGACCATAAATATCTTAAATAATTAAATTGGATACATAAAAATTATACACGTAGATTTACCTCAAAAAATATTTTTATATTTTTATTGGTTTTATAAATATATTATAATAGAAATCAGTAAACAAAGTTGCCCACTGTCCATTGACGATTGCAATCTCCAATTGCTTCGGTATTATCGACGGAGGAAGAGAAGGAAAATAGGAAGGAGGAAGACGGTGACACGGTTCGGCTAATCCACCGTACTCTTTTCTAGGGGTGAAAATAGAACAGGAAATATTTGCCCGATTCGATACTGTATCTGAAAAAATCCGTATCGATGTTATCCGTATCCGTATCCGGAAAATCTCATGTAATATGGGTTAGGATATGGGAAGTGCAATATCCGATTCGTATCAGAAAAAATCTCATGTAATATGGGTTAGGATATGGGAAGAGCAATATCCGACCCGATATCCAGTAAATATCCGACCCGATATCCGATAAATATCATGTAATATGAGTTAGGATATGGGCTATTTGATTAGGCAAGTTGTAATATAATGTGAAACATAGTGCTGCTGTGAGCCTGTGATATAATGTGAGCAAGTTATAATATAATTGCACTACTTTATGGAGCAAGCTCTTATTGTTGCTGTCACGTTCAATATAATGTGAAATTAATGTCAACTGAGTGCTGGACTGCTAGTTTGCTGGATGACATTTTGGTAATAATCAGTTTTTCTCCTATCTGATTAGGCAAGTTTTAATATAATGCGAAACTAATTGCTGCTGTGATATAATGTGAGCAGGTTGTAATATAATTTTACTAATATATTGACCATATATGTGTGTTATCCGGCTATATTCATCATGTCAAAATTATGTATGTACTTGTTTTGTACAGTTGATTAATTCATGTGAATGTCGTATGGTTCATTAATTTTTTTTGCCTCGCATACTATCCGACTATATTATCCGTTTTCGATCCGTATCCGTCATGTATCCGTCTCATATTCGAATCCGGACTACTCCGAATTCGTATCTGTATCCGGTCTATTCGTATTCGACTCCGAATCCGAGGCAATAATATGGGTTAGGATACGGAACGACAAATATCCGCTCGTATCCGATCCGTTTTCACCCCTACCCTTTTCCCCATGCGAGTGCGTCTCGTGTGGGCCCACCATGTGCTGGTTGCGTTAAGAAATGGCAAATCAGTTTGCCTTATACTCAGTAATCGTTTTGGATGTTGATATGATCCTAAAACTCAATTTCATCATTAATTTTTATTATAATATATTTAAAAATCTAATAAAATTATAATATTATGAACGTAATTTTTATATATCCAATCTTAATATTAAAAAAATATCAATAACTATGGAAAGTTTTGTATTTGATATAATATATAGCTCGTATTCACGAAACGATACAATACTTTTATGTATTTACAGAAAACACAGTCATACCTGGTTTTTGAGATCTCGTTTTTTAATACTTGGAATTTCAAAATCCGATTTGGCCATACTCGGAATTTGAATTCTCGTTTTTTGCGTATTTGGATCTTAAAAATCCGATTATGCCATTTACATGCATGCGTGCCATATCGTAACCGGAATTTGAAAATCCAGTTATAGCATAACCGGATTTTGAAATACCGGTTATGGTATAACCGGATTTTCAAAATATGGTATACATAATTACTGAGAATTCAAATTCCGGGTATGGTTAAACCAGATTTTGAAATTTCGGGTATTTAAAAACGAGATCTCAAAAACCGAGTATGACTGTGTTTTCTGTAAATACGCAAAAGTATTGTATCATTTCGTAAATACGAGTCATATATTATATCAAATACAAAAATTTCCTAAATCTATTATTATTCATGATCCAAGAGAGTATAACAATAGCGCCCGAGCATCTACATGCACTAACTATTTTACCTTTGATACTCTATCCGTTTATTTTTATAAGGCGTATTTTGACTTTTCACAAGGATTAAAGCTGCGTTAAAATTGAGAAAAATATGAAAGAAATGACTTAGATTTCCTCATTTAATTGTCTTGGAAGATGAACGATATACTTTGTATGAGTGGTAATGAATAGGTGCATATGGTTGAGAGAGAATAAATAAGGGTATAAAAAGAAAGTCATTAAATCTACATGTAAGCTTTATATTTATGAACAAGACTATTTAAAAAAAATAAACCTTATAAAAATAAAAAGGAGTAGATGAGAACAGATCTTTGGAATTAGCGAGTCAACGGAAATATCTTTATCCTAGGTGACCTCTCAGCAATAATCTGAAAGGCACCGATTTTCGAAGCTAGGTGTATTCTGCTCCCCTCACTTTTTTATTTTTCCTTTTTCCTTTGTTTTTTCAAATAAAATTATAAATCTAGTTATTTTCTCGATCGTAAAAACATGAGCAGATAGATTGTCGGCACCACATCGATTTTATCCACCATGGTAGCTACCTAACAAGAACAGTAGCTAATAGGTCCTACCTTCGTACCATGGTAACTTGTCTACAACGATTGTCCTCCGAATATACTGCGTTATCAAAAGATGCTACGTGTCGACATCTACACATGTCTTTTTTATATACTTTTACGGTTGAAAAAATATTAGATTTCTAATTTTATTCGAAAAAGAAACAAGGATAGAAAAAATGGGCAGAAGGGCAAAAATATCCCAAAGCTTCCAGATTTTTATACCACCCAACACTTTCCTTTCTGCAGCCAGCCTGTCCAAAACAACACCAAACGCATGTGGAACGCTCCCAGAAAAAATTGACCGCTGACTCGAGAACGAAAGACTTTTTGACTTTATATCCCAGCCGTCCACCGGAGATCAGACGGTTCACGCCAGCACGAGAGAGAAGACAACCCCTCGCGGCGCGGGATACCTGTCCGCTTTGCGTGGCGCGGCCGACACGTCGTCGAGGCCGCGAGGCTGTCAACCTTTTCCTAGGGTTAGTTCACAGGTCAGCATCACGGGCCCACCGCAGCAAACGGGCGCACGACGGCCACCGCCGGCGCCGGCAGATCTGACCGGAGTGATCCAAACTTTCTAACCTTGTAACTAAGCAAGAGCTAAACAACTTTTTGATCTAATCTAGCAACACATGCATGTACAAGATAAGAGGACATGGGGAGGATTGGAGGAAGGAGGAATTAAGAGGGGCGTACGTACCATCCCTCCATGAAGGAAGGCCCGGTGCGCTGGGGCTGCTGAGGGGGCGGCTGCGCGTATGGCGGTGGGTAGCCCTGCTGGGGGTATCCGGCCGGCGGGTAGCCCTGCCCCGGCGGGGGGTAGCCGGCCGGAGGGTACCCCGGCGGCGGGTAGCCGTCCTTCCCCTGGTAGCCTGAGGAAAGACCAACACGCCAAGATTCGGTTAAACACGCAGAGAAACGGAAAGAGAGGACGGACGGATGGATGGAGAAGGGAAGCGGGAAGCAAACCTTGCTGCGGCGGGACGCCGACGGGTGGCTGCTGCTGGCCGTAGTAGCTCATCTTGTTCGCCGGTTTCTCGCGATCGATCGGAATGGGGGGAGGGGACTTGTGCTGCGGGTCTGGGCGAGGGGACGGGTTGAATCAGGTGGTTTTATAGATAATTGAGATAGAGAATACTCGGGGCAATTTCCTCTTTCCTGGCCGTGCGGACCGGGGGTCTTTTATGCTTACTAGTTTTTGTTTCCTTTGTAAAGTACTCCTATATACTACTACGCTTATCAATAAAATACCCAAGATTATATTAGTCTCGTTTTTGGAATAGTATATATATATATTTAATTATATGTATCAAATATAACATACAGTTCAATTGATGATATTATCAATTCCATCTACACAAATTATATGTATCAAACATAACCTGTGTGATCCATGTTATCGTGAGGAGATTTGGCGTGGCTTGCTAACTTAATTATGACCGTTCTGAGTATAATAGAAATGGAGCCAGCACGATTCAAACCAGTTCAAAATAAGGTGATGGTTAATTATTCGCGACGAATATTAACTCATATATATATCATAGTATCAATAGGGATGCAAATGGGCCGACCCTAGGGTCTTCTTTGGCCCACTTTAGTTCATTTGTTTGCACTAAAAACTTAATTTTTACTCCACCTTTTAAGTTTTAGTGCAAACAAACAACGAATCAGAATGGCCAAAGATTTACTGCGCACGCCCATTTGCATCCCTAAGTATCAATGAGAAACACATTGACCGGAAGTTCTGGTCCCCTAAAAGATCTGCTAGTTCTTAGCTGGAGCAGCTCAACCTGGACCTAGCTAGCCAATAAGCGCCTGCCTCAGTTCAGCCAGACCCTGATAGGCCATTTTGCCAATTGTCTATTTCTTTGCCGCGTCACCTTCGATTTCTTTACGTCCCAACTACCACCCGTAGCAGTTATGAAGGCAATTTTTTAATACAGTACAAAAACCACCTCGTATTTTCGATTGAGCACACTTGTTCTGTGTATTTTCAAAAAAACTAGATGTATTCGCTATATAGTATCACGAAAACTTATAAAACCAAAATGAGGTGGTTAAACGCTGGACGAAATAGCGATTTCATGTATTTGCGACGTGGTATAGCGAGTACAGGCTGTATTCGCTAAACCATATAGCGAATACAGCCACTGAAAGAGATTCTCCGGGCACATGCTTCATTTGTGTTGGCTCAGCTCAACTCTCTAGGGTCTGAATCATGCATAGATGATCTTTGATGTGAAACAGCAGAGCTGATTGACAGATGGTACGTCTAAAATCACTGTATTCGCTATATGGTATAGCGAATATAGCCTGTATTCGCTATACCACTTCGCAAATATACGAAATCGCTATTTCGTCTAACGTTTAACCTGTATTCGCTACCTCATTTTGGTTTTATAACTTTTCGCGATACTATATAGCGAATACACCTGGTTTTTTTGAAAATACGCAGAACAATTATGCTCAATCGAAAATACGAGGTGGCTTTTGTACTGTATTAAAAATTGTCCAGTTATGGACGTTCGTCGTAAATCCTTGTGCGAAGTAAGCTGGTATTTTTTTTTCTCTTCAAATGTAATCCTCTTCTTACATATTTGTAAATTTAATCTCCTCTCTCACCACAAAAGATGCGGCCATCAATAAGTATCCTCTGTCGCGCCCGATGAACGTGGGAGTAGGCGGCTGGCCGTGGAAGCGAGCGAGCGAGTGTGCCTGCGCGAGCCTCGCTGCCACGGCCGGGTAACGCATAAGCTCTCTTGTCGTGGTAGGCCACGCTGCTCCCATGCTTATGCGCGCTACCACGGAGTTAACAAGATTTCACGCTCATCGAACGCGGTAGGCATATATGTCACCTATTGTGTCTTCTATGATAAGAAAGAAGGTTAAATTTGTAAATATATATATGTGAAAAATTATATTTGCAAAAAAAATAATAAGAGGCTAGATAAAGGGTGAGTAGCAAGAAAACTGAATCTGACTCGCCTAATTTGTCTCTATACCAAAAAATGTTCTACATACTGACGGTACATTAGTTTATGCGGTCAATTTTACTGCATCAGTACTTGGCTGGCTGACGTACGGTGAAGGGCTCAACCGCTCAAGGCCATGGTTAAACAGCCATGCATGGACAACGCGCGACAAGTCACACCTCGATCTGGTTTGTTGTAAATAGTACATAGAAAGTAGATAATAGGAGATATAAATTTTTACGTGAAAAAATTTTACCCAAAAAAAACATAAACGCACGAGGACGATTTTATTATATAAGAAAATATTTACAATAAAGCACATGCATGGACAACGCGCGACAAGTCACACCTCGATCTGATTTGTTGTAAATAGTACATAGAAAGTAGATAATAGGAGATATAAATTTTTACGTGAAAAAATTTTACCCAAAAAAAACATAAACGCACGAGGACGATTTTATTATATAAGAAAATATTTACAATAAAGCTCTTACTTTTGCCTTAGGATATAAGGCTATATTTTTAGTGGTACATTAGATATAAAATAGAAAACCAAAGGTAAGATAAGATACAAAGTCAACGATATGCCAGGTGATTATATCGATTGTGCTTTCGATAAGGATATATTGCAGAATGATAATTTGGATCGGATGTTACGCGACGCATAAGGGAACCATGATGACAGGGAATATGGTAAATTTCAGAGCTTAATGGAGGAATCAAAGAAACCGTTGTTCTTAGGCTGCAAGTTGAAATACACAAGGTTGTCATCAATGCTTGAACTGCTGAAATTGAAGGCAGCCAACAGTTGGTCCGATAAGAGTTTCACAGTGTTGTTACGTCTATTGGCGGACATGCTTCCAGATGGAAATGAGTTACCGACATCCACCTAAAAAGCCAAGAAGGTTCTTTGTACTTTGGGAATGGAAGTAGAAAGAATACATGCATTTTTGAACGACTGTATCCTGTACCGCAAAAAGTACGCAAACTTGCCTATATGTCCGGTGTGCAATGCATCCTGGTACAAACATAAGAGTCATTTAGATGATCATGAGGAGGGCATCAAGGTGAAGAAATGACCTTCTGCTAAGGTGGTATGTTATATGCCTGTAATACCCCGTTTGAAGCTTTTGTTTGCGAACCCAAATGAGGCAAAACTGCTAAGGCACCCTGCTAATTTTACCCAGTGGAGAAACATCGATAGGAGGTTTCAAGAATTCGGTGCGGATCCGAGGAATATAAGGTTTGTATTGAGTACAAATGGAATAAACCCTTTCGGTAACATGAGAGCAGTAGGCATATCACTTGGCCTATGAATCTCTATATGTACAACCTTCCTCCTTGGTTGTCTATAAAGCGAAAATACATTTTTTATCTGTACTTATCCAAGGATCAAAACAACCTAAAACGATATTGATGTGTACCTAGCTCCATTGGTGGAAGATCTAAAAACATTGTGGGTTCCCAAGGTACAGGTATAGGAAGCGTACAAACAAGAATTTCACTTTGCACTGCCTGTTGTTCTGCACCATAAATGATTACCATGCTCTTGCTAACCTGTCGAGCTAGAGTACAAAAGGAGCTAAAGCCTGCACTCACTGCTTAGGTGATACCGAGAGTGTGTGGCTGAATCACTCGCGCAAAACCATGTACATACGTCACCTTAGATTCCTTCGGAGGAATCACCCATACTGCAAGATGAAGAAACTATTCGACGAAAGGGACGAAGACAGTTCAGCTCCAAGGCCTTTAAGCAGAAAAGATGTTCATGACATTGTTAAGGATTTGGATGTTGCGTATGGAAAGAGATGTAAATCAAGGACCCATGAGAAGAGCATGTGGAAGAAAAGATCAATATTTTGAGACCTACCTTACTGGGAACACCTAGAAGTTCACTACTGCATCGATGTCATGCACGTTGAGAAGAATGTCAGCAATAGCTTGATTGGTCTCTTACTAAACATTAAGGGCAAAATAAATAATAATATTAACGCACGGCTTTGCTTGGTTGATATGGGCATAAGACCTGAGTTAGCACCGAAAGAGACCGATAAAGACCGAACGTACTGTGAACCTGTTTGTTACACTCTGTCAAAGGCCAAAAGAATTGAACTGTACCAATGCTTGCATGGTGTTAAAGTTCCATCCAGCTAATCCTCTAACATGAAGAGACTTGTTTCGATGCGATATTTGAAATTAATTGGCATGAAGTCTCATGATTGTCATGTGCTAATGACACAGATGCTCACTATCGCAATTAGGAGTATTTTGTCGGTCAAGATCCGGGAGACAATCATGAGGCTGTGTTATTTCTTTAACACAATTGCTCAGAAGATCATCGATCCCGAAGGACTAGATGCTCTGTAGGCTGAGGTGGTGATGACTCTATGTAATCTTGAGATGTATTTTCCTCCATCATTTTTCGATATCATGGTCCATCTGGTGCGTTAGATCTAGATCCAACGGTAGCTAATAGATCTAATCGGTAACACTGGATCTAACCCTAACCGTACGATCTATCTAACGACTGAGATCTAATCTGGGGGTTTGCATGGTGTGGTGACATGGATGAACCTGGAGCGTTGGATCTTGATCGGACGGCTGGTGGAGTTCGCGAAGTCGGCGATGGCACGACGGAGCTGGGAACGCCGGAGCTGGGGACGACGACCACGGCAACGGCGCTTGAGGCGAATTCCGGCGAGGTGAATCCTCCTCCCAGGTGTGCCTTGTCGCGGCCGTCTCGGATCTAGCCTTGGTCGCGGCGGAGGATGGCGGGGATCGGCGGAAACCATGGCGACGCCCTACGTCAACTCCGACGAGCGATTACGGGCGGACGGCGGCGGCTTGAGCACGAGGAGCTAGGTCATGTGACGCGCACGGAAACGAAGAACACGTTGGTGGCGGTGGCGCATTAAATAGGGGTCTCGGCGTCCGTGAAATCCACGAAAAACGAGCCCGACTCGGTTACGGCGGCGGAATCTGACGAGAGCTCGGACAAGGTGACGTGGCACCATCCTGGCCGTCCACGCGGCTCGATCCGATGGCCTCCATCACGCACACACGCGGGCACAAGCACAACCATCGGATCTCGATCCAACGGTTCAACATGCACGTATACGTGGCTCAATCCTGGCTGTTGGATCTCGATCCAACGGTCGACGCGATTAGGGTTCGGTCCGGCTCGGGTCTGGCTCGGGCATGGCTCGTTCGGACTCGAGTCTAACTCGGGTCGGTGCTACAGTACAAACCCGTTGGGGTTTTTTCAGCGATTTAATATTTAAAATAAATTCTAGAAATTCAAATAAATCGAGAAAAATAGCAAAATACTCAGAAAAATTCCAAATTTTTTTTGAAAAATACCTTGAGACATTTTGAAATCAAATAAAATATTTCTAACAAAATTTTATATGAAACATTTAAATATTTAAATAATTCAATAAAGGACTTAATTCAAATAAATTCCAGAAAATTCCAAAAATTCAATTAACTTAATAAATTAAATAAAAGCACAAATTTGGGGTGTTACATGCAAATAGATGCGGTAACATTTAGAGTTAAATGTTAAATGTACATGATGCACTTCATGATGATTTATGTCTTATTAATATTAATCCAAATAATCTTAGCTTCTTGAATTCGAAATTAAGCATAAACATATATATAATTTTGGCCTCTTGAAATCATAAAATACAAATGAATAATTTATAAAGAGCAAGTAGCTTTGTCGTAGTGGAACCATAGAATGTTATTCATCAATACAAATAAAACCTCGAAGCCCTAACTGAAACCACACTTGTTTTGTGTAGAAAATTTCTATTTGATTTTCCATCTGATTTCCTTTTGCCCTTATTGAAAAGTGTTATTTGCTATTTGATTTATTTCTCGACAAACGATGTGTAGAACCCGACGCTCTGGATTCCATCATTGACTACTTCAACTACGACTTCGACACTATCGAACAACAATAAATAGCAAGGCAAGCACCCCCTTGATCAAATTGATCCCAGCTTTTCATAATCAATTAAAATTTTGATTAAAACTTGCATGCATGCACTATATTTTGTAACATTGCTGTATCTTGGGAAATGTAAGATATATTCCTAAAGTTGTGGGCTTTCCTTAATCAATAGTGATAGGTGAAAATCCTACATTATGGAGATATACAAAATGGGTATATTCGATTATTATATGCATACGCTTAGCCATACCATGGATTGGGATACGAACAGATGGTTTTACTGTTTGTAATGAATTTAAATATTTGACAATTTGAATTAAAAGATTGGACATGATGAACTTTAATTATGAACATGTTAGAATATTGTAATTATTAGTATTTTTTTTTGAAAATAAAACTATAATTTTGACGTGGGCGATTATTGGCAATAACCGAAAGTGCAAATAATATGTACATAGATAGGAGAAGATTTATCGCTCGGGTTGATCAAGGACTAAACTATTGTATTGTTTCATGCCAAGATAACTGTACATCCACAAGGGCTGGTATGGGGCGGCTTTAACCTACTAAGTTATTTAAAATTAGCTTTGCATGTTGGAGGGCTGAAGTAGCACAAACAGTAATTCTGAACAAGTTTGCTTGTAAGGGACTGCCACATGTGACTTATCGGTAAATGCATACCGGTGCAACGATGTACGCCTGGCTATTGGGAGAAACGGTTGTTGTTTATTGAGCTCAAGAATTATTATGATTTATGTGATTGTTTTATTTTTGTCATCATAGCAAGGATTAAACGTTACCGGGCTGGTGCAAAGCTAGGTTTGGATAGTGTAACGGTTCTGTATGATCTCCAAGCGGCACAGCAAAGGAAGTGTGTTAACTTTGCAATGCAAAAAGAGATGATAATTCCTTGTAGGTAAAGCTGTACACCTCAGCAAAGTACAAAACTAATCAATTAGCCATGCTCGCGGTCATGAGCACTTGGTAAAGTCATCACATAGTTAGATATTTTGATTAGTGAGTTTACCCCTACAGATGATTCAATACTTAACATGTGTTGGCAAGATTGAATTCCGCTATTGTGCCATGTGTTAGCAAGAAAACTGATTTTATATATTATTTCATATGATGGGAATGGACAATTCATGCTCACGAAGGACTGTGAGTTATGACATTTATATTTTCTTACTTGTTACCTTTATGTTTACATACTTGTTATCTTAAATATTAGTCTAGTTACTTTTTCATATTTTTGCTGTCAATCTACTATTTAGTATTTACAATTCAATTTGTCTACAGGCAAAATAAACCGTAGTGGCATTTCTCTTGATACAGCCTGCATTTATTATAGGTTTGCAAATACTTTAAGTCTTGCTAAGTACGCAATGTACTCACCCGTGCTATTATTGTTATTTTTAGGTGAAGAAATAGAATTTTTTGAAAAATCATACTTTGACGCAGGTTATGAGAATTATGACGATGATTTTATCTAGAGTTTATACCTTGTCAGTTTGTAACATCCTCAAAATTATAAAATGAAAAAAATTTAAATATTAAAAAGAGAAATGAACTTCTCATGCATTTCTTGATTTTATGTGTATTTATTGAATTGTTTGATGCTTGTGATGCTTGTTTGAAATATAGTAAATAAGGGAAAAGAGAAAATATGAAATGGCTAAATGGTAAGAAATGAGAATTACCATGGTAAATTTTTGGGTGACCATGCTAAGCCCTAGAATCATCCTTAGCTGGTCAAAATACCATGTGAATGCATTTAAAATTAAAGAAAACAATTTAAATTAGCAAATTCCAATTCTGTCCAGACTAATGTCAGAATTATGAAGAAAAACGTGGTGCATTTTAGACCTCAGGATTTTTACCATGTAATCTTAGCTTAATTAATCTCATTCACAAAAATTTTCAGAATTTAATAAGCCTTTTTGCTATTTTTTTGCATTTAATTAAAGCAGATTTGAAATTCTGCAAGAATCAGTAAAAGAATTTTAAAAAAATAAATAGTGCAATTTTAATTTTGAAATTTTTATGGTAGAACCTTGATGAATAAACACATCTTCAGTAAAAATTTAAAAAATAAATACATTGATTTAGTCTCTTAACCAATGCAAAAACCGAATTTAATTTTTAGTGCAGTCGGCAGTGTCAGAATTATTATAAATAATTGGTAAATCTTTTTGACCCCAAAAATTTTACTGGAGGTATATAACTTACCCCTACACTTAGTCAAAAAGTTTAGGAAAATCTGGAGATGAAATGACCCGAGTTTTAATGCTTTTGCCGTGCTGTCTGGGGGAAGAAAATAGAATTCTCTCCCTTTTCCTTACGTGTGGGTCCACGTGCCCGGTGACCTTTCGGCCGGCCCAAGCAACAACGTCGCTGCCGATGGGACTCGGAAACTTCCGTGGCCCACGCGTCAGCCTCCTCTCTCTTACTCTTCCTCTCTCACTGCCAATGGACCCGGGGCCCCCTCGTCATCTCCTTCTTCTCACTCAGCTCTCTCTCGTTTCTCTCTCGCCCTCTCTGTTTCCTCGGCGAAGCTGGCCCGAACCGCCTCCACTCTTGTTCGCTTCTCGCCGCAATGTCGCGCGCCTCGAGGTCGCCCTGGCCAGCTGCTGCCACGGGGTCCTTCGCCCATGCTCTGACCAAGCCGGAGGAGAGCTCCCAGAGACCGCCGCGTTCCCCCCTCAATCAATTCCACTCTCCACCGCCTCTCTTGGCTATTTAACTGGAGGATTAGGACCTCCGAACCCAGTTGAACCCGGAGCAAACAACCACTTACCATATCACGCCCTAATCCACCTCTAACCGAGCCTTTCTTCTCCGTTGCCGGTGGAACCCAAATTGGGGGAAATCCCAAATTGCTTCACCACGGTAAGGAAACGTCCAAATTGATCGATCCTCGAGCATCCTTGGATACTTATAAAGCTTCTCCACATCTTCTTTCAGCCCGTAATAGCCTGAGGCAACCCCGTGCCGTGCGCTACCTCCCGCCATTACCGAGCTCGGTGAGAACACTACCTAATCATTCTTTCTCCGATTAAGGGGCATGATTAGGACTAATATGACCTCCCGAAGCTCATGCGCATGACCATTAAGGCTAAAATCCGGTGTAGCACTGTCAAGTTAATCTCCACCGTGAACTGCCGCCGGCCGCCGTGGAACCCTATACTCCGGCCGTGCTTAAGGTCGATTGACCACTTCCCTGTGTGCGCAAAGACCTCCTGGTGCTAATAGTAAGGACCTTTAGCCCGTTCTGGCCGTGCTTCGCCGCCGGCGAGGCCGTCGGCCATCTCCCTGTATTTGTGTCAGCATCGCGCGGGCCCGTGGTCACCGCGATGGTTCGCTCGCGGCCGAAACCCGACCTTGGCGCCATCACGGGCCATACCCGTCAGCCACTTACGCGCGCGCTCGCCTTCGCTGCCATGCGGGCCCAGCCGCTAAGTCCCTGGCGCTGACGAAGCGAGCCCAGGCGTCAGCGACAGCAGACTAATTTAAAAGGCAGCCCGCGCAAAACGCTGGAAGTACGCTTTCCCTTAGGAGAAAACGTATTTCTCCTTTTCCTGGAATTTACTAAACCGAATAGATTCAAAACCTTATAACTTTTTACCTATAGCTCCAAATTGAGTGAAATAAATTTGTAAATTCATCATAAATCCTCTAGTTTCATAATATGCAAAAATATTTGAAAGTTGTTTAGCAATTTAAATTTGAAATTGAATTTAAAGCTTGAATTTGAATATGTTCCATATAAATTTTTTTCAAACTAAGTCCAAATTGAGTAAAACCAATTTTGTTTGAATCCTTATGCCCAATACTGTCCAAATTTGTGATTAGATTTGAATTTGGAGCTAGTTTGTGAAAATTTCTTATTAGGGTTGAATTTAATGCATAAGATTAATATAGTTATTATAACTTACTCAAAAATGATCCAAGCTGAATGAAATTTGTTTCTTTGTGCTAATTACATTAATTAGAACCAGTTAGTAAAATAAAAGTTAGGGTTTACCATATTACTTTTACTTGACATGATTAAGGTTATTATGTGTACTAATTAATATTAGTACAATTAACTCTACACCCTGAAAATGAATTTCATTATATTCAATTTTACAATCTTAGCTTCCTGAATTCGTAAATTAAAATGAAATAATACATAAAGAAAAGTAGTCGTGTTGTGTACCCTTATACCTTTATCCTTAGGACCAAAACCTTATGACTTGATTAATACATGAAATGGTGATCGATGTTAATGTCTTGATTGTTTTGGAATGATTTCATTTGAATCTTTCAATTGCTATCTTTGTCATTTATGAATTTGCTTCTTCTATCGATATTGAAGTTTCCTTTTTCCCATGTTCTTAATCGACGTATAGACGCTGAGACTACCGACTTCACCGTCGACGACACCGATCCAGCCTATACCACTGAGGAGCAAGGCAAGCACCCCTTTGAACATTTTGAACCCAGATTTAATAATCCAGCCTATACCACTGAGGGTCATAGTTGAGTTTCTTAGTGCTGCCGACCGGCAGTCAAGATTTTGGGTAATACTCCAACGTAGCCTGCCGACCCTCACATTTTAGTTGATTATGAAATCTGGGTTCAAAATGTTCAAAGGGGTGCTTGCCTTGCTCCTCAGTGGTATAGGCTGGATCGGTGTCGTCGACGGTGAAGTCGGTAGTCTCAGCGTCTATACGTCGATTAAGAACATGGGAAAAAGGAAACTTCAATATCGATAGAAGAAGCAAATTCATAAATGACAAAGATAGCAATTGAAAGATTCAAATGAAATCATTCCAAAACAATCAAGACATTAACATCGATCACCATTTCATGTATTAATCAAGTCATAAGGTTTTGGTCCTAAGGATAAAGGTATAAGGGTACACAACACGACTACTTTTATTTATGTATTATTTCATTTTAATTTACGAATTCAGGAAGCTAAGATTGTAAAATTGAATATAATGAAATTCATTTTCAGGGTGTAGAGTTAATTGTACTAATATTAATTAGTACACATAATAACCTTAATCATGTCAAGTAAAAGTAATATGGTAAACCCTAAATTTTATTTTACTAACTGGTTCTAATTAATGTAATTAGCACAAAGAAACAAATTTCATTCAGCTTGGATCATTTTTGAGTAAGTTATAGTAACTATATTAATCTTATGCATTAAATTCAACCCTAATAAGAAATTTTCACAAACTAGCTCCGAATTCAAATCTAATCACAAATTTGGACAGTATTGGGCATAAGGATTCAAACAAAATTGATTTCACTCAATTTGAACTTTATTTGCAAAATCTCTATATGGCATATATTCAAATTTCAATTTTAAATTCAAATTCAATTTAAATTTCTAAACAAGTGCAAAATATTTTTGTATATTATGAAACTAGATGTTTTATAATGAATTTACAAATTTGTTTCATTCCATTTATAGCTATGGTTTGAATGATAGAGTAATTTGAATCAATTCGGTTTACTAAATTCTCGAAAAAGGAGAAATACGTTTTCTCCTAAGGGAAAGCTACTTCCAAGGTTTTGCGCGGGCTGAACCGTTTGAACCTAGCACGGTCGCTGTCTCTGGGGTCCCATCGTCAGCGTCTTACGCGCGGGTGAGAATGGGTTCGCGCAACTGACCCGTGGGTCCCAGCCAGAAGCGACTCGGTGCTTGACGCACGCGCCTGGCCAGCGGCTGATCGGTGGGGTCACCCGGCCTGTGAAGCATGTGCATGTGAGGCTGACTTTTAAGGCCCAGCGTCCAGCGTCTCCGAGCAGAGGCGCTCGGTTTCGAGCTCGCCGGCGACGAGGCACGGCTGGAGCGGGTAAATGGGTTTCATAAATATGTTCAGCACCTTAAGGCGAACCGAGTGAACATCCTTGTTAACCTTAGGGGTGATCGGAGCATAGGGCTCACCGGCGACCGGTGGCAGCTCTACGGTAGCGGTCGGCGCGGTGGTGGTACAGCTCAAGTTGAGTCTAAATGACAAGCGCATGAGACTCAACAGGTTCTAGTGATGCCAAAGCATGGCTTAGCTGAGAGGAAGAAGCAGCGCAAAAGGGTTCTCACCGTGTACGCGGCGGCGGCGGCGGAGCCCTTCGGTGCGGCGGTGCTCCAGAAAGTCGCAATTAGCCAAATCCCCCCTGTTGTCGGATCTTTGCCGGACGAAGGGAAAAGGATGGACTTTAACCACTAGGTTATTGGGACGGAATGGTTACGAGATTTGAGTTGTAATGGATATTGCGCCCCCGGCTGACCCTTAAATAGCGATGAAAAGTTGTGGAGCAGGGTTTGAACGATGGGATTGAACGGTGGCTGCCTGGCTGGTCCAATGATTCTTCGTGAGCCTTCTCGGCCAGAACACAAATCGTAGTGTGGGCGTACTCTAGCCGGTTTGACGTGGCCTCGGGTTTGCGAAGGTGCGGCCGCGGAATGGACAGGGATAAGAGGCGGTGGCGTGAGCTTTTCTTGGGCTGACTCGGCTTCACGCACGATTCGTGTGTCGTTCTGGCTGTGTGTATGACATGCGGGACCATCTGTGTGTATGACTGTGGGCCAAAGTGTGAGATATTAAAACGTGAATTTTAAAGAGTGTTGCTGGCGCCTCCACGCACGAGAGGGAGCAGAGAACGAAACGGGGAAGATGACCCTGACGTGTGGGGTTTAATGGCCCACATGCCGGTGGGGAGGAGAGGGAGAAAAGAAATGTGCGACGGGCAGGTGGAAGTGTGGAACTGGAAAGGAGCGGAACCGTACGTAGGGATGGCAACGGGTCGGGTCGGGTGCGGGTTTTACCAAACCCGACCCGAACCCGAACCCGATTTTGAATACCCGACCCGAACCCGAATGACCTGTCGGGTATAAACATATACCCGAATCCGAACCCGACGGGTATTAAACCCGACTGCAATTCGACTATCAAACATAGTAATATTGGCTACAATTTACGTAAGTTGTTTATCTCAGACGCAGGCATTGGAGGATGCATTCAACAATCTTGAGGGAATTACATGCAACAAGGCTGAAGGAGGCAAGGAGCAATGTACCTCTTCCCTCGAATCGTCTGCCGCAGAAGGCAATTGAGGCTGCTAAAGCTGCTAAGAAAGCACCTGATGCTTTCTATACTCTTCGCCTCCTCGAGTCGACAGGAATTGTTGTTGTCCCAGCTCCGCCGCTCGGATTTGGCCAAGTGAGTCAATTCAATCTTGATATGAAATTTATAAATTACATCTGTGCCTGTAGTTGCTGATACTATTGGTTCAAACATGTAAAGGAGCCACGTATTTTTATGCCACCTTCCTATTATACTTCTGTAGACAATTCTCCATTCCTATTATACTTCTGGGCAAAATAATTTACCGAGAAAAATGTCTCACCAAACATCGATGTCAGTTCTACTCTCTATTAGATTCTGCAGACACCTTTGAGTGGGAGCAGCTCATCGATTCCACGTATTTTGATAGCAGCAGCAGCTCATCAAGATATCAATTGCTTAGAAATTAGAAATTAAACATCCAACAACCAAGTACCAACCGGGGCTGAACCCTCCCAAGTCGGAAAGTCCCAATTAATCGAACGTGGAACACAACTACACAAGGAGCAAATGTAAGAACACAAGGAGCAAGAACAAGGAACTACATATCGGAAGATCAAATGGAAGCTCCTTGTTCCAGGCGGAATGGCGGATGCGACTGCGGTGAGCGGAAGCGGCTTAGTCGAACGCGGCCATGGATCATGATCATGGAGAGGCGCGAGGCGGCTTGCTCGAGGAGGCGCTGGGCGGGCAGTGGCGTCGGGAGGCGGCAGCGCCGCGTGGCGTCGAGAGATGTTCGAGCGAGAGGCGCTGGGTGGGCGAGAGGGTCTTCGTGCGGCGGCGACCAGCGAAGCGGCCGGTCGCCTGGCGGCTTAGGTGAGGTAGGGATTAGAGTCTTGGAGGAGAATGGAGATTTGGGATACCCGTGACCAGGGTGGGCGTGTGCGATTTCGTGGGTGCGGAAGAATTTCGGATACCGCGGTACCCACGGTGATTTTAAACCCGAATCCGATCCGATTCACCTCGGGTACCCGACCCGCAAAACCCACGGGTAAAACATAGTACCCGAACCCGAACCCGACGGGTGCAGAACCCGCGGGTACCCGAACCCGTGGGTATAATTGCCATCCCTAACCGTACGGCAGTGTCTGGAGACGACGGAGCCCAGCCAGCAATGCCCGTGCACGTGGGCCTCACAGCTCGGTGAGAGAAGGAAGTCTCACTTCCTAGCAAAAATTAGGCTGAACCGACTTGGGGCAATTAAATGAAAGGTCATATAAGGCCAGATTTTCCTAATATTTTTGACTAACTTTAGGGGTAAGTTTTCCACCTCTGGTAAAATTTTGAGGTTAAAAAGGTCTACAGTTAATTTACGAAAATTCCTACAGTAGCTGCTGCACAGATAAACACATTCGGAAAATAATTTATCAGGGGGACCAAAACAACATACAAATTTTTGAAACTTTTACAGTAGGTTTTTATTTAGAATAGGAACCTACCATAAAATTTTCAGATCCAAAATATTCCTATTTATTTTCTAATAATTCATTTACTACATTTTACAGAAATTCAGTTCTGCAGTAATAAAATAGAAATAAATAGCTAATATATTTATTAATTTTTGTAAATTTTTATACCTGAGTATAATTCCAAGACTTACTCTCAGTAAAATTTTAGAGGTCTAGGTCTCTCTCAAGAATTCTACATAATTCTTTTGCTAGCTGATTCAGATTTAATTACAAAGTCTAGAATGCACTATTGTAATGTTTTAATGGTGTTCACACGTATTTTGACCACCCTAAAGCACTTTCCAGGTAGGGCATGGTTACACCATTTTACTAAGGTAATTCTCACATTTTACCATTTTCTCTTTTCCTTTCTTTTCTTTCTCAATTCCAATATTCATTTCAACAAATAATTCAATCAATAGACATAAAATCAATAAATGCACATAAAATCATAAAATTCAACACAAAACTGATTTCACATTTTTAATATTTGATTTTGAACCTTTATAAATTTGAGGATGTTACACAGAGCCAGGCTTCGGGCCACCTAGGCCTTGGACTGAGGCTTGGAATGAAAAGTCTATCCCATGAACACTAAAATCTCTTAAAAAATCACAAAATCAACCCAGTTGAAAGACATGTGGAGGTCTACTCTTGTGTGTGATGAGTAATTGACTGTGTGCTCAAGTTTGAGTTTGCTTTGAGGTGAGCAATTTGAGTTGTTACGGGTAGCCCATGACCAGATGACGGATTATTTCGAGGTCGGGACCTTGCCTGGCTGGGGGCATCCTTAGGTGGAGTTAAGCTAAGATGGGATTCTTAGTTTTGTGATTGCTCAGTTGATTACTGTTTATCATTTTGAACATTGCTATGTAAGGTGGTTCGTTGTTTTTGTTGTTTGCAGGACTTCGATTCGAGGTCATGGTGAGGTGAAGGAAGGCTGAGACTAGGCGAGGAGCGCCGGAGGTCCGGAAGGCCAGTGATCGCTGGAGGATGGCTGGAGATGAAGCTGGTGCAAGTCAAAAAGTCAAGGGAACCTTGTGGACGCTAGCTTGAAACTACAGGGTCAAAAAACCCACTGGATCATGGGTTTTAAGAGATATAGTAGAGGTTAAGTTAGTTAGTGGATAAAACCCGGTTGTTAGTGGCCCAAAATGTGAAGTGTGTGGGATCAAATCCTGGCTCTTAGAGGTTAGCTTAGGATTGAAGCAAGCCATCCAAGGGTGGATGATGACCCATGAATATAAATAGAGGGGTAGGGGTAGCCTCCCTCTTTGAAGATTCTAGTTGCTCCTTTAAGTTTTGCCCACATGAAGTGAGGCTTTGTAAAATCTTTCAAAAAAAATACAAAGATCCATTTTCTCTAAATTCTGAATTTAAATTCTGCATTTACATTATGTCTTTACTTTACGCAATTTAAATTTAGTATTTACATTCTTGTATTTAAATTTATGCAAGTTGGATTTGCCTCCCCTCCTTCTACATGCTTCTGGTTTTTGTTGCCGAAGATGAGAGATTGATTGGATGAATCTTCACTTAGATCATATCCCAATCCTCTAGGCAAGTTTAGTTTGAATACTTTGCGAGAAACCGATCTTTTGGTTCATCTATGAAGATATTATTGTAGATCATGTTTTGAGGTTGCCTCTCTTGTGCTCTAGCTTGTTGTGACAAGTGGGAAGTCATCCAAGATCATCTTGATCATTAAAACCTCACAAGCAAGTCTAGATCATAGATTTGGATATTTGTTTGGTCTTGGTACACTCCCTCTTAGAATGGTTAAAGGTCAAAACTTTGATGTCAATCTTTGTGATTGATAGGTGAAACAAGTTTCTGACATTCTTAAGAGGGTATTTGCCAAGTTTCACGGATTTTAGATCAGCCGATCAAAAATTATATTGATTTTTGTTTTCTGAGATTGTGCTGAGTTTTACTATTCACTTGAGCACTGTTTACCGAACACTATTCATCCAACCTTCAGGTGACAGCAATGTTCATCCGGCCTCAATTTGGTCGAAGTACTATTCATCCACCAGGTCGGTAGTACTATGCATCCGACATCAGTTTGGGCGAAGTACTATTCATAGAACAATGTTCATCTAACCTTATCTTGGTCGAAGTACTGTTCATCCGACCTCAACTTGACTAGAGTACTGTTCATCCAACCTCCTGGTCAGCGGTACTGTTCATCCAACCTAAACTGTTTGGATTTTTCAGTTTATTTGATCTATTCTCTTGGTGGTTCGAATTTTTAGAGGGGAAATTCTATTTAACTCCTATTCACCCCCCCTCTAGTCGCCTTTTTGATCCTTCACTAGCACAATTGGCCCAGTCTAAGACTTTGGACTGGACTGGCTTTGGCCCTAGGTATATATATACACCTACAACTTGGATTATTGCAATGTGTAGGACGTCCAATCCGGTGTGGTTTCAGGGAGCTGGGGTTTCAAGGCTGGCTTTACAAAGGTACTGATTAATACAAACTGAAGCAGGAGAATTAGAGCAATTTTACGGTGGATAACATGAGTAGTAAATAGTGGTAGTAAAATCAGATCTAGCCATACAATTTTTAGATGTATTTTAGACTTTTGATCATATGCATCGTTACTTGTGTTCCTCTTCCATTGTTACTTGTTTTCCTTCGCTGCCGCCCTCTACCATTTCTTTAAGAGAGAGAGAGAGAGACCTAATTACTTAGGGTTAATTGGATATATGCCACTGTAGGAACCGCTTATTCAAGATTTGCCATCCTTCCTTTGCTTCTTCGAACGATGCCATTATGAAACCGTGTTTATTCGAAATATGCCACCGCTCGCGACATGTGTCCCATCCGGTCAAGGGTTAATTGGATATATGCCACTGTAGGAACCGCTTATTCGAGATTTGCCATCATTCCTTTGCGCTCAAATTGACCGGACGGGATACGTGTCGCGAGCGGTGGCATATTTCGAATAAGCACGGTTTCATAATGGCATCGTTCGAAGAAACAAAGGAACGATGGCAAATCTCGAATAAGCGGTTCCTACAGTGGCACATATCCAATTACTTATAGTTTCATACCCCATATCGTGACCCGCTTAAAGCATCTCCAGCAAGGGCCCCTAAAACAGGGTCCCTATTTTGGATTTAAGGACTCCCCCTATTTTTTGAGGTCCTGTTTTCAGAGCACAAGTCCAGCAACAGCCCCTAAATCTCAGCCCCTATTTTAGTTTTTCTCCTATTTTGACATATCCGCTATGTATAATCTTCATTTGACATCACTAAAATTCAATCAAATATATTTGTAATACATAAAACATAAGTATATTAACATTTACAATTTAAAAACATGAAATTTCAAATTTAAATTTAAAATTTTCAAAACATTATAAAATTTTCGAAGCCTCTCATGTATTTCCCTATCTTCAACAATATGGGTTGTACTCGTGTCCCTGGAAATTGGGGCTGAGGAGGCAAATTTAGAGGCCTCCTAATTTTAGGGGCTTGAGTTGGAGCCCCCTGGGAATTGGGGCTGAGGAGGCAAATTTAGGGGCCCCTAATTTTAGGGGCTTGAGTTGGGGCCCTGCTGGATCTGTTTTTTTACTACACTCTCTATTTTCAGGTTTAAGGGCTGGTTTAGGGGCTCTGCTGGAGATGCTCTTATACGCAGGCCGTCCATCTTAAGCACACTGTCCACTTCGTTCGGCTCGATTATTGCTTTCGAGAGTTCCTCGTCCTCGTTGCCGTTAAAAAAGCAGCCTCTGTCCTTTGCTTCCACCACTATCTTCTGCCAAATCGTCTTGCTACATGCCAGCGTAGTCGCGTTACCTAATATATAGAGGCAGTACCTGCAAAAGCAACCGGTCAAAACTCTACAAAAAAAAAAAAAACAAAAAAAGGGGACGATCCCATCACAGTGAAACCATGCAAGCCGTAATGATCTTGCTCATTTGACTGGTGAAATTAATCAGGAAAACTCACTTGGCCCAAGTCAGCACCACGTTGGTGCGGTTCAGGTTGGAGAGGAACCCGATCGATCCGCTGCTGTTGCTTCGCACGGTGGAGATGATGATGATATCCTCCTCAGCGCCCTGGAACCCGTCCGCGGATCGTACCTTCACAGAGAAGCCATCATACGTCTTGCCGAGCTTCTCCTGGATGGCGCAGACTTGGCCCTTGTACGGCGACATTATGCCCACGGTGAAGTTGAGGAGCAGACCGCTCGTATGATTTTTACAATACTACCCCTATACTACCCCTCATATGATTTTTACTACCGTTATTACCGGTGGAAGTAAAACTAAACCTTAACTAATCTGATCTGTTAGATCAAATAAAATGAATGGCTAATATTCAATATTGTCCATTCTAAAAAAGCTCCGAGAATTAACCCCAGATTGTCTTTAACGTAACAACGGAAGGATAATACAATGAAAAGGACATGTAAGGATGATTGGATAAGCGATGCAGTCCGAAGAGACCAGGCCAAGAACGTGAAGCTGCCAACGAAGTCCAAGGAAATTCTGTTGGCAGCAATCGAAGATATCTAAGGTAATTCAGTTCAGATCAAGCAAGAGGCCAAGAGCATGAGCCCGATGCTAAGAACAAGGGACTAGATTTACCTGTTAAGAGAGGACTGCATTGCAGACGAAGGAAGCACTAGAAACAAACCTTGAAATCACAGGGAGTTGATCGATCAAACTATTTTTGCCTAGCTAACTTGCTGTTCGTCACAGGACACATCAAGGAGTGCAGGTCAGTACCAAGTGAAGATCAAAAGAGACAGAGAGAGAATATATTTCGTTATACCAATGTTAATTCTCTATTTGAACAGTAACAGCACCGAGCACCAGCCCACGTCGTCGTCCTCCACGGTCCACACAAAGTATAGTTAACTCTCGGTGCAAAAGATGGCGCCATGCAAGTTCATCGCCATGCTCCTCACCTTCGCTTTGGTTGCGGCGACACTGCAGCCGTCAGGATCGAGGGTCCAGTTGATCAAACCCACGGCCGCAAATCAAGAACCATCAGAGCCAGGTCTTGCCGGAGACGACCAAGAAGTGCAGGAAGCAACGATCAAACAAGAGACCACCGCTACACCGGCTTTACCGTCGCCTGCTTTCCCTGGCTTGCCGCCATTGCCACCGCTCCCTGGCTTGCCCAGCTTGCCGCCACTGCCACCGCTCCCTGGCTTGCCCAGCTTGCCGCCACTGCCACCGCTCCCCGGCTTGCCGCCACTGCCACCATTGCCGCCACTCCCTGGCACCCCGGGGATACCAAGTGCGCCACCTCCACCGTCGCAACCGACGGCGTGCCTGGCGTCACTGATCGGGCTGATGCCATGCGTGAGCTACCTCACCAACAACAGCGTACCGGCGCCACCGAGCACATGCTGCGACGGCTTCAGGTCGCTCGTCAGCAACGCGATCATCTGCCTCTGCCACGGCATAAATGGCGACATAAGCAACATCATCTCCAAGCCCATTGATACAATCCGCATGATGTTCCTTCCGGCCACATGCAGAACCACTCTACCGCCACAGTTACTTTTCGTGTGCTACAGTAAGCCAAAACTTGTAACTGCACAGAGCCTGCACTACTATTTTAATTTTTACAACATGTGTTATGCTACATTATTTTCATGGATTTTACGTTTCTGAGAAAAACGATTTGGTGGTGGATTTCGCAGTGCAACCAGTGCCACCAATAATGCATCATAGTTCTCTAGCTCGGCCGACGATGCCTCAGAGTTCTGCAGTGCCGCTGTCTTCGGGTAACGCATTCGGGGAAAGCTTCTATGTGAAGATTAGTTTCGATTCATGTATTCTGAATCGTCATTTGAATATTTGATTTCCTTTTGCAGAAGGATCGCCTTAAGACCAGACGGATAGAAGGTTTCGTCAACATTAACTGCTGATTTAGTACATAATCTTGGGCACGAATAGTTTTATTATGTTTAGTGTGCGTAGTGGTATATATTTGAGCTCTTTTACAGTGGATTAAAATCAATATAAGCCGTCCATTCTTTTGAATCTAATGGTTGAGATCAATTTGATAGTAAAATTCAGAAATGGGTAAAAGGGTAAAAAATTCCATCATATTATTTGTCATCTACGGTAAAACACGTCCTGTGATCCTGATGAATGGCGGATGAATGGATAAGAAGCTTCTAAAGATCATCACTGGTGAGCTCGACTAGTTACCCATACTGCTCAGGAGATGGCTCCGCCTTTGACCGTGGCAGCAAGAGGGAAAGGGGACTGATAGAGAAAACTAGTAGGAGAGAGAAGACGTGTGGAAGGGAGGAGATCAAGGGGACCGAGCGACGGATTTATCATTTGGGTTAACAGGTGAAACCTATGCACGGGTATTTAGGGTGGGTTTGGTTGGATGTATCAGGCTGAATGTGATGTGATGGTACATGATAGATGGGATGGTACTGGTCGGTCCTGTACCGATCGGTTCAGTCGAATTCGTCGTATCAAGCGATACAACATCTTTAAGGAATATTCTAGGAATCTGTACCATCTCATCCCGTACCAGATAGTTCCGTTCAGTCAACCAAACGTATGAATGAAATTAAATCCTATACGGAACGGTTCGGTTCAACTAGATACAGCGAACCAAACGCACTTAATTTCCGATGGTCTGATTGGATATGTTCGGTTCGAATTCGGATAATCATATCAGATAGTAATCGAATTCAATATAATCGAATTCGGGAGATCAGTGAGGATCGGCTCGGAATATTGTGAGATCATTTTCGAATATTTTTGAAAAAAAACTAACTTGGATATCCAACATCACTGTAGCATCCCCGCGAATGCGCCGACGGGCACGCCGGCCGAGGCCAACGACGCGGCGACCGCGAGCGTTGGCGTTGATGGATGACCCTGCTGGTCGTCCTGCCGGTGTGCGAGGCAGAAGTCGATGGTGACGGCTGGTCGTGGCTGTAAATTTAAGGAGACCGGCTTCGGATGTGGATCGACGAGGGGATCTGCCACCACGGACTTTGCACCGACGGGACTTATCGAAACTGTCGGACATTTCTAAACAATGTTCTTTTTTTTCCTTCTTTTTTTACTGGCTAATGATTATTGCTTGTGGCTAATTATTTATGCTCATGCATGTTAGAGTATTAGTTGGATTGAGTTGGGGAGATTGCTAGTACTATATGCATTGTTGTGAACAAAAGATTGACCATTCAACGAGGATTAGTGATCATAGTGTCCTTAGCATCTATTTCGCATAATATCTGATAAAAAAATATTTGATATTATATTGATTTCATTTCGTATTTATTTTAAATATGTGATCGATACTATATACGCTATATTCGTATCTGTTAATATCTATATCTAACTTTAAATTTGACAATATATATATAAAATTTATGATAACAAAATATTCGACCGAATGTCCAAGCGGATTGCATTCATGCCTAATCAGAGCGCGGCTTTGCCGGCTATCTTCGACTGTTAGCCTGGACAAATACCGAGGGGCGCTCTCAGCAATCAAATTTATTTAGATGCTTAGTCTATGTTAATGCCATCTTTTTTTGTGAGGTAGAAGGACCATCCCTCTCTAAATGAATCCTTCTCTTTCGTCTAAATACAAATTTTAGCAACAAGCTATAATATTAAACTATTGGACTGATTGTATCTAAAATCTCATCCAACCATCCTCTTTCATCTAGTAGAAAGTTAAGAGTATGAAGCTATTGGGAATGCCCTAATGATCAACATCCGAAGCTCACTAAATTATAGGACGAGAAAACGAGCTATCACAAATTACTAAACATAATAACAAACGTTGATTATCTCTAATCCCTGCCCCCTACATAGAGCGTTGAAACCATGATCACTTTTGAGTTCTGATATTGTAACATGACACTTTTGTAAATGTTTGATGTGCATTAGAAATTTTAAAACAAAACGATCCTGTACATAGTTATTAGCTTTGATTTCTATAAGTTGCTTGGAATTTTATTAATTCTAAATCAATATTTTTGGCCTTTTGATTAGATATAAGATGTATGTGTTTGACTCTAGATAACTAGATTGATCTCTAATCGTTCAAATATATATGTGACTTCGGAAGATATAAGTTACCTCAAAAATAGACATTTCGCAGTAGTCATGAGACAAGTATAATGTTTCCTTTTTCTCTTAAAAAAGAAAAATTTCTGTTATTTTTACTCTTATAATTTACCTCTTAAACAATGTGAAAATTTTTATGTTTTTTAATTCTTATAATTTACCGTCAAAGATATGGAAGTACTCTAATATCACCGGTTGCTTTTAAATATTGAGCACCACCAGTCGAAAATAGACGCGTTCCAACAAGTTTGACGATTACATCATACAACTGAATTTTTCTTGCATGACTGTACCTATTAAGTAGCACTATATATGTACTACATATGACTTCCTAAACACCTAGAAAATGCATATACGTTATCACTTAAACTAATTAAGAACTGGTTATAAAAGAAACCAATTAAAGAGACAGTCTGCTATGCGAGTCAACAGTTGACGAAACCATCCATCCTCTTGCTACTACGGTGATACCTCTGAAAAACAAAATTGAAAGGGGGTATATATAGAGTACTACCATATAGCACAAAATTTAACCGATTGGTCAAAGAGAGTATTCCAAAAGATTACCTGAAGATGGCGACACTGGAGGACTAGAAGGCGCTGGATAGCCAGGAGGCGTTAGTGGTGGCACTGGTTGGGCTGTCAGATACGTTGAATTCTTTCATAGTAAACTCATGGAAGACCAACCGTAGTGTGTCTAGACAGAGCTCTTACAGAACAATGGCATGCACGCTATGTCACGTCTCTGCTAGTTTGCTGGCCCCATGGTACCATGTAACTAGCTAGCTCTTCTGTTTTTCAGGAAGAACCTAGCTAGCTCTTCTGTTTTTCAGGAAGAGCTTGGCTAGCTCTATCCTCTGGCACGCATGGATTGTCGACTTGCAAACGTGTAAAGAAGTTTATTTTATCTACAGGCACAGTTCCATTCCCCCGATAAGTTCAGAAAAGGTATCAAACACATTACATGTCAATTGTTTGGTCGTATTGTTCAACTTCCGAATACCTTCTTCCAAAAGTTTTTGAAAAATAATCCGAATCCGTCTTTGTTAAACTTGAGAGGCCAAACCATGGTCCATAACTTCCAGTGGTAAACTTGTTAGGGCTAGTTCGAGAAGTTCAAAATAAAATCCCAGCTCATCCATGTGATGTGCTGGAATTTAGTTCAATATCTCGGGGCATCCATCTGGGTATATAGGTCAGGATTTTAGCTTTCTCAAACAAGGTCTTAAGGAATTGTTTTTTTTTAAAAAAAAAACTTCTAAAAACACTGCCTTATGATTTTCAGAATAAGAGCACGGATTTAGATATAATTTTCAGAATAAGCGTGTAATCAGCTTGGCATTCTCAGGACTGGTTCGCTGGCTAGAAAATATAATCTTACGACAAAATACTGATTCACAGCAAACATCAAAGAGGAAATTCAGAGGTGAACATCAAATAAAGCTATCAATCAAGGCTGAACTTTATAAAGCATCTAATACTCCACTGACGATTACATCATGCAATGGAAATCTTACGTGACTGTAATTATAACTAACACTACTACCTCTGACTTCCTAAACTAACAATGCATATACGTACGTTATCCCTGATACCATCTTAACACTAAGAAGACGGCTAATCTTGACGAAACCATCCATCCTCTTGCCACTACGGTGATACCTCTGAAAAAAAAATAGAAGGGAATATTAAAGTACTATCATAGCATAAATTTTTGAGCTGTGCCTCTATGTTTTTCTTTTCAATACAAGTTGGACAAATCTTAAAGCAAATGAATGGGTAAATAATCACTATCTATCATTCTTTCATGCTTTAATATTTGCACAACTTTTTTAAAAAAATGCACCTTAACCGCTTTGTCAAAGAGTGTATTCAAAAAAGATTACCTGAAGATGGCGACACAGGATTACTAGCAGACGCTGGAGAGCCAGGAGGCATTAGTGGAGGCACTGGTTGCGCTGTCAGATACGTACATCACAAAGTTAAATCTCCTTGCAAGCATAAAATCCACAAAAACTATGCAACTATGCAAGATATCGATATGGTAAAATTTGTAACTTACTGGAGCACATGAAAAATGTTTGTATCGGTGGCAGGGTTCCGCATGTGATCGGGAGGAACATCATACGGAGCGGAAGGATGGGCTTGGGGAGGAGGGAGTTCATGCCGCCATTCATGCCGTGGCAAAGGCAGATGGGCGCGCTGTTGATGAGCGACTTGTAGCCGTCGCAGCACGTGCTCGGAGGCGTCAGCACGCTGGTGTTGGTAAGGTAGTCCATGCATGGCATCACGCCCATCAATGGTGTTAGGCACTCCTTCGGTTGAGGCGGCGAAGGTGCGCTACCCGGCAAGCTTGGGAAACCAGGGAGAGGTTGTGCACCTGGTAGTGGTAGGCCTGGCAATGGTGAAAATAAGCCAGGGAAACCCGGCAATGGCTGAGACGGTGGAGCGCCAGGCGTGCCAGGGAGCGGTGGCGATTGCGGCAGGGGCAGGCCGGGCAATGGTGGAAAAGGAAAGCCAGGGATCTGTGGCATGAATGGTAGGCCGGGCAACGGTGGAAAAGGAAAGCCAGGGATCTGTGGAATGAATGGCGGCAGGCCGGCCAATGGTGGAAAAGAAAAGCCAGAGAGCAGCGGCGCGAATGGCAGGCCGGGCAACGTCGATGGCTGCGCTACTTCTCCGTCCGCGGCGGCAGCTTTGGACGATGGCTCGGGCACTTGTTGGTTCCCGGCAATGGCCTGTTCTGATGCTTCTTGATTGGCGGCTGCAGGCTTGAATCCTGGGAGTCTCGCTTCGGACGGCTGCAGCGTCGCTGCCACGACGAAGAAGGCGAAGAACAGGGCGAAGAACTTGGACGGCGCCATCTTCTGCGTTGGAATTGGGCGTTTAAGATGATGTGGTGCTTTGGCTGATTTGTGTGGACGACGGCGTGGGCTGGTGCTCAATTTATAGTGCTCCTCGTGTAGAGATAGATAATTTAAGTATCCGTGTAGAGATAGATAATTTAAGTATCCGTGTTGTAAGATCGTTGGACTTGTATCCTTGACGAATCTATGGTGCTCAATTTATAGTGCTCCGGTTTAATTCCTTTGTCTCTACGAAACATGGTTAAGTCCGGTGCTAGCACTTCAGTTTGTATTTGTAATAATCAGGACTACGCCCAAGACATGCGACTCGGGAGTTCTGAACCGCCCAACTTTAGACTTTGTTGTGACTTGCGAGAGTCCAATGTTTCTCAAACGGTGCCTGCATTGAGAGCTGATGCTCAATTTAAAATGATGTTGGCGTCCAGATGTAGAACTTAAACCTTGTTGTAATGAAAAAGGCCTTTTTAAAAAAATAAAAAATAAAACAACTTGGGCTTATCCTAGACTCCATATGCTGCTTGCAGAGCAGATCGATTTCTAACACATCTTCAAGAATAGCGTTGACATAATGAGAAGCCTAGATAGGCAACAAATCTAGAAATGTGCCATCTCCTATCTATACACGGCCTAGCTAACTTGGTCAAATCCATCCATGCTGGCATGCATAAGTATGCTGCTATTTTGGTTCTGGATGTTTGCCCACATGGCGTATCAATTTGTTAAAAAATGAATGCTTAATTACAAATTACGTTTCGTAGTTTAGCTCTTGGATGGATCGCTCTGGCTCTGGGGGTTGAGCTAGCTGCTGTCTCATCCATGATTATATTTGAACAGGTCTAATTTGACCACGACGGAACAACAGGTTCTTCGTGTCTCATAGTCATAGCAGAGACAAAGTTCTAGCTCCTCGACCGTACCCAAATCAAGACACAAATTGGAAAGAGGAAATTAAATGAGAAACAAACAAAGAGAGCTTGAACCAAAAACTTCATCTCCTGATCCTCTGACCGTGAATGTATGTAGCATGTTCTTTTCTTTTCTTTGTTCTTAGAAGGATGACGACTGCAATGAGTCACTCGATCTGTTCTCAAGATGGCACACATAGGAACGAAAACATATCTCCAGACTCCAGCACACATAGGTACGAAAACATACATCGTGGCACACATAGGAACGAAAACATACATCGTCGTACACATAGCTAGTAAACCATACATCGTGGTACACATAGGCATGAAAACATATATCATCACACACGTAGGTAGGAAAACATACAGCTTGCCAAATTTTATTCTTCTATCATGACCCGTACCTCCTCGCAATAATCTTCGCCTTGCGACGCATGAAGTAATCACGAGAAGCCTCATCCATGGTACTGATATCCATCGCCATGATCTTGTCTTCCTCGGCGTGCCTCTTGATGGAGACCTTCTCACGCAGATGTTCCTCATTGCGCCTCATTGTAACATCTCCAATTTCGACTTCCTGTTAAAATCTAATTTAAATTAAACTAAATACAAAATTCGGTTCTTCCTCGGTGTTTAACTTAACCTGGCATCCTTATCCGTCCGAAATTGGAGTTCAATCCCCCTTCGTCCGAAAAATCGAATTTTCGATTTTCCAGTCCGTACCTGAAATTCCACCCGAGTTCGAAAATGCTCCAAAAATCCCGTAACCTATTGCATTAGGTTCCCAATATTCCAAAAACATTTTGGGAATTTTTCCAAGATTTTTGGAGACCCTCTAGTATTTTATCGCTCGCGGTCTTTCGTTAAATGTCGTCCGTTATTCGTCCCGGAATATTCTAAATTCCAAATTTCATCCGAATTTCATGAAACCAATTTTATTTAGTTCCAAATACTCCCTAATATTTGTAGGAATTTTTCCGGGATTTATAGACCATTTTTGCTAATTTTTCTCCCGCGCGTAACCCTTCTATTACCTCCGACCAATCGAGAAGTGACACGTGGCGATTGTCTTCAACCTCCGGCTGGAACGTTACAGAGAAGAGTTTCTTCTCTCCTTCAATGACATTCTCTTCTTTAATCTCCCATATCTTCCACATCAAAGCTCTAAATGAGGAACGGCCGGACCCGTTGCGAAGAGGGAGACGAGGAGATTTCATTCCCCATGACCATTCGTTCCAAATTCCACCAGAAACGACACAATCAAGCAAAAACCGAAATCCATTAAAATGGTCATAACTTGGCCGTTTCATGTCCAATCGACGCACCACCACTTCTCAAATCTTCGTCTTGGAGTCCTCTTCCCGGTGCTATCACTCTTCTTTTGCCACTCCTCATCATTTGCCCGGGAGATTGCGAAAACCGGCGACCACCACCACCGTTCTTCGTTTTTGCCATCGTATCCCTCGCTCCGGTGAGTCAATCTCGATTCCGTTTGAACCATTGTGTGCGTATGGATGTCCAGATCATAACCCCTCAATCAATTTCAGGTTTCCTCAAAGTTTGAATCCGAATTTTGAGTTTGAGTCGCTACGGCCGAACCGCCGTTCATCGCCAAATTCGTCGTCTCCGGTAATCCTCTTCAAAATCCGACACCACCATTGGATTCGCATCGTCGAGACCTTTCCGGGACTTACCTTCTTCCATCCCGCCACCCCTTCCCTTGCAAGATCCCCATGCTCAAACCCTAGGTCCAGCGAGCTCTGTTCTGGAGGCCAAAATTCGCGATTTACTGTAACTACAGTAACTTTTCTTTATTTCTTTATTTTCCATCATTTTCCAACTTCGAACGCTTATATCTTTTGCGTCCGAACTCCGATTCACTCCGTTCAAATTCCTAAATTCATCTAAATTCAAGATCTACCTGCCAGTATAATTTTTGGATTTTATTTATTTTTTGTTATTTATTTGTTGTACCGTTTTGCGCGTAGCCGAGGATCCCACCGAGTCCGCCGACCCCGCCGCCGAAGTTTAAGGTTCCGAGACCTTCGCTGTGCACGAAGGCAAGTCTCCTTGATGCATTTTGATCCCATGTTTGCAAATGTTTTACAATGTTTTATAACGTGCATCGCTATCCTTATAAATGTATGTCAAATATAGACGGTTAGTTATACCGAATTACTATCATCTCCTTGATTGTTGCTATCCATGCTTACTTGTAACCTCAGGACACTTTGTTATGTCATGCCTAATTTATACTATGACATTTAATGATTAGTACGGTAGTTATGCTTAGTTGCAAAATGGATTAAACTGACCCACGGGTGGGATTTCATCAAATGTATGATTTAAAGAATGTTTGAGAAATGTTAGCATGGTATTGCTACTGTTTTTGTAAAATAAAAATAAAATGAAAAATGATTTGGACTTGGGCGGAATGGGATGTCGGGCGGGTGCAGATAGAGCACTGGTTTTGGTTTGTGCAAGTACCGCCCCAAGTCAATTAAGGACCGATGCTTATGACTGTTCTCATTCTAAGCATTACCGTACAACCACATGTCCATTATGGGTACGACCTGGCTGAATAATTTGTAGAAACCTAACTTAGACTCACTAGATGGTGGAATGTGAGTGCCGGATAAAGGCAAGACTGTTTTTCTCACACGGCGCAAGAGGGGGCTTCTGTACTGGGTAGATAGAACCCTAACAGCGGTGAAACCTCAGCGGGTGGGTCGGGTTAGGCGTATACATTGTAAAGGCCTTGTCATAATATCCCTGCCGGCACACCTAAGGAAGTGTGTTAATCGCGTGGCACTAAGGGAATATCATGTCTTGTGGGTAAAGCTGTACACCTCTGCAGAGTTAAAACTATTCGAATAGCCGTGCCTGCGGTCAAAGGCAAAGCGAAGAATGCTTTCATACTGGTAGTCTTTGGTTTTGGTTTTGAAAATAAATAAGGTTTTGTTTTGGGTGTTCGGGAGTGGTTAGAACTCTCGGATGTTTACTTTGGCGGATTGAGCCAACCAGGTAGATAGAACCTATTTTGATTATGACGGATAGAGTCAAGAATTGGATTACCATAATCTTTTAAAATGTGGCGGATAGAGCCTTTATACTGGTGATGGTGGATAGAACCTTCACTAGACTATTAAATACTTCAATTGCTAAAATAATTGTTAAAATGTGTTTTATGAAAATTATTATTAAGTATGGTTTGATGAAACTTAGCTTTATGCAAAAGAACCACAATAAGCCTTCCTTAGAAAGCCCTACATGTGCATACTTTCCCAGCCTTGCTGAGTACTTTTGTACTCACATGCTACACAAATGTTGTCTTTAGAAAACTACCAGGATGCGATTGAAGATGAGTTCTATACCGAGGAGTTTGATGAAGGTCGCCAAGACAACTGAGCGCGCGTTCCTAGTCGTCGCCTGTGGTGTTATTTGGATTTTGTTACTCGTTGTTTTATTTCCGCTGCCGTGAACTTTGGTAATGTGACCTTATGATGTAATAAATAGCCATGTGGCTAATACTTATTGTTTAATATTTTATTTCGTACTGTTCGGTAATGATTCATCATTGTCTGACTATGTGTACTAGCAACTGATCTGGGACTAGTACATAAATACACAGGAGGTTCTGGATAGCCGATCCGGGGTCTCACACTCATGATGGAGACCTCCTCACGCCATAATTCTACCAATTCTGCCTTGTGCTTGTTCAGCTCTGTTAACTCATCTTTGTACGTGCCGCCGACCATGCTGCCGGCACGCCGTGCCCGACCCTTCCGTGCGCCATCACGGCCAATTGGCCTAGGTAACTCACCAGAGCCAGCAGACATCACATCGTCCGAAACACCTGAAATGGACCCTCCAGCGGCACTAGACCGTGCGGACGACGCATACTCGGTATTCTGTCGCTTTGCATCTATATGGGCGCACCACTTCGGGTGCTGACTGAGAGTTGACCAAAGGTGGAGAAAACCAAATGATCTACCCTCGATATCCTTGAACATCTTCATTGCCATGGCAATCTTGCAAGGGGAAAATAATAAAATGCATGTGGGCATGACAATGTTGACCAAAATTAGATATAGGACATGGCAATTGAAATATCTGATTTACCCTATTTTCGAGCGTAGTGCCGCTAGGGTGAATCTCTTCGACCTTCGCCATATAAGCTGCAAATTTGCTCGAATCTACACTAATTGTTTGCCAGTGATTGATTACGCCCTTCTCAGACCTCGGAGTCCAGTTTGCAGTGGCATTTTCCTCACAGTATTTCACAATGTTGCCCCAGTACGTCTCGACTAACTGATCGGTGCCAACGATAGAGTCTTGGCTCACATTCAACCAGGCCGACATTAGCAACTCTTCCTCCCCTGCCTTCCATGTTTTCCTCGATGTCTTTGGCGCACCCTTCTTCTTCTTACCCTTTGCTGAACTATTGTCTGCCACATGGGAGTCAGCCCAACCCGATGTGAATGACGAAACCGGCAACAGTTGGCTTGGCTCGCCTCCAAGATCAATGCAGTTTATGTTATCAACGCTCTCATTTAGCATACTTTGTAGAAATGGATCCATGATATCCCTGTTTACAAATTCCATGACAAAAAAGTTAAGTAGACAAACTTAACAATAGATAGTTCTCACATATGGCAAGTTGTCACCTTCCACCATAATAGTATTAAATAGAAGACGCCACACAAATAATTAGAAATGGCAAGATGTAAGATTCTAGCAAAACATTCTATATTAGAACACACGACACAAATAATTAGACATGGCAAGTTCTCACATTCCACCATAACATTATATAGTAGTACGCACCACACAAATAATTAGACATGGCAAGTTCTCACATTCCACCATAACATTATATAGTAGTACTCACGACACAAATAATTAGACATGGCAAGTTCTCACAACCCACCATAACAATATATATTAGTACACACCACA
The DNA here is from genome assembly GCA_036346355.1 of Rhipidocladum racemiflorum. Lineage (NCBI taxonomy): Eukaryota > Viridiplantae > Streptophyta > Magnoliopsida > Poales > Poaceae > Rhipidocladum > Rhipidocladum racemiflorum. The sequence continues at coordinate 8,484,107 of CM070581.1, forward strand.
TACAACATATACGACACGTATTAGCGGTTCAGATGGCACGAGCAGTCGGATTCCCATCCATCGGACTCCGATCCATCCAAGCTAGCACCATCACACCCGGTCTGATAAGGCACCTGTGGTTCCTCATAGTCAGTGGGTACAACGTCGTCACAGTCGACGTCATTCGTAGGATCATCATCGCCATGATGGCCTGCATTCTCTGCTGCTGCCACAACAATTGCAGCTTCCAAGCTCAATTCGTCCAAGCTAGAAGCGATTGCATCCACAGCAAGGAGGGCATAGTTGAGGTCGATAGAATGGCAACACTGTGTTAGGCTGAAATTCTCATTTACTATCTTCCTAAGAGCTTCCACCTGCACCTCAACATTTTCTTTCATACTTCGCAAATATGCTAGTAGCATTTGTTGATCCATCTACACAAATAATATATGGTTCGTCAGTATCTATGTTTTCCAAGCTTACCGATTTCTATTACATACTGCATAGCCAGCACTATATGTCTTTGCAATTAGTTGCTAGCTATATGAGTAGAGCAACTTAAGGAAGACTTCGATTTACTGAGGACACTGTGCGAGCTGAATAAATATTAGTGAAATTGAAGACAGTACTAGGCAATCTTCTTTGCACAAACTGTTTGGTAATTGGTAGATTTAATTGAACACGTTAGACATCAATCTTGTTGTTTTGGTTATTGGCCTAATTTTTGTTCTGTGTTGATGCTTCATAGTTAACTACCTGATTCCATGCCATATTAACACAGTGCTATTATATGGCACTCCTCTTTGTTTTGTCCATTTCTTTACTTATTTTGAATGCTTTAGAAGTGTTCGTTCCATGCCTGATTATGTAGTAGCAAGTTTAAAAGGTTGAGAAATAGAACCACCTGACTAGATTTATTCTTGCCCCCCCCCCCCCCCCCCATGATTTCTATATGATTTTCAATTTTTTCTCATTTCTAGCGAAATGCTTTGATCTAGTTTGCTAATTTTGTACGTTTAACTAGCTTTTAATATGCCACAACACGGGCCAGTTGGCCCGAGCTTCATCGAACAGACCATACAAGGATCACGATGCACAGATCGGACCCCAGATGGTTCCTGAACACACCAAATCGACAACAGATCCGAAAGAAATTTGGGGAAAATTAGGGTGAACCCTAAACCAGCAAATCTACGGCATGCACTAGGGAATACGGTGGCCATCGGACATTCATCAACCAAATCGCCCAGAAATTGGGGGGGGGGGGAATTGGGGGCGCACACCACACAAATTTGGGGAAATTTGGGGAATACCTCCTGTCCACGCGGTTGTCGCCTCCGTGCACGCCGGTGAAGACTGCCGTTGCCTGCTTCGCCTTTCGCTGGCCCTTGATGTCGCGTCCTGCTGGGCTCCCCCGGTTCGCCGCCACCCCGTCCTCCCGTCCACCCCAGCGCGCGAACCCTCTGTCACCAGCTCGTCGAGCGGAAGGGAAAGGAGAGAGAATCTCCATCGATCAGGATTCTCTCTCCTATCCTGTCCGAGCAGGCAGAGGGAGGAGAAGCCGCTGGAGCGTCGCCCTTGCTCCCTTTCGCCCCCTTTTCCCATCACGACGGGAACACGACCGGGACAGGATTCCGCTGGAGATAGTCTAACCACATCGCAGGATCTAGCCTGGCCAAGGTCTGGTGACCAACCTCGATGAGGCATGAAACATTAGGGCATCCACCACGGATGAGGTCCGGGGTAGCCACGCGCCAAGGCGCCATCAACACCCTTGTAGAAGGAAAGCTGACGACGTCACGAATCTCAGACGTACTGATGATACATAAGATGTTAGAGATATGCCTCAAATCAATCCTTAACAAACTTAGAGTCCTTTCATCTACAAAACTGATTCTATCTGGCTATATAAGCCAACCCCATGTACTTGTACCATTGAACCTCATAGTGGATTATTCTGTCTCCCGTGGTTTATTCCCGCAAGGGTTTCCACGTAAATCCCGTTTTCCAATTCTTTGTGTGCGTGTGCGATCTAACCTAACCCTAACAAGTGGTATCAGAGCGCTTCACGCCGCAAGAAGGTCCGCATCACGCCCAGGCACCGCCGCATGCCGCCGTCCGGAACCGCGCTATCATCATGACCGACTCTTCAACTTCTGCGCACCGTCGCCTCGGCTTCCCCATCGAGCTCCGGTCGCAACGCATCTGCAGACCGCTGACCCGGTCGGCCATCTGACCGCGCCATCTCGTCTCGGCTTCCGACCAGCGCCGGCCCTAAGGGGGGCGAGCGGGGCAGCCGCTCCGCCCCCCCCCCCCCGACCATGGGCCCCACACTATAGCTACATACATTAGTAGAACATTTTAGCTGTTTGCATGTTTAGCATTTTTGCTGATTGTATGGCCCATCAGATCAGCCCATGGAGCAGCCTGTTTGCACATTTAACATTTTGGCTGGTGTTTAGCGTGGCCTGAAGTGGGAAGCCGAACAGAAGGAGCCCCATTTTAAATCTCGTTCTGGGCCCCTGAAATCTCAGGACCGCCGCTGCTTCCGACGCACGTCAACTTCGACGAGTCCGACATTTGGCGACCAAGGACGGCCACCTTGTCTATGCTCATGTTCAACATCGCGCAAAGCAGAGGGCTCACGACACTCAGTACGTGGACTTCCCGGTCTTATTTTATGCATGAGTGTGTCAGCCTTGTCCCTGCCCCGAAGGTATTTCTCATGCCTGATGGATTATACATGCCACTGCTATTGAGTTTCAAACACGTGGTGCATACATGTACTGCTGCCCGGTGTCCGAGGCTTTGTAACACCCCAAATTTTTGCTTTTTATGAATTTAATCAAGATTTGGCACTTTGGTGAATTTTTGGAATTTTCTGGAATTTATTTGGATTTATTTGAATTTATTCCCTTTTGAAATAATTAAAGAACTTAACTTTGCAAATAAAATTTTGTTGGAAATATTTTATTTGAGTCCACAATGTTCCAAAATATTTTCCGGAATTTTTCTGAAAGTTTTTTGAGTGTTTTGCTATTTTTAATGAATTAAATGAATTTCTAAGAATTATTTTGAATATTTAATCGCTGGAAAAATCGAGTGGGTTTGTACTGTTCATCCGACCGGATCCGAGTCCGAGTCAGACTCGAGTCTGACCCGAGCCAGTCGACCCGGTCGAACCCAGTCACTTAACCCTAACCCTCTCGACCGTCCGATCAAGATCGAACGGCCGAGATTGAGCCACGTCGCCCGAACCCGAGCCCGACCGAGCCATCCAGGTCGCCCGAGCCGGACCCGAGCCCAAACCATCGCACCGTTGGATCTTGATCCAACGGCTCACGTTGAGCCACGTCACCCAGTCCGAATCCAATTCGGATTCCGCCGCCGCAACGGAGTGGGCCTCGGTTTCCGCGCGTTTCACGGATGCCGAGGGCCCTATTTAATGCGCCGCCGCCGCTGTCGTGTTGCCGACTTCCGTGCGCACCCGTAGCTCTAGCCCGTTGAGCTCAAGCCGCCGTGGTTGCGCCGCAATCGCTCGCCGTAGTTGGCCGTGCGTTCCGCCGCGGTTTTGCGCCGTTTCCGCCGCCGTCTGCCGTCCTCCGCCGCCGTTGAGCCCAGATCCGGAACCGCGAGGTCAAGACGCGTCAGTGAGTACCACTCACTTCACCGGAGAGGCCCCGCAACGCCGTCGGGCGTGTCGCCGTCCCCGTCTCCGGTGACCTTGCTCCGCCGCGCGCCGTCGCCGTCGTTCGAGCTCCCTCAACCGTCCGATCCAGATCCAAGGGCCCAGATCGCGCCATGTCACCCCGGTGAGTTTCCACGTTGAAATTCCCAGATCTATTTCCAATCGTTGGATCTAGATCCAACGGCTTAGATTGTGCCACGTAGCCTAAACCGGACCAAGCTAGGATAGATCTCAGCCGTTAGATCTAGATCGAACGGCTAAGTTTAGCCACGTTGTAATCTCTAGATTGGATCTTGACCGTCCGATCAAGATCGAACGGTCCAGATCAGCCGAGTAGTTTTCCCACTGCGTCAAGCTAGATCCAATCTAGGCCGTTGATTTTCTAATCAACGGCCGAGATCTAGCCACGTGGCCGGGAGGCCGACCGTCGCGGCTGGCCGCCGCCAGCGTGGGTGCGTGTCTCTGACACGCGGGGCCCGCATGTCAGTGGGGCCCATCATCACGCGCCGCCGGCGTGAGTCCAAAGCCGACAGGTGGGCCACCGTCGATGAGACGATGTCGGCCGTCGCGCCAGTCCATTTGGACCAAGCCGCGCCGTGCGCCGGGTCCATGGACCCGAGGCGACGTGGCGGCTCCTGATTGGTCCACGTGTCACTGCTGACGCAATAATTCAATTTCTGAAAAAGAAAATGATTTATTAATTCGAAATATTGATTTCAGAATTTGTTTCAAACTTCAAACGCTTATAACTTTTGCATTTTAACTCCGATTTGAGTGATTCAAATTTCTAATTTTGTATAAAATTGAGATCTACCTAATGATGAATTTTATTTAATTTTTGGACGAAAGTTTTTCTCTGTAATATTATTTAATTGATTATTTAAACTTTAAATGCTTGTAACTTTTGCATTTAAACTCCGAATTTGACGATTCCAGTTTCTAAAAATTCAAAAAATTATGTTCTCTCTGTTTATGAACTTTATTTGGATGTTTGGACACTTTTTGTCTACTGTTTATTTATTATTTGCTATTTGCACGCTTTACGAATAGACGTCGAAGTACCCGAAGGCTTCGAGGGAGAAGTGTTGACCCAGGAGCCAGCTCAGGACCAAGAACAAGTTCTTTTTGAAGGCAAGTTGTGCTTTGACCATGTTGATCCCATTTTCAAATTAAATTGGTTTAAACTATTGCATGCTAGTTTAATTAGAAAATGCTTTATTTAATTTTGGGAAATTAGATAAATGCCAAATTGTTGTATGACACCTTGGTTAATTAAATATGTGCCATGACACCCTTGTCACCCTAGTTGAGGATTAAATAGTTGGACATTACTAAATTGCCAACACGGGAATTTAGATCGTTGTAGTATATTGCTTAGACCTGCTACGTGCTCATGACATGATTTTGGACAATCAAATGTTAATATTGACTTAATGATATATAGAACCTGTTTTGGAAAGGTATCATGTGTTGTGATGTTGATGGCACGTGGTGCATGGTAATCAACTGGGGTTTGATAAATAGTTTTCGACCGGGGCAGGTGGCAAGAATGATCGGGTGGGCCAGTTGTGGCACTGGGAACATTGTTTTGGTTCTTCGGGTAGTCTTGCCCTGGTCACCCTAAGGACTTAACCTTACAAGCCTTTGAACTGAGTCAAACGTGCAACCACATGTCTGTAATGGGACGGACCTAGTTGATTAAGTTGCTAATAACGTACCTGTGGGACCTCAGGATGTCAACTACACCCTTTGTGTAGTTGTACGGGGGAGCGTACCGGGGCTGCGGCCAGGTACCCATCTAACGGTGGATTGGCCTAAACTTCGCCTTCGCTAAGGGAAGGGTTAGCGTGCAATCACCGGGGAGGACCACTTATGCTGTTAGAAGTTTCCGAAAGACTCTGTTACGGACACTCGCCTTTGTGGTGTTTGGCTGTATCTTGTTGGTAAAGTGCATAACCTCTGCAGAGTGTAAAATCTATTCGAATAGCCGTGTCCGCGGTATTGGACATCGCTCGGGAATTACAGTTAAGGGTTAGACTTTCTTGAAAATAATTTGGTCTTGAAAGGTTGGGTTTGGTTTATTAGTGATGTTGATGGAAATGTGGATTAGAATCGGGAAAGATGTTTATGTAACTCCTGGAAAAGTTATTGATGCTATACTTGTTTTTACTGCTTTCGAAACTACTTATGATACTTGTTAAATGCTCTTTACTGCAAATATACCTTGAGCCACTCCTTTGTATTAAGCCGTGCATGTAGTATATTAGCTGCATTCTGTGCATGACTTGCTGAGTACCAAGTACTCACCCTTGCCGCAATACAACACCAGTTGAAGAGGAGACTACACCAGCTTTGGAGGAGGAGCTTCCAGAGGAACCGTCTATCTAGGGAGCGAGCCCAGTCGGTTGCCTGTGGTATACTGGATGGCGCCACGAAGTTATCTTATTTTTTCGCTGCAGTTATTTCTCTCTTTAATAAGTTTCGCCCTGCGAGGCGTTTATTTGTAACTTGACCATAAGGTCGAGCAACCCGGTTGGTTAACTATTAAGGGTACTTTTAATTCGTTGAGTATGATTGTGATATGTACCAATGTTGAGACTGTGTGCACTAGCGCGTTCCTAGACTAGTGCTGAATACACAGATGGTCCGGATTTACAAATTCGGGTCCCGACAGGCTTGAGGATACAACCATATATACAAGGGATTTAACCAAGAATTCGGCAGTCTATGTACAGAGTTGTCCCTCTCTATTATTGGATGATTTTTATCATAAATCTAGGATTTATGTTTATTATTGGCGGGCTTCATTGCAATTCAGATGGAATTTATCATTGGAGATTTATTCGACGTTTCGCCGTCGATTTATCATTGGCGGATTTTTGGCACTTTATTCGACGTTTCATCGTCGGTTTATTTGACATTTCATCGTCAACTTTGGGGGAAAAAAACAGCTGAGGAGACAACTAATTTGGTGTTTCATCACCTCTACTTTGGTGTTTCGTCACCGTTAATTTGGTGTTTATTCACCGTTTGGATACGTTGACCATTATGGAGGTTTTGGCAACGTTCATTTGGAATTTTATTGACATCCTGGTGGTAACATTAAGCTCTTCAGAGTTTTTGTTAGTGAAGGTTTTGCTCCAATTCAGAAAGATGAAGTATTAAAGTGCAAGAAGGGTTTTTGCTTCTTAGTGGATACTACAACGTTATTTTGTTGTCTTCGCTCAATATGAGGGGTCTACTGCAATTTATACTCCATTGACATCACATTAGTTCTCTTCATCTTGACAGTTTTTCAGGAGCAGTTTCAACAATGTTATGGATTTTCAGTAGGCAGTTTGCCGAATTTTATGTTCTAGGTGGAGCATGCCAAAAGTCCATGAGATGAGTTCTTCGCTATTTATCGGCGCCACAGGTGATGTCTTGGCTTATGCCATTTGATTGGGCATTTATTCAGGAGGTCAGTTGCACAGACTCAGACTTTACTGGGGTTATGAACTGAAGACCCAGATTCTTCATCTGCTTTGTTATAGCTGTGTTGGTTTGACTGTTCCAGTCGTTCTCTCGACCTATTGGTGGTTTGCTCAAATTTTGCTTCGCAAGAAGTGTTTGGATTGACTATTCCAGTCTTTCATATCGCACTATCCTTTGGACTTTCAGAGCTCAATTACCCTTTGAGGGTTTTTCGAAGATAATTTCATTATGGATTTTGAGTTAAGGGGAGGTTTGTTGGAGATAACTCAAATATCTCTAACTACCATATCTTTTGGTATTATCCAAATAGATTGTTAGTCCTTGCCTTCTACAACTCGGACTCTTTGGCTATATAAGCCAGCCCATGGTACGTGCAATCCTTGAACCAAATAGTAGATTGTTTCCCGTGGTTTTTTCCGGAGAGGGTTTTTCCACGTTAAACCATTGTATCCATTATTTTGCACAATAATATTCTCGCAGCAATTATGATAACTGTGTTTACTTCAAATAGTTTTAAAGTGGTTCATTTGTTTATTTACTGCTCTATGTTGATGATATGCTCAGTGTTTCTCATGACAAGTCACTAGTTAAACAGTTGAAGGCTCAACTTAGTCATGAATTTGAGATGAAAGATCTTGGTCCAGCAAAGAAAATTCTTGGGATGGAAATTCAGCGTGATCGCAAAGCTAGTACATTATTTCTATCTCAGAAAAGTTATATTGAGAAGGTACTTGGCAGATATAATCTCAGTGATTGCAAACCTGTTTCTACACCTTCTGCCTCTCACTTTAAATTATCTTCAAGTCAGTATCCTACTAATGAAGAAGACAAAGACTATATATCTCGTGTTCCTTACTCTAGTGCAATTGGTAATCTCATGTATGCTATGATTTGCACCAGACCAGATTTAGCTCATTCTGTTAGTGTTGTTAGCAGATTTATGTATAATCCTGGCAAAGGGTATTGGAATGCAGTTAAGTGGATTCTTAGTTACTTGAAAGGCACTTCAAATTTTGGCTTGATGTTTGATAAGAATAAAGTGAAGACAAAGGATGTTCTTGGGTTTGTTGATTCTGATTATGCTGGTGATCTTGATAAATGAAGATCAATTTCTGGATATATCTTCTCTTTATGTGGTTCTGTAGTCAGTTGAAAAACATCCTTACAGCCTATTGCCGCTCTTTCTACTACTGAAGCGGAATATGTTATAGGAAGACAAGGTGCTGTCGATCTAGCTTCTTTTAGCGATGCGGACTCATTTATCAACGATGGCTCTTCGGTGCTTTTGAACCATGAGCGCACCTGACCAAAACGAGGCATTGTCATCTTTGAAAAACATGCTTTTGGATTTGGAGCAATCTCCTCATCCGAAGGATATGAGAATTCTTGAGCGATGTGAGGAGCCTTCCACTCGCCATCAGATTCGGGCCCTGTGTGAGTTGTTAAAGTGCCACACATTGCGACATTCTTTCCGATTGCTTCCATCGACTTGCCTGCCTCTTGTGAGTCATAGGTAGCATTCTCAACTTGTTCAACTCCTTTTAATGGAATAGCGGCTGACTCTTGTTGGTATGTATTACTCTGTTTGAAGACAACACTTGCCCGTTGTGGTTGATTTGTTTCTTCGTGCGGTGTAGGTAATAGCGGTTGCACTTGTTCAACGCCTTCCATTGGAACGGCTGATTGAGTTAGCACCTGTTGACTCCCTAGCAGGGAAACCTTTGATGTAGCATCCGCTTGCTCATCCCTTCGTTGAAGAATAATTGGAGAGCGCTCATGAGAAGCTGCTACCTCTGCCTGATTGGGTGCACTAGGTTGTACCCATCGGGGCCTTGGCGTCAAGCGGTTAAGGAGGTAATTATACCTTCCATTCCGCTCAAGTTGCGAGGAAAGACGGAGTGAAATCCTGTCATTTTCCTCATGAATTTCTCCATCAGGTCGAATGCGTACCTCCGTGTGCTTAAGCACCAAATCTTCGAGTTCTTGATGTAGTGAATGGCGATTTCTTCGACGTCTCTCCCGCTTGCGTTGGTTGACTGTGGTTGCCTGGTGAGTCCTTGGTGGAAATGAGGGTATTGCATGGATTGGTTGTACAACCTGTTGTGCTCTCTGGGCTGCTGCTACTTCCCTCTGTTGAATTGGCACTTGCATTTGAGTTTCTCGCCTCATAGGGGCTTGAACACGGGAAGGATTAATAGGTCGCCACTGTTGACTTTGGGGAGGATTCAAAGCTTGCCGCCGCCGGTTTACATAGGGAGGTGTAAGTTGATCTTGGCGTCTCGACCATTGATTCCAACGAGGTGGCAACATAGTTTGCCTTGGTCGAATAATCGAGCGGTGGAGACCTACGCCGAGGTGCCCAAGTTTGCCGCTGATGTTGTGGACGATAGCTTGATTGAGGGTAACTTGAACTCCCTTCAGCTCGTGTTGTATTTCGATTCCGAAGCCGCCTTCGAAGTTGACTTACTTGGTCTTGAAGTTGGCGAAATTCTTGTTGTAAATCTTCGTCGCGAGATGCTGGTGCCTCAGTTGAGAGTACAGCAAACCTATTATTGTTATGGGAGGAAGATGGATCGCCTGTTGCCGATATATGTAGACACGGGGCCCACATGCCTTGATGTAAGGAGGCGCCATCGTTATTGAAGGAGATGGTCCGCCCAGGTAGAACGAGCTCTTCACGCGAGCGTCGTTTCCAATATTCCTTCATGATTGCTCGCCTTACCACTTCCTTGACCTTTGATGGTTCATGCACCCAATCATCTGGAAACAAGTCATATGGCGGAGTTAAGGTTCTACGATAGGTAAACACCTTGTCGGCGAGGTCTCTTGTGTTAAGAGACCAATCTTCATCAGGAACAGTGCTTTGAGCGATGCGCGAGCTGATCGACTGTTGCAGTCGCTGCACCTTGCGGTACTTCCTTCTGTAATTACGAAGTGGATGAGGGCTACATGTCCGCCTAGCATTAGACATAAGCATCCGAAGGTTTTGAGAGACTGCTTCCAATGACTCAAGTAGCTCGACTTCGGTGCGCTGAACTATCGGCTTGGGCACCTTTAAATCAGTAGTTGTAGTAGGCCGATGAAGAGTTGCAGCATGCGCCCGCCTATTGGCAGCACTGAAGTGTAGTCGTTGAGCATCATTTATGTCTTCTTTGATTTCAGCAACGACTGAATCCTTCAGGAAGCTACGAGCTTCAAGCATGAGTGCACGACGTTCCTTCTTTGCCTTAGCAGCAGCTCACTTCTGGGCCTTCCTGGATTGAGCTATCTTGAACTGAGATAGTTCTTGAGTTTCATGTGCATAGATTGTAGAATCTTGCTCAAAGACCGCCACAGGTGGAAATGATCCAAATTGGATCATTAAGGGCGTCGGGGTGTTATTGGCGTAGGACGATCCCCCTGCAAGAAGGTGACCGGTGATCATAAGAGCTCCTCGCCAAAGATCATCATGCAGCATGCCATGTGTTGTGGATGAATGAGCGAAGACAAATCAACGACCAATGCGCGCAGCGAAGATGGGAGGAGAACCAGGTCCCACCGGGCGTGCCATTTTGTTTGACACGAGAAATCGCTCCGGGATTTCTAATGCGTGGGGATTAAGGTGCGGGCGTGCCAGTGTACTAAAGTACACAAAATAAATAAATAGAACAAAGGTAGGGAAGCATGTATTTTATTAATTCTTTGGAGAATCACAAAATTACAAATTCCCTTGATGATTGCGCTCCATGGCCTGCTTGGCATAGCAGATCTGACATAGGCGACGTGGTCTCCTGGTTCCTAGGGCCTCGGAAGGCTCCCAGTTAATTACTCCCGCGAGGTGGACTCGCAAGATACCTCCGATTAAGCTGCGTGCGGGTCGTCATCTTTAGTCTTCGCTTCACATTCTCTATGCATGTGATGAATGATTGTGTAAATGTGGGCGTGCCATGATCCATAGCCTCGTCGGTCTATGGGGCCGTTTGAAGTATCGCCTTTGCACTGGCTACGCCTACCCTCGCCGTTCGGCCTCGTCGGTCACGAACGGTAAATAGAAGATAAAGTGGTTGTAAGACATGCATAGTTCCCGCCAAGCAAGACTGATCCGATGACATGGCAGCTGCGTCAGGGAGTAAATTGTTGGAGTTCGTATAGGAGTAAGGTTGATAGAGACAAGTGCTTGAACATATTGTCTTGGTCGGCGGCACATTTTGCTAGCGCCAGGCAGGCCATGTCGCCGTGCGAGCAGCGCTGCAGTGGGGAACTGATGAAGACGAGCGCTCACGTCCGAAGATATGATTGACGGCTGTCGACTACCTGCTGGCGTCTTTAGCGTGGCGTCCTGTGCTTTACTTCAGATTGAATGAGCGGTCTGCTGACACCGTCCAGTTGTAGACGGTGGCTCGACGGGCTGTACAAGCATAGTAGTCGGTAGCCACAACCGAAGGCATGACAAACTTAGCGACGACATAGACGCGACAACACCGGCAACTCAATATATATCATGAACTTTGACGTTGAGTCGACTGGGCTTCACAGCCTTCCAATGTTGGAGTAGGGCACGCGATTGCCTCGACGACAGGTTTGGTGGCTCCAGCGGCGGGTTCAACGGCTTGGCCTATTTCTGCATAATGTGACCGATGACTCTGGTGGCATCAAGTTGACGGTGTTGCCGACCGGCCGAAGTATGTATCACCATGATCACTGGCATGATTTTGTATAAAGAGACCCATCCTGCTGGCGAGCTAGATAATACATGCAAGATGATAAGAGAGAGAAAGGTTAGATGACGTTAATCTCTACCATCGTAGGAAAACCACGCCATCCCCAGATCGCTTCTCGTTCTCTGCTTCGTCTATCGACTTGTTCTTCCTGATTGCTCTCGGCGCTTGTGCAAGCGACTCTTCCTCTGTTTTTGGTAGCCTGTACTCGCGTGCTTCCTGCCGATGCCGATGACTGCCTTGGTGTGTATCCGTGTCTTGTGTTTTTTTCTTGTGTGTGTATGTATGCGTCTCATCTCGCCTCCTCCTGTGTGCATGTGTGTACAGCCCTCTGCTTTTTTTTCTGCTGTGTTTATGTATGTCCGCCTCCGGATGGGCGTCTACACTTTATAGGAGACATGAGCAACGGCCGGCTTATACGGCCGCCCGGCTCCAACGTGATTCTAGCTCATCAACAGATTTTTTGGGATAGAATTGCTTAATTGATAACCGATTCATATCTTCTGAATCTTTGCTTTATATTCAAAGAGATGTGACGTGAATTGATTCATTAGATGAGGATACGCTATAGCATACTTCCCATTAGATGTGGTTTGCTTCCATATGTGTACGCAGGTCGTAGCCACCAAATCAAGCTTGCATGCACTGGAATCCAAATGTCCTCCCATCGAATCAATATTTTCCTTTTTGCATTGTACACGTTGATTTCTGTATTTCCAGAGATCATATCTTTTAGTTCAACCGTCGGATTGGCGATCCGTTTGAACCTTTACGCTCCTGACGACAAACTCTTCCAAATGAGTCTAATATTGAACATATTATGTGTAAAAAAAAATATTAGCGACACGCATAGCCCGCATGTCATAGAATTGATCCGAGGAATTTCGTACGTCGCATACTGCTCTTATGATGCGTACTTTTTACTGATATATGGGCCACTGATTTTTATCTTATTTATTTCTTTTATTTAATGAATTTTGCGTACAAAAATTCATCAAACAAATGCCCCCTCACCAAGTGGAGTTTGAGCGCAGGGCAGATCAAACTCGACTTGGTGAAAAAAAAAATCACCGTTAGAAAGGCGCAATTATCTTACTGCTGCCTTGATTTGGCCGTCTTTTGGAATATGACAATTATCATAGAACTTGAATCGCGTATACATGTGTTTTAGGCGAAAGGTCATACCGTTGTAGACTTGTTAAGGCGAAGATTCATGCCATCGTAGACTTGTTGAGGCAAAGATTCATACCGTCGTAGAGTTGAGTCGAGGCGAAGATTCGTGCCGTCGTAGAGTTGAGTCGAGGCGAAGATTCGTGCCGTCGTAGAGTTGAGTCGAAGGCGAAGATTCATGCCGTCTAGTCATCTTCAATTTGCGGTAGAAGCTTATACTGCATCTTGAAGGCATTTTATCGACCAAGTTGCGACCAAGTAATTGTTGTGGTGCCTGCCAACCAGATCGAAGGGTTTCACAGTTTCGCACTGGCCGCACTGGCGTACTACACTACTCCCAAATATGCAAAGCAATATATCACCATCGCAAAAGTGACGAGCCATCACGGTTTATCATTGGATAGTTTTGTGTCATGTGGAGGAGATATATTGGCTGCACGAGTGAGCCAAAAAACACGAAACAGCCAATGAAAGGCACGAAGAAGAGGGAAAACATGAATTTTTTTTTTTAAAAAAAATGTTGGCTTTCCCATTGAGTGTCAGCTGTAAGGGTGACCTTGGATAAGGCTGCCGAAGAACTTAGTTGTTGAACGTCGAAAGACCATGACAAATACTACTCAACAAACGTGCTTCTTGTAGTGTTTATGTTTAGAAGAGGCAGTGCTACTGGATGACAGAGGACATCCCAACGCTTTGTCTCATCGAACCAAGAGACTTAGGTGGGCTAAATCAGGAAGAATGGTTTTGGGAAAGTAGCTTGGGAGTATTGCCATTACTTTTGCTGAGGGTGGTGAATGGCTACGCTCCGCCTTCAGACTACTTCATCTTGAAAGGAGATTAGCTCACTTAAACACTGGAGCTTTCTTTGATGCTTGAGCGATCGGATCTGCTTCTTTATGGATCCTTTGATGTTTGCGAGGATGGACTTTGCTTCCTCCGGTTTTGAAGACTTATTTGAAACTTCAATTTGGATCTACTTCTTTGAAGATCCTTTGACTTGCATTGTTTATTCTTGATTGCTTGCTTGAGGATTCATCTTGCTCGGAATTTGTAGAGTAGCCATTCACCTTTGTGGACTAAATAATCCTCGCAGGCTAGATTTCTTTTCGGACCCTTGTTGATATGCCTTCCAGGGGTGGCAAGTGGCTGCACACTGAGCCACAACTTGTGTTGGGTCAGGTAGCCCTTTCCTGCTCTTTTCCTATAGTCTTCCCCAGGGGCTTGATGCCTCCATAGGTCTGAAACGCGTTGGGAAAACAAGGGACATGTTAACCTCGTTACCCGGGAGTAACCCGAGCTAGCTCTCCCCTGCCCCCAGCAGCGACTACTCGGCATGTGTGCCATGTCAGAGTGTAAGGTTTATTCTGCCCCAAGTCCTAAGGCAGCAAGATCTTCAATCAACAGCTTAGCGTGATGATGGTAAAGCCATTTTTGTGGGACATTGATATCCAAATGGAAAAGAAAACAAAAGGAAGTGAGGTCAGAGAGAGTGCATTGAAAACTTTCTCTCTTCCTCTACTTATTATTTTTTTTAGAAAGAAAAGAAATAAAGAAATAAAGAAGAAAGCAGAAGAAAAAAAAACTTTAAGCAAAATACTTTTTCAAAAATCTTCCATTGATCGGGGGCATCGGCCTGACTCCTTGGTAATCAATCAATTGATAGGCACCGCCATCATAAACTTGCTCGACGACATATGGTCCTTCCCATTTTGGCTCGAACTTTCCCTTTGTCTTGTGAGTCACAACAATTGGGCGCCGGAGCACAAGAACTGCTTCACCTTTCCTGAAGACGCGAGGCCTAACCAACTTATCGTAGGCTCTCACCATGTTTCAACGATATAATTCCAAGTTTTGGATGGCATGGAGACGTTGTTCTTCCAGGACATTGAGCTCTTGGAATCGGAGTTGGATCTGCTCATCCTTGGTAAGTTCATCATGGATAGCCACCCGTAGTGAGGGGACTTCAATTTCTAGTGGCAAAACTGCTTCACTCCCATAAACAAGAGAGTATGGAGTGCATTGTGTTGGGGTTCGAACAGTTACGCGGTACGCCCATAGAGCTTCAAAGAGACGATCATGCCAATCTCTTCGATGTTTGATGACTGTTTTCTTAAGTATCTTGCCAAGAGTTTTGTTGAATGCTTCAATCATTCCATTAGCTTGAGGGTAGTAGCCTGTAGAGTAGTTCCACTTGATTTTGTACTTAGCTATGAATCTTTGCATCTTGTGGGATGTGAAGGCTTTACCGTTGTCAGAAGTTATACGATGTGGGATGCCAAAACGATATATGATATGCTGCTCTAGGAAGTTGATGACATTGTCACTTTTTACTTCTCGCAATGGCACTGCTTCCGCCCACTTGGAGAAGTAATCAGTCATAGCTAAGATAAAGCGATGCCCCTGGATGATGGAGGATCGATAGGTCCGATGACGTCTATTCCCCAGGCGTCAAATGGCCATGAAGGTACTGTAGGATGAAGAGGAGCAGGTGGTATATGCTTAAAATCACCATGGATTTGTCAACCATGACATAACTTGGCCATCTTGAGACAATCGGCCATGATACCGGGCCAATAGTACCCTACAAGTCGAATGCTATGATACATTTTTGGCCCGCTTTGATGCCCACCACAAACTCCATGATGCACTTCCCGTAGCACCTGATTAGCTTCGCCACGATCAACACATCGAAGAAGGACTTCCTGCCCATAAGATCGCTTGTACAGGATGCCGGCCTTGTAGACATAGAAAGGGAGACGCCGTTGAAGCTGGCGCCTTTTGACTGAATCATCAGGCAGGCTACCATGTTTGAAGCAGTCAAGAAATGGTTTACGCCAGTCATCCTCGCTAGTGGGAATAGTCATAACGGTATTGACCTCACACTCAGCCGGAATCAGTTCTAGAACAGCAGGTAGTAGCCATCTCTCTTCAATGGTCACTTGAGTAGGTTCACCTTCTGGGAGGACGAGCGCCGCTGCAAGTTTTGCTAATGCATCAGCTGGCGCATTTCTGCTACGCGGAACATGCATGATTTCAATATGATCAAACTTCCCCATAAGCTTTTGAGCAGCATTGTAGTATGGCACCAATTCTAGTTTACGAACTTCATAGATGCCATTCACTTGTCTAACAATGAGTTGAGAATCTCCATGGGCTCGTAGAGAACGTACCTCCATGGAGAGTGCTAATAAGAGGCCAAATATGAGTGCCTCGTACTCTGCTTCGTTATTCGAACATTCCTCTTTGAGAAGGGAGAATGAATGATGCATAACGCTTCCTTGAGGAGTTTTGAACACCAACCCTGCACCTGCTCTTCGCCTTGGAGCGCCGTCGGGATCATTCTCCATTCGAGAGGCACCATCGAAGTAGAGATCCCAAGGTTCTTCAATTTCAGTAGTGAAAATTTCCTCGTCCGGAAGGTCAGTGATAAGCGGAGAATCGTCTGGCACAGGGTGTGCTGCTAAGAATTCCGCCAAGGCTTGACCCTTTATTGCCTTCTGTGGTACGTAAGTGATGTCATATTCCATCATGAGTACAACCCACTTTCCAAGTCGCCCTATAAGCACAGGTTGACTTAACACATACCTTATAGGATCCGCTCTTGCAACAAGCTGGATTTGGTGTGCTAGCATATAATGTCTTAACTTCTTCAGGGCGAATATCAAGGCCAAACAAAGCTTCTCTATTGGCGAGTAATTACGTTCAGCGCCAACTAAGGTGCGACTTAAGTAGTAGCATGCCACCTCCTTCCCTTCATCATTGTGTTGTGCAAGCAAGGCGCCTAACGAGGCAGGCTGCGTGGCAATGTAGAGGATGAGAGGGCGCCCTTTTACAGGGGCAACCAAAACGGGAGGATTAAGAAGGTACCTCTTAATACTATCGAGTCCGTTTTGACACTCACCATCCCATACGAATGGTGCACCTTTCTTCATAAGTTTTGTGAATGGTTGTATGCGCCCTGAGAGATTAGATATGAAACGTCTTATGTACGCCAATTTCCCTTGTAACGACTTCAACTTTGTTAAATTCTCTGGGGGAGGCATTTCAAGGATTGCCTTGATGTTTTTAGGGTGGATTTCGATGCCACAATGTCGAACCACGAAACCCAGAAAGACGCCTGATTGAACAGCAAAGGCACACTTTAGTGGGTTCATCTTGAGCTGGTGACGACGTAATCTCTCAAAGACGACACGGAGGTCTTCTTGATGATACTTACGATCTTTAGTCTTTACCACTAGATCATCAACATAGCACTCCACTGAGTGGTGTATAAGATCGTCAAGAACATACGTCATGGCACGCTGATAGGTAGCACCAGCATTCTTTAGCCCAAACGGCATCACAGTGTAGTAAAAATTGCCTTTTGGCGTTCTAAACGCGGTGTCAATTGCATCTCTTGGATCCATTTTGATTTGATTGTAGCCCGATGACCCATCCATAAAGGACAAGGCACCATGGCCTGTGGTCGCATCGATAACAATTTCAGTGATGGGTATGGGGAAGTCATCTTTAGGACATGCACGGTTTAAGTCACGAAAGTCAACACACACCCGCACTTGTCCATTTTTCTTTTCAACTGGAACAATATTGGCAAGCCAACGGGGGTATTGTACCTCCTTGATGAAGCCCGCGGCGATGAGCTTGTCAACTTCCGCAATAACTTTATCTTGAAACTCAGGACGTAAACGACGCGGTGACTGCTTAACAGGTCGAACATGCGGGTCAATTGCTAATTTATGCGTGGCAACACGAGGATCGAGCCCTGGCATTTCCTTGTAGGTCCAAGCGAAACAATCTCGATATTTCATCAGGAAGCTCCGGTAGTCCTCCCGTTCTTCAATTGTTAAAGCGGCACTAACAAAAGTAGGTCGCGGGTCATCCTCAGTTCCTAAGTTGACCTCCACGAGCTCATCAATTGTAGGTTGTCCCCCATCTTCTAGTTGCTGAGGTGCTGCGATAGCATCAAGTGTTTCCTTTTGATCATTAGACATGGCGTCAAATGAGCTCTGTGGCTAAGAGGATCGATATAAGCAATCTATGTCATCTTTAGTTATGGTAGACAAATTGCAACACAAAAGTTGATGGTCATCATTGAACTCATCATATTCATCATCGGATGAATGGTATTTAGTGTATCCAATCCCATACTTTGGTTGGGACTTACGCCTTCTTCTAATGAAGTCTTCCGCTTGCCCCCACCATTCTTCACATACAGCTGGTGGCGGTGGCATTCTTTGATTTCGTTGGATTGTAAACCCAGCCTTTTTTATCATCTGAGCCATTCTAGGCTCAACTTTCATCGTCGACATCACCTCCTCAGCATCAGGACGGGACTTAGGGAATTCAACTGAACAGTCACATTGCTGTGCTTGTGGAACTTTGTAGAGAATAGTAGGAAGTACATGACTAGCAGATTTTGGGATGGCCCAAACTTCTAGCGGAGTAGCTACCGATACGTAGAGTGATGGAGGTTGTACATCATGAGCTCCCCTTGCAACTTCGTCTACTCCCGCTAGGCGCCTTTTAATTGTTTTGTCCGGCCCATTCATTACTTCCAACTTTGAACTCCTACAAGCTTGCAATGTGATTATAGGTGGCGCATCCTTGCTGGCCATGTGCGATTTGTGGCCTCTAGCACCTTTAACATTAATGGGGTAGTTGTTGATGTAGAGGCAAGGGAACTCTGCCTTGCGGAGCTTTTCGCCCAAGTGGAGGATGAAGGCTTATCATCGGGACAAGTAGCCCAAGATAACCACCCACGATTATTGCTGTTATGACTTCGCACGGAAGAGCCATTTACTCCGGGAGAAGAACATGCAGTGAGGAGTTGTTTCATCTCAAATGTCGATGATGACCTCGGTGCGATCAAGATGTCTGCAGCCGGTGTAGTTTGCCTTACTCGTTGGCCTGATTCTTCAACTGGAAAATAGTACTTTGCGTCTGCGTGGTATGACTCTTGAATAGTATATGGAGCAACATTCCCAACAATGCGTTGTTGCGTCCCATTCCCATCTACGAACTTTAAGCATTGATGCAAAGTAGAAGGCACCACACGATACTTGTGGATCCATGGTCTACCCAAAAGAGCTGAGTATGAGGTGTTTGCTTCAATGATGAAGAACCGCACCTTGAAGCTAAATGTGGACATTTGGATCTTCACCGTAATTGCTCAGAGTGTAGATTTTCCTTGATTATCAAACCCGCAGATCATCACATCCGTAGACTCAAAATCATCTATTGTAAAACCAGCACGAGTCAAGCTCCGCACAGGTAATATGTTTACTGCGGATCCGGGGTCAATGAGGATCCGTCGGAGATGTGCATTTCCAATATTTCCCTCAATGTAGAGTGGGCGGTTATGATCCTCGTCTTCCACAACCTTATCTTCCTCATCAAAGGTGATCTCATTTACGTACAATGGGCTAGAGACGAGGCGATGCTTCTCCATGGACACTTCATAGAGCTCTGGGTCTTGTAATGCTCTCACAAGTGCCTGCCGCAAATCTGGCACTAACATAAGAGCATCGTAAACACTCAATAGCGCGGGGATTCGCTTGAGGTGAGCAAGGACATTGTAGTCCACATCAATTGTTTTTGTCTTTTCCTCGCTCGTTGCCTTGCTTGGTCTTTCTAATGGAGGCTTCTCTTTTGCCATGATCACTTTATCTGCTTTTGAGGATGTGTGCTTTGGTGGCTCAGGAAGAACCTTGCCTCCCCGTAAGTTCATGTTAACTTCTTCCGCTCGCACCTCTTTTGTCATGGCATCAGTGTGAAATATCTCAAGTTCATGGGAGGTGAATAACTCCCCTGAACTGGAATTTGAAGAGTCGGAGATGACGTTACAAACAACAGTATTAGT
The DNA here is from genome assembly GCA_036346355.1 of Rhipidocladum racemiflorum. Classification (NCBI taxonomy): domain Eukaryota; kingdom Viridiplantae; phylum Streptophyta; class Magnoliopsida; order Poales; family Poaceae; genus Rhipidocladum; species Rhipidocladum racemiflorum. Next base: position 8,503,974 of record CM070581.1, read on the forward strand.
GGAGGTAGTTTCTTCTTGTGGTTCTTCAGTTGACTCTGCAGATGCTTGCCCCTAGCTCTTTGGCATGAATTGTGCCAAAATAGGTAATGCACGCTTGGGACGCGGAAAAGGTTCATTTCCTTCTGATTTTGGAATGAACCTGGGTGGCATTCGTCGTCGGCTTGGATCGGGCCACCTCCTTGCCATCGGGACATCAAATGTTGATGCCATTGGGCGACGGTGTCGTGGGGACAGACTCTTTAGAGGAACCCGATGATGCATGACTTTCCACGGTTCCTCTTTGTGGCTAGCACAAGATACCCCCTTGGAAGTAATGGGACTTGGCTTTGGCGTAATGACCGCATCAACCAATAGATGCTCAACTTCAACAAGTGGCACCCATGATCCTTCACGCGCTTTACCTTCTTCCGTTGCTGGAGAGCAAGGTTTCACAGTTACAACATTAACCGTATGATAGTCGAGATTGATAGCCTCTGGATCCAAGTTAATCCTCTTCTCATTGATGGACCTTTGAAGCCATTCTTTGAAGGCAACACAATCTTCAATTATGTGACCAACGTACCTATGGTATGGACAATACAAAGGGTTATTGGTCATGTTCACTTGTTCAGGCCTTCGTGGATCTGGTAGGTTCAAAGCATGATGTTCCATCAGTTGTTCGAACATTTCTTTCTTTCACTGATTCTCGTCGAAAAGCATATTTTTTTAAGTAGTTCTTGAATAGAGGGGCGGTATTTACCCCCAGTTTGATCATACTTTGCCCCTAAGGTAAGGACATTTCCTTGTGAAGCAAAAGACATTCTTGTTGTATTTGCTTCTGGCAACGCCTTAGACTTGCCCCCATTGTTGGTTGCTTTGGCCGTTGAGTTGAAACGCCTCGCTGGATCAAAGGTACTAATATTCTTGTAAAGTTCCATAATCTGAGGAGACTTTTCAAACTCTAACTTCGTAGCTGCCACCGCCGAACTAAGGGCACTGAATGTCTTGGGTTCACGTCGAGACACTTCTAGCGACCAATGTTGTTGCATCCCATGGACGCACATTTCAATGGCATCTTCTAGGTGCATCTCTCTAGCGAGGCACACATAGCTATTGCGGAAGCGGATTATATAATCGTCGATAGCCTCATCACGTTTCTGTCGAACTTGCGCTAGTTCAACAATGGAGAAGTCCTTTTTCATAGCGACGAAGTGTTTCTTAAAAACTTCCTTCATGCTTGCCCAGCTGCTAATTGATCCGACTGGTAAGCGACTATACCAGTGGAAAGCAAGACCTGTTAATGATCCAGAGAATTGTCATAATAGAAGTGAGGGGTTATTAGCCGTGTCACCACAAGCTGCCTCAAAGTAGGCTAAGTGCTCCCTCGCATCACCAGTCCCATCAAACTGACGAAACTTTGGCAGATGCCAACCAGCTGGGAAGGGCACCATGTCATGCCAAGCTTCATACGGCTTCTCAAGTTCACTTTCTGATGATTGAGGTGCTTGCTCCATGGCAATCTTCTTGAGCCTCTTGTTCACCATGTCTTCGACGATGTTGTGATAGTCTTTCAATGTGCTCGGTGATGGCACCGTATTCGTGGAAGAGGTAGGGATAACACATGGACGCAAATGCGCATTAGAAGCTGGACGTGTTTGATCAGGACGATTTGGAATATCGTTGCGAGCAGCAACCTCTAGTTCCTCGATTTGCGGGTCTTCGACCACCTGAGGCGCATTCCGTCGTGGAATTCCTTGCCCCGAATTTGCCATGGCTTCAAGGAAACTCTCCAGCTTGGTGGATAGTTGCTCTATTATTTGTCTTTGCTCTCGTACTTGTTCTTCCAGACTAGCTTCATGTGATCTCGATGTTCCTGCGCCGGATGCAGCAACACCATTTGTTGGAAGGTTAACATCTTCATTAATATTGTTATTTTGCCCATCAATAGCCATACGTGCTGCGGCCATGTTGACATCATCAAAGTGATTTTCGTCATCTGATGGAATAGATGGATCAAGCTCGTGGTAAGGAGGTGAGTTCGGGTGCTTCACAAGTGAAGAATGAGTGCTAGCAGTTTCTTCATCGTCACTTGGAATATCATGTCCCTCCTCGACTTCCATGAAGGTATTCTCCACATTTTGAAGCGCTATGGACCTTAATCGAGTGCTTGGTCCAAGCCTATGTGTAACTTGTTGCAACTGTTGACGATCTCGAGGAAGTCGAGATGCGATGTTTGTGTAGGAGCGAGAATATACATCATCCTCAGATAGCGACCTCTTCCCAGAAGTTATAGGAAGACAAGGTGCTGTCGATCTAGCTTCTTTTAGCGATGCGGACTCATTTATCAACGATGGCTCTTCGGTGCTTTTGAACCATGAGCGCACCTGACCAAAACGAGGCATTGTCATCTTTGAAAAACATGCTTTTGGATTTGGAGCAATCTCCTCATCCGAAGGATATGAGAATTCTTGAGCGATGTGAGGAGCCTTCCACTCGCCATCAGATTCGGGCCCTGTGTGAGTTGTTAAAGTGCCACACATTGCGACATTCTTTCCGATTGCTTCCATCGACTTGCCTGCCTCTTGTGAGTCATAGGTAGCATTCTCAACTTGTTCAACTCCTTTTAATGGAATAGCGGCTGACTCTTGTTGGTATGTATTACTCTGTTTGAAGACAACACTTGCCCGTTGTGGTTGATTTGTTTCTTCGTGCGGTGTAGGTAATAGCGGTTGCACTTGTTCAACGCCTTCCATTGGAGCAGTGATTGAGTTAGCACTGTTGACTCCCTAGCAGGGAAACCTTTGATGTAGCATCCGCTTGCTCATCCCTTCGTTGAAGAATAATTGGAGAGCGCTCATGAGAAGCTGCTACCTCTGCCTGATTGGGTGCACTAGGTTGTACCCATCGGGGCCTTGGCGTCAAGCGGTTAAGGAGGTAATTATACCTTCCATTCCGCTCAAGTTGCGAGGAAAGACGGAGTGAAATCCTGTCATTTTCCTCATGAATTTCTCCATCAGGTCGAATGCGTACCTCCGTGTGCTTAAGCACCAAATCTTCGAGTTCTTGATGTAGTGAATGGCGATTTCTTCGACGTCTCTCCCGCTTGCGTTGGTTGACTGTGGTTGCCTGGTGAGTCCTTGGTGGAAATGAGGGTATTGCATGGATTGGTTGTACAACCTGTTGTGCTCTCTGGGCTGCTGCTACTTCCCTCTGTTGAATTGGCACTTGCATTTGAGTTTCTCGCCTCATAGGGGCTTGAACACGGGAAGGATTAATAGGTCGCCACTGTTGACTTTGGGGAGGATTCAAAGCTTGCCGCCGCCGGTTTACATAGGGAGGTGTAAGTTGATCTTGGCGTCTCGACCATTGATTCCAACGAGGTGGCAACATAGTTTGCCTTGGTCGAATAACTGGAGCAGGTGGAGACCTACGCCGAGGTGCCCAAGTTTGCCGCTGATGTTGTGGACGATAGCTTGATTGAGGGTAACTTGAACTCCCTTCAGCTCGTGTTGTATTTCGATTCCGAAGCCGCCTTCGAAGTTGACTTACTTGGTCTTGAAGTTGGCGAAATTCTTGTTGTAAATCTTCGTCGCGAGATGCTGGTGCCTTAGTTGAGAGTACAGCAAACCTATTATTGTTATGGGAGGAAGATGGATCGCCTGTTGCCGATATATGTAGACACGGGGCCCACATGCCTTGATGTAAGGAGGCGCCATCGTTATTGAAGGAGATGGTCCGCCCAGGTAGAACGAGCTCTTCACGCGAGCGTCGTTTCCAATATTCCTTCATGATTGCTCGCCTTACCACTTCCTTGACCTTTGATGGTTCATGCACCCAATCATCTGGAAACAAGTCATATGGCGGAGTTAAGGTTCTACGATAGGTAAACACCTTGTCGGCGAGGTCTCTTGTGTTAAGAGACCAATCTTCATCAGGAACAGTGCTTTGAGCGATGCGCGAGCTGATCGACTGTTGCAGTCGCTGCACCTTGCGGTACTTCCTTCTGTAATTACGAAGTGGATGAGGGCTACATGTCCGCCTAGCATTAGACATAAGCATCCGAAGGTTTTGAGAGACTGCTTCCAATGACTCAAGTAGCTCGACTTCGGTGCGCTGAACTATCGGCTTGGGCACCTTTAAATCAGTAGTTGTAGTAGGCCGATGAAGAGTTGCAGCATGCGCCCGCCTATTGGCAGCACTGAAGTGTAGTCGTTGAGCATCATTTATGTCTTCTTTGATTTCAGCAACGACTGAATCCTTCAGGAAGCTACGAGCTTCAAGCATGAGTGCACGACGTTCCTTCTTTGCCTTAGCAGCTCACTTCTGGGCCTTCCTGGATTGAGCTATCTTGAACTGAGATAGTTCTTGAGTTTCATGTGCATAGATTGTAGAATCTTGCTCAAAGACCGCCACAGGTGGAAATGATCCAAATTGGATCATTAAGGGCGTCGGGGTGTTATTGGCGTAGGACGATCCCCCTGCAAGAAGGTGACCGGTGATCATAAGAGCTCCTCGCCAAAGATCATCATGCAGCATGCCATGTGTTGTGGATGAATGAGCGAAGACAAATCAACGACCAATGCGCGCAGCGAAGATGGGAGGAGAACCAGGTCCCACCGGGCGTGCCATTTTGTTTGACACGAGAAATCGCTCCGGGATTTCTAATGCGTGGGGATTAAGGTGCGGGCGTGCCAGTGTACTAAAGTACACAAAATAAATAAATAGAACAAAGGTAGGGAAGCATGTATTTTATTAATTCTTTGGAGAATCACAAAATTACAAATTCCCTTGATGATTGCGCTCCATGGCCTGCTTGGCATAGCAGATCTGACATAGGCGACGTGGTCTCCTGGTTCCTAGGGCCTCGGAAGGCTCCCAGTTAATTACTCCCGCGAGGTGGACTCGCAAGATACCTCCGATTAAGCTGCGTGCGGGTCGTCATCTTTAGTCTTCGCTTCACATTCTCTATGCATGTGATGAATGATTGTGTAAATGTGGGCATGCCATGATCCATAGCCTCGTCGGTCTATGGGGCCGTTTGAAGTATCGCCTTTGCACTGGCTACGCCTACCCTCGCCGTTCGGCCTCGTCGGTCACGAACGGTAAATAGAAGATAAAGTGGTTGTAAGACATGCATAGTTCCCGCCAAGCAAGACTGATCCGATGACATGGCAGCTGCGTCAGGGAGTAAATTGTTGGAGTTCGTATAGGAGTAAGGTTGATAAAGACAAGTGCTTGAACATATTGTCTTGGTCGGCGGCACATTTTGCTAGCGCCAGGCAGGCCATGTCGCCTTGCGAGCAGCGCTGCAGTGGGGAACTGATGAAGACGAGCGCTCACGTCCGAAGATATGATTGACGGCTGTCGACTACCTGCTGGCGTCTTTAGCGTGGCGTCCTGTGCTTTACTTCAGATTGAATGAGCGGTCTGCTGACACCGTCCAGTTGTAGACGGTGGCTCGACGGGCTGTACAAGCATAGTAGTCGGTAGCCACAACCGAAGGCATGACAAACTTAGCGACGACATAGACGCGACAACACCGGCAACTCAATATATATCATGAACTTTGACGTTGAGTCGACTGGGCTTCACAGCCTTCCAATGTTGGAGTAGGGCACGCGATTGCCTCGACGACGGGTTTGGTGGCTCCAGCGGCGGGTTCAACGGCTTGGCCTATTTCTGCATAATGTGACCGATGACTCTGGTGGCATCAAGTTGACGGTGTTGCCGACCGGCCGAAGTATGTATCACCATGATCACTGGCATGATTTTGTATAAAGAGACCCATCCTGCTGGCGAGCTAGATAATACATGCAAGATGATAAGAGAGAGAAAGGTTAGATGACGTTAATCTCTACCATCGTAGGAAAACCACGCCATCCCCAGATCGCTTCTCGTTCTCTGCTTCGTCTATCGACTTGTTCTTCCTGATTGCTCTCCGGCGCTTGTGCAAGCGACTCTTCCTCTGTTTTTGGTAGCCTGTACTCCGCGTGCTTCCTGCCGATGCCGATGACTGCCTTGGTGTGTATCCGTGTACTGTGTTTTTTTTTCTTGTGTGTGTATGTATGCGTCTCATCTGCCTCCTCCTGTGTGCATGTGTGTACAGCCCTCTGTTTTTTTCTGTCTGTGTTTATGTATGTCCGCCCCTCCAGATGGGCGTCTACACTTTTTATAGGGAGACATGAGCAACAGCCAGCTTATACGGCCGCCCGGCTCCAACGTGATTCTAGCTCATCAACAGATTTTTTGGGATAGAATTGCTTAATTGATTACCGATTCATATCTTCTGAATCTTTGCTTTCTATTCAAAGAGATTTGACGTGAATTGCTTCATTAGATGAGGATACGCTATAGCATACTTCCCATTAGATGTGGTTTGCTTCCATATGTGTACGCAGGCTGTAGCCACCAAATCAAGCTTGCATGCACTGGAATCCAAATGTCCTCCCATCGAATCAATATTTTCCTTTTTGCATTGTACACGTTGATTTCTGTATTTCCAGAGATCATATCTTTTAGTTCAACCGTCGGATTGGCGATCCGTTTGAACCTTTACGCTCCTGACGACAAACTCTTCCAAATGAGTCTAATATTGAACATATTATGTGTAGAAAAAAATATTAGCGACACGCATAGCCCGCATGTCATAGAATTGATCCGAGGAATTTCGTACGTCGCATACTGCTCTTATGATGCGTACTTTTTACTGATATATGGGCCACTGATTTTTATCTTATTTATTTCTTTTATTTAATGAATTTTGCGTACAAAAATTCATCAAACAGTCATATAAAGCCATATTTTAAAAAAAAATCTGCGTTTCCACCACGATTCAAATTACCAGGTTAACCATCTGATTAGCGGTCAATAGTTACATAAACTTCTTTCAGATGACCGTAGTTGAAATGCTGAGCATGCCTCCTCTCTTGATGTATAATTTATGCTAATGTTATTCTGTCCTGGCAATTAATTTCTGCCAATGTTATTCTGTCCTGACAATTTTCTTAGTGATTTTCTTAAATTTTCAGGATTCAAGCAAAAATATTCAAATTGAAGCATTTCATGTGTTCAAGGTGAGTACAAATGCCCTAGCAGATTTATTCACTGTAAAAATATGTTGTTTGTTTAAACTCATTTTGATTAATGTGTTACTACATATTTCAGCTATTTGCTGCAAATAAAAACAAACCAAGTGAGGTTGTAAACATACTAGTCACAAATAGAAGCAAGCTTCTTCGATTTTTTGCCGGATTCAAGATTGACAAAGGTACTTTGCTTACTTTGACCACCGTATGTACTTACATCTGCACTTGCTTGCCATTTTTCTCACCAGACCTTGCCTATAGTTCAGTTATATATTCAGCTCATTGGTGGTTATAAATACGTCACTTGAGGTGTCCCACTGTAGTTTATCAGAGGATGAGCAGTTTGAGGCAGACAAGGAGTAGGTCATAAAGAAGATATCAGCACTATAGTGACCCTGACGTAGCGGGCGGAAGATAAATTAGCCAATGCATCGTTTGAGATTACGGGGTTTTCTGTCATCTCTTTTTGGATCCTGAATTCAATTTTAACACAGTTGAATTCTTTCATAGAATACTCATGGAAGACCAACCGTAGTGTATCTAGACAGAGCTCTTACAGAACAATGGCATGCACGCTATGTCATGTGACTCACCCATGTCTGCTAGTTTGCTGGACCCATGGTACCATGTAACTGTTAGAAATAAAGGCACATTTAGGTTTAATTTAATCCAAAAGTAAATCATGAACAACATGTGATTGACTATCGGTAACGAATAACAGGAGCATACCATAGATGCATATGCTAGAAGACTACACATATATCCATCTAATGTGCTCACAATCAATAGGTTGAAAATAAACAGTAGAAACATTGTAACGTCTTGTTAGGTGTGCGAGATGGAGCGATGGTCGTTGTAAGCGCGTCTGATAGAGGCGAGCGCGCGCGATCGAGTGCGATGCCGAGCAGCCGCTCCTGAACGTCGAGGAAGACGAGCCGTGACGGTGACGTGGAAGCAGTCGCGCCGAGCGCTTCCCAAAAACCTGATTCGTCCTCTCCCGGTGCAAGAACGCGAGGACGGATGGTTTCGGAGACACCTTTCCCGTTATTTGGTGCACGCCGTCTGGGACGAAGCGAACTAGATGACGGCGCAGCGAGAAGCGGCAAAAGCGCTAGGGCGCGAAAACTCTATATCTCCCGGATAGCGGACGCGATATATAAAGGCCACAGTAACGATCAGTAATCGAACACGACTCGAGGGCGTGCCACGATCGGAGTCCATTACGGGATCATTCACGGTGTCCTTATCTCATACTACAACCGCGATTTCGAGTAGCAAAAGAGTAATCTGCAAAGGAGGCTGCGCCTCGCAAAGCCCTGGACCAGATTTCGGCGGACCATTCACGCAGTGTCACGCCGCGCTCGCGCTTCGCACCGCCCGTGCCGAGCCCGAGCCCGAGCCCGAGCCCGGCCCGGCGAGGCGAGGCGAGCGCACGTGTGTATTCTTTCTCCCTTTCTCCACATGGTTCTACCATGGTGGAGCACACTCCACTATTTAAACTAGTGCTCACCACTTTAGGCTAGCAATGTGGTACTATTGCTAGTGCACATGCTCCTCATGAGGTGGGCCTTTGAGATTTTCTAGGATTTATTGTCTCAATTAAATGGGCTTGGCCCAAATAATCCAACAATCCCCACCGGATCTCAAAGTCCCAGCGGCGATCTTACTGTTCCCAAAGTCATTAATATACCGACATTTCGGTGACAATGGACTATGCCTTGAATTGCACCTAGGACTCCAAATTACACTCACCACAACTTGAACAATGGACTAAGCCTTGAATTGCAAGTTTTGTGCGATCGAAGTTTCATTTAAAGCCTTAGCTGATACTAGGCTGTCAATAGGCTTCCCCTCGGGTGGAGCATATAAGTCGTACTCCATGGTCTCTTCATGAGCTTACTAGAGATTACCCAAGTCTCATAGACTGCGACTTTCAACAGTCAATCTCATATAGGTGTGTTCTTTCAAGATGCTCTGTAGGATGACATCTTCGCTAAATAAAGCCAACAGAACACATTAAGGCAAAAGCCAACCTGCCATACAGATTTCGAGAGTATTGCATCTTCACTTGGAACTAGTTAGAAAATTACTCTCCTCCAGTTAACTAGTAGCTTGTTTTTCCCAGGTCCTAATTCACGGGATCTCCGATCACATAGGTTGGGTTACCGCTATGGTATAACTCACATGGGTCTCATGCCTAGTTCCTTTGATGCGTTATCTATCACATTCCGTGATAGCCCTTTAGTGAAGGGATCTGCCAGGTTTTTAGCCGTCTGGATATAATCCAATGCTATCACTCCGGAGTTTTTCAATTTCCTGACAGACTTCAAACGTCTTTTCACATGTCTTGAGGATTTCAAGTTATCTTTAGAACTGTTCACTTTAACAATAACTGTTTGATTGTCACAGTTCATAAGAATGGCCGGTATTGGTTTTTCAACCACCGGAAGATCCATCAAGAGTTCACGTAGCCATTCTGCCTCAACAGTGGTTTGTATCCAATGCGATCAATTCGCCTCCATAGTTGGCCGTGTCAAAATAGTCTGCTTGCAAGACCTCCACGACCACAGCGCCCCCACCAAGTGTAAACACATATCCTTTGGTGGCCTTAATCTCATCGACATCGAGATCCAATTTGAATCACTATAACCCTCTAATCTTGAAGGGTACCCGGTATAGTATATTCCATAATTTACTGTACCCACCAAGTAACGCATAACTCTTTCGAGTGCACGCCAATGATCATCTCCCGGGTTAGAAGTAAACCGGCTCAATTTGCTTACAGCAAATGAGATATCAGGCCTTGTTGCGCTAGCCAAGTACATGAGAGATCCAATGATCTGAGAGTATTTCATTTGATCTCTAGCAATTCTCTTGTTTTTCCGAAGAATCACACTTGGATCATAAGGTGTTGGAGAAGGCTTGCTATCCGAATAGCCAAACCGACTCAAAACTTTTTCCACATAATGGGATTGAGAAAGACTAATCCCATCCTCACCTTTGACTAACTTGATGTTCAAGATCACGTCAGCCTCTCCGAGATCTTTCATATCAAAATTTCCAGACAGGAAAGACTTGACCTCATTGATCACATCAAGGTTTGTTCCAAAGATCAAAATGTCATCCACATATAGGCACAGAATAACTCCCTCACCCCCACCATGGCGATAATACACACACTTGTCGGCCGTTTTACAATGGCTTGACTTGTGTCAATGTTCTATCGAACTTCTCATGCCATTGTTTAGGTGCTTGTTTAAGGCCATAAAGAGATTTGATAACTTACACACCTTGCTCTCATGTCCGGTAGCACAAATCCATCTGGTGATCCATGTAGATCTCCTCATCTAGCTCTCCATTAAGAAAAGCTGTCTTCACGTCCATTTGATGGACAATGAGACCATGAGAGGCAGCCAAGGATAAAAGTACCCGGATGGTTGTGATCCTAGCAGGTGAATAAGTATCAAAATAATCCTCTCCTTCCTTTTGCGTATAACCCTTAGCCACAAGTCTAACCTTGTACTTTTCAATAGTACCATCAGGCCTTAGTTTCTTTTTGAACACCCACTTACACCACAGGTTTGCAACCATAAAGGCGATTCTGTGAGCTCCCAAGTTCCGTTAGACGAATAGAATCCATCTCACTACTGACCGCCTCCTTCCAGATGTCTGCATCGGAAGATGCATAAGCTTACGAAATAGAGGTGGGAGTATCATCCACAAGGTACACAGTGAAATCATTACCAAAGGATTTAACCATCCTTTGTCTCTTGCTCCTCCTAGGAGCCTCACCATCATCCTCCTCAGGATTTTGCTCGGGTATCTGCTCGTAATCATCGGTTTGTGCAATAGGTTCGGGAATTATCACAGGGTTTTGACTAGAAACGCTATGCAAATCTTTCATGGGAAATATGCCCTCAAAGAAGGTGGCATCTCTGGATTCCATGATTGTACCAACGATCATGTCAGATACCTCAGACTTTACTACTAAAAATCTATAGGCAATGCTCCGATGAGCGTATCCCTGAAAGACACAATCCACTGTCTTAGGTCCAAGTTTGCGCTTTTTAGTTATGGGCACATTGACTTTCGCCAAGCAACCCCACGTGCGCAAGTATGAAAGTGATGGTTTTCTTCCTTCCCATTCTTCATATGGGGTTTCTCCTTATTCTTAGAAGGAACTTTATTCAAAAGCGTGACAAGAAGTCAACAGGGCCTCCCCACCATTCCTTAGATAGACCCGCAGTTGTCCAACATGGCATTTACCAAATCGGTTAGAGTGCGGTTCTTTCTTTCGGCAACCCCATTAGAGGGCGAATAGGAGGTGTCCTCTCATGAATAATTCCATGTTTCTTCTGAGAATAAGTCGAACTCGAGAGAAGTACTCACCGCCACGATCCGACCTAAGCCTTTTGATTTTTCTTTCTAATTGATTTTCAACTTCAGCCTTATAGACTTTGAAGTAGTCTAAAGCCTCATCTTTAGTTTTCAACAGATAAACATAGCAGTATCTAGATGCATCATCAATCAGAGTCATGAAATATCTTTTTCCTCCTTTAGTCAACACACCATTCATCTCACAAAGATCTGAATGTATGAGTTCTAATGGTGCCAAGTTTCTCTCCTCCGCTGCCTTGTGAGGTTTGCGATGTTGCTTTGATTGCAAACAACTTTGGCACTTAGAACCTTTGACAGTAGGAATTTTTGGAATTAAATTCATACTAGCGAGCCGAGTCATACAACCAAAATTTAAATGACATAACCGTGAGTGCCAAACATCGGCTTCACCTCCATTGGAAATATCACAAATATGGTTCACAACTTTATTGCAAAAATCAGAAAGGGAAAAACGGAACAAGCCTCCGCATTCATAGCCTTTACCAATAAAAAGTCCATGCTTAGACACGACTACTTTATTACTCAAACACCACTTTGAACCCTTCTCTACATAGAAGGGAGCCGCGACTGTGTTTTTATTTATTGAGGGGACATGCTGCACGTTCTTTAGCTGCGATCTTTCCCGAAGTAAACTTGAGATCTACCGTGCCAACACCAAGAACGAAGCATTCGAGCTGTTTCCCATCAACACGAGCAATCCCGCGACGACTGGTAAGAAGAGAACAAAGAGAGATCAGCACACACATGAACATTAGCTCGGTATCAATCCACCAATCGGTGGTCCGATTTATTGAAAGAACAATAGGTGCGTTACCATACCCGAAGTTCCTCCTCCGGTATTGCCAATGGTCACGTTGGCGGACTTTGAGTTACGTCCTTGCTCACCCTTCTGCCCTTGCGATTTGGACCTTTGTTTGGCCCGGTGTCCAATCTCACCGCAAACAAAGCAGGCTTCTCATCTTTGTTCATTGACTTCTTTTCTTGAAATTAGTGGTTTGTTTGGCTTTATTTTTCCCTTTGTTCTTGCCATGTGAGAAGCTGTTGCACCACATTGGCGCTAGGCGCCCCTCAGTTCCTTTCACAGTGCATCCTTAGCTCGAGCTTTCTCCTCAACATCTAGAGACGCAATCAGATTCTCAATGAAATCTCTTGTCTCTTATGTTTTGAAGATGTGGCAAAATTCCTCCATGAAGGAGGTAATTTGGCAATAATGCCCTGACCACAAACTGTCGAGTAACTGGATTTTGAGAAGTTCTAGTTCACTGGCGAGAACACGTATCTCATGAGCCTGCTCAACTACTGAGCAGTTATCCACCATCTTGTAGTCATGATATTGCTCCATGATATACGATTCACCGCCAAAGATCGGAAGCACCGAACTTAGCATTCAAAGCATCCCATAGTTCCTTCGCCTCTTTAATGTGCATATACACATCGCATGAGATGATCGGCAAGAATACTAAGAACGGCTCCCACAAAGAGTGTGTTGGCATCCCGATATGCCTTCTCCTTTTCAGGAGTTGGTTCCATATCCTCAGTTTGCCGTTCGACACCCGTAACACGTTCATAGCTGTAAGCCACAAGGTGACCCTTATCCGCCATCTTTTGAAGTGCACAGGTGAATTTTTCCGGCCTCGATTGCCTCGGCAAAGCCGACCATCGATAAACCTAAGCGCCTATAATCAGGTTTTGGATTGTTAGAAATAAAGGCACATTTAGGTTTAATTTAATCCAAAAGTAAATCATGAACAACATGTGATTGACTATCGGTAACGAATAACGAGGAGCATACCATAGATGCATATGCTAGAAGACTACACATATATCCATCTAATGTGCTCACAATCAATAGGTTGAAAATAAGCGGAGAAACATTGTAACGTATTGTTCGTGGTGCGGATGGAGCGATGGTCGTTGTAAGCGTCTGATCTGAGGGCGAGCGCGCGCCATCGAGTGCGATGCTTGGCGGCCGCTCTGAACGTCGAGGAAGACGAGCCGTGGCGGTGGCGTGGAAGCGATCGCGCAGCGCTTCCCAAAAACCTGATTCGTCCTCTCCGGTGCAAGAACGCGAGGACGGATGGTTTCGAGACACCTTTCCGTTATTTGGTGCACGCCGTCTGGGCGAAGCGAACTAGATGATGGCGGCGAGGGAAAGCGGCAAAAGCGCTAGGGCGCGAAAACTCTATATCTCCCGGATGACAATGACGCAAGATATAAAGCCCACAGTAACGATCAGTAATCGAACACGACTCGAGGGCGTGCCCACGATCGGAGTCCATTACGGGATGCATTACGGTGTCCTTATCTCATACTACAACCGCGATTCCGAGTAGCAAAAGAGTAATCTGCAAAAGGAGGATGCGCCACGCAAAGCCCTGGACCGGATTTCGGCGGACCATTCACCACAGTGCCGCACGCCGCGCCGCGCTTCCCGCCTGCCCGCCCGTGCCCGGCCCGGCGAGGCGAGGCGAGCGCGCGCGTGTGTATTCTTTCTCCCTTTCTCCACATGGTTCTACCATGGTGGAGCACACTCCACTATTTAAACTAGTGCTCACCACTTTAGGCTAGCAATGTGGTACTATTGCTAGTGCACATGCTCCTCATGAGGTGGGCCTTTGAGATTTTCTAGGATTTATTGTCTCAATTAAATGGGCTTGGCCCAAATAATCCAACAGTAACTAAGCTAGCTCTTTTGTTTTTTAGGAAGAACCTAGCTAGCTCTATCCTCTGGCATGCATGGATTGTCGAATTGCAAACGTGTAAAGAAGTTTATTTCATCTACAGGCACAGTTTCAGCCCCCGATAAGTTCAGAAAAGGTATCAAACACATTACATACCAATTGTTGGTCGTATTGTTCAACTTCCGAATACCTTCGTCCAAATTTTTTTGAAAAATAATCCGAATCCGTCTTTGTTAAACTTGAGAGACCAAACCATGGCCCATTCCTTCCATGGTAAACTTGTTAGGGCTTGTTTGAGAAGTTCAAAATAAAATCCCAGCTCATCCATGTGATGTGCTGGAATTTAGTTCAATATCTTGGGGCATCCACGTGGGTAGGTTAGGATTTTAGCCTTCTCAAGCAAAACCTTAAGGAATTGTTTTTTTTAAAAAAAAAAAACTTCTGAAAACACTGCCTTATGATTTCCAGAATAAGAGCACGGATTTGGATGTAATTTTCAGAATAAGCGGGCAATCAGAGGTGAGCATTCTAAGGCTTGGTTCGCTGGCTAGCAAATATAATCTTACGACAAAATACTGATTCACACCAAACATCAAAGAGGAAATTCAGAGGTGAGCATCAAATAAAGCTATCGATCAAGGCTGAACTTTATAAAGCATCTAATACTCCACTGACGATTACATCATGCAATGGAAATCTTATACGTGACTGTACTTATAACTAACACTACTACATCCGCTTCCTAAACTAACAATGCATATAGGTACGTTATCCCTGATACCATCTTAACACTAAGAAGACGACTAATCTTGACGAAACCATCCATCCTCTTGCCACTACGGTGATACCTCTGAAAAAAAATTAAAAGGGAATATTAAAGTACTATCATAGCATAAATTTTTGAGAAGCACCTTAACCGCTTTGTCAAAAAGTGTATTCCAAAAAGATTACCTGAAGATGGCGACACTGGATTACTAGCAGGCGTTGAGCCAGGAGGCATTAGTGGAGGCACTGGTTGCGCTGTCAGATACGTACATCACAAAGTTAAATCTCCTTGTAAGCATAAAATCCACAAAAACTATGCAACTATGCAAGATATCGATATGGTAAAATTTGTAACTTACTGGAGCACATGAAAAACGTTTGTATCGGTGGCATGGTTCCGCATGTGACCGGGAGGAACATCATACGGAGCGGAAGGATGGGCTTGGGGAGGAGGGAGTTCATGCCGCCGTTCATGCCGTGGCAAAGGCAGATGGGCGCGCTGTTGATGAGCGACTTGTAGCCGTCGCAGCACGTGCTCGGAGGCGTCAGCACGCTGGTGTTGGTAAGGTAGTCCATGCATGGCATCACGCCCATCAATGGTGTTAGGCACTCCTTCGGTTGAGGCGGCGAAGGTGCGCTACCCGGCAAGCCTGGGAAACCAGGGAGAGGTTGTGCACCTGGTAGTGGTAGGCCTGGCAATGGTGGAAATAAGCCAGGGAAACCTGGCAATGGCTGAGACGGTGGAGCGCCAGGCGTGCCAGGGAGCGGTGGCGATTGCGGCAGGGGCAGGCCGGGCAATGGTGGAAAAGGAAAGCCAGGGATCTGTGGCATGAATGGTAGGCCGGGCAACGGTGGAAAAGGAAAGCCAGGGATCTGTGGCATGAATGGCGGCAGGCCGGCCAATGGTGGAAAAGGAAAGCCAGGGAGCAGCGGCGCGAATGGCAGGCCGGGCAACGTCGATGGCTGCGCTACTTCTCCGTCCGCGGCGGCAGCTTTGGACGATGGCTCGGGCACTTGTTGGTTCCCGGCAATGGCCTGTTCTGATGCTTCTTGATTGGCGGCTGCAGGCTTGAATCCTGGGAGTCTCGCTTCGGACGGCTGCAGCGTCGCTGCCACGACGAAGAAGGCGAAGAACAGGGCGAAGAACTTGGACGGCGCCATCTTCTGCGTTGGAATTGGGCGTTTAGGATGATGTGGTGCTTTGGCTGATTTGTGTGGACGACGGCGTGGGCTGGTGCTCAATTTATAGTGCTCCTCGTGTAGAGATAGATAATTTAAGTATCCGTGTAGAGATAGATAATTTAAGTATCCGTGTTGTAAGATCGTTGGACTTGTATCCTTGACGAATCTATGGTGCTCAATTTATAGTGCTCCGGTTTAATTCCTTTGTCTCTACGAAACATGGTTAAGTCCGGTGCTAGCACTTCAGTTTGTATTTGTAACAATCAGGACTACGCCCAAGACATGCGACTCGGGAGTTCTGAACCGCCAACTTTAGACTTTGTTGTGACTTGCGAGAGTCCAATGTTTCTCAAACGGTGCCTGCATTGAGAGCTGATTGTCAATTTAAAATGACGTTGGCGTCCAGATGTAATGAAAAAGGCCTTTTTTTAAAAAAAAAAAAAAAAACAACTTTGGCTTATCCTAGACTCCATATGCTGCTTGCAGAGCAGATCGATTTCAAAGCAGGCTAACGCACCATTTCAAAGCAGGCTAACGCACCATTAGGTCTCTGACTAGAATGTAATTGTGCAGATTTTTCAATACATGTGCAAATTTTTTATTTCTACTCGTGCATTTTTGGAATATGGGCAATACATATCTATTATATGATTTTTCAATATTGTATGGTGCAGTTGAAGCATTTTCCATCACAACCAGCACATGTCCATAACCCTTACTTGTTTGTGGAATTTGTTGAAGCATTTTCCATCACAACCAGCACATCCGATTGTTCCAAAAAAAATCTGGAATTTGTTGAAGCCTACATTTCCAAAAAAAAAATGTACCCTAGCAGTTTGTTTAGGTCTATATGAGCTAAAAAATGGTTCTGAATTCATTCATCGCCATCATTTTAGGTGTATTCACTTACTGTGCAGAAGAGCTTGTGTCAAGCAATATATATTTATTTAGTTTAGCAGTTACCATGCATGTGTCCATTCAGTTCAAATGGTGTGTGTTTTTGTGTTTCGAAATCTTTGCTCAGCATTTAACATAATTCATGTTTTTTAGCTTAAATAGAATTATGATTAGTGGATTTTGAGGCAAAAGTTTTTTTGTTCACCTGACCGCTGACTATGTCAGTTTGTGTGATTTACTTGTGCGTGAGATTCAGTAGTTTCCTCTATGATCCAAGGCTTCACTTTGTTGTGTTGTGAGGAAAAAAACACTCAAGGATTGTAAGTTTTTCCGCAAACCTGCAAAAGATGTGCCATGAAACTTTATGTGCACTTGTTTTTATTATATTATGTTTATTATTAGGGATTACTTTACCCATTAATGACATATTTAACATGTTGTAGTCCTTCAGATTACGGAGTACGGTTAAAAGAGCATGCCTCAGCATGAGGTAGCATTACTACAGATATGGCCTTCAGTACCGATTGACAACGGCCATCAGTACCGGTTTTTAAACCGGTACAGGCCATTGGGCATCAGTACCGGTTCCACTAACTGGTACTAATAAGCTAGTCCCAAGAGGTCACTCATCCTACCACTCTCGCCCAAGCACGTACCAATCGGTACTGATGAGAACTTCACACTTCCCAAGTGGTCACCTATCATAGTACTATTCTCGCTTAAGCACGCTTAACTTCAGAGTTTTTATATGATCTACGATTGTAGTGTTGGTATGAACGTATTTGATTTATAATGCGTCCCCCTTCCCTTAACCTCATAGAGCACCCCGAACACTGATTTAGTATTCTCCTACTCCGAACTAAGTCTTCAAATTTACCATGAGTTGGATGCATGAAAATTAACTAAATCTTCAAATTTACCATGACTTCTACCCAAAATACCACAGGCAATTGACAAGGGATTTGTTAGCAAAGTCCCCGTATTCTGCGTCGGGATCGGGAAACTCGTTCTCTTCATTCTCTGAATATCAACAATAGCAAGGTTGAGTACATGTATGTACTCGCAAGACTTGTAGTGTATCACAAATGTATAAAGTAAATGCAGGCTATGTCATGCGTAAGCTACTAACTTGTTTTGCATAAAGCGAAATTGAATTGTAAATACAGAATAATAGATTGCAAGCGTAATTTGTAAAGCAATTGACATATATGTAAATAACAAGTATGAATAAGAATAGCAGCAACCTCACAATCCTCCATGATTGTGAGTAGAATATTGTCCATTCCCATTCCATTGACAACAACATATTAACAAGACTTTTTCCAACTATCATTGAGTTTCCAAACCATTTTATGAAAGTACCAAAACTCTAACTAGTGTCAGTGCACCAAGATTCCCATAACCGTGGGAACGGCTTTTCGAAAAGTTTAGACTCTGCAGAGTTGTACAACACTTTCATAAATATATCAATTCTCATTGCGCGAGATAAACATCACATGTTCCTCCCCATAGTGAGGTGTACACCGTTGCATCGGTATGCAATTACCCACAAATCCTTGTGGAAGCCCCTTACAAGCCAACTCGAAAGGACTTACAGCTCATGCTACTTCAGCCTCCCAATGTGTAAAGCCAATTTTAAATAACTTAATAAGTTGAGGCTACCCCATAATAGCAATGTGGTTGTACGGTGTTTCTTGGATTATACAACACTAACTTCAGTCCTTAATTAACCCAGGCGGAAACTCCCACTAACTACGTGTAAGTTAAAGCTTACACACCCGGCTATTGCCATAATCCGCCCGTGTCAAAACATAGTTTTATTTTCATTTTTACCAAACTACCAGTATCCTTTACTGTCATATCCAACCTTTTTAAATTCTGAGACAACACCTCTCTCTCAACCTTAGCAAGATTTTCAATGTTTCATATGACATCACAATTAATTTGTTTGATTCCCAATTCTAGAGCATACTAAGCATGTGCAAATAGTAATCGTGTATACCATGTGGACATTATTTCATGTCTAACCATAACCTAGGGTTTTCAAGGTTCTCATGTCAACAATTAATTAAGGTAATCCCACAAGCTAGGTTTAGTTCTACCGCATCCACAATATAGCAAGTTTAAAGAACATAGCGCATGCATAATAATTTTGACAAACAAAGTAAACTATTTAAGATAGTGGGTTCAATATGGTCAAAGGAGGGTGCTTGCCTTGCTCAGTGATTCCCTGCATGGAGTTAGGGTCGTCGACGGTGGTATCCGGAATGTCGATGTCTACACGTCGTATCATAAAAAGCGAAACAACATCCAAATCTGGAAAAAGGAAGAACGAAAAGTAAACACACAATACATGTGGCAAAAAGAAGTCAAATACAATCGCAAATAGAATCATTCATGAAAACAAGTGTGGAGGTGCATGTGTTTTAGCGAGGATTAGGGTTTGGGTCCAACTAGTGAAGAATATAAAACTACGTATAACGAAAGTCACTATTTTCCTTTACGAATCCAAGAAACCAAAATTATGTATATGATCATATTCATTTTCAAATTCAAGAAGCTAAGATTGTTTGGATTTATAAAATTAAAATAAAATCAAATAGCATAGCTAATTGGATCTTCAAAAAGGGTTTAATCAAACACAATTAAGTGATTAACTAAGGTACAAAGGTGATTTATTGTGCTACTACTCACATAACCTATAATCATGTTACCACAAAGTTTAGGTTTAGGGTTCATGATATTCAAATAAAGTCCTATGTAGCATGATTGATTGAAAACTTAAACAAGCTATTGAATGTGCACAAGTGATTAACTAATATATGAAGAAGTGGCAATTATATTACTACTACAGAGCTTTCAATCAAGCCATTTCTAACATATCGGTTCTGTCATTTGGGTTTGCAAGGTTTATCATGCTTCATCTACACATCTACACTATATATGTATGTTACATGAAATCATCCTATTGCACATTTCAAGATTAAACATGGTTTAAACCTAAATATTTTCGTATAGATAGAAAGAGTGCCATTTCACGTAAGCATAGGAACTAGTTTCGCAAATTTTGAAGTTCATTTGCACTAGGTACGAGCAAATTCAAATTTGAATACATTGAAATGAGCCTAATCATAGAATTTTTACAAACTAAGTTCAAAATTAAATGTTTTTGCATAAATGGGATCCTAACAATGTCAGGAACACAACAAAATAAGTTTCATCGAATTTGGATGTCATTTGCACAATTTTTGCATTGAGCAAAGTTTCGGCCAAAATCTTGAATTTGAAATTCAATCATTTTTCAATGAACTAATTTGAAATATTTTTCCATATTCAGGAACTACACGATTTAACAAATTTTTAGAAACTGGTTTGACCTAATTTAGAGTTCTATTTCAAAAGTTATGAGCATTTGTATTGGTTCGGCCAAGGAAAATAAACTGAAAATGGAAAAGACGTTTTCCCCAGAGCGAAAACGTATTCCGCCTCGGGTTAGTTCTGTGCTTGAGCACGTGTGAGCGACTGACGTGGTGTCCCCACTGTCAGTGGGTCGCGCACAGTCGTGAGAGCTATGGCTGACAAGCCGGTCCCACGGCTCAGCGACTCAGAACAGGGGCGCGGTGGAGGCGGCCTCGCCGGTGGCGAGTGGAGGCCGAAGCCGACCGGGCGAGGGTGCAAAGAGTAAGAGTGGAGTTTAGCAGTCCTAGGGCATGGTTCTATTCAGCTTGAGGGCTACGGGAGAAGGCCGACAACGGAATGGTGCGGCGGCGGCCATGGCGGTTGGTCGCGGCGGCGCTACAGGGGCGTCGAAGCCCGGGGGGAGGGCTGGTGAGCAACAGTGGATTGAGGGAACTCTAACCAAGGGACTCACTGAGTAGGGGATGAACCGAGGCAAGCCGTCACTGTACGCCGGGGCCGAGGAAGACGAAGGTGGTCGCGGCGGCGGGTTGGTGTGGAATCAACTGAAATTGGGCATTGGGTAGGGTCAATAGGGATCACTGAGGCCAAATATGAGAGGAATTTGATTTGCGCTTACCGATACTGAAGAATTGCTTGAGTTGGCACTGCTTAGTGCTTCATCTGCTGAAGCTCGATTGAACCCCCAATGGAGTGAGCTATGGGGCAGAGAGGACAGGGCAGTGCGAGGGCCGAAGGGGCACTAAGGAGTGGCTTAAATAGGCTTCAAGAATGGGAGGCTCTAGTGTAGGTTCATGAGCTCAATTCGGCAGTAATGGCGATAGGGGAAAAAGGACACCGGTGACAAGGCTTCGCAGCGAGGTTCACGCGCACGCGGAGTCGTATAGGGAGAAAGGAGGTCTGCGAAGCAATTGCAGGGGCGACTCGACGGTTCGGGCTCGAGTTCCAGTACCGCGTTGGCTCGCGGCCGCGGCAGAAGGGAAGAAGTGGTCAGCGACCATGGCAGAGAGGAGAAGGATTCGGTTGTCGCAGGAGGGAAGCACCAATGGGCAGGGCTGGCGCGGCGTAGAAATGGCGCAACATGGAGGTTGTCTCCTGAGCAAGCACGACTCGGCCCTAGGTGCTGTCGCGGGAAGGAATCAAAGCGAGAACCACCATCCCGGCAAAGAATCAGCAGAGCGCGCGTGAGAGAGAAAGAGATAGGGGAGAAGGGAAAAAGGTTGGCTCAGTTGTCGGGGTGGAGAAAGCCGAGAAAAGGGGCTACCACTGCAATGATTCCAAGCAATTGTCACAGCAGGGAGGAGGATTGGCTGTCGCGGCGGTGGTTCTTCAGAGCTTGCGCGTGCGAGAGAGCAGAGAGGGAAGGGAGGAAGGAGGAAGAGGGAAGGTGGCTGACTGGTGGGCCTCGGAGTCCATTTAGCAGCGAGGGCAGTGAGGTCGGCACGCTGCCAGGTGGACTCAGTGCGGGGCCAGGCCCACACGGCAGGGAAACAGTGGAAGGGAATAAAGTGCCATGCTCTTGATTTCTTGAACAGCAAGCACAAACTAATTCAATTGAGGTACCAAATGCATTCCAACATTTTTGAAACTTTTTGTGAGGAATCCTGACAAAAAATATAACCTACCATAAAAATTTCAAACAAAAATATCAAGCCAATGTTTTTATATAATTCTGACACTACACTAGGTCTAATTCTTTAATTTCTGTTTTTGATTTTCTAAAAACAACAAATCACTTCCAATTTCAATAAAACTTTCCAGAGATGATAATTAAGGTATCTAGAATGTATTAGTAGTCTCATTAAATCTTTAAGCTTCACTAGTTTTGAACTGGAGCTAAAGTTTTAATTTCTAAGTTAATAAGAGATTAAACAAACAATGGAAATTTCAAATAACTCCACAAAATGATTAAACTCCAGATTAAGATAAAAAAACAATAGTTTAACTATTAATAATATTTTCTAATATCTGAGGATGTTACAAAAAAGGACTTCACCTGTTCAAGCCATCAGACTCAATTTCGATGCACCATTCATGCGCATGCCGCGTAAGCGCGCCGCCTAGCCTAGCCTGGTGTGGTGTGTCATGGCAAAGCGAGGCGAGCAAGCGCACATTTGTTTCCTCTTCTTCTTATTGATTGAAGGGACATACTGCATGTTCTTCAGCAGCACGATCTTTCTCGAAGTAAGCTTCAAATCTATCATGCTAACACCAAGAATAGAAGCATATGACCCATTCCCCAACAGCACAGAGTTACCCCGAGCGACCTGGTAAGAAGAAAACAATGATATATCAGCACAAACATGAATATTAGCCCTAGTATCAATCCATCTATCGGTATATTAAATAACCGAGAGAACATTGAATAAATTACCATATCCAAGTGTCCCTTTTCGGTATTGCCAATATCACATTGATAGATTTAGAGTTCTGTCCCTGCTGATCATTTCCTCATTGCGGCTTGGAAATTTCTTTGCCCAATGTCCAATCTCACCACACACGAAGCAAGGTTTGTCATTCTGCTGCTTTTTTTCAGGTTTGTCATTCTGCTGCTTTTTTTTCTTAAAGTTGGTAGTCTGAACGACTTTTTCCTTTGGCTTGAACTTCCGAGAACCAGGACGCAGTACAAAATTGGCACTGGTTTGTCCCTCAACCACCTTTAGGTGCACATCCTTCACCCGAGCTTTCTCCTCAACATCAAGAGACACGATCAAACTCTAAACAGATATTTCTTGCCTCTTGTGTTTTAGAGATGTGGCAAAATTCCTTCACGAGGGAGGCAATTTGGCAATGATGCCACCAGCCACAAACTTAATTATCGGGTAACGTGCACTTGAGGTGATCAAATTCCCTCGCAATGAACTGTATCTCGTGAGCCTGTTCAACCACAGAAGGGCCATTGGCCATTTTGTAGACATGATATTGCTTCATGACATACAGTTCACTGCTAGCATCTGAGGCACTGAATTTATTTTCGAGTGCCTCCCACAACTCCTTTGCATCCGACATGTGCATATACATGTCGTAAAGGCGGTCTAAAAAAATGCTAAGAACGCATCCTACAAAAATTGTGGTGGCATCATTGAACTCCTTTTCTACTCATCAATAAGGGTTTCTTCAGGTTTGGCAGCTGGAACCCAGTAGACGTTCATAGATATGAGCCATAGAGTGGCTTGTGTCTTCCATCTCTAAAGTAAAGTGAACACCGGTAAATTTATTCGGTCTCATTGCCTCAGCAAGTCCAAATGCTTTCATCGTATTCACCATTAAGAGCCTATCACGTTTTTGGATTGTTGGAATATTAGGCATACTAATAATGAATTTACTCTAAAAATAAAATATGACGATAATTAAAGATAGAACAGTGAGAATAAATAGACTAGACAGTAGCAATATGCTAATTGTAATATCTATATCATGCATATTATTAGATGAATAGAACAGGCTAACGAGCATTCTTAATATATGAAAATAGATACAATTCACATGTGTTACCGAGTTGACACGAAGGCATGGCCGAACCGGTAGTAAATATCGATGAATATCAGCAAGCGATGTAGTCGAAGCTGATCATCGGTGAAGAAACCAACGAGAAGTCATGTGAAGACGCTTTCCAAAAATGTGATTCGGCCTCCCCCGATGCAGGATCTCACGGACGGACGTTTCGGAGACCTACTCTCCCAACAGTCAGTGCACGCTGGCGAAGGGATGGAGAATAAGAAGACAACACAGTACGAAGGTAGTCAAAAGGCTCGAGATATATAGATCTGATATCTGTTCTGCGTATATGACAGAGAGAGACAAACGTGGAGCACGAAACGAGTCGGTTATGGATTGTTACGGATTCATACACGCATTTAATTCCGCGTAAAATTAATCCACCACGATCACGTAACTATGCTGACCACAGTCCCACGCCGCAAAAAAAACGACATGGCGTGGTGAGTGCGTGTATCCTCTTCTTCTCTCGCTTCTTCTCATACTCTAGCAATGTGAAGGGAACCATCCTTATAATTTGGTCTTCATCCACATCCAGTAGCAATATGGTACTATTCTTTTTTCATCTCTCTTCTACCTAATAGGCTTTTAAGTTTTTTTAGGAATTATTTGTGAACTAATAGGCTAGTCCAAATAATTCCAACAGTATGTACCGTAACAACGGCATGCTTATAATTTTTTAAGCTGTTCAATGATGCCTAGAAAACTATAAGTCTCAAGTGTGGATCGCATGCTACAGCTGCTGCATCTTCTGTGGAACATGCTTCTGGTTTTATTACAAATGGCAAATGAAGACAGATGCAACTCCTCCGAGTTGCAAGTTCAAAATTGTTTTGTTGCCTATCTAGGCTTCTCATTATGTCAACGCTATTCTTGAAGATGTGTTAGAAATCGATCTGCTCTGCAAGCAGCATATATATGGAGTCTAGGATAAGCCAAAGTTGTTGTTTTTTTTTTTAAAAAAGGCCTTTTTCATTACATCTGGACGCCAACGTCATTTTAAATTGAGCATCAGCTCTCAATGCAGGCACCGTTTGAGAAACATTGGACTCTCACAAGTCACAACAAAGTCTAAAATTGGCGGTTCAGAACTCCCGAGTCGCATGTCTTGGGCGTAGTCCTGATTATTACAAATACAAACTGAAGTGCTAGCACCGGACTTAACCATGTTTCGTAGAGACAAAGGAATTAAACCGGAGCACTATAAATTGAGCACCATAGATTCGTCAAGGATACAAGTCCAACGATCTTACAACACGGATACTTAAATTATCTATCTCTACACGGATACTTAAATTATCTATCTCTACACGAGGAGCACTATAAATTGAGCACCAGCCCACGCCGTCGTCCACACAAATCAGCCAAAGCACCACATCATCCTAAACGCCCAATTCCAACGCAGAAGATGGCGCCGTCCAAGTTCTTCGCCCTGTTCTTCGCCTTCTTCGTCGTGGCAGCGACGCTGCAGCCGTCCGAAGCGAGACTCCCAGGATTCAAGCCTGCAGCCGCCAATCAAGAAGCATCAGAACAGGCCATTGCCGGGAACCAACAAGTGCCCGAGCCATCGTCCAAAGCTGCCGCCGCGGACGGAGAAGTAGCGCAGCCATCGACGTTGCCCGGCCTGCCATTCGCGCCGCTGCTCCCTGGCTTTCCTTTTCCACCATTGGCCGGCCTGCCGCCATTCATGCCACAGATCCCTGGCTTTCCTTTTCCACCGTTGCCCGGCCTACCATTCATGCCACAGATCCCTGGCTTTCCTTTTCCACCATTGCCCGGCCTGCCATTCATGCCACAGATCCCTGGCTTTCCTTTTCCACCATTGCCCGGCCTGCCCCTGCCGCAATCGCCACCGCTCCCTGGCACGCCTGGCGCTCCACCGTCTCAGCCATTGCCAGGTTTCCCTGGCTTATTTCCACCATTGCCAGGCCTACCACTACCAGGTGCACAACCTCTCCCTGGTTTCCCAGGCTTGCCGGGTAGCGCACCTTCGCCGCCTCAACCGAAGGAGTGTCTAACACCATTGATGGGCGTGATGCCATGCATGGACTACCTTACCAACACCAGCGTGCTGACGCCTCCGAGCACGTGCTGCGACGGCTACAAGTCGCTCATCAACAGCGCGCCCATCTGCCTTTGCCACGGCATGAACGGCGGCATGAACTCCCTCCTCCCCAAGCCCATCCTTCCGCTCCGTATGATGTTCCTCCCGATCACATGCGGAACCCTGCCACCGATACAAACATTTTTCATGTGCTCCAGTAAGTTACAAATTTTACCATATCTTGCATAGTTGCATAGTTTTTGTGGAGATTTAACTTTGTGATGTACGTATTTGACAGCGCAACCAGTGCCTCCACTAATTCCTCCTGGCTCTCCAGCGCCTGCAAGTAATCCAATGTCGCCATCTTCAGGTAATCTTTTTTGAATACACTCTTTGACAAAGCGGTTAAGGTGTTTCTCAAAAATTTATGCTATGATAGTACTTTAATATTCCCTTTTAATTTTTTTTTTTCAGAGGTATCACCGTAGTGGCAAGAGGATGGATGGTTTCGTCAAGATTAGTCGTCTTCTTAGTGTTAAGATGGTATCAGGGATAACGTACGTATATGCATTGTTAGTTTAGGAAGCGGATGTAGTAGTGTTAGTTATAAGTACAGTCACGTATAAGATTTCCATTGCATGATGTAATCGTCAGTGGAGTATTAGATTCTTTATAAAGTTCAGCCTTGATTGATAGCTTTATTTGATGTTCACCTCTGAATTTCCTCTTTGATGTTTGCTGTGAATCAGTATTTTGTCGTAAGATTATATTTGCTAGCCAGCGAACCAATCCTGAGAATGCCAAGCTGATTGCGCTTATTCTGAAAATTACATCCAAACTCGTGCTCTTATTCTGAAAATCATAAGGCAGTGTTTTCAGAAGTTCTTTTTTTTTTTAAAAAAAAAAAACTCCTTAAGGCCTTATTTGAGAAGGCTAAAATCCTAACCTACCCACGTGGATGCCTCGAGATATTGAACTAAATTCCAGCACATCACATGAATGAGCTAGGATTTTATTTTGAACTTCTCGAACAAGCCCTAACAAGTTTGCCATGGAAGGAATGGGCCATGGTTTGGTCTCTCAAGTTTAACAAAGATGGATTCGGATCATTTTTCAAAAAGATTTGGACGAAGGTATTGGGAAGTTGAACAATACGACCAAACAATTTGGCATGTAATGTGTTTGATACCTTTCTGAACTTATCGGGGGATTGGAACTGTGCCTGTAGATGAAATAAACTTCTTTACACGTTTGCAAGTCAACAATCCATGCATGCCAGAGGATACATGAGCTAGCCAGGCTCTTACTAAAAACAGAAGAGCTAGCTTAGTTACATGGTACCATGGGTCCAGCAAACTAGCAGACATGGGTGAGTCACATGACATAGCGTGCATGCCATTGTTCTGTAAGAGCTCTGTCTAGACACACTACGGTTGGTCTTCCATGAGTATTCTATGAAAGAATTCAACTGTGTTAAAATTGAATTCAGGATCCAAAAAGAGATGACAGAAAACCCCGTAATCCTAACTTTGGTGCCAATCCGGGTGGCCAAACTATATAAATATCAGTCTTCGTAGCGGCATCCAACCATCCAATCCATACCATTGCCTGAATTCAATTATTACAATCTATTTGGATAATACCAAAATATATGGTAGTTAGAGATATTTGAGTTATCTCCAACAAACCTCCCCTTAACTCAAAATCCATAATGAAATTATCTCCGAAAAACCCTCAAAGGGTAATTGAGCTCTGAAAGTCCAAAGGACAGTGCGATATGAAAGACTAGAACAGTCAATCCAAACACTTCTTGCAAAGCAAAATTTGAGCAAACCACCAGTAGGTCGAGAGAACGACTGGAACAGTCAAACCAACACAGCTATAACAAAGCAGATGAAGAATCTGGGTCTTCAATTCATAACCCCAGTAAAGTCTGAGTCTGTGCAAGTAACCTCCTGAATAAATGCCCTATCAAATGGCATAAGCCAAGACATCACCTGTGGCGCTGATAAATAGCGAAGAACTCATCTCATGGACTTTTTGTATGCTCCACCTGAAACATAAAATTCGGCAAACTACCTACTTAAAATCCATAACATGGTTGAAACTGCTCTTGAAAAACTGTCAAGATGAAGAGAACTGATGTGCTGTCAATGGAGTATAAATTGCAGTAGACCCCTCATATTGAGCGAAGACAACAAAATAACGTTGTAGTATCCACTAAGAAGCAAAAACCCTTCTTGCACTTTAATACTTCATCTCTCTGAGTTGGAGCAAAACCTTCACTGGAGAAAACTCTGAAGAGCTTAATGTTACCACCAAGATGTCAATAAAATTCCAAATGAACGTTGCTAAAACCTCCATAATGGTCAACGTATCCAAACGGTGAATAAACACCAAATTAACGGTGACGAAACACCAAAGTAGAGGTGATGAAACATCAAATTAGTTGTCTCCTCAATTCTTTTTTTTCTTCCAAAGTTGACGATGAAACGTCAAATAAACCGACGATGAAACGTCGAATAAAGTGCCAAAAATCCGCCAATGATAAATCGACGACGAAACGTCGAATAAATCTCCAATGATAAATTCCGTCTTAATTGCAATGAAGCCCGCCAATAATAAACATAAAAGCCTGGATTTATGATAAAAATCGTCCAATAATAGAGTGGGACAACTCTGTACATAGACTGCCGAATTCTTGGTCAAATCCCTTGTATATATGGTTGTATCCTCAAGCCTCGGACACCGGGCAGCAGTACATGTATGCACCATGTGTATGAAACTCAATAGCAGTGGCACGTATAATCCATCAGGCATGAGAAATACCTTCGGGGCAGGGACAAGGCTGCACGCTCATGCATAAAACAAGACCGAGAAGTCCACGTACTAAGTGTCGTGAGGCCTCTGCTTTGCACGATGTTGAACATGAGCACAGACAGACATGGTGGCCGTCCTTGGTCGCCAAATGTCGGACTCGTTGAAGTCGGCGCGGGTCGGGTCGAAGTCGGAGAAGGCTGGAGCGGGGTACCGACGCGGTGTCGGAAGCCGAAACGAGATGGCGCGGTCAGTCGGCCGACACGGTCGGCGGTTGACGAGTACTTATACCATGGGTATCCTCAGCGGCCCGAGAAGGCAATCGGGCCACCCCAGGCCCAACTTCGGCCGAAGGCCTCGCCGGGCCACAAGGGACACTCGTCCCCGACCAAGCCAGCCAACGATCGGTTCGACCCCCGTAGGTCGGACACCTCGATGGCGCCAGGTGAGCCAAGGCCGACTTCGCCTAAGGGGAGCTCGGCACCCCCGCCTGTGACTGGCCGCCTGCCCAACAGACACGATGGCTCAGAGCGACTATACGTGGGCAGGTGGCTCCCCTGCAAGAAAGGCACCAAAGTCAAGACACCGGTCACGTCGCCCAGACGGGCGCAGCAGACGGACGTGCACCCTCCCGAGACGGCGCCAGGGTCAAAGCCCTACCTCAGCATCTGGCAGATGTGAAGGGGGTTGGTACGCCACTTCCCAACGGGGCAAAAAACCATGCCGCCCAGTGTGTCTACCAACCCACCACAGGACGAACAGGCACCGGTCAATCGCTGGAGACCAGGACTCCCAGGCTAGGGACACTCCATCCTTTTCTTTTTCTTTTTCTTTTTCTAGACCCACCATGTCGCATGCCCCCTCCGGCTATATAAAGGGAGGCAGGGCCCTTGAAGGAGGGGGATCGATCGATACATGTACTCTCTTTCCTCCTAAGGCCAAAAAACGCTTGTAACCTCACAACCGAAAGCAATACAGAACCACGCACGAACTAGAGTAGGGACATTCGGCCCGAACCAGCATACATCTTGGGCTCCTTGAGTCAGGCCATTCGAGGATTGGGAGCGCGCGACCCCTCTAGACTTACAAATTGTATTGCTGGGACTCGAAACCCCGACAGCGGTCCACAGATGTGTTGCGGCCGGAGCTCGAAAGGGAAGCCGAGGCGACGGCGCTTGGAAGTTGAAGAGTCGGCGCACAGTGACGGCGCGGTTCCCCGGACGGCGACCGCGGCCAGTGCCTGGGCGTGATGCCGGACCTTGCGCGCGAGCGTGAACTTGGCTTTGATACCACTTGTTAGGGTTAGGTTAGATCGCACACGCACACAGAGAATTGGAAAACGGGATTTACGTGGAAACCCTTTGCGGGAAAAAACCACGGGAGACAAAAAAAATCAACTATGAGGTTCAATGGTACAAGTACATGGGGTTGGCTTATATAGCCAGATAGAATCAATTTTGTAGATGAAAGGACTCTAAGTTTGTTAAGGATTGATTTGAGGCATATCTCTAACATCTTATGTATCATCAGTACGTCTGAGATTCGTGACGTCGTCAGCCTTCCTTCTACAAGGGTGTTGATGGCGCTTCGGCGCGTGGCTACCCCGGACCTCATCCATGTGTGATGCCCTAATGTTTCATGCCTCATCGAGGTTGGTCACCAGACCTTGGCCAGGCTAGATCCTGCGATGTGGTTAGACTATCTCCAGTGGAATCCCGTCCCGGTCGTGTTCCCGTCGTGATGGGAAAAGGGGGCGGAAGGGAGCGAGGGCGACGCTCCAGCTGCTTCTCCTCCCTCTACCTGCTCGGACGGGATAGGAGAGAGAATCCCGATCGATGGAGATTCTCTCTCCTTTCCCTTCCGCTCGATGAGCTGGTGGCAGAGGGTTCGCGCGCTGGGGCGGACGGGAGGACGGGGTGGCGGCGAACCGGGGGAGCCCAGTAGGACGCGACGTCAAGGGCCGGCAGAAGGCGAAGCATGCAGCGGCAGTGGGTGCTGAAGAGGGAGGAGCTAGGCGTCTACACCGGCGTGCACGG
The DNA here is from genome assembly GCA_036346355.1 of Rhipidocladum racemiflorum. Classification (NCBI taxonomy): domain Eukaryota; kingdom Viridiplantae; phylum Streptophyta; class Magnoliopsida; order Poales; family Poaceae; genus Rhipidocladum; species Rhipidocladum racemiflorum. Next base: position 8,534,773 of record CM070581.1, read on the forward strand.
AGGCGACAACCGCGTGCAAATTTCCCCAAATTTGTGTGGTGTGCTCCCCCAATTTCTGGGCGATTTGGTTGATGCATGTCCGATGGCCACCGTATTCCCTAGTGCATGCCGTAGATTTGCTGGTTTAGGGTTCACCCTAATTTCCCCCAAATTTCTTTCGGATCTGTTGTCAATTTGGTGCGTTTCGGGAACCATCTGGGGTCCGATCTGTGCATAGTGATCCATGTATGGTCCGTTCGATGAAGCTCGGGCCAACTGGCCCGTGTTGTGGAAGGAAGAAATCGAGAAGGCTAAGAATAATTGACTGCACAAGGATGCTATATACTGAAACTACTCGTCACTGCACCTTGCTACTTATGTACTCAATGTGGTATACTTTTGATGCTACTTTTTAGTAAAGAGACAATTAATTAGCTGAGTAATTCAAACCTTCCATTGGAAATAGTAAGCGTCTTGTTCATACTGAATCTTGCCATAGGAGTAGAACAATCCACAGCGGCTCTGCAAGGTCTCTGCACTATTTCTGGCAAAACCGAAAAGTTTGCAACAGAAAAAAAACAGAGAGCAAATCAGGCCAGCTAGAATACAACACTGAGTTGGTTCTTTTGATTCTTCTAAAAGAGGTGAATTATTATTGATTAACCAAGCCACCTAGTGACGCCATCTTCTTCACTCACAGCTGCAAGGATCTCAATATAGACCTCCAGTATGGCCTTTAGCAAATTTAAATCATCAGAAAGCTAAATATTGTCCATGAAGAGTATATAAGCAAGGCAAGGCATCAATGCATGTGTTTGTTTTCACGTTAGTATTTAACAATATACTGCCGCCTGAACACGTATCGAGCCCAGCTATTTTGTGAGATGGAACTGGTGATAACTTACGTAGATGGGGACATTGGTGCATCTTAATTTTTATTTATTTACTGCTTACAAAAACGGCGATGACAAATGGGCATACCAAAGAATTTCTGCGGTTGATCACTTTGCAACATTCCAGCAATGACCCTTCCAGCACCCAGCTCTCCCAACCATCAAAAGTATGACTTGCAAAACACGAGCTCCATCTTCTTATTAACCTGATAAGTTATGGCATATTAAAAGCTAGTTAAACGTACAAAATTAGCAAACTAGATCAAAGCATTTCGCTAGAAATGAGAAAAAATTAAAAATCATATAGAAATCATGGGGGGGCAAGAATAAATCTAGTCAGGTGGTTCTATTTCTCAACCTTTTAAACTTGCTACTACATAATCAGGCATGGAACGAACACTTCTAAAGCATTCAAAATAAGTAAAGAAATGGACAAAACAAAGAGGAGTGCCATATAATAGCACTATGTGTTAATATGGCATGGAATCAGGTAGTTAACTATGAAGCATCAACACAGAACAAAAATTAGGGCAATAACCAAAACAGCAAGATTGATGTCTAACATGTTCAATTAAATCTACCAATTACCAAACAGTTTGTGCAAAGAAGATTGCCTAGTACTGTCTTCAATTTCACTAATATTTATTCAGCGCGCACAGTGTCCTCAGTAAATCGAAGTCTTCCTTAAGTTGCTCTACTCATATAGCTAGCAACTAATTGCAAAGACATATAGTGCTGGCTATGCAGTATGTAATAGAAATCGGTAAGCTTGGAAAACATAGATACTGACGAACCATACATTATTTGTGTAGATGGATCAACAAATGCTATTAGCATATTTGCGAAGTATGAAAGAAAATGTTGAGGTGCAGGTGGAAGCTCTTAGGAAGATAGTAAATGAGAATTTCAGCCTAGCACAGTGTTGCCATTCTATCGACCTCAACTATGCCCTCCTTGCTATGGATGCCATCGCTTCTAGCTTGGACGAATTGAGCTTGGAAGCTGCAATTGTTGTGGCAGCAGCAGAGAACGCAGGCCATCATGGCGATGATGATCCTACGAATGACGTCGACTGTGACGATGTTGTACCCACTGACTATGAGGAACCACCGGTGCCTTATCAGACCGGGTGTGATGGTGCTAGCTTGGATGGATTGGAGTCCGATGGATGGGAATCCGACTGCTCGTGCCATCTGAACCGCTAATACGTGTCGTATATGTTGTATGTGGTGTGTACTAATATATATTGTTATGGTGGATTGTGAAAACTTGCCATGTCTAATTATTTGTGTCTTGAGTACTACTATATAATGTTATGGTGGAATGTGAGAACTTGCCATGTCTAATTATTTGTGTGGTGCGTACTACTATATAATGTTATGGTGGAATGTGAGAACTTGCCATGTCTAATTATTTGTGTCGTGTGTTCTAATATAGAATGTTTTGCTGCAATCTTACATCTTGCCATTTCTAATTATTTGTGTGGCGTCTTCTATTTAATATTGTTATGGTGGAAGGTGACAACTTGCCATATGTGAGAACTATCTATTGTTAAGTTTGTTTACTTAACTTTTTTGTCATGGAATTTGTAAACAGGGATATCATGGATCCATTTCTACAAAGTATGCTAAATGAGGGCGTTGATAACATAAACTGCATTGATCTTGGAGGCGAGCCAAGCCAACCGTTGCCGGTTTCGTCATTCACACCGGGTTGGGCTGACTCCCATGTGGCAGACAATAGTTCAGCAAAGGGTAAGAAGAAGAAGGATGCGCCAAAGACATCGAGGAAAACATGGAAGGCAGGGGAGGAAGAGTTGCTAATGTCGGCCTGGTTGAATGTGAGCCAAGACTCTATCGTTGGCACCGATCAGTCAGCCGAAACGTACTGGGGCAACATTGTGAAATACTGTGAGGAAAATGCCACTGCGAACTGGACTCCGAGGTCTGAGAAGGGCGTAATCAATCACTGGCAAACAATTAGTGCAGATTCGAGCAAATTTGCAGCTTATATGGCGAAGGTCGAAGAGATTCACCCTAGCGGCACTACGCTCGAAAATAGGGTAAATCAGATATTTCAATTGCCATGTCCTATATCTAATTTTGGTCAACATTGTCATGTCCACTTATGCATTTTATTATTTTTCCCTTACAAGATTGCTATGGCGATGAAGATGTTCAAGGATATCGAGGGTAGATCATTTGGTTTTCTCCACCTTTGGTCAACTCTCAGTCAACACCCGAAGTGGTGCGCCCATATAGATGCAAAGCGATAGAAGACCGAGTATGCGTCGTCCGCACGGTCTAGTGCCGCTGGAGGGTCCATTTCAGGTGTTTCGGATGATGTGATGTCTGCTGGCTCTGGTGAGTTACCTAGGCCAATTGGCCGTGATGGCGCACGGAAGGGTCGGGCATGGCGTGCCGGCAGCACATCTTCCGGCAGCATGGTCGGCGGCACGTACAAAGATGAGTTAACAGAGCTGAACAAGCACAAGGCAGAATTGGTAGAATTATGGCGTGAGGAGGTCTCCATCATGAGTGTGAGACCCCGGATTGGCTATCCAGAACCTCCTGTGTATTTCTGTACTAGTCCCAGATCAGTTGCTAGTACACATAGTCAGACAGTGATGAATCATTACCGAACAGTACGAAATAAAATAATAAACAATAAGTATTAGCCACATGGCTATTTATTACATCATAAGGTCACATTACCAGAGTTCACGGCAGCGAAAATAAAACAACGAGTAACAAAATCCAAATAACACCACAGGCGACGACTAGGAACGCGCGCTCAGTTGTCTTGGCGACCTTCATCAAACTCCTCGGTATAGAACTCATCTTCAATCGCATCCTGGTAGTTTTCTGAAGACAACATTTGTGTAGCATGTGAGTACAAAAGTAGTCAGCAAGTCTGTGAAAGTATGCACATGTAGGGCTTTCTAAGGAAGGCTTATTGTGGTTCTTTTGCATAAAGCTAAGTTTCATCAAACCATACTTAATAATAATTTTCACAAAGCACATTTTAACAATTATTTTAGCAATTGAAGTATTTAATAGTCTAGTGAAGGTTCTATCCACCATCACCAGTATAAAGGCTCTATCCGCCACATTTTAAAAGATTATGGTAATCCAATTCATGACTCTATCCGTCATAATCAAAATAGGTTCCATCTACCTGGTTGGCTCAATCCGCCAAAGTAAATATCCGAGAGTTCTAACCACTCCCGAACCCCCAAAACAAAACCTTATTTATTTTCAAAACCAAAACCAAAGTCTACCAGTATGAAAGCATTCTTCGCTTTGCCTTTGACCGCAGGCACGGCTATTCGAATAGTTTTAACACTGCAGAGGTGTACAGCTTTACCCACAAGACATGATATTCCCTTAGCGCCACGCGATTAACACACTTCCTTAGGTGTGTCGGCAGGGATATTATGACAAGGTCTTTACAATGTATACGCCTAACTCGACCCACCCGCTAAGGTTTCACCGCTGTTAGGGTTCTATCTACCCAGTACAGAAGCCCCCTCTTGCGCCGTGTGAGAAAAACAGTCTTGCCTCTATCCGGCCCTCACATTCCACCATCTGGTGAGTCTAAGTTAGGTTTCTACAAATTATTCAGCCAGGTCGTACCCATAATGGACATGTGGTTGTACGGTAATGCTTAGAATGAGAACAGTCATAAGCATCGGTCCTTAATTGACTTGGGGCGGTACTTGCACAAACCAAGACCAGTGCTCTATCTGCACCCGCCCAACATCCCATTCCGCCCAAGTCCAAATCATTTTTTATTTTATTTTTATTTTACAAAAACAGTAGCAATACCATGCTAACATTTCTCAAACATTCTTTAAATCATACATTTGATGAAATCCCACCCGTGGGTCAGTTTAATCCATTTTGCAACTAAGCATAACTACCGTACTAATCATTAAATGTCATAGTATAAATTAGGCATGACATAACAAAGTGTCCTGAGGTTACAAGTAAGCATGGATAGCAACAATCAAGGAGATGATAGCAATTCGGTATAACTAACAGTCTATATTTGACATACAGTTATAAGGATAGCAATACACGTTATAAAACATTGTAAAACATTTGCAAACATGGGATCAAAATGCATCAAGGAGACTTGCCTTCGTGCGCAGCGAAGGTCTCGGAACCTTGAAGTTCGGCGGGATCCTCGGCTACGCGCAAAACGGTACAACAAATAAATAACAAAAAATAAATAAAATCCAAAAATTATACTGGCAGGTAGATCTTGAATTTAGGAATTTGAACGGAGTGAATCGGAGTTGGACGCAAAAGATATAAGCGTTCGAAGTTGGAAATGATGGAAAATAAAGAAAAAAAGAAAAGTTACTGTAGCTACAGTAAATCGCGAATTTTGGCCTCCAGAACAGAGCTCACTGGACCTAGGGTTTGAGCATGGGGATCTTGCAAGGGAAGAGGTGGCGGGATGGAAGAAGGTAAGCCCCGGAAAGGTCTCGACAATGCGAATCCAATGGTGGTGTCGGATTTTGAAGAGGATTACCGGAGACGACGAATTTGGTGATGAACGGCGGTTCGGCCGTAGCAACTCAAACTCAAAATTCGAATTCAAACTTTGAGGAAACCTGAAATTGATTGAGGGGTTATGATCTTAACATCCATACGCACACAATGGTTCAAACGGAATCGAGATTGACTCACCGGAGCGAGGGATACGATGGCAAAAACGAAGAACGATGGTGGTGGTCGCCGGTTTTCGCAATCTCCCGGGTCAATGATGAGGAGTGGCAAAAGAAGAGTGATAGCACCGGGAAGAGGAGTCCAAGACGAAGATTTGAGAAGTGGTGGTGCGTCGATTGGACGTGAAACGGCAACGAATGGTCATGGGGAATGGAATCTCCTCGTCTCCCTCTTCGCAACGGGTCCGGCCATTCATGATTTGGAGCTTTGATGTGGAAGATATGGCAGATTAAAGAAGAGAATGTCATTGAAGGAGAGAAGAAACTCTTCTCTGTAACGTTCCAGCCAGAGGTTGAAGACAATGCTACAGTACTCGCCACGTGTCATTTCTCGATTGGTCGGAGGTAAGTGAAGGGTTACGCGCGGGAGAAAAATTAGCAAAAATGGTCTATAAATCCCAGAAAAATTCCTAAAAATATTAAGGAATATTTGGAACTAAATAAAATTGATTTCATGAAATTTGGATGAAATTTGGAATTTAGAATATTCCGGGAAGAATAACAGACATTTAACGAAAGACCGAGAGCGATAAAATACCATAGCGTCTCCAAAAATCTTGGGAAAATTTCCAAAATGTTTTTGGAATATTGGGAACCTAATGTAATAGGTTGCGGGATTTTTGGAGCATTTTCGAACTCGGGTGGAATTTCAGGTACGGACTGGAATTCGAAAATCCGATTTTTCGGACGAAGGGGGATTGAACTCCAATTTCGGACGGATAAGGATGCCAGATTAAGTTAAACACCGAGGAAGAACCGAATTTTGTATTTAGTTTAATTTAAATTAGATTTTAACAAAAAGCCGAAATTGGGGATGTTACAATGAGGCGCAATGAGGAACATCTGCGTGAGGAGGTCTCCATCAAGAGGCACGCCGAGGAAGATAAGATCATGGTGATGGATATCAGTACCATGGATGAGGCTTCTCGTGATTACTTCTTGCGTCGCAAGGCGGAGATTATTGCGAGGAGGTACGGGTCATGATAGAAGAATAAAATTTGGCAAGCTGTATGTTTTCCTACCTACGTGTGTGATGATATATGTTTTCATGCCTATGTGTATAGATAGGAGATGGCAAACATCCAGAACCAAAATAGCAGCATACTTATGCATGCCAGCATGGATGGATTTGACCAAGTTAGCTAGGCCGTGTATAGATAGGAGATGGCACATTTCTAGATTTGTTGCCTATCTAGGCTTCTCATTATGTCAACGCTATTCCTGAAGATGTGTTAGAAATCAATCTGCTCTGCAAGCAGCATATGGGGTCTAGGATAAGCCAAGGTTGTTTTTTTTTTAAAAAAAAAAAGGCCTTTTTTATTACAACGAGGTTTAAGTTCTACATCTGGACGCCAACATCATTTTAAATTGAGCATCAGCTCTCAATGCAGGCACCGTTTGAGAAACATTGGACTCTCACAAGTCACAACAAAGTCTAAAATTGGCGGTTCAGAACTCCCGAGTCGCATGTCTTGGGCGTAGTCCTGATTATTACAAATACAAACTGAAGTGCTAGCACCGGACTTAACCATGTTTCGTAGAGACAAAGGAATTAAACCGGAGCACTATAAATTGAGCACCATAGATTCGTCAAGGATACAAGTCCAACGATCTTACAACACGGATACTTAAATTATCTATCTCTACACGGATACTTAAATTATCTATCTCTACACGAGGAGCACTATAAATTGAGCACCAGCCCACGCCGTCGTCCACACAAATCAGCCAAAGCACCACATCATCCTAAACGCCCAATTCCAACGCAGAAGATGGCGCCGTCCAAGTTCTTCGCCCTGTTCTTCGCCTTCTTCGTCGTGGCAGCGACGCTGCAGCTAGGGGTGGAAACGAGCCGAGCCGAGCCGAGTGGCGAGCCGAGCCAGGCTCGGCTCGGCCCTGAGGCGAGCCCAAAAAACCGGCTCGGCTCGGCTCGGGCTCGGCTCGCGAGCCGGCTCGTTGGCTCGCCGAGCCAGAACATTTTCTCAGAAAATTAAGTATTTATACAATAATTCATATATTTGCAGTGAATAATATTAACTTACTAGTTACTACTAAATAATAGTAGTTGCTTAGTTGCAAGAGGATGGATGGTTTCGCCAAGATTAGTCGTCTTCTTAGTGTTAAGATGGTATCAGGGATAACGTACCTATATGCATTGTTAGTTTAGGAAGTCAGATGTAGTAGTGTTAGTTATAATTACAGTCACGTAAGATTTCCATTGCATGATGTAATCGTCAGTGGAGTATTAGATTCTTTATAAAGTTCAGCCTTGATTGATAGCTTTATTTGATGTTCACCTCTGAATTTCCTCTTTGATGTTTGGTGTGAATCAGTATTTTGTCGTAAGATTATATTTGCTAGCCAACGAACCAATCCTGAGAATGCCAAGCTGATTGCACGCTTATTCTGAAAATTACATCCAAACTCGTGCTCTTATTCTGAAAATCATAAGGCAGTGTTTTCAGAAGTTCTTTTTTTTTTTAAAAAAAAAAAAACTCCTTAAGGCCTTATTTGAGAAGGCTAAAATCCTAACCTACCCACGTGGATGCCTCGAGATATTGAACTAAATTCCAGCACATCACATGAATGAGTTAGGATTTTATTTTGAACTTCTCGAACAGTCCTAACAAGTTTACCATGGAAGGAATGGGCCATGGTTTGGTCTCTCAAGTTTAACATAGACGGATTCGGATTAATTTTAAAAAAGATCTGGACGAAGGTATTGGGAAGTTGAACAATACGACCAAACAATTGGCATGTAATGTGTTTGATACCTTTTCTGAAATTATCGGGGACTGGAACTGTGCCTGTAGATGAAATAAACTTCTTTACACGTTTGCAATTCGACAATCCATGCATGCCAGAGGATAGAGCTAGCTAGGTTCTTCCTAAAAAACAGAAGAGCTAGCTTAGTTACATGGTACCATGGGTCCGTCCAGCAAACTAGCAGACATGGGTGAGTCACATGACATAGCGTGCATGCCATTGTTCTGTAAGAGCTCTGTCTAGACACACTACGGTTGGTCTTCCATGAGTATTCTATGAAAGAATTCAACTGTATTAAAATTGAATTCAGGATCCAAAAAGAGACGACAGAAAACCCCGTAATCCTAACTTTGGTGCCAATCCGGGTGGCCAAACTATATAAATATCAGTCTTCGTAGCGGCATCCAACCATCCAATCCATACCATTGCCTGAACCCAACATAATAGTATGCAGAAGTCTATTATTACACAAGCAGCTTCATTACTAAACATCATCACCCAACAGATGTCCTCGCGGCGGATCCATGCAAGAGCCTCTAGCGGTGGGGTAAATACAAGACCGCTCAAACGATGCATTGGCTAATTTATCTTCCGCCCGCTACGTCAGGGTCACTAAGGGTGCGTTTGGTTCATGGCATGAGGTTGAATAGGATGGGATGGTCCTGTACCATTTGGTTTTATTATTTTGGGTAAATGGGATGGTTCAGCATTTAGAGGAAATATTCCTCAAATTTGTATCACTTAATTCAAGATGGGATGGTTCCATTCAAACAATCAAACGCATTGATGATTTTTTTTGAATCATCTCATACATGTACCACTTGGTACAGGCAACCAAAAGCAACCTAAAATGCTGATATCTCCTTTACGACCTGCTCCTTGTCTGCCTCAAACTGCTCATCCACTGATAAAACCGTAATTAACAATATTAGTCCATGTCGTATTGTGACAGTGAAAAATTAAATCCTAATGATAAACTACAGTGGGACAGCTCAAGTGACGTATTTATAACCACCAATGAGCTGAAAATATAACTGAACTATAGGCAAGGTCTGGTGAGAAAAATGGCAAGCAAGTGCAGGTGTAAGCACATACGGTGGTCAAACTAAGCAAAGTACCTTTGTCAATCTTGAATCCGGCAAAAAATCGAAAAAGCTTGCTTCTTCTTTTTTTTTTGAAGATTAAGACAAGAGCTCTACCATTCATTTAAGAAGAAAGAAAACAACGAAACCTCCGAAGAGGAAAATACAACGATTAGAGCTACTCAACCTACTAACAAACGCAACCCTCGGCCCTCGACACTGAGCTCACTCACCAACACGGCATACAACCCGTACACACTGCTGCGCTGCTCTCAGGCGCAGCACGATCACGAACACGAACACCACCCTAATCTACTGCTACCGGCGCCAAGTGCCACAGTTAGGAGCTGTCCCTGCTGCAGCATGCTATTGCTACCGCAGAGGCCCTTGAAGAGCTTTTCCGCCTCCTCCAACTTTGTCACCTTGCCCCAGGTCGTGCACGCCTTCTAGAGCCTCCCGGAGGCCACCGAAACATGGCACTCGTTGGACCTTCACCTCCACCTCCGACGCCCTCCCCTCCTCCTGCTGCTCAGCTCGCCAACCACCCAAATGCTACTCCTCCTGCTGCTCATTTTGCTTCTATTTGTGACTAGTATGTTTACAACCTCACTTGGTTTGTTTTTATTTGCAGCAAATAGCTGAAATATGTAGTAACACATTAATCAAAATGAGTTTAAACAAACAACATATTTTTACAGTGAATAAATCTGCTACGGCATTTGTACTCACCTTGAACACATGAAATGCTTCAATTTGAATATTTTTGCTTGAATCCTGAAAATTTAAGAAAATTACTAAGAAAATTGCCAGGACAGAACAACATTGGCAGAAGTTGTACATCAAGAGAGGTGGCATGCTCTGCATTTCAACTACAGTCATCTGAAAGAAGTTTATGTAACTATTGACCACTAATCAGATGGTTAACCTGGTAATTTGAATCGTGGTGGAAACGCGGATTTTTTAAAATATGGCTTTATATGACCAAAGAATCAAGACTACTTCAATGGTATAAGATGACATTTTGTACATGTGAAATAACAAAAAAAATTCTAATTTTACTCTTTAAAATTAAATCAGCATGATGGAATCATAGAAGAAACTGTAACCAGCAGGAACATAACAAAATGATCTATGGTGGATCTTGGAGACTACAGCTCCCAGATCCCCCAAGAAGAACCATTTGTTGCCTAATTGATGCAGAAATCCCACTGGGATTGAGTTACCAACTTCTAACCACAATTATTGCCAATTCCTACTAATTTTTTTTTGAAAGAATGGCAGGAGCTCTGCCAATGCATTAAGGGGGAAAAGGTTCAACAATGGAATAGAGGAAAGCTGGACAGACCCGACTAACCCAAAGCCAGAACTAAAAAACAACTAAACCAGAGCTAAGGAAAAAACCACGGGACGGGGGAACAAGCCAAGCTGGACCCTAGACGTAAACAGACAAACGACACGCGATAGAAGTTGTGTTCTTTTCATCTACTGCCTTCTGGATGACGCAAGCCACCGAGGAATGATTCCTGTGAATATCCGAGCGTTACGCTCCTTCCACAAGTTCCAGAAACCGTATAACAACGCGCCATCAATAAGTTTGGAGATCGAGCCGTTCTGCGAAGATCGCAAACTCAGCCACCAAGCCGAGATAGAAGGGTAAAGATCCCACTGAAAGAGGCCGGCGTTGGTATTGGGAGTTTGGAAAAGAACAGGAGCCAGAAAGACCGAGCGAAAGAGCAGGACACCATGAGATGAATTGCTGTCTCCGGGTCGGCATCACAAAGCAACAGGCTGCAGGCCTCGGCCAACCCCTGGTGGCGAGAAGGTCAGCCGTAAGGATCCTGCCATGCAAGAGCTGCCAGGCAAAGAATTTGCACTTGCTTTCCGTTTTCGCCTTCCAGACGTGGCCGTAGCAAAGATTTGTCACCGAGGTGAGAAACTGTGCCTTGTATGCAGACTTCGCGGAGTACCTCCCATCGCCTCATGTCCAGCGCCAGAGGATAAAATCCTGGGAGTCATGTTGCAGTTCGATCTCCTGGACTAAAGTCCAAGGATGAACGAACTGGGAAATATAATCTGCCATGCCGATTTTCCTGAGAGGTTTCATCCAAGAATTGTTTGCCAGGCCTTGCCCCACCGATATCTTCCTCCTTCTAGCAAGGTGGTCACAGAGCGATGCAATGTTCTTCGGTGCCTCCCCTTTAAGCCAATTGGATGTCCAAAACTGTGTTGTTCTTCCATCTCCGAGATTAATGGATGTGCACATATTGAAGAGGTTCCAATCAGAATCGTCAGCCGGTAGGTTTGTCCCTGCCCATAACCTATAGCTGTCACTCCAATGGAACCAGAGCCACCTCTGTCTGAGAGCTTTGACGAAGGCTAGCAAGTTAGAAATGCCTAGTCCACCAAGGCGTTTGGGCCGGCACACCTTTTGCCAATTGACAAGATAGTGACCTCCATGCAAGCTTCACTACCTTTCCAAAGAAAGCTTCTCCTGGCCCTGTCAATCCTTTTGAGCGCCCAAGCAGGGATTGGAAATACTGTGAGGAAATATACCGACAAGGCCGACAGGACAGTTTGAACTAGAACCTGCCTCCCTGCTTTGGAAATCAACAAGCTTTTCCAAGCTGCAAGTCTTCCCTCCACTTTATCAATGAGCGTTTGGAAGTCACTCCTCTTCAAGGAAGTAGGTCTAAGCGGGAGACCAATGTATCTGGTTGGGAAAGCGCTAGCTTGTGCATGGAAAGAGTGCAGCACCTCCAACAGGTCGAAAGCTTGGCAGGCTATCGCGAATACCTGTGACTTGCAGAGGTTTACCTTAAGGCCTGAGGCCTCACCGAAGACTTTTAGCGCCAACTTAAGGCATTCAACTTCTTGATGGGAAGGGTTCAAGAATAATGCTACATCATCCGCATACAATGAAACGCACTTGTGTGGTGGCCTTTGGAGCACCGGGGCCAAGAAACCCTCGTTGGCCGCAAGATGTAGGATACAACAAAGAGGCTCCACCGCCAGAGAGAAGAGTAGAGGGGAAAGCGGGCCCCCTGCCTAAGCCCTCTTCTGTGAAAGATACGGTCCCCTGGTAGTCCATTTAGGAGGACTCTGGAAGAGGAGGAGCCTAGCAGTATGATGATCCAGTTCCTCCATCGTTGGCCAAACCCAAGTTGTTGCAACAGTTCAAGAAGATATTCCCAACTAACAGAATCGAAAGCTTTCATTAGATCCAACTTTATGAAGAGAGAGGAAATTTTTTTCCGGTGCAAGTCTCTTAACAAATTCCTGACCAGGAGGAAGCTGTCATGGATCGCTCTCCCCTTGATGAAGGCATTTTGATTTGCCGAGACTAAACAATGCATTTTGGGTGCAAGCTTTGAAGCAAGAATCTTGGAGAGAAGTTTTCCCACGCTGTGAATCAGGCTTATTGGTCTATAGTCAGCGACGGACGAAGAGTCCTGTTTTTTCGGCACGAGGACGATGTTGGCCGCGTTGAGCAAATGGAAGTTGGACCCTATCTGATTTGAAAACCTCGTGCATACTGCAAAAAGGGCCTCCTTAATAATTTCCCAGCAAGAGGAAAAAAAGACTCCAATGAAGCCATCTGGCCCCGGTGCCTTATCCTTTGGCATGGAACGAACAACCAGCTTTAGCTCGTCTATATTGATTGGCTGATCCAAGGAAGTTAGGTCACCTCGAGGTAGATTAAGCATCAACCAATTGAGGGAGTGAGCCCTCTGTTCTTTAAGTCCTAGGAGGGAGTGGAAGAACTCGTAAACCTCCTCACTCTTGCCCTGTTCCGAGGTGATAGTTCCAGCCTCTGTGGAGAGAGAGGTGATGCGCTGCTTTCTCTTGCGACCATTGACCTTGAGATGGAAGAATTTTGTATTGGCGTCTCCCGCTTTGATGAACGCCAATTTGGACCGTTGCTTGAGCCTAAGCCTGAGGACTGCCGCGAGCCCTAGAAGTCAGCCTTTTAGGTTTTTGAGAAGCTGAATCTCCTGTGCAGAGAGTCCCCTCGACTCCTGTGCGATATCCAATCGTAGTATGACCTCGTGGGCAATGGCCATTTGCAGCTGCAAATCCCCTACCAACTGCCGACTCCAGTACCTAAGGGCCTTGACCGTTCTTTTCAACTTGGTGTGGAATCTTCTGAAAGCATCGTTCGAGAACACTGGCTTGTTCCAGACCTCCTGAACCACTGCTAGGAAGCTAGGCATTTTGGGCCAAAAAGTCTCAAACCTGAAAGCTGTACACCTACTGACTTCCGTGTTGACCAACATAAGGGGGCAATGATCCCACACCGAGGAGGAAAGTGCTTGAAGCAAGCAGTTCGGAAAGAGCTCTTCCCAGTCAGCGGAGGCGAAGTACCGGTCAATTCTAGTTTGAGTCGGGGCATCACCGAACCCAGTCCATGTGAATTTCCTACCTGCTAGCTGTATCTCTTTAAGAAGCGCAACATTGATCATGTCTCTGAAGCGGCGCATGATCCGCCTGTTTAGATTACCGTTGTTTTTGTCTGCTGCTTGATAGATCATATTAAAGTCCCCGAGCAGCAGCCAGCTAGGTAGCACCACACTTCGAAGGTTCGCCAATTCTGTGAGAAAGTTGGTCTTGTCAGCATCCGCTTGAGGTCCATACATTCCTGTACATGACCAAGCAGTTCCTTCAATCTTATGGGTAAGGGTCGCTGTGATGAGAATTCTATGGCTAGGGGCTGGGAAAGAGTGTAGGAACGGTCTGAACAAGCTAACAGTACCCCTCCTCTAGTTCCACTAGCCGGCAAACAGGCAAAGCTTTGCTTGAAAGATAGCCCCAGAATCTCCGCTACTAATTTGTCGTCGCACAACTGCAGCTTTGTTTCTTGCAGATAGACAATAGTAGGCCCTGTCACCTGTATGAGGGATCTAACTAACGCCCTTTTAGCCAGCGAATTCAAGCCGCGAACGTTCCAACTGAGAATTCAACAATCAGTTTGCATAATGAAAACCTGTTGACAACCGCCTCTCCAGGCGAATGCAATGGAGCAAAATAAGAGATCACGACCAAAGAACGAAGGCAGCACTAGCTGTACAGAAGAAGCCAACTAACACTACCAGTACACTGTTCCAGCTAATTTTGGAGTCATGATTCCAAGAAGAGGTGTTACTGGCTTATTTGAACAAAAGAAATGTCCATAAATAGGTGATTTTGGATACTTTCACTGGAGACTAGCCAATTCAAGATCAAGCTCAATGCGGTTCTGATTTGAAAAACTAGTGAATCAATGGAAACTGGAAGGAAACATGTGTCAGTAGTCAGTAGCCCTCTGGAAACTAGATCAAAAGCAGATTCTAAAACCTGGCAACCAATACATTCCTTTGTTAATTTATCTTCTCTTAATTACTACAGGAGCAAACACTTGTTTAACATATTCCTTGGAATGTCAATAAATCCGTGGCAGCATTCTTCTCTACCACTTTAGCACACAACTTTTGACACATAAATGCCAGAGACAAATGTAGCTTGTTCAGGTCGGTGTCAAGTTAACCATAGTCCATAAGCTCAGGTCGAAGAAAATTTCTTATGTATCATCAGTACGTCTGAGATTCGTGACGTCGTCAGCCTTCCTTCTACAAGGGTGTTGATGGTGCCTCGGCGTGTGGCTACCCCAGACCTCATCCGTGGTGGATGCCCCAATGTTTCATGCCTCATCGAGGTTGGTCACTGGACCATGGCCAGGCTAGATCCTGTGATGTGGCTACCTCAGACCTCATTCCTGGTTGTAGGGATGTGATCGGATCGGATACGATCGAATATCGTCCTATTCGTATTCGTATCCGTATTTTTTATCAAATACATAATCGAATACGAATAGTACTGAATACAGAACCAAATACGAATTATACAGGATAATATCGGTTACGAATATAGATCAAATACGGATCGAAATCAACATGGATACAAATAATATTAGTCGGATATTTTAAAATCCAATTTCAGTTTTTTTCCAAAATCGATCCAAATTTAAATTCAAAATTAGGAATTTTAAAAAATAAGAGAATGTCAAAAATTAAAAAATTTGTGCACGAATATTATTAAATTAGTACAAATTCATAATTGCTAAATTTAAATTGAAAATTAGGAGAAAGATCAATAAAAAATTTGAGAATTTCATTTAAATTCCAACTGGTATTTAAAAATAAATTACATTTAAATTTTGTTTTTAATGTCTCTAGTGGGTAGTGATAGTCTAATAGACCTTCAGTGTCAAGTTCGTCATTGATGAATTATGAATGATGAATGATGATCGTCTGAACTCAACAATTAGCAAACATCAAACATAATCATTCTTTAGAAGAAAACATAGCCAGTTAGCCACATAAACATAACTACATAGCATAAGTACATATGAGTATATGGCATCCACGTCTGGTCATCCATATTCCACAAACCACAATTCTACAAGTATGTAACCTTGCAGCAATTACATGTTGTCATGGTCTCATCTCTGATCTCATGGACATGGTTCAAGTTCAAAGTTCCAACTTCTTAGTTTTCAGTATAGTAGAAGACACTAAACAGTAAACAATATTGCAATAGTTGAGTTCAGGACTCAAGAGTCAAGACAACACAAACAAAGCAACTGTTATTTGGATAATATCCATATGTCATATTTGGATATTATCCGAACAAAAACTCGGATATTCCGTATCCGTCGGATAATCAGTGTTCCATATCCATATCCGTATCCATATAAATTATCTGTATCCATATCCTTATCCGTGAAATCAACTGGATATCTGTGAAACTATCCAAATCATTATCCAAATCAATTCGGTCGGTCGGTCGAAAAATATCCGTACTAGTTCCATCCCTACCTGGTTGGTCCCACTCGGGGAGGATCCCCCAATGTGGCTACCACAGACCACATCCAGGGTGGATCTCCCGATGTATCATTCCTTACCAAAGTTATCATGGCATACTTCAGTGTGCCTTGACTTGTCGAAGTTATCGTTGGCTCAAGGTGGCGGGGGACCTTCTCCTAACAATAGTATTATAATTTTATTGGATTTTATAAATATGTTGCAATATAAATTAATGATTAAAGCTACGTTTTGAGGACTGTGTGGATGCCCAAAACAATATGCATTTGTGGAGGGAGCACAGTAGCAAATGATTGTCATGTTATGGAGCCGCATCGGAGAAATCAAGAATAAACACGCGTACTTTACTATTACTAGTATATTGCCCGTGCTAACGCTACGGCGATATTTGGTAATACAATTCAAATGTCAGTTAACACCTAATTTATATGTTTTGGTAACACCTAATTTATGTAGTGGAAACAAGATGAGAAAGGTAAACAGAAACTGAAAGTGAAGAACTGCTGGTTAAGGCTTAGAAAAATGTCAGCGCAGAAAACTCAAAGAAAGTGAATTCGAGACCCCGTTTTTGTAGAAAGAGAGTATCAGACAGGCAAGACTAACAAAATGACAAAATTATGCAAATGAACTCTGCGTCCAAGATAATGCAACTACTGCATTAGAAAAGCAATCAAAATGAGCATTTAGAAGCCCTACTGCATTATTGTTCCTTTTAGTGACAACGTTTTTCATGTGCCAATCAGGCACTATAATGCAGCAGGTACTCAAATGAGACAGCTGAAGACACTGTTGTAAACAAGTTCAACGAAATGCACCAAAACACCACCAATGAGAAAACGAAAGTTAGTGACAACACAAACAAAGCTAGAACACCAATCGGTCCTTACAACAGAATCCAAGCAAGACAACACTAATTGGTCTAAAATTCTCATATAGCCCAAATACAAGGCATTCTCTGGTAAATAAATAGGCAATAGCGTGCCAATTCCAGTTTAAATCTGACAAAGCTGTTTGACCACCATGTTTCCCAAGCATATTGGGCGTCCAGCAGGGCACCACAATTAATCACTCATAAATAAACCAATTTAGCACCAGCAATAACAATACAATGTATCGCAACAAGGCTACCAAATCCAAATCAGTATCTCCTAGCCAAGGGATGTAAAGGAGTTTAAGCATATAAAAGGAGTGCGCATCTGCCAGATAAGGATTATTTTTCTAGTTTGCTTGTTATTCAAAAATTTAACAACGCACCCAGGATTAGAAAACCAAAAGTACCAAATCTCTGCTGCTCGCGGTTAAGTCATAAAAAATGTCAGATCTATCTGGCCAATCTCGCGCAGCAAAGCCACAGAAGATTCAGTTTTTTTCTCCACCCCTATAGCGTTACCTTAGCCTTGAGATTGACAACAGATGGATCTGCCGCTAGTAGGTCGCACAAGTTAGATCGGATCATCTTCTTGAATGGGCTAATTTTAGGTTTTTGCAGGATCAGTGTGGCATCAAGGTTTCCTAGCTCATAGCCTGCTTCATGAATCAGTTTCACCTGAAATTGCATCACAATCAAAAGGCCTTAGTGTTATGCAAATAGAAGCTAAGTAAAATTTCATCAACCTAGCATCTGTTTCACCAGCTCATATCTTCTGGACCAAAACATTTACAAGCAAAATTCATTTATAAGCACATGAAACAATTATGCTCCAATTGGATAGCGTTCTACATAATTTTGCTTAAAATGACTGTGTAATGTCAAATTGAAGAGAAAATAATCTAATTTAAACGGTTCATGAGGTCATTCGAAAAAGCATCTCATAATGAGCTCGAATTCTAACGCATGGGGATACTTTCTATCCAAAAGTCCTACAACAAATAAGCAGTCAGCATTCTAAGCACATAGTACATGCCTTGTACAAATTCTAAAACATGGAATGCTTTGTCTCGGAAGAGCCCAAAAGTCCAACAGGACCAAGACCAAATTTACGTAGACACCTTATGCAATCAGGTGTTGACAAAATTGAGATTGAAGCACCCGACGCTTATGGAATTATGGTGTTTCAAATGCAGGAGCAATGAAATAGTCCAACATTAGAAATGAAAGTAATGAACTGGGGCGTCTACAAAGATGCATCTTGGGTCTCCTCCACTTTTAACAGCATTACCTTACTCTTTTCAAAGAAGACTTGCACAAGTTGGATCATTTAACACGTACCAGTCAAGACTTACCTACTGCTAATTCAAGTACAAAACTTATTTTCCCAATACAAACTGCTACATGATCAGAAACTGGGAATCATTCAGCAAATGCATCACGCACGAACTGTGAAGTTTGTTCTGTTAAAAGCATTCCACGCACTCTAAACCGTCCTACCCACACACAGTATCCTTAACCGCTCACAGAAACAATATCGAATTGTCATCAAAGAATGAAATTTGGAGCCAACTTGAGAGATTTAGAAAGTCACAGCTTCCCTCATGAACATCGAAGAATCGGCGCCCTTCCAGCGGGGGTCTGAGTCCGAGAAGATCTGTCCGATGTCCGGCAGCCCAAGCGCGCTGAGAATCGCGTCCACCACGCAGTGCAGCAGCACGTCCCCTGCGCACAAAGGCAGGATTCCTCGGTAACGAAAACGATGCAAGGAACGGCAGCACAGGAAAAGTCAAAAAGAGCAAGCAACAATAAACAGCGGTGCATGCACCGTCGGAGTGGGCATCGTAGCCGCGGTCGTGGGGGATGCTGATGCCGCCGATGATGAGCGGGAGGCCCGGCTCTAGGTGGTGGAGGTCGAAGCCGTGGCTCACGCGGAACGGGAGTGCCGGCGGCTTCGGCGCCCCGGCCACGGCGGGCTGGTGCTCACGCTGGGCGCGCCGCGACCGCCGGGGATGGCTGCCGGAGGCGCAGGGACGGCCGAGCGGGGAAAGGCGTGGATGGGGTGGGGTGGGCGTGGGTCCTTGGCGCGGTGGAGATGGGGGAGGCCAGGAAGAGGGAGGAGGCGGCGCGTCCGGGGTGTCGATGGTAGCCAGGGTTCTCGGGGTCTTGGAGGTTTTGCGGGGTTTTAGGGTTGGTGGGATGAACCGGGTGATTTGGTCCATTAGATTTGATGAAGTGATGTGATAAAACATCTTAGCCCTTGATTTTGAGGAAATAGGATTTCTGGGTGCACATTTTAGGGTGAACAAAGGAAAATATCCTCTGTGGGGGCAGAATATTGTGTGCATGTAGAAAAGAATTAACTGGTGAATTATAAAGGGGTAAAGATAGGCTCATGAGAAACTTAGCCCTCAACAGCTTCCCATCCTATACATGCATTATTATAGACCATCATCAGAAAATATTAATTGTGCTACGGTAAGACAAAGTATAATAAATAAATAATAGTACTCACAGTGCAAATCGATGGTAATTTTATACAGTTCCTCTAAAGATCTATACAGTTCACATCATTCTGTGCCACAAGCAACGAAAATCTAGTGCAGATTGCGCTGCTAGTGTATGCAGATGACATTAACAGTTAGTTCTCCTCTCTGTTTGCCATCATGTTCTACTTCATACACAGTACCAAACTTCCAATGCAACAGTTGCGATCATCTTTTTTCTGCATTTGCTAATAATCAAATGGAAAATTTCAGGAGAAGTAAGCGGTTGGATTATGGGAAATACACACCTAAGCTTGTGGATGTTGAAATGGTATTCAAGATAGCCAGGGTAAAGCTCCATTATATCATACCTAAATTGTTCAGGTATGTAAAATTGACTTCTTTACAGGTTGGCCGGAGTAAGATGGTGTGCTCAAATTGAGACACATAGCTTCCCCTCACGTCACACAATGGAGGGTACGGCTGCAAACAGGGCAGGAAACTTTGACTAACCATGTCCATGATATGGTTCGTAAATTGGAGGGGGAATGGAGCCTTTTACATACCTGAACAATGCCAACATCACATAGATTTTTCAGTGCCATGAGGTACTTGATCTCACCAAGGTGGTCCAGATACCGGCAGCAAAAAGCAAGCGTTCCAAAATTTTGTTGATCGTCCCAAGTAGTTGCTTAGCTCTTGCAACCCTCAACAGTACATGCCCAACATCAAAGTTCATATAATGACTGCACTCCAAGTCTTCCCGCACAAATCCCTTTCCTGCAAACAGTATGATGCTTACGAAATGTCAAACTGAACTTGAACATAGGCCTAAGTAGGGAAAACAGGTATCTGTTCTTCAGCCAAGAAGGGCCATGCTAGATAGATAATCAGAAAAATGACTTTCACAAACTATAAGTAATGTAATGAAAAGACTTTTTAGTGTATTTGGACCTATGAGTTCAAACTATGACATACCTGTAGATCCAAAAGTTTCAATGGCATAAAATTCACCCTCCTCCATTTTTGTTTGTTCTCCACCTTTCACGATTGGAACTGATTTCCCGGCATGGATTTGGTATGATCCAATACTGTGTCCATTGAGGTTCCGCACACTTTTTACTGCCACAAAAGCAATCGGGCAATTTGAGTCATCAGTTTGTCACATTACTTTTATTAGCGCAGAATGGGACAAATTTGAAACTGCAAGCACCTTGGAAAACCTTCCCATTAATTTCAACCTCATATGACTCCATGACTTCTTGGATTGCAGCACCAACATCACAAAGCCGAGCATCTATTCCAGCTTCCTGAAATGCAGGATAGGATAGTCATTATTGAATTACAGTGGATGGATGCTATTATTGGGGGGGGGTAATAATTTCAAATAGCCACACACACACACATATCAGATCACAAACAAGTGAAAAAAGGAACTCAAATCAGGCCCAGACAAATAAATATACAGCAGCAGTTAGAGAGATGACTAACACACGCTGGCACTATAATTGTAATGACAAGCAGAAATTTCAATGAAGACAAGACCTATCAATGTGTCTCATTGGAGCAAAGAGACATCACTCATTCTGCCACCAAGCTGAGCTTCTATCAGAACTGATAAGTGCAAAGGTGCTTATGGAAATTGTTCATAGTTTTTTTCCCCAAGTACATTGAGTTAATATAGAACAGCCTTCGGAGAGTAGACAGACATATGTAGAAATTACCTTGACTCCAGTATTTGTGGCATCTCTCGATGCTTGAAGCAATGGATCAAACATGGGATTGAATGCAACAGTAAATGTACAATCAACTATGTACCCCGGGAACAATCATAATATCATGTTAGATTTTGCAATTTGAAATGGCCTGAATTTATACTTGCAAGGACAAACCCATACAAAATATCACAACAAACAAACATTGAAGGAATAGAACAAAGCAAAATAATAGACAGACCATCTATATGTGTCCCAAAATCCAGCTTCATCACATCATCATATTGTAGTACAGTTTTATCACCAGAATTTGGAGTCCAGTGAGCTGCAATCCTAAGCATTGTTTTTTTTTTCATTAATGTAAGAAGGGGATGCAGAACTTGGAAGCACTCAATCGGAATACCATACCAATTCAAGGAGCAGCCTGTTGGAAAGGCAATACCAGCTTGCAGTCCATTCTATTTGATAAGTTTCCGAACCATGTTTTCCAAGGTTTCGCAAAGTTCAATCATTAACATTCCAGGCTTCAAAATGCTCCTCATATATTTCCGCACCTAGCAAACCAGAATGTGCATTTTAGAGGTGTAAGCAACAGATAAGATTAAAACGAAGCTGCAAACAAATCAAAGAAGAGGCACGAATCAATCGAGAAAACCGGTCTTCCGCCACACGGCATTGCGTACCTGGCGGAGGTCCCTCCCCTTGAGCGTGCGCCCGGCGCCCTCCAACACTGAGAACGTGGTCATTGGCGACTTCCGCGCTTGCAAGCGCGCCACCATTTCGTGCGGCGGCAGCATCTCGTCGTCCTCCTCCTCCTCCTCTTCACCCATCACCGCCTCCACCGGCGGCCGAAGCAGCCGCGCCGCAGGGACGTTCACCGGCGCAAACTGCGGCATATGCGGTGTCGGCGCAGCCGCTGGGCGGGGGATGGTGGGGATCATGCGGGAAGGAGCCGCGGCTGGGGAGGCGGAGTACGACGAGGTACACGAAGAAGATGGAAGCGGTGAGAGAGAGCGGCGGCGCTCGGGAAGGGCTTCGAGGATGCCCTCTGGCGGGCGGCGGAGGCGGGGGAGGGGGCCAGGGTTTGCAGCCCCATGGATGGAGGATAGGAGGAGGGGGCGGCGCGCCAGCTGAGGCCGTTCGGGGGATCCGGCTCCCGAGGCGAAGAGGTCGTCCTCGTCGAGTTCGAAGGCCGTCGGCGGGTCTTCAGCGGGTCGTCCAAAATCGGGGAGGCGGCGGGTCTTCAGTGGGGAGGCGGCGACGATTGTTCCCGATTGGGGCGCACGGGAGTAGGCGGGGGAGGTGGCGACGATTGTTGGGGGGAGGCAGAGGCGATTGGGGCGCACGGGAGAAGGCGGAGGTGGCGCACGGGAGCAGGGGGAGGTGCGCGGGTGTTGATGGGATGAACCGGACGATCTAGTCCATCAGATTTGATGAAGTTTTGTTTTAAAACATCTGAGCGTTTGATTATGAGGAAATATGATTTATGGGTGCACGTTTTGGGGTGAACAAAGGAAAATTATCCTCTGTGGGGATAAAAAAGGATGTGCATGTAGAAAAGAATTAACTGGTGAATTATAAAGGGGTAAAGATTATGTGGACTTTTGTTTAGAACCTTCCGTAGTTCCGTGTACTAGTAGTTCTCTAGATACTCGCGTTCACAGCTCGCATGACACCTGCCCTACTAGGTTACTAAACTTACTAAAACATGCTACCTCGCAAAACAAAATGCTGAAAAGCTTAAGACGATCTATGGCAGGTCAGGACATCTCAATCCAGTCATCTTTTGATGAACGTAAGATTCTTACTACCATGTTCGAACCTGACATGTTACAATTAACATTAGTTATTTAGTTGTTTAGGATTCCAGACTCCCAGATCTCTTACGCATTGTTCTGATCATTACGAACAGAAGCATTTTTCTTTTGACACAAGCGATGCATTTTTCTTCCTGACCACATCTGGTATTAATTCCTCCTTTCCTTCACTATCTTCTTCAATCGCAGCTAATGCCCAAATCTCATTGGCCTTGTTCCATTTGTGCCATTGTTCTGCCGTCAGTGTTTGTAGTTTCAGCCTCTCCTTCTCCTGTACTCCTTGTATGTGAATACTCTTCCCTTTATGTTCAAACTCGACAGTTTTGTCCACCCAACTACACACCATCGGACTATGCTCTTTTAGCCAATCCATGCCCAAAATTGCATCATATGCACCCAGATTCAACACCCTAAAATCGGTTTTGAAAGTGTGACCTTGAACCCACCATTCCAGTTGAGGCACCCATCTATCACAAAGCATTTTGTCTCCATTGGCAATATTTACTTCTACTGGCTCAGTTGGCAGCGATATGCATCCTATTCTCTGCAAAAAGCCTTCATGCACAAAACTGTGCGAGCTGCCGGAATCCAGTAGGATTAACATCACTTGATTTCGCACAAGTGCCAATATCCTCAATGTTTCCCCTTTTTGCGTTCCCGACATAGCATTCAGAGACAAATTACAATTCTCTCCCGGCTCTAGTTCAGCAATCTCCAACAGATCGAGTACCTCGTCAGATAGAGTTTCTTTCTGTTCTTCCACATTCATCGCTTGTAACTGCACTTGTACTTTCTTTTTACACTGCAAGTGATGATTGGGTTCATACCGTTCACCACACTGATAGCACAGCCCGTTAGCTCGTCTGTACTCTTTTACCTGTCTTGCTCTCCACAATTCCCCGGTTCCAACCTTCACATTGCCAACAGAATTTTCATTTTTTACCATGTTCCCAGCCTTAGCCTTCCAACCTTTGTTTCTATCCAGTACTTCCTGCTGAATCCTTGCCAGATGAGCAGCCCGATCCACCGTATCTGGCACCAATCCTTGCACTGCCCCCCTTAACTCAGATTTCAATCCCTTCACAAACTGTGATACAAAGAATTCTTCACCGTAGTATGGGTTGTGCGCTAAAATCTCAAACATTAACTCATCAAATTGATTTTTATACTCAACTATGGTGCCTGATTGACGGATTCCCACAAGCTCTTCCATCAGTCTCATATGATCAAATGCCCCGAACTTTCCTTCCACCGCTTGGATGAATTGACCCCAATTTTCTATCAGATTTCTGGCCTTGTACATATGCAGCCAGCTGGCCGCCTTTCCCTCCATATGCATTGTGGCTGCCGTAACCCAGAGAGTTTCAGGAATGTTAAAATTTTTGAAGTAATCGAGACATTTGGCTCGCCAAACTCTGGGACCTTCTCCATCAAATCTGGGAAAGGAGATCTTAGGTAGAGGACTCCTTTGGGTTCCACTAACTTCTCTTTGCTGCCGAAAGTTCAACCCATGTGAGTCATGCAACACCCCTGACGAGCTTCTACCCTGTATACCTCCAGTTGATGCCGAAGGATCCTCCTCCATCTTCTTCCACATCTCCGGCGGTGTTGGGGTAAAAACCGCCCTCTCCATCGCCGAACCTTCGCCGCTCCGATTTTGTTCCGTCGCTCGCCCAACAGAGATCCGTGCGACCGCCTGTGCTGTGGCTTCCAGCTGTTTCGCCATGAGTTGCTGGTCTTTGGTAGTCTGCTCTACCGCCCTCGCAGTAATTTCAGTGCGTGTCATCAGCTGTTGTTGCGTAGCGCCGATCGCCTCAATCCGTGCGAAAAGAAGATTGAGACTCTCCCGGATGCCGATCAAATATTCCTCCGATCGCTCTGCCGTAGATCCCATCGCCTCAAGGATGAACTGGGTTTGCACTGATGGTCTTTGTGGTGCCGTGTTGTTCGATTGAAACCGAGCCAACCAAAATCAGGGATTTTACTGGAATCGATCGAAATCGTTGGGAACGATTACGAGTTTCCAAACCTTCTTCTGGAAAAAATTTTTTACAGCTCAAGGCTTCGATCGTACGCAGCTCTGATACCAATTGATACGCCCCATTGCCACCAGTCGCCTGGGACGTGAGACTGATCGAACAAATAACTGAAGTTTGGGTAAAGGTACAGAGAGGAAAGTAAGAAGGAAGAACAAAAAGTGATATGTATTCAGATCATTACTTTTCTGGTTCTTTCCAGCGATCAGTTTCGAATATATATTCTCCTCACCAACCACTTTCCCCTTTTACTAATTACCTCTAATTAACCTTCCTTAAACCCACACTTCTATTACTTCAGCTAGTTACTGCTTACAAAGCAGCTGTTATCGGCAAATACTGTTGCTCGTCAAAATCAGTTCCCGCTTGCCGTTGGCGCCGTTTCTCCCGTCAGCGCACAACTCGTTACATGCAGGCACAACAAAGTCTAAAGTTGGCGGTTCAGAACTCCCGAGTCGCAAGTCTTGGGCGTAGTCCTGATTATTACAAACTGAAGTGCTAGCACCGAACTTAACCATGTGTGTGGGAATGTCCTGTTTTATCTGGAGGAAGGGAGAAATTTTACGTGCTTAAGATCGACAGGATTCTGTCATGTTATGCCGTGTTTGTCGTACAGACAAAGGAATTAAACCGGAGGCAGAACCTCAAACTCCGTAGATTCGTCAAGGATACAAGTCCAACGATCTTACAACACGGATACTTAAATTATCTATCTCTACACGGATACTTAAATTATCTATCTCTACACGAGGAGCACTTTAAATTGAGCACCAGCCCACGCCGTCGTCCACACAAATCAGCCAAAGCACCACATCATCCTAAACGCCCAATTCCAACGCAGAAGATGGCGCCGTCCAAGTTCTTCGCCCTGTTCTTCGCCTTCTTCGTCGTGGCAGCGACGCTGCAGCCGTCCGAAGCGAGACTCCCAGGATTCAAGCCTGCAGCCGCCAATCAAGAAGCATCAGAACAGGCCATTGCCGGGAACCAACAAGTGCCCGAGCCATCGTCCAAAGCTGCCGCCGCGGACGGAGAAGTAGCGCAGCCATCGACGTTGCCCGGCCTGCCATTCGCGCCGCTGCTCCCTGGCTTTCCTTTTCCACCATTGGCCGGCCTGCCGCCATTCATTCCACAGATCCCTGGCTTTCCTTTTCCACCGTTGCCCGGCCTACCATTCATGCCACAGATCCCTGGCTTTCCTTTTCCACCATTGCCCGGCCTGCCCCTGCCGCAATCGCCACCGCTCCCTGGCACGCCTGGCGCTCCACCGTCTCAGCCATTGCCGGGTTTCCCTGGCTTATTTCCACCATTGCCAGGCCTACCACTACCAGGTGCACAACCTCTCCCTGGTTTCCCAAGCTTGCCGGGTAGCGCACCTTCGCCGCCTCAACCGAAGGAGTGCCTAACACCATTGATGGGCGTGATGCCATGCATGGACTACCTTACCAACACCAGTGTGCTGACGCCTCCGAGCACGTGCTGCGACGGCTACAAGTCGCTCATCAGCAGCGCGCCCATCTGCCTTTGCCACAGCATGAACGGCGGCATGAACTCCCTCCTCCCCAAGCCCATCCTTCCGCTCCGTATGATGTTCCTCCCGGTCACATGCGGAACCATGCCACCGATACAAACGTTTTTCATGTGCTCCAGTAAGTTACAAATTTTACCATATCGATATCTTGCATAGTTTTTGTGGATTTTATGCTTGCAAGGAGATTTAACTTTGTGATGTACGTATCTGACAGCGCAACCAGTGTCTCCACTAATGCCTCCTGGCTCTCCAGCGCCTGCTAGTAATCCAGTGTCGCCATCTTCAGGTAATCTTTTTGGAATACACTCTTTGACAAAACAGTTAAGGTGCTTCTCAAAAATTTATGCTATGATAGTACTTTAATATTCCCTATTAATTTTTTCCAGAGGTATCACCGTAGTAGCGCGAGGATGGATGGTTTCGTCAAGATTAGTCGTCTTCTTAGTGTTAAGATGGTATCAGGGATAACGTACGTATATGCATTGTTAGTTTAGGAAGTCAGATGTAGTAGTGTTAGTTATAAGTACAGTCACGTAAGATTTCCATTGCATGATGTAATCGTCAGTGGAGTAAAGTTCAGCCTTGATTGATAGCTTTATTTGATGTTCACCTCTGAATTTCCTCTTTGATGTTTGCTGTGAATCAGTATTTTGTCGTAAGATTATATTTGCTAGCCAGTGAACCAGTCCTGAGAATGCCAAGCTGATTGCACGCTTATTCTGAAAATTGCATCCAAATCTGTGCTCTTATTCTAAAAATCATAAGGCAGTGTTTTCAGAATTTTTTTTTTTAAAAAAAAACAATTCCTTAAGGTTTTGCTTGAGAAGGATAAAATCCTAACCTACCCACGTGGATACCCCGAGATATCGAACTAAATTCCAGCACATCACATGAATAAGCTGGGATTTTATTTTATTTTGAACTTCTCGAACAAGCCCTAACAGGTGGTACGAAGGTATGGAGTATGGACCATGGTTTGGCCTCTCAAGTTTAACAAAGACGGATTCAGATTATTTTTCAAAAAAATTTGGACGAAGGTATTCGGAAGTTGAACAATACGACCAAACAATTGGCATGTAATGTGTTTGATACCTTTTATAAACTTATCGGGGGACTGGAACTTCTTTACATGTTTGCAAGTCGACAATCCATGCTGAAAGAGGATAGAGCTAGCCAAGCTCCTACTAAAAACAGAAGAGCTAGCTAGTTACACGGTACCATGGGGCCAGCAAACTAGCAAAGACATGGGTGAGTCACGTGACATAGCGTACATGCCATTGTTCTGTAAGAGCTCTATCTAGACCGAGCTCTATCTAGACCCTACGGTTGGTCTTCCATGAGTATACTATGAAAGAATTCAACCGTCTTAAAATTGAATTCAGGATCCAAAAAGAGATGACAGAAAACCCCGTAATCCTAACTTTGGTGCCAATCAGGGTGGCCAAACTATATAAATATCAGTCTTCGTAGCAGCACCCAACCATCCAATTCATACCATTGCTTGAACCCAACATAATAATATGTAGAAGTCTATTATTACACAAGCAGCTTCATTACTAAACATCATCACCCAACAGATGTCCTCGCGGCGGATCCATGCAAGAGCCTCTAGCGGTGGGGTAAATACAATATTCCGCGAGAGACCACTCAAACGATGCATTGGCTAATTTATCTTCCGCCCGCTACATCAGGGTCACTATAGTGCTGATATCTCCTTTATGACCTGCTCCTTGTCTGCCTCAAACTGCTCATCCTCTGATAAAACCATAATTAACAATATTAGTCCATGTCGTATTGTGACAGTGAAAAACTAAATCCTAATGATAAACTACAGTGGGACAGCTCAAGTGACGTATTTTTAACCACCAATGAGCTGAAAATATAACTAAACTATAGGCAAGGTCTGGTGAGAAAAATGGCAAGCAAGTGCACATGTAAGTACATACGGTGGTCAAAGTAAGCAAAGTACCTTTGTCAATCTTGAATCCGGCAAAAAATCGAAGAAGCTTGCTTCTATTTGTGACTAGTATGTTTACAACCTCACTTGGTTTGTTTTTATTTGCAGCAAATAGCTGAAATATGTAGTAACACATTAATCAAAATGAGTTTAAACAAACAACATATTTTTACAGTGAATAAATCTGCTAGGGCATTTGTACTCACCTTGAACACATGAAATGCTTCAATTTGAATATTTTTGCTTGAATCCTGAAAATTTAAGAAAATTACTAAGAAAATTGCCAGGACAGAATAACATTGGCAGAAATTAATTGCCAGGACAGAATAACATTGGCAGAAATTGTACATCAAGAGAGGTGGCATGCTCTGCATTTCAACTACGGTCATCTGAAAGCAAGTTTATGTAACTATTGACCGCTAATCAGATGGTTAACCTGGTAATTTGAATCGTGGTGGAAATGTGGATTTTTTTAAATATGGCTTTATATGACCAAAGAATCAAGACTACTTCAATGGTATAAGATTACGTTTTGTACATGTGGAATAACAAAAAAAAAATTAATCTTATTCTTTAAAGTAAAATCATCATGGTGGATCTTGGAGGCTACAGCTCCCAGATCTCCCAATAACCATTTGTTGCCTAATTGATGCAGAATCCCACTGGGATTGAGTTACCAACTTCTAACCACAATTCTTGCCAGTTCCAGCTAATTTTGGAGTCATGATTCCAAGAAGAGCTGTTACTGACTTATTTGAACAAAAGAATGTCCATAAATAGGTGATTTTGGACAGTTTCACAGGAGACAAGCCAATTCAAGATCAAGCTCAATGCGGTTTCTGATTTGAAAAACCAGTGAATCAATGGAAACTGGAAGGAAACATGTGACGGAAGTCAGTAGCCCTCTGGAAACTAGATCAAAAGCAGATTCTGAAACCTGTCAACCAATACATTCCTTTGTTAATTTATCTTCTCTTAATTACTACAGGAGCAAACGCTTGTGTAATATATTCCTTGGAACATCAATAAATCTGTGACAGCATTCTTCTCTACCCCTTTAGCACACAACTTTTGACACATAAATGCCAGAGACAAATGTAGCTTGTTCAGGTCGGTGTCAAGTTAACCATAGTCCATAAGCTCAGGTCGAAGAAAATTTCTTATGTATCATCAGTACTCAGAGTATTAGGGGGGGATCACTGATAGGGCATGGGTATTGTGATATTTTCTAATGTTAGCATGTACATGCAACTATGCAAGCGCATAAACTGCAATCTCCTTCGTGGATAACATTGTAATTGCAAGCTGAAATTATCACAGGTCAAGAGAAGTAAACTTACCCTTAAGAGATTCATCAGAATCATAAGATTATCTTTTGAACTAACATATCGCATCATGACTGCAGAATTTGATCTATCAAGCAGCATGTCTCCCAACAACTGGAAGGGGAAATATAAATTAACATGAGAAACTTGACCAATACACAATGTATACAAGATCTTGAAGAAACTAGTATGATATGTCAAAAATCCAAAGAAACTATCACTGTTACAAGGAAAAAAAAAAAAAAGATCCTTCAAGGCAAACACAAAATCCACATTTTAGTAGGTGTTAGCTGTCAAAAGGCCATGTTAGGTGTTTGCTTCAATCAACCGGAACACAAAAATGCCAAGGAAATCTCAAAGCCAAGCTACTTCTTAACTTCACTTGATGATTCGAACTTTGAAGCATCCTAGCTATGGAGACCTGGAGAGTAGCGGTGCAATTTGCTCAGATTTGGTCGGATATCGTTCTTTCTGTATCCTAAATCATATTTTTTGTCAAACTCATAGTCGGGTATAGATAGTGCCGAATACGAATACGGCACGGATAATATCAGTCACGAATTCAAATCGAATATGGAGTGGAATCGATACGGTACCGAATATTTTTTATCGGATATTGCGCGAAAACAGATACTGCATATAGCACACATATAGCAATAATTAATCAACCGTATGAGTTCAATATGCAATAGGATTATCACAATTTAACAAGTCATTTTATCAGGTAATTGAATGAAGTTGCAAAACCATCAAATATTCATTTATGTTTCACAAAAGAATACCAAGTATTCACGTAAGCAAGTGGAAGCATATTCTTGCATGTCAAGCTCTGTTGGCTGCTGGCACCGGCCAGCGGGATGGCAGGCAGAAGGGTGGAGTCGTGGAGGGAGGGCCTAACTTGGGCTATTTGGTTGGGTCCAATTGAAGCTGCTAGAATATGGGCTGTAAATATCCGAATAGAGTTATTCGGAATTATCCGAGAATATAATCAGAATATTCCAAACCAACGGATAGTGATCTCCCAAATCCGATACCGAATACGAAACCAAATAATCTAAAACCGATGCCGAATCCGACAACTATCCGACACGATTATCCGAATTCGATCCGAACAGATCCGATCGGTCAGTCGGCATCTATCCGATCCGTTGCACCCCTAATGGAGTTATTTGGTCAAATCCTACTGACACATAGTCAGGCACGATGAGCTACAAAGTATTTTTCATATGAATGGAAAACAATACATATACCATATCTGCCGAGAATCATATATTAGATGGAAAACAGAATAGCCACTCCATACAAACATATCACATACAGAGAGAGAGAAAACTAAATGTAACAGAACAGTAATACCTTGATAGCTTGCCTTTTTGTTATGTAGTTGGTTGATGATAGCAACCTAGAGTTGAATTCTGCAAAGAACTGAGGGAAAGGGAAGGAAAAAAGGATTTAAGGCTAGAAATAGCGTAAAATGACACAAATAGAATGGTGCCAATTTTTTGCCATTTGACATTTATTACACATGCATAACAAAAACAATTTAGCAAAATGGTAATGTTTATTAAAATGCATGACAGAAACCTATAATAACAGAATTAAGTTATGATGCCAGCCAAGTTAGGGGTTGCATTAATCAGAGCATCATCTATATTTCTATATGAAATAACAATTCAATTGCATATAATCCGAGAAGAATGGCCGCCAAGTGAACAGAGCATAAAAAAGACGCTTATGGTTCATGGCTATGCATTGAGAGCAAATGCACCGAATTAACATCATCAACAATTTGTCCATCTGACCAAGATGATTGAGTTCCCCACTAACACGACACAAGATGAAAATCAACTAGAGCATGAATTGAGATTGTGAGTTATGTTCTTTTTACCACAGCTAATAAATGATTCAGTAGTGCTTAACAAATCTTGGTAGATCTTAAGATGATTTAACACATACAGCAGACAGTAGAATGCAACATCGTTTGTAAATAACATAGTTTAACAATGATGGCACCAACAAAAAATACCGACCCAGTCATAGTTCTTGGAAAGAAATTCAGCCACAGTTGCTTTATGCCTTGTCAGAAGTTCCTGTTTAGAGTAGAATAATATGATCACACAAGTCACAATAGTAGTTATGAAAAGGAACTGAAATGGGCTAGAAAAAAATGCAAAACGTTAGCCAAGCAAGCATGTATATTCCTAGATTTCATTGACACAAAAAGTCATCCAGCATTTTCCTTGAAGCAATTAGGTCATGCTTATATTATGGCAGGAACCACGTGGAAAAAAGGATGTACCGTTTTTTTTTGGTCATCAACATAACTTTTGGCCAAAAAAAATGGTGACACAGCGGACATACTATGCAGAACCTATGTCTGATTGTAAGTAGGGCTTAAGTACATAAATCAGGGGGGGGAAAGCAAGAAAGCACAATGATCTTTCCACAAGGCAGGCTTATTGAAACAACAATAGCTGTCAATCAAGCCACATCAAACAAACAACAGTAATACTTATATACTTTCTGCATGCATTGGTGGTAATAATTGATTGATATTGACAATCTCCACTGCTATGAGTAGCAAAATATACTTAAAAAATGTTGGATGAAATGATGCTGATAGGCAGTTCAACATTTGAACAGAAAACAAGTATCGTTTGATTCGGTATTTTAGGCAAGCGCGAGAATGAAAAAAGGAACTTACCTTAAAGGTTGCAGAAGCATCTGATGCTATGTCAAAATTTGGAAGTTGTATATAGTCGAAGAACTTCTTCATGTGATCAGACTCTAAAACGTACCTGTCAATGAACAAATACTAAGATAAAGAAGCCACAGGAACTTCCAGTTTCTACAGCATTTGATTTTGATGGCTTACATTAAATGGATTTGTAGCTTGGGCATAGATATCATCTATTAATGGTACTATTTGTTTTGCCCACCATGTACTACTAAAGGAAAAGAAAAGAATAAAAAACAATCCCAATATCAACCAAATCACAATACAAAAATTTCCCAGATCAGTTATAGTATTGTTACATGTATACAAGAACCATTCACATGAGATAGGATTTCAGTGTCAATTATGCATGCTTACATTCAAACGTGTGTATTGACATCTATGAACTGAAGGAGAAAAAATTTCTTAAGCAAAATTTGGATATAGTACATGAAATGCCAACACAAAAACAGTCTTTGAAATTTGCAACCACATGTCTTCTGTACATGTTTCCACAAATATCTTTTCAATTCCTCATTTATGGATAATAATTTTCCACATGTTTTGACTTGTTGATGAACATGTTACAAGATCATAGTGAATGTTTAACCTTCATCCTGTAGTTCTTGCATGGGCATTTGATAGGTGTTAGTGTTTTTTACTGTGACATGATGTCTTTTGATGTTTGATTCGTCAACTAATTGTAACAAAAAAATATAGGGAAAACAACTAAATATCAGCATTTCAATTCAGTAATGTCACCTTGCAATACTTTGGTGGCGAATACATTCCCTCAACATAGCACCATAATGTAAAGCAATGTCCATATTCTCATACCTGGGAGGTGAAGAAATAAATTGGGGAAGTGCAAATAATGGGCAAAATAAACAAAAGGCTAATCCAATGTTATTAAAAAACGCAAGCAATACTCAGATGCAACAAGCATATGGCTGCAAGTTTACAAAACTAATCACATTTGCTGTACTACCATGGTATACAGTTTAGTTGCTTACTTTACACATGACTTTGAAACATTCTATATAAACTACTAAATATCGCATCAAAACAGAAGTAAAACATACATCCAATTGTATAATTTAAGGATAAAAAATACATTTTGGTGTCCTCATTTGGACTAGTTTTACTTTAGCATTAAAACTAGTACCCTAATCAAGAGTCAGGTGGGGAAAAAATATGTAGCACATGGCCAATCAGTCACATACTCACATTGATGTTGAAGTAAGTGCCAGAGTGGTGCTAACAAGCACATAGAACAAAGAGAGCTAAATAAACAAGATAGAAAAACCTTCGAACATTTTTTTTGTAAAAAAAATAATGATGTGTAGTTTTTTACTTGGACATTAGACTCACCCAGAAATTAAGGTGTCCAAAAGATCTTTATTTGATTCTAGGTACTCAGACGCAACTATCCTTGAGGAGACTTGCTGTCTTTGCAAGTTTGCAACAATTTGAGTAGCATCTTTCCTGGTCTGCAACAATCCAAAGCAGAGATTTATTCATGAAGTAATTAGCCATCTAAATAACTTAATAACATCAATAAGAAAAGTATCTATGGAATAAAAGATTATTGTTGTATCCTCACAATCTACCATAAACAAAATCAATTTACGTACCTCCAAGTTTAGTTTTGGAAGACAGATAATTAATAGTCGTAAAGTGTTCTCTCTGAAGAATTCTTGGGTCAATTGCACACAAGCTTCAGAGACAGGCTCTTGTTCGCCGTTGCCATAAAGAATAGATTTCAATTCCCTGATATTTTTGCTTAGTTCTGCCATCTGTATAAACATAGCCTTAGCTTTAGGTGGCGTATAGGAATATATATATTTCAAGTTGATATGTATTGTTTTCAGAACAAAATGAGCAAAAGTTCATATTAATGCATAACATCAAAGAAATCATTTGAATGGCCGTATGCCAATGCGCACTGCGAATAATGTCTTCTTTTAGAGTTTAACAGACCAACAATAAGCTTACTCCAGGAAGACACTAACTGCTCAACTTGAAGGTTTCTATCTTTAGTTACCATTACCAGCTTTGCAGGCCACATGTAGCAGTAAGTAATGCTGAGCATAAAGCTGTCCATACATAGTTCAGGGCGATTACAAGTTTGTCATTCTTAATTTGTGATATCTTAGTACCACGGGTTCATACTGTAGCTTAATCCCATTTTTATGGTTACTGGATCACTGGAGAATCCTACAACGAATTATGATGACAAGTCACCCGTTCATCATCCACCAAATTCTCATATTTGCACCCGAAATATCATAATTAAGTAACCTAATTATGCGCGTATACCAAAAACGTACCTCCTGCAGTTCCAGAAACTATTCCCTTTCTACTCGCTACCATCCCATGATGGATCGCAAGATAGTAAAGTAGAACATTAGTACGACGTGCTAAGTAGTAGTAAAGCAACCAAATCTGGCAAAAGCAAACAATCTCCACTCATATATCACAGCTCTGGCCAGTGGCAACATTCCATATGTGATAAATAAATTGCATCAAAGGGTACAGAGCACAAATCAGGACAAATTAAGCAAATGGCTTCCACCCTCATGCGCGATCGTGGACGAATCCGCCGACGGTGAGGGGGGATCGTAACGGGGAAAACCCTAACGATAGAGGCCGGACTCGATTTCACCTTCTCTTCGCGCTTGGCGTCGGAGCCGCGGGAGCCGGAGTGGAGGTCGAGGAAGACGAGGAGTTCGCGCGTCTGCCGCACGACGTCGGCCGGCGTCCGCGGCTTCGACTTGAAGAGGCCCTTCATCTTGGCGCCGTCGTCCGCTGCCGCTGCGGCGGGCCCGCGCGGCGGTGAGGGCAAGGGCGAGGCGGCGGGCCTCCTCCGCCCCGCCGACCCGAAGGAGAGGCAGCCGCGGCACAGCGCCACCGGGTCGCCGCGTGGGGCCCTAGGGCTCCTGCTGCTCCGCGCGGGGCTGGGCGCGATCGGACGGGGCGCGGCGGGGAGGCGAGGGCTTGGGCTCGGGCTCGGGGTTGTCGGGTTCGTTAGGGGGGCGCGGCGGTGTTAGCCGAGATCCCCTATTCCACCGGTGCGTACGAGGCGGGTTAAGACGGAGGGTGGTGCACTGGTGCGTTTCTGGACGCTTCTTGCCTGTCACTTATCGCTGTCACCTCTTTTGATCTACCTTTTGTTGTCTTTCTGTGCCTGCCAATTTTGTGATTCATCTTGGATTCGGTGAGCTGTTCCATAATATACTCCACTTTTACCTTTTTTATAAAAATAGTTTCCTTTTAATTTTTTTTTTTTACAAAATTGGCCTCCTAATCACGGCAGAAAGTAACTTTCATACTACAATACCATAAAGCATTTTTTTCGTACTATAGTACCACATGAACATTGCTAAAATGCATTCTTCTGCGCTACAATACCACGGAATGCATTGAAGTGTGTGACTTCCAGCTCTCCTGCTCTGCCGCAAGTGGCTTCCCGCACTTCCGCTCCGCGGCAACTCGCGGGATTCCGCACCCGTGCAACGTCCCACACTTGCGAGCTTCCAAGTGCCGGATATCGCGCCCTAATCCTACCGCGCTAGGGGAGGGGGTTATTTTTGAAAAAAAAAAAAAAGGTGAAGAGGGGCCAAAACAATGAAAAATTCAGATTCGATGATCTAATAAAAAAATGGTTATCCTAGCTATAGGGGTGAAAAATACGAATATATAATTTAAAGTTGAATTCAAATGTTATCAGAGTTAAAAAAAAAATGGATGAATATCAAACATGAATATAGTTTGAATTGAATTTGTACTCAATCCGGTTGACTCGGTATCTACCGAACACGGGCAATATATTAATGCATTTTTATCTCATCCACAACACAATTGATTACCATAATTTAGTAAGTTAGCCTAAAGAAACATGGATTCACACTAAACGAAAACATTGGACGTACTGCAAGCCAATCTGTATAGTGTGTTATTGAATTCGAATCCGGATACAAATAGTTTGAATAACAACATTTTGGATGAAAAACAAAAGCAAATCCACATCGGCATCATTTTACAAATTCAAATATGAATATGAACATGCCTATTATATTATTACTAAAACGATAAAAGAAATAATGTACCACATTCACTTTCAAAGGCTACAAATTCCCACGTTAATAGGAGGAAAAAGGGAAAAGCTCTAGCATTCCATCTGGCGGATCCAACCTATAATGGCTTAGCTTAAAAGAAAGAGTCCATGTCAAGTATAATAAAAAAATTAGCAATTTAATTTCCATATAAACTTCAAAAGAGTCGCTGTCAATTACAATAAAAAACAACTCCAATTCAAAATAAAAAATAAAATAAAATTAGCAATTTGATTTCAATACAAACTTCAGAATAAAATTAAAATTCAAAATAAAAATTAGTAGTTGAATTTGTATACAAATTTCAATCTAAAACAGAAAGTCGGAATAAATAAAATAAAATAAAATTAGCCATTTGTCGGTGTTTCGTGCACCAGCAATACGAATTTTTGGTCAGTGGGGGTCACGCGTTCCCTTTCCCCGAATGGTCGACTTAAGGAGCCAAGGGTTTATACTGGTTCGGGCTGAATGTCCCTACTCCAGTTCGTGTAGTGGATATGTATTGCTTCTGGGAGCAAGTAGATGTGGGGTGTTACAAGCGAGGAAATGTTTCTTGAGTTCGTCCATTCGACCTTTTGCTTGATCGATCGGGCGTCCCCCTCTTTCTGTTTGTTGTGTCTATCTCCCCCCCCCCCTCGTTTGGGTTCCTGCCTTTCCTTATATATGTGGAAAAGACATGTTACATGGGAGTTTGGAAAGAAAAAAAGAAGAGTTACTATAGGCCTTGGAGTTTGGCCTTCTGTCTTGTCGTCTTGGAGTCTGGCCTTCTGTCTTGTCGCTTGCCTGGCCTCCCGCTTCCTCACGATCCGGGTTGGTAGGCCCGCCTGAGGGGGTCGGTGACTCCCCCAGTCGGGGTGGTGACGCACCGCTTCGTTCATCCGTCCGGCGCTTGCGTCATCACGTTTGACTCTTGGTGTTGCCTCGGGAGGGGGCGTCCCCCCTACCGTGAGCCAGGGTGATGGGACCAGTGCTTGACTTTTTGGTGGGTCTTCTGACGTCCTCGGGAAGGGGCCGCCTGCTCTGGTACGGACGTCAGAGGTTGTCACGCCCGTTGGGCAGTTGGCCGAATGCAGGCGGGGGGCTCGGTGTCCCGACTGCTTGAGAAGTCGACCCTAGTTGGGTCGGAGCAACGAGCGCCCTGACCAAGCGAGGTCGGGTCGCGTCGAGCGCTCTGACCCAGGGGTCGGAGTCACCCGAGAGCTCGGACCCGGGAGGTCGGAGCGCTCGAGGCCTCGCCCAAGTCGGGGCCAGGTCACTTTTGGGGCCCATGGGCCTTTCGCAGGAGCTGGGCTTGTAAGAGGCAGCCCGCTCGTTGTTCCGGGCTAGTGGGGATACCCATGGTACTTATACTGGTCAGTAGCCCCCGAGCCCCCGAGCGCGTTGCACAAGAGGCGGTCGGGGGTTTTCTTGCCGCGCCGTCTGGTCAGATGGCGTCCGTCGGTCCATCCGGGTGCGCGCGAACACACCCGGTGGGTGTAGCCCCCGAGCGGGTCAGAGAGCCGGTCGGGGGTTACCCTGTTGATGATGGCTTTTATTGGCGTGGGCACCCGGATGCCTCTTGGCGAGGTTCCGGTGCCCGAGTGCTTGTTTTACGTCATAGCTAGACGAGGGGCGTCGATCCCGATTTCTCGTTCAGCGAGAGTATCTTCGGACGGAGTAGCCACCGCCTGTCCCACATTTTACGCCCCATCTGCAGGTGTGGGACCTAGAGGTGGTGAGCGAACACGCGTTTACCTACGTCGGTGTGAACGCCGTGCTCGTGCGAGCTGCTAACGGGTAATCCGAGTGGGACCTTCGTGATCCCTCTCAAGGGGGATCATCTCCAAGCGGATGAATCCCGGTGCGGGTGTCCGGCCCGCCGTGGGGCGTCCCATGAGAACCTTTCTTTACTCGATCCCGTATCGGACTTCAAGGCCGTCCGCTGACCTGAAGCGCAGCTTCCTGCCACCCGTCGACGGGTTCCGTGGGAGAGTGTGAAGTATGGTCTTGGACGCGAGCCAGGGCGATTGGGCCGTCCGTCGACCCAACTGGAGGCCCACTGGGGGCTCGCCCTGGTCCGCCCCTCGCTCTAACTCTGCGCTGGGGCGGCGCTAGATCCGTTTTGACGGGTTAGGACTTCGTAACCCGCAGCACGGTGCCGGGCCTCGGGTGCGAGCCAGAAAGCGGTTTGCTGCCCCAAGGCCGGGCGGCCCAACGGGCCGAACATACCTGTCGTGGGGCGCTTGGCCCAAACCGCCCGGCGGAGACCGCGGGGTTGCGGGGCGTGTGGCGCGAGGCGGTCGTCCTGTCAGAATTTAATGTGCAGTGGGGATTGGAAACCGTAGGGCGTTACCGGCGGTAGTGGAGGCTGTGGCAGGCGAGCGGTCGGGGTATGCGTCGGTTCGTGCGAAAGGGCGCCCGTTCGGTTGGTGCCCGTTCGGCGTTTATAAAAAGGGGTGCGGGGGGCGCGAGGAGGGGGCGCTTGCTTTCGTCTTCCCAGTCCTCCCCTGATGTGAAAAGAGAGAGAGAGAGAGAAGACTTTAGAGTTGGTGAAGAGAATCCCTTGCTCCCTTGCTTTTCCTCCCCCCCCCTCCTCGCTCTCCGTGATGTCATGGCCGACGTGCTTGCTGACGCCCAGCCGCATTCTTGGCCTGGAGAAGAAGGGGTTCCTCGCCCCACGGGACATTTCGCGGTGGAGGGTGCCGGCGGGAGTCGCGGTCCCCACACTGAGTGACAGGGAGGTCGTCGTGCCCGCCTCCTTCTACTAGCGCGGATTCAGGCTCCCTCTCCACCCGTTTGTCCGCGGGCTGTTGCACTTCTACGGAGCGGAGGTGCACCACCTGAACCCGAACGGCGTCCTCCACATCGCGGTATTCATCACGTTGTGCGAGGCCTTCCTGGGGATTGAACCCCACTGGGGGCTCTGGAGGCACCTCTTCCAGGTGCGACTACACCAGGACAAGCCATCAGACGCGGCCGCCCCCCTCGGCGGCGTAGCTTTCCAGCTGCGCGGTGGCCGCAGGGCGGATCACATCGACGTGAAGCTACCGTCGTCGAACCGGGGGTGACACTCCGAATGGTTCTACGTCTAGAACCTGGGTGGCAGCGCCCCGGTCTTCACCGGCGAACTGCCCAAGGCAGGCCCCCAGTGGGGTTGGGGACCCGACGCGAAGGACAAGAAGAGGGTGAAGATGGTCATCGAGCGGGTCAAGGACCTAAGGGCGCGGGGCCTGACCGGCGATGTCGTCGTTCGTGCATTCATGGAGATGCGCGTTCAACCCCTTATGGATCGAGTGCACCCTATGTTCAGATATGCCGGGGTATCCGATCGCATGAGGATGTCCGAGGCGGAACTTCCGGCGTCGGAGCTCTCGGCTCGGGTCTTCGCCATCATCGGCGCGAGCGACACCGAGGCAGCGGGCGACGTCCCCGTGCCGTTCTCGGTGCGCAACCCGCCGAATCTGGTAGGCCGGACGGCATCCTCCTTCTCTGACCCTTCTTCCTTAGCCTTTTGGAGCTCATCTGAGTGTACCCTGGCAGGGGCTCAGTGGAATGGTCTCCCGGGCCTACCTGCCGGGGGAGAAAGAAGCGAGGGCCGTGGCACGCGCTATTGTCGATTAGCGCGCCGTCGCCCGCCGGGAGCGGTGGGAGGAGAGGAGAAAGGCCAGAGCGGCGCAAAAGAGGGAAGAGCGTGCGGCCAGGGCCGCGCGTGGCGAAGAGGTCTCCGACACGTCCTCGAGCGAGGGCAGCTTAGGGGTGACCTCGAGCGAGAGCAGCGAGGACGTCGGAGGCGATTCGGGTGGCCCTGGTGAGGGCGCGGGCCAAGGGGGTCGGCGCCCTTGAGCCCCAAGAGGATGTCCCGCATACGGGGTTCCTCCTGAGGAGGCGGAGAGCCATCACGCCCCTACGCGGGGGCCCAGCGAAGAGGGCGCGTCGGCCGCCGCGCATCCGTTCGTCGCGATAAGTGTCCTGTTCGCTTTTGGTCCAACCTCGACTTGAGCTACCTCATGCGGCTTCCGACTGGTTGTCGTGCGCAGGGTCTACTCAAGGGCGAAGGTGGTGGTGAGTCCGACCGCGGCCGCGAGGGGTCTTGCGCCTCCGCTCCCGCTGGTGGGGGCCGTGAGGACAGTCGTCGGGAGCAGGGAGCCCGCGGGGCCAGTCCCGACTGAGGGGTCGGCCTGCGAGGAGGTGCTACCGGCTCTGCCTGTCTTGACGGGCGAGTGGCGCCGTCTGAGCCAGCGTGTAGGGCTTCTCGCGTCTCGATCGGGAGACGAGGAGGTACTTCCGCTGCCACCGCCGGGGGAACCGCCAGCCAGCGCGGGCCAACTGTCGGAGGAGGCCCTGCGACGGGTTCTCGGGGACGTGTCAGCGGGGGCGGCCCAGGAACCGATCGAGTTCGAGTTAGATTCCCCGGATCGGTCTCCGGAAGGGCGGACTGCTGGGACGGCGCAGTCGAGGTCCGTCCCAGAGTCCTTGCCCGTGCTCACCTGGCCGGGCAGCGGCCCGTCCGGAGAGCCGTTACTGGTCCTGGACGACATGGCAGAGAACAGGGAATGGGTGGCCCTGCAAGAGGGCGAGGGGAGCGTCGAGGATGAGATCGGACAGATCCGCAAGGGTCTTCTTCTCGCTCTCGAGTCCTCTAACAAGGCGCTAGGCTCTATCACCGGGGGAACTCACCCGGGCGGGACGGTAAGAACGAGAGCCTTGTCCTAGCGGTTTTTTCGAACGGGGCTGCGGTTGACCAACCAGGTGGTTTTTGGCAGCGCCTGCAGGTTCGGGCGATGGAGAAGTCAGCCTTCCTACGGCACCTGCACGGTCGGAGGGAGGCTGTCGAGGAGGAACGTGACCGCGTCGGAGTGATGTTGCACGATGCTCGGGGAGCACTTGCCGCCGAGCAGGAGAAGGTCACTGTCGCCAATCAGAGGGTCTCTGCAGGAGGCTCGGCAGCAGGTCCGGTCCTTGGGGGACGAGGTGTCCGAGGCCAGATCTTTCCTGGAGGAGGCCAACAAGGCCAGGGCCTCCGCCGTCAGTGCGGAGGAGTTCGCTCGGTCGGAGGCGGCCCGCCTCCAGGACGACTGTGACTCGGCCCGAAGGGAGGCCGACCAACTACGCGCCGAGCGAGACTCCGCTCGGGAGGAGCTGTCTTTGGCGAAAAAACTCACCGAATACGCGGAGCTCAACCGGGAGGCGCGCGCCAAGGCCGAGGAAGACCTCCGCGCCATGGGGGCCTCCGCGGCCGGTGAGTTATCCGAACCCTCGGCGGACTTCACAATCTCGGTCGGGCGATAGCCGTCCTCTGATATGGTCTTGGTCTTGCAGAGCTGCAAAGGAACCTCAGCGGCGCCTTGGAGTCGCGAAGGTTGGCGGTGGAGGAGCGTGACGCGGCGATTAATTACATCGTGGGACGCGGCCCTGTCGGCTCAGCAGATAGCGGAGAGGGGGCTGTTCGAGCTGACAGTCGAGCTGACGACCCTTCGGGAGGTCGGCCGGACTGTCTGCGGTCGGGTGCAAGGGCTTATCCTGGGCTCGAGCTCCCTCTCCTCTGTGCTGGCTAGCGTGCCGGAGCATGTCGAAGCTTCGGTGCGCTAGGCAGCGACGCTCGGTGCCTCCTCGGCACTGGTCAATGCCATCTCTTATTACGATGGTATCGAGCTTGAGACTATTGGAAGTGGGATCGCCGGGAATCGGACCGATGAGGAGTTCGATGTGTTTGAGTCCCAAGTCGATCCGTACGCCCGGGAGATCGCCGAGAGGATTTCGCCGTGGAGCGTCCTTCATCGAGAGCAGGGAGATAATTAGTTTTTGCCTTTGTTTTCGTAGGGTAACGACTTCATGTAATGAACAATGGATGAGTTGCTAACGGCTTTGGCCTGCTGGCCCGTTCTAAGTATCCCTTCGCCCATCCTGCGTTTTTTCGATGTGATGAACACTTGACGACCGTAGCCACAGGATCCTTAGGGGTTTCCCGAGCGTGGGCGTTGTGTTCATCACATCCGAGGGAAACGCAGAAGAGGACTAGGGCTTAGAGCGCTCACTTCGTGGGAGAGAAGTATTTCCGACCGGCTTTGGTTTGCCCCGCTCGAGTGTTTCCTTCATCCGCGAAGCGCTACTTCGCAACCATAGCCGCCGGGGCGTAGGTCGTAGCACTTGGGTCGAAGGGGTTACCGCGAGGGGAACCGTTTGGTCGATCGTTTGGTTGGTCACCGACCCGTGCGGGTATGCACAAGTTGCCCCCGAGTGGTCCGCGGGGACTGGGTTGCAGTCGCTGCGTACCACTTTGAGCTCGGTGGAAAGAGACGTGACGAAATGGAAAAGAGTCCGAGGGATGAGATCGCCTTAACTTTTTTGGATGGCCGCGTCGTGGTTGGGATTGGTGCCGGACGCTTTGGCTTCCGGTCCCTGCCATTACTCGACACGCTTCGCCTCCTGTGCCGCGGAGTATAAAAGGAGGTGCAGTGAACCTTTGGAACGCAAGTGTGCTCCACTTGCCTCTTTAGCTTACTTCTCCCTTTTTTGGATGGCGGACGCTCCCCTCAACCGGCCGCAGGACTTCTCCACCGAGGAGGCATGGGAGATGATCGTCAGGGACGTGGAGGCTGGTGCCGTCGTCAGGGATGCTAGTCAGGTCGACGCGCTCATTGTGGCCGTCCCTCACCTTCGCCAGGCGAGGGGGGCCCTTATCCAGGCGTTGACGAAGCGTCGCCACGAGGTGGATGGCTGGGTCGGGGGGCGCCCGGACTGAAACTGCCATGAGGGCCCGTAGGCTGGGTGTATGACCACTCTTTTTGTAAAAACGAATAAAGTCTTGAAATTCCGAGATGTCGAATTTCTTTTTATTTCTTGCTTGCCTGCTTGTGATCACTCGACGACCGTAGCCTCGGGGGTTGGGCGTGGGCCAGAGTGACAGCATCCGGGCAAAGCGAGAAAGAGAGAGAGAGCTATCGCGGGGGAGGTCCAGACACTTGACAGGGACGCCGACCAACGAGGCCCCACAAACAGATGGCCCCCGAGTGATACATGAACGGGAAAGAAAGAAAATCTAGGGATAGAACTTTCTTAGCTTCTCGATGTTCCATGCGTTGGGGATGACTTCCATCGGAATCCCT
Organism: Rhipidocladum racemiflorum; assembly: GCA_036346355.1. Taxonomy (NCBI): domain Eukaryota; kingdom Viridiplantae; phylum Streptophyta; class Magnoliopsida; order Poales; family Poaceae; genus Rhipidocladum; species Rhipidocladum racemiflorum. The sequence goes on from CM070581.1 coordinate 8,578,733, forward strand.
GAGATGAAAGGTGCCGGGTCGGAGTATTTCCGCGATGGTGAAGGGACCTTCCCATGGTGGAGATAGCTTGTGTTTATCCTTGCTGGAATGGACCTGGCGCAGGACCAGGTCGCCAATACTGAACGTCCGGCCTCGGACTTGGCGACTGTGGTATCGATGTAGGGCCTGCTGGTATTTGGTTGATCGCAAAACAGCGACATCACGTGCCTCGTCGAGTTGGTCGATGGCATCTTGTTGCGCTTCGAGCCCCCGTGCCTCGTCATAGGCTTGAAGTCTCGGGGCACCGTAATCCAGGTCGGTTGGGAGGACAGCCTCTGCCCCGAACACCATGAAGAATGGCGTGAACCCGGTCGATCGGGTCGGCGTGGTTCGCAGGCTCCAAAGGACAGAGGGCAGCTCGGTCGCCCATTGCCCCGCGAATTTCTTCAGCCGACTGAAGATCCGTGGCTTGAGTCCTTGGAGGATCATGCTGTTGGCCCGCTCCGCTTGGCCGTTGGCGCGGGGGTGCGCCACCGCCGCTCAGTCGACGCGGATGTTAAAGTCGTCGCAGAACTCGAGGAACTCCCTCCCCGTGAACTGCGTCCCGTTGTTAGTGATGATGGAGTTCGGGACTCCGAACCGGTAGACGATGTGGCAAAAGAAGTTCGCCGCTTGCACCGAGGTGATGGTTGCGAGCGGCTTGGCCTCTATCCACTTGGTGAACTTATCCACCGCGATGAGTAGGTGAGTGAAGCCCCCGGACGCTTTTCTAAAGGGCCTGACTAGATCGACTCCCCATACCGCGAACGGCCATGTGATTGGGATCGTCTGCAAGGCTTGTGCTGGAAGGTGGGTCTGCCGGGTGAAGAACTGGCATCCCTCGCAGGTGCGGACGATCTGCTCGGCATCGGCCACGGCGGTTGGCCAGTAGAAACCCTGTCGGTAGGCTTTCCCTACTAAGGACTGGGGCGTGGCATGGTGACTGCAGACCCCACCATGGATGTCGAGCAGCAGCTGCCTTCCTTGGTCGATCGGGATGCACCTTTGGAGGATTCTGGAGGGGCTCCTCTTGTATAAATCCTTCTCGACTAGGACGAAGGATTTAGCCCGCCGTGCAAGGCGTCGAGCCTCGGTTGGGTCGGTGGGGAGTGCCCAATCGGTTAGTCGGTCGATGAAGGGCCGCCTCCAGTCGGAGTCGGTTGCGAGCACACTTCGGTCCGGCCCGGGCTGGTCTGCTCCCAACCAAGCGTTGGTCGGGATGACCGCTTTTGGGGGGTCGGGTGTGGTCTCGTCGGTTGAGTCCAACCGGATGGACGGCTTGTGTAGATCAGAAACGAAGATCCCGTGGGGGACCGGGCCCTTGCTGGAGGCAAGACTGGCAAGGGAGTCGGCCTCACTATTGTAGCGTCTGTAGCTGTGGTGGAGCTCGAAACCTTTGAATCTCTCCTCGAGCTTGCGTACCTCCAAGTAGTAGGCTGCCATGCGGGTGTCGCGAGGCTCCGTGGCCTTCATTACTTGGTCGATAACTAGCTTGGAGTCCCCGTGTACATAGTCGCCGGGCGCCGAGGTCGGCGGCGATCCGGAGACCGTTGACGAGGGCCTCGTACTCGGTGACGTTGTTGGTGGAATCGAAGAGCAGTCGGATAGCGTACTGGAGCTTGTTGCCGAGCGGGGAGATGATGATGACTCCAGCACCCGCTCCGTTCTTGGTGTAGGACCCGTCGAAGTATATTGTCCAGTACTCGGGGTCTTCGAGCGCTGGTGGAGTCTGAGCCTCGGTCCACTCGGCGACGAAATCGGCTAAGGCATGTGACTTAATCGCCATCCTGGGGACGAACGATACGTCAAGGCCGTTGAGCTCGAGTGCCCACTTAGCAATCCTTCTGGTGGCTTCGCGGTTGTGAACGATTTCCCCGAGTAGAGATGAGGTCACCACCGACACGGGGTGCCGGTCAAAGTAGTGCGCCAGCTTCCTCCTTGCAATGAGCACCGCGTAGAGTAGCTTCTGCACCTGCGGGTACCGAACCTTGGTTTCGGAGAGTACCTCGCTGATGAAGTAGACCGGGCGTTATACTTTGAACACGCGGTCCTCCTCTGCTCGCTCTACAACGAGTGCCGCGCTGACGACCTAGGTCGTGGTGGCGATATAGAGGAGCAGAGGCTCTCCCGGTATCGGGGCAACCAATACCGAGGGCGAAGTCAGGAATGCCTTCAGTCGGCTGAGGGCTTCCTGCGCTTCTTGCGTCCAGCTGAAGTGGTCGGATTTCTTCAGCAACTTGTAGAGCGGCATCCCGCGCTCACCTAGTCGAGACACGAAGCGACTTAGAGCTGCGAGACACCCTGTCAGCCTCTGAACTCCCTTCAGATTGTTGATTGGCCCCATCCGCATGATAGCAGAGATCTTCTCCCCATTGGCTTCGATGCCGCGCTCGGAGACGATGAAGCCGAGCAGCTTCCCTTTTGGGACCCTGAAAACACATTTCTCGGGATTGAGCTTTATGCGGAACCGCCAAAGGTTCGCAAAAGTATCTTCCAGATCGGTGATGAGGTCGTCGGCCTTCCTAGTCTTGACGACGATGTCGTCGATGTATGCCTCGATGTTACGGTCTATTTGGTCGGAAAAACACGTCTACATACACCGCTGATATGTAGCTCCCGCGTTTTTCAGACCAAACGGCATCGTGACGTAGCAAAATGAACCATGGGGGGTAATGAAAGAGGTGGCGAGCTGGTCGGACTCTTTCATCACGATCTGGTGGTAGCCCGAGTAGGTATCCAGAAATGACAGGGATTTGCACCCTGCGGTGGAATCGACAACTTGGTCGATTCGGGGTAATGGGAATTGGTCTTTTGGACATGCCTTGTTCAGGCTCGTGTAATCAATGCACATTCTCCATTGCCCACTTTTCTTTTTTACAAGAACAGGGTTTGATAACCACTCGGGGTGGCGCACCTCTCTTACAAACCCTGCCGCCAAAAGTTTGGCAATCTCTTCCCTGATGGCCTTGCGCTTTTCTTCATCGAAACGGCGCAGGCGCTGGGTGATCGGCTTCGAGCCTGGTCGGATGTTTAAGGAGTGCTCGGCGACCTCCCTCGGGATTCCCGGCATGTCCGAGGGCTTCCATGCGAAGACGTCCCGGTTGGCTTGGAGGAAGTCGATGAGCGCGCCTTCCTATTTGGCGGGGAGCGTGGCTCCTACCCTCACGGTTTTTGCAGGATCATCGGGATCAACCGCGACCTCCTTCGTGTCCTCCGTGGACTTGAAGGAGCTTGGCCCCGACTTACCGGTGTCGGGGGTAGACTCAGGGACTCTCTCTCGAAGGTCGGTGAGCTCAGTGGACGCGATGACCGTAGAAGCTAACTCACAACTGCTTCGTTCGCAGTTGTAAGCGAGCTGGAAAGATGAGGCCACGGTGATCACTCCCTGCGGCCCAGGCATCTTCAGCTTCAGATAGGTGTAATTGGGGATTAGCATGAACTTGGCATAGCACGGCCTCCCCAGAATGGCGTGGTAGGAGCCGGGAAAGTTCACCACCTCAAACGTGAGGGTCTCGGTGCGGAAGTTCTCTGGGCTCCCGAAGGTGACGGGCAGATCGACCTGCCCGAGTGGATGGGCCTGTTGGCCAGGGACGACACCGTGAAAAGGGGCCTTGCTCGGTCGGAGACCCTAGCGAGGGGTTCCCAGGGCGTCGAAGGTCTCAACATACAGGATGTTGAGGCCGCTGCCGCCGTCCATCAGCACCTTGGTTAGGCGCTTCGTTCCCACGATGGGGTCGATGACGAGCGGGTAGCATCCTGGATGTGGGACATGGTCGGGGTGGTCGATCCGATCAAACGTGATCGAGGACTCAAACCATCGAAGGTAGCAGGGTACGACGGGGTCCACCGCGTGGACCTCGCGAAAGGCGAGCTTGAGCCGTCGCTTGTCGGAGTAGGATGCTGGTCCACCGAAGATCATGAGGCAACCATCGAGTTGCGGGAACTCTTCGGTTGCCTCTTTGTCCTTGCCTCCGTCGTCCGGCGCCGGATCACGCTTCTTCCCCTTGCCCCGCGACGTCGTAGGGTTCCCGGATAGGAAGCGCCTTAGGACTTCGCAGTCCCGGTACTTGTGTTTGACAGGATAGTCGTGGTTCGGGCACGGACTATCCATCAATTTCTCGAAACGGTCTAGTGCCTGCCGTGCCTGTTGCTTGGCAGGTCGGTCGGCGGTGGCGACCAAGCGGTCCTCGTGGCCGTGCTTCCCCTTTCGCTTCCGCTTGCTAGCACGGTCGGGGACGATGACTTCGTCGCGAGGCGCTTGCTTGGCCTTCTTCTTATCAAAGATGGCCCCCACCGCTTCCTCGCCGGAGGCATGGTTGTTGGCGATGTCGAGGAGCTCCTTGGTGGTTCGGGGTTTGGCACAACCCAATTTGTGCACCAGGGCCTCACAAGTTGTGCCATAGATGAATGCCCCAACGACGTCGGCGTCGCGGATGTCGGGGAGCTCATTGCACTGCTAGGAGAATCACCAAATATAGCCCCGGAGCGTCTCCCCTGGCTGCTGCTTGCAGCTCTTACGATCCCAGGAGTTGCCAGGGCGCTTGTATGTGCCCTGGAAGTTGCCGACGAAGAGGTTCATCAGGTCTGTCCAATTCCTGATGGTGTCGACGGGCAGGTACTCGAGCCAGGCTCGAGTCGAGTCCGCGAGGTAGATAGGGAGGTACTGGATGATGAAAAGGTCATCCGTAGCCCCTCCTGCCCGGCAAGCGAGCCGGTAGTCCTCCAGCCAGACACTGGGGTTCGTCGCCCCCGTGTACTTAGTTATGTTGACGGGGCCCCGGAATCTGGCCGGGAAGTCGACGTTGCGGATGGTGCGAGCGAACGCCCGTGGCCCAGGGCCATCGGGGCTTGGTGCGCGATTGTCGCGCCGTCCGCTGTCCGCGTCCTGAGACTGTGCTGCTGCGTCAGCAGCCCTCCTTCACGCCTCGAGGGTGGCGCAGAGGTCGCGGTTGTCCCCTAGGCGGTGGCGCACCGGGGTGTGTGACGCCTGGGGCCGCTCGAGGTGTCGCGCCGTCTTCGTCGGGCTCTGCTGGCCCTGCGAGGACGGGTGACCCGGGCGGCTCGAGGTCACGCCAGAGTGGTGGGAGCCGGAACCCTGTGCGTGCTGCACGGCAGCACGTTCCATCAGCCCCCGGAGGTTTCGGTACGTGACTCTAGCCTCCGGGTTCGTCGGCTTAGGGAGTCCGCGAAGCAGCATTGCCACCGCGGCGACGTTCTGGCTCGCATGTGGGAAGAACGGGTGACTGTCCGACCCTTCGGTGAGCTGATGATGCACCTGGCGTGTGCGCGCGCTAGATACAAGAGGCAGATCGAGCCGACGCTGCTCCAGGTCAGCCTGGAGCCTGTCAAAGTTGATCTTGCGAGCCTCGAGCTCCTCTTGCTGCCACTTGATCTCAGTGCGGCGAGCTTGGAGGTGCGCGGGGCTCTCGCATCGGTTCTCATCATCCTGCGCTTCGGTGTGCGGGAGGAGAGTTCCGGGGCTTGCGGGGGTGGTGGAAGGGTCCGCTGTGCCTGCGATGTTGCACTCATGGGAGTGCAGCCGGCGCGGGGGGTACTCCCTGTCGGAGCTGGAGCCGCGGCTAGAGGAGTCCCCCGGCAAGTCGTGGAGGGAGGCCGGTACGTAGCCGGCCATCGCCACAAACTGAGGGTTCACGGAGGGCAGGGCCGCCGCCCGCTGCTGTACGTGCGTGGCGCCACCGGGGGCGGCTCCATCGTGGAGTATCTCCGTCGTCGAGGCCCGGGTGGGAACCTCGAGGCGAAGGTTGCCGAGGATATCGGTGACCGCGTCCAGGCTCGTAGAGGGAGCCCAGTCGCGGACGGCGGCGAGGATGAGCACGAGCTCTCCCGTCGTCGTGACGACGAAGTCGAGGGCGCCGAAGCGGATCCAGCCCCTCGACGCTGGTGAGCCGTCACACGAGAAAGAAGCCATCGGGGAAGCAGATGAGAACCTGGGGTCGATGGCGATGATGACGCGTGAAGCCCCCTACCTGGCACGCCAACTGTCGGTGTTTCGTGCATCGGTAATACGAATTTTTGGTCAATGGGGGTCGCGCGCTCCCTTTCCCCGAATGGTCGACTCAAGGAGCCAAGGGTTTATACTGGTTCGGGCTGAATGTCCCTACTCCAGTTCGTGTAGTGGATATGTATTGCTTCTGGGAGCAAGTAGATGTGGGGTGTTACAAGCGAGGAAATGTTTCTTGAGTTCGTCCGTTCGACCTTTTGCTTGATCGATCGGGCGTCCCCCTCTTTCTGTTTGTTGTGTCTATCTCCCCCCCCTTCGTTTGGGGTCCTGCCTTTCCTTATATAGGTGGAAAAGACAGGTTACATAGGAGTTTGGAAAGAAAAAAAGAAGGGGTACTATACGCCTTGGAGTTTGGCCTTCTATCTTGTCGTCTTGGAGTCTGGCCTTCTGTCTTGTCGCTTGCCTGGTCTCCCGCTTCCTCACGATTCGGGTTGGTAGGCCCGCCTGAGGGGGTCGATGACTCCCCCAGTCGGGGTGGTGACGCACCGCTTCGTTCATCCGTCCGGCGCTTGCGTCATCACGTTTGACTCTTGGTGTTGCCTTGGGAGGGGGCGTCCCCCCCTGCCGTGAGCCAGGGTGATGGGGACCGGTGCTTGACTTTTTGGTGGGTCTTCTGACGTCCTCGGGAAGGGGCCGCCTACTCTGGTACGGATGTCAGACGTTGTCACGCCCGTTGGGCAGTTGGCCGAATGCAGGCGGGGTGCTCGGTGTCCCGACTACTTGAGAAGTCGACCCTAGTTGGGTCGGAGCAACGAGCGCCCCGACCAAGCGAGGTCGAGTCACGCCGAGCGTTCCGACCCAGGGGTCGGAGCGCTCGAGGCCTCACCCAAGTCGGGGCCAGGTCACTTTTGGGGCCCATGGGCCATTCTCAGGAGCTGGGCTTGTAAGAGGCAGCCCGCTCGTTGTTCCGGGCTGGTGGGGGTACCCATGGTACGTATACTCGTCACCATTTGTTTACATACGAACTCGAAAGAACATCCAAGTAAAACTAATAAGTGGATTTGTATACGAATTTCAACGTAAAACTGAAATTCGAGGGGAAGATAAAATAAAATTAATAATTTAATTTTCATATGAACTCTAAAGTGAAATCCTAATTAGCTTAAATTCGGAATAAAAACGATTCTAACCTAAATAGCTTGAGGGGGAGAGTGCTCGCATGCTGTGTAGCTCAATGAATGGCAGTGAGGAGTCGATGAGATGGAGGATCTCGAGGGTGAACTTGGCGACATGACCACATATGCCACAATGACACATGCTAGTTGCTAGACCAAGAGGAGTAAAAGTTGTGCGTCTGTGTCGGGGTGTCATGGGACGCTATCAGGGCGGTCAACAACACACATAATGGTGAGAAGGGCTTCTGATTCACTGGTGACAGTGAGATGAGCGAGTTGCATAGCCAGATAGAGTGAGAATACCGGAAAGCATGGCAAGCCAGTCTCTACGAGCTAGCATGTTTTCATGCTATCCAATTAATGCAGCTACAATGCATTGGTGAGGCGATGGTGGAAGAGGTGATAAGGCCATTCACAATGGAGAGTTTCATTACACAGTTTTTAAGAGTGCCACATCTACTTTTGTCTAGGTAACCGTGTATCACTCACCTCCCATGAAACTCTTTCTATCTCTCTCTTCATAATTATCTTGCCATGTCACCAAACATGATGATGTGTCACATCATTTAATGAAAATGAAACTCCCACTGTGAATGGCCTAAAGTTAAGCAATAGCTGGTAAGAGCCTCTAATTACTTACTTTGATTCTTGATGGAAATGTATGTAGCGAGGGAGGAGTCAGTGGATGATGAGAAGCATAAAAAAGTAAAAAGCCAAATTAAGGTTTTGTACGCAAGATATTGTGAACCTCAATTCCACTGCCCATGTGTGGTGCCTAATTGACTATCGAGTGTGAAGCGTGCGAAAAGACATGCAAGAAGGGTACAAGACACAAGAATGGGTAAACTTAAAATGATAGCATCCTTGCATTAAAAAAATGCTTTTAATTATAGTTGTATTTTAACAATTAACATCTAATACCTAAGAACTACACTGATTGGAAAAAATACCAAAATGTGAATTAAGTTCCTCAAGTTGTATTATGGCCACATGTTTTTTTATAACATAAACCTATACCTATACTGACTATGCATTTTGAGAAAGCTCTCACGTTAATTAGGAAGATCTGACTGTCTATATGGCGAGCCAATGGCTTAGATTAAAAGAAAAGTCCATGCCAAGTACAACATAAATTAACTGAAATTCGGAATAAAAAATTAAAAAATTATCAATTTGACTTCCAAACGATCTTCAAAGAAAATCCATAAATAATCAAAATTTAGAATAATATTTAAATGACTTAGATTAAAAGAAGGAGTCCATATCAAGTACAACCTAAATTAACTGAAATTCGGAATAAAAAATAAGGACATTAGCAATTTGACTTTCATATGATTTCCAAAGAAAATCCATAAATAACTAAAATCTAGAAATAATATTTAAATAAAAATAGCAAATTAAAGAAAATAGTCTACGCCAAGTATAAGCCAAATTAACTAAAATAAAAATAAAAAATAAAATAAAATTAGTATTTTTATTTTCATACAAATTACAAAGTAAACCCTACAAATAAAATATAAATTTTACATGAATTCAACCTAAAACCAAAAAAATCCACCTAGTCACAATAAACCAATATGGCTTAGATTAAACGAAAGAGTCCACGTCAAGTACAACCTAAATTAACTAAAATTCAGAATAAAAAATAAGAAAATTATCAATTTGACTTCCATACAGTTTCCAAAAAAATCAATAAATAACCAAAATTCAGAATAATATTAAAATGACTTGGATTAAAAGAAAAAGTTTATGTCAAGTACAACCTAAATTAGCTGAAATTTGGAATAAAAAGATAAGAAAATTAGCAATTTGACTTCCACATGATTTTCAAAGAAAATCCATATATAATTAAAATTTAAATAATATTTAAATCAAAATTAGCAAATTAAAGAAAAATAGTCTATGTCAAGTATAAGCCATATTAACTAAAGTTTAGAAATAAATAAAATGTAAATTTTTATATGAATTCGAGCCTAAAACCAAAAAAATCCACTCAAATATGATAAAAGAATATGCAAATTCAAAATAAAAATTAATAGATGACTAGAGAATTGATTGGTACGACTTCTGAAGTAACATATATAAATAACAAAAAATCAAAATAATAGTTACTTACTTCGTCCAAGTTTATACAACGTATTTTCTCTTAGCCCATATACCAAGATGGTATTAAAAATGATTAAATTACCCTAATTATTGTCTATAAATATTATATTCAACGCACGCATTTAGAGGATATAATGTAAATATGGATATTTATTAGGGGTATAAAGGAAAGATCACACTAATTTTTTATTGAAATATAAAATAAAGCCCATATCTATAGACAAGGCCATTAAAAAAATATGCACTATATTTTTTAATATAGTGAGCCTTTGCCAAGTACAAGCCAAATTAACTAAATGCAGAATAAAAAAAATAAGCAACTTGATTTCCATACGAATTCAAAAATAAACCCTAAAAATATTTAGAATAAAATAAAGGACCAAACTATGATCCAAAAATATTCAAATTAGGAATAAATCAAATGATGATTAGAGATTTGAATTGTATGCGAATTTAGATACTAAATTTTAAAAATATTAAAATTTGTAATAAGATCTATAACCTATACTCCCTCCAGTTTGGTAATACCTGTCGTTTTGGACATAGTGATGGTCAAACTTCCGAAACTTTGACTAACAATATATTTTTAAATATTCAAATTGGATACATAAAAATTATATGTGTAGACTTGTCTCGAGAAGTACTTTCATAATATTATAATTTTATTGGGTTTTATAAATATATTATAATAAAAATTAGCGGTCAAAGTTGTGTTTTGAAGACCGTGTCGATGTCCAAAACGACAGATATTACCAGACCGGAGGGAGTACTAATTATAAACTATGAGCAAATTTTCATATTAATGAACGAAAGGGAAAGATTTAGCGTCCATCTAATATAATCAAGTTATAGTGGCTATAATGTACAATCTAAAGCACGGGTAACATAAATTTATATCTAATGGCACACAACTATATCAAGGCTAATCTAATGACAAAAAAAATCAAATAATAGACGATGACAAATACCAAATATTAAATATGCTTAATATATATAATAAATCTAGCCGTGCAAATATATGGACCGTGGTACTAGTTCAAATAAAGAAAACAATCAATATAACACTCCAAACTTTGCTCCAAAGTATGTCTAGCACCCTGAATTATAAAATCAAACATTTGATCCACTAAACTTTGCAATCTGCTTTAAATAACATTCTGGCCTGGTTTCACATAATGATATTACCCTTATGGTTGATGAATGGGAAGTTTTTGTATATAGGATGACACACTATGCAATTTTAGGTGAATAATAGGTGAGGCCAGATGGCTTCTCCCCCAAATCAAAATAGAGAGGAGGGAGCTACAGGATCCATGGAAGCATGCCTAGGAGCTCGACGAGAGAAGAAGTCCCCATGTATCCCCGCCTATCATTTACCTAACTCAGCTAGCGTATCATTTTACACAACAACACCAATATAGAATGGTACGTCACTATCGCTTCATCTGTGTCGGTTCCCAACTTTTAAGGAAAAAATTGATTATGATATATGTATGTAATCTGTAATTTTTGGAAATAGGATTATCATAATCGTTTTTGAGTTAGAACCGATTGTGATGATACCGCCTCATCACAATCGGTTCGAGCTCAGAACCGATTGTAATGGCAAATTTGGAAACTTAGCTAAAATTTGAAGCATCAGAGTCATGTTAAATTTGGACACTAAAAATCATGTTAAAACTTGAAGCATCCAGACAACAATAAAATTCTTTGTTAGTATTTCCATTAAATCAGAAGAATCCAACAACATAAACCTGGATATTCATTCTTCTACAAATCACAATATGCAAGAGTCAAATCGCTAGCTCATACAAACAAATCCAAAACATTAAGCTCAATGTGTTCTCTTAACAAAACCACATACAGCCATTGCCTCTTTTGTTCCCAACGAATCTTGTACACTAATCATTGAGGACACATAACACAAATACACATGAGGGTGAAGCTAATCCCATTAACTGGATGAGAAAAATTTGCACCATGAAATTAGCCATGCCAATGCACATAAAACACTCCCAACTACAGGCATACATATCTTTGATGATCACAACATGGAAGGGTTTAAAACACTGAAGCAAGCAAGTTTAATCATCAAGGGTAAACACTTCGGTATTTGCATCACCCACGAATTCGTACATGTATCATTCCAAATCCATAAAGGAGTTTTGCATGCATGTGTAGTAGATGTAGAAACTCATGGTTAATGAGCGCCAAATCTAGCTCAAGAAAAGGGGATCGAGAAGAGAGTGAGAGGACTTGTAACATCCCAAATTTTTGCTTTTATTGAGTTTAATGTGCATTTGGGATTTTTGGAAATTTCTGGAATTTATTTGGATTTAATTTGAATTAAGTATTTTATTGAAATATTTAAATATTTGAAAAAATTATATAAAATTTTTTTTGAAAATATTTTATTTGAGTCCAAAATGTCTCAAAGTATTTTCCAGAATTTTTTTTGGAATTTTTCTGACATTTTTGGTATTTTTCTCGCTTTATTTGAATTACCAACGGTATTTTAAATAATAAAAACGAAAAATAAATTCAGAAAACCCTAATGGGTCAAAACACTAATGGGCATAGCCCGACCCAACCCGCTTAGCTGCCCGAAACCGTTGCAGCCTAACCCTAGATCGATCATCGTTAGTTTCCGATCGGACGGTTGGAAATTTGCCGCGTGATTGCGCGATGTGGGGCATTGGATCGGCACCGTGCGGACGATCAAGATTGAACCATATCAGCTTCGCCGAGTTCTTCTCGGACTTCACCGGCCTTCGCCGTTATCACGTGGATCACGCCTGCCGAGGCCCAATAAACAGCCTGGGAGTTTGAGCCGTGTTCACCTTTTTGTGCTGAGCAATTCGCCCTAGATGCCGCCGTCCGAGGAGCCCGGAGCCGCTCGCGATTCCTCGCCAAAGTTGCAGCGCCGCCACTGTGGGAATTGCCGATTTTCGCCGCCATCCAGCCGTCTTCCGCCGCGTGGGAACCACGTCTGGACTTGCCGTGACCAGGCGCAACTAAGGGGATATTTCACTTTGTCGGGGAATCAACCAAACGCCGCAACATGTGTCTTCGTCTCCAACTCTGGCCGAGAACTCGCCGTGCCATCACTGGACCTTCACGAAGCCCTCTGACCGTTGGATCACCATTGAAGGAACCAGGTAAGGCCACGTGATTCGATCTGTACCGTAGATTCAATACTGTTCAACCGTAGGATTAAGTTAGATCCAAACCACTAGATCTAGATCCTAAGGTGTAGTTTTTGCCACGTAGATGTAATCTAGCACCATGAGATCAAACCAATCTAGGCCATTGGATTCATAGATGAAGAGTTGTGATTGAAACACGTAGGTGCCTCTCAGAACCGTAGATTAGATCGTAGATCAACCATTGGATCTTTAGATGAGTGGTTGGGATTAAGCCACGTAAGTTCACGAATAGCTCTACACGTGTCCCTGTGATGCACTGAACTGGAGTAGATCTTAGCCGTCCAATTTAGAATGTGCGGTCTAGATTGTTTTGATATAGATCTATCTCGGAGAATCGTGACAGTCCGATCTAGATCAGGCGGACAAAAACCATGCCACGTGGCGTCCGCCGGGTCTATCCACGTACCTCCTTTGCTGCGGAATGCCAGATCCAGTCCAAACCGTCCAATTTGGAACGTGCGGATCGGATCTTTTTTAGTAGCGTAGTTTTAGATGAATCTGAGCCGTTGAATTTGATTTGCACGGTTCGAATTGCACCACGGCATGATCAAATCAGTGCATGATCCATGGCATCGCGGAAAACGAAGCGCCTCCGAACCAGTTGCGCGCGTGCTGACATCACCCATGACGTCATCCGAGCGGACCCACATGTCAGCCACCGCACCCACGCGGGCGTGAGTCAGCGATAATGTCATGATGACGTCATCGGTGGGCCCACCTGTCAGCCGAGCCGAGCCGCGCTCTGTGACGTCAGCAATGATGTCATCATCCATGGGGCCCACATGTCGACGTCTATGTGATCCTGTGGACCGGGTCCACCGTGGACCCGAGCCAGGTATGGACCGAGTCTATGCACCGGCTAACGCAAGCATGATGCAATAATTCGATTTTTTTTAGAAAAATAATTCAACCAAAAAAGAAAATATTGCTGACGTCATGATGACGTCATAATCACAATTTTCAATAGAAAGATAATTCAATTAATTCTGATTTTTCTATTATTTGAATTTTCAAACTTTGAATCGCTATAACTTTTGCGTTTGAACTCTGATTGAGGTGATTCCAGTTTCTAAAAATTTGTAAAATTGAGATCTATTTAATGGTGAATTTTATTTAATTTTTGGAGTTGAGTTTCTATCTATTTTGCATATTTAATATCTATTCATCCATTTCGCGTAGACGTTGAATTGCCCGAAGGTTTCTAGGGAGAGGTGTTGACTCAAGAAGAAGGTCCAGAACCTAAATAAGACTTTTTCCAAGGCAAGTTGTGCTTTGACTATGTTGATCCTACATTTAAAACTTTATGTTGATTTAAATTAATGCATGCTAGTTTAAATTAAATGATTTCAATTAATTTGGGAATAGTTAAACACCCATTTGAATTATGCCACCTTGTCTTAAATATTGTATGCCCTAATTTATTTTGTCACCCTAGATTGTGGAATAATAGTTGGACATAAATACTTTGCCAACATGGGTTAACTAGACCGTAAGTAGTTTGCTTAGCCCTGCAACGTGTTATTGATATAATTTTGGAATGCAAACTTAATATTGATTAACGGAATAATGGAATGTATTTTTGGAATTAGCGTGATGCTGCCACATGATGATGTTGATGTGTGGAAGCCTGTGTGGGTCCACATGGATGTTAAGTTATTGTTGGCATGTGTTGCACAATAATCAACTGGGGTGGGAAATGATTTAGACAGGTGCAAGTGGCATGAAAATGGTGGGCCTATGTGACAATGGGTGATGAGTGGTTGAGAGGGATGTGTGCCATTTGAGTGTTGGAAGTCTTGCCTAAGTCATCTAAGGACTTAACCTTGCAAGAATTTGAACTGAATCCAACATACAATCACATGTCTGGAATGGAACAGACCTAGTTGAGTAGGTCACCGATGTCTTGCTTGTGGTACCTCGAGGTGATAGTTACACAAGAGTGTAGCTGTACGGGAGAGCGTACCTGTGCTGGGGTTTGGTACCTATCCAACGGTATGTGCCGGCCCTATACTTCAGCTCTGTGTGAGGGGAGTGATAGTGGAGGCAATACCGGAGAGGTTCACTTGTTAAGTTAGAGGTTTCCGAAAGACTTTGCTGTGGTTAATCACCTGTGTGGTGAGCGGTTGTATCTTGTGGGTAAAGTATATAACCTCTGCAGAGTGTAAAACCTATTCTAATAGCTGAGTCCACAGTATTGGACATTACTCGGGGATTACAGTCAAGGGTTAGACTTTCATAAAATGATCTTGGAATGACGGGCACTATGGTATGGAAATGATAAAAAATGACTAAGGATGGTAAATGCTTTACTTGAGGACTTAATTGTGAAAGTTATTATGATTATTATTGCTTCACTGCTTTCCAATCTATTATGATTATTTGTGAATGTTGCTTTACTGCAAAACAACCATTCAGCCTGTAATTTGAAGTAAGCCATGCATGTAGTAGTAGCTTGCATTCTGTGCACAATTTGTTGAGTGCTTTAAGCACTCACCCCTTGCAACAACACAAACATCAGCTGAGAAAGAATCGACACCAACACTAGAGGAGGAGTACCAGGAGGAACCCACGAACTAAGGCGCGAGCCCAGTTAGTTGCCTGTGACACATTGATTGGACACTACGCGTCTTCTTTATTTTTCGCTGCAAGTTTATTTATTAAGACTTAGCCCTGCGAGGTGTATCTTTGTAAGTTGACCATAAGGTTAACTCAATAGGTTTTAATAATCAATAAAGGCTATGTTTATTATTCTGCTATGTATAATTGTGATATTTCATCTATATTGAGACTGTGTGCACTAGCGTGATCTTAGACTAGTACTGAATACACCGAGAGTCCGAATTTGCATATTCGGGTCCCAATAGTAGGGATGAAAACGGATCGGATAGTTTTCGACCGAGCCGGATAATTTTCAGATACGGATTCTGTCGAATCGGATATTTGTCGGATAGTATCAGATCGGATACGGATACGGATATTTATTGTCGGATACGGATACAGATTCGGTAGCTCACTATCCGTCGGATACGGATACGGCTTCAGATAATCCAGATAGTGATGGATCGGATATCCAGATATACATGTGGGCTGGGCCAAGCTACTCTTTTGGCCCAAAAAGGTTACTAAATTTTAACTTGTTTTCTAATTTAATTAATCCATAAATCAAGTTTAAATTATTAAAATTAGCAAACTAGCTCCAAAAATTATGAAATTTTTTGATAAAATTCCTAATATAGTCTATAATTTTTTAAAAAAATTATTTTTAAAATTTTATCATATTTTAAATTTTCTAAAAATTCAAAAATTGTTGTCTTTAATAGAAAATATTTTAAATAAGTAGCTAAAATGCATACAAACTCATAAAATACATAATTTATTATTTTAAACATAATTTAACAAATAATACAAATCTTGGGGTCATTAAATGTAAGTGTTATATATGTTTTCTAGAGATATGGTAATTAAGTATTATCTAACATTTTGTGTGTTCTATATTTGTTTCCATTTGTATCTCTGAGCAAGGATCACCTTTATTTTATGTTTTGATCTACATGTATGATGAATTAATCGTATGTACGTGATGAACTAAGTCTTACATAATTTTGTTTGCAACATGATATCTAACTATTATCTAAGTGAATGAAAATGCTTATATTTATTCAATTTTCAATAATGTTTTAATCAAATCAACTAGTTATGTGTTTTCGTTGATTTTTTTATGTACAATCTAAGGGATTATCATATTTCAATAAATATTCGTAACCATATCCGATTTGAATCGTATTCGATTCGTATATGTATTCGACATTATCTGTATTCGTATTCGTATCCGGACTATCCGTATTTGTATCTGAATCCGAGAAAAAAATATGAAAACAAATATGGTAGAGCCATTATCCGATCCGTTTTCACCCCTACCCAATAGGACTTAACTTAGGAAAAAGGGGGAGGGGGTATCCATGGTCGAGCCGTGGCTGGGAGGCCGGCATTGATGAGGACCAGAGCCCGGCTGCAATCATCTAAGGGGAAACCTAGAAAAAAAAAGGAGAAGAAGAGAATGGATAACCAGAGGAAGGGTGAAGAAGAGGGAGGTGGGGGTCACCTTGCTCGGGGACAGCCGAGAGAGCCGACAACATCGGTGGAGAAGGCTGAGCACCAACACTAGGAGGCGAGGAGAGTGGCGGCGCCAGATTGGGGGAGGACATCGGGGAGGAGGTCACCAAGGAGATCACCAAGAGGGAGGTCATCGAGGAGGAGGACGATGGGGGGCTACGGTTTGGGGGCGATGAAACACGCTAAGTGCCAAGGTCTGCGCGAGGAATCTCGGTATGTTTATGTAGGTCTCATTCGTATCACAGATGGTTTGTAGCTAGAACCGTCTATGGTAATAATATATCACAGACGATTTTATTTTAAAACCATCTGTGATATCTACAGGAGTCATCATCGACGGTTTTATACTAAAATCATCTGTGATATTTCTGTATATCATAGACGATTTCTAAATAGAACCGTTTGTGATGTTGTCACTGATGGTTGCACTATAAAACCGTCAGTGATGTTTCTCATCACAAACAGTTTATCAAAACCGTCTGTGATGAGGTGTCTAATATAAGCCTTTCTGTAGTAGTGTATATTTATGCACGCCATTGTGCTCACCACTCATCTCCTCCACTTGCTCCTCTCCCTCTCCTGCTCTCCCTCTACCTTGTGCTCTCTATTTGCTCCTCTCCCTCTCCTACCCATATTGTCGCAAGAATTGTAATTGAAAGGCATGCCTACGAATGAGAGGAATTGAAAATGTTTGCATCTAGCATCTCATCTCATCTTTATGGTTTTTCCATTTCTTCTCCATTTCATATTTATGGTTGCTTCCTTAGTTGAGAGAACTGCCACACGATCAAATGGAGGAGAAGGAATTAGAGGGTCAAATACAGGGTATGGTGTTCCATGACACAACCTGGTAATGAAAGGTTTCTTTAAATGCAGATTTGTTTTTGTTCACAGGTGTTTTGATGAATGAAGTAAAGTTGGAACAAGCTGAGTCTTACAATGGCATTGCTGTTGTTGAGGGCCCAAACTGTAGTTGAGCATGTTTGTGTTCTATATTGTGAACGAATGTGATATGCGTGTTGTAATAAAGTGTTTATGCTATGTGCATACTGTGTGTAATCTGTGCTGTGTGAATGTGATATGTGTGCATGTAATATGTGATGTTTTTGGGAGGATGGACAAATGAGAAACAGCACACCCCCTCATCACTATTGGTTCTTTATAAAAAACGACACTGATGAGGGCCTCATCACTATTGCTTCTTATAAAGAACCGATTGTGATGAGTCTCTAATCACTATCGGTTTTCAGCAAGAAGCGCTTGTGATGAGGGATGTCATCATAATCGGTTCTCACCTAGAATCGATCGTGATGACCATATTATTACTATCGCGCAAAGATCTATTGTGATAGAGCTCCCTCATCACTGTCGTTGGACTTTCTATCGTCACCAAAATCGATTGCGATGACGAAAAAGAACCGACTATGATGTGCATTCCTGTAGTAGTGCAAAACCGCCCACTAATCACGCCACACTGATAATATCATTATGTAAAACTAGATTATAATATTATTTAAACTAGATTGTAAAATTTAAGAATTAAATATCTAATCTTATAGTTTGAAACGCTGAAGAGACTGTAAACTAAGAGAGGTGCTTCTATGCTCTTCCTTTTAAAAGTTGCACAACTATTAAAGCATGAATGGAGGGTAGATAGTGATTACTTACCCCTTCGCTTGCTTCAAGATTTGTGCAACTTGTACTAGAAGGAAGAGCATAAAAACACCTTTCGTAAACTAATTGAAGTTGTTACGTGGACTACTTCCTTCAAATACAGCCGGTTAATCCGAGCATCTGTCCTCACGGAATTTGACGAGTCCCATCGCTCTGCAACAGAAGATGCAGAAGAATATCCACAGACGATAGGATATTCCGCGGCTCCCAATGCAGTCGGTGCTTTGAAAAGTCAAATGGCCAAAGTGAATCCGACTTCCGAGTACTTAGGACTTTGTTAGATTTTGTAATCCGGTTTATTTTGGATTTTGGACTCGAGGATAGATTGGAGGCAACTCTTCCTAGATGCGTAGTGCACTAGTGCTAACTGCTAAGTCGGACACATCCTTAAACACACGAAAAAGAAAAATTAAAGGCTGAAGTATTTGCATCAGTCATCATGGAGCTTGATGTTTGAACAGATCGATGTGCTAGCCTAACGTAGACGAGTTGACGATGCAAGCCCTCGGTGATTTCGGCGAAAGGCGAGTTGAACATATGACCACTCCTACACCAATCCTCAAATATGAATAGCCTTAACTGTTAAGAAGTCGCTTTACTGTTTGTCAGTCTTGATCAAAAGACAGTGATGAGAACAGTTTATCGAAGGACGTTCATGTCGTGTGTCGTGCAAGAAGGGCGGTCCAGGGTGCGGGCTAAAGCTTGCATTGATTTCGAGCATACATATATAGATGTGGGAGTAGAACAAGCGTGGACTATGAGTAGAAAATTGTGGCGCTAACAAATAAAACATGAAACAAAAAAATATAATACAAATGATTCTTAGGCAGGTTAGTAAAATCGATGAAAATCGAATTATAGATTTTTGTGAAAATCGATCGTATTGAGTTGGTTCGAAATTTTAAACTGGTTCGTAAACAGATTCAATTCAAAAAAATTAGAAAAGTTTATGCGATGTAAGCCGATCGAAAATCGGTGAAAATCGAGTGATTTTCAACAAAAATCGCTCAAAAAATCAGTTGCCCAAAAGATTCAACTCGCTAGTTGATTTTTGAGAAAACCGATCGGTTTTTCAAGAAACCGATTGATTTTTGAGAAACCGATCATTTTTTTATTTTTATTTTTTTTCAAACGTTTGATTTTAAAATCCTTTGATTTTTGGCGATTTTTGTTTGATTTTCGCGGTAAATCGGTACCGTCGGGACTTCAATTTTTAACTCGAAAATAGGTTGGTTCTCGAGTCGTAATATTTCATATTCCACTTCTGAGTTACGGGCCCGAGCAAACTCAAAGGCAAATTGAGTCCGGTCTTGGCGCACGGGGGAGGAGGATTTTACCTCCTTGCCCCCGGTCTCTATTTTCTGTTTCTTTTTTCGAAAATCAATTATAGAATTCAGAAAATTGATTAAGATTTCGGAAAATTGATTAAAAATAACAAAAAATCCTGAAAATACCTAGAAAAATCCAGAAAATTTATTGGCTCTGTTTTAATCTGTACTTAGCCTTATTTTCTATATTTATGAATTTTTGCATGAATTTTTGCAATAATTGCCTGTTTAGAATACCGAAAATTCATAAGAATTTATTTCGCATTTATGAATTTATGAATTGTGCAATTATTGTTTATTCTGAATTTATGAATTAGTCATGTTGATATTTGCTAAAATTAAAATTTTCATTGTACTGATGAATTAAAATTGCTTGGAAATTAGCAGAAATTATGAAAAATGCTAGGAAAATTCCAGAATATTTCATACGGCATTTTATGAGAAACTGAGTGGTTGGGATTTGATTTAGGTAATGAATAAACAGACATGTGATAATTGGTGTCTAGGAAAACACACATGAGGCTTGGTTCTTTAATTGGCACCCGGAAACGGGAAGTGCTCCCTCCCTCATGTGAGCCCTAAGGGCGAGTTGACTGGCCAAGAGTCGAATTGACGGAGATATTCGTTACCTGTTTTCGCTCCCAACCAACGGGAGTTACATAAGTTGTAATTAGCATTACACCGCATTTAATTTATGTGGGATTTTTTTTCCGTATTTATGAATATTTATGAATCTGTGTATATATGAATTTTGCAGTTATGAATATTGTATTTATGAATCCTGCATTTATGAATCTCGCACTTATGAATTTTGCATTTATGAATTCCGTACTTATGAATCTTGTACTTATGAATTTTGCATTCATCTTTGAATATATGAATCTTGATATTATTGCTTTCTTTTAGTTTCTTTGAAACTCATGAGAATTCAATTATGCATTTTATTGAATCTAGCAGCCATTTCCTATTAGATTACACGTAGTAATCTAATGGAAGAACCTTATGAATGTGCAAAGGTGTGGCATTATCTAACGTGAGTTTTTGAAGAACTGACATGAATTGTCAGAATTATCTCACATAGACATCAGATTGCATAATGAATAGTAAGCTCTCGAAGAGCATACTTTTTCTCATGAATAGAATTACAATTTATTCTTTATTCCAGTATTCTTTCTTTACAAGCAATTTTTTTTGAATTACTTAGCCACTTTATGATTAGAATTATTTTTCTTTTCATCTAGAAATCGTGTAGCGCCCAATGGAGGAAATATGCATTGTTGATAGTGGCACAACAAATACCATCTTAAGAGAGTCGAAATACTTCCGCACGATCACGAAGAACGCTGGAAGGATTACGACTATCTCGCAGAAGCGATACGCATATAATAGGCTCGGGAAGAGCCACAATTATATTGCCAATGGGTACAACTTTGGTAATTGAAGAAGCCCTCTTGTACCACTGAATCAACCCGCACTCTCTTAAGTTTCAAAGATATCCGCGCCAATGGGTTTCACGTAGAAACCAATGAAGAAAATGGCAAAGAACACTTGTGCATTGTGAAGCACGCGAATATGGAAAGATGGTACTAGAAAAATGTCCCTCATATGAATGCAGGTTGTACTACACGAAAATCAATGCACACGCGATGTATACTTCTTTGAAGACTGTCTTTAGAAGCTCGAATTATTTGCTTTATGGCATTGTAGATTAGGTCATCCTGGTCTTAGATTGATGAGAAATATAGTTAACAACTCACAAGGTCATGGCATTAATGTTAAGAATTTCCGAATCACGAAGATTTTGTGTGCCATGCATGTGCCACCGAAATTAATAACTAGACCCTCTGTTATGAAAGTGCAACATGAAATCCCTGCATTCCTGGAACGCATTCAAGGGATATTTGCGGTCCGATTCAGCCCTTGTCGTGGCCGTTTCGATACTTTATGGTGCTCATTGATGCTTCCTCGAAATGGTCGCATACATGTTTCTTTGTCAACAAGGAATCATGCATTCGCAAAGTTGATCTCGCAGATCATCGAATTAAGAATGCTTTTCACGATCATCGCGTGAAGTCCATTCGATTGGACAATGCCGGCGAATTTACTTCAAGGCATTTGATGATTATTGTACAAAGAACGGAATAATTGTTGAGCACTCTGTACCGCACGTCCATACGCAAATGGACTAGCTAAAGCACTAATAAAAAGGATTAAGTTCATTGCCAGACCGCTCTTGCAGAGTTGTAACTTGCCCAACACTTGTTGGGGACACGCAGTCCTGCACGCAGCAGCACTCATCAATTATAGACCATCGGCCTACAACATCCATTCACCTATGCAACTAGTGCAAGGGGTCATCCCGAAGATTTCCCATCTTAGAAAATTTGGTTGTATGGTATATGTACCTATACCACCCCCACAGTGGACTGCAATGGGCCCTCTCCGCAAGTCTGGGATATACGTTGGTTATGAGAGTGCATCCATAATCAGGTATTTGGAACCCATGACTGGAGACTTACACACACACTCGATTCGCCGATTGCATCTTTGACGAGGACCATTTCCGTCATTAGGGGAGAGAATCAACCATTGGATGAAAAATGCCGGAAATAGTATGGCATTCCACTTTGGGATCCCGCGCATGACCCTCGCACTAATGAAGCAAATCAAGAAGTCCGTAAGATAATTGATTTGCGAATTTAGCAAATGAACTGCTGATCATTTTTGTGATCTCAAGAGCGTGGTTAAGTCGCATGTACCAGCAAGAAATGCACCGGAGAGGGTGGAAATACCAAAGAAAGCGAAGGTATCCTCATCCTGTTCGGAGGCCTTAAAGAAAAAGAACAGGAGATCTGGCTTCTCAAACCCAAAGTACCGGAGACGTCTGGGAAAGCGGCGAGAGGACTTACCACACCCAATCACAAAAGTGCCCCAAAGCAAGAAGGAGCCAGTTGAGACCTGGCACGGAAAGAAGCACGTGGAAAAGGCAATTCCAGATCTGAACCTTCCATTGGAAGAAGCCACGGAAATAATGTGTGCGCACACATTGGCGGAGAAAAACTAAAGGAACTTGCTCCTGGAATGGGAAATAGCAATGAAGAGCAAGTAGAAGTGCACGAAGCACCCCATGATGAAATGGCCATAAACTTTGTAATAACGGGAGAATCGATGAATAGAGCAACAGCCAATGTCGATGCATACTTTGCAAAGAAGATTGCCACGATCATTAATCATGATCCCGAGCCCGCATCTCTCGCAGAGTGCAAGAAAAGGCTCGATTGGGAAGATTGGAAGAAGGCAATCACCGCAGAGTTAGTCTCTCTGAACAAAAGAGAGGTGTTTGGGCCTGTGTGCCGCACGCCTCCCCATATAAACCCCGTAGGTCACAAATGGGTTTTTGTTCGCAAGAGAAATGAAAACAATGAAGTTGTAAGGTACAAGGCAAGGCTTGTCGCTCAAGGTTTCACTCAACGTCCTGGGGTTGATTATGAAGAAACCTATTCTCCGGTCATGGGTGGAATTACCTTTAGATACTTGATCTCAATGGCAGTCAACTTGAAGTTGAAAATGAAGCTAATGGATGTTGTCACAGCATATTTATATGGAAACTTGGATTCGGAGATTTATATGAAAGTACCGGAAGGTATCCCTATCCCGAACCAAGACAGAGCAAGCGAAACATATACAAAGGTGAAATTGGAGAAATCATTGTATGGGCTAAAACAAATCGAGGAAGAATGTGGTACAATCGTTTGAGTGACTTTCTCTGCAAGAAAGGCTACACGAACAAATGAAGATTGTCCATGTGTATTTATACAACGATCCACGACTGGATTTTGTATAATCTCCGTCGATGTAGATGACTTGAACATCATTGGGACGGATGAGGAAATTGAAGAAGCATGCACATACTTGAAATCTGAGTTTGAAATGAAAGACTTGGGTAAAACCAAGTTCCTTAGGCTTGCAGCTTGAACATGTCCAAGGCGGAATCTTGGTACACCAAGCATCCTACACGCAGAAAGTGTTGGAGAGATTTGGCTTTGAAAAGGCATACCCGCAAAGACCCCAATGGTCGGAAGGTCACTCCAAGCAGACCTAGACCCGTCTGAGGCCTAAAGAAGAGGGGAGGAAGTCCTGGGAGCGGAATTCCCATACTTGAGTGCAATTGGAGCGCTCATGTACCTTCTTGCGAATAGCACTAGGCCGGACATTGCGTCATTTGTGAATTTGCTAGCGCGCATGCAGTCTGAGAACCCACCAAAAGGCATTGGAAAGGGGTGAAGGACATCTTCCGTTACCTTCAAGGAAGCAAAGACCTCGGCTTGTTTTACAGAAGAAACAATGAATTGAATTTAGTTGGCTACGCCGATGCTGGGTACCTATCGGACCCGCATACTGGCAAGTCACAAACTGGGTATGTTTTTCCTTTGCGGAGGAACGGCAATTTCTTGGAAGTCGTCTAAGCAGACTCTTGTCTCGACGTCGACTAACCACTCAGAAATCATTGCATTGTATGAAGCCTCTCGGGAATGTGCATGGCTTCGAAGAATGGTTCACCACATCCAGAAGTCATGTGGTCTGAACATGGAACAAACCCCCACTATTATCTATGAAGATAATGCAGCTTGTGTTGCACAAGTACAAATGGGATATGTGAAGAGTAACCTTACAAAGCATATCAACCCCAAGTTCTTTTATGCTCATGAAATGCATAAGATGAACGAGATAAAGATACTGCATACTAAGTCATGTGAAAATCTCGCAGATTTATTCACTAAGTCACTCCCGGCATCTTCCTTTGAAAGATGTATTAGAGGAATCGGGATGATGAGGCTTAGAGAAGTGCAGATTTCAGGGGGAGATTTTTCACATACTCCTACATAAATCTCAACCATGAAGTTTGAGTACCCAACGTAAATCTTGAAGATTAACATTGAAGTTTGGGTGGATTGTACTCTTTTCCTTAAGTAAGTTTTTCATTGAAGTTTTCTTACATAAGGTTTTTGATGAGGCAATCCGTGCAACACAGCAAGCGTGTGCTATGTACTCTTTCTCCAATTATTTTTCCCACTGGGTTTTTATGGAGTTTTAATGAGGCATATGCATCTCGCAGTGAAGAGTCCAAGGGGGAGTGTTAGGAAACTGGATTCGTATCCGATATGGACTCTTCCTTATCTCTAAGTAGAACCACTATATATAGGAGGCAGGGGGTCACCCCATTACACACAAGCATACAGAATAATAAAGCAGGCCCGTTCCTCCTCATATTGTGTCTCTCTTTCTCCCTGTCTATTCTCCACTTGAGATCTATTAGGCAACCCCGGACTATTCGATAGCGAGGTTGTCTAACAGGAGTTAAGAAAAAAGAAGACGGAGAGAGTTACTGTCTATGGACTTCTACAAATCAAACAGCTGTATACTATATCTTAAGCAAAATGTTGAGCGGAGTTAACCTCTCTTGATTTTTTTACAAGACGTCGACACATTTCAAATTCAAAGTTCAATAATATATAGATTTGTGTGGTACAAAAGTAATACCGTTGGATTTGTATTTTAAAGTAGTTTCTCATGATTACGATTTTGGAACTATAAACAAAATATTGTAAAAAAAACAAATTAATATTTAAGGTTCAAATTTAAAGACCATATCAAATCAAACCGTGCTAAATAAAAATGAACAACCAAATCTTGAAGAGCACTAGCAAAACAGAACAAAGTTTAGGACTTTAAAGCGCCATTGGGATGCCATTATTGTGATGAGGAACATCACTGACGGTTCTATATCGAAACCGTCAATGACATCATCACAGATGGTTCTAACTACGAATCGTCTGTGATATATAGCAACATCACAAATGGTTCTAAACTAAAACCGTCTGCGATATCTGTCTATCGCAGCTGGTTCTAACTACGAACCCTCTGTAATATCAACTGACACTACTACAGAAATGGTCATCTGTGTCGGTTCGCAACCGACATTAGTGTCGGTTTTCCAACCGACACAGACGTACCGACAGTAATAATCGTGAATTATCAGTGTCGGTTTAAAAACCGACACAAATAAAGATATCAGTGTCGGTTCTACTCACCATCCGACACAAATAGTTACATATCGATTAATCGGTTCTGAACACGAGCCGACACGAGATAGTTAAATATCCGTGTCGGTTCTACACTAAACCGACACAAATAGTCACATATCGCTCAAACAAAACACAAACCGACACAAACATGGACATATCGATTAATAAACAAAACCTAAACCAAGCGAAATATTCATCTATCGATTGTCGGTTAGAAACACAAACGGACACAAATATTCATATCGATGTCGGTTTGTACTAAGAACCGACACAAATAATTCCCCACCGTAAAAATAAAAAGCGCATTTTTGGCTAGCCTCAGAATACCGCTAGCCATGCCCTCTGGATTGATATAGCAGAACTCGAAAAATACATTGATATAGCGAGATACATTGATATAGCGAACTCGACAAAAACTAGATCACGAAGTATGGATTAACACCAATTGGATATCCAAGTCGCCTCCCATACCCCATATATCTACTTTCTCATAATAGACCACAGGAGTAGCACCTCAAAGACCCCATATATCTACTTTCTCATAATAGCTTCCTGACAGAACCTCAGCGCCACATAAGCTGGGCTCCAAAGCAACACTGCATAATTTTTGACCTGCTCGGTGTACACCAAAACCATCACTAATGAGTAATGTACAAAATGTAGAGACAAAGAAGAAAAGTATCTAATATATCGATAAAATTCAGATTCTACTAATACACATTCATAGAACTCTCTGTAAGTAAAGCCCTATGGTCATGTAGTAATACACATTCATATGGTCTTGTACTAATAAGGAGATGAACTGCAGAAATCAAAATTCTAGTAAAACTTTCAAAGCTCAAATGTCACACTTAGGAGGTTTAAGACTAACAAAAGAGTCACCGCAGATAACAGAGTGAATCAGATAAAGGAATCAATGAGTGAGTCTCATACTCTCATTAAATTTCCAAAATAAAAACTCAGCTTGTACTACATTGAATTAGGACTACCTTTGGGCTACCTGCACCTAGAACCAAAGATAAAGCATTGGAAACAAAAGGTAACATTGCAGAATTGCACTAATCTCATAGAGCCACCCTATTGCTAGTTTTCATTCAGTCGAGATCAAATTGATTCTATTGTTTTCAGTAGCTCTCATTTACCGTAACCTCTCCATCTCAAAATAGAAAGGAAAATAATTAACAGATAGAACACCAGGAAATGAGTAACACAGGGGTAGCTAGAACCATCTTTTCAAAAACCAAACTTACCAAAGCCCCAGAACCCATTTAATCAAATATTATTTTGATCGTTTATTTCTAGAGGTTGTCTAGAGAGAACATAAATGTTTTCTTGCTAAATAATGCTTAAATTTTAAGTCTTCGATCTAGATCAAATTGATAGAATCAATTTGCATCCTCTACTCCCATTTAATTACTATATAGACAAAAAAATCGACTACTCGTAAACAAAAAAACACTTAAGTGCCATTTAGCCATTCCCTTGTTTCCATTATAATGTGTTGTTATAGATCGCGCCCCGCCCATTAGAATGTGTTGTCATAGATCGCCTGCCCATTATAATGTGTTGTTTCCATTATAATGTGCTTGTGTTGCCTAGTCATACCAATGTGATGTGTATGTATCCAAGCATTTACATATGCCCATTAGAAGAGCAAAACGTGTTCAGAGATGCCATTACAAAAATATTTCAAATGTTCAATACTTACTGCTGAAACTGAATTTAAAGAATTTAAAACATATCACTTTGAAAGTGATTCTGAACAAGTAAACCATAACTGATCCCACCAAATCAACGGAAGTGGCAAAACATGATCCATAAAGTAACATGAAGGATCACACATACACATACTCATACAGTAAGCATTTGTCGTATTTAGCAAATCGATCTATATAGAAGCATGAAATAACACATAACCAGCGTATGAAATAACACAAGACTCCTTTCGGATCCAAGAGTGCATGAACTTTGCATTAGTACAGAAGACTCCAATGATTGAACATCATTTTACATATATCAATCGGAGTGGGATAGAGACACATTATGTTCCAGATGAGTACAGAAGACTGGGTCATTATTGTCAGGATCATGAAACTCGCCATTCTTGTTTATGATTTGACTCATGATGAACCAAGCGAGTTGTCCCTGAATGGCTCTGATTTCAGGTTGTTTTAGTTTTTCCGTAGGGATTTTGAGGCGCTACAAGGAGAAAAGAATTAATATGAGAACTTTAGTATAAATCGTTAGGCACGAACCATTTTGTGTTGTTAGCATGACAAACCTCTACATCATTGTCTACAATTGTAGAACCTAAGAGTACCCGCATGTAATGGCAGACAAAATACCCACATAAATTTGTGCCTTGCGACTGTTTGTTACACTGCAAAATAAATAAACTGCAATGTCACAAAATGAGTCATTTACTACAAATTGGGATATAGGAGTAATATGTGCGTCTTGGGAAATCGATGCGTATTGAGAAGTGCTTTTGGTATGGGCGGTATCTCGTGGACTTTTGTGACAAGATCTTTTGAAGGCATTTTGGAATATATCTGTCATGTCCTTGTAAAGTTCTTTATCTTTGTTTAGGGGATCCAATACAACTATTTTGCTTTTCTCTAGTGTAATGGCAAAGAGTATCCAATGGAATCTACATACAGGTAATATGACATATAAAATTAGTGCTAAGATCGCAATAAGAGTAAGGAACAACATCGAGTGATCTAACTAGCTAGCGAACCGCTTACTTGAAGTTGTAGGGAAACAGTATCATGTCCTTGTCTTGAAGTTTAATGAAAACCTTATAGATATAATCCTCGACATACTTTGGTGTTCTTCGGACTTGAGTTCTGACATCGATCTCGGTCGAGGAATCCCACACGAATTCCTGGGTTTTTTCTTAGTTCAATAGTCTCGTACCTACATAATAAAGAAGTTTGACATTACAATTACCGGTATTATAGTAATGTCAAACTATAATTTATGAAGTTCACACTTACAGTATCCAGCATCTCAAAAGAGACACATCAAGGGCATCCTGGTAGTACATGTCGTGCAAGTTATCGAATTCAACCAGGAGGTAACCACCCCCCTCATGGTGAAAATGCTCTTCTTTATAAACTCCACATATCGACTTCGGCAGCACGTCCTGGTTGGACCGCTCCATGTACCACTTGTGCAATCTTTGCATCATCATTGTTAGGGTATTCAACATTTTTTCGGTCACAAGAGGCTTCCCCATCTCGAATTTCAGTCTTTCTACAATATCTTGTCCTGCAGACTTCGCCTTGCCCTTAGATTGGCTCAGGATAACATCATATTCAGACCTGGTGTCCCCTAAGGTGGGACGACTTAGCTTTCTGCTGTACTTTCTCTTTTATTATTGACTCTTGGATAACATCATATTCGCACCTTGAGGACACCGAGCTGCCGGTGATGATCAAGTGAAGATCTATTGGAGGACACCGAGTCTGGCCGATGATCAAGTGGAAGATCTATTGGAGGACACTGAAAGCTCTGGTGACCATCTGCGGAAGATCTACGGAGGATATGGCGGCAATTGAAGGTCGAGAACAATGTCACGCTTGCGCCATCAATGAATGTGTGCATGGCACTTCCTAAAGTTGTCACTTCATCATGTCAGGGCATTTCCAACATCATGTCGGTGAAGCGTGGAAGTACCGTGTCCACCTCGACCTTTGTGTATCCGTAGCGATTGGGGAGTTGTGCAAAATGCCCCTTCTTGGCACGGATAAGCCATGCTCAGAGCAGCCTTAATAGAGATGTTCATGACAGGAATGTTGAGTGGCAAGGTGTTGGATATTGTATGTCGTCCACAGGATAATGTGCTAATAATGTATCTTCTACTAGTGGTGTCGACGCACAAGCTAACTGCGATGGCGCGAGGTGCCGGGGACAACAGTGTTCTCGACCCCTACATTGCTTAGGGCTGCTTGCACTTGTCTTTCCACTTGTCTTTCCACTTGTTCTTGTATGGTGTCATGTAAATCTCGAAGTAGCTCTTGCTTCATTGCTTCTCGTTCATTTTCGATTTTCGAAGTCTTTGGCTCTCTTAGGCTCCTATAAGAGTGGCGTGTTCTGGGAATCCCTTGCTCCAAGGTACCTTAGCCCCAACACCTCGTGTCAGGCCGAGTGCTCTTTGGTTCCTAAGGCCACCGTAAGTTCATCCTTATCCCTATCTGAAAGGAAAGTGCCTTGGGTAGCCTGGACCGACAAGTCTTGGACTTTGTTGGAGATCGCTTCGTCTTCTGAGTTTTTGAATGATAATACCCCACTAGACGTGACAACTGCCCTTGCCAGCACATAGTGCTTGACTCGGTCTGGTAGTCCAAACAGGGACTTACGCTAGTGGACTGAATGGACTCTCGCTTCTTGCCTCTCCCATAGGGGATTTTTCCAGCGTATCCACCGTGCCTAATCTGTGGGGATGAATATTCTTTCTGGAGATTGTCGCGTGGTCCTCACTTGACTTCTTTGCTGATTCTTGTAACTTCATCGCCACGAACTCATCCCAGTATGGTTCCAATTTCGGATATTTCCCGATGGGACTCAATTCTTTCTTCACATATGTGCAATTCAACCGGGTCTTGAAGTTCTTCCAACACGTACCCATGGTCATCAATGCATCCCGGCGTATACGAGGTCTTGACTTCTTCGGGGAATTCAAAGCTTTGTTTTAGCTCTGTCCAAAGGTCCTCTTTGGTGGCGCGGGGTACTTTATGCCAATCCTGATAGGTAATTGGAACTTTATCCCTGGCAATATATCCGCAGGTTGACCTGTACTTAGCCGCTACTTCTTTTGGTGCAATAGGGGACCCAGAATCTGTAACATCGGAGATGGTATGTCTGCCTGCAGGTTTTTTGGTTTGCCCTCGACCACGACGCCTTGCTACTTCGGCATCAGTGGTAGGTGGAACCACGACGCCGGCTTCCAGTTCGTCGAAGTTAAGGAAGCTAGTCGGGCTCCTGCTCGGGCTCCTGCTCGGGTTAGGCTCAGGGGTCCCCTCCATATGTTGTTCTACCTTGTTTACTATTCAATAAACAATATCACTTTGATCTACATGCATGCATTGAATATAGTACTTAGAGATAATAATTAGGGATAAGTTAGTCATACTCAATATGAACCATTCATTCCTTTCGAAATGCAATAAAGAACTGAGATATATGAATCAAATTCTCGAGAGAATCATGGGGCTGTTTATTTTATCTAGGGGCTGTTTAATTAGAGTCATTGGTGTAGTTACCCATCCCTCTGATCATATATCCTAGGGTGACAAACAATTGACCTTTGACTTGTTTTTATAAACAAAGCTTGAAACGGGAGAACAAGTTACTCAAGCAACTATCCCATCTAATGGGAGTTCCGAACCTACCAACAAGGCAGCAACAACCTAAGTTGTAGAACATTCATCTATCTGAATTATAAAGCCTAGTCCATTTAATGTACAGGCTATTCCCCTATTGTTATTATTTTACACAGACAAAGAGCCATGAATTTCGGTAAGATGCAAAACAGGAAATATATGGATCTACCAGCAAGTTCACCCATAATTTGCTCTGTGCCACTCAACTGACCGAAGTCCTTTTCTTGCCTTTCACTAAAGTTCACCTATGATTTATCTGAACCTAGCTTGATGTTCTACGCATAGCCCTTAGAATTGTTGGTGATGGCCAGTGTGAAGTCTTTCAATTGTTGGTGATAGCAGTGCGTATGGATCGGCGCAGGCAGTGGCCAATACCATTGTTCAAGATGAGGGAGATGTACTATCCTATACAGTTTTCTGAACAATTTGAAATTCCCAGGGGTCCCAAACCAACATACGAAAGAGGAGACAAGAGAAGGTACTGACGGGGTTGTCCTCTCATTCACTACCCAAATATCAAGATCTTAAGCATACATCGTAGCAACAATTAGCCATAATCATGGAAAGCAGCAAAATATTATTTATCAACTTAAGCAACAATAGCCCACCTACAGGACATAGTATATGTTCAACATTTACTATGTGAATAAATCAATGGAAAGCCACTGCAAGCATGCTATACCTAAGCATTCAAAGATCATCAAAGCATAGCATAGTATCGATTTATCATATACTAAGCTCATCCATCGCTTTATAACTCAATTGTAAACACAATCCATTTAATCATTCGAACACACCACAGATTGGGGCAGTGTAATTCCAATGTGAGTACTCATCATCGATTATGCTACGCAAATATCAATCTAGGCCATCAAGAAATGCATATCCTATCATCCGGCTCATTGCAATCATTTTGTAAAAGAATAAATTAAGCCACCAATGCCAACAATCTCATCATAGACCATGTAACCAAATCAACACTAAAACCACTGTCTCTATGCCATAATCTAACACCAGAGAAAATCATAACATGGCTTAGCATCAATTCATTATGTGCTAAACTCAACCATTCCATCATGCATTCAAGTACAAATGTTACCCATCTATCTATTCAACACATCACAGATTACAAACATTGCACCATAGATTAATTGAAAACAAATCATCTAGCTCAAATGCATGGCATTAAGTTCATCACATACCATGCTCATCACTCCATAAGGAAACCACTGTGAAACATACCGAAATTAATCACTTAAACATCATCGTAGACTACAACTCAGTGCAAATCTACTCAATCTCGACTTGCAATCACAAATCAACCTTTAAATCAAAGATCGAGAAGCGGCGCCGACCTCGAGGAAGGGCGGAGTGGCGTGCAGGCTAGATCGGGAAGGCGGCGTCGGGCTAGGCCGGCGGCTCGACGCAGGAAGAGGCGGCGTAGGGGCGGAGAAGGCGGCTCACGGCGGGTCGAGCACGGCGGCAAGTGGTCCAATGAGACGAGCACGGCGGGCGGGTCCAGCGAGACGAGCACCGGGCGGGGTCGAGCATGGCACCGGCGGGTCGAGCACGGCACGGGCGGGGTCGAGCACGGCCGGCGGGTCGAGCACGGACGGGCGGGTCCAGCGGAGACGAGCACGGCGGCGGGGTCCGGAGACGAAAGCACGGCGGGCGGGTCAATGAGACGAGCACCGGCGGGGTCGAGCACGGCATCGGCGGGCGAGCACAGCACGGCAGCGGGTCCAATGGAGACGAGCACGGCGAGCGGGTCCACGAGACGAGCACCGGGCGGGGTGGGATCGAGCACGGCGGCGGGTGGGGTTAGGGTTAGGGTTAGGGCGGAGAGTGGCAAGTGGCGAGGAGTATGGGAGATATATATACGGTGGGTTTTCAGTGTCGGTTCCATTAAACAACCGTCACTGATGCTTACATTTGTGTCGGTTTTAACCATGACCCGACACTGAAAAGTGTCTTATTTGTGCCGGTTTTAGGATAAAACCGACACAAATATAGGTTTTTGTAACATCCCAAAATTTTGCTTTTCTTAAATTCATGTGTGATTTGGCACTTTGGTGAATTTTTGGAATTTTCTGGAATTTATTTGGATTTATTTGGAATTTATTTGAATTTATTCCATTTTGAAATAATTAAAGAATTTAATTTTGCAAATAAAATTTTGTTGGAAATATTTTATTTGAGTCCAAAATGATCCAAAATATTTTCCAGAATTTTTCTGGAATTTTTCTGAGTCATTTGCTATTTTTAATGAATTAAATGAATTACTGGGAATTATTTTAAATATTAAATCGCTGGAAAATCCAACTCGGGTCAAGTATCTGTTCATCCGACCGAAGTCGGACTCGAAGTCCGACCGAGCCGCTTGGCTCAACCAAACCAGCTCCCAACCCTAAGCAATCCCGACCGTTGGATCAAGATCCAACTACCGAGATCCGCCTCGACTCGACCGAGCCGTGTCCGACCGACCCGGCCGCGCCAGCGATCGTGGCCGTTGGTTGTGCCACGTGGGCGGCCACGATTTCGTCGTCTTCCCGAGTCCGAAGCTGGACTCCGCCGCCGCGCCGCCGCCGTAGCAAGTTAGGTTTAGGTTTTACGCCGCAGACGCCGAGGCTATTTAATGCCCGGCATACCCCGAGGGCCGCCGTGATCCCGCGCCCTCCCTTCTCTACTTCACCGAGGCTAAGTCGCCGCCCGTTTAGCCGTCTTGAGCTCGCCGTAGTTGCGCTGCTCGCCCACGGTCTTTGCCGTTCATGCCGCCGTCAGCCGTCCCTGCGCCGTTGACCTCGGATCCGGACTCACCGCGACGAGACGCACCCGAAGGACCCTTCATCTCGCCGAGCAACCCCGAACGCCGTTGGGCTCGCTGTCGTCTTCAACTCCGGCAGCCGTGCGCCACCACGGCCATCGGCCCTCGCGAAGCTCACGTACCGTCGGATCGGATCGGACGGTTGAGGTGAGTTCACGTGTTCCAAACCCGACAGATGCGGGCCGCTGGATCAAGATCCAACGGCTCACAATCGCCACGCGCCGTAGCGAGGCGATTATAGGATTAGATCCGACCGTCCGATCTAGATCGAGCGCCCACGAGCATCGAGTAGTTTCAACGTATTAAACCCTGGATCCAATCCGCGCCGCTGATTTTCAAACCAACGGGCGAGATTGCGCCACGTGTCGGGAAGTTGGACCGACGCGGTCGCCGGCCCACGCAGCTGGCAGTGTAGACGCTGACACGCGGGGCCCGCGTGTCAGAGGGCCCGCATGTCAGTGGCTAACCCAGCCAAGCGCTGACGTCAGCGATGACGTCACCCGAGTGGGCCCACATGTCGATCCACGTGGCCGTGGGACCGAGTCCACCGTGGACCCGAGCCGAGCGTGGACCAAGCCCATGGATCCGGCTGACGTCAGCAGGCCAATCAGGAGCTGCCACGTGTCCATGCTGACGCAATAATTAATTTCCGAAAAAGAAAATGATTTATTAATTCGAATAATGATTTCAAATTTAGATTCAAACTTCAAACGCTTATAACTTTTGCGTTTCAACTCCGATTTGAGCGATTCAAATTTCTAAATTTGTATAAAATTAAGATCTACCTAAATATAAATTTTATTTAATTTTTGGACTAAAGTTTTTCTCTGCAAAATTATTTAATTGATTATTTAAACTTTAAATAATCATAACTTTTGCGTTTTAACTCCAAATTTGATTTATTCCAGTTTCTAAAAATCCAGAAAATTATGTTCTCTCTGTTTATGGATTTTATTTGGAGTTTTGGGATCTTTTGCATAGTGTTTATTTGTGTATTTGCTATTTGCACGCTTTACGAGTAGACGTTGAAGTGCCGGAAGGATTCGAAGGAGAAGTGTTGACTCAGGATCCAACTCAAGACCAAGAGCAAGTGCTTTTTGAAGGCAAGTTGTGCTTTGACCATGTTGATCCTATTTCGAAATCTATTTTGATTTAAACTATTGCATGCTAGTTCAATTAGAAAGATACTTTGTTTAAACATGGGGTTAGATAAATACCAATTTGCTATATGACACCTTGATTACTTAAGTATGTGCCATGACCCTTTGTCACCCTAGTTGTGGTTTACTAGTTGGACATTATTAAATTGCCAACATGGGTTTAGACCGTTGTAGTATGTCGCTTAGACACGCTACGTGCTCATAACATGATTTTGGATAATCAAATGCTAATATGGACTTAATGATATATTGAACCTGTTTTGGAAAAGTATCATGTGAAGTTGATGGCACGTGGTGCATGGTAATCAACTGGGTTTGATAAACGATTTTATCGGGGCATGTGGCAAGAGTAATCAGGTGGGCCGGTGTGGCAATCGGGATGATGATTTGGTTTTTCGGGTAGTCTTGCCCTGGTCACTCTAAGGACTTAACCTTGCAAGCCTTTGAACTGGTCATACTTGCAACCACATGGTCGGAATGGGACGGCCCTAGTTGACTAAGTCGCTAAGGACTCACTTGTGGAGCCTCAGGTGTCGATTACACCTTTTGTGTGATTATGCAGGGAGCGTATCGTGGTGTGGCCAGTACCCATCTAACGGTGTGTTGGTCCCATACTTCGCCTTGGCTAAGGGAAGGGATGGTGTAGAGCACGAACCTGAGAGGTCCACCTGAGTTGTTTGAGGCTTCCGAAAGGCTTTGTTATGATCGCTAATTCGCATACTCTTGTAAGGAGATTCACGGCTGACGAGGTGAGTGGATTGTATCATCTGGGTCAAGTTCAAAACCTCTGCAGAGTGTAGAATCTATTTGAATAGCCGAGTCCACGGTTTGACAATGCTCGGGAATTACAGTCAAGGGTTAGTTTTTCTGAAAATAACTTGGTTTTGCAAAGATGGGTTGGTTTAACAAGGACGATGATGGAAATGTGGTTTAGGATGGGGAAAAATGTCTATTAAATTTCCTGAAAAGTTATTTATGCTTTACTTATTTCTACCGCTTCGAATCTACTTTTATTACTTGTCAAAAGTCAAGCATCGCAAATATACCTTGAGCCATTCCTTTGTACCAAGCCATGCATATAGTATATTAGCTTGCATTCTCAGTGCATGACTTGTCGAGTACCAAGTACTCACCCTTGCCCCAATACAATATCAGTTGAAGAGGAGATTACGCCACTTTGGAGGAGGAACTCCAAGAGGACCCGATCTACTTAGGGATGCGAGCCCGATCAGATTTACTGTGGTATCTTGGATGGCGCCACTAAGTTTATTTGATTTTCCGCTGCTGCTATTTATCTTTTAATAAGTTTCGACTTGCAAGGCATATATATTTGTATCTTGGCCATAAGGTCAAGTAACCCGTTTATTAATAAAGTACTTTGATAGTATCGATTGGTATGATTGTGATATTTACCGATGTTAAGATCTGTGTGCACTAGCGCGTTCTCGACTAGTGCCGAATACACAGAGGGTCCGGATTTGCAAATTCGGGGTCCCGACAGAGGTGGTATCAGAGCCATACTTGACCGTAGGCTCAACCCTAAGCTAGAATGGTCGTAGTGAGGATAAAACCTATTTTCTAAAGCTAAAAGTTTGTCAAGATAAGAAATGACATCTCGACTTATCCCCTTCTCTCTTTTCTTGTCTCTTGCTAAAATTTTTCCTTACCTTGTCACAATTCAAAAATTCCGAGTTCTTACGTAAAGCACTCTTGTGACAGATGGAGGAAGAGTTCAACTACGTTGATCTAGGAGTTGGTCACGCCGCAGAACTTTGGCACATGCTACAAACTCTCGGAGATTTTGAGAAGCCCCAATACCAAGTGGAAGTGATCAGGCAAGCAGGATTGATCAAGGCTTGTGACGTGAGGATTGAGGTACCTGCTAGGAAAAAGGGCCCAGGCAATCGCCCGATACACTGCACTGCCAGGAGATCTACAATGCAGATGGGTATCCAAGAAGTATCACGACGCGCAATGCGGCACATTACCAGTATCCACGCCAAAGAGTTGGAAAGCACGGTGTTCCGTTACCATCCGCGCAGCGATAACCTTCTTGACCCGAAGACGATTCAGGATGAGAATGCCACGACTACACAGTTGGCACGATTCGTCGTCGCCCAGGAGGATGTACTAGATAATACAAGCAAGGAGCTACAGAAGGCCCGCAAGGAGATCACGACAGAGAAGAACAGATGGCGGGAAGCTCAAGAGTATGTGGCACACCTTCTACGAAGGATTGACGAGTTGGAGATGACTTTGTACGGACTGCACTCCAGAGCCAAGATTTCGAGCTACACGAGCCGATCCAGAGGAGTCGATCTCGATGAGGACACCGCTTCTTCGACTACCACAGAGGACACAGCTTGTGGACATGGCAATCGTTACGCCTATGCCACAAAGACCCGCATCAGTGCCGTGGAGGTTTTCGAGGAGTGAGCATAGGTTCTATAGTTAGACTCCTACGACGAGTAATAGAATAAAGAATCAACCATTATGCGATAGAATCAAGAGTTAGTTCGAAATGGATTTGATTTTTTTGCATAGTGTGAAGTATGTGTTGCAAGGCCCTTAGTCATTGTAAGCAGCCATACCAAGTTACTAATAATAAAGTTGGACCTTAAGGATACACCTTTTTCGTCCGCATAAGGTCAATATTACTTGTCTTTTCTCTTTTCACTCTCATCTCTAAACCTAGAGCAAATCGACAGATGGTGAACACCCGTGGAAACTTTGGAAGCAACGGGAGCGGTTCTCGCCCAGCAGAAAACCCTAATGATAGAGCACCAGCACCGCCAGATGATATGCAGAATTTTGGAGCATTTCTTGCTGCTCAGACTCAGTTGATGCATGCTATGATGCAACAAATGCAGCACGTCATCGCCAGGCCATCGCTAATCAAGTTAATCAAGGACCACGCCAGAATACAAGGCTGTCAGAGTTCATGAGGACTCACCCACCCACTTTCTCTGGGAATGCCAATCCATTGGAGGCCGACGATTGGTTAAGATCAATTGAGAGGAAGCTACACATAGCTCAATGCATAGGGAATGAGAAGGTACTCTACGCTTCTCATCGCTTGGAAGGAACAATTGCCGAATGGTGGGAGAACTTCGTGCCACGCAGAGAACCCTCAAGATATCACTTGGGAAGAGTTCACACCATTCGACAAAATATCACGTGCCTCGAAGGAATCATGGACCTTAAGAAGGAGGAGTTCAGAGCACTGAAGCAAGGTAATCACCAGTGGTCGACTACCCGAACAAGTTCACACAGCTAGCACGCTACGCACTGAGGATGTAGTGACAGATAAATCTAGACAGCCTCGTTTCATGAAGGGACTCAACTCAGATTGCAAGTAGGGTTGATCACCCACACCTTTCCAGATTTCCAAGAGTTGGTGAATAAGGCGCTTATTCTTGAGGACAAGCGCAAGGAACTGGATGAGAACAGAAGCGCAGGATGCAACAAAGAAGGATCACGCCAGGAACGCAATGGCGCTTGAGAGTTGCACCAAATCAATTCTTGATTCCAACCACGTAATGCAACAAGGACACCCTCCCAAAGACCAAGACTCGCCAATCGTAACTACTGCACTTCACTTCGCTAGAAACGCTACCCCTGTGCAAACAAGAAGGAACAAGTGAGACGCCGTTACAACCGCAACGAGCCAGACACTTTGCCAACAGCTTGTCCAAGAAGACAAAGCAGAGCGACTCCGGTTCGTTTCAACCTAGGAACCACCCCAGCTAGGACGCCAAAGACCAGGAGCCATACCCTGCATCGTGGTGAGAGGCCGAGTCAACCATGTCACCGCAGATGCACCGCAGAATGCTACGGACGTCAGATCGGGTAAGTTACTTGTTAACTCAAGACTGCAACAGCTTTGTTTGACTCGAGCTTCAGATTCGCTTGTTTCGCAAGGCTTTGCTACTAGAAATGATTTAAGGATTGCAAGACTTAAGTGCATGCTTTTAGTTCAAACCCACAGTTCAACTCCGAACGGAAGTAGGATGTTCCGGGTGAGAATATTAATAGATGGAATAGAGTTCCTAGCAAACCTTATAATTTTGGAGACCTGCACCTTAGATGTTATATTGGGAATGGATTGGTTATCCAAGCACAAGGTCAGTATTGGATTGTGGACGAAGGACTATCTCGATTGAGAGCCCGTGTGGGAAGAAAGTGGAATTTCAAGCCATCATGCGGTTAGAGATGGACAGCTTGATGGTTAACAGTACCAAGGCAATCGGCATAGAGGATGTCCCAAAGAGTGAATGAGTACCCGATGTTTTTCCCGAAGACCTACCTCGTATGCCGCGCACAGGACATAGAGTTTGTGATAGAGCTTGTACTGCACAAAGACCGATAGCAAAGAGACCCTATCGGATGTCTACCGAGGAGTTGGTAGAGATGAAGAAACAAATAGAAGAGTTAATGGAGAAAGGATTTATCGAGACCAAGTTAGTCGCGTGGGGAGCACCGCTTTGTTTGTCAAGAAGAAGGACGGAGTTTCAGGATGTGCATTGACTACCGTGCACTCAATGAAGTCACCGTAAAGAATAAGTATCCG
This sequence comes from Rhipidocladum racemiflorum, assembly GCA_036346355.1. Classification (NCBI taxonomy): domain Eukaryota; kingdom Viridiplantae; phylum Streptophyta; class Magnoliopsida; order Poales; family Poaceae; genus Rhipidocladum; species Rhipidocladum racemiflorum. Next base: position 8,618,342 of record CM070581.1, read on the forward strand.
CTACCCAGGATTGATGATTTGTTTGATCGATTAAGAGGAGCCGGAGTTTTCTCCAAGATTGATCTCGAGATCGGGATACCATCGATTGAAGATCCGATCGAGGATATTCAAGATCGCATTCTCGCCAAGATATGGACATTACGAGTTTACGATTATGTCCTTTGGATCGATTTAACGCGCCAAATTATTTCATGAATATGATGAATAAGGTGTTCATGGAATATTTGGACAAGTTTGTCGTCGTGTTCATAGACGATATCCTGGTCTACTCCAAGACAGAGGATGAACATGCCGAACACTTGAGGCGAGTTTTGGAAAAGCTGAGGAACAAAGAACTTTTCGCCAAGTTCAGCAAGTGTGATTTTTGGAAGGACAAGATGGAGTTTCTTGGACATGTAATGACCGCAGAGGGAGTCGCCAGGATCCAAGCAAAGTAGAAGCGGTGTTACATTGGGAACAATGAGGATCGTGACCCGATTCGGAGTTTCCTTGGAATGGCAGGATACTACCGCCGTTTCATCGAAGGCTTTTCGACAATTGCAAAACCTCTTACGCAATTGCCGAAGAAGGAAAAGAAGTTTGCATGGACGCCTTAATGTGAGAAAGGATTTCAGAGTGAAGAAGCGATTGACATCAAGACCGGTGTTAGTTCTACCTGATGTTGCTCAAAGCTTCGATATTTATTGTGACGCATCGCGCCAAGGACTTGGATGTGTGCCGATGCATAATGGAAAGGTCGTCGCGTATGCATCAAGGCAGTTGAGGCCGCATGAGGAAAATTATCCGACACATGACCTAGAGTTAGCTGCCGTAGTGCATGCCTTGAAGATATGGCGTCACTATCTGATTGGAAACAGATGTGAAGTGTATACGGATCATAAGAGCCTTAAGTACATATTCACCCAGTCGGATCTGAATATGAGGCAAAGGAGATGGCTAGAATTGATCAAGGACTATAATGTTGGAATCCATTACCATCCCGGGAAGGCCAACGTAGTAGCCGACGCTCTGAGTCGGAAAAGCCATACCGTGAGTACGTTGCTAGCCACAAGTCAGGATGAGTTATGTGAGGATTTTCAAAAGATGAAGATTGAGGTTGTACCTAGCGGATTCTTGGCCGCATTGGAAGTAAAGCCTACTTTGGAGGACCAGATCCGAGAAGGACAGAAAGATGATGACAGGATCCGTAAGATTAAGTCCAAAAAGGAGGAAGGCAAGGCAGAGGACTTCAAGTTGGATGAGCAAGGCACGTTGTGGATGAAGAATCGCATTTGTGTGCCTAACAAAAAGGAGTTAAAGCAACTGATTTTGGAAGAAGCCCATGACTCTAAGTACTCGATTCATCCTGAAGCGCCAAGATGTATCAGATCTCAAGGAGAGATTCTCGTGGCCGAGTATGAAACGTGAAGTTGCCGAGCATGTTGCATTGTGCGATGTATGCCGTAGAGTCAAGGCAATGCATCGAGACCAGCAGGATTGCTACAATTACCGAAGATACCTCGAGTGGAAGTGGGAGGAAATCGGAATGGATTTCATTACCGGCTTGTCAAGACTCAAGGAGGTTATGACTCCATATGGGTTATAGTGGATCGCTTGACCAAAGTAGCCCATTTTATCCCCGTGAAGACCACCTACTGGAGATAAATTAGCGGAATTATACATGATCAGATTGTTTGTTTGCACGGAGTGCCAAAGAGGATTGTATCGGACAGAGGTACCCAATTTACCTCAAGGTTCGGAATAAGTTGCATGAAGCCATGGGAACCCGTTTGAACTTCAAGACGGCTTATCATCCACAGACGGATGGACAAGACCGAAAGAGTCAACCAGATTCGAGGATATGTTGAGAGCTTGTGCATTGGCTTATGCTACCTCTTGGGATAAGAGTTTGCCGTATGCCGAGTTCGATTACAACAATAGTTATCGAGGCTAGTTTACAGATGTCACCTTTCGAGGCATCGTATGGTCGACCACTTGACGCCATTGAATTGGAATGAGACCGGCGAGCGCCGTGTCTTTGGGCCTGATATTCTTCAAGAGGTCAAGAGCGGTCGCTATGATTAGGGAAAGGTTGAAGATAGCCCAATCACGACAAAAGAGTTATCTTGACAATCGTCGCCGAGATTTGAGTTTTGAACCGTAAGACTTTGTATACCTCGAGTTACGCCTCTCGGGGAGTTAAGAGGTTCCATGCCAAAGGGAAACTTGCACCCTGCTATGTTGGACCATTTAAGATTTTGAGCCGCAGAGGCGGTTGCTTATCACCGGAGTTGCCACGATCGTTGGCAGGGTACATGATGTATTCCATGTGTCCTAGCTTAAAGAAGTGTCTCCGAGTTCCTGAGGAACAGACACCGCTAGAGTTAATTGAGTTGCATGAGGATTTGACTTATAAGGAACATCCTGTGAGGATTCTAGACACAATGGATCGAGAAACTAGAAACAAGTCAACCCGTTTCAGAGAGTTCAAAGTGGAGCAACCATGAAGAAAGCGAAGCGACTTGGGAGCGAAGAGGATTTGAAGAAAGAATTTCCAAACCTATTCCTTTAGTGAGCCCCGAATCTCGGGGACGAGATTCTATTAAGGGGGGGAGGTTTGTAACATCCCAAAATTTTGCTTTTCTTAAATTCATGTGTGATTTGGCACTTTGGTGAATTTTTGGAATTTTCTGGAATTTATTTGGATTAATTTGGAATTTATTTGAATTTATTCCATTTTGAAATAATTAAAGAATTTAACTATGCAAATAAAATATTGTAGGAAATATTTTATTAGAGTCCAAAATGATACAAAATAATTTCAAGAATTTGGCTGTAAATTTTCTGAGTCAGTTGCTATTTTTATTGAATTAAATGAATTACTGGGAATTAGGTTAAATATTAAATCGCAGGCAAATCCAACTCGGGTCAAGTATCGTTTCATCCGCCCGAGTCGGACTCGAGTCCGACCCGCGCCAGGTGGCTCAACCAAACCAGCTCCCAACCCTAAGCAATCCCGACCGTTGGATCAAGATCCAACGGCTGAGATCCGCCCGACCCCGACCCGAGCCGTGTCCGGACCGGACCCGGTCGCGCCGCGCGATCGTGGCCGTTGGTTGTGCCACGTGGACGGCCACGATTTCGTCGTCTTCCCGAGTCCGAGCCGGACTCCGCCGCCGCGCCGCCGCCGTAGCAAGTTAGGTTTCCGTTTTCTGCACGGACGCCGAGGTTATTTAATGCCCGGCATACCCCGAGGGCCGCCGTGATCCCGCGCCTCCCTTCTACTTCACCGAGGCTAAGTCGCCACGTTTAGCCGTCGAAGCTCGCCAGAAGTTGCGCGCTACTCCGCCACGGTCTTTGCTTGCTCACGCCGTCCGCCGTCCCTGGCCGTTGACCTCGGATCCGGACTCACCGCGACGAGACGCACTGAAGGACCCTTCATCTCGCCGAGCAACCCGAACGCCGTTGGGCTCGTCGTCGTCTTCAACTCCGGCAGCCGCGGCGCCACCACGGCCATCACCGCGAAGCTGCGTGCACCGTCGGATCCAGACGGACGGTTGAGGTGAGTTCACGTGTTCCAAACCCGATTAGATTCGGACCGTTGGATCAAGATCCAACGGCTCACAATCGCCACGCGCCGTAGCAAAGGCGATTATAGGATTAGATCTGGACCGTCCGATCTAGATCGAACGCCCACGAGCATCGAGTAGTTTCAACGTATTAAACCCTGGATCCAATCCGCGCCGTTGATTTTCAAACCAACGGACGAGATTGCGCCACGTGTCGGGAAGTTGGACCGACGCGGTCGGCCGCTGGCCCACGCTGCGTCGGTGGACGCCGACACGCTGGGCCCGCATGTCGAGGGCCCGCATGTCGCTGGCTAACCCAGCCAAGCGCCGACGCCGATGACGTCACCCGAGCGGGCCCACATGTCGATCCACGTGAGCCGTGGACCGAGTCCACCGTGGACCCGAGCCGAGCGTGGACCAAGCCCATGGATCGGCTGACGCCAGCAGCCAATCAGGAGCTGCCACGTGTCCATGCCGACGCAATAATTAATTTCCTAAAAGAAAATGATTTATTAATTCGAATAATGATTTCAAATTTAGATTCAAACTTCAAACGCTTATAACTTTTATGCTTCAACTCCGATTTGAGCGATTCAAATTTCTAAATTTGTATAAAATTAAGATCTACCTAAATATAAATTTTATTTAATTTTGGACTAAAGTTTTTCTCTGCAAAATTATTTAATTGATTATTTAAACTTTAAATAATCATAACTTTTATGCTTTAACTCCAAATTTGATTTATTCCAGTTTCTAAAAATCCAGAAAATTATGTTCTCTCTGTTTATGGATTTTATTTGGAGTTTTGGGATCTTTTGCATAGTGTTTATTTGTGTATTTGCTATTTGCACGCTTTACGAGTAGACGTTGAAGTGCCTAAGGATTCAAGGAGAAGTGTTGACTCAGATCCAACTCAAGACCAAGAGCAAGTGCTTTTGAAGGCAAGTTGTGCTTTGACCATGTTGATCCTATTTCAAATCTATTTTGATTTAAACTATTGCATGCTAGTTCAATTAGAAAGATACTTTGTTTAAACATGGGGTTAGATAAATACCAATTTGCTATATGACACCTTGATTACTTAAGTATGTGCCATGACCCTTTGTCACCCTAGTTGTGGTTTACTAGTTGGACATTATTAAATTGCCAACATGGGTTTAGATCGTTGTAGTATCTTTGCTTAGACCGCTACGTGCTCATAACATGATTTTGGATAATCAAATGCTAATATGGACTAAATGATATAGTGAACATGTTTAGGAAAAGTATCATGTGAAGTTGATGGCACGTGGTGCATGGTAATCAATCGGGTTTGATAAACAGCTTTTATTGGGGCATGTGGCAAGAGTAATCAGGTGGGCCAGGTGGCAATCGGGATGATGATTTGGTTTTTCTGTAGTCTTGCCCTGGTCACTCTAAGGACTTAACCTTGAAAGCATTTGAACTTGTTCATACTTGCTACCACTTTGCTGGAATGGGACTGCCATAGTTGATTAAGTCGCTTATGACTCACTTGTGGAGCCTCAGGGTGTCATTTAAACCTTTTGTGTGATTGTACGGGGAGCGTATCGTGGCGTGGCCAGTACCCATCTAACGGTGTGTTGGTCCCATACTTCGCCTTGGCTAAGGGAAGGGATGGTGTAGAGCACGAACCTGAGAGGACCACCTGTGTTGTTTGAGGCTTCCAAAGGCTTTGTTATGATCGCTCATTCGCATACTCTTGTATGGCGATTCACTACCGACGTGGTGAGTGGATTGTATCTTGTGGGTAAAGTGCATAACCTCTGCAGAGTGTAGAATCTATTTGAATAGCCGAGTCCACTGTGATCGACAATGCACGGAATTACAATCAAGGGTTAGTTTTTCTGAAAATAACTTGGTTTTGAAAAGATGGGTTGGTTTAACAAGGAAGATGATGGAAATGTGGTTTAGGATGGGGAAAAATGTCTATTAAATTTCCTGAAAAGTTATTTATGCTTTACTTATTTCTACTGCTTTCGAATCTACTTTTATTACTTGTCAAAAGTCATTTCGCAAATATACCTTGAGCCATTCCTTTGTACCAAGCCATGCATATAGTATATTAGCTTGCATTCTGTGCATGACTTGCTGAGTACCAAGTACTCACCCTTGCCCCAATACAATATCAGTTGAAGAGGAGATTACGCCAGCTTTGGAGGAGGAACTCCAAGAGGACCCGTCTACTTAGGGATGCGAGCCCAGTCAGTTGCCTGTGGTATACTGGATGGCGCCACGAAGTTTATTTGATTTTCCGCTGCTGCTATTTCTCTTTTAATAAGTTTCGCCTTGCAAGGCATATATATTTGTATCTTGGCCATAAGGTCAAGTAACCCGTTTATTAATAAAGTACTTTGATAGTATCGATTGGTATGATTGTGATATTTACCGATGTTAAGACTGTGTGCACTAGCGCGTTCCTGGACTAGTGCTGAATACACAGAGGGTCCGGATTTGCAAATTCGGGGTCCCGACAGTTTTTTAGTTTGTTGTTATTATAAAATTGTAATCAACATGAGAATAATAACAAAAAGTCTACATAAATATATAATAGGTATATATTTATTTACAATATAGTATTGTTAGTTTTTTATATTATAACAATATTCCAAAAATATAATCAACATGAGAGTAATGACAAAAAGTCCACATAAATATATAATAGGTACATATTTATTTACAATATAGGATTCTTAGTTTTTTGATATTATAACAATATTCCAAAAATGTAATCAACATGCATGAGAATAACAACTAACAGTCTACATAATAATTTTTTACATCACATTGACATTACTGCTAGCTAATTTTATTTAACAATTTGCCCTTCTTCATGATCATCGCGATGATATGTAGCTTCTTCCTCAGTGGTTTCTTCATCTAGCCTGATGCTTCCATCTACGAACGGTGGCAACTCGTCAAACTGGTTGTACTCGTCCTCATCCATGACATTCTCAACTCCGACGATTCTTCTTTTTCCGTGAAGAATAACATGACGCTTCTTATCTGCCGGGTCGATTACGTAAAAGACTTGTGCTACTTGCTTCGCAAGTACGAATGGTTCATTTGTATATCCGACATGTTCAATGTTCACAATAGTGAAGCCATACTTGTCCACCTTCACACCCTTTGGGAGTTGGATCCAACGACACCGAAACATCGGGATCTTGAAAATACAATAGTCGAGCTCCCAAATCTCCTCTATGAACCCATAGAAGCCGCTTTTAAATCTTGCTGTCTTTGTCATAAGCATCTATGCGAACACCACTGTTTTGGTAAGTGCTTTTGCTATCTTGACCTCTAGTGTAAAATGTATACCCATTTATATCGTATCCTTGCCATGTCACGATTGTACCTGATGGCCCCTTTGCCAACCACCTCAATGTAACACTCGTTTCTCTCCCAGTCATGTGTTCCTTAAACCAGTGATTGAACAAACGGTTGTGCTCTTTTGTTATCCAAACCTCTGACCGTCCTTGGTTTTCCCTTCTTAGCTCATCCTTGTGCAAGTCCATAAACGAGGACACCTCAAGTGATTGTTGCAAGACTGTGAAATGTGCTTGCTCAAACAAAACATGATCGTAAGTATTTATTGATTTCTTTCCGATGACCCCTTTTCCGGCTAGCCTACCCTCATGTCGAGATACAGGCACACCAACCGGATCGACATTGTCCATGTAATCGACGCAGAACTCGATAACCTCTTCGGTTGCATAACCTTCTACAATGGAGCCCTCCGGCCGAGATCGATTACGTACATATTTCTTCAGAACAGCCATGTACCTCTCGAACGGGTACATCTGATGCAAGAATACAGGGCCGCATATCTTTATCTCATTCACAATATGAACAATGAGATGGACCATGATATCAAAAAATGATGGAGGAAAGTACATCTCTAGTTGGCATAGAGTCTTCACCACATCATCCTGCAGTTCACATAGTCCAACGGGATCGATAACCTTCTGTGAAATTGCGTTAAAGAAGAAACATAACCTCATTATTGTCTCTCGGACTTTGTCAGGCAAAATACCTCTAATTGCAATAGGAAGCATTTGTGTCATCATCACATGACAATCGTGAGACTTCATGCCAATTAACTTCAAATCTTTCATTGAAACCAGTTTTTTTATGTTTGCAGAATAACCGGACGGAACTTTCACACTATGTAAGCACTTGCAAAGTTCTGTTCTCTCTTTCTTGGATAGAGTGTAGCAAGCTGGGGGAAGATAAAGTCGGCCTGACCCGGTGTCTTGAGGATGTAGCTCGGATCTGATTTTCATATCTTCTAGGTCCTTTCGTGACTTGAGTCCATCCTTAGTTTTGCTAGGAATATTCAATAAAAGACCAATCAAACTGTCACATACGTTCTTCTCTACGTGCATGACATCGATGCAGTGTCGAACTTCTAAGTCTTTCCAATAGGGCAAGTCCCAAAATACCGATCTCTTCTTCCACGTGGTCTTCTCAGTTCGGGATCTTGAAGTATTATTACTACCTTTTCCAAGTACAACATTAATATCCTTAACCATATCATATACTTCTTCCCCACGAAGGCCTTGGAGCTAAACCGTTCTCCTTTGTTCCGTCAAATTGTTTCTTCATATTGCGGTAGGGGTGATTCCTTCGAAGGAACCTACGGTGACGCATATACACAGTTTTTCTTGAGTTGTTGAGCCACACACTTTCTGTTTCATCCAAGCACTGTGGACATGCTTTGGCCCCTTTTATAGTACGACCAGATAGGTTACCTAGGGCAGGAAAATCATTGATGGTGCAAAACAATAATGCATGTAGAGTGAAGTACTCCCGTTTGTACTCATCCCATACCTGCACACCTTCATTCCACAAGATCGTAAGATCTTCCACCAATGGTTGCGTGTATACATCAATATCGCTGCCAGGTTGTCTCGGCCCTTGAATAAGCAAAGAACATCATAATGTACTTTCGTTTCATACACAACCAAGGAGGAAGGTTGTAGATACAGAGAGTCACGGGCCAAGTGCTATGAATGCTGCTCATATTACCGAAAGGATTCATTCCATCTCAGACTCAATCCAAACCTTATATTCCTAGGTTCATTTCCGAGTTGTTCCTGAAGAGCCTATCGATGGTTCTCCACTGGGCAGAATCAGCAGCGTGTCTCAGCTTTCCATCCCTCTTACGCTCTTCTGAGTGCCATCGCAACAATTTGGCGTGTTTTTTGTTTCCAAATAAACGCTTCAACCGAGGGATTACTGGCAAATACCATACCACTTTAGCAGGAGGTCCTTTCTTTACCTCGCTGACATTGTTGTCATCACTCTTTCGCTTGTATCTTGATGTTTTGCATACCGGACATACATGCATGTCTGAATACTCTTTGCGATAGAGTATACAGTCGTTTGGACATGCATGTATTCTTTCTACTTCCAATCCCAAGGGACATACAACCTTCTTTGCAAGATATGTGGTTTCAGGCAATACGTTTCCCTCGGGAAGCATGTCCACTAAGAGATGTAATAATGCCGTGAAACTCTTATCGGACCAACCATTGCTTGCTTTCAATTTTAGTAGTGAAAGCACGGTGTGCAATTTTGTGTATTCCTCCTTGCAACCCGGGAACAAAGGTTTGTATGAGTCCTCCATCAAACGCTGGAATTGATTAAACTCTCTCTGCCTAGTGTAGTTCCTTCGCATCACGCAACATCCGAGCAGATTATTTTCATCATCGACGAGTAACCTATCCTCATCGGATCCGTAACCGATGTCATCTACCATGTTGCTAGCTCCGTCGTTGTTGACGTTAACTCCTTCATGTATGATCTCTTCTTCACCATGCCTTGTCCAATATGTATAGCCAGGTAAAAAACCCCTTCGAATCAAGTGCAAGTGGATATGCTCTTTATCTGAAAACATCTTCTCATTCTTGCAATCAATACATGGACAATGTATGTATTCCTTTTTCTTTTGCAACTTGTCCTCCTCGGCGAATCTTAGAAAAGCAGAGACGCCATCGATGTATTCTCGACTGTAACGGTCTGCACTGTACATCCATCTCCTGGTCCATCTATAATTAATTAACATAAACGATTATCAAATTAACCTTAATTGAAATAGGTCTAAACATTAAATTACAAGTAGAGTCCACAAATTTAATTTAATATCTTAAATTTAATATATGTTTGATAATAATTAATTAACTAACAAAAGTGGATGGACATAATTTTAATCTATATTATATAAAGCTAAGCAAAATTTTATGTAATGGAGCTAGGTAATAAATTCATCATCTACAAAATGCTAGATCAATAAAAAGAAACTAAATCTAAACCATCGTGATTCTTATTAAAATTTAATATATGTTTGATAATAATTAATTAGCTAACAATAGTAAATACACATAATTTTATTCTATATTATATAAAGCTAGACAAAAGTTCCAATTCTTTTTTATCCTATCGTGATAAAGTTCCAATCATATATCAGATTGCCATAAAGTACCAACTCTTTCTAATATATGTTTGATAATAATTAATATATGTAGTGGATGGACATAATAATTAATTAGCTAACAATAGTAAATAGACATAATTTTATTCTACATTATATAAAGCTAGACAAAAGTACATCTAATGGAGCTAGGTACGTAATAAATTCATAATCTACAAAATGCTAGATCAATAAAAGCAAATAAATTAAACTTAATTAAACTAGATATAAACATTAAATTTTAACAAGATGGCGTTCAAATCATTACTTACTAAATTTGATATATGTTTGATAATAGTAAATTAGTTAACAATATTAGATGGACATGATTTTAATCTATATTATATAAAAACTAACGAAGAGATTTTAATCTATATTAGCATCTAAAGGAGCTAGGTAAGAAATTCATCTAAAGGAGCTAGGTAATTTGAGTGTTTATACTACGCAAAAGTTCATCCAAAGGAGCTAGGTAATAAATTCAACAACTATAAAATGTTATATAAATAAAAACAAAATCAATCTCAACCATAATTTGAGCTCATATAAATTAACCATCATTGTACTAAATCTAAACAATAAATTCCATCTACATAACCACAAATTAAGAGAGGACAACAATTTACTCACCTTGAAACACACTTAGAGGGAGTACAAGCTCAAAAATGGATGTTCTGCGATCGGCAATGGAGCAAATAGGCGCAATGGAGCAAGAGCTGCAATCGGCAATGGAGTAGGAGCTGCGATCGATCGGGAATGCAGCAGAGCTGCGAGCTGTACTTGGTAGTTATAGGAGGGATTATTAGTGTCGGTTCGTAAATGGAGCCGCACAAATAATAGGTATTACTGTCGGTTCTATTTACAAACAGACACTAATAATCCGAATACGTATTTGTGTCGGTTTTTAAATCGAACCGGCACAAATAAAAATTTAATAGTGTCGGTTGTAAATACAAACCGACACAAATAATATTTGTTTCGGTTTTAATAACAAACCGACACTAATAATAAACTATTAGTGTCGGTTTCAATTATAAACCGACACAAATAGTCATCTCCCCGATTTGGTTTTTAGAACGGACACAAAACACTTTACTGTGTCGGTTCCAAAAAAACCGTCACTGATAGACCGACTCCTATTTGCTGTTCTGTAGTAGTGTGAGACCACTATATAAATATATCGATAGAGGTTTGTTACGCAGACCTTGCCTTCCAGAGCGTTTCTCCTCCCCTAAACTCTAGCCACCTGGCGACCTCCTCCCCAGGCGGGCGCCGAGCCACCGTGATGCTAATTAAAGGAGGAGGGCACTGACTCAATTGCTCGGGTGCGTCACTGCGGCGAAAACCCTAGCGCTTGGGAGATTGGAGAGGATATTCGCCCATTCGTCGTCGCCTGACTCGCCTCCATCGTGGTGTCATTGGCTTGTCGCTCTCCTCTAGCCGTCGCCTCCCCCTCCAGCCCGCCATGACCGGTCGCCTCTGCCCGCTAGATCCGGTAAGCTGCCCTCCACCTCGGTCACTACAGCTTGCCCTCCACCTCCGTCTCCAGCTCACCGCCACCTCCTTGCCTCCAGGGCGTCAGCCACCGTGATGCTGTGGGGATGATCTGCATCGGCTACTCCAACATCTGCACGGTGCTGGTGTGGAGCGGCCTCAAGGAGCCCCTTTAGGTCCGTGGTCGACACCTACGAGAAGGTTGACTTCTTCATCTCCAAGTTCGCCGATGACAAGCAAGAAAACCCTAGTACGTATATCTCTCTTCTCAATCCGTGCTCTTCCATCCTTGGTTCAATTTAATTTGATCATGCAAAATTAGATGCCTTGATGTTTAATGTTGTGGTTGCCTTCTGTTTGGACCACACAACATATGCATAAAAGATCATGAATAAATCCGTGTTTAATGTTGATTTTTCCCATGGCATATGGGATGAAGAAATAATCTAGGTATTTCATTGTTATCTTAGAAGGAACATACTATTGGTCCTGAGATATATAAACAAGAATTCTTGCAAACAAATTTAGACGGATTGATACAACTGAAGTTGAGAAAAAAATGTGCTATTTATTTGTAAGGTAATAGAGGATTGTTGTTGGTCCAAACCTATCAAAGTATGCCCTCCACCTCTATCGCCGCATTGTTTAAATGTTTGTAGAAGGAAATACTCGCATTGCAGTAACCCTAAATTTATTTGATTACTCAAATACTTATATGCACAGTTTGGCATTGAGATGCAATCCCACATATCCTATCCAAAGTCTTGTTTACTACACAGTTAATTTAGCTCCATGCGAATTTTGTGCTCATTACTTTAACTTTTTCTATAGGAAGCAAAAGGGCATTGGAGCTGGATTGATGGCAGCAGCCATTTTGGCAATGGTGTATTGCACACTTTTGGTTATGAAAAATTATTTTAACACCAAGACTTGTTTAATTGATTTGTAGATGTTAATCCATTTTCATTTGTTATGCTCGAAGTAGAAATACTGTGTATTATCGTATCATATTTTGTCAATGTATTGTCACATGACTTTATCATTAATATTTGCTCATCTTGAATGCAATAACTTAATAGTGGCTTGCTTGCGAAGTACCTCCTTGCATTTGTGGGAGCAAATATTGATATATTCTAAGGCAAAATCCAATTCTACCCACAGTTCGTCCTGAGAGTTGCCATGTTTTGATTTATCTTTTCACTTCATCCTCTCATCGCCGAATAAGAATACCATAGGTAGTCTATTTTTCCTCTGGTTTTGTGCAGAAACATGATTGTCGGGGGGTCGGGTAATTTCCATAAATTACCTCGGATGCCACCAACGACCAAGCTCGCTCCCGCCCGAGCCACCAGGAGGTCGTTACCCTGGGTTGTCTAAATCAGAGCTTGGAAGGCTACGCATTCGGCGATTCGAGCTCGGGCTCGGTGGGACCGAGAATGCCACGCACTCGATCGATTCCGAGCTCGAGCTCGGGTAAGATGTCCAAGCTCGGTCGGTGCGGTCATCGGCCGACCTTACGAGGTCTCGGGGTCGGTGGGAATAACCACCCGAGCCGTAACTTCCGCTGGCCCGCTACGCTTCCGTGGGAGCGTGGCGGAAAGATAGGATCCACGGTTGCCACGCTTGGACGAGGTCCAAACGTGCGGGTAGTGGGGTCATGGAGTTCGATCCTTTGTAAGTTATAAAAGGGTCCCCATCGTGAGGGGACACATAACAACAACAAGAGCAGCACACATCAGAAACTCGGACACATTGCAAGAGTAAACGAGCTGGAGTAGGGCTATTATCTCTTTCTCGAGAGGCCCGAACCAGGGTAAATTCGTGTCCACATTCGTTGGAATCTGGTGAGCCATTCTTCGAGTAATCCCTCACGTAAGAAGGGGTCACAGTTGGTCCCTCCACCAACAAGTAAGCTCGGCGGGGGCCTGTTCCCCAATCGTCGACAGCTGGCGCCGTCCGTGGGGACGACTTTCCCTTTCGTGAGGAATCCCGGAGAATGTCAGAATCCCAGAACCACCAGAGGCTCTACGCCCCCGAGATCGGGGAAGAGGACAAGCAGTTCTTCAACGATGGGGCCGGCGACGTCGCCGGCATTAAGAATCAAGACGGTTCCAGGAGCTTTTCCCTGGAAGCCGCTGCTGCACCGGAGCAGTTCTTTCGCTCCCAACTCGACGCCCTCTCGGACGACGAGTACGACGGGCTCTACGATGGTCTGGACATCCCCGACCTCTACGAAGCTCGACCAGGACCGCTTCACGGGAGACACCGTGATGTCCCCTCGCGATCCGTCCAATCCCGTAACGCCTTCGCTGCGGAAGAGGATGGAAACGCCGAGCAAATCCGGTGAAGCGTCTTCAACGCTACGAAGCTGACTAAGAGCTCCTTCAGGCATGCGTGAATCGGTCGCTGACCAGCTTGCGCCGGCAAGTCCGAGGTGGCCTGACTGATAAGACCAGGGCCTAAGTTCGTGAGAATTTCCGCAGCGTCACGGAACTCGGAGTTCGTCTGACGACGAACGAGCTCGTCGCCCCGCGTTCCCCCGAGCGGGGAACGCCTTCAAGCCCTGGCCACGGTGGTGCGCAACCTCAGAGAGTTTCCTGAGCAAGTCGACCTAGAAGCCATGGGCGCGGCCGTGGCCGACGACCTCGAGGAAATCGCCACAGACATAAGGGCGGCGGAGGCCTCCCGGGAAAGGGACGCCCAGAGCAATTCCTGGGAACGCCGCCGCCGGGCGTCCGAGCGCCGCCACCCCGATGACTCACGCAGCCGCACCCAGAGTGACTGGCGCGAGCGCGACCGGGCTCGGGAGGGCACCCGGAGCAATTCCCGGGGGCTCCCTCGGGACCAGCGGAATGTGAGCCACGGACAGAACCGGGCCGAACATTCCTCATCGGGCCACTCCCCATCCTACAGGCGTAGGGAGACTTTCTCTCGCCCGGGCCCACTAACCTCGGGCTCGGCTGGTGGGGATCGCCCCGACCGCCGCGCTCGTGGTGATCGCCCCGACCGCCGCGCTCGTGGTGATCGCCCCGACAGTCCCGTGTTCGGGTGCAGGGCGTTCGCGACGTCGCTGCGACGAGTGACCTGGCCGACAAGGTTTAAGCCGGGCCACATCGAGAGATTCGACGGGACTCAGAACCCCGACGAGTTTCTCTCGATCTACACCACGGCCATTTTAGCTGCCGGGGGTGATGAAAGGGTGATGGCCAACTTTACGCCTGATCTGGGCCGGGCGGCTCGGGCGTGGCTATTCAACCGTAAGGAGAACTTCGATCCGGTCCTGGGCCCGGTGGCGGCACTCTCCGAGCCAACTTCCGTAGTCGCTACGTCCGCCGGGAAGGAGCGCGACCTCAGCGTCGTCTGAGACGGAGGGCGAGACCTGCGCCGATTCGTCAGCGCTTCATGCAAGTGCGCAATTCCATCCCGAGCATCTCGGATGAGGCGGTCGTCAGGGCTTTCAAGTTCGGGGTCCGAGACGACGCTTTACTCAGACCTCAAAATCCACCCGGACATCACGGCCAACGAGCTGTTCCGCATGGCTGACCGCTATGCCAATGCGGACGAGGCCGTCCAGTGGAAGAAGCTGCTGGACGAGGGAAAGCTGCCCCCTCAGCCCGGGCTCGAAGGGGCATCCAGCCGGAAGAGCGTAAGCTCTATCGAGAAAAAAATCAAAAAGAAGAAAAAATCCTCTGTCTCCGGCATGGTGGCAGCTATCGAAAGACAACGACCGACCTCGCAAATGATAGGGGGCCCGAAGGAAGGGGTCGACCGGTTCAGCGAACAACGAGCGTGAGCCGGATTTACCAAGAACGCGGCGACCAACGCGCGGCTAGTGCCTATTTCGCCCGCTCCACCAGGCTCATGGGCATGACCTTCGGATTGCGGGGCGTGGGCCTCCCGCTGGAGCAGTTCTACAATGGTAAGGGTCCCATGCCCACGCTCCCGAGGTGGAAGGGGACGTCAAGGGCAAGAAGCCCGCCAAGAGCAAGACACCGACATGGAGTACCAAGAGCCGAAATCACATCGCCGTGATATTCGGGGGCTCCGCCGCCTATGGGTCGCGTCGGGAGTTGAAGGAGGCCGCGCGCGAAGTACTCCGTGTCACTCAGGGGAAGCCTCCTGTCCAGCAGCTCAAGTGGTCCGAGCTGCCGATCACCTTCTCCAGGGACGACTGCCCTCCGGGGATGACGAAACCCCAAAGGCTTCCGTTGGTCGTTAGCCCAACAATCTGCAACACCACAGTAGGTCGGGTCCTTGTGGATTGCGGAAGCTCCCTAGACCTGATATATGCCAAGGTCTTGGACGAGATGCAGATCCCTCGCTCCAAGATCAAAAACATGGTGGTCCCGTTCTACGGGATAGTGCCCGGAACGTCGGTCAGGCCACTTGGCCAGATCGTCCTGCCAGTTACGTTCGGCAATCCGAGCAACTTCCGAACGGAGCTCATCACGTTCGAAGTGGTCGATTTCGAGTCGGCTTATAACGCCATCCTGGGCCGACCAGCGCTCGCCAAATTCATGGCCGCCACTCATCACGGCTACCAGTGCTTGAAGGTCCCCGGCCCCGGCGGCGTGATCACGATCAAGGGAAGCCCGAGAGCAGCTCTAAACTGCGACGAGAGGGCGTTAGACATGATCGGTCAGCTGCCCCAGCGCGGGCCCGAGCAAGAGCCGAGGAGTTCCCGGCCCAAGGCTAGCCTCCAAGCCGGGGGAGAAACCAAGGCCATCCCGTTGTGCGACACAAAGCCGCATAAGGTCGTGCGTGGGGGCTTCCTAGATCCTAAATAGGAACTCAAGCTCGTGACCTTCCTCCGAGAAGCGCGGACACGTTCGCTCGGGAACCGTCAGACATGCCCGAGTCCCAAGGAGGTCGTCGAGCACAAAGCTATGATTCGGCGACAAAAGCCTGTCGCGTGAAAGCTCAGCGCTTCTCCCTGAGAAGCAAGCCATCATCGAGAGGAACCGACAAGCTCCTCAAAGCGGTTTCATTCGGGAGGTTGACCATTCCGATTGGTTGGCCAACCCACCATCGTGATGAAGAAAGGAGGCAAGTGGCGCATGTGTGTCGATCACACGGGGCTAAATGCCGCATGCCCGAAGGACAATTTCCCGCTACCTCGGATAGACCAGTTGGTCGACGCAACGGCCGGCTCCGAGGCGATGAGCTTTCTGGACGCCTACTCAGGCTATCACCAGATCGGCATATCGCCCGATGACGAGGAGAAAACTTCCTTCATCACGCCCGTTTGGCACATTCGCTACTACGACCATGTCCTTCGGTCTAAGGAATCTTTGGAGCGACCTTCCAGCGCCTTATGCGAGAAAACCTTCTCGGGCCAAATAGGTCGGAACACTGGAAGTGTATGTAGACGACATAGTCGTCAAGAGCAAAATGGCCTCCGACCATGTATCCGATCTAGAGGAGACTTTTCATAACCTCAATAAGCATCGACTAAAGTTAAACCCTGAAAAATGTGTGTTCGGGGTCAAAGCCGCAAGGTGCTCGGATACATGATCGGCCCACAAGGAATCGGGGCCAACCAGAGAAGATAGAAGCCATCGAGAACATGCGACCACCGACTTGTACTTCTGGAGGTCCATCCTGGCGGGAGAATGGCGGCCTTAAGTCGTTTCATCTCGAGGCTCGAGGAACGCGGCCTACCTTTCTTCAAGGCGCTCGGAAGCACAGCGGTTTCACTTGGGACAGATGAAGCGCATCAGCTCTTTCAAAGAGCTTAAACTGTATTTGTCAAGACCCCCGGTCTTGACCACGCCCAGAGTAGGAGAGGTCCTCTTGCTTTACCTGGCCGCCACACCCCATGCGGTAAGCGCCGTCATCACAGTAGAACGGGACGGGGTACAGCGCCCGATCTACTACATCAGCGAGGTGCTGCACGGACCAAAGGAGCGTTACCCCGAGGTCCAGAAGCTCCTTTATGCGCTCCTCGTGGCCTCGAAGAAATTAAGACACTACTTCCAGGCACACAAAATACAAGTCCCGACCAACTTCCCGCTGAGGGAAATTCTCGGGAATCAGGACGCAAGCGGGCGGATCGCGAAATGGGCCATGGAGCTCGCCGAATTCGAGATCGAATTCTCGGCTAGAACCGCGATCAAATCCCAGGTCCTAGCGGACTTCCTAGCCGAATGGACAAACCCCGCCCCGTCCGAACCCGAACCCAACCAGGCCGAGCACGGTCGCTGGGTCATGCACTTCGACGGATCCCGAGCTTACGATTGCTCGGGGGCTGGAGTGGTCCTCGAATCCCCTCAGGGGGAGCGGATCCAGTACGCCCTCCAATTGCATTTCGGCGCAACAAACAACGCAGCGAATACGAAGGTCCGCTAGCCGACCGGGCATGCAAAGCGCCGAGTCCAACGACTAATCGCGAAGGGCGACTCGCGGTGGTCGTCAACCAGGTTAACAAGGAGTATCGCGTGCTCGATGACTCAATGGCGCTTTACCTGGCTGAAGTAAGGAAGATGGAAAAGTACTTGAAACTTCAAGTACTATACATCCCAGGAAGGACAATGCCCTGGCCGACCATCTATCGAAGGTCGGTTCCGCAGACGCTTTCGCTCCGGCGGGGTGCTCATCGAGCACGTCTACAAGCCCTCCATACCCCGAGGAGGAGGCAACCGAGACGGGTGGTACCGCCTCCTTCCTCGAGCAGGATGCGAACTGGATGACGCCATTCATCCAATACTTCGTACACGGGACACTGCCCGAGGAGGAAGCCGAGAAATCCCGGCTAGTGAGGCGCTCCTCGACCTATAAAATGATCGAGGGTCTCTTATACCGCAAAGGCGCGCTTGGCGTCCTCTCCAAGTGCATCACCCAAGAGGAAGGCAAATATCTCTCAAGGATATCCATGACGGATGTGTGGAGCTCACTCGTCCTTTAGGACCTTGGTGAGCAAAGCCTTCCGATTGGGTTACTATTGGCCAACGGCCCTGGCCGATGCACGCTCAATAGTAACCTCCTGCCCGATCTTGCCGCTCCATGCTCGGAAGGTCCATCAGCCGGCATACGCGCTACAGACCATGCCGCTAACCTGGCCGTTCTCGGTTTGGGGCATAGACATACTCGGTCCATTTCCCAGGGGAAGGAGGGGTTGTAAATACCTGTTCGTCGCAATCGACACCTTCACTAAGTGGATCGAGGCCGAGCCTATATCAACCATCTCGGCACAGGCGGCTAAAAGGTTCTTCCGCAATAATGTAGTAACCCGCTTTGGCATTCCGAGTCGCCTCATTACCGACAACGGCACTCAGTTCACAAGCGAGGTGTTTCAGGCTTATTGCGAGGAGGTCGGGACCAAGATATGCTTCGCATCTGTGGCCCACCCACAGAGCAATGGGGCGGCCGAGCGCGTGCGAACGGGCAGATCGTCCAAGGAATCAAGAAGAGAGTCTTCAAGAGCCTCGATCGGCATGGTCAGGCCTGGGTGGACGAGCTACCCCCCGTCCTTTGGTCAGTCCGCACCACGACGAGCCGAGCCACGGGGGAGACCCCCTTTCAGCTCGTATATGGCGCGGAAGCTGTCCTACCCGCCGAGGTTGTCCTAGGATCCCCGAGGGTGAACCTGGCCGATAACATCGACGCAGAAGGCGAACGCCTTCTCGACCTCGACCTTCGCGGAGGCGACTTCGTGAACGGGCTCTGTTGCGATCCGCGGTTTACACCGCAAGCTCTTCGCAGCACGCCGCCAAATCGCTACGACCAAGGACCTTACACGTCGGCGATCTCGTTCGCGACGGGTCCAAGACCATCAAAAGCCAACAAGCTAACGCCAAGATGGGAAGGTCCTTACACGGTCGTCTCAACAACACGCCCGGGCTGTCCGCCTTGCAATGGAAGATGGTCGGAACTAGCTAGTACTTGGAACATTGACCAAGCTGCGTAAGTTCCATGTCTAACCTCGCCTGCTTTTACCTCTTTAATAAACTTTATCACCTTACCCTCCCATTCTCTCTCTCCCTCTCTTTCCCCATTCTACGATTAAGCTCGACCTAGACAAAGTGTCAGGGGCAAGTCGGTCGTTGGGGCAAAACACCGTACGACAAAAGCTCGACCTCGAGGGCCTCCTTCCTCGTAAGACGACCATCTTTTTTCGCGGTGAGACCTCCACCGCAAGTAAAGATTCGCCGCAGGACACCCTTCCGAGCGGTTCCGAAGCTCAGTCGGCCGGTCTTGGCGCCAACGTACCATAACCCTAAGGGCCACGGTCCCGCGAGAATTCTA
The DNA here is from genome assembly GCA_036346355.1 of Rhipidocladum racemiflorum. Lineage (NCBI taxonomy): Eukaryota > Viridiplantae > Streptophyta > Magnoliopsida > Poales > Poaceae > Rhipidocladum > Rhipidocladum racemiflorum. The sequence continues at coordinate 8,638,115 of CM070581.1, forward strand.
CTCCGCCAACGGTCGTGCTCGCAGTTTACGCCCACGACCTCCGTTGGCGGCGGGGGGCTATAGAGGTACCATGTGGCCACGACCTCGGCCTCGTGCAACTTTCGCGCGAAATGGTCACCTCGACCTCGTGCTACTTTCGAGCGAGATAGTCATTTCCTCGTACGATTAACCACTAAGTCGCGTAAGACCGCGGCACGAAACAAATCGTTGTCATCTCGGGGAAAAACAAAAAACGTCCATTTAAACCAACTCATTCTATATTCAACTGGATAGTTTCTCCCTAAGTTTTTTACAGGTAAAAGACAGGAAAAAGAAAATTACAGGAGCCCGGCACGTTTCTCGTCCTGCAAAGCGACGAGCTCGTCCCGCACCGAGTCAAGCTCGGACTCAAGGTCGAGCACGCCGGCGAAGCTTCCGACCTTCGCTCGCCGCTTGTCGGTCGCTGGACTCCTCCGTTCTTTGGTCGATTGTCCTTTCGGCACTTCGCGGCGTCGCGCAAGGTCGCCACCGTGGCTTCAAGGCCCGACCTTGCTGCTCGCTCGGTCGAGGCGCTCCTGGAGCTCGCGCACGGACTCCTCCACCTTCCGCCGGATCTCGGCCTCGGAAGATGTCAGCTCGGCAACCCGGCGCTCGAGCTCCGCAATCTTGGCGTCCTGCTCGGCTTGGTGCTTCGCGACAACTTTCTGGCGGCACGGTCGCGGCATGGAAGTCCTTCATGGTGGACTCCAGCACCTGCGCAACAAGGCGTTTTCAGGTCGTAATCGAAGCTCTCGGTAAAAGTACATAAGTCAGGAGTACTTACCCAAAAAAGTCGGGTCTCCAGCCCCTGATGGAACAACTCGGCGGGGTCCCCCACCTCGCTCTGGGCGATAAGGGATCCCCGCCTTAGTCCCTTCTCCTTGATCGGGCTCGGAGGCTTGAGCCCGAGCTCCCGCCCTCCGAAGGCGATGGACTTTGCCCTGGGGGCGACCTCCGCCTCTGGAGAGGGACGGCCTCAAGAGCAAGGATTACCTCCGCTCTTCTTCCTCCGGGCAGAAGTTGCGCCGGGGCTCCGACTCCTCGATCGGGGGCTCCACCACTTCGGCGTCCACGGCCATGGGAGCAACCGGGGACACCGGGTCGGGATCCGGCCCTTGGGCCGCAGCAGCGTCCCCGAGTGCGGGATCAACCGGGCACTGGTCGACGACCGGAGGTCGGTCTCGACCGAGCGACCTCGGTGCCCGGCAGATCCCTCCGCTGGAAGCTGCCCGGCCCACCTACGGTGGCCGGGCTTGTCTCCCCGACTGGGCCGGTAGCCGGCTCTTCCTCGTCAGACGAGCCCCACCAGGATTAAGGTCCCCGACGCCGGCCGCTACCGGGTCCCGGCGTGATGTCATGAACCGGGGAGACCTCGGCGATCTCTGAAGAGTCGCGGCGATGATGTCGCTGCACCGGAAGAATCCTCGCGGAGTCTCAGCCGCTTCATCACCGTCGAGACTCCACGACTATGATGTGGGGATGCCCTCATTGCGGCCGGGCATCGGCGTCGCGATCTTCCTCCGTGCCTCCTCTTCGAAGACACGACCTCCGGTCCCGGCTCATGACAACAGGCTCCCCACCTCGGCGTCGTCACCACCGGCGGCAGTGGGGTGGGCCTCCGCGACCTCGGCTCCACTTCGGCCTCGTCGCCACCGGCAGCCGTGGGGTGGGCCTCATGACCTCGGCTCCCACCTCGGCTCAGTCGCCCATGACGACCTCGGCGGCCGGGCTAGCTCCCTCTCTAGCACGAAGTCAAGAATATCGTCGACCATCGCTTCGAATCCCATAACTCCGCACTAACCGCCACACCCACTATAGACGATGTGGGGTTAGAATGGTGCCGAGGGGAAAAAGACAAACGAGAAGAGAGCGAGATCGACCTTGCGCGGCGTCCGCTTGAGCTCGCGCGGGCCAGGAGGGCGGCCATGTCCGCGCGCCTTTGTCGGCCTGGCGATCGCAGGTCGACCTCCTCAAGCCGACCTCGGAGACAATCGGCGTTGGGCGCGGCTGAGGCGTGGCAGGCGACCTCACGGACCTCGGGACCAAGGGGCGGGTCCAGCTCGTCCTTCTCCTCGCGGTCCCCAGGAGCGGGCTCGAGCTCACCCGCGCAAGCTCGCCTGAAGGCCGCGATCCGCCCTCGGCTCAACCTTCATGTTGGGCCGGCGCGGTGCGCCTCCTTCTTGGCTCAGCAGCCGGGCGCAAATGAGCCATTAGCTCGGGATTGTTTCGTGTACTCGTCCATCCACAATCTCGATTCACTCACCTCTGCCGTCCGCATACTCCAAGTGTTGGCGGGGTGAGTGGTCGTCGAGTAGGCGCTGCGTGTCTTGCTGGCGAGGGCGGCGTGGCGACGGAGATCGGCGCGGCGCTTGCGACCGCTTTGTCCCTTGGTCTTACGACCCGTCCGCCCGGTAGGGTCCCGGGACACGGCGACCTCGAGGCAACCTTCTCCTGTTGAAAAGAGAAAGACTCAAATGAGGTCGAGGCCCCGTGCCAAGCCTGTCCGGACAAGGGCTTGGAAAAAGTCCGAATCGAAACTTACCGCCTCTGTCAGGTTAAGGGCGTTGTTCGGAGATCTGGCGGCCCTCGATGATTTCCTTGCCTTTCGGGTGCCGAACATCTCGGACACCCTCGCATCCACCAGTCCTCTGCCGAGCTGCATACGGCCAAGGGAGAGGTCGTGAAAGGGCATCCTCTGCTCGGAAAAGAAGATCGAGGGCGACGGCATACCTGGCGTGATTCCCGGCGATGTCCTGCCACCTCGACCTTGAAGAAGGGATGCTCCCTCCTCCTAAGGGGCGATATCCGGTTCCTGGCGTAGTCCCGGTAACGTCGGCAGTCGGCCCAGGCACGTGAGCTCGTTGATCGTCATGAGGACCTTCTCCTCCTCGGGCTCCACGGGCGGTCGGGTGTCTCGGCAGCGCGACCTCGGCACCAGAGTAGGAAAGCGTGCCGCCCTCCGCTTTCCTCAAGTAGAACCATGAGTCGGCCCAACCCGACACCGAGTCCTTGAGCGTGAAGCTCGGGTACTCGTATGGTCGGGTAGGACGCAGGCGGAAATAGAGGCAGCCGGCCTGCGAAGGCGTGCCGGTGCGAGAAAGGGTGTAGAAGTGGAAGAAGAGACTGGGAGTGGGCTCGACGCCCACGAACCCTTCGCAGAGATGGGTAAAGATGGCCATGATGAGAACAGAGTTGGGGTGGAGGTGAGCGATCTCGCACTCGCAGGAGGCGAGTACGGCCTCGACGAACTCACTTCTGCGTACGGAGCCCGTTTATGGCGTAGAGCTCGGTGGAGACGATCTCCCCCTCCTCCGGCTGCGGGCTCTCTTCGTCGCCAGGGGCTCTCCATGTACCGGCGTCGAGGTACTTCGCCCGCTCGAGGGTCTCCAGCCTGCGCCTGTCGAGCTTGCTGACGCCGAACTTCGCCATGAGGATGAGGAAGATGATCAAGGAGAATGATGAGCGCCGAAGCAGAGGAGTATGAGACACAGCGATCGCAATACGGCCAAGTGAGTCTAAGGGTTTTCTCTTCGAGTGTTTAAAAAACTCCTCCAGGAGATGAGGAAGCCCTAGAGGCACGGAGGGCAGTTGAGGCGTTCGCCATCCGGAAAACGACACGTGGGCACGCAAATCGAAACCGTCCTGCCAGAAAAGACGGTTCCCAGGAAGGACGATTCAGGCTTCTAGGAGAAGGAACCGAAGAAGGGCCCACTTACATTAGCTCGGCGCGACGAGTGGGGAACAAGCTCGTTCGAAGGAGGTTAATAGCTCGTTGGTCGCGGCAGATGTCCGCGGCAAAACCGACATGCTCGTAGAACGGTAGGCCCAAGGGAAGGCCTTCCTTAGACCTTTTCCCACTTGAACCTCGGGGCTAGGCTGTCGAGGGTCGGGTAATTTCCATAAATTACCTCGGATGCCACCAACGACCAAGCTCGCTCCCGCCGAGCCACCAGGAGGTCGTTACCCTGGGTTGTCTAAATCGAGCTTGGAAGGCTACGCATTCGGCGATTCGAGCTCGGGCTCGGGTGGGACCGAGAATGCCACGTACTCGATCGATTAGAGCTCGAGCTCGGGTAAGATGTCCAAGCTCGGTGCGGTCATCGGCCGACCTTACGAGGTCTCGGTCGGTGGGAATAACCACCCGAGCGTAACTTCCGTTGGCCCGCTTCGTTTCCGTGGGAGCGTGGCGGAAAGATAGGATCCACCAGTTGCCACGTTTGGGCGAGGTCCAAACGTGCGGGTAGTGGGGTCATGGAGTTCGATCCGTTGTAAGCTATAAAAGGGTCCCCATCGTGGGGGGGCCCCATAACAACAACAAAGAGCGACACGCATCAGAAACTCAGACACATTGCAAGAGTAAACGAGAGCTGGAGTAGGGCTATTATCTCTTTCTCGAGAGGCCCGAACCAGGGTAAACTACTGTGTCCACATTCGTTGGAATCTGGTGAGCCATTCTTCGAGTAATCCCTCACGTAAGAAGGGGTCACAGTTGGTCCCTCCACCAACAAGTAAGCTCGGCGGGGGCCTGTTCCCCAATCGTCGACAATGATTATTTAGATGGTTCTCTATTTCATGAAATATGGAGTTGATTAAATCATTATATACCCGATGGCTTAATCAACTCTATATTTGACGGAATAGAGAACCATAGAAATAATCCTGTTCCTGCACAATACCAGAGTGAAAATAGGCTACCTACGGTATTCTCATTCGGAGTTGAGAATGGAGTGGACGGATAAATCAGAGGATGACAATTTTTAGGACGAACTGTGGATGGATTAGATTTTACCTTGGAATCCATCAACATTTGCTCTTACAGGCGCTTGGGGTATATATAGCTATCACATACGGTTCTAGACTAGAACCATCTGTGATAATGTGCTATCAGAGACGGTTTTATGCTAGAACCGTATCTGATGTTAATTTTCACTGACGGTTCAAAAAATTGGCTGTGAAGTGTCGTTGTTATCACTAACACATGCTTATAGAAGGTTCACAAAACTGTTTGTGATGAGGTTTTAGAACCATCTATGATGAGCATTTGTGTAGTAACGTGCATGTAGGGCTGTAAACAAGCCAAACTTGAGTGAGCTTGGCCTCCCAAGCTCAAATTCGGTGTAGGATCGAGCGAGTCCGAGTTAGGTCTGGGCCTGGATTTGAGCTCGAGCTCGCTTCGAGTAAGCTCAGTAACAATCAACAATTCAGCATGCACTAATTTTTAATAATAAAAAAGCTAAAGCTCGAGCTTGGCTTGGATGAACTCTGTAAGAGTTAACATGTAATAATATTTAACAAATGATTCGTAAATTTACCGAGACTTGCAAGCTATTCGAGCTTGACTAGTTTGGAGTTCGAATTGAGTTCAAATCGGGTTTAACGCGAGCCGAGATCGAATAGCTCATAAGCCTAAAGCTTTTTGTACAGCCCTAGATGCATGTTTCTCTCCAAAATTTCCGCTCGCCAACGGAGCCTTAGACTGTCTCCAGCGGGTTCCCTTCAGCCTCCAAATCCCTTCACGAACAGATCCCAAATGCTCCAGCAGATTCTCTTCAACCTTCCCTTCAGAAGGGATTCGGAGAGAGAATCCCTTTAGAAACAGATTCTCTCTCCAATCCCAGAGAGAAATCTCTTCGAAGGGATGTTGTGGGAGATAGTAGGAAATAAAGGGAATGAATATAAGGAAGGGGATAGAATGAAGAGAAATTGCTGGAGATAGTCTTACAATTGTCGGCTTAGTTATGTGAGAATATCCTTCGGGGACTACAAATCAGAAACCATGGCACCGAAAGGAAAAACATATGTGGATTGAAAAGAGACGATATGATTGCTACATAGGTTCTTGATGTGCTTCTGGAGTTCTTTTCACATGCACAACCATAACCATTATACGTAGTTACTGGATTTATTGTAAATCCGTGCGGATCGTGAAGCGAATTCGTTGTTTAGAATTTCAGATTCGTGTTTATAGTGAAAATTGAAAGAAAATAACAACAAATCATGAACCCAAATCCTATATCACGACTTGAACTAATTGTGTTTCTGCTAACTGTGGTATACACACACATGGATTCGACGATATTAGCATCCGTACTGATTGTAATCAGTGTTCTTAACCCATGAGCAAGATCGACAAGATCAGTATCCCACCAGTCCACTCTGTTGCTATCACACCCGCCTGTTGATACATACAATCTGGTGTGTGTGTGTGTGCATATAGAGAGAGAACATCGTGAAGCTAGTAGAACTTGATGCAGAAAGAAAAGAAACCAAACCAATTTTCATCAGAGTACTGATACATTAAGATTCGAGACAAAGCAGCTAATTTCCGCATGTGTCTTGCGATCTGACAAGCCTAGAACAACAGCATGAGAAAGTGTTATTCCTCTGCACTACCAAGTTTCAGCTGAGAAGATCGATGACTGCAAACGCCATCTCCTGAATTTTTTTTCCCTTCTTTTCTTCTAGCCCGGGATAGTTTCAGAAGAAAGCCCGGCTTCCGTAGAACACCTTGGGAGATTTCTCCGGCGGCCCCCCGGCCGTCGGTTTCTTCACCGCACCCGAGTCGGCGCCGCTGGAGTCCGCGTCGGAGGCGGCGGCGGCGCTCTTCTCGCTGCCATTGTCCATGTCCAACGGGAGCTTCATCTTGGCCAGCGACTCCGTGAACTGCTGCATGCTCTTCATGTACATGTCCATGATCTCCTTCTGGTCGACCTTCACCTCCTGCTCGATGTTGACACAGATCACCGGCTTGTCCACCGCGTTCTCCGACACGGCACTGGGCGAGTTCACTGCCGGGCTCTCCTGAACGGTGCGGGACGAATCAACATCCGCATCCGCGGCATCGGAGGCAGCTTTCTCCTTCTGCCCCGCTGACGTGACGGCATTCCCTGAAGGCTCCGAGTTGGACTGCGGGGTGGCCGGGACCGCCGCGCCGGGGAACTCCGTGGTGGACACGCTGCTGACGGGCGTGTCGCTCAGGAAGGCTCCGTCAGTGTTGCTGTTGTCCGTCGAGAAGCTCCCCACAACGCGCACGCCGGCGTCGTGGGTCTCGGTGGTGGCGCCGTCCCCGTCCTCTGAGGTCAGGAGGCTCTCGGAGCTCTGCGGTTCCACGGTTGAGCACGGCAGGCCAATGTATTCCGAGACCATAATCTGGTTCTCCTCGACAAGATTCAGGTCAGGGAACTCGATCTTCTCGTAGTCCTTCCCGGCGCCGGCGCCGGCGTTCTCGGGCCCCTCCGGATGGGCCAGCGCCGGCGAGACGGGCACGACCTCGGGTACGACCCCGATGTAGGAGACCTCGAGCTGCAAGAACCCCGCCGGGGAGTGGAAGAGGTCGTTGGTGGAGAGCGGGAACTCGCGGGCGAGCGTGCCGCCCTCGGCGGCGAGGACGTCCGGGAAAGGCACGAGCGCGAACCCCAGCAGCTGGTCCTGCAGGTAGTTCTTGGCCCGGCTCAGCATCCACACCTCGCACCGGAGCGCGGCGTCGACGTCCCCCGCGCGCACGCCGAGGCGCAGGGACTGGTCGAACACCGGGCTGCGGCCGCCGCCGTTGATGACCTGCGTCGACGCCGCCGGCGCGCCCTCCCCCGGCAGCGACAGCCGCGCGTACACGTCCTGCTTGTGGTAGATGCAGATGTTCTGAATGTCCCGCGCGCTCTGCACGTGCACGTCGACGTACCCGATCAGCTCCCCGCCCCCGTTCGCGGCGGCCGCCGGCGCGGAAACCGCCTGCTGCTGCGACTCCATGAAGAAGGAAACACTTGTGCTGCTACCCTGCAACTGCAAACAAGAGATAACAACGAATCAAACGAATTCCACGCAGTACTCCGCCAATTGCCTCCCAAAGAAAAAAAAAGGAACAGGTGGGAGAGGAGCTGCATAGGGAAAATCCGAGGTAAGTGGGCAAGGTGGAGATGAGGAACTGTCGGCAGATGCTTACTACAGCGAGCCAACCGGGACTGCACACCAGCTCCTCTCAAGGTTCTCGAACAGTGCGTTTCTGGCTAGGATTTCTTCCACTTGATGCAACCACTCAAAGGAACAGAAGGTGAAGAACTCCTCGGTGAAGCTAGAGCTCCAACCAGGCAGCCCCTTCCACCAGCCGCTACGCTAGTATACTACTACCAGAGAAAAGTTGATCGATGCATAGGTTTCCATCCCAATAAAGGCAAGGGAAAGCGCAAGCGATAGCTCAAATCCCAGGGAAGAAAAGCAACAGTTGGGAAATCTCAGAGCAGGACGAAGGGATTCGTTTATGCTGCTTACCCTGTCTGTAACTCTGCACGCGAGAAGAAAGCAGCGCCACTGCAGATCAGCCGGAGGAGAACACCGGGCTCGAGGATATAGCCACCAAAGCGGATTTGATTAGGGTAGCAGCAGCAGATTTTTCTACTCCCTTACCTAACCGAGGCCGCTTTTTATTGCCTTGTTTGGCCTTAGCAGCCTAGTCGTAGGAGTACACTACATAGCACATGCTCAGTAGAGTATGCAAAAATCAAAAGCGCTCCCCTTAATCGTATCGCGACCGCATACTTAGCGATCAGCCTGCCCACCATGTGCTTGTTGCATAGAAATATATATATATAGAGTAGAGAATTACGTACGTAGCTTGGAGATTAAAAAAAAGGGAAGCATACGCACATACGGATGGAAAAGATGGCCGCGAAGAAAGGTGGGTCGCAGAAAGTCCGGGCAGTGAGTTCCGTCGGGTGGGCCCCTTGGCGCTTGTTTTTCGCCGTTTTGACAGCCGAAAGGTCAAGGGATTCCGCGCTGCCCTGCCGCGCCCGCGGCCTCGGCCTCGGCCTGGCGCTTTGAGCGGCAGCGCGTGACGGGGCGCGCCTATGGCGTGCGTCCACCTGCGCCGCGCCGTGGGGCCGCGTGATGGGGGAGGGGGCAGCCTTTGGAATTGGATGGGCAGGCCGCGTTTTTTTAATGGGAACCGTCTGGACTCGCGCGCGGCCGAGACCGACCCCAAGCCGAGCACCGCGCGGGCGTTGGGTGTCGTGCGGCGTGGGGGGGCCCCGCGCGTCCGCACGCCCGCGCAGAGTTTTCCGAGTAGATATCGTCCCCTTTTCCGCGCCCGCCATCATTCGCTCGTCGGCCGGCGGGGCGTGCAGGCGCGGCGGCCGGGGGATCGGCTACTCCTTTGAGAGTGTATACTATCATCCGATGTCTTTGTTCAAAAAATATCTAAATTTTGGATCGTACGATCAAAACACACCTCGAACGTCCGATCAAAACATAGCAACTATCTCGAATTCAGGACGCGTGCATCGATCTCAAAGCAAATCCAGTGGTCAGGAATTTGGATGATGGTTGCGAAAGAAAACATCCGAGTGAAAGTTATCAAAACCCTACTCCTTTACACGGCGCAGCAGAAGAAGGGGGGAAAGGCGTTCGTTTAATGGTGCACCGTCCACGGGCGGAGGGGGATAAGAAAAAAAAAAAAAGTCACTGATGCCGTCGAGGTTATTATAAACTCATAACACTAACTGATGAGTTATAGTAAAAAAAAAGTTTATATGTTTATGTGCTAAAGGTGTGTCTATATACTAAATGAACCTGATATATTGAATTCGAGAACGTTGGTGTTATTTCATCTTAACCTAAACACTATAGACCCCCCTGGATGCAGGCTGAGGTCTGGGACAGGAACTGAAGTGGTGGCTCTCCTCTGCTGAAGGAACGAAGCTGCGGCTTGCAACCGGAGGAATTGAATACCTGGAAATGTATGTATACTAGGAAAGTTTACGCGGCGGCACGCCGCGTAGGTTAGTTATTGTGAGTAATATAGTAATGTATGAAATAAAGTAATAAATAAAAGTTTTTTGTTTGGTATCGCAATATGCTATTGCTGAAACGCAGTGGTGGCTCTATTTTTTTATCTTAGAATATATTTTTAGGGTAAGATGGTATTTGTAGAATGTAGCAAGAATATGAGAGCGCTGTGGATCAGCAGCGACCAACACTATGAACATTATAGTAGTACTTTAGAGCATTTTCACTGTTCTCTCTAAGATCATATGCAAAAAATATTCCAAAAGGTTTTTTCAGAAAGAAATAAGGAAGCAGCATCAGTTGCAGGTACAACCTACTTAATTAATCGTATATAATTAACATGTATATAAAACATGGCTAGCAAGTAGGGCAACTAAAGCATAAGCAGTATATAAAATACTCGAATATTGTAAGAAGGGTGTAGAAATAGAAAATAAGCATCACCTCACCATGAAGACAACAGATGAGCATACAAGACAGATGTTTTAAGAGATAAAATAAGCACCATGTCACCAAGACAGTTTTTTTAAGAAGTAAGAATAGCTGGAAATAGATTGGAAAAGGGGAAAATATGAAACCGAATGGAGAAAGCCTTACTTATCTCCAATTTGCTGGAAGTTTAGAACTGTGCGGCGACCGCTCACGCACAGGAACAAAAATTTGGTAATAAAAGCTTTAGCAGTCACTGCAACGGCATCCTACAAAAGAGGATCTACGTTAGTGTAGGCAACACTATGCAATGATGATAATAAGAGGCAAAGAACGCTAACCTCCAAATAGAGTCTTGCAATCTAGACGTAGGTGGATAATCCGTTCGTGCTATAAAGCACCCTGATTTTAAAAGAATGGTCAGAATTCCTATGACTGAGAGAAAATGATGCTCACATATTCCGCGCAAGGCTAACTTTTTAGAACATTTATCTTTTGGTAAAAAGGAAGTTATTTTTTAGTAAAAACCGGGTGAGAAAACGTGCTGGACAAATCTAAATCCTTAAATGTGCACTTCTTTTTGTTTTCGTAATAAAATCTTTTGGATAAGGTTAGCGTGGAACTGATATGCTCATGATGGTAATAGCACATGTGAGGTTAGTGTTTAGGCTGGCCACTCTAAATCCTTAAATGTGCACTTCTTTTTGTTTCCATAAAGAAACAAATATATTTCATGGCAAAACTAACAGATGAAGGGACTAAACTGGCTGGAGCACTCATACACACTATAATATGGGGTGTTGATCTTGTAAGCATTATATTGCAGGGAATCGTACAACACAATAGGAATAGCAAATTAAGCAATGAAATGCACAAGAGAGCACGAAAGCAAAATGGCTACATAAATATCACTTGCTGGTAAATATTGATGTGGTCTGAAATATCCATATACTTAATTTCGCCTGGCATGCAAAATCAAGAATTGCCAAATGACGTGCAGCTACCATTAAGTGTAAACATCTAAAGCCGACACACACACACACACACACACACACACACAGAGAGAGAGAGAGAGTAGCAATGCCTTACCTTGCACAGTAGCTGCTGGTGAAGGCTGCTCTTCAACAGAAGATGAGATAAAATCGGAGAAGTGAAGGATCTCTGCAACAAAAATATACAATACTTTAGTACTACGTCAGTCAAATTCTCCAGCTCTAAAAATCTATGTATTAGCTTTTGGATTATGCGACTGTTGCTGCCAACGGCCTCGGCATATCATTCATACTCAAAGAGGTAGAAAATCTATAAATTAGAGACTAAACAAGACAAGATTTTAGAATTTAACAGAAGAGACATGACCTGCAAACAATGATTCGGAAAGGCCAAACAAAAACATTGTACTCATCAGCATATTATTTATATTCAAAGAGGTGAAAAATCTACATATAGTGAACAACACACATCAATATTTAGCAATCGCCGCCGTTTTTTCGCATGATTATGTAAAACTATCTGTGCAGGTTACTATCACAAACGCCTAAGGTATTCAGAAAGACAAAAAGGTGTAACCATATACCATGCTATATTCTAACAAAAGCTGAGCATGTATGTACATGATAAAGCAGGCAGAAAAACCTACTATGATATTTCAGAAAATGACACCATACAATTCAGCTACTGAGAAGCACAGACATCAATCAACTTGCCTTTTGTTATGAGCGGGAAAGCAAGCTGACGGGATCTAAATGGAAGCCTGGCTTCTCCCGTAATGCTTTGAGCTCATGCTTGTATAGCCAAGTATTGCTCCCATCTTTCACAATTCTTGTAAGAGAAGAGATTTGGAATCGGAAAACAATCAGCCATAAATAGCACATGGAGCCCATGATTGGATCTCGTAATAACGATATAAAGGAGCGGACCCCGCCGGCGTGGAGAAAGCTTATAAAACATTCACATAAAAACAATAAATAATAGAAATAAACGCAGGTAGAGTTGCCAATCATCTAAGATCTAACCTGCTATCTATTTATTAGTAACATTAACAGGCAAAAGGGTTTTGGTTAATAATCTATTTTGCATGCCAGGTGAAAGTAATACGCTAGTTGGACAAAAAAGATCGACCTACAGATCAATGAAGATAATACGTTAGTTGGACAAAAAAGAGGGAATTCGACAATGCTAAAGGGACGTTCGCACTGAAAATCCTCCCACAGAAATACCACTACCAATGTCCAGACAACAAAGACCACTATATTTCTTATGAACTTCAGTTTGGGAGCGGAGGCTGAGCGGAGGTCGCCGGCGAAGCTCGTGCGTGCACCAATGGTTCGGCGACGCGAGTCAGTGGGGAGCCAAACGGAAAATGGAGACCTGCCGAGGGCTCCACAGCAGAAACGGCGATGTGGATGTCGAGAGGAGAAAATCGTGGCCGGATCCAAGAGGGGAATGAGAGGGAAGGGCAAGTGCGCGGGAGGAGCAGCGGAGGGGGGAGGTAGGAGATGGCAGGGGATGTGAAGGGAAGAGCGATGGGCGCGGCGTGGGGAGGAGCAGCAGAGCCGACGGCGGCGCAGTCGAGAGAATGAAAGTTGGAGGGAGGGAGAAGGGGCGCGGCTCCTCGAGGTCGAGGCGAGGGGAATAGATGGGGTCATTGGGAGGTGGTAGGGGATGATAGAGGAAGAGTGAGGGGGGCGGCGCGGGGAGGAGTATCTTGCGGCGGCGCAGCTGGGGGAATGCAAACGGGAGGAAGAAGGGAAGCGGCTCCTCGAGGCCGAAGCGAGGGGAACGGATGGGGGCGGTGGAAGATGGAAGGGGATGGGAGGGGAAGAGCAAGGGGGCAGCGCGGGGAAGAGCAACGAAGCCGGCGTGCGGTCGAAACGGGGGTAGAAGCTCGCCGGCCGGGTGATCTCGTTGTGGACGACGCCCTCGCCAACGGATGCGAGAGGGAGAGCGGAGGAAGCGAGGAGGAGCTAGCATTAGGCCATGGCGAAGCATATCCAGCGAAGGCTCTCGTTGCGCGCACGCGTCATGCGAGCGAAGGGCTGGGCGCGAACGCAAAACGGAGAACACCGAGGGCCTCTCCGCATTTGCAGCGACGTGGATGCTCTCGGAGCGCTGGAAACCTCCCGATCTTAATAAAGGTATAATTCAGGCAACGTATGCTGGTTATGAACATGTCGTGGTGGATGAATGCAGCCACCGACATTTATGCACCAACCGTGTTTGTGCACCGTTTATGAGGAGCTGTCCCGTAGTAGGATATGTGGTCGCGGTCTGGACGCGGATCGTCTGACTTAAGTGAAGCTGAGTTACGGTTTGCAATTATCCTTAAACTCTACTGTCCACTGCGATCCAATGGGTCTCCAAACATCTGTCTTTACTTCCATTTCCGCTCGTCAGTTTATATATCTTAACTATTATAAGAATGAGTTGGTAGTGATGGTGAGTCTGTCAGATCGTTCTTAGGCCAGAACAGTAGGGATCAAAGGCCCGGTAGATGATAAGGTTGTTCTTGTTTAGAGATTCTTCAGTAATAGATCTCAAATAAGTGATAGCTCAAGTTTTAAATTCTTGTTTTTTTGTTTTTAAGAGTTTAGAACTTATAGTGTCATCATCTATTTGAGATCCGTTGCAACGCACGGACACTTTACTAGTATATATATAAAAGCTGCTGTAAGTGCCCAAAGGTTATCTTAAGATTCCATTACGGCCATGGCTTCGAACTTGTTGTGCCGCTAGTGAAGCTGGCAACGTCTGAGCTACATTTTACTAGTACATGTCCTACTGCCCAAGCAAATGCTATCTCGCACAACGAGCAACGCTGCGATCGATTGGGCTAGGCTCACCAACAGTTGCTGTTGGCTGTTGCTCACCAAACTAGATTTTTGACAACCAAATTCCACTCGAAAGTGCCAATACTTTGCCATGAACTAACTTTTTTTTTTTTGCTGGGTTTTGAAAGGAAAAATAAATCTAGGATTTGGTGTAGCACCGAATATTGCTACTCTAAAAATTGAATTTCACCACATATCACTCCAAAGATGTTTAGATTCAGTATTAACATTCCTTCGGATTTATTGAAAATTAAAGCTTTTCCCCCTTTTGACAAAAACCGTTTTGCCCATTTCTCTCATGTTTTCACACTTTGAAGAAATATCACTCCCTCTCGGCCGGTGCAACCCAGCCAGCCCGTCTTCTTGATGAACCAGTGGTTATCTTTTGGTACTGGTCAAGTTGTCATTGCAAACTATGTACATATGATTTGTTTACGTTGCAAACTTGTAATGTGCACGGGATGGTCTATGCAATGAACTTGTTCTCTCTAATGCTATGTTAACCATGTTAAGAGCCTGTTTGGCAGAGCTTTAGCTCCCAACTCCATCTCGGATCTGGGTGGAGCTCTGCCAAACACCCTAACTCCAGAAAACCACGGAGCAGGCAACTCTGTGGAGCAGTCAGAGTTCTAGTACATTTTTTTGGAGCAAGAGAAAAGGTGCTCCGCGAATGGGTTTTTTCAGAGCAGACGTGGAGTTGGAAAGAAATTATCCACCTTTGACACTGGGGTAATACCTAGTTCTGCAGTAGAGCTGCTCTACAGTGGAGTTGTGGAGCAGAGCTGAAAAAATAAAGCTGGAGCTCTGACAAACAAATCCTAAAACTCTTCTTTTTTTCTGCGAAACTGTGATGCTGTGTCGCCATTAAATTTCCATGTCATCCAAAAAAACAACTCTTTTTACCCAAATTTCATGTAATCGGCAGTAATTCAGTAATGGACTGCGACTTGCAGAGGTGGCAGCACCCTTTGTCTGCTCCGATTTGCAATGGAAGATGAGGCCAACGATGTGAGATGGAGAAAGGTGGCAGAATAGTAAACCCCTTATAGGGGAAGGAATTGGAGAGCAGTCAGCCACCCCACGTGGCATTGACTTTTTTGCGAAAAGCCCTTCCGGTTTTTTTCGAAATTATGTCTAGGTCCTTGCACGATTTTATGTGAGAGGAGAATGTTTTTCCCGGTTCGCGTTTAGGTCCCTGGTTTTTCGTTTTGCATGGAGGCCCTCCCATTAAGTGCGAATCGCGAGCGAGCCCTTTCCTAATTTTTCAAAATAGCGAACAGGTCCAAAATTATAACAATTAGGTCCTCACGCTTTACGTTCGGGTCCTTTCTCCGTTTTGTCTCAAAAAAATATTTTCGGGGTCCGTTTTTTCTCCAGAGCATGCGAAAAATATTTTCGGTAACCCGAAAAAAATGTTTTCGTGATCCGTTTTTCCTTCGGAGCATGGGAAAAATGTTTTCGGTGGCTATTTCGCCCCCCAAAAAAATGAGAGCCCGTTTCCTTTCTCCGTTTTACCCGAAAAAAATGTTTTCGTGATCCGTTTTCCCTCCGGAGCATGGGAAAAATGTTTTCGTTGGCCGTTTATCCAAAAAAAATAGAAAACCGTTTCCTTTCTCCGTTTTGCCCGGAAAAAATATTTTCGTGAGCCGTTTTTCCTCCGGAGCATGGGGAAAATGTTTTCGATGGCTATTTCCCCCCAAAAAAAAATGGGAGGCCGTTTCCTTTCTCCGTTTTGCCTGAAAAAAAAAATTTCGTGATCCATTTTCTCTCTGGAGCATGGGAAAAATGTTTTCGTTGGCCGTTTCCCCCCCAAAAAATGGGAATTCGTTTTTCGTCCGTCGTTTCTCCGTTTTTACCCGTTTTCCATCATTTTTCGCGGGAAAATAAGCGCATAGGATGTTAAACTCGGCATCTAAAATTTCTTTTGCGGCTCGATCTCTAATATTTTTTACGACATGTATTATTGCCCATTGACCGCATAGAGTGTTATACTCGGCGTCTATAGTTTTTTTTTTGTTTGGGATCTAATATTTCTCGGAACATATGTTATTCTTTTTTTCCCCAAAAAAGCGCCGTTGTTTCGCTGGTTCGTCGACGGTTCTTACTTAGCGTCTTTTTTCCAAAAAATACCCAAGCGAACAAAAAAAACTCGGATATTCCTGCCTTTTTTTAGAGATAAAAATTTGAATCAAATTTCGCACGGCGCGGCGGAGCGCGCAGCTCTCACTAGTACTCCATATATTAAATCCTATCAATTTTCCAGCCTCCGTCCGCACGTGACTTTGTGCGCTCGAAAATACAGGTTAAGTAATTTAACCCACTCCTCTCAATGCAATGGCATGAAGCACAGTGGTAACGCTAACGCCGCTTTCTCCCGCTAAGAGCATCTCCAATGGTGCCAAATCAGCTGGCTATAAGGAGTTTATCTTATCTTTTTGCTTATGTGGAGGAGAGAATTAGATGAGAGAGACAAGAGCTGGCTCTTAACGAAGAGTCAATCTATAGTGTTTTCCAAGAAGAATAAAAGACAATTACATATGGACCCACATTTAATATTGAAGAATATGTTATAGTCAACCCATTGAAGAGCTTGTCTTTAAGCTAGCTATAAATGATATGGAGCTTTCTTAGAGCAAGTACAATGGTGAATTTTTTTTAAATAATATATTTTTAAAGAAGATTTCCGACATTAATACGTGGATTAATACGTGGATTTTAAAATTTGCAAGAATAATGCATTGTTGCCAAACCGTTTGGCGAAAATAGGTTGATGCAGGTATTTAGTGTTTGAATTGGTTTGAATTGCTTCATAAATACCGAGATCAACCTGTTTTCGCCAAACGGTTTGGCGAAAATAGGCTGATATGGGTATTTAGTGTTTGAATTGCTTCCTAACCATGGATTAACGAATTTTCGTCGAACGGTTTGGCGAAAATAGTATTTTCGCCAACCAGTTGGCGAAAATACTATTTTCGCCAAACCATTTGGCTACAATGTATTATTCTTGCAAATTTTAAAAATCACATATTAATGTTGGAAATCTTTTTTTAAAAAATATTATTTAAAAAAAACTCGTACAATGGTGCCAAATCAGCTGGCTCCATCTCATCTTTTTGCTTATGTGGAGGAGAGAAGTAAAGGAGAGAGACAAGAGCTGACTTTTAACTAAAAATCAAGCTATAGTGTTTACCAAGAATAATAAAAGACAATTACATGTGGACCCATATTTAATGTTGAAGAATATGTTATAGCTAACTCATTGAAGAGCTTATCTTTAAGCTAGCTATAAATGACGTGTAGCTTTCTTATATCCAGTAATTGGCTCTATCATTGGAGTTGCTTTTATAGCCAGTAGTTGGCTCTACCATTGGAGATGCTCTAATGCCATTGCGGGTTTGACTCCCAACCACGCACACGTCCGGGCCCCACAGAACGTGTGGCGTGGTCGTGCGGTTGGGACGCGTGTCGCGCGTTTTTTGCGGAAAATCATCCGAAAGTTTTATAAATTACATATTAGTCTTTTTTTACGGGAAGTCCTCCGAAACTTGCGTTCTTTGGCGGAAAGGCGCCTGGAAATTTTGGAAATTATCCTTTTTGCGGAAGACCTTTGAAACTTCTAAAATTAGTTTATTTTTGTACAAATTCCCCCCCCCCCCCCCAAAAAAAATAAAATTACATCTAGATCCATTCAATTGGTTTCCCAAAAATTACCCGAGATTTCAAAAAAATTGTGCATGGCTCCTTTTTTGTGAAAAAGACCCCCATCAAATCCAGAATTTGCTGTTTTTTCTTTGAAAAATGGCCTCCAAAAATACCAAAAATTACATGCAAGTTCCTTTTCCCCAAAATAGAACCTATAAAAACCCGTATTTCACCCCCTTTTTTTCTCAAAAATCCCCTTGGAAATATCAAAAATTGTGTCTAGGTCTCGTGTTTCACCATTTTTTTGGAAAAGCCCTCCAAAAGTTTTGAAAATTGCGCGTGACGGTTGGCGCGGCGTGCACCATACCCACGCACCTAGTGGAGTGGATGGGAGAGAAAGAAAAAAAAAGAGCGAGGGGAGCAGCAGTGGTATGGCCCGGTTGCACCAGGACGACACACTGGTTCGGTTGCACCGGCCTAGAGGAAGTGGTATTTCCTGGAAGTATGAAAACATGGGATATATAGCAAAACGGTCATTTTTCATTGCCAAAACAGGGGAAGCTTTAACCCTTTAACGCGCAATAAAATCGAGGAAATGATACAAGTTAAATCTAAAAATATCTTTGGAGTGGTAAGCGGTGGAAGTCCATCTTTGAAGTGGCATTTCGGACTACACCAATCTTTCGAGTGCTATATTATAAATTATCCCAAATCAAAAAGGATTACGTGGTCGTTAGCGTGAACGTGCAGTTAAAATTAAACGTAGTCATCCGACATGCGGCTCAAGGAAGGGAAAACGAGAGGCGCGTGTATATCCTTCGTTTGCTGTTCCTCGGTGGATCATCGCCATTAGGCATAACACAGATCGAGATCCTGCCCACCAGCTGCCGCTACAGTGACTTTTGGTGGCCAAGGGCTCATGGTAGGGTGAAGGCGACATAGGCCCAGTTCGTTTCAGCTTTTGGATTATGGATTCTGGATTATAGGAGAAGCTGCTTCTGATTATGGGAGAATCAGGTCAAGCCGGCTACAACTTCTAGATTCCGGACCAAACCGATGAAAATAAGCAAGAATCAGTGAGAATCATGTTTCAGACAGCTTCTGATTCTGTATAGAAATCAACTTCTAATTCTCAGAGAAGCTGTACAAAATCCTCCCGTTCGGTAAATAATCCACTTTTTTTAAAGCAGAAGCTATTCAGAAACTGAAACAAACGGGACCATAGGCTTGTCCCTTATCGTCGTGCGTGGACATCTGAACATCTGATCATTTGGACATGGCAGTATACCTGTATTGCTGTATAATTCGAGATCGATGTATACATGAGCGTTGTAACGGCCGGTGAGCAGCAACTGAGGTGCGGCCGTGCGGGTGCTGGATGGTTACGTACGTGGTGATGCCTGGGCGGCGGCCCCGGGGAGATTTCCTCCGAGTTGTCTTTATTTTATAGTGCAATTGATTATTTGTCGAGGAGTGTTTCTATGTTTTTCCTCTCAATACAAGTTGCACAAATCTTGAAGCAAGCGAAGGGGTAAATAATCACCATCTACTCTCCATTCATGCTTTAATATTTGTGCAATTTTAAAAAAGAAAAACATAGAAGCACCTCTCTTATTTGTCTTATTGATATGTGATCAAAGGATCCGTGTATTAGTGAGATATTATAGGACAAATGATCAATAGCACATGTAAATAAGAGCAAATCATCAATTATTCAGAAAGAAATGGTGGTCGCTTTCCGGTGAATTGAATGCGTATGCTATTCATGCCCAACCGTTTGAGCCGTCGTCGTGATTGACAAGGCTGGTCGAGCGACAACAAATGCTGATAATGCACGCTGAAGGGCCAGTTTGGCTTGTAGCTTCGTTAGCCTGGTTCGGTTTGTACTTCACGAAAAATGGGACCATGCTAGCTTATCTTTTCTCGGTTCTCTACCTCTCTTGCCGGCTGCCTATTGTAGAGCTCAGTGATCACAGCATAATCGGCTGCACGAGTGAAAGGTGAGGCCCATGTGTCGATCGACCTCAGTGGTTACAAAACATCTAAAATTCGAAGAAACTTTCGCCAAGAATGGCAGGTAAATTATCAACGCTATTGTTTTTTCAAAGAAAAAGACAGGAACACTGTCTAATTCATTAAGTAGAAAACAAGAACAAAATGCAGTATGTACAGGGAAGAGAACATGCCTAACCCGAGTAGTTGAACCATTGGGCTCGGCCACCCAAAAACAGGGTATCTATCTACAAGCGCAGAAAGCTACGTAGACAGACTAGCCACCCGTTGGGAGATCGCTGTGACTGCACACATTCGGTTTTGAACATCTTGAGTGATGAGATCGAAGACCGATTGCACATTGTGATATACGTTGTTGAATATTCTTCTGTTTCTCTCTTTCCACATATTCCAGAATGTGTATATGATCACCCCATCCACCTCTTTTCGGCGTTGCTTAGGGAAGCAAGCGCCGACAATTTACCACCATGCACCGGTAGACGAGTCCAACCTGGGCAAGAGCTAGTTCATCTGTAACCAAACAAAGATCTTGGCCCACAGTTGCCTTACAAATGGGCAAAGCAAGATCAAATGGGATGCTGATTTTAGGTTTGTTCCGCACATTGGGCACATGAAGCTGTTATCCCATCCTCTCGAGGCCAATCGATCTGTAGTCAGAATTCTATCTTGAATAAATAACCAAGCAAAGAATTTACACATGTTTTTCGCTTTGACGCCCCAGATAATGCTATAGTCGTGATCTGTCATCGTGCCATTGAACTGTGCCCTGTAAGCTAATTTCGTGGAGAATTATCCATGCCCTGTCCAATTCCAAGTAATGGCGTCCTATAAGTGAGGCTGCGGTTCAATACGCCGAATGGCTTGCTAGAGAGTGAAGAGAATTCATCCAATTGTGTTCGAGTTGATATTCTTCGCAGCGGTAAAAGCCAACGACTGGTGGTCAGTTCATCATGCACATAGCTTCCTTTTATACGAAACAAGGGGAAGCAATGCGGCACTAAGTCTTTTGGGCACTTTCCATCGAGCCAATTGGAAGTCCAGAATTTAGCTTTCTGGCCATTACCTGGAGTGATCCTGGTTCTAGCATTTAAAAGGCATCTATCAGAGTCATCGCAAGGTAGCTCCGAACCGACACAAGGTCTTTCCTGATTTTTCCATTCGTACCATAGCCATCAAACACGTAGTCCTCGTCCAAACCTATCGAAGTGCTTAATCCCTAGCCCCCTAGGTTCTTCAGCCTGCAGACCCTGGGCCAATTTACGAGACAGTGGCCACCTTTGCAACCCTAATCTCCCCACCAAATGAGGTTTCTTCGTAACCTGTCGAGCTTTTTTGTCTCCCATTTAGAAAGAGGGAACACCGTGAGGCAATAAATTGCCAGGGAAGTAAGCACAGTGCCTGCCAATACTAACCTGGACGCTTTAGAGAGCATATTTCCTTTCCAAACTGCCAACCTCGCTCCTGCTTTATCAATTAACGGTTGCACGTCTAATCGTGATAGTTTAGTGGGGGCGTAATGGAAGTCTTAGGTACCTGCAAGGAAAGGACATCCTCTACGCCGGGAATCCCTGTAGGATGACAGAAAGATCAAGGTTGCTGCAGTGGATGGGGTAAATCTCGCTCTTTTGGACGTTTATTTATAAACTAGTTGCACTTTTGAAGACTGTGAGGATCTCCTTAATTGCCTCTCAATGCACAATACTCTCGACTTTTTAACATTGTTCATAAAAAACATATCACGGTGGTTGAAGTAATGTGTTCTGTAATTTGTTTTTTCATAGAGTTATTACGGGACATAATTTCCTGGCCTAGCATGAGCTTGTTACAAAGATTGCTTGTAGGCACTTATTATCAGAATGAGATACTTTTCAATAGAATCTCCATCAGAATGGATTATTATCTATTCAGTCGATGTATACAAAGTTAGTGCATCAAAATGTCCTAGTTACAAGACAAATGTGGAATCTGAAAGTGACATTAAAAACAAAAATTTCTCTCTGGTACTTATGCCATGGGGTGATATTAACAAAAGATAACCTATGTAAAATAAATTGGAATGGTAGCAAAAAAAAATTTTTTTGTAACAATGGAGAAACTATTCAACACCTCTTTTTTGAATGCCGGTTTGCTCTTTTTGCATGGCACGTTATACAAGCGGCTTCTAATCGATCACCTCATAGTAGCATGGCCAATATGTTTGGGAACTGATTATTAGGGTTGGGAAAAGATTTAAGAGCTCACATTTTGATCAAGGTTGCCGCTTTGTGTTGGTTAGTTCGGTTATGTCGAAATGATATGGCTTTTATATAAAAACAAATTGTAATCCATTACAAGTTATCTATATGTACACCAACTGGTTGCGATCGTGGTCTATTCTTCAGTCTTCAGTGTCAAGACGCTCGGGAGGTGGTGTTATCGACTTGCAAATCACTGGAGATCATGGTCAAGGATCTTTTCATCATACATGAGTGGCGATTCAGTAAGACTGTGTATGGACTGAGACTTTATGTTTCATGTTTCTTATGGCTCGTTGCAATTTTCTTTTAGTATCTTGACGTGTTTTCTGATAGCTTTTTACCGTGATATTGTAATAAATAGTTGATTGTATGGATCTTATGACGCAGAGGCCGAGAGATATAATATTTCGTTATCTAAACAAAATCCTTAAGATATTGAGGCATATTTGTAGACTTGCTGCTGCAAGGTGTCCCAACTCAAGAAAGAGAGACAAGACCAACTCAGAGGCAAATTTGGCTTTGCTTGTTGAGCCAATGGCGTGGCCTACTAGCATTTTAATCGGGTTGGTCAGATCTTTACACATTTGCATCGAAAGTGAACGATCAAACAGATCGCATCGACGTCGCTGTCACATCCTAGCATGCACTAGCAATTACTAAACAACAGGATCTGGCGGGCAGATCGAGTCAGCTCTGGAGACTGGAGACTGGAGAACGCAGCCCAACAGTGTCCCAACTGGATTGCGTCCATAGATTAGCCTCGGAATTTTTCTATCATATTTCGTTAGACAGGTCATATTCTGGTGCTAAAATCAATGTGCTGACGAAATCGCTCTCCATAACGGTAGCAATCATCTAGCAAGGAACAGGGCACCGGGACATGGGTCCTGACTCCTAACTCGGCCAGCTATTACGCAGCTGTGCAATGCACTGGAGCTGATGCCTCTCTTGCCGCGCAAAGTTCACAGCCGTCTCCAGAAGAACACTAACCACTGTTGTTAAGGTTCATTAGACTAGGATTTAATAACCTCGATTGATAGGAATCAATAACCTCGACAGCTCACTGAAAAGGTGTTACTATCCAGTATCCACGACAACTTGCAAGTTAAATAGTCGGCTGAGGTCTTGAAAACTTCCTGGATCTTTTATTAGTGGTATTCATATTCCGGCAATGTTAACGTGTCGTCAGACATCAATGCGTCGCTTCATGAGATACGTTTGAAAGTGCTGGCTGAATCTTCATCGCATCATAATTCTTTTCGGTATTCTTCTACCATAGCAGACGCGTAGCTAAACATCAGTTCATGGTATCTGCTATGCCAAACTTTCAAGAATATATGCAGCTGTGAAGATGCTGGGAGCAGTAGCTCTGAGAGACACATCAGACGAAGAAGGGCTAAAAGGTCCGAGTTGGCACTACTAGAAAATTAGCATTCCATACCGGCCCATCAGTACCGGTTACGTATGAACCGGGATTGACAGTTACATCAGTCCCGGTTCATTGGCTACAGGGCCGTAGTGGGTTTTCAGTACCGGTTCGTGACACCAACTGGTACTGATGCTCTACCATCAGTACCGGTTCGTGTAACCAACCGGTACTAAGCAGCCTTATTTGAATCTCTAAATTTACCATGACTTGTATGTATGAAATTTACTATGACTTGGATGTAAGAAATTTAACGAAGCCCTCAAAATTACTATGAAGAAGATAAATCTTGCAGATAGAACCAAAATAACAATGTTGAAGCAACCACGACGAGAGAGAGAGATAGAGATTTGGCAAAGCCGATTGCGAATTCTTTAAACACAACCTCAAAAGAGCATAAGGGAAGAATAACCCAGCCTCTAATCCTTTCATGCACCTCAAGCTTTGGATGAGTTGGTTTGTCGCTTTTTGGTTGCTTTGGTTCTCCACGATGACCCCATGGGTGTATATATATCCCCTTAATCCTCCTCCAAAGCAAGTAGAAATCCTACTATGAAATCTAGCATACCTTTCAAAATCCTAAAAGACATAGGAGTCATCATAATTAACAATCTCCACATTGATTCTTATCCGTTGAAACCATCGTGCTCCTCCAAGAATTCGTTCAAAGTCAGCTCAGTATTTTTCCGCTCACATATAGAAGTGTCCCGACCATAGAGGCTCATGCACATCACCACAATGTGTGTGTTGGTGTTCGGGCTTAGCCTTTCGAACTCTCCACCTAAGATCCAATTATTTGTATAGTTTGGTTAACCTCACCTCTTGTTCCTACAACCCTTCATGCCATATA
The DNA here is from genome assembly GCA_036346355.1 of Rhipidocladum racemiflorum. NCBI lineage: Eukaryota > Viridiplantae > Streptophyta > Magnoliopsida > Poales > Poaceae > Rhipidocladum > Rhipidocladum racemiflorum. Next base: position 8,662,337 of record CM070581.1, read on the forward strand.
TTTGTATCGCTTTTGAGCTCTACCTACTTGGCAGTACCATGTGGTTGGTCGCACCATATATTCCTTCTTCCAACAGCTTGCACCTTTACCTTTGCGCCTACTAGATTTTGCAACCATCATTGTAGTTCCGCATATAACTAAAGTTGATATCTGATTACCTACCGTTGACAGCACGGTTTCCTTCTACTGATTATGATTTTTTTCAGTCCTCCCATTGGTCGCCCTTCCTTTCGGTTTAACCATCAATCGGTACCCCCCATTGTTTTAGATACTTTTCATGATTACTTACCTTTTGCAAGTAACTAGCATAACTTCAACTCGAAGTGATACATTACAATCTTCGAGTTCAAGCGATTTCATAGATATTATATTCTTCTTTAAGCCGAGAACATACTGAACTCTCATCAATATGCGATATGTTCCATCATACATCTCCAATGTAATTGTTCAAACATCAGTAATTGCACACTCCTTCTAATCAGCAAAGTAAATAGTTGCATGCACCAGGTGTAGAGATTTTTCATCAAATATCTCCCTCGCCGAATATATATAGAAGCAACAACCCAAATCTAATATACATCCATGAGAAGTACCTGATTGACCGACGACAAGTACGTCTGAATCATCTTTTGTTACCGCCTCTTTGTGGGGCTCCGATGCAGGTAATGATGACCGGTACTTCTTATTCTGGATCGAATTAACGCAACCCGTCAGTAAACTGGCCACTAATCACAAACCGTACTCGGATTGAGGCCAATCAGTCAGCACGACACACGCTGCTAGTGGTCATATGCCAATTGATTGATTTCAACCCGAGCTTCCCCGAGATATGTGTCCAGTGCTAGTTCCCTGGATCAGTAGCCTAGCACCCACATACTTTCCACAATGAGTCGCATCGAACCATTATATTAGCAAAATGGTTACAACAGTATTGGTTTGATTACATCGAATAAATAATACACAAGAGAAACTACGCCAATTGGCTACAACAGCAAAAGAAAGAAAACTAATTTGCAGCAATGGCAGCGGTGTGCCTTCCCATACCCAAAGGCAACCGACTGGGGGCTAAAGTCCCAGATAACCGCTCAAAACTCGAAACCCGCTTCGAAGAACTCGCCGATCAACGTGTCTTCATTTTCTTCTGCTCCATCTTCTGTGCATGTTGTCAATTTAGGAGCAAACGGTGAGTACACGTATGTACTCGCAAGACTTTAATGTTTGCAAGTAATATTAATATATGCAGGCTAAGCCAAGAATCATGTTTCTACACTAGTTCAGTTGCGTAAAGCCAGAGTTGTTTAAAATAGAATAATAATTTTGAAACAACACGGAATTTAAAACAGCAGTTGTAAAGAAAGTATTTACAGCATAAATAAACATTTAATCATTGGATCCAAATCCATTCCATCATAATCCAATCCACAACGCTCTCAAGTCCCAACGTTACCTCACTTTATCAATTCAAACATATTGCATCCATCCAAATTCCAACATGTAGTTAATATATAACCAACTTACCCAACACTCATAATTCAATTTCCAAATCCATCCATTCCTTTCCAAACCAAATTCCAGATCCGAAGTCGTCGCTACGCGTGCGAGACTTTCCAACATCCCACTATGGCCAAGAGGGTGGCAACTAGCGGCCCAAAGAGCAAACGCACTAGTCGAGGTGGAGGCGACCCAAGGTGTGGAGCAACTTCGATAGGGTTGGATATACTCGAGGGTCGTTCTCTCAACTTTTTGGAGCTGGGGTTCGGGTTCAAAGGATACTCCAAAATTTTGGGAAAATGACTTTCGGGTGAATTAATCCAATAGGAAGCCGATTAAGGTTTTCGGATCGAAACAATCGCGCAAACTAAATCTTCTGAGCTTGACCTAGGTCTAGCAACCCAGGCAATCGAAGATTGACCTCACGAACTAGGGTTTCTAGGGTTAGAACAACCGAGAAAAGAAAAGAGAAAAAGGAAAATCTAAAGTTTTGAGATCAAAACTTGATGGATTGATCTCGGAGTTGGTTCCACCAGTTGAGAGACTTGATTAGGGTTTCATAAACTCGATCAACACCTAAAGATTCAACTTCTAGAACTAGAAATTGAAACGAAAGGAAGAAACAGAGAGGAGAGGAGCTAGGGTTTGCATCAAACCTCAAGGATTGAGCTCCAAATCAAAATCCACCGGTTGAGGGACTTGCTTGGGGCTTGATGAAGTTGCTCCGCACCTTGGGTCGCCTCCACCTCGCTCCACTTGAGCTCCACCGGCCGGAGAAGAGAGGAGAAGAGGGGGAACTCGGTTGAGAGGGAGAGAAACTGAGAGGAAGAGAGAGGGAGAGAGCTCCTAGGAGAGGGAGAGCGAGTGAGAGAGTGAGGAAGTGAGTGAGGGATCTGAGGAGGTAGTGGAGAGGCTGAGGAAGCCTCTAGAGACTGGGACACGGTGACGTGGGTGCACAGTCGCTGGCATGGCCCGGGCTATGCATGCGCTGACCGCACGGTCGGCACTACCGCTTTCCCCGAGCGGTAGTGTCGCTCGGCCGGTAGTATCGCCTCTGGCTGGCAGTACTGCTGCCCAGCAGCAAAACTTCAGGATTTCTTCGCGATTCCTTCTCCAATCTTCAGAATTGATCCTCAGGGATCCAAGGGAAGGGTTTTAGGGTTCCAAGGAAGGTTTTAGGAGTAGGATCACTAATGACTTCGAAAGATTTTGACCGGACTCGAAACTCAGAGTTTCAGGTTAAAAATCAATCGAAACGGCTTGAATGAAACGACAAAACACTCCGAAAACAAATAACTCCAAATTAAGATCCAAATAACAAATCAAGACAATAATCAATTAGCTTAATTAAGCTTAATTAATCTTAATTAATCTTAATTACAAATTCAGGGTGTTACAACTATTGATCATGCACCCTTCATTTGCTTTAAACTCGAATAGTCATTTATCATGTAACCTTTCTCGTCACGTGGATAACATGCATGTATGCCCTTACTTTTGCCCTTTTTTTTCCTATAACTCTTGCTTTTGTTTACAATACCTACTACAGCCAATACTTCATCACACGAGGATAAAGATTCCGATGATTTTTTTTTCAAGGACTCCATCTCCAATTCATATGCAACTATATCATTGAAGTTGAGAGTGATTTTCCCGATGAGGATATTCATCACCAATTTTTCTCACGATAATGGTAGAGATGATGCTAGTATGATAACTTTATCGTTCTCCCCAAATTTCTCATCCATAGTAATCAGTTGTGTGGTAAGCTTGTTGAAGATATTGAGATGGTCAATGAACCGTGTACCTTCCTCCATGCACATCATGCATAGTTGTCCCTCATTGGAGAGACATAGACGGATTGTATTGACAACCTTTTGCTCCATCACTTTCGAGTCTTCAGTGAACATCTTTCCTGGTTTGTCCAATTCAAGAGTAGCGATTAACTCTTGTTGGACAAAGACACAATTCACCACACACCAACATTTCCGTTGCCTTCAAATTTCTCTACTTTATTTCACATTGTTGACTTCGATTCTTATTTTGTCCCACCTGATGCTTTATCAACCTTCTCATAAATCTGATTATTCTGGTATTGGCTCTGTCGACGATCGGGATCGCCTGACCGCAGAGATGAAACCGAGGGGGTGTGTAAACAGGGACCCGAAAGCGAGTTTTGTCCCTCGGGAGGTCGCTGCTTGCTGTTGTCGTGATCTGAAGAAGAAGAGGACAAAAGACGCAAGGGATTATACTGGTTCGAGCCCCCGAGCTGGGTAATAGCTCTACTCCAGTCTTGCCCTGAGGAGGAGGAATTGATTATTCATGAGTACAAGTGGATGTCTATTGCTTTGTGTCTATCTCCTGGGGTCTCCCTACGTACTCATATATATAGGTTACAAAACCCCTTCAGTCCGTTATGGGCGACCGGTCAGGAGTAGTTTCCGGAGAGAGTGGCCCCACGAACGCCTCAGCCAGATCACAACTGCCTCTGGGTCCTACGCCCAAGTCCGCTTCATGTCCTACCTTTACGGAACTTGGTAACCGCCAACGAAAGCCTCTGATTGGGTCTCCCCGAACTTTAGGTCTTGGTCATGAGACGGCCTTCGGTTTCCTTGCTCGAGATCGCGCGAGCGCCGCTTGGTCATCGGGATGGTAGGGGGCCCGAGCTTGAGTTACCAGCTCGAACTCGGGCTGGGGCCCGTTGACCATGCTATTGACAGGGCAGGACTTCTCAGTCCCTGACATCTACCCACATGCTCTAATACCACTTGTTACACTCTGATAAACTTCTTATACGCAACGGCCTCTCGGATCGGATCAGAGTTTTGTGAGATATGCCACGAGCATGCATGGTCTAAAGATGAAGAAGAATCTCGTAGATAGAAACAAAATGATGACTTTGAAGCAACCACAATGAAAGAAAAAGATTTGACAAAGTAGATCATAAATTCTTTAAGCATAACCTCAAAAGAGTGCAAGAGATTATTGCTCACTCGCAAACTCTCCAACATTTTAGGACCTTCGCATCCTTGCCCTACACAAGAATATAGTGCTAAAGAAAAACATAGTCTCTAATCCTCTCGTACACTTCTTCTTTTTGATGAGCTGGTTTCTAACTTTTGGTTACTTGGGTTCTCCATAGGGCTGCACAAAGTTTTACCGAACTAAAAAAAACCATGCCAGAGAAATCAAACCGGTCAACGCAGTTTGACAGGTTTATGGTATTTGGTGCGATAGGGCAAAAATCTGATTCTTTGGATACAGTTTTTTTCGTAAAACCCATGAGTGAATTGAAATAAATGGAAATACCAACAACATACACGTATAATTAGGTAATATATTGGTCAAATATGTATAAAGCATGGTTTCACATGAAAATAATACCACTATATTTGTCAAAGTAATGGTCAAATGTGTGTAATAATTTTTAATAACGTATAATTAGATAACGTAATGGTCAAAGGTATGTATTTGAAACCGTATAGATGTCCAAAATGACAAATAATAAGAACAATTCAGTTTAGTTTGGTAAATATGGTAGTTATCGATACTGAACCGAAGTTCTATTTGGTATATTTGATATCGCATCTCAATTATCATATTAAAAAAATAATATTTACTGAACTATATTTACCAAATATACCGTATGCACAGCCCTAGTCTCCATGGCCACCCTTGGGTTTATATAGCCCCTTAGTCCCCCCTGCAAAGCAAGTAGAAATCCTACTATGAAATATGGTATATCTTTCCAAATCATAAAAGACTAGATATAAGTCACCATAATTAACACTATCCACTATGCGAAGTACTTTGAGATATGTGTTAGTATTTAGCAATACGAATCAATATGCAACCGGATTTTGTACACGAATAGTATACATACCTCACTAGAAACCTTACTGCCAACCGGGATCTCGCCGAAAACCTAAACAGAAACCCAACCGCCACTGCCGGGAAACCCCCCGCCTCCGTCGTTGCGACTGAAAACCTCAAGATTTCGTCGAGACCGCAAAACCCCCGCACTATCACCGTTGCCGCCGCTGCTGTCCAAACTCTGTGAGGCCACCAGAACCCCCCGCCGCTGCTAAGAACCTCAAGCTTCCCAACGACGATGCTACCAAGCTTGGGTTCCCGACTAGAGGTGGGCGGCGTACCATGCCGGGCTAGCCCGGCACGGGCCCATCGTGCTTTGGGCCTGAACCATGCCGGGCCGCGATGGCCCGCCGTTCCATGTCATGCCGACCCAGCTCACTTTCGGCGAACCCAGGCACAACCCATTTGCGCTTCATGCCTACTTCATGCCGTGCTAGGCCAGGGCCGGCCCATTTGCACTATTGCGACGAGAGGAAAGAACGCGGAGATGCACTGAGCTGAGGCAATGGACACAGATATTGGGGGAAAAAGAAGTAAATTTTATTCAATCTTGAACATGTACAGAGTTACTGCCTCATTAAAAACCTTACACCCTGGTGTGGGGTACCCTGGTAAGAAAAAGAGTACAGTAACTAAGTATATATATACATTAATACATAGACTACTCGATGCTAAGATTGTCAAAGTCGACTACCGCGTCCGTAATCTCTGGATCCTCGGGCTGATGTTGTGTCCTGTCTTCTGCACACTCCTAGTCTTTTGGGCATGTAATTACCACAACCATCTCAGGTCCGAGAGACGACCCCCTCGGCTCAAGTACCCTCCCCACCAAACTGAAAGTGGCTTCCGACAAGACAGTGAACACCGAAATCGTAAGTACATCTTGTGCAAAATGGGATAGCAGGGAATAAATACGTTGGTTATTCTTCCACCACAAAAGCAAGTTGAGTTGATTTTCCTCATCCATATCAAGGTCAGTCTCTATGAAAGGCATGTCGAGGTAGTGGTTGAGCTCTACTCTTTGATTCCATGTCGACTTGCTCGGCGGTTGAGAAAACAAGCTAGACACCTTACCTTTCAGCTTTTTCCATATGTTTGAAGCGGTCGAACTGCCTCATGTTTGTTGCGTTGTTGAGGTAGATCTTCTTGCTTCACTTCTGGTGCCAAACTTATCATAATATTTGTTGAAAACTATGAAAAACTCATTATAAACATGAGTATAGGCCTAGGAGAAATCAAGATCAAATACCTCACCTATTCTGTGGAAGACACCTTGCAAGTCAGATAATTTTCTCCGATGATCCAAAATAGTAGCAAAACAGTAAAGATGTGGAATAGCTTGAAAATATTTTAAAATCTTTGCTCCATTAGTTCTATAATGGGATGTAAAATATAATTATCTCTATTTTCTTTAAAAATATTAGCAATAGTCTAAAGCCACTCGATGACTAAGGAAGAAATTGGGTAGTACACTGGATAAAACTTTAGTTGCATTGTAAAAAGTTTCTAAAAAATTATGAAAATGTCTGACAATTTGCCAATCCACTTCAGTAACCAACGACTCACCATTATTATGTTGACGAAGACAGTGATAATATGCTCGTAGTCCTTGCACTGCTCCAGCATAATACACGTTGAGTTCCATCTAACCTTCATATCAAGGTTGAATTTTCTTGGTTCCTTATTGTTAGCCCTAAAGTACTTTAAGAACTGTGCAAACCTTATAGACGAATCATCAACAAACTGGATAGTTTTGTGTATATTATCCAGACTATTTTTCATTACAATCAAACATGCATGCACAATGAGATTAATAATGTGGTTTACACATCTCTGCTGGAGTACAAAACCTCCAACATAAGTCTCCAGGTGCGATGAGAGATAATCCATAGCCGTTGTGTTATCTAATACATTATCAAGAGTGATGATAATAATTCTACTTTCTATTTTAAAGTCGATAATAACCTCAAATACATGGTTAGCGATAGCCTCTCCAGTGTGTGACTCAGAGATTGGCCTAAACCCTATAACCATTTTGTTTAGTACGTAGTTGTCATCTAAGTAATGCGCAACAACACTAATATAAGCTGCTCTTTGATGTGAGGAAGTCTATATATCTTATGTTAAGACAAAGAAAAAACTAGATGCCATAAAAGTTTGTTTAAACATTTCTATTTCATTTGTAAATATTTTATTAGTTGTTCTTCTACTAACATGTTTGTATTGGGGGGCAAAGATCACGTTGTGCCATTTTTTCAAAATTTGAGCTCTCACCCATTCTAAGTGGAAGATCCTCTGTAATTATGTAACATGCAATTTTATCTCTAGCTATATCGGCATTGTATACCCACGTACTTATCGGACCATCGGTGTTGAAGTTGAGCTATGTCTAAACGCCCTCGCCTGCTTCCGTCTTGCCGATATCTTCTTTAAGCATGTCTTCGTGTGTCTCTTCATATGACCTATTCCACCACATGCACGTGCAGACAATTTAGCTTGACAGTATTTGCAAATAGCATACACTACCACACATCCGTCTATAATTTCGACGGTTTTGTCCATGTGTTGCCAGCACCATGCCTGTCGAGTGCGGATATGGATGCACATCCCGAACACACTGATTTGACGGCATTGAAGCTCCGTGCAACCAAAATGTACGAGGCATCCTCGATGCCGTGTGTGTTGTACATATGGCGGTCATACATGCCATAGTCTCCCATGCTTGGGGAGAGTTCGCGCGGATCGATCTCTTCATCCCGGTGATGGGGACTGGGAGAGCGAGGGCGTACTCTCCTGCTCCTGCTCTTGCGAAACATTTTATTTCATGGAGGAAGAGCAAAAAGATAGAGCAAATTCGGAATAAACACAGAGAACAATGAGAGTGCGAGTAGGATGTGCTAAACAAATGAGAGAGCGAGAGATGTGCTAAGGGTTGAACAAATGAGAGCCTTCGGGCTCATTTTATAGCGTGTCCATTGAAATGCTCGTTGAAAATTGAAATCAGGGACTAGAATGCAGGGTGAAAATTAAAATTAGTTTTATTTCTTTTCACACGTCACATCCATGTCCCTCTCTGTCTCTCACTCGTTGAAATGCATCAGGCATTCAGGCATGTCACGCGGTATGGAAAAGGCACGAGATAAAAATTAAAATCAACTTTAGTTCTTTTCACTATCACATCGATGTCCCTCTTTACGTCTTTCAACGAGTCACGTCACTGTCTCTGTGATATTTAAAAAATCACGTCGTGTTGTGGTTCTGACCGTTAGGAGAAATTTTTGTGGTGGCTACCGGCTGTCTCTCTCCCTTTTCTTTTTCCCGCCCTGCCATCGGGCCCTGGCTTTTCCTCAGCTCCCGCTCGGTCTCATGGTCTCCCAGACTCCCACTCTCCCACGCGGCCCACACGGTCACGCCTCCCACGCCAATGCGCCAATCCTTAGCTCCTGCACCATCGAACTCCACTCAGGCCTCGGTGCCTCACTTCCCTAGCTGGTTGGCTCCCTGCCTCCCTTGGTCCCTCCAATCTCCATTGGCTCCCTGCCTCCCTTGGTCCCTCCAATCTCCATGCCCATGGCATCGATGGTGAGGAGTGCGGAGAGCCCACCGCGCCTCCTCCCTGGCTCCCTGCCTCCCTCCATGCTCATGGCTAGTCCCCACCACACCGCCTCCCTCCCTTTTCTCCCTCTCTCCCCTCCGACTGACCACCCCCTCACCTTCCCTGTCCTCTCTCCCTTCCGTCTCTCGCTTCCGATCGACAGCCACCTCGCCTCCTTGGCTCCCAGTCCAACTCGCCTCCCTAGCTCCCTCTCTCTCCCCTTCGGCACAACTCCCTCTCTCCCCACTTCAGCGACTGCTCCCTCACCCCCAGTCATTCGCCTCGCCTTCCTCTCTTTCTCCCCGCTGGCCACACAACGTCCTCTTGCCTCCCTCCCTCCCCATTGAGCCGGCGCCGCTCCCTCACCACCCGCTTCGGTGCCCCTTGCCTCCCTCCCTCCCCACCCTCTCCGGCATCGATGCACGAGGCGGCACCTGCGCATGGTGGCCCGTGGCCACGCGGCCCGAGGCGACGGTTGCCTGGGCGAGCAAGGCCACAACCTCGGCGGGCACGTGAGGCAGCCCGGCGGCCATGGAGCCCGAGGGCGACGGCCGCAAGAAAGCGTCGAGGCGACCATCGCTAGGTAGCGGGTCGCGCGGTGTGCGAGGAGGCGGACGGCCACGGCGCCTGACGCGGCCTAGCGTGACAACACAGCTATAGCGGTTCGCCTCTCCCCTTCCCCGCCCCACCACCCTACCCGGCCACGTGCTCGCCGCGTCCCCGGTCGCATGCTCTGTCGCGTGCTTGCTGGCATGGTGTGCCGCTGGAGCACTGTGCGGGCCATGCTGGGCCGCCCATCATGCCCCATTGGCAGGCTTAGCACGGCCCGAGCAACCATACCGTGCTGGCAGCTGGCATGACCCGTTCGTAACAGTGATGTGTCGGGCCATGGACTAGGCCCAGTGTCCACGTCTATTCCCGACGATGCCAACGCCAATCAAGCTCCCTGAGGCCGCCAGAACCCCTGCTGTCGCTGAGCTCCGTTAGCCCACCAAAAACCTTGGGTTTTTGGCGGCACCAGCACCTTTCGAGCTCCGCATCGCCATCACGAGCTGCTAAGGGACCGCATCGCACCGCCACCAGATCGAGGCCCGTCGCACCACCGCTGGATCCGGCGAGACGGGGTGTGTTTCACCACTGGCAGGAGAGAGGAGAGAGTGGAGATGTGAGAGTAGAGAGGGAAAGAGAGGGTCTGAGGGATACATGTCTACATGATACGTAGGGTGTATTGGCTTGCACGCATCTCAATGTAGAGTCCACGGCGGACATGCACATACACCTGCGGGCACAAAAGAGTTTTCCCCCTAAAAGGTCCATGTATCTGAGCTACAAAAAAAAAAGGCAGATCACTCATGGTTGTTGCATGCTTAGCATGAGCTTTGCAAAGTACTCTTTGTTGGGTATGTTCACCTCGCAGTCAGAAATGCCTCAGATTCTATTGAAAAGAAACCACTTGGAGCAGACGGAATGAAGAGATGTTTGCAAAACAAGTTAACTAAGATAAAAAGGGGACATGGGAATTTGGACTCCGAACCCTAAGTAAAAAAGACATGGTTGACGATCCAACATTCTCCTATAACCTGACCAAGCCAAACAAGCATACCACCCTAGCATCCTGTACACAGCTACCATTCAACATCACATACCTTACCAACAACCAGAATCCTTTTGCTAAGATCCCCTGAATCCTCCTCTCAACTGACGTTAGCAACCAACCGACCATTCTCTTCATCCATCACCCGCAAACCACATATGTATTCACATAACCGAACCAAAGCCAGCTGTTATTTACAGATGATCATCACCCCCCCCCCCCCCTCCTTGCAGAGCTGCTCCGTTCTCAACACTCCGACCAAGAACGGAGCAGGCGAGGTCAGAGGCAAGCGAAGCATACTTCAAGTCTTTCGCCGCATCAGTACTGCATTACCTCGCCAAGCTCGTGGCTGCCACTGGTCCAGCTCTGCCGCCTCCGCCCCCTTGCCGCTGCTCGCGCAGGTAGCCGAGCAAAGTCTCAGCCTGAAAATCATACGGCAATACGTAAGTAACCCCACAGTTTGGGACCGGTTTTTAGATTCAGTAAAATTGAAAAAGCACATGCATAGTTAGGCAGACATAGATGGGGGAATTTTGTTCCAAACCGGTTCGAAGAGAAACCAGTTAAGTCACGGCAAACTGCAGTGGCAAAATTGAGAAGCACGCGATTCAGTAGGGAATCTCAGATGCATATGTTTCGACAAGAAATTTTAAGTATTCTGGTTTTCTAGTGACACCAAGCATTGTTCTCTGGTCGAAGGGACCAAACTAGGAGCAAAACCACTGCAGTTTTGACTTGCGGAAAAGAGAGCATGCATCCTGCACTCTGAAGGTTTAGCAGATCTTGGACGGTACTTAACAAATGTTAAATTAAACACGTACGTATCACCACAATGTGAACAGAATCTGCAAGTCAACACCTGAATTGATCGGTATATGGCAGAATTGATCAGTATATGGCAATGCATGCCACCTAGCATAACGGTTTTTAAAGAAACACGGGTTAAACTGAACATTTTTTGTAAGAACAAGTAGAAATCCACCAAAACTCAAGTACATCCACAGTGCCCTTTCCTACGTCTAGGTTTAATGTACTTTTCCGTACTTAGTGTCAATCAGACTTCAATTAAACCCTAACTGATGAATTCGTTGGGACACTATTCAGTACAATCAGTGATAAACTGACAGACAAGATGACTTCAGCCATATGAAAAGCTCAAACCTAAAACTGACTGCAACATCACCAATTGTTATCACTCAAACAGAATTTAGAAAATCACATCCAGTTCCAACAAGACATTAACGAGTGGAATGTAAGTATAGAAAATTAGTGACTTGGTGCTGCATACCTTGTGCTTGGCACGGGAAGAGCCGGACTGCGAGAGCGCGACAAGCGGCGGGATGGCACCCTCCCGGACAAGAAGCGCACGGTTGCGGGGGCACTCAGAGCACAGCTGCAGCAGCGCCACCACGGCGAACTCCTTCTCCCTCGCAGGCCCGTCCTCTATGGTCTCAACCAGTGCGGGAATCCCGCCAGCCTCCACGACAGCGTCACGGCCTTCCGCGATGCCCGCAAGGCTGCCAAGAACCACCATTGCCTTCTCCGACGTCCCACTGCCGCGCTGGCCGATGAGGTGCACGAGCGGCACGACCGCGCCGGCGCTCACCGCGCGCTCCTTGTTGCGGCGCGCCGAGCAGAGCCGGTAGAGCGTGGTGAGCGCGTCCTTCTTGCCTCGGGTGGAGCCTGCGGAGAGCAGCGCGACGAGCGGCGGGACGGCGCCGCACGCGCCGATGGTGGCGCGGTTCTCCTCAATTCCCGAGAGGCTGAGCAGCGCGCAGGCGGCGTTCTGCTTGGCCGCCGCGGTGCCGGTCCGCAGCGCATAGACGAGCGGCTTGATGGCCCCTGCAGCCGTGATGGCCGACCGGTTCCGCTCCTCGAGGGACAGGTTCAGCAACGCCGTCACCGCGCTCTCCTGCGCCACCGGGTCGGTGCTCCGCAGCAGCGGCACCAACGCGGGGATGGCGCCAGACACGCCGATCAACTCGCGGATGTCCGACCGGTGCTTCGCCAGCAGCCTTATCCTCGCCGCCGCCGTGCGCCGCGCGTCCGGCGCGGTATCCGGCCCTAGCGCCTGCACGCACGCCAGCACGAACGGCTCCACGCGCTCCAGCGGCGTCTCCTCCACGGACAGATCCATCGACTCCAGATCATTCAGATCCACAGCGCCCAGCACCGGCGCGTCGGATCTGGGCGCCGCCGCAGCCGCCGCCAGCCGCTCGAGCTCCCCGGATATGTCCGAGTTAAAGCTCGAATAGTCCGAAAAGTCCCGCGACAACTCGAGCAGCTCCGTGGCGGCCGCGTTGGCGGAGGACGACTTGGCCACCGCCGCGGGGTGCGCGGGCCCCGCGGTGGCCGCCAGCTCGCTGAGGTGGAAGTCGATGACGGAGTCGGTCAGGTTCTCGATGTCCGAGTCCGCCCCGTCCGCGGCGGGCGGCGGGGAAGACCCCGGAGAGGAGTCCGAGCGCAGGAGCGCCGCGCGGATGGTGCGCATGGAGTGACCGGGGCGGCGTTGCGGCCGCGCCGCCGATGCGCACGGGCCGTGGCTGGGCGACGGGATCTGGGTGCCGGCGAGCGAGACCATGGCGGAGGCGGGTGGGGGCCTGGGGGGCGAGCGATGATGAGGGGAGGTGGTGGCTGTTGGGTGGCAGGGCTGGGCGGTGATGTTCTACTACCAACCAATGTATACACGTATTGACGTACACGATGAAGCTGGAGTATATGCCCGTGCACAGCGCGCGCGAGCACTCCGCAACCGAACGGAGTGAGATTGGAGCAGTGCCTCAGTGCGGTGTGGATCTTTGTACTCTCTTTTGCTTTTGCTCTGTAGAGAGAGAGAGAGAGAGAGAGAGAGAGGTGTGTGAGAGAGAGAGAGAGAGAGAAAAGTGTGTGAGAGAGAGAAAAGTGTGTGAGAGAGAGAAAAGTGTGTGAGAGAGAGAAAAGTGTGAGAGAGAGGAGAATATGATCCAGGTTGACGACGGACAGGTGTCTATGTTGCCATGCCTGCCGCCGCACCCACATGCGACTGACTCTACGTGAATGACATGTGTGCCCGTGAATCCTCTGTGCGGAGCTGTCAGTGGATGGAGCGAACAATCGCGGAGAATTCAGGGCCACGACCGGGGTAACTTTTGGTGGCTGTGGAAGCAAGGAATCACTTTCCGATTGTCCGCTCCTGCCCGTGCCAGGTATTGACCCTGCCACTGCGCCGTGGGGCCGGCCGCGCGTGCTTGGGACGGACGGACGGACGGTTGGTTTTGAGTTCCGCACGGCGGGGGGGGGGGTGGGAGCGGAGTGGGCTGGGCTCGGCAGCGGGAGGCGACGGTTTGGGGCACACGGCGGAAGGAGGCGTGCTTTCCGCCATGTTCCGTGGTTAGAAAGTGAGCTAATTTTGTAATTTTAATTGATGAAGACTGATTTTGCATGGAAAAAAAACGTCCAATGGAGCCAATTAAGAGTGTGTTTGGTTGGTAGGATGAGGTTAAATCGGATGGGATATTCCTGTATCATTTGGTTCCATTGTTTTAGGTGAATGAAAGGTTTAACATTTATAGAGAATATTTTTAAAATCTGCATTTAGGATGGGATAATTCCATTCAAACAACTAAATATATAGATGATTTTTTTAAAACCATATCATACATGTATCACTTGTGCAAGCAAACCAAACACCCTAAGCCAAAGCTGATCTGCGCACCGTGGTGTGGCTCCTCTTTTTTTTTTTAAACCGCAGGCTTCGTGCCATCTGGCAACCATGGTTCAAAATCTCGCTGAGATTTCAGTCATCTCAGCCGAAGTTTTGTTCTCCGGTCAAGGCCGAGATCCTAAATCTCGGCCGAGTAATAAAATTTTTAAAAAAATTTCAAAATGCTATAGTACTTCAAAAACTCAGCGAGATCTCGGTGATTTTAGCCAAAATCTCAGATATTTTGACCGGATTTCTATTTTTGTGGGCAAGACATGTTTTTGACTATTTTCGATCGTTTCAATTTGAACAGAATCTCAGTGATTTTAGCTGAAATCTCGGATTTCTCGGTTGAAAAATGACCGATTTTAAAATTTGGTTTACGGATTTTATTTAAAATTCTATGATCTTATCGAAATTTTAAATTTTGATTACTTCAAAATATATATATATATATATATATATATATATATATATATATATATATATATATATATATATATATATATATGAAAAATACTTTTACTCAGTAATTACTCCCATCTTTGAAATACCACCCAAAGCATTTGAAATACTCCTTTATCAGTTTGGATACACTCATATACTAATTATAAGATATTCCAATGAGGTCCACATGAAAAATTGCAAGGAGTACATAGTTTTTAGCATATTTTGCAAATACCTTCATATACGCATATAAAAAGAAGTATGTGTAAAAAGTGTACATACCACCTCTGAAAAATGTAGATACCACCTAGATGATCTTATATACTTATATACTACATGCATACTCTCCGTTGCGTAAATACTCCCTACGTTGTGAGATACTTACATGGAGTAATTACTCCGGGAGTAGAAAGAACTTCCTATATATATATATATATATATATATATATATATATATATATATATATATATATATATATATATATACCAAAAATGAAATTTAAAACCTTATCCGCAACACTCGCAGACTTTTTGCAGCGCTTTGCACCGGCGCTCGGGTGGGGAGACGGGAGAGGTGGACGCTTTGCACGCCTGCTACCCACGCCACGCTTGGTCAAAAGGGGTCATCACGGGGCGGTCGCGCATGGAGACGTTCAGGCGCGCGTGTGGTGTGCGACTGTGCGGGGAGTGATGAAAGCCGGCGAAAATGACCCAAAAGTTACAGGGGCGGAGCAGAGGCAGCCACGATGAGTGTTGGTGGGACTAGTGTGGCGGTCGTGGTGGTTTTGTTAGCGTGGCTTCATTTTTTCCCTTCGGCAAACCCGGCTGCCTCCATTAGTAATCTTTCAAGACACTGCTTGATTACCGTGTTAAACCAGGCTTCATTGGCTTTTTCGGCACAAATCTGCGGTAGTCCACTAAGGATGTGTTTGGTTGATAAGATGAGATTAAATGGGATATAATGGTCCTATACCATGTGGTTTTATTGTTGAGAATGGCTAAGTAACACTCGAGTGTTTTTTTTGGTTTGTGAGCACTTAACTTAGGGGTTTATAAAGAGGAGGGTGGTGGGGAGAGATGGCAAATTGATTGGATCAATGGATCTAGATCCAAAGGCTACAAATTTGAGTGCTCACAAACTAAAAAAACACTCAGGTGCTCCCTAGACACCCCCTTTATTGTTTTGGGTGAATGGATTGGTTCAATATCTATAGAAAATATTTTCCAAAATTATATCTCACCATCAAAGATGACATGATTCTATTCAAACAACCAAACATATAAATGATTTTTTCTTCTTAAACCATCTCATTTATGTACCATTTTGTACAAACAACCAAACACACCCTAACAGTACGGAGCAATGGGGGTAAACATTACAAACTGTCGACCTCCAATAATTCCGCAACCTTGCTTGTGTATTAGCCAGCCCTTCTCGTTAAGCAAAGATTTGGTTGCTTAGACGCTTTATTTCGAAACAAAAAATTTCTATTTTTTTTTTTTGTCAAAAGAGAAGGCGTGAAACTGTATTAATTAGTCTGTTCAAAACAGATTAGTACGACCTCAGTACAAAAATGTAGAGCGCGAACGTATCTTGAGATTTAAAGCTGATCAATTTTAATCAACAACTAGTCCAACGATAGAAGGCATTTTCTTATGATTACGATTTTTCAGCTATAAACAAAGTATTGTAAAAAAAAACTAACGATGAAAACTCAATGTTAAAGACCACACAAGTTAAATTACATCTTATATTTTTTTTCTACCGAGGAAGTACAGGATAAAGGATGGGTGTTGGGTTTAGCCAACCAAGCCAGCCCTCTCCAAGACTTCAATTGCACAAGCATATCTTGCTGAACCACTCCAGCAGAAAGTCTTCAGCATGCACCTTCGTTCCACCGAAAGAAAGAAAGAAAAAAAAAGCAAGCACCTTTGTCGGAAAAAAAAAAGAAGAAGCATGCAAGCCCTTGTCTTTTCCGGCCTGGGAGGCCGTAAGCCTGCAACCAGCCAGTAGGTCCAAACGGACCCCTCATAGACGTAGCCCACAAGTACACAGATACAAGGCGTGTTAACCGGCCCAAGCCGCAAGTCCAATAAACCAAGCGGGAATTAGGCCCAATCTTCCGCAAGTCCAATAAACCAAGCGGGAATTAGGCCCAATCTTCGCAGCCCATGTATCAAGACCACTCTAGCATGTGTCGGCATGATCGGCGCCAACACGGTGTTCGCTGTTGGTATTCTGCAAGTTGGTCAGGATATCAGCAAGTTGGTCTTTTGTGGGAGCATGTTGCACGTTTATAACCCCTGATTCCACACAATCTCTCGTGTAATGAAATCGGGTATCTAACTATCTATATGTTTGCTCCTCTTATGGTGAAATGGATTTTTGCATAATGCAATTGTGGACTGATTATTAATTTTAAGGATAGCCTTTTCAACATCTGACTTCAACATATCAGGTAACAATCGTCCCAGCGATACCCCTTCACATGCTGCTGCACAAGCTGCGATGCATATTGTTTCAGAGGAAGACAAAGCAACTACTTTATGCTTTTGTGAACTACCACTAGCAGGATTCGAACCAAGGAAAAACACCATACCTGAAGTGCTCTTCCAGTCATTGGTATCACCAGCCAAATCACTATCTATCAGAGTAACCAACCAGTTCCAAACCTCCTCCATTCCTCCCATAAACACACCCAGAATTTAAAGTTCCTTTCACATACTGCAATACATACAGAGAGGTGCTTCTATGCTTTTCCTTTTAAAAGTTGCACAACTATTAAAGCATGAATGAATAGTAGATGGTGATTACTTACCCCTTCGTTTGCTTCAAGATTTGTACAACTTATACTAGAAGGAAAAGCATAGAAGCACCGCTCATACATATTTCACAGCAGCCATATGCTCTGTGGTGGGCTTTTCCATGTGTCAGCTCAACATGCCGACAGAGAAAGCCAAGTTAGTTTGGGCACGTGTGAAGCAGATATCTCAAGCTACCGATTATACTACGGTATAAGGTTTTGTCCAAAGGAGAGTTCATGCTTTCCTTGCTCAGCTTCAGACGAGGTTCCATTGGAAATTGAGTTGAGTTACAATCTTTCATGCCACATTCATCCAACACCTTTGTTGCATATGCAGACTGGCTGAGTGTAATCTTTCCATAACTCTGACAGACCTTAATACCCAAGTAATAACTAAGTAATTCGAGATCACTCATGCTAAATATTTTCTTCATCTAAGTTTTGAAACTATTAATAGCTTCGATACACTCTCCGATCATGATTAAATCATCCATATAAACTCCAATTATCAAATTCCCTTTTTCTTGGCTTTGCTTGTAAACTGCATGCTCTAAAAGGCATCTTTCAAAACCGAGTGGTTCTAAAGACCTGTCTAACACAGGCCATACAAGGCTTTGTGCAACATTAACACCTTGTGTTATCCATCTTTTTCATATCCCAGAGGTTGCTGAAGCATCTAAGCCCCAAATTTTATTAAGGTTTTGGTAATTAATTAATGACAATCATATTTAATGAACTAACAATTTTCAATCGAGTATGAGGATAGGTTGGTCCATGTGGATGCACGTGAAAAGATGATAACATGATGATCGAAATCAAAGCGTACTAAGTGTTCAAGCTCAAGGCCAAGGTATAATGTTTAAGGACCTTATAGCTTTTGTTGATCTCAGTGTTTGAAGAAAAGATCGGATTGTTAAAATAGGTGCCATACTATTAAGAGAAAAATTTTCTGACTAGTAGCTTGATTTTGGGTAAGTGTCATGGCTCAAATCATACTCATATTTAAACTCGTGCATTTTTTTTTTGAAAGTTTTAGAGAAAGAGTCTGCATGACCGGTCCTACCGCCCATGTAGGAGCGGTGCTACTGGGCTCCTGTAGCACCAGCCCATGGGATGGTAGGTTTATTCCAGTAAGGCACCTCTCTGAGGTTTCTGGAAGCGGTACTACCGGAAGTCCGGTAGCACCAGTCACATAGGGCAATAGCTTTTTTCCAGAGAGGTACCTTTTGCGGTGACTTTGGGTAGCCAGAGCTACCGCACATGTATGAGCGGTACTACTGGGGTTCAGGTAGTACTAGTCCTCTAGGGCGTAGCTATTTTTCAAAAATGTGTATTTTTGCACGATTCCTATCAGTCAGAGCTACCGCCCATGTGGAAACAGTACTACCGGAAGTCCGGTAGTACCGGCCCCTTGGAGTGGTGCCTTTATTCCAGAAGAGCGCCAAAATTCATATTATGCTCTTTCAAAGGCTGGTGCTACCGATTCTACATGAGCGGTAGCACCGGGCCTCTGTGTAATGGACCTCATCTCCCATATTAAATGTTGTTCCGACCGTTGGCTTGAGAGGACAGTGCTATGGGTCCTACATGGGTAGTAACGCCGGACTTGCTGATTTTTTTAATGAATTTCGTCTCCAACGATTGGATTTGTAGGTGGGGGCTATAAAGACACCCCACTAGCAACAAAGATATACTCTTGAACATTTATTGCATACTTGCAAGCCCTAGCATCCCTCTATTCACAATTTCGTCTCCAATTGGTTTGTGCAAATCCATGGGGTGCTGAATGCTGTGAGCTGGGGCGGCCTGTTCCCTCTCGGCGTCATACTGGCAAGGTACATGCAGGGCCGTTCCTTGTATTCCAGGGGCCCTAGTGCAAATTGAGAAATTGGGCCTTTGATTTCATCAACATAAAAATATTTTTATTTATTAATTGCAAAGGCATATGTTAAGTATATAATCAAAACATTTCTTCAGTTGCAAAGATGACGCATACATGATATATAATCAAAATAAGCGATCTGGTTGCAAATATGACTAATACATGATATATCCCCTCAAAAAACTAATACATGATATAATTAAAACATGTGATCCAGTACAATGTAAGATGTCTAGCACAAGACATATCATGATATCAATGATAGAAGAGAGAAAGAGAGGGGGGAGAGAATGATTGTAGAGGTGGTCCCAGGTTCCATATCCCAAAAGCTAGACCATGCTAAATGAGAGCCATCATATACCATCTACCACATGTGAATTCAAAATAAGCAAACCCAGCATTTAAAACAATTTCTTTTCACATTTCTAGATGCAAAGTTATCGATAATGGTATCTATATTAATCTGATCTAACATAGCCTTCTCAATGCATAAAGTGGCCAGACCATTCAACCTTTCTTCAGACATTGTTGGCCTCAAATAATTTTTTAATAATTTCAACTTTGAAAAGCTTCTTTCAACTGATGCTACAATTGCTGGTATAGTAAATAATATTCGATAAGCAACTAAAACATTTAGATAACAATCTACATCTCTAGTGAACTTAAATATTTCAATAGCAGTCAAAGGCTCATCTAGCAAAGTCATTTGCAACACTCTATGACCATATATGTGTTGTATACTTACATGGGCCGGGGTCCCTCCCCATCGTGGGCCCTAGGTGACGGCACCTGTTGTACCGGCCAGGAACGGCCCTGGGTACATGAGGGTGTTCCCGTCGGTTGATCCGGCATGGTTCTGCCTCCACGTTGCCTGCCAATGCAGCGGCTACATAATCGCGGCCCGCCGGATGGGGCTCGGCCTGACCATCGTAACATCGGCTTCCCGCTTTTCGCCCTAGCAACACTCCAGGTACTATACAATCTGGAGGTCATGGGCATATTCTTTTTAATTCTACATTTTACAGATTGACAGGACGTCAGGACATGAGATATGAAAAATAACACTTGGAATCCATGTTGATATCAACTAAGATCGATGATGAATTTACTGTAGTTTAGATACATATGATTGCCGGCGGCTTGCAGAAATAGATATCCATGTCAACACCTCGTTGCGTATAGCTAGGCATACGACATGGGAGTAAATCAAAGACTTGCCTGATTTCACCCGGCAATTTATTGGGCTATATATGCTACAAAATGAAGCTGTGAGAACAGAATAGCCTTTGCTAAGCATACCAAATTCAGCAACGACTTTCTTACTGTGTCTGCATCAGGTTTTTGCCCTGCTGATGCGCCCTAAGAAGACATACGTTAGTGTCGTTCTGGTGCTCGCCATGGTCGCCTTCGTCCTCGAGGTTATTACATTGACGGTTCGGTTCATGAAGGGGTGGTAAAGGCTCCAACTATGGTGCTTAAAATAGAGAAATTTTACGGTGAATTATACTTGTAGTATAAAATGTGTAGTAAAAATTATATCTAACCGTTGATTTGTTAAGGGTGTTTCTACTACTCTACTACCAGGTGTAGTATAAGTTTCCCCTATATCACCTAAAAGAAATCCTTCTATGCTGTTAAGTCTAAATTTTGTACGCTTTTGTGCCATTCCCTCCTGTCAATATGCTATTGAGTGGGCTAAGCAAAGACAAATATACCCTTCTTCTTCCGCCTTTTTGTCTCTTCTCTCCCTCCTCATCCCCTTCCTCTCATCTCTCATCGCCCGTTGATTAGCATGTTCGAAGTGAGCGCTTGCTCAAGGCCCCCACTTTGCTAGGGGCCCTTCTCGGTGCAGGTCTAGCACCAACAATTTTGAGAGCAACTAGCATACGATACACCGTTAAAAGACCAAGCCGACGCTATAACCTCTACCACCGCGGCAGCTACCCTGCCCTCCCTCCTTCTCCGCCACTCCCCCAAATCGCCGTAGCTCCACACCCCTCCACTGCCTCCCCCCACCAACGACCTCACCATCTCCCCCTCCTCCGCCCCGTTCAACCTAATATTCAATATGTGGTCACCTCGTTATGCCTCCCCCCACCGCTCCTCTTGTCAAAGCTCAAGAAGATAAGGGAGAGAGAGCTAGAGAGCTGGAGTGTGGTGGCATACTGTCAGGGCTGAAGCTAGAACTCGAGAAGACAAGGAAGTGATACAGCGCTATAGAGTAGGTATTAAGGTATACCACCGGAATGGTATATCATTTTGTAATTTTTCTCGTAATTTTCCCTGTGATGCCTCCCTTTTTACTGAGTGCATATGTGTCATAAATTATTAATTAATGGTCAAACAAACTACTTTTATCTTTGAACATATCTAGATACAAGAGAATCAATGGCTATTTAAGTGTGTTAAAAAGTAAATCCAATTCTCACTTTTATTTTTAGTGATGTTTTACAATCTTCGTAGTCAAATGTCTAAGATTTTATTGTCAATATGCCAAAAACTATCGATGTTTGCCAAATGAAAATTAGATCACTAGATTTGTTGTCGTAAGTGCTTTCGTAATTATAATTTTATTAATTAACACTAACATAAGTTTCTAAAAAATAATGGACAAATTCACAAAGTTAATAACATCATTTAAAATGAACATTGGGGGTACTTATTTGAACAAGGTAAAGTTTTTTTAAAAGGAACCCCGAAATAAAATAAAAGTTTTAAAAGGAAAGGTAAAATATTGTGTTTATGCTACTTTTCTATTTCTATATTCCTAATCAAAATTCTTACACATTTTCTATTAATTTTAGGTCCTTATTTCATATTTGCATAGGCCCCCAGTTAGTTAGGGCCGGCCCTGTCTCATGGGTTCCTTGTCGACCTCCTCTTCATCTCTTATCCCCTCCCCCTATCCCCCCTCCTCTCCTCAGTCCACCTTAGTCAACCACCGAGCTCGCCACCCTCTCCATCCCTCTTCAACCATCACCACCCCTTCTTCAACATCTCTTTCTCTATCTCTCTCCAGAGGTGGCGACGCTCAACTCCGGCGGTGGTGCCAAATCGATGTGGAGGGGTGGCGGCTCCGACGGGACTGAACGAGGCAAGGCCAACGCACAAGAGGGCGGTGACGGCTAGCTCTTCGGGACTGTTAGGAATATGCCTCAAATCCTACCTATCATATCTTGTAGTCCTTGCCTTCTACGATACAGACTCATTGACTATATAAGCCACCCCCATGTACTTGTAATTTTTGAACTAATCATAGTGGATTTTCGTCTCCCGTGGTTTTTTCCCACAAGGGTTTTTCACGTAAAAATCTCATGTCCCACATCTTGTGCGTGTGTTGTGCGTGTGCGTGAACCCTAAACACAGTCCAGGAATATGTACGAAGTTGTGAAATCTGCCAACAAGCTAAGGTGGAACATGTAAAGCTATTAGGGTTACTCCAACCATTACCAGTACCTACGTAGTCTTGAAGTGTGATTAGTATGGACTTTATTGAAGGTTTACCTCTTTCTCACAAGTTTACAACAATCTTAGTTGTGGTAGATAAATTGTCCAAGTATGCACATTTCTTGCCATTGGCTCATTCATTTACCGCACCTCAGGTAGCTCAGATTTTTTGCAATCAAGTCTATAAGCTACATGGTTTGCCCCATACCATTATATGAGATAGAGACAAGGTTTTCACAAGTACATTTTGGCAAGAATTATTTCGTTTGTCGAATACTCAGTTGAAAATGAGTTCGGCTTATCATCCTCAAACCGATGGCCAAACCGAATGTGTAAATCAATATTTGGAAACTTATCCTAAGTGCTTTGTTCATGCCTGTCCAAAAAAAATGGTCTGACTAGCTGTCTTTAGCTGAATATTGGTGCAACACCTCATATCAAACAGTTGTGGGTAAAACCCTATTTAAAGTACTGTATGGATACCCACCTAGACATTTTGGCATCTCCAACATTAATACTTGTGCTGCAGCTGATGTGCAAGAATGGTTAAATCACAGGGAAATGTTGACCAGGTTATTGAAACAACATCTAGAGCGGGCATGCCTAAGAATGAAGTCTCAAGAGGATAAACACCGATCGAACAGAGTGTTTGCAGTAGGTGAATGGGTGTACCTCAAACTACAGCCATACACACAGACATGTATTGCAACACGTAGTAATCAGAAACTTTGTTTCAGATTCTTTGGACCTTATCGCATTTTGGAAAGAATTGGCATGGTGGCTTGCAAGTTAGACTTACTAGAGGGCAGTAAAATACATCCAGTTATTCATGTGTCTCAGCTCAAGCGTCATATTCCACCTTCGACAGTGGTGAGCACTGATCTCTCTGTCAATTGTATTGATCCACAAGAACCATGTGTTCCTAAGAACAACCGGAAGACTTGGCTAATCAAGCAAGGCAACCATGTTATACCTTGGGCTCTGGTGCAATGGTCAAGATTACCACCATTGTGGGCAACTTGAGAGGATGCAACGGCTCTCCAGATTCAGTTTCCTTCATCACCAGCTTGGGGGCAGGCCGCTTCTTGAGGGGAGGGTATTGTCATGTGCCGGATGGTGAACAGCGGCACGGCGGCAAAGCAAGATTAGGCGTGAGGACTGAATGTGTTGTGGTGATTAGGCATGTGGGCTGAGAAGGTATTTGGAGTTGTAAGGCATACACTAAGTTAGGGCTGGTCCCACTTGTAAGGGTCTGGGTAGGAGTATATAAGCCCCTATGGTTGGCTGTGCCTGGTGGCGAGTAACAGAATCCCAAATTCCCCAAATGCTATCTGAGTTCCGGTGTTCTTCTTGCTCCCTACTCTAGATTCTTCTCTATCCATCAATGTACACAACAACAACTCGGAAGAGTGCCTCTGGATTTTTAAAAGGAAAAGAAATTCCCTTTATAAATCCACACGGGTGCATTTAAAAATCAATTGAAAGAGGTAAAACTTCACCTTTAATTTCCCAAATGTATTATGACAGTATAATTTCCTGGATTTTTAAATGTTTGGGACACAAGAAAGAATTTTGCAGAAAACCGTATAGTTCCTCCAATATTCTTATCAAAACGTTCCATTACAAAGGTGGCCCCCAAAAGCATTAGCAATCAACAGATAAGAAAAATAGTTAGCCGAAGCGCTTTACATGTAACTAATAGATGGCAGAAAGACATGATGAAACCTAAAGGTTATGGTGAAGGTCGTGATCAGGAAGCAAAACAAGACCTATGGACGCAGAAATTATTAACTGTTTTTCTAAAGCAAGTACATATAGCTCGTTCTCCTTTAGCTACCTAAAAGGAAGCTGCATCCACGTTAGTCCGAAAGCTACTTTCGAAAAGATGAGAAAACGGTAGACACGACCACATACTTTCCTAAGCTATGAAAAGCTTGCATGTAACTAACTGCCAACTGAATAAGCTTTACAACAATGAAGCAAAATGAGCAAATATGCACAATCAGATCCAAAGTTCTATTAAAAAACAAATAAACACACACACACATATATAGATAGATAGACACACACACACTATTCTGTACCTACGTGTAGAATAACTTATTATACACGTCAACCGGATTCATCAAACCACGTCAGGCTTAATTAGCATTAAAGAATTCCCACCGTCCAACTATATTTAATAGTAATTAATGAACTTCGTCAACCACATTTTTTGCCATGCATTATATAAGCGTCTAACAACTATCAAAACACAATGATACAATGCAAACAAGTTGATTGTTTCTCTAGATACTAAATTTAAATATAGGAGATAGTAATGTAGTACGTAGGCTATAATAAAAATATGTAGAATCATTACATCGACTGCACAAGCTTATCAAGTAAATTTAAATATTGGAGGTAGTAATATAGCGAACAAACAATAGTAAATTAGATCGAACCATTTCGTCAAAACGCTGAATGTCAGCACTGAATGGTAAAATATATTGAGATAGTACTACTACCTGAACTCTATAGTAAAATCTGAGCAGTGTTATTATAAGTTTGCAATAATAGATGTCAGTATAAGTTAGTAAACATAAGTATTTACCCTAGTAATATGATATGTATTTACCCTAGTAATATGATATGACTGTAATAGTATATCTATACATACGGTTACTGTATCATTTACTTTTACCAAATTCTACCTAAACCTTTACTATTATATATACATCACATATTACCGAGGACAGCTTTTACTAGTTATGTATGTACATGTTATTACTTTCACCAATAGTTCACATCAAAACATCTGGTCATAATTGATTACATGTTATTACTATTGCCAATAGTAAAATAATTGAAAAATTATCAAAAAAAATTACCATAAGTATGGGGGGTGAGATTCTACATCCCTGTAAAATTTGAAGACCAAAATCAATCTAATTTGAAAGATATGAAATCGATAAGCGCTAATCAGTGATGAGTAGTAAATTTATATTTTTCATATCTTTCAAATGCGACGGAGTTTGGTATTCAAATTTGCTGTAGAAGCTCACATCCCCTACCTATGGTAATTTTTAAATATTTTTTTCATAATTTGTAAATACAGTTTTCATGAACTTTAATGCCAAATGATTGATCTACGAAGAATTTTCCAATTGTGTTGAGCATGATAGTAAATTGATGTTAATACATTAGGAAAGTGGTGTTCATTAGGTAGTAAAATTTAATTTATGCGATGTTTATTAATGGGATTTATATCATATTGCTCCTCTCGTTGGCAGTAATATACTGGTAAAATTTGTTCATCTATTGAAGCTGCAAATAAAAAATTATGGCTAAAAAAAGGAAAAAACATATTCGTGTATAAACTAGTAAACACATTACTAGTTAGTTGGCCACGGTTCTAATTCTAGAAGTAATGTGTTTCAGTAGTAAATTGATGTTCATACAGTAGCAAGTTAATGTTCATTTGGTAGTAAAATTTGATTTATGCGAGGTTTATTAGCGAGACTTATATCAGATAGTTCATCTCATCGCCAGTAATCTACTGGTGAAATTCGTTCGTCAATCAGAGCTGCGAGTAAAATATTATGACTAAAAGAAGGAAAAATAGATTCGTGTACAAACTAGTAACGTGTTACTAAATAGTTGGCAATGATTCTAATTTCAGTCGTAATGCATTTCATTAGTAAATTGTTCTTTATACAGTAGGAAAGTGATATTCATTCGGTAGTAAAATTGGATTTATGCAACGTTTATTAGCGAGATTTATATCATTTTGTTCCTCCTGTTGGCAGTAATATACTGGTGAAATTCGTTCGTCAATCGGAACTATGAGTAAAAAGTTAAAGAAGGGAAAATGTATTCGTGTACAAACTAGTAAACCATGATCAATATCACGCAATGTATATATCACTAGCTCAGTAAATCGTGGTACATACATTTGCATCGCCCGTGAGGATTTTTCGTGGTACGTACTGATCAATAATAACTGAAAAACTATTTACTCTAAAGTTATGGTCAAAAACACTCCAGAGTTACTGCCAATTCACTAATGTATCATAAGATTTTACTACCGCACAGGATGTTGAACCATCTAGTATGACAGTAAAATCAATGCATGCCGATAGTAAAAGCTATGTATACGAATAGTAAAATCAGATTCATTCGATGTTTACTGGCGAGACCTATATCAATATATTGATCTCGTTGTCAGTAAGCTGCTAGTGAAAACCGTTCATAAATTGGAGCAATCAATGAAAAGTTATGGCTAAATAAAAAAAAAGATTCATACACAAACTAGAAAACTCATTTACTAGTTGTTTGGCTACATATGTGATTGACTTAGTCAACACACAACGTACGTGGATAGTTCCACTAGATATGGTGGGACGTGGTAGTTTTGGCCAGCACGTGAAATTGCCTAATATACGCGCAAGCACAGATTAGCGCTACCGTGTGTGTGTGTGTGTGTGTGTGTGTGTGTATATATATATATATATATATATATATATATATATATACACTTTTGGTGGCTTTATTAGCGCGTGACAAAAAAAAAGGAAGAACCATTAAAAGTATGTACTTTTGGTGGCTTTATTAATGGGGACCAAGATGGCATTGGCACCTCCGAATGGTTTCACTAGTAAGGCCCTGTTTGGATTAGAGGTATTTCATTGGAATGTTTTGGGATTTAGTTCAAATTTGAACAAAATCTTAAAACCTTCCAAGGAAATACCCCTCATCCAAACACCCCCTAAGTAACCAAATCTCTAGTATACAAATGGAATGGTTAAGACTTAAGAAGAGAAAGAAAACACGCGAGCTAATGTAGTCATAAATGGGCAAGATAGTACAACATTCCTTTGGTATACAATTTTGTCCGTATGACAGAATCCCAGCTTATGTTGGAACACTTCTAAGTATGTGCCGCAATCACCACTGCACATCTCATTCAAAAACCAAAAGACCTAATACACGTAGAAATTAAACTAAAATCTGAAACCTTCACAAAATGTTTGTATCCGCTCCTCTAGCATGTTGGTGTGTCCATAAACCACACCTCTGGTTAGCTAGAAACAATTAACTAACGTGTATATTAATCTGATATCACCAATTCACAGTCATGCACCTGAATACCTGATATAATGGGTGTTTCGCCTATCCCAAGTCATATATGACTATAATAATACTCTCCCCTAGGAAGTGATACCTGCGAAAGGATCCAACAGATCATAGTCAGAAACAAAGATTGTATAGTTCTTCTCAGCATAGGTTTCTATAATAAAGACGGTACTGACATCTGACATCAAACAGCCTTAATCACTGCATGTATATATCTGTCTCTCATATGATTATATCATGGGTTAACAGGTAAAATATAACATTATCAACAAAGAACTTGCGTATTCCATTCAATTCATTTCAGAACATATTCATAAAGTTTTAACATAACATGTGTACCTGTACTACTGATTCGACAACAAAGTTACTGTTCATCACAGGGTATAGCTTGTGTGCTTGAAACAAGGAGCATTAACGCCACATTGAAATTTTGATTTTCAGATAGACTGAATGATCTAAACATGGAAGATCGAATACCAGTGAGCACGGCTATCCCAATTAAAATCCAAATCTTACAGGTCTACAGCATTAGTTGAGCAAGATGACTCAAGTCTCGGTGCATTAAACTATTAAAATTGTACTAGGCCCACAATCCTTAAGGAAAAAAAGGATCTTGGAGGATCACACTCCCTTGTGTACAATTCAATTCTGACTCTAATGCTCATTTTTAGCCAAGCAAAAAACTAACTGCAGCATTGCTCTCATTTTTAATTGCAACTGATTGACTATGTTTGTATCTACAAGATAACTATAATTTATATAAATAATTATCTTATTTTAATAAATATGATTAATCCTATTGCCATAATTTTAAACATATGCAACCACAAAACAAAATTATCACAATTTTAAATTAATCAATTAGCTATAACACAAGAAAATACTATAAGAATAGGTTCTCGACTAAAACAAATGCTCCAAAATTGGGCTGTAGCCTGCAGATACAGGTAAGCGCATACAACTTGTCTAAACATTGAACTTCCATTGGTATTTGTACCCTTTCAAGTGTGAACAATAAATGTATGCTTCTTGCACTAAATATTTGGATCTAGATGAACATCTATTCATGAATAGAGAATCAAATTACATTTCAAGTCTGGAATTTTAGAAACCAACTAGAACAAATGATTCTTCAATTGGTAGCCATGATTAGATTCCAAAAAAGCAATTCATTCCTCTGTAGAATCTCAACGTAGTCTAATTTCCTTGAGAGTATTCTAAACTGTTGAATGAACACAAAAACAAGAAAAAGTGGCAGTAGCTTTGGGAAAAAAAACTGAGAACAGTCCTTACAGCAAATGAGAATGTAGAACTATAATGATCCATCATTCATCTGATATATTTCCTATCTTAAATATTGCAGTTGGTGGCGACGGTGATGGTGAGTCTGCCTCCAGCCTCCCACTCCTCTCACAGAAATTCGTGCTGACATGTAGGTCTGGAACATCCGCTTCCTCACCCCGACCCCTCGCGTCGCTCCTCCTATCAATTATCTATACATAATATGAGGTTAATGTGATATGTAAATTGCCATAGTTTGATTACAATAGGATCCTATCAATTTTCTATGCGTAACTCAGCTGATCTACCAGGTGAATGCTCAAAAATAATGGAAGTATGTAAACAATATTATGGCTTTCAAAAATCTACTAACCCTACAGGACGTACTAAGTACCATCCTAGCTTTGAAGATGGGTTGTGAACCACTGAACCTTTCATGCTCATAACAAATACAAGTCCACAAAATCCTATCCATTGTCAATTCATAACAGACCATAGGGACAATATTAGTTGCATTAACATCAACCTGCTTAAGCATACGCCATACAAGTAACAACATTTTTTTTTCTTTTTTTGAATGAATAGATATGTAGTTTTCCTGAACTGAGGAAAGGAAGATCAATTGTACTCGTCACTTATTTGTTCTGCTTCTTAAATAGCTAACTGAGTTATGCAGCATCTTTCTTTTTCTGGAAAAAAGGGGGATAGCAACGTGCAGCTCATAGTAAAATGTTGAAATGGATACTGACCTCTGCTTGTCTGATTATTATTAACAGTATAGTTGTCCGTGTAACTTGATGATTTCATATCCGGATCAACATTTCCAAGATCAATATCAAAAGGAGGAATGTCGATCTCAGATGATGTGAACCTCCAGGTTGTGTCGCCATAAATAGAGCTGCTGCCGTATGTATTTGCATTGCTCATCTCATATACATTGGGCGATGCAGAACAAGGCTCACCAATGGTACCAGTTGCATTGCTCCTTCCATAGACACCAGAAGGCAAACCAAAGCTATCTCCACTTCCACGGACAAGGTTCCCCGACCCAAGGCTTAAAATGCTGCCCATGCCATGGGCAGAGGTAGGGCCTCCCCAATTTATATTGCCACCGGTAATACTGACTTGATTTCCACTCCCAGATTGTGCAAAAGAACTCGTGTGTGTAGGGTTGCCCGGGTAGTTCAGATTTCCACTACCCCAAACATTCCTTGCCATTGAACTCAATATTGATCCTGAATCATCATTAAGACCAACATATCTGCTAGGATTACCTAATCTGTTTGAACTGCCATTGTAGTAAGAACCTATCTGCCGCCCGTTGGAGTTATTGACTAAACTAGAGTTTGCACCAAAATTCGCACTCACCCCAGCTTCAACATTCATGCCCATTCCATAACCAGGGCTAAATGAAGATAACCCATTCCGGGCGCCTGTAAGCAGACCAAACCTTCCATCCATCCTCATGCCAAAACCTCCTATTGGGTTTGGATTATAACCCTGGTTGAAGCCATTCAAGAAGCTATGTACCCTGCCTGTAGCATAGTTCTGCCCTCCCGCAGGTGAACGTGCAACAGGTCCCGGTGACTGCTCCTTTGGAACAGCCCTCTTGACCTCAACCATCTTACCATTCAGCTCATGGAAGTTCTTATGCAGCGCCTTATCCACCGCGTCTTCTGAATCATAGGTGATGAAGCCAAAGCCCCTAGGCCTCTGCGTGTTGTGGTCGTACATCACAACCACATCTGTTATCACACCGAATTGCTCAAAATACCTTCTGAATTCGACCTCGGTAACATTGGAGGCCAGGCCTCCAACAAAGATCTTTCTAGTACGGCCTGGTCCAGGAGACCCTATGCTGCTGCCATTGTTCTTGCTTGCGATGCTCTGGTCGTCCCTGGGAACAGCTTTTTTGGCTTCCACCTGAATCAGAAATGGCAATTCAGCTCAACAAGTGAAAAGCAGCATTACAACAGAATTCCCACCGAAATGCACATTACTGCATAAGCAGAGAAAAGAGCAAGGAGGGCATCACATAGTTACCATGCGCCCGTCGATCATGTGCTTGTCCATGGTGACTCGCTCGGCGACGCCTGAGTCGGCGAAGACAACGAACCCGAACCCACGGGCGCGGCCGGTGTTGCGGTCCCGCATGATGACGGCCTCGGTGACCTCCCCGAACCGGCCGAAGTACTCGCGGAGGCGTTCCTCGTCCGTTTCCCATGAGATGCCGCCGACGAAGAGCTTCCCGGAGTCCACCTCCATCGCGTCTTCCCCTCCCCTCCTCCCCCTGTAATCCACAACGCAGGCCCAACTCATACCAGCCAGCCATGCCAAATGCGGACAAAACCCCGACTTATCCACAACGCCACCACAAAAACGCATGCCCGCGCGCGCACAGAACGCACATCAGCTAGATCCGAGCTGAAAGCAACGCTGCGATCGGGCCGCACCCACAACCCACGCCGCAAAAGGCCAAACCCCCCTCACAGGGCCGCGTAATCAAGCGCGCCCCCGCGAGATCCGTACCAGATCCGGCCGCCCCCGGCCGCGATCCGGCACCGATGCACACAAGGCGGATCGGATCACTTACCGATCGGTGGTCGTCGTCGTCGGCGGCGGCGGCGGCGAGGAGGAGGGATCGGGGCGCGCGTCGCCGCTCCTCTTCGATCTCCGGCGCTGCTAAGATCTCGATGTGGGCATGGGAGAGGAGGAGGGAGGCGGGGGAAGTTGCTTGGGCTTGGACCCTTCGTCTCCTCCTCCTCTCCTTTTTATCGAGCTTTTGCTCCCTCCGCTCGCCCGGCGCTGTGATGCGGTGGTTGTTTTGTGTTTTTACTTTTCCGGGGGGTTGCCGTTTTTAATCTGTTTCCGGTGCCATGTGTTTGCGGTACTCGGCTCGATTGGGAAAGCGGAGTGTGGGGGGACGCGGAAACGGTGGGGGAGCAGGTCGGCCTGCCCCACCCTGCCCTGCCGCGCTGGACCTACACGAGCTGAGGTGGGCTGCCTGCATGCGCTTCCGCGGCGTGTGTTAGGAAGACGAGCCGAGCTTGCAGGCTTGAGCTGGTGCGTGCTCGCTCGCGGGTCGCGGCTGTCGCGGTGGCCTTTCAAACGAGCCGCGGGTGCGGGTGAGTGAGGTGGAGCCGCGGGTGCGACTGTGCGAGTGAGTGTTGGGTTGGGTTCGCGTGGCGCCGCGGCACGCGGTGGGGCTTGGCCCGTCGCAGTGCCGGTGGGCAGACGTTCGGGGGCCACCGGGCAGCGAGCAGGTGTTACAAGTATGTTCTTTATCTCCGGCGTAGATGTGTTTTAACTTACAAAGAGACATTTAATAAAATTATGAAAAAAATATCAAAAAAAGGTAATTATGTAGATATTGGTGACGAAGTAGTGTTGCCAATTTATTTGGCGACAAAAGTTTACCGATGAAACAGATTTTTTGGCCAAATGAATTAGCGACAAAACCGTTAGTGAAATAAAACTCTGTGTTCAATTCATTTGGTTATAAACTTCTGTCGCTAAATTAATTAGCGACAATATGATAGGAAGCTTTTATCGCTAAATGAATTGGCGACAAAAACTCTATTGCAATATGAATTGGCGATAGAAGTCCTGCAGCAAAGCTGACAGGAGATATGATCTGTCACCAATTTATTTAACGATGGGAGCTCTGTAGTTAAATAAAATGGTGATAAAAGTGTGTGTGTGTATATATATATATATATATATATATATATATATATATATATATATATATTCAACACACTTTTGTGTAATTTTATTGTTAAAATGTATTTTTTTTTAAAAAAAAAACTTAACTTACAAGGGTGCGACGACGTGGATGCATGTACAGCCTTGCTGCGGAGAATTCGAGCTGCACGGTTCTAAAGCAAACTTTTTTCTTTCAAACAGCAATGTTGCAATATTTCTACAATATTTGCCTGGTACAGCACTTTGGGTGTGTTTGGTTACCTGTACTAAATAGTATATGTATGAGATGATTTAAGAAAAAATCATTCATGTGTTTGGCTGCTTGAATGGAACCATCCTATCCTGGACCAAGTGATACAAATTTGAGAAATATTATCTCTAAATGCTGAACCATTCTATTCACCCAAAATAATAGAACCAAATGGTACAGGACCATCCCATCCCATTCAATCTCATCCCATCAACCAAACACACTTTTAATCGAGGACTGATGCATTAACGGTGTATGACACCAGTAGGAACGGGTCATTGTGCAATCCCATGGGACTGCAACTTAAGCAGTTTCTATGAGATCGTTTGATCAAAAACGGATGATTCGCATTGGGTAAAAATGTTGTGCAGATTTTTTTACTCTGTGAAAAATACTGTTATTTGTACTGTAGTAAAAACATTGTTCATCCTATTTTAAGCCGATTCGGACCGTCTAATGCCTCGATCGGACTGCAGGGGAACCCTGTCTCACCAGCAGTCCTCCGTTCAGTCACAAATAGTTGTTGTTTTGGACAAATATACTGTTAAATTTTCAAAACTTTGAATGTCAATATCTTTTAAATATTTAAGTTAGATACATAAAAATTATATGTGTATATTTGTTTCAAAAAAATACTTTCATAATATTATAATTTTATTGAGTTTTATAAATGTATTACAATAGAAATTAGTGGTCAAACTTGTGCTTTGGAGACTGAGTCGATGTGCAAAACGACAACAATTTGTGATCAAAGGGGCTATCATGCAGGTTCTATGAATGGACGCCAACAACAATTGGTTCCTAGATTCCCACGTCTACATTGAACCCATCAGGTTCTTCGGATTGAGACTATTGAGATGTAATCAGATTCTTGATCCTAGTTGCTCACATATATACAGCCTCTTGGTCCTGATTGTTGAGATATACTTAGATTCTTGATTTTGCTGGGCAAATTCTGAAACTACCCCAAAAGGGTTATGGGTATAAATATAGCACCCATTTGTACAAGAGAAAAGATCTAGAATCAATAAAGTGAGAAAAGAGTTCATCTCCCTATATCATGTTTTCATCTATTATAATTGTTCTTCATTTATTTTTTATTAGCATTGGGATTGATCTACAGCAAGCATCATCATTTTACAACACGTTATCAGCACGAAGCTCTCCGAGATTGATCAAGGTTGTTTGCCTACATCAATCTATACTGCATCGAATTTCGACCAGCATTAGCGATTAAATCTACTGCAGGCTGTATGTAAGTTCAAAGCATGTGAGTAATTTGATCTGAACAATCTATTTAATCCCATAGATGAAATACCCTAATTATATAGATTAGTTGTTCTCAATAAGTGATTAGATAATAGATTGATTTATCGGCACAATTAGGGTGTAAGGTCAAGCTCCATTTAGCTTTGGTGATTGGTTTTAAATTAATACTTAATCATTATTTATGACAAATCTAATCATTGTGAAACTAACTTTTTTATTGAGCTTAATTCTTATTTGTCTCAATTGCATGAAATAAGATATGCATTCTTATTTGTCTCACTTTATTATATTTAGATGCATTCCTTTTATTCAAGTTAAAGGGTAAACTCCACCATAATTTAAACCTCAAGATGTGCATATTGTGTGCAATTCCATACATACACGAATGCATATATTTAGGGGGAGTTCATATTTTACCTTAATGTTTCATAAATATTGATCCCTTCATTCTTGCCAAATAAATTAAGGATCATTACTTAGCAACAAATCCTTGAGTATATATAAAACTTGTGTAGTTATAGTATACTCATGCTAATATAGGATAAACTCAAAAGCATCTAAAATCGAATTTGTGCATATTGGTTCAAAGTTCAATTATATATATACACATTTAATGGTGTTTATTCTATGATTGATGGTCTCAATAGCATCCCTTTCCACCATTTCATATAATTTGGATCATTACTTGAAACCATCGAATTGAGTATATGAAACTTTTATAGTTGATATATACTCATAACAATTTAAAGTAAATTTAAATCGTGTCCAATTTTCATTCAATCCTCAAAGAATCAATCATGTGTTGTTGGCGTTCTTTGTTGGATAAAGGATAAACAAAAGTTCTTGAGTATATGAAGCATTGGTTGCATTAATGTACTCAAGAGAAATCAATCATTTTCAATCAATTGATTTGGGTTGTAGTCAATTATCAAAGAAAATACCAAAGCTTGGTGGCATCCGTTATGTGTTAATGGAGTGCAATTGATGATTGAGACAACCGGTTTTGTTGGACTAACACTTTCAATGAGTTGTGGAAGTAGGTTGAGTCCAACAAAGATGAATATTTGGATGGTATCTTGTGTTGATAGCCATCAAGTTGAGAATCAGGATAAAATACGTCATCATGTGTTGATGAGCGTCAAGAGAAAATCCCGAAGCGAAGAGCAACGATGTTTCATCATGTGTTGATGAACGAAAATAAAGACCCACCCATGGAGAGAGGATGATCGTGAATCGTGATCATAAAAGTTCCAAGTGGATGTATCACAGGCAATGGTATGACTAGCATGGGACTAAGGATGTGGTCCTAGTCTTTTACCGGTTTCGGTGTTTGAATGGGAGACCGGGTTGCAAGTATAGGATTGTCGTAATATTAAGAGGGACCGAGTCGTATAGCTTAAGCTTCATCATGTGTTGATGAACTATATCCCGTTCGCTTTAGCTCACTCTCTTAAATTGGTTTTTGCATTAAGCTTATATTTGCATATGTTACAAATAAAGGAAGCTCATGCTTGCTTCTTAATTGATTTGAATTTTGCATGGAGCTAAGTTTTGCACGTGTTGCAAAAGGAGAAAGCTCATGCATTTGGTTTAATGGTTATTATTTGCATAGAGCGAAGTATTTGCCTGTGTTGCAAATAGAGGAAGCTCATGCATTCTATTCTTAGCTTGTGACTAGTAGAGTTTACAAATTTATTTTGCAAATTACTAGAGATTATGTGTTAATCATCATAAGGCTAATAAAGGTTTATGCTTGTTGTTTACAAAATATTGGTGTTTATGGTTCTTATCTTGGAGTATGAGATAAGCATTTGCAAATGTGTTTTGCAAAGTGTTATAATCATGCGTTGATCATTTCATGGCTCAAGATTTGAGTTAATTACATATATTTGTTATTTGCAAATGTGTTTTGCAAATAAGTTAGAAGTTTATGAGATTGGTTTCTGAGCATGTGTTGGCATTTGCAAATGTGTTTTGTAAAGTATCGTGATCATGTGTTGATCACTACATGGCTCAAGGATCGATCTTGTAGATTCTTGGTTTATTATTTTCAAATGTCTTTTACAAATAAGTTGAAGCTGAATGCAGTTCTTGGAGCATGTGTTGAGGATTTGCAAATTGGTATAATCATGTGTTGATCACCACATTGGCTCAAAGAATTGATCTTTATTAGATCTTGATCTGAAAATAATTGATTTCTGTGTGAAATCAAGTTTTCTTTGAAAAAATCAGCACTACTGACATGTTGAGGCCGGTAGTACCGCTAGGTCGGTACTATCACCCTTGAGGATGGTACTATCACTCGGTCGATACTACTGCACCATTGAGGCCGGTAGTTATTTTCCAGAAGTGGTTTTTCTATGAGATTTTCTGTGGTTTGAAAATTGGCACTACCAGGGTCGAAAGGCGGTACTACCGGTGGTCAGTAGTATCAGCGCCTAGCCATTGGTAGTTATTTTCCAGAGAATGGCTTTTGGAGTGTCGCTGAGTCTGGCCTTACCACTGTGTGGAGTCAGTACTACCAGAGATCAGTAGTACCAAAAATATAGCTATTATCCGACCGTTGGGGTTGAGGCCAGCACTACCGGGCCCTAGAGGCCGATAATGCTGAATTTGCTGATTTTACTATTTTGCCCCTCAATGGCTAGTTTTGGCTTGGGAGGCTATAAATGGATGCCTTGGGGTGTCATGGCAGGGTTGCTGAGCTTATTGTGAGTTCTTGGTGGTGTTGTGCATGTGTTACACTCGTATGTTTGGTTCTTGAGCTAAGAGTGAGTCTAATTTGCATGTGTTGTAAATTAGAAGTGGATTAAGAGCTCTTTGTGCCTGTGTTGCACTTAGAGGAGAGCCTTGTGCATGTGTTGCACTCAGTTATCATCATTATGCATGTGTTGCACTTGGTGAGATTAAAGCTAGGTGCTTGACCTATTACTCTTGGTGTTTGCTGACACCTAGATGGCTGTGAGTCGTCGTGGTCGGTGATCTTCTCAAGAAGAGTGTGAGAAGACCCAACAAGTTGTGAAGGTTGGAGCATACCTACCCGAAGGGGGAAAGAACTACCACTAGTGGATTCAAGGTGGGTGCTTAATTCGTGGAGCCGGTCCAATATGTTTGGGCTAACATCAACGTGGACTAGGGGAGACTGGTAAGTCTTCGGACACCATGGTAAAAAGTATTGTATCTCATTGTGGTTTGCTTTCTTGTGCTCATTTATATTCAAGCAATTTACATTTATAAGATTAAATTGATTGCTTTGATTGTCTTTAGGATTGCAAATCATTGTTAGAGACATAAATAGTTAGTGCACTTAGTGAGCCTAGTTGATTTAGGCTTTAATTGTTAAGATCTTAGATCGTTATTTATTTATATTTTGACATAGGCGATTGTTTTAGTAGAGAAGAATTTTTAAAACTGCCTATTCACCCCCCCTCTAGTCGGCATACTAGTCCTTACATAGGGTTTCGTTACTGTTTATACAGATAATTTGAAAGAAAACGGAAAATTTCTCCACCACGTCCGACGCGTTGCCGTCAGAATCGCCTACCCATCGTAGCTTGATGCCACGCTCTTCCATCATCGACCACAGATGCGCTCGTCGCATGCCCCCACCTAGAGCATTTACTTGACCATGATAATGGATGCAAGATTGACCTAATAGCATGATCTCTTGGAACTGCTATCACTTAACCTAAAACCAACGTCCCTTCTTTTATTAAAGCCGCCGAGTGTGCAGTCCTGCACTTCTTGAGGCACTATCTCTATGCGGACTTGAAGGTCGAGTATTTGATGGAGGGGGACCCATTGGCACTATAGAATTTCCTGAAGGAATGCTATGATTAGCAAAGATCCCCCTTGCTACTAGAAGCACAGTGTGAATGGACTCTCCTATGCTTGCAAGACTATAAAATCATGGCAGCATACCAAATTGCTTTTCTGTAACAAGAAAGTTGCACATGCTTAAATGATATACAAGACATTGTATACCTTCCACCGCAATATGTGGATACTGTAGCAATAGTACTGTCATGCCAAATACCAAAAGTATTCTGAGCTTATCTACACTTTGCTAGAGGTAGAGAAGTATGATTAACTTCGAATAAACAATCATCATATTTTTCCAATGGGACATAGACAATGCCCGAAGTGCATGTCAATGTTCAACAAGCTAGCAATAGCTATGTCCGCAGAAAAGGCCAAATTCATAAAGGGAAAATTGTACAATAGGGAAATACATAAATGAAGAGGCAAGATTAAGGGGAACAAAGTTGAGGCACACTTTATCATTTAATATGTTGTTGACACAACGCTGAGAAGTGTGATGATGTGGTTCTTTATCCTACGGAGAAGTTCCAAAAGTTCATTCTCAGATATGGAAACACTCCCATGGATGAAGATGATCTTCTTGGGACTGAGCTCGAGGAGTCCCTGAAGGACACCCATGACTTATGTAGAGATCTGAGCTAGTCTCATAAATATTCCTTTGCTTTGCTAGTCGATGTTGCATATTCCTTATGAGTCTCCTTATTAGTTTAGTCTTAGCTCCAGAATGAACATTAGTCTATGCTCCTATTGAGCGATTATCATTTTAAAAGTTAAAATAAATTATTATTTTTTATAATATTTGATTCATTTATTGTGATATGTTTATTTTGTATTTTACAATATGTTCCTGATGCAACAATTGTTTGATTGCTAAATCATACTTTTAATATAGAATAATTTATAATGCAATGACAGAGAAGAAAATCTGTCTTGTAGACAATTACACCATAAATTAAATTCTTGTGGAAACTGAACATTTTCAGACTTTGACTAACAAACTGAAATATTATGGTAATCGCCAAAAGCAATGCCCTCATTATTGGCACATATTTGTGGACTATACAGCCCCTGTTGGGCCTCTTCAGATGCTTTATGTACTGATAGATTCTTATACTAGATGGTCTAATATATGCCTATCTAGTCGGAACCATGCGTTTGCTAAGTTAATTGCCTAAATTATAAAAGAGCCTCATTTCTAGATAAAAGGATTAAGTCTATTCGAATGGACATGATAACAAGCTTAACTCAAAGCCATTTAATGATTGTTGTGTGGCTCTGGGTATTAATGTAGAGAATTCAGTACCTCATGTTCACACAAAAAATGGCATTGCATAGTTATTAATTAAAATAATAGAATTTATTGATTAGCCACTCTTGCAGAATTATTGGTTATCCATCAGCTATTGGGGCCATGCAGTGCTGCACGCTACTGTATTAATTCAACTCAGGCCAACTATATACCATGAAATTTCCCATTTGTAAATAGTGTGTAGGAAAGAACTAAGTTTTTTTCATTTGTGAAAACTTGGTTGTGCTGTATTCGTGCCAATCTCACCACCACAATGTACAACCATGGGCCCTCACCGAAAATTGGGGGATATATGTATGTTATGAATTTTTGTCAATTATTAAATACATAGAGCCTATGATAGGGGACCTGCATACGGCTCAATATGCTGATTGTATTTATGATGATGACAATTTTCTAGCATTATGGGGGGAAAAGTACTACACTAAAGAGTATCCGGGAAATAGATTGGAATGTCACGGGAATTCAATCATTAGACTCATGCACTAAAATATTTAAACTTGAAGTTCGAAGGACAATAAATCTGCAATAAATAGGTAATAATCTGCCAAATGCCTTCACTAATTATGAGGGAGTGATAAAATCATATATATACCTGCAGTGAATGCACCGAAAAGAGTGGACATATCCCATAAGAATATTGAATACACTCTTACCCCTCATGAGAAGAAGGGGAGACCTCCAGTGGCACGAGACTCAATTCTGCAGAGAAATCCATAGAAATGGATAACCATACAAGTGAGAACATTACTCAAGATAGTGGAAGAATCTCAACCTTGGTATTGAGAAAATCCCTGAAGTAAGCTATTTTGAAGATGGTAACCCCAGTTAATATTTACACAAACAATCTGACGCTGGGAAGTTGAAACAATCGGATACCATCAAATTAGGATGAAGGAGGGTAATGAATGGAAGACTGCGTTTAAAACTAAATTTGGATTGTATGAATGGTTAGTTATGCCTTTTGGATTAACTAATGCCCCTAGTACATTCATGAAACTAATGAATCATGTTTTGAGAGTTTTTATTAGGAAATTTGTGGTAGTATACTTTGATGACACGTTGAACATGTTAAGCAAGTGCTATAAGTGCTTAAACTGAATATTTGTATGCAAACTTAGAAAAGTGCACTTTTTGCAAAGATAAAGATGTGTTCTTAGGCTATATTATTTCTGGACAAGGAGTAGAAGTTGATGAATCTAAGGTTGACTCTATTAAGAATTGGCCTACTTCTGTTAATGTAAGTTAAGTACGAAGTTTTCACGGTCATGCTAGATTTTATTGTCATTTTGTGAAGACTTTAGTGCAATTGCAACCCCATTAAATGAATTAACAAAGAAATGTGTAGAATTTGTGTGGGGCATAGCGCAAGAAAATGCTTTTGCTGAATTAAAGAAGCACTTAATTGAGGCACCATTACTTGTATTACCTTATTTCACTAAAACTTTTGAGATTGAATGTGATGCTAGTGGAATAGGTATTAGTGGTGTTCTTCTGCAAGAAGGTAAGCCAGTTGCTTATTTCAGTGAGAAACTTGGCAGTGCTCAATTAAATTATTCTATTTATGACAAAGAACTTTATGCTTTAGTTCATGTTTTGGAAATTTGGCAACATTATCTTTAGCCTACGAAAGTTGTTATACATTCTGATCATGAAGCATTAAAATATTTGAAAGGTCAAAGCAAATTGAACCGTAGGCATGCTAAGTGGGTGGAATTTATTGAATCTTTTCCATACATTGTGAAATACAAGAAAGGTAATAAAAATATGGTTGCTAATGTATTATAGAAAAATCAATTTTTTTTACTTAGAAGTTAAAGTGCCTAGACTAGAGTGTTTAAAAGATTTGTATGCAATTGATTTTGAATTTTCAGCACCATAAGTTAATTGTAAAGACGGAAAAGGATGGGATAAATTACATTCACATTATGGGTTTCTATTTCAAGCTAACAACTTTGTGTTTCAGATCTCTCTGTTAGTTTGTTATTATTATATGAATCTCATGAAGGGGGATTAATGGGACATTTTGGGAGAGAGAAGGCATTCAATGTTAGCTAATCACTTCTATCGGCCTAAAATGAGGCGTGACGTTGCAAGGTATGTGCAAAGATGTGTCACTTGTCATAAGGCTAAATTAAAACTCAATCCACATGATTTATATACTCCACTTCCAATTCTTAGTGCACCTTGGGAAACTATTAGTATAGATTTTGTCTTAGGATTTCCTAGAACTAAAACTAGGAGAGATTTTGTCTTTATTGTAGTGGATAGATTTTCAAAGATTGCATATTTTATTTCATGCAATAAAAAACGACGATGCATCGCATGCAGCTAACCCATTTTTTAAGGGAAATTGTGAGATTGTGTGGGATGCCCAATACCATTATTTCTAATCGTGATATCAAATTTATGGCTACTTTTGGAAAACTTTGTGGGCCAAGCTTGAGACTATGTTGTTTTTTTCAACAACTTATCATCCATAAATAGATGGGCAAACAGAGGGGGTAAACAGAATACTTTCTATGTTGCTGCAAAGGATGATAAAGAAGAACTTAAAAAAGTGGAAAGATTGTCTACCGCTTGTGGAATTTGCTTACAACAAGGCGGTACACTGTACTACTTAACTTTGTCCATTTGAAGTGGTGTATGGTTTCAAACTAATCATGCCACTTGAATTATTGCCTTTGCCATTTGAGGAGAGAATTAATATGGAAGCTTCAAAATGTGCCGATTATGTGAAAAAAAAATTTATGCAAAGACCAAAGAAGAAATAAAAAAAAGCATGTTATTATGATGACAAAGCAAACAAATCAAGGAAGAAAATGCTATTTGAACCAGGTGACTTAGTTTGGGTGCATCTACGTAAAGAACCCTTTCTGACAAAGCGTAAATCAAAATTGATGTCTCGTGTTGATGAACATTTCAAAGTGCTAGCAAAGATCAATGACAATGCATATAAAATTTAACTTCCAGGTAATGACTATATAGTGAGCTCTATTTTTAATGTCGTTGATCTTTCTCCTTTTTTTTGGTTATGATGACACCGAGTCGAGGACGACTCTTTTTAAAGAAGGGGAGGATGATGACAACATCCCTAACCCTAGGTCAAGAACTATACAACAACAGGTGAATCTTCTCCTTCGTCAATTTTACTTTTTACATAAGAATTGTATACTGCCTAATAGCGGATATTTACTTGTAGTTAGGTATGAAGGTGTTGAAGAATTTTCAATGGAGATCGCGTACCTCAGGAGGATGAACAGCCATGCACGTGTGCTACATGCATCGGATGCTACAGTCGTCGCCCCCCCCCCCCTACAATAAATGTCCCAATCAGATTCGGTCTTTGCGGCGCCTACAAACAGGGTTTCACTTACATTTTTTGGAAAATTACACAAAAATCTATTTTCGAAAACCAGCAAAATCGAGCCAAAAATTGTATAGTTTCAAAAATCAAAATTTTTGAAAAAAAAAAATAAAAAACGGACAATTTTCGTGCAAAATTGACAGACTACCTGAACTTTTTTGGCGATCGATTTTTTGAGCGATTTTTAATGAAAATGGAGCGATTTCCACCGATTTTCGACCGTTTTACATCATATAAATTTTTTCAGATTTTTGATATTTTTTAATTGGACCGGTTTATCGAGCGGTTTTAGAAGCCGTAACACATCGATATGGAAGAAAATCGTAAAAATCAAACGATTTTTGT
The DNA here is from genome assembly GCA_036346355.1 of Rhipidocladum racemiflorum. Classification (NCBI taxonomy): domain Eukaryota; kingdom Viridiplantae; phylum Streptophyta; class Magnoliopsida; order Poales; family Poaceae; genus Rhipidocladum; species Rhipidocladum racemiflorum. The sequence goes on from CM070581.1 coordinate 8,705,615, forward strand.
CGATTTTTTGAACCTTGCCTACAAACTGAACGCTACAGTCTTGATGAACAGTCCCAAATAGCGCTACAGTTCTGAACCGATTACGTGGTTGCTGCAGTCCAAACTACGCACGACACATCAGCGACGTGATTTTTGCTACAGTAACCAGCTCCCGTGAAGAGTACCTACGAAAATTTGTTTTGCTCTTTATATTCTCGTCTAGTCCATTGTAATAACTAGATTCCAGATTAATAAGGTAGTTATTTACATCTACTAGTGTTTTTTGCTTGCTCTTCCTCATTGCATACGCATAGAGAAGGGGAATTGGGCCATTTCTTTCAGAAGATCGTTCTGCGTTTCCACTAGGAATTGGGAGATTGTTATACTTCAGTCGGAGTCTGTGAAGTTCAATGCGTGTGATCTTGACGAATCAAAGAGTTGCAAGCTCATTGCATCTGGCAACAAGGGATCAACTAATATTTGTCAAGAGTGCAAGTGAGTATCTAAATCTTATGTCGTGAAAATCGGGCATACCCCGTATCAACACCCTTTCAAGTTCTCTATGGATATCATTCTCCCCAGCTAGCAGCGTTATCTCTTCCTTGCAATATATCGGATGAATCAAAGATAACCTTCCAATACAGAGAAGAGATGCTAAAGAGACTCAAAGAGAACTTGTGTACTGCCCAGGAACGAATCAAGAAATTTGTAGATAAGTTGAGAAATGAACGCCAATTTGAGGTGGAAGATATGGTGTATCTCAAAATACAACCCTATAGACAAAATGCATTTGGATTAAGGGATTGAAGCTTAGGTCTAAGTACTATGGGCCTTTTCGGGTTATAGAAAAAATTGGATCGGTAGCTCACAAACTACAGCTGCCCAATGATGCTGCAATTCACCCGGTATTCCATGTTAGCCAGCTTAAGAAGCATGTCGGCCAAAACGCAATTCCATTCCCAGGATTACCACTCGTTTGCTCTGAAGGCAGAGTGAAGACTGAGCCTATTGCTTTGCTGGATCGCAGGATTATTCCAAGGATGGGAGTGGCAGTTACACAATGGCTCATTCACTGGCTGAACTTGTCCAGATCTGATGCCGCATGGGAGGATGCCACCTTCGTTCAAAATACTTCTCCCCAATTCAAGCCTTGAGGACAAGTGCTTGCTCAAGGAAGGGGCAATATCAGGCGCTGGAGGTAGGGATGTGATCGGATCGGATACGGTCGAATATTGTCCTATTCATATCTGTATCTGTATTTTTTATCGAATACAAAATCGAATATGAATAGTGTCGAATACAGAATCGAATACGAATTATACAGGATAATATCGGTTACGAATACAGATCGAATACGGATCGGAATCAACATGGATACGAATAATATTAGTCGGATATTTTAAAATCCAATTTCAGTTTTTTTTCCAAAATCGGTCCAAATTTAAATTCAAAATTCCAAAAGAAATATATTTGTATGTCTTTTTTTGCCTTTTTATCCCTAGCTTGTCATACATGTGACTCTGTGAGTAACAATGTACCCCATTGCAATAATTGAACCAAATGATTTGCAGTTGGCATATGCTGCTGAATCCTAAGTAGCCCTTCTGAAACGCCACTTGCCAATTTTTGTACCACCTTTACCCAAATATCTCCAAATTAGCATCTAGCACACATGAACACATTGTATCTTGTCATCAAATGCAGACCCCAGTCTCTGAAATAGTGAAACATGTTAAATTGTTAATGTGTTATTCTGAAACGTGTTATTCGGATATTATCCGAACAAAAACTCGGATATTCCGTATCCTTCGGATAATCAGTGTTCCATATCCGTATCCGTATCCATGTAAATTATCTGTATCCATATCCTTATCCGAGAAATCAACTGGATATCTATGAAACTATCCAAATCATCATCCAAATCAATTCGGTCGGTCGGTCGGTCGGAAAATATCCGTACCAGTTCCATCCCTAGCTGGAGGTTGAAGATGTACAGAGGAAGCCGGCGAAGGATATTGACGAGTACCCATGCCATGGGTACCCCCATCAGCCCGGAAGCGCGAACGGGCTGACCAACCACGGCGAAGGCCCAGCACCGCCGAAAGGTACTTGGGCTGCGGGGAGCGAGCCCCGACATCTTGAGGCCGACCCCGACCGGTGGGCGGGCTCCGGCCGCCTAATATTGAAGCTCACGCTCCACCTGCGCCCGGGCCAGCATGGCCCACGCCAGTGTCAGACGACTGCCTTGTGCGCAGCGTCCCCTAAGCGTCCTGGTGACGGGTAGGCGGCCCTCTCCCAAGATCGCCGAAGAGCCACCGAAGAGAGTCAAGCCCCGCCCCATCGCCTGGCACACCGCAGAGGAGTGCGCCCACTCGAGGCCAAGGTAAAGTCAAGCGCCATTAAAGCCGCCGAGGCGACAGGAGCACCACGCGAGGCGTCATCCGAGACATCATCACGCAAGACCACACATCGCAGAGCCACCAACCTGCCTCGGGGCCAGGCGGGGGCGGTCGAGAAAAGGCAGGAGCAGACTCAGAGACACGCACGCCCCTTTCTAGTGGATTTCCCAAACACCGTGTAACCTGCCTCCTCCGTCTATATAAGGAGAGGCGGGGCGAGAGGAGGGGAGAGACAGAGAAAAGGCCCTCCAGAAGCCATGACTCCTAGCCAAAGCACGAAGGGGATCGGACAGGACTCCGCCTCGCTTGTACACCCCTTGTTCATCGCCCAAAGATCAATACATCCACACCGAACGAACTGGAGTAGGGACATTCAGCCCGAACCAGTATACATCATCTGACTCCTTGAGTCGACCATTCGGGGAGAGGGAGCGCGCGACCCCATCCGACCATAAATTCGTATTGCCGGTGCACGAAACACCGACAGTTGGCGCGCCAGGTAGGGGCCCTCGCGCGTCTTCACCGACATCCTCATCCTCGGGTTCCCATTTCTCCTCCCTGATGGCCTCCTCCCACCACGATTCGCCGATGTCGAGGGGCTGGATCCGCTTTGGCGCCCTCGATTTCGTCGTCACCGCCGCGGGAGAGCTTATTCTCATTCCCGCCGTCGGATCGGGCGCCCTCGCTAGCTGAATACGATTCTTGGCGTCCTCGGCAACCTCGGCCTCGAAGTCCCACTTGACGGGCGGGCGGGCAAAATCCTTGCGGCGCTGCCCGGCGACATCGCCTACGGAGGCGGCGGCGGCGGAGCCGCCCTCCACGAGCTCGCAGCTCGTGGCCATGGCGACTCTGTGGCAGCTTCCCTCCACGACCTACTGGCGGATTCCTCCAGCCATGGCTCTAGCTCCGACAAGGAGTGTCCCCCTCGTAGGGCCTACTCCCGCGAGTGCAACATGACGGGTGCGGCGGAGCCATCCTCCACCCCCGTTACCCTCGGGACCCTCCTCCCGCGCGACGAAGCGCGGCGGGAGGAATCCCGGCGGGAAGACGACGTCTGACACCTAACGCTTCGCTGACCTTCGGCGACAGCGCGAGGAGTTAGAAGCTCGAAAGGCCGAGCTCGATAAGCTCCAGGCCGAACTGGAGCGCCGTCAGCCTAACCCACCACCCGTCTCCGGCGCGCGCGCCCGTGCGCGTCAGGTGCATCAGCAGTTGGCTGAGGAGACGAACGGCCTTCCGTTCTTCCCTCACGCCAACCAGAACATTGCTGCGGCGGCAATGCTGCTCCGAGGGCTGCCTGAGCCAACGGAGCCAGAAGCCAAGGCCACCTATCAGAACCTCCGGGGACTGGTAGAACGTGCTGTCGTTCAGCACGCCCAAGGTTCCGGCTCCCGACGGACGAGCGCCACCTCGGGCCGCTGAGCCACTCCTCGCAGGATCGACGGAGCCCAGCCAAGACGGCCCCGCTCCACGAGCTCCCTCAGGCATCATACACCCCGGTGCGCCATCGCCTGGGGGATAAGTATGATCTTCGCACCATCTTCGCACCACCCTCGAGGCGCGAAGGAGAGCTACCGATGCAGCAGCGCCCTCGCAAGTCGCCGATAGCGGGCGACACAACCATCCCGACCCAGGATTCGACGGTCCTGGGCCGCGCGCGTTCACCCGCCGCATCCGCAACGCCGATTTCCCGACCAGATTCCGGGCTCCGACCAACATAGCCAAGTACACAGGGGCTACCAACCCCAGTGTTTGGCTAGAAGACTACCGGCTCGCCTGCCGAGCGGGGGGAGCGACGGACGACTCCTTCATCATCCAGTACCTCCCCATCTACCTTGCGGACTCAGCTCGAGCCTGGCTCGAGTATCTGCCCGCGGACACCATCGGCGGTGGTGACTGACGAACCTCTTCGTCGGGAATTTCGAGCACGATACAACGCCCTGGCAACTCCTGGGACTTGAAGAGCTGCGGCGGCCGGGAAACCCTCGGGACTACATCCGCCGCTTCTCCCAGCGGTAACGAGCTCCCGACATCCGCGACGCCGACGTCGTCGGGCGTTCATCTACGGCACCACGCGGCGAGGCCCTGGTCCACAAGTTGGGTCAGGCGAAACCCCGACCACCAAGGAGCTCCTCGACATCGCCACCAACCACGCCTCCGGCGAGGAGGCCGTGGGGCCATCTTCGAAAGGAAGACGGCCCACAAGACAGCCGACCTCGGAGCAGCGCCCCCTCGGCCATACGACAAAAGGAAGCGGAAGGGAAGCGATGCATGAAAGGCGAATAATGGTCGCCGCCGACCGACTCGCCAAACAAAGCGAGGCTCGGCCAGGCCGACCGATTCGAGAAGTTGATGGATAGTCCATGCCCGAACCACGACTATCCCGTCAAACACAAGTATCGGACTGCGAAGTCCTGGCGGTTCCTCTCCGAAACCCCACGACATCACGGGGCAAGGGAAGAAGCGCGACCGACACCCGGCAGCCGGGGCAAAGGGCGATGAGCCGGCCGACGAGTTCCCACGGCTCGGCGGCTGCCTCATGATCTTCGGAGGGGCCAGTGCTACGCCGACAAGCGGCAGGTGAAACTTCGCCCACCGAGAGGTACACACGGCGACCCGTAGTGCCTTCATACCTGAAGTGGTCGGATTGCCGATCGCTTTCGATCGGACCGACCACCCGACCACATCCGCATCCGGACGCTACCGCTTCGTCGTCGACCCCATCGTGGGACGGCGCTGACCAAGGTGCTCATGGGCGGCGGCGGCTCAACATCATGTATGTTGAGACCCTCGATGCCCTGGGGGTCCCCCGCTCCGCCCTCCGGCCGAGCAGGGCGCCCTTCCACGGCGTCGTACCAGGCCAACAGGCCCATCCCCTCGGGCAGGTCGGCCTGTCCGTCACCTTCGGGAGCCCGGACAACTTCCGCACCGAGAACCTCACTTTCGAGGTTGTGGACTTTCCCGGCTCCTACCATGCCATCCTGGGACGACCTTGCTACGCGAAGTTCATGGCAGTCCCCAACTACACCTATCTCAAGCTGAAGATGCCGGGGCCACAAGGTGTCATCACCGTGGCCGCATCCTTCCAGCTCGCTTACAACTGCGAGCAAAGCAGCTGTGAATTGGCCTCGGCGGTCGTCGCTTCCGCCGAGCTCGCCCAGCTCAGGGAGAAGGTCTCCGGATCCGCCCCCGACTCCAGCAAGTCGGGGCCTAGCTCTTTCAAGTCCGCAGAGGACACGAAGGAGGTCGCTGTTGATCCCGAAGATCCCGCCAAGACCGTGCGGATCGGGGCCGCCCTCACCACCAAATAGGAAGGCGCGCTCGTCGACTTCCTTCAAGCAAACCGAGACGTCTTCGCTTGGAGACCCTCGGACATGACAGGAGCACCGAAGGAGGTCGCCGAGCACTCCCTGAGTATTCGACCGGGATCTAAACCGGTCGCCCAGCGCCTGCGCCGTTTCGACGAAGAAAAGCGTCGGGCCATTGGGGAAGAAATCGCCAAACTTTTGGCCGCCGGCTTTGTAAGGGAGGTGCGTCACCCTGAGTGGCTCGCCAATCCCGTCCTTGTAAAGAAAAAGTCGGGGCAATGGAGAATGTGTGTTGACTACACGAGCCTCAACAAGGCCTGTCCGAAAGATCCATTCCCATTACCTCGCATCGACCAGGTCGTAGACTCCACCGCCGGTGCGAGTCCCTTTCTTTTGGATGCCTACTCAGGCTACCACCAGATAGCGATGAAGGAGTCCGATCAGCTTGCGACTTCCTTCATCACCCCGCACGGCTCGTCTTTATTACGTCCACGATGCCTTTTGGTCTCAAAACGCAGCGCCACGCATCGATGTATGCAGCGTGTTTTTCGGACCAAATTGGCCGTAACATCGGGCTTCACGTCGACGACATCGTTGTCAAAACCAGGAAGGCCGACGACCTCATCACCGACCTGGAGGAGACTTTTGCGAACCTCCGACGGTTTCGCATAAAGCTCAACCCCGAGAAATGCGTCTTCGGGGTCCCCAAGGGCAAGTTGCTGGGATTCATTGTCTCCGAGCGCGGCATCGAAGCCAACCACGACAAGATCTCCGCTATCGCGAAAATGGGGCCGATCAATTATCTGAAGGGAGTTCAAAGGCTGATGGGGTGCATCGCGGCGCTAAGTCGCTTCGTATCCCGCCTCGGTGAACGCGGGATGCCACTCTACAAACTGATGAAGAAGTCCGACCACTTTTCCTGGACCCACGAAGCTCAGGAAGCCTTTAGTCGACTAAAGGCCTTTCTGACCTCACCTCCGGTCCTGGTCGCCCCGGAGCCACAGGAACCCTTACTCCTCTACATCGCCGCCACGACTCAGGTCGTCGGTAGCGGCACTTGTTGTGGAGCGAGCGAGAGGAAGGCCGCGTTTTCAAGGTGCGAGACCGGTCTACTTTGTCGGCCGAGGTGCTCTCGAAACAAAGATCCGATATCCTCGAATCTGAAGCTTCTCTATTCGGTACTCATCACCAAGAGGAAGCTTGCCCATTACTTCGATCGACACCCCATCTCCGTGGTAACCTCCACGCCGCTCGGAGAAGTCTTCGCATCGCGATGCCACCGGAAGAATCGCCAAGTGGGCTCTCGAACTCAGTGGCCTCGACATATCGTACGTCCCCAGGACGGCGATCAAGTCCCAGGTCTTGGCGGACTTCGTCGCCGAGTGGACCGAAGCGCAAGTCCTGCGGTGGTCGAAGACCCGGAGTCCTGGACGATGTACTTTGATGGGTCTTACACCAAGAATGGGGCCGGCGCGGGGATCATCATCATCTCCCCACTCGGCAACAAGCTCCGGTATGCTATCCGTCTACTCTTTGACGCTACCAACAATGTCGCCGATTACGAATCCCTCGTCAACGTCATTAGAATCGCCACCGACCTAGGCGCACGACGGCTCTACGTTCACGGCGACTCCAAGCTGGTTGTCGACCAAGTGATGAAAGCCACCGAGCCCCGTGACGCTCGGATGGCCGCCTACTGCCTGGAGGTCCGCAAGCTCGAGGAGAAGTTCAAGGGTTTCGAGCTCCATCACAGCTACCGACGCTACAACGGCGAAGCCGACTCCCTCGCCAACCTCGCCTCCGGAAAAGGGCCGGTTCCCCCGGGGATCTTCGTTTCCGACCTCAGCAGCCCATCAATCCGCTTGGACCCAAGTGCTGAGGGCGCTACCGACCCCCCAAAGGCGGGCGCTCCCGCCGATCTTCGGCCAGATGCTCAGCCGTCTGGGTCGGATTTGGGCGTCCTGACCGCCGAAACCGACTGGAGGCGACCGTTTGTCGATCGATTGACGAACGGGTCGCTCCCCGCCGATACCACCGAGGCTCGGCGCCTCGCCCGGCGGGCTAAGTCTTTCGTCCTGGTCGAAGGCGCCCTCTACAAGAGGAGCCCGTCCGGAATCCTTCAGAAGTGCGTTCCGACCGACCAAGGGAAGCACCTTCTGCTGGACATCCACGACGGGGTGTGTGGACACCATGCCGCGCCGCGGTCCCTGGTAGGAAAGGCCTTCCGACAAGGTTTCTACTGGCCGACCGCCGTAGCAGATGCGACCCAAATCGTCCGCACCTGCGAAGGATGCCAATTCTTCGCCAGACAAACGCATCTTCCTGCGCAAGCTCTGCAGACGATCCCCATCACGTGGCCCTTCGCGGTTTGGGGGCTCGACCTGGTCGGACCCTTCAAAAAGGCGCCCGGGGGCTTCACTCACTTGCTTGTCGCCGTGGACAAGTTCACAAAGTGGATCGAAGCCAAGCCGTTGACAAAGATCACGTCGGCCCAGGCAGCAGGCTTCTTCCGCGATATTGTCTACCGGTTCGGGGTGCCCAACTCCATCATCACCGACAACGGGACGCAGTTCACGGGAAAGGAGTTCCTCGAGTTCTGCGACAACTTCAATATCCGAGTCGATCAAGCGGCAGCGGCACACCCCGAGCCAACGGCCAGCCGAGCGAAGCGAGCCAGCGGCATGATCCTCCAGGACTCAAGCGCGAATCTTCACCGATCAAGAAATTCGCGGGACGGTGGGCCGCCGAGTTACCACCCGTGCTTTGGAGTCTGCGAACCACGCCGACCCGGTCGACCGGGTTCACTCCTTTCTTCTTGGTGTTTGGAGCGGAGGCTGTCCTCCCGACCGACCTTGAGTACAGCGCCAAGGGTACAGAACTACAACGCCGCACGGCAATCGAGAAACAAGAAGATGACCTCGACCGACTCGACGGCTCGAGGCGTCGCGATCTTCTGATCGGCAAAATACCGGCGCCGGCGCGCCGCTACCACGGCCGACGAGTTCGCGGTCGCTCATTCAAGTCGGCGACTTGGTACTACGTCAAGTCCAATCCGCGAAGGGACAGGCACAAGCTCTCCCGCCTTGGGAGGGCCCTTTCACCGTCGCGGAAGTCCTCCGGTCCGGCACCTTCCGTCTCAAGGACACCGAAGGAAATCTCCTTACAAACGCGTGGAATATAGAGAAGTTGAGAAGGTTCTATCCCTAATCACCGCCCCTTCTCTGCATGCGCGATAAGTTTCCAAACAAAAGAAGTCGAATCGTCGAAAGATCGACCGAGTGCTCTCTCTCTCTCTCTCGCCCTTGATCTACCACAAGTACTATGACCTCCGCCCCGAAAGCAGAGGTCCCAAAATAGTACTCTACCCATGTCGAAGACCACGAATAACCGACCTACGGTTGGTCGGACCAACCCATTCGGTGACAAGCACCTGCTGGCCGGACCGTTCTTGATCCCAAAGACTACGGATGTGGGCGATCGCAAAAGTGGAAAATCCTCGAGGAAGAAAAAAAGAGAAGGGAGCAGAGGGCAAAAGAAACACTTTATTCATTCACGGAGGCGCATCACCCCAACCAAGAACAAACCGCCCGGTAGGACGGCGCCGCGGTGCCTCTCAACCAGCCCTTTGCACGGTAGCGCCCTCACTTCCGCGGTAGAGAACGCCCACGACAAGGGCGCCAACTCGCCGTATGTCCTCGCGAACGACCTCGGCCTCGACCTCCGCCACCTCCTGCAGCCAAGCACGATGAGCGCCTACTTCCTCGTGGGCCGAGCATAACGGTCCGCCATGGCGCGCGAAGGAAGTGTTGTGGAAGCTTTGGCAGAATAACGAACGCACCAGCGTTCTCTCCTTTTATAACCTACAGTGTGGGAGGCACGGAAGACAAAGCGCCTCAAGAGCGCGCAGCGAAGCGGAAGCCGAAGCGTCCCAGTTCCAAAGACGACGCAACCTCCAAGGCGAGTTAATCCGCCCTTATCTCTAAGGAAAAACATAAATCTCTTTCAAAAAACCTGTGAAAACTCAAGCGGTGCGTGGCGACTGCACCCCTCAGTCCCCACGCACCACTCGGGGGCTGCCTTACGACCCGTGGGTCGGCCGACCTAGATCGATGTTCGGTAACCGCTCAGACCGAAGCTGCCCCCTCTCTCATAGTAACCTCTTCAAAACCAAAATGCTACAGCCCACGCCCCGCGTCACGGTTTTAGTAGCACTTTGCGCAAAAGGAGGCTACTTGAGCGAAGGCCAAGCGCCGGTCGGATGGAGCCTTTCGATTTAGGTCGGCGAGCCGATCGATCAAACAAACTCCCTCGAGGCAACCTCCTCAAACCAAATGCTACGATTTAAGCCCGCCACGGCTCCCGAGTAGCATTTCGCGCAAAAGGAGGTTGCCCAAGCGGAAGGCAACTTGATCGATCGGCATAGACCGACCCGATCGTCGTTAAAAGCGCACAAGTCGTTACCCTGAGCCGTACCCCAACCGACCAAGCTATCCACCTCGCGGCTATTTCCCCCGGACCAAGGTACTACGGCCTACGCCCCCGCGGCTACGGCTTCGAAGTGGCACTCTGTAGGGGGAAAACAAGCCCTCCGAGCAAGAGACGCTAGGGACGGTCGAAGAACCCCCACTCAGGGCAACGTTCTAGCCGACCAAGCGGAGCCTTCGCGAAGGAGACGGTCCGACCTAGGCACCTCTCCTCCGCGAAGCGAGCGTTCTAGGTAGCTTGTCCTATCCCGTGATTTCTTCAGACTGAGTTGGGGCAACGCCTACGCTCTCAGGGCACCCCTGCGGGCCCTATAGCTATGGTCGTAAGATTGCCCAAACCACAGAGGAAGCACGAGGTAGACGGGCAAAAACAAAAACAAAAAAAAAAGAACTCAAAAGCGGCGACACGCGTCGGGCTGATTAAGGCGATCACGTTCATTACATGCACTACAAAGAAAAAGAAGAGAAGGAAACTAATCATCTCCCTCCGTCCGACGGAGGATTTCTGTGGCGAGATCCGGCGGGCAATCTCTTGGGCGCACGGTCGACCGGGCCATGAATGCGTCGATTTCCTCATCACTTGGTCGGCCAAGAAGAACACCGCTCCCGACCGCCTCAAGGTCGACGCCGTCATAATAAGAGACGGTGTTGACCAGGGCCGAGGAAGCGCCAAGCACCGCCGCTTCGCACCGACGCCTCAACGTGCTCGAGGACCCATCCGAGTATGGTGGGGATGGCGCTGGGCCTGGAGTAAGTCCAAACACCGGCCGCAGACCTGGATGCCCACGTGGAGGACCGTCAGCTCGGCCGTCGTTTCGGCCGCGTCCCTCTCCGCCACTCGCTTGTCCACAAGGGCCGAGTCACGTGACTCGACCGCCGCATCCTGCTTCTCCACCGCCACCCTTCGCGACTCCAGCGCGTCGCTAAGGCTTTTTGCGAACTGCAGGAACAAAAACAATGTCAGAAGACGCCCGTCGCAGTGGCTCCCAAGGGATTGAACAACTCACCAGCCACGGAGGCTTCTTTGGCACGAAGTTCCTCCTCGACCTTGGCAAGCGCCTCTCGATCGGAAGCGGCGCGAGCGGCAAGCTCCCTCGCCGTCGCGAGCTCCCCCCGAGCAAGATCCCGCTCGCCGCGAAGCCGGTCGGCCTCCCTGCGGGCCGACTCGTTTTCCTCTCAAAGGCGGGTGGCCTCCGCCGAAGCGGGTTCTGCGCGGACCCGCGAAGCCTTGGCCGCTTCAGCATCCGCCAGGGACGACCTGGCCCGCTCTCCCTCGGCGGTCAGGGACTCCGCAAGTCGCTGAGCCTCCCGCAAGGCTTCAGTGACTTCCCCCAGCCGCTGACCAGCCGCGGCGGCCCTCCCTTGCTCGGCAACAAGCGCCCTCCGGGCGTCGAGCAGCTCTCCCCCTATAGCACTCCCCCGGCTGTGCAAACGCCGGAGGAACATCGACTTGTCTACCGCCCGGGATGTCAAGCGCTGCAAATTCCTGCCCGGTCAGTCTCCGTTTTCCGGTCAAAAAATGCACAAAAGACAAAACCCCGTCAAGACTCACCGATCTGACCAAGCGGGACTCCTGAGCAATGGACTTCCTCGCCCTGGACGCGGCGTCAACGGCGCGAGTGAGGTCGGCGTGGACCCTCTCCATCTCCTCCTCCAAAGCGTTCCAATCCGCGCGTTCTGCCTCGTCGTCGAAACGAGCGGGCCCCGGCCGGTCGGGGCGAGCCAAAACGGCAGCGGTCGGCGGCCCTGTCTCGACTTCCGCTTTGCCGCGGCGTCTGCGGCAGCCGGTTCTGCGCCCTCAGCAACACTTGGACGGCAAAGCCGGGCGGTAGCCCGGCGGCAGCGGCGGCGAGACTCGCCGACGGTGTCGCATAACGCCCGCGAATCCGATACTTCCCGGGCAGTCGCGCCAACCCCACGGTCGGCGGTGCGGGAAAGGCAAGGATAGCGGAGCGTCTCCGTCGATCTTTGCGGGCGGTGGCGGTCCCAGCGCCGGCGGCGGCGGGACCGCCTGCCGGCCTCACCAGACGGCACGCGAGGCGGAGAAACGCGTCGGCGAAAGCTTCTTCCTCTGATGCATAGCCGGTAGTGCTCCCTGCGCATCCCCCTCCGGCGGCGTCCCCTCGCCGACAGACCCAGCCACGGGGAGCGCATCCGAAGAAGCCCCGCTCCCAACAACCGCCGCCCGCCGCCAGCGGATGGGACCGGAAGAGTGCGACTCCTCACGCCGGTAGGACTCAGCGCTCTCCAGTATTTGGTATGCCCCCCACACCGCCCATCGGAGTTCTGAAGAAAAAGCACCAGAGAGGACCAAACTGGGAGCACGTAAAGTCACTTACCGAGAGGAGCGAACAACCGGCACCTGGCGTGCCCTTTTTGCCGGGCCCCCACGAGGGGGCGTGAGGGGTCTGCGCATCTTCAGGATGTACCCTGCGCCCGAGGTTTCTTCTGAGGAACCACGGTCGCCGGCCCCGCGGCTGGAACCCGCGTCGCAGCCGCCGGAGTCGCCTCCGCCAACCGCTCCCCCTCGCTCGGCAGCGGCTCTTCGTCGCCGTCACTCGATCTCGTCGAGAGACCTCCTGCCACGCGCGATCGCTCCGCGCTTCTTTCCTCTTCCGATCCTCGTCGCCTCCTTCTTCGCCAGAGGCGGCGTCCACGCTACTCCGTTTCCGTGCGGCGGCCGCTCGCCTCTTTTTCCCCCGGAAGCAAGGGGCGGGAGATCAGGCCACCGAGCCCCTGCACGAACACGCTCGGGTAAGGGGGCGAAGGAGCAGAGCAAAGCAAAAGCAAACAGGAGCCATCAGACGTACCAAGTTCTGCGGATTCTGCGCCGAGCCGCGCCCGCTGGCTCGGTATCTCCCTCGATGGAAACTGCGGCCACACGTGCGAGGACCTCCGACGCAGGAAGCTCCCGCTCCGACGACCTCGCAGGGTCGGTCGGCCCCGTGTACTCGAACATGGGACGCGCCCGATCCTTGAGGGGTTGAATGCGCCTCTCCATGAACGTACGGAGGACCACCTTGCCCGTCAGACCCCGCCGCTTCAGGTCTGCGAGCTTTTCGAGAATCTCATCAACCTTCGCCCGGTCCCTCGCATCGGGACCCAGGTCCAGCAAGGATGCGGCGTCGGTAGATTCCCACCAAGGCCAGGCATCGTTGTCGATGTTCCGGACATAGAACCACTCGCTATGCCACCCCGGTTGGGCGTCGGCAGCTTTACATCGGTGTAAAAGCGACTTGCGGCGAAGCGCGATTGGATCGCCAGAGCGCCAAGAAGGTCGGCCCGGCGCCCGGCGGCCTCGCGAAGAAGAAGTGGCGCCAGAGTCCCGGTGGGGTTCGATCCCGAAAAAGCCTCGCACAGCGTCATGAAGACCGCAATGTGGAGGACTCCATTCGGATTCAGGTGGTGAACTTCCCCCCCGTAGTAGTGAAGCAGCCCCCGGACGAACGGGTGGAGTGGGAGGCCGAAGCCCCGCTCGTAGAAGGCCGCCAGCGAGACTATCTCGCCGTCTTCCAGTTCGGGGACCTCGGTCCCGGCCGGCACCCACTTGGCCGGGGATCGAGGCCGCGGAGGAAGGAGCTCCTTCCTCTCCAAGCCGAGGTAGCGACCCGCCGCGGCCAAGTGCGGGGTCAGCGACATCCTCGAAAGTGCGTGGGGAACCGGGGGACGGCGCGACGAAGCAGGAAGCTTTTTTCTCCCCTTGCGTTTTCTCTCTTTTCCTTTTTTGCAGAAGGCACGAGCGGAAGGTTTTGCTCCCCCCACGCCGCCCTCCCCTTCCTTTATAGGCGCCTGGCGGGAACGGGCGGGCCTCCGCGCCCAACTGACGCCTCCTCGCGCGAAGCGCGATCGCCGAACCATCAGCCTGTCACCTCGCCCGGTAACGTGTCGTAGCCCATTTAAATCCCACTAGGCATTAACTGCTCCGACAGAGCGAACGCCTCGCGCCGCACGCCACGCAGCACCGCAGACCTCGCCGGCTACATCGGTAGGCGCCACGCCAAGAAAGGTATGAAAAGCGGCCCTCTTGGGCCGCCTCGACCTCGGGAAAGCAAGCGGCTGCGGGCTCGCGCCGAGGCCCGCACCGTGCTGAGGGTTACGAAGGCCGAATCCAGCCAGCTGGAATGAAAGCCGCCCCAACACGTAAAAAAAGAGAGAGAGCGAGGGGCGGGTCGCAGTGAGCCCCCAGAGGGCCCCTAGTTAGGGTCGGCGGACGACCCAATCACTGTGGCCCGTCGAGACCATACCTCACACTCTCCCGCGAGCTCATCGATGAGTGGCGGCGGTAGCGCTCGGGTTGGCGGGCGACCCGGCAGCCCGATGCGGGGCAGTAAGGAAAGGTTTTATGGAACGCCGAGCGGGTCGGGCGCCACGCCGAGCTACGTCCGCTTGGAAACGATCCCCCTCGAGGGAGATCGCCAAGGTTCCACTCGGATTACCCAATAGTAGCTCGCACGAGCACGACGTTCAAGCCGATGAAGGCAAACGTGCGTTCGCTCACCCGACTCTGAAAAAACCCACGAACGGCGTGGCTTGCCAGGGTCCGACCAGGCTAAACCCCCGACCGGCTCTCCGACCCGCTCGGGGGCTCGGGGGCTACACCCACCGGGTGCGCTCGCACGCACCCGGGCTCTTTCTAGGCCGGCGTGGCTCCCAAGCAGTCGCGCCGCCAACCTCCGGGTCGACGGCTACCTAGGGCTAAACCCCGACCAGGCTCTCCGACCGCTCGGGGCTCGGAGAATACACCACCAGATGCGCTCACCTTCGGAGCTCTTTCTAGGCCAGCGGCTCCCCAGCGATCGCGCCTGACCTAAGCGCCGCCAACCTCGGGTCGACGACTACCATCGCCGGGCTAAACCCCGACCGGCTCTCCGACCTTCGGGGCTCGGGGCTCGGGCTACACCCACCAGTGCGCTCGCGCGCACTAAGCCCCTTTCTAGGTGGGCGCGGCTCCCGAGCGATCACGCCGACCTAGCGTCGCCGACCTCCGGGCCGGCAGCTACCACCGCCAAGTTAAACCCCGAGCGGCTCTCCAGGCGCTCAGGGGCTCGGGGGCTACTGACGAGTACCCATGCCATGGGTACCCCCATCAGCCCGGAAGCGCGAACGGGCTGACCAACCACGGCGAAGGCCCAGCACCGCCGAAAGGTACTTGGGCTGCGGGGAGCGAGCCCCGACCTGTGCAGGGCCGACCCCGAACGGTCGGCGGGCTCCGGCCGCCTAATATTGAAGCTCAAGCTCCACCTGCGCACGGGCCAGCATGGCCCACGCCAGTGTCAGACGACTGCCTTGTGCGCAGCGTCCCCTGGCGTCCGTACCGGGGTAGGCGGCCCTCTCCCAAGACTGTCAGAAGAGCCACCGAAGGAGTCAAGCCCCCGTCCCATCGCCTGGCACACCGCAGAGGAGTGCGCCCACTCCCGAGGCCAAGGTAAAGTCAAGCGCCATTAAAGCCGCCGAGGCAGACAGGAGCACCACGCGAGGCGTCATCCAGACATCATCACGCAAGACCACACATCGCAGAGCCACCAACCCTGCCTCGGGACGGGCAGGGGACGGTCGGAAAAGACAGGAGCCAGACTCCGAGACACGCACGCCCCCTTTCTAGTGGATTTCCCAAACACCCGTGTAACCTGCCTCCTCCGTCTATATAAGGAGAGGCGGGGCCCGAGAGGGAGGGGGAGAGACAGAGAAAAAGGCCCTCCAGGAAGCCACGACTCCCTAGCCAAAGCACGAAGGGGATCGGACAGCCGACTCCCCGCCTCGCTTGTACACCCCTTGTTCATCGCCCAAAGATCAATACATCCACACCGAACGAACTGGAGTAGGGACATTCAGCCCGAACCAGTATACATCATCTGACTCCTTGAGTCGACCATTCGGGGAGAGGGAGCGCGCGACCCCATCCGACCATAAATTCGTATTGCCGGTGCACGAAACACCGACAGATATAACGCTTCGATCGTTTCACTTAAGTGAAGACGAGTGGTCCATATTTCCAGTCAAAAACAAAGGGAGAAGATCCAACGGCTGGCACTGAGTGCGGCAATGGAGTAAAAAGACCTGTTGCTGTAATAGTTTGTCAAAAGGAGTTGTTTAAAGTTCTTGGTTTACTCTGAATTTCTACTTCTTGATGTAAAACTGAGGATTATAAACCTTGTTGGCCTGTGAAATGAAATTAAGAAGAATCAAAGTATATTCCTTAGTTGTTGGTAGCTTCGAATTCTGCTGGAATTCATTTTCTTGGGCTAATTTCAGTCTTCTGGTCGGATTGTTTTGTTGAGGTACTGACACATCCCCTACGTCTGCATGGTACTGTTTCTCCATTTGAGCGGAAGTTCAGTTCTGTTCTGACAGCCGGCCTATCTCTGTATTGGGTTCGTGGGACAGCCTGTTTGCAATCGAAGCTGCCCCGTCATGTTCCTCAAGGAAAAGGAAACCCAAACTAGCAATCTAAGACCCTTTGGAACAGTTTCTGCTTAAAACAAAATTGAATTATTTGCCAAATAGAAGGATTCTGAACAGTTTCCCTTATAATCAGAAGATGTTCTCTATATAGAATCAGAATCCGGATGCTAGCTGATTCTTGCCGACTAGGTCCTCCAACTCTACGCGCAGCCAGCCCGATCCAATTCTCCCACAATCAGAAGCAGCTTCTCCCGTAAGCCGGAATCAGTTAGAAAATGTCCCAAAGGGGGCCTAAGGCTAGTGCTGTCATGCACCACAAGATCCAGAGATATTGGTTGGGTCTAATGTCTACTACATCCATGTTGTTTACTACCTCTGTCCAAATTTATAATGCGTTTTTCTTCTTGGTACATAAACCAAAAAAAACTTTGAAAATAACTAGATTACCACCTAATTATTATCACTAAGGACTATACCCATGCATGTATGTAGAGAATATAAAATAAAGATGGATATTGATTAGAAGTATAGAGGGAACATCACATTAATTTTGCATTGAAATATGAAATACTTCTTATATCTATAGCCAAGACTATTAAAAAAGATAAACCTCATAGACTTAACGGAGGAGTAACTAGCATCCAGCTCAGAGAAATCTTTAGTTTGCAACCATTTTTTGAAATAATTATAACACACAAAAGGCCAACGCGACATGAATCTATACACATTTGGTTGCTCGCTAGAACTTAGATTAAAGCATTATTATTTGGAATCAACACCGCACTTCTACTGCTAGTAGTTAACACGGCGAAATACATGCCGTTACTCGATCAATCCACCCCGGGCATGGCGAGGTCGTCGGCGCGCTAGCCGAGCGTGCCGGTGCTGTCGTCGTCGATGCCGCCGAAGAAGGGGTCCTGCAGGAGCTCGGCCGCCGTGGGCCGGTTCCGGGGCTGGCCGATGCAGCGCTCGATGAAGGCGCGCATCTCGGGGTCCTTGAGCCGCCTGAGCGCGGCGGGGTGCACGCCGCGGGTGACGTTGTGGTAGATCTGCACGACGCTCTCGCACTCGGCGTAGGGCATCTCCCGCGTCACCAACTCCAGCACGCACATGCCGTACGAGTAGATGTCCACCGACTCCGTGTACGTCTCCGTGTACAGCTCCGGCGCCATGAACTCCGGCGTGCCCAGGATCGTGTGCGCCACGTGGGTCTTGTCCACGATCGCCGCCAGCCCGAGGTCGCCGATCTTGACCTGCGCGCACGTGCAGCAAGCAATCCCCCCGCGGCGTTAGCCACACGCAACGCAACCCAAATCAAATCTAAACTCAATTCGAACAGGAGCACGAAAGCAACACCGAGCAGCTAGTGTCAGCTATACTAATTAATCAGGATGCAGCAAACAAGCAAGCAACGCGTGCGAATTTTCGCAACGCCCACGCAAAATTGAACGGATTGGCGTAACAAAATTAAAGTGCGCCTCAACGTGCATCACTCGTGTCTCTCCTTTATTCGAAAGGTGCAGCTCGCACTGCCACAGGCATATCTCAGGTTCAATTCTTGAGATGCGCTCTCTCTCTCTCTCTCTCTCTCTCTCTCTCTCTCACGCACACGGAGAGCTACAGGTCGTCACAGAAAGGAAGCCGAAACGGCAAAAGCACCCGCCGCTAATCCCCTTATGCCCTAATGCTCGGGTAATTGTACATACCAACAGCCAATAAACTATCTGCCCTACCCCGATTCGAAATTTACAATCCAATCCAAATATATATTCCAATTGAAATGGCTAAATTCTCGGCGGATCGCTCCCTAATTGAACATGCATGCAGGGAGTTTAACAATAGCGACGAGTCTAGATAATTCTAAATTTCGGGAATTTGTAAGGAATTGAAGGAATCAAGTTAAGGAAGGAAACGTGCGGAGGCAATTAGGGGAGATTGGCACGGGTACCTGGCCGGTGTTGCCATTGATGAAGACGTTGCTGCAGTTGAGGTCGCGGTGGATGATGCAAGGGTCGCGGGTGTGGAGGTGGTCGAGGCCCTCGAGGATCTGGCGCGCCCACTTCTTGAGCGCCTTGACGGAGACGTGGCGGTGGCGGTGGCGGTAATCGCGGAGGCTGCCGGAGGTGCACACTTCGGTGATGAAGTTGAGCACGCCGGCGTCGCGGTCCAGCCAGACCTTGTGGAACCCGATGATGTGCTCGTGGTGGAGGGACCGGAGGAGGCGCACCTCCGCGTGGAGGCGGTCGACCATGCCGGGGTCGCGGTCCGCCAGGGAGCGCAGCCGCACGCGGTTCCACGCCACCTCGATCCCTTCCTCCTGGTCGAACCCGCGGTACACCTTCTTCACCGAGCCGAGGCCGAGCACGTCCGCGTACCGCCCGAACCGCCCCGTCGGGTCCACCTCCTCAAACGCCTCCTCGTCCAACGCCGCCATGGCCCCGTCCTGTCTGCTGCCGATGGTGCGGCCCTGCGCGCGGCGCGGCGGCTTCGGGTTCGGGGACATGCGATGCGAGCGCGAGGAAGGAAAGTAGTGGCCAATCGGGGCGGCGGCTATTTATAGCGGAGACGGTGCGGCGCGTGTGGGCGGATGCGTGGTACGCGCCTGCACCAGTCGGAACTCGGAACCGATACACTACCCACGTACTATATGAGAGTCGGCGCTTTCGAGGTACCCTCGAACTAAAATATCGAACGTCAATCTGCGACAATCTCAGGTATATATAGGAATGAAAACGTCGATAAATAGTGTTTCATTTTCATATCCATATTTTTTATCGCTAACGGAAATGAAATCTGAAACATCGGAAATGGAGTTGGAATGACGGAAACGAATACTGAACAGAGCGGAGCGGTTACGGAAACAAAAGCAGAAAATTCCATAAGAACACAATACATAATCACAATATACAAGACCATAAGAACAATGTAACACATTTCACCTCCAAGGTGGACACAAAAATAATGTTATGTTCACTAGTATCACTAAAAAGTTTTTTCTCAAGTTTGTCAGCTGAAGGCTCGTTATTTGTCCTCCATATCACATCATCATGTCCTCCTCTATATCATTACCATTGATATCCTCTTGCTCCACCAAATACAAAGTTGTAAACCCCAAAATTTGTATATTATTGTTCAATATTCATTTATGGTTTTCTGATATTTATCCTGAATTTTCTAGAGTTTATAAATACCATTTTTGATATTTTTAGATTTATAAAATTAATTTTGTCGACGATTGGGGAGCAGGCCCCCGCCGAGCTTACTTGTTGGTGGAGGGACCAACTGCGACCCCTTCTCACGTGATGGGATACTCAGAGGAGTGACTCACTAGACTTCAATGGGCAAGGACACTGTGATTTACCCTGGTTCGGGCCTCTCAAGAAGGAGATAATAGCCCTACTCGGCTCGTGTATATTTTTGTAAAGAAATCATGTGTCTTTCCCTCATGGTGGGGATGCTTTTATAGCTTACAAAGGACCAAACTCCGCAGGTCCCCACTATCCGCACGATTGGACCACGCCCAATCGTGGCAATCGCAGATCCTACAACTCCGCCATGCTCCCGCGAGGACGCAACGGGCTAACGGAGGTTACGTCTTTGGTGGTTACTCCCACCGACCTCGAGATCACGTCAGTCGGCCAATTCGGCCAGCCGAGCTTGGTTGCCTTATGCAAGCTCGAGCTCGCTATTGGCTAGAATCTGCGACCTTCTCGAGATCCCAACTAGATCGTCCTTGGGAACGACCTCCTAATGGCTCGGCGGGAGCGAGCTCGGCCGTTCGTGGCACCCGAGGTAATTTGTGGAATTACCCGGCCCAAACAGCTAGCCCCCGAGGTTCAAGTGGGAAAAGGCCTAAGGAAGGCCTTCCCCTTGGGCCTACCGTCCTGAGCACGTCGGATTCTTTGCGGCGAACAACCGCCGCGACCACCGAGCTATTGACCTCCTCAGGGAGCAGGCCTTTTGCCTCGGCTCGTCGCTTGAACGGACGTGGGCCCCTCTCAATGGTTCCTTCTCCGGAAGCCTCATTCGGCGATTCGAACCGTCCTTCCTAGGAATCGTCCTTTTAGCGGGGCAGATTTCGATTCGCGTGCCACGTGTCGTCCCCGGGTGGCGAACGCCTCAAGCGCCCTCTGCGCCTCTAGGGCTTCCTCGACCATAACGGCGGGAAGTCCTTCGCTTCTGTTTCTGGAGGGATTTTAAACACCGGTGCGAACCCTAGCTCTGCACAGTCCCCAGCAAAGGAAACACTTCAAATCATTCTTTGCTCGGTGCTCGTTCCTCCGTCGCGCGATCGTCTCCCCTTCGATCGCCTCCCCGTGCATTTAAATGGCGAAGTTTGGCGCCAAAGAAGATCGATAGGCGAAGCTGGAGCTTCGCAGCAGGCGAAGTACCTCGGCCGGCTCATGGAGAGCCACAGGGCCGAGGAGAGCTCGGAGCCGAGAGGAAGGGAGATCATCTCCACCGAGCTCTACACCATAAACGGGCTCCGGATGCCCGAAAGCGAGTTTGTCGAGTCCGTCCTCGCCTTCTGTGAGTGCGAGATCGCTCACCTCCACCCTAACTCCATCCTTATCATGGCCATCTTCACCCACCTCTGCGAAGGGTATGTGGGCGTCGAGCCCACTCCCAGCCTCTTCCTCCATTTCGACACCTTATCGCGCACCGGCACGCCTTCGTCGGCCGGCTGCCTCTATTTCCGTCTCTGACCTACCCGCCCATACGAGTATCCGAGCTTCACGCTCAAGGACTCGGTGTCAGGATGGGCCGACTCCTGGTTTTATCTGAGGAAGGCGGAAGACAGCTCGCTCTCCTATACCGGCACTAGAGCACGAGTCGCCGAGACCCCCGACCGTGCAACCGGAGGAGGAGAAGGTGCTCTGGCTGATCAACGAGCTCACTTGCTCGGGGTGACCAGACGGATGTCGCCGGGACTACATCGAGCCGGTGTTGCCCCTCGAGGAGGAGGGTGCATCCCTTCTTCAAGGTTGAGGGGTGGCAGGACATCACACGGAGTCACGCCAGTATACCATCGACCTCGGCCTTCTCTCTTATGCGAAGACATTCGTTCTTACCACTTCCTTTCGTTCGCATGCAGCTCCACCGAGGGGCCCGGGTGGGCGAGGGTGTCCGAAATGTTCGGCACCCCAAGGGCAAGGAGATCCTAGAGGGTCGCCAGATCCCGAATAACGTCCTCAACCGGACCGAGGCGGTAAGTTTTCGATTTGGCCCTCCTTTCTTGATGTCCCACTTGGTCCGAGTCTCCCCAGGGTGCCCCGACCTCATAAAACTCTCTCTGGCAGGAGAAGGTCGCCCTCGAGTTGCCGTGGATCAACTGGCATCGCAGCCGGGGGGACGAGGTCGTAAGACCAAAAAATTGGCGGGCCGCAAGCGCCGCGACCGATCTCCTTCGGCCACGCCGTCTCCGCCTCGGCGTTTGTGCAGGCGTCCTGGTTCGGACGACCGCTCACCCCACCAGCATTTGGAGTATGCTAATCGGCAGGAGGTGAGCGAACTAAAACTTTGGATGGATGAGTATACCAGAAAAAACCCCGAGCTGATGGCTCGTTTGTGTCAGCTTGCCGCGCGGGCGAAGAAGGAGGCCGGTGGTCAGCCAGCGGAAGGAGGCACTGGAGAGCCAGATCGCGGCTCTTCAGGCAGAGCTCGCGCGGGTGAGCTCGAGCTCGGCCCCTCTGGATGACGAGGAGGAGAAGGACGAGCTGGACCCCGTCCCCCTGGTCCCGAGGTCCCGCCGGTCGTCCGCTGCGCCCCAACCACGCCCAACGCCGACCATCATCGAGGCCGACTTGGGAGAGGTCGACCCTTCCATTGCCAAGGCCGACAAGGCACGCGAGGACATGGCTGCCCTCCTCGTTCGCGCCCGAGGCCAGCTGGAAGATGCCGAGCGAGGTCAGCCTCTTATCCCTGTCTCGTTTGTCTCATTCCCCCTCCGGCACCACACTAACCCCACATCGTCTGTAGTGGGTGTGGCGGTAGTCTTGAGTTATGGGATTTTGGAGCAATGGCTGACGATATTCTTGACCTCGTGCTAGAGAGGGAGCTTGCCCGCGCTGCCGAGGCCGTTGTGGGCGACGAGGTCGAGGTGGGAACTGAGGCCGCGGAGGCCCGTTTCCCACGGGCCGCTGGTGGTGATGACGCCGAGGTAGAGGGCTCTTGCCGCGCGGAGATCCGGGCCCCAGGCTCGTCTCTCTGAGGAGGAGACGCGGAGGAAGATTGCGGTGCCGATGCTCGAGCCGCGGCGGAGGCATCCCACATCATAATTGAAGACGACGGCGTGGAGGAGCATGGTGGTGCCGAGCACGCCGCCGAAGCTCCTCGCGAGGACTCACGCCGGCCGCGAAGCGACATCATCACCGCAACGCTCCAAGAGATCGCCGAGATCTCTCCCGAGCCCGCGATGCTCGCCGGACATCAACGTCGGCCGGTGTCAGTGGGCGGGCCAACTTCGAGCGGAGGGGAGCCGTGTCTGAGGCCGCTTTGGTCGAGGTCGACCTCGCCGTGCCGACCCTGACTTCGATCTCGCGCCCAAGACGCCGCCATGGCCCAATCTCGGGTGCAGGCCTTCCGGTCACCGACCCGGTGCCTCCGATCGACCCGCGCCGGAGACGCCGTCACGGCCCAAGCTTCGGTGCCCGACCTTCCCGGCCGACCCGTGCCTCCAATCGACCTCGCGCCGGAGACCGCCACGGCCCAAGCTGTGTGCCCGACCTTCCGGTCGCCGACCGGTGCCTCCAATGACCTCGCGCCGGAGACACCGCCACGGCCCAAAGCTTGCGAGGAGGAGGAGCCCCGAGCGCAACTCCTGCCGGGAGGAAGAGGCGGGAGGTGGTCCTTGCTCTCGAGGCCGTCCCTCCGCAGGAGATGGAGGTTGACCCTCAGGGGCAAGGTCTCCCGCCCCCAGGGGACGGGGGAGCTCGAGCTCAAGCCCCCGCCGGGGGAGTAAAAAGCGGGGCGGAGGACCCCGTCGAGCTGTTCCAAGAGGGGCTGGAGGCTCGGCTCTGTTGGGTAAGTTTCCTAACACTTATGTGTTTTTGTCCCAAAAATCCGACTGCGACCCGAGATGCCTTGTTGCGCAGGTGTTGGAGACCACCATGAAGGACTTCCACGCCGCGACCGTGCCACCAGAAGTCGTCGCGAAGCACCAGGCCGAGCAAGACGCTAGGATCGCGGAGCTCGAGCGCCTGGTCGCCGAGCTGAAGTCTTCTGAGGCCGAGATCCGGCAGAAGATGGAGGAGTCCGTGCACTTTCTTAAGGAGCGCCTCGACCAGTGAAGCGGCGAGTCGGGCCTTGAAGCGACGGTGGCGACCCTGCGCAACTCCGCTCGAAGCGCCGAAAGGACGATCGACCAGCAACGGGAGGAGTCCAGGCGGCTTCGTCAGGCGGCAAGCGAAGGTTGTGAAGCTCGCCGGCGGGTGCTCGACCTCGAGTCTGAGCTCGACTCCGTGCGGGAGGAGCTCGTCGCTCTGCAGGACGAGAAGCGTGCCGGCCTCCTGTAATTCCTTCTTCCCGTGTTTTACCTGAAAAAACTCAAAAAACCTCCTAGTCGAACAAAGAATGTTTCGAATTTAATAGATACGCTTTTGTTTCCCTTGTAATGATAACGAGTTGCTTCCTCCCGTTGTTCCCCCTTTTTTTGATGGTTATGCGAGCTAGCGGACGATCGTACTAGGGAGTGACTACCTTGTGCGAAAGCTGCTCTAGGTTGTAGCCACACGGTACCCATATAGCCCCCGCCGTCAACGGAGGTCATGGGCGTAGGCTGCGGGCACGACCTCGTTGACGGAGTAGTGCCCTGCGGAGATCGTGTGGCCTTTTTGTGTACGGTGCGTCTATACCGCCCACCGGCTGACCCGAGCTCGGAACCGTCCGAGGGGTGTCCATGCAAATCTTTACCTGCGGCGGAGGTCTGCCGCGAAAAAGATGGTCGACTTATGAGGAAGGAAGCCCTCGAGGTCGAGCTCTGGTGGCCCGATGTTAGGTGGTCGTACGCCCGTCCGTTTTGCCCCGACGACCGAGCTTGCTCCTGATATTTGATCTGGATCGAGCTTGATCACGGAATTTCGCGGGGGGGGGTTAGAGAGAGAGAGAAAGCGAGAGAGAAAGAGGGAGACCGGGAGGCCAAGGTGTCGAATTTTATTAAAGGAGCAAAGTTGGTTTAGTTAGATATGGAACTTACGCAGTTGGTCGATGTTCCAAGTGCTAGCTAGTTCTCGACCATCTTCCATTGCAAGGCGGACAGCCCCCGGGCGTGCTGTTGAGACGACCGTGTAAGGACCTTCCCATCTTGGCGTTAGCTTGTTGGCTTTTGACAAGTCTTGGACCCGTCATAGAACGAGATCGCCCGATGTTCAAGGTCCTTGGTAAATCTTGATTTAGCGGCGTGTCTGCGAAGAGCTTGCGAGGTAAACCGCGGTCGCATGCAACTTCGTTCACGAGTTGCTTCCGCGAGGTCGAGGTCGAAGGCGCCGCCTTACGTGTCGATGTTATCGGCTAGGTTCACCCTTGGGGATCGGGGCGACCTCGACGGGTAGTACGGCTTCCGCGCCATATACGAGCTGAAAGGGGGTCTCACCCGTAGCTCGGCTCGTCGTGGTGCGGACCGACCAGAGGACGGGAGGTAGCTCGTCCACCCAGGCCTGACCATGCCGATCGAGGTTCTTGAAGACTCTCTTCTTGACTCCTTGGATGATCTGCCCGTTCGCGCGCTCGGCCGCCCCATTGCTCTGCGGGTGGGCCACGGATGCGAAGCATATCTTGGTCCCGACCTCCTCGCAATAAGCCTGAAATACCTCGCTTGTGAACTGAGTGCCGTTGTCCGTGATGAGGCGACTCGGAACGCCAAAGCGGGTCACGACGTTATTTCGGAAGAACTTTTTAGCCGCTTTGTCTGAGATGGTTGATATAGGCTCGGCCTCGATCCATTTAGTGAAGGTGTCGATTGCGACGAGCAGTATTTACAACCCTTCCTTCCCTGGAAATGGACCGAGTATGTCGATGCCCCAAACCGAACGGCCAGGTTAGGGGCATAGTCTGCAGTGCATATGCCGGTGATGGACTTTCCGGCATGGAACTGGCAAGATCGGCAAGCGATCACTATTGAGCGCTGCGTCGGCGAGCCGTCGGCGATAGTAACTCAACCGGAAGGCTTTGCTCACCAAGGTCCTAAAGGGCGAGTGAGCTCCACACATCCCGTCATGGATATCTTTGAGGAGATATTTGCCTTCCTCTTGGGTGATGCACTTGGAGAGGGCGCCAAGTGCGCCTTTTGCGATATAAGAGGCCCTCGACCATTTTATAGGCCGAGGAGCGTCTTACTAGCCGGGATTTCTCGGCTTCCTCCTCGGCGATGTCCGTGCACGAGGTATTGGATGAATGGCGTCATCCAACTCGCACCTGCTCGAGGAAGGAGACGGTACCACCCGTCTCGGTTGCCTCCTCTTCGGTGGGTATGGAGGGCTTATAAAGGTGCTCGACGAGCACCCGCCGGGCGAGGGAGTCGGGCGAACCGACCTTCGATAGATGGTCGGCCAGGACATTGTCCTTCCTGAGGATGTATAGTACTTGAAGTTTACAAGTACTTTTCCATCTTCCTTACTTCAGCCAGGTAAAGCGCCATCGAGTCATCCGAACGCGATACTCCTTGTTAACCTGGTTGATAACCAGCTGCGAGTCGCCCTTCGCAGTTAGTCGTTGGACTCCGAGCGTCTTGCACGCCCGAAGTCCGGCTAGCAGACCCTCATATTCTGCTGCGTTGTTCGTTCTTGCGAAATGTAGTTGGAGGGCGTCGGATCCGCTCCCCCCTGGGGGTCGAGACCACTCCGACCCCAGAGCAATTGTAAGCTCGGGATCCGTCGGTGCATGACCCAAATGACCGTGCTCGGTCTGGTCGGGTTCAGACTTAGATGGGGTAGGATTTGTCCATTCGGCTAGGAAGTCCGCTAGGACCTGGGATTTGATCGCGGTCCTGGCCGAGAATTCGATCTCGAATTCGGCGAGCTCCATGGCCCACTTCGCGATCCGTCCGCTTGCGTCCTGATTCCCTAGAATTTCTCTAAGCGGGAAGTTGGTCGGGACTCGAATTTTGTAGGCCTGGAAGTAGTGTCTTAACTTCTTCGAGGCCACGAGGAGCGCATAAAGGAGCTTCTGGACCTCGGGGTAACGCTCCTTTGGTCCATGTAGGACTTCGCTGATGTAGTAGATCGGGCGCCGCACCCGTCCCGTTCTCTGATTATGGCCAGCGCTTACCGCCTGGGGTGTGGCGGCCAGGTAGAGCAAGAGAACCTCTCCCATTCTCGGCGTGGTCAAGATCGGGGGTCTCGACAAATATAGCTTTAATTCTTTGAAAGAGCGGTCTGCTTCCTCTGTCCAGGCGAAACCGTCGTGCTTCCGGAGCGCCTTGAAGAAAGGCAGGCCGCGTTCCCCGAGCCGCGAGATGAAGCGACTTAGGGCCGCCATCCTCCCGGTCAGGGACTGAACCTCCCGCGTGCAAGTGGGTGGCCGCATGTTCTCGATGGCCTCTATCTTCTCAGGGTTGGCCCCGATTCCTTGTGGACCGATCATGTAGCCGAGTACCTTGCCAGCCTTGACCCCGAACACACATTTTTCAGGGTTCAACTTTATTCGATGCTTATTGAGGTTATGAAAGGTCTCCTCTAGATCGGGTACATGACCCGAGGCCATCTTGCTCTTGACGACTATGTCGTCTACATATACTTCCAGGTTCCGACCTATTTGGTCCGAGAAGGTTTTCTGCATGAGGCGCTGGAAGGTCGCTCCAGCGTTCCTTAGACCGAAGGACATGGTCGTGTAGCAGAATGTGCCAAACGGCGTGATGAAGGAAGTTTTCTCCTCGTCGTCGGGCGATATGTCGATCTGGTGATAACCTGAATAGGCGTCGTAAAGCTCATCGCCTCGGGCGGCCGTTGCGTCGACCAACCGGTCTATCCGAGGTAGCGGAAAATTGTCTTTTGGGCATGCGGCATTCGATCTGTGTGATCGACACACATGCGCCACTTGCCCCCTTTTTCTTCCACGATAAGCGGGTTGGCCAACCAATCGAATGATCGACCTCCCGTATAAAACCGGCTTTGAGGAGCTTGTCCGGTTCCTCTCGATGATAGCTTGCTTCTCCGGGAGAAGCGCTGATCTTCTGCGCCGCAGGCTTTTGTCGAGCGAATCGCTAGCTTTGTGCTCGGCGACCTCCTTGGGACTCGGGCATGTCGGACGGTTCCCGAGCGAACGTGTCGCGCTTCTCCGGAGGAAGGTCACGAGCTCGAGTTCCTATTTAGGATCCAGGGAAGCCCCACGTGTACGACCTTGCACAGCTCTGCGTCGCCGCAATGGATGGCCTTAGTTTCTCCGGCACCGAGGGTAGCCTTGGGCGGGAACTCCTCGGCTCTTGGTCGGGCCCCGCTGAGGCAGCTGCCCGACCATGTCTAAAGCCCTCTCGTCGCATTCGAGCTGCTTTCGGGCTTCCTTCATCGAGATCACGCCGCCGGGGCCGAGAACCTTCAGGCATTGGTATCCGTGATGCGTGGCGGCCATGAATTTGGCGAGCGCTGGTCGGCCCAGGATGGCGTTGTAGGCCGACTCGAAATCGACTACCTCGAAGGTGATTAACTCCGTCCGGAAGTTGCTCGGGCTTCCGAAAGTTCTGACGCAGGGCGATCTGTCCGAGCGGCTTGGCCGAGGTGCCGGGGACTATCCCGTAGAAAGGGACTACGACGCTCTTGACTTTGGACCGAGGAATTTGCATCTCGTCCAGGACCCTGGCCGATATCAGGTCCAGGGAACTCCCGCAGTCCACGAGCACTCGTCCTACCGCGGTGTTGCGGTCGTTGGACTCACGACCGTCGGGAGCCTCTGGGTTTCGTCATCCCGAAGCGATCGTCCTTAGAAGGTGATGGGCAGCTCGGACCACTTAAGCTGCTGAACGGGAGGCTTCCCTTGAGTGACACGAAGTACCTCGCGTGCGGCCTCCTTCAGCTCCCGACGAGACCCATAGGCGGCGGAGCCCCCGAATATCACGGCGATGTGGTTTCTCGGCTCCTGGTACTCCATGTCCGTATCTTCCTCCTCGGCGGGCTTCTTGCCCTTGACATCTCCTTCTTGCTCTGGGAGCGTGGGCATGGGACCCTTGCCATTGTAGAATTGCTCCAGGCGGGAGGCCCATGTTCTGCAATTCCGCAGGTCGTGTCCATGCGCCTGGTGGAGCGGGCAAAAATAGGCGCTAGCCCGTCCGCGCTGGTCGCCGCGGTCTTGGTCGTCCCAGTTTTGCTCGTTGTTCCGCTGAACCGGTCGGCCTTTTCCTTTCGCGGCTCCTCCTTTATACGATTGTGAGGTCGGCCGTTGTCGTCGTTCGATGGCCGCCACCATGTCGGAGACGGAGGGTTTTTTCTTCTTTTTGATTTTTTTCTCGATCGAGCTCACGCTCTTTCGGCTTGACGCCCCTTCGAGTCCGGGCTGAGGGGGCAGCTTTCCCTCGTCCAGCAGCTTCTTCCATTGGACGGCCTCGTCCGCGTTGGCATAACGGTCAGCCATGCGGAACAGCTCGTTGGCCGTGATGTCCGGGTGAATTTCGAGGTCCTGAGTAAAGCGTACGTCTCGGACCCCAAACTTGAAAGCCCGGACAACCGCCTCATCCGAGATGCTTGGGATGGAATTGCGTACTTGCATGAAGCGCTGGACGAACTGGCGCAAGGTCTCGCCCTCCGTCATGTCAGGCGCTCAAGGTCGCGCTCTTTCCCCGAGGCGGGCGTAGCGGACTGGAAGTTGGCGGAGAGTGCTACTCGGTATGCCAGGACCGGATCGAGTTTTCCTTTTGGTTGAATAGCCACGTCGAGCCGACTGGCCCAAAGATCAGAGGCGAAAGTTAGCCATGACCCTTTCATCACCTCCAGCCGCTAGAATGGCCGTGGTGTAGATCGAGAGAAACTTCGTCGGGTTCTGCGTCCCATCGAATCTCTCGATGTGACCCGGCTTGAACCTTAGTGGCCAGGTCACACGTCGTAGCGACGTCGCGAAAGCCCTGCACCCGAAAACGGGACTGTCGGATTTGCCATTATGAAGCGCGGCTGGCGATCCCCACCGGCCGAGCCCGAGGTTCGTGGGCCCAGGCGAGAGAATATCTCCCTATGCCTGTAGGACGGAGAGTGGCCCGAAGAGGAATGTTCGGCCCGGTTCTGCCCGTGGCTCATATTTCGTTGATCCTGAGGGAGCCCCCGGGAATTGCTCCGGGTGCCCTCCCGAGCCCGGTCGCGTTCGCGCCGGTCACTCCGGGTATGGCTGCGTGAGTCGTCGGGGTGGAGGCGCTCGGACGCCTGGCGGTGGCGTTCCCAGGAATTACTCTGGGCATCCCTTTCTCGGGAGGCTTCCACCGCTTTTATGTCTGTGGCGATTTCCTCGAGGTCGTCGGCCACAGCCGCACCCATGGCTTCTAGGTCGACTTGCTCAGGAAACTCTCTGAGGTTGCGCACCACCGCGGCCAAGGCTTGAAGGCGTTCCCCGCTCGGGGGAACGCGGGGTGACGAGCTCGTTCGTCGTCGCACGGGCTCCGGTGTCCCGTACGCGTGGAAATTCTCACGAGCTTCGGCCCTGGTCTTGTCGGCCGGGCCACCACGGACTTGCCGGCGTAAGCTGGCCAGTGTCCGATTCAGAGATGTCTGCAGGTGCTCCTTGGCCGCTTCATAGCGGTGAAGACGCGTTTCGGCCGGGGATTTGCTCCCGACATTTCCATCCTCCTCCGCAACGAAGACGTTACGGGATTGGACGGATCGCGAGGGTGACATCACGGTGTCTCCCCGTGACGCGGTCCCCTGGTCGAGCTCGAAAAGGTCGGGGATGTCCAGACCATCGTAGAGCCCGTCATACTCGTCGTCCGAGAGGGCGTCGAGCTGGGAGCGAAAGAACTGCTCCGGTGCGGCGGTTTCCATGGAGAAGCTCCGGGAACCGTCATGATTCTCAAGGCCAGCGACGTCGGCGGCCCCATTGTCGAAGAACTGCTTGTCTTCTTCCTCGATTCCGGGGGCGCCGAGGCCCTGGCGATCTTGGGAGCTTGTCATCCTCCGGGATTCCTCACGAAAGGGAAAGTCGGTCCCCACGGACGGCGCCAGCTGTCGACGATTGGGGAGCAGGCCCCCGCCAAGCTTACTTGTTGGTGGAGGGACCAACTGCGACCCCTTCTCACGTGATGGGATACTCAGAGGAGTGACTCACTAGACTTCAATGGGCAAGGACACTGTGATTTACCCTGGTTCGGGCCTCTCAAGAAGGAGATAATAGCCCTACTCCAGCTCGTGTATATTTTTTGTAAAGAAATCTGTGTGTCTTTCCCTCATGGTGGGGATGCTTTTATAGCTTACAAAGGACCAAACTCCGCAGGTCCCCACTATCCGCACGATTGGACCACGTCCAATCGTGGCAACTGGCAGATCCTACAACTCCGCCATGCTCCCGCGGAGGACGCAACGGGCTAACGGAGGTTACGTGCTGGTGGTTACTCCCACCGACCTCGAGATCACGTCAGGTCGGCCAATTCCCGGCGCCGAGCTTGGTTGCCTTATGCAAGCTCGAGCTCGCTATTGGCTAGAATACGCGACCTTCTCAGATCCCAACTAGATCGTCCTTGGGAACGACCTCCTAATGGCTCGGGCGGGAGCGAGCTCGGCCGTTCGTGGCACCCGAGGTAATTTATGGGAATTACCCAACCCCCCGACAAATTTATTTATGAAAAATAAAAATAAAATTATGCTTAAAATAATTTTCCTAGGTTTAAAATGTTCCAAAGTATTTTAGAAAAAAATTTCAGAATTTTTGAACTCTATTTGATATTTTATATAAAGCCATTTGTATTTATAAAATTATTTTTATTTGAAAATAAATGTAAACTGTCCCTTCTCCTTTTTGGGCCAAGCACATTTCTCGTTCCAGCCCATTTCTTTTTTTCATTTTCGGTTTCAGTTATACAGAATTTCAGTTTCCGTTTTCTCGAAATTGGCTCTCCCGTTTCCGTTTCCGACAAAAAAAATTTCGTTTCCGTTTCCATTTTCAAAA
This sequence comes from Rhipidocladum racemiflorum, assembly GCA_036346355.1. Taxonomy (NCBI): domain Eukaryota; kingdom Viridiplantae; phylum Streptophyta; class Magnoliopsida; order Poales; family Poaceae; genus Rhipidocladum; species Rhipidocladum racemiflorum. Next base: position 8,737,256 of record CM070581.1, read on the forward strand.
AAGGGCTTCCATTTCCGTTTTTCTCCGGAACGGTCAAAAAATTTTCTTTCCGTTTTCAACCTTAGGTCAGGATGGTAATTGAGCGTGGCGAGCACAGGTTATACTCGCTCATATCTATGTCCATCACCTGAGGTATATCCACGAAAGGTGGTGGGCGAAGGACGTTGCCCATACCCATTGCCTGCGGGCATACCCGTTTATCCGCCAATCAGATATCACATTCACAGTAAAAGAATATACAAGGAACAAAGCCAGGCAGCCCAATGCCCATCAATTTTATGCCATGACAAGTCCAAAGTGGCATCAAAGTATAAAATTAGTTATTAGATTATTACAAATATTCAAACAAAGGAGAGTATTAGACCTTTTCAAATAAATTTTGAAAGTTTAGGAGACATAAGATCTACATCATTCACATATGCATCAAGTAATTCCTTTGACAGCTCTTTCTCCCCTTCCAAAAGGTTCTGAGAGGTAGAGAAAACAATATATTAGTAAGTGCTTGGACAAACACCAACCTGACAAGCTCATACACTGGCTGATGATGGGAAGTTCCTACTTGCTGCACGCAAATGCAGAAATCCCACATGCACAAACTACCTAATTTCACGCTATATGGGTGGTGTCAAAGGGGAGGAGCAGCACCTATATTGGCAAGCTGAGGTCATCTTTTGAGATTTGATGTCTGAAAAGTTAAAGCTATAATTTGTGCTAGTTTATTTAGTAGTATGCATAAATAAGACTCTTTAATCCTACTATAGGTTGTTTTAGTGAAGTCATCAGCAGTGTTTTCTTTCTTTCTCAGTGGAAAGTAATACTATTTATTTTCCATTAATTTTATATAGGCAACCCCTAACATTAACTGGTCTTAGATATTACAACAAACAGTATGTATTTTGATGTCAGGATATATTGTTTGTGAGGAGCATTCACAGGAAAAACATCCATCTATGTTGCAAGATGTTCCATATGACCATATAATTATTTTATCTTTCGATATTGCTATTCTCTAAATTATTTTCATGGTGAAATATAGTCCGCATTAGAAAGACATAAGCTACCCTCATCTACGCCACATTAACACTAGGGTTTTACTCTTACCAGTGTTCTATTCAGAGTCAACAATTGAAATTGAACATGAGCCTTTGAGCTCCTCTTCAATGTCCTCAAGGCATGTCCATAAACCCTCAACTCCTTCATCTTAGAAGTAAAACATTACATTACATCACTAGCTACAAATCACATAGAAAACTTAAATTATTTAGATCACTAACTAGAAGCTGCATACCTTTAAGGTCGTTCCAAAGCCAGTTTTGTGAGTACATCAATGCCTCCAATATCTTTGGAGTGAGACGGCCGCGATGTTCACATAGCACTCTACCACTAGTGCTAAAAGCTGATTCAGAAGCTACTGTTATTGAATAGCCAAGATATTACGAGCAATCATCTGCAATGTAGGATAGCGTGTCCCAGCCACCTTCCACCAACCCAATATATCAAATTCCTCATTTGTGCAAGTGTTTCTTTTTTTAAGTAGCGATCAAGCTCATTTTTGGTCTTTACCACACCAATACTTTTCTTACTAGCAGCCAGTGTTTTAAAAATTGAAAGCACCTCATTAGCACAAATGGCATTGGCAGCACTAGGAGTACTAGATGATGTAGCCATACCCTCTTGTTCACTATGCACTTGGTACTCATTCATTAACTCACACAAGATATTGTAACTTTTTGTAACATTCTCTTTAGAGTTTTCTTCACCAAAGAGGACAATATAGCGTGCGTGTAACATTGTTATTTTCCATGTGGATCAAGAATAATAGCAATAGCCATCAAACCATGAATATCCGACCAATACTTATCAAAAAAATTTAGCATCTCAACAGACATAGACTCAATTATTGGATTGCCACATTCAAGCCATTTATTCATATGCATTTTGATCTCATATATCTTTGAAAAGAAAATATTAGTTGTGCCATATTTAGTTCCAGAAAATATTTCAGTGAGTTCATAGAATATGCTTAATTTGTCACAAACAGTCGAGGCAAAATTCTAATCAGCAGTAGTTCGTCCAAAATTAAAGTTCTTATCAAGTTGCTTCAACCTTTCAAACACTTTCTTATAGAGAATAGAAATACTAAGCATGATATATGTTCAATTACATCTAGTTTTGCAATCAAGGGTAATCTTTTTAGTATCTTCAACCTTAACAAACTGAGCTGCTCCCTCAAAATTCTCATACCTCTTTGGTGTAGCAAACCAATAGGCAACACTTTCACAGGCTCCATTACCTCCAAGCCATCTTTCACAATTAAGTTAAGAATATGTGCACAACAGTGCATATGTAGCATCTTTCCACCCAATTAAAGGTTAGATGGACCAATCTTTACCCCTTTGCTTCAACCAATTTATCATTTGTAGAGCAGTTATCTAGAGTCAAAGTGGATAGCTTGCAATCAAGATTCCAAGTCTGTAGGCTTTTGTATAATGCTTCACAAATAACATATGATGTATGCAGACATGGCACATATATAAACCTACATAAAGAAATAGGATTTGAGTATTTCACAAAAATAAGAAGATAAAAAACGGATAGGAATAAAATAGCACCTTAGAATGCAGCTTCTAAGCTTCCACGAGATCAACAAAATGTCATGTCATTGTCATGTAGCCTCTCTTTTGGTTATCAACTGTCCAAAGATCAGTTGTGATAGCAACGCGATAATTGCTTTTATCCAAGTAAGTGAGAGCTTTCTTCCTCTCTGATTCATAATGATCCAAGATGTCCTTTCTAATAGTGTTTCGAGTTACCATTTTAAATAAGGGTTGCAGTGCACTAACAAATTGACGGAAACCATGGTGATAGCAATAGACAATGGGTACTCATGCAGAATAATCATGGAATAGAGAGCTTTCCTAGCAACTTCTTGATCAAATACGTAGTTCTCTACAGATACTTGTTCCTGTTCAGAATTTCCATATCTCAAACTGGTTTGTATTTTTCCTTGCCTCTTTCGATATATGCATACCTTCAAGTGTTCATGCAGATGCTTAGTGCCATTCTTCGTTTCTCCTGAAAGATACTGCACCAAATGCACTTTGCCTTCTAAGCACCCTTCATCTAAACTCTTGTAAACTTGTTCCAAACTGGTGAAGTGAGCTCTCTCTTTGCGTCACGAGAATCCCCTCTTTCTCATGTTGTTTTTCAACTTAATGCTTGACACCTTCCGCTTCAGATCCAGGTTGAGGAAGAAGTAGTGAGGCTTGTAATGATTGTCCAGATTGGCTGTTATTTGTCGAAGTTGCCATCTGACAAAACCAAATTATCAAAAATACCATATCACAACTCAATAATACACTTTTCATTATATATTGCTTTTCTAACCTACTCCTATTATAAATGGTACACAGTTGTACAGATTTTGAATTTGAATCATATCAAAAACCAAATCCTATTATAAATGGCACACAAGTGGATCTATATGATCATACACACACACACATATCATAATTTGCCTAGCAGTTAAATGGCACAGGAGTTTTGATTGTCTTTCAGTATGTTCCTTCACGTAATTAAAAATTTGATGCACTTATCAAACATGTGTGGACCAATACTACTCTTGTCTTTACAAACATTAATGAAAGTGCCTTCCATGTGCTATATAGAAGGGAAAGCAATATGTTCCTTAGACTCTTGTATGTTGTTTTATCTACTATGATCAACCTCTTATCCCTACTTTCTTAGGGCTGAAGAACAAAGCAAGTTCGGTACTTCGGTTAAACAAGGGTAATCAACTGTCACTACTGCTATTATTGGTCCATTCACTCTTCTAAATCATGTCAGGAAATCTATCATTGGAAAGGATTTCTTGGGTAAATGTCACACACTACCCTAACATTTGTCTAATGAACTCTAGAAGGTGGCAGCTGTTATTGATAAAATCAATATTTCACTTTAATCTTGGTTTGAATAGGATCGTTGTGTGCCTATGTACCTTGCCTTGGGGTAGCAGGATGTAGGATGACCGGCGTCAGGGGGCAGGGAGGGTGACCGGAGGTGGCTCGAGGTAGGGATGACTGAGGTGCAGGTGGATCTAGGGATGGCAAGACCGTAGGAGACAAGCGACTGGAGGTGGCTCAAGGTAGAGATGGCCAAGGCACAGGTGGATCTGGGGACAACAGGACCACAGGAAACATTCGACGAACGATGGAGCAGGAGACGGCTGACGGGATGGGGGAGATTAGAGACGGGAGTCATGGGATGGAGACTTGGGGACAGGGGAGAAGGCGGCTGGGAGGTGGGAGCTTGGGCCTTGCGATTTGGGTCAGGCGGTCGGGCACTCGGGTGTCCTAGGGTTTCTTAGTGCATTTCCCATGGGCCCACGTGTTAGTTCACGAGTATAACAAGTACGGGTAAAGCTTACCCATACCCGTGCCTATTTACCCAGTGCGCAAAAGATTGCTCCCATTTCTATACCCACGGGCAAGAAAAGACTCCCATACCCGCCTCCATTAGGGTATTTACCCGTGGGCACATGAGTAGTCGGGCACTTCTTTATTTACCTCTATCTTTTTTTCTTTCCCTCTTCACTCTCTACTCACTTCCCCACCCCTTCCTTCCTCTCTAACACAAAAAAATTAAATAACAAATTTTAACTTTGAAAATTTTAAATAGGAAGTTTCAACTCAGAAAAATTCAAATCAGAAAATTTCAAATCGATATAATTTTAATTAGGCAAATTTTCAACTCAAAAAATTCGAATCGCTCGAAAGAATTAAAATTAGGAATTTTTCAACTTAGAAAATTTCAATTCGGGAACTTTCAACTCGAATAACTTTCAATCAAGAAAATTTCAACTCAAGAAATTTCAAATAAGAAAAACATCAAGTTAGGAAAATTCAGAATGGGAAATTTTAAAAAGTTTTGGTTCAAATTAGAAAGTTTCAAGTAAAAAAAATTTAATCAAAACTTTTCAAATTAGAAAAGTTTCAACCCTAACAACTTTCAATTAAAAAAACTCCTAGTTCAAAAAGTTTCAATTACAAAACATTTGATTCAAGAAATTTTGATGTACAAACTTTCAAAATTGATTAAAAATACTTCTTATCCAAAAAAAATTATGAAAAAAATTGAAAGACCAAAATTATTTTGAGTTTGAGGGGAAGAGAAAGGGGGAAGAAGGGGATGGCGCCAAGTGTCATGATAAAGGAGCATTTAAGGATGGAAGGAAGCGGAAAAGCTAATTTATAGTCAACCGAACGGTTCGTGCGCTCACCAATTGATCGCTCCACGTGGAGCTCCACCAACCATTTAGCACCTCGAACAACACTCCTGCACAAGGTCTCCTCCATATGACACGTGTTGCACTAGGAGAGAAAGAACACCCACACCAGTGTAGTTATGGGCGCAAGGACTTTTTGCTCTTTTTTTACAAATTATGAAATAAGTGTGAATGATTTTTTTTATTTTTTTTGAAAGTTTTTTAATTTAATTTTTCAAAGTTGAAACTTTTTTATATGAATTTTTTCGATGTGAAACTTCCTAATATGAAATTTTTTGAGTTGAAACTTTCCTATTTGAATTTTTTTTTTGTTTGAATTTTTTTTCAAATTGAATTTTAAATCAGAATTTTGAACCAAAAGTTTTTTACATCAAAACTTTTCGAACCGAAAACTTTATGAGTTGAAACATTTCGATTTGAAATTCTTTGAGTTGAAAGTTTTTATTTGAAACTTTCCGAGTTGAAACTTCCTAAATTTAAATTTTTTGATTTAATTTTTTTTAGTTGAAACTTCCTATTTAAAATTTTCAAAGTTTAAATGTTCTAATTTTAAATTTTTTTGTTAGAGAGGGAAGAAGGGGTGGGGGGTGAGTTGGGGGGGGGGAGGGAGGAGGGACATGTCACATGGATGGATAAGATGAAACATGGCACTCTAGGAATGTGACCTTAAATTTGTTAGTTTAATGTTAACCTCAAAATAGTCATACTCAGAAGGAAGTAGGAAAGAAAGGAGGTGTTATCACTTATCACAACAAGGACGTCCTCACTAAAAATGGGTACCACTAGTTTGAGGCTACCGTCAAATTAAAAAATTTAAGGACTTGCTCCTAGGATGCTATGTGTAATCTTATCCATCCACCTCTGCATTCGTTTTTTCCCTTTTCACTCTTCCCTTACTAACTTCCCCACCTCACTTCCTTCATCTCTAACAGAAAATTTTTAATCAGAAAAATTTTAAATAGAAAGTTTTTACTCAAATTTTTCAACTCAAAAAATGAAAAAAAAAATCAACAAATTTCAAATTAAAAAGTTTTAACTCGAAAAGTTTTAAATCGAAATTTTTAACTCGAAAGTTTCAAATAACCAAATATAAAATTAAAAAGTTTAAACTCCAAAATATTTTTAATTCAAAAAAATTTGGTTCGAAAGTTTCCATTCAAAAAACCAAACCACCCAATTACAATTCTATTTGACGAAGCTTCTGGGGGCGCTTGGCTGTTTGGGTTGGGTCGTGTGGCGCACGCACGCCGAGATCAAATGGCGCCGCGTCGGTTGGGTAGTTTGGTTGGTTCGATTGATCAAAGTCGTTGCGTGGGCCACTGCACCCGCATGTGGTTCGTAGCTTGTGAATTCTCCCCAGATTGGCATCTTGCTTTGATGCGGTAAACGGATTGCCAGTTTGCTAGCCGATTAACTTGGTGTGTATTTAATTGATCGGATAAAGTTGAATGGGATACGATGATCATGTATGATTTGATTCTATTATTTTGGATGAAAGGAATGGTTCAACATCTATAAAAAAATATTTCTCAAATTTGTATCCCACAGGTGATATGGTTCCATTTAAGCAATCAAATATATATAACTTTTTTCTTAAAACATATCGTACATATATCACTTGATACAAGCAACCAAACACACCCTTAAGATCATATGCAATGGTGCGATGTCAGCTATTTATAAGTTTTGCTATGTAATATTTTTTATTGATAGGGAGAAGATATAGTGCAGTTGTCTCTGTAAAGAGATGGACATATGAACAACATAAAACATCATTATATGAATTATTGTATATAACAAACACTTGTTATATCATAATTAAAAGATTGTGGACTCCATAGAGATAATATCAAAAATATTATAAGTTTTTTAGATTTATCTTTAGATAATATGGAAAATATATATATATAAGCCAGTGTGCTAGGGAGGTCTTGGTGAGGTAGGCGTATCTGGGCCGAGTATAGCGTAGGTTAGAGGTTGTTTTAGACCTTCATTCATCCTACGAAAGAGGTTTGACCGGGACTCCCGAGTAATATAATCCTAGCTCCCTGGAAATTTTATGCCGTCCTAGCTGAAAAATCTGGTTATCTAGCGGCGGTAACAATATCCAGTTGCACGCAAGCAGTCGGTTTCCCAATCCGTAATCCTACGCGCTAGGCAATCCGCGGCGTGCATGCTACCGATCGATCTCTGATTCCCTGTTTCAACGTCTAGTCCATCGCGATCTCTGCCTCGCCGCTCCTGTTTCGCCGTCCAGACACGCAGCCCGTTGCATCAACGCAGCGGCGGGCGGTTCACGTCGCGCAACCACACCGCACGCCACACACGACCACGACAACTGCTGGCTATTTCCACCGTCTGATTGCGCGCAAGCCATGCCATCCAGGACATGCTCTATTTATTATCTCTCTCTATCTTATCTCTCTATCTTCTAGTACATCACACAAAATCCTATGTAACATTGAATTAGACAACTGACATTTTGCTCAGAGTAGAAACGAGTGACTAGGGATGCAGATAAGGCAACCTGATCTCAGCTCTAAAGCTAAGCTGACCGAGCACAAACTCGAGTCAGGCAAAGTCAAGATCACCACCTTTGTCATTTACTAACAATTGATCGAACTAAACCAAGTAGTATCAGGCTATCGGCACCGTTTCTTTCGTTCGTCAGCTGCACAGGGCTGCGTCTCCCTACTTTCATGGGTGAACCAAGCAAACTGATATCAACAAGTTTTCAGAGGTGAACCGAACAAGAAAAACAGCAGGTGTCAGACAACGTATTTCGCAGAGGCATTTTCATGGTGATGGTCCTCGGCAGCATAATCAATGTTCAGAATTATTGACAGACAGTATTCAGCATCACTTTTACACAGTTGCAAATGTCTGCATTTGCAGACATAATAGTCCATCAATTTTTTCAGCTACCATCCTTCTTTGAGCATCATGTGTTTCTCTAATATATATTTGCCTTCTTTGTACTTCTGGTCTTCGTTATAAGCTTTTTCCTGCACATAATTCGATGAACATGGAAGTCGTCATGGTAATCAAGGTTCGGAGAGGGGAAAAAAACATCCACAGCAAAAATTGAAAGAGCATCTGAAGGGGCATTTGTTTGTTCCCTTATGCCTGTGTGCTCGCCGTTGGTGCCAATTGGGCCAAATGCTCAATCGTGTATTACATAGGCCACATGGCAGTTGGCAGAGACAGGCACCAGGGAGCAGGCAACCCATGCTCCTGGACGAAAACCTTAGTACTACGTGTAACCACAACCTGATAATTACAATATCATGATAAGCTAACAATCTGCAAGATTCAATGCAAAAGGCAGGCAAAACAGGACATCAAATGTAGGCATCAATGACAAACTACAAAAACCAGGTGGGATTTTGTTGTGCTTCTACTACTAATAGAAGTATTGGAAGAACAAGTTGGGCATAATATTTTCCTGGGCTAAAAAGCACTCCTATGAACTAGCACCTGCTGACCACTTAACATAGAAACATATTATGTATTTCCAAGTTTCTTTTGATCCTCCTGGGCAAATCACCAGACTCCATGATGGTGGAAATAACTGGTTTGTATGCCACCTCATGTACTTAGGCTGTCAAGCTCGGGACTGTGGTACTTGCTTGAGTAATCTCAGCACAAGTCAAGCTCAGGACTAAACCACGTTTCAGCTACAGCTTGAACACTGAACACTGCCCTACTGCTTATTTTGTGAACAGCAAAATTCTTGAGTGTGTACACACTAGAACATTGCATTGAAGCGCATCAAACATGATTCAAATGTCAAGAGAAATCTAAAAAATGCGTAAGAACCTAGATAAATTGACATAGAGAGAGATTAACTTGTTGGCCTTCTACAAATAATACAAGTTATACAACATCGATTCATCATTTATCCTCTCAACTAAAGGCATCGTTATGAACTTACTATACAAGAAAATAATCATCTTAACTGATGGCATCAAGTTATGAAGTTCCTATACGAGATTTTTTTTAAAAAAAAAGCAACAGATCATGTATGCCTCAAGTCAGAAGGCACATTTGCATTTGATTGCCCATTTTCCCTTGACAACTCTGAATTAAGGCATGCAGATGTGTATGTGTTTTGTACCAAAAAACAAAAAGGCTAACATAAAGGACGGGCTCTAGGAAATAGAAAGACCTATAAGCATTTGTTGCCCATGAATAAGCCCACAGACAAAATATGTGCTCTTAAAACTATGCAATCTTTACTCTGTAGCCAACAGAATTCTAAAAGAAGTAGCCCTATAGAAATGCAGAGGTCAAGCTTCCCATGCATTATGCAAGGGAATCTACTTACCCTATTGTTTCAGAAGGCATTTATGATATCCGACCAAGTTGTTCAACTGGAACATCAAGTCATATATATACTGCTCATACTTTTTACAGGATTATGTTACGATGCTTATCCTCTTAGATACAAAGAAATATAAGATACAACATCCAATTTTAACAGTTTGACGAACTTGCCTGCTAAAACTAACATACATTAACAGTTCTCAAATGAATTTTACATTAAATAACACGAAAATTGCAACTTACATATTTCCAGCCAAGGAGTCGTTGGCAGCAGCTACAGTAGATGTCATTCACTGTGTGCAATCCAGTCAAGAGATAGCGATCCTCATTGGGACCAAGACTCACATTCACCCTGGATGTCACGTTCAACCCAGATTAAAATGTATGCAATAATTGGCAGTGTGTGGTGATGTGGTTGTTCAAATGTTCAATGGCCAATTATAAATGATACTTAACACACTCTAAGATGTCAGCTAAAGCAATGCTGATATTCATTAGCAATAATTATACTTCACATATTTGGCTGCTAGTTTAGATGAAACCATTGTCTGATTGCATAATGCATATAAATTAACTTCCTTTGGGCAAATGAAGAAAGTGCACAACATTTCGTTTGCAGGTTCCATTGATTTTACAAAAGATGACCTCAATTTGACATTTGATAGTTGTTCAGCATCAAATAACTGAGAATGGACCTAGAAGCACATCATAGTCACAATCAACTGGCTCTGTTCAAGCTCTCAATTCATAACTCTGGTTGCCTATCTCCATTCTTTTATGAAGCACGACCTTGGCCATCATATGATATCTAATATACAATTTTGGTTGCTTAGTCTCCGAATTCTGATTCTCTAACCTAAGACCAACATTTTCTTACCATGTCGACCAGAACAATGCAATACCAGTTTGCCTAAATTGTTCCATCAAACTCATTTCATTCATACCCATCAGGATGGAGGTGATTCCATCACCGATCAAACTGAACACAACCATATCGGAGCCACCGTCACATTCTTGCAATCAGACTTGATTGCACTCGGCATGATTAGATAACCATCATGATCCTTCACTCTCTACCACAAACAACCCCCTTGGGGACACAGCACTACTAGAAAACAACCCGCGTGCAACTATGACAACTTAAATCATGTGGCTACCAGCAATTCATATAAAGTCTGCACAGCACGAGTTTAAGAATTCTCTCTCTGCTGTACTAGCTCGGAATGCCTGTAACTAAAAAGACGCCAAGCCATTCCAGAACAGCGGCATTGCAACGATCGCGCAGTTTGCATCCAGGAAACCGCAAGAATCAAATGGGAGGAGAATAGAGGGATAGCCCAGCTCACACGCTCTCGAAGAGGTAGGCGCGGCCGTGGCGGCCGCGGAAATCCTTGGACACGATGGCGTCCGGCGACGCTGAGTCCACCCTGCAGAACTTGCACTTGAACACCTTCGGCCCCGGGAGCGACTGCACGAACAGCAGCCCCATCCGCCTCGCCAGGCAACCAACTCAATCCAACCCAACAACACCAACACGAGACTCCCCGGATCAGATCAGCAAGCGCGCCGCACGAGCTGCGGTGCTGCCAAGCCTTGTCAAATCCCAAATCGGCCGAATGGGAGGCGGGGGCCGGGCCCGATCGCCATGGGCTGGGGAGAGGGGAGATCGGCGCCTGGGGCGGCGGATTCGGGCGACGGATTTGGTGGGGGGAGCGGGGGTTGGGAAAGCGGAGGCGACGACGGGGGAAGAAATGACCCTGGTCCTTTCCGCGTTTGCTTCTGCTTTCTGGTAAGCTTTGTTTTGATCGCCTCTTTTCTCCGCTCCGAATTTATAGGCCGGGGGGTGGGGATGGCCGGATGGGGATGGGGACGTCTTGGTTTAGTGGTACCGCGCGATTTACAATTTTCGCCTCCGTTTCGCCGTGGCCGGCCGATTGGGCGGTTGGATGGTCGGTCCACCACCCAGGAATAGGATCACCTCCGCCTCTTGCCTTTGCGGGAGCGCCAGGCAAAAAGTCATTTGGGGGCGAACAACTTGCGCCAAAATTCGCACGGAATGGCATTGGCCGCGTTGTGCAGTGCAGCGCGTGGTTTGAAACTTTTACACTCTGTTAGGACATGGTATTTTACGATTTATGTATAGATTAACGGTAATGCTATGGATCGGATGTCTGTTTTTTTTCGAAACATTTTTTTCTACGCATGAAATATTTTTTCTACGTAGTGAAATATTTTTCTTTAGAGAAGTGTCTTTTGATCAAAAAGAGTCTTTTCGTCACGAGGTGTCTTTTAGTCAAGAGATGTCTTTTTGTAGGAAATAACTTCCTTTCAGTTATATATACCTGTTTGCACCAAAATTCGGCACGTATTGAAATTGGTCTGAAGCGGAAAGAAAAATGTACGTATGGAAAGAAATCGGTAAACGAATCGGAGAAGGAATCCGTTTCTAAAAAAGGAAAAGAAATCAGATTAAAGGCCGATATAAACACCGTATCCATGTACAACTCGGATCGGCCAGGTGTGTTATAAAAGGAGGCAGATGTCAAGCAAAATAAAAAAAATCAATCCAATAACACACATCTACTTTTTACAAGCTTGTCTTTTACGTTGCTTTAGTTTCATAGATCTCTCTGCAAGTCGACGGAATCAACATAGTTGCGCATCGCCGATTGTTGATTTTTGCCGATTTCACCCAGGTTTGATCTGCTTCGTTTTGTTGCGCATCGCCTTCCCGAAGCCGATTTTTACCTTGTATCCTGATCGATTGTAACCGATTGATCTAGTTATCTCCTAATCGGTTCTTGCCGACTAGCGAAAAGCCGATAGATCCTTGTTTATCGGCTTTGATCAAATTACAAACTCTACCTTATCAATTTCAGGTCAAATTGACTGGCACGCTCTGCAAACCCGGCGTTTGTCTTGTGTGTTCGAGGCCGAAAACCCTCCTTCACGTTTTTTGCACGAACATATTTTGGCACGCCCGGTGGGACCAACAAAAGAATGTCGTCAACCGACAAGCCTGCGGTCACCGCCGATATCAACACTGATGCTATAATCGCGCCTCAAATGGCCGATTTAACCCTTGAGCAGCGAAAAGAAATCGAGGACCGAAAAGCGGCTCTGGAGGAAATGATGCTACGGTGCTTCCAGAAAACACGCCGTGGCGTTACTCAAAAGACTGCACTCCCAAGCATCAATCCTATCGGAGATTCGTCATCTGAATCGGTAAGCCGATACGCACCCGCTCAAGCCGATTTATCAAGTATGATAGAGCAATCCGTTCATCACGCATTAATTAATCAGTCATCGGCTCTAGTATCCACATTAAAGCCGATGATAGAAAATAGTGTGAAAACAATTGCTCAGGAGCTAGCTGCGTCAGGAAACCTGTTAGATCCACCACAAGCCATCCCTACGTACCCAGTATATTCCATAACACCTAACACCAATACAGTAAACGTATCGGCTCAAACACCTATGATGCCAACTCAACCTACTGTTTTGAAACCAAGCATACAGAGAAACGGATTCACACACTACCATGGGCACACGGATGGGGCCAAGGCAAACGCATCAAATCAATCAAATGGGCCCTCCAATAGCATCGGGTTATCGGCTTATCAGCCGATCGAAGCAGTCGGTTCGCGATCGCGAGAGCCACAACCATGAAACAAGCGCCATATAGGGTGGTGCCGTACGTCGAACCTTTCGCGCCCATACCCGATGCATTGGGTTTTAATCATGATTATGACGCAGTGACAAGGCCTCCTGAGGTGCGATTTGGACAAAGACCCGAGTTTGCACTCGGGGCGAGGCACGAACAATGAGAATTGGCAATGTCCTACCGACCACAAGCCGACAATGTTAATTGGGCGTAACAAATTGCCAATGTTTTGAGAGAATTCGGCTTACACCAGAGGAGAGTGATCGGCTCACAAGCCGTATCCCGATTACATAGACCGAATGCCATACCCCACAACTTTAGGATGCCTGACTTTGCTAAATTCTCGTGTGATGATTCTCATTACCACAATTGAACATATCGGACGGTTTATGGCTCAATGCGGGGAGGCTGCACAGTCCGATGGATTGAAAATTAGATTGTTCCCTTTATCATTGTCTGGCACTGCATTCACTTGGTTCACGAATCTACCCCCAAATTCAGTTCACATATGGAACGATTTAGAAAGTCGATTCCATGAATACTTCTTTTCGGGGACTATGGAGCTTAGGATTTCTGACCTTAGTTCAGTCCGATGTATACGGGCGAATCGGTCTCTGATTATATCAGGAGATTTCGGGGCGTACGGAATAGGTGCTACAGTATAACATTACCCGATGATCAATTGGTCGATCTAGCGTTCCAAGGGTTAATCCCTCCATTAAAAGAAAAATTATCGGGCCAGGAGTTCCCCGACTTAGGCTACCTACTCCATCGCGTATCGGTACATGAAAGCCGATATGCAGAGATCAAAGGGTTTAAAGATAGATTTAAACCAAACATCAATGAAAAAGCCAAAATAAACATGATAGAGTACAATTCAAGCGATACCTCTGAGGACGAAGCAGAAGTGAACATAGCCGAGTGGACCAAAGGGTCTAAAAAACCACTCGTGTGCTCTCTACTTAAGCCAACAAAGAATAAGGCGGAAGTCAAGTACTCATATGATGTGTCAAAATGCGACAAGATATTTGATTTATTACTACAAGAAAAACTCATAAAGTTACTGTAGGACACGTCATCCCATCGTGAGGAAATTAAAAAGCGAAGGTATTGTAAATGGCACCATTCATTCTCACATAACACTAACGATTGCAATATTTTTCAACAACAGATTCAATCGGCCATCGCCGATGGCAGGTTAAAGTTTGCAGAAGAATCGGCTATGCAAATAGATATGAATCCTTTCCAGTCAACATGGTACGAGTGCTCACGAGAAAGGGAAGGGACCTATCAAAGATGTTAAGCCGACTAAAAGATTTGAAGCACAATCAAAAGATGAAACTAAGATAGATTACTATCGGCTCCATACAAATAGAAGCCGATAAAAATGGACAGAACTCAAGGACGGTAAAACCAAGAGGAGACCTGGAAATCGGAAAATGGTATCGGGCTGAGAGGGCTCCAAGGAAAGTCGATTTTAAACCAAAGCCGACTTTTTTACAGCTCCTGGGGAAGTACGAGAGGATGAGTCGAAGGTGTAACACTCAACACCAGAGTTTTCATCGACCAGGGCAAAAGAGGGACGAACGTTGGCAGCCAGATATGCCATGTCGGCCAACTACTGAAGAAGAGAAACATCGGCAATGTCCCTTTTGGCAGTTTTGCTGGGAAAGAGGGATGACCTTACCAACAGTTGTATCTTGTCCTATGCAACACTCGTCTGCATATCGGCCAAACCGATCTGTAAAAGATAGGTTGACTAGACCGATATACAATCATCCAGAAGTAAGAAGCAAGAGGCCAGTCCATGAGAGGTTGTCAACATCAGAGCAAGGCGAGTCCTCACGAAATCAGGAACTATCGGCTAATACAAGTGGAATAGAATCTGGCGGCGAGATGAGCAATTTAGCTGGAAAAATAAGAAAGCCGATAGAACCTAAACCTAGGTGGTGCCCCTCGGGTCTCAGCAAATCACAACGCAGAAGGCTTCAAATGATTGAAAACACAAGAAGAAAGGGAGGCCGAAAAGGAGAGCGAGAGGGATCGGATGTTCAATAAGTTAAGACCGGTACCGGTTTTGAAAAAGGAGTGGAGAAAGAAGGAACAGATCGATAGTGATTCAGATCAATCGATCGAATCCGGTTCTCCGATGATCCGGGATGATACGCCACCAATGGATATAAACATGGTATTCACTCTACCTGCCGAGTTCAAAACCGAAGAATCGGCTGAAGAGGTGTTCGCCCAATTGTGCCTCGGAGCGCCAGACGCTGTGTTCGAAAAACCACAAGATATGCATCGGCATCTAAAACCACTATATCTAAAGGGGTACATTAATGGCCGACCGATATCTCGCATGTTGGTCGATGGCGGGGCGACGGTTAATCTAATGCCGTTAAGCACTTTCAGAAAATTGGGTAAAGCCGATGAAGATTTGATCAAGACCAATATGGTGCTAAATGACTTCACGGGAGACCCAACTGAGGCTAAAGGCGTAATGGTATCAGAATTGTGATCGGTAATAAAACTCTGCCAACTGCATTTTTTGTGATTGAAGCCAAAGGCAATTACAGCGTGCTCCTTGGGCGGGACTGGATCCATGCCAATTGCTGTATACCATCAACTATGCACCAAAAATTGGTGCAGTGGAACGATGATACGGTAGAAGTCATACCGGCCGACACATCGGCTCATATCGCCATGGCTAGCCCTGACACCAATTGGCCACACGAAGAAGCCGAATGTATATCAGGAAAAGCCTTGGACAATTACGATTTTATCTGCGTCGAGAAGTCAGGATTTAAGCCGATCAGCGTCAAACCCAACACGTTTGATCGGACAGACGAAGTAGTAAGAAGATGGAGCACAAGACACTAGCAAAGCTGCAGGAGAAGGCCAGGAGCTATCGGCAAGAAGAATACGAAGAAGCTGTTGAGGATTTTGAAGAAGAAAGAAAAGGGTTAGGATTTACTTCTGCCGATTTACTCGAAGAAATCGATATTGGGGGAGGTGATAGTAAAAGACCAACGTTTGTAAGTGCTAAATTAGAACCCAGTTATAAAGCAAAGTTGGTCGAAATACTCAAAAAATATAGAGATTGCTTCGCGTTGGAGTATTACGAGATGCCAGGCTTAAGCCGACAGCTAGTTGAGCATCGGCTACCAATAAAACCAGGGTATCGGCCATTCAAACCTACCCTAGGCGATTTAATCCTACATTACATGACGCTATAAAGGAAGAAGTAGGACGATTGCTAGAGGCAAAGTTTATCCGGCCCTGCCGATACGCTGAGTGGGTCTCAAACATCGTCCCTGTGAAGAAGAAAAATGGCAAACTTAGGGTATGTGTCGATTTTAGGGATTTAAACAAAGCTACACCAAAAGATGAATACCCGATGCCTATAGCCGATATGCTTATCGATGCTGCATCTGGGAATAAAATCATAAGTTTTTTGGACGGAAACGCCGGATATAATCAGATATTCATGGCCGAAGTCGATATACCCAAAACAAATTTTCGGATGTCCGGGCTTTAGGGTCATATGAGTGGAAAGTTATGACCTTCGGTTTAAAAATGCGGTGCTACTTATCAGCGTGCTATGAACCATATTTTCCATGATTTGATCGGCAATACCGTGAAATATACATTGACGACGTAGTGGTAAAATCCAAAGAAGACGGCAACATTTAGCCGATCTGGAAAAGATGTTCGAAAGCACAAGGTTACACGGGTTAAAAATGAACCCTCTCAAATGTGCTTTGAGTATCTTGGACAATTTCTTGGGTTTACGGTGCATGAAGGAGGAATTGAAGTAAACCAAGCCAAAGTAAAAGCCATAGCCGATACTAAACCGCCGACAAGCAAAAAGGAGTTGCAGGTGTTGATTGGGAAAATCAACTACTTGCGACGTTTTATCTCAAACTTGTCAGGGCGTATTCGGGCCTTCACACCGCTGCTGAAAATGAAAGACAACCAAGAGTTCAAATGGGAAGCCGATCAACAAAAAGCCTTCGACAACATAAAGGGTTATCTGATGAGTCCACCAGTATTGACCGCACCAAAATATGGTATACCTTTTAGACTATATATATCGGCTGAAGGTGATTCGATTGGGGCAGTTTTAACACAAGAAGCCGATAGGAAGGAACGAGCAATATTTTACTTAAGCCGACGTCTTTTAGATGCAGAAACCAGGTATCCCCTAGTAGAAAAATTATGCTTATCATTGTATTTTGCCTGCACCAAATTAAGACATTATATGCTGGCTTCCAAATGCGTTATAATATGCAAAACCGATGTGGTCAAATACATATTATCAGCGCCAATTTTGCGGGTCGGCTTGGTAAATGGGCATACGCCTTAACAGAGTTCGAGTTAACCTATGAGTCGGCTAAATCTGTGAAAGGACAAGTCGTGGCCGATTTTATCACAGAAGTGAAACATTAGCGAGAACGGTGATGTAACTCCTTAGCAGATGTATTTTGATGGATCCGCTTGCCGTGAAGGCGAAGGCATCGGCGTTATATTGATTTCACCTAGAAAACAGGAGTATGACTTCATGTATCGGCTAAATAGCCGATGTTCGAATAATCAAGCGAATCTGAAGCATTGCTAAGAGGTCTACAATTGCTAGATAGCATCGGGGTGAAAGATGTCGAAGCTTTTGGAGACTCGATGTTAATTGTACAAAGAAGTCAAAGGAGAATACCGATGCAACGACGGTCGCGCTTAACTCAAGATTTACATCAATGCCTCCAGATCATCGAGATGCTCACTACATTTTCTATAAAACATATCCCCAGAGAAGCTAATGATAAAGCAAACCGATTAGCACAATGTGCATCGTGGTACAAGATTGAAAGCCGAGGGACCAATCGGGCTAAACGCGTTTGGCCGATTTTATGTGTTCACCTGCCGACCGGAGAACAGAAATAAGGGATTATTTGTCGATCCAACCAAGCCGATCGAAAGCGTAAGGTCAGCGCAAAGCACTCAAATATGTTCTACTAGAAGATGTATTATACTTTCGGACTATGGAAGGTTTGTTGTTAAGATGCCTGGGAACCGAGGAAGCCAAAGTAGCGATGGGTGAAGTCCATGAAGGCATCTGTGGATCGCATCAATCAGCCCATAAGATGAAATGGATACTAAGATGAACAGGATATTTTTGGCCGACAATGTTGGAAGACTGCTTCAAATATTATAAAGGATGCCAAACGTGCCAAAAGTTTGGTAACATACAGTCAGCACCAGCATCGGCTTTGCATCCGATCATCAAGCCATGGCCATTTAAAGGATGGGGTATAGACATAATCGGCCAAATATTTCCGTCATCCAGCAAAGGGCATAAATTCATCCTTGCAGCCACAGATTATTTCTCAAAATGGGTTGAGGCTGTACCACTTAAGAAGGTTACTAGCAAAGAGCTGATCGACTTTGTAAATGAACACATAATCCATCGGTTTGGAATTCCACAGACAATTACTACTGATCAAGGGACTGTGTTCATGTCCAACGAGTTCAAAGGTTTTGCGGAAAGTCTTGGGATAAAATTACTCAACTCTTCCCCTTACTACGCTCAGGCCAATGGGCAAGCCGAGTCGTCAAACAAGACATTGATAAAGCTGATAAAAAGAAAAATTGAGGAAGAGCCGAGGAAATGGCATTCAACGCTATCGGAGGCTTTATGGGCTTATCGGCTATCTCATCACGGATCAACTAAATTATCACCTTTTCAGTTGGTATACGGACAAGAAGCCGTTTTGCCCGTGGAAATCAACATCGGCTCAGTAAGGCTAAATGAGCAAGATAGGGTACTAGCCGATGAATACAAACAGGCAATGCTCGACAATCTGGATGATTTGGCTGAACTAAGGCTGATCACGCTAGATCGGCTTAAAAGGAATAAAGTGAGGGTTGCCAAGTCGTATAATAAAAAAGTGATTTTAAAATCGTTCAATCAAGCCGATCACGGAAAAAGGCGAAGAGATTTTTGAAAAATAGCAAGCTACCTTTCAAAAATGGGGGGCATATGTTTGCACCAAAATTCGGCACGTATTGAAATTGGTCTGAAGCGGAAAGAAAAATGTACGTATGGAAAGAAAT
This sequence comes from Rhipidocladum racemiflorum, assembly GCA_036346355.1. Lineage (NCBI taxonomy): Eukaryota > Viridiplantae > Streptophyta > Magnoliopsida > Poales > Poaceae > Rhipidocladum > Rhipidocladum racemiflorum. The sequence continues at coordinate 8,756,635 of CM070581.1, forward strand.
CGGTAAACGAATCGGAGAAGGAATCCGTTTCTAAAAAAGGAAAAGAAATCAGATTAAAGGCCGATATAAACACCGTATCCATGTACAACTCGGATCGGCCAGGTGTGTTATAAAAGGAGGCAGATGTCAAGCAAAATAAAAAAAATCAATCCAATAACACACATCTACTTTTTACAAGCTTGTCTTTTACGTTGCTTTAGTTTCATAGATCTCTCTGCAAGTCGACGGAATCAACATAGTTGCGCATCGCCGATTGTTGATTTTTGCCGATTTCACCCAGGTTTGATCTGCTTCGTTTTGTTGCGCATCGCCTTCCCGAAACCGATTTTTACCTTGTATCCTGATCGATTGTAACCGATTGATCTAGTTATCTCCTAATCGGTTCTTACCGACTAGCGAAAAGCCGATAGATCCTTGTTTATCGGCTTTGATCAAATTACAAACTCTACCTTGTCAATTTCAGGTCAAATTGACTGGCACGCTCTGCAAACCCGGCGTTTGTCTTGTGTGTTCGAGGCCGAAAACCCTCCTTCACGTTTTTTGCGCGAACAATACCTGTCCAAGAGAAATCTTTCACATGCTATTACTGTGCGGAAGTAACTGTCTACTCTGACCAGTCATCTGGTCGGGATGAAAGTAACTGATTATTTCAACCAGTTAGCTAGTTGGGGCAACCAAATCATATGTCGGCTCTGACCAGTGTAAGTATATCTGGTCGGGACAACCAAACCACTAGTTATGTTCGACTAGTTTCAGCACACTGGACGAGGATATAACTACGTGACTAAATATGAATATGGTTAAAGTTGTAACCAATATAAGGGGTCTTGGGCTTTTATTATAGGCTACTTCCCATGTAAGGGTGTAGGCACGTAATAGAATATGATTTATTAATCATCATCAATTAGTAAATATTTCCGTTTTAAGTCATGTAGATATGTTTATCCCACGCAATGACCAATAGGAGTACAAAAATTTTTGTACAAAACTTTAACTTTGTTATTTCTTCAGGGAAGTGCCCATTTCGGCGCCTGACTTGACTTCTTAACTATCATATCTTGTGGTAGATCAGCATCTACTACATTCTGAATTATTAATTGGATTGAACAACATATTCTGTCAATAAAAATCAGTATAAAATTCTTTTTATCTAGGTCTATTTGGCCAGAGTCCACTTAGGTCCTGTTTGTTTCGGCTTTTTCATCGGCTTAAAAGTCAAAAAGCCTAAGCCGAAACAAACGACTGGCTTTTAAGCCGAGCTTTAAAAAAGTCAAAAGCCCATGTATAACTATAAGCCAAAAGCCAGACAAGATGAGTTTTTTTGGGCTTTTTTGAATGAAATAACCCTTTACCACTAAAAGTCTCCAAAATTACCCACCAAATGCCATCATATATAAATTGAGAATTCATCCACCATTTTATTTAGGGTATTTTAGACTTTTTATCTATAAGCTGTACCATCTAACCCATTAATAAACCAGGATACCAAACAATATGTCTTAGCTTAAAGCAAACGGCTTAAAAGCTCATTAAGCCAAAAGGCTAGCTTTAAGCCAAAAACCGAAAAGCCTAAGCCGAAACAAACAGGGCCTTAGTATGGTAACTAAGGTCCACTTCGATCCTATTTGTTTGAACTTTTTCTTTAACTTAAAAAGTAAAAAAAATCAAAGTCTTAACAAATAGGTGATTTTTTAACCGGGTTTTTTCAAAAGAAATAAACCTCCATATAGCTAAAAGTCAAAACCTACCGGAGATATGTTTTTTTGCCTTATTGAGGATAGATTTTAGACTAGTACGACTAAAGTTAGAGTAAAATTACTAACCTCTACCACATATAAAAGCATATTGTTTTTAGACCGCTTAAGCAAAAAAAATAATGGCTTTAAGCAATAAGTCAAAAAGCCCAATGCCCTATTTCTTTGAGCCTTTTTCTCAAGCTTAAAAGCATAAATCTCCATATAACTAAAAACTAAAAGCCACCAGAGATGCGATTTTTTATTTATTGAGAGTTAGTTTTAAACCAATGCCATTGTAGTTAGGATAAAATTATCCACATATACCACGTATAAAAGCGGATTACTTTTAAGCTACTTAAGCCAAAAGATTGACTTTAAGCTATAAACCAAAAAAACTAAGCCTAAATAAACAGAGTCTATATCTAAACAAATAGGGCCTTAGTATTGTAATTATGGCACTTAACACCCTGGTTAAGCATGAGACCATGGAGTAAAAAGAAGTCCTTTTCCTTTAAATAAATATAAATGGTTACAACCCATGACAACCAGATATGGACATGTGGTTGATAACGCCAATTCCCAACCAGTAGCCATTCTCTCTAAAACAGAGTATAGCTGGTCAGAGCTATGGTAGTTTTCCACGTGAATGTTTAATTTAACATGTGAGAGTAATAGTTACATGCCCGTGCGTTGCTACGAAAAACAAAATTAAAAACGAAAAATAAAGATTAAAAATAAAAAAAAATTATTTCACAAAATCAAACATCTATCTTTAACGCTTCGTTTCTTGCGAAAGCTGGCTAATTAAAGCAACGCTTCATTTCTTGCGTAGGGCAATTAAGCAGGGCAATTAAGCGGCAATTAATGACGTGGGAAGAACGGACCACTGCCACCAAGTGCTGCTTTAGAATAGTAGAGATTAACGGTGTCCCTGGCAACTTACAAGTCACGGTGATTAAGGATGTGTTTGGTTGATGGGATGAGATGGTTATGTACTATTTGGTTCTATTATTTTGGATGAATAGAATGATTCAGCATCTAAAGAGAATATTCTTCAAATTTGTATCATTTGGTTTAGGATGGGATGGTTCTATTCAAGCAACCAAACACATGTATGACTTTTTTCTTGAACCATCTCATATATGTATCACTTGGTACAGACAACGAAATTTAAGACACAACGAAGATATGTGTGTGGAGATAGGAGACACATCTTACCATATTAACTACCACTCTTTAGATGGGTAGGAAGAGCCTACGCACCTCATTCAACAACAACAAATTCATTTGCAATCATTGTAACACTCTTGTAAACTCTTTGTCCACAGCAATGAAATCTTTGGGTGATTACAATTCCCTTGTTATTAGTTTTCATAAGTTTGATAGTGAGACCTTGAGTCTCGTGCATCAACACTCGGTTTGAACCCCAAACAAGCTGAACTTTAGTCTACACCTAAGCTCTCAAGCCTAACGAGCTCAAATTCGAATAGTGTGGTTAAGGATCAATTTACACCTTCCCAATTTCACATATTTCCCTCCTATGTTTTCAATTTTAAAGTCTAGTTGCCGATCGAGTTTTTTTGTGTACAAAATAATATGTTAGTGTAGTTGCTGAACTTTTTCGAGATGAGCTCAAGCTTTGGCTAAGCTTTTGTAGGTATTATGCTAAAATGTAGTTACCAAGCTTTTTCAAGCCAAGACTCGGATCTCAACTTAAGCTTGCTCGAACTTGTATCGAGCTCGAGCCTATTAGGTTGTGCTCTTTCGAACTCGACTTGTTTACAGCTATAAAGCTATGGGCAAAAACCTGCATTGCAATTTTTATAAAAAAAACTCAAACTTTCCTTTTAAGGGGATTTCAAACTCAAATTCGTTCAATCATGTATGTATGTTCTGCCTCTTAAGAGGAAACTTTCACAAATGCAGGCTTCGGTGCATCGGGACAGTGTTTGTTGCCTACGTTTAAAATTTGATGATTTTTGTTGTGTTCTGCTCCCGAGAGAAGATCCAATGGTAGTGTTGCTTTTGTAGGAAGAAGATCAGACAGTTGAGGCAGTGCAAAACCCTATCAGTAAGAAAATACTCGCTATATCAGTTCCTGAATACATATCATTCTAATTTTCAATTTTTAAAATACATGTCTTCTATAATTTAGAGATAATTTTTAACTGTTTTTTTCCTTTGCATACACTTACCGTTCATCATTCCTAATATTACTTATTATTATGAAATAGAGTAACACACACCATCAAGAGCAATAAATAAGCGAATGAAGGGAGACGATTTGGTCATTTCTACGTATACCTTCGTTGAAGTGCAAAATTCTAAAACAAGGATGTAGTATCTAACTATTCCCTCCGTTTATCTAAATCTGTTCATGAACTCTGGAGTATCCGTTCAATATATTTATCTATTGAGAAAAATCTAAAATACTCCTTCCATTGATAAATATAAAGCATATAGTTTGAATGGTCTTGTTGATAAATATAAGACTTGCATGTAGATTTAATGAGCCTTTCCTACCATATCTATATTTATTCTCTCTCAACTATATGCATTTATTTATTACCATACACACGAAATATTATCTCTCATCTTTCAAGACAATTAAGAGGAGTATGCAAGTCATTTTCTCTAAAAAATTTTTCTCGATTTCACCGTAACATTAAAATCTTTGTGCAAAGTTAAAATACGCTTTATATTTATCAACACGGGGAACATATTATTATAATATTTCTCTCTCTATTTCTATTTACATACTTTAGAAGTGATTAAATAGTTATATTACCATTTTAAAAAACATACATGGCATTTTTTATTAACTACTTATTAGATTTAATGTTTTCTGTACACATAGCAAGCTACGACGAAACGAAGAGAGTAACTACTAACTACTCCCCCCAGTTTGGTAATATATGTCGTTTTGAACATAGTGTTGGCCAAACTTTCAAAACTTTGACTATCGATATATTTTTAAATATTTAAATTGGGTACATAAAAATTATATGTGTAGACTTGTCTCGAGAAGTACTTTCATAATATTATAATTTTATTGGGTTTATAAATATATTATAATAAAAATTAGCGGTCAAAGTTGTGTTTTGAAGACCTTGTCGATGTCCAAAACAACAGATATTACCAAACTGAAGGGAGATATTATCAAACTGGAGGGAGTAAAGGTCTAAAACCAATTTGACCGCAGTAAAAACATTCCCCACGTGCAACTCTTGCATTGAATTCGCGCTTCGATTTACCTCTCCCCTCAGTTTGCATTCAATTTCAAGACGATGATGAGGTACTCTGACAAGCATCCCATGCAGAATTTAAAACCCATATTTATCGCACCCTCTCCACATTCCCGGCTCCACGCACACACCTACCCACGCGACCTCTAACCACTCACGGACGGTGGGACCAACGTTACTCCAGGCCCACCGTCAGAAACACGAAGAAAGGTCCGTGCCCCGGTGCCCAAAGTCCCAACCCCGCGCCAGCCGGGTCGCTGTCGCCACTCCTGCCCCCCGGATCCCACCACCGGTTTCGTGGCGTGGCTGCTCACATCACACTGCGCACCCAGCCCGGCAATTTCGCGCACCTCCTAAGGGCAAAAGAGACATTTTAAGTGCCCCATTAATTAAGTCAACACGAGTCGCAGCCTCCAACCCCACGCTGCCTTCGCTACCGGACGATCCCGCTTTCCCCAAACTGCCCCTCCCACCATCGCCTCCAAAACCACCACCCCCTCCTTACTTCCCTCTTCTTCACTCAGACCTCTCACCACGCCCCGCGCACCAATGGCCGATTCGCCAAACCCTAGCTCCGGAGACCTCCCCATGGGCGTCGGGAGCTCGCCGGAGAAGCTGGCCCCGGCGGATCGACGCGTGGCGGCGCTCGCCGGCGCCGGTGCGAGGTACAAGGCGATGTCCCCCGCGCGGCTGCCGATCTCGCGTGAACCCTGCCTCACCATCCCCGCCGGCTTCAGCCCTTCCGCCCTCCTCGAGTCCCCCGTCCTCCTCACCAACTTCAAGGTGATTACTGCCTCGCTGTACCTATCCCCTCTCGCCACTAGTTACTACCACGGGATCTGTGAATTCTACGGCGTCCATGTCACGCTGAGGCTAGTTTGAGTTGGGGAAAACAGGTTCTCCGATGCGCATTAGCTTTATCCTCTAGTTTATGAGACATTTGCACCGCGGAATTGGCTCGTGGCCTCGGAATAATGCGCTTTTGCTGCGCGCTTTCGCATTTCCGGTGGTGCCATGCGGTTTGTAGAGCTGCCTTTTTCGCGGGGTTCTCGGGGATGTGGTTGTTGTCCCTCTGTTCCTCCTTTTGGGGCGTACCTGCGCCATCGATTTGCTATGGAGTGAGGTGGGAGCTGTTGCTTGTGCGTTTGGGGGGAATTATTCTGTGCTGCACACACTTGGTGGCTCCGGGAACAAATCATCATTTGTCATTTCCGTGGGGCTTCAGAGGGCCTTATTTAAGGAAACGTCCCTGTTATTGTACTGGTGGTGTGCTAACTGCTAAGGGTACTCTTCTATAAGGAAAGCACCGAGCTGTTGCGGAATTCAGAGGGCCTCTTTTTGCAGGCTTGGATTAGGGATGACCCTTTCATTGTTACTGAAATTGGTTTTAGATGTTGTATTCGTAGTCTTGATTCCTCTTGGTGACAACCCACAAATTGACATTGCCTTGCTTGGTGAGCATAGGGTACTTGCTTGCAGCATCACTATTACTTGCTTTGTCTCGGTTTGTTGTTCTTGTCAACCTCCTTCTCGATGTTTCCTGTTCCAAATATAGGATATTTGGAAAACAGGTTCTGATTAAAGGAAGAATTTATGAAGGTAGCATTCAATTGACATGTGTTTCTGAAAAAAAGACATTTCACAGGGCTTAAATACTGTATTACACATTACACAATAATTTCTACAAGATGATGTGCAATCTGTAGGCTATGACACTGTTGTACATTGTTGGGTGTTCAAAAGTTTATAGAGGTTACCCTGCTTGAAAAATATTTAACAATACTTTCTGTTTAGGTTGAACCCTCTCCCACAACTGGTACACTGAGCATTGCTACAATTATGAACAAGAGTGCTCATCCGGACATACTGCCTTCGCCTAGGAATAAATTTGTTGGTAGTGCCCATGAAGATGGGGGTTCTCGGGATTTTGAATTCAAGCCTCATCTCAATTCGTCTTCTCAACCAGTGGTATGAAACTTTTCTTTGAATGATCACTTGTGCACTTCTTTAGCAGTATGTATTGGACTTAAGAGCTTAAGGATTTTGTTTATATGTGACCTACACAAATTAATTGCACTTTATCTTGTAGACCAGCAAAAGGAATTTTGTAGACCAGCAAAAGGAAATTTATGCACTTCGTTTTATATATGATCCCAGAAAAATAAATTGGAATTTATCTTGGAGAAATGGAAAAGGATATTAAGGTTCAAATGTGTCGGTGTTTCGAGCACCGGCCAATGAATTTGTACAGGTAAGAGGGGGGTGCACGCTCCCTCTCCTCGACGGCCATCAGCGAAAGACAAGATGTATACCGTTCTGGCCGAACGCCCCTTACTCCAGTCAGGTGGGTTTGATTGTATTGATTCCTTGGTTGTCCGTCGTCTGTTATGCTCGCCGCTCCCTCCTTTATATAGGCGTAGGAGGAGGTTACACTGCTGTTGAAAAAGAGAAAAGATCAGGTTTTAGTCGCTCGCAAGTGGCGCCGATGGATCGCCACGCCTCCCTTGCCCCTCCAGCCGGCCTGGCTGTAGCTGCTTGTAGTAAATGCGAGAGTTGGGGACTTGTGTCATTGCTGTCATCACTACGCCAAAGATTTAATGCGCCGACATGCAATAAATGCCGCCGCTTCTTCAGTGATTTCGCCGATTCGTTTCTTCTCGCCACCGTGGCTTCTGGCCCCGACCGCCGGTTCTACCCATGCGCTTTTTCGGCCTGGGTAACGATGGCCTGGTACCCGCCAAGAGCCCCGAGCCCTCGCGTGTGCTCTGGAGAGGTGCCCGTGGTCTTGCTTTCCGTGCCGCGGATGCCGTGATTCGCTTTGGCCCGATCGGGAACTCCGACGGGTAAGGAAAGACCGGCCAAGGTGTAACCCGAGCCCCCCGGAGCCGGGCTGGAGAGCGTGCCTGGGTTTTCGCCGGTTTGGTCTGAAGAGTTTTCGACGGGCGCTGCAGGAAGACCCGGTGTAGCCTCGAGCCCCCGAAATGGCCTGAGAGCGTGCCTGGTTTCGCCTTGCTTGGTCGTTGTTTACAGACGTGAGGTCCGATCGCAAGATATATTTGTGCCCGTGGCCGTGCCGCCAGCGCCGGGCCGGTCGACGCCTCGGCGAGCACATGGCGCCGTCGCCGCCAGCGCCGCAATAATGGCTCGCGGCATGCGCACGTGGCGAAGCGGCCGGTCGCCGGCGCACGCGCGCCGCCGAGCCGCCGGGCGCTGCAGCTGGCTGGTCGCTCTGGCGATATCGCCGTCGCGTTTTCGGCAGCTGGCCGATTGCGCGCTTATGGTCGTGCCGGGCCGGGCGCCGGTCATTGGCTGTCGCCTGCGAACACTGGCGCCGTGTCGCGCCGCCGCCAGCGCAGCTGGCCGGATCGCTCGCGAGCACGCGGGCGCCGCCGAGCCCGGCGCGCAAATGGGCCGTCGCTTCAAGTGACACGCAGTTCCGGGTCCCGCCCCTTTACGCCCCGCTCACGCGGGGACTGCGAGAAGTGAAACGCGCTGGCCAGTCGCTGGCTCGAGCGCCGCCCGCGGGCTACAGCGAGTGATCCGGAATTCGAGGCCTCGCGAGGGTCCCCAAGCGACAATCCCCTGGCAAGGCCCGACCCAACCGGGCGATCCATAAAGAATCTTTCCTTACTCGATCTCAGACGGACCTTGATCGTCACGATCCAAGGCGCACTGGCCACAATTGGCCGACGTTCCGCGGAGAAAGCGAGGTGTGATCCCTGACGTGAGTTAAGGCGACGTCGTCCGCCGACTCCAACTAGGGGCCCGGGGCCTCGCCATGTCCTCACCTCTTGCCCATTTTTTGCCGTGGTGGATATCGCCGCCTCTGCCTCGCTTTAGTGACCACAGGGGCTCGGCATTGGCCTGTGTATCACAAAAGCTGCAGAGTTGGGAAATCGAGAGAACGCCAACCGAGGTCAGTTTCTGACCGATCGCGGGTCGACTGGCTTTGGCACTTCCTTTCTTCGCCAAGCACTACTGTGAATCAGAGCCGGGCGTAGGGCCGAGTACTTTTGGTCGAAGTTTGGCCGCCTTGGGAGGACTGACGATTGGTTGTGACAACCCGACCGCGACTTCAGTAGCTCCTGAGCGGGCGCTTGTTACCGCCGCGCCACTTGAATGGAGTAATAACGAGCGCAAGTTAAGAAGGTACTCACTTATCTTTCTTTATGACTCGGGCGAGGTTTTTGTTCAACGCTGGGAATTGGCTGGCGTTTCGATTCCTGCCGCTTGCTTCTCGGCTGGCTTACGCCATCGCCAAAAGGTGCGCCGCTTCATGAATGCCGGGGTATCCTGCCGCTTCGCTTTCGACGCTTATAAATAGGCGAGTGCGGGCGCTGACTTCATTCACGACGCGAGACGAACTGGCCGACTTGCTTTTATGGTCGCTTCGCTTCTCATTCTCGCTCTAGGATGAGAACTCCGCCGATCGATGAGATCGACCGACTCTTCAACGAGAGGCAGAGGATGAGGAGGAGTTGGGCATTTAGCCGTCGCCTTATATAGCGGCTTCGCTTGACGACTGGTTGATCGAGTCGAGCCGCGGAGGCGAGTGAGGAGAGATGCGGCAGCGCGAGCAAGCCGCGGCCGTTCTGCCGGGAAACTCTCGCCGCGAATACCGAGCAATCGGGAAGCTGTACGCTGCCCTCCTCGCGCCTCTCCTTCCGGAGCCTCGAGTCGATCATACATCTAGGCTCATGGCGCCGATGGTCGTGCCGCCGACGCCTCCGTGTCGCCGCCAGACACTTTCTCCGACGGCGGCCCCTCGTGTCTGATTCCAAGCTCCCCGAACCATGAGGTCACACAGCAGGGGGCGCAGGGTCGCCGCTTCAAGGTGCTGCTCAAGTGACGGGGCTCTCCCGTCGCCATGGAGCCTGGCTGACTGGGCTTATTTTTCACAGTGGCGTTAGAAAATTGTGAAGTCAAGCCGTGCTCGAGAGGGATTTCGATAAGTCCCGAGATCAACCGGCCGGGGAAGACCCTTAAACGAGAAAAAGCTTTCTGGTTTTAGACTTTCTGCTTCCAAAGAATGTAAATGCCTGCTGAATTGAAGAAAATAAAGGTGTTCGAGTTTTACATGTGTTTTTCGCTTATTTTTCGCTTGTTGTCGTAAGATATGCCGGTCATGGTTCTCGGTCCGCGGGGACCAACCGACCTGATCGACATGTTCCAATGCTTTCTCCAAAAGTAGGAAAACAGGTTTCGCGCTGAAGCGTTAGTTCCCTGGCAAATCGAATACCATCCTCGTTTCGCTCTTTTCCTTAGCGAGATACCTCTTCGCGAATCAGACTGGGCGAGGGCCGTGGTACCTGCCTGAAGAAAAGAAGAAGACCGAACGACGGTGAATGATACGGCCAACGGATGTCGACCGAGTGGAAAGCCACGCCAAGACGCCCGATAAAAAGGTGAACAGTGGTAATGAACGAGGTAGAAAAAGGGCCTAAGGGTAGAATCGCCTTTAGCTTTTCAATGTTCCAGGCGCTTGACAAGATGTTGCCATCGGATCCTTGAGCTTCTTAGGCGCCGTCGGCGACTCCTACTACGCCGAAAGGGCCTCCTGGGCTGAGGGAGAGCTTGTGCTTTGCCTTTTATTGGATCGACCCGGGCGCAGAACTGTGTCGCCAGGTTGAACGCCGCCTCTAACCTTGCGCGGGAAGCGCCGCAGTTGTTCTGGCCGGGTATTTGGTCGAGCGAACGACGGCGACATCTCGCGCTTTCATCGAGCTTCTGCCGACAAATGGTTTTGCTGACTCGAGCCCCCTGTCTCGGGCCAAGGTCTGAACCTTGGGGCGCCAGAGTCCAAGCTCTGGCTTGCAAGATGGCTTCGCCCGAATGCCAGGAAGAACGGCAGAACTCCTGGCCGAGACCGGCCCTGGGTGGTCCGTGAAGCTCCAAAGCACGGAGGTACTCTACCGCCTAACGCCCCGCAGATCGCCGATCGAAGATTCGCGCTGAGCCTCGAGGATCATGCCGTCAAGGCTCGACTTACTGTTCGTAGCGGGCGACGCGCCGCTAATCCACGCTGATGCCGGTTGCCGCAGAGCTCGAGAAACTCCTTTCCTGGCGGAACTCGCTGCGTCGGTTTAGATGATAGAGTTCGACTCCAAACCTCAGAGACGATATATCATTGATGAAGTCCGCCGCTCGCGCCTAAGTGATTGTTGTGGATCGGGCTTGGCTTCTATCCACTTGGTGAACTTGTCTATCGCAACCAACAGCGCGGTTCCCCCGCTTTTCTGAAGGGCCCGACTGTCGGAGTCCCCAAACGCCAAGGGCCATGTGATGCGGATCGCTTCGAGGGCTTCACACGGAGGTGAGTTTGCCGAGCGAAGAATTGGCACCCTTCGCACGTCCGATGATTTGCTCTAGTCGCGCCACTACGTTTGGCCAAGAGGAAACCCTCGTTTCGTTGCTTTCCGACCAGTTGCCCGCGTGATCTGGGCCGCTGTGTCCGCAAAACCCCGCTGATGTCGCGAGAGCCTTCCTTGGCTCACCGGGACACATACTCGAGGATCCGGAGTGGCTCCTTCTCAGAGAGGTCGCGCCGACAAGATGAAGGATTTTGTTCCCGACGAAAGCGAGGCTGGCCGCTCGCTTGTCGCTGCAGGAACTGGCCAACACCGATCGATAGGGATTCCTCCACCTAAGCCGGGTCATCAGACGTTGCCAGAACCCGGCCACCACCACTTTTGTCGGTCGCCGCCGATCGTCCGGCGACGGTCCGGATGGACGCTGGTGTAGGTCGACGTAAAATTTGGCGGATCGGTCTTCGGAGGCGAGACTACCAGGATCGGCTCCGTTGTTCCGCTCAGAAGCTGGCGATGCAGCTCAAATCCTTTGAACTTTTGCTCCGGGCCATAAGATTTTCGACAAAGAGGGTCGCCATCCGATCGCCGCGCAGGTTCTCTGCAGCCTCTTCATGACTTGATCGACGCATCAGCTTTTGAGTCGCCATGCACGATAAATCACAGAGTTCGAGGTCAGGCGGGCATGCGAGACCAACGAGGGCCTCAGACGCATGACGCTGTTGTTGCCGAAAAGTAGCCTGATGACGATCAAGCTTGTTCTCGAGCGAAGAATGACGACTTTACCCCGCCGGCCTGCTTTGGTGAAGGACCCGTGGCACATCGCCCGACTTCAGGGTCTTCGAAGCGAGGCGGGCCTGGCTTTGGCTCCACTCTGCCACGGTCGGCTAGAACTTGAGATTTATGGCGTCCTGAGGGACATAGGATACGCCATGCCCGCTTGAGCTCGAAAAGCCCACTTGGCAATTTCCCGAGGCGCCGGGCTAGATGACTCGCCGAGTGGTAGGGAAGTTACCACTTTAAACGCAGCGCTGGGCCAAGTAGTGTACCGCCTTTCCTTTCGCGGATCGTGAATCAAGCAGAGCATCTTCTCGACCATGTACCGTGGTCTTGACTCTCGAGAGTACTTCGCTAATGAAGTAGACCGCCACCGGATCTAAGGACTCCGCTTTTCTTCTCGCTCACGATAGTGCCGTGGCCGATTTAATTGGCCGGGCGCAATGTAGAGTAGCAGAGGCTCTTCTCGGCGCCGACAAAGACGGAGGGTGGTCGTGAAAACCTTTAGCGCCGAAGGCCGGCTCCCGAGCCTCCTTCGTCTACCAAATTGGCGTGGCCTGATTTCAGGAGTTTGTATAGAGGCAAGCCGCTGTCACGAGGCGGACGTGAAGCGACTCAGGCCGCTAGGCATCCCGTCACCTTTGGGTCTTTCGAGGTTGCCGATCGCCCCATCCTTAAGATCGCGGAGATCTTGTCTCTACCGCTTCGATGTCGCTACGAGATGATGAAGCCGAGTAGCTTCCTCGGGTACCCCGGAACGATTTCTGGTTGAGCTTGATGCGAACCGCTTGAGGTTCGCGAAGTCTCTCTCCAGACGGCCATGATGTCGCTGTCTTCCTGGTCGACAACGATGTCGTCGACGATGCTCGACATTAAGTACGATCCGCTCCTGAAGGCAGTGTCCTGCGATACATCTCCGTATGTAGCCCCCGCTTTTCAGGCCAAACTAAGGCATTGTCACGAGCGCATCGAACTGCATTTCCGAGCGATGAAGGAAGTTATAGCCGGGTCGCCTTCTTTCATCGCGATCCGGTGGTACCTCGAGTAGGCATCCCTAAAGCGACAGGGATTCGCGACTTCGCGGAGTCTACCATTTGGTCGATGCGTGCAGGAATGGATCTTTTCGACATGCCTTGTTGAGGCTTGTGTAGTCGGCTACATTCTCCATTTCCCGCCTTTCTTTACAAGCATTGGGATTTGCTAGCCACTCTGGTGGCGAACTTCTTCGATGAACCCTCGCGCCAAGAGCTTGGCTATTTCTCTCCTATGGCCACGCGCTTCCTTCGTCGGCGGGCTGCCAGACGGGCTTAATCGTTCAGACCCTGTGCCTGGATACCAGGAGTGCTCTGCTCTCGACTCTGATCCCCAAGATGTCTGAGGGCTTCCATGGTTAGGCCCCTTGCATGCGAGGAAGTCGACGAGCCGCTTCCTATTTGGCAGAAGCGTGGTCCCGATCCGAGCGGTTTTAGTCGGTCCTCCGGGTCGACCTCGATCGCCTTCGTGTCCCTGCCGGATTTGAAGGAGCCCTATCCGACTTGCTGAGCCCGATGACCCGGAGGTGCCGGGCTCCTGAGGCCTACAGCTCTGGTGGATGCGACGATCGCCGAGGCCAACTCGCGAACTGGTTTTTCGCACTAGAGCCTGTAGGCGAGCCGAAAGACGCTACGCTGGATCACCCCATGCGCTCCGGCATCTTCAGGTAGGTGTAGTCGGGATCGCCATATGAACTTCGCAGAGCTTGGTCTCCTCAGATGGCGCGGTAGAGCTCGAAAATCCACGACCTCGGCGCGGGTCTCGCCATGGTTAACCTGCTCTCGAACGTGACGCAGTCGACCGCCGAAGCGCGGGCCTCGCCGCCGAACGACGCCGTGAAAGGGTGTTTCGCTGGTCGGTTGCTCGAAGCTGGGATCCCTCATGGCGCCGAGGGTCTCAACGTAGCGATGTTTGAGATCGGCCGTCGCCGCCCATGAGCACCTTAGTCAGCGCTTTGTTCACGATTACGGGTCACGACGAAGCTGTACTTCCTGGTCATGGACGGGTTCCGGGGCGGTCGGTTCGGCCAAAGGTGATCGGGATTCCGACCACCGAAGGTATTTAGGTACTACTGGCTTGCCGCTAACACCTCTCAAGCAGCGAAGCCAGCCGCCCGGTCGGGCTGAGCTTGCCTGGCCCGCCGAAGATCATGAGGCAACTCTTGCCTCGGAAGCCGACGCCCTGGCCTTCTCTGATCTCTGGTTTCGCGCCGAAGTCTTGCTCTCTTTCCTGCTCCGCCGGCCGTGGGGTTCCTCGAAGAAACGCTTCAGACTTCGCAGCCCCGGAGCACTTGTGCTCGACGGTATCCGTGGTTCTGACACGCGTTTCCATCGCCCGAAGTGGTTTCCGGGTTGCTTGGCGCTTTTCCCGATCGGGTTTGTCGCGAATTCAGCGGCCCTCGCGACTGTTGTCGTGGCGCTTTCGCTTGTTTGGCGCGCTTAGGAGGGGCTGGCTCTGCCGCCCTCGCTTCGACTTCCTTTGTCGAAGATGACATCTACGCCTCCTCGCCGAGGCGTGGCTGGGCGGCAATGTCCAGAGTTCTTTGGTGGTCCTGGGCTTCATGACACCCCCGCTTATGGACCAGGGTCTGGAAGCTCGGTGTCAGATGAATCGTCTTACCGACATCGGGCCGCGATGTCGTGAGCTGCTGCATTGTTGGGAAAACGCCGATGTAGTCCCGAGGTTCTCTCGTCAGCCGCTCTTTCAGTCCCAGAATTCCTCGTCGCTTGTAGGTGCCCCGGAAGTTGCCAACGGCTGCTGCCAGGTCGGCCCGGCCGGATGATGTTCAAGGCGATATTCGAGCTATGCCCGGCCGAGTCCGCCAAGTAGACGGGAGGTGATGACAAAAGGTCGTCTGTCGCCCCGCCCCGATGCGAGCCGCATCTTTCCAAACCCACACCGGGTTTGTAGCCCTCGTACTTGGCTATGTTGACGGCGCCCGACCGGGCAGGAACTGCGCCGCGACCTTTCGACAGAACGCTGCGGGCCCCGGCCATCGTCAGCCAGCGGCCACGCCGCGGAAGCGCCGCTTTACGACGACGCATTTACCGTTGGGTCGCTCGTTTCGCTGAGGGTGGTGCGAAGGCCGCTCGCCCCTAAACGTTGGTGCACCGGGGCGCGCGATGCCTGGTTGTCCTAAGGTGACGCCGCCTTGTGCTTTCGCCTTCCGACTACGGCCGGCCGCGGGCGTATGGGCGCCATCCAAGAGGCGTCTGAACGCCGCGATCCGTGGGCTATACGCTGCAGCCGCGGCGGCTGCCGCTTCCACCAGGCCCTCGGAGGTTCTCAAAGCGGGTAGCTCTTGGCCGCAGGATCGCCTGGCTCTGAATGCCGCGAGCAAAGATGTTGCCGGGCGATGTTTGGCAGCCATGGGAAAAACGATGAATCGCCTGGGCCCCCTACCGGGGCGGTGGGATTCGGCGCGGCGCGACAACGCGCCAGCGCAGTGGAGCAGCTGGCGAGCATCGCCCCAGGCTCGCCGAGCTTGTCGAGCTCGGCCTTGAGCTTCCACCGCCGCCGCCGAAGGCGGCCTGCCGAGCATGGTGATCCTCCTGTGTTGGCGAGAGTCTTCGCTGCGGGTAGCAAGGCCACGGGCCGCTGTGGTTTCCGGGTCGCTAGCTGCGGGTTCGTTTCTATCTCTTCCTCCGCCAGAGCCGTGGTCGAGGAGTTGTCCGAGCGGGCGGTCGCGGCACGTGGTCGACCATTGCCACGGCTGCGAGGTCGCGCGCGCGACCGCCATCGCCGATGCCTCCGCCAAGACGCTTGGGGTGACGGGCTCTTCAAGGCAGCTGGTCGGTCCGCTGGCGGACCTCGAAAGCCGAGGTCTCGAAGGCGCCGCGTAGGGGCGCCAGGGTCCTCTGCGGGACACTGGGCGCCGGAGTATGGCTGGACGATCACTATCTCGTCCCCGGCCGTGCGGTGGCGATTTAAGTCGGCGAGCCGAACGGACGACGCGATCGGCGATGGCGATGTCGAGAAAGAAAGGGAACCGCCGAGAAGCTTAAGCGAAAATGGCGCAACGCTGCGCACAGTTCTCCCTACCGGGCGCGCTAACCGTTTGCAGCCGAGCACCGCCAATGAATTTGTACAGTAAGAGGTGCACGCCCTCTCTCGACGGCCATCGGCGAAAGCACAAGATGTATATCCGTTCTGGCCGAACGCCCTACCCGGGCCAGGTGGGTTTGATTGTATTGATTCCTTGGTTGTCCGTCGCCCATATGCTCGCTTCCTCCCTTTATATAAAGTAGAGGGAGGTTACACTGCTGCTTGAAAAAGAGAAAAAGATCAGAGCTTAGTCGCCCGCAAGTGGCTGGGCCGATGGGATCGGCCGGGCCTTCCTTGCCCGCCGGGCCGCTCTGTAGTTGCTTGTAGTAAATGCGAGAGTTGGGGACTTGTGCCGCTATCACATTACGGCCAAGATTTAATGCGCCGATACGCAATAAATGCCGCCGCTTCAGGATTTCCCGATTTACCGTTCTTCCTCTGCGGGCTTCGCCCCGACCGGCCCGTTCTACCATGCGCAGCCATTGGGGTACCCATGGCCTGGGTACCCGTCAAAATGTACATCACATCACCTTGTTTTTGTGACCTGAAGCTGTCAAATCGTTTGAACCTGACCTTATTAATATGCTGCCAGTTGGGTCCGTTGTATTGCATTTTAGTTATGGTTCTATCTGGGATTCCAGTTCTTGATATCAAAATTTCTTTAGGTTCTTGAATTCAAAATCAATTCTCCCATTCTATTCTCCTCTAACCCTTTGACATGCCTGTTTTTGTTATGAATAGGGCTTGTATTCAATATGAGGCCAATGGCCACAATATATAGAGTACATGAGGGAAAGGAATAACAGGACTCTATCTCTAATATAGATACTGGAATAACAGGACTCTATCTCTAACACCCACCCACAAATGCAAGGCGTATATAATAGCGTTGCATTTAGAAAATGTTAACACTAAAATAGGAAAAACCAAAGTCCCGAACTAAAACATCTATAACACCCCCCACAAATGCAAGGCGTATGCAATAGCATTGCATTTGGAAGGGATGAATTAAAATAGGGAAAATCCAAAGTCATAGTCCTGAAGTAGCCGTCGTAGCATGTAACTCTTGGAAAATCGAGCTGATGAAGAACAGCCAACGAAGAACCGAGTCGGTGAAGAAAAATCGACGAAGCCAAATCGACGAACGAAAGTCGAAGGTAGGGCTGAGTCGACGAAGAAGAGCCGACGAAGCCGACAAAACGAGCTGAGCCGAGGTAATAGGAGTTGACAGAATGATCCGAGCCGATAAAAGAGCCGAGCGACGACAAGATCAAGATGCTAAAGACTTGGATGGACGCAACGGAAGACTAAAGAAAATATTATAAGAAATAATAGCCACAGCACTAAAAACCTTGCTGCCTTGAACTCCGAAGAAATAAGCTGAGAAGCTGGAATTAGAAGCCGAAGTTACTCCAAAGCCGTAGCCAATGGAACTCAAGAATCGGATTCAATCCGATTTTGTTTGCAGGGCCAGCATGGATGGCTGGGTGCCGGAGACAGAGCAGGGTTGGGGTGCATCGGCAGGAGGATAGACTTGGAAGGGCACAGAGCGGCCATCTGGCCGTGGAGCGGCAGCCGCGGCGGCCGGGCCGTTGATAGTGGGTCGACGCAGTCGGGTGGCAAGGCCGAGGCCGGAGGTGACATGCCTGACGAGCGCCGGTCGAGGGCGACGCCAAAGGCCGATGCAGAGGACAGGAGGAGCGGCCGCTGGGTCAAGTGGCGGTCGAGCCGGCAGACTGGCGCCAGAGGCGGCGCTTAGGGGAGCTGGCCACGCGCCGATCTTGGAAGCCGACACGACATCGCGGGCACCGAGGCGGGCAACAGCAAAGGCGGTCGGAGACGAGCGACCGGTCGGGAGGCTGCAGTGGCAAGCGGCAAGCGCACCGCCTTGGCTTTGGCGAAGACGAGAAGACGATCGCCCCAGCCCGGACGAAGTCTTCACAAATCTGGCCTCGGGCGGTGCAAATCGGGATGAGCCGGAGGAGCAGAGGTCGCCAGAAGAAGCCGCAAGATGTCGGTGGGCGGCGCACGCAAATGAAGAGATCTAAACCCACGCCAGATCTGGCGTGGGACAAAGCCGACGCCTCGCTGCGCGACGGTGGCAAGAAAGTCGACGAGGCGGGCGACGGAGGAGCGTGAGCTGAAAGGCGATGTGAAGCGCGGCTGTGACCTCCGGAGGCGGAGTGCCTGGATCCAGACGAGGACGACGATGTGCACCGGGATGGCCACCTCCTACATCGCTAACCACCGCCCTTGGAGTAGAGATTGCTCCTCCCGGGGGCAGCAGCAGCGGGCGAGTGCTCGACTGGAGACGGTAGAGTCAGGCGAGCCGGCGTCCAGGAAGTCATAAGCTTCGCCCGATCAGCGACGTCGGGATGCAACCGGGCTTGAGCTAATGCCAAAGCTTCGCCAGATCAGAGACACCAAAGGCGGGATGGAGGAGACCAGCGCAGAGCGGTCGGAGGCGCCGCGACTGACGAGCGCGACGTCCCGTCCAGACGGTAGCTAGGGCAAAGTGGCGGCGGTGAGGGAGGCCGCGCGAGGCGCCAGGTGGTGGAGAATGGAGGCGTCGGAGCCGACGAGACGGTTGGGGTTTATGCTGACACGAGACGGCGAAGCTTGGAGGCAAGCCTGGCGAGCCACGGAGTGGCACGACGAAGAAGACCGTGTCGGCGTTGTGGATCGGTGGCTCGGATGGCAGTAGGACGCGCGGTCGACGCGGGAGCCGCCCCGGGAGTCTCCTCCCGGGGCAGCGGATTAGATCTAAAACAGCGGAAGGGAGAGACTAGGAAAAAAAAACCTAAAGCTCTGATACCATGTTATGAATAGGGCTTGTATTCAATATGAGGCCAATGGCCACAATATATAGAGTGCATGAGGGAAAGGAATAATAGGACTCTATCTCTAATATAGATACTGGAATAACATGACTCTATCTCTAACAGTTTTCACTAATAATAGTCATAATTTGGTACTCCCTCCGTTGATTTTATAAGGTGCCCCCTATTGTTGGGTGTAGCCCACATTATTACTATTCCATGGTCCGGTGATGTGACATGTTAATGCCCATATTGGTTGGATATGTCTAGAAATTCAAGTCTGAATAAGTACATCAAGCTTATTATGATTTGGTTACAGCAGGGTTCCTGAAGCCTGAAAACAAGCTGTTAGTGGCAAATGTGAAATGAGATCCTCATGATGAGAATAGGTTATAATAGAGTGACGAAACTTCTTTTTTTTTGATGGGTGAGACTCGAGGGTTGCTAATGTGGTCACACATATACAGTAACTTTGTGAAATCAGCAGAATGTAAAGAGAGAAACCACAATTTTATGTTTAAATTTCATGGAAAATTTTTGAAAGGATTATTGCGGGTGAGTTCTGTGGCTTTAGGTTGGTATAATGGGAAGCATCCTTACTTCTTTCTAACATAAAAGGAGCGTCATAACATCTTGTATCCTCCTGAATTACCCTGTTAACCTATTACTCTACTCCATATGTTGTATATAAGTCTCTTGTTTAAATGGTATGTTTTGAAGAAGAAAATTTTGAGTTCAGATTTAGTGTGATCTATCTATGCTTGCTTTGTCACCTTTATTAATTCTTGTTGATTTGATTTACAGATCACTTTTGCATTGTATAACCGTTGTAATGCTCACATTTTGTACTGCAGGCTCCTGCTATCAATGATCTGAAAAACCATGAGCCTTCTATGCAAAATCAAAGTTTGAATCCTGCCTCATCATCTAGCAATATGGTGATTGAAAATAAACCTCTCTGTTCACGCACGGCAACGCTCACAGTGAATGTTTCGAGTGCACCGAACCAACCTGATGGAATGGTTGGTTTGACCGACAGCATACCTGCTGAAGTTGGTACGTCTGAGTTGCATCAGATGAATAAATCTGAAAATACCGTGCAGGAGACACAGTCTGAAAATGTAGCTGAAAAGTCAGCAGAAGATGGGTATAACTGGCGCAAATATGGGCAGAAGCATGTCAAGGGAAGTGAAAACCCTAGAAGCTATTACAAGTGCACACATCCTAATTGTGAAGTAAAGAAGCTACTGGAGCGCTCATTTGATGGTCAGATTACGGAAGTTGTTTATAAAGGGTGTCATAATCATCCTAAGCCCCAGTCTAACAGGAGGTTAGCTGCTTGTGCAGTTCCTTCGAACCAGGGTGAAGAAAAATACGATGGTGCGGCGGCTGCTGAAGGTGAGGAATTTATCATGGTTTTAAAAAATTGATATTGGGTTCCTGTGGTTTGGCAGCTTGGCCTCCTGGATTCTCATATCGGGTTTTGGAAATTGAACTATATCAACATTCATGGTTAAATTGCTGCATTTATGCTTGCTTTTTTTAGAGTTGCTTGCTATTATTTTTCATCAATGTCTTGTAGTAACAATCGATAGTCGATAGTTCAAACTTCTACAAATTCTTGAAAAAGGAATGCTTTAAACTGACAGAACTCAATTTGATATGAGGTCCTCTGAGTTGTACTTACACATCACAACCAAAGGAAAACGTGTGGAAAGATGCTTTTTTTAATGTTTTTGTGATAATTTTGTTGGGTCTCTCAGAAATTCTGTTAATTTGCAGGCAAGTCTACAAATGTTCTTAGCAACCTTGGTAATCCAGTACATTCAGCTGGTATGGTTGAGCCTCTTCCAGGTTCAGTTAGTGATGATGACATCGATGCTGGAGGTGGAAGACCCTACCCTGGGGATGATGCTACTGAGGATGATGATTTAGAGTCGAAACGCAGGTATACAAGGCTTGGACTAGGTACACTTTAAAGAATCGCTCCTGTCAAGTGCTAATCTTCTCGTCTACAACTATGCAAACAGGAAAATGGAGTCTGCTGGTATCGATGCTGCTCTGATGGGTAAACCTAACCGTGAGCCTCGTGTTGTTGTACAAACTGTTAGTGAGGTTGACATCTTGGATGATGGGTATCGCTGGCGCAAATATGGGCAGAAAGTAGTCAAAGGAAACCCCAATCCGCGGTCAGTACTTATTTTCTTTATTAACTTCTACTATTAAATTTTCTCCTTGTCTCACATGCGAACATATTTTTGAAGTAATGTAAAATATCTAATAATCCTCTAATTATGTTCTATCAATCAGAGACTAAGAAACCTTTGCATTCTACGTATTTTGCAGTACATCCATGGCATAAGTAATTTTTATATACTTAAGCATTCGTGTACGTGTCGAATTCTATCCATTCCCCAAGAAAACATGTGATTATTGTGCTGGTTGAATGTAATCTCCAAAAACATAAATTCTGTGTGGAGGAATAATAGAAACAAAATTAAATGACCAAGGAGCAAGAAAATTCTCTACTTCACATCTATGCTCAAGGTTGTATTTGAACAAATTAAGTGGGCAGAGCTAATAAAGATATATGGTGGATGAAAGGAAAGATCTTCTGCTTCACATCTATCACCGTTGGTGGATCAAATGCGGAGATGGAAAGGTCCCTATTACGATCTGCCCATGTGTCCATTGAAGGTCCCTCAAAGATAAAATGTGTTTAGTCCGTCGCATTGTTTTACCATTTGGTCTATTTTTTATTTGGCTGATGCCAGCCATTAGTAGTATTACAATGATTCTCCCCCTTGTTATGAATAGGACTCGTTGTATTCAATATGAGGCCAATGGCCACAATATATAGAGTACATGAGGGTACAATAGGAAATACTAAATAAGGAAAACATGTATATGGAAAACATATATATGGGAATCAACTATATAAGGCAATATATCCTTAATATCCTTAACACCCTCCCACAAATGCAAGGCGTATGCAATAGCATTGCATTTGGAAGGGATGAACTAAAATAGGGAAAATCCAAAATCATAGTCCTGAAGAAGCCGTCGTAGCATGTAACTCTTGAAAAACATCGAGCTGACGAAGAACAGCCAACGAAGAACCCAGTCGGTGATGAAAAGTCGACGAAGAAGCCAAATCGACGAACAGAAGTCGAAGGTAGGGCCGAGTCGACGAAGAAGGACCGACGAGGCTGACAAAACGTGCCGAGCCAAGGTAAAAAGTGTTGACAGAATGAGTCGAGCCGATAAGAGAGCCGAGCGACGACGGAAGACGGAATCAAGATGCTATGACTTGGATGGACGCAACGGAATACTAAAAACATTTAGGAATTACTAGCCGCAGCACTTAAAAAAGCAGTAGCCAAGACAGCAGGGCCATGCTGAAATGAGCCGAACAGCAAGATCCAAGGCGGTGATCGGCAGCGCGGTTGGCGGCGATGGAGGCGAGCGGCGAAGCAGACCGATGTCCAGATGAAGCAGAGCCTGCTGCAGATCGACGCGGGCAAGTGCTCTGGCTAGACGGCGGCGGCCGGACAGCGGCGGCCGGACGGACGATGAAGGCCAGGCCAGGCCAGGCGGACGCGGCCGAACAGGACAGCGGCGTTCAGGCGAACGCAGGATCGGCCGGATGGCGCGTGGAGAGAAACGGTAGGGCGGCAGTCGGATCGGTGGGCCAGGCCGGATGGAGCGACGTCCGGATGAAGGACGCCCGGATGGCGGCAACCAGATGAAGCGGTAGCCGGATGGAGCGAATGGGCATCCGGACGATGGCCAGATGAGGCGACCGGAGGTGGCTGGACTAGATGAAGGGCGGGCGGCGGATGGAGCGGCAACCGGATGGAGAGCGGCGCGGTGAGCTTGGAAGAAGCTGCGGGCAAGTGCCCGCCCGGGAGAGCAGATTGCTTCTCCCGGGCACGGCGGCAGCGGAGAAGGATTGCGGCTAGGGTTTGGACCTCTGCTCTGATACCATGTTATGAATAGGACTCGTTGTATTCAATATGAGGCCAATGGCCACAATATATAGAGTACATGAGGGTACAATAGGAAAGTCTAAATAAGGAAAACTAAATAAGGAAAACATGTATATGGA
This sequence comes from Rhipidocladum racemiflorum, assembly GCA_036346355.1. Taxonomy (NCBI): domain Eukaryota; kingdom Viridiplantae; phylum Streptophyta; class Magnoliopsida; order Poales; family Poaceae; genus Rhipidocladum; species Rhipidocladum racemiflorum. Next base: position 8,779,702 of record CM070581.1, read on the forward strand.
AAACATATATATGGGAATTAACTATATAAGGCAATATATCCTTAACACCCCTCTTGTTAAAGAACACACCTAATCACAGATGAATTAAAAATACTAGGAAACCTATAGGATATAGCATACAATGCGATTCACGTACCGGAACCATGACCTGAGATCGAAGGTTTAGGGGTCTTTTGACTTTGATTGGGTTACATTCCTAGCCTACCCCAACTTGTTTGGGACAAAAGGCTTGGTTGTTGTTGTAAACATATAGCATACAATGGGAAAAAAAGATGTTATACATTTCATTCATATCGTGATATAAGATTATTTTGATGTATGTGTGCATCTATATGGTTCAGCCTCGCAAGACTACAGTTCGTAGAGAAAATCTGAACTGGAAAGTAATGTTTTGTTGTTACATTATACCATATAAAATGTTGTTCCTGAGTATATAAAATGAAGGCAATTGGTTGGTTGCTATCATAATTTTTTGCCTGTTTAATAATGCCTGGCTTCCTGGGGAGTAAGGCTTAAAAAATACCTCATTGGAATTAGTGTTCTAAATAAAGGCCGTTAAGGCCTTGTAAACAGCCGTTAAAACGGTAACGGCCCCCTACCTGTTACGCTTATGGACATTTCAAGGTTTGTCCGTTTTATCAGGCCGTTTATTCCATTTATTGGCCGTTAATGTTTAACAGGCATGTTTTATCGGGCCGTTTATTTGAGTTGCAAGATTGTCATATGGCATGTAATATTATGACATACATGAGATGAATGATAGCTTTGTTTTACATTGCCAGTTGAGTCGTTCATTCATTCGATTATGATTTTTTAATTACATTCACATCATGCCATCTTTTTTCTTCTTGTTACCACTTTGGACAATTGTTGATAGCCTGATGGTTCCATTCTGTATGCATGAAATAAGATGAATTATATGTTTATTTTGTTACTGCAAAGACATGTATATATTTCTCTGAATTTTAAATAGTAAAACCATTTACGAGGTCGTTTACAAGGCCGTTTACCGTATCTCTACTATTATAAAGCAGCAGTTGGTGGCAGTGGTGAGTTCTACACACGTCATTAATTGCCCTACGCAAAAAACGAAGCGTTGCTTTAGTTAGCTAGCTTTCGCAAGAAACGAAGCGTTAAAGATAGATGTTTGATCTTGTGAAATATTTTTTTTATTTTTTTATTTTTATTTTTCGTTATCAATTTTGTTTTTCGTAGCAACGCACAGGCATGTAACTAGTAAACACTAAAAGGTGGGTCACCGTTCGTTAATCGTTTACTGTTATTTACAACATTGCTTGGAATTCATGCTAGCTAGGCAAGATGCGCTTCACATGAGGGGGCAAGACCGCAAGATAAATTATAGGAATGTTTGGTTTGAAGCTAACGGTTGCCAAATTTTGGTGGCGCTGGCCGTATTTTGGCATGCATTTGGTTTGCTGTCTAAATTTTGGCATTGCCATCCTAGTTTGTTTGTTCTTTTTTTTTTTGCCAAATCTTCATGAGCCTGACCAAATTTTGGTAACCCAAAAATTTGACACATTAGTAGGGCAAACTTTGGCACAACCAAACAGCCTATATTGATGTGCTTACGTGTATATATGACCTGGCCTTTCAATACTTCAGTTTTGTAAAGAAGATAGAGAGTAGTGTCGCACTGTTACATTCTACCATGTAAAATGCTATTCCTAGGTTACCAAATGGAGGCCATTAGTTTGTCTGGAGCTCTTTGCAGTAGTGAAAGGGAGAGGTCTTTGGTTCGAAGCCCCAGAACATCCTTTTTTTAATATTAGTTTTTGTCGGTTTAACAACGCCAGGGAGTAAGGTTTTGAGGCAATTAATGTTTCCTGACAAACTAGTGGTTCAAGATAATCTCATATTTTCTCAGCACTTTCTGAATGGATGGATGTGTTCCATATTTAGATGATCAGCAACTCAATTTATTGTTGGGGATGGCACATGTTAGGCAGTGAACTTGTATATTCATTTTGTTCTTGATTGCAGGAGTTACTACAAGTGCACAAACACGGGATGCCCTGTCAGGAAGCATGTTGAGAGGGCATCACATGATCCTAAATCAGTGATAACAACATACGAAGGAAAACATAACCATGAAGTCCCTGCTGCCAGGAATGCAAGCCATGAGATGTCCACACCTCCCATGAAGCCTGTTGTGCATCCGGTTAACAGCAATATGCCCGGCCTTGGTGGCATGATGAGAGCATGTGAAGCCAGGACTTTCACCAACCAATATTCTCAACGGGCTGAAAGTGACACTATCAGTCTTGATCTTGGTGTTGGAATTAGCCCGAACCACAGTGACGCCAAAAACCAAATGCAGTCTTCGGTTCCTGATCAGATGCAGTATCAAATGCAATCCGTGGCTTCTGTGTACGGTAGCATGGGACTTCCAGCGATGCCAGTTTTAACAGTACCTGGAAATGCAGCAAACAGTATATATGGTTCCAGAGAAGAAAAGGCTAGTGAAGGATTTACTTTCAAAGCCACGCCGATGGACCATTCAGCTAACTTATGCTACAGCAGTGCTGGCAATTTAGTCCTGGGTCCATGAGAGTGTCTACTCTACTAATGCTTATAGCTCCAAGAATCATATATTACCAACAAATGCTTTTGTATTGACTCTCTTCAGCAAGATTCTCAATTGTGTATCATTTACCACCAGTTCAACCCGAGGGAAGCTATACCTGCGAGCTGCAGCAACACATGGTCTTTTGGAGCGAGAAAGGCTTTGTTGTATGTGGGCATTGCTAATTTGCAACCCTGCATTCGTTGTACAGTGAACCCGCTATGATTAATTAGATTATGATAATTTGGCTTCGTGAACTGCCATCTCTCTCTACTGGAATATGGATAGAACATAGATTATGATAATTTGGTTTCCTGAACTGTCTGGCGAAGTTTTGTATCTTCCCTGCATATAAATGATGCCATTGCCACCGAGATATGCACATGGAATCAGATCGATTATTTGACACTTCCCGACTGCTCCGTCGGCTGGCTTTGTACCGGTTGAACTGGATGTACATCCTATTCGTTTTCAGCGCTAGTAGCCATCATTTCAAAGGATGTTAGTCAAATGGTAGATGATAATGCCGATTAAGTGCAACAACATTATCACAATACGTCTGAAACTAAAACATATACCCCCAAACTTGTACGACACCTCATCAGCCTTATGCCCTTATCCAGGCTTAACCCTACATGCTACGATTGGCGTCACAACGCCACGTTACAAGCTACGTACCCTTCTCCATGCCCGTATCACCACGGCTTCCTAAACACATACATCTAAATTCGCTACGAAACGGCGAAGTTGCAAGGAAGCTCGTCGTTAGATCAAATGACAGCGCTAATGCCATGCGGACGAAACCACCAGGGGCCTGTTCTTCCACCCGAGGTAGAGCACCCCGTCCCTCTCGGCGAGCTGGTAGTTCATGGAGTAGCTCTGCAGCAGCGTCCTGATGGTGGCATTCACCAGGGAGCTGAGCGGGGACGGCCTGAAGCCGGCCATAGTGAGGCGCGCCTTCCACTTGCCGAAGAGCTCGTGCCGCTCCACCCGCTCCGCGCCCTCGCAGGCGACGAGGTTCACGATCTCCCTCGCCAGGCAGTGCTGCTCCATGTTGATCCTCTCCCTGTCGTCCCTCGGGAGCGCCAGGTCGATGGACTCGAAGACGGCGGCGTAGTAGTCGAGCGTCTCCGCGAACCTCTGCGCGAACGGCGCCGTGTTCGTGTTGGACTCCTGCTCCACGAGGGTGACCACCTTCGGCGGCAGGCCCTTCACGAGCCTCAGGATCCGGTCGCGGTGGTTCACCGTGCTCACGGTCTCATCCGGGATGTGGTGCAGCTCCAGGGTGAAGTTCACGGCGACGGCCTCCCCAGGGACGACTCCAAGGTGCCCCTCTTCCACCTCGCAGCCAGAGAGAGCAACCGCATGGAATTCGAAGGGCACCTTGCACAGGCCAGCGATGTGCGACAGCCTCCTCCCAACCAGCTCCAGCCCGCCGCCTCGCGCGTAAGCTGATACCGAATCATCGATGCCGGTGATCTTTACCGTCGGCGGCCCGCCAGGCCTGGCGGCAAGGGCCTGGAGGAGAGAGATCCACTGAGTTCCCTGAGCGATATGGAAGTCGATGATGTGAATCCTGTCTTCTCCCTTGACCGCCTCCGCGATCGCGCCGTTCGCCGACATGTAGCCGAACTTGAAGTAGGGGCAGGTCTCGTACAGGAAATGCATGTAGGACAGGAGCTCAGAGCCCTTCGGTTCTTTGCACTTCAAAGCCTTGTAGATCGAGTTGCCGGAGGCGGCAAGCCTGGCGACGAGCCCTTCCACCATGTAGGCTCCCAACCTCTCCAGTGGTTCGCCAGACACCGAAACCATCTTCCTCAACTCCGGAACCATCAGATCGATCGCCGAGCTGTTCTCCTCCTCCACCGCTCTAGCGCAGGCGATCAGTAGCTCCTTCAAGCTGCCTCTGGGAACGCCCACCGTCCGCACCCACCTCTCCGGCTCCAGCGAAAGCCGGTTTGCCACGGAGCTCTCGAGGCTGCTGACCATCGCGGAGTCCGGCCCAAGCATTACAGCCTCAAGATCCTTCAGTTTTCGCTTCAGATCGTTAGGATCCTCGGTGACGCACGAGCTGCTTACGGGAGATCCGCTTGTGGAGTCGGAGCGACTGTCTTCCTGAGACTGTGGACTGCCACTCCTGGGAGTGAAGCCATGGCTGGAGGGGGAATCATGTCTCGTACAACCAGCGGCCGCAGAGGACTCAAATGTACTGTACCGCTGCCTAGGAGCAACCTGGTTTTCAGAACCAGCGTCGGCCGGTGAATGGGACTTCAGGCCGTAGCGACGCTGCGGTGCGACGAGGGTGTCCGAAGGTGCCTGACGGGGGTGACAGGCCGGGTGCTGCGGATGATCGTCAGAATACTGGAGTTGTCTTGGATTCTGCCTTGGTATGCTGCCAAAGGGATGCACCATTCGGGAAGTTGGAGTATCAGCCATCCTGGTTAATCCAAAACGAGACGCACTAATTACTCCATGCTGTCAGGTGTTTTTGGTTTGACAGCGAGGTCAAATCAACAGGTCAGCTGGAAAGGAGTAACTTCAAAGGAAACATATCATGTGCACATGGATAGACTGTGCACATATACAATAATTAAATCTAAGCCATTCAAATCCCATCCAACGGTAGCTTTATCGGGATGGTAATTACAAAATATACATAGATTTGCAATTACCACCCCGATGAAGCTACCGTTGGATACGATTTGGATGGCTCAGATTTAATTATTACATATGTACACAACCCACCTATGTGCACAGGATATGCTCTCAACTTCAAAAGCACAACAAGAGTAAAAGAATCTTGTTAAGTCTGGAGAAAGCACTGTCCACTGTGGACAGCTACGAAAAGCCCCCCTGAAGGACAGAGATCAAACACATCGTACATAATACGTAATTGTCCTGAGAGAGTACCCAAAAAAAACAAAAAAACTAGCACATCAAATCCTGGCATCACCACCAGCAGCTGGGCATCCCGTTCCTACTAGGGGTGGATAACGAGCCAGTTGAACTTTTTTTCGAGCTTTCTTCGACTCTGATTTATTCTTATTTATTATAGTCTCCTGTATTGTTTGCGACCCAACTTCGAATCGAGCTTAACGAGTCGAGCCTAACGAGCCGAGCCGAAGTTGACTCTGGTTCCAAATCAACTAATTTTTATTTTAAAAGAAAAATAAATGTAATCAGAGCAATTTTGAAACGAGCCACCGAGCCAGCTCAACGAGCTTTTTTTTCAGCCCTAGTTCCTACCGACAGAACGTGAACGAAGGGGTGTGCTGTAATGCTGACCGAAGAACAGCGTCATGATTGACATCGTACAACCTTCAGAGCACACGTACTGCACAAGTATGACCGGCCAGTGTGCAAACAAAACAGAGGGCTGTAGACGAGTCATATAGTATTGAGTATCCCCGTGTAATAATTTCCTACGCCAAACCGCATGAAGAGCAGTTTGACCCGTCGGGTCGACTGCTCCCGGCACAAGATTAACGCCAACTTAATTAAATCACAGAAAGTCCCTAGTCAAAAGCTTCCAGATCTGCCATGTTTGGTCATGGTTTAGCACCAAAAAAGAAGAAGAATTTTACTAAACACCACTCGCGTGCTCGGTGCTCCTAAGTCCTAACAATATATTTGACGTGGTCTCAAAGAAAGAAAGAAAGAAAGAAAGAAAGATCTCCATGGATTCACGAAGGCCATGTCCTGGTATCGAGGTCGTACGTGTACAATGTCCTTTATGCTTGCAGAGTATGCAGAGATTTGATCATTAAACTAACAAAAAAAAAAGCCCTTCAACGCAGCTTCTTTTTCTCTTGTGTCACAGCCAAACACCAATCACAAACCACTAGTCACAGCCAAGGATCCCCTAGCTAGCCGAGGCATAAGACAAGCGAAGTCAGCAGCTTCGCGTCCAATCCTTACGATTCACCACACGCATACCCTGGCCTACGAGATACCAAGAAGGCGGGGAAGAAGGACGCACGTACCTCTCCGCGCTCCGGCCAGCGCGCTCCCTGGTCGGAACCCTTCAGCTCAAGCCGCCCCACCCACGCACGGGTTATGCAGAGGGAGGGAGGGGAGAGGAGGTAGCTGGGGAGGGAGGGGAGAAGAGAGGAAGGGACGGAGGGGGTAGGTAGCCCTGGAAGTGGGATGTTTCCGCTAAGGGAGGCTGGGGATTTGTGGGTGGGCGCGGCTATTTGTACCGGCGTCGCGTCACTGCCCGCGGTTTATCGTCAATCAAATGGCTAATTTCGTTTTTATTCCTATGTTATTTTTTTTTATTGTATTCGAAGTGGACACTTTTTTAAAAAACATATCTAAGTCGGCCGGATAGACAGTTGGATATATTTTTTTAAATAGTAACATCCAATGACTACTACAGTTTAACTTAGTTAGAGTCCAGTGAATTATGGATCAAATATTTTGCTTTATTGTTATAGCATATTCGTAGTTTTAACAAAAGATCTGATAGCGAATGCAATTCAAGCACACTAGATTAAGCGTTAGATATTTTGTTTTTATGTGAGAATTTATAGTCTATTTCTGTTTTTTAGTAACTCTACATGAGTTTACTATATAATAGATGTATTATTTTTTTGATACCTACCGCACGGTGAAAAGTCTCTAAAAAGTACTCGAGCGCCCTGCGCCTCTGGCCTCTGCCCAACCAAGCAACCAACCTAACTTACTAGTGCTTCTACTTGTTGCTGTGAGTTTAATTAAATTAAGGGGGTCAAAAAAAGGGCAGTCGCGGGTAGAGTCCCACTTGTGGATTAAAAAAAACCCGGAGTACTTGAGACATAAAACTTGAGGCTTGAGCGTCACATTTTGTTGGACAAGTGTGATGTACTGATGCGAGATGACGACGATGTATATATGCACGTCATGGCTAGATTATTATTAGCAAAACTCGCACTCGTGCAGTGTTGACCAAATTGAAAAAAAAAACCTTAGAAAAACAAAATTGAAAAAGTCGAATGGAAAAATGTTTGAACATCTTCAGAAAATGAATGGTTAGGAATTCAAATTTTTTTTTAAAGAAATCAAAACCGATGGGTTTTTATCGAAAACCAGCCGATTTTGACCATCCGATTGAACACCGCAACGTTGCGACACGATTTCGACTTAAAACCAGTCGGTTTGTACCGAAAATCGACCAGTTTTACATCTTATAATTTTTTTAAACATTTTTAAGTTTTTAAATTTTTTTAATTAGACCGGTTTATCGACCAATTTGGGACGATAAACCGTCTCAATACGGTCGAAAACCACGATTTTCGACAGTTTTATAAACCCTAAGCACGATAGCACCCACATCGAGCAGCACTGCTATCATACAGTAACTTCTTCCAATACCGACTAACATGTATCTACCCTAGATGCATGTTTTGTACCTTGCATATATCCTCTTTGGCTTAATACCACAAGTGAAATGACATACTACACGTGTGATTCCCCCCTTTATACATGTACTGGTACTCGAATACTACAAAATAAAAACAGAGTGCAAGCTCACGGTTTTGAGGATTGTGGGAAACTTTTATAGAGTTCTAGATCGGCATAATTCTTCCACACGCAGAGCATCTCCGCTGCTTCAGAAGATTTATTTGTTATGCATCTCTTAGCTTTTCCAGCACACAACCAGTAGATTTTTTTTTTTGTGTGTGTGTGTAGACAGATAAAAGCAGGGGCGGATGCCCTAGTCATGCTGTAATCTTTATGTTATTCTCTTTCTAGTGCGATGATTTCTTATCTGTCCTGGGATGTTATCCACATTATCCCTCCTTTTCCTTTTGGTTATACTTTGGCATTGAGTGCCTTTTATACTTCTTGATCACATGGTGGGCCCATGGCGCACCCTAGCGACTGATAAAATGATAACTGCTACTGTAATTATATTAGAGAAGACAATATTAGAGACAACATCTCCAATAGTTTGTCTTTAAAGTTATTCCTCTAACTATTTTATATTATTTTTATCGTATTGTTCCTTTCGCCCTTTATCATTTTTTTGCATTGGTTTACGTGATCGGGTTGTCTCTTCTATAAGAAGAGATAGCACATTCTCTTTCCTCACCTCCTCTCCTCCACGTGGATTTTGTTAATACTATATTACTAAAAGACAGCTGAAATAGTACTATTGAAGATGCCCTAACTCATCCTACCTAATCTGAGTTTATAAAATGTATTTTTGGCACATAGACCAAAAAATATTGAAAATCACTTGATTACTTCTAATTATTATTATTATTAAGTACTATATTTAATGCATACATGTAAATAATATAAAGTAAAGATGGATATTTATTAGATGTATATAGGAAGCATCACACCAATTTATATTATAATATGAAATACGTTTTATATTTGTAGATAAAATTATTAAAAACACACCTTATAAACTTTGACGAAGGGAGTAATTTTTGTGACCGCATCATAACGAGACACCATTGTTCTTCTACTGTTGTTTCATCATTATATCAGCCTTAATGACACGTATGATGGATGCATAAAGCCTTTCTTGGGTTATTCTTCACTAAGTGTTCTACACCTCCTAGATTACATACATACATACATACAAAATACATTCTACTCCTGGAAGCAGGGTTCCACTTATCGTTCGAAATCAAGCGATTTTCGCGATAATCGGCCTTACCGAGCCGGCACGATATAAAATACCGGTCGGTAAACCGATTAAATTCAAAAAATTTGAAAATTTGAAAAAATTTGTCCAACACAAATATCGCGATAATCGAGCCATATTGAGCGATTATCAAGGTATATCGACCGAAAATCGCTCCAAAAATTGACCGACGGGGAAGTTTACGTGATCGGCTAATTTTCGAGGAAAACATCGCGATAATCGAGCAATATCGAGCGATTATCGATCAAATATCGAAATTTTTGAATTTTTTTTCAAAAAGTTTGAGTTTTCAGACCATTCAATTTTTATCGATTTTCAACTGATTTTCGGCTCGATTTTGTCGATTTTCAAAATTCGATTTTCGAGCCGATTTTCGAAATTCGGTAAGTGAAACCCTGCATGGAAGTAACTACTCTCACCTCTGATATACCGTCTAAACGATCTTGAAATACTTCTTTATCACTTTAAGTATACTCATATACTAATTATAAGACACTCCAATGTGAACCACACACTACTACAGAAATGGTCATCTGGGTCGATTCTTTTTCTTCGTCTAGGTCAGTTTTGGTGGTAATACAAAGTCCTTAGACAGCGATGACAAGCGGCTATCACGGTCAGTTTTCACCTGATAGAGATATAGCGTTATTTGGGTTGGTTTCGAGCTCGGAACTAACCCAGAAGACCAATTATCTGAATCGGTTCTGAGCATGGAACTGATAAAGATAATTCATGAATCTCTATCAATTCCACGCTTGAATCAATAAAGATCACGCTTAGAATAAATAGAGACGTGTGATCTCTATCGTTTCTGAGTGTGGAACCGGTAGAGATTCCTGAATTATCTCTATTAGTTTCATGCTTGGAACAGATAGAGATCACACGTCTCTATCGGTTCTGAGCATGGAACCAATAGAAATAAATCCACCCTACAAGCTTCCGGAAGAGCACCAGATATACACAATACACATATCATATTTACAGTGTATTCACAGATTGACAGTATATGCACAATTGATAAATTCACGAATTCACAATTGACACATATGCCACAACAATTCACATATTGCATCACAACCTAAGTATCTCTACACATATTTCTCCAACGTAACTTTCCTTAGGTAGCCCTATACTGCAATAGCAGCCTTTTCCTTGCGAAACTTCTGGGCACAAGAGCAATCATTCAAAAATAGGATGACATTTTGGTCTTTCGTATCGTTTTGATAGCCAACTTTTGTCTGAAGTATTTCTTGTTAGGTTACAAGGATACAATAAACTAGTTAAAGTAGTATTTACATGATCACCTGACAATGAAATGCATAAAACAAATACAATGTTATTACCTTCATCAACTCACATGAAGTATTGTTGCTTTCATAAGCATGCAACACAACCTTGTAAGCACGGTCAAACCTAGGGTCTTTAATTTACTCCACTTGGACCGTGTCTTGGTTTTCCTATCATCGTCGCATTAGATCCGCTCGGCAACTAAAAATGAGGGGACAACATATCTATATATATATATATATATATATATATATATATATATATATATATATATATATGAGGGTAATCAGATGACATGGAAGAGTATATAGTCATCAGTTATCTCTACTATTGCACATGCTCTAATGGCCCAAATAGTTGGATCTACTTATTTGAGAAGTCCATTTTAGGCCTTACATATTTTGACCCAGCACATTTCTTTTCTAGGTTAACGATGGTACATCATGCATGCCTTTAATTTTCACACCATGAATTGCATTGGTTATTAACAATATCAACCTTTGCTGTTAATTTTCTCCAACTGCACTGGCTACTAGTAATTTCACTAGAAAATGCATTTGCTAGTTCCTATGCTGAATTGTTTATATGCTGCCGGGAACTAGAAAATTCTTGTCCGGTCAACAGCACGGTCAACGAACCCCCAGCTCGAGCTCGAGCTAAGAGCCCAAGACCACGTCATTGGTCGGGCGCTCCCGCTCGACCTCGAGCTGGAGAGCTAGGAGCTGGCTCTCGTCCGAGGGGTCAAGCTCGGGCGGATTTCAGTCAGATGCCCTCGTCGTCAGTTTCCAAGATCCGTAATTAGAGGAGTCAAGTCAGACATGGACGAGGATCACGGGTAAGTTACGATCCGCCTTTAGTGCACACGAGGTCACGTCCTCGGAAATACCTCCCAGCCGTTTCTGGTAATGGAAGGAAATGATTTAAAGCCTCCCTGAGGCAAAGAGAGGGACACACACAAAAAAAAAACACTAGAGCACAACTTCGAGGACTTTCCTTGTACTGAAACATAGTAAATTTCTTCGCCTTTGGGCAAGACTGGAGTAGAGCTATTACTCTGACAGGGGGCTCGAACCAGTATAATTCTTGGTGTCTCATTTTCCCTTTCCTATTGGCGATCATCTTATGTGAGTAAAGTCACTTTTGGGTTCCACATTGACAACCCCTCTACATATCTGCGGTCAGGCGATCCCAATCGTCGACATATGGAATCTTTTGTAGATACCTTCTCGCTGGTGTGTCTTCGCTACTCATGTTTGTTGATTTGTTTAGATATATATTGTTGGCACTACTGAATTTTGAGTAATTTATTGTAAATAAGCAATTAGGCATGACTTCGCAAACTGGTGTAAGTTCTTTCTTTTCTATCCTATGACTTATCAATTCAAAGGGTGCTTTACAGTCGAATCAAAAGGTTGAGATGTTGAACGAGGAGGGTGTTGTGATTCCACACCTTGGCCTATTGGCCTAACTCTATAGCCGACGACGACAATGGCGGAGGGCAGCCAGTGGGTATGGGCGGTGCGGTTTCCCAATGTGACAACGGAGATGTTGATGGCTGGAATTGTTGCTCCACTGTCGCGTTGACACCCTCCTTGTCGCCGGGATGGGGCACGCCACTGGAGCTGGGGATACGATTTGTGAATTGTGATTGGGCATTCCATTGGTTAATACAAGATTTGAGTTGATTTCTGAAATGGGTGTGTAATCTGTGATATAGTGGTTAATATAACATTTGAGCTGATTTCTGAAGTGGTTGTGTAATCTGTGATATGTAATCTGCTTGCGATATAATCTGCTTATGATGTGTGTAATCTGTTTGTCATATAATCTTTGTAATATGCTTGTTTCAGAGGGCATGGCTAACATTTCATGAGGTTAGCTAATAAATTGAAAAATATTTAGCAATAAAAACTAATATCACAAACGGTTCCATATAAGGAACCATCTGTGATATATCACATACCCCAGACGGTTCTAGTAAAGATCCGTCTGTTATGTGAGTTTCACTGACGGTTCAAGAATTGTCTGTGATACATCATTGTCATCACTGACACATGTTTACAGATAGCTCACAAAACCATATGTGATCACCTTTTAGAATCGTCTGTGATAACTTTGGCTGTAGTAGTGGGATGGAGTTTCAGCTGGGGCTCGGGGCGGTGATGACTAGGATTGTGGCGGTGGCTCTCGGGAAGATGATGACCGCGACTAGGACTATTGCGGCCCAGTGACATTGGGATTTAGGCCCCGTTCCGTTTGGTACGGTTCTAGATTCTAGTAGAAACAGAAACGGTTCTAGATTCTTGGTAGAAACGTTTCAGGTAGAATCAGAATCACTGTCTGGAAACCATTTGGTACAGTTCCAGATTCTAGTAGAAACGGGGTTGAGGGTGATTCAGCCACGATGTGAAAAAAGAAGAAACGTTCCGAGGAGAACCATTCCGAGTTTTAGCCCGTTTGGCTGGATTTCTCTCAGATTCTAGTAGAAACAGCTCGGTTCCAAGTTGCCAAACGGGGCCTTACTCGTGGCAGCAACGATCGTATCTGGACCCTTCTGGATATGGACACCGACAACCCTCTAGGCCACGAGTGGCAACGATCAGCTTTAGGGGGTGGCGTCGAGGAGTGGTGAAGGTGGCGGCGCTGCATGTGAGAGCGGCAACGAGAGGCAGTGGCGAAGCCACCGGGGGTGCCGGGGTGGGCCTGGCACCCTCCAACCGAATTGGGCAAGACCCCCCCACCCTAAGGCCCAGCAGCCAGATGCCCAGATCCCATATGCCAATTTGATGTGTTTAATGTTGCAATTGATCAACAATTGAATGAATTAGAAGATCGATTTGGTGGCCAAACGACAGACCTTTTAGCACTTTTTGTCTCCTTGAATCCAAGATGACGAGTACCCATACCATGGGTACCCCCATCAGCCCGGAAGCACGAACGGGCTGACCTATCACGGCGGAGGCCCGGCACCACCGAAAGGTACTTGGGCCGCAAGGAACGAGCCCCGACCTGTGCGGGGCCGACTTTGACGGCCGGCGGACTCAGCCTGAAGCGGTCGGCACGCGCCGATCGCCTAATATCGAAGCTCAAGCTCCACCTGCGCACGAGCGCCAGGCCCACGCCAGTTGTCCGGGCCGGCCATGTGCGCAGCTGGCCCCCGACATCCGTCAGAGGTAGGCGGCTCCTTCCCAAGGCTGTCAGAAGAGCCACCGAAGAAGTCAAGCCCCCGTCCCGTCGCCTGGCACACCGCAGAGGAGTACGCCCACTCCCGAGGCCAAAGCAAAGTCAAGCGCCATTAAAGCCACCGAGGCTGACAAGAGCACCACGCAACACGCCACCTCGACAAGATTACGCAAGATCAGACGCTGACAGAGTTACCAACCCTCTGGCCGACGGGCCGGGGTTGGCCGGACAAGACAGAAGCCAGACCTCAAGACGTGAAGACCCCTCTCCTCGTAGTCTTCCCGACTCCCGTGTAACCTGCCTCCTCCGTCTATATAAGGAGAGGCAGGGCCCGAGAGGGAGGGGCGCGGAGAAAAGAGAAAACAGTCTCCTAGTAGCCTCGACTCTCTAGCGAAAACCTCAAGGGGATCGGACAGCCGACCGTCCGCCTCGCCTGTACACCCCTTGTCCGTCTCCCAAAGATCAATACATTCACACCGCACGAACTGGAGTAGGGACATTCGGCCCGAACCAGTATACATCTTCTGACTCCTTGAGTCGACCATTCGGGGAGAGGGAGCGCGCGACCCCATCCGACCATAAATTCGTATTGCCGGTCCACGAAACACCGACAGTTGGCGCGCCAGGTAGGGGGTCTCGCGCGTCTTCACCGACATCCTCACCTTCGGGTTCCCATTCTCCTCCCTGATGGCTTCCTCCCACTACGTTTCGCCGATGTCGAGGGGCTGGATCCGCTTCGGCGCCCTCGATTTCATCGTCACTACGGCGGGGGAGCTTGTCCTCGTCCCTGCTGCCGTCCGGGACCGGACGCCCTCCGCGAGCCTGGATGCGATTGCTGACGTCCTCAGCAACCTCAGCCTTGAGGCCCCCGCGCAAGCCGATGAGTTCCCGCAACTCGACGGCTGTCTCATGATCTTCGGAGGGGCGGAGTGCTACGCCGACAAGCGACGGCTGAAGCTCGCCCACCGAGAGGTCCACACAGCTACTCCCGCCGTGCCCACCTACTTGAGGTGGTCGGAGTGCCCGATCGCCTTCGACCGGACCGACCACCCCGACCACATCCCGCACCCGGGACGCTATCCGCTCGTCGTCGACCCCATCGTGGGGACGAAGCGCCTGACCAAGGTGCTCATGGACGGCGGCAGCAGTCTCAACATCATGTATGTTGAGACCCTGGATGCCCTGGGGTCCTCGCTCCGCCTCCACCGAGCAAGGCGCCCTTCCATGGCGTCGTGCCAGGCCAACAGCCCACCCCTCAGGCGGTCGGCTGCCGTCACCTTTGGGAGCCCGGACAACTTCCGCACCGAGAGCCTCACTTTCGAGGTTGTGGACTTCCCGGCTCCTACCACGCCATTCTCGGGGCGACCATGCTACGAAGTTCATGGCGGTCCCCAATTACACCTACCTCAAGCTGAAGATGCCAGGGCCGCAGGAGTCATCACCGTGGCCACATCTTTCCAGCCGCCTACAATCATGGCGGCAACATGAAGCCGGCCTCGTCCTCGCTTCGCCGAGCTCGCCCGGCTCGAGAGAAGGCCTCGGATCCGCCCCGACTCCAGCAAGTCGGGACTAGCTCTTTCAAGTCCGCGGAGGACACGAAGGAGGTCGCCAGAGATCCCGAGGATCCCGCCAAGACTGCGTGCGGATCGGGCCGCCCTCACCACCAAATAGGAAGGCGCTCGTCGACTTCCTCCAAGCAAACCGAGACGTCTTCGCTTGGAGACCCTCGGACATGCCAGAGTCCGAAGGAGGTCGCCGAGCACTCCTGAGCATTCGGACCAGGGATCTAGACCGGTCGCCAGCGCTAACGCCCGTTCGACGAAGAAAAGCGTCGGGCCATTGGGGAAGAAATCGCCAAACTTTTGGCCGCCGGCTTTGTAAGGGAGGTGCGTCACCCTGAGTGGCTCGCCAATCCCGTCCTTGTAAAGAAAAAGTCAGGGCAATGGAGAATGTGTGTTGACTACACGAGCCTCAACAAGGCCTGTCCGAAAGATCCATTCCCATTACCTCGCATCGACCAGGTCGTAGACTCCACCGCCGGGTGCGAGTCCCTTTCTTTTTTGGATGCCTACTCAGGCTACCACCAGATAGCGATGAAGGAGTCCGATCAGCTTGCGACTTCCTTCATCACCCCGTACGGCTCGTACTGTTATGTCACGATGCCTTTTGGTCTCAAAACGCAGCGCCACGCACGATGTATGCAGGCGTGTTTTTCGGACCAAATTGGCCGTAACATCGAAGCCTACGTCGACGACATCGTTGTCAAAACCAGGAAGGCCGACGACCTCATCACCGACCTGGAGGAGACTTTTGCGAACCTCCGACGGTTTCGCATAAAGCTCAACCCCGAGAAATGCGTCTTCGGGGTCCCCAAGGGCAAGTTGCTGGGATTCATTGTCTCCGAGCGCGGCATCGAAGCCAACCACGACAAGATCTCCGCTATCGCGAGGATGGGGCCAATCAATGATCTGAAGGGAGTTCAAAGGCTGATGGGGTGCATCGCGGCGCTAAGTCGCTTCGTATCCCGCCTCGGTGAACGCGGGATGCCACTCTACAAACTGATGAAGAAGTTACTGTACTCGGTGCTCATCACCAAGAGGAAGCTTGCCCATTACTTCGATCGACACCCCATCTCCGTGGTAACCTCCTCACCGCTCGGAGAAGTCGTCCACAACCGCGACACCACCGGAAGGATCGCCAAATGGGCTCTCGAGCTCAACGGCCTCGACATATCGTACGTCCCCAGGACGGCGATCAAGTCCCAGGTCTTGGCGGAATTTGTCGCCGAGTGGACCGAGGCGCAAGTCCCTGCGGCGGTCGAGGACCCGGAGTACTGGACGATGTACTTCGATGGGTCTTACACCAGGAACGGGGCCGGCGCGGGGGTCGTCATCATCTCCCCACTCGGCAACAAACTCCGGTACGCCATACGACTACTCTTCGACGCCACCAACAATGTCGCCGAGCACGGCCCTCGCCAACGGCCTTGGATCGCCGCCCGACCGGGCGCACGACGGCTCAACGCTCACGGCGACTCCAAGCTGGTCGTCGACCAAGTGATGAAAGCCACCGAGCCCCGTGGCGCTTCGGATGGCCGCCATCGCTGGAGGTCCGCAAGCTCGAGGAGAAGTTCAAGGGTTTCGAGCTCCATCATAGCTACCGACGCTACAACGGTGAAGCCGACTCCCTCGCCAACCTCGCCTCCGGGAAGGGGCCGGTTCCCCCTGGAATCTTCGTCTCCGACCTCAGCAGCCCATCAATCCGGTTGGACCCGAGTGCTGAGGGCGCCGCCGACCCCCCAAAGGCGGGCGGCCCCACTGATCTTCGGTCAGATGCCCACCCGCCTGGGTCGGACTTGGGCGTCCTGAGCATCGAAATCGACCGAGGCGCACCGCTTGTCGATCGGTTGACAAACGGTCGCTCCCCGCCGATACCACCGAGGCTCGGCGCCTCGCTCGGCGGGCTAAGTCTTTCGTCCGGATAGAAGGCGCCCTCTACAAGAGGAGCCCGTCCGAATCCTTCGGCGCGTTCGACCGACCAAGGGAAGCACCTTCGCAGGACATCCACGACGGGGTGTCACGGGCACCATGACGCGCCGCGTCCCCTGGTAGGAAAGGCCTTCCGACAAGGTTTCTCTTGGGACGACCGCCGTAGCGGTGCGACCAGATTGTCCGCACTGCGAAGGATGCCAATTCTTCGCCAGCAGACGCATCTTCTGCGCAAGCCTGCGCAGACGATCCCCATCACATGGCCCTTCGCGGTTTGGGGGCTCGACCGGTCGGACCCTTCGTAGAAGGCGCCGGGCTTCACTCACTTGCTTGTCGCCGTAGACAAGTTCACAAAGTGGATCGAAGCAAAGCCATTGGCAAAGATCACATCGGCGCAGCAGCGAGTTTCTTCCGCGATATTGTCTACGGTTCGGTGCCCAACTCCATCATCACCGACAACGGACGCAGTTCACGGAAAGGAGTTCCTCGAGTTCTGCGACAACTTCAATATCCGAGTCGATTGGCGGCGGTGGCACACCAGGAGCCAACGGACAAAGCCGAGCGAGCCAACGGCATGATCCTCCAGGACTCAAGCGCGAATCTTCACCGATCAAGAAATTCGCGGGACGATGGGCCGCCGAGCTACCATCCGTGCTTTGGAGTCTGCGAACCACGCCAACCCGGTCGACCGGGTTCACTCCTTTTTTCTTGGTGTTCGGGGCGGAGGCTGTCCTCCCGACCGACCTTGAGTACGGCGCACCAAGGCTGCAGAACTACAACAGCGCACGGGCAATCGAGGAACAGCAAGATGACCTCGACCGACTCGACGAAGCTCGAGACGTCGCGTCTTTACGGTCGGCAAAGTATCAGCAGGCGCTGCGTCGCTACCACGGTAAGCGGGTCCGCGGCCGCTCGTTCGAAGTCGGCGACTTAGTGCTGCGCCAAGTCCAGTCCGCGAAGGACAGGCACAAGCTCTCCCCGCCTTGGGAGGGCCCTTTCACCATCGCGGAAGTCCTCCGACCCGGCACTTTCCGCCTCAAGGACACCGAAGGGAATCTCGTGACAAACGCCTGGAACATAGAGAAGCTGAGAAGGTTCTATCCATAGTCGGTCTCTCTCTTCTTTTTGTACCACGCGAAAAACACTTGAGCAAAGCGAAGCCGCAGCTCTCGAACGACCAAGTGCTTTCCCTCTTTCTTCCATCTTTGCCTACCGCAAGCACTGCGACCTACGCCCCGAAAGCGAAGGTCCCGAAGCAGTACTCTGCGCATTGCAAAAACCGCTGACACAAGAACAACCAACCTACGGTTGGAAGGGTCGTCTCGGCGGCAAAAAATGCAAGAAATTCCATCTCCAACCTACGCTGGATCCGCTGTGATCCCAAAAGACTACGAATACGGGCGAATCATAAGAACAAAAAAGTCCTCAGAGAAGAAGGAAGAAACGGGAAGCGAAGCGACACTTTATTCATTTACAGGAGGAACACCGGCCCGACCCAAAAAAGGAACCACTCGCCAAGGTCCCTTTACTCGGCAAAGGCACGATACTCCTCCTGGTGTGCGCCCAGCCAACCGAACGACGCGTGACGTCGCTCGATCCACCGCCGGATCGCGGCGCCCTCACCTCCCTACCGAGGAACGCGCGACAAGGATGTCGACTCGACTCGCGCGCATCCCCACGCACGGCCGGCCTCGACCTCCGCCACCACCCGCAGCCAGGCCTGTTCGCCGCCCACCTCCTCTCGGTTGTGTGTAGCGGTCCGCCATAGCGCACGGCAACCGTTTGGTGGCGCCTTGGCGAATGTAACAGCGCCTTGGCGCCTCTCCTTTATAAATTCACGCGCCAAAACACGGCGCCCCAAGTCGCCAAAGGCAAGGCGAGAGGAGCGAAGACGGCGCCTTGGGGTCACGCAGAACGGCGAAAGACGGCGCCAGCGTCGACTCGAATCGGCGCGGTCCTCAAGGCGAAGTTAATCCACCCTTATCCCGAAATCATAAAAGTTCCTTTTCAAAGAATCGCCCACGAACTCAAGCGGCGCGTGGCGGCTGCACCCTCGATCCCCACGCACCACTCGGGGTGCATGACCTCAGGGTCGGCGACCTAAATCGATAACCGGTTACCACTCCGACCGAGCTCCCTCTTAGGTAACCTCCTCAAAGCCAAAATGCTTACGGCCCACGCCCCGCGGCCACGGTTCGGTAGCACTTTGCGCAAAGGGGCTACCTGAGCGAAGGGCCGAGCGGTGGTCTGACGAGCCTTCGATATAGATCGACGAATACTACAACTTACGCCCCAGGGGCCCAACCTCATTTAAAAGCGCGCGGGTCGCTAACCTAAGCCGCACTCCGACCGACCGAGTTATCTACCTCGCGGCTATTTTCCTCGGCTCAAAGTGCTACGGCCTACGCCCCCGCGGCTACGGCTTCGAAGTAGCACTCTGCGGAGGGAAACAAGCCCTCCGAGCAAGAAACACTATGAGCGGTCGGAGTGGGGAGGTTAGATTTCAACCCGCCAAGCTTCGCGAAGGAGGTGGTCCGACCCCAACACCTCCTTCACCAAGCAATCGCTCGAGGCAGCTCGCCCTCCCCCGTGTCCTCTTCGCATGAACCTGGTGCAAACGCCTACGCTCTCAGGGCACCCCTGTGGGCCCCCGTAGCTACGGTTGAAAAATTGCCCAAATTCATAAAAAGAAACACGGGGTAGACGGGCAGAGTAACTTAAAACAGCCCAGCGTCGAGCTCGACTAGGGCAGTCATGTTCATTACATTGCCAAAAAAGCAAACAGAAGGAAAACTAATCTTCCTCCCCCTTCCGACGGAGAATTTCGCGCGGCGAGATTCGGCCGGCAATCTCTTGGGCGCACGGATCGACCCGGGCCATGAACGCGTCGACCTCTTCGTCGCTTCGGTCAGCAGCGACGCCGCTCCCGACCGCCTCGAGGTCGACACCGTCGTAATAAGAGACGGTGTTGACCAGGGCCGAGGAAGCGCCAAGCACCGCCGCTTCCCGCACCGACGCCTCGACGCGCTCAGGGATCCACCCAAGCATGGCAGGGATGGCACTGGGGCCCGGGGTAAGCCCGAACAGCCGGTCGCAGACGGCCTGGACGCCCACGTGGAGGACCGTCAGCTGGGCCGTCGTGTCGGCCGCATCCCTCTCCGCCAGCCGCTTATTCAAGAGGGCCGAGTCGCGTAACTCGACCGCCGCGTCTCGTGCCTCCACCGCCGCCCTTCGCGACTCCAGCGCGTCGGTAAGGCTTTTTCGCAGATCTGCAGGGACGAAAACAACGTCAGAGGACGCTCGCCATAGTGACTCCCGGAAGAGTGAACTACTCACCGGCCACGGAAGCCTCCTTGGCGCGAAGTTCCTCCTCGGCCTTGGCACGCGCTTCCCGGTCGGCCGTAGCGCGGTCGGCAAGCTCCTTCATCGTCACGAGCTCCCCCCGAGCGAGATCCCGCTCAGCGCGAAGCTGGTCGGCCTCCCTGCGGGTCGACTCGCATTCCTTCCGATAGAGGGCGGCCTCCGCCCGGGCGGATGTTGCCGCACTGACTGCAGAAGTCTTGGCCGCTTCAGCATCCGCCAGGGACGACCTGGCCCTCTCCCCCTCGGTGGCCAACGACTCCGCACGTCGCTGAGCCTCCCGCAAGGCTTCGGCGACCTTTCCCAGCCGCTGACCCGCCGAGGCAGCCTTTTCTTGCTCAGCGGCAAGCGCCCTCCGAGCGTCGAGCAGCTCTGTCCCTACGGCACTCCCCCGGATGTGCAAGTGCCGGAGGAACATTGACTTGTCCACCGCTCGGGATGTCAAGCGCTGCAAGTACCCGCCCGGTCAGTCTCCGTTTCCCGGTCAAAAAGATGCACAAGAGAAATACCCATCAAACCTACCAGTCTGGCCGAGCGGGACTCCTGAGCAATGGACTTCCTCGCCTTGGACGCGGCGTCAACAGCAAGGGTAAGGTCGGCATGGATCCTTCCCATCTCCTCCTCCAGAGCATCCCAATCCGCGCGTTCGCCGCCGCCCGTAATCTAACGCGGGACCCCTAGCCGGGTCAGGGCCGGGCCAAGTCAGCGCGGCGATCGGCGACCGCCCTGACTTGATTTCCCCGCCCGACGGAACGCCTGTGGCGGTCGGTTGTGCGCCCATCAGCGACACTCGGACGCCCGGTGGCGGCGGCCGGCGGGGTGGTAGATCTCGTCCGCCGGCGTTGCAAGCAGCGAATCGAGTCTTCCCCGGCGACAGACTTCGCTGACCTCCACGGTCGGCGGCAAGAAAAGCTAGGCAGCGGACCAGACCCGGCCTCACTGGTCGGCAGACGCAGCGGAAGCACGCCCGACGGAGCTTCTGCCCGCGCGCTCGCATCCGGCAGCGGCCCAGATGCGTCCCCCTCTGGCAGCGTCCCCTCGCCGACGGGCCCTACCGCGGGGAGCGCATCCGAACGATCCCCGCTCCCGACAACCACCGCACGCCCCGCGGACAAGACCGGGAGGGGGCGGTTCCTCACCGCCGAAGTAGGGCTCAGCGCCCTCCCAGCGCTGGTGAGGCCCCTGCGTACGGCGGTCGGTCAGGAATTGCAGAAGAAGTCAGCACCAGAGGAATTGCGCAAGTCACTTACCGGGAGGAGCGAACAACCGGCACCTGACGTGCCCTCTTTGCCGACCCCGCGAGGCGGCCGGGACCAGCGCTTCGCGAGATAAACCTGCGCCGCGGTCTCTTCGAGGAGCGATCGCCGGCCCCGGCCCAGGACCAGCGTCGCGCCGCGACCGCCTCCGGCGACTTCCCCCTCGCTCGGCAACGACTCCTCGTCACCCTCACTCGAGGTCTCCTCCGAGGTCTCCTCCGAGACCTCCTCGCCACGCGCGGCCCGGTCCGCGCGCTCGTTCCTCTTCCGCGTCTTGGTGGCCTCTTTTTCCGCTAGCAGGGCGGCGTCCTGCTTCTCCTTTTCGGCGCGCGCGGCCGCCCTCAACTCCTTTTCCCCCGGCAGCAAGGGACGGGAGATCAGTCCACCGAGCCCCTGCGGGAACACGCTCGGGTAAGGAGGCGAAGGAGCAGAGCAAAGCAAAAGCAAACAGGAGCCGTCAGACGTACCAGGTTCTGCGGATTCTGCGCCGAGAACGGCGCAGGCGCCTCGCCCGCCGGTTCGGTGTCTCCCGCGATGGAGACTGCGGACACGCGCGCGAGGATCTCCGACGGAGGGAGCTCCCGCTCCGACGACCTTGCAGGATCGGTCGGCCCAATGTACTCAAACATGGGACGTAACCGACCCTTGAGGGGTTGGATGCGCCTCTCCATGAACGTACTGAGGACCACCTTGCCCGTCAGGCCCCGCCGCTTCAGGTCCGCGAGCTTTTCAAGGATCGCGTCCACCTTCTTCCGGTCCTTCGTGTCAGGACCCCAGCCCCAACAGGGATGCGGCGTTGGTAAATTCCCACTGAAGGGAGGGGCACTGTTGTCGAGGTTCCGGACATAGAACCACTCGCTATGCCACCCCCGGTTAGACGTCGGCAGCCTCAAGTCGACGTAGAACGGTTTGCGGTGGTTGCGTAGTTGGATCATCAGAGCCCCGAGGAGGCCGGCGGAGTCCTGACGGCCTCGCGAAGAAGAAGTGGCGCCAAAGCCCAAAATGGGGTTCAATCCCGTAAAGGCCTCACAGCGTCATGAAGACCGCAATGTGGAGGACTCCATTCGGGTTCAGGTGATGAACCTCTCCCCGTAATAGTGCGCAACCCCGGACGAGCGGGTGGAGCGGAAGTCCAAGCCCCGCCAGAGAAGAACGCCCGGCGAGACTATCTCGCCGTCCTCAAGTTCGGGGACCTCGGTCCGGCCGTGAACTCGCCCGGTAGGACTCGGGCGCGGAGGAAGGAACTCCTTCCTCTCTAGACCGAGATAGCGACCCGCCGCGCCGAGTGCGGGTCGGCGACATCTCCAGATGCGCCGAAGGAAAACAGGAACGACGCCGACGGCAGAAGCTCCTCTTCTTCCTCGTTTTCTTTCTTCCCTTTTCCTCTTTTCTGCAGAATCGCGAGCGGAGGGCTTGGCGCCTACCACGCCACCCACTCCTTCCTTTATAGGCGCCAGCGGGAACAGACAGCGCCTCGCGCCGAAATCGACGCCTCCTCACGCAAATCAACGCGTCGCCAAACCGCCCGCTGCCGCCGCCGCTTCCCGATAACGTGCCGCGATCCATTTAAATCCCATCGCGCATTAATCGCCCGACAGATGGCCGCTTAGCGCCCGCGCCGCACAAGATCGCGGGCCTCGCCCGATTGATGGGCCAGGGCGCCCGCAGAAAGGTATGCAAGCGCCCATCGGGCCGCCTCGGGAGAGCAAGCCGCTGTAGGCTCGCACTCGAGGCCCGCACTGCGTGCCGGGTTACGGCGCCGATCCAGCCGAACGAAGCCGCCCAAAGACGTAAAAGAGCGAGGCGAGTCGCGGTGAGCCCCCAGAGGGCCTCGGTTGGGTCGGCGGACGACCCAATCAACGTGACTTCGCGTCGAGACCATACCTCACACTCTCGCGGAACTCATCGATGAGTAGCGGCGGCCAGCGCTCGGGTCGGCGGACGACCCGGTAGTCCGACACGGGATCGAGTAAGGAAAGGTTTTTATGGAACGCCCCCGGTCGGACGCCACGCCGAGCTACGTCGCTTGAAAGCGAACCCCTCAAGGGGATCGCCAAGGTTCCACTCGGATTACCCGGATAGTAGCTCGCACGAGCACGGCGTTCAAACCGACGAAGGTAAACGCGTCCGCTCACCGACTGAGGACCCACGCACACCGCGTGGCCTGCCAGAGTCCGATCGGTAAACCCCCGACCGCTCCTCGACCCGCTCGGGGCTCTGGTTACACTCCACCGGTGCGCTCGCCGCACCGGGCTCTTTGGGCGAACACGGCCGACAAGCGGCGGCCAACCAAAGCGTCGCCGACCTCAGGGTCCGCGCCACTTTTCGACGTAAACCCCGACCGGCTCCCCTGACCCGCTCGGGGCTCGGGACTACACCAGCGGCTCGCGCACCGGGCTCTTTGACGGGCTTGACCGACAAGCGGCCCGACCAAAGGCGTCGCCGACCTCGAGTCCGCGGCCGCTGATCAGCGCAAAACCCCGACCGGCTCCTCGACCGCTTTCGGGGCTCGAAGCTACACCCACCGGTGCTTCGCCTTGCACCGGGCTCTTTGACGGGCTTGACCGACAAGCGGCGGCCGACCAAAGGCGTCGCCGACCTCGTGGTCCGCGGCCGCTGATCACAGAAACCCCGACCGGCTCCTCGACCGCTCGGGGCTCAAAACTACACCCACCGGGTGCGCTCGCGCGCACCCGGGCTCTTTTCTAGGCTGGCACGGCTCCCAGGCAGCCACGACGACCTAGCATCACCGACCTCCGGGTCGACGGTTACCGCCGCCAGGTTAAACCCCCGAGCGGCTCTCCGACCCGCTCCGGGGCTCGGGGGCTACTGACGAGTACCCATACCATGGGTACCCCCATCAGCCCGGAAGCACGAACGGGCTGACCTATCACGACGGAGGCCCGGCACCACCGAAAGGTACTTGGGCCGCAAGGAACGAGCCCCGACCTGTGCGGGGCCGACCCCGGACGGTCGGCGGGCTCGGTTCAGCCTGGCGACAGACGCGCCGACCGCCTAATATCGGCTCAAGCTCCACTGCGCACGAGCGGCGGGGCCACGCCGATGTTTCGGGCGGCGCCATGTGCGCGGCGTCCTCGACATCCGTCTGGGGTAGGCGGCTCCTTCCCAAGGCTGTCGGAAGAGCCACCAAGAAGTCAAGCCCCGCCCCGTCGCCTGGCACACCGCGGGAGTACGCCCACTCCCGAGGCCAAAGCAAAGTCAAGCGCCATTAAAGCCACCGAGGCCGACAAGAGCACCACGCAACACGCCACCTCGACAAGATTACGCAAGATCAGACGCAGAGCCACCAACCCTCGCCTGACGGCAGGGGTTGGCCGGACAAGACAGAAGCCAGACCTCAAGACGTGAAGACCCCTCTCCTCGTAGTCTTCCCGACTCCCGTGTAACCTGCCTCCTCCGTCTATATAAGGAGAGGCAGGGCCCGAGAGGGAGGGGCGCGGAGAAAAGAGAAAACAGTCTCCTAGTAGCCTCGACTCTCTAGCGAAAACCTCAAGGGGATCGGACAGCCGACCGTCCGCCTCGCCTGTACACCCCTTGTCCGTCTCCCAAAGATCAATACATTCACACCGCATTTAACTGGAGTAGGGACATTCGGCCCGAACCAGTATACATCTTCTGACTCCTTGAGTCGACCATTCGGGGAGAGGGAGCGCGCGACCCCATCCGACCATAAATTCGTATTGCCGGTCCACGAAACACCGACACAAGACTTGACTCATTTGACATAGAAAAGGTATGCACTCTAGTGGAGAAGTACTATCCTGCAGATTTCTCAAATCAAGAAAGAATGCAATTAGAGTGCCAACTGCCGCATTTTCAACTTGATGTTTGCAACCATCCAGAACTAAAAAATTTATCATCTCTGGCTGATTTAACAAGTGGATTAGTTAAGCTGGGTAAAGATTCTTCTTATCCGATGGTGGATAGGTTGTTGAGATTACTCTTGACTCTCCCTGTGTCAACTGTGACCACCGAGAGAGCCTTTTCAGCTATGAATATTGCGAAGACACGTCTTCGAAACAAAATGGGAGATGCCTATTTGCGGGATTATTTGGTCATTTACATTGAAAGGGACTTAGCAGCAATGATTAGTTCTGATGATATTATTAAGGCCTATGATCTAGCTAATACTCGTAGAGCTAAATTTAACTTAATTGAGATGTAATTTTCTTTGGTTTGGCAAAATAGATGCTATTTTATTTTGCTATTTATGTAATGGAGATTATATATATACGCATCATGCTTAGTGGTGTTGCCTATTTTATCTTGTGTCTTCGCTGGCTTGCCCCCCAACCTTAAATCCTGGCTTCGCCCCTGACGAGAGGCAATGGTGGAACCGAGATCGGGTAGTGACTAAGGCGAAAGGGATGGTCGCGAGGATATGGAGGAATGCATGAGGGAGTGGATTGGACATGTGTTGAGAGAGAGAGAGAGAGAGAGAGAGAGAGAGAGAGAGAGAGAGAGAGAGAGAGAGAGAGAGAGAGAGAGAGAGAGAGAGAGATGGGATGCGGAAGGACAAAGGGAGAGGTTCGGTTGCCGGGTTGGATGGGGTGGTGTTTCTAATTTTTTGCTTGTTGGGTTTTTTTCAATTTAAAATATTGAATAAAGATATTATCAAGAGGCTGAAATAAAAAATAGTAGAGGTCAAAAAACAATTATTATTGTGCGTTCAATGAAACTACTGTATTGGGTGGGTGGATGTTTGGATGGTGTCTCGAGTGACTTGTGCCTAGTTGGGGGTAGAGGTGGGCATTTGGGCCGGACTCTTTTGGGCCGGCCCGAAGCATGATGGGATGGCCCGGTGCAAAGCACGCGATCTGACGGCATTGTCTTGGGCCGGGCCGGCAATCAGAAGCTCTGGCCGTCTGGCCGGGAACTGGCACGACGGCGGCTGCAACCTAACGGGTACAAAATCATGAATTAAGGCCTAAAAGTTGGCAAATATTGTTGATTCAGGGCATTTTCAAGCATTGCATTTATGTTTGACATTTTGTTGATGTGATTAGTCTCTTATGTAATTAAAATAGGTAGTTTAGTAGTAGTGATGTGTTTTATTTTTTTACTGGTCACAATAGTGAAAATGGGCCGGGCTTGGGCCGGCACAGCACGAAGCAGGCACGAAGCGCAAATGGGCCGAGCTTGGGCCTCGCGAGTCGGGCCGGCACGGTGGGCACGATGGGCCGTCGTGGCACGGCACGGTTCCGGCCCGAAGCATGATGGGCCCAGGCCGGACCGGCACGACGCCCACCTCTAGTTGGGGGATGAAACCACCACTTAAGGCAACTATAAATGTATTTGCCATAATAAGACTATGAGCCAGCTGAGGCAATATGATGTGATAGACGTTTAAATACATAGAAAAGGTAGGAGTACATTTTGTACTTTATGAACTCAAAACATGTATGTTCATAAATGTCAGTTAAGATGAGTTCGGAGAGAAGTTAGTAGTATGGTCGTACTATATGAAGTATGCTAAGAAGTTATATTCTACTTATAAAAATTAAATCATGTTCAAGAAATTTATGCCCCAGTAAGATATCATGCTAACTTCTCCCCCGTTTTATACGTAGGTAGGATTTGAAGAAAGGAAGCATTTTACGTAGTATTTCTTATGGAATAAAAAAAAACCATTTTTCTGTGTCTCATGCATGCTCCATATCACGTTAGATTAGGGTTTCACTTTTCGTCAGCGAAAAACCGTTAGAAAAATTGACGTTCGAAAATCAGTAAAAACCGTTCGAAAACCGGTTGAACAGTAGCGGTTTTCAACGAAATGCTTTTTCGAACCGTAACGGTAAGGTCGGATTTCGTGAAATTCGAGCGGTTTTCAACGAAAAGTTGAACCCACTTAGACCCTGTTTGGAAAGCACGAACTTTCTTTTATTACTACGGAGATTAATTGATTATTTCACGTGAAATGCCTGCCTTGTAAATATATTCATATCATTTATCCACACCTCCAATAGAATTTTAGACGAAATTTGAAGTACATAAACCATTGCCATTCTCCTCTACTACAAAGCTCGTCGGACCAAATTTTTCTTCACCTCACCAAATAATTACGCATCTCTTTGCGTATTGCAAACGTAGCGTGGACGCGCAGAAAGAGGCAAAGAGCAAACAATATGGCATGCAAAGCAGTCCAGTCGTATTAAGAAAAAACGTACCCATCGCCCTGTCAGTACCAAACAGAAACGAGGGGCTGAAAAGCCTGCAGCTGAGAGAAGTTGCCTAGTTGTTGGGGTGATCAGGTGATGGAGGTCAACATTTACTTTCGTCTGTTCTTATCAATCATGGTCTACGTGACGAATGGTTTGACCCCAACCAAGCATAAGCAACACACCATGGGACAGTGCAGTAGGTACGGTACGGCGAGACTAGCAGTCTAGCTCTTCAGCCCATTGGCCAGTTCGCTTGGTTGCATCGCATGTATGCTTTCCTGTGTTGCTTTCCTTTGAAATTGGCATAGCATTTTTTTTTTGCCCCCTTGCGCTAGATCTTTCTCGATACCCCGTGTCAACGTGCATGTTGGATTATTCCTTCCAGTTAGTTTTGTCTAATGCCGTATGTACGACCTTTCGGCTTGACCATTTTTTTATAGGAAAAAAAAACAAGAAATGGAGATCTTGCATGGAAAGCGCCTGCCATACGACTATACGAGTCACGCTCAAGCATTACCCGACTCTGGACTGCTGTTGTTGTGGTGTTGGTGTGGTGCGCCGTTCGCGTCCGCATCCGCATCGACGCGTTTTCGGGCTTGTTTTGCCTGCTTGTCCCCTGGAGATTCCACGCCGTGCCACCCAGGCAGCAGCGGCGGAGGTTCACACGCGGTCACCGGTCTGCACGTCGACCACGCCGGAGACTCGTGTCGCGACTGGATATCTACACCTGCTGGCTGCTCGTGCTGGTCCTGCGCCGCTGGCGCTTGAATCCATGCGTGCCGCCCGCAGTTAATGGTTTTGGAAACCGGGAGTCCGCCACCGGTGGTACGGTGCTGCTGCTGCTTCTTGTGCGGACCGTGCGACTGTGCCGTTGAACTTTCCGGGTATACTCAGTGGGGCTAGTTTAGCCTTTGGGTCGTGGCAACAGGTCTTTATTGGGCGGTATCATCTCTTTTTATACCCGTACATGTACTAGTACAATTCATCCCCTATGATATGTATATCTGCATGGGAGGACAAAATTTATCCGTATCCGTACCTGTGCAGGTAATACGGACTCGACGAGTAACCCGCACCCGCATTATAGATATATGCCCCTGCAGACTACAGTAGCATATCTTATGAGGCAATTCAACGAAAATACAATGGATATCCGTATTAAAAATTAAACATTATACTATAGCGTACAGTTGGGACTTGAGCAGCATATTTTATAAGACGGTTAGAGTTTAGAGATTTTAATAAACTGACCGGCTAGGCTGCACAATTAGGCTTTAGGCAGTTGGACTAGATCACAAGTGGACTAGACCCACGAGTAATAAAAGAGCGAATCCGTACCCGCTCTACCGTCGAGTAGTAACTTTTGCTTATTAGGGCATGTTTGGATCCATTAGCAGCTAATAATTCCTAGCTAATATTAGCTAGCTAACTATTAGTTAGAGGGTGTTTTGATCCACCAGCTAATATGTGGCTAAGGGCATGTTTGGATCCATTAGCAGCTAATAGTTAGCTAGCTAATAGTTCCTAGCTAATATTAGCTAGCTAACTATTAGTTGGAGGGTGTTTGGATCCACCAGCTAATATGTGGCTAATAGATGCTATTGTCCAGAATACCTATGCTATTAAATGCTTTGGTGGTAGATGCGAAGGGTATTTTGGTTAAATACCACCTATTAGCTGCTATTAGCTGGGTTTGGGTAGCTAATGAGATAACCATTAGCTGGGTGCCCAGCTAATAGTTAGCTGTTCTATTAGCTGGGGATGTTTGGATCCACTCTAGCTAATTTTTAGCAGCTAACTATTAGTTGCATGGATCCAAACAGGCCCTAATAGATGCTATTGTCCAGAATACCTATACTATTAAATGCTATCGGTGGTAGACGCGAAGGGTATTTTGGTTAAATGCCACATATTAGCTGGATTTGGCTAGTTAATGAGATAACCATTAGCTGGGTGCCCAACTAATAGTTAGCTGATCTATTAGCTGGAGGTGTTTAGATCCACTTCAGCTAATTTTTAGCAGCTAACTATTAGCTGCATGGATCCAAACTTACCCTTAATAGACCTATCGGTATAAAAAATGATTAGTACTCGATCTTTAAAGAAGTAAATACCACGGATCCCGTTGCCATCTCTATCGGTGACTTGCTCTGACAATTCCGATGTAGCTTCGCTCGACGATCTCGCACTGATTTAGCCAAGCGAAACAACGCAGGAAAGAGGCGTCTCGACGATCCAGGCAGCGACGTCCGGAAAGGCAAAGGCACAAGCCACTGCTGGCCGCGCGTCGTCTACAGTCATCCAAACCGGCGGAGGCCGAACGCACCGCGCATCGCCCTGGCTGCCAACCAGCCGGATTCCAAGTGTCCAACACACTCCGCTCCCGTGCGGCGGGACAGCCCGCATCCGACCCGAGGGCTGCACGGTCTGCCTCCCTCCGCGCGCACGGGCAGTTTCCGCGCAGCGCACGCCCCCATCAAAATATCAAATCGCCACGCCGTGCGGCCGAGCAACGCCTCTGACTCTGCAGGCCGCAGCAATCGACCCGGGCGCGTGCTACCCCTTTCATTTTACGGAAATAAATTCTATAGAGCTGATAAATATGTAAATTTCTTTCCGTACATATCTGATACTGATTGATGTCACGTGGACAATCCTGTAATGTAACACCACATATTAAGTCTGAATTAAGCAACCAAATTTGCATCGAAATAAGCAAGAGGTGAGTTCAAAATTCTTACTTAATGCGTAGCGTTGAATTACATGGTTGTCCACGTGACATCAATTAGCGTTAGATATGCACGGGAATAAGTTTGTATACCAGCCCCACGGAATTTATTTCCTCATTTTACTCGCTAGAACGTTCAACTCACGCTTGGTTCATCCCCCATATTATATTCATAATATACGTTCTGAAACATCGTTAATAGTTTAATGTAATGAACATTTTATTTTATGTATATAAACATCTGACATGTAATACCCTTACTAAGTTAGAATATATGCAAGTGAGGTCTTATTCTGAATATCTCATTGTAAACACGACGGTTCAAACCGATCGTAAATTGGATGCTTCATTTGAAGTGCAGTGCTTCTATGCTTTTCCTTCTAGTACAAGTTGCACAAATCTTGAAGCAAGTGAAGGGGCAAGTAATCACTATCTACTCTTCATTCATGCTTTAATAGTTGTGCAACTTTTAAAAGGAAGATCATAGAAGCATCTCTCTCATTTGAAAGGCACGGGCATTTGAATTTTCGTAATGAAAGAAGAAAAGCTTCGAACCGCGCTCTGAGCTAACTTGTGCAGGTTCAGTCACGCAAGAATTGGCCTTCAAAACTGGCTGGGTTAACGAGCGAAGGCGGGGGAGGGGGGGCGGCGGCAAGTGATTAAGGGCCCATCATCAGAGCATATAAGGGCCCATCATCAGAGCATATACAATAGTTAGGGGTGTAAACGGGTCGGGTTCGGGCGGGTAGTAGGTCATCCCGTACCCTACCCTATTATTTTTTCTTCGGGTACGGGTACGGGCACGGGTAGTAAAAATCGGGTAGGGTACGGGTAACGGATAGCATTTTCTACGAACGGGTAAAAATCGGGTTCCGGGTAGTGTGCGGACGGGTATAATACAAACAACGGGTACTTCATCGGGTAGTGAACGAAATACCTGTGATCAAAACATGCGATGAAAACAGTCCAATCATCACACTAGTACATCACATAATACCAATATGGATGGTGCTTTATGCAGGAAATGAGTTGTGTGCGACCTGATTACATGTCCAGTTAGGGGTGGGCATTCGGTTTATACGGTTTTTTCGGTTCGGTTTTTTCGATATAAAAAAATTTCGGTTTTCAGGAAGTAGAAACCGAAACCGAACCGAAATATCCCAGAAACCGAACCGAATTAACCGAACTAATTCGGTTCGGTTATTCAGTTAACCGAAATAGCTACAACACACAAGATTCGTAATTCGTAAAGCGAATATTGTTCATTTGTCCAAGCGTTGTAATATTGTTCATCCATAATTCAGACAGCAAAATTCAGACAACAGAATATTGTTCATTCAGAATTCACACAACATTCAGAATTCGCACGTCTAAGAAATTGGATATAACAATAACTAGCAATTGCATAACAGA
The DNA here is from genome assembly GCA_036346355.1 of Rhipidocladum racemiflorum. Lineage (NCBI taxonomy): Eukaryota > Viridiplantae > Streptophyta > Magnoliopsida > Poales > Poaceae > Rhipidocladum > Rhipidocladum racemiflorum. The sequence goes on from CM070581.1 coordinate 8,811,823, forward strand.
AGTCAAATGTTTTCAGTAGTTCACACATTTAACTTTAAGACAATAAGACACGCTTTATGAGGAGCAGTGGAGCACTTCACAGTTCACACATATAAGACAATAAGAATTGCTAATATCTAGTGATAAGAATTTTACGAGGATGTGAGCAAGAGGACTAGAGGAGGTGGTCATTGGTCTGCAGCTGGAGCCCAGAGGATTGGACGAGGTCACGACGAACAGAGGAAGTGTAGCCGCCAGCGGCCCAACGCAGATCTGGGAGGAGGCGGCTCACCAGGAGCAACGCGGGAGCCAGGAGAAGGTGCCGCCGGCCCACCGTCGAGTGATGAGTCGAGGAGACTGGCCGCGCCGCCACGTGACACCGAGGGCGATGAGCCGATGAGTCTAGGAAGGAGGCGTCACGCGTCTGCTTCGAGGGAGAAGACCCGGACGGAGCCACGAAGGAGGCAGCGCTGAGGGTTGAGGAGGGCCAGGAGGCGTCGATGGAGGAGGCATCGGCGCCGGTGAGGAGGCGGCTCAGCGGGGAGGTGGCGGCGCCGCTGGCGATCGAGCAGGGAGGCAGGAGCCAAGGATTAGGGATTAGGAAGGCCGAGCCTACGGTTGGACGGGGCCAAGGCAAGGGGGATTGGGGATTTGGGGGCATTGGGCTCGGGATTGGGCATTTGGGCTCGCACACACACAGTCGCACTCCACTCTCGGTCCGTTGAATCGTCGATCGTTTGCTAGTTTATTCGGGGCTCGGTTTATTCGGGTTTACATATTTCGAAACCGAACCGAATACCGAAAACCGAATAGATGCAAAATAAAAACCGAACCGAAAACCGAAAACCGAAAAAACCGAATTTTTCGGTTAATTCGGTTCGGTTCGGTTCGGTTTTTCGGTTTCGGTTTAAAAATGCCCACCCCTATGTCCAGTCAAGAAGACATAAATGAAAAGATGAGAGGGATTCTGGTTGATTGGCTCATTGAGGTCCATTACAAGTTTAAGACGCTCTTTTTTACTGTGAACATAAAAGATTCTTGGAAAAACAAGTGGTTCACCTTCACGAGCGACATAATCACCAGGTACCGCCATGAAAACAGAATGTATAAATAAGCTTGATCCCACACCACACTTAATGAATACAAAATCAGCACCATTCTATAAATGCGCAATGGTATACTGAACAGGCATAGAGGGCCAAACACCAAATCAATGTATACTAAAGCATGAGCAGTTAAACATATAACGAGTTGCCATTAGAAATAGCTTACAAAGGTTACGGTTTTATCGACGCACTATATTGAAAAAAATGCAATGGCCATAAACAACAAGGTGACAACGACCGCAGAAATTCAAAAAACACAACTAGCAGTATTTATCTCAAATGATGGAAACTAGTACATATGGGACATAGCTAAACACAGGTAGTGCAGTATCATAGCCATGCATTGCATGTGCCATAACTCATGTTCACCAACTTATACAATCAGTAAAGCAAGACATGGAACATGCTAAATGAATAGGAATTTGACAGATTAAGCAGTCGAACAAAATTAGCAGAGCAAGTAAATTTGCAAACGGGAGAAACAAAGTCGTCAAAGCATATACGTCAGAGCGGAAGCATCCAAAGATGCCGGTGGTCCACGGCTCGTCGGCGGGCGCCTGGTAGCTCTCCGGTAGCACCTGCCCGCACTACTCGGAGGTGTAAGCCACCAGAGCTGCAGGAGTGTACCGCGTGGGCTGGGGCGGCCGGGCACGCGGCATGGGCTGGGGGCACACAGGGACGTCCCTGGAGGAGGCTGGGGGCAAGGCGCGGGCATCTGTTGAGGACGAACTTCATTGTGGCAAAGGCGGGGTGACCGCGTGAAGCGGCGGCGAGTGCAGGCAATTTGGCGCTGCGGTCGCGCCGCTTTGGGAGGAGGAGGGATGCGGATGAGGTATGAGGGAACGAGGGGATGACCTAGTGTCCTTAGCCGCAAATCACAATGCAGCTGCCAGCATGGGCCTTAATGCCTTGTGGTTGTGGGCTGTCCGGCTCGGCTGTGGGTTGTGGGCTGTGGCAAATCGGGTACCCGGAGAGTGAGAATTATCCGGTACCGTACCTACCGTACCACGGGTATTGCCGATCCTGCAGACCCTACCCGCATTCGATTCTAATCTACCGGTACTACGTGCAGTGCACCGTGCCGCGGGTAGTGTAAAATAGTTTTCCATTAGGGTAATTTTGCATCCGGGTACGGGTACGGGTCGGGTATTACCCGACCCATTTACACCCCTAACAATAGTAAACGTCAGCTGACTGTAAATTAATACCACGTAAGATTTTAGAAGATGGGTAAGAGAGAAAAAGAAGAGATAAAATATTATCTGTTATTTAATAGACAGTTTTACAGATAGCTTTAGACTGTTTGTACCATTATATAGACAGTCTGTTAGTTATATAAGAAGTTATTATATATAACTATATAGACAACTCATTATATTTAAATCTCCTATAGATGATATAAAATATATTATAGATAATAATTATTTATACCACGGTACGTATCCTCATCCCGCCCCTGTGATCCCGTCTCCCGCGGCCGGCAACGGCAAGGCCGCACACAACGCGTCCGTGAAGGCCTAAATACGCCGGATACCCTTCCACTGTTCCACATCCCAGTAGGAGCAAACGGGGCAAAGAGAAATGCTCCTATACTTGCCCATTGGATCATTGGGTTAGGCTAGGCCTTGGGCCACTGCAGATTTCCTTGTGCCGGAACAGGCCCCAGCTGATCTTAGGCTACATTTCTTAAGCCCGGCCTGATTGTAAAAACTCGGGCTTTAGGCCTGGCCGAGAATGCTTACATCTATTTTGCTTCACTCGTTGATTGGTAGTCGTTGATTGCACATCTAACAAATCTTCACAATCAAATTCTTTTCGTCGCAATGTCGCCACCTTCTCCCATTTGAGAACCACAAGTGTGGATCGTGCCGTGTCAGAAGTCAGAACAGAGATAGTGTGAGGTGGTTAATCAGTAGAAAATGGTGGCATGCAGCGACGTCGAAGCATACGAGGAGGTCCGGGCATGAACGAGCGACGACACGCTGCCCATGTCAACGACACGGCAAATGCGTCATATGGCCCGCAACAAGGGATGTGGCTCCCTGTCAATCGGAGCATCTACTTGCACTCGTGGTAAGATCTTTTTTTTTCTTTCCCTTTTTCGCCCTATCATCCTGGTCTTGGTTCTTTCTTTTTCGTCGCTCACCCCTATCCTACCTTCAGCGACTGACGCCTTCGTTGCGGTGGGAGGGGAGGGGATCGGGATTCAAATTTCGGTCCGAAATCCGAAATCTCGATTGAGATTTTGGATTTCGGACTCCTTCAAGATTAAAAATTCCGTCCGGATAATTTTTTTATAAAATTTAAATTTTGGATTTCTCGGCGAGATCTCTGCGACTTCGGTCGAAATCTCGTGATTTTTTTTGCCGGATTTTAAATTTTGTGCATTGGATTTGATTGGATTTAGGGTCAAGATCATCCATAAAAAAATTCAAAATTTTTTGACATGTTTTTGATCATTTTTTGATCAGTTCAATTTATCGATTTCGTCTTAGTAGCACTATTTGAATTTTTTTAAATTCCTAAAGCTTGATCATCATCTAAAAATTTTATGATAATATTATGAATATGTTAGGACCATTCACAAACATTTTCAGAAGTTTCTAATGTGGTTGCACCATTTTCCATTCGGTTAAAATTTGGTGGTCAACCCTTTTATTAGGACAATGGCACTATTAGATTTTTTAAAAATTCATTATGCTTGATTATCATCTGAAAATTTTATGGAAACATTAGTGATGTGTCAAGACCACCCAAAAAATATTTTAAATTTTTTTGACGTGTTTTGGACCATTTTTGGGTCGGTTCAATGTGGACCGAGATCTCGGATTTCCCGGTTGGAAAAAAAAAACGGATTTGAAATTTGGTTTTTGTAATTCGTCCAGATTTTGTTTGAAATTTTTGAATCTCGCCGAAATTTTGGGTTTTCGGGGACCTTCGAGATTTCACTCAAAACGAGATTTGGAACCTTAGGGGACCACCACCATGTCTTGTGGGTGGTAGTATGAGTAGAGTAGTTTAGGTTCTGCTTGGTTATCAGTTAAACCTTGCAATATATCGATTAGACAAGTTTGATTGGGTTAGGGTCTGTTTGTATTTTATTTGGATTCTCCAAAAGATAATTCTGGATTATAGTTGTAAAGAAGCTGATTTTCCAAAAGTTAGAATCCAAAAGCATATATGAACTGGATTATATATTCTAATGTATATGAGTGGGCTGGATTACGAAAATCGATTTATAGAATCGGGCTGTTTGTTTTTTATTCAGCTTTTGAGGTTAGAATCCAGAATCAAAAGCAAAAACAAACAGACCCCTCGTTTGGTTCATAGTCACACTAGTGTCAAGATTACTTTCCTCCTATCCAGGTCTCACACATTAGTGACTCAAAAAGTGTGGTAAAATTTCTTTTACTAATTAAAGTATGGCTTCAATTTTGATGACATAACCTTCTTATACTGAGTTTAGCTTCTTCTTCTTTTCTTACAAGCATTTCTTGCCCGATGTTGTACGTGACCTGGCCATGGCGGCGGCTTCCAAGGAGGGTTTTCATGGGCTTTAATTCTAGGTTTGGCTTCACCCCTGCTGACACTGTGTCCAAGTCACTCTATCCTCGTATGTAAATAAGTTGGCTTCCATGGTGGTCTCTATCCCAATGCTTTGGTCAGGTGTTTGTCACCTCCTCTTCCCCTCTTGATTTCTTAATTTCCCCCTGATTTAGAGGAAACAGCTTTACAATCCCGAGCAAATATCAACTCCCTCCCCAAGATCTAGCCATCACAGGGCCTTGAGAATCGATTCTTTACCTTGTTTGCTGGCGATGTCAATCCCATGTACTGTACCTCCTTATTATCTGGATCGTCCTGTAGAGGAGGCTCACAACGGCTTTGGTGGTGGCCGGACCATTGAAGCTGGCTGTAGACATGATCGCGTTGGTCTCACGACGAGCCGCCGCATTTGGGCCAGAACTTCCGTCACGTTCTCGCCGACGTAATCAACATCTCCATCGACTTCGTCACCGGCCGCCATCGTTAACTCTGACGTACGTCTCAGCCAGGTTTTCCCCGGCCGACTCCACCATCTCCGGTGAACACTCCCCATCTGCTCGCTCGCTCGCTCGCGTGTTGTGTGCAGGGAGAAACAAAAGGCCAACCTTGAAGGGCTTAGCTGTAAATTTAGGTCTTTTTGTGTAAGAGCATCTCCGAGAGAGCCTTAAACTTTAATTTAGGACTCCAACTAATTAGATTTAGGGTTCCAACGAAATATTCACTTCAGCAATTAGACCCTAAAATCCAACGAAGATAGGGCTCAATCACATAGTTGCTAAATATAGCTACTCTCCTAAGGGTCCTAAAACATTTTGCTAAATTTCATCAGATTAGGTCCTCTGCTGGAGTTGATCTTTTCCTTAAAAGCCCTATATTTCGAGATAGAATCCTATTTAGGGGCTCTCTTGGAGATGCTCTAAGGGTAGGGATTTTGTAATGCTTGCTCTCGTAATTTAAATCAGGATGCTTTCCTTTTGAAATAAGATAGGCCATCAATTGCGTTGGTTCAACTAATGCACGGTGTTACCGTGATTTGCATTTCTTTTGTACCCATCGGATTGAAGATGAAAGATTCATATTTTATGGGTACCACAGCAGGTCGATCAGACCCGACCTGCCACCCGCCTTTTCGTTAGATGAAATACATTTTTTAAAACAAAGAGATTTGGTCTTGATTTAGTTTACATTTAAACTTTTTTTATACAAGGGGCAGGAGCTCTCTCTCATGCCATGTGCCCGTCTAGTTTAAATGTGAAACTAAATTCTAGCTAAATTTTGCTCATCCAACAACGTATGAACCGTTAGATCTATAACATTGACAAACTTACTAGCTCGATATGCAATTTTTATCTGATACTCCCTTCGGTCCTCAAAAAGATAATGTTTTGAACATCAATAGGTCTTCAAGACGCAACTTTGACCGCTAATTTTTATTATAATATATTTATAAAACTCAATAAAATTATAATATTATGAAAATACTTCTCGAGCCAAGTCTACACATATAATTTTAATATAGCCAATTTAAATATTATATAGCAAATTTAGATCGATATTCAAAGTTTCAGAAGTTTGACCATCACTATGTCCAAAACGTCATCTTTTTGAAGACTCTTTCTTGATCGAAATAGCACATCTTTCAAACTCTTTTCCTTTTCTTTTTCTTGATCGAAACCCCCACACCCAGGTTCACAAAAACCGTTGAAAACCATGGTTTCGACCGTATCGAGCTAGCTCGACGGCTCAAACCGGTCAGTAAATCAGTCAAATTCAAAAATAAAATTTATGCGATGTTTTTGGTCAAAATCGACCGGTTTCGATCAAAATGTGTAGCAATGGCGTGTGGGTCAGCACCTGGTCATCCTCCGAGTCTATTTTCGGTCAAAACCGGTTGGTTTTTGGTCAAACTAGCCGGTCACTTCGATTTTTTTGATTTGTTTTTTTAAAAATTTGAATTATTAACCCTTCGGTTTTTTGACGATTTTTTAGCGATTTTCGACTCGATATTTTTGATATTCAAATTTTATTTTATGAGTGATTTTTTTGGTATCGATATTGTTGACCCTGCCCACGCCACATTTACACGTTAACAGAAGGATAACTTTCAATTGAAAAATAGAAATCAACATGCTTTTGCATCTAAAAAATGACATGTTTTATCAACTCAACAATCCGACGTGAATTTTCCCAAACAAAATCTCCTTGGAATTCTTGCTTCGCAACTTCAGGATCAACCACAACCCGCAATAGAGCTGGCAAAAAAACTCGGTAGGGCTCGAGTAAAAATATTTCCGAATACAATAGTTAATAGGTTTAAAATTAAAATGAATCCAATTCAAGCGACTCGGCCTGATAGTGGCTCGTTAGCTCAAATTTAAAATAATTACTTAAATAATAAATAAAATAAGTTCTATGTTGAATTATATTAATTTTAAAATAAATCGCAGTAATAGCTCGTTAGTCGTTGGGATGGATAGTCAGCCCTGCCCCCCACGACGTACTACCCGGCTTGCTCTCGAGTCGGTTCCTCAAACCGCTCTCCTTACGCATAGGCATAGCATATAAACCCTCGCCCCCAAGAATTTAGGAAAACACCAACTGGCGAAAAATACAATCTTTCCAACGTCGGACAAATTACCATCCGCGAAATCGCCATTTCCGTAGCAAGTCTGCGCGCGACGTACGGTATTAGTTTTCGCACGACTATATAGCCCCCCGCGGCTTCTTCTCCCTGCCCCCCCTAGGTCGCTTGGCGTCGCATGGTGCTCTGCTTCCCGGGGGAAGATGAGGTTTGCACATTAGGACCACAAAGAAATACTTTAATCCATCTTTTTCTTCGCTTGGTTAATTCTTGCGGCGGTCTGTTGAGTATCTGGTTCAATAGGAGTGGTTTCGGTTGAATTCTGGAGACGGGTTCTTGGTGGCGGATTTGTTAATTTATTTTGTCTTTGTTTTGAGGAGTTCTTGCGGCTGCGTCCTCTATCTGGCACGATAGGAGGAGTAGGTTGCAGTGGGCTTTGGTTGGATTCTGGAGATGCGTTCTTGGAAAGGACAGTTTTTGATCATGGGTTCGTTCTTGGATGTTGGAGATTTTGGTGGGTTTGGTGGAGATAGAGTTTCTACTCTGCTAGCAAAGGCCAACTCCGCATTTTGTTCTTTTAAATTTGGAACTAGGTACTGGGAAAACACGAATTCGGGCAAATGCTAGTTGAATTTTGGCGGGTGGAAACAGAGAATGACGCAAACTATTCGTTTTCGCCTGAACTACTGTTCTGCATTGTCGAGTGGTTTACTTCTTATTCTCTTGTAACTCCCACACAAAAAAAAAATCGTTTATTCTTGCTAATGCGAAATCTTGCTTTGCAATGAACTCCAATGTCTTGTTCTCTGTGTTGCAGGAATCAAGACGTGGGTATAATGGAATGTGAAAAGTTGTTGCTGAGCAGAGTTCGGCAGTTTGAGCCATGGGATGCAGACGGGATCGTTAGCTACATCCTCTCAAGAAATTCATATCAGCAGACCAGGAAGTATGCATTTGGCCGGGATGAGCAAATACGCTCCCTGATTATTGAGGCGAAGTCGTTCATGAAATCCAACGCACAACTGTTCCCACGGTTACCCTCACTGCGGCCACTTTCACCGGGGCGTGGCTTGAAGCCTCGGTTTCAGCAGGATGGCAGTTTCCATGGAATTCATGCTCCATTCGCCCCAATTGGCCAAAGAGCTTTCCAGAGCCCACTCCCTGAATCCATTGGCTTGGAGGAACATTTGCAGCCTTTGAGCATTCCAGGTGATGCCATGGCAAGGAATTATCTCAATGCTCGTCCAAATGTCATCAGATATCCTCTCAATAGCTCCGTGTCACAGACCAGGCCTTGTCGTTTTTACTTCTCCAGGGGTTACTGCAAGAAAGGTGCGAACTGTCGGTTCTTCCACGGGTATGGTGTCCCCGATATGCACAATGAGAGGCAAGTTCACCCCTCTGGGTCATTGGGCAAGTTGGAGGAGGAGATCAGGGAGCTCCTGATTACGAGGAGACCATCACCAGTCCCAATAGCGCATTTGCCAGTGATGTACTTGGAGAAATATGGGATGCCTCTGTATGCCGAAGGATACCTCACGGAGAGCCAGCGCCATGGGAAGGCCGGTTGCAGCCTCACAAGTATTCTCCTGCGGCTTAACACCACCAGAGTGATTGAGAGGTTTCTTCTCTGATCTTATGCATTTCAGTTTGCATTATGTCTCTTATCATGAACTAGCAGTCACACAATTCCTTGCTTTTTCAACTAAACGTACTGATTATGACTATTATTGCTGTTTCAACTTCAGACAGCATGGGCAGCATTATATAGTCCTGGTGGAGGATGCTCATAAGTACGTGGGTTACTTGGCTGATAATTGCAGTTTGATGGATGTTGGTGGTGGTTCTAACCAGATTTATCTTACATTCCCTGTTGAAAGCATATTCACCGAAGAAGATGTTCAGAACTATTTCAAGTACTGTCTTCTAACTTTAGTACCAAGTGTACTTTGACACGAAGCTATTAAGTGTTGGTGATCTCTAAGCGTTATGTTATCATGTTTCTGTGAATAACATTACCATGATATTTCTTCCAGGCAGTTCGGGCCTGTCGCCAATGTGCGAATTCCCTATCAGGAGAAGCGCATGTTCGGTTTTGTGAGCTTCGTGTACCCTGAGACAGTAAGACTGCTCTTATCAAAAGGGACCCCTCACTTCATCTGTGGAGAACGAGTTCTTGTCAAGCGCTACAAGGAAAAACGCGAACTAATGTAAGTATCAAATACTTGGTGTTTTCTATTGCTTGTTTCTTGCATCTTGTACCACCATACAATGCAAACCTAATTCTATCATTTTCGCTCAATGATTTCTCATGTATTGTTTAGCATATTCACGCCTAGAATTTTGACTATTAACTGTGGTGGTAATGTTGCAAGCACCGATGCTCTTATAACTTTTCTTTCTTCAAGAGTTTGGAACTAGTCATTCGCGGAAGACTATTTCTGGAAGTTAATTTGAAAGTTGTTGGAATTGTGAGTACTTAAAAGTATGGTGAAGAATAAGACCGCCTTTTGCATGACAGTGGGTACAAATTTGCTTGTCAGAAATCAGTATCGATCTAGAACTCCAGTTTCAGAACTTGATTTTCGTGCTTTGCTGTTATCATGCATGCTTCCTATTGACAGCACTGCACATTAGGCTACTGATTTGAATTAATATCTGTGCCTCTCTTTTCCACATATACCGTATTTTGTAAAATTCACTAGCCTTTCTTGCTATACATAAGTTGCAGATTGAATTTTCTGTATCAGTAAGGTTTTCTTGGTTTGTTTAAATAATTCTGGGTATTTTTTAAGTAAGTAATTCCTGCAAGATAGTCTACTACTGATTTTATGCATGGAACTAACTTATTTTTGCTGTCATTTTTTAACAAGTCCTCTTAAGATTGCCGTTTATTAATTTTATGCATGGAATTAGTTTGTTTTTTTGGTGCACTATTTTTTTTTCAGGTTATACCTTGTGCAATTCCCGTTTTGTTCTTATATTTACAAGTTCAGGAATAACAACATTCTATTTCGCATTTGCAAACTCTAAATGCTCAAGTTTCCTATACAGGAAGTTTGCTGAGAAAAATGACCATTTCAACTATGGTGCACACAGGATGTCAAATGTCAATGTCATTCATGAGCATCATACTGGTGAGTAAATAAATAACTCATACCTTGCTTTGTATTCACCGGAGTGGCTCTCATAACTAGGATTGTGACAATATATTTTGCATTAAGTCATTTCTCGTCTCATCTCTCATAGGAGAAAAATTATCAAGTGACCGTGAATTCTTTCGTGAGAAGCTGAAAAATGGGTGTGATCTAGGAATTGTTACTGAGAAAACCAATGTTACTATTGCACCAGAAATGGCTTCACCACTAACACATATCACGTCTCTTCAATCTGTGAAGGAAGCAGATTCTCCAGAAGGTATCGATATGGAATTTTCCTAGTCCATGTTTGCACTTGTATTTTGCTGCACCTTCCCAGTTCTTTTTTTTTGAAACGGACCTTCCCAGTTATTTCTATTAAGCTTACTTGATTATGTAATTTTCTAGGTGACAATGAAACAAAATTGTCACACGTGTCAGATCGTTTGGATGAAGCTTCAGCATTCCAAGATAGGTGAGTTTTCCTGTTTATGTTAGTAGATTCAGCTATCTTCTATTGACTTCGAGGATGCTTTATTGAGCTGACGGGCACTTTAGTATTCATGCAACATAGAAGCAATGATGCCAATGCAATTAGGAGTTTCATCTTATTATTCTTGCAAGGTATCAAATTATGTTGGAATTCGAGCACTTTAGATGCTGCTGCACTATTTGCATCTGTAATGCAGAGTAGCAACAACCATAGTTATTTCCTGTGCTACATAATATCTCTTTTTTGTTGTCTTTTCACCAGTTAATTGATCTGGTTGTAAAATCTGAACCATGTGAACTATTTTGCAGTGGTGAGATAAATCTTCCAGATAGCCTCGGTCTTTACTGAGAAGAAGCATTTCTGGGACTGTGCTACAAGCAACCTTACCAGTAGATTATGCATCGCCACACCGATCAGAAGCACTAAGCACTCTCTCATAAGTGACTTTAAAGTATACTGTAGAAGTGTAGATTAGATTCATCAAATGCGGTGCAGTCACCAAAAGGAAGTTGATGTACAGTGGACCGGAAGCGTTTTCCTTGATAGATTTTGGCGTCATACAAAAGCTGTCATGACTTACCGATACATAGAAACATAGTTGAAGCAGGTTACTATACAGGATATTATTTTGCGGTTAATATTAAAGCAGAAATACCTTTGTGCGTATGGGAGTATACAGTGTAGCCATCAATCTAGTCTAGATGTAATCAAACACGTCCCACCATAAAGTGGCTTTAGTTTGTGATGTCCCTTTGGCAATGTATGGCTGGAAGAAAGACTGTTGAATACTGGAGAAGTACACTGGAGAACAACCTTTTGTGATGCTACTGATGATTTCTTTGGTGGCCTCACTAAATTGTACTCCCTCCGTTTCTTTTTATAAGGCGTATTTGGTTTCGTTAGGACAAGACTTTGACCAACAATTACTTCATTAATATATCATTTATGCAATACAAAATCATAATTATATGTAAGTACTTTTGAATACAAATCTGCTAATATATTAATGAAGTAATTGTTGGTCAAAGCCTTGTCCTAACGAAACCAAATAAGCCTTATAAAAAGAAACGGAGGGAGTAGGATTGAACACAACATAGAAGAACCTGATGATGCTTATCCTTCCATTACTGGGACTGTTCGTTCCTCGACGCAAGCAAACTCGTCTCAGGAGTCATTGGCTATACGGTTTCATGGTTTTGCATGCGTTCGGCAATGAACGCGGTGATCTGCTTCTCCTGGGGACTGTAACTCGTATAGGTTATAAAAACTTGGTGAAATCACAGCGGTCTAAACGGGGTCTCAGGGGACAGGATCACAGGAATCAATCAGGTAGCCAGGGTCTCGGTGCTTTTCCTCGTCTTGATGCGATCCGTTGGTTATATAAGCCTTCTAGGGAAGGGTGCTTGCTCCTTACTAGACACGTAGCCCATGGTTTGGTTATAGGTTGGCAACTTTGCACACTAACTTGTGAGGTGTCCAAGTTTTGCTCGCCGGGATTACCATCATGACATCCAGGCCAAAGGATGTTGTTTGATCACTCTCTTCCCCTCTTACCACCCGTCTCTGCTTGGCCAGTTCTAATTGTTTTCTGAGCAGTGCTCCTATGCTTTTCCTCCCAATACAATTTGTATAAATCTTAAAACAAACGAATGGGTAAGTAATCCTCATCCATCCACCCTTTATTCTTATCGTTGGCCAATTAGTTCTTGAAAAGGCAAATTTGTTACTTTGTTTTTGAGACTGTTCTTTCCACCCTTCATTCTTATCGTTGGCAAAGGCAAATTTGTTACTTTGTTTTCTGAGACTGTTCTTTTTCTCGGGAAGGTCAGCTTTGGAGTGGATGACAATAGCTTGGAGGCAAACACAGAATCAGAAATCATTTGCTATTTACCTTTGATTACCACCGGTGAAGCAAAACTAGCTCATCTGCTAAATACCCAACCAATTTCGAGAATGATATATACCCAACCAATTTCGAGAATGATATAGATGTCAGTCATAAGTTCCAGTATACTAAATAGGCTGACAAAGAAAACCAAAGATGCACATGTAAAAATACAATAATAAAAGGCTACCTCTACCATAACCACCAAGAAAAGGACGTACAAATAGGACTACTAGGAGAATTTCAACATTACATCCCTGAAAAAGAAAGCATCAAGGTTAACGACGTTAAAAGCGCGTGGCAACACAGAAAGCTGGCTATTAAGATGGCTAGGTAGCAGTTTTGCTAGACACGGTATTTTGCTCAACAGGTTTAGTTGACATTAACTGTTAATCAAGGTGAGATACTCTTCGAAGTAAATAACATAATTTCCGATCAACCATTCTGGCGTATTGCTGTTCTCTTAGATGGACCATCCATTTGCAATTGATCGAGGAATCAGATGAAGGTTCTAATGCATATAAAGGGAATGCAACGAAAGGATATGTTTTAACCTGTAGTTAGTTATGTATCTATGATATATTATAAACCCACTGATCATTGAGTACCAGGCCAGCAACCTAGGCCATTTACTGAAAACAATCAGCATTACCACGAAAAATAACTATCAGCAGAAACAAAAAATATCAGAAAGTGCTACGCAAAATGATAATCTTGCAGTGAGCAGAACGGGCACAAAAGCAACCCATTTCCTGAAGATCACGTATCTACCGTCTTGATGTTAATGATTTCCTTCCAGACTTCTCTGCAAAACCTGTCAGCAGCATGTTCCGTTTAAATGTATGGTACTTCTCTAAGCTAGTCCCGGCCCAATGCTGGCAAAAACGCTCATCCGTAGGCACAAAGGAGCTAAGAGGAAATGGACCCTTTGGAGCTTTCTTCAATGAAACAAGAAACCGGTGACGGGGACGGATTCTCTGCTCAAGAGACAAGCTCAAGTACATGGGATACTTTGTTAAGGATTGAACCTCATTCTTAAGGTCATTGACCAAATAAAGATACTTTGGTTTGAGATTTTGCTCCAAGGACAAAGATAAAACCTGAAAAGAAACATGGCAAGGTACATGTACCATGAGAGAAGCCTATATCGAACAACAAGGATAAAGAATGGGGGGATTATTACATGACTGAGGTACTACCTGGGTAAGACCTGTCAATATTTTGAGAATATCAGCGTTTCTCATGCCAATGCTTCTAAGGAAATTGATTCGGGGCAAGATTCCCTCCTCAATGCTGTAATGAAGCAGTTGCGGGTGCTTTCTGACCATCTTAACAATGCTATCTTTGGGAGCCCCTAGTTCTTTTGACAGAAAAAGATATCGAGATTTCCATGCACTATCAATTCGCTGGACCAGAATCTGTGGGCTTAGCTGCACTACTTTGCCCAGATCGCTCTCCTCAATGCCCACTTCCTCAATCAAATACCTTATAGTTGGTTTCAGAGACTGCTCAACATTGTAAGAGAACAATGAAGGAGCTGCAGAAACGATTTGTCCTATCCGTGCATTAGGAACACCAATGCCCACCAGAAAAGCAACGTGAGACTTCAGATTGCTGAGAGTGTATTCCAAAATTTGTGGTTGCCTGACCAGCATCCTCTTCATATCCTTGCTTTTAACACCAGCAGTAAGCAGGAACTCTAACCTTTCTTCTGCAGAAGTCCGGCTGATTTGAAAGCAGGCCATGTGTCTCTCATAGATGTAAGTAAAATGCGATTCCTTCAGTCCAAATGTGCACAAGTAATCAATAAGTGGTAACCATTTATCATCGAAGTTGTATTCTTCTTGCAGTTTCTGAAACAAACTCCGAGATATACTGTCATTTTTCAACTGCAACAACAACTCTTTGTTAGCCAGCGTACCTTAAATATTGAATATGGACAAGGAAAATGGACATGCTGAATCAACCTTAGCAATCTACCTCTACTTCACTGTCCATGTCTATTGATGATCTGCCTATTTTACTCCTGGGGTGCAGGAAATTAGATTTTGCTGGACTGCCATATCTGTCACGAGTTTTAGGCTGTCTTCCTTCCCAGTTTTCTTTTAGCAGTGGTGTTTTCCGTCCTGGAGAATAGAATTTTAGTACAAGGTAACCACAGTCTGTCAGATATTTACATAGCTTTAAGATACCTGCTCTCTTGCTTGGAGCATGAGGATTGTTGGAATAAAGTACACCTGGGTATTCCAAACCCGATAGATCATCCTGAAAAGACTCAAAAGATTAGAGCAATATAAAATAAGGTAGGAAATGTAGGTAAGCCGCAACGGTGAGTTCCTAATTTTTTTTATGATCAAATAAACGAAAGTTAATGCAGGACCACTCTATATTTCTAAGCTCAATATTATGCAGTATAATTCAAACTCAACATCCAGTGATATAATATTACTGGTAACTCAACAAAACACACTACACTTTTCCAGGTAATATGTGTTCTGGAACATACTGCTGAAGTACACCATACACAATATGTATACTATGGATTTTAATGGACCGTTTATTCATTATTAACCTACTAAATTCACTCAGAAATCATTAGCTAAAACTCTGACCATTATGGTGTCAAGTCATTAGTGCGGGCAGGAGATTTGATCACTTTATATTTCAATGTCCTTTTGAAGTATCTCCAGTTTGCAACGCGAGTTAAGTTTAGCATCGGCTCTTCAAAAGAACGGATACGCACAGAATGACCTGATGTGACAGAAACCAGGAAGAACTAGAGGACACCTTTTGTCATGTGAAGATTGGGACTTGGAAGTTTGAATAACACTCAAAGACATACATCGAAACACCGAAGTACCTGCCCAGTGCCCAGATGCCCAATTCCTCATGCCTTGATGGCAGCAATCGGCAACATCAATAATGTGTTAAACTAACATAGATCAACAGTGACACATTATACAGTGCTTATAATCCGCTCAAGTGCGGGACCTACAGTCAAAATGGGACAGAGGCAAAGAAGGATCATACCAAGAATGAAAATTACACACCAGAACTACAGATTGAAAGGAAAAATTCTAGAGTCGGCACAAAGCCAGTAGGTACATTCCCATGGCTCGTGTATGCCAAATCTAGAGTCGGCACAAAGCCAGCTTATAATGTGTTTATCTATCCTGCTATAAGTCCATCAAACAACCAGATGAGCCGAAGCTTAGTACAATTTTTGAAGCGCTGACCATAGAAGAGGTTGTGTAGCCCAATACGATCGGAGAATAACATAGCATTAATTCTACCATGAGCGGTGTTCATACCAAATGAGAGCACAGTTTCGCATTTCTCCCATGACATGATTCGAGGGTCAAGCAACCCTATTTAGACGATACTACAAGTTAGGAATGGTTACTGGCAATAAGGGAGGCTCACATCGGTCTCGTAGCCCTCGTCGCCCTCCTCTTCCTCGTCGAGGTCGTAGTAGGGGTTGCGGGAGCGCCTGGACCGGCGGTTGGGCTTGAGGAGGCGCACGTTGGTCTGGAGCGAGAAGGCGACGGCGGCGAAGGCTCGGCGGGCGGTTGCAGCGGCGGGGGAGAGGAGGGCAGGGAGAGGGAAGGGGCGGAGCGGGGCGAGCGGCGGCGGCCGCGACAGCGCCATGGGGACGGGTGGGCGAGGGAGCGTACGGCGGCCTTCGAGTTTTTGGATTTTTATCTGCGGAGGGGTTTGGATAAGGACGAGGAAAGAATCTTTTCAGCCGACGTGGAGGAAGCAGAGGAATCGAGCAGGGGAGCTGAGGGGTTTAAGGGAATTGGGCTGGGCCGTTGGGTGGGCTGGGCTGGGCTCCAACTCACTGAACTGCTCCACATAAGCCCAACCTTCTTCGTTGCTCGCAATGTTTTTAAAAGTAAATTTCATAAAATGACATGTTTTTTTACAAACTATAAAACTTCAAATTTGAACTTGTATTTCATAAAACTATATATTTTTCGGAGAACTCATGTCATAAATATGTAGTTTTGTGATACAAGTTCTCCTAAAATCTATAGTTTTATGAAATAGAAGCTAAAACATGTAGTTTTTTTTTGATAGTTTGTACAAGAAACATAAGGTTTTGCAAAGAGATTGGCGTTTTGCAATGGTTACCAAACTCTTTCCAACATCCAAAAATTTCCCTAAAAAGTAAAGACTTTAGTACCAACTCGTCTTTGGCAAGCCTAGACACGACCTATTTTGTGCTTTATGCCTGTTTTGTGCCGTGCGGGTCCAGGCCTGGCCCATTTGCACTATTGCAATGAGAGGAAATGAGTCGGTGACGCACAGAGTTGAGGTAGTGGAGAGTGTCATTGCAATGTTTGCGTGAGTACACAATATATACCCATTAGTATAAGGACTTATATATTGTAAGAAGCTGCTCTCTCGCCCGTCTCTCCCAATTTCTCTCAGCTCTCTCCCCTCTCTTGCTCATCTCTCTCTCTCATCCATCTTTCTTAGCGCTCTCTCCCCCCCCATCTCTCTCAATATCTCTCTCTCGTCCGTTGCCTCCCTCTCTCTTGCCCATCTCTCTCAGCTCTCTCCTGTTCGTCACTCACTCAATCTCTCTTAGCGATGAGTGAGCGAGGCAGTGAGAGGAGTGGAGAGAGCGAGGAGCACTGTCGGCCAAGAAGAGAATGAGAGAGAGAGAGAGAGAGAGAGAGAGAGAGAGTGACGAGCATGCAGGCAGTGAGAGGAGGGAGAGAGAGAGAGAGAGTGACTGAGAGAGTGAGAGTGAGCCAGAGAGCAATGGTTGAGGAGCCATATATAGCTACATCTTCTATTTTGTATCATGCTATTTACATCCAACCTGACACGTGACAACAAATAAGCTTCTAAATTCAGTTTTTCAGAGAAATTCCAAACTAAAGTAACTTGATCGAAAACCATTACTTCCCCATTCCAAACTCTAACCACCTTTTTCATTTCATGTAAGGAACTTTTTCTAAGAAAAGAGGAGCAAAAAAGAAATTTCTACTCAGCCCATGATACGGTCTTGTTAGGTTAGATGAAGCACACACATGATATTTACGTGGAAACCTTTGCGGGGAAAAAACTACGAAAAACAAATGCACTATTTGGTTCAATTTACATGTAGTGTAATAATTTTTTTAGGTGCGTTCTAGTACACATAGGGTGCGTGTAGCAATTTTAGTAAAAAATTCAGGAGTCGAAGCTGATTCTGTGAAGCTGAGAAACCAGAGCCAAGAGAGGAAGCCTCTAGAAGCCGGAGCCACATGGAAAAATCGGAGAAGCTGGAGCTACTCTGCTTGGAGTCGAATCAATGCGACTCAAAACCGTTTTCAATCGGACGTTGAGATTTCAATGAAGTCCTATCGGTCAAAAGACTCAAAACAACTTTTCTCTGTTATTTGCTCTCAGGTGAGATTCTTCGTAGGCATGCGCGGGTTGGTCCTCTCGGCTGGGAGGTGAAGCGGCCGAGGCAGGTGCAGTGCACCATGTGGAGGAGGAGCCGAGGCGGGGTCCCAGCCGGGTGAGCTCGAGCAGCTTTTGCATGGTAGTGAGGTTGGGTGGCTGTGGAGCACCGAATGAATGGGCTGGCATGGAGGGTTGGTTGGCCCAGATCCGATCGAGGGGTCGAGCGAGTCGCCTCGGGTCGCATGCCAGCGGGAGCTGAAGGAGCGATGCATGCGCCGGTGCCCAGAAGCCAACTACAATGGAGATGATGAGGCTGAGGGCTGAGGCATAGGCCAGTGCAGGTGAGCACCAGCGTTTGATGGTCACGAAAGCTGAGGCAGAGATGGGCGATGCAGTAGACGAAGTGGAGGCGACGATGATAAAAAAACCCCAGGTACATGGCAGCCCGTAGGGAACAAGTTTCTACATCGAATCCACTGTAGCATCAGGACCAGCGTCACCTCTGATTGCTCTACCGCAACCTGAAGTTACAACTAATGAGCGAGAGATTCCCATGCTCTGAATGTGAACAATAGGATGATTGGCTGGGCATTTGGGATTAGGAGGGGGGCATGCATCGGTTCGTTGATGAGACAGGTAATGTAAGAGGTAATGTCAATTCCTTCTCCTTCTCCAAATGTGGCTCCTTCCAATCATGATCTGCGTTTTGTTGGCAAATTCGGGGCCCCTTCCAGTAGTGATTATAGATCTGATCCTAAGGTGAATTTTGGAGAGCATTCTGCTTTGCAGTGCGTCAGGGGCTGTTGGCCTTGGAATCGTAAACAAGCCTGGAAGGGTCCATTACCGAAACCAAGGAAAGTTATACCTAGGACTTTTGGAGATTATCTTCTGCCTTTGATCGATGACAGATTGTCGAGTTGCAGAATGGTGGGAGGTTCTGGCATTCACGTTCATGGCCGAGATCCTGAATTTTCGCAGGTCCCAGATTATTCGCGCCCTAACTATCCGCTTAATCGGAATTCCAAATTGCCGTCGGGTGGGCTGCCTACTGGGCTGGTTGAACGGGTGGGCCAACAGACTGTATCTGACTGGTCTACGAAAAACCCTGGTTTGCTTCGGCTCCATCGACGCCTTACTTTTCGCAACCACAAAATCGCTCTCCGCTCATACGCTGAGGCTGTGATGGCGGGCGGAGCGGCGGCGGCCGCCGGAAATGGAGATCGCCATCATGCCCGCAATTGGGGTGGTCAACCTCGTGCAGCAGGCGGTGGTGGACGTCCCCCACGTCATCAGGTCCGTGGTCGCGGACGATATGGGGGCCGGGATCGAGGTCCAGGATATGGCCGGGGTGAGTTCTTTACTCATGGAATTCATGGAGGGGCACTACAAGAATCGAGATTATTTTCGTCGGTCTAAAATTATTTTCGTCGGTCTTTTCCAAGCCGACGATTATGATTAAAATTATCATCGGTTTAAATTTAGTCGACGAAAATAATAGTATTTTCGTCGGTCTCAGTGTAAACCGACGAAAATATAAGTTTATTTTCGTCAGCTTCCGTTGACCGACGAAAATCTAGTTTTATTTTCGTCGGCCTTGGTAGACGCCGACGAAAATACCACAGATATAGGTCGCCCAATATCCCGCCGCTTGTGTCAAAACCCTATTTGCAGCCGGCCGCGCCTGCTCCTCAGCCACCCTCACCGCATCCGCGCTTGCCACCACCGCCTCGGCCCGTGATCTGCTCAGACTCGCTGTCGCTACGCCCGCATCCGCTTCGTTTCGCGCTTCGCCGCTGTTGCCCGCTGCGCTGGCGGCCGCTGCCGCCGCCACGGTAAGACGCTGCTCAAGGCTGCCGGCCACTGCCGCTTCGCCTCTATTCCCGCTCCCGCCCGCTAGCTCGCCTGGCGCGTCGCCCGCTCATTGATCGCTACGCCTCCAGCCACCGGCAAGACACCGTCACGCGTCTACCCCGCCTCCCCTCAAGACCTGGGCGCACTGTATAGGCGCTCAACGACAAGCCCGACCTAACCCTCGAGACACTGGGCGCACTGTGAAGGTGCTTGAGCGCCTCCGGCGAGGAGCTCGCAGCCTTCGCCGACGCCACAGTGGAGTGACCCGCACACGCCCCAGTCGCTCGAACTCTAGATCGCTTTTGTCTTGCTTCCAAGAAGATGTTTGCAATGTGCGATTCTGATATGGATGGAACACGGGCTAAACACTATGTTGTTGTTCCTGTTTCGTTGTGGAATTTACCTGATTCCTTGGGAGGGCGGACAAAGACTTGCATCATAGCAACCATTGCACCTTCAGTACATTGCCTTGAAGAGACATTAAGCACACTAGATTACACGCATCGTGCAAAAAATATCAAGAAGAAACCAGACGTTGGGCTCTTGGATCTGTCAAATTACTGGATAACTTAAATTTATTATCTGCACTTGATTTCCAGGTTAATCAGAAGATGATGAAATCTGCACTAATTGAAGATTTGTACTTTGAAATGGACCGCCTCAAGCAAGGTATGTCTCTTCCTTACAAGTATGCTTGATTATTTGGCGTTGACAACTTCATCAAAATACAATGCATTCATTTCTTATTTAAAGCATGCGCTAAAGTTAAGCTTGTTCAGTTGAAATAAAGTATGAGGTGAAGAACATACTTAAAGTTGCTATAGTTTTCTTACCATCGAATTTCAAATGTTTTTAATTATGGGTTTTCTCAGAATATGTTTAGCGCAGATTTAAGTGATAAGACTAAGAGGTTACAAGTATATTGTGCTGTATTGTCATGTGCTTGTCAAAAGACTGAATAATCATACTTGTATTTATGCTTTCCATTCCTTTTTTTTCAGAAAAAGATGCAAGAAACCATTTTTTTTCAGAAAAAGATGCAAGAAACCAAGTGTGCTCTAGCGGATCTTGAAGAGAGATATATGCAAGCAAATAATACAATAAAGGAGAAGGAATATGTGATAGAAAATCTTCTTAAATCAGTTTAGAAAAATGTTTGTGCCTTTGAAGTAGAAGCTTCTCTTAATGAAGGCTGATATGTTGGTTTCTATGTGTGTTCTCATGGGAATTGGGATAGTGCGTGTTTTTATCAAGCATGATATATTCTAGCTTGCTTGTATCTATTATGCTTAACATCTTAAGAGTTAATTCTTATATATAAGTATCTATTATGCTTAACACCTTAAGAGTTAATTCTTATATATAATAGCATATTATCAATTTTTCATGTATTAAGGTACTGTTCTCTTTCAGAGATGACCACCGGTCTCATAATTTTGTGCTATTGTTTCTTGCTACCAACCCTTATTTCATTCGTTCCAATTTTGTAGGCTTTTGATAGAGAAGGAAATTAGCTACGAGCAGTTTGTGGTGGTGGAAAGGTACGATAGATTACTTTCAACATTTGGCTTTGGATTTGGAGATGTTGTTATTGTGGAAGTATGATATACCTTATCCCTTCTTTGGTTTCTTTTTCCCTGTGTACTAAAACAGGTTGTTTGGTCGGATACTAAGTTCCTTTTACATTGATGTTTAATGAAGATACCAACGTTGATAGTTATGCTTTGTTTTGGTTTTACAAGGGATGGAACCTATGTTATTGTCAATGGTGGTCTGAAAGGTTCATATGCATGTTGAGATATAACCTAAATGCAGCCACAAATCGTTTTTGTATTGCCTCTATATCCAACGGCTATTCATTTTCTAGTGAAGCTAACCAATTGCATTTTTCCTACTTCCTGACACATGACTAGGTTTGCATACAACTTACACCTCAATTGCCTCATTTGTCATTATGTTGTGGTGTTAATTTAGCTGTAAAGTTCATTGTTGGTGTTAATTTAGCTGGAAAGTTCATTGCTTAATAGATTAGTAGGGTATGTTCTCTTTTAACTTTTAACTTTTTTCAATAAAAAATATCATTTCTTTTTTTCACATCACATTGTTAATAAGCTACTGTATCTTTGCAATGGCTAGTATATTGGGATTATGAATTCAGTGTTCATTGTGGCATCTTGATTGATACATATATACTAGTATAATGCTTCTTAGTTCTTATTGGTCTCATTTGTTAAATGAGTATATGTTACAGATGAGGTGATGCATGATAATGCTGGATGTAAAAGTGACATGAATACATATAGACTTTCTAAAGCTCGTTTCTGGCATGTTGACATTCTCATAACATCTTGTCTTTATTCTTTGTTAAGGTTATTAGGTCTTATCATGGGCATTTGAGTGGTGTTTACTGCCTAGCTCTCCATCCAACAATTGATATCTTGCGGACTGGTGGTCGAGATTCAGTTTGTAGGGTATGAAATCACCTTGCACAATTGATATCCACTAGAATGTTTTGCATGGAAGTTGGCACAATTGATATCCACTACTGTACTAGTTCCTGTCAATTGGACTAGTGGAACTTTGGAAAATGAAAAGAGAAATGAAAAGAGTCTAAGTTATGATCAAATTGACAAGCTTTCAATATACAATCTTGGAAAAGGTTCAAAGAGGTATATTTCTATCCACTTCATCTATGTGCTGTACTACTTGCAGCACCAGCGTGGATCATGCCTTCTTTCTTTAAATAGTTGTTTGTTGCATATTACTGTTTATTCCAAGTTCGCTACCCTTGACTTATTATTTTTAGATATTCTATATACATTTTATCAGTATAGAGTCCTAATCAGAAACTTTTGAAGTTATGTGCTGTTATCAGATATTTGAAATGATTCTCTTCTTTATTTGTATTAGTTAAGTTGGCAGTCAGATATTTGGAGTTTTGCCAATATGTTCCTATTTCTTCTCATTTCTAGTAGTGGGTTTTTACTTGCTGTTTTACCTCTTTAAGAACTAGAACAAAATATGAGACACACTCTTAATTTTATCCATTAAATAAATTGAGCACAAAAAAATTTATGCAGTGATGGTGTATAATTAAACCAAAATTATTACTAGCTAACACTGATCGCATTGGTGTAATCTTCATATATTACTTGTCCAAACAGAACCATTGCAAAATTCATGCCTGTTCCTACTTCCACATAAAAGATTGCAGAGGATTACCTGCAAATAATTTCTATTACTTTTCAGGGATTTTATATTTTCCCGTATTTTTTTTTAAATTTAAAATCATATTTTCGTCGGCCAAGGCCGACGAAAATAATAGATTTTGGCCGACGAAAATAAGCTGGGCCACGTCAGCTCTTATTTTCGTCGGCCTAGGCCGACGAAAATATAGTTGCCACGTCAGCGAGCGGGTTAACGGCTATTATTTTCGTCGACTAGGGTGGCCGACGAAAATACCTATATTTTCGTCGGCAACCGACGAAAATACTTGTATTTTCGTCAACAGAATTTCGTCGGTGTATTTTCGTCGGGAAACCGACGAAAATAGCTATTTTCGTCGGTTTTGCCCTTATTTTCGTCGGTTCTTGGCTGACGAAAATAATACAGATTCCTTGTAACACCCCGGCATTCAATATGCCCGAATGCTACCAAACATAAGCTAAACAACAACTAAATACCATATTTAACATAAAATTCCAGCAAAGGTGCATAGGCTAAAAACCGAGATTTCGGCAGCACCTCCTTTGTTTTATCATGAATTTAAGGAGCAGCAATAATATGGCATTATATGGCAATAAGAGAACCATCTAAAACAGCAATAAATAAAGTCTTAACGACAATAAGAGACTAACATTAAGCTCTTAAGGTTCCAAGTGTCAAACAAACAATAGAACTCTCATTAACCAAGCTAAGACTTAATTTAAAGGCCATCACACGCAATTTATTATCCAACTAAATGAATTGACTTGGGGAAACATTAAGGTGAAGCAACGTGTGAGAGTGTGACTATTCCCCTTTCCCGCATGCCGTTCTCATGGTACCTAAAACAACAAGAAAACACAAGGGTGAGTTCGAAAACTCAAGAAGCATACCGCAATGGACAACAAGCATAACAACAAGTCAATAACATCTTTCATCATGTATAACATCTCATTCATGAATACTTATCAATATCATCATCAATTTGTATGCGATGTAATGCATTGCTCCCGACCCTCTGGAACCTCATACCGGTATGGGAAGTACACACCCGTCGGTGTGCACCCTTTCCTCCCTTCCATCCCGAAGATGGAGGGTGCCTACTCGCTTCCAAACACCACGTGGATGGAATCACGACATAGGACTTACTCAATGGCGTTCGGATTAGTCATAACTTTCACCGCCCTCGCCGGCCTAGTTAAGACTTTCTCACCGCCCTCGCCCTATCTCATGACATGCATGCAACCATGCCAATTATCATATTCAATTCACATATTAACACATGGCATCATAATATGTTAAACATGCTCATCATATCATATCAATTATTAACACATGGCAAGTGAACATATATCATGTAAACAATTCCATCTAATCACAACATGCAACCTACAACTCGCTATCCATCACAACACACTTGCCTCAACCACGTGCAACGGATTGGCGGGAAGAAGAGGGAACTCCCGGGGTCACACCACCTGCACATAGGCATCACATACTCACAATCATAACCTCAAAACAGTACACACGCCCCCATCTAACCCGACATTGCCAACTACTCGCAAAACCTAAAAACAGAGGTTCTGTCCCGGCGGGACAGCAGCCTTGCAAAAGGCATAACTTGAGTTCTGGAACTCCAAATCGAATAAACGAGTACACCGTCGCGAAGCTTAGGAAATTTCCCAACTTTTTCTAGTTATAGGGAAAGACTGATTCGGACTCTAAAATTGTTTAATCTACAGATTACCACAATCTGTTCCAGTTACGTCACAGATTTTTAGGCGCTCGGTAAAACAGCCATAACTTTCAAACGGCTGATCGGAAATTAACGTGCTTTACGTCCACGGAAAGATAATTAAATTATCTACAACTTCCTAGAAGTCCGTACGGTCTGATTCGGATTCTAAATCGACGGAAACTCGAACCCTAGTTCGACTGCTCAATCTGCCCGAAAACAGAAACGTGGACAAGTTTAGATCTAACCCAAATTACTTCAAACCAGCGCCTCCAATTGATCTAAAAACTTGATAAACACCCTAATAACAGTACCTAGATCATCCCCAAGGATCCCCAAGATCATACCTTTGCCCGGCGCAAAACTCCAATCAATCTCCGCGAATCTCCTCGCGAATCGCTCCTCGCTCCACGTTCCTCGCTCCTCGCTCCTTGCTCCTCGCTCCTCGCTCCACGGGATGACTCCACAAGGTGCAGGGTGGGGAGGCCACCCTAGGGCAGCAAGGGGTGGAGGGAGGTGGTGTGGAGGTGGAGAGGTGAAGGGGCGCACGGTTTGGGAGGGCTAGGCTTAGGGAGGGAGAGGGCGCAAGAGGGAGGGGGCGCAATATGGGGAGGTGGGGGCGCAAGGGGCTGGGGAAGCCCCTTTATCAGCCCTCAACCCAATCCTAGTCCGTTCTGAGTCCTAATCCATCCCACCAAAGCCCACCAAGGCCCAAAACTCTGAAGGCCCAAAACCCCGAAACGGCCGAAACGGCCCTAAACGTTATTAACCCCGATCCTTATGATTTTAACCTTATTTCCACATCTCATACTGTATTTAACCTTATCATGTTCAAAAATTAAGGATACAACACTCCGAGGTGTCACATTCTTCCCTTCAACAGGATTCGACCTCGAATCTAAACGCACCAATCACGAACCCAAAGAAACCAAAGACAGCTAGGTTTTCACATCACATACCCGAGGTGAAAAGCTCGATACTTCTCGCGCATGCGAGATTCCAGCTCCCAAGTCGCTTCTCTCTCGATGTGACCACGGGACCTTGACAAACTTAAGCGTCTGTTCTTCATCACTCGCCTGAAGTCCCCGAGAATTTCCACAGACGGGACTCGAAGGTGAGGTCCTGCTCAAGCACTAATGGTTCCAATGGAACCACCAACTCCGGATCATGCAAGTACTTCCTCAACATCGAGACATGGAACACATCATGCACACCTTGCATGGATTCCGGTAGCTCTAGGCGATAGGCCAACACCTGCCAACTTCGGGCGAGGATAGGAAAAGACCCAACATACCTTGGTGAGCTTTCCTTTCGTGCCAAACGCACCACACCCTTGGTGGGAGATACTGCAAGAGTACGCTATCACCCACCTCAAACTCCAAGTCTCGCCGCCTCACATCAAGATAGCTCTTCTGCTGCTCTGTCATGCGAGAAGGTTTTGCCGAACCTCCGACACGCGATCAACGATCTGCTGAACCCAATCCGGTCCAAGAATAGCTCTCTCGCCCACATCCCAACAAAGTGGCGATCTGCACTTCCGACCATACAAGACCTCATAAGGAGCGGCCAGGATCTTTGGAATGGTAGCTGTTATTGTAAGCAAACTCTGCAAGGGGCAAATGGTCTTCCAGCTACCCTTCCAAGCCATCACACGTGCCCCGAGCATGTCCTCCAAAGTTTGGATGGTACGCTCAGGCGCCCATCTGTCTGAGGGTGAAAAGCGGTACTAAGGCAAAGCCAGCACTCCAAAGCACTCTGCAAACTCTCCTAACTTGGAGACGAACTTCGCATCCCGATCAGAGATAATGGTCTTGGGTACACCATGCAATCTCACAATCTCCCCGCACATAGATGGGAGCCAACTCGCTCATTGAATTGGTCGTGCGGATGGGAATGAAATGCGCAGACTTGCCGAGGACGGTCCACCACAACCCAAACAGATCCTTCCTCGAGGAGAACGAGGTAGACCAACCACGAAATCCATGGAGATGTCATCCCATGGCCACACAGAATCTCCAAAGGCCGTGACAGGCCGGACGCTTATGCTCGCCTTGATCTTCCTGGCAAACCCCACAAGACGCCACATACTTGGCAATATCCACTCTCATCCTTTTCCACCGTAAATTCTTCTTCAAGTCCCTGTACATCTTGGTCTCTCCAGATGGACCGTGTACGGGTGCGATGAGCTTCTTTCAGGATGTCTTCTTTCACTTGAGATTTCGGGGCACGCCTGCACGGCCCTGAAACCTCAAAACTCCCGCATCATCAACGGTAAAGTCTCCCGACTTGCCATCCTCAAGCGTTCCTCACCTGCTGGAGCAAACGATCATCTTCTTGTGCCTCCCTTTGCACGCTCGGAATCGCCGACTCAAGAATCAATTGAGTTTCACTTGCACGGTCCCCGCATAAGCGAGGGAGACTCCCAAACGCTCAAAATCAGCAACAAGACAATCAACAACAGGGGCATTGTCTTGCGATCGAGAGCGTCGGCCACCACATTTGCCTTCCCTGATGATACCGATAGTGAGGTCATAATCCTTTATCAATTCTAGCCACCTCCTCTGCCTCAAGTTCAAATCTTTCTGAGTAAAGATGTACTTGAGGCTCTTGTGATCAGTAAAATATCACAAGGTTCGCCGTACAAATAATGCCTCCATATCTTCAATGCAAACACCACGGCGGCTAGCTCAAGATCATGCGTGGGATAATTCTGCTCATGCTTTTTCAACTGCCTCGAAGCATAAGCAATCACCTTGCCCTCTTGCATGAGCACACACCCAAGTCCCAACCGAGAAGCATCAGAATAAACAAGGAAACGCTTCCCTGTTCGGGAAGGGTAAGAACAGGAGCAATCACTAACTTCTCCTTCAAAGTGCGTAAGCTGTGCTCACACTCTGCAGTCCACCTGGAACTTCATTCCCTTCGAGTCGGGTTGTGAAAGTGGCTTGGCAATGATAGAGAAATCTGCACAAAACGCCGATAGTATCCACCAACCCAAGGAAACTACGCACCTCTTTGACATTGGAAGGCCTCTTCCAATCCAAAACTCGAGACTTTGCTAGGATCTACCGATATGCCCTACTGGATTGATGATGTGGCCAAGAAAACCCACTTCAAATCCGTAACTCGCACTTTTTCAGCTTAGCAAAGAATTGATTCTCCTCTGTACTCAAAGACAAGCCTCAAGTGTCGCTCATGCTCCTCTTCCGATTTAGAGTAAATCGTAATGTCATCGATGAACACTACCACAAACTCATCAAGGTACTTGTGTAGCATAACATTCATCGCCTCCATAAAGACAGCAGGAGCATTAGTTAGTCCAAAAGACATAACTTTAAATTCATAATGCCCATACCTAGTGGAGAAAGCGGTCTTCTCAATGTCCCTGCTCCCTCACACGGATCTGATTATACCCGATCAAGATCAATTTTGGAGAACACCTTTGCTCCCTTCGGTTGGTCAAACAGATCCTCGATGCGAGGCAAAGGATACTTGTTTTTGACCGTCACTTGGTTAAGAGCACGATAATCAATGCACATACGCCAACTTCCATCCTTCTTCGAGACGAAGAGGACGGGTGCTCCCCATGGCGATACGCTACGCCGAATGAAGCCTTTGGCCAATGTATCCTCCAATCGCTTCTTCAACTCGTCTTGAAAAGGTCGAGCCAAGCGGTATGGAGAGATAGAAATAGGTCGAGTGCCCGGAGCAAGATCAATACGAAACTCCACATTCCTCACAGAGGTAGACCAGGCAACTCGTCGGGAACACATCAACGAACTCCTTCACTACGTAAATCTCCTCAATGGGAACTAAGGAAGATGGTTTCTCGAGACAAAGTCATGAGGAAACCCAATGACCTCAAACGCCGACTTAAAACAAACTAGTCAAAGCAAAAGACGAATCGAGGGTATACCACCTGAAAGGTCAACTCTTCACGACGGGCCTGCAAGGAAACTGTCTTCCGTAAACAACAGATCTTAGCACGGCATCGATGCAAATCCATGCCCAAAATGACATCAAAAGGAGCCAACTGGATCACCATGAGATTGGCAAAGAAAACCTCATCATCAATGGCAATGGTGCAACCAGTGGCAAACCCAAGAACTAGCAATCAACCCCAGAGAATCGACTAACACAGACTCAGAAATCCGCTGAACTCCCAACTTAGCTCTACTAGCAAACTCCGACGACACAAAAGAGTAGGATGCTCCGGAATCAAATAGAACAAAGGCATCAACGGAATCCACGAGCAGAGTACCTGAAACCACCTCTGGATGCCCGGCTGACTCGGCGGTCGGCAAAGCGTACACTCCTGGTGGCGCCGGATGTATGAGCCCCGACTCAGGTGATGCCCCATCAAGGCTGGGGCGAGGAGGCAATCGAGGAGGAGCAGACGGCTGCGGCACCGATGCGCTGGTGGCGCCCACGCAAAGGGTGGCTGAGAAACAGGAGCAGCCATCATGTACACCGATCCTCTAGAAGACGCTGCTGGAGTGGGAGGAGAAGACACCGTCTCCCACTTGATGATGCTACCGAGATTCATCCGGTAGACTCGTCCCGTATGGCCAGGCTTGCCACAGTGGTTGCAACTCCCGGTCCAACCACACTCTGAAGCACGGTGCTCACCACCGCACTCAGAACGATCCGCGAAAATCCAATACAAAACACTTTTCTTTTGGTTCAGCTCAACTAAAGCCAAGAAAAACAGCGAAACCGACTGGCCGTAACGGCAGAGAACATCCGAAGGGAACCACCATCAACTCTTCTATTTGACTCAGTCAACTACCCGATCAAGGACAGAAAGGATAAGCATTCTTCTCCTACAGGGTTAATAGTTCTTCGGTGATGGCGCTAACCGCCACACCGTCAAACCTCACCGTTACTATGAACCAAAAGAGGTGACCGAAACCCTTCGGCACCACAACCCCACTTTTATCACCACAACAGAACAATCCAATCATTTATACAGGAGACTCCGCAACTCTCTGGGAGCCTCGCCCTGGCCTCCACGGCCACGGCGTCCACGGCTCTACCCTTGGCATGGTGCTTAGACAGACAACCATCCAAACACAAAAACATAAACACAAAATCACACAATCAAGATCATAGATCAAACATCATCATAAGCATATCCTTCATTAAATAATTAGCGCAATGCAATGATGAACCAAAACCCCATCCTCTTGTGCAACTGTGTGTGTCAAATTTTAGATTAGTTATACCACTTTTACAAGTTTTAATGTTGCTATCCTATAACAAAGTTTTAGTTAAGACCTAAGCCATGTTTCTAAGTTATTCCACATCACATTTTAGTTATACCCTATAGCATGACACTAAAATTCACATTCCAAGGACCTACAAACGCCTCGATACCAATCAGAATACCGGCATTCAATATGCCCGAATGCTACCAAACATAAGCTAAACAACAACTAAATACCATATTTAACATAAAATTCCAGCAAAGGTGCATAGGCTAAAAACCGAGATTTCGGCACCTCCTTTGTTTTATCATGAATTTAAGGAGCAGCAATAATATGGCATTATATGGCAATAAGAGAACCATCTAAAACAGCAATAAATAAAGTCTTAACGACAATAAGAGACTAACATTAAGCTCTTAAGGTTCCAAGTGTCAAACAAACAATAGAACTCTCATTAACCAAGCTAAGACTTAATTTAAAGGCCATCACACGCAATTTATTATCCAACTAAATGAATTGACTTGGGGAAACATTAAGGTGAAGCAACGTGTGAGAGTGTGACTATTCCCCTTTCCCGCATGCCGTTCTCATGGTACCTAAAACAACAAGAAAACACAAGGGTGAGTTCGAAAACTCAGCAAGCATACTGCAATGGACAACAAGCATAACAACAAGTCAATAACATCTTTCATCATGTATAACATCTCATTCATGAATACTTATCAATATCATCATCAATTTGTATGCGATGTAATGCATTGCTCTCGACCCTCTGGAACCTCATACCGGTATGGGAAGTACACACCGTCGGTGTGCACCCTTTCCTCCCTTCCATCCCGAAGATGGAGGGTGCCTACTCGCTTCCAAACACCACGTGGATGGAATCACGACATAGGACTTACTCAATGGCGTTCGGATTAGTCATAACTTTCTCACCGACCTTGCCGGACTAGTTAAGACTTTCTCACCGCCCTCGCCCTATCTCATGACATGCATGCAACCATGCCAATTATCATATTCAATTCACATATTAACACATGGCATCATAATATGTTAAACATGCTCATCATATCATATCAATTATTAACACATGGCAAGTGAACATATATCATGTAAACAATTCCATCTAATCACAACATGCAACCTACAACTCGCTATCCATCACAACACACTTGCCTCAACCACGCAGCAACGGATTGGCGGGAAGAAGAGGGAACTCCCGGGTCACACCACCTGCACATAGGCATCACATACTCACAATCATAACCTCAAAACAGTACACACGCCCCCATCTAACCCGACATTGCCAACTACTCGCAAAACCTAAAAACAGAGGTTCTGTCCCGGCGGGACAGCAGCCTTGCAAAAGGCATAACTTGAGTTCTGGAACTCCAAATCGAATAAACGAGTACACCGTCGCGAAGCTTAGGAAATTTCCCAACTTTTTCTAGTTATAGGGAAAGACTGATTCGGACTCTAAAATTGTTTAATCTACAGATTACCACAATCTGTTCCAGTTACGTCACAGATTTTTAGGCGCTCGGTAAAACAGCCATAACTTTCAAACGGCTGATCGGAAATTAACGTGCTTTACGTCCACGGAAAGATAATTAAATTATCTACAACTTCCTAGAAGTCCGTACGGTCTGATTCGGATTCTAAATCGACGGAAACTCGAACCCTAGTTCGACTGCTCAATCTGCCCGAAAACAGAAACGTGGACAAGTTTAGATCTAACCCAAATTACTTCAAACCAGCGCCTCCAATTGATCTAAAAACTTGATAAACACCCTAATAACAGTACCTAGATCATCCCCAAGGATCCCCAAGATCATACCTTTGCCCGGCGCAAAACTCCAATCAATCTCCGCGAATCTCCTCGCGAATCGCCTCCGCTCCACGTTCCTCGCTCCTCGCTCCTTGCTCCTCGCTCCTCGCTCCACGGGATGACTCCACAAGGTGCAGGGTGGGGAGGCCACCCTAGGGCAGCAAGGGGTGGAGGGAGGTGGTGTGGAGGTGGAGAGGTGAAGGGGGCGCACGGTTTGGGGAGGGCTAGGGCTTAGGGGAGGGGGAGAGGGGGCGCAAGAGGGGAGGTGGGGGCGCAATATGGGGAGGTGGGGGCGCAAGGGGGCTGGGGGAAGCCCCTTTTATCAGCCCTCAACCCAATCCTAGTCCGTTACGGAGTCCTAATCCATCCCACCAAAGCCCACCAAGGCCCAAAACTCCCCCGGGAAGGCCCAAAACCCCGGAAACGGCCCGGAAACGTTATTAACCCCCGATCCTTATGATTTTAACCTTATTTCCACATCTCATACTGTATTTAACCTTATCATGTTCAAAAATTAAGGATACAACACTCCGAGGTGTCACATTCCTGTAGTGGGGGTGCTATGCCTGAGACAAACGCTGGGGTCGTCCGGGTGGCGAATACTGGGAAAGCCCTAGCTGATGACCAGTGCAAGTTGTTTTCTGAGAAGGGGGAGAACTCTGGTATTACGGCAGGTAAACATACTGATCCCCAACTTGAACCTGCATTGAAGAAGAAGAAAAAGTTTGTTCTGTGTTGCGAGATATGTGAGGATGAGCATTTTACTCAGCATTGTCCCCTATTGCATGGTCCAAAGCTAACTGCTGCATTTAGTGGTCTGGCTGGGGAGGGATTGGGCTTTTTTCATATTCCTCATACATCTGCTGTGAAGGTGCCTATTAAGGCTTCTGTAACTGCTTTGATCACTATTGTTGAGGGCTCAGTTTCGGCGGATTTGGTTAGAATCGAATCAAGCTAGGGCTATTCCTGAATCGGGATTGGGTGGTTAGAGTTCATGGTCCTAATTCTTACATTGTACCATTTCCGTGTCAAGTTGAGCTCCAAAGAATGATTAGCATGAAGCGTCTCCGTACTGATAATAATGAGGGTGTGATGTCCTTTGAGGAGTGGAATATGGAGATTATACCTAAACGGAGGCTGCAAAAAGTTTGGGTTCATGTTTATGGGGTCCCTTATGAGATTAGATCCTTTTTGTCTCTTTGGGCGGTTGGTTCTATTCTTGGAGCTACACAAAGAGTGGATATGAGATCGATGAGAAAATCTGGTGTAGTTAGATTGTTAGTCGCTGTGCTTGATGCGAATTGCATTCCGGATGGGGCTGATATTGTGGCTGGTGATGGACTCTATGAGATCTTCTTCAAAGTTGATCAGGTCATCACGGACACAATTGGAGAATCTGATGCGTTTGAGGATGTGGATGACTTAGATGACCCGGGTAATCAAAACAAAAATATTGATTACAACATGGATGATGCTGATATTGGTGACAAAAATGGCACATCAGAGTCTGGCAATGTTAGCAGCAGTAATAACAGTTTTGAGAAGGGGTCGGCTTCGGGTATTCCCAAGGTTTTTGGTTTGCAATGTGTAGATCAAATGGCTGATGAGTTATTGCACAAGTCTGTTATACCTAGCAAGGACAATCTGTTTATGCTTCCTGAAAATGGAGTAACAGACGAAGAAGTTGTTCAGCAGGCGGAGAGACTCGACTGGATTGATCCTGATGTCGGGTTGCATTCAGAGATATCAGAAGGTCACCATCTGGATGCTGTATTTTCGGTGGGAGGGAGCTTGTCTGGTATTGTTCACAATAGTCTTGTGGCCGAAGATGTGCATCTGATCGATGTGGATGATAGTATTAACGGAGATGGTACTGGAGGGCTCCTTATCGACAAGTCAAATGATGGCTTTATTTCTGATGTTGCTGCTGGTGGCCTTCAATCAGATAGATCAGATGAGGGTGAGAAGTTGACAGCAATTGCATTCTGATCGGATGATGGCTTGGATTCTTGGAGTGGAGTCTTTGGTGGTCTTCTCTCCGATAAATCTGATGGGGATGCAAATCAGGTGATGTCGGCGGAGGAATTGCAGATTATGCAAGAAAAAGAGTTTCCTCAGGAGAATGGTCACTTTGTGGAAGACCAGGATACTGACATTTTGATAAGGGGTGATTTTGATCAAGTGAATCTTATGGGTAAGCAAATTCAAGAATTATCTCGTCGAATGTTGCAATCGTTATGTAAGCAGAACAATATTCGTGCGAATATCTCCAATATGGCTATGGTCAAATCACTCCAAGCTCTGGATAAAATTAAGGGCTGGGATAAGATGGTGCTGTCTCCTTCCTCTAGGCCTTGTGTTTTGCAAGGTCGAACAAGTTCGAGGGTAGCGTCAATGGGGGATACTAATATGCTTGTGAAAGCAATGAAGCTGGTGAATAAAAAGAATTCTTTGGAACCAGGTACTTGCCCATCTTTCCCGTTAATCTCTGATTCTGAATTTTCTGTGAGAATGACAAAATTGGGTATTTCTGTGGGTAGTGATCATAGAGATATTTCTTCTGCTTTTACTCTTCTCAAAAATATTGAATTAGATAGGCTTAGGGTATTGAATAAACACATCATTTCGAGTAGTCAAGTTGCCTCACCTAAAATTAAGTCGGCTGAGGAGGATGAGGATATTGTAGACACCCACCTCAAGCACAGTTGTGATGAACTTGATGAGACTGTGTTTGAGGAGGGATTAGATCATATTTGTTGTGATCTTGTTGCTACACCTCGCAGGAAAAAAGGAAAAATAAAAACTAGTTCAAGATTGGGGTTGATTCTTAAAAAATCTCAAACACCATCTAAGTTGAGTCTCAAATGAAAGGTCTTTTCTGGAATAGCAGAGGTCTTGGAGACTTGGCTAAACATAGGTACTTGGCGGACATGGTAAAAGAAGAGCAAATTGATTTTATTGCTCTGATGGAAACGGGTCGGGATCATTTCCCAGATAAGACCTTGAAAAAATTATGCGGTGGCAAAGAGTATATTTGGCACTGTATGCCGCCTCATGGCCGTTCAGGGGGGATGCTTTTGGGGGCTGATTTAACGGTGTATGACATTGGAGCGATCGATGAAGGGGACTTTCATATTAAGTTTACTCTTCGCAATAAAAACGATGGTTTTAAATGGGCTTTAATAGCAGTTTATGGTCCTGCGCAACAGGAATATAAAGAAGCTTTTCTATCTGAAATGGTTCATATGTGTAGTAAAGAATCATTACCATATATTATTGGTGGAGATTACAACATAATGCGGGGGTCTCAAGAAAAAAACAAGGACAACTTTAATAAGAAATGGCCTAATCTTTTTAATATGGTCATTCAATCACTAGAGCTTAGAGAGTTAAGTTTGTCTGGTCGTCAATATACTTGGGCAAGTAGTGATGCTGATCCAACTTTTGAAAAGTTAGATAGGATCTTGGTCTGTACTGATTGGGAAAATAAATTTCCTCTCACTACTGTGCAGGCTAGGGATAGAAGTAATTCAGATCATACCCCTTTACTATTGAATACTGGGGGGTCGTCTCATAATAGACAGCCGCCGTTATTCAAATTTGAACAAGGTTGGTTGATTAGAGATGGTTTCTATGAGTGTGTTGCCAATAAATGGCAATCAGAGACCAGAGGGACTACTGCTATGGAAAAATGGCAGAATAAGATAAGGACACTTAGGCAATTCTTAAGAGGCTGGGCCAAACATACAGCTGGTCATAATAAAAAAGAGAAGCAACAGATTATATCTATAATAGATGATTTGGATAAAAAGGCAGAACATAACGTTCTCTCATCCTATGAATTAAACTTAAAAAATTACCTACATGACCGGTTGGTACACTTGTTGAGGGAAGAAGAAATCAAGTGGTATGAGAGAGCTAAGACAAAGGACCTTTTGGAAGGAGATGATAATACCCAATATTTTCATCTAATTGCTAATGGCAGACACAGAAAAAAACACATTTTCAAATTAGATCATGAGGATCGTGTAATAGTGGGGGATGCTCAATTAAAAGAGTATATTACGCACTATTATAAGGGTTTATTTGGTCCGTCAGAGGAGAATACTTTCAGTTTAGTGGAGGTTCATAATCAGGATCTGCCCCACGTAACAAATGAGGAGAATGAAATCCTCGTTGCTAAATTTACTAAAAATGAGGTTAAAGAGGCGATTTTTCAAATGGAACACAATAAATCGCCCGGACCTGATGGTTTCCCAGCAGAATTTTATCAGGTATTCTGGGATATCATAAAAGATGATCTGTTGGCGTTGTTTCATGATTTCTTTTGTGGTCAATTACCCCTGTTTACTCTAAATTTTGGGATAATTACGCTTCTTCCAAAAATTAAAGAGGCGACCAAAATACAACAATATAGACCGATCTGTTTGCTCAATGTGAGCTTCAAAATATTCACAAAAGTTGCTACTAATAGAATTATGCAGGTGGCAAACAAAGTAGTTAGACCTTCTCAAACGGCTTTTATGCCGGGCCGTAATATTATGGAGGGAGTAGTTATATTACATGAAACTATTCATGAATTGAATTCGAAGAAGCTAAATGGAGTGATATTAAAACTTGATTTTGAAAAGGCCTATGATAAGGTGAAATGGTCTTTTCTCCAGCAAACTCTTCGCATGAAGGGTTTCTGTCATCAGTGGTGCTCCTGGATTGATCATTTTGTCACTGGAGGTAGTGTGGGTATTAAAGTTAATGAAGATATTGGACATTACTTCCAAACGAAAAAAGGGCTCAGGCAGGGTGATCCCATGTCTCCTATTTTATTCAATATTGTGGCAGATATGCTTGCTCTTTTGATTAAGCGAGCGAAAGAGAGTGGGCAATTTCGAGGGGTTATACATCATCTGATTGAGGATGGTTTATCGATTCTGCAATATGCTGATGATACTATCCTTTTCATGGATCATGATATTGAACAAGCTAAAAATATGAAGTTATTACTGTGTGTATTTGAACAATTATCGGGACTCAAAATTAATTTTCACAAAAGTGAAATATTTTGCTTTGGTGATGCTAGACATCATGAACAAGAATATACTAACTTGTTTGGCTGTGGGATAGGATCTTATCCGTTTCGTTACTTAGGTATTCCTATGCACTTTCGCAAGCTCCGTAATACTGATCAAAAGCGATTGAGGATAGATTTAAACGAAAACTAAGTACTTGGAAGGCCAAACACCTTTCTTATGGGGGCAGACTTATTCTTTTAGATTCTGTCCTCGGTAGCCTCCCTATATTCATGATGTCTTTTTTTGAACTACCTAAGGGTGTATTAAAGAGGTTGGACTATTATCGATCTAGATTTTTTTGGCAAGGTCATAGTGATAAGAGAAAATATCGCCTTGCTAAATGGAATATCTTGTGTCGTCCTAAAGATCAAGGAGGTCTGGGTATTGTGAATCTGCACGTCAAGAATAAATGCCTTCTCAGTAAATGGTTATTTAAGCTGTTGAATGAAGATGGGATCTGGCAGACTTTGCTTATCAATAAATATTTAAGATCCAAATGTTTGTCCCAAGTGCATTAAACACAGGGACTCACATTTTTGGAAAGGGTTGTTAAAGATTAAAGATGGTTTTATGGGATGTGGATCATTTCGGATTAGAGATGGTTCACAAACCAGATTTTGGGAGGACATTTGGATAGGATCTACACCTCTGCAGGTTCAATTTCCAAGTTTGTATAACATAGTTCGTCACCCTCATAGTAATCTTGTGGCAAAGGTTATGACTCAATTGCCACCAAACATTCATTTTCAAGATTACTTTCGGGGATAAATTGACGGCATGGTATACTTTAATTGCCAAAATAGCTAGTTGTCAACTTACGATGGTAGGGACATTTTTATCCGGGATTAAATAGAAATGAACAGTTCTCGGTACGTTCAATGTATGGATACTTGATGAACCAAGGAACGTCTTTTATCAGTAGGTTTATTTGGAAGTTGAAAATTCCTTTAAAAATTAAGATCTTCCTTTGGTATTTAAAGAAAGGCATTATTTTAACAACGGACAATTTAGCTAAAAGGAATTGGAATGGGGATCAACAATGTCAAGCTTCGTAATTGTAATGAAACAATAAGGCATCTTTTTTTCGGTGCCGACATTCACGCTCTATTTGGCGTGTTGTATATATTGCTACCGGTCTCTCTCCGCCAAGTCCATGTCTCATATCTTTGGGTCATTGGTTAACTGGCATTGACAAGTGTGCTAAACGATTGATTCTTGTGGGGGGAGCTGCTATATTATGGGCAATTTGGTGCACTCGAAATGATCTCATCTTTCAAAACAAACGTTGCTTTTCTTTTATGCAGGCCACTTTCAGGGGTGCTTATCGCTCGGTTTTGGGCATTATTGCAGTCTGAGAACAACAGGGAGACCATGCGAACGGTCAGCAGGGCGTTGGAGGTTGTGGCGTTGGATATCTTCGCCAAGAATGGATGGAGAAGCAATTATAGAATTTGCTTTTGATTTTCAGTTCTCTCAATTGTATTTTCTTTTCCAGCTCTATGGTTGTGCTACTTGTATGAACTCGGTTGTGTGCTTTGGCAGAGACCGGATTAAATATCCTTTATCTAAAAAACATGGCAGCCCGTAGGTAACCCCCTCTCCCTGCACCCTGCCTCCCTATCACAGCTGGTGTGCCATGCCACGGGTCTGCGGTAGTGCCACCATGCCGTGCTGACACGTAGCTAGCCGAAACGGAGCCGGGCTGCCCATCATGCCCGTTTCTCGGGCTCGATACGGCATGGCCCATATTGTGCTAGGTCGGGCGTTGGGCCAGGTTGTGCCAGCCGTGCCTTGGGCCAACCCAAAAAAGCCTGGCCTGATGTCCACCTAATCTGTAGTGACAACATAGCACGGCTCTCCACTTTCAGATTATCTATTCTTTCCACCAACATGTGGATAGCACAACGGTAATGCACACCCATGTCACGTGTAAAGCCATGGTTCAAATCCCGTTAATGACACTTTAGATGTGTTTACTATGGATTTTTTGGGATTTAATCCCATATCTCTACTATATAAAGTGAGAGTTTCTTCCCACGTCACATTAATTGCCCTGCTTAATTGCCCTACTTAATTGCTCTGCTTAATTGCCCTACGCAAGAAACGAAGCGTTGCTTTAATTAGCCAGCTTTTGCAAGAAACGAAGCGTTAAAGATAGATGTTTGATCTTATGAAATAGTATTTTTTATTTTTTAATCTTTATTTTTCGTTATCAATTTTGTTTTTCGTAGCAACGCACGGGCATATAACTAGTAACCATCTATGCACCACTTCAAAAAAAAATTACACACGTACAAAAGTCTCTATGGGAATTAAAAGTTATAGGCATTGTTTGGACTTATAGTTTAAAGCTAGATTATGGGCTTAAACAATTTAAAATTATTTAAAATTTGACTTTTAAACTAGTGAAAAAGCCTAAACAAACATGGCCATAGTGGTTCTAACCCATACAAAACTATTTTTTGAACAAAACGGCTTGGAGGATTGCTGCTCGCCCTCCGTCCAAGTTATAAGACGTCATTTTCTTGGCACATAGATCAATAAAATATTGAAAATGACTAGATCACTCCTAATTATTATCCCTAAATAATATATTCAATGCATGCATGCAGAGAATATGAAGTAAAAAAAGGATATTTATTAGGAGTACACAGGGAACATCACACTAATTTTACATTAGAATATGAACTACACCATGTATTTATGGACAAGACCATTCAAAAATTAGACCTTGTAAACTTGGACGACGGGAGTAATAAATTAGCTAGTCGGTTGTAGGAAATCTGCCAATTCCTTTGCGCCTGCTAGGATAGTCGTTGCCTCTTCCTTAATCTTTGCACCTGCTAGGATCAAATCCAAGTCCTTGCCTTATCCTTAGAGGTGGGCATCGGGTCAGGCTTTTTTGGATCAACGCGTGGCACAACCGGCCCAGCCCACGGTCTAGTACGATTGCCAGGGCTGTGCTAGGCCTGCCAACGGGGCACAGTGGGTGGCACGACATGCTGATTTGGACCATACTTGGGCTAGCATGACCCGCCATAGTTAGCGCATGCCGCGGTATGACATGCATGGCGGGCGGCACGCGGTCGGGTTCATAGCCCACAGCAGGACAGATGGCAAGAGAGTGCACTTGTGGGGGGAGGAGGCCGTTGGTGGGGGGCACTCTGGTGTGGGAAGGCCAGTGGGGGGAGGCGAGGCGCCAGTGGGGGGAGGTTCGAGGGGGAGACGAGGGAGAGGAAGGAGGCCGGTCGCACGGGGAGAGGACTCCAAAGAGGGGGAGAGAGGAAGAGGAAGGAAGAAAAAAAGAAGAAAGAGAAAAGGGAGGAAAAGAAAGAAAAAGAAAGAAAGAAAGAAAGAAAGAAAGAAAGAAAGAAAGAAGGGAAAGAAAAAGTGAAAAGGGAAAAAGAAAAGAACAAAAGGAATGGGAAGAGAAGAAAAGAAAAGGTAGAAAAAGAAAAGAAAATGAGAAAACAAAAGAGAAAAAGAGGAGA
The DNA here is from genome assembly GCA_036346355.1 of Rhipidocladum racemiflorum. Lineage (NCBI taxonomy): Eukaryota > Viridiplantae > Streptophyta > Magnoliopsida > Poales > Poaceae > Rhipidocladum > Rhipidocladum racemiflorum. Next base: position 8,852,335 of record CM070581.1, read on the forward strand.
CAGCCGAGCCATCGGGTCATGCCCGGGCATGATCCAATCATCAATTAACTAGATGAGGTAGTGCAAACTAAAGAGGGTACGGAGAGAGAGAGAGAGAGAGAGAGAGAGAGAGAGAGAGAGAGAGAGAGAGAGAGAGAGAGAGAGCTGAGAGCTGAGAGCTAAGAGAGATTAATATAGACATGAGAGAGAGAGAGAGAGAGAGAGCTGAGAGCTAAGAGAGATTAATATAGACATGAGAGAGAGAGAGAGAGAGAGAGAGAGAGAGGGGGGGGAGTAATGGACGAGAGAGTGTGTGTGAGAGATTGAGAGAGACAGACGAGCAAGGTTGAGAGAGATGGGCGAGAGAGAGTAGCTTCTTGAAAGATACAAATCTTTGTACTGAGGAGAGCCATGTACTCATGCAGGCACTATAATGCCTCTCTGTACCTATTCAAGAATGAATAAAATTTAGTTCATTTCCCCTAATATTTGTGTTCATTGCCTCAACTCCATGCGTTTTTTACTCCTTTCCTCTCATTGAAATAGTGCACAAGGACTGGGCCTCGGCCGGCACGACACAGTTTAAGCACACAACACGATGGGCCTATGCTGACATGACACGATGCCTACCTCTACTCCTCCTTAATCTTTGCAACGAGGGTTGTTGGAGACGTAGAGACCCAGCGAAAAACTCGAGCATTCCTACCATTCCAAATTTCCCAATTAACCAGCATCACTAGTGTTGCCATCCCCTTCCTTGCTGTGCCGGGTGCTAGTACGATGGATTCCCACGATTGTGTCGTGGAGTTGAAAGTTTGTGCTCCATTTGGCATGAAGGGTGTGACAACTAGATCATTGCGCTATGGATGTCCTTATTCATCTAGTGTAACAATAGTTGGCTAGCATATGGATGGTAGTCTCTGGCCAGGACATGTCTACAAAGAGGGCACGTGATTTGGATTGGCCATGCTAGCCTCAAAACTATAGCTGGCAAGTCCTAAAATAATCCTATATGTATTCGATCAAAAGATAGTTAATACTAGGTAATTTTCAAAGATTCCTCTATCCTTGGTTAACGGTAGTTTTAAAAAAGGTCCAAAAAAATATTGTGGAATCATGAAATCAAACAAGTTTAGTATTTGTGAATTATATATGAACTCGCTTGCACGTAGATTTGTGGACTTGCATCCCGCATGCATTGCTCGGCCACCATTTCAAATATTTTTTTTGATCAGAACCTACCCTTTAGGTTTAGGATACAATACTTCCCTAATCACTAGGCCATCAATTGTAGTATTTTCTAAATGAGTATGGCTTCTTCCGAGCTCCCAAAGGAAGTCAAGCCGAAGAAGAAGAGCAACATCATGCTTTCGCATGCTCCACCCTCACTTCCATGGCCCCCATTATCCTCGGTTATAGTACATACATATCCACATCGTCTGATTAGTACAAATGTGCTATAGTGCCTACCATGGTTTGCTACATGTACTGTTTAAGTTTGCAGAATTTGGAGTGATGAGCGGCGCATTGTTGTACTTTAAGAAAGACCTAAAGATCACGGATGTGCAGTTGGAGATCATGATGGGCATCCTAAACATCTGCTCACTCTGAGTCACACTGAGTTACTAGCCGGCAGCGGTGAAACTAGAAATTTTTCGTTGGAGATGCACACTTCACACGTACAACTCTGTAGTCTTTTACAATTATAACTACTACAGAATGGTACAACACTATCATTTCATCTGTGTCGGTTCCCAACTTTTCATGAAAAAACTGATTGTGATAGCAGATTCGGCGAGATGCTTCATAATTAGCGGGGAATCATCACAGTTGATTCTTTCCTTGGAACTGAATGTGATGTGCCGAATTCTACATTGCAACTGGTTCCAAGAAAAGAACCGATTGTGATGTGCACATGTACATCACAATCGGTTCTGAGGATTGAACCAATTATGATGTGTGTAGATATCACAATTGGTTCTTTTTTAGAACCGATTGCAATGTGTACATTCACATCACTATTGGTTATGAGGTTAGAAACGATTGTGATGTATGTACACATCACAATTGGTTCTTTTCTTTGAATTGATTGTGATATGCCTCGCTAGGTTTTATATACCCTCAGGTTGAACTCTCCTCTGTTGTTGTTCTAGAGGCAAAAAAAAGGCCGTCGCCCCCAAAAAAACACAACATACCAGAGTTGAAACTAAGACTTGGATGAGAAAATATGAAATCCTTGCTAAGAGGGTAAGTTGAAGCCCTAGCTTGAGAGATTTCCCTTCTATTTGCCCTCATTTGTGGGTGTCTTCAAAAGGTGAGCATTCCTTCAAATTCCTTCAATTTTGCACTAGGAAATTCAATTTTGATTTGGTGAATGTATATGTTACATGTCATTAGTGTTATGGTTGAAACCAATACTTGGGTGAGAAATTATGAAATCCTTGAGGATGGGTGTTAAAGGGGTAAAGTTGAATCCCTAGCTTGGAGATTTCCCCTCATTTGTGGTTTTCTTCAAAAGGCGAGCATTCCTTCAAATCCTTTCAATTTTGCACTAGGAATTAAATTCGATTTTGATTTGGTAAATGTGTTACATATCACTACTATTGTTGTAATTAATATGATCAATGCTAGAGTTTAAGTTGCATAACCTATGCGTCTCCTGTTCGTGGGTGCTTTTTTATAAATATGCTAAAATGGCATATTTATAAGCGGTCTTGAATTGTTCATGTTTTTTTGGACAGTTCGATAATATGTGGTTCGGGCAAGTTCCTACTGAAGCCGTTGTACAACTACAGAGAAAGTTATGGCAGCATCTTTGTGGTGTTCTCCGGATACACACCCTCCTGACCTGTTGTTGAGACGTGTATTTGAAGAACAACGGGGAGATGCTGCCAAAATTTTCTCTGAAGTTGTACAATAGCTTAGGAACTTGCTCAAACTACATATTCTCGAATGGGATCATGACCTAACCTAATTAGTGATCAGGAGTCATCGTTGGTACGTAGTATATATAGTTGGTCAATAGATAGATGTTTATTTTCTTTCATTCAACTCCTGAACTTTGTTGATGCTTCTACCCTTATTTTTGATCATTGAAGTCAAAAGAATTGCATGATTAATTACCGCATCAGGTAATTCGATATAATTGTTGATGTTTTAAATATGTCTCCTAAATAGAGAATTGAAAGCTCTTAACTAGGGAAGCCTGTATCGGGGTAAAATTACATATATTGGAAGGCATCCTCTATTTTGCAAAGGTAATTAAATAATATCTTAGTATTTGAAATAGCTAGCTATCGCTCAAGTTTTTTTTTCTTAATTTATTATTTATGGTTTAATTGTAGATGGGCCGTGAAGAATGGATGTATCAGAAAAGTCGTGTGAGTGCTGAATTTCAGAGGGGTGTTAAGGAGTTCATAAGAATTGCAGAAGAAGACATTGCGAGGAGGGGTGTCAACTTCATATATTGTCTTTGCATTGATTACACCAATCTCAGGAGATTTAACAACCCAGCTACAATTAAAGATCACTTGATTCAACGTGGCTTCGTAAGGAATTACACGTGTTAGATCCATCATAGACAGCCTCTTGTCCCTCCCAATGGATTGAATGCTCTGGGCAAGTGCACTCACTTGTTGCATAGATGGCACTTCGACAAGGCGAATGTGGACGAGCTTCACGTCGATTTCAATGTGAGGTATCGAGGGGGACATTTCCATCACGAGGAGCATGGGACATTCCCGTTGAGTTTCGATGATTTGTTCTGTTTGTACAACCTGAAAGCTATCAATATTTTTATTGTACGATCTTGTACGCTATGAGTATCATACCATACAGCATGAACCTATGACTGTTATAGAATTTTGTATTGTATTTTTTAACAATTGACACGAGCTGCAAGATAAGGAGGCAGCAAGCTGCAACATATCGATACCCAGTTGGGTTCGTCAACCCCGAGATGGTGTTTGCGACCATGGCTAGGCTTGAATCTGAGTTCCTTGCCAACTACATAAAGCAGACATTTCATGCTGAGGTGAAAAAGAACTTTATTCTCTTCTTGTACCACGAGGAGTAAGTACTATTATAATGACTTTACCCTTCAATTACTTGTATACACGTAAACCGTATATGAACTTATTTTCTTGCATTGCATACCATTTTAAAAGCAACATTTGGGTTCTACTTGTGGCCGCTCCGAGTGAAAACAAAGTCTACACTTTTAACTCGTTCGAGAAGAGAACAACGGCCTACATGATCAACCTTTATTTGCAGAAGTAAGTACATTCCTCTAAACAAACAATTTCTGTAATTAACTACATTTATTTTTTTCCTTAATGAAATCTCTCTAATATATGTAGAGTTTTATTGTTGTATGTTACTGAAGGAGGGAACACGATGACAAGCGAGGCGACCAATTGGAGTGGAAGCACTTCAAGGTATAAGTGCTAGCATAGGATTATTTCTGGCATCTATTCTTCATCTCCTAATTTGATTTTATTTATTCACAGTGTCATCAACAGGGGTGCGACGACTTTTGCGGCTTCTATGTCATGCATCACATGCTGATCCTGGTCGGCGATTCATACCTTTTCCCTAAGGTATATGTACATGCATAATACACCCAGTCTTTTAAAACTTAAATTAGTGCACTACTTTCAATTTTGCAAAAACTCAATATCCCACTCAAGAGCCTAGACAACAAGGATCTCAACAAACTACAAGACCATTTATGCATGTGGTACTGGACAAAAGTTATAGTGGAGGACAGTAGGCATAGAGACGCGACAGGCTCCTACTAGTCCATATATGTTGTAAATACTATTATATCATGTGAATGTGATTATGTGTACTGTGAATGTAATATGGTTGTGTTGTGAATGTTATATGCTATGTATAAGTATTGTGAATGTTCTGTGATATTATGAATGTATGTGTACTGTGATTTGTATTGTGAATGTATATATTGTGAATTTGGGGCTATTTTTGGATGGTGTACAGTTGTAATATGGTCATCACAATCGGTTCTGACCTAGAACCAATTGTGATGACACCCCTCATCACAATCGGGCCTGAGATAGAATTGATTGTAGAACTAATTGTGATGAGGGGGGGGGGTCATCATAATCGGTTATAACCTAGAACCGATTATGATGACTGTATTATCACTATCGCGTGAAAATCGACTGTGATAGAACCTCTTCATCATTGTTTAAAGACTTTGTATCGCCACCAAAACCAACTGTGATGATGAAAAAGAACCGATTGTGATGTATATTCCTGTAGTAGTGTATTTCGTAACAACATAAATCCAACACATATATTTAAAATTTATTAAAAGTGTAGTATAAATAGTTCTAATTAAGGCCTTAAAAATTCTAAACCACCATCGTTGGTGGCCGCAGGTAGCGGCTAGGCTTCTCATTGCTTTCCTTTCTGCAAATCTCCGTGCGTTGGCATCCGAGGAGGTGGTCGTCGTCTCTATTGCCGAGCTCAGGGTTAGCGACGTACGGTGAAGACGGTTATAAGTTCAAGCTCTATTGGTTTTGGTGATTAGTTTTGATTTAATGCTTAATCATTTTTAATGACAAATCGATTCATTGTGAGACTAACTCTTTCATTGAGCTTTATTCTTATTAGTCTCATTTGGATGGAAAATGAAAACCCAAAAGTATGCATTCGTATTCACATTATCTTATCTTAATGCATATCTTGGATTCAAGTTAAAGGATGAATTCTACCCTAGTTTAAATCTCAAGATGTGCATAATGTCTTCAATTCTATATACACCTGAATGCACACATCTAGGGGGAGTTCATGATTTAATTTGAAGTTTCAATAATATTAATCCCTTTCATAATGCCAAATAAAATAAGGATCATTACATTGGAAAAAATCTGTGAATATATATAAAACTTGTGTAGTTGTAGTATACTCATGGAAATATAGGATAAACTTCAAAGCAATCCTAAATTGAATATGTGCATATTGATCTAAGTTCAAATATTTATATGCACACAATTAAGGGAGTTTATTCTATAGCTTGATGGTCTCAATAGTATTTATCCCTTTTATGTCAATTCCATATAATTTGGATCACTACTTGGAAACCATCAAAATGAGTATATGAAACTTGCATAGTTGATATATCTACTCGTAACAATTTAAAGTCAATTTAAATTATGATTCAGTTGTCGTTTAATCATCAAAGAACCAATCATGTGTTGATGGTGTTCTTTGTTGATAAAGGACAATCGAAAGTTCGAGTATATGAAGCATTAGTTGCACTAATATACTCAAGACAATAGTTAATTTCAATCAATTGATTTGGGTTGTGGTCAATCATCAAAGCAATAGATCGAAGGGTCTTGGGGCATCCATTATGTGTTAATGGAGTGCGTTGATGATTGAGACAACCGTGTTTGTTGGACTAATGATCTTCCATGAGTTATAAAATGGGTTGAGTCCAATGGTGTAGAGATTTGGATGGTATCATGTGTTGATAGTCATCAAGTCGAGAATCGGATAACGAACATTATCATATGTTGATGAAGCGTCAAGAAGAGATCCCGAAGCGAAGAGAAGAAGTTCATCATGTGTTGATGAAGAAGACGATGACCCAAGCTTGGAGAGAAGATGATGGCAATCATAAAATCTCTAAGTGGATGTGCGAGAGGCAAATGTATGACTAGCATATGACTAAGGATGTGTTCCTATTCTTTTACTGGTCTCGGTATTTGATTGAAGACCGGATTGCTAGTTAGGTTGCTGTACTATTAAGAGGAGTTGAGTTATTTAGCTTGAGCTTCATCATGTATTGATGAACTCAATTTGGTTTGCTCTAGCTCACTCTCTTAAATTGATTTTTGCATTGAGCTAAACATTGGCATGTGTTGCAAATGAGAGAGGCTCATGCATTTGGTTTTATAGGTTCTTGTGCATTGACTTGATATTTGTGAATACGTTTCGCAAATAGTTGAAGATCATGCACATACTTTTATTGAATGTGTCTTTGCATGGAGCTAAGCATTTACATGTTTTTCAAATGGGATATGCTCATGCTTGATGTTTTAAAACTAAATTTGCAAATGTGTTTTGCAACATGAGCTCAAGATCATGTATCTTTGGAGTATGTGACTAGAGTTTGCAAATATATTTTACAAACGTCTAAGGATTACGTGTTGATCCACACATGGCTCAAAGATATGATCTTGATCGTTCTTTGTTGCTTATCGGTGTTTGCAAATGTGTTTTGCAAAATCATTGAAGTTCATGCAAGAACTTGTCTTAGCACGTGACTAAAAATTGTGAATGTGTTTTGAAAATTGCTAGAGATTATGCGTTGACCATCGCATGGCTATGTTTAAGTTCATGCTTGATTCTTTGTGATTTGAATTGCATATTTTTTCATTTGAAAAAATATTTTGCAAACAGGATTAACATTTATGCAATTCTTGTATTACAAGTGACTAGTGCTGGCAAATGTGCTCATGTGTTGATCCTCACTTGGCTCGAGAATTGATGTTGTTAATTGCAATGGTATTGTTTGCATGATTTATATTTGCAAATGTGTTTTGCAAAATATTTGGAATTCATGCACCTTAATCTATCTTGCAGCATGTGATGAATAATTTGCAAATTAATTTGATCATGTGTTGATTACCATATGTCTCAAAAAGTGGTTTGGGATTTGAATTGGTTTGATTTTAGTGTGAAATCAAATTTTATTTGAAAATCTAACACTACCAATGTGTTGAGGCTGGTAATACTACCACTCGAGGCCGATAGTATCGCTCGGCTGGTACTATCGCCCCTTTGAGGCTGGTAGTTATTTTCCATAATGGATGTTTTCTTGGAGTTTTTGGAGGCCAGAGCTACTGACCATGTGGGAGCGGTAGGTTTCTTAAAGAGCATGTGTTGATCACCACATGTCCTACATGGGCGGTAGTACCAGATTTCGTGTGCAACGGCTAGTTTTTTGACCGTTGGCCTGGAAGCCGGTGCTGTCAGTCCCGTAGGGCAGTAGGACCAGAAAATGTTGTTTTGCCCAATTTGCCTTCAAATGGCTAGTTTTTTTAGGAAGGCTATAAAATGATCCTTGGGGGCTGGTATTTGGTTTTGCTATGATTTGCTAGAGTTGTGTGGTGTATTGCATGTGTTGCACTATCCAATTTGGTTCTAAAGCTAAGAGCAACTCTAATTTGCATGTATGGCAAATTAGAAGTGAATTGAGAGCCTGTTATGCTTGTGTTGCACTTGAGGAGAGCCTTGTGCATGTGTTTCACTCAGTGATCACCATTGTGCATATGTTGCACTTGGTGAGGATCATGCTTAGGCCTTTACTTGTTCTTGGTGTTTGTTGACACTTAGACGGTGTGGGAGGTATCATGCGTGGTGACCTTATCAAAAGAGATTGTGAGAATGTTCGACAAAGCTCTAAAGGTTGGAGCTCACCTACCCGAAGGGGGAAAGAGCTACCACTAGTGGATTCAAGGTGGGTGTTCAATTCATGGAGCCGGTTCAATGTGTTTGGGCTAACCACAACGTAGATTAGGGGAGATTGGCAAGTCTCTGAACACCACGGTAAAAAGTATTGTCTCCTTGTGGTTTGCTTCCTTGTGCTTAATTATATTCAAGAAATTTACATTCATATAATTAAATTAATTGATTGCTTGTCTTTAGGATTGCAACCTTGATTAGAGACATAGATAGTTAGTACACTTAGTGAACCTAGTTGATTTATGCCTTAGTTGTTAAAATCTTATATTTAAGCTTCTAAATATTTATATTAGGTTTTGACTTTGATTGTTAATTAGAGAAGATTTTTTTTTAAAACCATCTGTTCACCCTCCTCTAGTTGGCATCCTCGATCTTAAAACGTAGTGACCAGTGGTGAAGCTTCACGAGGACCTTCATGAGCGCTAGGTAGGGCACAAGATCCAGGTGATTTAGTTCCATATCTAGGGTGTCCCCTCAAGATCCGTTTGATTCCAGCGTCAATGCGCTGCTACGCCAATTTGATGGGGTCGACGTTGCTTCCTCCTGTTAGATCTAGACCGGATCTAGCCTAGAGTTGCTTCCTTCTAACATTGGGAGTGGTTGTCCGTCCCCACTCTTTCGGGGGTGGCGGAAGTTCCGCGGAGTGTGAGGCCCCTCTTCTTTGACGGCGGCTGTGGGTTGATGGTGATGGTGAGGTGGTTGCAGGCGCGACCATGCCGAGGAGGTCGTGTTTGGGTGGTTCGATGACCTCAACGCGTGCCAGCCCCGCTGCGGTGGTTGTACAACTTTACCTATAAGACATGATTCTCTTTTTGCCAAAATGCCAGCCCCGTTGCGGTGATTATACAACTTTACCTATAAGACATGATTATCTCTTTTTGCCAAAATACACACTTCTTTTGGTGTGTGTGACATAGAAAATCATGACAATGCCCCTATAAAGCTCCATCCATGCAGTCATGCCCGCTAAGGTTTTGCTGCTGAAAGGCTCGCCCTAAATCAGAAGCCCCCTCTTACGCCAAGTGTCAGCCTCCCGCTCACACCACTTTCCACCTAATGGCACGGCTGTCCTTGGTATGTTTCAATACTGATAGTACGGTAACACTTTACATTCAGCAACTCGCAGACCGGTCCCTAATTGTCTAGGTGAGCTTTCAACAACCCAACAACCACCAATCCAACTAGTCTCACCCAGTCTAAATCACATTTTTAATTTTATCATGACATATAATCTCACAGCATAGTTTTCAATGAACCTCAAAACATAGTTTTAATTTCAATAGAATCCTCATTTGGCACAAAATTCCTAAAATAACCTAAATTCGGGTCTAAGGATGTATGAGCAATTTCTAACTGTTTTGATAATCATCATACATTATCAATATATTCCTAGGGTGACAATGACATAAAGAATTCAACTATCAAATGCGCCTCTATCAATCAGGGCATAACTATTTAATTTAAAACTGGGATTGAAATAAAATTGTATAAATTATGCATGCATTAATTTAAATTCAACATAGCAATTCAAAACTGGGTCCAACATGATTAATGTGTGTAACTTGCCTTGGAGAAACTCTTGCTCTGGGTCTGGACCTTGATCTTGAGTTCATGCTTCACTCTTGTATACTCCCGGTACTTCAACATTTACATGAATTGAGAGAAAATATAAATAAATACAAAACATAGAGATCAAACAAACTCTAAAAACCAAATAAAATTAATCATTAAATAGATCTCAATTTTATAAATTTTTAGAAACTAGAATGACCTAATTCAGAGCTTGTAGGAGTGAGAACGGACTCTCGAAAGTTTGAAATAAAAGAAAAAGAATAAATCCTAATAAATTGAATTATTATTATACTAAAAATTTGAGTTATTACGCAATGCTGACGTCACTAAAGTTTTTTTGGGGGTTTTGAATTAATTTTCATCAAAAAAGGTTTATTACGTCATCGTTGATAGGTGGAGTCGTGGACCGAGTCCACGGCTGACGTTACCGGTGTCCGACGCAGGCGATGCTTTGATTTTTGCACATGGTGCTTTAATTTCTGTGCATCCCTTTGTCTTCCAAGACGGCTGGTGATGGGATATTTGATAGCGTGGTGACGACACACGGCGAGGCAAAAAAAATGGTGCAATGATGGGTTGGATTCACGGTGATTGTTCAACTTCTGCGGCGGCTGAAAGACGGCGATGACAAAGGATAGTGACGCAGTGGCGATGGCTTGACGGCCACAAGACGACACATCATCGCGGTGGTACGAGAAGACATCACGGTGAAGGGACTAAACGGCGAAAGACGACGACGGAGAAGAAGCTCGAAGGCCGGCATGGCATGGCAGCATTTCGCAATTCCGGCGAGCTAAAATCTCGTCGATGGGGGCGACTCAAGCTAGGAAAGTAAGATGTGGGGAGCGGTGCAATGTGCGGATATCAGATCTGGCATCAGCGCAATAAATAGGGGCCTCGGGTGGCTAGTCGATGTGGATTTTGTGACGGAAACCAGGCAACGGCAGAGTCTGGTGGTGGCACAGTGAAGTGCGATGTGGGCTTGAGCGGGCTGGGCCGGATGGGCCAAGGCGGAGGGGAGCTGGGCCGGGCCACAAGAGCGGTGAGGTGGGCTGGGCTCAGCGGGCTGACAAGTGGGGTTAGGACCACTTTTCGATGGGATTATTTATTTATTTATTTCAAAATTTATTTTAAGTCTTTAAGTAAAACCCAAAAAATCAAATAAATTCATAAAATAGCAAATAAATCTCAAAAATTCTGCAAAAAATCCCAACAATTCTTTGAGACAATTTGAACACAATAAAATTATTTTAAACATAATTTAAGATTTATGTTTGTCAAATAATTTTTTTCTTTAAATCCAAAACTAAGAAAAGGCTTTTAAAAACTCTATAAAATTCATGAAAAAAATATCAAAACTCACAGATAAATAATTAAGCTAAAATTCAAAATTTAGGGTGTTACACCTGGACCAGGGTACCTATAGGGGTAGCTCTTGGCCGCGAAGCACGATGCCGGCGATGGCAATGGTGATGCTTGTGGCAGTAGCTAGGGCTGGAAAATAAGCTCATGGCTCGTGGCTCGTCTCGCATAGGCTCGTGGCTCGGACCGAGCTCGAGCCGAGCCTATTTTTCAGGCTCGCAGAAACACCGAGCCGGCTCGGCTCAACCACCGAGCTGGCTCGCGAGCCAAATTGGCTCGGCGGTCCAGCCCATGCAGGGTATTTTTTACCAGCCCATGTATTAACTTACTAGGTACTACTATTATTTAGTAGTAACTAATAAGTTAATATTATTCACTGCAAATACATTAATTATTGTATAAATGTTTAATTTCAGATAACTTCTTTGACTTGTGGTTGTAGGTTCAAACTCATGTTGGACTTGGACACTTGGACTATTGGTTCAAATAGTTAATCCTTGCAGACAAATGGATCGGATCAAATGTTAGTGTAGATTTTAGTAAATTTTTCTTGGTTTTTTAGTTAAACTTTTCATTATTCATATTTGGTTGCTACAGGTTGCAACCGACAAATGCATCATGGGATTGCTTTTTATGATAGTTTGTGGTGTATTGGTGTGATTGCAATCATTGTTATTAAGGTGTGCTGTTTATTTCTTGTGGAAAGGTAATCTTTAATTTTTGTGCTTGTATTTAGACTTGAATAGGATTAAGTTGTGCTAGGCGTTGTGGCTAGTTGAGGAACAATGTACAACTAAAAGCCAATCCCCAATAGGGAGTGAAATTCGTTTACAATCAATGGTGGAGTCAGCTTCTGCAGACTGCACCTAGCTAATTTCCTGATAAAATGCCCTGGCTCGACGAGCCAACGAGCCAGCTCGCGAGCCGAGCCAAGCCAGTTTTTTGGGCTCGCCTCAAGGCCGGCATTAGCAGTAGCGGGTTGCATTGGTGGTGCGGTGTTGCAAGATGTCGGCGGTTTTGATCGGTACCAAATCACTCAGTAGTGGGTAGGGGTGGTGGTGTTTTGTGGTAGTGTCGCGCTGTGTTTGGTGCAGCAGTTTGTAGGTGTTGGTTGCCGTGACGATGGGTGAGCACAGTGGCGGTGGTTGAGGATTTGTCGTCACTCTGCAAGGTGCTGTTTTTGTTGGTCTGTCGTTGTAGTTGGTATAATTTCCTCTCTAGGGGCTACTATTGTATTCTCTTCTGCTGAAATGAATGGCAGAGCTCATGCCATTAGTTTAAAAAATTCTAAATCACCAAAATTGAAACCAATTCAATAAACAAATTTAATCTATCAAAGAGGTGATCCTATTCCACTTTTCAAAATTTTGATGGTGCTGAGGCATACCTAGCACCCCTAATACCATCCCTGCCTGTTGGTCGCCACGCTTGTCCGCGCTGCTAGGAGCCTAGGATACACATTGGGGGAGGGGAGAAGAAGGAAGAGGCGAAAAAGAGAGAGAATGGGAGTGGGTTTTTTTTTTTTTTAAGATGGATGGGGTTGGATGTGGAGAGGGAGGAATCTTGGAGCACATCCAACGCTTCACAAAGTGTATGGACATCCATGCACTCGTGGAAAAGCTGACAAATTGAATAATTTGCACGCATCTTCACGGATTCCTTAATTTATTGTTAAATATAGTTTCAAAATGGTCCGGAAATCTTGTGGAATCCGGAAGTCAAACAAGGCCAGAATTTGCGAACTTGCTTGCTTGCACGCAGTCGCTTAAGAATTAAAAAGACTCTTTCGTCTTCTAATGTGTCCCACATATGGTTCTAAATCCGGATGAAATTTTGAAAATCTTGACTGAGGTCTTGGATTTCTGACCCATCGAGATCCTAAATCTTGATCGGATAAAAAATTATAAAAATTCAAAATACTATAGTAATATCGGAAATCTCGGCGAGATCTTAAGTATTTTGACTGAAATCTCGGATATTTTGATCAGATTTCAATTGTTGTGGGCAAGATTTGATTAGATTTAGGATTAAGATCATTCGCAAAAAATTTCAAAAAAATTTTGATGTGTTTTTAACTATTTTTTGGTTGGTTCAGGTTGACTGAGGTCTCGATAATTTTAACCGAAATCTCGGTGATTTCGATTGAAATCTCGAAAATTCCGGTTGAAAAAAACCGAATTTAAAATTTGATTTTTAGATTTTATTTAAAATTATAAAATTTTATCCTAATTTTAGATTCAACTACCTTTCGAATATATACCGAAAATAAAATTTGAAACCTCGGGCCGCAGGCGTTGCTCAGCCACCGTATCACTGCAACACTTCACTAATCACTAAAACATCAATTCATTAGACCATCAGTAGTACTAGAAAAGTGGGCGCGGCGTTGCCGCGCCACGAAAAATGAAGGTTTTTTCTTTGGAAAAATCAGAAGGCAAAAGCGTAAAATTAGGGTGCCATCTAAATTCCTACGCATTGGAAGCATGGCTGCTATAGAATCCATATATATATCTAAAATCATAGCAGAGAAAAGGACAGCAATATTTATTCCCTAAACAACACAAAGATTAGGATTTTGTTTGATGCACGACAATGCAGAACACATAAGAACCACAATGCAATAGCAGGAGGAATGTAGTTGGCCACATGCATGCTTCGAAATTTAAATGAAGCATTATAACATTTGGCCGGGAATAGACTTGATAATGAGACCTACTTGTATTGTATATAGTCATAATATGTGAGAAAAATTCCCATGCTAAAATTCTGCCCAGTCCACATATAACAAACTAACAATGCGAATTAGCACATAATAATAATAATAATAATACCAAGTCAATAATAATATCAGACAGTTGTACGTTGGATTCAAGGTAATCAAATAGTAAGTTCAACAATATCAAAATAAACTACTATGAAAAGCTATGCGTAAAGCTTGAGAAGAAAATTATGCAGGCAAAGAAGATTCAGCAAAAAGAAGCATTCCTTTTCGACTTGATCAAAACAGTATCTGGTATTATTATTGACCTTGGTCGTTGACCTTCTGAAAATCGTCAAGTGTTAATTGCAGACCTATAGACCTGAAAGAAGAAACCAATCAGCATTTGTCTATTTAAGCAATTAAGTATTGACAAGAAGATGATAACCCACCGGGCAATAGCAATCAATATGGCTTCAATACACACATCCAACCATTAGTTTTCATAGTAACACGCTGATAAAAAATACAGACCATAAAAAAAATACTTTAGGAATACTTCTGATGGAAATGAATCAATAATATTTTCATATGACAAATATAGATACATTTATGTAAATTAGCGGTCAAAGATCAAAAAATTCAACAGCACACATTTTGAAACATCTATTTTGAAATGGAGGTAGTGCACTCTCAAAGGTGCGCCTGGTTTAAGTTGCATGAACAGCATAAACATGTAATCATTATCATGATGGACATGATTCCCATGAGAGAAACAAATCCATGTTTCATCGAATAATTAGTTTAAAAGGTCATATGTTCAATGCACAAAACTTAAGAAAGCAAGGCTAAACTACCTCATTAAATCAATATATGCTTCAGTCAACCTAAAAACACAACATATTTGTTTCCCTAATAATAATTATTTGTTAACTTTTTTCAAATGTCAAACAAAGACGCCATCTATTATCTACAAATGGCTTGAAGGGAAAACAACTCATCCTTTAAGCATTCTCAAGAACTGCATGAAAGAAAACCGCAGAAAAACTTCTTTAGCCATCAACAGGTACATCAAGCGCTTAGAACAGAGTTTCTGCTGGTGGATGGAAGCAGCTGATACAAAATAACCAAATCCCAACAAGATCCAAGACACTCAGCTTTTCTATGGCTTTCAATTTCCATAATTCGAATTTTCCACCTTTCTAACATATTAAACACCACGTATTACACAAAAATCTAAAAACGGAATACTGCAGTCCCTGTAATCTAAAACCAAATGATTCGACTCCACAGTTTCATATTTATAAATTTAAGCATTTCGGTAAGCACCAGGGAAAATAAAAATAATTGTCTTTTGCTAGGAAGGCAAGTACCGTGATAGAAGATATATATCTTACTAAACCAATAGGCTCATGAGCACCAAAATTTCTTAAATCTACTGTTAAACTTGCCGGATTTAGATAAGATGAAAGACGGCATGTAGTTAAGCGATGGGAAACAGTATCAGTACGAAGTCCTGGTTAGGCCGCTGGATGCAACTTTCGTTTTGATAGTGAAGTGCGTAAAACAGCATGCGGACAGGCAGAGCAGTTTATATGTAGGTATGCTCATGAGCAACAAAATTTCATAATTTGACCGCTAGACTTGCTGGATTTAGATAAGATGAAAAATGGTATGTAGTCAAGCGATGGGAAACAGTATCAAGACAATAATTTAGAAATAAAGAATATCAATTTAAAACTATCTATCTATCTATCTATATATATATATATATATATATATATATTAAGGAAGAGAAGCTGTTTACTGAAGTATTCGATCGAAGCAGTTCCTATCGCTGTTTACCGAAGTATTCGATCGAAGCAGTTCCTATCGCCAACTCTGTAGCAGAGGCAATAACAGCATAAACAACCACTGAACCTTTAAAAACCATTTGATTTGTAGCTACTCTGATGAAGACCTAACTCTCCATCATTATACATGGTATAAAATTGTGTCATGAGCATAGGAAATAGAACTTTGTGATAGATTTACCGAAGCATGCAAAGAGAATGGAAGCGGCAAAAAAATAGAACCTTTTGTAAGTTATATTGAAGTATCTTAGAGAAAACTTCCTTGGGCACTAACCATGTAACAGTTAGCCTGATTAAAACACTTGAGTAGTTTGGTCTGTAAAAAAGAGGAGAAAATTGTAGTTAGCGAACAACATCAGTGCAGCAAAGCATAAATAGACGGTCATTTTCGCTCTACAACCATGACCACATCCGAACTAACCACCTGGAGACACATGAGCAAATGCATTCATGACGTCCAGTCTCGTGAGCAAATGTTACGGAAATTACAGAAATTACGGAATGTTACATGAGCAAATGCAACCAAATAAGCAACCATGGTGAGGTCAAATGATACCTCTTTGGGCACGACGTCTAGTCTCGTAACCAATTCTGCAACGTGCAGCCTCTGCAAAAACTGAAACTGAATCAACAATCGGAAGAACACAACAAATACGAAATGAAATGAAGAGGAACGGGATTGAATTTGAATCGGAATCGGAATCACTCATTCCCTTCACCGATCTGTGAAGAAGAGGGTTCAACCACCCGGTCTACTCCATTTTACCCAACCATTAAATCGAAATCAAAATTTTCGTATGAAGCTTCAATACTGAGAAATAATGTCATCGTGCCAGAAGAACCTGCTTCCTTTTTCCAATTCACAGGCATCATAATTATATTCATAACTGGCTTCCACTCCTCAATCGCTTTATGAGGAAACATGTTCTGCTGCTCACCGAACACCTTGGCGGGCTCCTCCGCGACAGCGTCGTCGTCCCCGAACGGGTTTGGCTCCCGGTCCATCCTCCCACGAAGCAGCTTCCTGCCGCCGAGGCCGCCGGAGTGGCCGAGGAGTCCTGGGGAGGCGCGTGGGGGCGGAGCGGGGGACGGGGGAGGCACCGTGGCGGTGGAGGAGGAGGAGCGGTCGCGGAGGTGAGGAGGGACATAAGAGAAGCGATCAGGGCGGGCGGCCGGGCCGTTGGATGCAGGAGTGGAGGGCGAGGCGGTGTTTGCGGCGGCGGCTCCGGCTCCGGCCCAGGAGGTACGGGAGGAGGTCGCTCTGCGCAGATCTGCAAGGAGGCGGCGGCGGCGAGGTGGGGAGGGAGTGATTTTTTCGAGGGACGACGGCGTGGGAGGCTGCTCCTCGTGAGGCGCACGCGGCGCCTGAGGGAAGGAGCGAGCGAGGGGGAGGTGAATGCAATCCCGGAACTGATGCGAAGCGGATGCAACGCGGACGCTCGCAGAGGCGTGGGAGGAAGCTTCTGGCGAGACGCACGCGGCGCGCGGGGGAAGGAGCGAGCGAGGAGAGCCGACGTGGATACCTCCGGAGGTCTTGAAACCTCCGGATCTTAATATAGTTATAATTCTGAACGACTACACCCCTCTCAGCGGAGAACAAGGGAGCAAGCATCAGCGATGGCTTCTGCTGCGCTCCCAGAGGCAGTCGAGCCCAAGAAGAAGAGCAACATCAAGCATGCCTTCACCTGCGCCGTCCTCGCCTCGATGGCCTCCATCATCCTTGGCTATGGTACATATATTCACATCCTCCGATTGCTCTCTACCATGGTTTCCTGTATCTACTGTTTAAGTCCGCAGACATTGGGGTGATGAGCGGGGCGTCGCTGTACATCAAGAAAGACCTGAAGATCACGGACGTGCAGTTGGAGATCCTGATGGGCATCCTGAACATCTACTCACTCGTCGGCTCCTTCGCCGCGGGCAGGACGTCCGACTGGATCGGCCGCCGCTTCACCATCGTCTTCGCGGCTGCCTTCTTCTTTGTGGGCGCCTTACTCATGGGCTTCGCCGGCGACTACACCATGCTCATGGCCGGCCGCTTCGTGGCCGGCGTCGGTGTGGGCTACGCAATCATGATCGCGCCAGTGTACACTGCCGAGATCTCTCCTGCGTCAGCCCGCGGCTTCCTCACGACCTTCCCGGAGGTCTTCATCAACCTCGGTATCCTCCTCGGCTATGTCTCGAACTACGCATTCGCCCGACTGCCGCTCCACCTCGGCTGGCGCGTCATGCTCGGTATCGGTGCTGCGCCGTCCGTCCTGCTCGCCCTCATGGTGTTCGGCATGCCTGAGTCGCCCCGGTGGCTCGTCATGAAGGGCCGCCTCGCGGACGCCAGGGCCGTGCTGGAGAAGATCGCCGCCACGCCAGAGGAGGCCGCGGATCGCCTGGCTGACATCAAGGCCGCTGCTGGCATCCAAAATGACCTCGACGGCGACGTGGTCACCGTGCCCAAGAAGAGAGACGGCGAGGAGAAGCAGGTGTGGAGGGAGCTCATCACGTCCCCGACGCCTGCCATGCGGCGAATATTGCTCGCGGCGCTTGGCATCCACTTCTTCCAGCAGGCGTCAGGCGCAGATTCCGTCGTGCTCTACAGCCCACGCGTGTTCGAGAGCGCGGGCATCACCGGCGACAACCAGCTCCTGGGCGCCACGTGCGCCGTGGGCATCACAAAGACGCTCTTTATCTTGGTCGCCACATTCCTGGTCGACCGCGTCGGCCGGCGGCCGCTGCTGCTAAGCAGCACCGGCGGCATGATCATCTCGCTGTTCGGCCTTGCAACGGGCCTCACCGTCGTCGGCCACAATCCAGACGCCACGATCCCGTGGGCGGTTCGCATGTGCATAGCGTCCATCCTGGCCTTTGTATCATTCTTCTCCATCGGTCTTGGGCCCATGACGGGCGTGTACACCTCAGAGATCTTCTCGCTGCGGGTGCGCGCTCTTGGCTTTGCAGTCGGCGTGGCGTGCAACCGTGTGATCAGCGGCGTGGTCACCATGACCTTCCTGTCGCTGTCCAATGCCATCACCATCGGCGGCAGCTTCTTCCTCTACGCGGGCATCGCCACACTCGCATGGGTATTCTTCTTCACCTACCTCCCGGAGACGCGCGGCCGGACGCTTGAGGAGATGGGCAGTTTGTTCGGGATGACCGACACCGGCATGGAAGCAGAAGACGACGCCGCAGCGGGAGAGACGGCGAGCTGCAGGGCGAGACTCTTGGCTTTTTCTGTTGGGGCTTGAGTTGATTATGAATATATATTTAGAGCTATCTACACATTACCCCACTATATTTTTTTTTCTTTTTTTTTTTAAAAAAAAGTCAAAATCACATTCTGGCTGTTTAATTAACATGTAAAAGTCCTCATGCCCCTTACCCTCCGTGTATATTCCCCGCACCTCTCACAAGAACACACATTCCTTGTCCCATAATATGTTTGGGGCGTGTAAGAAACTGTGTTACGCAGTGGCGGAGTTAGAAAGTTTCAAAGAAGGGGGTTTGAAAAGAGACATCCAAAATCAACTACTATGACTATCGATATATTGTAAAATAGTTAAAATTTAAATTGTATGCAATATAAGTATGTAATTATGAAAGGAGAAAAATACATCATTCAATGCTTCAAAAGAGTTGACAATTCATATTTACGAGTTTTTATGTTCTGAAATCGTTGTAAGATATCTTTCATATCTATTTTTGCAAACAGGTCTCGCGCAATGTAGCATACCATAAGATCATTCAACCAGTCATGGCTGAAGACCTGGTGCGACCGTATAGACCATGGACCATCGCAGGGGACTTTTGCGCCGGGCTGCGGGGTGGGCTCGAGCCCCACCATTGCTCCGCCTCTGGTGTTACGTACGTACATTACATGGATCACCAATTCACCATTGGGAGGTCAGCGCAATATACGCAACACTAACACTGATTCATCGCCATACTCACGTAATTACGAGACTAGATATGTCAATATCCTTGTGCTGCCATTTTCGTTTTCGACGAAACGGTGTTACCGCTGAAGAACTGACATGATCTATCTATCTATTATATCACTATACTAATTAAGCACTTTGAGTAAGCTCTCTCGTTAATCAGAAAGATCTAGCCATCTACCTGGATCTAAATTATAACGGTTAGATTAAATGAAAGACTCTACGTCAGATACAGTGACAGGGAAGCCAATAACAATGCTCACAATGCGCAGAGGCACCTGACAGCCCTGTAGGACACGACTAGCCAAAATGACTACGAATAAATGCTAGCGTTCAAGCTCGCCGAAGTGATCCTTGACGAAGGTACGTAGACTCGACCCGATGAGGGAAGAGTCGCACATTCTACTCCCCAAGTTTTGATGCAATTCCAGGTAGCAGATTTGAATTACACAAGCGTTGCGTAAGCAGCACCTTTTCATTATTTGCGTACTACATAACGTTCACTTAGGGGGTGTTTGGTTGGTGCGTTGAGTCCATCCCATCCAGGACAGTCGAATTTTTTATTTGGTTGTAGCGAACGGAATGGAGCCATCTCGGTTGGATCGATCCCACCGTAGCAAAACAAGGCAGCTGGCTCCATCCATCGCGAAACAAAGAAATCTATTAGATCCATCGCCGTCTCGCTCGCATCGCCATCCGCCTAGCGCCCTCTCCCCTCCCTCGGGTGCGCCACTCCCCTCTCCTAGGTATGTCGCCTCCCCTTTCCTCACGCGGCGTGCTTCCTCTCCCTCTCCTCGCTGTGGCCGGAGTCCTCACCCGATCTGTCTCCTCCGATTCTCCTCGCACCGGCTCCACCGACCGCACTTTGATCAAGCCTGATCCAAAACTCTCGGTGGTAAGTGCAAAGAGTGTGAACACTTCTTGATTTGTGTTTTTCCAATCTTTTTTTCAATTTCTGATGGATTTTCTTATGGTGGTTTGTTTTGCAAGGAAACTAGTAGAGGAAGGCCCGGACAAGTTTGATTCGGTGCAAGAACCCAGTAGGATTGAATTTTGCTCGACACGTTCAGAACTAGGATTGAATATCTTCTTTCGCTCGACAAGTTCAGAACGCCAAGCACATAAAGGTGATGAATATCTTCTTGGCTGATAATATCTAACTCATAATGCATTGATAGTATGAATGTTGGATGAATTCATTGATGAATGTTGGATAAAGTCTTGTCACTGGTAATATACATTGTGTAATTCATTGCCCACTGCCTGAATTATCTGTTTCTTAGATGAAGCAGCATGATTAAACTGTATGTTGAAACTTATATTGATGAATCATTGCAAGATTTACTGTAAACTGATGTTGACACAGCATGATTCCTTGGATCAGGGTTAATATGAGTCCTAATATGATTGATATATATTTGTGTAGTTCATTGCCATGTTTGTTTTTACACTGCATTGTTATGTGCTGTGAGCTTGTCTCTTTGCTCCAAGTCTTCAAGATGTTCAGGCAAGATCATTTGCAGTGTCCGCTTATTCATTTATTTATGAACAGATGCAGTGTCTGATTATGTTTTGCCACAGCTTATGAGTGTTGTGTTTGCTTACATGCTAACATGCAATAATCCAGAATTATCAATTACTTTGTTGTTTTAATTTTTAATATGCATTATAGATGGATGACACAAGAAAGAAGAGACCACGCGTGGAGGAGGACCAATTTCTGCAAACAATAACTGATAGCCTTGCAAAGCTTGCTGAGGCCATTGAGAAGACAAGCAAAAGTTCAGAAGTGCCAGATGATTTATGGGCTCATGTATGCCTTTGCCAGGTTTTCTTGAGTTGATTTGCTCAACTATTTGACCTACCTCTGTGATAATCCCAGCAAAGCAAGAGCTTTTATGATGGTGCCAATGTCAAGCCAAATGGTGATGGTACGCTAAGTTTTCAAGAAAATCCATAGACCACTAATGGTTAGTGTCCTCTACCTATACTCATTGTTAGCTTTGCATTGTCCACTAATGGTTAGTGTCCTCTAAGACATAAATTAGCGTCAGTCACAACCTTTAGGGGTTTCTTTAAGGTGCTACATACTAGTGAATGTAACTAAAGCGTGTTTATCTGGTCAGCTAATGCATTATTGCACTTTGAGATCCTACTACATATGCGTGAATAGTCAAGCTATATAAACTAAATTCTGAGACAGACGAATCTTTAATTGATTAACCTTTTTATGTCCTAGAGGACACTAACCATTAGTGGACAATGCAAAGCCAAATGTCAGCTATGGCATTATGGCATTATTGTTCATGGTTATGATACTAATCTTTATGGTTTTGTCCTTCAGTTATAAAGTAGTCTCTCTGAGCTCTATCCAATTGTCTAGAACAAATATGAACTTTTGTGATGGAGTTCTATGGGTGCTGATTATATATGAAATATGTATTATAGATGTATGATGAAATATATATTAATGTAGCTGTTAACCTTTACTTTCTATTTATGTATAAGTGTATAGGATTTTACTTAATCTCTATGGATACTTCCAATCATTCATGACCTCAACATGAGATCCATTTTATAGCCGAAATGGAGTGGTAGTGTTATCTTTTGAGTTACACAATTTACGTAATTGTACTTCCAATCATATTTACATTTATGTAATTCATCTATCATTAGCTATAAAAATAATTGAAGTACCTTTCTTGTAGGGTGTTGAAATTAATCAAAAATGAGATCTTGGTTTTGAGGCGTGAAGAGACATCAAAAGCATCCTGGATTTTATTGTCATGCAACTATACACGTTGAGCTTGTCCTGCACAATTCTGATTTTTGTTTCAGTTCTTGTTTGATGGGTAATTGCCATTGGTTAGTGCATTTTGAAGACAAGTTTCATATGTGATAAGCCTGTATACATATGGTCGGTGCATATATTCAAATTTCTCTTAAAGATTTGTTAGAACTAAAGCCCTAGTTGTGTGATACTTTTATGAAGTATAAAACATTTTGTATCTTGGAACTAGGCAGTACAATGTCTAGAAGCATGTTTAAAACTGCTTTAAAATCGGATGTTGCAGCATGTTGAGCCATGTGAATTTGGAGATTGCATTTGAGATTGTGTTGTTTGATGTTGGCCAAATGCAAATCCTCCTCTCAACTCGATGTTGTTTCAGCATAATGTCTTGTGGTGTGGAGATTGCATTTGAGAACAACGAGATTGCACCCTAAATTTTTAGAATTAGCATATGAACAATCTTTGTTTTTGGCAAATATCATGATCAGATTTTTTTGTGTTCCAATTCAGTCATGCTAATTTTCAATCATGCTTCAATGGCATAACATTCACTTTGTGTACCGTTACGTGAGGGTTTGCATTTGGCATGCTTGCATTTGGCCTTCTGTGACGAGGATGATCAACCAAACAAACAACTCATCAATCCGGTACTAACTAATCCAGAATGTGCAAATCAAACCAAACATGGTACCAAGAATTGATCCATCCATCACCATTCCATCTCAGGCACAGTTATGTCCTAGATGATCCTTCACCTATTAACCAAACAGATCCTTAATCAGTCAACGTGGAATATGTTATTTGCTAGTCCTACACATTCACATGCAGTGTGATCTTGTCTTCTGGCTAAGATGAACCACTTTTTTTAGTTTGTTTTAAGAGATTTGATAAACTTCATCCAGATATTTTTATTGCTAAAATCATCTAAATCTAAATGCAGGCATCGTGGAGTATGATGGTCTAATTGGACTGTACAGATGTTTTTGTGCCAAACCAATTGAAATATCTACGAAATAGCAGGTGTAATTTTTTTTCGCCATGGTGCCGGAAAATATTTGATTAAATTTTGGCAGCACTGAGAGAGCTAGTGGCGTGTCTAGCTAGGCACACAAATGCTCTTCTCACAAGTTTGTTTTATCCATGCAGCATTAAACTGACAGCATTCGACACTATGAAGACATTGATTTCTACTGCACAGAAGGAGCTGGAAAAATTAGTGCAAGAAAATGAGGAGAAAACAAGCTAGGAAAATATCCGTACTGAATCTTTAGTGCTCAGGGAGCAAGCATGTTGTCTCTTGGCATGCTCCATTTTACATTTTACAAGATCTTATTTATTTGAATGAAATCATAATGTGGCCTCAAAAGTTCTTCTGAAAGCTTACCGTGATAATACAATATAGACAGATCTATTGGAATATCATGGAGCACCCTGGTTACTGCCAACTAGCAGGTTCTCCTTCAATGGAATAGCATATTTGTTCTATAAATTGGGTGATTGCTAGGGTAGTGCTGGTACTGTACATCGCAAGCCGAACCGCCGAAGCCTTGTGGTCATTGGTCAACTGCCGAAGTCTATTTCGTCATGGTTGCTTTGACGGCAATCTGTTTCAGAAAAGTAGGCGATGGAATGGAAAGAATGAAATAGAGTTCAAGGAGAAGAGAATGTATCTATTTTTTTTTATATTGAGGAGAATTTATCTATTTATTTGTCTATTGTCAAGAAGTGAGGAGATGTTGGACAAACTGTACTGTTCTTTTATGATCTAAAACAAAGAGAACAGTGCCAATGAGCGGTTGATTTAATTTCATTGCAAATGTATCAATTTAAATTTTAGGTCGCTATTGTTTACCAGACCTGCCAATATTTACGTCTGTGGAGAGCAAATGTTCTGAGCAAGGTACCTTGATAAAACAAGACATACAAAAGGTCCTCACAGCCTCAAGTGTATTTCAAAATTTTAAACAATAAGCTACACCATTCAACCCATCAAAAAACCAAGGTGCTAAACAGCCTCACTTAGCTTAAAAGCATTATGCTTATAAGCTGTTTAAGCAAAAAAAAAAAATGGCTTTAAGCTATAAACTAAAAAGTCTAAGCCCAAACAAATAGGGTCTAAATAATAGCAAAGTTGCCATTCTCGGAAACTTCAATCTTCTCACAGAAACTGAGTTTTTTTCAAAAGGAAAAAAGTGAGTTGTTTTTAATTATATATGCATTCAAAATCAAATTCTGCACTTTTATATTTTCTACATTTTCCTTTCTAAAGATAACTATTAGAATTGAAAAGTATAGAAATTTTTTTTATAATCCACTGCAAAGTTGTTGATCCTTGATATGCCATTACAATTAGGGGTGCAATCGGATCAGATAATTTCCGACCGACCGATCGATCAAATGTGTTCGGATCGGATTCAGATAATATTTTCGGATAGTTCTCGGATTCGGTATCGGATTCGGATAATTTATTTCGGATTCGGGATATCACTATCCATCAGATCGGGATATTTCAAACTTTTTCTCGGATATATCCGGCCAATATAATTCTGATATCCAAATGAGACTTAACCGGTTAACCCTAAGTCATAATTCGTAAAGTCGATTCACTGCCTCATTGGCAATTTGGATGCGTCTCGTTCACTGCCTAGGCACCCAGCCCCGAGCCCTCGACTCCCGAGTGCCGTCGCTCGCCGCCCTTCACCCCCTCCGCTCGTCCCCGTCAGCACCCTGCGCCCACCCGCCTCTTGGCGCCCTCCGCCCCCGAGTCCCATCCCTCGGCGCCGCCCTTTGCTCCCTCCCCCCTCTCGCCGTCCACACCCTCTAGATCTAGCTCAATGGCCGTCGCCTTCGACTCCCGATGCCCTTCGCTCCAGGTGGTGTCCTCGGTGTCCTCCGCTCCCTCGACGTCCTCAATATCCTCCTCTCCCGGTGGTGCCCTAGGCATCCTCCGCTCCCTCAACGTCCTTGTGTCCTCCACTCCTAGCATGCCCTCAGCGTCCTCCGCCGCCTTCGACTCCGGGCACCCTCCACTCCCTCCGCAGTGCCCTCTGCTCCCTCCCGGTCTCCCCCCTCTCACCATCCGTGCCCTCTGGATCTAGCTCGATGGTCGCTGCCTTCGACTCCCGTGAACCAGGATGCTAAGGTTAGTATATTACTGATTCTTCGTATAATGAAAACCCAATGCATATTCAATTGATGTTAGTCTGTTAAGTGTTAATGAATCTCTGTATAATGAATGGTAGAATAGAATAGATGCATTTTTTTAGCCCATTAAGTGTTAATGAATCTTTGTATAATGAATGGTAGAATAGAATATATTCATTAACACATGAATCTTTATATAATGCTCTGCATTGTGTTCCATATGAATGTGGCACGATCAAGATGCATCCAGTATTAATCCAGTGCTCTTGATAAAAGGATAAAGTATCGATGAGATTGTCAGGTTGTGCACTTGTGCTAACTGCATTATGTTCAATGAATACAGGTTGGAGTCTAACCTGTATTCAGGTTTTAACCACTTCTCACCCTCATCTAAAAGCCAAGTAACCTTCTCACAAGTGGTCATTATCTCACCTAATGAGCATCCACCATAGTCAAAGCCTTAATTTGTATCAAGAACTGGACAACATCATCTAAAAGAGGTAAAAATATGTAATCCATTTCATATGTCATACAATTTCCATTTTTTTCCTTTACTAATAGCAACTGTCACTACAAAATTTCAGGTTCTAAGGAGAAGGTTGCAACGCTGATTGATGAGTTGGACATCGAGTATAAGGCCAAAGCATGTGATTCACCTATAGATTTAGAGGTTTGTTCATTCTCCTATGAAATTGCTATTACGCTTAGTTTGAGTTTGAGTTTTCTCATAATGAAGTAATATAACCGCCTACCACATGTACTAGCACAAAGCTAGGCTAATATCATGTGCTACTGAAGCAATGAAAATGGCAAACTTCATAGAACCTGATGAACTGTTCGAATACCAAAATCACATGTTTATTAATGTTATTATTTTGTAGGATGAGACAATGGTTACGGTTGATAATGACTAAGTGCTTGTCAAGGACAAGTAGCTATGGTCATAAACTCATTGCCTTCTTCCTTGAGATGTTCCCAGCCTGCCTTAGCCACTTCGGTCTTCAAACTTTTATATAAAATTATGTTATTATTGAGTCTTATGTCCGTGAGATGTAATTCAAATATTATCGACTTGTCTTACTGTCTCTTTCATGAAGACGTGAAATTATGCTCATATTATCGTGATATTATTTATATATCGCTCTATATTACGTAACTTTTCGTATGTGTACCATTTAAATTGAATGTACTTTTGCAACTTTATTAGATTACCTGAGAAAACAACTTGTTAGACTACGATAATCTTGTTGCATGTTAAACTCATACGATTGGTTAATTAGTGTTATATGTGTGCTTTATGTTGTATCTGTTTTCGCATGTTATCCGACAAAAATTATCTGGCATTGTATCGATTCCGATTTGTATTCAATTTGAATCTGTGACCGATATTATCCTTGTCGTATTCGTGTCCGGCACTATTCGAATCTGACAAAAAATATGATTTAGGATAAGAAAAAAGGGATATCCGGCCGAGTTCGAGCCAATTGCACCCTAATTACATTACATAACCTCCCTCCTGCCACTGTACCCTAGTCTCTTATGCCACTTTAGACCATTGCCCGGCGGTCAAGCAGTCACAGAGGTGTGAAAAGTCAATCTTGACCTCGATGGATTATATAATACGCAGGCGCCTTTTTCTTTCGAAAAACCGGTCTTTTCTTACTACCTCCAGCCCACTACAACAACTACTGCTCTCCTGATCCCCACTCCACGATGTCTATAGCCTCCCCAATACATCACAGTTTGCACTCAAGTGTGCCACCACCCCGTTGGACACCGATAAGCCCCTCCGCCGCTGCTACCTCCCCCTCCTCCTCTCCCCCTCTCTCTTCCCTTCCTTCACCAAAGAGGGCAAGCCCGACCTCTGCGCCTGCTCCTTTATCAATGGTGGTGAAATCAGGCAATGTCCATCATGGTTAGCATGCAAACGAGCATGGCGCAACTCCGAAAAGTCTCCCAGTGGTGGTGGCTTGGTCTGAGATGCGACGAGGAAGAGCGGCAGTGACGACAGCCATGGCGGAATGGAGGAGCTCGACGGCAGTGCTCCAAGGCAGCAGGAACAATATAAGAAGGTAGGGGATGGGCTCGAAGCGTCGCGAAACACCTCGTGACATGGTCGGATTGGCGAGAAGAGGTCGGAGATGGTGTATTGACTTGGGTGGTGACGAGGCCGGCGAGTTCTTCTTCTTTAAATCCGACTTGCCATCGAGGAGCCATCCCTGGCCACTACCCATAGTTTCTCCTGTATTAGGTCTCCTCTACTCTCAACTCCCCTCTCTCTCCTTCGTTCATCGATCGGTGAGCTCACCTCCAGCACTTCACTTGAGCTGCCCCCGTTAGGGCCGAGGACCGGGTGAGAGCAAGTCGCCAACGACCCACTCGATTAGATCAGAAAAATCGTTGGGCAGCAGCAAACTGGGTGGTGAGGCTTCGAGTGGTGTAGCGTTGGCGACTCACCTTCTTCGGTGAGGAGGTAGGAGAGAGAGAGAGTGCATGATAGAGTAGATTAGGGTTCACCTTATAGTTATATACACAAAATTCGCTACTGCGTTGGCATCGAAAATCGTCAATTTTCGAGTGAAAATCGCTAAAAATCGCATAAATAAAAAATCGACCAATTTTCATGGAAAATCGATGATTTTTCGTGGAAAATCGGCAGGCTTTTTGAACTTTTTTGTGGTCGATTTTTTGGAGCGATTTTTATCAATTTTTGATGAAAATTGAGCGATTTCCATCGATTTTCGACCGGTTTGTGACATGGAATTTTTTTTCGAATTTTTGAATTTTTTGAATTGGATCGGTTTATCGATCAGTTTTTGAAACCAGACCGCGTCGATATGGGCGATAATCGCAAAAATCGCGCGATTTTCATTGATTTTGGGAACCTTGGAGTAAACCTTGGCAATGGACCCTGCTTTTTTGGTGGAGCTCTCGGTACGACCGATCTAGCACGGTTTAAAGTACAGTACAACACATAAGTTTTTGAGCCAGGCCAGCACAAATGATGGGTCGTGTTGGGTTTAGAAATTTGGCATTGATGGGCGGCCCGACGCAACATGGTTGCCTGGGTCGTGGCTGGGCCGATCTGGCGTGAAAGCAGTCCTTTCATAAAAAATTATCATATCTACAGCTAAACTTATCATCAAGTATCTTATCCTAGCGGCACAGCCTATCATTAAATACTATATCTCTTTGCTTCCTCCCATGACCCATGCGGCATAGTCATCTTCCCGTGCTTCTCTCTCTCTCTCTCTCCAAGCCCTCCACCCTTGCTTCCTCTCTGCACCGTTACTTCCACCAACAGTCCCACACCATCCCCTCCTTATCGTCTCCCACCATCTCGGTGCCAAATCTAGCGAACTTTGATCATGCCGACACTGGATACGGCCTTGCAGCATGGTGCTGACCGGAGAGAAAGAAGACAGTGATGACGCCAGATCTTGATGATCCTTAACACCTTGGAACCAGATCCAGCAGCCTTCAGCCATGTCGTCGCCAAATCCGGCCTTCTCCCACCGTGTTGCCACCATCCTTGGCCAACACGCATGCTTCTTCCCCGATGCAAGTGCCTTTCTCGTCTCTAGTCGAGCTGCACTCCATCCTCATGACCACGCTGGTAGGTGCCATCCCTGACTCATTCTCTTCTCTACAATAGTCAAAATAAATCGGGCCTAGGTGTCTAGTGCTAGCGTATATGCATGCCATGTGTCTACTCTAGACCCACACACGTCATGCGCATAGCCTATGCTCTTGTTCCACATGCGCCCATGCAAGGAATGTTGATGCTCTAATACCATCTATAACACTGACCCAAAATTCACTCAATACCCATGTCACTGATGGGGTAGGCCCATGTATGCATAGTACCTTAATTACACTTTCATTCTTGTTTGTGTAAAAGAGTTAACCCAGATGTGCTATGTTTGGACCTAACAGGTGTTTTATACTACTACAACTTACTTTAGGCAAGCAATGTGAGCTTAATCCTACCACCACTCCATACAGACCATATAGGCATTCACATTAACGAACTAGAGTATTACACTGGACCGACATGATAGGAAGTTGGTACGGTGTGCTTGGGCTCATCAAAAGTGAGTCAAGCTGGCTGGTCAGGCTGTGGCAGCACGGCACGGTCTAAGACCTATGGTCCATCAGGCTCGTGCCGGGCAGGCCTGGTATAATACAATTCCCAATATAGGATAGAGATGAAGAAGACAGGGAAGGGCAATATGGCTATTAGAGGGGAAATTTGACACACTTTGACTTAATGGAGTTAACAGCAGTGACAAAAGCACGCACGGCTGTGAGATGTAGTGGAAGGGAGAAAGTGAGATGTAGTTATAAATCAGGGCATATAATTTTTTCCCAAAAGTATATACAGCACACATTGAAGTTGACACTACGTACACCTAAAAATCTCTCGCGAAAACCCCAACATAAAGGGGATATACCTAGTTTGTTTTAAGTACTAAACAACACGAAACATTCTAGAAAAATTCTGTAGATGAACACTGTACTCTCAAACCGACAAGTTCACATGCCAGTGCTTTATGTTCTATATTATTTCAGTAGCTTTCGTGTTAACCAAAAACTGCGTATTCTAGCCCATATGAAATTAGGGAATGACTATTTTGAGGTTAATCTCAAACTAATAAATTTAAGGTCACCTTCTTAGAATACCATGTGTCATCATCTTCTCTATCGATCTCCTCTTTTCCTTTTTCGTACTCACTTTCCCTATCCATTTCTTCCCTCTCTAACGCAAAAAGTTTAAAATTAAAACATTTAAACTTTAAAATTTTAAATAGGAAGTTTCAACTCGAAAAAATTCAACTCAAAATTTAAAACTAAAAAAAAATTAAAAAAAAAATAAAATTAGGAAGTTTGAACTTGAAAAGTTTCAAATAAAAAGTTTTAACTTGGGAAGTTTCAACATAAAATGTTTTAAATAAAAAAATTTCAAATCAGAAAGTTTCAACTCATAAAACTTTTGATTCAAAAGTTTTCGATTCGAAAAAGTTTTGATTTAAAATCCAAGTAAAAAAAATCAAATCAAAAAGTTTCAACTCGACAAAAATTAAATCGAAAAATTTGAAATTAGAAAGTTTCGTCTCGAAAAATTCAAATCGAAAAAGTTTTGACTCTGAAAAATTTAAATTAAAAAATTTTCCAATTTGATTAACCAAAGCAAAAAAATTTGTTCACTTTGTTTGATGATTAGTCACAAAAAAAGCAAAAAGGTAGGACCGTGTGCAAAATCGCAAAGAAATTTTGAAGCATCG
This sequence comes from Rhipidocladum racemiflorum, assembly GCA_036346355.1. Taxonomy (NCBI): domain Eukaryota; kingdom Viridiplantae; phylum Streptophyta; class Magnoliopsida; order Poales; family Poaceae; genus Rhipidocladum; species Rhipidocladum racemiflorum. The sequence continues at coordinate 8,883,444 of CM070581.1, forward strand.
AGTCTGAAATTTTGGGCGCTGATGCGTCGCACAAAGTTAATGAACAACGATCCTAGACGGAGTTGTTCACAAGCAAGTCGATCACTTCAATCGCTCTACGTGCTCCATGTGGCGGGCATCGAAGCAAACCGCAAGGAAGGCTGAATGCATGTGACGGTAAACTAGTAAATCCCATGAAACTATTGCTAGGCTGAATGCATGTGACGGTAAAGATTTGATTAGTGCTAGTCTAGTATATAACCCTTGGTACTTTTGTGAACGGTTTAGTTGATCATGACCTGGTAAATAGGACTGAACACAATTCAAATATTCCTCCATCATTAGTACTTACATATAATTAAAAAGAGGTCCAGAAATCCGGCGGAATCAAGAAACCAGACACGTTTTAACATTTGTGAACTTGTTTGTACACGGGCGCTTACAGATTTGAAAGACTGGTTTCGCCTTCTGATGCGTCCCACTCCCACGTGCATGCGTTGCTCAGCCACAGCTCCAATCGTTAGTCTGGGTTTTTCCTTCTAAAACAGTATACTCCATATCGGCAGGTGAAATTTGGTTTCAGCATATGATGGTTTTTGTTTTGTTTTTTAATGTTCTCTCCTCCTTTTTTGCTTGCCAAGGCCTATCTTCAGTAGGAAGTAGGAACAAACTTGCAATTATTTGTCACAGATATTTGGACTAGGAGCTAACTATATACTAACGTTTAACATTTCCTTTCTGCTTTCACCAAATTCATCAATCAGCATGCGCAGAGACCATGTTGAAACCGCAGGTGGCAATCACATCCAAGTGATCCGAGTATCGATAGGAAAAGTTAGCAACAGTGGAACCACCGGTCCAACCGTACGTCCAAGTCTCCAACGAAGTGACGGATCTGGTGGACGCCAAAGTTGACTGGTCATGGCGGAGCGGACAAACGAGCAGGAGCCGCTTCTTCCGGCGAGATAGGGGACAACTGCACGTCTCCACACCACCGGTAACTCTGCAATGGAGGAAGGAGCAGCCGAGCGTGCAGCATGTTCTTTCTTCTCGGTCCACGGCACGTCATCATTTGATTAGAAATATCCCTTGGTAGTATGTAATAGTACAACACTTCACTAATTACTAGGTAGGCCATAAATTCAATAGGCCATCAATAATTAGCGTTGTCTGCGGTACGACCGCGAGCATGTATCTGCTGATGTGGATGAAAGAGAAACAGGAAAGAGAAAGAAGCTGTCTATACATTTGTACTCGACTGTAGTACGGGAACCAATGTGATTCTGTGTAGAAATAAGTTGTCTATAAGAAAAATGACTGTCTGTAGTATTGTATAGTTGTCTCTAAGATTGTCTATAGGTGACATGGCAACTTGCTATAAACAAGCTGTCTATAGCATTGCACATGCTAAGTAGGGAACCAAGAAGGAAGTCTTAACGATGGCATCTGCTGTGCTCCCAAAGATAGTCGAGCCTAAGAAGATGGGCAACCTTGAAATGCCCCAAAATTTTGCAAACCCAAATCAAAACCCTAATTGCTTTTTAACCGGATTTTAATCGTGTTCTTCATGTTCTTGATCGTGTTCTTGGGAATTGAGGAAGATGGGATGGGAGTGGGTGAACGTACCTGGAGTCCTCACTTCGGACCGCCGGTCCCATGCGCGCGCCGGTCCGTCGTCGCCATCGCGTCGGCCGCCTACTCCCTCGCCCACGCGGGTCGTCGCGCGTCTCGACGCCTTGCGTCACACCTCGCCAGCCGCCTGCTCCCTCTCTCTCTCTCGTGGAGTCGCCGCCTCTGATCCTTGCGCCCGCCTGCTCCCGTGCCGTCGCTTCCGCGCCCACGCCAACCGCTTTGGAACTCGCCGCCGCCTACTCCCGTGCATCACGCCCCGCCAGCCCCCTCACCGACTCCGCCGCTCGCCCATGCTCGTGCCGTTGCCGCCGTGACTATAAAAGCCGTCGCGCACCCTTGCCTCGCCCCCCCGCTCGCCTCCTCCTTCTCCATGGTAAGCACCCTTGCCTCGCCCCCCTTCATCTTCCCCACCCGCGGCCGAGCCCCGCCGCCCGAAACCCCTTCACCTCCCTTCGTTCTCTGCCCCGGCCGAAGGCCTCTCCGCCGCCTCGACTCCTCGCCCAAAGACCCTAACCCTAGCACCTCCCATCTCCGCCGCCGAAGCCTCTTCGTCCCCAGCCCCAGCTCCAATCCCCTCACTCACCCTCGCTCGCCGCTGCCGCCGCCCCAAATCGCCAAACCCTAGCTCCCCTGCCCCTCTCGGATCGATCGATCGATCCCTCTGTCTCCCTGCCACAAGGGTCCCACCGGTCGGTGGCTCTTAAGCCACGCGCCAACACCCGCCTTTGGGCCCACCCGTCAGCCGCCTCCGCCTCGCTGCCGCTCGAGCCCGCTTATCAGGCGCGGGCGCTGCGCAGCTAGGCAGGCCTAGCTCCGCCCCCTCGCGCGCGTGACCATGGCCCGTTCGGCCGGCTTGGGGCGAGCCCAAGTGCGGCCTAGTGTTGTTTCCTTTTCTTTTTTGTTTTCAGATTTCTTAAATCCGAGAAAATCCTTTTAAATACCCCCAAAAATCCGAAAAATTCCCGAAAATCCCAAAAATAGCCAAAATAACTTTTTCCGAACCATCTCACCGTTCCGAGTCCAAAAACACTCTACGTTCCACCGTTTGAAATCCACAAAATCCCCAAAATACCTAAAGTGCCCCGAACCCTCTCCGGCCTTTCTTTCTCAATTTCTTTTTATTTTTCCCTTTTTCTTGTTTTTCTATTTTCTTTTCTTGTTATTTTATTTGTTTATTTATTGCTCACTTCTTGTATGCTAGATCCGACCTTGGACCCCGTCCCGGAGCAGTACGAGGAGCCGAAGCAGGAGCCGGACGTGACCGGCACCGAGATCGACGACGTCGACGACGACCTAGGAATTCCCCTCGCCTCACAAGGCAAGCCGCACTCCTTGAACATGTTGAACCCATGATAATATTGTAGTATTAATTATTTTGTTATTGCATTATGTTAGTATGTTAAATGCTAGAAATGTTTATTTTAGAATGCCATGATGACATATGTAGTACCTAGCTTGCTTAAAGACCCACTTTGTATCATTGTGCCATATTTCCATTGAAAACCCTAGGCTTAGCTATTGAACCTCGTATGCTAGTAGTTAATTAATTGGTGAACACAAAGTCTTGTGTATTAAAATAAAACCATCAAGCAGGAGGCTTGATGTAGACTATATTCGAAAATGTGCTACGGTGAGAGGACTTTGGCGGGCAAACCACTAGATGGCTATGTGCCCGATCCTTGACCGATGACGAGGCCAATGTGTGAGATGTGGATTTGTTGGTTTGGAATTGGCTAAGTCTTAGGCATAATTTTAAGTAATCACAACCTTGGGCAAAGTAAATAACTTAGATCTCGCTCAACCACAAGTTGGGTCGGTCGACCTCGTTGACTCGATCCAACCTAGCTCGGTACTTGAACTCCCCCTTGGAATACTTATAGGCGAGAGGTTCCATACTGTGGGCATTGATCAGTATGCCCGCGACGAACGGGGTGGAATGGAGGTTGACCGGTGGTGTCACCTATCCACAACGGTAGATACCCTTAGGATCGGATCGTGCATCCCACCGTGGCCCGTGGGATTCCGAGTACTGTGCGGTTTTGAAACTACCGGGTAAGTGCTAAAGAGGGGTAGTTCAACGAAAAGCTTTGATTATCTCAACCCGGCCGCATGCATTTAAGTTGCATGTAATTCACGTGTGGCATTAACGGTTGTTGATATCTTGTGGGTAAAACTGAGCAACTCTGCAGAGTCAATTAAATGGTATTCGAATACGCCGTGCTTCTGGTCAATGAAGCTAAGTTTGAATTGGGGTGAATCCCGTAACTTAACCTAAGTAGACTTGTTATTTCCAACTTGACGTAATGATGAACTTGTGAAAACTCAAATTTGCTTATTTCTATAATGTATGGTTGGTGTTTCAAATGTAAAAAGACTTCGAAAGCAAAACTGCATCCACATTGATAAGAACCATATTGCCATTTCCTTGAGAATGCCCTCGCATGTAATATTCAGAAACTCCTGTGCGGTTTGTTGAGTACTGTTGTGTACTCAGTCTTGCTTCTCAACCTATTTTAGAATGTGAAGACGCCGGAGAATTCCAGGAGATCGTGGATGGCAAAGCAGTTGGTTTTAGGGTCCTTTCTCTGTGCTCAGGCCTTGCATGTGTGGTTCTTTTGGCATTGTAATATATTGGAGCTCGCCGTTTCCTTTTGTAAAACTCTGGCCGTTAGGCCCTATGTGATGTAAAAACAGTCGTTTCGTTCTTATGCTGGCAATGTATGACTTAGTTCCTGACGGTTAATCTTCCTGGGTAGCCGTTGCGGATTTAAACGCACCCCCTGAAAAGGGCGGTCCGTCACTAAGTATGCCTTCACATGCGCCATTATAATATGGCATCATACAAAATACATGGTGTATATATTTCTCTTTTTCTCTCAATTAATGTGATAATTTCTATTATTTTTCTTTTTTAGATTATTATAGGATGGTGCCTTAAATATTATTTGATGTTTTTATTTATATAAAGATAGGTAGAACCTATATGATCCAATCATTATCTGTGCCTATATATACATACTATGTAATAGTACAACACTTCACAATCGCTAGGTAGGCCATCAATTTATTGGACCATCAATAATATTATAACTCTATTAGTGGGATGGAATTGAAGAGAGCTAAGCCCACCCACGTCACCTCTATGCCATTTTACAAAAAAGTCCCTCTCTTTTCTCTAAATTATGAATAGGTCTCTGTAAATTATAAAGAGGTCCTTTGTGATTTTTTGTGAGCATAAGAAAAACATTTTTAAATTACGTTTAGGTCCCTCGCATGTTACTTTACGGAACCCCCCTCCCTGGCTAAATACAAATCTCGAGTGAGTCCTTTTCTAATTTTTCAGGGTAGCGATCAGGTCTAAAAATATAACAAACAGATCCTCAACCATTACGTCTAGGTCCTTCCTCCGTTTTTCCCAGAAAAAATATTTTCGTCAACAGAAATATGTGTACAGCTCGATCTCTAGAATTTTTTTTCAACTCGATCTCTAATCTTTAGATTTTTTTCCCCAACTCAATCTTTAATATTTTTCGAAACATGTTTTATTACTCGATGAACACGTAGAGTGTTAAACTCGATAAAAGAAGGTTGACATCTCTAATATTTTTCGGAACATGTATTATTACCCGGTTAACACATAGAGTATTAAACACGATAAAAGGAGGTTAGCCGGGTAATAATAAAGTGTTAACCAAATTCGTCAAAAGAAATATATGTGCAGGTCATTTCTCCTTTTTTTTCGAAAAAAATATTTTTATCAACAGATATATGTGTGTAGCTCTATCTCTAGACTTTTTTTCCCAACTCGATCTCTAATATTTTTTGAAATATGTATTATTACTCGGTGAACGCATAGATTGTTAAACTCGACAAAAGATAGTTGACATCTTTAATATTTTTTGGAACATGTATTATTACCAGGTTAACACATGGAGTGTTAAATTTGACAAAAGAAGGTTGACCAGGTAATAATAAAGTGTTAACCAAATTCGTCAAAAGAAATATGTGTGCAACCCCATCTCTCTATTTTTTAACTTGATTTCTGATATTTTCCGGAATAAGAAATATATATATACAGTTGTATCTCTATAGTTTTTTTTTGCAACTCGATCTATAATATTTTTCGGAAAATGTATTATTAACCGGTGAACGTAGAGTGTTAAGATCGCTCCGAAAAAAATATGTTTAAGCCCTCCTACTGTCTTTTTTTTAGGGAAAAACAGTAAATTTTACACGGTATAACGTGCGCCGCATATTCTACCTAGTTAGCATTATCTGCAGGTACAACTGCGCCTCTCTAAGTAGGGAACAAAGAAGGAAGGGTTAACAATGCATGGGCATCTGCTGCGCTCCCAGATGTAGTCGAGCCCAAGAAGAAGGGCAACCTCAAGTATGCCTTCACCTGTGCCATTATAATCTAGCATCGTAGAAAATACGTGGTGTATATATTTCTCTTTTTCTCTCAATTAATGCGACGATTTCTATGATTTTTCTTTTTTAGATTATTATAGGATGATGCCTTAAATATCATCGAATGTTTTTATTTATATAAACATAGGTAGAACCTGTATGATCCAATAATTATCTGTGCCTATATATACATACTATGTACGTAACAGTACAACACTTCACTAATCACTAGGTAGGCCATCAATTCAATAGACCATCAATAATTAGCGTTATCTGTAGTTACAACTGCGCCTCTCTAAGTAGGGGAGAAAGAAGAAAGTGTTAAGGATGGTATCTGCTGCGCTTCCGGAGGCAGTCGAGCCCAAGAAGAAGGGCAACCTTAATTATGCCTTCACCTGCGCCGTCCTCGCTTCCATGGCCTCCGTCATCCTCGGCTACGGTACACCTATTTTTCACGTCGTCGTGATGTGTTATGTCCGCAAATTCTTTTGCTTTGCATGGTTTCATCTTTCATGTATACGCATGCATGTATACTGTTTTGCCTTCGAAGATATTGGTGTGATGAGCGGAGCATCACTATACATCAAGAAGGATCTGAAGATCACGGACGTGCAGTTGGAGATCCTGATGGGCATTCTGAACTTGTACTCGCTCATCGGGTCTTTTGCGGCGGGGCGTACGTCCGACTGGATCGGCCGCCGCTTCACTGTGGTATTCGCGGCAGTCATCTTCTTCGCGGGCGCCTTAATCATGGGCTTCGCGGTCAACTACAGCATGCTCATGGCCGGCCGCTTCGTGGCTGGCGTCGGCGTGGGTTACGCAATTATGATCGCGCCCGTGTACACCGCCGAGATCTCACCTGCGTCGGCCCGTGGCTTCCTCACATCCTTCCCGGAGGTGTTCATCAACTTCGGTATCCTCCTCGGCTACGTCTCCAACTATGCCTTTGCACGCCTTCCACTCCATCTCGGCTGGCGCCTCATGTTGGGCATCGGCGCGGCGCCATCCGTCCTGCTCGCACTAATGGTGTTCGGCATGCCGGAGTCTCCTCGGTGGCTCGTCATGAAGGGCCGCCTTGCGGATGCCAGGGCCGTGCTGGAGAAGACCTCCGACACGCCAGATGAGGCTGCGGATCGCCTAGCCGACATCAAGGTTGCCGCTGGCATCCCGAAGGACATAGACGGCGACGTGGTCACCGTGCCCAGGAAAACAAGCGGCGGGGAGAAGCAGGTGTGGAAGGAGCTCGTCCTGTCCCCTTCCCGGACCTTGCGACGAATACTGCTCTCGGCGCTTGGCATCCACTTCTTCCAGCAGGCGTCGGGCATCGACTCCGTCGTGCTGTACAGCCCGCGCGTGTTCAAGAGCGCCGGCATCACCGACGACAACCAACTCCTCGGCACCACCTGCGCCGTGGGCGTCACCAAGACGCTCTTCATCCTGGTGGCCACGTTCCTGCTCGACCGCGTCGGCCGGCGCCCGCTGCTGCTTAGCAGCACGGGCGGCATGATCGTGTCGCTTGTCGGTCTCGGGACGGGCCTCACCGTCGTTGGCCACCACCCGGACACCAAGATCCCGTGGGCCGTCGGCCTGTGCATCGCATCAATCCTATCCTACGTGTCGTTCTTCTCCATCGGCCTCGGGCCCATCACGGGTGTGTACACCTCGGAGATCTTCCCGCTGCAGGTGCGCGCGCTGGGCTTCGCGGTCGGCGTGGCGTGCAACCGTCTGACCAGCGGCCTGATCTCCATGACCTTCCTGTCGTTGTCCAAGGCGATCACCATCGGCGGAAGCTTCTTCCTGTACGCCGGCGTCGCCGCGCTGGCGTGGGTGTTCTTCTTCACGTACCTGCCGGAGACGCGTGGCCGGACGCTGGAGGAGATGGGCAAGCTGTTCGGCATGACGGGCACTGCTTTGGAAGCAGAAGGCACGGCCACGAAGGAGAAGGCGGTGGAGATGGCGACAGACTAGGCAGAAAGCACCAAACCACAACATCTGCGCCATAGAGATGATTTAACGTGGCAATAATCGCTTATCAGGTGCTGCTACAGAGGATTAACGGCAAGAATTCCCAATGGTAATTTAAGAGATTGATCTCAATTTCCTTGGAGTTGCCTCTAGAAAACTATAGCAGAGGAACTCGGTATGCGAAAAAAAAAGAAAGCCGCCGTAGGGATACCACCGGGCGTTGCGGAACGCTTCCGAGTTCCGACACTCGACGGCAGCTGCGGCCTGCGGCCATTGTGGGCAACCGGTGAACTCTGCTTTTTTTTGAGGTGGTTTTATGATTTTTATTTTAAAATTGTATAAATATTAAAGATGAATAAATGATATAGGATGATTACTTATTTTTTGTTTATTTTAAAATTTGTACAACTTGTATATGGATAAAAAGATAAAAACACTTTTTTTAAGGAAAGCGGTGGAGAGTAAACGATAATACGAGATAGTTTTGGTAATGGGCTATTCGCCACGGCAAAATGGTCACCTCCGAGGACCGAGTCAGAATGGCTGAGTTTAGCTTAGCCTAGTATGTCGAGTCGAAACGTTACGCTCCAAAGCCCATACTATAGAGTCCATCGCATGGCAGCGTCAAGCATGACAAAGGCGTATAAACTATCACTGCGCGTGCATCGCCACAAAAGGCACACACATACAACCGTAAACCATTTGGTCGTCTAATCAGTGTGGCACACAGGCTGTTTGACTAAAAGGACGCTCGATCTCCAATAAACTTCGTTTCAGTTTTGGGGACGCTGATCAAATGCGGTCTTAATTTATAGACGTGGATCGTCCGATCGAGCAAGTGAACGGTTCAGATCGTTCAAATATATTACTACAGTGTTTTGTTATCGTAACTGCTACAGTACCATTTGCTACATCACTTTTGAATCGATCTGAACCGTCTCTTTTCGATCCAACAGCTCGCACGCAATTGTTTAAATTACAGCTACATGGGACCGTGTCCCAGGTTTGGTGGTTGCTTATGTGCTCTTTCAAGATTCCGATCCCATGAGCGGGTTGATCAACTTTAATATTTGCCGCGGTAACCAACCGTCACCAAGTTAAAAAGGTCACCAATTTTAAAAGGACGCTTAATGACGGCATGATCGAAGTACGTCCAAGGTCCGAGTACTCTTTGGATAGATATACAGATGCAGATAGGTTTTTCTTACACCTTTTCCGTGGCTAGGCTAGCTTGACTCAATCGGCAGAATCCTCGAACTACCACCGATTTGCTAAGAGCATCTCCAGCAGAGCCCCTAAAGCAGCCCCTAAACCTTAAAATAGGGAGTGTAGTAAAAAAAACAGATCCAGCAGAGCCCCAACTCAAGCCCCTAAAATTAGGGGGCCCCTAAATTTGCCTCCTCAGCCCCAATTCCCATGGGGCCCCTACTCAAGCCCCTAAAATTAGGAGGCCTCTAAATTTGCCTCCTCAGCCCTAATTTCCAGGGACACGAGTACAACCCCTATTATTGAAGATAGGGAAATACATGAGAGACTTCGAAAATTTTATCATGTTTTGAAAATTTTAAATTTAAATTTTAAATATCATGTTTTTAAATTGTAAATGTTAATATGCTTATGTTTTATGTATTACAAATATTTTTGATTGAATTTTAGTGGTGTCAAATGAAGATTATACATAGCGGATATGTCAAAATAGGAGAAAAAGTAAAAAAGGGGCTGAGATTTAGGGGTTGTTGCTGGACTTGTGCTCTGAAAACAGAGCCCCAAAAAAATAGAGGGGTCCCTAAATCCAAAATAGGGACCCTGTTTTAGGGGCCCTTGCTGGAGATGCTCTAATTAATCTCGCACTTGACCCCATCCTTACAAGACAAAACGTGACTGACACATCTACAGCCCGCCGCATCGGAGCTATAATGTTGTCGAGGTTATGAATGATGATTTTTTTCGAGAGAAAAAGTACTGTTGGACTTTCTACAGATGACTATCTCTCGTTCTTTCATCGGCCAATGAGCAAGAGAGAGGGAGGCAACAGGCAAGAGAGAGATTGAGAGGGACGGTCGAGAGAGAGAGGGAGCAACGGGTAAGAGAGAACTGAAAGAGATTGAGTAATGTATGTCTCCGTCTCCTTTCCTCTCGTCGCAATAGTGTAAATGGGCCGGGCCTAGGCCGGCACGGCACGACGCAGGCACGAAACGCAAATGGGCCGTGCCTGGGCTTGCCAAAGGTGAGCCGTGCCAGCACGGCACGGTAGGCACGATTGGTCGTCACGGCCCGGCACGGTTCAGGCACGAAGCACGATGAGCCCGTGCCGGGCCGGCCCGGCCCGGCACGATGCCAACCTCTACCTCCAGCAGCATCGGATCAGCGAATCTTCCCACGTTACTTCACCTCCTATGGCACGATGGCAACAGCTAGCCAAACTGTTAGGAATATACCTTAATATCTAACTTTCTTAAATATCTAGAATTTCTTTCTTATCTAAGACTCCTTCCTTATCTCTAATTGGTGGCATATATAGTCAACCCCTGTATATGTACATTGAACCATATCATAGTGCATCTTGTCTCCTATGGTTTTTTTCCGCAAGGATTTTCCACATAAATCTTGTGTTCCCCATTCTTGTGCGTGTGTTGTGCATGCGATGTAACCCTAAACCTAACAAATGGTATCAGAGTGAGTTTATGTTTAATCCGCTGCCCTAGGAGGAGGAGACCCCCGGGGCGACACCCGCACGGCAACACCACACGCCGGCCTTTAGCGCCGAACCATCGGTGCGTCCACTTTGGCCTCCTGCCGGATCAAGCAGCTGACCTGCTCCCTATCGCCTGGCTCCTCGAGCCGCCCGCACCACCCAGGCGCCCGCCACCGCCCGCCACCGTTAGCAATTCTACAGCCCGTCGACAGCGCGTACCCCATGCGCAGACCTGGAGGCCCCTCTGCTTGCCGAAGCTGCTTCAACCACAACGGCCACATACCTGGGCTTTCGATCTCGCCGTCGAATCTGCTTTGATCGTTGGCCGACCTACCCCAACCTCACCAGCCACATCATGGCCGCATCCGTGCCCCACTGCTCTCCATCGGCACTCACGCCCTTGGCCTTGGCCTGACCGCCGCTTTTTCGCCGGGCACCACCGCCCACCATGGTCTCACGTCTCCCACGCCTTCGGGTGGCCTTCGCCCCGCCGACCGTGGCCATCCTGGCGCCGCCTTTACGGAGGCGCTCGCCTTTGGCCGGCCCCTTTGCGCCCGCTTCGGTGCGACCTCAAGCCACCTCCGAGACACCCGCCGCGCCCCGGCTCCCTTCGGCCTCCACCGCGCTTGGGTGCTTCGGCCACCTGGGACCGCCTCCATGCTCGGCCTTCTTTGGCTGGTCGACTGACCCGCACCTCGGCCGCCTACCCGCCTCCGTGCTCACGACCTATCGGCCCGCACCTTGGTCAGCCACCCGCCTCCACTCTCCCCGATCGCTCTGGCTTGCCTCACCGTGCCCGAGCCCCTCTGGCCGCCCGTGAAGAAGAACCAAGAGCAACACCAGAGAAACAACATTAAGCTCAAACGAACAAAGAAGTTTTTTGACCGATTGGACTTCAATGAGGTCCAAAGTGGATTTAATTCGTCTTTTGAGTTCCATTGGCTCCGGCTCCGAAGCTGCTTCGCCTTCTTCTTCTTCTTCTTCTTCTTCTTCCGGTTCTCGGCTTCAGCTCTGACTTTTCGACTCCAGCTTTTTGTTTTCAAGTTCAAATGAGAGCTGTTCTCACAATTGTGGGTATAAAGAAAGAATTGATTTTTACCCAGACGACTATTCTAGTGCAAAAAATAGGACTTTTGCAATTCAGACTTTTATGCCTATTATTGGTGTTATTCATGCACAGTGCAATTATTGGCGAAATATTGTGTCTATTATTGGAGGGATTTTATGCGGATTTTTCATTGCAATTCAAGCGGAATTTATCATTGGAGATTTATTCGATGTTCTGTCGTCAATTATCATTGGAGATTTATTCGACGTTTCATCGTCGGTTTATTTGACGTTTCATCGTCAACTTTGATGAAAAAAATCCATTGAGGAGACAATTAATTTGGTGCTTCATCACTGTTATTTTGATGTTTATTCGCTGTTTGGATACGTTGACCATTATGGAGGTTTTGGCAACATTAATTCTCAAGAATTTGATGACACCCTGGTGGTAGCATTATACTCTTCGGAGTTTTACTAGTGAAGGTTTTGCTTCAATTTCAGTTTGAGTTGAAGGATTGAAGTGCATGAAGGAGTTTTGCTTCTGAGTGGATACTACAACGTTATCTAATTGTCTTAGCTCAGTATAAGGGGTCTACTGCAATGTACTCCATTGACAGGATGACAGTTCTTTTCATTTTGACAGTTATGCAGGAGCAGTTTCAACCATGTCATGGAATTTCAGTATGCAGTTTTTCATACGTGGTGACTACACGTGCAATTTGCTCTTTCAATGAACGTTGTTTGCCAAATTTATTGTTCCAGATGGAGCATGTCGATCCCATGAGATGAGTTCTTCGCTATTTATCAAGCGCCACATGTGATGTCTTGGCTTATGCCATTTGATGATTGGGCATTTATTTAGGAGGTCAGTTGCACAGACTCAGACTTTACTGGGGTTGTGAGTTGAATACCTAGATTCTTCATCTACTTTGATATATCTGTGTTGGTTTGATTGTTCTAGACATTCTCTCGACCTACTGGTGGTTTCCTCAAATTTTGCTTTGCAAGAAGTGTTTGGATTGACTGTTCCAGTCTTTCATATTAGTACTGTCCTTTGGACTTTCTGTGCTTAGTTGCCCTTTGAGGTTTCTTGGAGATAAATTTTTATTATGGATTTTGAGCCAATGGGAGGTTTATTTAACTTTACTAAATATCTTGGAATTCTTCCTTATCTAGGACTCTTTTCTTATCTATAATTGTTGGCAATATAAAGCCAACTCCCAGTACATGTACATTAAACCATATCATAGTGCATTTTGTTTCCTATGGTTTTTTCCCGCAAGAGTTTTCCACGTAAATCTTGTGTTCCCTATTCTTGTGCGTGTGTTGTGCGTGCGATCTACCCCTAAACCTAATAAGGATACCACTTGTTAGGGTTAGCACGACATATGACAATTGGAGACAACGATTTAACGTGAAAAACCGTTGTGGGAAAAAAACCACAGGAAACAATCAACTATAATGTTCAAGGATCACGTGGATTCTTCCTCTGAGTGATTACTTCACTGAACCTTGCAAAAGCAAATAGTTCTACTGCGAGTGACTCGCTCTGCTGTCTCGAGAATCTTGATTGGATGCTCTTGATAAGTCAAATTCTCTTGGAGATTGATAGTTTCCAACTGCGTTTGCTCAATCAGAACTTGAAGACACTTCTTTAATTGTGACGCATGGAAGACATCATGTACTCCTTATAGTGTTGCTGGCAAACTCAACTAGTAAGCAACTTCTTCCTTCTTTGCCAATATTGTGTATGGTCTTACATACCTTGGCACATGTTTCACTTTATTATCAAATCTCTTTACACCTCGAAGTGAAGTGAATCTGAGATACACATGATCGCTTGTTCAAAAGTCAAATTCATTCGATTATTATCAGCATAACTCTTTTGTCTAGATGAGCTACCTTAAGCCTTTTTCTTGTAAGTGTAACTTTCTCTCATGCTTCATTGATGATGCTTGGTCCAAACAACTGATACTCTCCCACTTGATCCCATAGAAGTGGGGTTCTACACTTCCTTCTATATAGTGCCTCAAATGGTGACATTTGCAGGCTGGCTTGATAACTATTGTTATAGGAAAATTTGGCATACGGTAAATTTTGTCCCAACTGGTACCGTATTCCAAAGCACATGCACGCAACATATCCTCCAAGATTTGATTCACTCTTTCTGTTTGACCAACTGTTTGTGGATGATATGCGGTACTGAAATTCAACTTTGTTCCCTGGGCTTCATGCAATTTTTTCCAGAAATGTTAGGTAAACTAACTACAACGGTATGACACTATCTTCTTAGGTACTCCATGCAAGCACACAATCTTGCTCACATATAACTCTGCCAGCTTATTACCTCCATACTTGGTATTCGCTGGTATAAATTGAGCTACCTTAGTGAGGCTATCTACTATTATACAAATCGAATCATGACCTACTTGAGTCCTCGATAGACCTGTGATAAAATCCATATTAATTTCTTCCCATTTTCATTCTGGAAGCGGTAATGGCTACAATAATCCCGCTGGTCTCTGATGTTCTAGAAACGGTGAGGTGATGCGGTTCAATCTCGACAGTACATTCGGCAGTCATCGAACGTCAGGCGCGCAAGCACTACACGGCGCGATCTGATCTGCTGGATCGAAATCCAATGGCATGCGTCTAGGGTTAGGGTTTGCTGTGGTGGTGGGCTGAGTTGAGTTGGGCTGGTGCAAGGCAAGTGGGCTGGGCCCAAATGGGTTTCGACCCATTAGCCCGAATCCTATTTTCCAGCATTTACTAATTAAATTAATTCCAGAATTTCAAATAAACTAAGAAAAATAGAAAATAAATCTAAAAAATTCTGGAAAAATTCCCAAATAAATAATCAAATCAAAATTCCAAATTTCAGGGTGTTACATGAGGTTACCCAAGATCATCTTGACCATCAAAACCCTACGAGCAAGTCCAAGATCAAGATTTTGGTTTTTGTTTGGTTTTGATGCACTCTCCTTTCAAATAGAAAAAGGTCAGAACTTTGACATCAATCATTGTGATTGAAGGTTGGAATAAGTTTCTGACCTCCATAAGAAGGTGCATACAAAATTTTATGGGATTTGGATAAGTCGATCAAAAGATACATTGATTTTAGTTCAAAAATCATGTTGTTCTCCTGTCTGCCTAAGAAATCCGGCACTACCGCCCTTAAGGAGCGGTTGTACCGCACATCCGGCACTACCGCCCTCTTGTAGTGTCGATAGTGTCGCCCTCAATCTAAGTTGGTTGATCTTGCAAATTCTTAAAGTGTTTGTTTCTTAGTTGGCATTAACTTGTCTAGTAGGTGGAAAAACTTTTATTTGGGATCATTCATCCCCCTCTGATCGTCATTTCGGTCTTTCATCTACCACACGTATTAAGAATTTTACGAAGGCTAAATATACACATGTATTTAATAGATAATACACCATTTAAGCACTCACGTAAGAAATACTTATATCGAAAGAAATGACTTTACATATGTGCTTAATAATAGGACTATATTCTCTATTTAAACACTCATGTATAGATATTTTGTATTGTACTTACCATGATTCATGGCCAACCCGAAGCCATGTGAGCCCAGTAGGCCCTTGAGGCCTTAAGAGAGCGAGATGGCTGAAACAAATCCAAGCCTACTAGACTTATATTGTTCAAAAGAAAAGGTGTGCCCATTTAATATCTCGAGGCCTGGCATTTCCTAGCCCATATAAAGGAGCGATGCTGGCACCGATCAAGCGTAGTACTCGTATCATTTTGGTCTCGCACTACTGCCGGAGCTACGGACACTCCAACCAAAACCGTATACAAATTTTTTTGTAGTGGACTAGTCTTTTTGCCTGCTTGGAGTGCTGGACCAGAATTCTTCGTGAAACAGATATATTCTTGGTGCAACCACCGATCCGATAGAATTGATGCCATCTCAATATGCGGTTGATTGTGTCAACTAGATGGGATGGCAGCGCTGGAAGGTCCCACTTCTTGTGTGAGAAAGCAATGCAGTGTGTTTGCATGTGCTGCTGTGCGATCAGTCACTGATTCAAGCAATGCACTATACCATGTTTCGACACGCATCTTTTTTTTAAAAAAAAAGCTGTATAAATATTAAAACATGAATGAAGTGTAGATAGTGATTATTTACCCCCCGCTTATTTCAAGATTCATGCAGCTTATATTGTGGGGACTACATAAAAGCATATCTCTTTGACATTTCGACCGTAAGATACGGGTGTCACACATTAGCAGTAGTGCAATACTGAGATTGGGAAATGGTGTGCTTATTACAGCTCTTTTATTGTGCACTAAATTCAATATAGGCTATTAATTTTTTTTCGATGCAATAGATTAGATTAGCTAGTATTTATTTATACTTTCTCCCGTAGCAGAATAGTATAGAAATACACTCAGCAAATTAATAACTAGATCTGATTTTTACTACCCACCATGTACTGCAATAGTACATTGTAAAATTTCTCTCATGCAAAGTTTATTACGCCCGCATTTGCCTTTGCAAACGGATGGTCCAAGCGTACGTTTCTTTTCGGCACTCTGGGGGAATCAGCATGTCCGAAGCATCCAATTGGAATGTCAACTCATCAACTAGAAACTCTGACTTAAAAACCTGTTCACAAGACAGTTCCAGTGTTTCCACAGAAGTAGAAGATAGGCATTAGATCCTCCTTCGTTAGCAGAATGATCTTGGAATGGCTAGCCGAAAAGATCGAATCTTGCATTTTCCCCGGCCTTTTTATCAGAAA
The DNA here is from genome assembly GCA_036346355.1 of Rhipidocladum racemiflorum. Lineage (NCBI taxonomy): Eukaryota > Viridiplantae > Streptophyta > Magnoliopsida > Poales > Poaceae > Rhipidocladum > Rhipidocladum racemiflorum. Next base: position 8,899,935 of record CM070581.1, read on the forward strand.
AGGACGGGATGCCACCACTTTGTGGTAGTCGCTAAAGCAGTGAAGTGGTCTATCTCCTCTGATTACCGGCGGGCGGCATCAAATTCAGGGACCAACAAGCTTTAGTGGTGGCATCACAATATCACGTACTATGTAGGTTGGTATGTGAACTATCATTAATTGGCGTGGCTTGGCGTCACGTACACCTCGGGTTCCACTCTAGGAACCAGCCGCCCATCTTGTTCACCAATTCTGGATGGGTTTTGATAAGTTTCATCCGGATGTTTTCTTTAGTAACCATCATTCAAATTCTTGACTATTGGATCTGCTTTCAGATCGATGCACGTCCCCCTGAATTCGAGGTGAGTTGATGCTACGGATGTGTCTTTTGATCATACGGTTCAAAGTTTGGATGATTTTTAGGACAAAAACATCCGGATGATACCTATACACTCCCATTCTAGATATGCATCCCAACGAAGCCATGGACAGATGCACTGTAGTAGCTGGCCATTACATGTGCATGCGCGCAGGACAGTAGGACATCTCTTTTGCTCTGGCTGACAGCACGTTCCATTCACTTAAACAGACGTACGCTAGGCAACAGACATTGATCGTTTGCAGTGCATGATTTGTCTGCATTTGAGTAAGCCCGACCTCTCAGATGATTTCTGATGGTGCTCGCCTGTACAGTTGAATCAGCTGCTTCCTCGTCCTCTGTAAGTATTCCATGAGGTAGCTTCTGATCGCGTGTCGGTGTCGGTGAGCTCGCCGTTCCGTACCCTCCGTTTGAGATGCGCTGGTGTCATTCACTAACCGACGCTAGGCAACGGACATCGATCGTTCGCGGTGGATGATTTGTCTGCATTTGAATAGGGAAATTTTACGGTACATTGTACTGGTAGTATACAGTGGATAGTAGAAATCGGATGTAGCCGTTGATTTGTTAAGAGTATTTCTACTACTCTACTGCCCGAAGAAGTATAAATAAATTCTAGCTAATCTGATATATTGGATCGAAAAGAATGAATGAACGGTTCGTATTATAAATTTAGTATCACTATACGTACGTCTTCTCTCAACACCGTAGCACATATGCAATTCAGTCCCTCGGAGGCTCAGAGATCGGCAGTTAAAGTCTGGCTTAAAGCGGCGGCGGCCAAGCCTGCCGTGCCCCCTCCTCTTTGCTGTCAGCCGGAGGTTGATTACCTCTCCCAGTCTCCATCAGCTCATGATCCTCACTGATCACTCCGCCACTCGCGTGCTCGCCTGCGTAAATATGCAGCATCACCTGGAGGCGCTGTGCGTGTTCGACAAGTCATGGAGCAGTAGGGGCATCTCCCATTCGGCCGGCGGGGGACTAAAGTCTGAAGGTTTCTAATCCTAGTATCCTACCATGTATTCTTGTTGATAAAGTCAGTTCACTTCAGTCAGGTATTGTTAGGAGTTGGGTTCGATTCAGAGTTCAAGCTTCAGGTTGTCAAGGTAAGTTAGTTTTTCGGATGGTGAACAGTAAACAGCTCGGATATCACTAAGAGTCTTGTTAAAGTAGAGTAAGTAGTTCGGTTGGTCTCTAGTTTATCTGCAATCTTTGGTCTTCTCTGTTCTTCTCCGAAGAATAGCATCAGCCTCAGGCATCCATCTCGTGAATTAAATGTCTCGGCTAACAAAGTCTCCCATGGTGGGGCTTGCAGCGGGCAGGGCATCGACAGCGCGCACTGTCCGGATAAGGCTCCGGGGAAAAGGTTGGGCTCGGTTCAGCTCACCACCTAAGGCGGGCCTGATGGCGTCACGTAGCTGAGCGCAGCAGCCGCAGCCGTAGACCGAGGCCTGCACGCAGCGGGCGGCTGCGCAGGGTCCCCCGGCCGTCCGTACGGCCGGACCGACCCACGCATCACTCATAGCCGGTCCGGTCGACCGAAGCTCGCCAGAAGATTCAAGACGCCGCGCGCGCGCGCGCGAGATGCCGGGAGATCGCCGCGCCGAGGGAGTGGCGTCTCGACACTTGGCCCCTGCACCCCTCCTATCGGGCTAGGGCGCGTAGGCTCCTACTAGGACGTGGTACGACGTCGCTCGCGCTGGCGCGGGGCTGCGCGCAGGTGCAGGCTTTTCCGCTCCCCTGCCCGGCCGCTTTGTGTCGCCTCGCGGCCTTATCCCTGTGGAGAAACGGGCGCCCCAGCGCGCGGGGTCCATGATGGCTGTTCCTATCTTTGGATCGGCCTCTTTTGTGCATGTTCCTATCTTTACACAAATAATAGTGTTTTCATCCAACATATAAAACGAATTTTTTGCATAGGCAAATCCAGGTTAATTTCATGAAAATATAGGGGAAAAAAGAGAGAAAAGTATTTACCTTTTCTTGGAGTTAGTAATATCGAAGGATGCAACAGTCGAACGTGTATGCTGTGCACTCAAAGTGAGCGGTTAGCGAGGATCATGGCGTGCAGTCGAGCTCGGCGGTTGTAGAAGTAGCTGATGGCTTTGGAGAGTGTGTTGGCATGTTCGTTAAGGTTTCACCGCTAAAAGAATCACCCTAATTCAACAGTCTCTTCTTGTGTCAAGTGGCAGCCTCTCGCTCACACCACTTCCCACCTAATGGTATGACTGTTCATGATATGTTGTGATACGGATAACCATATCTGTTCCATACTAGACATGTGGTAGTACGGCAACGTTTTACATTCAGCAACTCACATACCGGCTCTTAATTGACTAGACGAGCTTTCACAACCCATGAAACCACCACACTAACATGTCTCGCCCAATCTAAATCATATTTTCAACTTCATCATGATATGCCATAAAAGTAGGGGTGAAAACGGAACAGAAAGTTCCCGACCGTTCCGAAGAAAAACGGAAACGGAAGCTCTTTTTCAGAAACGGAAACGAAAAATATCGGTACGGAAACGAAAACGGAAATTTTTTGTCAGAAACGGAAACTCCGTATAAGTGAAACCGGAAACTAAAAACGGAAACGGAAACGGAAATTCCGTATAAGTGAAACCGGAAACTAAAAACGGAAACGGGCCGGAAAGGGAAATGGGCTTGGCCCAAAAATGAGAAGAGAGTTTATATTTATTTTCGAATTAAAATAATATAATAAATACAAATGGTTTTATATAAAATACTAAATAGAGTTCAAAAATTCCACAAAAAATCTCAAAAATACTTTGGAATATTTTGAACCTAGAAAAATTATTTTCAGCATAATTTTTTTATAAATAAATTAATTTTATAAATCTAAAAAAAATGCAAAATAGTATTTATAAACTCCAGAAAATCCAAGATAAATCTCAAAAAATCATAAATGAACATCGAATAATAATATGCAAATTTTAGGGTGCTAAACCTTTGTAATTGGTGGAGCAATAGGATATCAATGATAAGTATATGGATGAGGACATGATGATCTGATATGGGAGACAAATAATGTGCCATTAGCTGACAAACTTAAGAAAAATTTTCTAGTGATATCAGTGAACATAGCACTATTCTTATGTCCACCTTAGAGGTGGAATGGGCTATATTGTTCTTGTGGTCATGTATATTGTAATTCTCTACTATGTTCTTGTGGAATTTTTCGCTTTCGTTTCCGTATCCGTTCCGTTCCGATTTCGTTTCCGTCACTATCCGTGTCTGTATCCGTTTTCAGGGTTTCCGATTTCGTTTCCGTTACTGGTAAAAAATGTGGAAACGGAAACGGAACAGTCATTTACCGACCATTTCCGTACCGTTTTCATCCCTACATAAAAGTTCATGGTACAACATTCAATAATGCTCAAAAGCATAACTCTCAACGATCATCCAAACATAATTCTCAATTTCAGTAAAAATATCATTTGGCTCAAATTCCCAAAATAACCCAAATTCAGGTCTAAGCATGTCCTAACTGTTTTGATAATCATCATACATCATAAATATAACCTAGGGTTACAATGGTAAAAAGGATTCAATCATCAAGGGTGGCTTTAACAAGCATGGCATAATTATTTGCTTTAAAACTGGGATTGAAATACATTTATAGAAACTATGCATACAATAATTTAAATTCAACAAAGTATTTCGCAAATTGGGTTCAACATGATCAATGATGTGTAACTTGCCTTGAAAAACTCATTCCTCTGGTTTTGGACCTTGCTCTTGAGCCCATATGTTGCTCTCGCACACTCCCGTTGTTACAACGTCTAAGCGATTCGAGAAGAAATACAAATAAACACCAATAATAGAGAGCAAATGAACTCTAAAAATCAAATAAAATTCACCATTAAATAGAGCTTAATTTTACAAATTTTTAGGCTCTGAAATCACCTCAATCGGAATTCGTATGAGTGAGAATGGAATTTTTTAAAGTTTAAATCACCTAGAGAGCAAATTGAATTTTTAAAATTACTTTTATCATGAAAAATAATTTTTTGAACTACTTTACAACATCAGCAACCTAAATATTTTTTAAAATATTTTTTTATTTTTCTGACTTTCTCTCTCCTACTGCTACAATACACTACAGTACTTCACGATTTACTGTACATAGTGAGAGCAACCGAGCCACTGCTGTATGCACAGGAGAGGGAAGCAACAAAAGAAATTATCAAAGCAAAACAAGGCAAGAACAAAAATCAAACCGAGGGAAGCACCGTGAAGCTCTCGACGCGACGAACTCGATGATGGCTTCGGTTACTATGGGGAGGCAACGATGATGATGCAATCCCGCTGTAACATCATGAAATTTGTAATTAAGAATAATTAGAATTAATTAGGCTTAATTAAGTTTTAAGAGTGTTTAGTTGTGCTTTGAGTTGGTTTTTGGCTCTTAAATTTGGAGTTATTTGTTCTTGGAGTCTTTTGTCGTTTCGTTCGAGCCGTTTCGTTCGATTGTGGCCCGAAAATTTGATTTTCGAGTCCAGTCAAAATCCCTTGAGAACATTAGTGAACCTAATTCTAAAATCTTCCTTTGTGGTCCCAAAATTTCTTTCCATGAATTCCGAAGATTAGAGAAGAAATTGTGAAGAGATGCGGAGTCCTGCTGCAAGGGCGGCAGTACCGCCGGTCTGAGGCCGGTACTGCCGGCCGGGCGGCACTACCGCTCGAGGGGAGCGGTACTGTCGGCCGTGCGGTCGAGGCAGGGGGCTGATGCCCTGTTTCTCGGTTGACCGACCACCTTAGCTCACTTCTCGATCCTTCCCCTCCTCCCTCAACCCCAGTAGCACCCCCTCATGCCCCTCACTCCCTCTCACACTCCCTTACTCGCTCTCCCTCTCCTAGGAGCTCTCTCCTCTCCCTCTCTCTCGGTTTCTCTCCCTCCCAACCGAGTTCTCCCTCGCCTCTTTTGTTCTTGGCTGGCTGGAGCTCGTGTGGAGCAAGAAGGAGTCAAGCCGAGGTGCTAGGAAGCTTCTTCAAGCCCTCAAGCAAACCCTCAAGTGGTGGTTTCCAAGTTGGACCCAAATCCCTGAGGTTGGTGCAAACCCTAGCTTCTTCCCTCTCCATTTGATCCTTCTATTTCAATTTCTATTTCTAGAAGTTGGATTCTGAAGTGTTTCTCACGTTCATGGAACCCTAGCTAAGTCTCTCAACTAGTAGGAACAATTTCCGAGGTCAATCCGTTGAGTTTTGATCTCAAGACTATAGGTTATCCTTTTTCTATTTTCTCTTCTCGGTTATTCTAACCTTAGAAACCCTAGTGCGAGGTTAATCTTCGACTGTCTGAGTTGCTAGACCTAGGTTAAGTTCAGTAGAATTAGATAGCGCGATCGATTCGATCCGAAAATCTTAATCGGTTTCTTGTTGGATTTATTCGCTTAAAAGTCATTTTTCCAAAATTTCGGAGTATCCTTTGAACCCTAGCTCCAGAAAGTCAAGAAAATGATTCTAGGGTATATCCAACGCTGTCGAAGTTCAATTCCCGCAAAAGAATTGAATTTGGGTTCAATTCAGAGTTGGAATTGAATTTGACACTAATTAGGGTTTTTGTGTTCGAAGAGTCCGATCGTCGTGCGAAGAGTTTCGTCACTGAGTTTTGGATCCTTAGTTCTAGTTTAGGTCGTGTGGAACCTTTCGTGCAAAAAGAATTAATATGCTAATTGCAAATCCTTCGTTTCGGTTCGATTTGCAAAAATGTGCTTTTTGTGCTTTTTGGAATATTATGGAGTTCCAAGGTTCCAAAAATCACCTGAATGTCCCATATTAACTCTTCGTGCCGCTAAATTTCCATTCTTGCGGAAAGTTTCGAATCGAAAGTCCTAATTCGAGTCTTGTCGGAATTATCCGCCAAAAGGGTCAAATTATGAGATTTTGGAGTTTTCCGTGCATCTCCATATCTAAAAGCCAAGGAATTGACCTTAGGATATATCCGATGTCGTTGGAGTTCGATTCCCGCAAAAATAATCAAATTTGGATTTGATTCGGGTCGAAAATCGAAACCTGGCGGTAATTAGGGCTATCGAGTTCGAAAAAGTGAAAATTAGGTCAAACGAACTCGAAACTTGGTGTGACCTACATGGATGGGTCCCTGGCATCGCTAAGAACCCAACCGTGCAATCGCTTCGAAGTTTCGAACTCGTTTGCGCAAGATTCCATTTTGCGAAACCCTAATTTCTCACTGCGACCGGCGCTACCGACGTTATAAGTCCGGTACTACCGCCCGAGTGGCCCTTCCGCACTTACAACACCGGTAGTTAATTTCCAGAGAAGCACCATTCTTGTTTCTCTGTGACTGGCACTACCGCCCCTCCAGGTCGGTACTGCCGAGAGGCCGGTACTACCGAAGTTTAGCCGCCGGTAGCTTATTTCCAGAGAAGCACCCGAGTTGGTCCTCTGTGGCCGGTACAACTGGGCCCTTCGGCCGGTACTGCCGGGCATGTGGGGGCGGTACTACCAGACCCTTGCCGCCGGTACTGCCGACCTCACTGACCAAATTAGGTCGTTTTATTTCCTTTTTCTCCGTTGCTTCTCGGTTTCGCTTGGTTCTTGTTTTTGCTTCCTAATTGCCCTTTTGGATTTGTGTTTGATTGTTTCATTGTCTTCCTTTTGCCGTTTGCGTGTGTAGACGATGTTGCGTTGAAGGACGTTGGGGAGGAGTCCGACCACGTTGTAACATCCCAAAATTTTGCTTTTCTTAAATTCATGTGTGATTTGACACTTTGGTGAATTTTTGGAATTTTCTGGAATTTATTTGGGTTTATTTGGAATTTATTTGAATTTATTCCATTTTGAAATAATTAAAGAATTTAATTTTGCAAATAAAATTTTGTTGGAAATATTTTATTCGAGTCCAAAATGATCCAAAATATTTTCCAGAATTTTTCTGGAATTTTTCTGAGTCATTTGCTATTTTTAATGAATTAAATGAATTACTGGGAATTATTTTAAATATTAATTCGCTGGAAAAGGACCGACCGGTCGGTTACTATTCCTCGGGTCCGAGTCGGACTCGAGTCCGACCCGAACCCAGAAAGCCCTTTTGATTCGGTCGAACCGCGTCAGCCGAACCCAACTCTAACCCTGGACCACGGCCGTTGGATCTTGATCCAACGGCCGCGGCGCGTCTTGCCAGCGTCAGCGAGCATGTGGACCGTCCGATGCGGGACACGTGGGACGGCATCCGGCCGCCGTCCTCATCCGAATCCGAGCCGGTGATCTCCGCCAGTGGCCAAAGCGGGACACGGTTAGGGCTTCGGTTTCAGCGCAAACGCCGGGCTATTTAATGCCCGAGCAGCCCCGAGGTTCGCCCTTGCCTGCGCACAACTTGCCCTACCGCCACCTCTGCCTGCGTCTCGCCGTGCCCGCGATTCCTCGCCGGTTGCTTTGCGCCACGCTGGTTTTGGTCACTCATCGCTGGCCGAGCCACCTCCGCCGCACCCAAGTCCCGATTCGTGATCCCTGACCGAGACGCACCGACTCGACCTCTCTCCTTCGCCGGATCTACTCGTTGCGCCGTCCGTGTCGCCGTCCTCAAGTCCGGCCAGACCTCACAACCAGCGCCGCCCGCGACACGCTGGCTTGTCGCCGCTCGATCACCATCCGACGATCACGGTGAGTCCACGTTTCCACGAGGCTTTAGAAGACCAGGTTGGATCTAGACCGCTGGATCAAGATCCAACGCCCACGATCGCCACGTGTTGGAAAGCTGCGTTAACCTAGGGTAGATCTAGACCGTTGGATCTAGATCTAACGGCCGTGATCATGCCACGTAGCCACCGCCGCCGCGCGTTGAGTCATCGACAGGCCGGGCCGCGTACAATGCCCGGTACCTGGCAGGCGTGATCGCGTGTCACCGACATGCGGGCCGCATGTCGATTCTCGCCCAGAGAGCCTCACCGCGTACGTGACCCACTAACGCAGGTGGGACCGCGTGTCAGCCTCTCAGAGCCGTAGGCGCGTCCACCATGGGCCGGGGCGTCACCGTGGACCCGATCCATGGACCGAGACACGTGGCGAGACCGGAGCATGCCACGTGGCATGATGACGCCATGATGACGCCATCGTGGAGACCGTTCTCTTGGCGTCGACGCCAGGTCACCGTGGACCAATCACAGGTGACACGTGTCATTGCCGACGCAATAATTAATTTCCAAAAGAAAATGATTTATTAATTCAAATAATGATTTCAAATTTAGATTCAAACTTCAAACGCTTATAACTTTTATGCTTCAACTCCGATTTGAGCGATTCAAATTTCTAAATTTGTATAAAATTGAGATCTACCTAAATATGAATTTTATTTAATTTTTGGACTAAAGTTTTTCTCTGTAAAATTATTTAATTGATTATTTAAACTTTAAATAATCATAACTTTTATGCTTTTAACTCCAAATTTGATTTATTCCAGTTTCTAAAAATCCAGAAAATTATGTTCTCTCTGTTTATGGATTTTATTTGGAGTTTTGGGATCTTTTGCCTATTGTTTATTTGTGTATTTGCTATTTGCACGCTTTTACGAGTAGACGTTGAAGTGGGAGGGATTCGAAGGAGAAGTATTGACTCAGATCCAACTCAAGACCAAGAGCAAGTGCTTTTTGAAGGCAAGTTGTGCTTTGACCATATTGATCCTATTTCAAATCTATTTTGATTTAAACTATTGCATGCTAGTTCAATTAGAAAGATACTTTGTTTTAAACATGGGGTTAGATAAATACCAATTTGCTATATGACACCTTGATTACTTAAGTATGTGCCATGACCTTTGTCACCCTAGTTGTGGTTTACTAGTTGGACATTACTAAATTGCCAACATGGGTTTAGATCGTTGTAGTATCTTTGCTTGGAGCACACTTTCGTGCTCATGACATGATTTTTGGACAATCAAATGCTAATATTGACTTAATGATATATTGAACCTGTTTTGGAAAAGTATCATGTGATGTTGATGGCACGTGGTGCATGGTAATCAACCTGGGTTTGATAAACAGCTTTCGGCCAGGGCATGTGGCAAGAGTAATCAGTGGGCCAGTGTGGCATTGGGAGTGTTGATTTGGTTTTTCGGGTAGTCTTGCCCTGGTCACTCTAAGGACTTAACCTTGCAAGCCTTTGAACTGGGTCATACTTGCAACCACATGGTCGAATGGGACGGCCCTAGTTGACTAAGTCGCTAAGGACTCACTTGTGGAGCCTCGGGTGTCGATTACACCGCTTGTGTGATTGTGCGGGGAGCGTATCGTGGCTGTGGCAGGTACCCATCTAACGGTGTGTTGGTCCCATACTTCGCCTTGGCTAAGGGAAGGGATGGTGTAGAGCACGTCTGGAGAGGACCACCTGTGTTGTTTGAGGCTTCAAAGGCTTTGTTACTGAACTCGCCTTTGTGGTGTTTGACTGTATCTTGTGGGTAAAGTGCATAACCTCTGCAGAGTGTAGAATCTATTTGAATAGCCGAGTCCACTGTGATCGACAATGCTCTGAATTACAAATCAAGGGTTAGATTTTCCAAAATAACTGGGTTTTGAAAAGATGGGTGGGTTTAACAAGGAAGATGATGGAAATATGGTTTAGGATGGGAAAAATGTTTATTAAACTTCTTGAAAAGTTATTTATGCTTTACTTATTTCTACTGCTTTCGAATCTACTTATATTACTTGTCAAAAGTCTGTTTCGCAAATATACCCTGAGCTACTCCTTTGTACTAAGCCATGCATATAGTATATTAGCTTGCATTCTCAGGCATGACTTGTCGAGTACCAAGTACTCACCCTTGCCTCAACACAATACCGCTTGAAGAGGAGACTACGCCAGCTTTGAGGAGGAACTCCAAGAGGACCCGGCTACTTAGGGATGCGAGCCACCGATCGGTTGCTGTGGTATCTTTGGATGGCTCCACGAAGTTTATTTGATTTTCCGCTGCTATTGATTCTCTCTGAATAAGTTTCGCCCTACGAGGCATATATTTGTAACTTGGCCATAAGGTCGAGTAACCAGTTTGGTTATTTAAATAAAGTACTTTGATAATATCGATTGGTATGATTGTGATATTTACCGATGTTAAGACTGTGTGCACTAGCTGCGTTCTGGACTAGTGCTGAATACACAGAGGGTCCGGATTTGCAAATTCGGGTCCCGACAGAGGTGGTATCGAGCCATACTTGATTTGTAGGCTCAACCCTAAGCTAGAATGGTCGTAGTGAGGATAAAACCTATTTTCTAAAGCTAAAAATTTGTGAAGACAAGAAATGACATCTCGACTTATCCCCTTCTCTCTTTTCTTGTCTCTTGCTGAAATTTTCCCTTACCTTGTCACAATTGAAAAATTCGAGTTCTTACTTAAAAGCACTCTTGTGACAGATGGAGGAAGAGTTCAACTATGTTGATCTAGGAGTTGGTCACGCCATGGAACTTTGGCACATGCTACAAACTCTCGGAGATTTTGAGAAGCCCCAATACCAAGTGGAAGTGATCGCAAGCGAGATTGATCAAGGCTTGTGACGTGAGGATTGAGGTACCGTCAGAAGAGGGGCCTGTGCAATCGCCTCGATACACGTGACCGCTAGAAGATCTACAATGCGATGGGTATCCAAGAAGTTTCACGACGAGCAATGCGGCACATTACCAAGATCCACGCCAGAGAGTTGGAAAGCACGGTGTTCCGTTATCATCCGCAGCGATAACCTTCTTGACCCGAAGGCGATTCAGATGAGAATGCCACGGTTACATACGCTTGGCACGATTCGTCGTCGCCAGGAAGATGTACTAGATAATACAAGCAAGGAGCTGTAAGGCCCGCAAGGAGATCACGGCGAGAGAAGAACAGATGGCGGGAAGCTCAAGAGTATGTGGCACACCTTCTACGAAGGATTGACGAGTTGGAGATGACTTTGTACGGACGCACTCCGAGCCAAGATTGAGCTACACGAGCCGCATCCAGAGGAGTCGGATCTCGATGAGGACATCGCTTCTTCGACTACCACAGATGACATAGTCATTTGGACATGGCGATCGTTTCGCGCCTATATGCCGCAAAGACCGCATTCAGGCCGTGGAGGTTTTCTCGATGAGTGAGCTTAGGTTCTATAGTGAGACTCCTTCACGAGTCGCGTCATAAAATAAAGAGTCACCCTTCAGGCGTTAGACTCGAGTTAGTTCGATTTGGATTTGCTTTGTTTGTCGAAAGTGTGCAAGATGTGTTGCAAGGCCCTTAGGCATTGTAAGCAGCCATACCAAGTTATTAATAATAAAGATGGACCTTAAAGTTACCCTTTCGCCCCGCATAAGTTCCATATTACTTGTCTATTCTTGTTTCCCTCTCATCTCTAAACCTAGAGCAATCGACGATGGTGAACACCCGTGGGAACTTTGGAAGCAATGGGAGTGGATCTCGCCAAATGTAAAACCCCAATGATGGAGCACCGACCGCCACCGGATGTGCAGAATTTTGGAGCATTTCTTCTTTGCTCGCACCCGGATTGATGCATGCTATGATGCAACAAATGCAGCACGTCATCGCCAGGCCATCGCTAATCAAGTTAATCGGGGACCACGCCGTAATACAAGGCCGTCGAGTTCATGAGGACTCACCCACCCACTTTCTTCCGAAATGCCAATCCATTGGAGGCCGATGATTGGTTAAGATCAATTGAGAGGAAGCTACACATAGCTCAATGCATAGGGAATGAGAAGGTACTTTACGCTTCTCATCGCTTGGAAGGAACATTGCCAGAATGGTGGGAGAACTTCGTGCCACGCAGAGAACCCTCAAGATATCACTTGGGAGGAGTTCACAATGCATTCGACAAAGATCACGTGCTGAAGGAATTATGGACCTTAAGAAGGAGGAGTTCAGAGCATCAAGCAAGGTAATCACCGATGGCCGACTACCGAACAAGTTCACACATCTAGCACGCTACGAACCGGAGGATGTAGCGACAGATATATCCAGTCAGTCGCGTTTTATGAAGGGACTTAACTCAGTATTGCAAGTAGGTTTTATCTCCCACACCTTTCCTGATTTCCAAGAGTTGGTGAATAAGGCACTTATTCTTGAGGACAAGCGCAAGGCCCGGAGGAGAACAGAAGCGCAGGATGCAACAAAGCAAGGATCACGTCGAGGAGCGCAGCGCTTGAGAGTTGCACCAAATCAATTCTTGATTCCAACCACGAGAATGCAACAAGGGCACCATCCCCAAGCACCAAGACACATCAATCGTAACTACTGCACCCAGCCCCGCTTAGAAACGCTACCCAGGCGATCGGCAAGGAACAAGTGAGACGCCATTACAAGCGCAACGAGCCAGGACACTTTGCCAACAGCTGCCCAAAGAAGACCGCAGAGCGACCCGATTCGCTTCAATCTAGGAACCACCCAGCTAGGACGCCAAAGACCAGAGCCACACCCCAGGCGTGGTGAGAGGCCGAGTCAACCATGTCACCGCAGATGCACTGCAGAATGCTACGGACGTCAGTCTTGGGTAAGTTACTTGTTAACTCGCAGACCTGCAATGATTTTGTTTGACTCTCGAGCTTCGCATTCGCTTGTTTCGCAAGGCTTTGCTACTAGAAATGACTTGAGAATGGCAAGACTTAAGTGCATGCTTTTAGTTCAAACCCACTGGTTCCGAACTCCGAGCGGAAGTAGGATGTTCCGGTGAGAATACTAATAGATGGAATAGAGTTCCTAGCAAACCTTATAATTTTGGAGACCTGCACCTTAGATGTTATATTGGGAATGGATTGGTTATCCAAGCACAAGGTCAGATTGGATTGTGGACGAAGGACTATCTCGATTGAGAGCCCGTGTGGGAAGAAAGTGGAATTTCAAGCCACCGCAGCTAGAGATGGACAGCTTGATGGTTAACGCATACCAAGGCAATCAAGATAGAGGATGTCCCAGTGGTAAATGAGTACCCGATGTTTTTCCGAAGATCTACCTGGTATGCCGCAGACAGGGACATAGAGTTTGTGATAGAGCTTGTACAGTACAAGACCGATAGCAAAGAGACCCTATCGGATGTCTACCGAGGAGTTGGTAGAAATGAAGAAACAAATAGAGGAGTTAATGGAGAAAGGATTTATCGTACCAAGTTAGTCGCCGTGGGGAGCACCGCTTTGTTTGTCAAGAAGAAGGACGGGAGTTTCGGGATGTGCATCGACTACCGTGCACTCAATGAAGTCACCGTGAAGAATAAGTATCCGCTACCCAGGATTGATGATTTGTTTGATCAGTTAAGAGGAGCCGGAGTTTTCTCCAAGATTGATCTCGAGATCGGATACCATCGATTGAAGATCCGATCGAGAGGATATTCAAGACTGCATTCTCGTCAAGATATGGACATTACGAGTTTCTGATTATGTCCTTTGGGCCGATTTAATGCGCCACTTATTTCATGAATATGATGAATAAGGTGTTCATGGAATATTTGGACAAGTTTGTAAATGCGTGTTCATAGACGATATCCTAATCTACTCCAAGACAGAGGATGAACATGCCGAACACTTAAGGCGAAGTTTTGGAAAAGCCGAGGAACAAGAACTTTTCGCCAAGTTCAAGAAGTGTGATTTTTGGAAAGACAAGGTGGAGTTTCTTGGACATGTAATGACCGCAGAAGGAGTCGCCAGAGATCCAAGCAAAGTAGAAGGCGTGTTACATTGGGAGCAACCAAGACTGTGACTCAGATTCGAGTTTCCTTGGAATGGCGAGGATACTACCGCCGTTTCATCGAAGGCTTTTCGACAATTGCAAAACCTCTTACGCAATTGCTTTGAAGAAGGAAAAGAAGTTTGCATGGACGCTTGAGAATGTGAGGAAGGATTTCAGAGTCAAGAAGCGATTGACATCGGCAGAGTGTTAGTTCTACCTGATGTTGCTCAAAGCTTCGATATTTATTGTGACGATCGCGCCAAGGACTTGGATGTGTCTTTGTCAGAATGGAAAGGTCGCCGCTATGCATCAAGGCAGTTGAGGCCGCATGAGGAAAATTATCCGACACATGACCTAGAGTTAGCCGCCGTAGTGCATGCTTTGAAGATATGGCGTCACTATCTGATTGGAAACAGATGTGAGGTGTATACGGATCATAAGAGCCTTAAGTACATATTCACCCAGTCGGATCTGAATATGAGGCAAAGGAGATGGCTAGAGTTGATCAAGGACTATAATGTTGGAATTCATTACCATCCCGGGAAGGCCAACGTAGTAGCCGATGCCTTGAGTCGGAAAAGCCATACCGTGAGTGCGTTGCTAGCCACAAGTCAGGATGAGTTATGTAAGGATTTTCAGAAGATGAAGATTGAGGTTGTACCTAGCGGATTCTTGGCCGCATTAGAAGTAAAGCCTACCTTAGAGGATCAGATCCGAGAAGGACAGAAGGATGATGACAAGATCCGCAGGATTAAGTCCATCAAGGAGGAAGGCAGGGCAGAGGACTTCAAATTGGATGAACAAGGCACGTTATGGATGAAGGATCGCATTTGTGTGCCTAACAAAAAGGAGTTAAAGCAGCTGATTTTGGAAGAAGCCCATGACTCCAAGTACTGATTCATCCCGAAGCGCCAAGATGTATCAGATCTCAAGGAGAGATTCGGTGGCCGAGTATGAAACGTGAAGTTGCCGAGCATGTTGCATTGTGCGGCGTATGCCCGAGAGAGTCAAGGCAATGCATCGAGACCAGCGAGGATTGCTACAAATTTACCGAAAATACCTGAGTGGAAGTGGGAGGAAATCGGAATGGATTTCATTACCGGTTTGCCGAAGACTCAAGGAGGTTATGACTCCATATGGGTTATAGTGGATCGCTTGACCAAAGTAGCCATTTTATCCCCGTGAAGACCACTTACTCGGAGATAAATTAGCAATTATACATGATCGAGGATTGTTTGTTTGCACGGAGTGCCAAAGAGGATTGTATCGGACAGAGGTACCCAATTTACCTCAAGATTCGGAATAAGTTGCATGAAGCTCTGGGACCCGTTTGAACTTCAAGATGCCTTATCATCCATGCATCGGATGGACAGACCGAAAGAGTCAACCAGATTCGGAAGATATGTTAAGAGCTTGTGCATTGGCTTATGCTACCTCTTGGGATAAGAGTTTGCCGTATGCCGAGTTCGATTACAACAATAGTTATCAGGCTAGTTTACGATGTCACCTTTCGAGGCCTTTGTATGGTCGACCCTGTCGGACGCCATTGAATTGGAATGAGACCGTGAGCGCCGTGTCTTTGGACCTGATATTCTTCAAGAGGTGAAGAGCGGATCGCTATGATTAGGAAAGGTTGAAGATAGCCCAATCTCGACAAAAGAGTTATCTTGACAATCGTCGCCGGGATTTGAGTTTTGAACCGTAAGACTTTGTATACCTCGAGTTACGCCTCTCGGGGAGTTAAGAGGTTCCATGCCAAAGGGAAACTTGCACCCGTTATGTTGGACCATTTAAGATTTTGAGCCGCAGAGGCGAAGTTGCTTATCACCGGAGTTGCCATTCGTTGGCAAGAGTACATGATGTATTCCATGTGTCCTAGCTTAAAGAAGTGTCTCCGAGTTCCTAAGGAACAGACACCGTTAGAATCAATTGAGTTGCAAGAGGACTTGACTTATAAGGAGCATCCCGTGAGGATTCTAGACACAATGGATCGGGAAACTAGAAACAAGTCAACCCGTTTCTGTAGAGTTCAGTGGAGCAACCACGAAGAAAGTGAAGCGACTTGGGAGCGCGAGGAGGATTTGAAGAAAGAGTTTCCAAACCTATTCCTTTAGTAAGCCCTGAATCTCGGGGACGAGATTCTATTAAGGGGGGGAGGTTTGTAACATCCCAAAATTTTGCTTTTCTTAAATTCATGTGTGATTTGACACTTTGGTGAATTTTTGGAATTTTCTGGAATTTATTTGGGTTTATTTGGAATTTATTTGAATTTATTCCATTTTGAAATAATTAAAGAATTTAATTTTGCAAATAAAATTTTGTTGGAAATATTTTATTCGAGTCCAAAATGATCCAAAATATTTTCCAATTTTTCTCGAATTTTTCTCGAGTCATTTGCTATTTTTAATGAATTAAATGAATTATCGGGAATTATTTTAAATATTAATTATTTGGAAAAGGACCGACCGGTCGGTTACTATTCCTCGGGTCCGAAGTCGGACTCGAGTCCGACCGAACCCGACCGAGCCCTTTTGATTCGGTCGAACCGTCAGCCGAACTCCAACTTCTAACCCTGGACCCACGGCCGTTGGATCTTGATCCAACGGCCAGGCGTCTTGCGCGTCAGCGAGAGCATGTGGACCGTCCGATGCGGGACACGTGGGCGGCATCCGGTCGTCGTCCTCATCCGAATCCGAAGCGGTGATCTCCGCCGTGGCCGGCGGGACACGGTTAGGGCTTGGTTTCAGCGCAAGCGCCGGGCTATTTAATGCCCGGGAAGCGGCCGAGGTTCGCCCTTGCCCTGCGCACAACTTGCCCGGCCGCCACCTCTGCCGCGTCTCGCCGTGCTCCGCGATTCCTCGCCGGTTGCTTTGCGCCGCCGCTGGTTTTGGTCAGCTCTTGCGCCGTCGAGCCACCTCCTCCGCGCACCCAAGTCCCGATTCGTGATCCGGACCGAGACGCCGCAGACCGACCTCTCCCTTCGCCGGATCTACTCCGTTGCGCCGTCCGTGTGTCGTCGTCCTCAAGTCCGGCCAGACCTCGCCAACCAGCGCCGCGCGACAGCTGGCCTGTCGCCCGCTCGATCACCATCCGACGATCACGGTGAGTCCACGTTTCCACTGAGGCTTTAGAAGACCAGGTTGGATCTAGACCGTTGGATCAAGATCCAACGGCCCACGATCGTCACGTGTTGGAAACTGCGTTAACCTAGGGTAGATCTAGACCGTTGGATCTAGATCTAACGGCCGTGATCATGCCACGTAGCCACCACCGCGCCGTGCGTTGAGTCACTGACAGGCCGGGCCCGCGTGCCAGCGGCCGAACCTGGGCGTGACTGCGTGTCACTGACATGCGGGGCCGCATGTCAGTGCCTCGCCCGAGAGAGCCTCACCGTGCACGTGACTCCACCGACGGTGGGACCCGCGTGTCACCTCTCAGAGCCGTGAGGCCGCGCCCACCATGGGCCGGGGCGTCACCGTGGACCCGATCCATGGACCGAGACACGTGGCGACACCGGAGCATGCCACGTGGCATGATGACGCCATGATGACGTCATCGTGGAGACCGGTCTTTGGCGTCGGCCAGGTCACCGTGGACCAATCACAGTCGACACGTGTCATTCTTGGCGCAATAATTAATTTCCGAAAAAGAAAATGATTTATTAATTCAAATAATGATTTCAAATTTAGATTCAAACTTCAAACGCTTATAACTTTTGCGTTTCAACTCCGATTTGAGCGATTCAAATTTCTAAATTTGTATAAAATTGAGATCTACCTAAATATGAATTTTATTTAATTTTTGGACTAAAGTTTTTCTCTGTAAAATTATTTAATTGATTATTTAAACTTTAAATAATCATAACTTTTGCGTTTTAACTCCAAATTTGACGATTCCAGTTTCTAAAAATCCAGAAAATTATGTTCTCTCTGTTTATGGATTTTATTTGGAGTTTTGGGATCTTTTTGCCTATTGTTTATTTGTGTATTTGCTATTTGCACGCTTTACGAGTAGACGTTGAAGTGCCGGAGGGATTCGAAGGAGAAGTATTGACTCAGGATCCAACTCAAGACCAAGAGCAAGTGCTTTTTGAAGGCAAGTTGTGCTTTGACCATATTGATCCTATTTCGAAATCTATTTTGATTTAAACTATTGCATGCTAGTTCAATTAGAAAGATACTTTGTTTTAAACATGGGGGTTAGATAAATACCAATTTGCTATATGACACCTTGATTACTTAAGTATGTGCCATGACCTTTTGTCACCCTAGTTGTGGTTTACTAGTTGGACATTACTAAATTGCCAACATGGGTTTAGATCGTTGTAGTATCTTTGCTTAGACACACTTTCGTGCTCATGACATGATTTTTGGACAATCAAATGCTAATATTGACTTAATGATATATTGAACCTGTTTTGGAAAAGTATCATGTG
This sequence comes from Rhipidocladum racemiflorum, assembly GCA_036346355.1. Classification (NCBI taxonomy): domain Eukaryota; kingdom Viridiplantae; phylum Streptophyta; class Magnoliopsida; order Poales; family Poaceae; genus Rhipidocladum; species Rhipidocladum racemiflorum. The sequence goes on from CM070581.1 coordinate 8,918,405, forward strand.
ATGTTGATGGCACGTGGTGCATGGTAATCAACTGGGGTTTGATAAACAGATTTCGACCGGGGCATGTGGCAAGAGTAATCAGGTGGGCCAGTGTGGCATTGGGAGTGTTGATTTGGTTTTTCGGGTAGTCTTGCCCTGGTCACTCTAAGGACTTAACCTTGCAAGCCTTTGAACTGGGTCATACTTGCAACCACATGGCTGGAATGGGACGGCCCTAGTTGACTAAGTCGCTAAGGACTCACTTGTGGAGCCTCAGGGTGTCAGTTACACCGTTTGTGTGATTGTACGGGGGAGCGTATCGTGGCTGTGGCCAGGTACCCATCTAACGGTGTGTTGGTCCCATACTTCGCCTTGGCTAAGGGAAGGGATGGTGTAGAGCACGTACCGGAGAGGACCACCTGTGTTGTTTGAGGCTTCCGAAAGGCTTTGTTATGAACTCGCCTTTGTGGTGTTTGACTGTATCTTGTGGGTAAAGTGCATAACCTCTGCAGAGTGTAGAATCTATTTGAATAGCCGAGTCCACGGATCGACAATGCTCGAATTACAGTCAAGGGTTAGATTTTTACGAAAATAACTTGGTTTTGAAAAGATGGGCTCGGTTTAACAAGGAAGATGATGGAAATATGGTTTAGGATGGGAAAAATGTTTATTAAACTTCTTGAAAAGTTATTTATGCTTTACTTATTTCTACCGCTTTGAATCTACTTATATTACTTGTCAAAAGTCAAGCATCGCAAATATACCCTGAGCTACTCCTTTGTACTAAGCCATGCATATAGTATATTAGCTTGCATTCTGTGCATGACTTGTCGAGTACCAAGTACTCACCCTTGCCTCAACACAATACCGTTGAAGAGGAGACTACGCCCGATTCGGAGGAGGAACTCCAAGAGGACCCGGCTACTTAGGGGATGCGAGCCCGATCGGTTGCTGTGGTATACTGGATGGCGCCACGAAGTTTATTTGATTTTCCGCTGCTATTGATTCTCTCTGAATAAGTTTCGCCCTACGAGGCATATATTTGTAACTTGGCCATAAGGTCGAGTAACCAGTTTGGTTATTTAAATAAAGTACTTTGATAATATCGATTGGTATGATTGTGATATTTACCGATGTTAAGACTGTGTGCACTAGCGCGTTCCTGGACTAGTGCTGAATACACAGAGGGTCCGGATTTGCAAATTCGGGGTCCCGACACACGTCCTCGAGCGCTTAATCAATCAAGAGCAAACAGGCAAGCACCACCTTTGACCATATTGATTCCATACTTGTAAATTTATTTTAAATTTCCAAAACTATTATTCATGCGTGTATATTTTGTAAATTGGCTATGTTGTGGGAAACTGGTAGATAAACCCAATTTTGGTGGTTTTCCTTAATTGAAATTGTCGTGAGAACCTTGTTGAACCATAGGCATAGATTAGACATGTTATTAAGTGTCGAATGGGTATAATCGTTAGTAATCGCATAAGTTTAGCCATGCTATAGAATTGAGAGTATCAATTGCAGTTTGGTGGTACAATTCAATCAAAACTTCTATTGATATGAATTCTGGTTTGGAAAGTGGAGGTTTGGCAAAATGTGGGTATGTTGATAAAAATGGAAAATAGAAATAAAGCTTGTTTTGGACCGGGCGGATGTCTGAAGGTCTCGCCTGTGTCGCCCTAAGGACTTAACTTGGTACTATCAACTGAGTCCTAAAGTGCAACCACATGTGCTATTTATGGGGTAGCCCTAACTTAGTATAATTGGTGGAATTTGGGCCTTGCATGTTGGTAGGCCGAAGTAGTAGGACAGTCACCGCCGGCTCAGGTGCTGTTCGAGGTACTCCCTCTTCGTGGCATCGAGGTCGGAGTTGTTCAATACAACGGGGTATGCCTTGTTTTGGGAAAGGACACAATGGGGGCCCTGAATGGACCATTATTCTGGGTCAGCGCGATAGTGCCCGCTGAGTGCTTGTGGCCATCGCTGAGCCACGCGCTCGCAGTCCTAGTTGGACGAGTTGTAAAGCCACCATAGCAAGGGATGCGCATACCGCGACGCTGGTGCAAGGTTTCGAACTCTATTGGTTAGACAGGTTTTGTCACAGTCTAGCAAAACAGATACGTTTAGTATAGCGTGGTATGGTTGACATGATTGCTAGAATGTGTCATGTGGGTAAAGTGTACGTTCTCTGCAGAGATTAATTAAACTAATCGATTAGCCGTGCTCACGGTCAAGAGCATCTTGGGAAGTAATATCAAGTATAGACTCTCAGTTTTGGGTTTTCAACTGGTTTGGAGGAAAAAAGAATTCTGGGTAGATGTGTGAATCTGGTGAGGTTTGATAAGTTGGATCTGTTCTAGCGTGTGCTCTGCGGGGCTGCTAGCGTTTGGTGGTTATCCTTGCTATGGGGAGGTTGCATCTAGTGCGTTTGCTCTTAAGGGCCGCTATTTGCTACTCTCTTGGCCATAGTGGGTTGATGTAAAGTCTCGCACGCATAGCGATGACTTTGGATTTGGAATCTGGTCTGGAATGGAAAGGAATTGAAAGGATTTGGATATTTGGATTACGAGAGTTGGGTAGGTTGGTTATATTTATATTATACACTTGTTGGGTTTTGAATGGATGCAATAAGATTGGATTTACTAAGTGAGGTCACGATGAAACTTGAATGCTTTATGGTTTGGATTATGGTGGTACATATTTGGATACAATGATCAAATGTTTATTTATGCTGTAACTACTTTCTTTACAACTGCTGATTTAAATTCCGTATTGTTTCGAAATATTTATTATTCTATTGCAAATAACTCTAGCTTCATGCAACTAAACTTAGTGTAGAAACCTGATCTTTAAATCAGCCTGCATTTATTAATATCACTTGCAAACACTAAAGTCTTGTGAGTACATACGTGTACTCATCGTTGCTCTAAAATTGATTAACAAGCGCAGAAGACAGTGCCGAAGGTAAAGAAGGCGAGCTCGACGAAGATCTCTACGACTCGGAGTTCGACGGGGTTGAAGCGTAGATTAGGTTTTTTTTCAGTCACTGCTCAACCTCAGCCGTTGCCTTTGGGTATGGGAAGGCACCCTGCTGCCGTTGTTGTAGTTCCTAGTTTCTTTCTTTTGCTATTGTAGCCACTTGGCAGAATTTCTTTCTTGTATTACTAACTTGATGTAATCGAACCAGTATTAAGGTAATTGTTTTATCTGCTTGGGTGTTTTGATGCGACTTATTGTGGAATTATGTGTGTACTAGGCTACTGATCCAGGGAACTAGCATGGGACACATATCTCGGGGAAGCTCGGATTGGAATCAATTCTTTAGCATATGACCACGAGCCGAGTGCGTCGTGCCGATCGATTGGCTTCAAACCGGGTACAGTTTGTAATTAGTGATTGGTTTACTGACGGGTTGCGTTAATTCCAGTCTGACGCAACAGTAAGTACCCGAATCACTGTTACAAAGACCGGATCCCCCACACCCACAATGAACAACTACGAACAAACTTCGGTTAATCGTAAAATTTGTCGCCTACGGTGCACCCAACTTGAAATTGTTTGAGGGGTTACCTTCACAACGACAAGGAGCACGCCGTGACACGAATGGTTTTTGAAGAGAATGTCCAAGGCATCAGGAATCATGTGAGAGCACGTCGGCGACATCCGGATCGCGTTCCGAATGCCACCGCGGTTCATGCAAACAAGGGTACAAGGAGTTGGGATGAGTTGAGGTACGTGTAGAGCAATAAGAGGGGATCCTGGTGCTCTCCTTAAATATGCTCGGGGTGGCTCGTAGAGATAGCTACAGTTTATTTAAAGAAGAGTCCATTTTGAGTAAATCTCAATTCTATCCCGAATTAAAGGGGTTTAGGATCGGATAACCACAGGAATCAGTTGAGGATAAGGTGGCACACGTATTGGACACGAATTCGGAGGCTAAACGTGAAGGATTGAAGCTCTCAAATTCTTCGCAATGGTGGAAGAGAGAGAACACATGGTGCTAGTTTTGGGCTAGAGGTTGAAGATGATATGACATGTGGGTCCCACCCTTTTTAATTATTTTCGAATTTAGCTGCTGCTAAAAATAAAAATGATTTAAAACGTAAATGAAGTCCAAAAATTCTGGAAAAATTATCAAAACTACTTTGGAATATTTCCAACTTACTTTAAAAATTTTGGATTTTTTTGAATTATATTTTATCTACAATAATTTTTTTAAATGAAAATAGAAAAATAATTTCATAAATTCCAGAAAATTCAGTGATAATCATAGACAATTAGAAATAAGTGATAAAATATTATTTCGGGAATTTGGGGATGTTACATTATAAGACCCCTTGAAGTGAATAAAGCCCCTTTTTCAGACCGATGATGGATAATGAGGAAGTGTTAGGACCTTGAGTCCCATATTTAAGTGCTATTGGAGCACTTATGTATCTCGTGAATTACAAAAGGCTGATATTACATTCGCAGTAAATTTGATAGCAATACACAACGCAACCCAACCAGAAGATATTGGGATTGTGTTAAGACTTTACTCAGATACCTCCAAAATATTTAAGATCTTGAATTGTTTTTCCAAAAGAATCAAGACTTAACCATGGTGGGACATACGGATGCTGGCTATCTGTCTGATCCCTACAATGCCAAATCTCATACTGGTTTTGTGTTTTCTTGAGGTGGTTTAGTCATTTTTTGGCGGTCTTTTAAGCAGATATTGGTAGCTACTTCTATTAACCACTCAGAGATTTTAGCTTTATATGAAGCCTCACGTTAGTGTGTTTGGCTGAGACATGTGATTAACCATACCCATAAATTATATGGTTTTAATGCCGTCGATACCCCTGTAATTTAGATACTATTACTTGTGTTGCACAGATGCAAATAGGTTATGTAAAGAGCAATATCACGAAGCATATTGTCCCTAAATTGTTCTATGCTCACGAACTCCAAAACAATGGTGAGATAAAGATATCGCAAACTAAGTTATATGAAAATCTAGTAGATTTGTTCACTATGTCTTTGCCAAATTTTACTTTTCGAAGATGTGTTAGTGGCATTGGAATGAGACAACTTAGAGATATGTAGAGTTTAGGGGGAGTGAATCCCTGAACTATGACTCTTTTTGCATGATCCTGAAAATCATATTTATATGCTGAAGATTATAAGTTGTGCTCTTTTTTCCCTTAGAGAGTTTTCCTAAAGTTTCGCACATGAAGGTTTTTAATGAGGCAACTAGTGTAACATGGAGTGTGAGTGTAATATACTATTTTCTCTATCCCTTTTTTCCCACTAGGTTTTTGGGAGGAGTTTTAACGATAAATGTGCATTACGCGGTATTCGCCCCAGCAGGAGTGTTATGATATAGATAAAATTCAAGTCATAATATGGAAGGACTCTATCCATTGGTGGGCGAATATGAACTTATCTACAGTTGACTTTGATTTATATTGGACATCCCCTTGTACAAAAAAATCAATCTAATAAAGAGAGAACTTTGGCCTCTACGTTGTGTGTGCTCTATACTTTGTTCTTGTAATTTCGTTGGCATGTTGTCGATTTATCATAGATGAACGACTACGTTTTACAGTAGGTGCATCTGTCGATCGTGTGTGCTGTAAGACACATGGATTAAGCTAGCTGGAGATAGTGGATAGCCGGGATACACAAGCTAGAGGGAAGGGTCACAATATGTATACGGACTACCATGTGGTACGTACCATACTATACATCTCGGGAATGTATCATCATTTAGTCATAGATCACAATGAAGTTACATGACAGAAACTGAAACACCACAAGGAACATCACAGCGATATACCATCACAGCGATTGATCCGAAGGATGGCTCCCCTACCGAACCAAGAAAGGCAGTGAATGCATTACGGACAATGTGCAGGATAGTCTCACGGGAATGGGTCCCCATCACCCCATTATTCTGAAAGTTGCTGGCTGATGAGAGCCGCAATGACCTACTGACAGAAATTCTTTCATCATTCGAGATCCCAAAATAATTTGCTCTCCTAGTGCGACGGTATGCACTGCTAATGGCAAGAAAGGCATGGAATACCTTTAAGAGCACGCTTGTCAAGGAATACATCAACAAGGACAGGACTTCCTACTCTAAGTATGGGTTCATTGATGAAGATGTATGGCGGCATTTTGTTGAGATGAAGATGACAGACGAATTTGTGCATTAAAGTGAAGCACACATGGCTCTGCAGGGAAGGAACACCCACCCCCACAGACTCGGCACCACTGGCTACGCAGGGAGGAGGGTGCAATGGGAGAGGGAGGATGAGGAGGCCTCTGCGCCATTTGCATCGATCGTAGACTAGCGCGCCAGAGACTGGCTAAGAGCGAGGTTAGGTGCCACATCTTCCGCAACCATCTCCTTTAAAAACCACATGGACGAGGAAGTCTGCCAACGCCTAGTAAGATATCGAACTACCAATTTTGTATGTAATTAGTCCACAACTTCATAAGTGAAATAACTTGTTGGGATATTGCAGGTAGTGTTGAGTACACAATCGTTCGATGGCTATTTTTTGCCAAACAGGGAGAAAGATATACTATCCATGGCCTTTAGAAATAAGGAACACCTTGGTCGCACGCGAGGCAAAGGGGTTTTTGTTCCCTGAAAAACTGGATTCCCAAACAACTCCGACAAATACCGAAGTAATAAGAGAACCAAATCCGAGCGCGAGTCATAGCTTCTAAAGAATATAGAGGCCAGGTTGAGAGAAGAATTCAGTGATAGGATAATAAGCCTCGAGGAAAGGCTCAATAATCAAGAAAGACTGCCTTCGCAAGCCCAGACATATATGCGCAATTCAGCCCTACTACCCGTAAGATCAGCTATGCATCCGCCGCTCACATAGATGAACACAGTGGCAATTTTCCTGCCTGTGACATTAAGATACTAATATATATATATATATATATACATATCTTGAATGCTCCATAGATATAGCTATTGGACTGTCGGGACCCGAATGTGCAAACCCGGACCCTCGGTGTATTCCACACTAGTCCAAGATCACGTAGTGCACACCGTCTCAACATAGATGAATACCACAATCATACACAGCGGAATAATAAATAAAGTATTTATTTAATATAAAACCTATTAAGTTAACATTATGGTCAACTTACAAAAGATACGCCTCGTAGGGCAAAGTCTCAATTAAATAAACTTGCAGCGGAAAAATAAATAGAACTTGTGGCGTCCAATCAATGTGCCACAGGCAACAGACTAGGCTCGCTCCTTAGTTCACAGGCTCCTCCTGGTACTCCTCTTCCAGCGCTGGCGTTGATTCTTCCTCAGCCGATGTTTGTGTTGTTGCAAGGGGTGAGTACTTAAAGCACTCAGCAAGTCATGCACAGAATGCAGATCTAATAACTACATGCATGGCTTATTCCAAATGACAGGCTATTTGGTTGTTTTGCATTAAACAGCATTCACAATAATCATAATAGATTAAAAAGCAGTAAAGCAATAATAGTAGTAGTAACTTTCATAATTAATTTCCAAGCATTTATCCTCTTTAATCAATTTTGGCATTTGCATACCAAGTGTCCACCATCCCAAGGTACATTTTATGAAATTCCAACCCTTGACTGTAATCCCCGAGCAATGTCCAATACCGTGGACACGGCTATTCGAATAGGTTATACACTCTACAGAGGTTACACACTTTACCCACAAGATACAATCAAACACCACCAAGGCGAGTGACCGCAACAAAGCCTTTACAATGCTCCTTCTAAACCCAGTACTGCCTGCTAAGGTTTCAACACTGAAGGGTTACACCACACCACCACGACATTACCGAAATCTAGACGTCACAAATTAGTCAGCTAGGTCTGTCCCATTCCAGACTTGTGGCTGTATGATAGACTCAGTTCAAATTCTTGTAAGGTTAAGTCCTTAAATTGACCAAGGAAAGACTACCCAAAGATTTCACAAGTATCTAAATCAGCAAAAATCAAATACGACCTCCCATGTGCCACTCTTGGCCTACCATAAACAACCTTGCCATTTGCCTCAGTCTAAATCATTTTACCACCCAGTTATTTACCATGCACTATGTGCCATCATCATCCTCAACAACACATGTCACATTTTCATAAACACGTTCCATATCTCATTAAATTAAGATTAAATTTTATAACCCAAACAATGTCATCAGCACGTTGCAAGGCTAAGCATACTACATTCGGTATATCATCCCATGTTGGCAATTAATATAATGCCCAACTATTAAACCATAACCTAGGATGACAAATGATTCATGGCATACAATTATTAAAGATAAGGGTGGTTACAATAATAGGTCGCACATCTAATTCCCAGAATTAATTGAAATCGTTTTAATTAAACTAGCATGCAATAATTTAAATCAACATAATTTTCAAAATAGGATCAATATGGTCAAAGCACAACTTGCCTTGGAAAATGTCCTGTTCCTGTTCTTGGACTTGGTCTTGAGTCAAGACCTCTCCTTCGAAGCCTTCGGGCAATTCAACGTCTACGCGAAACGGATAAATAGATAATAAATATCCAAAACAGAGACCAACTCAAGTCCAAAAATTAAATAAAATTCACCATTAAATAGATCATAATTTTACAAATTTTTAGAAACTGGAATCACCTCAATCAGAGTTCAAACGCAAAAGTTATAGCATTCAAAGTTTGAAAATACATTTAAAAGAAAATTCCAAATTAATTGATTTATTTTTCTACTGGAAATTCACAATTATGACGTCAGCAACTTAATTGAATTTCGACCGAATTATTTTTCTAAAGAAAAATCGAATTATTGCGTCACGCTTGCGTCAGCCGGTGCATGGACTCGGTCCACGCCCGACTCGAGTCTACCGTGGACCCGTCCACGAGACCACGTGTCACTGACATGTGGACCCGACTCGAGTGACGTCATGCTGACGTCATCGCTGCATGTGACTTGCGGTCTGACACGCGGGTCCCATCATGACATCATCATGATGTCACTGCTGATGTCACGTGCACACGAGTATAGTGGCTGACATGAGGGCCCGGCTCGGATGACGTCATTGCTGACGTCAACGTGACTGGCGCTAGCCCACGACGCCTCAGGTTTCGTGTGCATGTGGCATTACGCGATTGGTCACGCGCACGGCAAATCCAGACCGTGCAAATCAAATTCCACGGCTCAGATTCATCTAAATCTACGCTACTCCAAATGATCCGATCTACACGATCCAAATTGGATGACTTGGATTGGATCTGGCTTCCCGCGGTGAAGGAACTACGTGGATAGTCCTAGTTTTTGACATGTGGCAACATCTACGCCTTTGGATGTAGATCTAACGGCTCTTATTCACCTGACCTTAACAACACAAACCAATCTAAGCCGTTGATCACTAATCTAACGGCCACGAACAAATCCAATGCAACACTACGTGAAACAATCTCAACCGTACAACTACGATCCAATGGCTGGGATCTAATCCGGTACAATCGGCAGGATACACTACGTGGCTCAATCTAGGTCATTCACTACAGATTCGACGGCTAAGATTAGCTAAGTAACTCATTTTGTCAGATTGATCTAGACCGCTCGGTTAAGATCCTATGGTGGAGATCCAATCCAACCCTACGAGATAGGTGTAACATGGCAGTACCTGGCGCGTGTGGTCCAAATTCGATGGTCAAGGTTGATCGCGAGGCTCCGGTGGCGTTCAACGGCGAAGTCCTTGCCGGCGCTGGAGAAGACGACTATTGCACCGATGTTTCAATGCGTTTCCGGCGAAGTGAAATCTCGGATCGAGTTCGCCTCGTCACGAAGGTCCTAGCTCTGACCTTGGCCGCGCCGGGGAACAGCAAATGAGAATGTTCTTCACAAAGAACCACGGCGGCGCTCCTCGGCTATGGCGAGAAACTGCGCCGGCTCTAGGGTTCCTCGTCACGCGTGGACTAGGGCAAAAGGCACAGCACCAAACAACGAACCTCGGGAGGGGGTCCACGCCTTTTATAGCGTAGAAATCGAGTCCGGCGTGGCGGCGGAGAGGAACTATCGTGGCGCGACGCGGCGGATAATCTAGAACGGAAACGACGACCAATAGCCGTCCACATGGCGAGATCAACAACCAGGATTAGCCCGAACACAATGCGATGCGGGCAGGACACGTCCAAAGTGATGTGGCTCAATCTCAGCCGTTGGATCGAGATCCAACGGTGGGTGCGATTAGGGTTAGGGTTAACGGGTCTCGAACCGTTAGGGTTTTCCGTATTTTCTTTTTGTTTTTAATATTTAAATACCTCTAGTAATTCAAATAAAGTGAGAAACATACCAAAAATATCAGAAAATTCCAGAAAAATTCTGGAAAATACGTTGAGACATTTTGGACTCAAGTAAAATATTCTCAACAAACTTTATATGGAGTTTTTAAATATTTAAATACTTAAATAAAGGGCTTAATTCAAAATAAATCTAAATAAATTCCAAAAAATTCCAAAAATTCCAATTGCACATTAAACTCAATAAAAGCAAAAAATTGGGATGTTACATGGACACATTAGCTCACTGTGTACCATTGTGGAGGAGGCGACGCGGTGCAATCTCCAAGTGGGAATTGCCAATGGCTCCTTTCCTCTTCTGGCTGCTTGAGGTATCGCGTATCCATCCACCGAAGGGGTGGTGGTGCACGATACCTTGGTAGCACCAGGTTTCACGAAGGTCAAAGTGGATGGGGTACATGATAGTTTCAAGATCGTCGAGCTACAAAAGCCGCTAAACGACGAGATTGTGACACTGGGGGATGCCATTGGCACATTCATCCAATGGCCCAGTAGCGACATCTCCCTGGCCGCCCATCATTCCCCGCAACTACGCCAACTATCTGAGTTGCCTGTTGCACCTGATCAGTAGGACTATGAATGGTTTCCTGCCCATTCGTCTCCCGTGAAGACTCTCTACAGTAGAAAGAAAGGCAAGGGCAAATCAAAGCATATCACGAAGACCCTCGACTATCCGATTGCCCCGTTGGCCCGGTTATACAAGTTAGGAGAGCCTTTAATAACGGGAGATCGCCCAAATGCACTTTGTATGGCTTGCATTAGATTGCATGCTTGGTACATGGAACAAGCTACCAAGCCAGTGCAAGAACGTATAGCGAGTATCACGATCAACTTCAAGCGTAAGCATCTGTTCAACGAGTCATCGGGGAGCTTCTTCGTGGTCGACTTCCAGGACCTGTTTTATCTCTACAACCTCGACGCCGCACCCTTGAGATGCTGGATACTGTAAGTGTGTGCTATCGCAGTCTACATTTGTCTAATAGCGATAAATGTCCATCAATATATATATGTAATTTACCTATATATATATATATATAAACATGATACTTGAAGTGACAAGGAACAAACAATAGGTAGGTTTCCTTGACCCACATATAGTCTCAAAACAAACAATGGACGAAGATATAAACATAGTCGAAGAATACGTGAAACCGGCATTGCTAGCTCAAAGAGGTAAAGATTTCATACTTTTACCCCATAACCCAGGTTAAGTGTTACACTACTTGCTATACTTTGATTTGTATTGTGTACATAACTCAGTTTTGTTCATTGACCATGATGACATACCTGTGTAGGTTTCACTATGTTCTAATTGTAATTCATCCAGCCACGAACAGGGTTATTTATTTTGATTCCTTACAAAGCAGCTGCCACAACTTCAACAGGTAATCACGTTTTCTCCATAGATAACATGGTCATGTAAGTTGTTCCAGGTGTACGTTGCTCCTGGAATGGCTGAGGCTAACATTTTGTAATCACATATATCATTCAAATTGTACAAGGATGGGGCGAAGCTGCATCACGATTTTAAGTTTTCGGTATCCGCTATACACAATAATCATATATCAAACTCCATAATAATGACTCTGGAACTAGCATATTCTATATTTGCAGTGCCACCAGCAGAGAAAGGGAAATAACCTATGTGGATTTTACGTTTGCCACAACATGCAACTCCTCGTCACCACAAAAAAGACCAATGAGGTTGTAACTGTGTTGAAAGAGACCGATTTGAGCAAAATTCATGGAAATCTTTGTTTCTTTCTGCTCAGTGAGGTCATAAATAAAAAAAGTGAATTCCACTCTACCTAACTGCTGGAGTTGTGTTTTTTTTCTGAATTACCACTTGGGTTCATTTATGAAATTTGTGCTATCGATTTGTGAATTGTAGTTGTACTATGTGCTGTGATGTAATTGAGTTAATTGCTGAAATGAATGTAATCTATATATGCTTGTGATGATTTGTAATATGTTTGTTTCAGGGGAGATTTGATCATTTGCCCTCTTTTTCATGGTACAATTGATCATTTGCCCCATATGTCTCACTGACATGTGGCCCTAAGACCTGCATATCAGTGAGACATCATAGGGCAAATGATCAAAGACACATGCAAGTGAGAGCAAATCATCAATTGAGTCTTGTTTCAGAGGGCATGGCTAGCATTTTCTGAGGCTAGCCAATAAACAGAAAAAATTTCATCTCTACAAAAACACATCACAGACGGTTCCTATTTAGAGCAGTATGTGATGTTACTATTATCACAGACGGTTCTAATGTGGACCGTCAGTGATAACATTAATATCATAGATGGTTCTAAATAAAAACCATCTATGATAAAAGATCATCACTGACAGTTCTTATTTAGAACCGTCTGTGGTGTCTATTTTCACAGACGAATTAAAAACCGTCTCTGATATATAGCCTCTTTTCATCACTGACCTGATGTTACTGACGGTTCACAAAACCGTCTGTGATGACGTTTGTGAACCGTCTGTAATAAGATTTTCTGTACTAGCTAGTAGGTATATCATTTAGTATAGATGTGTATGATCATTTCTTATTAACCGTTTCTTATATTTATTATTTTATTGATCTGTATAATGGTGAACTGTAAATAAATATTGTGAAACGGAGGAAGTACTTATATGTTGTGTTGGGAGAGTAAGTAAACATTAATTGCAAGCATGCTTGGCACGTAAGAAACTATGACGAATTTAATAGGGAACAATATTATCAAACTACCGTGTTCCAATAGGGAGTTAGGTTTAGTCTGCTAATACTTAAATCATTTCTCCCTGCGCAGGGAGGTTCATAGCATCGATCAAAAGTTTTGAGCATATAATTTGCAGACAAGCATGACACATCGACACCATATCAATAACGATCTCCCCCATAGTGAAAAGCATTAACGATGCAAGAGCCAAAAGCGTATATGTGGTGCAATTACCTCTTATCAAACAAATAGTTTTTGGATGTTTTTTGTCTACTATTTGGGCACAACACAAAAAGTTTTAAAAAAGCACATTAGGCAAATTGATTTGCAAACATGCACTTCTCTAATTTTTGGAGTTTAATAGTACTGGTTTAGGATTTGTACAATTTTTAATTTTGCACGTAGCATAGAAGGCAAAATATCCGGTGCAACCACCGTTTTCGTGCAACCCTACTAAAAAAAGTTTCAAAAAATTCTGAAAAAAATTATGGATGTACATCTCAACTTACCCCATCTACGTATAAAATTTCATGATCAAATTCGTCATATACTAGAAGTAAAAAAAAAAGACAAATTTTCGCTTGGAATCTTGCTACAGTAGACAACACAAAATTTGTCTTTTTTGTAACTTCTAGCATAGGACGTATTTGATCATGAAATTTTATAAGTAGATGGGGTAAGTTAAGATGTTGTTTGCACCAAAATTCGGCATGTATTGAAATCGGTCTAAAAATGGAAAAGAAGTATTCGTATAAAAAGGAATCGATAAACGATTCGAAAAAGGAATCCGTTTCTAAAAGGAAAGGAAATCAGATAAGAGGCCGATACGGGTAAATGCACCGTATCCATGTACAAACTCGGATCGACCAGGCGTGTTATAAAAGGAGGTGGGCGTCAAGCAGAGACAATGAATCAATCCAACAACACACACATCTACTTTTTATAAGCTTTTCTTTTACATTGTTTTAGCCTCATAGATCTCTCTGCAAGTCGACGGAATCAACATAGTTGCGCATCGCCGATTGTTGATTTTAGCCGATTTCACCCAGGTTTGATTTGCTTCGTTTTGTTGCGCATCGCCTTCCCGAAGCCGATTTTACCTTGTATCCGGATCAACTGTAACCGGTTGATCTAGTTATCTCCTAATCGGTTCTTGCCGACTAGCGAAAAGCCGATAGATCCTTGTTCATCGGGTTTGATCAAATTACAAACTCTACCTTGTCAATTTCAGGTCAAATTGACTGGCACGCTCTGCAAACCCGGCGTTTGTCTTGTGTGTTCGAGGCCGAAAACCCTCCTTCACGTTTTTTGCGCGAACATATTTTGGCACGCCCGGTGGGACCAACAAAAAGAATGTCGTCAACCGACAAGCCCGCGGTCACCGCCGATATCAACACTGATGCTATAATCGCGCCTCAAATGGCCGATTTAACCCCTGAGCAACGGAAAGAAATCGAAGACCGAAAAGCGGCTCTGGAGGAAATGATGCTACGGTGCTTCCAGAAAACACGCCGTGGCGTTACTCAAAAGATTGCACTCCCAAGCATCAATCCTATCGGAGATTCGTCATCTGAATCGGTAAGCCGATACGCACCCGCTCAAGCCGATTTATCAAGTATGATCGAGCAATCTGTCCATCACGCATTGATTAACCAGTCATCGGCTCTAGTATCCACATTAAAGCCGATGATAGAAAATAGTGTGAAAACAATTGCTCAGGAATTAGCTGCGTCTGCAAGCCTGCTAGATCCACCACAAACCATCCCTACGTATCCAGTATATTCCATAACGCCTAACACCAACACGGTAAACGTGTCGGCTCAAGCACCTATTATGGTACCAACTCAACCTACTGTTTTGAAACCAAGCATACAGAGAGATGGATTCACACACTACCATGGGCACACGGATGGGGCCAAGATAAGCGCATCAAATCAGTCAAATGGGCCCTCCAATAGCATCGGATTATCGGCTTATCAGCCGATCGAAAAGGGTCGAGTTCGCAGATCACGGAACCACAACCATGAAACAAGCGCCGTATAGGGTAGTGCCGTACGTCGAACCTTTCGCGCCCGTACCCGATGTATTAGGTTTTAATCATGATTATGACACAGTGCCAAGACCTCCTGAGGTGCGATCTGGACAAAGACCCGAGTTTGCACTCGGGGCGAGTACGAACAATGAAAATTGGCAATGTCCTACCGCACCACAAGCCGACAATGTTAATTGGGCGTAACAAATCGCCAATGTTTTGAGAGAACAGTTAAACTACGGCCAGAGGAAGGATCGGCTACAGGAAGCCGTATCCCGATTACATAGACCGAATGCCATACCCCCACAACTTCAGGATACCAGACTTTGCTAAATTCTCAGGTGATGATTCTGTTACCACAATTGAGCATATCGGACGGTTTATGGCTCAATGTGGGGAGGCTGCACAGTCCGATGGATTAAAAATTAGATTGTTCCCTTTATCATTGTCTGGCACTGCATTCACTTGGTTCACGAATCTACCTCCAAATTCAGTTCATATATGGAACGATTTAGAAAGCCGATTCCATGAATACTTCTTTTCGGGAACTATGGAGCTTAGGATTTCTGATCTTAGTTCAGTCGAAGTATACTGGCGAATCGGTCTCGATTATATCAAGAGATTTCAAGCGTCTTAATAGGTGCTACAAAGGTAACATTACCCGATGATCAATTGGCCGATCTAAGCGTTCCAAGGATTAATCCCTCCATTGAAAGAGAAATTATCGGGCCAAGAGTTCCCCGACTTAGGCCACTTACTCCATCGCCAGACGGCACATGAAAGCCGATATGCAGAGATCAAAGGGTTTAAAGATAGATTTAAACCGAACAAAGCAATGAAAAGGCCAAAATAAACATGATAGAGTACAATTCAAGCGATACCTCCGAGGACGGCGTATGAACATAGCCGAGTGGACCAAGGGTTCTAAAAAGCCACTCATATGCTCTCTACTTAAGCCAACGAAAAATAGGGCAGAAGTCAAGTACTCATATGATGTGTCAAAATGTGACAAGATATTTGATTTATTACTACAAGAAAAACTCATAAGGTTACCAGAAGGGCACGTCATCCCATCGGCCGAGGAAATTAAAAAGCGAAGGTATTGTAAATGGCACCATTCATTCTCACATAACACTAACGATTGCAATATTTTTCGCCAACAGATTCAATCGGCCATCGCCGATGGCAGGTTAAAATTTGCGGAAGAATCGGCTATGCAAATAGATATGAATCCTTTCCAGGTCAATATGGTGCAGTGCTCACAGAAAGGGAAGGGACCTATGAAAGATGTTAAGCCGATTGAAAGATTTAAAGCACGATCAAAAGATGAAACAAGATGACATTACTATCGGCTCAATACAAATAGAAGCCGATAGAAACGGACAAAACTCAAGAACGGTAAAACCAAGAGGGGACTTGGAGGTCGGTAAATGGTATCGGGCTGAGAGGGCTCCAAGAAAAATCGGTTTCAAACCAAAGCCGACTTTCTCACAGCTCCTGGGGAAGTATGAGAGGATAAGTCGAAGATGTAACACTCAACACCAGAGTTTTCATCGACCAGGGCAAAAGAGGGACGAACGTTGGCGGCCAGATATGTCATGTCGGCCAACTACTGAAGAAGAGAAACATCGGCAATGTCCCTTTTGGCGCTTTCTTTGGAGAGAGGGATGACCTTACCAACAAATTATCCTGTCCTATGCAACACTCGTCCGCATACCGCCAAACCGACCAGTAAAGATAGGTTGTCCGGACCAATATACAATCATCCAGAAGTAAGCAGGAGGCCGATCCATGAGAGGTTGTCGACGTCAGAGCAAAGCGAATCCTCCCGAAATCATGAACTATCGGCTAACCCAAGTAGAATGGAATTTGACAGCGAGATGAGCAATTTAGCTGGAAAAATAAGAAAGCCGATAGAACCTAAGCCTAGGTGGTGCCCCTCGGGTCTCAGCAAATCACAACGCAGAGGCTTCAACGATTGAAGACACAAGAAGAAAGGGAAGTTGAAAAGGAGAGCGAGAGGGATCGGATGTTTAATAAGTTAAGACCGATCAGCTTTGAAAAAGAATGGAGAAAGAAGGAACAGATCGATAGTGATTCAGATCAATCGGTCGAATCCGGTTCCCCAATGATCCGAGATGATACGCCACCAATGGATATAAACATGGTATTCACTCTACCTGCCGAGTTCAAAACCGAAGAATCGGCTGAAGAAGTGTTCGCCCAATTGTGCCTCGGAGCACCAGACGCCGTGTTCGAAAAACCACAAGACATGCATCAGCATCTAAAACCATTATATCTAAAAGGATACATTAATGGCCGACCGATATCTCGCATGTTGGTCGATGGCGGGGCGACAGTTAATCTAATGCCGTTAAGTACTTTCAGAAAATTGGGTAAAGCCGATGAAGACTTGATCAAGACCAATATGGTGCTAAATGACTTCACGGGAGACCCAACTGAGGCTAAAGGCGTAATGGTGTCGAAATTGACAAATAAAATAAAACTCGCCGATCGCATTTTTGTGATTGAAGCCAAAGGCAATTACAACGTGCTACTTGGGCGGATCGATCCATGCCAATTGTCAGATATCTGTCAACTATGCACCAAAAATTGGTGCAGTGGAACGATGATACAGTAGAAGTCGTACCGGCCGACACATCGGCTCATATCGCCATGGCTAGCCCCGACACCAATTGGCCACACGAAGAAGCCGAATGTATATCAGGGAAGGCCTTGGACAATTGCGATTTTATCTGCGTTGAGAAGTCAGGATTCAAGCCGATCAGCGTTAAACCCAACACGTTTGATCGGACAGACGAAGTAGTAAGAAGATGGAGCACAAGACACTAGCAAAGCTGCAGGAAAGGGCAAGAAGCTATCGGCAAAAAGAATACGAAGAAGCTATTGAGGATTTTGAAGAGGAAAGAAAAGGGTTAGGATTTATACACGATTTGCTCGAAGAAGTCAACATTGGGGAAGGTGATAATAAAAGACCAACGTTTGTAAGTGCCAAACTAGAACCCAGTTATAAAAGCAAAGTTGGTCGAAATACTCAAGAAATATAGAGATTGCTTCGCGTGGGAGTATTACGAGATGCCAGGCTTAAGCCGACAGCTAGTTGAGCATCGGCTACCAATAAAACCTGGGTATCGGCCATTCAAACAGTACCCTAGGCGATTTAATCCTACATTGTATGACGCTATAAAGGAAGAAGTAGGACGATTGCTAGAGGCAAAGTTTATCCGCCCTGCCCGATACGCTGAATGGGTCTCAAACATCGTCCCTGTAAAGAAGAAAAATGGCAAACTTAGGGTATGTGTCGATTTTAGAGATTTAAACAAAGCTACACCAAAAGATGAGTACCCGATGCCTATAGCCGATATGCTTATCGATGCTGCATCTGGGAATAAAATCATAAGCTTTTTGGACGGGAACGCCGGATACAATCAGATATTCATGGCCGAAGCCGATATACCCAAGACGGCTTTCAGATGTCCGGGAGCTTTAGGGCTATATGAGTGGAAAGTTATGACCTTCGGTTTAAAAAATGCCGGTGCTACTTATCAACGGGCCATGAACCATATTTTCCATGATTTGATCGGCAATACCGTGGAAATATACATTGACGACGAGTGGTAAAATCCAAAGAAGATCGGCAACATTTAGCCGATCCGAAAAGATGTTCGAAAACACAAGGTTGCATGGGTTAAAAATGAACCCTCTCAAATGTGCTTTCGGAGTATCGGCTGGACAATTTCTTGGGTTTACGGTGCATGAAGGAGGAATTGAAGTAAACCAAGCCAAAGTAAAAGCCATAGCCGATACTAAACCGCCGACAAGCAAAAGGAGTTGCGGTATTGATTGGAAAAATCAACTACTTGCGACGTTTCATCTCAAACTTGTCGTATGCGTATTCGTGCCTTCACACCGCTCATCAAAAATAAAGACAACCAAGAGTTCAAATGGGAAGTCGATCAACAAAAAGCCTTCGACGACATAAAAGGTTATCTCGATGAGTCCACCAAGATTGATCACGCCAAAACATGGTATACCTTTTAGACTATATATATCGGCCGAAGGTGATTCGATTGGAGCAGTTTTAACACAAGAAGCCGATAAGAAGGAGCGAGCAATATTTTACTTAAGCCGACGTCTTTTAGATGCAGAAACCAGGTATCCCCTAGTAGAAAAATTATGTTTATCATTGTATTTTGCTTGCACCAAGTTAAGACATTATATGCTGGCTTCCAAATGCGTTATAATATGCAAAACCGATGTAGTTAAGTACATATTATCGGCGCCAATCCTGCGGGGTCGGCTTGGTAAATGGGCATACGCCTTAACAGAGTTCGAGTTAACCTATGAGTCGGCTAAATCTGTGAAAGGACAAGTCAGGCCGATTTTATCACAGAAGTGAAACATTTGTAGGAACAACTAGTGTAACTCCTTGGCAAATGTATTTTGATGGATCTGCTTGCCAAGAAGGCGAAGGCATCGGTGTGATACTAGTTTCACCTAGGAAACAGGAGTATGACTTCATGTATCGGCTAAATAGCCGATGTTCAAATAATCAAGCGAATCTGAAGCATTGCTAAGAGGTCTACAATTGTTAGATAGCATCGGAGTGAAAGACGTCGAAGCTTTTGGAGACTCGATGTTAATTGTACAAAGCAAGTCAAAGGAGAATACCGATGCAACGATGATGCGCTAACTCAAGATTTACATCAATGCCTCCAGATCATCGAGATGTTCACTACATTTTCTATAAAGTATATCCCCAGAGAAGCTAATGATAAGGCAAACCAATTGGCACAATGTGCATCGGTACAAGATTGAAAGCGGCGAAGTCGATCGGACTAAACGTTTGGCCGATTCTATGCGTTCACCCCGCCGATGGAGAACAGAGATAAGGGATTATTTGTCAGATCCAGCCAAGCCGACCGAGCAGAAGGTCAGGCGCAAAGCACTCAAATATGTTCTACTAGAAGATGTATTGTACTTTCGGACTATGGAAGGTTTGTTGTTAAGATGTCTGGGAACCGAGGAAGCCAAAGTGGCGATGGGTGAAGTCCATGAAGGCATTTGTGGATCACATCAATCGCCCATAAGATGAAATGGATATCGAGGCGAACAGGATATTTTTGGCCGACGATGTTAGAAGATCGCTTCAAATATTATAAAGGATGCCAAACATGCCAAAAGTTTGGTAACATACAGTCAGCACCAGCATCGGCTTTGCATCCGATCATCAAGCCATGGCCATTTAGAGGATGGGGTATAGACGTAATCGGCCAAATATTTCCGTCATCCAGCAAAGGACATAAATTCATCCTTGCAGCCACCGATTATTTCTCAAAATGGGTTGAGGCTGTACCACTCAAGAAGGTTACTAGTAAAGAGCTGATCGACTTTGTAAATGAACACATCGTCCATCGGTTTGGGATTCCACAAACAATTACTACTGATCAGGGTACTGTGTTCATGTCCAACGATTTCAAAGGTTTTGCGGAAAGTCTTGGGATAAAATTACTCAACTCTTCCCCTTACTACGCTCAGGCCGAGTCGTCAAACAAGACATTGATAAAGCTGATAAAAAGAAAAATTGAGGAAGAGCCAAGGAAATGGCATTCAACGCTATCGGAGGCTTTATGGGCTTATCGGCTATCTCATCACGGATCAACTAAATTGTCACCCTTTCGGTTGGTATCACGGACAAGAAGCCGTTTGCCCGCTGGAAATCAACATCGGCTCAATAAGGCTACACGAGCAAGATAAGGTATCGGTGATGAATACAAACAGCGATGCTTGACAATCTAGATGATTTGGCTGAACTAAGGCTGATCACACTAGATCGGCTTAAAAAGAATAAAGAGAGGGTTGCCAGGTCGTACAATAAAAAAGTGATTTCAAAGTCGTTCAATCAAGCCGATTTGGTATGGAAAACCGTGTTGCCAATTGGGTCTAAGGATAATCGATTCGGCAAATGGTCTCCAACATGGGAAAGGCCTTATAAGATCAATCGGCCGATTGACGGGAATTCGTATATACTGGAATCTTTGGAAGGGTTCGTCCTACCTAAAGCGATCAATGGAAAATATCTGAAGGCATATCACCCAAACATATGGGTCGGGTCCTAACTACAGGAAGAAAAGCATCAAGACCAGTTACAAAAACATGCATACAAATCGGTCATACAGTCGACCAAGTCAGGAGCAAGCAAACATCCATCAGATTAAGCGGTTTACAAAAATTGGCTACACGGCCGATACTACACATCAGTTCAAGAAGCAATGCTGATTTTAATGAAGTCCGGAACCAGGCAAATGGGCTCCCAAAGCCGATAGTGCTGCAGCCGCCCTACCAATAGTAGCTTGAACACTATCAATTAGTTGTTCATCGGCTTTTGCATCACCCGGAATTGGGATCATCTTAGCTGATTGATTCTTGACTTTGGCAAAAACTTCGCCGATTTGCTGCCTCTGAACCGCTAGTGAAGATGTCGCATCAGTAATGCCAAGTTGGCAATCTGCAAGTTCTTTTGTAACTAGAGCCAGCTGTTCTTCAAGAGTTTTCTTGGATGACTCCAGCTCTTGGGCCTGAGTCTTGGCCGATTTCAAGATCTGGCGACACCCTGGTCAAATGCACTCTTTCGAGATTTGGCATCTGCTATGAGTTTGTCCAAGATCTCTTGGTCAGCTTGCCGGGCCCTCCTCTGTTCAACTCTCGCTTTGGCGATTCCACGCCCGTTTACGAGCATCTAGATGACACACTTCTAGCAAAGCATTCATGGCTGCAGGGGGAAGATCGGCTTGCATGGCCGCCATAGCATTCCTCAAGGACTGGGTGTTGGCCAGAAGAGCTGCCTCCGGCTGCATTACTTCATCTAGGAGGCGATTGAGTCGCTCCTGCATACCCGGCGCAGCGGTAACAGCAGCCGATGCTGGAGCAGAGGCCGCTATTATACGTTGGATATCGGCCGGATAATCATCGGTGGCCACAATCTCCGGGTCGTCAAGCTCGTCCAGAGTGAATCCCAGCAAATCGGCCAGATCAGTTGATGGCACTTTGGGGTCATGATCGGAAATATCGATCGTCGGGGGCGGTACGGCCGGCGGTGTTGGAGAAATAGCCGATGCGACACCTTGGAGATCGGCTAAAACCCCCGCTACTTGCACCGACGGAGATTGCTAGGGATTAGAGAGAATAAAAATCAGCAATGCAAGATAAGCGTAAAAATGATATTAAGCAAAGAATAAAGAATAAAACTTACATCAGTAGCTGAGTGCTCCGGAGAGCCATCGGGTTGCTGCCTCACGGGTCTGGGCGAGCGCCTGGCTGATTTCTTCCTCCTCTCTGCAGTGACCTCGGGTTAGTAGTTATCAAAGCAAGGGATATAATGGCTAATGCAAGAGTAGCTTACTCGGGGCACGCTGGCGAGCCAAGTTCGATAAAGATGGACCTTGGATATCCAAGTTGCCTGAAGTATACCCCGTAGTGCCAACAGATTGACCTGGACGTCGCTGTCGGCCACTGCTCGCGGAAGCGTGGGGATCGGCTGTTTGCTCACCAGCGCCCGTACCGACCTGAGGAGATCGGAGGCATTTTAGTAAAAGTCGATAACCAATGTAAAAACAGAAGGATACAAGATAACGGTACCTCTACAGCTACTGAAGAGTCGCTATAACCCGAACTCGTGCTGGAACCAGATACTACCGTCGGCTCATGAAAGTCGGGAAGAAATAAGTGAATTATGGCCGACGGAGTCCTGTCCATGAGTACGGCTTCCGATATTCTGGTCCACCAGTGCGAGAATGCAGCTGACCGACGGGAATTAAGAACAAAATGTGGTGTCGAAAGAATTTGCAATCCATCGGCTACTTCGAGAATAACCTCAGCGGCAACGCTGTTGGTTACCCGAGCTCGGGGCTCGACTCAAGATAGCAGAGGAAAGGATGGGATGGTTTGCCCAAAACCCAGTTGACGAGCGTAAACCGAAGGGTGGTAGAACTCATAAGATGGCTGAAATGTCCGATTACGGGTATTCAAGCCGACATGAATGATGCAAGGGGTAAGGAAGATTTTGTACAAATCTAAGGTAGATTGGGGCATTGAAGAACTATCGACATCAAGGTGAAGGAATGATGGGTAAGGGCAATCGGCTAAATCAGTATATGGGAAAAAATCTGGCTGGCCGAAGGAAGTCCTATCTAGGGAAAGGAAGAAATTGAGGTATTTATGAAAGCCGACTGAGTCCATTTTTAGTTCCTCAGCCGAAGACATAATAAACCTCTCGCCGTAGGATTGGCTAGCTCTATACTGTGGGACAACATGCTCCAGGTTGTCCTCCCGAGGAAAAGTGGAACTCCCCGAAGGTTCGGATAAAATGGATCGACTAAACATGCAATAAAGCCATGTTTGAATGAACCACAGAGGGCCCCCTATGTTGCCAACGACGTGTTTGGCAAAACCGGAAAAAAGTCGGCTACGAATCACATACATCATTTGGTATACCGCCCCTAGGAACATCTTGCCAAGAGAAAGCCGACGCCCCTCTACTAAACGTTCCGCCACTAGCTGAAAGGTTTGAGTGGGGCCAAGAGAAGCACCGCAGAAGAGATATCGGTCTAACCAAAGGTTGAGAAAAGCGATATGCTCTTCGGCCGATACCGGACCGGTGACTATTGTTATTCTGGATATATTTGTGCCAGCCCTCGCCTTTCTTACGGATTAGTTTGAAAGAAGGTTTTCCACTGAAAGCCGATAGCTGATCCCCATCTGGCCTAAGGCAGCACAGTTGGGCCACGTCAAGCAAAGTAGGGCCGATTGGGCCGGACGGGAATAAAAAGGCGTTCAAAGAATCTGACCAAAAGTAGCATGCCGCAGCTACCAAGGGCTCATTGGCTTCAGGGTCGGCTAGACTCAAAGATAAAGATTCGGCTATACCCATCCTCTCCCATTCTACCCTCTTCTGAGCCGACACCCTGATAAACCAAGATCTCCATCCTTTAAGGCTAGTGGGCCAAGCCCTAAAACTTTTTCCCCACTCAGAGATATTGTACCCAGCAGCCGATAAGGGGAGTCTAGGGATCTCGGTATTGATAATCAAGCTGCCGACATGCTACCTATCGGTCCTAAGTAGAACTGATTTGAACTTTGAGGAATCGGAATGAATACCTGAGAGGGGTCCATTTCAGCCGATTTTGAAAGAACAAGAGAAAAGATGAAGAGCCGATTGTGCGTGATCTGAGAGCTTGAAAGCGTGAAAATGACCGTGGGGGGACCCCCATATTTATACCGCGATGAAAGAAGGCGAGCAGGCGGGAGCAGTTGAGCATTTAAAACGCACCGAGATTTTTACGGCGCGGTTAATGGGGTGGTTCCCAAAAAAGGAATTCTCCTGTAAAAGCCGATACGAATGAAAAGCCGATATATTTTTTTTTGGAAAATAACAAGTTATCTTCCAAAAACAGGGGGCATATGTTTGCACCAAAATTCGGCATGTATTGAAATCGGTCTAAAAATGGAAAAGAAGTATTCGTATAAAAAGGAATCGATAAACGACTCGAAAAAGGAATCCGTTTCTAAAAGGAAAGGAAATCAGATAAGAGGCCGATACGGGTAAATGCACCGTATCCATGTACAACTCGGATCGGCCAGGCGTGTTATAAAAGGAGGTGGGCGTCAAGCAGAGACAATGAATCAATCCAACAACACACACATCTACTTTTTATAAGCTTTTCTTTTACATTGTTTTAGCCTCATAGATCTCTCTGCAAGTCGACGGAATCAACATAGTTGCGCATCGCCGATTGTTGATTTTAGCCGATTTCACCCAGGTTTGATTTGCTTCGTTTTGTTGCGCATCGCCTTCCCGAAGCCGATTTTATTTGTATCCAGATCAATCAGAATCGGTTGATCTAGTTATCTCCTAATCGGTTCTTGTCGACTAGCGAAAAGCCGATAGATCCTTGTTCATCGGGTTTGATCAAATTACAAACTCTACCTTGTCAATTTCAGGTCAAATTGACTGGCACGCTCTGCAAACCCGGCGTTTGTCTTGTGTGTTCGAGGCCGAAAACCCTCCTTCACGTTTTTTGCGCGAACAGATGTACATCCATGATTTTTTTCAGAATTTTTTGAAACTTTTTTTAGTAGGGTTGCACGGTAGTTACACGAAAACGGTG
The DNA here is from genome assembly GCA_036346355.1 of Rhipidocladum racemiflorum. Classification (NCBI taxonomy): domain Eukaryota; kingdom Viridiplantae; phylum Streptophyta; class Magnoliopsida; order Poales; family Poaceae; genus Rhipidocladum; species Rhipidocladum racemiflorum. Next base: position 8,943,665 of record CM070581.1, read on the forward strand.
GTTGCACCGGATATTTTGCCAGCATAGAAATGTTTTATTTTAAAAGTAATATATGGAGTTCTCCACGTAGCATAGAAATGTTTTATTTTAATTTTGCATTTTTCTATTTGAAGATACTCCTATTCCATGTCGAAAATACTACTACATATTTGCCACGTTTGAAACTTATTTGACTTGTCAGACGAACGAATTGGTCAGTTATAAGTAGGGTTGTGAACGAGCCTGTCTTCCTAAAGCTTAGTCCAGGAGATGAGGGTGTCGTTTCTTGATGAATAATTTTTTAGAATGACTAAGTATTTTTTTTGGTTTGTGAGCATTCAACTTGGGGGATCTATAAAGAGAAGGGTGGTGAGGAGAGATGGCAATTGCAACAATGGATCTAAATTCAAAGGCTACAAATTTGAGTGCTCACAAACTAAAAAAAACACTCAGGTGCTCCCTAGACACCATAATTTTTTTTACTAACCCATATATTACTTGTTGCCGCGATTGCCAATTTAGACTTATTACAAACCATTTATCTTGGAGTCAGGCAAATAAGTTTGTCATCAACATGAACGACACGAAACAAGTCGTTTTGTTTGCACATGATGGACTCTGTACGTTCTGCGTGCATCCTCGAGCGATCACAACTGCATCAGCGTGAAGCCAATATAGTTCATCACTGTGACGAAGCTGTGTGCAACTATCCGAGTTATGATTGTTGTACGTCTTCAGCACCGGATGCAAAAGCTACTAGGTGGTGGTGGACGGGAGGTGGTGATCGCACTGCGCTTTGTTTTTTTTTTTCTTTACCAATATTTACATTATTATTTAGCACTAGAAGATACTAAAAGTTGGTACTTCTATCCCTTAAATTTTTAGTACCTTTTAATACTACTCAATGAAATTTTTAATACCATCTAGTTGGTAGTAAAAAGTCCCTCAAAACTTATATCTCCTCATGCGTTAGGAACTTCAGTCTGAGTCGAAAATGTACCTCCCTGCTCCCTAGCTATATATATATGTAACTAAGATGATTGCCAGCTAGCACATACACAGTGTACTTCCCACGAAGACTAGTTAGTACTACTGAACCAAAATATCAAATGAGATAACACATAAGATTTTTTTTTTTTTTTGCGCACATATATATGAACTTTAAGAGAACCAACTACGTACTAGCTAGATGGCTAGATTTTTGCCATTAATCACTTTATGTACATAATTAAACACGCACACTTAGATATCATATAACAACTTAACACTGAGACTAACTAGCTAGAATCTGCGTGACACATTACCGGCCGATCTTTTACATCAGTCCATACAGGCTAAACCACTCGACGACACTGTTGTCAGCATAGCCAAACTCGGGGACATACATCAGGTCATCGTCCCCCGGGTGATCCCCGCCGCCGACGCCCGGCTGCTGGCAGGTGCCCGTCGAGAACGACGAGCTCGGGCTCCCGCCGCAGAAGCCGGGGCCCGCGACGTCTCCGCCGTCACCGGAAACCGCGTGGCTCCCCGCGGATCTGAGCCGCCTCACTTCCTCCTCGGCGACCACCAGCCTATCCATGAGCCTCAGCACCTGCCATGTATGCAACCATGAATGGATCGTACATGAAGTTGCTGGCTTTGACACACATGTGCTTGAACGGAAGAAGAATTGATCGAGGCGGGAAGCATACGCATGCATGAGTTGCCATATGGGTGTGCAAGTACCTCGTTCTCGAGGTGGCATTTGTGGAGGATGGCGGCGTCGTGGGCCAGCTTGAGCTTGGTGAAGTCCTCCTCGAGCAGCTTGCCCTTGTGGCGGGCGCGTCGGTTCTGGAACCAGACGGCGACCTGCTTCGGGTCGAGCCCGAGCTCGGCGGCGAGTTGCACCTTCCGGCCGGTCTCCAGCTTCCGCTCCTTCCGGAAGCTCAGCTCCAGCATCTCCACCTGCAAGTCGCTGAGCCGCCTCTTCTTGGGATCCCCTCCTCCGTCCACCTCGCCGCCGTCGCACCTCGCAGGCTTCCGCCTCCTGCGCCGCGCTCTCGGCCTCTCCCCCTGAGCCGCGCCTACATATTTAACATACACCCGCATCGAAACAACATCACATGCGTGTCCTTGTTATCGAGATCGAAGGAGGAAAGTAGGAAACCACGCACACATCGATCGATGCGCAATTGGCGCGCGCGCGCACGTACCATTGGCGACTAGGAGGGAGGCGTCCACGTAGGAGGCAAAGAGCTGCTGCTGCTGGTTCTCGTCGTATCGGTCCATGCTTGGTCGCGGTTCCAGCCGGATCGATCAGAGCTACGCCTTTCTCTCTCTTTGCCAAGTGGGAGGTGATTTGACGTGAGGAGAGCGAGAGCGAGAGAGAGAGAGAGAGAGAGAGTTGGGGGGGACGAGAGGCCGGGGACGGTGTGATGTGTTGGGCGAGGAGGACCACAGGACACACCGGTTGATGCTAAGGAGGGTGCGTGTCTCGAGAGGGAGACCTAGGAGTAAAATATATAGGCAGTGAAGGTACGCACCGCCGGCCGCCGGTGGGGCTGACCAGTCGCGTAGGTGCTTTCTGAGCCAGACCATGCTCGCACATGGATGTGCACGAGGGCATATACAACAAGATCATCTCATCTTAACTGATTTTTAATTTATACATATTAATTTTAGTCCATATAAAAGAGTAAGAAAAGCGGAGAGAGAAGAGAAGTGGCTCTTATTTACTAGGCAACATATCTAATGCAATTAAAGTTTTCGTGCAACCACCATGCAACCCTACTAAAAAATATTTCAAAAAATTCTGAAAAATTTTTTAGGGTGCATTTGAACTATTGAAGTTTGTCAGAAACGTGTTTCCTTTTGCACAAATGCCCCTTTGAGAATTCAGAAATTACATCTAAGTTCGAATTTTTCTGTGAGAAGACCCCTCCGTATTTACAAAATACAAACCAACTCATTTCATTTCAGGTGGATATTGTTTCTTAGTTGTTCACGTACTGTATATGAATCAAATAATACTTAGAGCAAAGAAAGACTACTTTTGCTGGATCCAAAATTAATAAAATAAAGAAATCCCTTTTTTCCCAAATACATGGATCAAGAAAGACTACTTTTTCTAGATCCAAAATTAATCAAATAAACAAATTTGTTTCCCCCTGAATTTTTAAATAGAGAATGAATCATGTATACATCTAAACAACTTTTTCTAAGCAACCTTTTCATAAACCCAAACAAACTTTTCAAAAATCAAAGCAAATCTAGAGATTATAAAAACATTAGTTCAATTAATCAATTTATTAGTGAACAACGCAAAATATTATCGAGACGAATAAGAATTTTGAAATTACATCTAGTTCCAGTTTTTTCGAAAAGACCCCTAATATTTTTTAAATTATATCTAAATTCGTTTTTCCAAGTAAACGCCCAAAAAAAATCCAAAATTACGCTTAAGCCCGAAAAATCATCCTCGCGCTGGCACTCATAAGAGAGTAGTGGCTGGCGCGATATGCATCGCGCCCACCCATCTAGTCTAGTACTCTATATAACAAAGTTGTGAGACTTCTTGCCCAGGGAGCCCCCCACGTGTCATTACTCCATGCAAGTCCCTTAAAAATGAGTAATTAAAGCATCGCGCCTACCCCATCTAGTCTAGCTCAAAACTTTTTTAGAAGATTTTTGAGAGCATGCCGGCGCTACCATAAAAATTTTAAAGCATGATCAAATTTTTTTTGTAATTTTTAAAAATTCTGATAGTGTTATTAATATATTTAAATTTCACTGATTATTCGAACACATCCGTGGATGAAATGCCGGCCTCCCAACGCTCCGGCTCCGCACCCCTTACAGCGAATCGGCTCACGCCATGTGTCCATTCACGTTAGGAAGCCGTCGGATCGGAACCTAACGCCTAGCGACGGGATCAGTGGCGACTCTTGTACTTTCCATGCTACGTTAAGTTTTGAGCTAAAGAGTAAACTTATTAGGTCCGTCATGCTTAAGTTGACTGGTTTTTCCTAAGCATAAGTTACATTTTTTTTATTATCAACTTACAAATTATAGCGAAACCGAATTCGTTATTCATCGATCACTTCTATCTGGTTTTGATTTTTACTCCCCACGGCGACCAAAAGTTAATTTTGCTATCCCCTTTATCCTCTCTCTCTTACTTTGTTGAAGTAGGGGCCGGGTGCATGCATACATGCCTTCAGTGCATAATTTGGGGATTAGTGGGGAATGCATGCACGAATTTTTAGGTTAAACAAGAGCGGCTCGACAAGGTGACAATTGCTCCTGGAAAGGGATCTCGCTTTCGTTGAAAAGATCGGGGAGGAGATTCTCCATTGAGTTTTTACAGAGGTAGCATGAATGTTGTTTGACGGTGTATCAGCCGGCTATTTACCCCTCTAGCTATGGAAATGAGATCCTCTGACTTCACCCCTCTGACTTTGGGTCACTGACGTGTGGGCCCTCCCAGCGCATGGGCCCACACGTCAGTGACCCAACGTCAGAGGACGTGACGTCAGAGGATATCCTCCCCTAGCTATGAGCTTTATAACGTTGCTCGATCTCCCATTGGAGCTTTGTGTTTCAAAATTACCCCCAGACAAAAGTGAACAATACACGATCAAATATAAAACTACTCTACTGCCATTGCGACGACCTTAATTTGGGTTTATATATATATACTCATGCGATATATGCGATATATATATAGGCAGCATATTTGGTGCAAACCCCCTCTACCGTGAAAACTCCGTGAAAACCACGTGTAAAAATTTTGAAAAATTCTCAAAAAATTACCATGCATAGGGAAGGTGTGGTTCTACAACCCTGTAAAATTTGAAGACAAAACTCAATTGCATTTGGAAGATATGAAAAAGACAAATTCAGTATGAATAGTGTTTTTTCACTGTTTAGCACTATTCATTTTGCAATTTGTCTTTTTCATATCTTTCAAATTCAATTGAGTTTTGTCTTCAAATTTTACAGGGTTGTAGAACCACACCTCCCCTATGCATGGTAATTTTTTGAGAATTTTTCAAAATTTTTACACGTGGTTTTCACGGAGTTTTCACGGTAAAGGGAGTTTGCACCAAATATGCTGCCATATATAGTATGTGCAAGTACATGCAACAGGGCAACGGGCATGATTGTGCTCAATTTTTACGTACATTGCTTAACTATTCGTTTTTACAAAATCAGTCAAATTTCTATAGTTTCGATCAGCTTGGGGATTCGTGCTCCGACGAGCTTGCCCTTCTCCTCTTCAGCACCGCCATCCCCTATCGCCGCTGGGCTAGGGGCTCAGATTCTCCTATTAGGATTAAGGATTCACTGAAGCCCTAAGCTTAGAGGGAGGAGGGTCGGCTAAGGTCTGAGGTGGACAGTGAGGTACGTAGTGGCAAATGCCACCTCGACCATAAGTTAGACAAGGGCGGTGGGTGAGATCTGCGGGCTCGGGTAACAAGATCCGACAAGTTGTTAGGAGGCATGGGAGGTGGTTGGTGGCGCCAGATTCGATGGCGCTAGGATGGGAGGGAGACAGATGGCGGCGAGGGAGGCAAGGCAGAGGAGGATGGGGTGAGCAGAGGCGGTGTGCATGGGAGAGGTGGGGGCAGCGCCAGTGGATGGGAGGAGGTGGGTAGGGTCATGACGAGGATTAAATAAATCTTGATAAATAAACTTAATGTTTACATTAATTGCCAGGTAGAGAATTGCTCCAGTAGTCCCTCCTAGTAACTCTAATATGGAAGAATATGCTCGGGCCAAGTCGAGCATTGACCACATACCCCTTGGTCGAAGGGATACCTAATCGAACATATGGACCCTATCCTCTAACTGGATGCCAAATCCATTATAATTAACTATGTGTGGTAGTCAAAAGGGAATGTATGCTCTTATCTCTTTAACATAACCGCATGTATCCAACCACCGTCTCTGACAATAACCACTCCATGATTGTGCATGGGCGAAAGTCTCATTGACATTGACAATAACTGCAACCACATGCGGGATTTATGAACCGAGAAGACGACTCCCTTCGGGCTACAACTGCCACCCCCTTTGATACTTTACACAGAAGCATATGGAGCGCAAGATAACCGTATATTTTTTTTGTAGCCATAGCACTGTTCACCCTATTATAATATCTAACAATATAAAACACAAAAGGTAGGATTATTAATTCTCTCCGGAGAAGACTTGAACCGGTCTAAAACACCATCCCTCTTCCTGTTTGATCTCTTGATCGATCTCGAGTGTCATGTCCCTCTCACATTTAATTTGTAAAATTGGTGGCAATTCACCGACAGAGACGAAGGATGGCCCTTCGATACAGATCCAATCGTACAAAAGTTTGACTGATTTTGATGAAAAAATTAGCCAAGTGATTGGTAGACATTCCCCAGATTTTATGCCCATGCTGCCGTGCATGCACCACAAGTGGACAGGCTGCACGGTTGGCGTGACACATATGACCCCTAGCTCACACCGCAACGCAAAAGGCTCTCGGTAAATTATAGATGGCAAGCTAGGAAACGTGCCAAATGAGAACTCATCTTTCAGACTCGACCACGTACGCTGTGATCCATCCGATCCGATCAATGTAGATAAGGAATATCTGATCACGCCATGCATGAAAAAGATAAAAGTGATTGATCGATCAGCGTGGACACACACACGCGGTAAGATCGAGACATCGAGTATGAGATAATTTCAACAAGGATTTCCACGAGGGGAAGACGAACAGGGGATAGACAAGCTGCCTAAGCTCGCCTGGCTCTAGCGCCCTAATGCAATTGCCTAATACTGGAAGGAAGGAAAGGAGATGAAGCAAAGGCAGCTGCAGCGCGAGCGAGGGAGGGGAGAGAGCACGCATGGAGGGGGTCAGTAGCGATGGCACTATGGAAGTAGCTAGCCCGGGAGACAAGGGGCGTAGGCACATGGGCTGCACCGGGGCGCCACTGGCCGGAGTGAACAGGGATCTCCACGCGTCGCTCGGCGCGGGGCTCCGACGCACGGGACCACCTGCCCCAGCGCGCCGGGACGTGTCGCATCCCCGCGCGCGCGCGCGCATCAGGTCAGGGAAAATTTAACAGCGGCTGACAGCGCCATCTCGGCTGCTGGCTAGCTCCTCGCCCTTTTCTTGCTCCGGGATTCCGAAGGCGCCACTGCTGCTAGCTCGTCGGCTCGGCTGATTAGTTCTATCGTAGCGTATACGTGGAATATAATATATGTGAGATCCGCGCGGTTGAAGCATTGAACTCCCGATCGAAAGGTCTATGCGTACAGACCACTTCGCTGACACGTACGTAGGTCCAGCTGAACTGCAGCTTAATTCCGGTGATCATCGTCGACGCCCGGCCTGCAGTTCGATCGTATTTTTCATTTTTGCATTTCGATCTGAACAACGTTCAGGGCAATGTTGGGTGCGGCCTTTTTCCCGACACCAGCAAATTAAGCTCTAGGTTTATCGACTCATCACGAACTGGCTGCTTATCTACTCGCCGGCCCGGGGCGATCTATTTACGTGGTGCATGCAGCTGATGCCGCGGTCTTTTCTTCTGAACTGTAAAGCTCGCAGCATAACGTAGACCTGATCTTGGATTTGTTCGAATCCAAATCAACTCATTGAGGACGGCCGATCTCCTGATGCGTGCACATCCACGCAGAGCATTTTTCATGGCCTGCTAGCTTTGCTTGGAAACTTGGAATAGTAGCTTGCTTTTTCCAACCGACTCGTCTCTACTTCTATTGGCAAGTTTTCAATACCGTTCGTCCCCATGTTGAACTGTGCCTTGTGCATTCCCGGTAAGACTTATCTACTCGGCTACTCCTCCCCGGTTAGGAGCTCAGGTCGCAGGACTGAAAAGAAGTTAGCCGCCATGGATGTTCTTGGCAATGCAGGGGGCCCGTTGGGTCCACACGTACGTAGTTGGGTGAAAGTAACAACACGTAGTCTTATCGATCCACATTATATATCCATGTGTGCGTTGTCAACCGTCTCTTGCTCTCGATCTTCCAGTGTGTGGCTGTCGGGTGCAGTTATATTTGGTCGTCAAAAGAAGCAAGAGAACTCAACTTCAGGAAGTACTTTTAACTAGTTCGTCTTGCTAATTTAATTTGAAGAGTTTTGTGATAAATGTTGAGGAAACAACTTACATGTATACTTTTAACTCCTTTAGTTTTACTGGAGATGGATTTGCAATTGGAGAATTTTCCTAACAATGTAATTCCAGATGTTGCTAAAATTATTGGAGGGTGTGATTCTTGCTGACTAAGCTGGTTAATTATATATCAAAGTTTTTAAAGAAGAAAACTCGGGAAATACAACTCCACAAACAAATATAAGGAATATGTCTAAAAAATATGCATACCACATCTGAAACAAATGTACATACTACCTAAATAATCTTATATACTCGTATACACACGTACATATACTCTGTTGCCCGAGATATTCCCTATGTTATAAGATAAAACATAGAGAGTAGCTACTCCCGGCAGTAGAAAATATATGAAGCCTTGTTTTCTACTTCCGGGAGTAGTTACTCTCTATGTCGTATAGTATAATTAACTGATGCACCATGATGCCTAGGCACCATATCAAAAAACATGTATTTTTCTTATGTATTGCAAGCAAAGCATTTTGAAATTTTTAGGATGTTGAGTTTAACTAGTTAACTAACTAGTTCAAACAATTTTGATTAGAAATTCAAACTAGAAATTTCTAAAAAAATTATGATAGTTTGATTAGTTGTAGGTATGTGCTGATTTTATATATAAATCAGCAAAGCAGGTGATCTAAATTCATTTAAAATCTTTCAATTGAAGTATATTTTTTTCAAAGGTATGTATTTCATTTGAATTGTTATAGATGAGTATATACACTAAAACTGAAATTTCTATAATATATATATAAATCAGCAAAATATGTGATCTAAATTTATTCCAAATATTTGAATTCGAGTATATTTTTTCAAATGTATACGTTTCATTTGAATTGGTATAGATGGGTATATATATCCTAAAACTGAAATTAAAAAAAAAACTCTGAATTTGGCTTCGATTCAAGCATTTGAAATCATGGTGCCTTGAAACCATGGTGTTACGCAAGTATGATTTTAAATGCGCGAATTCAAGCCAAATTTAAGTATATTTTTTAAGTATATATGGATGTTCATGCACTATCCTATCCATCCAAACTATTCCGACATTTGTATACAAAGACATCAAAATTATTAGAAGATGGAATGATGGTTTGAATTTTGAAAGTTTGCATCGATCTCGAGGAGTAGATATGATAATTGATAGACATCCATATATATATATATATATATATATATATATATATATATATATATATATATATATATATATATATATATACGTGGAAAACTATTCTCAAGAAAACTCATTGGATATGTGGTGGATAGATGATCGTTTTGGATATATGGGTATATGCAGGTGCTAAGGAGACTAATGTTAATTCTTAATACTTCCTCCGGTTATAAGTAGTAGTCATTTTGGATATCAATACAGTCCTCAAAACTCAACTTTGATCACTAATTTCTATTTTAATATATTTAAAAAATTCAATAAAATTATAATATTATGAAAGTATGTTTCGAGACGAATCTACACATATGATTTGCATGCATCCAATCTAAATATTTAAAAATATATTGATAGCTAAAGTTTTAAAAATTTGATTGCACGTGCTTCAAAACATAAGTTTTTAGTGAACGGGGAAGTAGCACTCATTAGCTTAGCTTAGCTTAGCTGTATTAAGGTTGAATAATCATGATTCCCTACACACATATCTCGGCTGGTTTCAGTTAAGATTAGTACTAGTAACTAGTTACATGCCCGTGCGTTGCTACGAAAAACAAAATTGATAACGAAAAATAAAGATTAAAAAATAAATAAAAAATTATTTCACAAGATCAAACATCTACTTCAACGCTTCGTTTCTTGCGAAAGCTGGCTAATTAAAGCAACGCTTCGTTTCTTGCGTAGGGCAATTAAGCAGGGCAATTAAGCGGCAATTAATGACGTGAGAAGAACGGACCACTGCCACCAAGTGCTGCTTTAGAATAGTAGAGATTAAACTAAGGACAGTTGTCCAAGTGAGAGAGAGCAACAGGCTGGTTAGGAGATAAACTCAAGTTCTCGTGATCATGCGCTCGATTTCCCCACATGCTCCATGATCTCCACTTGCTTTATAATGCACTTATTAGACTGACTAAAAAGGTGATTAAACAAGTGGAGGCGCCCTTACTCCCGGACAAGCCACGACCCTGCTTCCCAACCTCCAACTAATCTCCTTGGATCTGCCCAAAACCTGCAGTTGACAGTGTCTTAAATGGCGATGTAACCAAGACTCAAAACGGTCGACCTTAAGGCAGAATTCCGCTAAGCCTCAAATGGTTTTTTTTTTTTTTATATGGCTTCGCTCCAGTGATCAGAGCTTGTGGAATTTCCATGATGCATTTGCAAATGCAGTGTTGCATGCATCATGTACACATGGAACGCTCGTGACACGTGGTTAAACGAAACTCAGAAAAAGATCACCGGTGATCAAATTTGCAAGTTTTCGCGTAGTATTAAAGAGTACATTTTGGTACAGATAGTTACTAATTTGGTAATTTACCGCACTAGCGTATTGGATCAAACTCTGTGTAAAAAAAAAAAAAAAATCTAAACTTTAATCTTTACATGTACGGGGCATAGATTTGCACGCACCATTTTAATCTTTAACCTCATGTGGCACTCTAACTTTATCCAAATCTTTCACCTTTCCTTGAATTACGCCACTAACCATGTGACATGACCCACATGTCACTAAAATAAAACTCAGTTTCAATGCCTAAGCGAGATAGCATACGCGCTAAGAAAGGTGATTAGCCAGTAGCCAGGTGGTACGTTGCCGATGGCACGGCGAAACGTGGCAACCATGTAGCCATTTCAGGCATTTTCTTTTCTTAGCCGTAAGGAAATGGAGAAATCAATTTTTTTATCTCCGTACATGTTGATGTTGTGGCAGTGATAAGCCAACGAATCAATCACCTAATTAACTACTGATCCATGCGTGCCAATTAGAAACGCAGCAAATAAAGGTCTGTACTTGCAGAATCTTTCCAAGAAATTATGTAGGAAAAGCGTTTATAGGACCGGTGTGCACGCTGGCATTTGTAATTATTTTAGAGAGTATGATGCCCGAGTGATCACTGTAAAAGGGATATGATCAGGTATTGAAATGAGGCCGTGGAAAACAAGTAATCACTATCTTCTCTTAAGAAAGTTTTTTGCTTTTAGCATGACGTACGTGCTGCAAACAATAGTACCATGGATCGGCATATATGTTATAACCCATGTATAAACCCGTGCGGGATCGATAGACGGCTATTAGAGGGGTTGAAAGTGCATCTAGGCACTTATGTTGTTTTGGTGATTAATGATAAACGATTAATGACAAACGCATGTAATGTCAATCAATGTAATTGTACAAATGCTTAACTTAATGCTTAACAAAAGACAAACCTCTAATATGTTTATATTGTTATGAGACTAACATGTTTATTGCCTAGTTGAGTATTAGTCTCATCTATTTTAGAGGAAAATCAATTGGGATGGTTAAGCAAAAATGAGGTATGCAATCTCGGTATTCCTTCCATATTTGTCATTGCACTCCTCTTTAGCAAATGCATATTGAACTCTAAGTAACTTGTTGATTTCATATGTGCACATTGATTCTTGTCATAATTGCTTGTGCATATATATATTCATTTGAGTTCATTATGTGCTTTGTTTTTAATATGCTTGTGTTAACTAGAGTTAAACTTCATTGCTTCATATTGACTTGGTGCATACATGTCTTAGTTGTGTATCTTTTAATGCACATCTCTTAGTGAAGTTTAATCTAGAATTGGATCACATTATTTACTCTCCTTCTAAGTATTATTTGCACATGTACAATTCGTGTACATTCTATCATGTGTTTCTTTTAAGTAGACATTGTGATCCTTGCCTTGATTTAATTGTTTCATCATATTGGCAATTATCTCTCTAGTGCATATAGATCAATCACATATTCATCATGCCGCACTTAGTAGAGAACATTTCTTATGTCAAGTGTTTCCGTTGATATCATGCCTATTTATATGAAACACTTGTTGTATTTCATCTCACTCATTTAATTCTAATTCATATCTTCTGAGCTTGTGGGACTAATGTGTTTGCTGAGTGCTTTGATAAGAATTAGGTCCCAAAGTTGTGTATGATGACCAAGTGGTTTGAAGGATGATAAGCGAGTCAAAGTCAACAAGACGGCGGTGTCACCAACAGCTGAGGACTAAGTCAGATTCGACTTGATGGAGGATCGTCTTGGTGATGATTGAGGTCAAGGTCGAGAGGACAAGAGTTTCATGAGGTGAAGCGTGTTGAGGTTGACAAGACGAAGGGCATCATCAATCTTTGTGGAAGAGTCATCATGCACCGTGCATCCAGAAGAAGTCGGCATGTAAGCTTAGTGTAAAACTTAGATTTTGTGTTAAATTTGAGTCTAAGGATTGCCGTACTATTAAGAGGGATGCAATCGTTGAAATCACTTAGATAAGTCTCAAGTGCTCAAAAGTGGTCTATCCTTGTCTAAGGTTGAGAAACCCAAGTCACACTTTGTTCACCTAGGTGTAGGTGGGTTGGTGTGAGGGATAGAAGTGTTGGTGGTGCCGGAAAGTGAGGGTTGTAGGTCTCTCTTGGATTCCTTGTGATATCAATTTTTATCCTTTGGGATTTGGGTAGTGAGACCTTGTTAGTTGTGTAGCCCTCGTTCTTAGCTTTCCGAAAAGTCCGAATTAAATCGAAATCGAGTCCGGATCAAAAGTTATGCCCGTTTTAAATCAATTTCTTTGCGTGCTGCTCGAGATCCGGAGTATCCGGATTAATTGTCCGGAGACTCCGGATGATCCGGAGTATCCGGGTAATCCGGAGTATCCGGATGATCCAGAGTCTCTGGATTAATTATCCGGAGTATCCGGATTGCCCAGTTCGGTCCAAACGGCTAGTTTTTTGGGTTCCTCTATTTAAAGCCCCCTTCTTGCCCACTTAAAAGGAGCTGTTGGGGGGATGTTTTGCTGGGTATTAGAGGTGTTCTTTGTGAGTTTTTGAGCCCCCAATACTCCTCCCTACTCCTTAGATCTTAGTGATCCCCTTTTTGTGAAGGGTTGGGTAGAGGAGATAGGTGTTTGGATTGAGGATTGATTTGAAGAGTGGATGGTTGGGAGATAGTTTTCTTGGTGCTTTGAGGTGTATTCTTAGTGATCTTGAGCTCCCAAAAGCCCCTCTAACCCTAGATCTTAGTGATCCCCTTTTGAGTGAAGGGTTGGGTATGAGAGTGAGTAGTGCTCGGATTGAGTGTGATTAGTGTGTTGAGCACTTGAGGTAGACTCTAAGTGAGTTCTTTAGGAGCATTTGTTGCTCTTGGAGGTTGAGGTCTCCTAGACGGCTAGGAGTTGCCGGTGAGCTTCCAAGCTTTGTGTGGAAGGCCACCGAAGGTATGTGAAGGTCCGATTTCGCCTCCGCAAGGAAAGGAATCAAAGAAGTGAAGACCGGCGAGTGCATTGTGCAACACCGGGAGGAAGAGGGTTGAAAGTGACCCCAGCTTAAGTGTGACCGAGCCGCCTCAACGGAGACGTAGGATCCCCTCAAGGATCCGAACTTCGGGATAAAATCTTCGTGTCTCCTTCCTTACTTCGGTTTCCTCTTTTGCTCATCCGCTTAATTTGCTTTCGATTTTTGTGATTAAATCAATTAGATTGTATCTACTGCATCTATTCTTGCTTGTATCCTTACTTTGTTGCAGTAGAGTAATTCGTATCTCTAGAATCGAAAAAGTGCCTAAGTTTATTGCTCTCACTCTGTTCTGGCCGAACCAGTCAACCCGGAGTATCCGGTACATTGATCCGGAGTATCCGGATAATATATCCGGAGTATCCGGGTTACCTGTCTCGGGTTGAATTGTTTAAACTGCAAAACTTAATTATCCCAATTGCTTCCGCATTATCTCTGATAAATTAATTTAAATTGGGTATAATTTTGTAATCGCCATTCACCCCCCCCTCTAGGCCGACATCCCGGTCCTTTCAGGGGTGAATGAGAGCACTACTTTAACCCTTAAATGTATTTTAAGACGCTTCACTTCACTAGCATGTAGAGGTACTAAGTTTAGAGACTAAGCAAGCACATTAAAATTAAAAGCTCTCGAGCAACTAAGCCAAACGAGCCAAAAACCTAGAGCCGGTCTGACCACTCAGTCCAGTTTGACTGTGAGGTATGCAGTGGTCTAATTGCATCTCGGAACAAAGCCAAGACATGAGCACAAAATACACAAGAGACCTGAAATCGAAAACCAAAACCAATGCAACTTCTTTCGAGAACACAAAGTTCTTTCACTCCAATAAATGAGGAGCTACGTACAAAGATCATAACCCAACCACCCACAACGAAACCACCAAGAAAAACAAAGCAAAACAAGTCTTGATAAGCATAGGCGGTCTAACTTCTCTTCTAGCCAGTTTGACCTCTTGCTCAACACAGAACAGAAAATCAGCACGATTTTAAATCGATGATTTGTTTGTGTGTCTGTGTTCTTAATCGGTGATTTGTTTTCCTTTTATTACTCATTCTTTGTGATTGCTCATGATCATGCCATGTGATCGGCCATAAAATTAATGGAGGAGGCGGTCGCATACGTCAAGGCATTGCGCGACACACCATCGAGCTTGAGCTATACATGGCGGTGGGGACCATTCAGAGCCACACAGCTACGAGTGATGGCGAGTGATGGCGTCGAGGTGTTTGTGTTCAGAGAGACGTCGTGCTACGTCATTCAGTTGTGGGCGGAACGGTCGGGCATGCTAACGTGCCTACTCGATGTGTTCCACTGGCACAACATGGCCATCCTCGCGGCAACAGTGGCATGCAATGGCGAGGAGGTAGAGGTCATGGCCACCAAAAATGGTATTGCTATGATAATTCAACCTGTTGTTGTAGCACAAATGGTATTGCTCCGCTTACGCTTGTTAAGGAGGGATGTATAAACTAGTATTGCAATGTAGTGATAATTTGTGGCAACAAGTTAGCAGACGTTGTATTGGCCCGCATAAAAGATTTGCGGGCTTCTGCATTGGCTTATATGAAGATTGGTAGGCAGTGTGGGCAAGTGCTGCATCACCCACAACACACCCCACTTTCATCTTGAAAATTGAGCCAAAAATGAATCTGGGGCCAAAAGCTTGCTCGTGGGCTAAGGATGGTCATCATGACCTTGGATCAACTCCCACATGTCCTAGCAAGCTAAACCACAGCAAAACTCAAAAGAAAAACACCTAGAACAAAAGGAAATCACTCCTTTCAAGCCAAAACCGGGCAAACACAAACAACCTTCAAGAACTTGCTATTGGGATGCCTAGATGGATGGGATCTGCACTCTAGGAGGTTCTTCCATCTCTTGTACATCATTGACAAATGACAACCAGCATGACCAAGAGAGGAAAACCAAGGAAAACAACATGCAAATCAAAGCATAAGATAAGTAGCATGAACATGAGTACTTGGACGAAATTGAGATCTCTATTTCACTTGAAGATGAAAAATTACAACCACTCCGCACCCAAAGGACAAAGCTTGCTCAAGAGCACACACAACTTATGATTTCACAAGTTCTAAGCTCACCCTCTTTCCTATTAATGAGCACAAGACTCAAGAGACCCCTCGCCTCTCAATAACGTCTCCATCTCTTTTATAAAGGAGGCATACCTCCTAATGAACTCTCTAACCCTAGATTTGAACCACTTGCTAGATCCTTCACAACTTACATGTAGGCTAACCCGCTAACCCAACAATACAACAGGCTTTAATTATACTTAATTCAACACTTGAACATGTTTTTCAAAGCACTCTTCACCATGAAGCTCCAATAATCTGATTCATGCTCGTGTCTTCTATTTGCTTAACCTAAACCACTTAGACCATCGTCGCAGTTTTATACACCGTCTCTTTTCCAATATTGGGCATTTTACCTAAATGCTCTTCACCTTCACGATTCCATTCCTCCTCCTCGAAGCAACACCAAAACCAATCTAACTCATCAAAACATCTCCACATGCTTGTTTTGACACATAGTATGTGGCGTCCAATGTCTTGATGTCAAATCTTCACGCATCTGGTCTCCCTCGAATCATCTCTACTTGCACCGGCCCAAGTCACTTGGCACACCACATGCACCAACTTATCTATTCACGATCTTTGTCTTTTCTATGCTTTCTGCTTGAGCCACATAGTCTCACTCGGATTTACCTGACCACACAGATCTTAATTAGCTCTCCCGCCTAGTCGCGATCAATTGCCATTGACCGCTAACATTCTTCAAGTCACCTACACATCAAAACACCAATAAATCACCCTGAGCACAAGTTTCATACACTTGACTCACGTTAACTAAAATAATGCATCATGCAACTCAACTCAACCAACCTATGGCTCACATATGCGCACACTCAAAACACTCAAAAGCACCTCATTGTTTTCTAGCCAGTACAACTGGTCTAACCATTCTCCCCATGACGGTTAGACCACCAACCACTGGCCGGTCTAACTGGCCCAAACCAACTCAATCCTTTCCGGTAACAGGATACCGGTTTGAACGTTTCCCAAATGCCGATCAATCGAACCCAACCTAACAGCAACCCTGAACTTTAGCAAACAGTACTCAAAATCAAACTCAAACTTCAACAACTCTAGTATAATTCAGTCAAATACTCATCACACACCATGGTGTGATCAACTGACTCCACATGGTCTTACACCCTGCTTAAACTTTAATCTACTTGAATGTTTTTGCTAGCTGTTAACAATTTCACTCTATTGAGAACAAAGGTTAAAGGCTAGGGTAAGGATGAAAACGGGTCGGATAATTTTCGCCCGATCCGGGACCGGATACGGGATTGGATTTGACTATCCGGCCGGATCCGGGACGGCATTCAGATACTTGAATTCGGATACGGGATCGGATACGGAACAACCAATATCTGATAAATACTGGACGGGATCCGGATATTCGGATATCCAGATTTTTTCTATTCAGGTATTTGGATCGGATATCCAGATTTCCTATTAGGATATCAGCAAGGCCCAGCCTATTTCATCTTATTTTTTCATAGAAAGCCCATTTATATTGACAGTTGGTTGGTTCTATTAATCCTAAAGTAGTATATTCTTTCTATGACGTATATTGGGTTTGATGGATATATATAACCTGCTACTATGGTCATGTACCCGTATAGTTTAATTTAAAATATATTACTCTATATATGCATACATTATTTGTATATTTTTATCCGTTTCCGACCCGAATCCATCACATATCCATCCTGTATCCGTATCCCGATTAACCTGGATTCGTATCCGTATTCGGCTAGTCCGTATCCAGTTCTGAATCTAAAAAAAACATAGGTTAGGATACGAAAAGAGCAAGGCCAGGGTATCTGCATGAGAAGGACCACATGAAGTTGCTAATTCGTACCAAACTGCCAACCGAGCAAACCAGATCAGATAACATGCAAAACTTGCGGCTATCTCGAGCCGCAACAATAGTACAGCCAACGAAGCCATTAAGATAAGCAAATCACAAACCTGAAGATAACATTGATTAATCGGGAGCTTCGCTGTTGCCGCCACGAGATTGATTATCTAAGCATGGCCGTGCACGAGACACAAGGCAGCGAATATTTCCAAATCCTAATGAGAATTAGCCGAAGAAAACCGTGATAGACGTGATGGATCCAAAGTTGTGCAGTCCTCAGTCCTCACGGGTTACAACGACACTCGGCGGTGCCATAACCATTTGCACTTGGCATTGCTCCCAAACGGGTAAAACACGTAGCAGGCAAGCTACTAGCACAACCTGTGGCATGAACCATCTTTTTTATTATTATTTTTTACATGTGAGGTATCCAGCAGTGACAGCGAAAATTGTTATCATTCAATGAAAACTTACCGGAATGGATTTCAATTATACCATTCAGTGAAGAATTCAAGACGAAGACAAAACAACAAAGTAGTTGTACATATTATTATAGAACTAATTGGATTACAGGCAGCATCAGGGGAAGATGCAACATGCAACAATCCTCGCTATTCTTCAAGCAATATTATAATAACTAAATCAAAAACACGCGACAGGAGCCTATAGGCTACAACACCCAACGGTATAGGCACAGGCCGCTCGCCTAGGCCGTGCGGTCGCTCTATTGGGCCAAATTCAGGGCCCGGCACGGCGAACCTCGTAACTTTTCCGCGGCCGAAATTTCAGCGGTGCGCCCACGCGAACTCGCAACATATCTACTGCCCGAGCCGGGCCGGGCCAGGTGTGGCCAGTTTTCAGGCCTCGGCGGCATGCAGCAGCAGCAGCAGCAGCAGAAACCCAAACTGTTTGGAGCTAAGGTGTTAGCAGTAGGTTTAGCTACTTGAGCATAAGCGACTCGGCGAGCTGCCAATGGCATCCAACGGCTCACTTTGCTATAGCAATTTGGGATGATGACTTCCTTTCGTCAGTTCAAGAAGCGTAGGCACCCTTGGCAACAAGTGAGGACATCAAAGCTTGAGCTACACGTCAGGCATTTGCTAAATTCTGACACGACCATCCAGCATGACAGGGATGCGATCATATTTAGATGGATGAGCTTAATTAGGTAAATTAAGTTGGTTTTCAGCATGCAGCAGATGGAAATCATGGAACGACAAGACTAACCCTTTCGGACAGTGTGTGACAATTAATCGGGTGTCTAGTATAAGAATGTCCGACAAAGACAGCATGTTTGCTTAGGACACCGCAAACGTAGCTTTGGACTGATGACCTGAGTTATAAATGAAGCAACAAAAATGTGATCAATCTCGAAAGATTAAAGCTGCCAACAAAAACGTGACCTATCCAACACGGCCTAGGACAACATAAGGAACATATGGCAAGGCTAAACCTTTTCAAAAGCAGGCCGTGATTGAACTTGCAGTCTTGGAAATGCTTATAGCATGACCTGCGACAACTAACTGCAAACCACAGCCACAGAATTGTAAGGGCCTGTTTGGATCCATACAGCTAACAGTTAGCCGCTAAAAATTAGTAGGAGTGGATCCAAATATAGCCGGCTAATAGATTAGCTAACTATTAGCCGGACACCCAGCTAATGGTTATCTCATTAGCTAGCCAAACCCAGCTAATAGGTGGCATTTAACTAAAATACTCTTCGCGTCTGCCACCAATAGCAACTAATAGCAGGGGTATTCTGGATAATTGATCAACCTAAATATCTATTAGCCACATATTAGTTGGTGGATCCAAATACCCTCCAGCTAATAGTTAGTTAGAAACTATTAGCTGCTAATAGATCCAAACATGCCCTAACTCAATTGCGGATATGTTTGAAGGGGCCGGGTTTCACCTTTCGTACCTGCGTTGTCAAAGGGGAAAACATCCAACACGAACCATCCAACTCGAGGCGAACATGGTGTAAATTGGGTGTGGCTTTTTGTCAACTGCGGAGGGTTTGGCTTGGTATGACAAGACTTGCCGTTTTTTGAAGTAGGCAATGACTAGATTTCCAGTGTAAGCATGCTCGACAGTTGACACGCACACAGCGCATTCTAGAGGATTCTGTAGTGAACCGACGCGGCAATGAACCAACGGAATAACTCTAATTTCAGTTTTGGGTGATGCTCACGGTTTAAAAAATTGATGAAAATTACTTGATTTTTACGATTTTCGTCACGCGGTCCGGTTTCTAAAACCGCTCGATAATCCAATTCGATAAACCGATCGAAAATCGGTGGAAATCGCTCGATTTTCGTCAAAAATCAACGAAAATCACTTCAAAAATTGACTGCAAAAAATGTTCAACTAGTTTGTCGGTTTTTCACGAAAAATCGTTGATTTTTGAATTTTTCTTTCAAAATTTTTGAATTTTAAAACTATACATTTTTTTATGATTTTTAGCTCGATTTTGCCAATTTTTAAAAATTGATTTTCACGTGATTTTCATCAAAACGATAAATAAAATCCTGATGATGCTTCCATCCTTTTGGAGTTTCCATAGAGAGATTCTTTTTTTACCTTATCCTCGAGTGATAAATTCTTAATGTAACTAAGCAGTTTTAGTAATTTTGCAAAACTACGCATATTTTGATACAACTATAAAACAAACTACAGGATTCAGTTTGCAGATGTAGTTTTTTTTTTTTGATATTCTGCTATAGCTATAAAAAAGTTGCACATTTCTAGATGCAACTTTGACCATCAATGTTATGAGAGTAATTCTTTTAGGTAAATTTTTAAATTTTTTCGTGTGCCTGATCTGAAGTCTGAAAAGATATGTAAGGTGGTGTCAGGAATCATGATCGCCTATATGGCTATGTTTATCTTCGTTTAGTTTTTGCTGCACTGACTAGGCCATGTTCATCATGTCAGACCAACGAAGCTGTAGATTGTACGACTTGGGTCCAGAATCTCGACACGTGCAATCTCTTCTGTTTCTCCTGAGAGGAACTTGACATGTCTAATGAAAAGAACAGGTACTGTGCGATTGATATCATTGGTGACCTAACATGAGCAACATCTGATGGCACAACCAGTTTGCCGTTCTAGAAAAAATAAACTAGTGAATGTTGAAGAATCAAGGAAAAAGACCTGAGTTTAGACAAACGTATACGCCGTTTAGCATGTCCCTGACGAAAGAAAATGACAGGAGTCTGAGGAAACATACGGTTGCTATATTAGACGAAAGGAAACATACGGTTGTTATATTAGCATGTCCCCGTCCGTTTAGTCAAGTCCTTACTTAACAGATACGTCTCTCCCTCTCTCTCTCTCTCTCGATTAGGAATGGCAACGGGTATATACCCGGCGGGTATCACCACCCCATACCCGTACCCATGTTCGTAAAATTCACCCGCTATAATACTCATACCCGCACACGGGTACAAAATTTACCCGCACTGCATTCGCAAGTGGTACCGGGTACTGTGGTAACCCGCACCCGCATCTAAACATGCAATGGTGAAGAACATTCAGACCACAGCCGACATTCAAGATTCAAGATCACAGCCAACATTCAAGAGCTATTCTCAAGTTCTAGCGCATCAACTGTAGAGTTCTAGCGCTACTCTCACTCCCACTAGGTGTAGACATTTTTTTAATCTGTACCAAAATAATTTAAATTATGTGGAGAATCAAGACCAATAAAGGAGTGACTGATAGTTACTGACATGTATTTCATTTTGTTCTCAATGAGTAGTTACTGACAGTATCATGTTCTAGTTTATTTCCTGATAGCTCCTGCACCATGCAGTTATGGAATCAACACTATAAAGGAGTGACTTATTGGCACAAGGGAGAAACTACAGTCTCATCTGTCTCCGTCTCATTGGCACAAAACATTCATTGATATAACAATGAAATACTTAATCAACACCAAACTGGCCCCATTTTCCCATTTTGTCATCAGCATTATTACTAGGCAGCATGTTCAGCTGGAACTTGATGAAAATTCGTGAGTGAACTCAGTAAAAAAGTAACAAAATATGCTCTGCTAATTAAATTCTAGACGCAAAATATCAGAGATTTCCCAGTGAAGCTCCAAGATAATTGAACCATCAATATCATCCATTCAAGTATCAATTCTAGACGCAAAATATCAGTGAAAAAGTAACAGAACTTGAACCATCAATATCATCCATTCAAGTATCAATTCTAGACGCAAAATATCATGCATTCAAGTATTAATTCACACATGTAAACAAATCGACTAAAAGGTGCTAGATGAATAATGTTTACCCATGTGTTGGTGTAGCAGATCTGGGTGGTCGACGGTTCTTCCCTGCTGCTGTAGGCTTGAGGAGGCGTCGCTTTGGGTCAGGTACCGGGGCTGGAAAAGTTGGAGATGCAGTGGCCGACGGTTCCCCTTCACCGGCTTGAGTGGCTTCCTTTTCGTTGGCCTTTGGATCCGGTGGTGGCCGGTCAGTGGTGATGGCGTTCTATCATTATAGGCCTTTAGGCAAGCTGCTACAATGGGTTAATGAGTAGGACGAGAGGAAATGAAGGATCATCACCGACCGTTGTCGTCGGTGGTGCCGGAGAGTGAAGCCATGGAGATAGAGAAGTCGCCAGGGACTGTGGGGGCCGGGGGCGCGGGGGGATTGTGGGGGGACGAGGCGGTGGCGCGGGGGGCCAGGGAGCGAGGCGAGGCTGTGGGGGGCATGGGGCGATGGGACGATAGTGGGGGACGAGGGAGTGGGGTGGCGCCGTGGCAGTGGAGGTCGATTCGCCGGATCGATCGCCGATTCGCCGGATGGCCCGGCTCTAGCTGGGAGCGACCGAGGTCACCGAGCGAAGGGAGATGGCGAGCCGCGAGCGAGAGGCATAGCCGCATAGGGCATAGGCGGAGTCGGCGGATGGGCAGAGGGAGGGACGAGTTCGCGTGACTGTGTGAGGCGTGAGCTAGGGTTTAGACTGTTTATGGCCTTATGGGCCGCCTCGTGTAGCCGTTTTGTCATGGGACGCTACCAAACTGCAGGTTGGGGCTAGGCTAAATTAGCAGTGGATTAGACCCACGGGTGAATGGATACGGGTAATAGTAGAACGGACCCGTACCCGCTCTACCCGCTGGATACTAAATTTTGCCCGTTAATAGACCCGCGGGTATGAAAAATAGTCCATACCCGACCCCTAATAAAGTAAATACCCGTCGGGTTTCGGGTTTCGGGTCCCCGTTGCCATCTCTACTCTCGATCGATCTCTCTCGACACGTGGAGTGGTAGAGTTCTACTGTTTATATTAGACGAAAGGGGGAGAAGCAGGGAAATGGAAGATGTGATTCGATTCTCTAGGGTACCCTACAATAGTTTATATTTTAGGTGCCGTTAATTAACCAAGAGCATGTATAATAGTTTGCATTTTAGGTTGTATCTAAACATGTTGACATCATCTATCAACCATTAAGGGACATGTAAGCAATGCAGATCAGGCTCAGGTGACGGGCGCGGCAACAGGCGGGATTTTGTCGGACGGGCTACAAGCACCGGCGTAAAACTGAAGAAGGTTCAGAAAGAAGAGCGACGCCAACATTCAGAGAAAAAGGGAAGCTATTAAATAGAGAGGGTCCACTTGTAATAGAGTATGGATCAATACTATATATACTGGAAGAATTAGTTGTAACAGACTATGAAAAAGTTGATATCAAACAATCTACTTTCCCCATCCCTTTGCTCTGTTCTTCCTTCCGCTCAACTTCTTCCTCACGTCTGTTCTTTGGATCATCGATCGGAGAAATCTCACGCCGAAGCATTGGCAAGGCAAAGGGATATGACAAGTGGTATCAGAGCTGTCTACGATCGCACGGGCACTCGGCTTTGAGCTGTAAAATTCCCAGGCGAAGGTTGGAGAACCTGCTGCGATTTTGTTCGATCGCAGTTGTGATCTCTGTAAAATACCTGATCCTTGGTTGGCTCGGCTTGGTGAGTGATCGTCACGGCTCCACCAAAACCATCCCCGCAGACGCTCTTCGTCCTGGAGGCGATGGGTGAGGCTTTTGCGCGGGCGGAAGAATGATGGATGAACATGCAGCGGAATTTCGAGTTGATGATGGCTAAACTCGAGACGATGGAAGAAGCACATCAACGGATGGCGGTCAAGGTAGATTTAACCTCTCATGTAACTGATACTCAGATGAGAGAGCAACAGCTGATTGCTCAGCAGTTGGAGGCGACGGCTCAAGCGGTGGCTAGAATCACGCTCAATCAACAACGGGGACAGACTCAGGAAGCGAAGGAAGGGGTACAGATTCCGACGGCGGAGGGAAGGTTTCCGGTTTACCCACAAGCACCATTACTGCCAACTCCAGTTGGGGCACCGATGAGATATGGGTCGGAGAGTCGTTCGGGATCGTCAAGTGTACAGGGAGATGTGGTGGCCGTCTCACGCACTAATCTGCCCAAACTGTCCTTCCCTAAATTTGAAGGGGATAATCCAAGGATTTGGAAGGACAAGTGTGTAGATTATTTCAGATTGTTCAACATTCCAGAGGGAATGTGGGTTACTGCAGCCTCAATACACATGGAGGGAAATGCTGCCAAATGGTTGCAAATGTTTAAGCTCAGGCAAGATTTGGGAACGTGGGATCAATTTATGGCAGCTGTGGAAAGGAAATTTGGTAGTTATGATCACCGAAGATCCTTGGAGGTGATACAAGAACTTCGGCAGACTGACACGGTGGAGACATATCAAAAAAGTTTTGAAGAAGCAATGTATCAAGTATCCTTGTTTAACCCTCATTATGATGAGGAATTTTTTGTCTCACAATTTGTAAGGGGTCTGAGGGAGGAAATCAAAGGTGCAGTACAAAGCCAGCTACCGGAATCGGTGGAACGGGCAGTTTTGCTCGCTCGGGTGCAGCAGGACATTCAGGACCGACTCCGGCAGGGGAAGGTCAAACATTTTGTGAACCGAGAGAATCCTGGTGGAAACAAGGTGGAGACAGCGAAGAATGTGTCTAAGTGGAACCAAGGAGAATTGTGGAGGACCCGGTAGTTGCGGGAATACCGCCGAGCAAACGGTTTATGTTATCAGTGTGGGGATAAGTATGAAGCTGGCCATCACATTCATTGCAGAAAGAGAGGACAAGCTCAAGTGCAAGCTATGCAGATGGAAGAAATGTCCGAATGGATTTCATATGAGGTTTTGGACATGTTAGAAAGAGTTGACCTAGGATTGGAAGAATCTGGCAACCTTTCTCTGTATGCTCTTGCGGGAAACGATGAAGGGGAAACCATCAGGCTTCGAGCTCTAGTTAAGAATCAAATGATGCTTATTCTAGTGGATTCCGGGAGTTCCCACAGTTTTGTGGATACCCAGTTCTTGCAACGTTTGGGTTATACACCAACGAGGACTCGGCCACTCCAAGTAAGGGTTGCGAATGGGGAGGTTTTGCATTGTGATCAATGGATGCCAAACTTTGAGTGGTGGATACAAGGCTATACGTTTCAATCCAACATGAGAGTGCTGAATTTGGGCGCCTATGACGCTATTCTTGGAATGGACTGGCTTAGGAAATATAGTCCCATGCAGTGTCATTGGCACGACAAGACCTTATCCTTCCAAAATGGGAACCAATCGGTGCACTTGCAAGGAGTCCATTGCCGGTGACAAATTGTCTTAAGGAGTTGTGCTGGGATCAATACGTAAAATGGCTTAAGGGTAATGAGGTATGGGCTATGGCATTGGTTGAGGACATACCGATGGACAGTGGTAGTCCAATACTTCCGGAGATCAGTCAATTACTTCTTCAGTACGAGAGCGTCTTTGGAGAACCCACAGGAATACCACCACATCGCGAGTATGACCACACTATTCCTTTGGTACCTAATGCGACTCCAGTGAATGCCGACTCCATCGGGTACTCGCCATTACATAAGGACGAAATTGAGCGACAAGTGGGAGATATGTTGAAGGCAGGGGTGATCACTCGGAGCACAAGTCCATTTGCATCACCGGTGCTTTTGGTGCAAAAGAAGGATGGAAGCTGGAGGTTTTGTGTAGATTATCGCCGATTGAATGATCTAACCATTAAAAACAAGTTTTCGATGCCCATAATTGACGAACTGTTGGATGAATTGGGAGGCACCAAATATTTTTCCAAACTCGATCTACGGGCAGGCTACCATCAGATTAGAATGCAGGAAGGTGATGAAGCAAAAACCGCGTTTAAAACGCATCATGGTCACTATCAGTTTAGGGTAATGCCTTTTGGTCTTACAAATGCCCCCGCGACGTTCCAATGTGTGATGAATTCGGTGTTGCAACCATATCTACGCAGATTTGTGTTGGTCTTTATTGACGATATATTGGTGTATAGTCCTACCCTGGAGCAGCACCTTGAGCATTTGAAGTTGGTGTTGGAGGTGTTGAAGCAAAAACAATTGTTGGTGAAACGTTCAAAATGTTCTTTTGCTCAACGGCAACTAGAATACCTTGGCCATATCATTTCAGATTGCGGTGTAGCTACGGATCCGGAGAAGACCAGGGCAATGATCAATTGGCCTCTTCCAACGTTGGTGACAGAACTCAGAGGTTTCTTGGGGCTCACGGGATACTATCGTAAATTCGTTTGCAATTACGGGGTGATTGCCAAACCCTTAACCAATTTGTTGAATAAGAAGTCTTTTGTATGGATTGAGCAAGCTACAGAAGCATTTGAGAGATTGAAGCAAGCTATGGCATCTACACAAGTTTTGGCGTTGCCGGATTTTAACAAGCAATTTCTTGTTGAGACAGATGCATGTGAGTTGGGGGTTGGGGCGGTTTTGATGCAGGAAGCACACCCCCATTGCGTTCCTCAGTAAGGCACTTGGAGTGGTACACCAACATCTACCCATCTATGAGAAAGAGTTTCTCGCGTTGATTATGGCAGTCGATCGATGGCGATCTTATTTGCAAAGGGGCGAGTTCATCATTCGTACCGATCATCAAAGCTTGATTTATTTGGAAGGGCAATAATTGCAATCATCTATGCAAAGGAAGGCAATGACCAAATTAATGGGGCTCCAATTCCAAATCCTCTATCGGCGAGGAAAAGAAAATGTTGCGGCGGACGCATTGTCTCGCGTCGGACATTGCATGTCCCTGCAATCGGTATCCACCATACAACCGGTGTGGCTGCAGGAGGTGTTGAATTCATATGCAACCAACCCAGATGCTCAGGACAAGCTAACGCGCCTGGCAGTGCAGAGTCCAGATGAGCAGGGCAACGAGTTGGTGCATGGTGTGATCCGCAACAGAGGAAGGATTTGGGTTGCACAAAATTCGGCCTTACAAACCAAACTCATAGATGCATTTCATGCGAGTGCACTTGGAGGTCACTCGGGTATTTTAGCCACATATCAACGGTTGAAGAAGCTATTTTGGTGGGAGGGAATGAAACGTTCGGTGGAAGATTTTGTTAAGCAATGCCGAATTTGTCAGCAAGCTAAAGGTGAACATTGTCATTCTGCGGGTCTTTTGCAGCCGTTACCCATACCTTCTGGAGTGTGGCAAGAGATCACAATGGACTTCATTGAGGGATTGCCTAAGTCAGAGGGGCATGATGTTATCATGGTAGTAGTGGATAGACTATCAAAATATGCCCACTTCCTTTCTGTCAAACATCCTTACACGGCACCTAAGGTGGCACAATTGTTTCTTGATCACGTGGTAAGATTACATGGGCTTCCTCGGTGAAAAGATGAGAAAGTTGCCTAGAGGGGGGGGGTGAATAGGCAGTTTAAAATTTAAACTAAATTTGTCACAGCGGAAAGAGTATCGGAACTTCCGGTATTGGATCGGAACTTTCGATATAATCGGAACTTCCGATACCAGTTCGGAATGTCCGATCGACTTTAGACACGGACAATTAATAACTGAGAGTAAAGAACTTGGAATGCAATCTAAGAACGATATATCAACTAAATAAGGAAACAAGCTTAAGTAAAGTAGAGTAAAGACGCGGATTTGTTCCCGGAGTTCGGATTCTTGAGGGAATCCTACGTCTCCATTGAGGAGGCTCCAAAGAGCCGGGTCTTTTCCAACCCTTTCCTCCCAAAACCTCGGTCACACTTGAGGCTTGGTTCCACTATTGGTTCCTTTCCTTTCGGAGGCGGAGCCGGCCTTCACAAACTTCTCACGGCGTCCCACAATCCTTGGGAGCTCGTGAGCGACGCCTAGCCGTCTAGGAGTCCTTCAACCTCCAAGAGAAACAAATGCACGGTTGAATGATCTTGGAGGGACACTGTTAAGCTCGAGATGAATGACACTTGCTTTTCACTCTTAGCTCCAAATCTCACTTCTAGTCCTCACTCCTTGGATGATCCCTAAGATCAAAGGGGAGGGCTCAAAAGTAGACTAAAGAGGGCTCAAAGTGCACTAGAGTTCTGTCCAATAGAGTGTGTAACCCTCAAATGAGAGAGGGGTGGGGTATTTATAGTTTCTTGCAAAAACTAGCCGTTATACACCCACTCAGCTGCATATCGGAACTTCCGATATCAACATCGGAATGTCCGATATGTGCAAACAATCAGAACTCGAGCGCACTCCAACTGTCGAAAAAGGTGCATCGGAACTTCCGATGTCAACATCGGAACTTCCGATGTTCCCAGAAAAGCCCTTGACAAAATGCTTCTAAGTTGTCGGGACCCCGAATTTGCAAATCCGGACCCTCTGTGTATTCAACACTAGTCCAGGAACGCGCTAGTGCACACAGTCTTAACATCGGTAAATATCACAATCATACCACTCAATACTAATAAAGTACTTTATTTAAATAACCAAACTGGTTGCTTGACATTATGGCCAAGTTACAAATATACGCCTTGCAAGGCGAAACTTATTCAGAGAGAAATAATAGCAGCGGAAAATCAAATAAACTCGTGGCGCCATCCAGTATACCACAGGCAACTGACTGGGCTCGCTTCCCTAAGTAGACGGATCCTCTTGGAGCTCCTCCTCCAAAGCTGGTGTAGTCTCCTCTTCAACTGGTGTTGTATTGTGGCAAGGGTGAGTACTTGGTACTCAGCAAGTCATGCACAGAATGCAGGCTAATATACTACATGCATGGCTTAATACAAAGGAATAGCTCAAGGTATATTTGCAGTAAACAGCACTTGACAAATAATATAAGTAGATTCGAAAGCAGTAGAAATAAGTAAAACATAAATAACTTTTCAAGGAGTTTAATAAACATTTTTCCCATCCTAATCCACATTTCCAACATCATTATTAATCCAACCCAACCTTTCCAAACCAAGTTATTTTTGAGAAAATCTAACCCTTGACTGTAATTCCCGAGCGATGTCCAATACCGCGGACACGGCTATTCGAATAGATTCTACACTCTGCAGAGGTTATGCACTTTACCCACAAGATACAGTCAAACACCACAAAGGCGAGTTCCCGTAACAAAGTCTTTCGGAAACCTCTAACAATACAAGTGGTCCTCCCCGGTTATTGCGCACTAACCCTTCCCTTAGCTAAGGCGAAGTCTAGGCCAATCAACCGTTAGATGGGTACTGCCTCACTCCCAGACGCTCCCCGCACAACTTACACAAAGGGTGTAGTTGACCTCCCGAGGTCCCACAGTGCGTTATCAGCAACTTAGTCAACTAGGTCCGTCCCATTACAGACATGTGGTTGCACGTTAGACCCAGTTCAAAGGCTTGCAAGGTTAAGTCCTTAGGGTGACCAGGGCAAGACTACCCGAAGAACCAAATCAACATTCCCAATGCCACAACTGGCCCACCTGATTACTCTTGCCACATGCCCCGGTCGAAAACTATTTATCAAACCCCAGTTGATTACCATGCACCACGTGCCATCAACATCACATGATACCTTTCCAAAACAGGTTCATTATATCATTAAGTCAATATTAGCATTTGATTGTCCAAAATCATGTCATGAGCACGTAGCAGGTCTAAGCAGTATACTACAACGGTCTAAAACCCGTGTTGGCAATTTAATAATGTCCAAATAGTAAACCACAACTAGGGTGACAAGGGTCATGGCACATATTTAAATAATCAAGGTGTCATACAGCAAATTGGTATTTATCTAACCCCCATATTTAAATAAAGTATTTTTCTAATTGAACTAGCATGCAGTAGGTTAAATCAAAATAGATTTCAAAATAGGATCAACATGGTCAAAGCAAAACTTGCCTTCAAAAAGTACTTGCTCTTGGTCTTGAGTTGGATCCTGAGTCAATACTTCTCCTTCGAATCCTTCCGGCACTTCAACGTTTACTCGTAAAGCGTGCAAATAGCAAATACACGAATAAACAATAGGCAAAAAGTATCCAAACATCTAAATAAAATCCATAAACAGAGAGAACATAATTTTATGAATTTTTAGAAACTGGAATCGTCAAATTTGGAGTTAAAATGCAAAAGTTATGATTATTTAAAGTTTAAATAATCAATTAAATAATTTTACAAAGAAAAACTTTAGTCCAAAAATTAAATAAAATTCATATTTAGGTAGGTCTCAATTTTATACAAATTTAGAAATTTGAATCACCCAAATCGGAGTTGAAACGCAAAAGTTATAAGCGTTTGAAGTTTGAAACAAAATCTGAAATCATTATTTCGAATTAATAAATCATTTTCTTTTTCGGAAATTAATTATTGCGTCAGCCTGGACACGTGTCGACCTCGATTGGTTGGTGGCGTCGGTAACCATGGACTCGGTCCACGCTCGGCTCGGTCCACCGTGGACCCGGTCCACGGCTTGCGTCACTGACAGGTGGGGTCCTCGGGTGACGTCAGCACTGACGTCATCGTGCTTGGTGACGCTACTGACATGCGGGCCCCACCGTGACGTCAGCGGTGACGTCATGGTGCGGTTCGGTTGTCCCGCTGACACGCGGGCCCCGCGTGTCAGAGACACGCGCTCACGCGCGCGTGGCGCGGCTAGGCACACGTGGCACAATCTGTGCCGTTGATTTGAAATCCGACGGCACGGATCGGATCTAGGGTTCTCGTTCAAAACTACACGGTGATCGCGGGCCGTTCGATCTAGATCGGACGGTCCAGATCTACCCTAGGCTAACACCGTTATAAAGTACATGGTGATCGTGGGCCGTTGGATCAAGATCCAATGGTCCAGATCCGATCGAGGTTACGGTACGGGAAAAACACGCGAACTCACCTCGATCGCACGATCAAGATCGGACGGCGCACGGAGCTCGCGCGAGGGTGATGGCACGCGCGGCGTGGAGGTTGCCGGAGACGAAGACGATGGCGTGCCGATGGCGCTTCCGGCTTCTCCGACGAGGTGGAGTGCTACTTCCAGTGCGCCACACAGTCACGGATCTGGCCACCGGGCCACAAGTGAGGACGGCGGACGGCGGCGGATTCGGCAAAAGAACGCGGCGGCAGAGAGAAGCAACTACGGCGAGCTCTAGCGGGGCGACGGCGGCGGCTCAGGCGAGGTGAGAAGGGGGCACGGGTGCGCACGGCAAAGAGCCACCTCGGGGGCTGTCTCACGCCTTAAATACCCTCGGGATGCGCGCACAAACCGGAACCCTAGCCGTGTCCCGCTTGGTCACGGCGGAGCTTTCCGGCTCGGAGTCGGAGCGGAGACGATGGCTGGGAACCGTCCACGTGTCGCGATGAGCGGCTGCGATTGCTCACGCGCGAACGGGTCCGGCCGGACTCGGGCTCGAACCGGTACGGTCCAATCCGGACCGTTGGATCCCGATCCAACGGTCGGGATCGATTGGGGTTAAGAACGGGTTTGGTTGAGTCAACTGGCTCGGGTCGGGTTCGGGTCGGACTCGAACTCGAGTCTGACTCGGGCTCGGTCGGATGAACAGTACAAACCCACTCGCATTTTCCAGCGATTTAATAATTAAAATAATTCCCAGTAATTCATTTAATTCATTAAAAATAGCAAAATACTGAAAAATTCGAGAAAATTACGGAAAAATATTTTAGGGTATTTGGGACTCAAATAAAATATTTCCAACAAAATTTTATTTGCAAAGTTTAATTCTTTAATTATTTCAAAATGGAATAAATTCAAATAAATTCCAAATAAATCCAAATAAATTCCAGAAAATTCCAAAAATTCACCAAAGTGCCAAGTCACACATGAATTTAAGGAAAGCAAATTTCTGGGGTGTTACAAACCTCCCCCCCTTAATAGAATCTCGTCCCCGAGATTCAGGGCTTACTAAAGGAATAGGTTTGGAAACTCTTTCCTCAAATCCTCTTCGCGTTCCCAAGTCGCTTCGCTCTCCGTGTGGTTGCTCCACTGTACTCTACAGAAGCGGGTCGACTTATTTCTGGTCTCTCGATCCATAGTGTCCAAAATCCTTACGGGATGTTCCTTATAAGTCAAATCCTCTTGCAACTCAATTGACTCTAGCGGCGTCTGCTCCTCAGGTACTCAGAGACACTTCTTCAACTGGGACACATGGAATACGTCATGTACTCCTGTTAACGTCTGTGGAAACTCCAGCTGATAAGCAACTTCGCCTCTGCGACTCAAAATCTTAAATGGTCCAACATAATGGGGTGCCAGTTTCCCTTTGGCATGGAACCTCTTAACTCCCCTGAGAGGCGTGACTCTGAGATACACGAAATCTTCTGGTTCGAAATTCAAGTCTCGGCGACGGTTGTCAGCATAACTCTTCTGTCGTGATTGGGCTATCTTCAATCTCTCCCTGATCATGGCAATCTGCTCCTCAGCCTCTTGAAGAATATCAGGCCCGAAGACACGGCGCTCGCCGGTCTCATTCCAATTCAATGGCGTCCGACAGGGTCGACCATACAGTGCCTCAAAAGGTGACATCTGTAAACTAGCCTGATAACTATTGTTGTAACTGAACTCGGCATACGGCAAACTCTTATCCCAAGAGGTAGCATAAGCCAATGCACAAGCTCTTAACATATCCTCCAGAATCTGGTTGACTCTTTCGGTCTGGCCATCCGTCTGTGGATGATAAGCTGTACTGAAGTTCAAACGGGTTCCCATGGCTTCATGCAACTTATTCCAAAACCTTGAGGTAAATTGGGTACCTCTGTCCGATACAATCCTCTTTGGCACTCCGTGCAAACAGACGATCCTGATCATGTACAATTCTGCCAATTTATCCCCCGAGTAAGTGGTCTTTACGGGGATAAAATGGGCTACTTTGGTCAAGCGATCCACTATAACCCATATGGAGTCATAACCTCCTTGAGTCTTAGGCAAACCGGTAATGAAATCCATCCCGATTTCCTCCCACTTCCACTCAGGTATTTTCAGTGGCTGTAGCAATCCTGCTGGTCTCTGATGCATTGCCTTGACTCTTTGGCATACGTCGCACAATGCAACATGCTCGGCTACTTCACGCTTCATGCTCGGCCACCAGAATCTTTCCTTCAAATCCTGGTACATTTTGGCGCTTCCAGGATGAATTGAGTACTTGGAGTCATGGGCTTCTTCCAAAATCAGTTGCTTTAACTCCTTCTTGTTAGGCACGCAAATCCGATCCTTCATCCATAACGTGCCTTGCTCATCCAACTTGAAGTCCTCTGCCTTGCCTTCCTCCTTGATGGACTTAATCCTGCGGATCTTGTCATCATCCTTCTGTCCTTCTCGGATCTGATCCTCTAGAGTAGGTTTTACTTCCAATGCGGCCAAGAATCCGCTAGGTACAACCTCAATCTTCATCTTTTGAAAATCCTCACATAGCTCATCCTGACTTGTGGCTAGCAACGTACTCACGGTATGGCTTTTCTGACTCAGAGCATTGGCTACTACGTTGGCCTTCCCGGGATGGTAATGGATTCCAACATTGTAGTCCTTGATCAACTCTAACCATCTCCTTTGCCTCATATTCAGATCCGACTGGGTGAATATGTACTTAAGGCTCTTATGATCCGTATACACTTCACATCTGTTCCCGATCAGATAGTGACGCCATATCTTCAAGGCATGCACTACGGCAGCTAACTCTAGGTCATGCGTCGGATAATTCTCCTCATGCGGCCTCAACTGCCTTGATGCATAAGCGACGACCTTTCCATTCTGCATCAGCACACATCCAAGTCCTTGGCGCGATGCATCACAATAAATATCAAAGCTTTGATTAACATCCGGTAGAACTAACACGGTCTTTGATGTCAATCGCTTCTTCACTCTGAAATCCTTTCTCACATTCTCAAGCGTCCATGCAAACTTCTTTTCCTTCTTCAAAGCAATTGCGTAAGAGGTTTCGCAATTGTCGAAAAGCCTTCAATGAAAAGGCGGTAGTATCCTGCCATTCCAAGGAAACTCAGAATGCAGGTCACGCCTTCTACGCTCCCAATGTAACACAGCTTCTACTTTGCTTGGATCTACGGCGACTCCTTCTGCGGTCATTACATGTCCGAGGAATTCAACCTTGTCCTTCCAAAAATCACACTTACTGAACTTGGCGAAGAGTTGCTGTTCCCTCAGCTTTTCCAAAACTCGCCTTAAGTGTTCGGCATGTTCATCATCTGTCTTGGAGTAGATTAGGATATCATCTATGAACACGACGACAAACTTGTCCAAATATTCCATGAACACCTTATTCATCATATTCATGAAATATCTTTGGCGCATTAAATCGATCCAAAGGACATAATCAGAACTCGTAATGTCCATATCTTGACGAGAATGCAGTCTTCGGGATATCTTCTGATCGGATCTTCAACTGATGGTATCCCGATCTTAGATCAATCTTGGAGAAAACTCTGGCTCCTCTTAATTGGTCAAACAAATCATCAATCCTGGGTAGTGGATACTTATTCTTCACGGTGACTTCATTGAGTGCACGATAGTTGATGCACATCCTGAAACTTCCGTCCTTCTTCTTGACGAACAGAACTGGTGCTCCCCACGGCGACGAACTCGGTCTGATAAATCCTTTCTCCATTAACTCTTCTAACTGTTTCTTCATCTCTACCAACTCCTCGGTAGACATCCGATAGGGTCTCTTTGCTATCGGTCTTTGTGCAGTACAAGCTCTATCACAAACTCTATGTCCCTGTCTGGCGGCATACCGTAGATCTTCGGGAAAAACATCTGGGTACTCATTCACTCTTGAGACATCCTCTATGCAGATTGCCTTGGTACTGTTAACCATCAAGCTGTCCATCTCTAATCGCAGTGGCTTGAAATTCCACTTTCTTCCCACACTGCTCTCAATCGAGATAGTCCTTCGTCCACAATCCAATACGGCCTTGTGCTTGGATAACCAATCCATTCCCAATATAACATCTAAGGTCTGGGTCTCCAAAATAATAAGGTTCGCTAGGAACTCTATTCCATCTATTAGTATTCTCACCCCGGAACATCCTACTTTCGTTCGGAGTTCGGAACCAGGGGTTTGAACTAAAAGCATGCACTTAAGTCTTGCAATCCTCAAATCATTTCTAGTAGCAAAGCCTTGCGAAACAAACGAATGCGAAGCTCCAGAGTCAAACAAAACTGCAGGTGTATCGAGTTAACAAGTAACTTACCCAAAGACGACGTCAGTAGCATTCTCGCAGTTGCATCCGCGGTGACATGGTTGACTCGGCCTCTCACCACGGCAGGGTGTGGTTCCCGTGCCTTTGGCGTCCTAGCTGGGGTGGTTCCTAGATTGAAGCGAATCGGGTCACTCTGCTGTCTTCTTTGGACAATCATGGCAAAGTGTCTGGCTCGTTGCTATTGTAGCGTCTGCCTCACGGTTCCTTTGCCGATTGCTCGAGTAGCGTTTCTAGCGGGGCTGGGTCCGTAGTTACGATTGGTGTGTCTTGGTGCGGTGACGGTGTCCTTGTAGCATTCTGTGGTGGAATCAAAAATTGATTTGGTGCAACTCTCGACGCCATTGCGTTCCTGGCGTGATCCTGTTTGTTGCATCCTGCGCTTCCTGTTCTCATCCAGTTCCTTGCGCTTGTCCTCAAGAATAAGCGCCTTATTCACCAACTCTTGGAAATCTGGAAAGGTGTGGGTGATCAATCCTACTTGCAACCCTGAGTTAAGTCCCTTCATAAAGCGAGACTGTCTAGCTTTATCTGTCGCTACATCCTCAGGTGCGTAGCGTGCTAGCTGTGTGAACTTGTTCAGGTAGTCGGCCACTGGCTGATTACCTTGCTTCAGTGCTCTGAACTACTCCTTCTTAAGATCCATGATTCCTTCAGGCACGTGATACTGGCGGAACGCAGCTGTGAACTCTTCCCAAGTGATATCTTGGGGGTTCTCTCGCGTGGCACAGAAGTTCTCCCACCATTCGGCGGCTGTTCCTTCCAGCTGATGAGAAGCGTAGAGTACCTTCTCATTTCCTACGCATTGAGCTATGTGTAGCTTCCTCTCAATTGACCTTAACCAATCATCGGCCTCCAATGGATTGGCATTCCCAGAGAAAGTGGGTGGGTGAGTCCTCATGAACTCTGACAGTCTTGTATTCTGGCGTTGTCCCTGATTAACTTGATTTGCAGTGGCCTGAGCAGTGACGTGTTGCATTTGTTGCATCATAGCATGCATCAACTGAGTCTGAGCAGCCAGAAATGCTCCAAAATTCTGCATATCCAGTGGTGGTGCTGGTGCTCCATCATTGGGGTTTTCTGCTGGGCGAGAACCACTCCCATTGCTTCCAAAGTTTCCGCGGGTGTTCACCATCTGTCGATTTGCTCTAGGTTTTAGAGATGAGAGGGAAACAAGAATAGACAAGTAATATGGAACTTATGCGGGGCGAAAGGTGTTCACCACCTTGATCGGGATCCATTGATCTAGGGATAGAGAGAATCGATTAAGCTTACGAGAGAAACAAACTTGGTTTGGTTTTCATTCAGTTGACATCGGAAGTTACGATTTTATATCGGAAGTTCCGACATTAGGTCGGAAGTTCCGATGTTTTCGATCGGAATGTCCGATGTCTACGGATTTCAACCAACACAATATTTCTCCTAAACCAACCGATGGAAAGAATTGAAATTTGACAGTAAAGAACCAAGGGATAAGAAGAATAAGATCACCGAAACGATTTCTCAAAAAGATGCCCTAGATCCAAAATGAAAGGATTGAGCCCTAGGGTTTACCTCACGAAGAACACGGAGAAATCACACGGAGAGATCGGTTCTCTTCAAGATGGAGTCCTTCCCAAGCGCAGATCGGAAGTTCCGAGAGGTTGGAATCTCCGATAACGGCACAAAGATGAAAACGGGAAGGAGAGGCTAAAGAGACACGAGGAAAAGGACAAAGGAAAGTGAAAGGGTACGGGCACTTTTTAAGTGCGGAGGTCACATCGGAAGTTCCGATATTACATCGGAAGTTCCGATGTGGAAGAACTGCCAGACATCGGATATTCCGATGGATTGATCGGATGTTCTGATGTGTTGAATTTTCCAGCAAACAGAGAAAGAAACAAGAATTTTGAGTGAAGTTTGAAAACCCTGAGTCACGTGAACTTAAGGAGGATCACTCCACTTGTCATCAGCAGGCATTCAAGCAATCAAAACTATGATTACAAGTGGATTGATCCGAGATTAAGATCCAACAAAAACATTTTGAAATTCACTCAATAAGTTTTTCAATCGTTTTGTTTTGAAATTGAGCTAACTAGCAACAGTCAATGAGTGCAGTCTTTCAAGACACATTCCGATAGTCTAGGACATTTAGCTCACTTCTAAGCTCGCAAAAGCGCTTCTCATCTAGAGGTTTGGTAAAGATATCGGCCAATTGTTTTTTCGGTTCTCACATAGGTAATATCTATGTCTCCCTTAAGAGAGTGATCTCTAAGGAAGTGGTGTCGGATATCTATGTGCTTGGTCCGAGAGTGTTGAACGGGATTGTTGGCTATTTTGATTGCACTCTCATTGTCACATAAGAGTGGTACCTTTTCCATACAAAAACCAAAATCCTTCAAGGTTTGCCTCATCCATAACAATTGTGCACAACAACTTCCTGCGGCAATGTATTCGGCTTCCGCGGTGGATAGAGCCACTGAATTTTGTTTCTTTGAGGACCAAGACACTAGTGATCTACCTAGAAATTGACAAGTCCCCGAAGTGCTTTTTCTATCCACTTTGCAACCCGCATAGTAAGCATCCGAATAACCAATCAAATCGAATTTTGATCCTTTAGGATACCAAAGCCCTAAACTAGGTGTGTGAACTAAATATCTAAGAATTCTTTTCACAGCTACTAGGTGGCACTCTCTCGGAGCGGCTTGAAATCTTGCACACATACACACACTAAGCATAATATCAGGCCTAGATGCACATAGGTAAAGCAATGAACCTATCATGGATCGATATACCTTTTGATCCACAGGGTTACCTTCTTCATTTAGACCTAGATGTCCATTTGTTGTCATTGGTGTATGAATTGGCTTGGCGTTCTCCATATCAAACTTCTTTATCATATCCTTTATGTACTTTGTTTGACATAAGAACGTCCCTTCCTTGAGTTGCTTGATTTGAAATCCGAGAAAGAATTTCAATTCACCCATCATGGACATCTCAAATCTCTTCGTCATCAACCTACTAAATTCCTCACAAAAGTTTTTATTAGTGGATCCAAATATAATGTCATCGACATATATTTGGCACACAAATAAATCATTATCAACATATTTTGTGAAGAGAGTAGGATCGACCTTACCAATTTCGAAACCCTTTTTAATAAGAAAATCCTTAAGGCATTCATACCATGCTCTAGGTGCTTGCTTAAGCCCGTAGAGCGCCTTATGGAGTTTGTAGACATGAGAAGGGTTCTTATGATCCTCCATTCCCGGCGGTTGCTCAACGTAGACCAATTCGGCGATTGGACCATTTAGGAAAGCACTCTTGACGTCCATTTGATAAAGCTTGAAATCATGGTGAGTAGCAAATGCAACTAATATACGGATTGATTCTAATCTAGCAACTGGAGCATAAGTCTCACCAAAATCCAAACCTTCAATTTGAGTGAATCCTTGAGCTACCAACCGAGCTTTATTTCTTGTGACAACTCCGTTCTCGTCTTGTTTGTTGCAGAAGACCCATTTGGTTCCAATCACGTTTTGATTTGGCCTTTCCACTAGAGACCATACTTTGTTTCTAACGAAGTTGTTAAGCTCTTCATGCATAGCCATTATCCAATCCGGATCTCTTAGTGCATCTTCAACCTTCAAAGGTTCCAAAGTAGACACAAAGGAGTAAAATTCACAAAAATTAGCTACTCTAGAGCGTGTAGTTACCCCCTTTTGAATGTCACCGAGAATGTTATCGACAGGGTGGTCTCTTTGAATACTTTGATGCACCCTTGGATGTGG
Source organism: Rhipidocladum racemiflorum (assembly GCA_036346355.1). NCBI lineage: Eukaryota > Viridiplantae > Streptophyta > Magnoliopsida > Poales > Poaceae > Rhipidocladum > Rhipidocladum racemiflorum. The sequence goes on from CM070581.1 coordinate 8,982,514, forward strand.
CATTTGAGAGACATGTTGGATTGGTTCAAGGTCTTCATCTTGAGCATCCTCCACGAGTTTGCTTGTACTCCCTTGAGGAATGTCTTGACTTTGACTTGAAGTCGGAGGCTCAACTTGTGTAGATGAATTGTCTTGATGTACCTTTTCTAGCGGCCTCACTTCACCTATTGCCATTTTCTTGATTGCAATGCTTGGTTCTTCCTCATTTTCTAGCACATTTAAATCAACTTGCTCTACTTGAGAGCCGTTAGATTCATCAAATGTCACGTCTCTCGCTATTTCAACACAACCCGAAGTTTTGTTGAAAACGCGATAGGTGTAAGCATTCGATCCATATCCTAGCAAGAAACCTTCATCGATCTTTGGAGCGAATTTGGAGTTCTTAGGCTTCTTGTTTAGGATAAAGCATTTACTACCAAAAACTCTAAAATATGAGATGTTTGGTTTGTTACCGGTGAGGAGTTCGTATGCCGTTTTCTTCAATATCTTGTGGAGATATAATCGGTTGATGGCATGACAAGCGGTGTTGACGGCTTCCGCCCAAAAATGGTCGGAGATCTTGTACTCATCAAGCATTGTTCTTGCCATCTCGATCAAAGTCCGATTCTTTCTTTCTACCACTCCATTTTGTTGAGGGGAGTATGGAGCGGAGAACTCATGCTTGATTCCTTCTTCATCAAGGAATTCTTCTGTAGGATCGAAGTATACGAATATAGCAATCAGAGGGGGGGTGAATGATTATGCGAAAGCTAAAACAAAATTTTCGATCTACTGGAAGAACACCCCAACTAGGATTCAAAAGATTGCCTCGTAATCAACAAAAACAGATTGACAGACGCTTGGTAAAATGAGAATTCCCGGAGATCCAACCGTCGAAATGATCTGAAATTTGGACAAAAGAAACTAGATTTCAATACGAATCAAACCCAAAAAGAATCAGCTCGATCGGACTTATGGATCAAAAGTTATGAGCTTCGCAAGCTTGCTGATCCAGAACTTGACGAGAATTGATCTAACGAAAACTTGAAAGTTTTAACAGAACCGACAAAAGTTTAATCAACTAGACTTGAGGAACTCAAAAAAAATATCCTAGAACGGTTTTTGATGGATCAAATCAAGATGAAACTCAACGATCAAAAACCAATCAAGAATTAGAACAAGCATGCAAACAAAAACCAAAACAGAGAACACTGTAGCGACGCGGTTACTGTAGCATGCAAAAATCTTGGAAGAATTGATCTTTATTTCTTGTCTAAAATACTCTCATCAAAAGAGTACAAACCCTAAAACCAAGCTCAAGGCTTGATGCGCTCAGCTCTCCTTGGTGCACTTTCAACAGGAGACAACCCCTCCTATTTAAAGGACCAACCCAGAATACGATTCCTATTCCCTAGAAGGAATCCGTATCCAACACAACTCTACTTGGCCCAACCTGGCCGAGTACAACTCTTGCACGCGTATGGTAACTCTACCATACTCACGTGACTAACACTTTGCACGCGTATGGCCACCTGCCATACTCACATGACTAACACTTTGCACGCGAATGACCTCCTGCCATTCTCACGTGACTAACCATTCTTCATGTGCACCATTCCCTTAGCCCGAACGTCCCGCATGACATCCTTGACCACCAAGACCTCAGTTCCTCCTGAACCTAGTCCCGAACCTCAGTTCCTCCATGAACCTAGTTCCGATCCGTCATCGACCACATTCGTCTTCGAGCAATACCTGCACATGAACAAACCACAAAACAAATCCGAGCACTAGTCCACGACTTGACTCAAGGTCAATCCATGCAACTACTCACATGAGCATTGCATAAAGTCCACTTCAAAACACGCATCATGAAATCATCACAAATTTCATAATTTCAAATTCAAACCATTTCAATTTTGCTCAAAACTGCCAAAAGCATGTGTATGACAGACCAAAGTCTTTGGTCTGTCATACATGGGAAAATTGAGTTCGCTATCAACATGTGTATGACAGACCAAAGAGTTTGGTCTGTCATACATGGGCAAAATGAGTTCACTGAAAACATGTGTATGACAGACCAAAGACTTTGGTCTGTCATACATGGGTAAAATGAAATCGCCCAAAGCATGTGTATGACAGACCAAAATCTTTGGTCTGTCATACATAGAAAAAACGAAGTCACCAAAAGCAGTGTATGATGAGACCAAAAGTTTGGTCTCATCATACATGAGAAAATCGAGTTCGCCAAAAACACGTATGGCGGACCAAAAACTTTGGTCTCATCATACATGGGAAAAATGCGATTTTTAGTTATTTGGTTCTGCGCAAAAACAAGGTTTCTTTTTTAATGTTCGGATGTTTGGTCCAATACAGATTAATCCTAATCTTAACCAATTTCAGCACAAGATCAAACCAATTTTTCATCACATGATTCACATCTTCGACTTGAGTATTCTTGAATTCACTTCCATTATCACTTCGAATCTTCTTGATCTTCAACTCGAATTCATTTTGGGCTCTTCTTGCAAACTTCTTGATTATCCCTTGTGTTTCACTTTTCTCTTGCAAAAAGAATACCCACGTGAAGCGAGAAAAATCATCAACAATAACTAAACCATACTTGTTACCTCCGATGCTTATATAAGCAACGGGTCCGAAGAGGTCCATGTGTAGAAGCTCCAATGGTTTTGTCGTCGTCATGATGTTCTTCGCGGGATGACGCGCTCCAACTTGCTTTCTGGCTTGACAAGCGCTACAAATCCTATTTTTCTCAAACTCAACATTCGTTAGTCCAATGATGTGATCACCTTTGAGAAGCTTGTCGAGGTTCCTCATGCCAACATGAGCTAGCCGGCGATGCCACAACCAACCCATGCTAGACTTTGCCATTAAGCATGTTTGAAGTTTAGTGCTATTTGAGTTGAAATCAACCAAATAGAGCTTACCCTTCAAATATCCTTTAAAAGCAATTGAGGAATCGTCTCTTCTAAAGACGGTCACATCCACATTAGTAAATAGACAATTATAACCCATCTCGCAAAGTTGCGACACGGATAGCAAATTGTAATTTAAAGATTTAACTAGAAGAACATTTGAAATGGAATGATCATTAGAAATAGCAATTTTACCTAACCCCATTACCTCACCTTTACCATTGTCACCAAACACAATGTTTTCATATTGTGACCCTTTTTCATCAAAAGATGAAAACATTTTCTTTTCTCCGGTCATGTGGTTTGTGCAACCACTATCAAGCACCCAACTTGATCCACCCGAGGTATAATCCTACAAGAGCACATTAGACCTTGGTTTTAGGTACCCAAATTCTTTTGGGTCCTTGCATGTTAGTGATTAAAACCTTCGGTACCCACACCTTCTTCTTACTCTTTTCACGGAGTTGTGGGCACCGACAAAATGAGCAATCACTTTACCACGGTGATTTCTCTTCAACATATATGATGCATAGTGAATGGGATGAGTTGTATGATGTTGAAGATACTTCTTTGATTCTTGCCCGGTCTTAATGACTTGTGTGGTGGTCAATGGTTGCTTGTCATTTCCTTTGACAAACTTGATGCAATCCTTACCTTTTACCACCACACGATCATTTCCCTTGCAATCGTACTTATCATATCCTAGCCCTTCTTTATTTTTGTTTCCACGAGTGTTGATTGTTTTGTAGAGGGCATCCTTGGATTGATAAGTCTTGATGCAACCATACTTTACCAAAGCATTCAATCTCTCGTTTTCTCCTTTTAATACTTGCACAAGTTGGGAATTAGTAGAGCAAGCATTAATATCAATATTATAGCAACGAGAGCAACCATTACTAGTGGAAGGAATAGAAGCCATTGAGGAATTAATGATTGGAGAGTTGAGGTCATTAAGAGACTCAATTTGCACTTCAAGAGCTTGAAGATTGTTTTCCAAGCTAATAACATTCTCTTGAAGCGATTCATTTGAACTCTTAAGGATCGTGATTGAATTGTTAGCCAAGTCAAGATCTTTGGTTAGCAATTCAATTTTCTCCTTTTCCGTTGCGAGGAGCTTTTCAAAATCAAGATTTCTCTTCTTTTCACAAATTAGCAATTCTTCTTGCTTTTCAAGAGTCTCCTCTTGGCTATCTATTCTTTTCAATAGTTTATTGATTTTTGCAATGGTAGATTTGTTTAAGTTGCAAAATAAAGCATCATCATCATCATCATCGCTCTCTAATTCACTATCACTACTAGGGGGTTTTGTTTTAGCCATTACCTTGCGCCCTTTGGCCATAAGACAAATAGGCGCGTCATGGTCAGAGTCGTTGTCGCTCAATTCCCCGAAGAGTGACGTTGTTGGTGGAGCGGCTTCAATGGCGAGGGTGGCGACTCCTTCATCATCGGTGTCGGAGTCGGAGTCGTTTGAATCCCATTCTTCTCCAATGTGAGCTCGCCCCGAGTACTTCTTCTTGTACGTCTTGTTCTTCTTGAGCGGCTCATTCTTCTTGGTCTCATTTTGGTTGTTCTTCTTCTTTGGACAATCGGTGATGAAGTGTCCAACTTCACCGCACTCATAGCAAGCCCTTTTGGTGTTTCTTCTTCCTCTTGATTTATCATTGTAGTTCTTCTTGTATTTGCTTGACCCGTCATATTTGAGGAACTTTTTGAATTTCCTCACAAATAGAGCCAAGTCTTCTTCGTCTTCGCTCTCATCTTCCTCTTCATCACTTGATGTTGATTCTTCCTTTTTGCTTGCCTTCAAAGCTATTTGCTTCGGTCTTGAGCTTGAGATTTGCTTGGCAAGGTTCTTCACCTCTTTTGCTTCTTCCTCCATAAGCTCATGTGATAGAATTCTTCCTAGCACATCATTAGGAGTAAGCCTTTTAAAATCTTTTCGCTCTCGTATAAGTGTTACGAGAGTCGAATTCCTTGGAGCAAAGGCTCTCAACATCCTCTTCACCACGACGTGGTCCGTCATGTCCTTGCTTCCAAGCCCTCGGATCTTGTTCACAAGGATCATCAAGCGATCATACATTTGTTGCGGAGTTTCATCATCGTTCATGACAAATCTCCCCAACTTTCCTTCAAGTAACTCAATCCTTGATTCCCTCACACTTGATGTTCCTTCGTGAGCTACTTGGAGTGTGTCCCATATCTCTTTGGCTTCTTCTAGACCATCAACCTTGTTGAATTCTTCGGGACTCAAAGCTCCAAGCAAAACACTCGCGGCTTGAGCATTACGGTGGATGTTTTGTTCTTGTTGCGGTGTAAGCTCCATGTCGTCTTCCGGCATGTCTAAACCTGTACACACAATCTTCCACACACTAGGATGGAGAGACATCAAATGCATTTTCATCTTGTGCCTCCAAGCGGAATAGTATGTGCCATCGAAAAATGGTGCACGCCCGGAGGGCACAGTAATATAGGAATGCGAAGAAGAGGTATTCAATTTTTCATAATTAAAAGGAATTTGAGCTCCCTGCGATGACGTGGAGGTGTCACCTTCCTTGGTCTTCGCGGGAGTTCCATGTCCGGCCTTTGGACTACCTTCTTCCCCTGACACGATAACCTTCAATCCAGTGTTGGCCATCACGTTCCTTCAAGCGGTTAAGCCTTCGAGAAGGTACGGCTCTGATACCAATTGAAAAGATGAGAAAGTTGCCTAGAGGGGGGGTGAATAGGCAGTTTAAAATTTAAACTAAATTTGTCACAGCGGAAAGAGTATCGGAACTTCCGGTATTGGATCGGAACTTCCGATACCAGTTCGGAATGTCCGATCGACTTTAGACACGGACAATTAATAACTGAGAGTAAAGAACTTGGAATGCAATCTAAGAACGATATATCAACTAAATAAGGAAACAAGCTTAAGTAAAGTAGAGTAAAGACGCGGATTTGTTCCCGGAGTTCGGATTCTTGAGGGAATCCTACGTCTCCGTTGAGTTGGCTCCAAAGAGCCGGGTCTTTTCCAACCCTTTCCTCCCAAAACCTCGGTCACACTTGAGGCTTGGTTCCACTATTGGTTCCTTTCCTGTCAGAGGCGGAGCCGGCCTTCACAAACTTCTCACGGCGTCCCACAATCCTTGGGAGCTCGTGAGCGACGCCTAGCCGTCTAGGAGTCCTTCAACCTCCAAGAGAAACAAATGCACGGTTGAATGATCTTGGAGGGACACTGTTAAGCTCGAGATGAATGACACTTGCTTTTCACTCTTAGCTCCAAATCTCACTTCTAGTCCTCACTCCTTGGATGATCCCTAAGATCAAAGGGGAGGGCTCAAAAGTAGACTAAAGAGGGCTCAAAGTGCACTAGAGTTCTGTCCAATAGAGTGTGTAACCCTCAAATGAGAGAGGGGTGGGGTATTTATAGTTTCTTGCAAAAACTAGCCGTTATACACCCACTCAGCTGCATATCGGAACTTCCGATATCAACATCGGAATGTCCGATATGTGCAAACAATCAGAACTCGAGCGCACTCCAACTGTCGAAAAAGGTGCATCGGAACTTCCGATGTCAACATCGGAACTTCCGATGTTCCCAGAAAAGCCCTTGACAAAATGCTTCTAAGTCCATATCGGACTGTCCGATATAAACATCGGAACTTCCGATACCAATATCGGAATGTCCGATTTAATATATCGGAGTGTCCGATAATTCCAGAGAGCTCCCTTTTTCCGGTTTGAACGCATCGGAACTTCCGATGTCAAATATCGGAACTTCCGATATTTCCAGAGAGCATCCTAGAAGGCATCAACAACACATCGGAACTTCCGATCGAAATTATCGGAACTTCCGATGCATCTACCACACCGGATGAAGCAAGCATGCACATCGAATGTCGGTCACATCGGAACTTCCGATATAATATCGGAATGTCCGACTTGAACATGAAAGAAACACATTCCGGTGCATACGCGGTGACTTAGGGTCTCAATTTAAATTGAAGTAACATTCATCTGAGCATAGAGACTATCCTAGATCATTTACGATGCATCCCTCTTAATAGTACGGCATTCCTACGACACAAAACATAGAAAATACAAGCGTAATGCCATTTTCTTCACGTAATATTGTTTGAGGGTATCCATCGCACGTCGACGATCTCACTTTGAATCTTTTACCTGCTCATTAGCTCATTGAAGACATTAGTCTCTTTAATCGCTTGTCATTAATCAACCAAAACCAATTTGGGGGCCTAGATGCACTTTCAATCTCCCCCTTTTTGGTGATTGATGACAACCCGATTAAAGCTTACAGTGAAAAAGATATAATGAGAGATTAGTCTAGGTTTAGCTCCCCCTAAAGATGTGCATTGAAAAGGAAAAGATCACGAATGCACAATTTTGAAATGAATTTTGCAGGAGCTCCCCCTAGAACTGAGCATATACAGAGACGAACAATATGAATGCTAACAATTGAATAATCATTAATATTAAAACATCCACAAAACAAGTACGAGTAACAATCATCCAACATTGCTAAGTAATGACAAAAAGCAATAAGTAACAAGTCCCGAGTTCACATGATAACAAAGTTTGGAAACGAAACTAATCGATGGATGATAAGACGGAGGGTGGTAAGCTTTCTCTTCTCCCCCTTTGGCATCAAGCACCAGAAAGGAGAAAAAGGAGAGAGAGAGAGAGAAAACTAGTCCGACTCCTCGGAAGCAGCATCAGAGCCAGACTCAACATCGTCCTCGGACTCGTCCGAAGCTGCGGGTGCTGGAGCAAAAGGATCCTCAACTTCTTCTTCACTGCTCTCATCCTCTGAACACTCTAGATTTAAGTGCCTCTGAATGTCCTTGAGTCTCTTGGTGTTCTTTTTATCTTATTCTTTGCATTGCCCTTACACAGACAAAGATTGACTTCAAAGCGGAGGATTGGAGAGGATGATCCACTTGCGGTATGCAGGAGGAGCAGTGGAGGAGGAGGTAGCAGCACCTCTAGTCGAAGCACGCCTAGCAGGCTGAGCTGGGGCCTTGATTGCCCTGATCTGCACTCCAGTGTGCCTAGCATCATACTCAAAGTGCTGATGAGTAATGTGCTCAATCATATGCATAGGGAAAGGAGCATAACCACAGCTTCTCTTTGGCTCCTGAGCAGTCAAACGGATCTCATTCCAAATGAAATCGAAGACATCAAAAGGACGCTGTCCATCTTGCATCCTACTCAGCAGATTTCTTGTGTAAGATAGAACATGAGAAGCATCACCTTCTTTGGGAGCCAGCGTCTTTCTGAACAGCCTGTTGAGACAGGCAAAGAAAGGCTTCATGCCTTTTGTGCTTCCTTCCTCAAAGTCTGCACCTTCATCATAGAGAAAGTTCAGGTTGGAAGCACCAAGAGAAACTTCATTATGAAGTTGATCCTTGTCACGACAGTCAGCTTCGGTGAATCCAAGACACCGAGCAAAGTTCACATTGGAAATCTCATACCAAACTCCTTCAGTCATCCAATGCAAGGTGGAGACTCTGTCCTTGGAGATGTACAGGGTGGAGTAGAACTGAGCAATAATCTCAATGTTCCAGTCATGCTGAAAACTCATAATCCTCTTTGTCCCAGTTCTCTCACAAGCTGCAACGACCTCTGTGAAAGTGGCATCATCAGCTGCTGCCATGTAGTCCCAGTCGACCCACTGCATCAGAATGACTGGATTCTTCCTAGTCAAGATGATAGACTCGTAGAAGTCTTGTTGGAAGAAATTCTAGAAGCGATAGTCAGTCGAGAACTGTGCAACTGCCCTGGGGTTCTGCTCTCTGGCTTCGCGCACTTTGGCGGCTTTCCCTTTGTAGCTCATGGGTTTCCTCTTGAGACGAGGATTCCTTTCTGCCTGTCTGAGCCTTGGAACTGCTGGGTCTGGAACTGGCTGAGGTTAAGAAGCCCCTGCCACAGCTTTGCCCTTCCTGGAAGGCAATGGCGCTCCTCGAGGTACATTCACTGTCTGAGCAGGAGGATCGGGCGGAGGGTCACTGATTTGAATCCCTGGGCCTCCACTGCCTCTACCTCTTCCTCTACCCGCAGCCTTTTTGGTTCTCGTTCCTGTTGGAGTCTGTCTTGGCCTCTTCGCGCCTAAGACAGTTGGGTCCGGTTGCGGCTGGGAGCCACCTTGATCGGGATCCATTGATCTAAGGATAGAGAGAATCGATTAAGCTTACGAGAGAAACAAACTTGGTTTGGTTTTCATTCAGTTGACATCGGAAGTTACGATTTTATATCGGAAGTTCCGACATGAGGTCGGAAGTTCCGATGTTTTCGATCGGAATGTCCGATGTCTACGGATTTCAACCAACACAATATTTCTCCTAAACCAACCGATGGAAAGAATTGAAATTTGACAGTAAAGAACCAAGGGATAAGAAGAATAAGATCACCGAAACGATTTCTCAAAAAGATGCCCTAGATCCAAAATGAAAGGATTGAGCCCTAGGGTTTACCTCACGAAGAACACGGAGAAATCACACGGAGAGATCGGTTCTCTTCAAGATGGAGTCCTTCCCAAGCGCAGATCGGAAGTTCCGAGAGGTTGGAATCTCCGATAACGGCACAAAGATGAAAACGGGAAGGAGAGGCTAAAGAGACACGAGGAAAAGGACAAAGGAAAGTGAAAGGGTACGGGCACTTTTTAAGTGCGGAGGTCACATCGGAAGTTCCGATATTACATCGGAAGTTCCGATGTGGAAGAACTGCCAGACATCGGATATTCCGATGGATTGATCGGATGTTCTGATGTGTTGAATTTTCCAGCAAACAGAGAAAGAAACAAGGATTTTGAGTGAAGTTTGAAAACTCTGAGTCATGTGAACTTAAGGAGGATCACTCCACTTGTCATCAGCAGGCATTCAAGCAATCAAAACTATGATTACAAGTGGATTGATCCGAGATTAAGATCCAACAAAAACATTTTGAAATTCACTCAATAAGTTTTTCAATCGTTTTGTTTTGAAATTGAGCTAACTAGCAATACCAATGAGTGCAGTCTTTCAAGACACATTCCGATAGTCTAGGACATTTAGCTCACTTCTAAGCTCGCAAAAGCGCTTCTCATCTAGAGGTTTGGTAAAGATATCGGCCAATTGTTTTTTCGGTTCTCACATAGGTAATATCTATGTCTCCCTTAAGAGAGTGATCTCTAAGGAAGTGGTGTCGGATATCTATGTGCTTGGTCCGAGAGTGTTGAACGGGATTGTTGGCTATTTTGATTGCACTCTCATTGTCACATAAGAGTGGTACCTTTTCCATACAAAAACCAAAATCCTTCAAGGTTTGCCTCATCCATAACAATTGTGCACAACAACTTCCTGCGGCAATGTATTCGGCTTCCGCGGTGGATAGAGCCACTGAATTTTGTTTCTTTGAGGACCAAGACACTAGTGATCTACCTAGAAATTGACAAGTCCCCGAAGTGCTTTTTCTATCCACTTTGCAACCCGCATAGTAAGCATCCGAATAACCAATCAAATCGAATTTTGATCCTTTAGGATACCAAAGCCCTAAACTAGGTGTGTGAACTAAATATCTAAGAATTCTTTTCACAGCTACTAGGTGGCACTCTCTCGGAGCGGCTTGAAATCTTGCACACATACACACACTAAGCATAATATCAGGCCTAGATGCACATAGGTAAAGCAATGAACCTATCATGGATCGATATACCTTTTGATCCACAGGGTTACCTTCTTCATTTAGACCTAGATGTCCATTTGTTGTCATTGGTGTATGAATTGGCTTGGCGTTGTCCATATCAAACTTCTTTATCATATCCTTTATGTACTTTGTTTGACATAAGAACGTCCCTTCCTTGAGTTGCTTGATTTGAAATCCGAGAAAGAATTTCAATTCACCCATCATGGACATCTCAAATCTCTTCGTCATCAACCTACTAAATTCCTCACAAAAGTTTTTATTAGTGGATCCAAATATAATGTCATCGACATATATTTGGCACACAAATAAATCATTATCAACATATTTTGTGAAGAGAGTAGGATCGACCTTACCAATTTCGAAACCCTTTTTAATAAGAAAATCCTTAAGGCATTCATACCATGCTCTAGGTGCTTGCTTAAGCCCGTAGAGCGCCTTATGGAGTTTGTAGACATGAGAAGGGTTCTTATGATCCTCCATTCCCGGCGGTTGCTCAACGTAGACCAATTCGGCGATTGGACCATTTAGGAAAGCACTCTTGACGTCCATTTGATAAAGCTTGAAATCATGGTGAGTAGCAAATGCAACTAATATACGGATTGATTCTAATCTAGCAACTGGAGCATAAGTCTCACCAAAATCCAAACCTTCAATTTGAGTGAATCCTTGAGCTACCAACCGAGCTTTATTTCTTGTGACAACTCCGTTCTCGTCTTGTTTGTTGCAGAAGACCCATTTGGTTCCAATCACGTTTTGATTTGGCCTTTCCACTAGAGACCATACTTTGTTTCTAACGAAGTTGTTAAGCTCTTCATGGATGTGGCATTTGAGAGACATATTGGATTGGTTCAAGGTCTTCATCTTGACCATCCTCCACGAGTTTGCTTGTACTCCCTTGAGGAATGTCTTGACTTTGACTTGAAGTCGGAGGCTCAACTTGTGTAGATGAATTGTCTTGATGTACCTTTTCTAGCGGCCTCACTTCACCTATTGCCATTTTCTTGATTGCAATGCTTGGTTCTTCCTCATTTTCTAGCACATTTAAATCAACTTGCTCTACTTGAGAGCCGTTAGATTCATCAAATGTCACGTCTCTCGCTATTTCAACACAACCCGAAGTTTTATTGAAAACGCGATAGGTGTAAGCATTCGATCCATATCCTAGCAAGAAACCTTCATCGATCTTTGGAGCGAATTTGGAGTTCTTAGGCTTCTTGTTTAGGATAAAGCATTTACTACCAAAAACTCTAAAATATGAGATGTTTGGTTTGTTACCGGTGAGGAGTTCAGATGTCGTTTTCTTCAATATCTTGTGGAGATATAATCGGTTGATGGCATGACAAGCGGTGTTGACGGCTTCCGCCCAAAAATGGTCGGAGATCTTGTACTCATCAAGCATTGTTCTTGCCATCTCGATCAAAGTCCGATTCTTTCTTTCTACCACTCCATTTTGTTGAGGGGAGTATGGAGCGGAGAACTCATGCTTGATTCCTTCTTCATCAAGGAATTCTTCTGTAGGATCGAAGTATACGAATATAGCAATCAGAGGGGGGGTGAATGATTATGCGAAAGCTAAAACAAAATTTTTGATCTACTGGAAGAACACCCCAACTAGGATTCAAAAGATTGCCTCGTAATCAACAAAACAGATTGATAGATGCTTGGTAAAATGAGAATTCCCGGAGATCCAACCGTCGAAATGATCTGAAATTTGGACAAAAGAAACTAGATTTCAATACGAATCAAACCCAAAAAGAATCAGCTCGATCGGACTTATGGATCAAAAGTTATGAGCTTCGCAAGCTTGCTGATCCAGAACTTGACGAGAATTGATCTAACGAAAACTTGAAAGTTTTAACAGAACCGACAAAAGTTTAATCAACTAGACTTGAGGAACTCAAAAAAAATATCCTAGAACGGTTTTTGATGGATCAAATCAAGATGAAACTCAACGATCAAAAACCAATCAAGAATTAGAACAAGCATGCAAACAAAAACCAAAACAGAGAACAACATGTAGCGGCAGCGATTCTTGTAGCATGCAAAAATCTTGGAAGAATTGATCTTTATTTCTTGTCTAAAATACTCTCATCAAAAGAGTACAAACCCTAAAACCAAGCTCAAGGCTTGATGCGCTCAGCTCTCCTTGGTGCACTTTCAACAGAGACAACCCTCCTATTTAAAGGACCAACCTGCACGATTCCTATTCCTAGAAGGAATCCGTGATTCAACACAACTCTACTTGGCCCAACCTGGCCGAGTACAACTCTTGCACGCGTATGGTAACTCTACCATACTCACGTGACTAACACTTTGCACGCGTATGGCCACTGCCATACTCACATGACTAACACTTTGCACGCGAATGACCTCCTGCCATTCTCACGTGACTAACCATTCTTCATGTGCACCATTCCCTTAGCCCGAACGTCCCCGCATGACATCCTTGACCACCAAGACCTCGGTTCCTCCTGAACCTAGTCCCGAACCTCGGTTCCTCCATGAACCTAGTTCCAGTCCGTCATCGACCACATTCGTCTTCGAGCAATACCGCACATGAACAAACCACAAAACAAATCCGAGCACTAGTCCACGACTTGACTCAAGGTCAATACATGCAACTCCTCACATGAGCATTGCATAAAGTACACTTCAAAACCCGCATAATTAAATCATCACAAATTTCATATTTTCAAATTCTAACCATTACAATTTTGCTCAAAAGCGCCAAATGCATGTGTATGACAGACCAAAGTCTTTGGTCCATCATACATGGGAAAATTGAGTTCGCTATCAACATGTGTATGACAGACCAAAGAGTTTGGTCCGTCATACATGGGCAAAATGAGTTCACTGAAAACATGTGTATGACGGACCAAAGACTTTGGTCCGTCATACATGGGTAAAATGAAATCGCCCAAAGCATGTGTATAATGATGTACCAAAATCTTTGGTCTGTCATACATAGAAAAACGAAGTCACCAAAGCACAGGTATGATGCACCAAAAGTTTGGTCTGTCATACATGAGAAAATCGAGTTCGCCAAAAACCTGTGTATGGCAGACCAAAAACTTTGGTCTGTCATACATGGGAAAAATGCGATTTTTAGTTATTTGGTTCTGCGCAAAAACAAGGTTTCTTTTTTAATGTTCGGATGTTTGGTCCAATACAGATTAATCCTAATCTTAACCAATTTCAGCACAAGATCAAACCAATTTTTCATCACATGATTCACATCTTCGACTTGAGTATTCTTGAATTCACTTCCATTATCACTTCGAATCTTCTTGATCTTCAACTCGAATTCATTTTGGGCTCTTCTTGCAAACTTCTTGATTATCCCTTGTGTTTCACTTTTCTCTTGCAAAAAGAATACCCACGTGAAGCGAGAAAAATCATCAACAATAACTAAACCATACTTGTTACCTCCGATGCTTATATAAGCAACGGGTCCGAAGAGGTCCATGTGTAGAAGCTCCAATGGTTTTGTCGTCGTCATGATGTTCTTCGCGGGATGACGCGCTCCAACTTGCTTTCCGGCTTGACAAGCGCTACAAATCCTATTTTTCTCAAACTCAACATTCGTTAGTCCAATGATGTGATCACCTTTTAGAAGCTTGTCGAGGTTCCTCATGCCAACATGAGCTAGCCACGATGCCACAACCAACCCATGCTAGACTTTGCCATTAAGCATGTTTGAAGTTTAGTGCTATTTGAGTTGAAATCAACCAAATAGAGCTTACCCTTCAAATATCCTTTAAAAGCAATTGAGGAATCGTCTCTTCTAAAGACGGTCACATCCACATTAGTAAATAGACAATTATAACCCATCTCGCAAAGTTGCGACACGGATAGCAAATTGTAATTTAAAGATTTAACTAGAAGAACATTTGAAATGGAATGATCATTAGAAATAGCAATTTTACCTAACCCCATTACCTCACCTTTACCATTGTCACCAAACACAATGTTTTCATATTGTGACCCTTTTTCATCAAAAGATGAAAACATTTTCTTTTCTCCGGTCATGTGGTTTGTGCAACCACTATCAAGCACCCAACTTGATCCACCGGAGGTATAATCCTACAAGAGCACATTAGACCTTGGTTTTAGGTACCCAAATTCTTTTGGGTCCTTGCATGTTAGTGATTAAAACCTTCGGTACCCACACCTTCTTCTTACTCTTTTCACTGGAGTTGTGGGCACCGACAAAATGAGCAATCACTTTACCACGGTGATTTCTCTTCAACATATATGATGCATAGTGAATGGGATGAGTTGTATGATGTTGAAGATACTTCTTTGATTCTTGCCCGGTCTTAATGACTTGTGTGGTGGTCAATGGTTGCTTGTCATTTCCTTTGACAAACTTGATGCAATCCTTACCTTTTACCACCACACGATCATTTCCCTTGCAATCGTACTTATCATATCCTAGCCCTTCTTTATTTTTGTTTCCACGAGTGTTGATTGTTTTGTAGAGGGCATCCTTGGATTGATAAGTCTTGATGCAACCATACTTTACCAAAGCATTCAATCTCTCGTTTTCTCCTTTTAATACTTGCACAAGTTGGGAATTAGTAGAGCAAGCATTAATATCAATATTATAGCAACGAGAGCAACCATTACTAGTGGAAGGAATAGAAGCCATTGAGGAATTAATGATTGGAGAGTTGAGGTCATTAAGAGACTCAATTTGCACTTCAAGAGCTTGAAGATTGTTTTCCAAGCTAATAACATTCTCTTGAAGCGATTCATTTGAACTCTTAAGGATCGTGATTGAATTGTTAGCCAAGTCAAGATCTTTGGTTAGCAATTCAATTTTCTCCTTTCCGCTATGCGAGGAGCTTTTCAAAATCAAGATTTCTCTTCTTTTCACAAATTAGCAATTCTTCTTGCTTTTCAAGAGTCTCCTCTTGGCTATCTATTCTTTTCAATAGTTTATTGATTTTTGCAATGGTAGATTTGTTTAAGTTGCAAAATAAAGCATCATCATCATCATCGCTCTCTAATTCACTATCACTACTAGGGGGTTTTGTTTTAGCCATTACCTTGCGCCCTTTGGCCATAAGACAAATAGGCGCGTTATGGTCGGAGTCGTTGTCGCTCAATTCCCCGAAGAGTGACGTTGTTGGTGGAGCGGCTTCAATGGCGAGGGTGGCGACTCCTTCATCATCGGTGTCGGAGTCGGAGTCGTTTGAATCCCATTCTTCTCCAATGTGAGCTCGCCCCGAGTACTTCTTCTTGTACGTCTTGTTCTTCTTGAGCGGCTCATTCTTCTTGGTCTCATTTTGGTTGTTCTTCTTCTTTGGACAATCGGCGATGAAGTGTCCAACTTCACCGCACTCATAGCAAGCCCTCTTGGTGTTTCTTCTTCCACTTGATTTATCATTGTAGTTCTTCTTGTATTTGCTTGACCGTCATATTTGAGGAACTTTTGAATTTCCTCACAAATAGAGCCAAGTCTTCTTCGTCTTCGCTCTCATCTTCCTCTTCATCACTTGATGTTGATTCTTCCTTTTGCTTGCCTTCAAAGCTATTTGCTTCGGGTCTTGAGCTTGAGCTTTGCTTGGCAAGGTTCTTCACCTCTTTTGCTTCTTCCTCCATAAGCTCATGTGATAGAATTCTTCCTAGCACATCATTAGGAGTAAGCCTTTTAAAATCTTTTCGCTCTCGTATAAGTGTTACGAGAGTCGAATTCCTTGGAGCAAAGGCTCTCAACATCCTCTTCACCACAACGTGGTCCGTCATGTCCTTGCTTCCAAGCCCTCGGATCTTGTTCACAAGGATCATCAAGCGATCATACATTTGTTGCGGAGTTTCATCATCGTTCATGACAAATCTCCCCAACTTTCCTTCAAGTAACTCAATCCTTGATTCCCTCACACTTGATGTTCCTTCGTGAGCTACTTGGAGTGTGTCCCATATCTCTTTGGCTTCTTCTAGACCATCAAACTTGTTGAATTCTTCGGGACTCAAAGCTCCAAGCAAAACACTCGCGGCTTGAGCATTACGGTGGATGTTTTGTTCTTGTTGCGGTGTAAGCTCCATGTCGTCTTCCGGCATGTCTAAACCTGTACACACAATTTTCCACACACTAGGATGGAGAGACATCAAATGCATTTTCATCTTGTGCCTCCAAGCGGAATAGTATGTGCCATCGAAAAATGGTGCACGCCCGGAGGGCACAGTAATATAGGAATGCGAAGAAGAGGTATTCAATTTTTCATAATTAAAAGGAATTTGAGCTCCCTGCGATGACGTGGAGGTGTCACCTTCCTTGGTCTTCGCGGGAGTTCCATGTCCGGCCTTTGGACTACCTTCTTCCCCTGACACGACAACCTTCAATCCAGTGTTGGCCATCACGTTCCTTCAAGCGGTTAAGCCTTCGAGAAGGTACGGCTCTGATACCAATTGAAAAGATGAGAAAGTTGCCTAGAGGGGGGGGTGAATAGGCAGTTTAAAATTTAAACTAAATTTGTCACAGCGGAAAGAGTATCGGAACTTCCGGTATTGGATCGGAACTTCCGATATAATCGGAACTTCCGATACCAGTTCGGAATGTCCGATCGACTTTAGACACGGACAATTAATAACTGAGAGTAAAGAACTTGGAATGCAATCTAAGAACGATATATCAACTAAATAAGGAAACAAGCTTAAGTAAAGTAGAGTAAAGACGCGGATTTGTTCCCGGAGTTCAGATTCTTGAGGGAATCCTACGTCTCCGTTGAGGAGGCTCCAAAGAGCCGGGTCTTTTCCAACCCTTTCCTCCCAAAACCTCGGTCACACTTGAGGCTTGGTTCCACTATTAGTTCCTTTCCTTTCGGAGGCGGAGCCGGCCTTCACAAACTTCTCACGGCGTCCCACAATCCTTGGGAGCTCGTGAGCGACGCCTAGCCGTCTAGGAGTCCTTCAACCTCCAAGAGAAACAAATGCACGGTTGAATGATCTTGGAGGGACACTGTTAAGCTCGAGATGAATGACACTTGCTTTTCACTCTTAGCTCCAAATCTCACTTCTAGTCCTCACTCCTTGGATGATCCCTAAGATCAAAGGGGAGGGCTCAAAAGTAGACTAAAGAGGGCTCAAAGTGCACTAGAGTTCTGTCCAATAGAGTGTGTAACCCTCAAATGAGAGAGGGGTGGGGTATTTATAGTTTCTTGCAAAAACTAGCCGTTATACACCCACTCAGCTGCATATTGGAACTTCCGATATCAACATCGGAATGTCCGATATGTGCAAACAATCAGAACTCGAGCGCACTCAAGCCGCCGAAAAGGTGCATCGAACTTCGATGTCAACATCGGAACTTCCGATGTTCCCGTAAAAGCCCTTGACAAAATGCTTCTAAGTCCATATCGGACTGTCCGATATAAACATCGGAACTTCCGATACCAATATCGGAATGTCCGATTTAATATATCGGAGTGTCCGATAATTCCAGAGAGCTCCCTTTTTCCGGTTTGAACGCATCGGAACTTCCGATGTCAAATATCGGAACTTCCGATATTTCCAGAGAGCATCCTAGAAGGCATCAACAACACATCGGAACTTCCGATCAAAATTATCGGAACTTCCGATGCATCTACCACACACCGGACTGAAGCAAGCATGCACATCGGAATGTCCGGTCACATCGGAACTTCCGATATAATATCGGAATGTCCGACTTGAACATGAAAGAAACACATTCCGGTGCATACGCGGTGACTTAGGGTCTCAATTTAAATTGAAGTAACATTCATCTGAGCATAGAGACTATCCTAGATCATTTACGATGCATCCCTCTTAATAGTACGGCATTCCTACGACACAAAACATAGAAAATACAAGCGTAATGCCATTTTCTTCGCGTAATATTGTTTGAGGGTATCCATCGCACGTCGACGATCTCACTTTGAATCTTTTACCTGCTCATTAGCTCATTGAAGACATTAGTCTCTTTAATCGCTTGTCATTAATCAACCAAAACCAATTTGGGGGCCTAGATGCACTTTCACTCGGTCGATCGTCTCTGACCGTGATCGGGTGTTTACTAGCAAATTTTGGAAGGAGCTCTTTGCAGAATTGGGAACGAAACTGCACCACAGTATCGCATACCATCCACAAACCGATGGATAGAGTGAAAGGGTGAACCAGTGTCTCGAAATGTATCTCCGCTGTTCGGTTCATGAAGCACCGGCTACATGGAAGAAATGGCTGCCGCTCGCGGAACTATGGTACAATACAAGTTTCCATACTGCATTGGGGAGTTCTCCGTATAAAGTTCTCTATGGATGTGAACCATATTTGGGAGTGCCCGGCCCAGATACACCGGCGGAAGATAGTTCAGTAAACACATTGTTGGAAGAACGGCACATTCAGTTGGACTTGGTTCGCCAACAGTTGCTACGAGCCCAGAATAGAGTCAAAATGTAGGCTGATAAGCATAGGCAGGATCGGGAGTTCCAGGTGGGAGAGAACGTTTTGCTCAAGCTTCAACCATATGCACAGAATTCGGTTGTGAATCGACCATATCCAAAGTTGGCATATAAGTTTTATGGGCCTTATGTGGTGCTAGAACGCATCGGATCAGCTGCATACAAGCTGGCATTACCTGAGGATGCTCAAATACACCCTGTATTTCACGTGTCCCAACTGAAGGCCTTTACACCTGATTACACTCCTGTGTTCAAGCAACTACCGAAAGTTGCCGCTCTGGACACACTTTCTCCAGAACCGGAGAAGATCTTAGAGCGACGACTGGTAAAAAGGGGCAACGTGGCGATTCCGCAGGGTTTAGTTCAATGGGTTGGAATTCTACCGGAGGCTGCTACGTGGGAGGATCTTAATGTCTTGTACAGGCGATTTCCTCATTCAGTTGCTTGGGGTCAAGCAACTTCTCGAGCGGGAGGTAATGTAAGCAATGCAGATCAGGCTCAAGTGACGGGTGCGGCAACAGGCGGGATTTTGTCGGACGGGCTACAAGCACCGGCGTAAAACTGAAGAAGGTTCAGAAAGAAGAGCGATGCCAACATTCAGAGAAAAAGGGAAGCTATTAAATAGAGAGGGTCCACTTGTAATAGAGTATGGATCAATACTATATATACTGGAAGAATTAGTTGTAACAGACTATGAAAAAGTTGATATCAAACAATCTACTTTCCCCATCCCTTTGCTCTGTTCTTCCTTCCGCTCAACTTCTTCCTCACGTCTGTTCTTTGGATCATCGATCGGAGAAATCTCACGCCGAAGCATTGGCAAGGCAAAGGGATATGACAGGACAATACCGGCTCCGGTGGACTATCTTTTGGCACAGGAAACAACATTATTTTAAAATATACACCAACCGTTGGCCCACAAGTCACTCTTTTTTTTCTTCCTTCTCTTTTCCTTTGAGAGCAAGCCAGCACCGTTGTCGCTACCTTTGCCACCGGTGGGCGGCAGATCTTTTGTCATCGTCGCTTTCGTCTGCCCCATCCTCTCCTGGCTCCTTGTGCCCCACCTCTCCTACCCACGCCTCCACTTCCCCGTTGCGCTCCTCCTACCGCCGCCACCACCCAGTACTGGCGGTTGGCACCTTCCTCCCTTACCACCGCCGGCCACCAGCTCCCTCCCTCCTTACCGCCCCCAACCGCCATCTTCGAGCTCGTCACCGCCCACTAGGGGTGGAAAAAAGGCTTGAGGCTCGCGACTTGGCTCGACTCAAATCCAGCTCAAGCCAGCTTGGCTCAGGCTTGTGGTGTACACATGGAGAGCCCAGCCCCATTCCTAGTTAGCTAAATTTCTGAGCAGAGCCAGAGCTAGCTCGTAGCGGCTCGCGAGCTCGTTAATCCTAAAAGGCTAGCCTGCAACAAGGAGGGAGTGGCCACAGCCCATAGCCCATAGGGAGGGAGCGCTCTAGCCCTAAGCGCTTGAGGCAGCCACCATCCAGGAAGCGGTCACAGTCGCAACCTCAGGGTGTCGGCACTCGAAGCCGTCAGAGTCGCCATCAACATGCCACCTGTCCATCCTCCATCCGCTGCGCCATCTGTCGTATGGAGCGCCAACAGAGTATAGAGTCTCATGCACTCCAAGGGAAGAAGGTCACTTGTGACGTTGGGGCCCACGTCGAGCTCCACACTAGCAGGGAGCCATGCAACCAGGTGATGCCTCGTGAACTCTTAGTCACCTCCTGACCTCGGCCAACCGAGGACAACCAAGTAGTAGAGGCCGAAGCTGCTGTTCAAAGGCCAGGAAAGGCTAAGCTCCATGAATAAGTATTTCTTTAGGTTAGGCTCTGCTTAGGTTATACTCATGCTATGCAACCATCAAACAATAGTTCTATGTGAATTATTTACTGACATTGGAACAATTGACAGGTGTTGACTACTACAACAGCTGACAAATGGGAACAATTGACACGTGCCTGTAGTTTGAAGATCCTTCTTTTGCTAGTTCTACCTGGGTTCTTGTTAGTTAGAGTCCTATTTACAACATTGATATTCTTCATGATTTGTTGCCATGAATTATTTTGAGCACAAATCTTTGTTTGATCGTTAATCTTCTGATGGAAATAGGCTTGGTCTCCTGAGCAATAATAGGCACTTTTAAATTGTCTTTCCTAGAAGAGTGAAACTGTGAGAGAATTGATATGTTTAGGGATAAGGACCATATATAATGTTTAGTGTCTCCAGAAGTCGAAGTAAACAAGAAGTCTTTTGGATGGAATCAGATTAAATTCAGAGTGGAACAACCTTGGTCCTGTAGAGTTTCTTTTACAGCTGCCAGTGCACATAGTTGGCCATACAATCAGTTAATCTTCATTTCTTGCTGCTATTTAAAAGTAAACATTTCCAAGGAAGTGCTTTTGTGCACTATGAGCTGTTGAACACCCATCTAATTTGCTGCCTGCACTTGCTTTATTGGACTCGTAGTTCTGCAAATGGCTTTGATATTTTCTTGAGTTGATTTCAATTGTAATTATGATTACCTTTTCCTGATTTTCAGATTCAAAACTTTGTCCAATTGACAATATTTGTCTAATTGTATTTGACACGAGAATGCATAAGTAAGATTGTATATGTTTATCTCCTCTCACTTAGGAATCTCCTCTAAGTAGTTATGAATTGTTTAAATAATACTATTTGAATGAAAATTTACATAAATAATACGCTGGTTGAAAAATAACAAAAATACCCCTCTGTAGCCATTTGAAAGAGGGGGTGAATACGAATGGTTACCTCTCTGTTGCCATTTGGAATGACGACAGAGACTCTAGCTCTGTAGAGACTCTCTATCGTTATTCGAAATGGCGACAGAGAGCATGGCAGCAAAAAAAAAGAGGGGAAGGGGGAAAGAGAAAGAAAAAGGGGAAAGAAGTGTGCCGAAAATATAAAAACTAAAAACTCAGGAAATAAGGAGAAAGAAGTGTAGCCATTTTAAAGGGAAGCAATTTGATGTTTTTTAAAATAAAAACTAAAAAATCAGAAAATAAGTGTACCGAAAATAAGGCAACGCAGCCTAGGTGTTAAAAAATATAGAAATAATATACACGTTAAAAAAATTGATATAAATTTGGTAGGGAGGTTTGTTAAGTAAAAAATAACAAAGCTACCAGTTTTAGGAAGCCAAGAACGTGTAAACGTAAATAAAAGAGAGTGGTAAACGCAAGGAGTCCAACAGATAGCCTGGGATTGAAATAGGGAAGAAGAAAGAGGGACAAGCACAAATAAAGCTAGTAATTTTCACACCTTCGTCTACTCCCCTAGTTGTCATTAGGGGTGGATAACGAGCTGATTCGGCTCGACTCGACTCGACTCGACTCGGTCAAACTCGGTAATATAACGAGTCAGCTCGACTCGACTCGTTATCTTAACGAGCTCAAACCTCAGCTCGGCTCGTTAAACTCACGAGTTGGCTCGTTAAACTCGTTAAACTCGATATTGCCATCTGAGAAGAGGATTGGTGTTGAGATTATACAGTATGCCATATGTTATCATCCTCGTCTCACACATATATAGTTATACTTGCCGACTTAGAGAACTCGTTAAACTCGCGAGTTGGCTCATTTAACTCACGAGTTGGCTCGTTTAACTCGTTATCTAAAGGAGTTCAAATCACGGCTTGACTCGACTCATTAAGGAACGAGTTCGAGCTGAGTCAAGCCGAGTTTGCGAGTACTCATTTAACTCGTGAGTTTCGAGTTTTTTTCCACCCCTAGTTGTCATGGGGTCGACCGACAACGAAGGCGCGTGCACCGTGGCCAAGTACTTGAAGGTCCTGCTGCCTTCTTCGTCCCACAAGCTGGTAAGGAAGGAAAAACAGACATTCCCAGCATGTGTGTTTTTGCTAGTAAAGTCTGACAAAGTACATAGTAGTGTATTATCTATTTTGGTTTGAAAAAGCAGCCGCTAGAGTATTGTCTAATCGGGCTGACAAAGCTGCTGGCAGCGTGTTGTCAAACCGGGGCAGAGTGTTGTCAAATTGCCATGAGAAAGATGGTTGCAGTGTTTTGTCAAATCGCACTAAAAAAGATGATATGTCATAGTTAAGAGGGAAAGAGAAAGAAAAAAAGGGAAGCAATATGATGTTTGTTAAAATAAAAAATAAAAAATTAGTAAATAAGAGTACCGAAAATAGGGCTGCGCAGCCTATATTTTAAAAAAATACAGAAATAATATAAAATTAATAAAATTTGACAGAAATTCGAGAGGGAGGTTTGTTAAGTAGAAAATAACAAGGCGTAGAGAAATTAATAAGAAAAATCCGTAGAAGTGATGTTTAATGTTGGTATAAAAGGAACGAAGGCAGGGAGTGCATGGCTCGTAAAAATGGCATAGTATAATGTAGAAAATAATGTCACGAAACATGCATAAATATATAAGGGTACATAGCATGACATAGAAATAATAGCGTACATAGCATGACATCGTAGACATAACATGACATAGAAAATATGAAAAGAGATATGGCGCGATGACATGGACGAACCATGAACGAAAACTATAGCTAAGGTACATGTGCGCCTTTTGAAATTGTAAAGAAGTCATGCTGGCTGTCGTAGACCCTATTCGAAAGGATCGAATGAGTAACCATTCGGCACCCACATGGAGTGTTGATCGATAGGACGGGGCTGTTGGTTATATTAGTGGGAAGCATAACTGCAGCTCGCATTGCCGCCGCAGCAGTAAGTGTCGTAGTTGCTGCTGAGGTGGATGACCACGCCATTGTTCCGCTCCCTGAGCCTTTGATGGCATAGGTCATCGTTTTGGATTTGGAGTTCAAAGTTCTGTCTGTGGAGCTAGCCATTCTTGTTTTTGACCTCATTGAGTTCCTCTCCCATTTCATGAAGGTGTATCAGCAATGTGTACATGTAACATTGGGCATCTAAGAGATATAGATCGTCCACCCATTCAGTGAATTTGCAATCCTCAGTCTAAAAGTAAGAGTAAACGTCATATAGTGAGACATGTTATATATCTCTTATATAAGAGTTGTATTGGTTACCATGAATAAACGTCATCGATAAAAATGTCATCCTGTGTAGGAATTGGACTCATCGCAAACATGCACGATGACATCGAGGTCATGCTTACATGTTGGCCATTTTAGGGGGTGGAGTGGTCGGACGTTGTGGATTGGACTTTTGGGGGTGTAGTAGTGACGAGGACTCATACCATGGGTACCCCCAGCGGCCTGGGACAACGAATGGGCCACCCCAAGCCCAGCTCTGGCCAAAGGCCCCGCTAGGCCACAAAGGACACTCGTCCCCGACCAAACTAACCAAGGGATGGTCCGACCCCCGCCACGGGTCGGACACCCACAAACTCCGACCAAGCTAAGGCGATCTCCGCCCAGGGATCGGGCGCCAGACCGTTACCGGTCGTTGGCCACTTGCCCCACGGACATGATGGCTCATAATGATCGTGCGAAGGCAGGTGGCTCCTTCCCAAGGCAGCAGGGAGGATTGCCGAAGTCAAAAGCACCAGTCTCATCGTCCAGCCACGCATAGTGGGAGGGTGCGCTCCCTCCCGAGGTGACACCAAAGTCAAGCACTACGACGTTAGCACCTGGCGAGTGCACAGAGGGCAGGTGCACAACTTCCCGACGAAACAGAAGATGACGACGCTCGGTGTATCTACCAACCCGGCATGGGGTGAGCAGACATCGGTCAGTCGTTAGGCCCGAAGACCAGGACTCCCAGGCGTAGGGCACCCCATCCGTCTTTTTCCAACTTCCCATGTAACCTGCCCCCTCCGTCTATATAAAGGGAGGCAGGACCCTCAGGGAAAGGGGGGTTCTTTTTACAAGTAGAGGTAGTTCTCGGGGCCTTTCCTCAGTCCTCGCTTGTAACACCATGTAGTCATCTGCGCCCAAAGCAATACGAACCCACCACACGAACTGGAGTAGGGACATTTGACCTGAACCAGTATACTTCTTGGGCTCCCTGAGTCTAACCATTCAAGGAGAGGGAACACGCGACCCCTTGACTAAAATTCACTAGCTGGTATTCGAAACACCGACAAATAGTTCCTTGTTCGAATGGGAAGATCTGAGCTAGGGGGATTGGAGTCTTGGGGACCATAGATTTCGACAACCTCGAGTGAAGGGTTATGGCCTCGAAACCATGAAGGGTCAGCACCTTGAGGTGCGTCCTGACCCCGTCTACCCCTCCCATGGCTTGATGTGCCTCCTCTGCCTGTCATTGTAATTGAGTGGAGGTTGGGTTAGTGAAGAAGTGTTGCTTGGGTGGCTGTTGGTTTTATAGGTATTGTGTGGTGGGGTGATGACGTTATGTCGAATAAGTCTGACAAATTATATGGCAGTGTATTATAAATTTGGTTTGAAAAAGCAGCTGCTAATGTGTTGTCAAATAGAGCTGATAAAAGAGTAGCCAGTGTGTTGTCACTCTACTCTGAGAAAGCTACTGGTGCGTGTTGTCCATCTGTAGGACACAGCTATTGTCTACGTTTTGTCAAATCACAGTGAAAAAGCTGATATGTCCTATATTGTCGATTTGATTTGTAAAAGCAGGTACCAGTGTGTTGTCAAATCGTTTTGACAGAGCAAAAGGCAGTGTTTTGTCACTTCGCTCCGAGAAAGCAGGCAGCGTATTGTCATATAGGCATGACAAAGTAGTGGAAAGAAAGCAGATCTCTCAAGAAATAGACAACTCAAACAGGGAACTAATCATCAAAACAGAAGAAATTGAACTACATTTTTACTTACAGATCATATTCGATTAGTACACCAGGTATGAAAGCAAAAAAAACTAGCTGGCGCCCCTGCGCGGTGCGATCCCTCGTGTGGTCCCAAGCCTCCTGCGATGCTGAACATATCCAGATGGATACATCATGTGGTCATGGGGTAATCCACGAGTACTCCTAGTAGGCCATACTAGTGCTGTTGGAGTAGCGAAGGCGGTCTGCCACGGCTGACACGATCCAGGTGCATTGGTGAGCTGCGATGGACCAAGGACAACACCCAGCATCTGCTGGTGGGGGTCCATCAACCACTCATCGATGACAGCGTCATCGAAGTAGAACGAGTCGCTGGAGTGGGTCGCGCTTTGGTCATCAACGGCTCCTGGTAAACATTTCACGTTAGTACACCATATGATGTAAATGATGTAAAAGACGAAGGTAGACCAAAAAGATGTACCTACGGTCATGTCAACAAACGGTATGGAACGGTGCCAGCTGGAGCCCCTTGGCACGTCGGGAGGAGGGGCGGTCTACGTTTGCACAGTCCCAGGTGCGGTGTACGGCGTGTGTCGCTCAGGTACAACAGAGGAACGGTCGTGGAACTATACCACGTCATCATCCCTAAGCCTCCTGCAGGATGTAAGGTGAACGATGCGAGAGGCCTTGTCCAGAACACACTGCAATGCCCCTTGTAGGTGCTCCATGGTGACCTCCAACCTATCCCCCCTATCGACTGCAGCCATCAGTGCGGTGGCCTCCTCTGAAACCTCCCTGGCAAGGTCACTCTTCGCATGCGTTTAAAGACTTGTTAGTTGTTGATATTGTATTAACGGTACATTATACTGCATGTAAAAAGAAGTACTAACCGAGTAGTGAAAAGCAGAGTCTGGCTGCGTAGGGTAGGTGTCCACTGTGAAGGGAACGTGCCTTGGAGGTGAGTCGATGACACGCACAACTTGAATGCGTGTGCGTGGGCTGTACTACTGGATGTAGTCAATGTACGTGCCGTGGTTGTAAAGGGTATCCTCCTCGTACACGTCCGCCAATGCCTATGCCCACTGCTGAGCATAAGGCAACATGCGTGTCGCTCATCTCGCAGTACCAACGAATCCCTTGCATGTGTGTCTGTATAAAGAAATTTGCAACATAACCTCATTAGTAAGGATATCTAAAAAAGTGATGCAAGTAGAAGTAATGTAAAATAAAACTAATATGTGGACGCTCGGTGGGACAATGTCACCAGTAGGGACGGGGAACACCTGCCGAAGACCAAACTGCCTCATGACACGGTCGGCGGCGTAGGTCACCATGAACACGTCGAAAACCAGGTGACGTCGTGTTAGCCAGAAGGCGGCGTCACTAGTGCACTACAGCGAGAGGCCCTGAGGTGCTTTGGGAGGTACGGGCGCCAAATAAAGCGATCATCCATCAGCTGGTCAAATATCGCTACGTACTCAGGGTACGAAGCGTGTGATGTAGTTGGGGTGAAAATCGACTACAAAAAAGCAAAACAGGCGACCGTTAGTACAAAACATGACAAAACATTATGTAATTAATGATAAAGGTTATTGTACTAACCCATTGATGACACCACAACATCCCCATGGTAGGACGGTCAACGTCATCCCCGGAGCCCCCGTAGAAGCATGCATCATAAGGTGCCAGGTCCATCTGCAGTTGTCCAACTTTGAACCTCTCGAACGACCACAGCTGAAGCAGTAAAGGACACCCGACGAGAGTGGAGGAGTCTACCACGCGATGACACTCATCACAAAGGGCCTGGTAGGTGCCAGCAATTACAACAGGTCCCCAAACCAACTACGAAAGCTCCTCCAGGTTGGTGTCCACGATCGTCCTCGCGAACTGGATCATGTGCTTGTCGACACTATCCCTGTGGGAAGAGCAGAACAAGACCCAGCGTAAAACCCAGAGTAGGTACGCATCGAAGTATCAGCTAACGATGTACTCCCTCACCCCGTCCGCCATCCTCTCGGGCTGCAAAAGGTAATTCTCAGGTTGAAAACTACAAGAAAAAACGAAATAGAAAATGAGACAAATTAAATCGCACATACGTAGAAATGCACCAGCCACTTCTGCGTCGGACTGTGCGCAGAAGTGAAAGGTGTGTACCCTGCCTCCTTGGGTAGCACACCCGTGAACCGCTACAGGAGCTCTGTCCGCCACTTCGAGTGGACATCGTCAGGCACCACCACGTCCCCGGAGCAAGGTAGGCCTGGGAGGTAACTGGCGTTCTCTAGTGTGGGCACCATCTCATTGCACGGTAGGTGAAACGTGTGTGTCTTCGACCGCCAGCGGTCCACTAGAGCAGTCAGTAAGCTCCTGTCGTAGGGGAACCTCCTAGAGGCAACACGTTTGTCCTGCGCGTTGGTGGTTGTCGCCTCCACCATCCGGGCTAAAGGAAGTAACCCCATCGCTCTCAGCCTGCAGGAAAACAATGTAAGTATGATCACTGCACATATACAAGATATCATAACGTAACTATGAGAATAGTGCACTAACTTCGGAATTCGTCGCAGATCAATCTGTCATTCTCTCATGGGGGTTAGCAAGCGTGGGATGCTAAGCTCGAATGTTGGCTCCCTATCCGGCAGCGGTAAGGTGGCTAAGCAGCTCCAATGAGTCACATCTATTACCGGGTCAAGCAACTTGTACTTCTCAACGTCCATCATACCTTCAATTCAATAGTTCAATGTTAGTACAACTCAATTATGCATACAAAGTGAAAGCATCAATTATAACTAGAATTGAATGGAATTAGTACAAATAAAATTTGAATACGATAATTAGACATACAAATTTAATGCAATAATTACACATACAAAGTCCATACATTCATTACAAATAGGAATTCGATACACTAACTTGACATGCGAGTAAAGTACAACAATTTCATATGCAAAATTGATACAATAATTTCACGACCTCTGAACCATCGAGCAATACTTGAAAGTACGC
This sequence comes from Rhipidocladum racemiflorum, assembly GCA_036346355.1. Lineage (NCBI taxonomy): Eukaryota > Viridiplantae > Streptophyta > Magnoliopsida > Poales > Poaceae > Rhipidocladum > Rhipidocladum racemiflorum. The sequence goes on from CM070581.1 coordinate 9,011,252, forward strand.
CCTGTCTCCTTGCAAACGGAACATTTCTTTACACGACACCCCCTTTCGCCGCGTCCATGTCGTTCCTTATACACCTTGTCTGCCGCCGCCCTACGCCCTTCAGCCTGCTGACATTTGAAACTCACCGTGTGTCCTCCCATCTCTAATGCTACGTGAATAAACCCACCACTCGAAAACAGTAAATTTCTACCCTCCAAGTTGTCGTCACCGCTGCCTTATTGAAGAATTGTGACAATAATATACCCAGATCCATACAGATTATTGAGCAGGCAATCATAACGTGTGTGCAAGACCTGTGTAACAGACGATGCTTGTTGCAGGTGCATACACATGTTTGCCTATGTAGGATGCATTCATGAGCAATTTTTCGCCGGTTTGTCCCATGATCGTCTTTATCTTTACATAATACCTCAAAACGAAGCTCCTATGTGCCCATCTTCAATGTTATATGCATTCCCCCTTCTTTCTCTTTTCCTCCATGTATGTAGAAATTATCTCGGAGTATTTCATAGCAGGATCATTCATGCAGGCGACGGCCCTAGCATGGAAATCTACAAAGTACTTCGTGATGCCATGAAAAACACCATCCACTATAGCAACCAGGGGAAGGGGTCTCAAGCCCCGCATGACTCAATTGTAAACCTCAGCCAAGTTTGTCATCATGAACCCAAACCTGGCACCATCGGTGTCATAAAGCAGAGCCCATTTCTCCTTAGGCTCATGCTCTATCTATTCGGAGAAGCATTTCATAGCCCTTCTGTTCCTCCAAACCAGGTGTGGAGGGTCTGTGGGTAACTCTTCAAGTGCTACTGGGGCCTCCCCTAGGCCAGGTGTTGCCCTCTTTGTTGCCTCCACAGTGTGCCTTGGTGTTAGTTCGTCCAACATTTTTCACAATGCATCAAACTTTCTCTGCTGGTTCTGGTCGCACAGCCCCTTAAAAAGCTTGGTCAGCTCTTTGTTCATAAACTGCTTGTAGAAGTTGGCACCCATGTGCCCCTTGCACCACCTACTTCGCAAACCAGACCATGGATGTGTCTCATCACATTGCTAGAACTGCATGATCATTGATCGCCTTCAACAGCCCAGGATGTCGATCGTGTATGACACACTCCATGCCGCTGATCCACGGCACCAGCTTTCACGTTCCTTAAAAACCAGAGCCAGACATCAGTGTTCTCACCCTCCACGAATGCGAGCGCTATGATAAGAACCTTATTGTTGCCATCTACTCCTATGGTAGTCAAATATCTGGCCTTTCTACTTCTCAGTAAGAAATGTCCCGTCCACACATAACAACGGACGGCAATATCTGAATGCGTTAATACATGCACCGAAAGCAAAGAATGCCTGCTTGAGTACCATCTTTCTAGGGAATCGCTGTGAAGGTTGCTCACAAATATCAACAAAAGTCCCAGCATTCATTTCCTTGATCACCTGAAGCATACATGGCAAGTTCTAATAGGAATCTTCGTACGTACCAAACCTTACTTCCAATGCCTTCTACTTCACTCTTCATGCCTTGTCATAGCTTATGGTGAACTGGAACCTCTGCCTTATTGAAAGTATAATGGCACGTGGCTCTAAATCCAAATTGCCCACAATCTCCCCATACATTGCATTAGCAACAAAACTTGAAGATATGTTTATATGCGACTGCGTAGACTCTGCAGCACGCATGTGTGTGGGACGACTGTAGGACCCCAGATTGGCTATCTGGAATCCCCTGTGTATTTCTGTACTAGTCCCAGATCAGTAGCTAGTACACACAGTCAAAAAGTGATGAATCAACAGTCATATCACGATTTCAAATAACCAAATAAAAATAACACCAAATAAAAGCAAAGACCTTATGGTCAAGGTTTACCATTACGGCCTTTACAGGCTGAACAACTGAAAAACTGCAGCGGAAGAAGGTAACACCACGTGGTAACCCATCCAGATGCCCACAGGCAATCGAGTGGGTGCAGCGTCCTAGTCCTTCGAAGCTCCTTTGACGTCTTTCTCCACTTCTGAGATATGATTAGAATGTAGCACGTGAGTACATAAAGTACTCAGCAAGTCTGGGAGGAATGCATAATGTCGGCTATCCAAAGATGGCTTAATACAGTTCTTTTTCATAAAGCCACACCTCTCAAAAACTTTACATGTAATATTTTTCACAAAGCCATTTTCACAATTATTTGTACATTTGCAATTATTTATAACTTCTGGTGAAGGTTCTAGCCACCATTCATTAGTATACAGGCTCTATCCGCAACAACTCAAAAAGATCAGGATTCAATCCATCCACACGGTTCTGTCTGCCATGGTTCTCATACACAGGTTCAATCCACCTACCTGGCTCTAGCCGCCAGAAGCACACCCGAGAGTTCTAACCACTCCCGGATCCCAAATCATCAGTTTTTAAAACAAATACCAAAAGTCTACCAATATGAAAGCATTCTTCGCTTTGCCTTTGACCGTAGGCGCGGCTATTCGAATAGTTTTAACTCTGCAGAGGTGTACAACTTTACACACAAGACATGATATTCCCTTAGTGCCATGCAATTAACACACTTCCTTTGGTGTGTCGGCACAGAGATCATGACAAGGCCTTTACAATGTATACGCCTAACCCGACCCACCCGCTGAGGTTTCACCGCTGTTAGGGTTCTAGCCACCAAGTACAGAAGCCCCCTCTTGCGCCGTGTGGGGAGTACAACTTGCCTCTATCCGGCACCCACATTCTACCGTTTGGTGAGTCTAAGTTGGGTTTCTACAAATTATTCAGCCAGGTCGTACCATTATAGACATGTGGTTGTACGGTAATGCTTAGAATGGAGACAGTCATAAGCGTCGGTCGTTAACTGACTTGGGGCGGTACTTGCACAATGAAAACTAGTGCTCTATCCGCACCCGCCAGACAAACCATTCCGCCCAAGTCCAAATCGTTTTTCATTTTATTTTTGTCGATGATTGGGGAATAGGCCCCCGCCGAGCTTACTTGTTGAATGAGGGATAAACTTAAGCCCCTTTCTACCAAAGGTGTAGCATCGAAGATGCGGGATACGATCCATTAGAACATGCAGAAACACAAATATTTTACCCTAGTTCAGGCCTCTCATGATCAAGATAATAGCCCTACGTCCAGTCACCTAGTGGCCTTTTTGTATTGGAACGATGGATACAAGTACATGGATCTCACCCTGGGGTCCCCTTCTCTGTTGATGGAGACAGGATTAAATACTAGGTGCATATGTACATACATGGTAACTGTTTCCTAAGATCACGCCCGTTGCCCTCTTTGGACGTGTCCATGATTCTCGCCACGTTTGAATTATTGGTATAACTCCTTAGCGAAATAGTCGCCACTTTCCTGTTTAATGGGTTGACCACATCCTCCGGCAATCTTCGAGCATGGTTGCTCGGGCACGTCTTTGAGGCTTATAGCCGACAATGCTTTGCTTCGATATTACGAGTATACTTGTGCTCGAGCGTGATAATGCCCGAGGCTCACGCTTGGGTATCGCATCCAAGCCCATGGTCGGGAGTTGCTCGGCCGTCGGGGCAAAATGGTCCTTATAGAAAATAGTCCAATCCCCGACAGCTAGTCCCCGAGGCTCAAGTGAGATGGGTCATCTCCTTGAGATTGAGAAGTCCAAGGAGGGATTGAATTCTTGATGGTGAAGCACTTACCACAGCATCTGGGCATGAAATGACCAGGAAAAGAAACTGATAGATGAGACAGGCTCACAATATCACATCCCGAGCGAACCATGCTCGAGGAAAAAAGGTCGGCACGAGCTGCACCGAACGAGAAAATAAAACGCGATCGAACCTCGTCCCGAGTATGGATCAGATGCCCAGGGAAACTAGGCATGGATCAGTGAACAAACACATGCTGCCGCATCCCACGCATGGATCAGATGCATAGGGGAACTAGGCATGGATCAGACGCCTAACATAAAGGTAACTAGCAGACTGTGAATAAACACAAGCTGCTGCATCCCACGCATGGATCAGATGCATAGGGGAACTAGGCATGGATCAGACGCTTAGGATAAAGGTAACTAGCAGACTGTGAACAAACACATGCTGCTGCATCCCACGCATGGATCAGATGCATAGGGGAACTAAGCATGGATCAGACGCCTAGGATAAAGGTAACTAGCAGACTGTGAACAAACACATGCTGCTGCATCCCACGCATGGATCAGATGCACAGGGGAACTAGGCATGGATCAGATGCCTAGGCTACTAGCAGATTGCGAGCGGACTCACATTGCCACATCCCGAGCAAGGGTCTAATGCTCGAGGAACTGACAGACAAGCCAGGCTCGAGCTGCCGCATCCTGGACATGGACCAGACGTCCAGGGAAATTAAACTGGAAGGACCTGTGCTCAAACGCAGAGCGTGCTTGGCGCGAAATACCAACCGTATCCGAGCGTAACGCGTGCTCGGAGGATGAGACTCGCGCCCGAGCTAGTGCCTGCTCGGCGCGGAATGCCAACAATCGGCGGCACGTGCGGCGTGGAACAGAACAGCGAGCCAAACGCTGCGTGCTCGGAGGGAGAGACTCGCGCCCGGGCGAAGTACGTGCTCGGCGCGGAACAGGAACAATCACGAACAATCCCCGAGCGAAACGCATGCTCGGAGGGAGAGACTCGCGCCCGAGCGAAGTGCGTGTCCGGCACGGAACAGGAAGCTCGGATGCAGAGACTCGCGCCCGAGCGAAGTACGTGCCCAGTGTGGAACAGGAACAGTTCCCGAGTGAAACGCGTGCTCGGAGGGAGAGACTCGCGCTCGAGCGAAGTGCGTGCTCGGCGCGGAACACGAACAATCCCCGAGCGAAACCCATGCTCGGAGGGAGGGACTCGCGCCTGAGCGAAGTACGTGCTCGGCACGGAACAGGAACAATCACGAACAATCCCCAAGTGAAACGCGTGCTCGGAGGGAGAGACTCGTGCCCGAGCGAAGTGCGTGCTCGGCGCGGAACACGAACAATCCCCGAGCGAAACCCGTGCTCAGAGGGAAGGACTCGCGCTTGAGCGAAGTACGTGCTCGGCGCGGAACAGGAACAGTTCGGATGCAGAGACTCGCGTCCGAGCGAAGTACGTGCCTAGCGCGGAACAGGAATAGTCCCCGAGTGAAACGCGTGCTCGGAGGGAGAGACTCGCGCTCGAGCGAAGTGCGTGCTCGGCGCGGAACACGAGCAATCCCCGAGCGAAACCCGTGCTCGGAGGGAGGGACTCGCGCCTGAGCGAAGTACATGCTCGGCGCGGAACAGGAACAATCACGAACAATCCCCGAGCGAAACGCATGCTCGGAGGGAGATACTCGCGCCCGAGCGAAGTGCGTGCTCGGCGCGGAACACGAACAATCCCTGAGCGAAACCCGTGCTCGGAGGGAGGGGCTCGCGCCTGAGCGAAGTACGTGCTCGGCGCGGAACAGGAACAGTCCCCGAGTGAAACGCGTGCTCGGAGGGAGAGACTCGCGCTCGAGCGAAGTGTGTGCTCGGCGCGGAACACGAACAATCCCCGAGCGAAACCCGTGCTCGGAGGGAGGGACTCGCGCCTGAGCGAAGTACGTGCTCGGCGCGGAACACAAATTGTGTCGTATCGGTTATCAAATGTGGAAGATGACGCCTTCGGGATTCCTTTGGCAAAGAACCCGTCGATCCCCACGGACGGCGCCAGCTGTCGACGATTGGGGAATAGGCCCCCGCCGAGCTTACTTGTTGAATGAGGGATCAACTTAAGCCCCTTTCTACCAAAGGTGTAGCATCGAAGATGCGGGATACGATCCATTAGAACATGCAGAAACACAAAGATTTTACCCTGGTTCAGGCCTCTCATGATCGAGATAATAGCCCTACGTCCAGTCGCCTAGTGGCCTTTTTGTATTGGAATGATGGACACAAGTACATGGATCTCACCCTGGGGTCCCCTTCTCTGTTGATGGAGACAGGATTAAATACTAGGTGCATATATGCATACATGGTAACTGTTTCCTAAGATCACGCCCGTTGCCCTCTTTGGACGTGTCTATGATTCTCGCCACGTTTGAATTATTGGTATAACTCCTTGGCGAAATAGTCGCCACTTTCCTGTTTTATGGGTTGACCACGTCCTCCGGCAATCTCCGAGCATGGTTGCTCGGGCACGTCTTTGAGGCTTATAGCCGACAAAGCTTTGCTTCGATATTACGAGTATACTTGTGCTCGAGCGTGATAATGCCCGAGGCTCACGCTTGGGTATCGCATCCAAGCCCATGGTCGGGAGTTGCTCGGCCGTCGGGGCAGAATGGTCCTTATAGAAAATAGTCCAATCCCCGACAATTTTTATTTTGTAAACCAACGGCAATACTCTTTGCCTATAATTTCCAATACAAGTTTTCAAGAGTTAAATGTAATTCCCACCCATAGGTGCACACTGACCGTTTGCGAGTCTAAGCATTTCTACCGAACTATTCTATTCCACCAATAGTTTATTTTATAAAATACAAATCCCCGGGTTTGATTACAATCCTTATAATCAATTGTGTATTCTCCAATAATCCTTCTATTGCCAAAATTTTACAATCATACGAATAATCCAATTCAATATAGTATCCAACAAGTAAGAAGCATATCATGGTACCATCATAACTCCCAAAATCATATTAAACTACAATCATGTTCGTATATGAAATATTTCCCTTGAACCATAATTTGTATTACTGGCTTATCCAGCATTTATACGGTGATCAATCTTATCATCTGCTAAGAATATTTCATCAAATTACCTACTAAACCACCGAGAATACTTCACAATATTATCTCTAATCATCTAGAATACAATCCACCGATAATACTTCATAATATCATATATTTAATCATTCACATTATCACCTCTAGATCATCCACTTTAATCCTCCAAGAATACGTACTGTCATCATTTATTAAACCCCCAAATATTATTCCCTAAAACTAGGATTTTACTAATTCATCGTCAATAGTAGTTTCCATTAACACCGATACCAAGTTAACTAAATAAGCTACACATATTCTGCATTATCCATAATTCCACATAAGCGGTTATCGCGACACCATATTTCAGAAAATCATCCACCAAACCCCCGAGTATGATCCTCAATATTATCCACTTACTTCGTCGAGTATATTTGATAATATTATTGACTAAATCATCGAGTGTCATTCTCAATACTACCTATTGTAACCCTTCACATTGTCATCTCTAAATCTCATCGTATGCTTGTTAAGATCCACCGAAATATGATTCACCATTTATTCTATTTGATCCACAAGTATGACTCTCAATATTATTTATTTAACGGTACCGACTATTATCCGTAATATCATACCTCTTCCACTACTCCGTCGACCCTTACTAATCATATTGCGAACTGCTATCATAATCCGACTCCTCAGAATATTTCAACTATCACCATTCATAGATCAGTTTCATAATAACAAGCCCCACATCAACTCTAATATTCATCTAACTCCAATTTGCATTTCACACCATTTGTTCCATTGAACATGTCTTCCCAATAGTCTTTTCCCCTAATTAAAGAATATTTTTCAAAAACAGTTACATTGGTGGATCACTGTGCTAGGGCGACAAAGGATCATGGATAATAATGTCAAGGAGGTAGGAACAACATGTATAACTAATAACATAATGTTAACATCATCCATTTAATATAAATAGCGATGCAATTTGTAAAACATGGTAAAACATTTATAAATTGTAGGATCAACATGCATCAAGGAGACTTGCCTTAAATCACAGTGAGGGTCTCGAGGTCTTGAAGTTCGGCGACGGGGTCGGCGGACTCGGCGGGATCGTCGGCTACGTGCAAAACAGAGCAACAAATAAATAACAATAAAATAAAATAAAATCCAAAATTATAAAAGTTATACTGGCAGGAAGGTCTTGATTTTAGATGAATTTAGGAACTTGAACGGAGTCAATCGGAGTTCGGACGCAAAAGTTATAAGCTTCCGAAGTTAGAAAATGCTGGAAAATCAAGGAAAATGAGAAAAAAATACTGTAGCTACAGTAACTATCGCGAATTTTGCCTGGGAACAGAGCCGCTGGACCTAGGGTTTGCTCAAGGGGAAGTTGCAATAGAAGGGGTGGCGGGATAGAAGAAGGTAAGCCCCGGAAAGGTCTCGACGACGCGAATCCAATGGTGGTGTCGGATTTTGAAGAGGATTACCGGAGATGATGAATTTCGCGATGAACGACGGTTCGGCCGAGGCGACCAAAACTCAAAATTCAACTTCAAATCTTGATGAAACCTAAAATGGATTGAGGGATTATGATCTAGACATCCATACGCACGCAAGGGAACTAACGGAATTGAATTTGACTCACCGGAGAGGAAGATATGATGATGAACACGAAGAACATGCAAAAACAACGTGACCCGGCGCCGATTTTCTTGATCTAGCGGGCAAATGAGTTGGAGAGACAACAAGAGGGTGCTACCACCGGGAAGAGGACTTCAACACGGAGATTTGAGAGGTGGAATTGTGCGAAACAGATTAGAAACGGCCGAGTTATGGCCATTAAAGCAATTTTTGGTTTTTTGCCGATTGTTCGAATTCCGGCGAGATTCCGGTTTAATGATGGTGGGGAATGGAAGGGATTCGTCGTCACGGATTCAATGGACTCGACCGTTCGTGATTTGGAGGTGTGTGGAAGGAGTTATGAAGGATTAAGGGAGGGGAGCCAAGTGAGGAACAAAGCAAAAGCTTCTCTATAAGTTTCCCATGGCTGGAGGTAAGGGATGATGAACAGTGCGTGACACGTGGCGTTTTCTTATTGGCCGATGTTTACGCGAAAGTGACGCCCTAGAGAAAAATTAGCAAAAATGGTCTAAAAATTCTGGAAAAATTCCTAGAACCATTTTGGAATATTTGGAACCCAATAAAATTGGTTTCGCGAAATTTGGATGAAATTTGTGGATTCGAATATCCTGGAGCGAATAGCGGACATTAAACGAAAGCCGCACGGGATAAAATAGGGGCGGATTTCCAAAAATCTTGGGAATCATTCCAAAAATCATTTTGGAATATTTGGCACCTAATTGAAGTGATTTCAAGATTTTTGGAGCATTTTTGGATTCGGGTGAAATTTCGGGTACCGGTGGGAATCTGGAAATTCGATTTTTCAAACGGAGGGGAAATGAATTCCGATTTTGGATAGACAAGGATGCCAGGCTAAATTAAACACCAAGGAAAATCCAAATTTTGAATTTAATTAATTTAAATTAGATTTTTCCATAAGGCCGAAAACGAGGATGTTACAACGACTATAGAATACTTCCAAATGGTGCCTCATTTAGCCTAGTAAGTATGGACATGACAACTATAAGATCGAGGATGAGCCTAGAGGGGGGTGAATAGGCTTTTTCGAAAATCAAAAGAACTAAAAACTGGATTACTGAAATAAGGACAATACACTACTAAAAAAGGAGAAAGCAACTGGCACAGAGCAGAAACAATAAGTACTAAAAACAGAAAACAAAGAAGACGAAGATTTTTCACCGAGGTTCAGAGATAACACTCCTACGTCCCCGTTAGAGCACTTCACCAGAAGTATAGCTCCACCAAAAACTAAAACCACTAGCTTTGGTATCAACTAGGTAACTCTTTCACCAAATGGTGAGGTCAGTTCCAAACCTCTCACAATTGGTGGTGGCCTTCCACAAGTCGCTCTGGGTAGGTCGCACCAAGAACTCATAAACCGTCTAAGAACACTAAGTTCCAAGAGTAATATACTAAGCACAAAACTCTTGGTTCACAATCTCACAATGTGTCTAGACTAAGCTTGGAGTTAAATCACTTCTGAATATTCAATGAACAGTGAAATTCAGTCTCTTTGAATGCTTTTGAGCTCAAGAGTGCTAGATGTCAAAGAGATGCAAAAAAGTTGTACTGAAGATGGTCTTGGCACAACTTATATAGCCCTCAAAACGTAAAATAACCGTTACAACATTTACTAGCCGTTGGACTTTGTCAGAATGACAAAATAAATAAATTCAATGTGCCACGGACAATGATTACAAAGATTTGCAATATGATTAAAGCACGATAGACTAAGTTCAGAAAAACTCCCATTTACGTCGGACCGAAAACTTTAGTCCGTCGTAAGAGTGCGTTTGCGCCGGACCGAAAAAGTTGGTCCGGCGTACACATGCATTTAGCAAAAGTTGGTCCGTCGTGAACTCTTTAATATATCAGTTTGCGCCGGACCCAAAAAGTTGGTCCGGCGTACATGGTAACTTAACTGGAAGTTTTTCAAGTTTAACAAAGGATTCCAGAGAGTTTTGAGTTGGTGCCGGACCAAAAAACTTGGTTCGGTGGACACTTAAAAATACGGTCTGACATGAACAGTGTACTCTCGGTTCAATTTTCAACATACTCAGGTTACTGCGCCGGACCATAAAACTTGGTCCGGCGTGAACGATGTATGCTCGGTATGAGATTTTTCAAGGAGTGTTTCAGCGCTGGACTAAAAAAGTTGGTCTGGCGTGAAGTATACTCAATGTTACTGAGTGAAAATGAAGTGATTATTTCTCCAAGTACCTTTGACAAATTTGAGACCTAGGAACCAAGGTACTTACTTGTGCATAATCCCTCTTAATAGTACGGCTAAAAAAATGCCCTAGCTATATGACTTGAAACAATTTCCAAGTCAAAAACTAGCAAAAAGAATCCTTAGCCTTTTTCCTTTTATTCTTAAAAATCTTCACTTCACAGGGATTATTTATCTTGGTCATCAACACCAAAACCAGTATGAAGCACAATTAATGAATTGGGGGCCTAGATGCTTTCACCAATCCTCCATCTAGCATCTAACATTATACAACCGCTGATCTGACTTTGTAACCTTAAAGGGTCTACGCAGCAAAACTTCCCATACTATCACTACTTCCTGCACCTCACCCTTATTCTTATAAACTGCACCTTACCGTACCTCATTTTGATTGTACCCCCATGCGACTTCTTCAAACTCATTGACCATCAGCCTATCGAACCGACACGCATCCCACTTCGTAGGGAAATGCTTTTTATCCTCTTTGTCATTACTTAAAGCCTCATAGTCATGGATCTCTGCGTCCATTGATTGCACCAGCGATTCAATATGTTCTTCCTCGTCTGCCACATCCATTGGTTCCTGCACCTCTGCTATTGAAACATCAACTTCCACGTCTTGCACTGCCTCCTAACCCGAACTAACATCCTGCCTCACTAAACATTCTCTAGCTTGCCTGCTCTCCCTAACTTCCTCCGGTTCATCACCAACAGCTTCTTCCTGTGTCGCTTGGATGGCATTGGATTTCTGAAATGCTTCCACCAATAACACTTATGACCACCCTTTCTCAATCGCCATTATTACATTTGAACTTCATGACTTTGGCCCCTTCAATTCCATTAACTCCCAGTACGTGCAATCCCGTCTCCGACACCCTACTCCGTGCAGCTTCGGGTCATGCAATTCAAAGTCCAACAAGAATATCTGGTACAACCATCTTGTAGCCGTGCTCCATGAACACTACCTTGTACATGCCTGACTGGCCATGACACTTGAAAAATAACCTAATTCCACCCCTTGTGCAACCATGTGCGGAACCCCTTCGTTGTAGTGCATTTTAAATTGTACTTGTTCATCCATACCTGTCAAACATTTCACAAAATTCATAATACCATTCAACCTATGTACCATGATGATGTACTCTACATTACTTGAAACAACTGTTGCAGGTATACATAAATTTATTTTTTGAACTACACACTATCATGCTTACTTCTCACAGTTTTGTATGTCCATGCTATTGCTACTCTATCCAGCTAATTAATTACGAATCTAATTAATCTAGTCGTCAAGTCATGTATGTACAAAAACTATTGCTACTCTACACAGCTAATTAATCAGGTCGCTAAATCATGTATCTAAAAAAAAGTATCGCTATTCTACACAGCTAATTACTTACAAACCTAATTAATCTGGTCACTAAATCGTGTATATAAAAAAGTATTGCTATTGTACACATCTAACTACTTACAAACCTAATTAATCTGATCGCTAAATAGTGTATCTAAAAATTTATGAGAGGTGCTTCTATGCTCTTCTTTTTAAAAGTTGCACAACTATTAAAGCATGAATGAATGGTAGATGGTGATTACTTACCCCTTCGCTTACTTCAAGATTTGTGCAACTTGTTTTAAAAGGAAGAGCATAGAAGCACCTCTCAAAATTTATTGCTGTTTTGCATAGCTAATTACTTACAAACCTAATTTATCTGGTCCCCAAGTCATCTATGTAAAAAAAAAGTATTGCTACTCTACACAACTAATTAATCTAATCGCTAAATCATGTTTCTAAAAAAGTATCGCTTTTCTACACAGCCAACTACTCACAAACCTAATTAATCTGGCCGCTAAATCGTGTATCTATAAAAGTATCGTTATTCTACACAGCTAACTACTTACAAACCTAATTAATCTGGTCGCTACATCGTGTATCTAAAATAAGTATTGCTATTCAACACAGCTAATTACTTACAAACCTAATTAATATGGTCGTTAAGTCATCTATCTAAATAATAAGTGCTACTCTACATAGCTAATTAGTTACAATCTAATTAATCTACTCACTAAATTGTATTTTAAAATTTAATTCAAATAAATAGAAAAAATATCTGCAAAATCACGACACTTTTCTTCCTCCTCCCCCCATCTTCTTCTTCCTTCTCCCCCCTTCTTCTTCTCCTCCTCCTCCTCCTCTCCCTCTTCTTCTTCTTCCCCTCTTCCTCCTATCTCTCTTCTTCTTCCTCTCTTCCTCTTTCCCTTTTCCCGCTTATTTCTTTTCTGCTCGCTCAATTTGGTTCTGGCCAAAGCACCGTGCGAGATTTATACTCATCTTTCTGTCGCCATGTGAAATGGTGACAGAGATTATCCTTCAATTTTTACCCTCTGTCGCCATTTCAAATAACAACAGAGAGTTGGCCGTTTGTATTTTACCCTCTATTGCCATTTGAAATGGTAACAGAGAGTTTGTCGCCATTTCAAATGGCTATAGATGGGTATTTTTGTTATTTTTTAAACCGGCATATCATTTCTGTAATTTTTTTATTAAAATATTATTATTTAAAAAAATTCCAATAGTTGTTGTGGTGCTTTTCGAAGGAAGGATTTTACAAAGGCTTTATGAACATAATTTCAGTTCCGCTGCTTCTATGTATTATGATTGTAGCTTACGAACGCCATGTTCCATCATAGGGTTCTTATTAAGCCATTAGCCATGTTCCATCATAGGGTTCTTATTGAATGTCCAAAACTATTTGAGCCTGATGATATTTTCTTACACTAATGGCTAATTATAGATTTCTGATGACAATATGACATAGGTTAAATCTAAAAACCTATAAATGAGAAAAAAAATTATATAAGATCAGCTAGCATATGATATCTTAACTATTATAAGAATGAGTTGGTGGTGATGGTGAGTCTGCCAGGCTAGGCCAAAACAGTAGGGGCCTAAGGCTCAGTAGGTGAGTCACTGTTGCTTTGCTAACCTATAGTTGTAAATCTGCAGGACAACTCAATATAGATGATTTGATTTATTTACTAGCTTACAAAGATATGTTTTGCTTGATATGTGTGTTACAGAAAATTGATTTATTGTATAGTTTAGGATCCTGCATTATAATTATGTATTATTCTCTTTTGAAATTCCGTTGCAACGCACAGGCATCTTACTAGTATAAACACAAATTTGGCTCGCAAACCCACGAGCCAGCTCAAATTCTCCACCCAAGCTGACCCAAGCATGATTTCTAACACATTCACCAAACGAGCCGAGCGGAGCCGAGCTATATTTCAAACGAGCTTATGCGAGACTGGCTCGAGCCGACTCGCCTCGGCACCGAACGCGCGGATTTGGTGAGCTCCGACCTGCCGACGGCCCGATTCGATGCCATGGCAGCTGGATCTAGCCCGCCGGTGCCGGATCCCGTGAGAACACCGCCCCGATGATGTCGGCTTGTCCAATGTCCATCCGTGTCTTTCTTCGATGCCCTCCACCACCAAGGGTGTTGTCCTGTCCCGGTAACGCATCCGAGCTGCACCATCGTCTAGGTCCCACGCACCGTGTGAGGAGAGGATGGCCTCTCCTCTCTCTCTCCATCTAGGACTTTGCTGCCGTGAAACATCCAACCAACGGTTGACATCTAACTATTAGACGTGCGCTAAGTAGCTTTAGTTCCATCTCTAGAGTAGCTCCAGGCCCCTAGAACAGTTTGTCTTTGCTTTCGAATCAGAAACTCTCGCCGTCTTGCGTGTGCGCATCAGATTGCAGCGAGCAATTGTACCCCTGCGACTGTACACTAGCAATCACACTTTCAGCTCAAATCCTGTCGCAGTTGTGATCAGACGGTCAACAGTTCTTACGTGTGAGAGTAACTTATAGTTTATATATGCTTATATACTAATAGAATATAATTAGATTTATATGTGATTTTAACAAAATCATTGGGTCATTTGACCCCACTAATTACATGCTAGATCCGCTCTGCTTACGTGTGAGAGTGATCCTCGTCGATTGTGCTTCCCACACACGCAGCGAGGGTGTTTACCATCTCCAACCCATTCCCCTCCCCTCCCTCATTCCCTTCGCGAAGGGATTCCATTCCTTCAAAGCCCAACGGCTCCTTCAAGATTCCCTTCACTGATTCTCTCTCTCATTCCCTCCAGGAAGGGATTCTCTCTCCTTTCCCTATACAATCCCCTTTAAAGGGAATCTGTTGGAGATGAGTGGAAATAAAGGGAATGGGAATGGGGAAGGGAACAGGGAAGGGAATGAAATGAAGGGAATATGGTTGGAGATGGTCTTAGCTCCGAAGTTCACCTCGGCAGGGTTCCCAGGCTGTTGCTGCTGTGACAAAACACCTGATTGATAACTACAGCAGTGAAGCGTAACAAGGGACGCAGAGAGATCGTCGATAGCAAGAAATGGTCTATCCATCGCCGGTGATGACAGAGAACAGAACGCCAAGTGAAAAAGAAGGGCTAATGTAGATTTGCGGTACCCAGGGAAATCCTCCGACGATTCTCAAACGTACGAGGACTCGCAAAGAAGTTGGTTGAATGGGTGATATTGACCGTGCCAACCGACAGCAACAGTAAAACTAAAAATATGTTTCGCGTCGCCCTCGCCCGTCCCTATCTCATCCTTTTCTTCTCCGAAACAATCGTGCATTGGCACTTCGGCACAAGTTTTCACTTTTCGGTAATAAAAGCAACGACTTCTAGTTCCTGAACAGATGTGATTTAAGTTTTTGCTTTCACTTCTGTCGGGACATATCTATAAAAAATTATATTACCACTCTTTATCGTTGAAAAAGCTAAAGAGGAGATATATATATATATATATATATATATATATATATATATCTATATATATATATATATATATATATATAAGGAAAAAATAGTATAAGATCACCTCGAAATTGTTAAATGATATATGCATTTAGAACAAAATTTGTAAACTAGAATGATATGTTATTTAGGATCGGATGAACCGGTATACTTAACCTTTGTTAGCTCATACATTTGGTAGGAACAGGTCATCAAAGTCAGGTCCCATCTTTCAAGGATCTCTATAATAATAGCTTTTAATTTAGATAGGAGGCGGGAATAGAAGCATCGATCTATACACGTCTGCATCTTACAGAGTTCTAGCTCTAGCAACACGGCAGCTGAAAGAATGATAACCCAAAGCACAAAACCTCTAAGGTTACAAAAAGAAAACCTCACAGGATTGTGCGGCCATTGGTCTTTCTCTTGGCTTCCTCCCATGGAGAGGGCGTCTGTGCAGACCCCATGTCCAGCTCTCCTCCAACCATCAATGCTGGGAGGCCGCCATTGGCTGTGGAGCCGCCCATGGTTCCTCCAATGCCAAGCCCAAGAAAGTCCAGGGTAGCAGGCTTAGGACCGAACAATGGTGATGGCCCCATCATCAAGTCCGGCAACCCTGAATTCCCACTGTCATAGGCGAGGCCAAGGCCAAGACCGCCAGATAGCATCGGCCCAGGCTCCATATCCATTAGCTGATTACTCCGGTGGTGCCACTGCTGTGCACTGTTATCGATGAATCTTCCTTGAGGTAGCTTGGATGCTGGTGAGCTATCGTTGAACCTTCCTTGAGGTAGCATGAATGGTGCTGAATTATAAATGAATCTTCCTTGAGGTGGCTTGGATTGGGTTGACAACGAGGAGGAACTTGCAAGCCCAAACTCTTCCAAGAAAGACGAGCTTGATTGTGAAGCTCCAACCTCAGCAGCCTTCTGAAGGAGTGCGGTCGCGGACATGTGCGGTGCTGGAGGTGCAGCAAAGGTGCAGGGGTTGCTTGAGTTTGTCTGTGGGAACAGAGAAGAAGGCGCACCAATCGCAAGGCAAAGGAAGGTGGGATCAACACCAATAAGATCACGCAGGGATCTACTCTGGGGAGTGATGCTTGTTGTGACTGATGCAAATAGACCGGCAAATGTGCTAGTTGTTGTAACCGGCGCGATGGAATTGGAAGCACTGCTGCCTGTACCACAACTGGTGCTGCTGCCATCCGTACCAATGGCCTCCGAGGGTGAGGGGACGAAACAAGGAAGCATCGGAGTATTGTCTGGCAGGTTGGAGTCCTCTAGTTGCGCATCCTTGTATTGATCAGCTTCCTCGAAGCAAACTTCATCGTCTCGATAGTCTTCCACCTCTTGCTTGGCATCCAAAGTTGGCTCAGCAACCACATCTGGCTCTGCAACAGATGGACCAGCAAACAAACCAACATGTCACTCCTCTTTGTTTCGATAATTGATCAAATGGCTAGCCGAATTGGGAAAGAAACAAGAATCATGCATTGCATTCTTGTTACAGTAATAAGATTGACTTAGGAGCACGAATTTGCTATAAATCTCATGTAGTCTATCTATGGACAGTAAGGCAAACACAACCAAAACGCAAAAGAAGCATACCATCCACATCTGGCACCACTGCCACCAGTGGTTGCTGCTCCTGCGGCAGTGGAGGCGGAGGCGACGGAAGGTGCTGCGGCACCGCCTCGCCGCGCTGAGGCTCATCCACCTCGGCCACAGCAGAATCCTCAATCTCATTTTCCTCCTCTTCCTCCTCCGTCTTCTCCTTGTCCTTGTCCACATTCTCCTCAGCCTCCAAATCAGGCGGCCGAGGCGACAACGGCGCCGGCGCCGGGAGCACCCTGCCGGTCTCCTCCACGAGGGCGCCGCAGAAGGCGCGATGCGTCACGAAGCTGTCCCTCCTGAACCAAGCCAGCACGCCGGCTGATGAATCGAACAGGAATGCAAACCTTTCCCCCCCAAGTGGCCATTGGAATTGGGGGTGGGGAGAGCGGAAAGTAGTACCTGGTGAACAGGGTGCCGCAGTCGCAGCGGTACTCGCGGGTGCCGCAGGTCTTGGCGTGGGCCTTGAGGTCGGCCTGGACGGCGTAGCGCTTGCTGCAGCGGGGGCAGGCCAAGCGCTTCTCGCCGTGCTTGCGGCAGAAGTGCTTCTTGATACCGGTGAGGTCCCCGAGCGCGCGGGCCGGGGAGTGGTGCACGCAACCGGGCTCCGGGCAGACGTAGACCCTCCGGCGCGGCGGCGCCGCCCCCGGCCCGCGCTGTCGCAGCCGCCACGGCAGGTTGTGCCCCCGACGGTGCAGCTGCAGGTTCTGGTCCCTCTGGAACCCCTTCCCACACACCTCGCACACGAACCGGTTCGTCGCCAGCAGTGTCCCCGGCGACAGCGCGATCACCTCCGCGTCCGGATCTGCACAGGCACAGCACAAAGCAAACCCACCGTCAGACCAACACAGGCCATACAAACTTTACCAACCATACGAAGCGCGCGCTCTCGCCTGGCGTCCCGGGGAGGTTCCTCTTCTTCTTGGCCGGCGTCGTCGCCGCCTCCGCCTCCGCCTGCTCCGGCTCCGTCTCCGTCGGATTGGGCGGCATCTCCGTCCGATCCGGCGCCGCGGCTGCTCGTCTCGGCCCCGCTCACTGGGCTTTAGCTTCTCCCTAGCCCCCGCGGCCTGCGGTGGACGGAGATTTTCTTTCCTCCTATGATCCTATCCCCCCTCTCTCTGCCTCTCTCTCCTCTCGGCTTTCTTTGCTTCTTCTCTTTCTCTCTCTTGTTTTCGTGGCTTTCTATCGGGGGTCGGATGGGTGGGAGTCAGAGGGGCATCGGGATGAGGAGGGGGGTGGGGGTGTGGCCGTGTGGGCGTCGTACCGATCGGTGCCAATCCGGCACGTTGGCTTTTCGGTGCGGGGTGGATAGCGTCCGGTGGCTTCGGCCTTTAGAACTCCCCCAATCGTTTATGCCATTTTTTTTTCGAGTTTTCGGCGTTTATTTTTTTTTGCCTAATTTTTAAAAATTTTGGTTAAGTAATTGTCGCGGTCGAGAAATAATTAGATTTATAATTCTGTTCGGACGGAAGCTAAAAAAAATTACCTGCTTTTTTACTTTTTTTTATTTCGTGTACTGAATTGGTAGTACAGCAAGAAGGTACGTAGAATTGCGTGAAATTAAAGTCTTTGGACTTTTGGAAGGACATGGAGGCCTGGTAGTGGTCAAGCGAGCAAAGAAAGGAGGGGTTGCTATTTGCTCCTGCTCGTTGCACAGAAAAGGAAGAGACCGCGCGGTGGCGAACGGATGGATCTGCGGCGTGAAAATGCAGATTGTCCTAAGGGTGCTGATGGGTTTGGAAGGTTTAGATTTTTTAATTAAATTGATCTAAAATTGCTAATAGATTAGATTTATTTTAGATTTATAGCTATTTAAATTATGTCTAGATCAGATTAGGTCAGACCTACGCCCTATATTTTTCTACTAAATCACTATTAGATCATATTGGAGAATGCCAAAGTTGTTCTAATCTAATAATTTTAGCTAAAATATGTAGATGCATCTCATGACTTTTTCTTTAAATTCCAGGCAGGATGAACTTCGTGATTAGAAGCAAAAACTGATAGTAGAGAGAGACTTTAGAGAAGCTGATGAAGCTTCTGACTGCAACTCCGGCCTACATGCCACATCCCACTCTCATGCTAGTCTTTAGTCTGGATTTCAGGATGGAAATATATGTCCTTTTTTCTCCTCTCCTTTTGTCTTGATTGTGTTTAAAATATACAATAGTGTGTATATATATAGCTTGGATTAGATATAAACATTTAAGCAAAACAGACGTTTGGGGTTTGATTTCTCATGTGTTGATTGGAGCTTGTTAAGTGTACCCCAGATATATGATGGTAGTTTGGTCATGATGCTGTTCGTTTCTTTTGCTTCTTCTTTTGTGCTTTTGTTTCGAAACTGATTCTGTTCAAGTTTGGCAGAGTTCTTTGCTTTGCTAGTTCCTATGTGCAGTAGAGGTTTATTCATTTGCTTGGCCCAAATCGAGACCCGGACCTTTTCTTGTGCTTGGATTGGACTTAGGCTTCTCTGTGTTGGACCAGGCTTGGGATAATTTTGGGCTTGGACTAGACTCGTGCTTGGCTTCAGCCCATTAACACCCTTAGGTTGCCCTAGCCAGAGCTAGCTTCTCGCCAGCGATTGCCGTTATCTACATGACGATGGTGTTGTTGCGTCGCGAGCAATACTTTTTTTGCACAACTTCTACTTCAACTTTTGCCAGCAAGAAGCCACAAGTCATGCTAAAGAGCCGACTTCTGCTCAAGCCAAAGCCCTTGTATAATGTAGAAGCAGAAACTGGCTAGGAGGTGCTTCTGAGGAGAAGCGAAGGCTTTTGCTGGTGAGAGATATGACATTGCCCCTAAAGTTTGAGTTATTTGCCCACATTTTTCCATTGATATATAAATGTGCAAGTCCTCTCCCCTCCTGGACTTCTCCCAATCAACAAACTCCTCACCTCCATAGACTTCTCCCCAATCACGTCGTCGCCTCCTAACCCGTCGCCTCACCACTACCATTGGCTGAAGTCACCACCAGACCTCGTCGCCTCGTCCCCACCGCCATCCTTCCGCCTTGGTGCCTCATCACTCCCCCGAGTTGGCGCCGCCTCCCCTTCATCTTCCTTGAGCTGGCACCACCTCCACCGTCTTCGTCCCCACTAGAGTCGATACCATCTCCCCCGAATGTCTTTCCCGAGCCATGCCGCCTCCCCAACTCTGTCTCCACCAGATTTGAGGCGCCTCCCCCTGACTTTGTCTTCCCCCAACCACGCGCTGCCTCCCTCAACTTTGTCTCCACAAGATCTAGAACTACCTCCCCCGACTCTGTCTTCCCCCAAGTCGACTCTGCCTCCCCCAATTCCATCTCCACCAGAACCAACGCCAGCTCTCCTAGTTCCATCTCCCCCAAGCGGGTGCCACCTTCCCCAAGTCCATCTCCACCAGATCCAGCATCCCCTCCCCCGACTCTGTAGCCCTCCACTAGTGCCATCAGAGCTCCATCGCTGATGTTGTGCAAGCCACCTCACCATCTAGATCTGTCCAGTGTGTTCGTGTGTTGGATTAAGAGTTTGTGTTGCCGATTCATGAGTTCATGTGTATTGGATCTGTCTATTTGTGCCCATGTGTGATTTGATCAGTTTTTGTTGCTAATTCAAAAACTATGTGAATCTATATGTTGAAATATGTTAACTATGAGATTCGCAATAACAATTATTGAAATTTTCCTCTAATTCATTTAAACATTTCATAATTTCCCATTTCCTTAGCACGCAACAGAGTTAAAAAAAATTTAAAAAACATTGAAGAGACTAGTGCATTAAATTGTTGAAACAGAATTGGTGGATCAATGTAACATTTCAAAGCCATTTAGATCAATCTTGGCTTCGATCAATCCATTTCAATGTGTATTTTAGACATTTCTTACTTTAAACCAGTCAGCAACCTAACAAAAAACTACACTGGCAAACTTCTACTAGCAGCAGTTTCAATAGACAACTGTTTCTTAGGGCAGCCAACCAAAAGCTAACATCTGCCAAGCCCTAGCTATGTCATAGGGGGGCAAGCACCTGTGGCCAATACTTACATTCTGCAATTTAAATTCAAGCAATTTAATTTTCACAATTTAAATTCTTGCAATTTACGTTCTGCATATTTGAATTTGCCTCCCCTCCTTCTAAATGCTTGTGAATTTTATGCCGAGGATGAATGATTGCCATATGAATCTTCTTCAGATTATATCCCAATCATCTAGGCACATCCCTTCTTGAACTTTGCAAGAAACCGATTTTTTTGCTTGAAACGAAGACATTCTTGTAGACCGCGTTTTTGGCTTTTGCTTTTTGTGTTTTTGCTTGCTGTGATAAGTGAGAGGATATCCAAGATCATATTGATCATTAAAACCACACAAGCAAGTCCAAGACTACGATTTTGATTTTTGCTTTCCTTTAGTGTACTTCTACTTCGATTGGGAAAAGATAAAAATTTTGATATCAATCTTCGCAATTGAAAGTTAGAATAGGTTTCTGACATTCATAAGGAGATGCGTACCAAGTATCAAGAGCAAATTTTGTCTCCATTGATTCTTTGAGTTTTTAGTAGGATTTTCTTATTTCCTCTCTGAATGCCGTTCTAATCCTTTATTTTTTTAAAAAAAAAGACCCAGGAAACTAGTACAGTAAATAGTCTCTCTCTGTCTGACACTCTCTGTCACACGTACCCATTTTGTTCGTGGTCCTCTCCTCAAGGATCTTTTCTGTTTCTCGCGTTGTGTGGCAATGGCCAATGGCATGAGGATAAAAAGGTGGCAATGGCCAAGAAGGAATCGCTGGCTGAAATGTTTCCACCTGCTTGTTTGGACTGTAAAAAATTCACGGGGAATTAGAGGTAACGTTAGCATCAATCGCCACCAAAAAACAATTGTGCATGAGTGTGACCGTATTATTGCAAGCAAAGTGATGAAGTACATAGGGACACTTTGTCGCGATACTGAGCAGCATAGGGGAGTAAATCGCGGCTTACTCCGATTTAACCGGTAATCTCAACTCCGGGTGTCTCTAAAAAGATTTTCAGATCCGGAACACAAGGAAAGGATAAATGCTACGGCCAAGCAGCTCAAGACAAACGGAGCATAAGCAACAGTTCAATCATTAAGGGCATGTTTGGATCATTAGCAGCTAATAATTAGCTGGCTAATAGTTCCTAGCTAATATTAACTAGGAACTATTAGCTGGAGGGTGTTTGGATCCACTAACTAATATGTGACTAATAGATGTTTAGATTGATTAATTGTCTAGAAAACCCATGCTATTAGCTGCTATTGGTGGCAGACGTGAAGGATATTTTGATAAATGCCACATATTAGCTGGATTTGGCTAGCTAATGAGATAACCAGTGCCTAGCTAATAGTTAGCTGATCTATTAGCTGGCTATATTTAGATCCACTTTAACTAATTTTTAGCAGCTAACGGTTAGCTGCACGGATCCAAAGGCCCTAGACGGAATCGGTCGTGGTTCCCCTTCGATGAACAGGAAAATCATTTTTCAGGCAACGGAAACCGTAAGCAACTTGTTAACCGTGCTGTACAGTTCGGTGAAGAAAAGCAAAGTAGCTAACTGTTGCAGTGTTGCTCATGAACAGCGTAATTAATTCATGGCGCATCTGTGCTTCGTCTACCTTACCTACAGGCTACAGGAAAGCTCCTCCCCTTAACAACTCTGGCTCGACTTCGTCAGGGTCTGATCATTCATCATGACTAGGGCTGGAAACGAGCCCGGCTCGGTGCGGCTCGGTCCAATGGCGAGCCGAGCCAGGCTTGGCTCGGCCCTGAGGCGAGTCCAAAAAACCGGCTCGGCTCGGCTCGGCTCGCGAGCCGGCTCGTTGGCTCGCCGAGCCAGAACATTTTATCAGAAAATTAAATATTTATACAATAATTCATGTATTTGCAGTGAATAATATTAACTTACTAATTACTACTAAATAATAGTAGTTGCTTAGTTGCTCTCTATCACACTTGTAGGAAATGGAATTGTCTCAACATCATCTTCATCATCTTTTTTCTAAAAATATAAGTCATTAGTCATACTAAATTCCATGCATAGGCTAGGCCGCCGAGCCAATTTGGCTCGCGAGCCGAGCCGAGCTTCAGTGTTTTTGCGAGCACAGCGAGCTCGGCTCGAGCTCGATCCGAGCCACGAGCCTGTGCGAGCCGAGCCAGGCTCGGGTGAGCCCGAGCCGAGCCACGAGCCACGAGCTTTTTTTCCAGCCCTAATCATGACCGGGCGAGCTCAGCATGGAAGGGAAAAGCAATAGTTACAAAACTGTACAAAAAGTCCGACGGACCTACTGGTTAAAGTCGGACGGGATCTGTTTGAAATAATCCGTTTGAAATTTTTTAAAAAATAAAAAAATTTAAGTGATTCGGATCCACTTGAAATATATATTTTTTTAAAATCAAACGATCCGGATCCGCTTAAAATTAGTTAAAAAAAAAAGTTCAAGCGCTCTGGATCCGTTTGAACTACTGTTTAGTAGCTATTTGTATGGTTTTATCGGATTAGCAGCTATTTACGAAAAAAACTAAAACGAACCAGATTAGAATAGTAAACTCTTCTGCTGATGTAGCCGGTTCAGGGTACAAATTCTCGTCGAAATCCCGCGAAATTTCGGTTTTCGGACCCCCCCCCCCGAGTTTCATAATCCCGGCGAAATAAAAAAAACCCTAAAAAAATTTAAAAGTGCTACAGTACCCTATAATTTCGGTGAAATGGACCGAAAACTCGGTTTTTTGACCGAAATGTGTCCAAAATTTGACCGGAGTTTGATCGGATTGGATTCATCAAGTCATTTTCCAGGTCTGACCAAAATTTCAAATTTTTTTGACATCGTTTGAACCATTTTCCGTTCAGTTGAATTTTACCGAGATCTCGGGTATTTGGGACGAAATTTCGGTATTTGAAACGAAATCCTAGAAATTTCAGTTAAAAAAACCAGATTTAAATTTTGGTTTTTGAATTCCGTCCGGATTTAGTCCGAAATAACGAGATTTCGCCGAAAAATCGAATTTCGATCGACGACGGAATTTAACCTAAAACGAAATTTTGAACCTTGAGCAGGTCAGTGGTAACAGCAGCGAGTGTGTCTCGGATGAAAAACTTGCGGCCACAGTTTACAGTAAGGCAGCAGGTTACGACTCTATTCTAGCCTGAAAACTTCTCCAGCTGAACATGGTCACATCTAGAGGCCAAAACAGAGATGTTAAGCCATAGAAGGATTGGCGTGCCAACTTTTCTTCTTTGTAACTTCAGCGGTATGAATCAAGGCAAGTGCTAATGGCAATGAGGGTGTCGGAGATCTTTCGAGGTTATCATGAATCCATGATAATGACCTTCCACTTGTGCTAGCTTGTGATGAAACCCTAAGGATAACATATCAACTCTACTAAATATTAACTAGATCCTGGAAGGGCTCTGGAGAGTGGAGACATCCAACATCAGGTGGAGCTACGCCTGGAGAGTGGAGACATCCAACATCAGGTGGAGCTACGCCTACCAGTCTCGAAAGGGACAGGGCAGTAGTGAAAGCGTGAGGTTGGAAAGATTAATCACGCTATGATATTCCAAAGGATGAGTCTGGTACAAATAGCCAATGAGGCAACAGAAAAGGCAACAACCAATCCTAGGATTACATGCAGCTAAAGATAGAAACAAGATTAATCCCTGGGTTGTTGCCGTAACAGACCAAGCCAACCAATGCACCTGGACGCTAGACTGCATGACGCTGTGGCGTACGCTGGTGCGGAGAGCCGGAGTACGTATATGTGAACAATCCGTCTAACACGCCCCCGTAGTCTGAGCGGGAGTAGATCGGACGTTCAGACTAGTCCGAAACTCGGTGAAGACGGAGGTAGGAAGCCCCTTGGTGAAGATGTCCGCAAACTGTGAAGTGGTTGGCACGTGTAGAACGCGAATGTCGCCAAGAGCAACTCGTTCACGAACAAAGTGCAAATCAATCTCTACATGCTTGGTCCGCTGGTGATTAACGGGGTTGCTGGAGAGGTAAACGGCGCTCACATTGTCGCAATAGACGATGGCAGCTCGACGTAGTGGGCAGTGAAGTTCGAGTAATAGTTGACGCAGCCACGTAGCTTCGGCCACACCATTAGCGACGGCGCGATACTCAGCTTCAGCACTGGAACGAGAGACGGTGTGCTGTCGCTTGGAAGACCAGGACACCAAGTTGTCGCCGAGGAAAACGGCGTATCCAGATGTGGACCTGCGCGTATCTGGACAGCCAGCCCAATCAGCATCTGAATAAACAATCAACTCGGCCGGAGAAGTCCGGTGCAGCAGAAGACCATAGTCAAGAGTGCCCTGAAGATAGCGAAGAATGCGTTTGACGAGTGCGAGATGGGGCTCGCGGGGGTCATGCATAAAGAGGCACACTTGCTGAACAGCATAAGCAATATCCGGACGAGTGAAGGTCAAGTACTGAAGTGCCCCAGCGAGACTGCGATAATGTGTCGGATCATCCACAGGATCGCCATCGCTAGACAGCTTGGAGTGGGTATCGGTGGGCGTGCTGCAAGGCTTGCAATCAGACATCCCGGCACGCTCCAAAATATCCAGAACATAATGCCGCTGAGAGAGAAATAGGGAACCTTGCTGACGAGTCACAGAAAGTCCCAGAAAGTGATGAAGGGGGCCAAGATCCTTCATGGAGAATTCATTTTGGAGAGCGGCAATGATCTGTCGAAGGAGGGTACCGGAGGAGGCTGTCAATATAATATCATCCACGTAGAGCAGTAGGTAGGCCGTGGCGGAGCCTCGTCGAAAAATAAACAAGGACGTGTCGGACTTAGCTTCCACAAAACCGAGAGAAGTAATGTGAGAAGCGAAGCGACTGTACCACGCGCGAGGAGCTTGCTTTAGACCATAGAGGGACTTATTTAGCCGGCAGACATGATCGGGATGAGCAGGATCCACAAAGCCTGACGGTTGGACGCAGTATACGAGCTCAGAGAGAGTGCCATGAAGGAAAGCATTCTTCACATCCAGCTGGTGAATAGGCCAATCATGGGAGAGCGCCAAGGTGAGAACCGTCCGGATGGTCGCAGGCTTTACTACTGGGCTGAAGGTCTCATCGAAATCAACACCAGGTCGCTGTGTAAATCCACGAAGAACCCAACGAGCCTTGTAGCGGTCTAGAGAACCATCGGGAAGAAACTTGTGGCGGAAGACCCATTTGCCCGTGACCACATTGACACCCGGAGGGCGAGGCACAAGATCCCAGGTGTGGTTGTCTTGAAGGGCAGTAAATTCATCAGACATGGCGGCTCGCCAATTGGGATCCGCGAGGCCACTGCGGAATGACTTCGGAATGGCGGAGATGGCGGTGGCGTGGAGGGTCAGGCGATCTGCTGAAACACGAAAACCAGATTTCCCACGGGTAGCCATGCGGTGAGAGTTGGCTACTGGCAGGACTTGGACGACGGCGCGTGAACCAGTGCGGGTGGCAACGACCTGCGGAGCAGGGGCACCCGCGTGGGACGATCCCAGCATAGAAGGCGCTGGGGGCATGGCGCCAGGGAGCGACACTGGAGAAACTGCACCTGGTGGAGTGGCGGACGATGCGCGCACTATGCTGAGCCCAGCGGCCGCCTGCACGACACAGATGCGCCGGCAGAGGTGGCAACAACGGGGAGCAGGGGGTCCACGAGAGGTTCGGCAGGGTGAGGCGTGTCCAGCTGCGGGGGCACGTCCGCTGCGGTGCCGCTGGCAACAACCTGGGGAAGTGGGACCCGAGGGGCAGCGGCACCATGCGGATGGACGGAACCTGCAACAGAAGATGGCCCAATGGGCAACTGCAAAAAATCTTCTTCATTAGTTAGAAAATCAAGGTCAGTTGATGAGGAGTTGTGGACAGCTGAAAAGGGGAAGGAAGATTCGTCAAAGGTGACGTGTCGAGAAATAATCACACGGTTTGTGGAGAGATCTAAACAGCGATATCCCTTATGTTCCGAAGGATAGCCGAGGAACACACAAAGGGTGGATCGAGGAGAAAGTTTATGGTCTACCGTGGCGGAGAGGTTTGGATAGCAACGACATCCAAAGACACGCAAGTGGGAATAGGAGGGATGAACACCATAAAGAGCAAAGTGAGGTGTAAGGAATTTAAGTGTTTTTGTGGGGTGACGATTGAGGAGATAAGTGGCGGTGTGGAGAGCTTCAACCCAATAGGATGGCGGAAAATGAGCTTGGAAAAGAAGGGAGCGCATAATATTGTTTGTGGAACGAATGATGCGTTCGGCTTTACCATTTTGTTGAGAGGTGTGTGGACATGACATGCGGAGTGCAACGCCATGGGTGAGAAAGAAGTTACGGGCGGACGAGTTGTCAAACTCCCGACCATTATCACATTGAACACATTTGATTGTAACGTTGAACTGAGTGCGAACGTAAGCAAAAAAGTGTGACAATGCGGAAAACGTGTCCGACTTGAGACGCAAAGGAAAGGTCCAAGTATAGTGTGAGCAATCATCCAGAATAATGAGGTAATACTTGTAACCAGAAACACTGACAACTGGAGATGTCCATAGGTCACAATGAATTAAATCAAAATTCGAACTAGCACGAGAATTGGAAGAGGGAAAAGGCGAACGTATGTGGCGACCGAGCTGACAGGCGTGACAGACAGACTCGGTGGTATTGTTATTACATAAAATAGCCGAAGAGTGAGCTAATTTAGAAAGGGCTTCAGCACCGAGGTGACCCAAGCGACGGTGCCAAATGGTGGTCGGGGTGGTGGCGACAAGAGCATGCGGTTGAGGGGCGCCCGGTAGCAATGGATACAGAGGACCGGAGCTATTGCACCTGGCTATCACGCTCTGAGTGCGAAGATCCTTCACAGAGAGACCAAAAGGATCAAATTCTACGGAACAGTTATTATCAATTGTAAACTGGCGAACGGAAATCAAATTTTTAATGATTTTAGGAGTAACAAGGATGTCCCGTAAAGAAAAGTGACCGTGAGGGGCAGGAAGGGTGGTGTTACCAACGGAGGTGACAGGTAAAGAAGAGCCATTACCGACAGTGATAGAGGAAGAGGAGGGGGGTGGGTGGGAGTCGAAAAGTGTACCGGCATCCGAGGCCATGTGATTTGTGGCACCGGAGTCCATGTACCACTCGCCGGAGGGGGGCTGTGTGAGAGACAGCGTGCTGAAGTTATTCAACAGGGCTGCCTGGTCCCACAGCCCGGCGCCAGACACTGGTGTCCACGGCGGCTGCTGCTGCAGTGGTGGATACTGGGGCAGCCCACCAATTGGACCGCTCCCTCCGTGTGGGTCGAAGCCAGCGGGGCTGGTGTAGCCGGCCGCGTAGAGGGCGCCAGACGGGGCCGCTTGTGGTGCGACGGCCGCTTGTGGTGCGACGATCGGTGGGCCAACGCGAGGAGGCTGAGGCGCTTGAGTGGGCCGCGGCCCAAGGAGTGAAGACGGGCCCGTGTGCGGCCAGATCTGGACTGTACCGGTCCATGGGTTCCAGAAGCTAGGAAGAGAGGCCCGTGGAGGCCCCTGGCTGGCGCTGGGGCCAGGTGCCTGACCCTGGTAGCTGCTGGAGCTGTTCTGGCCGCCGCCGCTGCGGCCACTAGAGCGGCCATTGCCGCGGCCCTTCTTCCCTTTGCCGCGGCCGTTGTTGTAGGAGCCGTTGGATCCACCGTTTGGAGATCGTGATGAACCCCCAGAAGTCGAGTCCGAGGCTAGGAAGGCCATAGAGGAGGAGGAGCTGTTCTTGTGGCGCATGGTGAGTTCCTCGATCATCAAGTCAGAGCGGACTTCGACGAAAGACGGGAACGGCTTCGCACGCTTGATCATCGGCACCATATACGAGAACTTGTCGTTCAGACCACGCAAGATGTTGAGAACGAGCGTGCGGTCGTGAACGGTCTCGCCCAAATCATCAAGAGCATCGGCCATGCTTTTCATCTTGCGACAGAAATCTGCAATAGAAAGATCGCCTTGATTGAAGTTGCGGAATTCTGCGTCGAGGTACAGAGCACGAGTTTCCTTGTTGCCGAGGAACTGCTCTTCAAGGGCAAGCCAGACACAACGCGCCGATGTGTCATGCTTCATGACGACTTCGACGAGATGAGCGGAGATGGTGCCGTACAACCATCCGAGGACGGTGCACTCCATGCGGACCCAAGACGGATTGTCAGGGTAGGCAGCATCGGTGAGGACGTGGTCGGAGAGCTCGTACTTGCCGAGGACGAGGAGGAAGTGGCCACGCCACTTGGTGTAGTTCGGCGTTTCAGAGTCGAGGACAACAGGAACAAGGGAGCGGATGTTGATGACGGTCACGGCTTGCGCATGCAATGAGGCGATGGTGGTGGCCTCGAGTGCATTGCGTTGATCGTCAAGGGCGCGCTGGGCGTCGACAACACGCTTGAGCTCGGTGTCAAGCCTCGCGCGTTCGCCTTCGAGACGAGTCCGCTCGGCCTCCAGGAGGGTGCGCTCCTCCGTCCTGGCGAGGCGCTCGGCCTCGTCGGTGGAGCGATCGTCCTCAGAGGAAGTCCCAGGCATGGAGAAGAAAATGGGAGGATTATGTAGAGGTGTCGAAGCAGCGGGCGGCGCAGGGGAGCAACGACGGCCGGCGGCTAGGACGATACGGAAGCTATGGCCGCAGGACGCGAACCATCTGATACCATGAAAGCGTGAGGTTGGAAAGATTAATCACGCTATGATATTCCAAAGGATGAGTCTGGTACAAATAGCCAATGAGGCAACAGAAAAGGCAACAACCAATCCTAGGATTACATGCAGCTAAAGATAGAAACAAGATTAATCCCTGGGTTGTTGCCGTAACAGACCAAGCCAACCAATGCACCTGGACGCTAGACTGCATGACGCTGTGGCGTACGCTGGTGCGGAGAGCCGGAGTACGTATATGTGAACAATCCGTCTAACAAGTAGGGCACCATAGTGTTACTTCTGAAATAAAAGTCAACAATCAGAACCAAATAAAAAAACACTTCATAGTATGTTATAGCAAGCGCATATAAGAATTGCTAATTTAAGAGTGACGCCTCTAGTTGTGATAATGGGTAGTACTTTTTTGCTTTCCACACTCCCCTTTCATCTAAAATGCTCTCTCATCGTGACACACCCCTCTTTCCTACATCGTTATCTACCCTCAAACTCAAAATAATTTTTGTTTTTCAAACTTTTTCCCAATTTTTTTAATAAGAAGTATGTCTTAACCACTTTTGTAAGTTTTTTATCAAAACTTTTTGGACTGAAATTTTTTTGAATTGAAACTTTTTGAATCAAAAGTTTTATTGATCGAAAGTTTTCGGAGTTGAAACTTTTTTATTTGAAAATTTTTTAGTTGAAACTTTCTAATTTAAGAATTTTTTATTTAAAATTATTCGAGTTGAAACTTTCTAATTTGAAACTTTTCAATATAATTTTTTTCGTTGAAACTTTTTTAGTTGAAATTTTTTGATTTAAAACTAAATAGAGAAGATCTCATCCGTTTGAGGAAAAGAGAATGGGGAACAATGGAGGTAAATAGAGAAGATGACACATAGCATTATGTGAGTGTCTTTAAATTTTCTAGTTTGAGGATAACCTCAAACTAGTTGTACCCGTTGCATATAGGCAGCAAGCATGGATACTGTCGGCTTACTAACCAACAGGCACCCTAAGACTGGGTGCTTGAGAGATTCGGACTGGGGGCTTTTGTGGCAACCGCTCCAAAGACAGGAAGAACTGGATGTTGGAAGCAAGCAAGAAGACAGTCGAGTTTACCCAGGTTCGGGCCCTCCAAAGGAGTAATAACCCTAGTCCTGCTTGGTGGTTTCCTCTGAGTTCAAGGTTCTTACAAGGCTGGGGAAGAAGACCCTCTCAGGTTCTGCCAACCCAGGATCAACAACCCTCCTCCCATGCATCCTAGCTCCCTTTTATACTCGGGCTGGCTGAGGCGCATGGGGCTTACAAGCTTGCGTAAAGCAAGCGTCTGACACGTTACTACAGTGCATTTAATGCACCCGTCATACTCTCTTACATCACATTTAATGTTTGTCCTAGCTGACTTAGACTTAGCCTTGGGCCCCGCCTGTCATTACCCCTGCACGCTCCGCCAGAGAGAGGGGATGTCGACTCGGCACCACCCATCATTAATGCGCGCTTAGGGAAGACGCCGCCATACCACACCGCAATTAATGCGCACGTCTCGCATTAAATACCCTTGACCCTTCGCCTCAGAGTACGACACGGGTTGATTCTTGGGAACTACGCCCGAGGAGTGGCTCGAACGCCACTGCCCTCTTGGCGAGCACATTTGCCGGTCGCCCAGGAGTGGCTCAACGCCACTGTCCTCTTGGCGAGCACCTTTGCCGTCGCCCAGGAGTGGCTCAACGCCACTCGCCCTTCCTGGCGAGCTCAGTGGTGGTCGCCTCGAGGAGTGGCTGAACGCCACTCGCCCTCTGGCGAGCACCTTCGCTGTCGCCCGAGGAGTGGCTCAACACCACTGCCCTCTGGCGAGCACCTTGGCTTGCCGCCGAGGAGTGGCTCGAACACCACTCGCCCCTGGCGAGCACCTTCGCTGTCGCCCGAGGAGTGGCTCGAACGCCACCTGCCCCTGGCGAGCACCTTGGCTTGCCGCCGAGGAGTGGCTCGAACGCCACCTCGCCTCCGGGCGAGTACTTAATGCGGTCACAGGTACCCCCAGCGCTTAATACGACAAAGAGCCCCGCCCACCCAGAGTGTCTTTATTCTTTCTTTTTCTTCGTCGAACGGTTCAATCTCCCGGGTGGGGCCCATAAATGCCCACGCACGCCGTGGTCTTTAAAAACTTGCCTCTTTTTCCGGTCCCGAGGTGGATACTGCAGCCGTTTCCGTGGCTTCGTGGGACGTGCCTACTTCCTTGAAAAATGCTTTGGTTTTCCCGCATCCGAACCGCCGCGTCTCTTCGACTTTTTCCCGCCAGGCTCTCCCTTGAATTCTTATAAATAAGCAGGCGACGGGGGGGGGCATGTTCCCGTTTTCGCTTTTCGCCTCTGCTCCTTCCTGCCTTAGCTTCCTTTCGCCTTAGCCGACTCGATGGCCTCTCCGACTCTGTCCTCCCTCCTTCAACTGTGGAAGAGAATGCCGCCGCTAAATGCTCCAAGGTGATCGCCCGCGGCGCTCTCCGCATGCGGGCCGGGACTGTCGCTCCCGATGGCCAGCCCGGGGAAGTCATCTTCTTTGTCTGGGCGATGATGGCGGGCTTGGTCCCGCCCATCTCGGACTTCTACATCGCCGTCCTCAACTTCTACGACATTCACAACATCCACCTTCCCCCTAACTCCATTGTGCTCCTCTCCGTCTTTGCCCACTTCTGTGAGATGTTCATAGGGTAATGCCCAATCTTCTCCTTTTCCGCTACTTCTTCTCGCTCCGCGTCGGCCAGGGCTCCGGCATCTCCGGTGCTGCCATCTGCGACTTAGAGGCAGGGCCGCTATGCCGCTACATTCCAATGGAGACCCGATCCACCGGAAAATGTGGCGCCACGAATGGTTGTATGTTGAAGACGATAAGCGGCATTGAAGCCTCAGGGCTTCCACCGGAAGCGGTGGGCAAGAAACTGGCCCGAGGATCTTGTCGCCGATACGCCGAAACTACTTGCAATGTTGGCTCGGGTTGATCGGCTCTGACAGCGAAATGGCCAGGAGGCATGGTTCTCCGGGACTTTGTGTCCCGGAGGATTAGTCCTTTGCGCCGCCGCCACCGTCCAGCCTGGCACTATCTGGGCGTGGATGACGGGACTCGGACGATTCCTGGAGGTAAGCTCTTATACTTTCCTTCTTTATCATCATCATTCTTTCATCATTTTTTTTTTTTTGTCAGCCGTGGGAGAGCTGGACGCCGCGCAGATCGCTTCCTGGATGGGGCGACTGGGCCAGTTGAGCAACGTTCCACCCTTCCCCGAGGCTGCGCTTCCACTCTGCGACATGCAGCCTCGGGATCGGGCGGAGATCGTCAAGGCGATGCCCAAGATGGACGCCATGGGGACGCCCATCATCGTCCATCAAGGGCCCCTGATAATCCGCGGCACTCCTACAGCGGGCGACCAGGGGAGGAACAAGCGTCCTGCCGACGACACTGTCCCCACTGGAACGTCCAGCCGACCACGGCTATCAGGGCCATCTTCGTCGGCCGGCCATTGATCTTCACAGCACCCGCCTCAGGGACTTCCTCACCGGTGCGAGGCTCTTCATCAACGGTTGCGGCGCTTCGCCTCGCCATCACCGCCAGACTGCTCATTGGCGCCGCCAATGGGCCGCCGGCGCGCTTTTCCTTCCAGCACCGCCACCGCCGGCGATCGACCGCCGGCGCTACGATGGCGGACCCACCGGCAGATCCTCCGCCGCCACCGCTACCGCCACGCCGACCGCTAGCGCCGCTGGCGGACCCACCGCGCAGATCCTCCGCCGCCATCGCTACCGCCGGCGGCCGACCGCTAGCGCCGATGGCGATTCACCGGCGGTTGACTCCGCCAGCGCTTCCGGTGGAAGCGGTCCTCGCTCACCGCCACCGAGGCCGCGGTGCCTCGAGGGGCTGATTCTCACTCCGGAGTACCTCGGTTCCGAGGCCTCGGCCAGTACAATCCTTGAAACACAAACAAAAAAGGGACGGTAAAACTTTTAACCTTCGAATGGAGCCTTACCTTTGCTTGCTTTTGCTTGTTCCAGGGCACCGCCAGACCCCAGTAGCTCCTGCGGCGATCAGTGAGGTAGCGGACGGAGCGGTGATCCGCCAGACGAAGAAGCGGCGATCGGCATCTGGCCGGCTCGGCGGCTGCTTCTTTGTGCAGGAGGCGCTGGGGCCACAGCCCACCCCGGATCCTCCAGCGGACTCCGTTCCGTCGGCCAGGCAGATGCACCTTGGCCGCCCTTGGGCGACTCTACTCCACACCCACCGCCTTTTCGGCGAGCAGTGGTGGCCGCCGCTCACGAGATCGGCCGCCTCCGGCAGGTGGCTGATTTATGATCGAGTGGAAAGGAAGGAGCGGAGCCGTGGGGAAGCGGAGCGAGGGCCACTCGCGCCGCCGAAGCTCATGGAAGAGCTCGAGGCGCGTGAACGAACCGCATCGATCAAAGGCGGACACTCTGCGGATCTTTGAGGTACGCCGACCGGATGGAGGACGGCGACCTCGCTCCAGGTTGGTGCAGCAAGCGCCATCGAGCGGCCGGCGCCTACGCCTTACGCCTCGGTCGGATCGCGGACTTCACCGCCCGGCTTCCGCCGCCCTGGCCGACCGGTCCACTCAGGAAGGACGCGCGATGGCGGCCGCTCTGCGACGCGTTCGTTTTGGCGTCTTTGCGCGTCCAAGGACGCCAACTTTGATCCTCTGCTGCCGTCGAGATTGAAGGAGATCAAGGCGGAGGCGAGGCGAGGGTGCGGCCGCCGACCACGTCATTTGCCGCCACCGAGATGGTCAACCCCGCTGAAGCAAAGCAGCCAGAAGACGTGGCACCGGGCGCCGACGCGTCGGACCCCTTGCGGAAGACCTGCAGAGCACCGCATGGCGGACGAGGAGGAAGAAGGATAGGATAGCCTAGACCCTTCTTCCCTTTCTCCTTTCTTTCTTTCTCTTTTTAACTTGTCGTCCCGCAACAACTTTTGTAAAGCACTTTCATGGAATAGACATGACATTTTTAAACCTATTCAGAATGTTTAACTTGTCTTCTTAGCCTTCCACCTTCTTGATCGCCAAGATTAACTTGAATGCTACCGCTCGGCTTAAGGCTTAGAAGGAAAGAAAAGGGAGTAAAACACCCCTTGTGTCCGGCGATTCTTTTCGTTGCTTTACTGATCCTGCAAACGACACGTACCCTTGTGGCCTCCGCGAAGCGGTTCTGATGTAAGACGTGACAGATGTAGGCTTTGGTAGCGATGTTTAAATCGCCACTTCACGGGGACACCCGAGTGTCATGACCGTCTTGAGCCGAGTTCAAACCACCGCCCAATTGCCCAATCCTGTTCGCCGCGCTTACGAGTGGTCCCGCCTTTACATCGGGCGCCACAGATCGAGCGGACTAGAGTGATCGCCGAACACTTTGCCATAAAACACAGAACTGTAAAGGCATGAAGTAATCGCTAAAAAACAACGGAACGTAATACTTAATTTACGAACAACGGTCGTTCCCGGCTAGTCGGGCAAAGACAGACATGATTCGGCCGTGCGAGGAACAAAACACAGAAACTTACAACCGTTCAAGGGTAGAACTTGCGCAGGTTCTCTATATTCTCGCGAGTTCGCCGATTCCTCCCCGCCCTCGGTGGCCAACTTTGGCGCCCGGTCGAGAGGCGAAACCACCTTAAAGGGGCCCTCCCACTGGGAGACAGTTTGTGCAACCCACTGCGGCCCGAATCTTTCGCAAGACCAGGTCGCCATCGCCGATGTTCTCTCACCGACCGGGTGGCGTGGTACCTCCTGAGGCTTTGCTGATACCGAGCGACGCGCAGGCCGCACGATCCGGGCTTCTTCCAGGAGATTGACATCGTCTTGGCGCATCTCTTCCTGATCTTCTTCCGCGAACGCAGAACGCGGCGACCCAAATGTCAATTCCGAAGGGAGGACACCTCCGCTCCGTAAACTGTAAAGAATGGAGTCTCTCCGTGCTTACCGGGAGTGGTCCGGAGTGACCACAAGATCGCCGGAGTTCTTCAACCCACCGTGAGCCACGCCGGTGAAGTCGATCAAACGCCCGAGTCTTGAGGCCCTTCAGGCGCGGTGCATTGGCTCGCTCAACTTGGCCGTTGCTTCTTGGATGGGCAACGGAGGCAAAGCAGACCTTCGTGCCCATTTCTTCGCAAAGTCCGTAAAAGCGGCGCTGGTGAATCGGGCGCCATTGTCGGTGATAATACGGTTGGCGACCCGGCGGGCGAAGATCCTCGCATGAACTTGACCGCGGCTGCGGCGGTAATGGTTCTCACGGCTTCGACTTCCACCCACTTGGTGAACTTGTCAATGGCGACGAGCAGATGAGTGTAGCCTCCTCGTGGCCCGCGAACGGACCCAGATATCCGGCCCCCAGGCCGCGAAGGGCCATGAGAGCGGGATGGTTTGCGAGCTTGGGCTGGTTGGTGGATTTGCTTGGCGTGGAACTCGCACGCCTCGCATCTCCTCACCGGCTCGCAAGCATCCTGGAGGCGGTTGGCCAATAGAACCCGTGGCGGAAAGCTTTTCCCACCAGGTTCGACCGGAAAAATGGCTCCCGCGACACGCCTCCATGGATATCGAAAGCAAAATGCTTCCCTCTTCCCGAGTGATGCACTTGTAAGAACTCCGTTTCCACCGGCGATACAGGTCCCCATCTACCAGGGTGTAGCGCTTGGCCTTCCGCGCTATCTTCTCGGTGGCGCATCATCGTCGGGGCATACTTGATCCCGCAGTAGGCCAGGATCGGGTCCATCCATGTGCCTTCCCGGTCAAGCACGGCGACCACAGAGTGATCGTCCGGGTACTCCGCTGGCAGCGTTTTCACCGGTGCCACTTTTCCTCCTGCAACGCTGGTCGGGCGGCGCCACCATCGTCCCCACCGAAGCGGAGGTTGCGATAGGCGTCGCCGCTTCCCATCCGAGGTGAGGGTGAAGCAGATCACCATCCTCCCCACGTAGACGGGCTGAGATGGACGGTCGCGGAAGCCTTTCTTCAAAGACTCCGGCCGAACAGGGGCTCTTGTCGAGGCGAGCCGAGCGAGCTCGTCCGCTAAATAATTGTCGCCGGGGTATGTGTGTATACCCTAGCCCTTCAAGTGTCTCTCCATCTTTCTAACCTCCGCTGTAAGCCGCCATGACGGGATCGTGAGCAGTGAAGTCCTTCCTTGCCTGGTTGATGACCAAAGAAAGAATCGCCTTTAATCAGAGGGCGCCAGATGCCGATGGCTGCGGCAGCTCGAGCCCAACCAAGAATCCTTCGTATTCGCAACATTGTTGGTAGCTTTAAAGTCCAGGACGACTATATATTTGAGGGTCCCGGTCGGGAGACCAGAGGAACCCACCCCGCGCCTTCGAGCCTGAAGGATCCATCGAAGAGGAGCGCCCAAGGCGTGGGCACGGACTTCCTTATCTTCCCCATCTGCCGAGTCCATTCAACAATGAAGTCCGCGATCTTTGACTCTTGATAGCGATGGGGGGCAAATTTGAAGCCAAATTCCCCAGCTCGACAGACTACTTGGCGATATTTACCTTCACTTCACGATTGTGAAGGATCTCCGCAGAGGATACGAGGAGACCACAGTGATCTCCCTTCCTTGGAAATAATGTCGCAGCCTTTCTTGATGCCACCAAAGACAAAGATACACCATTTTCTCGGGCCTGGGATACCTAGTTTCAGCATCATGCAGACCTTGCTCACATAATAGACCGGCCGTGACGCCTCTCTCGCTCTGCTACTAGTCTTTGCACTCACGCCGAGGGGCTTGCCGCTACATAAAGGAGAAGCGGCTCACTGTGCCTCGGGCGACCAAAGACAGAGGCGAGGAGAGATACTTCTTGAGATCTTCAAATGCCTTGGGCTTCCGGTCCACTCGAAGGAATTAGTCTTCTTCATCGGCTTGAACAATGGGAGACTTTTCTCCCCAAACAGCTATGAACCTGCCGAGGAGGCCAGCGACTACCTGCTAAGCAAGCCGCTGAGCCGGACAGTGGCTTCATTCGTTCAATTGCTTCAATCTTGTCTCGATTGGCTTCGATCCCGCTGGCCGAGACCAGGAAGCCAAGCAACTTCCCAGATGACACCCGAACACGCACTTCTCAGATTCACTTTAAGCAAGAGTGCCGAGATGGGAGAAAGTTTCCTCCAGATCTTCAACCAACCCATCGGCCTTAGCTTTTATCACCAAGTCATCAACATATACCTCCAGGTTCTTCCCAATTTGTGACTTGAATACAATATGCATGGCTCGCTGGTAGGTAGATCCGGCATTCTTCAACCCAAAGGGCATTCGAACATAACAGTACACACCAAAAGAGGTCACAAAGGCCGTCTTTTCTTCGTCTTCCTGCGCCATTCTAATCTGATGATATCCTGAGTAGGCGTCTAGGAAACATAGAGCTTCACATCCTGCCGTAGAATCGACAACGAGGTCAATCCTTGGCAGAGGGTAAGGGTCCTTAGGGCAGGCTTTATTGAGGTCGGTAAAGTCTATACACATTCGCCACTTCCCATTGGACTTCTTCACGAGTACGGGGTTAGCCAGCCATTCAGGGTAGGCGGCTTCCCGCACAATTCCGGCTTGCAATAGCTTCTCCACTTCTTCCCGAATGGCTTCTTGTCGCTCTGGCGCCTGCCTCCGGATCTTCTGTCGGACTGGGTGCGCTCCCGGTAGCGTTGCCAATCGGTGCTCGATCACCTCCCTAGGAACCCCGGTCATCTCAGATGGTTCCCAGGCGAACACATCTAGATTAGACCGGAGGAAGGTGACGAGCGCGTTTTTCCTATTTGGCGCCGAGATCGGCGCCAATTCTCACAACCTTGCCCGAGCCTTCCTCACTCACGGGGACCACCTTCACCTCACCCAAGGGATCGGTGAAGCGCTGGCCTTGGCCGGGGAGCTCGAGGATCTTTCAGGCCACGCGCCGAACAGCGGCTCCAAATAAGTCCTCAGACTTGCTTATCGAGGCGCAAGGCTTCGAGCTTGTCCACCTTTACCACAATTGGGCCCTTCGGCCAGGGATCTTCATCGGCAAATAAGCATGATGCGAATCGCCATGAATTTGACTAGCGCCGGCCGCCAAGCGATGCGTTATAAGGGAGGTCAAGTCGGCGACCTCGAGTTGATGAGTTCCGTCCGGAAGTTTTCAGCGCTCCGAACGTGACGGGCAGTGGACTTGTCCTGTGGGCATTAGGCCCATCCCGGGGCAATTCCATAAAAAGCGGTCTTGGGCGCAGCTTCTTCATAAGGTATTTGGAGTGCTTGATACGCCCGATCGACAAAGCAGTTGATGGCACTTCCTCCATCAACTAGTACTCGCCAAGCTTCGCATTCCTCGACCGTAGGGGCGACCACGATCGGGAGATGGTTTGGGCCTGAAGTGTTCGCCGGGTGGTCGGCCCGACCGAAAGTGATCGATTGATCCGACCACTTCAAAGAAACCGACTCGCCCCGGCTCGCATGGTGGCACACACTGTCTCGGCTCGCTTGTACCGCGAGTTGGAAGAGTAGGTGGCGAACCCCATGAATGTATGCCACCGTGTGCTCGGCTTGTTGGAAAGCCGGTGGGGTGTCATCTTCGTCGTCATTATCTTCGCGATCCTTTTCGCGGCGCTTCTTGAGCCGCTTTTCCACCAACTTGGATACAACGACAATCTTCCAAGTCGTGCCCATTTGTGCGGTGGATGGGGCAAGATGGCTCGCCTCGCTGCCTTCGCGGCGGGGGAGAACGGCGATCCACGCAATTGTCTCGCTGGTCCCGGCGATCTCTCCTTCGCTCTCGATCGTCGCCGCCCGAGGCTTGGCTTCGGATCGGCCACCAAAACCTCTCGCGACGGCCTCCTTGCGCTTCTTCTTTTACGGTCGGAGGACTTCGACGCTCCGGCTTCGTCAGGGTTTGAGGGCTCGATGCACCCTTCCGAAGCCTCATTGCCGGGCACACTTGTGAGCCAGGGAGAAAAGCTTCGGAAGTGGTAGCGATCGCGGGTAGCCATCTTCTCCCGCATCTTCTGATCCCTAACCCCCCTCCGGAACGCAATAATAACCGACTGCTCGGAGATCCGGGGGATCGTGTTGCGGCAATGGCTAAACCGCCGAATAAACTCCTCGGGGACTCCTCCCTCTCGCCTCCAAAGCGTGGAGGTCGTCCTCCACACCCGGTTGAGCGTAGGAGCCCTGAAAGTTGGCGACAAAAATGTCGCACAGTTCCTCCCACGAGTGTACCGAACCCCGAGGAAGGTTCAGCAGCCAGGAGCGGGCGGAGCCTGTCAGCGACATCGGGAAGTAGTTGGCCATAACTCTATCTGACCCCCCGGCAGCACGCACCACCGTCGTATAAATCTGCAGGAATTCTTCAGGGTTGGTGGTGCCGTCATACTTCTCGATGGGCGCGGGACGAAATCTTTCTGGCCACGCCGATTGGCGTAGACGGAGGGAAAACGCCTGGCACCCAACATTATATGGGGAGTAGTGTCGCCCACCAGCCCCCTGACCCTGAGATGGGGTCGAGGAGTGCGAGTCTACACTCTCCCCAGAGTCGGAAGGGGAAGCCCCCTTCTGACTGACCGGCAGCGGGGGTTCGGCGCGTTGTTGCGGATGACGCCTCCGAAGAACTTGACGCAGATCGTCGCCCCGCTGGAGCCGCCCCTCATTGAGGCGTGCCCTTAGATCCCCGCGGTTCTCCTCCGGCATGGGAGTACCGCGGGAAGATGCGGAAGCTTGTGCACGTCCCCCTGTTGCAGAGGGGGCTGCGGCCGGGAGAGGTCGCCAAAGAGCGACTGGAAGCTTGTGCATCCACCATACGAACTCCTTGGCGGAGGACGCCGGAAGCCCCCGGCTGAATTGCCACAGCAACCTGCTGCTGGGCCGAGTCCACTAGACGGGCAATGTCCTGGAGCCAAGGGGTGGGGTGTCGCCCGTCGCTTGGACCCAGGATGATCCAGAGCAACCGGCCGCATGAAGGCTTTGCATTGGGGTATCTTCCCCAACAAAGAAGCGCCGCTGGACCGGTGAACTCAGGGCTTGGATGCGGCTCGCGCCCCTCCCGCCCATGAAGGACCGGCTGACCCGACTCCCTTACCGAGCCGAGATCGGCTTCGCCGCTTTCCTCGGGGAGGGCGCTCTGGCTGGCGATGAGATTCCGCCATACCGGATGATCTTGATTCTTGCAAACTCCTCCAAAAGGAGTGGAAGAAAGGAACGATCTAACCACTAAGCCCCTACTGGCGCGCCACTGCTTGGCCATTAACTAACCAACAGGCACCCTAAGACTGGGTGCTTGAGAAATTGGATCGGGGCTTTTGTGGCAACCGCTCCAAAGACAGGAAGAACTGGATGTTGGAAGCAAGCAAGAAGACAATCGAGTTTACCTGTGTTCGGGCCCTCCAAAGGAGTAATAACCCTAGTCCTGCTTGGTGGTTTCCTCTGAGTTCAAGGTTCTTACAAGGCTGGGGAAGAAGACCCTCTCAGGTTCTGCCAACCCAGGATCAACAACCCTCCTCCCATGCATCCTAGCTCCCTTTTATACTCGGGCTGGCTGAGGCGCATGGGGCTTACAAGCTTGCGTAAAGCAAGCGTCTGACACGTTACTACAGTGCATTTAATGCACCCGTCATACTCTCTTACATCACATTTAATGTTTGTCCTAGCTGACTTAGACTTAGCCTTGGGCCCCGCCTGTCTGTCACCCCTGCACGCTCCGCCAGGAGAGAGGGGATGTCGACTCGGCACCACCCATCATTAATGCGCGCCTAGGGAAGACGCGCCGCCATACCACAGCCTGCAATTAATGCGCACGTCTCGCATTAAATACCCTTGACCCTTCGCCCTGTAGCACAGATTACGGGGTTGATTCTTGGGAACTACGCCCCGAGGAGTGGCCTGAACGCCACCTGTCCTCTTGGCGAGCACCTTTGCTGGTCGCCCCGAGGAGTGGCCTGAACGCCACCTGTCCTCTTGGCGAGCACCTTTGCTGGTCGCCCCGAGGAGTGGCCTGAACGCCACCTGTCCTCTGGGCGAGCTCCGTGGCTGGTCGCCTCGAGGAGTGGCTCGAGCGCCACTCGCCTCTGAGGCGAGCACCTTCGCTGGTCGCCAGGAGTGGCTGAACACCACTGTCCCCTGGGCGAGCACCTTGGCCGGTCGCCTCGAGGAGTGGCCTGAACACCACCTGTCCCCTGGGCGAGCACCTTCGCTGGTCGCCCCGAGGAGTGGCCTGAACGCCACCTGTCCCCTGGGCGAGCACCTTGGCCGGTCGCCTCGAGGAGTGGTCTGAACGCCACCTGCCCTCTGGGCGAGAGTACTTAATGCGGCTACGTGGGTACCCCAGCGCTTAATACGCTGACAGATACAATCTTTATCTTTATGAATTGGAGATTCCTATGGGAGTCCTCACATTAATCTACGAGAGTAAAAGGGTAGAAATTCCACATTGATTGGAAAAAAATAACTACAAAATTCTCATATTAATCGAGAAAAAAAGATCTCATCCGTTGATTTTGTGAGTTCAATTCAGAGTGTTTGGTTTAAATTAATCGAAAAAACAAAATATCTCATCCGTTGATTTTATGAGTTAAGTCAAATTGTTTGGTTCAGATTTAGTACAACATGCTATAAAAATAAAAAGAGTAAACTTCACAAAACTACATAGTTTTTTACAGACTATCAAAAAAACTATAGATTGTAATTTCTATTTCACAAAACTATAAATTTTAGGATAGCTTATCTCTACTATTATAAAGCAGCAGTTGGTGGCAGTGGTGAGTTCTACCCACGTCATTAATTGCCCTGCTTAATTGCCCTACTTAATTGCCCTGCTTAATTGCCCTATGCAAAAAACGAAGCGTTGCTTTAATTAGCCAGCTTTCGCAAAAAACGAAGCGTTAAAGATAGATGTTTGATCTTATAAGTGATTCTTCAGTAGTTTTTTTGTTCAGTAGTTATAAGCTTTAATTGGGCCAAAACAGTAGGGGGCCAAGGCCCAGTAGGTGAGTTACTGTAGCCATCACGCCAGCCTTTCATGTTTTTTTGTTCAGTGATTCTTCAGTAACGGATCTCAAATAAGTGATAGCTCAAATTTTAAATTCTCATTTTTTTAGTTTTTAAGAGTTTAGAACTTGTGGTGTCATCATCTATTTGGGATCCGTTGTAACGCACGGATATGAGTTTTAGAATTGATCTTTTTGTAACAGGTCTAACAATGTAGGCCCACATGACAACCTCACACGTGAGTGAAACG
This sequence comes from Rhipidocladum racemiflorum, assembly GCA_036346355.1. Taxonomy (NCBI): domain Eukaryota; kingdom Viridiplantae; phylum Streptophyta; class Magnoliopsida; order Poales; family Poaceae; genus Rhipidocladum; species Rhipidocladum racemiflorum. Next base: position 9,054,146 of record CM070581.1, read on the forward strand.
AGAAATGGTGACACGTGAGGCTGCCATACGAGCCCACACTGTCAGACCCATCACAAGAAATAATTAATTTTAAAACCTACAATTTTGTGACACAAGTTCATAAGTCTTTAATTGTATAAAATAGAGACTAAAACATGTAGTTTTTTATAGTTTATATAAATAACTTGTAGCTTTATAAAATCTACTTATATAAAAAAAAAACTTTATTTGAACTATGGCATGCACGTATAAACGCCAGTTTGGAATCAGAAAGAGTTGTATCAAGACCGTCAATGGATATTGCTTTTAGCTAATCGGATACAACACATCCATGGATATCTATTGCTATTAGCTAGTTAGATACGAGGACTTACGGTGCACAACATATTAGACTAACTAAATAGAGTTGCACGCATAGTTCTGCTTAGCAGAGTTATAGATCTCAGCTTCACTTTAGATTTGAAACTTATAGGTTAAAACAAAGTAAATTAAGTTTATATTTTTATTCTAAAATATAAACAAGATAACCCACATAACCACTCTTAAGATACCCATAGCTCCAGATCCACGAATCTGATGGAAATAGGAATGCCCAACTCCACCAGATCCACAGATCTGGTGGAGCTGGAGCTCTACCAAACATGGCCTATATCGAGTGAATTTTGATGAAGTGCTACAGTGGATATAATTTTTCCTGAAATAATCATAATTTTCACAGAAATGGTGAATCAGAACAATATTTTTGAAAATTTATGGGGTTTTATTCGCAAAAGCGGGGATCCAAGACTTCAGAAGAATTTTCATAACACAAAGGTTTTGTTTGTAAAAGAGCCAATCGGAGGGCTTAATGCAATTTCAGAATTCATGAGGGTCTTTTCACAAAAAGACACTGACGGGGACGTTACCTGGATCAGCAATTCCTTGTGCTTTATGTTGTGAAAAGTAGTCATTCTCCCAACATCAATCAACAGCATGCCCACAAGAACACACGAACGCAAGTAGAAGCACACACAATGTAAATACAAAAGCTTTCTCTTTATTAGATTGATTTTTTGTACAAGGTGATGCCCAATATAAAGAAGAAAAACCTCTGAAGATCAATTCGGATTCGCCCACCAATAGATAGAGTCCTTCCATACAGGGACAGAGATTCTATCCATATCATAACACTCCCCCTTGGGCGAATACCGGATAATGCACATGTCTCATTAAAAACTCCTTCCAAAACCCAGTGGAAAAAAGGGATGGAGAAAAGAGTACATTGCACTCGCACTCTGTGTTGCACTAGTTGCCTCATTAAAAACTTTCATGTGAGAAACTTTAGAAAAACTCACTAAGAGGAAAAGAGTACAACTCATAATCCTCAGGATATAAAATATGATTTTTAAGATCATGCAAAATGGGTTATGGTTTAAGAATTTACTCCCCCCGAACTCTGCAAATCTCTAGGTTATCTCATTCCAATGCCATTAATGCACCTTCAAAAAGTAGACTTTGTTAAAAATTTTGTGAATAAATCTGCTAGATTTTCACATGACTTAGTTTGCACTATTTTACCTCACTATTCTTCTGGAGTTCTTGAGGATATAAAAATTTAGAGGCAATATGCTTCGTGACATTGCTCTTTACATAACCCATTTGCATTTGTACAACACAAGCAGTATTATCCTCATAGATAATGGTGGGGGTATCGACGGTATTAAAACTACATGACTTCTTGATATGGTTAATTACACGTCTTAGCCAAACACACTCACGTGAGGTTTCATATAAAGATATAATTTCTGAGTTGTTGGTAAAAGTAACTACCAAGCTCTGCTTAAAAGACCACCAAGAAATGGTTGTACCACATTGAAAAAACACAAAAACCAATCTAAAATTTGGCACCATGGAGATCAGACAGATAGCCAACATCCAGATATCCCACCATGGTTAAGTCTTGGTTCTTCTTGAAAAAATAATCCAAGATCTTGAGTACTTTGGAGGTATATGAGTAAAGTCTTGACACTAGTCCAATATCTTCCGGTTGAGACTACACTGTCCATGCTAGCAAATTTACTGCGAATGTGATATCAGGTCTTATGCAATTCGCAAGATACATAATTGCACCAACAGCACTTAAATATGAGACTTCATGTCCTAAGACTTCCTCATTTTCCATCCTTGATCTAAATGGATCTTTATCCGCTTCAAGGGATCTTACAATCATGGGGTTTTAAAGGATAAGATTTATCCATATTAAATCTTTCCAATACCTTCTTGGTATAAATAAACTGGTGTACAAACATTCCCTTTGGAAAATGCTCTAGCTGCAGGCTTAAACAAATTTTGGTTTCACCCAAATCTTTCACTCAAAACTCCGTCAAAAGGTAAGCATTTACTTCCTTTATTTTCTGTAGTTCTGATGACATTCAGTTCATCAGTTTATACTGAGATGACACATAATCTATGCTGGGATTTCTTTATGAACACATAGGGACAATATTCCTTTTTTAGGGGGGAACTCACTAAGTTAGTTGTACCACATTATCTCGACTGTTTAATCTGTATAGCGATATCTTCAGTTTGACGCTAGACATGTTGCAATTTTAGGTTTTGAAATTGTAATTCCTTCAAGGATTCATATAAATATTCATATCCAGTGACCCATATAAATATGTGGTCACCACATCCATCAACTGCATTGTTAAATTTAAGCTTGCTGCCATTAATATTAAATTTTGGAACGTTATTTCACTCATTACGGGAGAATAGGTTTCATCGTAATCGTTGCTGGGTCTCTGTGTGAACCCTTGTGCTACAAGTCTCGCTTTATATCTCACTACCTAGATATTTTCACCTCTCTTCTGGATGAAAAATCCATTTGAACCTACAGGGAACATTTTAGGAGATGTTCGGTCAACGGAACCAAATTTTTTTCTCTTATTAAGCGAGCGTTGCCTCAATTGTTTTTCATTAACCCTATATGAGCACTTCAGACACTTTGTTATGGACTTTGGTTCTGGATCCATATTTTAGCAATTTTAGAGGTGAAATATGTCAACGATTGTAGTATTTTTTTTATACAATTCTCCTGCATAACTTCAGGGATATCTCTTCATTAATTTCTTCCAGCTCCTCATGATTTCCCACAACAATGGAGTTTGGGTGTTTCAACTTCCCAGCATTAGATTGTGTGTGCAAATATAGGTTGGGGTTATCATCTTCAGGATGGATCACTTCAGGGATATTACCATCTCCTGAATGGCTCACTTCAAGGATTTTCTCAACATCAAGTTAAGCTTCTTCCACTGTAACAGGTAGTGTTTTCTCATTTGTTCGGTTCTCTACTTATGCAAACGTCTCCGCGGAATTGAGTCCCATGCACCTGGAGGCCTCCCACTTATTTTATCATGAGAGTTAAGAGTGGGTTCAATATCCATCTAGGATATTTTTCACTCTTTCAGGTGCATATACTACAGGTATATGAGATTTTTTTCACTCCCTTATGATCAGCAAAGGTATTTGGTAGATTATTAGCTTATTTATTGCAGATTTATGATTATTACCTTATTTATTGCAGATTTATTATCCTCTGAATCTTCAAGTTCGATCGCTTTGGTGCGTGGATCTAAGGACTAGGCATTTTTTAATATGGTACTTATCTCTCTCTAATTCCGAAAAATATCCGTAGTGCAATTAGCGTACCGAGCCATGTACATATCCCCTATCATAGGTTCTAGGTGTTTAAATTATTGACGGAGATTCATAACCTACATAGATCTTCAACTTCCAGTGAGGTCCCATGGTGGTATGGTGTGGTGGAGAGATTGGCATGTGTATAGCACAACCAAATTTTCGCAGATGAAAAATACTCAATTCTCCTCCATACACTATCTACAATGGAAAATTTTCTTGATATGCAGTTGGACTGAGTTGAATTAATATCGCAGTGTGCAGCACTACGTGGCCCCAACAGTTGGTGGGTAGCCTTTTATTCTGCAAGAGTGGCCAAGCAATAAGGTTTATTCCCTTAATTAATGACTCTACAAGGCCATTTTGGGTGTGGATATGGGGTACATAATACTCTACACTAATGCCCAGAGCCATACAATAATCATGAACTGCTTTTGAGATAAACTCACTAGCATTGTCCGTTCGAATAGACTTGATCCTTTCTTCTCAAAAGGAGGCTCTTAACTTAATTATGTGGGCAATTAATTTTGCAAAGGCATGGTTCCTAATAGATGAGAGAAATACATAGCATTATCTAGTAGAAACATCTATCAATACCATAAAATATTTGAAATGGGGGCCAACAGGGGCTGAATGGGTTCACAGATATCACCGTGAATTTTCTCTAGGGAATTCAGTGATTCTTCCCTAACTTTAAGTTAAGAATATTTAACTATAAGCTTTCTTATAGCACAAGCATGGCATAAGAAATCTTCAGGTTTAGGAAAGTATTATGTTATGGCCAGTAGAATTATTAATTATTTTCTCATAATATTCAACTCAGGATAACCTAATCAATTTGCCAGATCTTTAATATTTCAGGGTTTTCATCGCAACATGAACTTCAGGTTTTATATGTACATAGTATAACCCGAAGGGAGTTTTCAACCACACATTTATTATACCCATTAATTTTAGTCATGAGTAGGTAATCTATACCATCCTCTTTCTCTGTCTGCATCTGGAAACCATTTAGACCAATGTCTTTAAAACTTAAGTGAGTACGATTGGACTCAGGGTATAATATGGCATTCTTCCAGTGCCAGCTCTAAGAGCATCGCTTTTGGTGATATCTATAATATTTTCAAATCACTTAGTGTGGTATGATTGTCTTCTAGATAGATTTCTTTTCTCCGCCATTGGATTATACTTTGTTCTATATTAAAAGTATGACTTAATCATCAGATAATTATTGCACCAGGAACAAATTGTAGAATATAGAACAAATATAACACAATTAATCAAAATGTCTAGGAAATAGGCATTTATTCACTTTTAAATGATAATCGCTCAACAGGAGCATAGACCAAATATTCATTTAGGAACTAGTGCTAAACTGATGGGGAGACTTATAATGAATACGTGACATCACTAGCAAAGTGAAGGAATACTTAGGAAACTAATCCAGGTCTCTATATGAGTCGTATATGTACTTCTGGAACTTCTCAAACTCAATAATTTTAAGAGCCATATCGTCATACTTTTCAGCATCTGTGTCAACAACAGGTCTTATGGTGAAGTATGACATAACATTATTTCCCCGAGTCTTATTGACCTTTCCAGTGGATTTTGTGTAAAGGTCTACCACATACTACAGGATACGATAGTTGCACGACCAATAGCCAATGCATCCATACCTAAAATAGGGTTATTTAAGGTTTGCAGTCTTATCTTAGCTGGATCTTGTTTCTGGAAGCCCCCTGGCCCTTAACTTTACCTATCCACTATAAATTAGAATTTCTCATATCTTGGTCTGCCATTTTCTATTTATCCCCTTTTATTCATTTTGCCCTTTTCTGCGGACATAGCTATTGTTAGCCTACTGAGCATTTGCATATGCTTCGGACATTGCATGACTCCCATTAAGGAGTACGTGATGATCTTCACCAGTAGTTCATCACGCTTTTATACTTCTAGCAAAATACATATAAGCTTGGAGTACTTTTGGTACTTGGCATGACGATACTGTTACAATAGTATCCTCATATTGAGGTGGAAGGTGTATAATATCTTGTTTATCATTTTAACATTAGTAACTATTATGTTACAGAATGTTCGTTCAATGATAAGCTTATGCATGGCAAAGTTATATGTTGTCAATCTTTAAAATCCTGAAAACGTGGGAGGATCTATTCGTGTTGTGCTTCTGGCAACAGGACAGATCTTTGTTAGCTATATATTTTCCTTCTGGGAATTCAAAGGTACTAGCAAGTTCACTTCCATCAAGTATACGACCTTTAGGTTCGTATGAAAATGGTGTCTCAAGAAGTGCAAAGTAGTACACATGGCGACTTCGGGAAGAGCAGGGGTACCAGCCTCAGGCAGGGAACCAGTAGCTCTAAAAGACCGATCTATCATTTTAATCTTTGTATTTGTTGCCCAGGTAGGATGATTGTTGCCATTCAGGGCAAGCTTAATAGATTCCCTCTATGCGATATAACATATCCTATTTCTATTTATGCAAAGTGACTTTTACTACTGGTAAAATTATTATATTGCATACTCGCTATTCAATCAGTAAATCTTGGTCTATATCTATTAAGTAGACAATTATCTAAAATTTTCCAGAATTTTCCTAGAAATTTTCATAGTTTCTGCTAATTATTTAAGCAATTTTCAGAATTACTAAATAGAAGGAAAAATAAATTTTAATATAAAATTATGCTAGGACAATAAATCCAGAGACACAAGGCTCCCAAATACTATATAAAATTTTCCTAGCATTTTCATGAATTTCTATTAATTACCAAGCAATTTTCAGAATTACCTAACAAAAAAATTTTAGCACATATAAATATGAACTAATGCTGAGAAAAATAAAACCAGAGTCATGGGATGAACAATGTGTCATCATGATTTTCTCAAATTTTCTAGCAATTTTCACAACTTTCTGTTAATATTTAGCAATTTTTAGAATTATTTAAATAACAAAAAAATAATTTAGCTCGTATTAAATATGGCAAAAGCTAGAAAAATAAACCCAAGGTATGGGAATTCTAATGTGTGCTAAATAATAGTTTTGCCCAATTTTCGAAAGTCCATAATCCTAGAAAATCTAGTTTCTAGAATTTTAACAAATTTTCAGATTTTTTTTGAGATAACAAGAAACACAAAGGGTTTAGATGCAAATTTTTATCTCCTATTTTTGGAATTTCCTAATGGGTCCAAAAGAGTCCATGGGCCCTCAGTCCAAGTGGCCCATCACGACCCAAAAGCATCAACTAGTAAAATCGACGGCTAGGGTTTGGGAAACCCTAGCTGCCACTGCCTTTTTCTCACGCGTGTCAGATCCGACGCAACTATGGGCCGACGGGAGGCTGGTCGCGGGCGGCTACAAGCTGCACAAGCCACGACAGGGCAGTGGGCTGCTGCGCGGCTGGTCGCGTGCAGCGCCGCGGCCGACGCGGACATAGAGGCGATGCGACTGGGACGGCCAGAGTGGCGGGTACAAACCGACAGCTGGCCGGCAAAGCACGCGGCAGCTACGGGCTGATGGGCGCAAGAGGCGGGGCGCACATCCTGGCATGCAGCACTGCGGGCGCGTGCAGCGCGCGGTGGGCAAAAGCCAGTGGCCGGCCGGCAAGGCGCGCGGGCGGCGAGGCGCACAGCCAGGCATGCAGCTCTATGGGTACGTGCAACGCACGGTGGAGAAGACACCGAGCGCAACCGCTGGTGGCGCAGAATCTGGCGGGACTCCGAGCACGACCGCTGTCATGGGAGGCTGCTTCGATTTCTCCAGCGACTCCGGCGACGCGCGCCGGTCTAGAGCCGAGGCAGCTCGCGGCGATGCCGAGGCGACGCTTGGCTACTGGCCCAGGTGGCTGTTGGGCGGGGAACCGAGGCGCCGGCTGGGCGCAAGAGCCGAGGCGTCGGTCGGTGATGCTGTGGCTCGGGTTCGACCAGCAGGGCAGCACAACGCGGGAAGCGCTGGTGACGGGCGGCCAGGCCGAGGTGGGTGTGTGCGGTGCAGAGACGATCGGCGGGGCTGTGGTGCGGAGGCAACCAGCGACGTTTCGCACTGCAAGCGCGGACGACGTGCGCTACGGCGATGAGTGCAATTGCGATTGTCACGGCCGCTGGCCTTCAAGGCCAATTTTTTTAATGAACAGTAACTTATTTTTTTTTCAATAGTAGATTGGATCCATTGTTAATCTGTAAAGTAGCGAAAACGATCTGTCAGATTTTGTTACTGTTCATACGCGATCACTTACGTAGGGCTTGAGGTAGCGTAGATCGCGTGATGCAGGAAGAGCTTGATACCATGTAGACTTGACGCAGGTAGATGATCAGCTACTGGCCATGATCATAGTGTTAATGCGGTGTAGATCGATGCTCTGTAGACGATGCAGTGTAGACAATCCTGGTCAGCCACACGTAGAACGATCGTACTGATAACGTATTATGAGAAGTAGTCGTTCTCCCCGCACCAATCAACAGCACGCCCACAGGAACACACGAACGCAAGTAGAAGCACACATAATGTAAAAGGAAAAACGCTATCTTTATTAGATTGATTTTCTATACAAAGCGATGCCTAATATATAGGAGAAAAATCCCTGAAGATCAATTCGGATTCATCCACCAATAGATAGAGCTTTTTCATACAAAGATAGGCATTCTATTCATATCATAACTCTTTAAGGGTACAAAAATATTGACTACAGCATGCCAACTTGGTAAACATCCTCTCTAAAAAACTTAGGTACACATCCGCGTTAAATCCTTCTACAACACATGCATATGAATTATGACGAGAAAAGGATACAAATTTTCGCATTAATCTCTACTATATAAAGTGAGAGTTTCTTCCCACGTCACATTAATTGCCCTGCTTAATTGCCCTACTTAATTGCCCTGCTTAATTGCCCTACGCAAGAAACGAAGCGTTGCTTTAATTAGTCAGCTTTTGCAAGAAACGAAGCGTTAAAGATAGATGTTTGATCTTATGAAATAGTTTTTTTTTTATTTTTTAATCTTTATTTTTCGTTATCAATTTTGTTTTTCGTAGCAACGCACGGGCATATAACTAGTAAAAGATAAAGAAAAAGTATAAACGTTTCATATTAATTCAAGAGGAAAATATACGTCGAGTTTAATTAAAAATTGTACACAAGCAATCATTAGAATTGTTTGCCAAGTACTTGCCTTCTGTCATAAATAATTGTCTGTTTGGATATAAATACAATCAAATTTTTAAAACTTTAACTGATAATATCTTTTAAATATTTATATTGTATACATAAAAATCATACATGTAAATTTGTCTCAAAAATATTTTTATAATATTATAATTTTGTTGTGTTTTAAAATATATTACAATAAAAATTTATGATCAAAACTACGTTTTAGATAATTTACCAATATTTAATACGATAACTATTTGACATGATGGAGTATGAGTCAGACTTCATGCAAGCGGTGATTAGTATGTTTTCATGTCCCAGTCAGATTGACATACATAGCTAATCTTATCCTTCAGCTACGGCAACTACACTTTCGTATTACAATATAAAAACGAAATTACAATGAGAAATTATGAATTTCAAATTAAATTTACAGCATTCCAAATTTAAAACTAAAACATATTTAATACTCTTGGCATTAAATATATAAAGAACACATGTAGCCCGTGTGGGTGTAGGTGTTGATGACTATTGAAACAAATTGGAGGAGAGGAGAAGGTTTAGGCTCGATTTGGAAGACGACAATTTTACAGGAATTTAAAAAAAAAAAATCAGTGTATAAGAATAAGGGAAAATCCCAGCGTTTTAAACAGGCCGGGATCCTAACTAGTGTCCGCAAGTCTCGAGTCCTTCCCTGTCATGGGCATCCTGGCGTTGTGGGCCAGGCCTTCTGGGGCAGAGTACTGGGCTTGGTTCTTGGGTTGGGACTGCTGGGCCTGGTCTGGGTTTTGACGAAGCACTTTTTAAGCTTTAGGCTTTGTCTCATACATTGATCTGTTAATCGTTTTTTTAGAAAAAAAAAATTGATAACTAGAAATGATTCATCACGGCTGCATTGACGAGAAAATCGCACATTACAAACATACACAGGCCCAGAAGTCCAACCTTCCTTTCTATCCAGCATAGATCCTCCCTGGATCCCATTAGTTTTTTTTTTTTGAAAGGTAAGGCAGGAGCTCTGCCCGCAATCAATTAAGAAGAAAGAAGTTTAGGTACATGAAACACGGGGTAGACACCCCCGGCTAAGGGACCAAAACAACAACCAACACCAACACCAACATTTGTTACAGAAAAAGGACTACTCTACCAAAGGTGACCTCGTTGCTAGTTTAAAATCTGCGATATCTCTAAGGGCTTGTTGAACCACTGAGGACACCGGGGAATAGAGGTTATTAAATATGCGAGCATTCCGCTCTTTCCAGATGTTCCAGAGAGTGAAGATCAACCAACCGTCGATCGTGCTGCGACGCTTCTTAGGTTGGGCGCTGCGAATTTCTTGCCACCAAGTTGTGATCGATACCGGCACAAGAGGTACCAACTGTGAAACTAGTTGAATCTGTAGATGCCCTGACAAAGAGGTCCAGGTTTGCCTGGCAAAGGGGCATGCCAGCAACAGGTGGGCCGCTGATTCCTCACCCGAACCGCAAAGACTGCAAATTGGGCTATGGGGCCAACCTCTCCTGGCTAGATTATCTGCTGTCTGCAGCCTATTTTGGAGTAATAGCCAAGCAAAAAAACTGCATTTGTTCTGAGTTTTTGCTTTCCAAACCATTGAATAGTTGCTATCTGGCAAACCTCCCCTGAATTGGATCCTGTAGGCCGACTTCGCAGTATACTGGCCGTCCTCGGTCCATCTCCAAGTGATCTCGTCTTGGGTTGCCGGTTGCAATTGGATTTCCTGCAAACGGCTCCAAAGGCATAGAAATTCCTGCAACTGCGGCCCTGTCGAAATTCTTCTTAGAGGAATCATCCAGGAGTTGCTCGAGAGCTCCTGTTTGATCGATCTATTTCTCTTGTGGACCAACTTGAAGCAAAGAGGGGCGATATTTTTTGGGGCCTGTCCAAAGAGCCAATTTGAAGTCCAAAATCTTGCCAGTTCTCCGTTACCTAAGGAAATGGTTGTGCTTGCATTGAAGAGGGCTATGTCTGTGTCGTTGCATGGGACTGTCATGTCAACCCAAAGCCTTGTGGGATTCTTCCAACTGTACCACAACCATCGCAATTTGAGAGCCCTGCTGTAGGCATCAAATTGCTTAATGCCCAGTCCCCCTAGATCTTTGGGCCTGCAAGTTTTTTTCCAATTTACCAAGCAATGCCCGCCTTTGCACTGCAGGTCACCCCTCCAAAGGAAATTTCTGCGAAGTTTATCAATCTTTTTTAAAGCCCAACCTGATCCTTGATGAATGATGAGATGGTAGGTAGGTATTGCCGAGAGGACCGCATCTATCAGGACGTGTCTTCCCACCTTTGAAAGTAAAGCCCCTTTCCATCCTGTTAACCTGCTTGCAATTTTGTCTAACAACGGTTGCCAGTCAATCTTTTTTAAAGCCGTTGGCCGGATAGGAAGGCCAAGATACTTGGCCGGAAAGGCTTTAAGTGGAGCCGGAAATTCCTGCAGAATGGCTTGTAGATCCAACCCCTCACACTGTATTGGGAACAATTCTGTTTTGGCTAGGTTCACCTTTAGTCCTGAGGCCTTGCCAAACAGCTGCAGTAGTCCAAAGAGCATCCTAGCCTTGTCCGGGTTTGGATTTAAGAAAAGAGCGACATCATCCGCATACATGGGCATGCAGTGGTTCGCCGGCCAGAGACCTATAGGCTGGAAAAGCTGCTGCTGAGTGGCTAAGGACATTAACAGTTGTAGTGGCTCTAAGGCTAGAATGAAGAGCATGGGCGAGAGGGGGTCCCCCTGCCTGAGGCCCCTCCTGTGCCAGACCTTCTTTCCTGAGTGGCCATTCAGCAAAATTCTGGAAGAAGAAGCTGCGATGTTTATAGCGATCCAATTCCTCCACCTTTGACCGAAACCGAAAAATTCCAACACCTCGAGTAAGTACTCCCAGCTGAGGGAGTCAAACGCTTTCTCAAGGTCTAGTTTGATGAAGAGGGAAGGACGCTTCTTGCCGTGGAGCTCTACCTCCATGGCTCTACCTCGAGTAAGTACTCCCATTAGTTTTCAAATATAGAAAACCTCCATGGCTCTACCTCGCCCATATCCAAAGTAGAAACAAACACACAAGAGCCCAGTCCAGCTTTGACGAGTTGATGAAAAGTACGCACTAAGTTCCACTTTGCTAATACATGGAAAACCATAACACAACAACAGAGATGCTGCAATTAAAGAACAGGAGAGGTTGGGCATGCTTCGCCCTAAGACCCGCAGGTGCGGTATACCTCACCACGCATCACATCAATTGGTCCGTGATCAGGTGCATAACGATCCGGGCCAAGATACACGGCGGTCTTCTCGAGGAGGGCCAAACCTTCCTCCCTGCCAAACCTCGAAGAATAAAGCTTCAGGTATTCAATGTCCTGCATTTCAACATCGGTAAGGAACAACTGTGAGCACAAAGTACAGGTGCGAGCAATTGCATACGTATGGTGAGTTTCTGCTTTGCACTCGACACAGCTGAGAAGTGTACAATGAAAATCAACATGTGGAAGAAGGCTGGAAGCATCGTTTGGTTATGAAATGTTTTCTAAACGCCAGTGGTTGAAAGTTGTCGACTTCATGATACTAATATGGTTCTAAAAGTTGTGCTGTAGGACCTAAGTCAAAGTAGAGTTAAAAAGAAAAAGCTTACATGAATAAGTCAAGAAGCATTGAAGCCTTGTTTAGAGTAAGTGAGTACAACTACTTTAAATTTGAATAGTTATAACTCTAACTGAAAATAAACTAGTATTTGATAGCAAAAGCACACATTCCCAAAAAAATTTCACCTGCATGCCACTGAGGATGCGCTCTAGTCTGGTGGATGCAACTGGTTCATGTGACAAAGAAAACACTTCACCAGGATAAAAGAGAACCCCATCGCCAGGAGGAAGGCCGCGTCGGAAACAGATCTGCAGCCTCACCAAGTTTGAGAATCAGAGCGAAATGGCTGTAGACTGTAGAGGAACATATAACAAGTTGAACTAAAAAAATGCTCCAACTTTCAAATGCAAAATCAAACTTTGAAGTCCGAATAACAATGTTGGGTTCTTAGACCAATAGAATATGACATGCTCAGTGTTGTGAAATTTCAATCTAAACATATCTAAAATTCATAAAACGATTTCAAAACTAACACTTCAATTCAAACTTCTAATTAAAACAAGAATTACTGGCCACTTCCAGCTTCTAATTAAATTTTATCTGCAGATACATTAAAACAAGAATTACTGGCCACTTCCAGCTTTATCAGAGTTCTTGTCTCGGTGTTAATGTTGAAGTAAAAGAAATATTTGTCATTTAGCACACAATTGTACTTATTATTCAACACTATCAACTAGTCTGTTCCAATACGTACTTGATTTTCTTTATCAAATATTTACAAATATGTACTTGATTTTCTTTATCAAGTATTTACAAACTACATGAGCATCCTAAATTATATTTTCTACCTTATAATGCCAGACTAATAAGACTTAAACACCCAAACCCATTTCCAAGTAACATTGCTTGAACCAAGTGACTTATTGTTAAAAGTAATATGTGTGGTAGACTGGTAGTCTAGTATTATTACCATATTGCTTTAATAAAAATTTCCAACAAGACAACTACGTCCATGTGTACCAATGCCCGTGCGTATATGATTAGTATGTAATACTAGACTTTTCTCAAAAGACCAGGTGTATGAGTTAAACACCAGAATACTAGCATGCAGAGGCGAAGCCAGCACTGGGGCGCACTAGGGCGTGCGCCCCTGCTCCAACGCGGTGACAAGAAGGATTACATATCATGCTCATAAGAAATTCGAGGATATCACGCTCATCCTTCCTGTCAGGCTGAAACAAGGCACGATCAGATTAGCCCAAAAAAGATAAATCACCACTAATGCAATGTCAAATGAATTTTAAAAAAAAGATCTAGATATTGTTCATCTTGCATTTGATGTTAGATTTGTTGGGCATCACTAATGCAATGTCAAATGAATTTTAAAGAAAGAATCTAGATATTGTTCATGCCATGAGCCTAATTATGGATGTGAAAGAGAACTTGCAAAGTTGGATTTTTTTTCGGCAATGAAGGTTATAAAGACTGATTTGCGCAACAAAGTCTCCGATAATTGGCTTAATTACTTAATGGTGTGCTACACCAAGAAAACAATATTCAAATCTATTGATAATGAAGCAATTATGAACTGCTTTCAAAGGATGAAAACCCATAGAATGTGCTTGCCTGTTGCCTCCAAATTCAACTCGTAGCTAATGTGCCTAGCAACTTTATTTATGTGAGTATCTTATAAACTTCTACTTTGTTTCACTTGTTAAATGGTTATTTATGTATGAATTTGCCTTTTACTAGTAGTTGAAATGTTTAGCTTAGCCCCCCCTCTAATTTAGTCCTGGCTTCGCCACTGCTAGCATGCAATACAGGGAACCACCATCACTACTGCAGTGCCATTTCGCTATTTCAGGTGTTGCCTTCCGTATTGAAAATTGGAGCAGGTAGTAATAAGTGAAAACACAGGAAAAGAAACTGAATCTTTTCTCCATTATGGGAAAGCCCCAGATCAGGGTAGGGCTCAAACCACATCTATATTGCCATCAATTTTCATGGAAGTTGATGCATTGGAAGAAGGCTGTCACGTTTTCCAAAATGCCAAGGCCAAGTGCTCTCTGACCTTTGGTGTTTCTACACAACGTAATTGAAACATCATAGGTTTCAGGTAATTTTGTCTGAAGGTTCAACATTTCCTGATCTTAGTTTCTACTTACTATCATAGAAACTATGACCCAAGACAATTTGTAACACCAGCACATCTTGCAATATGGGCTGGGTATCAATATCCTAAGAAGAAAACATTGACATAAATAACTTCTATTCAGAAAAAAGGATCATATCCTTCACAGACCAATTTAAGCTCATTATATCATATGGATTCCAATGCCACAGTATACCTCAGCACTTGGAATCATAGCTTTCTCATAGCAGTTGGTACCCCAGTAAAGGAATCCTGTCCCACCCTCCTTCCACACTCGCCACATCACTGCACGGTGCTGGGTTCCACGCATCCCAAGATGCCAATTTGGTTGAGGATCAGAAGGCCCCATACAAACATATGTCCACCACTCCTACATAGGATTGAGATAACTTCAACAGGACAAAAACTTTTTTTTACTAAAAAGTGAGCTTCATATACATGCATACCTAAGTACCAAATTTATTTATAAAATCAAGCTGTATGATAAAACCATATAAATGTTATTGACTAGAACAGTTGAGCTGGTCTACAGTTAAACACTAAGGCTTCAATGCAGATTGCTCAATCTAAAACATTCAAATAACAGTACATAGCCATATAGTTAAGATTGTATAAATAGTTTTGACTGCATTGATAATAGAAGATAAATTCCTCACCACATCATTCCAAGGAGGGTCACATAATTTGAAAAACTATTTCAACCACAAGTACGAAATGAGATTAAAACTGTAGCAGTAAAACCAAGAAAACGGTCTAGTGCCATCAAGGAAAAGAATATTTTGGCCAGATACCACCAGCATCACACACTAAAATAAATTTAAAGGCCTAGTGTCTAGAGCATTGGATAATACATTAACAGCAAAAAAGAAAAACAAAGAAATAAAAGTAAAAGGATCACAGACACAGGAATGACTGTCAATGCAGTATCACTGAGCTCATATTGTAGTGCTGTTCACCAAAAAAAAGTTAATTGAAAATTAGACATCATATTTCACAAAAATATGAAACTTGGCACACTCTCATCTAACTACTATAGTTTTTTAATCTGATGACATGTTTGATTATATACCACTAGATAAGAAATTCACCAAAAGAAGTTAATTGAAAATTAGACATCATATTTCACAAAAATATGAAACTTGGAACACTCTCATCTAACTGCTACAGTTTTTTAATCTGATGACATATTGATTATATACCACTAGATAAGAAATCAATATTAGCCTTGTTAAGCATGAAACATGATTACTACATTTTGAAGCACAACTTCAATGCAGTCACAAATACTGTGGAATGAAAAAGATCATCAACCAATATTAACTACAAGAACAGAATTTGTTCTTACTTCACCAAGATCAGGTCGTAGTTCGGCAACAATATCCTTCACTAGGTCATCTCTTGTGCCAAGAACCCATTCACTGCATAAGTAAGCACTAAATCAATAATATAAGTGGTTTGTTGGTCCAAGATTGAACAATGTATGACATTGTTGTCAGTTTGCACCAAGCCACCAATACTTCTACTAGCCTCCATGTCGCATATCGAACATCCACATAGTGCCAACACACCCCCAACATGTATCGGAGCTGTCAGTTCCATCAAATTGTCCCTTGTCATCACAAAATTTCTCTCAAATAGGGCACTGGTAATTCCATCTATTTGGTTTATTTTGTTAACACAATTAGCATTGCATTGGATACATAACCTACAGTCTGGATTTGTATGGAATAACAATGCAAGAATAGATAACACATAAACACTAACATTCTGAAACCATATACATTTAGTGATGAATGCCATATCCACACAATTTTAGCAATCAAGAACGAATACAAGAAATACCAGCAGCAATGCATACCTAGTGCAAAATATCTGCGTATGTGGGCGTAGAACATTTGGAACTTTCGCAAAAGCCTCAAATGTAGAAGGAGCCTGCTCAGAACCATTTGGACCTACATGAGCCATTCAAATTGTAAGGAAAATATATTTATATGTTAAAGAAACTTAAGACTTGCCAAGTGTGACCAGCTTCCCTAGTTATAGTATCTAAACTTCCAGAAAACCTAACACCAAACAGGGTGACTGTCAAGGTCGTCGAATCCTTGACTGGCCGGACCTCGGCTACGTAGCTCGTAGCCGCCGTCCGTCTTCTCCGGTGAGGTTAGACCCCTCTACCGCAGGCTTGGATATGATAGAAGAGATTAGGGAATGGTTTTCTTGCTTACCCTCTCCATGTCTGGTTACATCAATATATAGGGCCATAGCCCACTAATTTAGTAACTCATAATAGGAAGGAACTACTAATGGAAAGCTATCTTTATTTTCCATATGGCCACAAATTTCACTAATTTAGGAACTAATAATAGGAAGGAACTACTAATAGAAAGTTATCTCTATTTTCCATTTTAGCCACTTGACATGACTTCCTTTCCCTGCGTGCCTGCTGTGCGTACGGCGCGTTCCGCTGCGCGTCGCACATCCCGTGCTCGACGACGCCTAGTGTATGTAAGGCCGTAACGGCCGGACATGACATCTCTCCCCTCCTCGAGAGGCAGCTCGTCCCCGAGCTGAAATGCTGGATACCTGGTGCGGAATGGCTCGATATCTTCCCAGGTGGCCGATGCAGATGACTGACCCTTCCATTGAACCAGGACCTGCTGGACGCCACGAGCGACACGTTGACGGACAGCGCGTTCCGGCTCGGGAGCAATGGCGCCGAGTTTGACCGGCGGGAGTGGCGGAGGACTCTCTGGCGGATCGCCATGGAACTTCTTCAGGAGGCCGACATGGAACACGTCGTGCATGCGAGCTTGAGGTGGGAGAGCGAGGCGGACAGCAACCTCGTTGATCATCTCGGTGATGCGGTAAGGCCCGAAGTAGCGCGGTTTGAGCTTGCCGGAGGTGCCCTGGGGCAGTGACGCCACCGGGCGCTGACGAAGTCGGAGTAGCACCCAATCGTCGACGTTGTACGAGACAGCACGATGGGCTTTGTCGTAGTGCAACTTCTGAACCGCCTGAGCTTGCTCGAGACGAGCGCGGATGTCGGCGAGAAATTCCTGGCGTTCTTCCATGTTCTTGGCCACGGCCGCCACTCGTGTGTCTCCCGGCTCGTAGGACCTGATGGTAGGTGGGTTGCGCCCGTAGACCACCCGGAACGGTGTGTCCCGAAGCGAGCTTTGGTACGCCGTATTGAAGACAAACTCCGCCCATGGGAGCCACTGCAGCCATTGACGCGGTCGATCGCCCGTGAGGCAGCGAAGGTACATGATGAAATTGTGCGTGCTGCCGGAATCGAGGAGTGCGACGAGGGATGTGGCCCCAAGCGTCACAGCGATCTGCATGGTGTCCGCCATGGGCACCCCGGCCAGGGCTTGCAGGGAGAAGCACGGTGCCTCGTTGTCAGCCGCGGCCGCAGCGTCATCGGTGTCGTCGATCTCCACCCCGTCAACGAAGAAGATGCGTTTGCAAAATCTGTTGTGGCCACGAGAGAATTTTTCGTCACAGTTAAAACAGAGCCCAAGACGACGCCGCTCGCTTTCTTCTCACCGCTCGTTGCTCGCCGAGGGAACGCCAATGGTGGCGCTGGTAGCGCAAGCGGGTGGGGGTTCGCGGCGACGCTGTGGCCGGGTTCGAGAGCGCAAGCTGGCCGATTTAATCGGGCCGGCACACACTGTCGATCTCGGCAATTCAACCTGGCGCGCCAGGCTCATTGCCACCGCGAGCGTCTCCGGGTTGTGGATGCGACGGCGTGACTAAGCGGCGGAGCAGTCGCCGGCACTGTTGACGCCGGATCTCGCTGCCGACCCGCGCGAGGAAGGAGGGCCTGAAAACGGTTTGAGTACTCTTCCACGGTCCTCGAAGGCCGCACTCGGCGAGCTCAAACAACGGCGCCGAGCGGAGGGGCGGCCCAAACCGCAAGTTGAGGAGGTCCTTGAAGCGGCCCCAGCGCGGAGTTCCTTCGTCCTCCTGCAGCTGGATGTACCACAACTGGGCCACGTCCTCGAGGTTGTAGGAGGCCATCCGGACCTTCTCCTCCGCCATGGTTTCTTTGTTGATGGAAATAGGACTCACAACGATTGATGAAGATCGTGGATCAGACTTGCCATCGTATCGCGGGAAATCCATCTTCTGAAACCTGGGCGGGCGATCGTTGTGATGCTCGCCGGTTGGTTGACGGTGGCCGGCGGACGACGACTGATCGGTGGAGAGGGCTTGGATTGCCTTGGCGTTGGCCTCGGCGGTGGCTTGGAGGATTTGTACGGCCTTGGCAAGATTCTCGACGGTGGTCTGGAGGTCGTCCCCCATGGCAGGCGCGGCGCAGGAAGTAGTGGAGCCGGGTGATGAAGGGCCGGCGGCGGATGATGACGAGGTGGGTTGAGTAGGCGAGGATCGCCGGGATCGTGATACCAAGTTGTCAAGGTCGTCGAATCCTTGACTGGCCGGACCTCGGCTACGTAGCTCGTAGCCGCCGTCCGTCTTCTCCGGTGAGGTTAGACCCCTCTACCGCAGGCTTGGATATGATAGAAGAGATTAGGGAATGGTTTTCTTGCTTACCCTCTCCATGTCTGGTTACATCAATATATAGGGCCATAGCCCACTAATTTAGTAACTCATAATAGGAAGGAACTACTAATGGAAAGCTATCTTTATTTTCCATATGGCCACAAAATTTCACTAATTTAGGAACTAATAATAGGAAGGAACTACTAATAGAAAGTTATCTCTATTTTCCATTTTAGCCACTTGACATGACTTCCTTTCCCTGCGTGCCTGCTGTGCGTACGGCGCGTTCCGCTGCGCGTCGCACATCCCGTGCTCGACGACGCCTAGTGTATGTAAGGCCGTAACGGCCGGACATGACAGTGACAGAAGATTTTTGCCACATAAGAAAGTAATCATATGCTCATTACATAGAACATAAAAAAAAGCACAATGTCTAACTAATGGCTAAGCAATCAAAAATATAGTAATTATCTTATGGTACATCAAGTCATTAGCAGAGATAAAAGCTAGTTAGAACATTGCAATCTTAATGCTGGCACAAACAACTGACAATTATTTAATACTGCCTCTGTTTCTAAATAGATGTCGTTCTAGATTCTTGCTCTTCCACCAAGGCACATCTACCAAAGACTACGTTATCCCTTTTCACTATATCTTTGAATGTTATGTTTTACTCTAGTCTATAGTAATAAATAGCATTCCAAATAGCTAATGGGAGGGGCATAGAAGGGGGAAAAATGGTAAAAAGTCATCTTGAGATTGTAGAATGACATGTATTTAGGAAATAAATTGAAAGCTAGAATGACATGCATTTGGGAACGGAGGGAGTACCATAGTTGATTCATTATGCCGTATGTTCGAATGTTGCCTTTACTTCTCTGCTTCAATTTGCTTCTCTAAATTTATTTCCCCATCATATAGAGTAGGGGTGAAAATGGTACGGATAATTTCCGACCGACCGATCGACCGAAGCGTCTCGGATAGTGATTCGGATATTCGGATATGGATCGGATATGGATAAAGTGTCACGGATACGGATACGGATACGGATATCTCGGATAATATCCGAGTATTTTTTCGGATACTATCCGCCGGATAATATCCGAATTCCCGCCTCTTTAGCTTAGCCCGGCTTGGCCCATATGTCACCGCCGGCCCATCTAGACTGAAGTGGAACCCTAGGTCCCTAGCCGACTAGCTGCCACTTTAGTTCCCTCATTCCCTGCCCGGCCCCTACCTATTCAGTCCACATCTCCAAGACTCCAACTCCAGGTCGTGGCGGCGGCGGCTAATGGCCATGGCCCCTAATGGCTTGACTAATGCTTAGTGCCATGCATGTGCTTTGTTACTTTTGTATACTTCTATGAATAGTGTGCAACTTCTATGGATGATGTACAACAGTACAGGTGCAATTATGAGATGTGACTCAGTGTATTGCTATAAACTATAAGGTTTTAACGGTCTTGATCTCTCAATGTCCTATACAATTTATGTTGGTTTCCTATCGACAATATTCATTGTAGCTCATCACTCCATTTGTATTTAGTGTTTACGCGTATTATTCGAAAAATATCCGTTCCGATGATTATCCGAACTTATTTTATCCGTATTCGTTCAAATATTATCCATATCCATATCCGGCACCATCTGTGTCCGAATACGCATCCGGCACTATCCGTGTCCGAATCCGATCCGATAAAATTATATGGATCAAATACAATATGAGTGGTTTTCGATCTATATCCGATCCATTTCACCCCTAATATAGAGTAATATAAAATATTGTACATCAGTAACTTTATTAGCCAAACAGCTTTCTTACTTATCTGTTAAGTTTTCTGGTTAAGTAATCTAGCTTAAATCTTCAGTTCAGTACAATAATCTAATAGATTTTAATAAACTGCATTGTAAACTCCTAAATATATACTCATTCCAGATCCAAGTATAGAAGTGTATTTCTAAAGAGGCAGTGTTACCATTAGATTTTGTCTTGTACTCACCGCAATAGTAAGTTGTTAAAATACGCACATCAGGTGAGTATGTCCGTAACTCATTAGAGATGCTGCGGATCACATCATACTGTTCCACATTCAACGGCTGAAAAGTTAAGAACAATTGTAAGACAAAATAGAATAAAGTGGACCATATACATGAGTTGATGTGGTTTGACGCATCAACTTAGGCCTAATTGGCCTTGCACTTAAGGACTTAGGAAAATGCATAGCACTAGGTGCAAGGGGGCATGGACATACCCAGTGCAAACCATGAGATAGGTGCAATCATACAGACCATTTTGGTTTGAGCACCAAATCAACAAGAACAATTCCCCCAAAAAAATGTGAGATATTCTATGGAGCATTGCATCACCCTTTGATATTTCAAGTTTAAACTCGAAGCTAATTAGGATAAATGGAAAAAAAGTTTGCTGTGAATAGACTTTTATCTTTTTCTTGTAACTTAAAGTTTGTCAAGAATCACTCTTCTGTTGTTTCTCCCAACACCAAATTGAATTTACTTATGTTTTTTAGGCTTAGAGCATAACCATTGCAGTTTAGCTGTGAAGTCCTAGCGTCAACTAAAAAAACTGATATAATTTATTATTACGTTTTAATATAAAGTCATAGCCATTTCAGTTCCAACTGCATAGAGCTTTGGCAGGCCCTAATGGGATCTGAAAATCGATATGGCATCACAAGGCACACTATAAGCATAGTGTCACTTGCACTTTGTGTTGTAGAACCATGCCGTTGGATATAGCATAAAAGAAATATAATGCACCTCATCCCACAAGTAAAAGTAAGCTTTTGACCAATGAGGCTCCGATTTCAAGATTTCAACCTCTCTTCGCAGGGAGTTTTTTGCAGCATCAGTACTACATCAAGAAAGGAGCCAAATTAATTAAAAAAGTTATCAAGCTGATATAAAATTTAGTAGAAACTCAAGCAATACCGTGACAGGATCGGCGCGTAGGGTACAGCATATGATACGATCAGAAGACGGATGAACTCACTCGTATGCACGAGTTCCGGGACGCCGCCCAGCACGCAAGTTCCACGATGGAGAACTTGACAATTCCGCCAGCGTCGAAGGTAAATTGGCGGTTATCGTCGCCACCGCCTAGGACTCAATATTGTGGCAATACAAGTCTGCCTTTTCTTTATTTCTCACCTTTATTTATAACGTCTATTACAAGCCGCTCTGGGCAGGTTTAACCGAAACCTATTATGTTACGGCCTGTTCAATACGTAATGTAATCGGAGTCTTCAATTAATTTGGCAAAGCGTCCGGCCGTCCGAACTCCCTTGCCGCTGTGGTTTGCTCGCCGCGGATCCGCCACTTTCACCCCTGGCCGGCGTGGTCTCACGGCGTCGTACGTATACTCGATCATATACCGGCGTCGTATCATTACTCCCTCCCTGGAAAACCAGCTTGTCCTCAAGCTGACAATCAGGAAACGAACGCCGCAAAGTGATAGCGTCCATCCATGTGGCTTCGTCGGCGGACTCGCCTGCCCAATGCACCAGAAACTGTCGAGCGCCATTGACGAACCGCTGAGCCAGGAGTTGATGAGGTTCGGGTTGCGAGGGAGCTGCTGTGACTAGGACGTCGTCCGGAAGAACGCCTGGCTGGGTGGGCGGCTCCCCTTTGAAGGCCTTCAGGAGGGAGACGTGGAAGACGTTATGCAGGCGTGCAGACTGCGGAAGGTTAAGTCTGTTAAGTCTGTAGGCCACCGCCCCAATCCTTTGCTCCACTTGGAAGGGACCGAAGAACCGGGGTCCCAATTTGGCTGGAGCGTGTGACCGTAATAATTTTTGGCGGTGACGCTGGAGTTTGAGCCAAACCCACTCGTCTATGGAGAATTCCACGTCTCGATGCTTACTATCATAACGTTGCTTCATACGGTTCTGAGCGTGTAGCAGATGTTCCCGGGCTTGCGCTAACAGTATATCTGTAGCGACCCGCCCAATTAGCCCGGGGTAATTTAGCAACAGCTGGCATTACCCTAGGTTAATCAAGCGAATCTCGGCATAGTGGCTAACAAAATATCGGGCACCCCGGTACTTTATTAGCTACTATACCGTGTTCAGAGTGTTGCAACAGAACAATAATTAGAGACTGAATGTAAATATATTACAAACCAAGCCACGCAGGGCTACAAGTCCAATACACAATTAGACCGGATCCAAGTACAACACAAGCATAAGACATAACTACTAGTTACACAAAAGACCGACGTAGAGTAACACAGATACTCAGCACTCTATTCTCCCTGGTAGTCCTTCGCGTAGGTTTGGTTCTGCGGGTGACCCTCACTCCAAGTCTCATGGTCGGACCAATTGGGATCCACGTCCCAACCAGATGCTTGACCCTCAGAACA
Organism: Rhipidocladum racemiflorum; assembly: GCA_036346355.1. Lineage (NCBI taxonomy): Eukaryota > Viridiplantae > Streptophyta > Magnoliopsida > Poales > Poaceae > Rhipidocladum > Rhipidocladum racemiflorum. The sequence goes on from CM070581.1 coordinate 9,077,587, forward strand.
AATATCTAGCAGGGGGAGAGTTAGCAAGAGTGAGTACAGAGTACTCAGCAAGTAATAGTATAGAATGCAATACATGAGTTTTTCTTCCCTTTTCCCAAATCCAGCTTACCTCCTCCCGAAATCTGTTTTTTTTTTTGGAAATAGGTTTTGATTTTCTTTAAGAGTTGCACATTTTAATTCAAGAGACTACTAACACCCGTATATGAGGCAGACTTAGCTTCCGTAGCCTCCAATCCAGGAGACAGGCATGAATTCATGATTTGACCTCGCAGTTTGTACCACTTTACCCATAGTGACCCCTAGCATGAGAGGCCCTGCATGTTTATCACTAGTCCAAGATTAGATCTCCAACCACATTACCCGAGTCGCGGATTCCTTCACTAGGCAATCCCGCCGGCTCATGACTATGATTGTATCGAACTATCCAGGCTACCGTAGCAGCACAACTGATACTCAACCCAAGGCTTTATTCATATATAGCCTGAAAGAACCAACCGCAGCTGATTTTCTGTGTCCCTCACTGGGCCTTCCGGCTTACCCAGCTTCACACGCGTATTTATCTACTCTTATCCAATGTGGAGATCATAATACCTTCCTAGGACAACCTTTTCTGGTCGCTTCCACACACTATGGTTGATACTGAAAATACGGCTCATTGCCCGAGTGTAGTTGGTTATTCTTATATCATAGCCTATGTAGAGGGTCCCACCGGCCACATTCCAAGTACCTTGGCCCCCCTCTACCCACCATATTAACACCACACCAATATAATAAATAACACAAGCCAGCTGCTCCATCAGCTGGACTTGCCAACACACCACACCTCATCATCATCCATACTTTCATTTCCACCACACCACATTTCCATCCATATTCAATCGGGTATTTTCAATTTACATATAAAGTTGCAATGCATGAATGATACTTATAATTATACCAAATCGAGTTGAAAACATTTAATGAAATCTGCTCAAAGGAAATCTTGCCTGAAGTAGGATTTGCAAATGCACCTCGCTCGAATCTGAGAGGTGGTTGGTATGGTAGTTCGATCTTGGACACGACAAATACAACGTATCAACTCTACGAGAATTAACCCACAGCAGCTTTACGGTATCTGAATCTACGGACAACACTTATTTTAACTAATCCACCAATTTACCCCGATTCATAATATTCTAGCAGCAATGAACACGGCAATTCAATTAATACAACACTTAACAATCTACACATTTATTAACTACTAACTCGCAGCTTTTAGAAATTTAAATGCAGTTTTCCTACGATCTGCATACGGTGATTTAACATACGTTAAAAGCACGAAGAACAGCAATTTTTCCTACTTTTCTTCTTTCTCTTCTTTTCTTTTCTCTTCTTTCCTTTTCTTTTTCTTTCCTCTTCTTCTCTCATTTTTCCTTCTGCTCTTTCTTTTCTTCCATTTCTTTCTATTCTCTGTTTCTTTCCTCTCTTGGCCGAACGCCTCCCTCTGCCTGTCTCCTTCTCTCGGGCTCTCCTCCACTGGAACCGACCACCTCTCCCCTGGCTCGATCTCCCGCCGCCGGCCAGCCAGCGCGTCGCGCCGCCGCCGCTCTCCCTCCCGGTTCCTCTCCTCCCTTCTCCTCTCTCTCTCTCTCTCTCTCTCTCTCTCTCTCTCTCGAATCCCCCCTCCTCTCCGCCTACTACCTCTCTGTTTTCTCCACTGCCGACACCCCCTCCCTCCTCTCTGCCTGCCACCCGGCCAACTCACGGCTGACGCCGCCCTCTGCCGCCTCTCTCTCTCTCTACTCCCTTCCCTCTACTCTTACTTGCCCTAATGGCTGACAGAAGAACAGATACTACTCGGCATTTACGTTTGCTTTACTCTTGATTTTGCATTTCTGAGTTGATGATAAGAACAGAGGCTACTTGATCTACCGGGTTTTCGCATTCTACTCTGGGTTTCGGTTTTGCTTGCAAGTTCTTTGGGGTCAATGAGGCAAGAACTCTAGTGGGACGGCAGGTTTTCACTCATGCAACCCTAGGATTCACTGAGACCACCATCCTCTAATTGATCTACCAAGGTTGTGCTAACAAGTAGTACTACTGCTGCTACTACCAATAAGGTGAGGCAACAGCGCACCTGGGAGATCGATCTAGAGGGTGGCTGACGGTTTGGAGGGCGATGAAGTGGCTGGATCGGTTCTTGTGGCTCCTGCTGGTTCGGTGCTTCTTGATCTTGGGGGTCTCCTTGTTCGGCTCTTCTTGTGGATTCCTCCTTGCTCCTTGCTCTTTGTTCGGTTCAGTGGACCTTGGGGAACCTCCGGCTTCTGCGCTTGGGGATCCTCCTGGTTCTTGGCTTGTGGATTTCCTCCTCCTCCGGCTTCTGGACCTTCTTTCTTGCTTCTTGCTTCTTGGTCCTTCGAGCCCTCCCTCTGGACCGAATGTGCTTGTGTGCTTGGTTCTGTGGTTTGGCTGGAGACTGAGGGAAGAGGTGAATGCTTTGCTCTCTTTGTACTGGAGTGAGGGGTGCTAAGGATGGCCTGTAGCCATGCCCTCCCCTGGCTGGCTACGAGCTGTGCTTGGCTGGGAGAGCTGCGTGGTTGCTGGCTGTGGAATGGTCAAGGGCCCTGAAGTGTCCAATGGGTAAAGCAAAGGTTCCAATGGTTGTGTGGTTACTTGGTCAAGTTACTGAGTTACCTCTTGGCTCCATGGTGGTTCTCTGGTTAAAGCAATGCTGCTGGTTATTTGATGGATAAAAGGCTGCTACAGATACCCGCAATCCGCACAGGTAAGTACGGATTGCCGAGTGATGAACCGGTCTAGCGAGAGGTGCCGACCCGGCCCTACGGGTCTGGTATCTCGGTGATCAATACCTCACCGGCGGGTCTGACGGCAATCCTCTTTTCTATTTCTATTCGCATTTTTAAATTCTTTTTTTTTTTGCAAGGCAACTACGCTACACAATACCCTAATTAGCACTTTAATACTATTGCTTAATCCCTCTAATGACCTAGGGCACTTCAATATCCCGCTCCACTAGGGTGCAGTCCACTAGGTTGATGACCGTTGAGCCTTGTTGGTAGGGCGTGAGAGCGGGAGGAGGACGCCCGTAGACTAATTCAAAAGGGGTCATTCGGAGAGCAGAATGAAAGGAAGTGTTGTAATAGAATTCTGCCCATGGTACCCACTGTGCCCAATTTGCCGGGTTGGATCCTGTAAGGCAGCGGAGATACATCTCGATAGTACGATTCACGACCTCCGTCTGTCCATCCGTCTGAGGGTGGTAGGCCGTGGAAAGCAATAATGTGGTGCCGCTTCGTTTTAATAAATCTTGCCAGAAAGCACTGAGAAAAATAGGGTCGCGATCCGAGACGATCGACTCCGGTATGCCATGCAAACGTACCACCTGGTCGAAGAAGAGTTTGGCGACCGCTTGTGCCGTGGCTGGTCGGGACATCGGGATGAAGTGGGCATATTTGGACAGACGGTCCACGACAACCAAGAGGGCTGATTTACCATGTGATTTTGGCAAGTCAGTGATGAAATCCATCGAGATGTCTGCCCAAATTTGTTGTGGTACTGGAAGAGGTTGGAGCAATCCTGCGGGAGAAGTCGTGCTTGACTTATTCTGCTGACAGATGGTGCAGCGACCCACATAGGATTCAACCGTTGCACGTTGACGCTCCCAATAATATGTGTGCTGCAAACGTAACAGAGTCTTTTGGACTCCTTCATGCGTGAGATCATGCACGGAGGCAATAATAAGATCCACCAAGGGGGAGGTATGTGGCACGAACAGGCGTTGGTTACGGTAGACTAACCCTTCCGAAATGAGCCATGACTCCTGCTGCTTGTTGGCTGGTGCTTTGTCGTGATGAGATGCAGAGCCCGGCGTGTTGCTGGAGGAAAGTGGAGGAGTCGCATTCGGTGTGCAGGCGTGCTTTTTGGCAAGTTGCTGGACGATAGGGTCGCACCGGAGAAGCTCATGCCACTCTGTTCGGGTCACCTCCTGGAGCTGTGAGATGGGCGCACAAAAAGTCCCGTTGCTTTGTTCATGTGGAATGCGTGAGTGCGTCGGCTGCCGCATTGTGTCGTCCTGGTTTGTATTCGACCGTAAAGTCAAAACCCATGAGTTTGCTGAGCCAGTGTTGTTGGGGAGGGGTGATGAGTGCTTGGTCGAGGAGAAATTTGAGGCTGCCGTGATCGGTGCGTACCACGAAGGAATGTCCCCATAGATACGGGCGCCAATGGCGGACTGCTTTTGATAACCCAATGAGCTCCCGCTCGTAAGCGGCCAATTTTCGGTGTCTCTCGGCCAACTTGCGACTGAAATAAGCGACGGGGTGGCCGCCTTGCTGCAATACGGCTCCAATGCCTATCCCCGAGGCATCACACTCCACAATAAATGGGGTCGTGAAGTCTGGCATTTGGAGTACCGGGGCTGACATTAGGACTTCCTTTAGTTGTATGAAAGTAGCTTCTGCTGAGTCGGACCATACAAAGCAGTTGCGACGAAGCAGCGTCGTGAGGGGTTCTGCAATACTGGCGTAGTCCCGAATGAATCGGCGGTAATAGCCTGTGAGTCCAAGAAATCCTCGCAATGCTGATACTGAAGATGGTCGAGGCCACTGCGATACCGCTTGGAGCTTTGCTGGATCTGCTGATATTCCATTTGGGGAAATGATGTGGCCTAGATACTGCACACGACCTTGGGCGAAGGTGCATTTGGACTGCTTTAAGTAAAGGTGGTGGTGTCGCAGGCGGCCTAGTATCAGACGAAGATGCGCAAGGTGCTCCTCTTCCGTGCGACTGTAAATCAAAATATCATCAAAAAAAACAAGGACAAATTTGCGGAGGAAGTCCTGCAAAACCTCATTCATGAGTGCTTGAAAGGTCGACGGTGCGTTGGTGAGGCCAAAAGGCATGACAAGAAACTCATAATGTCCATGGTGTGTCCGGAAGGCGGTTTTCTCAATGTCCTCGGTCCACATCCGTACTTGATGATATCCCGATCGGAGATCTAGTTTGGTGAAGAAGTGTGTGCCCCCCAACTCATCAAAGAGTTCTTCTGCCACCGGGATCGGAAATTTATCCTTGATTGTTCGAGTGTTGAGCTCGCGGTAGTCGACACAGAATCGCCAAGTTCCATCGCTCTTTTTGACCAAGAGAACGGGTGACGAGAAGGGTGATCGACTGGGACGAATAATCCCTTGCTGTAGCATGGCCTCACATTGTTTTTCAATTTCGTCTTTCTGATGGTATGGATACCTATAGGGTCTGACGACCACGGGATCCGTTCCTCCTCTCAGTGTAATGCGGTGATCGCAATGCCGGGCCGGGGGCAACGCCTGGGGCTCGGAGAAGACGTCCTGGAATTCGTCCAGAAGACTTGGCACGACTGCTTGGTTGGTAACACTTAGCTGCATGGTCGTACCTTTGGTCAGTCGCTGCATACCTTGAAGATGTACCAATGTCCCGTCCCGTTCAAACTCCATGGAGAGAGCTGTAAAATTCCAATGGATGTCGCCCAATGTGCTGAGCCACTGTATTCCCAAAATGATATCAAAAGTGACAATAGGCAGTATGAGGAATTGAGCTGTGAAGCATTGCCCTTGTATGACGAAGTCGGCCTCTACCGTCCCCAAACATGGCAGGTAGGCCCCTCCCGCCACGCGCACTTGTTGCCGTGCTCCTGTAATCGGCTTCCACCCCTTGTGTTGTGCGGCATATGTGCTAACGACGTTGTGGGTGCTGCCGCTATCTATGAGTCCCATCCATTCTTGATCCGCAACAAACACCTTGAGCTGCATGGTACTGCCGTGCTTTGGCCCGCTTTGGCCCTATGACTGCCAGCATGGATAGGGAAGCTTCACTGCCCGCTTCCGTGGACGGTTCGTCCTGCTCTCCCTCGGAATCTGCAACCTCCAAATGAAACAAGCGTTTGCAGCGATGGCCCCGAGTGTATGTCTCATCGCAGTTGTAGCAGAGACCCTTCGCCCGACGTTCTGCCAGCTGGTCCGCGGTCAGTCGGAGTCGAATTGGAGGTGATGCGGTGCTGCTCTGCATGCTTGTCGTCGGTGCTGCTGGCGTGCCCGAGCTCTGGCCGTTTCCTGCTATGGTTTTGGAGGCGCCATGCATTGTTGTGGGGACTCCAGTAGTTCGTCCTCCATTCCATGAGCCTCGGCTGGTTTCCCGAGTGTCAGTGGCTGCTGCAGAGGGTTCCCATATGGCACGCTTGTCGCCTGGCTGCGTGAGGCTATGCCTCGGCTCCCGCTGATGTTCGTCGCGCCTTGAAGTGCCTCAGCGATCCATGCCGATTTGCGGGCTTCCGCTTCCCTCGCAAATCCTACGGCCTCCATCAAATCCCTCGGCCGTTCGCGGCGGACATCCGCACACAGCGCCATGGAAAGTCCTGCCATGAAGGTTTCCACCTGGTCTGATCTTTTCATTCCCGATGTGCGGGCTAACAAATTACCTGAACTCCTCAGCATATTCGTCTACCCCACTATTCCCTTGTTTAAGGTTAACAAGGTCGCCGAGTGGGCCGACGCTTGAGTGGCGGGTGAATCGCTGGATGAATGCTTCGGAAAATTCTTCCCATGCGATCCACAGCTCCTCCCGTTGCTAGTTATCTAGGACCTCCTGTGCTTCTCCTGCGAGATGGAGACCGGCAATCTCGACGTATTCTTCCACGGGAATACGATGAACGCGAAAGAAACGCTCGCATCGGCGCAACCAACTGAGCGGGTCGCCTTGCCCGTCGTACTCGGGAAGGTCGAAACGTGGTGGTCGAGGAATCCACCGGTGGTTGTCCTCCACTTCCTCTCCGCGATGGTACCCTCGCCGTCCTCGGTGCGCCTGCTCCTCACGCTCGCGGTCTGTGCGTGCGTGGATAGCGGCTACCCCCTTCTGGGATCTATTCTGCAGGTGATTCCCAGCCAAGGTGTTGCTCGCTTCTGCTTTTGAATCATGTGCCGGAGCTTCTCCTTTCTTTTCCACCTCCTTTGCTGTTAGTATCTTCATCACATCAGCTAGCATCGATTTGATTTCCTTCATGTCTGTTTCCATGGTCGTAACACGGTCCTCCAATGGATTCGCCATGGTTCCAGAACCGCCTGGCTCTGAAACCAAATTGATACGATCAGAAGACGGATGAACTCGCTCGTATGCACGAGTTCCGGGACGCCGCCCAGCACGCAAGTTCCACGATGGAGAACTTGACAATTCCGCCAGCGTCGAAGGTAAATTGGCGGTTATCGTCGCCACCGCCTAGGACTCAATATTGTGGCAATACAAGTCTGCCTTTTCTTTATTTCTCACCTTTATTTATAACGTCTATTACAAGCCGCTCTGGGCAGGTTTAACCGAAACCTATTATGTTACGGCCTGTTCAATATGTAATGTAATCGGAGTCTTCAATTAATTTGGCAAAGCGTCCGGCCGTCCGAACTCCCTTGCCGCTCGCTGGTTTGCCTGCTGCGGATCCGCCTGTTCTGCGTCCCTGGCCGGCGTGGTCTCACGGCGTCGTACGTATACTCGATCATATACCGGCGTCGTATCAGCATATGCTGCCAGTCTTGGATCAGAGTAATATTCATTAGCCTTTGGATGTTCAGCTTAAATATCATAGAAACTGTTGTGAGTGTTCTCGCTGGAACGCCCTTGTGCCCGGTCGACGACCTGCACGCGACGACGACGAGGCCGTGGTGGCTCTCCGGGATGATTCGCTGGGATAGCTAGCGATACGACGCCACCGGCCGGTTGTCGACGGCAATACCGAGACTTGTGTTTGTTGGCAACAAAGCGTGCCTCTTTTCTCTGCTTCTATTCCCTCTTTATAATACTTATTCCAATCTGTATTCCAATCGGACTCCAGAATAGCTATCCTAAATAAGGCAACATGAAACGGAAATAAATAAACGCAATAAGGAGAAGAGATAGACCCCTAAGGATTTGGACCACAACCGGTCCTTATTTCCTTTTTCTATAGTAAACCTGATCATGACCCACAACAGTACTCCCCCCCTCGACCAACAGCTTGTCCTCAAGCTGGAAGTCTGGAAAAGAACGCCGAAGGACAATGGCATTTGTCCAGGTTGCATCATCTTCCGATTCCCCTGTCCAATGAACAAGGAACTGACGATGTCCCTTTACAAACCGTTGAGCGAGAAGGCGGTGTGGAGCTGGTTGTGCTGGATCACTTGCAGGAGAAACATCAATCGGCAATGATGGAATGGAAGTTGGTGGAGTACCCCGGAACGTCTTGAGAAGGGAGACATGGAAGACGTCATGAATGCGGGATGGTGATGGAAGTGTTAGACGATAAGCCACCTTGCCGACACGAGCTGCCACTTGAAAAGGGCCGAAGAATCTGGGGGATAGTTTTGTGTGGGCGGTCGATCGAAGTGAAAGTTGTCGGTGATGCTGGAGGCGAAGCCACACCCACTCGCCCACCGCAAATTCTACCTCGCGATGATGATGATCATAATATTGCTTCATTCTATTCTGGGCGTGGAGAAGATGACGACGGGCTTGCTCCAAGAGGGCGTCACGATCAATGAGTTGACAGTCGACCTTGTCAATAACCGACGCGCCTTGTGCATACGGAAGTAGGCTAGGTGCTGTCCTACCATAAACCAACTCAAATGGCGTCATTCGAAGGGCAGAATGAAACGAAGTGTTATAGCAAAATTCTGCCCAAGGAAGCCATTGAACCCAATTGGAAGGGTTATCTGCGGCAAGGCAACGAAGGTACATCTCCACTGTCCGATTGACAACTTCTGTTTGGCCGTCGGTTTGAGGATGGTAGGCCGATGACGTGAGAAGATGAGTACCGTATCTTTTAAAAAGATCCTGCCAAAAAGCACTAGTGAAAATAGGATCACGATCCGAAACTATGGATTCTGGAATCCCATGTAATCTGACGACATGGTCAAAAAAAAGATCGGCAACCCTGGGAGCAGCGGATGGACGCTTTAAAGCAATAAAATGTGCATATTTGGAAAGACGATCAACCACGACCATTATTGCAGTCATAGCTTGAGATTTTGGAAGACCCACGATAAAGTCCATAGAAATGTCCGCCCAAATTTGTTGTGGAATTGGCAACGGTTGGAGAAGACCGGCCGGGGATAAGGAGCTGGTCTTGTTCTGCTAGCAAATAGAACATGTTGCAATGTATGTTTCCACTGTTTGACGTTGGCCTTCCCAAAAGAAAAGGGCTCGTAGGCGATGCAGGGTCTTGTGAATGCCTTCATGGGTGAGGTCATGGAAGGCTGCCACTATCTGGGGACGAAGCGGTGATGTCGCTGGAACGAATAATCGTCCTGCCCGGAAAAGGAGACCGTCTCGGACCTGCCAAATGGACGGAGGGGGCGTTGCGTTTGTTGTTGCGATGTCAGATCCGCTGGCGGGCGCGGAAGGAGACTTGCTGCCTGCTGCTTGTTTCCGGGCAGCTGTGGCTACCTGATCACAACGCATTCTGATCTCTGGGTCATTCCGGAGGGTCGCCTGCCAACGCTGAGTCAGTGATTCGACCGGCCATGAGAGCGCTGCACAGACCGGGGAGGGATCAAAGGCACGGGATAGCGCATCAGCTGTGCAATTGGCTTTCCCAGGCTTGTATTCCACGGAAAAATCATACCCCATGAGCTTACTAAGCCAATGTTGTTGAGGAGGCGTGACCAGTGCTTGTTCAAGCAGGAATTTGAGACTAGCATGATCGGTACGCACAATAAAAGGCCGCCCCCATACATATGGTCTCCAGTGACGAATGGCTTTGGAAAGACCAATTAATTCCCGTTCATATGCCGCAAGCTTGCGATGACGCTCAGCTAGTTGATGACTGTAATAGGCAATGGGGTGTCCCTCCTGGTGAAGCACTGCTCCTACTCCATAACTTGAAGCATCACATTCTATCACGAATGGGGAATTAAAGTCTGGTAAGCGAAGAACAGGGGCTGATTGCAAGGCGTCTTTTAAACGATGAAAGGCCTGATCTGCCTCTGAGGTCCAATGAAATCCTTGCCGATGGAACAAAGTTGTGAGAGGTGCCGCAATGGTGGCGTAGTGTTGGATAAACCGACGGTAATATCCTGCGAGACCCAGAAAACTGCGTAAGGCGGAGACTGACTTCGGTGGTTCCCACTCTGCGATTGCTTGAAGTTTGTGAGGATTTGTAGCCACCCCTTTTGCTGAGACAATATGCCCCAAGTACAAAACCTCTCGCCTGGCAAAAGAACACTTGGAGTGTTTAAGAAAAAGCCTGTGTGTGCGCAGTCGCTCTAAAACCATCCTCAAGTGTTCCAGGTGCTCCTCCAAGGACGAACTATAAATCAAAATGTCGTCAAAAAAGACAAGAGCGAATCGACGGAGGAAGTCAGCCAAGACGGTATTCATCAAAGCTTGAAAGGTAGAAGGAGCGTTACACAATCCGAAAGCCATCACCAAAAACTCATAATGGCCCTGGTGGGTGCAAAATGCTGTTTTTGCGATGTCATCCTCATACATCCGAATTTGGTGATACCCTGAGCGAAGATCTAATTTGGAAAAAAATTGGGCACCATGTAATTCGTCGAAGAGCTCGTCTGCCACTGGAATCGGAAATTTGTCTTTGATTGTTTTAGCGTTCAGTTCCCGGTAGTCAATACAAAAACGCCAGGAGCCATCCGCCTTATTGACCAATAGGACTGGAGAAGAAAAAGGCGATCGACTAGGTCTGATAATGCCCTGGGCTAGCATTTCTGCACATTGCTTTTCAATTTCGTCCTTCTGTCGGTATGGATAGCGGTAAGGGCGAACCACCACTGGGTCGGTGCCTTCCTGGAGACAAATCCGATGGTCACAAGCCCTGGGAGGGGGTAGCCCTTGTGGTTCCTGGAAGATATCCTCAAATGAAGCCAAAAGAGCTGTTAGGCGTGCCTCCTGTTCCTCCTGTAAAAGAAAACTGCTGGTGTCTTTCTTCCGTGAAATGCCTCGTATTGTGACCCGTTTGGTTCCCTCCTCAAAGGACAGGCATTTGGAATCGAAATTCCAGTGAATATCTCCCAAGGTGCGGAGCCACTGTACCCCCAGGATAACATCGAACCCTTGTAGTGGAATTACCAAGAAAGGTGCACAGAAAGCTTGTTTCCCGATGCAGAAATGGCCAGCGTCGATCCGTCCCAAGCAAGGCAATTGCTCCCCATTTGCCACCCGCACTTGTTGCTCTAAGCCGACCGCGAGCGGGGCTTTCATCAGTTCGGCGGCGTACCCACTGATGAAATTGTGAGTACTTCCGCTATCAACCAGTCCGAGGAAGTGACAACCATGCATCTCGAGTTCCACCTGCATGGTGCTGCATACCTGGGGTCCCTTCAAAGCTATTGCCGACAGAGAAGGTTCGTCCGCGTCCGGGCCGACCTCCTCTGTAGTGTCCTCGCCGTCATCCATCATCTCCAAATAAAACAGGCGCTTGCAGCGATGTCCTCTACTATAGATCTCATCGCAATTGAAGCATAAGCCTTTGGCCCGACGCTCCGCCAGTTGGTCCGGGTTCAGACGGAGCCTATACGGTGAAGATGCGGCGGAAGACCTGGTCGACAGAGCTGAGGATGTCGCTGGAGGTATCCGACTGCCCTCTGACCCTTTTCCCGGCTCTACGGGTTGGGATGGAGTGGTTGTCGGCGGGGAAGCTCTTGGTGCTATTACCGGAGGGGTCCAAACTGGCACTGAAGCCGCTGTTGCCGCTATGCCTCGGCTAAACGCTGGCCGCTGGCGACTCGGATGGAACAACCCCTGGGATGCTTTTGCTATCCACGCGTCTTCCCTTCGTTCTGCCTCCCGGGCCAGCCCCATGGCTTCCGCCAAATCGCGTGGTCTGTCTCGACGAACGTCCGCAGCTAAGGTGACGGACAGCCCCACCGTATACGTTTCAATCTGATCATCCTTCCTCATGCGCGAGACGCGAGCCAACAGCCGCTGGAAGTCTCTGCTGTACTCATCGACGCGCTGCTCCCCCTGTTTCAGATTAACCAAGTCGCCTAAAGGACCGGTGCTAGGGTGGCGGGTGAATCTGATTAAGAAGGTGTTGTAGAAGTCCTCCCACGAGATGGGACCTCCCTCCTGCTCCCAATTATCCAATACTTCTTGAGCCTCGCCGCGCAGGTGCAGCCCTGCCATCTCCACATACTCGTGAGGCGGTACGTTGTGGATTCGTGCGAAGCGCTCGCATTGCCTTAACCACAGCAGCGGATCGTCGGTACCATCATACACCGACAGCTCATAGCGAGGTGCGCATGGAACCCACCGCCGCTCCCCGTGTTCGCTGTGCGGACCGCCATTGCGGCATGCCTGGTGAAGATCACTGCCCTGTTGACGGGGCGGGTACCTTGCTGGGTTTTCAGCAACCAATCTGGGCACCTCACTGGTCCCCGTCTTATCCTGGCGCTCGGACTCGGTCGCCGTCACCTTGCCCCGATCGGTTCGGAGCATCTCTGCCATCATGGTGTGCAGGTCGGATATGGATTTCTGGATTTGCTCGATTGCGGTTTCCACCGTCGTGAGCCGCTCTTCGGGTGATGCCATGGTTGGAGAATCGCCTTGCTCTGATACCAATTGTTGTGAGTGTTCTCGCTGGAACGCCCTTGTGCCCGGTCGACGACCTGCACGCGACGACGACGAGGCCGTGGTGGCTCTCCGGGATGATTCGCTGGGATAGCTAGCGATACGACGCCACCGGCCGGTTGTCGACGGCAGCGCCTGAGACTTATGTTTGTTGGCAACAAAGCGTGCCTCTTTTCTCTGCTTCTATTCCCTCTTTATAATACTTATTCCAATCTGTATTCCAATCGGACTCCAGAATAGCTATCCTAAATAAGGCAACATGAAACGGAAATAAATAAACGCAATAAGGAGAAGAGATAGACCCCTAAGGATTTGGACCACAACCGGTCCTTATTTCCTTTTTCTATAGTAAACCTGATCATGACCCACAACAGAAACAAAGTGGGAAAAAATCACATCAGAGGATAAGTTTGCACAAAGCAGCACATTCTTTTACCCAAAAAAATTTACAAGCATTACCAGGCCAAGGGCATGTGTATGCTAGAATGCGCATGCTATCACCCCATCTACAGAAAAATGGACTAATTCTGTATTGGACGAGCCACCTGAAGTGATGATCAAGTGCATCATACCATCCTTTGGTGCCATGCTCCAAACAAAACCGATCTTCAATCACAGTTTCAGATATCTAATGTATAGTCAAAGGAGAACAATTTCATACAAATACAATACAAATGTGAATTTCTGGTAGCTGCAAAGCAACCACCACATTGACAATTCAACCATAAATTCTCAACTACAGGTCTACAAATTGTAATTATGTGTTGTACACCACAAAAAAACATATAGCATTCTTCTTATATCACAAGATACCAGAACATGACATAGCAAAAAAGAATATTGCCAGGATACACCAAAAACAGCAGGTAAAGAAGGTGTCAGTGGGAGAGTGAAATCCCAAACAGTGATGCTTAACTTCAAACGAACTGCAATATTGTTCATAACATCTTCATCCATCATGTCTCCCAATCCATTGTTCTCTTGACAGTCCTGGAATGCTGGAAGAACTAACGTCCTCCTCAGTATGGTTGAAGCTGATGTTAGTCTTTGTACCTAAATGTCATAGCACTATTAGAAAAGGTATAATATGGCTAGTCCCTGAAAACGTATTACGACAGTAAAATACCATTTCCTCTGATGATGAGTAGTCACCGGGTTCAGTCATGTCAAGACAACTTCTTAATTCTCTGTATAGCTGACACCTCTCAGACTTTGGTAAAGATTCTGCTCTAGAACTGCCGCCAAAATTAGAAGAAAAAAAATAGTAGTCAATAACTCGCAATTACCAATAGCACAGAGAAGCATATATAGCTACAAATCAAAGCTAAATGTCATCTGGACACTTATGACCACCTGCAAGCATCAGAGTGGATACATACTGAATACCTGCATTTGAGACTTAGCTTGGAATTCTTATTTCAGAATGAACTAAAACTATTTGTCTAGAATAAAGATGTTTGTTTCATGATCGATCCCCTTCTAAATTTTGTAAACATTATTGAAGGAATATAAGCATATTGCACATGTGAGCTCACACAAGGCTTCGAATTTAGCACCTCATGTGAGACAATGATAAGGCAAGTTTATGACAAGGTTCATAGCTTGGGACACAAACACAATGTCTCAGTTTTTGTAAGACACAACTGAAGAAAGTCAATTCAAGCCCTCAGTTGCATTTTTCATTGACAACAAACATGAACATATATACAAAACATGACATTTACACAGTTATGCAAGCTGTTTTCAATATTTTCTATGATTTCTCTATTGCATAGAATGAGTACTGACATTTCTTGTTCTAGTATGCTATGTGAACACTTGCATCAGTGGTTAGAATTTGACATTTTGTTCATATCCAAACAACACTGATCACATTATAATCACTTAACAGGAGTACAGAACCAACATAAAGCAGCAAAGGCACGCTTACTCTGCCTCTGTCCTCACAGCAGTAATAAATATTTCACCCTCGTATAGACCAGGCTGTTGTCTGCAAGGAACATTTAGTGAGACCCATATTGCAGCTGTCTCCCTGTACAAACAAAAGTGATCTGGCAATTACAACAGGCAAAAAAAATGTTGATATGTGTAAATCATAGTTATCTAAAACACAGAAGTAAGTACCCTGGAAGTAGGTTTATTTGCGAGTTCAGTGGATCAATAGGCACAAGAGCATCTGGTACACCTAGTATAGGCACCACACGTCGCAAAGTTATAGATTGACCAACCACTAACCTGGTACGGCACTGTTATAATCATCTCAAGTAGAAATGTACAAAAGATGGTATCCCCTAAAGAATGAAGTCAAATAAACAAGCAAACCTGTCCCCAGAGGATGAGCAGAGATCAGTGCACTGAATCTGCACAGACCCTGCAACACCTGAAGTAGCCCATGAAACCTTTGGACGTAAGGCAATTTGAAAACTTTCCCTTTCATTTCTTGCTGCCAAAAGGTTAACCTAAAGTGAAAGTAACATTTAAATTTTATGGAAGGAACACAATCACATATTAATAAGATAAAACCATGCAAACATGGCGAATCTGATTGTAATAGAACAGTGCAAGATCACATCTTAAAATTGGCGAATAACATATCTCAAGTAACTGCCAAAAGAAGAAAGCACAAGGAATGGAAATATGGCATGGCCCTAAAACATTCTTTAGTATAAAGTCGGAGAGTAGTTGTAATTATGGCAGTGCTAATTGTAAGGACCCACTATATTAACTAGTTAAATAATAGTATTAGTGGTTAATGAGGTTATTAATTAGTGTTCTTTGTTAGTGTAAAATTTAAAAATGCGAATAGAACGAATAGAAATAGAAAAGAGGATTGCCGTCAGACCCGCATGCGAGGTATTGATCACCGAGATACCAGACCGTAAGGGCCGGGTCGGCACCTCTCGCTAGATCGGTTCATCACTCGGCAATCCGTTCTTACCTGTTCGGATTGCGGGTATCCGTAGCAGCGTTTACTCAGTAGGCAACCAAAGAACCAGTGTATTATCCCTTAGACAACCATTGGAGCCATTGCAATACCCATTGGACACCCTTGAGTTTGACCATTCTTCCAAGCAGCCAGCAGCAGCCAGCTCACAGCCAACGCCCATATGCATGCCCCCACTAGCGGCCCAGAGCACCAGGGAGGGCATGGCTACAGGCCATCCTTATCTCCCCTCCCTCCAATACAAAGAGAGCAAGCCTTCACTTTTTCCTCACTCCCAGCTGAACCACAGAGAGCAAAGCAAAGTAGCCACTCTCCTTTTCCTTTCCCAGAGAGCAAAGAACCCTTTCTTCCTCGGTTCCCAGCCAACCAGAGAGTACAAACACACTCGACCCAAATGAGAGAACCCAAGAGAGCAAGAAGCAAGAAGCAAACCTAAGCGAGACAAGGAGCCCGGCCGGAGGTCCTCAAGAGCCAACAGATCAAGGGGAACCACAAGCCGGGCCAGGAGAATCCCCAAGACGAACCGAACACGAAGGATCCCCAAGACGTACTGAACCGCGACCAGGAGGACGAGCAAGGAGCCAACAAACCCGAAGAGGAGCAAGAACTGAACCTGGTGGAACCACAAGAATCGAACGGCACCAGCACCTTCATCCCCAAGAACCCAACTGATCTCCCAGGTGCACACCAATCCTAGTAATAGCGATGGTGAGCTACTCCCCCCAGTGCACAATGAGTAGACCGATGGTCCGTGGTCTCAGTAAAGCTCTAGGGTTGCTTAAGACAGTGCCTAGCCGTCCCTCTAAAGCATGCATCATCGACCAAATAACAAATCAAAGGTAGAGCAATCGGTAGAATAGAAACCGCAAGAGATCGAGTGGTATCTGTTCTTATCCTTGGCCATTAGGGCAAGTAAGAGTAGAGGGAAGGGAGTAGAGAGAGAGAGGCGACTGGCAGAGGCGGCGTCAACCGTGGTAGTTGGCGGGAGGAAGGCAGAGAGGAGGCAGAGGATTCGGCAGTGGAGAAAGCAGAGAGGAAGTAGGAGGAGAGGAGGGGATGGAAGAGAGAGAGAGAGAGAGAGAGAGAGAGGGAGAAGGAGGAGAGGAACCGGGAGGAGAGCGGCGGCGACGCTGACCGGGTGGCCGGCGTGAGGCGCGGCGGCGGGAGATCGAGCCAGGGGAGAAGTGGTCGGTTCCAGTGGAGGAGAGCCCGAGAGAAGGAGACAGGTAGAGGGAGGCGTTCGGCCAAGAGAGGAAAGAAACAGAGAATAGAAGGAAATGGAAGAAAAGAAAGAGCAGAAGGAAAAATGAGAGAAGAAGAGGAAAGAAAAGGAAAGAAGAGAAAAGAAAAATAAGAGAGGAAAAGAAAAGAGGAGAAAAAGAAAGAAGAGGAGAAAAATAGGAAAAATAGGAAGTTGTATATTCCGTGCATCTGCGTAGGTTAACTTGCCGTATTCATATCGTAGGAAAACTGCATTTGAATTTCTAAAAGCTGCGGGTTAGTAGTTAATAAATGTGTAAATTGTTAATTGTTGTATTAAATGAATTGATGTTCATTGCTGCTAGAATATTAAGAATCGGGTTAAGTTAATGGGTTTAGTTGATTAAGCGTTGTCCGTAGATTCAGATACCGTAAAGTTGCTATGGGTTAATTCCCGTAGAGTTGATACGTTGTATTTGTCAGGTCCGTGAATCGAACTGCGTACCAACCACCTCTCGTATTCGAGCGAGGTCAGATTTGCAAATCCTACTTCGTGCAAGATTTCCTTTGAGCAAATTTCATTAAATGTTTTCAACTTGATTTCAGTATTATTACGAGTATCATTCATGCATTGCACACTTTATATATAATTTGAAAGTACCCGATTGAATATGGATGGAAATGTGGTGTGGTGGAAATGAAAGTATGGATGATGATGAGGTGGAGTGTGTTATAAGTCCGGTGATGGAGCATTGGTTTGTGTTATTTATGATATTGGTGTGGTGTTAATATGGTGGGTAGAGGGGCCAAGGTACTTGGAGTGTGGCGGTGGGACCCTCTACATAGGCTATGATGTAAGGATAAACAACTACACTCTGCAATGAGCCGTATTTTCAAGATCAACCATAGTGTGTGGAAGCGACTTAAAAGGTTGTCCTAGGAAGGTATTATGATCTCCACATTGGGTAAGAGTAGATAAATACGCGTGTGAAATTTGGGTATCTTGGAAGGCCCAGTGAGGACCACAGAATATCAGTGCGGTTGATTCTTTCTGGGCTATATATGAATAAAGCCTTTGGTTGAGTATCAGTTGTCTTTGCTACGGTAGCCTGGATAGTTCGATACAATCATAGTCATGAGCCTGGCGGGATTGCCTAGTGAAGGAATCCGCGACTCGGAGTAATGTGGTTGGAGATCTAATCTTTGGACTAGTGATAAACATTCAGGGCCTCTCATGCTAGGGGTCACTATGGGTAAAGTGGTACAAACTGCGCAGGTCAAATCATGAATTCATGCCTGTCTCCTGGATTGGAGGCTACGGAAGCTAAGTCTGCCTCATATACGGGTGTTAGTAGTCTCTTGAATTAAAATGTGCAACTCTTAAAGAAAATCAAAACCTATTTCCAATAAAAATCAGATTTTGGGAAGGAGGTAAGCTGGATTTGGAAAAAGGGAGGAAAAACTCATGTATTGCATGCTATACTATTACTTGCTGAGTACTCTGTACTCACTCTTGCTAACTCTCCCCCTGCTAGATATTTGTTCTGAGGGTCAAGCTTCTGGTTGGGACGTGGATCCCAATTGGTCCGACCATGAGACTTGGAGTGAGGGTCACCCGCAGAACCAAACCTACGCGGAGGACTACCAGGGAGAATAGAGTGCTGAGTATCTGTGTTACACTGCGTCGGTCTTTTGTGTAACTAGTAGTTATGTCTTATGCTTATGTTGTACTTGGATCCTGTCTAATTATGTATCGAACTTGTAGCCCTGCGTGGCTTGGCTTGTAATATATTTACATTCAGTCTCTAATTATTGTTCTGTTGCAACACTCTGAACACGGTATAGTAGCTAATAAAGTACCGGGGTGCCCGATATTTTGTTAGCCACTATGCCGAGATTCGCTTAATTAACCTGGGGTAATGGCAGCTGTTGCTAATTATCCGGGGCTAATTGGGCGGGTCGCTACACTAATATAATCAAATATAACTTACATGTTGTAGAGGTCGAGGTGCTTCTTGTTGGCTAACATTTGCAGTGCTGGGCATAGACCAGACATGCAAAAGATCTGCTGACTGTACCTTAGTAGGGTCAATCACACCAGTACCTAGACTTGACCCCTGTAAGCCTCCATCCACCCAGCCATAACTAGTCCCTCCTCCAGCTACACCTTCCACAGGTGGTACAAAATTGCTTCGCGTCTTACCTCCTGTAATAAGAAAGAAAAAGATTTGTAGTCAATCTACATAACTGGAATTTAAGCTTTACGGTTTCTACATCTCTGATAGATGTCAATCCAAATCCCAAATATACATAAAAAAGTATCGATGTTGATAAGAAAACTGTACATTGATAGTTATCAACCAGCACTTCAAATATGCAAAAGACTTCTCCATTTATGATATACTGTGCAATGAAACCATGCAAACAGATGTTATACGAGAATTTTAACACTTGCACTTGACCATGAATGAACTGAGAAAACATTTGACTTTGAAAGGTGTGCAAGTTGCGCACAAATTATGTCAACTTTTGAAAGGTGTGCCTGTCTCACTGATGCAATTAGAACGTAGTGGTCGACTGGTCAATGTGCACATGCTTAGTTCAATTAAAAAATGTTTGCTGAGCTATAACTAGGATATATTTAGATGTTACTATGCAAGTAGGGTAAGTATCTAATAAACTCAAATAACCAATTATTTGAGCTGTTGGATGCCACCTCCTCACATCCCTTTGAATCTAATTCATATGTGTTTTATAAACATGGGCATATATTTTAATCACTGATTTTTCAGGCAGAACAACTTCAAATTCCAGGGTTCGAGGATAGTCAGATATGATGAGTGACCACAAATTTAATTCATAGGAGAATATGAGCTTGTTAGACATTCAGTCTTAACATGCCCTTGCTTCACCAGTGGCAGAGCTTGGATGAAAGTTCTGGGAAGGCTAACTGTTGATAGTATATGATCTAATAAATCATGGGATGGCCATTTTGAAGTGTTTTCAACAACAAAAAAAGCCCTAAACCAACAACTTTTACCATTGAATTGCACAAATGACGGGAGGGGGGCATGTGATCTGTCACTGCTTCACTATAGTCCTGAATCTTTTGGTTTGATTCATTTCTCATTTTGCAATTGTATCAGCTTATGCCTATACTAAATTTCCCACATACGATCCATCATCATGTGCACGTGGTTTTGGCTATCAGGCGGTCACTACATAAAGGAACACTCTCTTTAAGTCTTAAGCTCGGAATTAAATTAGGAATGGGCTCAACCCAATCCCATCTCAAAAATGTCAACACGAGCTTAAACATGTAGTGCACAGCTTACATCACTGCAACTCTGCAAGTTCAGACCAAATTCTCTGGGGACCTAAGCAAGTTCACTTGACAATTCCATAACCTATTAAAAAACTGGCCTCCTACAAGCAAGGAGTAGAGCCGTAGAGGCGAGCAAACTCGCCACATTGCACGGCCAACGACAAAACGCAAACTCAACTCGAAGGCGACAGAATTCAACACCAACCAGAGCTCACACAGTCACACACGACAGAGGCACACATACACCACTGACTGCCCCGTACAAACCGAGCAACACTAACATTCAACGGCAGGGCAGCTCCATACGCGCAGTAGCTGAACCAAAAATGGGCGCAGGTTGATCCAAGAGCACCCAATTGGACGCCCGATTGGGCGATCGAGCTGTTCCGGACGACAATCCAATCCGATCGGACGACGTAGGCGGGAGGGACGGGAGGAGCAGCGCGTACCTTCGGCGGAGTTGGAGTCGCTGGATTCCATGGCGGCGGAGAAGTGATTGGTCGAGGAGGGCAGCCGCCGTGGCGAGTCGTTGGAGTTTGAAGTGAGAGGGGAGGATGACTGGATGAGGAATCAAGGACGGGGAGAGGGAGGGGGTGGAAGGCGGTGAACTCTTAGTTTCGATATACTCCTCGCACTTTTTTTTCCGCGAATCTGCCCTCCGTGCGAAGGCGCCAGTAAAATATAGTCTTTTCCGGTATAATCTATGCTCGCGTATCGTGATATAAACTTTTTTGTCTATATCTACCATGTTAAAGCAAAAACACAAAGCAGTAGGACCGTGATGTCCTAACTCCTTGTTATCCTAGTTTGGCAACACCTGATGTGTCGCGGCTAAAAGTTCAACCTAATTATAAGACTAACCCATTTGATAATCATAATATTGATTGATCTTATTTGGTAGTAATAATAAATCTTCTTGTGAGACTAACTCTCTTGTTAAGTTTAATTCTTATTAGTCTCATTTGAATGAAAAAGATGAAAATATCAAAGTATCAAAAGTATGCATCGAATCTCAAGTAATTATATCTAATTGCATCCTTTGGATTTAAAATCTAGGATGAACTCCACGATAGATTCAACTTGGATATATGTATGTTGTTTCCAATTCTATATATATATATATATATATATATATATATATATATATATATATATACATATCCTGTACAATTAAGTTTTCGGTGCAATTATCGTGCAACATATCATGTGCAATTAAGTTTCCAGCGCAATCATCGTGCAACTGAACTATCAAATATCGTGAAAAATTCTGAAAAAAAATGTGTAGATGTACTCTTGAACATATGCTACCTCTGTATAAAATTGCAAGTTCAAATTCATTATATATTAAGAATTATAAAAAAGAGAAAAAAAATTGACAAATTTGAAGGGCTCAAAATTGATAGAATTTTGATAGAATTTGTAACTCTTAATATATAATGAAATTGAACTTATGTAAGAGTACATAGCATACGTTTACTGTGTTGCACGGATTGCCTCATCAAAAAACTTATGTAAGAAAACTTCAATGAAAAACTTACTAAAGAAAATAGTACAATCCACCCAAACTTCAATGTTAATCTTCTAGATTCACGTTGGGTACTCAACCTTTATGTTCGAGATTTATGTAAGAGTATGTGAAAATTCTCCCTTGAAATCTGCACTTCTCTAAGCCTTATCATCCTGATTCCTCTAACACATCTTTCAAAGGAAGATGCTGGGAGTGATTTAGTGAATAAATCTGCGAGATTTTCACGCGACTTAGTATGTAGTATCTTTATGTCGTTCATCTTATGCATTTCATGGACATAAAAGAACTTGGGGTTGATATGCTTCGTGAGATTACTTTTCACATATCCTATTTGCATTTGAGCAACACAAGCTGCATTATCTTCATAGATAATAGTGGGGGTTTGTTCTATGTTCAGACCACATGACTTCTGGATATAGTGAACCATTCTTCAAAGCCATACACATTCTTGAGAGGCTTCATACAAGGCAATTATTTCTGAATGGTTTATCGACGTCGAGACAATAGTCTGCTTAGACGACTTCCAAGAAATTGCTATTCCACTGCAAAGAAAAACATACCCGGTTTGTGACTTGCTAGTATGCGGGTCCGATAGGTATCCAGCATCGGCATAACCAACCAAATTCAATTCATTATTTCTTCTATAGAACAAGCCGAGATCTTTACTTCCTTGGAGGTAATGGAAGATGTCATTCACCCCTTTCCAATGCCTTTTGGTGGGTTCTGCACTGTACCATGCTAGCAAATTCACGGCGAACGCAATGTCCGGCCTAGTACTATTCGCAAGGTACATGAGCGCTCCAATTGCACTCAAATATGGGAATTCCGCTCCCCAGACTTCCTCCCCCTCTTCTCTAGGCCTGTATGGGTTTAGGTCTGCTTGGAGTGACATTCCGATCATTGGGTTCTTTGCGAGGTATGCCTTTTCGAAACCAAATCTCTCCAACACTTTTTGCATGTAGGATGATTGGTGTACCAAGATTCCGCCTTGGACATGTTCAAGCTGCAAGCCTAAACAGAACTTGGTTTTACCCAAGTCTTTCATTTCAAACTTAGACTTCAAGTATGAGCATGCTTCTTCAATTTCTTCATCCGTCCTAATGATATTCAAGTCATCTATATAGACGGAAATTATACAAAATCCATTCGGGGATCGTTGTATAAATACATATGGACAATCTTCGTTGTTCGTATAGCCTTTCTTGCAGAGAAAGTCACTCAAGCGATTGTACAACATTCTTCCTGACTGCTTCAGCTAATACAGTGATTTCTCCAATTTCATATTGTATAGGTTTCTGTTTGCTCTGTCTTGGTTCGGGATAGGGATACCTTCCGGTACTTTCATGTATATCTCCGAATCCATTAGCTTCATTCTCAACTTCAAGTTGACTGCCATTGAGATCAAGTATCTAAAGGTAATTTCACCCATGACCGGAGAATAGGTTTCTTCATAATTAACCTGGGGACGTTGAGTGAAACTTTGAGCGACAAGCCTTGCCTTGTACCTTACAACTTCATTGTTTTCATTCCTCTTCCGAACAAAAACCTATTTGTGACCTACGGGGTTTATATGGGGAGGTGTGCGGCACACAGGCCCAAACACCTCTCTTTTGTTCAGAGAGACTAACTCTGCAGTGATTGCCTTCTTCCATTCTTCCTAATCGATGCTCCCCTTTTTGCTTTGGGGCACTTTTGTGATTGGCTGTGGTAAGTTCTCTTGCCCAATTTTCTTCAAACGTCTCCGGGTACTTTGGGTTTGAAAAGCCAGATTTCCTATTCTTTTTCTTTGAGTCCTCTGAACATGATGAGGGATATCTTCTGCTTTCTTTGGTATTTCCACCCTCTCTGGTGCATTTCTTGCTGGTACATGCGACTTAACCACGCTCTTCAGATCACAAAAATGATCAGGCAGTTCATTTGCTAGATTCTGCAAATCAATTATCTTCTGGACTTCTTGATTTGCTTCATTAGTGCGAGGGTCATGCACGGGGATCCCAGTGGAATGCCATATTATTTTCTGGCATTTTTCATCCAATGGTTGATTCTCTCCCCCCTAATGACGGGAAACGGTCCTCATCAAAGATACAGTCAGCGAATCGGGTTGTATGCAAGTCTCCAGTCATGGGTTCTAAATACCTGATTATGGATGCACTCTCATAACCAACGAATATCCCAGACTTGCGGAGAGGGCCCATTGCAGTCCGCTGTGGGGGTGGTATAGGTACATATACCATACAACCAAATTTTCTAAGATGGAAAATTTTCGGGATGACCCCTTGCACTAGTTGCGTAGGTGAATGGATGTTGTAAGCCGATGGTCTATAATTGATGAGTGCTGCTGCGTGCAGGACTGCGTGTCCCCAACAAGTGTTAGGCAAGTTACAACTACGCAAGAGCGGTCTGGCAATGAACTTAATCCTCTTTATTAGTGCTTCAGCTAGCTCATTTTGCGTATGGACGTGTGGTACAGAGTGCTCAACAGTTATTCCAGTTGCTGTGCAATAATCATCAAATACCTTGGAAGTAAATTCGCTGGCATTGTCCATTCGAATGGACTTTAAGAGATGATCAGGAAAAGCATTCTTAATTCTGATGATTTGCGAGATCAACTTTGCGAATGCATGATTCCTTGTTGACAACAAACATACATGCGACCATTTCGAGGAAGCATCGATGAGCACCATGAAGTACCGAAACGGTCCTGACAGGGGCTGAATCGGGCCGCAAATATCCCCCTGAATGCGTTCCAGGAATGCAGGGATTTCATGTTGCACTTTCATAACATAGGGTCTTGTTATTAATTTTCCGGTAGCACATGCATGGCACACAAAATCTTCATAATTAGGGAAATTTTTAACATTAATGCCATGACCTTGTGAGTTGTTAACTATATTTCTCATCAATCTAAGACCAGGATGACTTAATCTACAATGCCATAAAGAAAATAATTTAGAGTTTCTAAATACAGTCTTCAAAGAAGTATATACTGCGTGTGCATTGATTTTCGTGTAGTACAACCCATATTCATATGAGGGACATTTTTCTAATACTATTTTCCCATATTCCGCGTGCTTCACAATGCACAAATGCTCTTTGCCATTTTCTTCATTAGTTTCTACGTGAAACCCATTGGCGCGGATATCTTTAAAACTTAAGAGAGTACGTGTTGATTCAGGATACAAGAGGGCTTCTTCAATTACCAAAGTTGTACCCATTGTCAATATAATTGTGCTCTTGCAGAGCCTATTATACGCGTATCGCTTCCTGTGATTGTCGTAATTCTTCCAGCGTTCTTTTCTGATCATTTGGAAGTATTTCGACTCCCTTAAGATGGTATTTGTTGTGCCACTATCAACAATGCATATTTCCTCCATTGGACGCTACACGATTTCTAGACGAAAAGAAATATAATTCTAATCAGACAGTGGCAAAGTAATTCAAACATTGCTCGCAAATAAAGAATACTAGAATAAAGAATAAACTGCATATTCATTTCATGAGGAAAAAAATTGCTCTTCTAGAGCTTGCAATTCATTATGCAATCTGATATCTATGTGAGATAGTTCTGACCATTCGGGGCCAGTTTTTCAAGGCTCACGTTTGACAATGCTAGACCTTTTCACATTTACAAGGTTCTTCCATTATATTACTGCGTGCAATCTAATAGGAAATAACTGCCACATTCAATAAAATGCATAATTAAATTCTCATGAATTTTCAGCAAACTAAAAGAAAGCAATAATTTCAATATTCATAAATACAAGATTCATAAATGCAAGGTTCATAAATGCAAGATTCATAAATACATGATTCATAAGTAGAAGATTCATAAATATTCATAAAGATTCGTAAATACAAGTTCGTACATGTATGTGATCGGCTTCGTGCATGCGATCAGATTCATACGCGCGATCGGCTTCGTGTGATCGGATTCATGCGCGCGATCGGTTTCGTGCGATCGACTTCAATCGGATTCATGCGCGCGATCGACTTCGTGCGATCGGATTCATGCCCGCGATCGGTTTCGTGCGATCAGATTCATGCGCGCGATCAACATCGTGCGATCGGATTCATGCGTGTCGCATGGCACCGCTTCGTGTACGCGTTGCAATTTATGGAATAAAACAATAATTGCACAATTCATGAATTCATAAATGCGGAAAATAAATTCTCATGAATTTCTGTATTCTAAAGAGGGCAATTATTGCAAAAATACATTCAAATATTCATAAGTGCAGAAAATAAGGCTAAGTAAAAAATTAAAACAGAGCCATAAAAATTTCTGGAATTTTCTTGGTATTTTCAGATTTTTCTGTAATTTTCTAATCAATTATCCGAATTCCTAATCAATTTTCTGAATTCTGTAATTGATTTTCGAAAAAGAAAAATAATAAAACAAACAAAATAAATAAGGGTGGGGGCAAAGGGGTAATTTCCCCATGCCCCCTACACCAAATGGTAAGGAAAACCGGATTGGAATCCGGCTGCATGATTCCCGATTGGACTTCATGTCCATTCAATGTTTGATTTTCATGTCCACTTTTGCGCTGGACTTCAAAACCGGCTGGGGGCAAGGTGGCTTGCGCCAGCCAGTGCGAACCAGCGGTGTTGCGGCAGTGGCCAAGCAGGCGGGCAGCGCGATCCTGATCTTGGCCAGCTGCGGCGTTCGATAGCGGCAGCGTTAGCGGCGGCGGCAGCGGCCGGCGCGACAACGGCGGCTTGCGGCCTCGTCTTTGCCGAGCGCGCCGCAGCGGCGTTGTAGCTCCGGAGGGCAGCGGCGGCCGGCGGCAAGCGCGTCAAGCGGCTTGGCGGCGAGCAGCGGCAACGCATTTGCGGCCGACAGTGCGGCGGGCGAACCAGCGGCAGCGGCGTCAACAAGCGATATGGGGTGGCAGTTGTGGCCTTCTAGTGGCGGCTCGGCCGATCCCCTTTTTTCTTCATGTTTTCTTAGATCCAATCTGATGTATACAGTATGCATGATGATGAACGTACTGCGAATTTCAATTATACATTCGATGCGTTAGTTTGCGTAGGGATTATGATGATCGTCGCGTAGGACAGATCGACGGATCCTGGCTTTGCCTGTATTCAGGCGATTCGGCGTAGGAGTCGTTGCCTGCGAATCGACCTTCGAGAGCGGTCGTGCTTTTCTCACCTTTCAATCTGTTCGCCGGTAGAGCTTCGTGCTGATAACGTGTTAGACAACCTCGCTATCGAATAGTCCGGGGTTGCCTAATAGATCTAAACTGGAGAGCAGAGAGAGAGAGGGAGAGAGACACAATATGAGGAGAAAGTGCTCTGTTTTATTATTCTGCATGCACATGTACAATGGGGTGACCCCCTGTCTCCTATTTATAACCTACTGCTAGGGTTTCGAGAGAGTCCACATGAACCACATGGGCCTAGTTTCCTAACGGACGGCATATGAAGGCGAGGACGAGAGGAGAATATGGAGGGAGAAGGATGCGAGGACATGTGCCGATGAAAAACAAATGTGCCAATACTACTCAGCCCATCTGTAAAATCTTGGCCCATTTAGTTCGTTGCTGCCACTGTTGTATTGCCTTATGAGAATTGCCGTGCCTGACCAACGCTACTACGACCAGATTATCCTGGCCCATTAGTAAGTTATTTGAACGTCGAGCAAATTTTGTATACAAACTATTAAAAAACTATATATTTTAGTTTTTATTTTATAAAACTATATATTTTAGAAAAAAAAAACTTGTATCTCAAAACTACATATTTTAGAATTAACCATTTATGTAATAGATATGATAATGTGTGCACACATTGCAGCCTCATACTTGAGTGAAACGGAAAATGGGAGCGCGTGGGGCTGTTATATGTATGTTACAAGAAACGATCAATTTTAAAATCTATAGTTTTATAACAAAGGTTCTTTTAGAATCTACAGTTTTATGAAATATAAGCTTAAAAGTGTGGTTTTATGATAATTTATATAAAAAAAGTATAGTTCGTGAAATTTACACTTTAACTTGTACACCTAAGGCAGGTAAACCTAATGTCACCAAACACGGTTACGGAATTGGTGGGACTTTAACTGGCGCAGCTCTAAGTTAAAAGGCACTGGTGACTAGCCTAAAGACTTCAGTGTTTTTTTTTTTTTAGTTAGTATCTCGTTTGATGTTTCAGTGCTACTTCAGTACTTGTACATTGTTAGGTCGACCCTAGTGGTTGGGATCATTACTTGATTAGGTTGGGATCATTGGTTGATTATCAAACATTCCGGTGTTGTATTATGGCATCTTTTTTTTTTTTTTGCGGTTCTATGCAAACGTTATTTTTGTGCTGGCGAGAGGGTGCAAACATGTTATTGATGTGTGTGACATGCTTTCTTGCATCAAGTAATCTTAAGTAGCGAACGTGTCAGCTGCTAATGAAGATTTGTGTGTAAACTATCAATACATAGTTTCTTATACAACAGTTATGCCATGACCAGTGTTTTTACTACATGCCATAGCCTGCATGTCAATTGTCAGCATTTTATCTCCAATCAAAAGCCAGAAGAATAAATCAATTCCCCGGCCAAAACAATACAACCCTATTGTACTATTTCGATACGTAAATCGGTATAAAATAGTCTTACGTACCGTATCGATCTCGATACCGATCCGGTAAATACCAATCCTACCAGCTTCAGTTCCCCGTCAGCCGTCGCCGTCGACCATCTATGTCATACACGCCCGTGCCCTTCCCAAGATTTGGAACGAGAGACGAGACAAAACCCGCTTGTCCGCGCGCCGCACCCACCTTGTCTGTCTCGCGAAACGGGCTGTTTCCTCCGTCAAACGGCCCCGTCGCCGTCCCGTCCGGCTGCTAAACAAATCCGGCCACAGCAGGCTCGGGAGCGCCTGTCGGTGCCGTGGAATTTGACCGCCGGCCCAGGACGACGGCATCGTCAATCGCGGGCAATCGGGCATCGATGTCAAGCCTTAAACGCCAGATCGTGCCAATGGCTAAGGTTTTCGCTCGAGATTAGGACATTGTGCGAACCGAAAGTGATGGGTCAATAGTATAACCTCTTTAAAAAAAAGGAGTGAGCCATGCAGTGGACATGAATCCCTTGTTCTGCCCACCATCTTGTCTATGCATGTGGTGACTACTCCTCTTGTTCATTTTTATAATACGTATTTTAATTTTATATAAAGATTAAAATTGGGTTAGAATTGAAAAAGATATAAAAGAAAATGACCTGGATGCTCTTATCTAACTGTCTTCTGGAAGATGAAATGTATATTCCTTTCGTTCACTTTTATAAGACTTATTTTTTGAATGATTTTACTCATAAATATAAGGCTTGTATGCAGATTTAACGAGGTATTTTCT
The DNA here is from genome assembly GCA_036346355.1 of Rhipidocladum racemiflorum. Taxonomy (NCBI): domain Eukaryota; kingdom Viridiplantae; phylum Streptophyta; class Magnoliopsida; order Poales; family Poaceae; genus Rhipidocladum; species Rhipidocladum racemiflorum. The sequence continues at coordinate 9,106,513 of CM070581.1, forward strand.
TATATACATCTATTTATTCTTATTTAATCGTATGCATTTATTCATTATCATCCACACAAAGTATATCTTTTATCTTCCAAGACAATTAAGTGAGAGTATCTAAGCCATTTTTTCTCATACTTTTCTTAATTTCAATACAACATTAATCCTTGTACAAAGTCAAAATACGCCTTATAAAAATGAATGGAGAAAATATTTTGTATAGGTGGTAATGAATAAATGCATATGGTTGAGAGAGAATAAATAGGGATATAGAAGGAAAGATTATATTAATCTACATATAAACTTTATATTTATACACAAAATTATTTTAAAAATAAGTCTAATGAAAATAAACGGGGGAGTATTGTTTTAGGAATGAACTGGCCGCCGCGCCCCAGAGTTTGGGGAATTGCTGGTCATAAGGCACAAGGGAAAGAGCCGAGGAGGTGACTCGATACCAAGCCCAGGATACCGGAACGTGTTTGCATGTTCTATGATCCGGTGGCCTAACAATCGCTGAAAGGTAACTTGGCGTATCAAAACTCTTTTTGTACTTAGAGCGTTTTCAATGCAAAATTTCTTTATATATATGTATATATATATGAAAAATACTTTGTACTTCCCGGAGTAATTACTCTCATATCTGAAATACCACCCAAACGAACTTCAAATACTCCTTTATTACTTTGGATACACTCATATACCAATTATAAGATATTCCAATGAGATTCATATGAAAAAATTGCAAGAGAGTACATAGTTTTTAGCATATTTTGCGAATACCTTCATATACGCATATAAACAGGAGTATGTCTAAAAAGTGTACATACGACCTCTGAAAAAAATGTAAATACCACCTAGATGGTCTTATATATTTGTATACTACACGTACATACTCTCCGTTGCGTGAGATACTCCCTACATTGTGAGATACGACATAAGGAGTAATTACTCCGGGAGTAGAAAAGAGGCTTCCTATTACTGGATATAACCCTTTCAACTCTTTGTATTTTAGTATAAATACATAGAGAATATCAAATAAATACTCCCTACGTTTATTTTTTAAGGCTTATTTTTTAAATAGTCTTGTTCACAAATATAAAGCTTGCATGTAGGTTTAATGAGATCTTTCCTTCTATACCCCTATTTATTCTCTCTCAACCATATGCTTGCATGTAGGCTTATTTATTCATTACTACTCACACAAAGTATATTTTTCATCTTCCAAGACAATTAAGTGAGGGCATCTAAGTCATTTTATCTCATACTTTTCTCAATTTCAATGCAACATTAATCATTATGCATAGTTAAAATACGTCTTATAAAAATGAACGGAGGGAGTATCATACAATACATAGATACAACCATCTTTTCCTAATACATATTTTTATTGTATCTTCCTCTGATTTGTGTGCCTAAGCATTTTCTCATACAAGAAATAGCTTTTATCGCTCTCTTTTTTAATTCTCTCTCCATATCATCATTAATCTTACTAAGAAACTGCTGACATAAGAGCATTGAGAGTGCTCTTAGCAAGCTGTGGTGCCCCACCGGGCCTAGAATTCAATAATAACCAGATTGCTTGACAAGTACTTGCATACAAAGATTTCGCAATACTTAATTTCATCTTGTAATAATAATGTTTTGGAATTGGCAGTCCAATTATTATGGGAAATTATTACTCTTCTAGCCCTTGGTATCTTCTTCTTCTTCTTCTTCTTCTTCTTCTTCTTCTTCTTCTTATTATTATTATTATTATTATTATTATTATTATTATTATTATTATTATTATTATTATTATTATTATTATTATTATTATTTATTTTTGTAAATCTAGCCCCCGCAAATGTATTTGCAAATTTGACTCCCTTCATCACCGCGAAAGACACGGTAGACCACATCTGTCCCCTGCTGTGCCTGGGAGCGCAGGCGCGCGAGCTTGTCAGCGAGGGAGCAGACGCTACATCAATTGGGTAGCGCGAAAGGTGCGCCGCCACGGTCCCAGGGCTCCGGTGATCTTTCATGTTAGGGGAGCACAGAAGATAACACGTGTCATCTTCTAGTGTTTTTGCAATCGGAGATGTGATTATTTTTATAATTGCGTTTGGAAGAAAATTAAATTTAAAAAAACGAGATAAAGAGCTGGAAAAGTGACGAATTCATGTTTTTGATAGGTGACGAAAGGTTTTCAGAGATTAAGGGTGTGTTTGGTTGTTTGTACCAAGTGGTATATGTATAAAATGGTTCAAGAAAAAAATCATTCATGTGTTTGGTTGTTTGAATGAAATCGTCCCATCCTAAATGGTAGGATACAAATTTTAAAAATATTCCCTATAAATACTGAACCATTCCATCCATCCAAAACAGCGGAACCAAATGGTACAAGATCATTCTACCCTATTCAATCTCATCTCATCAACCAAACACACACTAACTGCAGAAAGCCCTTATCGCAAATCCGCAATTGACATGGGGTGCGTTTGATTGCCTGTACCAAGTGGTAAATGTATGAGATGGTTCAAGAAAAAAATCATCCATGTGTTTGGTTGCTTGAATGGAACTATCCTATCCTAGATCAAGTGATACAAATTTGATGAATATTCCCTCTAGATACTAACCCTCATTTACCTAAAATAATAGAACCAAATGATATAGAATCATCCCATTCCATTCCATTTAAATTCTCAGAACCGAACGAACTATACAGATTCCCATGCTGCTTTGGCAAACGTAGCACAGTATCTAACCAGCGTAAGCGTACATATATTTACACGGAGGCGGTGGATCTCGAGGGGGTTAGACTAAATCACTAAATCAAGGAACCGATTGTACCGTCCAGTTTTATATGATTGGCACCTTAACAAGAAAAGTTTCGAGTTCTTGCTTGCCAAGGAAAGGTTATTCAGTGGTGCAGTCCTAATCTTTTTTTTTTTTTTTTTTTTTTTTTTTTTTTTGTATAGTGCTCTGTCACCTGTTATATTTCTGAAATATTAAAGAGTGCTTGGATTAAGGGTATTTTATTAAAATATTTTAGGATCTAGTTTAAATTTGAACTACAGTACATCCCAAAATCTCTTAAGAAATTACCATTTAAATTTAAATTATATCCCAAAATCCCTTAAGAAATTATTACTCGTCCAAATAGAATCTAAATAGTTACTTGACTTCTCGATACCAAGCCCTACCAGGATTAAGTTTAAAAAAACCTAGCAGGATCGATACGTGCCAATCGTCCTTACCATTTTTGGCGCTTCAAATGTGTAGACTACTGACAAATCATGAACTTAACCTTTTGTACCTAGGGTTAATCGAACTATTTTTGAATTATAAATCGAGGTCCCGGCGTTATAGGTTTACAACGAAAATCGTCAAAAATGAAGAGTTTCGAAACTGAGCATTTAAACAAAAAATTCAAAACAAATTTTAAAAACAAAAACCGATCGGTTTTCTCGAAAAACCGATCGGCGACTTGAACCTTTTGGACGGCCGATTTTTTGAGCGGTTTTCGTCGTTTTTTGTCGAAAATCGCTCGGTTTTCACCGGTTTACATCGTATAAATTTTTTCAAATTTATTAAATTATTTTGAATTAAATTAATTTACCGACCGTTTAGAATTTCAAACCGATTTGATATAATTAAAAACCTTAATTTTGAAGGGTTTTTTACGGTTCCGTGAACCTGTCTGTACCTCGTGGTAGAAAGAGAGAGCTTTCGCCTTTAACCCCACCAGGCCACCACTGACAGAAACAGTCGCAGCTCGCGACGCTTTGAATTGAACAGGGCGAAATCCTGCACAGCCACGCGCAAAAAGAGGGGAAACTGCAAGGAAAAGAGGCCCGGCGCACCGCACCCGCGCCCAGATCCAGCCGAGGACACCTCCGCCCTGTCGTCGCGCCGCCCCCTCCCCGTTGTCTTACCCCCCTCCTACCTCCCTCAAATCGCAAGTTTTCCACCACTTTCCCCCGCGTCGTTGACGTTTCCGCCACTGCCACAAGCACAATTCGAAACCCCCCTGCGCACTCCCCTCCCGTTGCCTTCCTTGCCTAGGCGGCAACGCCTCCCTCCTTTATAAACCGAGCGGCCCGTACCGCGTGAGGCACCGAGGGGGGTGTAGAGCCGAGCCGAGACGAACGGTGCCGAACCGAACCCTTCCTCCTCCGGGTTCGTGCGAGGCCGCGAGGAGGGGAGGAGGAGATGGAGGCGGAGAAGAAGCCGCCGGCGGTGTCCGACGTCGGCGCCTGGGCGATGAACGTCGTCAGCTCCGTCGGCATAATCATGGCCAACAAGCAGCTCATGTCCTCCTCCGGCTACGCCTTCTCCTTCGGTACCGCGCCTCCCGCTCGCTCCTACCCCCTTCCTTCCAGATCTGGATCCGTCGCCGTGGGGTATCGCAGCGAAACCGCGGAGCTCTGAGGCGGTGTTGTTTTCCTCCTTTGCGAATGCAGCCACCACGTTGACCGGGTTCCACTTCACCGTCACGGCGCTCGTCGGATGGATCTCCAACGCCACAGGCTACTCCGTCTCCAAGCACGTCCCCCTCTGGGAGCTCGTCTGGTTCTCCCTCGTCGCCAACACGTCCATCACCGGGATGAACCTCAGCCTCATGCTTAACTCCGTCGGGTTCTATCAGGTATACGGATGCTGTATCATGTCTGCGCCGGCCATTGGCGATGGGTGTATGGTCTGGTTCTGTGCCTGAACGTGCGGAAACTTTGCAAATTTGTAGATCGCCAAATTGAGCATGATTCCGGTCGTTTGTTTGATGGAATGGGTACTGAACAGCAAGCACTACACCACCAAGGTTATATCCGCGGTGGTTGTCGTGGCGGCCGGTGTTGGAATTTGCACGGTCACGGATGTGGAGGTCAATGCCAAGGGATTCATCTGCGCTTGCGTGGCTGTGTTCTGCACGTCACTTCAACAGATTGTGAGTTTATTTTCTCTAGCTGTCTTAATACTAGGTTTGTGCAGTCCACATTCTTGTGTAGGATACTAGGATGTAGGAGTGCAATTGGCTTGGATTTGGTCGGATATCGCTCTTTCCATAACCTAAACCATATTTTTTGTCGGACTTGGAGTCGGATACGCATAGTGCCGGATACAAATACGGCACAGATAATATCGGTCGAAGCGAATACGGAACGAAATCGATACGATACCAGATATTTTTTATCAGATATCGTGTGAAAACAGATACCGCAAGGGTATAGGATATGACTTAATGGTAGAGAACCACCAGGTTAACTTCAGCTCAGTTTTTCACTCACTATAACTAGATAGTACATATAACATATTTTGAGTATAACAATCAAACAATTACATGGTGCTTATAGAAGATAAAAGCTTATGAAGAATTGCACATAATAAAATTAGCAAAAATACAATGCGTATGCACCAAGAGATTGTTGCTCTACTAAAAAATTAGGACTAGCAGCTATTTAACACGCCATACTGCGCTAGTGGTTGCCTCGGGCCCCACGTGATGGCCATGATCGCGTGCGTTGCTTGCAAACACGGCACAGTGGTTTGGGGTCAAATGGTTGGTCGCCATTGCCGAACAGGGCTGCGATTGTGGTTGCCTCGGGCCCCACGCGATGGCGATGATCGCGTGTGTTGCTTGCAAACATGACACAGCGGTGCGGGAGTCCAATGGTTGGTCGCCATCTGTGGTAAACTGGTAGTTGGGGATGGAGGCCGAGGCGAGAGTGAGGGTGCTGGGTGCGTGGCTGAGGCTGTGGAGGACCAAGGACCGATTCGGATATTGGTACGTGCTTCCTCTCTACGGTTTAGCTCGTACGCTCTTGTGCCTGGGCGAAGGCCCGTACGGGAACTCTCACGGAACGAACCCGCCGGAGCCAGCGTCGAGATAAGTCGGCTGTTAGTCGGAGCCACCGCCTCAATACTTTTCTTGGGATTAAAACGTTCTCCCTTTTCTTCTTTATTTCTCTTCTATATATAAAGTCTTTACAGAGTTTCCTACAAACGGAAACCTCTTTTATTTCAACTAGGATTTGGAAACAGAAACTAATTCTACCCTTGCATACTACTTTGGCTCGGTCTCTTTTACGATTCCAGATGTTCTCCTATGGTGGCCGATGCTGTAATAGACATAATCAAAGGCTTTGTGTGTATCATTACTCCCTCTACGAAGAACAAAGCTTGTCCTCAAGCTTGAAATCGGAAATGTTTGGCGGAGAATCTTGGCATCCATCCATGTGGCTTCATCTGAGGTTCTCTGCCCAATACCAAGAATTGCGCTTTCCCTGGAAAAGCGGCCCAGCGGTGATGGGGTTCGTAGGTGCATGTTCCAATTTGGAAAAGCGTCGGTGAGCAAAACGGCCGCGGTGGTGGAGGATCACCCTTGAAAACTTTGGAGAGAAACATGAAAAACATTGTGGAGTCGAGACTCGGTAGGAAGATCGAAGACGATAAGCCACTTAGACGTCGTGCCATGACGGAGATAGGGTCCAAAGCGAGCTTCAATTTATGTGGTGGGTTATGTCGGGCGGAAAGTTAGCGATAGGCGTTATGAAAGCGTAGCGGACCCAATCATCAATGGAACTCCACCTCGCGATGAGATTTGTCATAAGCGTTGCTTCATCACGATTTTGGGCTTGCGACAAGCGCTCCTTGGCTTCTTTAACCAGGATGATGTCCCGATCCGCAATTGACAATCAGCAAGGTCAATCAGTCAATACGATGGTATGGAAGTAAAGGTGGAGGTTTTAGGCCATATACTAGCTCAAGCGGTGTCAGGCGATGGGTTTGTACGTCTGAAGAATTGCAAATTACGCCCATGGCAACAGTACCAAGTCGAAGGGTTATCGCGCTAAGCATCGAGTACATTTCAATTGTTCTATTGACCATAATGCGGCCATCAGTTTGCGGATGATAATTTGTGGAAAGCTAAAGTAGTGCCACATTGTTTAAACAAATCTTGCCAAAAGGCGCTAAGGAAAATGGAATCACGATCAGAAATGATAAGTCGGGTATGCCATGAAGGCGGACGATATGATTAAAGAATAACGAGGCTACCCCTTGGGTAGTTGGGCCGAGGAACCGTTATAAAGTGTGCATATTTGGAAAGCCGATCCACCGCCACCAATATTGTTGTCTTGCCTTGGGATTTTGGAAGAAGCGTGATAAAATCCATGGAAATGTCGGCCCAAATCGATGTGGAATAGGAAGTGGTTGAAGTAATCCTGAGGGATAAGAATTTGGTTTATTGTGACAAACCGAAAGCACTTGGCTATATATTGTTCTATGGTTTATCGTTGATCGCCCAATAGTATGTATGCCCGATGCGATGCAAAGTCTTACTCAGCCGTGTGTGAGGTCATGAGCAGCGATGATGGCTGTACCAGCGAGGTGGCGGGATGAATAAGGCGGTTGTTGCGATAAACTAGCCGGGTTGTCCACTTGCTCCATAACACTTGCGACAGTGGCTCGTGAATCGGTATCACGGAGGACAATGTTGGCGAGGCACGCCTGCCGTCATGGGACGAATCTGGAGAGGCGTCCCGAGCACGCTAGCTGCGTGTTGAGCCCAACGTGCACACAGGTGTTGCACCTCACGGATCTTTGGCGAGTTCGATCCTCGTGATCACATGTGCTAGCGCGCAAAACCTTTGAAATTGGCGCCACGAAGGGCATCGTCGTTGTGGAAGCGAGGCAGGGCATCTGCTACAACATTTGTCTTACGGTTTGTATTCTACGAAAATCAAAGCCCATCAATTTACTTAACCAATCTTTGTTGTGGTGGCGTCCTAGGGCTGCTCGAGTAGATACTTAAATTTGCTATGATCTGTTTGACCATGAATTTTTGTCCCCAAAGGTAAGGTCGCCAATGTCGTACGGCTTTTGATAACGATAAGTTCGTTCATATCGACCCGGCTTCTTATGTCGGTCGGTAATTTTTAGTGGAAGTAAGCGATGGAGTGGCTATGTTAGATAAAAGCGCTCCCAATGCTGTCTGGATCGTCACATTCCACGACGAAAGGGACTTCAAAATCGGCATTTGTAGGGCCAGTAGCGCGGAGGCGAGGGCTTGTTTTATGTTGAAAAGCTTTGTGAGTCTCCTCGGTCCAACTAAAATTATTTTTTAGGAGTAAGCGGTAAGTGGCTCCAGTATGGATCGTAGTCTTTGTATAAACTGCGATAGTACCCGGTGAGGTAGGAAGCGCGCTACTGGCATTGTGGTTGGAGTAGGCCAGGAGTTCCGCGGCATGTAACTTGGATGGGTTGGCCTCGACTCCGTGAAAGAGATAATATGTCCCAGGTGGCCGTCTGAGCTTGAGCGAAAGAACACTTGGACCTCTTTAAGTACAAGCGATGTTCTTTGAAGGCCGAATGGAGGACTTGCGATGTGGTCGAGTGTTCGTCCTCTGTTGGGCTATATATCAAGATGTCATCGAAGAAGACCCAGGACAAAATGTCGGGAGGAAATCGTGCAAAGGCCCGAATTCATTAGATCTTGAAATGTAGAGGTGCATTAGCCAAAGAAAGGCATCCTGAGGAACTCGTAATGGCCTTCATGGGTGCAACCGTCTTGTCAATGTCATCGTCCAGCATCACGGACTTGGTGGTAGCGGCGAAGATCTAATTTTGTAAAGAATGTAGCACCTCGTAATTCATCCAATAATTCTTCCACTCTGGGATTGGAAATTTGTCCTTGATTGTGACGTTGAGTTCCGATAATCGGACGCTAAAAGCATCATGTGCCATCGGCTTTCTTAACGAGGAGGGCGGGTGGCGAGAAAGGTGATCGACCTGCGGATGATTCCTTGTTGAAGCATAAATTGCACATTGTCGTTCAATTTCATCTTTTTGTCGATAGGGATAAGCGGTATGGTCGCCACTACCACCGGATTGGTACCTTCACGCAGGCATATGCGATGGTCAAGGGGCGTCTTGGTGGAAGTCCTTTGGGTTACGAGAACACCTCTTCATGATCTGCCAAGAGAGATTGCAAAGTGGACTTTTGTTGACCGCATGAAAGCAAGTGTGGTTGTTCTTTGCCGGGTAGACCTGCAGCAACCACTTGCTTTGTCCTTTATGGAGTGAAAACCATGGTCGGTCGAAATTCAGTTTATGTCTCTAAGGTGCGCAGACCATTGTACTCCCAAAGCGACATCAAACCCTGTGGCGGAATGACTAGAAAGGGAGCCTTGAACTCCATGTCGTTGGATGGAAAAAAATGGTGACCACATCACTTTAAACATGGTAGCAAAGCGCCCTGCGACTTTGGCGTGTTGATCTGCGTGGCGGATGTGTCCTTGCTGTTGTGTTGTGTGTATCGAATAAGCGACTAAGAAAATTGTGAGTCTTTACTTGCTTGTCGATGAGGCATCTGACGACTTCTGCATGTGAATCCATACTTGCATAGTATCGCCTGTTTAGGTCCCAAAGATGCGAGCATGGGCGAGGGCCGGAGCATCCTCGTGAGAGCGTCGTCGTCGGGATCATCTTCGGTTTTAGTCGTCGGCGACCTCAAGGTAAACGACGTTCTGGCGATGGCCTCAGTATATATGTCATCGCCAATTATAGCAAAGTCCGCCTTAGCTCGTCGATTCGGCAAGTTGGTGCTTGGCGTGAAGCCTTGAAGGCGGACGATGAGTGCTCGTAGTCCTACTCACATGCGAAGTGTGGTGTTGTTGTTGTTGTGGATGAATTGGAAGCTTGCGAAGGGAGCGTTCCCTGGCGATTTGTGCTAGCAGAAGGGGGGCCCGAAATTGCTGCGACGGCGTTGGTTGCAAATCGGCTAGCCTGTGGTGAAAAGGAGCCCGGCGTCGAATCTGTTGTCTGAGTCATCTGGACGGCTTCGGCCAACCATGCCTCCTTGCGTGCTTCTGCGGCTCGAGCAAATCCGGCCGGCCAGGTCTACGGGGCGGTCGGCCGGACATCTGCGGCGAGCGGCCAGGGAGTCCATGTGAAGGTGTCGACTTGATCAACCAACGGCGCATATGGTGAAATGCGTGAGAGCAAGCGTTGAAACTCCTCGGCGTAGTCATCCACCACGGCTACGCCACAGAGATTTACCAAGTCAGCGAGAAGGTCCTACCACGGAGTGGCGGTCAAATCATTTGGCGAAAGTTTGAAGAAATCCTCGATCCATCCCTCGTCCTCGTCTGCCGGTTATCGAGGACTTAAACTTTTCAGCGCGAGATGAAGTCCTGCGATTTCCACCACTCGCTGTAGGTGCATCGGTGGAAGCGGAAAAGCGGTGGCGTGGCAGTCACGAGGGTCGCTTCGTTCCATCATAGTCGGTCGGCTCAAGCCGCGAGTCGAGGTCCATCTCCGGTCATCCCACGGTCCTCGCGATCTACCGCCAGGCGGTCGGCGGTCCTCGTGATCTCCGTGTATGGCGGCGGTGGAGGGGCGAGCAAGATGGTCTGGCGCTCAGCTCAAGCGCCATCCTTTGCAGCGGTGCTCCCTTTCGGCGGGAAGGTCACTGCGTCAGTTGAGGATGACCGAGCGCTTGGACATGTTTGAGGATCTCCGCCCGGCCCATGTTCCTGGCGGAAATCTCGAAGGCCACCACGATCTTCCAGCGAAGGTGTGGTGGACATCTTGCCCGGATCGGCTGAATCTGATACCAAATTGGTACGTGCTTCCTCTCTACGGTTTAGCTCGTACGCTCTTGTGCCTGGGCGAAGGCGTCTGGGGAACTCTCAGGCACGAACCGCCGAGACGTCGAGATAAGTTTCGGGTTAGTCGGAGCCACCGCCTCAATACTTTTCTTGGGATTAAAACGTTCTCCCTTTTCTTCTTTATTTCTCTTCTATATATAAAGTCTTTACAGAGTTTCCTACAAACGGAAACCTCTTTTATTTCAACTAGGATTTGGAAACAGAAACTAATTCTACCCTTGCATACTACTTTGGCTCGGTCTCTTTTCTGATTCCGAGATGTTCTCCTGCGGCTGGCTTCTGATGCCTATAATAGACATAATCAAAGGCTTTGTGTGTATCAGATATACCCGAAAATAAGTTCGGAATATCCCGATTTGATGGATAGTGTTATCCCGAATCCGAAACAAAGTATCGGATACCGAATCCGATAACGATCCGAAAACATCTGGTCGGTCAGAAATTATCTGAACCGATTGCATCCCTACTAGGATGTAAAGGATACCAGTTGTGGATACCGTAATCAGTAATGTTTGCTAAGATTTTTGTTATTTAGTCAATTTGGGTATGGACACTGTTTAGAAGTTGAAACTGCTATGGCCATTGATGGTGAGGTATGTTGTTAAGAACAAAATTAGGTGTTTTGGTGAAGCAATGTCCTATACAAGGCCCTATCTTCATTGTTTTTGGATTATATTGTGCCCACATTTTCTGCCTTCACTTTCTTGCCACTTATTTTTCAACCTGTTGAGCTGCTTTGGCCTCTACTGTTGTAGCATTATTGCGAACTGCGATAGCATTCAAGACTGTGGATACCAGAACCTGGCCAATGAGGCCTTGGCTCCATTGAAAATAAAACACTACAACAGCAGATCTGAAACACAATGATACAGGCTAGGGAACTAAAACTATGGAAATTTTATTATTGGCATATTGTATGATTCATGAGTTAATATATTTGCATCATATGCTGCGCAGTTATCTTGATAGGCAACTTCTGTCTACTCTCACCTTTTGTTGCCTTTTGTTATAAAATTTCTTTTCTAGTTATGTGTCCTTTTTAAAGACCTACGACCAATTTGAAGCAAGTTTTGGGCTATTTACATTACTCTTGTTACATCTAGAAATGAAGATGTATGTAAGTCTCTTCATAGGTGATGTTAGGATGTTTTAGGTAGAAAAATGTGGACCTAAGTTTTTGTTTTTTTTACTGAATTCAAGTAATGATTCTAAATTGTTAATGAAGAGTTGCATTTTTTCCATCCAAATGCTAAAGAGGATCCTTCTTGGCAAATTATTTTCCATAATAATGCCTATAAAGTTTAATTAATTTTATCATGTTCTGAGTTCTAACCGTACCTTTTTTTGGTCCAGACCATTGGCTCCTTTCAGAAGAAGTACAACATTGGGTCATTTGAGCTGCTGAGCAAGACTGCCCCAATACAGGCATTGTCTCTTATTATACTTGGCCCTTTTGTGGATTACTACCTCAATGGGCGATCACTACTAAACTACAATTTTTCAACAGGGGCAACTGTAAGTTATCACTTCTGTCACACTATTTTCAATTCTTGAACGCATGCTTTCTTGATGAATGCTACTTTTCCCATGTTATTTTATCTCTGGCTTTAGATTCGTGCCAGTGTTCTTGAGTATTTAATAGAGTTGCTTCATCTAGATTTGTCCCATTCTTCTACTGGAATGGACACAATTGGACTGGTATAGCCTGCAGTCGCTACTGTGACTGCAAGTTAAGCGATTGTATGCGAGTTTGTCCATACGTTTCCTCGATGAGCGGTTCAAATTCTTTGCAGTAGTGCGTCAGCTACAGTCATGAACAGTACAGGAAGAACGTTTGAACAGTACAGGAAGAATGATTTCTGACGGCCAGTAGTGAACTGCTTAAGTTGCAGTCACACTACTGACTGCACAGGAACCAGGTCCGGACACCATTAATACCCCAGCTGTAATGAATTTGCAATTTATTTTCCCGATTTAACTGCTTAAACTGTATCAACAATTTTCCTCCTCTGTTTTTTCTTATATGTTGTACCTAACGTTCTTCCTGAGAAATTCATTTTTTTTCTTGATTTCTATTCTCTGGTTTGTCTACTCTGTTAAACGAAATGTTAGCTTGCATTGATAAATGCAGTTCTTCTTGCTGTGTTCTGTTAATAGTTATGAAGTTCATCATGCTGCTCTAACGCTCTCGCTGAAACTGTTTCAAGATGCCCCCAACAACTTACTGTTCTAGTCATTTTGCAGTTCTTCATACTGCTTTCGTGCTCGTTGGCTGTCTTCTGCAACATGAGCCAGTACCTCTGCATCGGCCGGTTCTCTGCAACCTCTTTCCAGGTCCTGGGCCACATGAAAACCGTGTGCGTGCTGATCCTCGGCTGGATCCTATTCGACTCGGCTCTCACGATCAAGAACATATTCGGAATGCTCCTTGCCGTGATGGGCATGGTGATCTATAGTTGGGCCGTGGAGACCGAGAAGAAGGCGTCCGCCCCGATCCCGCGGAACAAGAGCGACATGCTGGACGGGGAGGACGTGCCGCTGAAGTCCAGAGTGAGCGGCCTTCCCCCGTCTGACCTCGACATCGAGGAAGGCGAGATGAAGAGCTAGCTGATCATATTATTTATTCATTCTTCTTGTTCGTTGTACGTGTTTCGTCCATATTGTTCGTTCGCGAGTTCTTGAAGCTATCGACACTTGCGTTAATTTTGCTCCTTGCTGGGGGAAGTTCGTCATTGGTGATGACGACCCCGGCCGGTCTCGACGTAGATGACCATTTAGAAAAATTTGTCACGGCCGATGTGGGCCGAGCCATGTCAATTCGTGGTGGCGTGTTGTTATAGATGAAGATGACAAGACTTCATAATGGAATCTATACATGTGTTTGTCCGTTGTAAGGTCCGGTGGATGCCGCAAGTTTTATTAGGGGCCTCGCTGTCGTCACTGGCTGTGGGAGTTGTTGTGGCTGTTGTCACCATGAGTGCTATGTGCATCGGTATCGTGCGTTTTCTGTCGGAGTTGCCTGCCTCACAGTACGGGAGGTGAGGCGGTGGGGCTTGCCGGTGGCTCGTGGCGGTCGGCTACGAGAATATGAGCGGCAGGCGGCCGCCGACCGCCGGCCTAGCGAGGAAACGTCGGAACCAATTACAAGAATGTCCTTCCCTGCGAGAATAGTTTTGTACTACTCCTGATACTTCTTTAGTTCTTTGTTAGAGGACACTCAAAATTTCAGCCATTAAACCTTAGATCCGAAGGATCTCCTCTCATACTATATAAGATCCCTCCCCATCTCAGTCGTCGCCTCCGTGCCTGTGGCCGACACCGCCTTGCCGCTCCGATGCCATCGCTGCCCACCGCTAATCACTTGGTTCAAGCAACCGGACACATCTTCCTTTCTTTTGAAGTTCAAGATGCCTAGTTGATACACTGGTTGAGCTGTGTTTAGGCTTCTTTCCTCAGTTCTTCTTGATCGTGATAGTGCCGGTGGGATGCGGTTTAGTATTGTGTGTGATCACACAGTCAAAGTCGTGCGATAAAATGCAAATGCACTGCTTCAAAATGTCAAGTGCGAGAAAACACGAAGGTGCTGGATGAAGGGACTGTGAAGTGTGATCGAATCGCACATCGTTAAGTTTCTTGTTTAGGGCATTGGCAGGCGGCGCGAATAGGCCGCGTACTATCAACAAGTTTGAATGCGAAGCAACAAAAAAAGTTGTCAAGGAATGGGCCTGCCAAAAGGTGTTATTAGGCTGCCTGCTATCGATTGGTTTGAAATACAGTGTGACAAACACAAAAACGTTCCCTAACGTGGAATACAAAGATCCTATATATATGCACCACATTTAAATTTGTTCTCCATATTATGCAATTCATTTTTAAACATTGAGAGCTCGTTTTGAACACTAAGACAAAAGAGTAATCGAAATGCCTCACCTGATGGAATCCTCGTAGTCGTATCTGACAGTGCGTGCATTGTTCAAACGTTGGTTCATATGTTTTGAAAATTACATGGCCTTTCGAGGCAAATGTGTCGTGTATAAAGAAGATAATAGTGAGATTGAATTGAACAACTCACAAAGTTTTAGCTTGATGTTCCTTTCACAAAATCTCTATGAGTCGATCCTACAATACAACCTTTCCAAAGGAAAATTTGATAATATGATCCTAATCCGATCGAACCTAATATTTATTTCCCAAACAAGAGTAGGGAAGTAAAACTTGCCAATTTTTGTAGTCAATCTATACTATTTTTTCTCTAAAGGAAAATCATTTGCCAGACCCTGGCCCTTTGGACCCTTCCAATTTTGCTCCATTCCAAACTAGCACATCTATACATATTAGAGCATCTCCAAGAGAGATGTCTAAAAATGAGCCTTAAACTTTAATTTAGAACCCCAACCAATTAGATTTAGGGCTCCAATAAAATATTCACTACAGCAATTAGGCTTTAAAACCCAACAAAGATAGGGCTCAATCACAGAGTTGCTAAATATAGCTACTCTCCTAGGGGCCCTAAAACAATTTGCTAAATTTTAACAATTTAGGGTTCTTACTGGAGTTAATCTTTTCCCCAAAAACCCTATAATTCAAATTAGGGCCATATTTAAGGCCCCTCTTGGAGATGCTCTTAGGACATGTTCGATAGTATAAACAACTGCCATCAATAACACCTTTTCAGGTCATCTATAAACATCTTAAAAACAAATTCTATAATGGATCGTCTCTTAGGGCCTGTTTGGATCCATTAGCAGCTAATAGTTAGCTGGCTAATAGTAGTTAGCTAATATTAGCTAGCTAATTATTAGCTGGCTAACTATTAGCTAGAGGCTGTTTGGATCCACTAGCTAATATGTGGCTAATAGATGTTAAAATTGATAAATTGTCTAAATTACCCCTGTTTTATTGCAGTCATGTCTACTACTCCAGACTATGGCCGCGTCCGTAATGCAGTGATCGCTACGGTTCTGGACCTATCAATCAATACGATAGCACAGGCAATTAAGGGAAAGCAAGCAGCCGAACTCACTGCTCACTTCGTAATTGATTTCGGTGGGAGGGTAATTTCGTCCAATGTAATGTATTAACTGCTATTAGCTGGGTTTAGCCAGCTAATGAGATAACCATTAGCTGGGTGTCCAGCTAATAATTAGCTGGACATGTTTGGATCCTTAGCAGCTAATAATTAGCAGCTAACTATTATTTTAATTATTGCGTGAAAAAGATATTTATTATTGACAATAGCTCATACAATAATGTTTTGTGAAAAAGATACTTATTATATGTGGTCTTTTTTATCAGAGATAGCGATTATCGCTCCTTGTTCTCTCTTTCATATCAACAAAAATCCTACGTGGCAGAACAAATGACAATCTACTTATATTAGCCCGTTGTATATATCCTTAGTAATTGAAATTTTAGGGTATTTTTTATTTGTAATTGATTGATTTTCTATCCGGGAGATTTTAGTGACTAACAACTCGATGCATGCCTTGTACATCCCTATAAATCGAGGTAAAAGAACCATGCTCTCTATGAAGTATAGGGAGTGTCATCCTCTTCCTACAGTGTTCGGTGTTCCTCCCACCAGGCCACCAGCCAATGTCAAGGCCCCCTCGCCTCTAGATAAGAAGATCGCAACGCAAGCGGGGACATATCACCTCCAATCTCCAACCCCACTTCGCCCCCACTGAACTCCCACCCTCCCTTAACCCCAAAGCCATGGCGGCCTTCCACCCCCTGGCCGCCTCGCGCGTCCACCTCTCCCCGCTCCTCCCCGCCGCCACCGCCCCAGCTGCGGCGGCGGCGGCGGCGCCCTCTGCCCACCGGCGGCGCTTCTCCGCCATCGTGGCCACGGCGGCCGCCTCGGCGACGACGGAGTTCGACTTCAAGGCGTACATGGGGGAGCGCGCGGTGGCCGTGAACAGCGCGCTGGACGCGGCCATCCCGGCTGGCGAGCCCCCGGCGGCGCTCCACGAGGCGATGCGGTACGCGCTTCTTGCCGGGGGCAAGCGCGTGCGCCCCGCGCTGTGCCTGGCCGCCTGCGGCGTCGCCGGCGGGCGCGAGGCCTGGGCGATGCCCCCCGCCGCGGCGGTCGAGATGGTGCACACCATGTCGCTCGTCCACGACGACCTCCCCTGCATGGATGACGACGACCTCCGCCGCGGGAAGCCCACCTGCCACGTTGTCTACGGCGAGCCCATCGCCGTGCTCACCGGCGACGCCCTGCTCTCGCTCGCCTTCCGCCACATGGCCCGCGTCGACTCATACCCTCCGGACGTCGACCCTGACAAGCACCCCGCTCGCATCGTCCGCGCCGTTGGCGAGCTCGCACGCTGCATCGGCTCAGAGGGCCTAGTCGCCGGCCAGGTCCCTCATTGATCAGATTCTATTCCATTATGTCATTGAGCAAACAAAGAAAGTGCAAATTAGGCAATGTGCGAGTTCTGTCAATCGCACGCCTGTTTGGATCCATGCAGCTAATAGTTAGCTGCTAAAAATTAGCTGGAATGGATCCAAACACCTCCAGCTAATAGATCAGCTAACTATTAGCTGGGCACCCAGCTAATGGTTATCT
Organism: Rhipidocladum racemiflorum; assembly: GCA_036346355.1. NCBI lineage: Eukaryota > Viridiplantae > Streptophyta > Magnoliopsida > Poales > Poaceae > Rhipidocladum > Rhipidocladum racemiflorum. Next base: position 9,123,715 of record CM070581.1, read on the forward strand.
CATTAGCTAGCCAAACCCAGCTAATAGCAAGTAATAGGTGGTATTTAACCAAAATACCCTTTGCGTCTACCACCAATAGCATTTAATAGCATGGGTATTCTAGACAATAGCATCTATTAGCCACATATTAGCTGGTGAATCCAAACACCCTCCAACTAATAGTTAGCCAACTAATAGTTAGCTAGCTAATATTAGCTAGGAACTATTAGCTAACTAACTATTAGCTGCTAATGGATCCAAACAGGCCCTAAGGATGACGATTTTCATGGCTACCTGTATACATTTGAATTGATGGCTGAAAACTACTCTTAACATAGAATGTAGTTTAGAAGTGGTAACATTATTTACTGAAAAATATTTGTCTACTTTTGTTCAGGTTGTCGATCTTGAGATGACAGGTTCAGCTGAGACTGTACCTCTTGACCGCCTTGAATATATCCATCTCCACAAGACTGCTGCATTGCTTGAGGCCTCGGTGGTTACTGGGGCAATTATTGGGGGTGGCTCGGATGAGCAGATTGAGCGGCTGCGGAAGTATGCGAGATCAATAGGGTTGCTGTTCCAGGTGGTTGATGATATACTTGATGTGACCAAGTCGTCGGAGGAGCTAGGGAAGACGGCGGGAAAGGACTTGGCAAGTGACAAGACGACATACCCAAAGTTACTGGGGTTGGAGAAATCACGAGAATTTGCAGAAAAGTTGCTTTGTGATGCAAGGGAGCAACTTGCAGAATTTGACAAAGAGAAGGCAGCACCACTGTTGCACTTGGCCAATTATATTGCCTATCGGCAGAACTGAGGTGATCATTACTCTGTTGTTCATTGTTGATTTGTAACTTTGAAAGATCATTAAGCTCGGGATTTCAAGAATATCTGAATTATCTTGTGAAGTATACTATTACTAGCTGTAGTTTTCTACCTTGGTGTAATCAATGAGAATATTGAGTGGACAAATATCAAAGTCCCATTGGGATAGTCAAAATAGTATATAATGAAGGGTAGATGGTGATTGCTTACCTCTCGTTTGCTGTAAAATCTGTGTAATTTGTATTGAGAGAGAAAGCATAGAAGCAGCTCAATGATAATCAATTGCTTGATTATTTCTTTTGTTTTCCTTCTTTGACAATTGCTGAATTGTTTGAATCACATCAATGCTATGTTCCTAGCAGGCAACAGTGTTCAGCTACAGGTAGCATGTTCACATAACCTTTTTTTGTTCTATTTGAGGTTGATTGAAATTATTACTCCCTAATCCCTATGATAACTAATTTGAAAATTGAAAGTCTTCTGCAATGTGGTACATTAACATCAGGAGGGGGCAGGATTTGTTGTGTTTGAGCTTTGAACATCTCTGAACGGTTGAATGGAACCAGTTTTGTTCTTTACCACACCAATGCATATGCTAGATCTTGTTGACTTCCACTTGTACAGCGCCCTCCAACAGTGTACCATGCAGGACTTATGTGTTGTAATTATGTAATGTCTCTAGCGATCTATCACCATAAACACTTTAAATTTTCTTGGGTCTTTTGGTAACCAAGTGCTCATGGACTATATAACAAATGTAACATTACAAAAATTGTAAGCAACTTTTAGGCCAATAGTGCCATGCACCGGCAGGTGTTCAACATGTGCGCAATGCCGATTGAGCAAATAAAAGGTACGAGCCAGCTGCCATTGCATATTTGTTTTATTACTTATGTTTTCTTTGAGAATGTAAACAAACTAGGAAAAGAATGAGCATGTATTTAATGTGACAAGTCACGACACAACATCTTGAATTTGAATATGTAGAAAACAAAGAGCATTGTGTTGTCTTCAAGTTCAATTGAATAAGCTTTGTCATACAAGAAACATTGGTATCTAATCGTAAACTTGCCTCTTTCACACAAAATGTCTTCACATAATCGTTGTGAGGTTTTATTAGCTTAGTTGAAGAACCTAAAATCTAGGGTAGTGTGTGTCAGCATATTTTGCTATCTGTTTATGGAAAAAACAATGGATGAAACATCAGATGTTTGTGGGTACTGCATATTTTATCTGGTAAAATTTATGCTGCCAAGTATTTCAAACTATTTTAGTGTACTGATAGGGACGTATAATAGACTGGTGTATCTGTTCATGATTGTGATAACCCGTGTAATTAGCCCAGGTAAATAACAGCTTCATTATTATTACAACGAGTTAATTACACGAATCTCGGTATACTAACTAATCAAAACATCGAGCGCACCCGATATTTTATCAATTAGTACACCGTGTTCAGAGTGTTGCAATAGAACAATACTTAGAGAATGAATGTAAATATATTACAAACCAAGTCACACAGGGCTACATGTCCGGTACTTTAGTTGTACATTAGATCCAATTACAACAAAAGGATATTACATAGATACTAATTACAACAAAAGCCTGATGAAGCCGATGCACGGCTACTCGTACTTCTATCCCTCCTGGTAGAACTCAGCCGCCTCATCAAACCAACTAGACGCTTGAGCACTAGAGCCATTATCTAGCAAGGGGAGGTTTAGTAAGAGTGAGTACAAACGTACCCAGTAAGCATTATTAGCAAAATGTAATAGATGAATTTTTCCTCACATCATTCCTCTCATGTCCATCCAAGTCCACTTTCTCTTCCAAAATTCATTTATTATAAAATAGAGTTTTATTAAGAAAGTTGTGTTGATTTTAATTATCCAGAAATGCTACTAGCACTCATATCAAAGACAGACTTAGCTTCAGTAGCCTCCAATCCAGGAGACAGGCACGAATTCACGATTTTGACTCTGTGCAGGTTCGTACCACTTTACCCATAGTGACCCCATCCCGTGAGGCCCCAGAATGTTTATCATTATTCCAGTATTTGATCTCCAACCCTAATAGCCAACAAGTAGTGGTATCCTCGACTGTTTCCCACTACCCTTAGCGTATCAGTTGTATCATGCTCCCCTGGGCTTTAAATGTAGCGCCCGATCAAATGCAGATGATATCATGTCCCTCACTGGGACTCCCGGCATACCCAGCTTCACACTCTTGGTTAACTACTTAACCACCAACGTGGAGATCATAATACCTTCTCAGGACAACATTTTCTGACTAATTCCACACACTATGGTTGGTACTGTAATACGGCTCATTACCTGAGTGCTAGTTATTTATCTTTATATCATAACCATGTGTAGAGGACTCCGCCGGTTATTCCCAACTCATCGGCGCCCTCTACCCACCATAATAACATACGCCAACTCATCCATTCATTCAATAAACCATTCCAATACCAACCAATTACCAATGCATCCATCCTTCAACCACACCATCCATCCGTATCCGATTTAAGGTTTTAATTGCAACATAAATTTTCCATGCAGTGAAGTATTTAATGAAAACATTGGAAAACATTTAATAAAACATGATCAAAGGAACTTGCTTGGATTAGGATTGATATAACCGTTCTCGCTCGAAAGCCGAAGATGGTGGTCTGATTGATTCAATTCTTGTCTTGAAAATATTATAGACTATTAATTTCTGGGTGATTACTAAATTTGGAATCTGATTGATGGCGTCCAACCAATTAATAACAACAATATTAATTAATTCACACTTAATTATTATTCTTAGCAATTCAATTAATTTTTTCCTGCTGGTAAATTCCGATCCTAAAGTTTTTAAACGAAGGGACGACTAATTAACTCAACTAGCTACAGATCACAGCGATCCACTCATTTTCTAAACTTTTCCCCTCTTTCCTTTTCTCTTCCTTCTTTTTCTCTCTTTTCTCTTTCTTTCTCTCTTTTCTTTTTCCTTCTCCCTTCGGCTTTTTTCTTTTCTCCCTTACCCTTGCCTTCTCGTCCCCTTCGCCCAACCCGATCGACACCTCTTCTCCACCCCTCGGTCTCTCCTCCCTCTCGCTCACTCGGCGACCCGGCGCCTCAGCCCTGCCTCCCGACTCGTGCCGGCAGACTCCTCTACTCGGCCGCCCCCTCTCTCCTCCACTGAATCTCCCTTTCTCTCTCTTTTCTCTCGCGGTCGACCTCCCTCTAGCCGGCTGGGATCACTGGCCCCTTTCCTCTTCTTGGCTGTCAGCTCCCCTCCATTGGCTCCTCTGGTTGCCTTCGGTTGGCTTGTTGCCTGCTCTCCGGTTGCTCTCACTTGCTCTCGGTTTGCGGAAGCTAGGAAGTGAAGAATGGCTGTGTGGGCTCTGGGGAATGATTGCCTTTGGTTAAATTGGGGCTGAATGCCTGTAGTGATGATCTTATCCTCTAAATGAGCTACAATGACCCTTTTGCCCCTCGTTTCCTTACTGGTTGCTCAATACTTACATGGGCACAATGGTCACTTACTAAATCAGGGCAATGGTGGTATTTCTACCCCTTTTATACACTTTAATGCATTGACTAGAACCCATTTGCATGCTAATTACTTGATTAGCGACTTTAAATAATGCATTTGCTAAATGTGATTTTCAGGGTCCTTACATCGTATCCCCCTTAAAAGGGGTTTCGTCCCCGAAATCCGGCTCACCTAACGGAAGGGTTCGGGAATTAAATAGGATTACACTACTTGAAATGAAGGAACGGAAATACATCTATACCCGCGTTGGTTGTACCTTCCACTGGCACTGTCGAGACACCATTTAAGCGACTGGGCCCTGCAAGCGAGGCTCCTCCATTGGATCCTTTAGAAGACATGCCACTGGGATTTTCTTAGCTAGGCCCTGTGGCTGGTGCACGATTCGACGGTCTCCCTGACGCTTTCTGTCTGGGTTGGCCTATTAAGAGTGGGCATCCGATCCGCTTATGTCCATCTTGGCCACAGAGATAGCACTTAGTAGGTTGTAGCGGATAGTTGTTGGGCATAGCGAGGGCCTCTACATTTATAACCTTTAGGTGAAGGTTTTGGCGAAAAACTCCGTTCCACTGGTGTAGCTGTGTAGGAACAGTTTCTCTGGTCATGTCCTTCCTTGCCACATGTATAGCAACCACGGAATTTCTTTGGACATGTGTTACTATAGTGTGGCCTTCCGCATTTGAAGCACTTAATGAATGGATTTGATGGATTGGGAGCGGAATGCTAAAGTGGTGTAACTATCCATGGTTGAGGTGGACTGTTTCTATTAGGCATGAGTGGCACAAAAGGTATAGGCTGAAGAGGGGAAGATGATTGTATATTGAACTTAGCCTTCTCTCTGATTGCTTCCAGATACTTCAAGACTCCCTCCAGTTCATCTGGGTTTTCCAGTGTGAGAGTGATACGAGTGCTACTTCCCTGTGACAACTGAGGCATAGTTTCCTGAACACTGGGTAGGTTAGGATCGCAAGAAAAAGTGATCTGCTTATCGCCTGGATCTGGGAGGTTGTTTGAGGAACCTAGCCTGAGGGTTAGGTCTGGCTCTCTAGTCTGATTGTTCGAGATCCTGCAAGGCAGAGCATTAACGAGAAATAACTTAGTTAATTCTTTACCTTTAGCACAATTTTAGTTCTCATTGCTCTTCTTATATTTAGCTAGAATAATTTTATAAGGAATGGTTGGACATTTACCACTATCAGAATTCATTTATAAGATAAGAGGTCTTATTGTGTAGAAGATGTAAAGGTTGAAGATTTTAATTAAGCCATCATCTTATTACGAGATGAGAAGTGTTATTGTGAGTAGAGGCCATTATGAATTTTGTTTTAAAGAAGAGAGAAGATGTTAGATATTTCGCTCTCTTTCGTCACTCCATTTCAGAAATTATAAGATACCATCTACCTAGTCGTCTCAGGTAAAATGCAAAACAACGAATGAAGGAGCAATTAAGATAAAAGAAAAAGGAACTTGGAAGAAATATAATACAATGATTAAATCAAACAAGGAAACGATAAAGAACATGGTGTCCAAGCACCAAGAACTCCGCACGACGGACACGCTCAAGCCCACAACTAAACCTAGAGAAGAACTTGACACAAGATCAAAACAAGGGAAGAAACAACAAAGAATCTTAATGCCTGAGCACCAAGGATTCCTCAAGTTATGTGCTCAAGCCATGCTTGGACTCGCATATCCAAGTACGCCACGGATCTTGCATCTGGGAGCATTTCCAATCCTTAGCTCCTATTTCTATTTGATGTACTCAACTATTTAATCGCCCACAACACACTTCACAATATAAATTTCTATACTACAGCTGGTCTCTAAAATAAACAACATCATTCTTGGCTAATGAACCTATCTACTTATCACCTTGCACTGAAATATTAGCATGGAGGTAATGTAATTGCTAGAATGCAGTTATAAGCATGACATTGATTGTGTATATGATATCTAACTGGCATATTTAATTGAGTAAATGAAACCTAACTAACCTAAGTTAGAACAATTAAGGTACTACTGAGATACAATATTAAGATGCAACCACGAATAATTATGAATGCATTCATAACTACCCGCTCTTACAAAATAGAAGTAATTACATAATAGCATCAATAACATTTTAGCATCTAACATACATTGGAGTATTTGAAGTATCACCGAAATGCAATGATAAAATGCAAACATGGATCATTCTGAGTGCAATTATGACCACCAGCTTTTGCAGGATAGAAACAATTCTTCAGCCACCTCATTCTATGTTCAACAATATTAAACATGATGATACACAATACTTTAGGAATACTAAACATGATAATATTCAATGTTAAGATGTAATTATAAGAAGCTAGCTTAAATAGAGAAGGCATTTACACAACATTGCCATGATAAGCCACACCATACTTTGTCCTTATCCAACAAAGAAACTAATTACGAGTAGCTATCCCCCTTAAAAGGATCTACCTAGCATTGGTGGTCCAATTAAAATCAATAAGACAAAAGAGCTAAAGCTACTGCTATTGTTTGATAAGACAAGAATTACCATATACTAATTGTATATAGCTAGCAAATCCTTTTCCTTAGGATTTCCAACTGGTCTCTAATTATTTAATTGCTGCTTCTCGCAACCATTACTCTGATACCACCTGTGACGACCCGTGTGCCCAGTGAAATAACAGCTTCACTGTCATTACACCGAGTTAATTACATGAATCTCAGTATACTAACTAATCAAAACATCGAGTGCACCCGATATTTTATCAATTAGTACACAGTGTTGAGAGTGTTACAACAGAACAATAATTAGAGACTGAATGTAAATATATTACAAACCAAGCCATACAGGGCTACATGTCCAGTACTTTAGTTGTACATCAGATCCAAGTACAACAAAAGGACATTACATAGATACTAATTACACCAAAAGCCCGACGAAGTCGATGCACGGCTACTCGTCCTTCTATTCCTCCTGGTAGAACTCAGTCGCCTCGTCAAACCAACCAGACGCTTGAGCACCAGAGCCATTATCTAGCAAGGAGAGGTTTAGCAAGAGTGAGTACAAACGTACTCAGCAAGCGTTATTAGCAAAATGCAATAGATGAATTTTTGCTCATATCATTACTCTCATGTCCATCCAAGTCCACTTTCTCTCCAAAAATCCATTTCTCATAAAATAGAGTTTTATTAAGAAAGTTGTGTTGATTTTAAATATCCAGAAATGCTACTAGCACTCGTATCAGAGACAAACTTAGCTTCTGTAGCCTCCAATCCAGGAGACAGTCATGAATTCATGATTTTGACCCTGCGTAGGTTCGTACCACTTTACCCATAGTGACCCCATCCCGTGAGGCCCCAAAATGTTTATCATTAGTCCAATATTTGATCTCCAACCCTAATAACCAACGTGTAGTGGTGTCCTCGATTGTTCCCTACTACCCTTAGCATATCGGTTGTATCATGCTACCACAACAGCACTGATACTCCCTTGGGCTTTAAATATAGCGCCTGATCAACCGCAGCTGATATCATGTCCCTTACTAGGACTCCCGACATACCTAGCTTCACACTCCTAGTTAACTACTTAACCACCAACGTGGATATCATAATACGTTCCCAGGACAGCCTTTCTGACTAATTCCACACACTATGGTTGTCACTGCAATACGACCCATTACCCGATTGTTAGTTATTTATCCTTATATCATAACCATATGTAGAGGACCCGCTGGCTACTCTCAACTCATCGGCGCCCTCTACCCACCATAATAACATACGCCAACTCATCCATTCATTCAATAAACCATTCCAATACCAAGCAATTACCAATCCGTCCATCCTTCAACCACACCATCCATCCGTATCCGATTTAAGATTTTAATTGCAACATAAATTTTCCATGCAGTGAAGTATTTAATGAAAATATTGGAAAACATTTAATAAAACATGATCGAAAGAACTTGCCTGGATTAGGATTGATATAATCGTTCTCGCTCGAAAGCCGAAGATGGTGGTCTGATTGATTCAGTTCTTGTCTTGAAAATATTATAGACTATTAATTTCTGGGTGATTACTAAATTTGGAATCTGATTGATGGCGTCCAACCAATTAATAACAACAATATTAATTAATTTACACTTAATTATTATTCTTAGCAATTCAATTAATTTTTTCCTGCTGGTAAATTCCGATCCTAAAGTTTTTAAACGAAGGGATGACTAATTAAGTCAACTAGCTACATATCGCAGTGATCCAGTCATTTTCTAAACTTTTCCCCTCTTTTCTTTTATCCTCCTTCATTTTCTCTCTTTTCTCTTTCTTTCTCTCTTTTCTTTTTCCTTCTCCCTTTGGCTTTACTAGGAAGATCTGCGCGTCATGCCGCGCCGCTAGTAACATTGTTTTAGCAGTCGAGATCATGTGAAAAATAGTTTAGAAATGTAAAATGAAATTCTAATCTTTTTAACCAAATCGTATAAATGCAGGGAGGGTAAGATGTAATATTCACCAAGAATCCGATTGAAGGGATGGATGGATCGAAAATCGTTAATTACGTATAGACTAACAAATTTGCTGTGTTCATTCGAATCTAACGGCTCCATCGATGAAATGTAAAGGTAATCTCTGATATGAGCTGAATGCTGGCGCTGGCATAGTCAACTATATTAACAAAGTTTAATTAGGCATTCATAGAAAATGGGATATGCTATGGTAAGCAGGCAGACTTTAGGTAGTCAATTTTGAATTTTGGCATGAAAACTTATTCGTAGGAACTGTTCATGCTCTGACAAACGAAAAGTAAAAGAATGCAGCTAGTTCTATCATGGAGCAATAATGATTTCAGTATCATTAGGCTATAGAGGAATGCAATCAGGCAAAGGAAGGTATACGCTAGTTATTTCTGATAGAACTTTAGGGTACACAAAGGTATAATTCTATGTTAAACGATTACAGAATGCCGAAGGTTTGAATAACAGGAAATGCTTTCGATGAGATACATAGGATTAAGGGATAATATAAGTGGTGATATATTGAGCCATGATCTGTCGCATATGGATACGTACGATGTTCGTTACACGGCCAACCAAAAGACCAGTTAATTTAAGATAGATAATTACCTGGGTGCAAGGATAGTATAAGGAATTAAGAACAGCATTAGCCTACTATGGCACACTGGCAGTACATTAGGTATCTGTAAGGTAGCGCTCAAAATAGGCATAAGAAAAGCATACGGCTGGAATTCCTATTAGGCTCTGTGTTTTGTCCCCAGCTAAGCTTCCATCATGGTACCCTGTTATAAACAAAGAACTATTAATCTGGTTAGCAGAACATGAGTAAAGTCAGAAACAAGAGAGTGTCAAGGTTTGGGCCTACCTCTTCATCAGGCAAAACAAAGTCTAGGCGTAATACATTGTGTGGATAGTCTGGGTTGACATATTATGAAAAACGTGTAGTTCTAACATGGATCTGTCACTGATGTAATTGCTGTGTCACGGCCTTATATATATATATATATATATATATATATATATATATATATATATATATATATATATATAGGCATTCATAATAGGCACAGGTTTTCGATGGTAAATACCATAGATAAATGCCCGTGCGTTGCTACGAAAAACAAAATTGATAACGAAAAAAAAATTAAAAAATTATTTCACAAGATCAAACATCTATCTTTAACGCTTCGTTTCTTGCGAAAGCTAGCTAATTAAAGCAACGCTTCGTTTCTTGCGTAGGGCAATTAAGCAGGGCAATTAAGTAGGGCAATTAAGCAGGGCAATTAAGCGGCAATTAATGACGTGAGAAGAACGAACCACTGCCACCAAGTGCTGCTTTAGAATAGTAGAGATATATAGGCATTCATAATAGGCACAGGTTTTCGATGGTAAATACCATAGATGAAGTTTAAGAAAGCAACATAACAACCTAGCTGCATGATCGCTAACTGAAAAGATATAGCCACACAGTAATGATGAGGATCCTGATAGTGATATATATAAAGAGGAGAAGTCATGACAATAAAGCAAAGCAAAAAAGCCGAAAGGCTAGACGACGCAGGATAATGCCGATCATAGATAGGAAACGCAAAGAGAACAGTTACACAAGCGGTAATAACTGATCTCGATGCACACGGCGAAAAGTAAGATATAGAACATAGAGGATGACAAAAATAGATCAAAGTAGAAAGACGTAAGGACGGTTTACAAATTAAAACATCGATGGCAGATGAGAAGTAGAAAGGCAATGATTGTATAAACAGTAATGCCGGGTATTCGCAGGTATAGCCCATGATAAAAGAAGAGCAGTATATAGAAGTAAGGCACGAATCATGGAGCAAGGGAAAATTTGTAATACAGAATCGTAAGGAATAATGTGATGCTAACTTAGGCTATGTTTGAATCCTTGAACTAATTGTTAGCTGGCTAAAAATTAGCTCTAGTCTATCCAAACAGGAAGACTAATATAGGTGGGCTAATTTTTAGCCAACCCCTTAGCTAACAATTAGTCCATTAGTTGGTTGGGAGGAGCTAATTTGGGCTAATAGCATGTAACACGCTGGAAAAAGTCTGAAATACCCTCGCGCTGGTCTTATCCTCATTTCCTCACCCATTATGAGGGGGCAAACATGACTTCTCTAAGAAATTAGCCCAACCATTAGTCATGTATCCAAACAGCCCTGGGCTAATTTTAGATGGACTAATTATTAGCTGGCTAACAATTAGCTCTAGCCATTAGCCAGCTAACAATTAGTTTTAGCCCATACAAACATGGCCTTAGTTGTATGTTGCAGCTGGAGTTTAACCGAAGAGTGCAATATATTTTTTCATTGGAAAACACAATATATGTATGCAAAAAGGGAAACCAGGATGAGAGCACTTAGATACGGCCGGAATCAAGGCTAAGAATAGTCCATATTTGATTCATTGCGAAAAGGGCACTGCATCTATGAAAAAAGAGAAAGCAGCCTAAGAATCGGAAAATATCTAGCAATATTATGGTGTTCTATAAAGGTGATGCACAGAATACTACAATAATACAGTAAGCTAGCCTAAGCAAGAGGCATGCTAAAATGAAACAATAGAAAGTCCATAAGAATACATAAACACAGGCAATAACATACAGCGAAACGAATTGCTTGCTGCATCTGTAATCAGTCGAGACTAAACGAATAGAAAATAAAAGCGTGCAATATAATTAGATATAGCAAGAAGTGAACTCAAGTGTACGTATAACAGACCATTTCCCAAATAGATAACGCAAGCAGTATCAGGATTCATACACAGTATAAATAACTATATAGAATAAAACAAGAGGAGAGGTATTTACAGCAAAAGATCATCATGAGCGCAAGCCGAAACCAAAAAAGAGTTCGCACGAAAACATGACATATACCAAGTACCAAAAAACATTAGGCAAATAAGAAACATGGAAAGAAACAGTATGTTTCCCATATATATATCTAGTCATTCATAATAGGCACAGATTTTCGATGGTAAATACCATAGATGAAGTTTAAGAAACACAACAAACAAGATAGACAATAAACTAAACGAACCAGACGGAAGGAAAAGAGGAACCAAAATAGGTTCACTAACAACAGCAGGCCCAATCACAGAATAGCTAACCAAATCCAAAAACAGTATAAATACTTACGACACGGAACCACGACGTCAAGACGACGATAACCAGGAGGAGTGCATTGCAGGGCGACGAACGGAGAGCATCGAGCGCAACAATATAGCAGAGCATTCCCATCACGCCCGCTATTAAAATATTGAATTTGAGGTCAATTAGTGGGGTTTTAGTTAAGAGGGTGCTACCCATGGAAAATTTGGGCATGGTAAGGTTGCTATGGATTAAATTTCGTAGATTTAATACTATATAATTGTGAGGTCTAGAACCAAACCAGTCAGACCACTCACCCCAAAGTTCGAGCGAGGCCGAACATTCCAATTTTGTTCCAGGCAAGCTTTTCTTTGATCAATTTTCACTAAATGTATCATTCATGCATTGGAAAAAATATATGTTTAAATTAAAAATATTAAATGGGACACAGATGGTATATGGTTTGGCTATTGAGTTGAGGATTGGTTAAGTGAATGAGTTGAAGAATTGATAATTGGAATGGCAATGTGAAAAGCCGAAAAGTTGTGAAATTGGGGAATTGGTATTTAGTTGTGGCGTATGATTATTTATGGTGGATAGAGGGTGCCGATAAGAAGGGTTGTCATGTCGGTGAGGCCCTTTACATATGCTATAATATAAGGTCAAACAACTAACACCTGGGCAATGAGCCGTAAATTCAGTATCAACTATAGTGTGTGAAATCGGTCAGAAAAGGTTGTCATATGAAGGTATTAGAATCTCCGCATTGGGTAATAAATCTAGGGCATACTTCTAGGATATGTGGGTAGGCTCGGAGGGGCAGGCCAAAGTAGTGGCGCTATATTTGAAGCCATGGGTAGAGTTACTGCCGACTTAAGGTCGGGGTAGAGTTACTGGGATAGTTGTTCCCTCTCGAGTAACAGGGTTGGAGATCTAATATTGAATTAACGATAAACATTCTGAGGCCTTTTTTGTAGGGGTCACTATGGGTAAAATGATACATACCTGTGCAGGGTTAAAATCATGAATTCATGCCAGTCTCTTGGATTAGAGACTATGGAAGCTAAGTCTGTCTCATATACAGTGTTAGTAGCTTCTTTCAGAAAATATAAAATAAACAACCCATAAATAAAACCTATTTTCTATAAAAAACGGATTTTGAGGGAAGGTGAGTTCAGTTGAAAATGAGAGAAAAATGCATATCATACATTTGTTATTATTGCTTGTTGAGTACATCTGTACTCGTTCTTACTTAAATTCCCATTTGCTTAGAAGATGATCTCTTTGGATCCATCGATGAGGCTTGGGTTGAGGGTGAAGCGCAAGATCAGGACTTGCAGGAGGACACCCACTACTACTACAACCAGGAGGACTAGAGGGTTGGGTAGACAGGTTTCTCATTTGGATCGATCATCAGGAGATGAGACCGCTGTAATATATTCTTATTGTACTTGGATCCAGTGTATAATTATGTACTGAACATATAGCCTTGCGTGGCTTTGGAATGCAATATATTTTCTTTTCGTCTCTAATTATTGTTATGTTGCAACACTATGTCAGGAGAGGGTGAGGGTCCCGAGATTCCTGGGTATGAAAAACGGCAGAGAAGTGATAAAATGTTTTTTTATTCTCCTTAGTTCCCCTTTCTCACCATACATGAGAAATCTGTTTATAACAGTGTCCCTGTAAAGATCTTTATAGCTATAGGACGTTCCTTGTCTTTTCTCTCTTTGATGGTAGTTTTGGTGCAAGATGGACCCGGTGGGCTACGTCCACCATATCACCTTTCCTGGACTTCACCCTCCCCTTTGGCATTCCCGCGGTGTTTGTCTTGAGGGATCATATCTTGTGCACATACACATCCTGTGCACATATGCAATAATTACCACCCCGATGAAGCCACCGTTGGATAAGATCTCGATGGCTCGGATTTAATTAGTGCATATGTGCACAGGATGTGTATGTGCACATGATATATGGCATTCTCTTAGGGGAGCATATCCTGTGCACATCACAGTGATGTGCACATATGCAAATATTAAATTTGGGCCGTTCAGATCTCATCCAACGGTGGCTTAAAACACATGTGCAAATATTTTGCAATTACCTTCCTGATGAAGTCACCATTGGATAGGATCTGAACAGTCTAGATTTAATGTTTGTATATGTGCATAGCACTGTGATGTGCACATGATATGTTTCCTTCTCTTGGAGCCAAGGGATTCTTTCAGAAGGCGATCGAGGTCTGGACAGGGTTCAAATTTTAACTTTTCAATTTCGCAATTTCGGATTTCGACCCTCCAATTCTATAATCCCGTGAAATTAAAACCCTAAAAAACTTAAAAGTGCTACAAGCATCTAGAATTCGCCAAATTTCTGAAATGGACCAAATTTGTATAAAAGTTGACCTGATTTGACCTTAAGTGATCGGATTTTGACCGATTGGGTTCTTCACGCTATTTCTGTGGGACAAGAGTAGATAATAATTTCCATTAAAAAAATCCTAAAAAAATTGAAAGTGTGATAGTACCGAAATTTCACGAGATTTCGTTTGGATCTAAATTTCGCTCTTTTAGCGAAATTTCAGATTTCTCGGTTAAAAAAAAACGAATTTGAATTTTAGTTTTTGAATTTCGTCCGGATTTTATCCGAAATTTCCGAATCTGGCCGAGCCCGAGATGGAGTCTGAAAACGAAATTTGAATCCAATGATGGTTTCGGGCCCTTCTCTCTAACGAAGGGCAGCGGTGTGGAACCTCGCCGCCGCCGACGATGACGAGGACGGACACGACCTACACCTCCCGCCCCCTCCGCCCATCTCCCTCTCGACTTTCGCTCCTTTCCCTCACGTCCCAACCTCCTCCATTCCAAACCCTCCTTTTCCTTTATAATCCAAATTCTTAATCATTTCTCTATACGAAATTAATTTATTAATCTGTTGATCATAACTATCAGTGTTTTTAGTCACCCCTTAATTGATAGGCAATTGGGATTATTATACACCAAGTGATATCTCCAAAATCCAGATTCTTGAATCTTGATCAAGAAAATATATATGTTCTTATTCGCGCTAAAAAAATGCAGATCACAACATATGAACAACAGTGATGGCAGTTCTCCAATCTCGGTTGGACCAGCTTGAGATTGCCCGTGAAGCACAGTTGAATGCAGAGCACACAGAACCACTCTGAAATATGCTGGGGCAACCAAATAAGATCTTATGTACTCCATGTAAGTCTTCCATTTTGTGACATTATAAGATTAAGCTAGCTATTCTGGCAAAGATAAAATTTACGACCTTAGGATTGCATTATCTATGTTTTCAGTCAGTTACAAGAAATATATACATGTCTTGTGCGATTCGCTCTTCACTTTCCGTTGCGCCACAAATAAGTGGTTTATTTATCACATTTAAGTGATCCAGTATGTTTATAGCGTTTGTGTTCCGCTTAAATTAGTTCAGCCATTTATTGTTGATCGGTCACACGCATTCTTGCTGAGAATGCAATTTGTGATACAAATCAGGATTTAATTTGATTATGTTTCCTCCTTAATTTTAGTTTTACTGAACTTCTCTACGAATTGTTTGGTACTTTCTTCTTTGGAGTGGAAGATTGGTATATGCTACAAGAATAGTATTTCACATGCTAAACTGGTCAGGCTCCCAGCCTCCCATTTACATTCATTTTTAACTAAATTGTACACAGAGGTGCCCCTCGGATTTCCTTTTCATCAATTGTTTCTTTTTTGTTGTAGAAGCTTCGTTCGTTAGTATGCCAGAATAGTAGAAATAAAAAAGGCTGCCGCTTATTGTATCTTTGACTTTTTGTAGGCATCATGATCGTCAAAGAATTCATGCTCTTCAATCTTCAACTGGTATTGTCAGCCATTGTACATATTTTTGGAATTTAACAGATCAAATAGTGAGTATGTTACTATTGTTATTAGCAGGTATTTGCTACTCTTGTTATACCTTTCGTTTATGCTTTTTACAAGCCAACTACTGCGTTTTACTGCTTATCATCTTTGATTCAGTTTCACTATTTAGATTTGCCAAATCCCATTAACTGTAACAGCGATATAACATTCTAGCTTTATGTATTATTTGCTTTTTTCCTACAGAAGGACAAACTATTCGTCTGTTACTCTCTATCTGATATCTATTAGTCTACCTGTCTGATGTTGGATGGATCACCGAAGGAATGTTTTCATATTGTACAATAGTTTATCTGTTTTGCTTTCTGAATAATTTGGTGCATCAAAACTAGCCGCAAGCAGGTAGCGTGTGAAACCTACTACTTTACCTTATTAGTAACATTTAATCCACCTTAATGTACACTAATACCACTTAGTATGCATTAGCCACTCCCTAAACATGTAGTTGTACTAAGTACTGCGGATCATTTGAACCGTCGTTTTTCGATCGAACGGCTCGCACGCGACTGTTTAAGTTGCAGTCTCTTTGGGATTGCATGGAACGGATCCTAAATGGAGATTGCATGCCAGCCCGATGCAATGGTTTTGTAAATGTAAAAAGGGTTTTGATAAGTTTCATCCGGATGTTTTCTTTAGTAACCATCATCCAAATTCTGGGCCATTGGATTTGCTTTCAGATCGATACACACACACCCTGAATTCGAGGTGGGTTGATCCTACGGATGTGTGTTTTGATCGTACGGTCTAAAGTTTGGATGATTTGTAGGACAAAAACATCCGGATGATACCTATACACTCCCATGTAAAAATCTGCGATACTTTAATGGGAAACTTTCGTTTGGTTTCTGTTGCTGCTGTTGCCCTTTGGTTCTTGTTTGGAGAGCTAACCTCCTTGGAGAATCTTATCAAGGTAAGATGGGAGAGTTCTGATGCCCACACACACAAAAAAAAAAAAAAAAGACTGGATAGTTTTGTAGACTGCGGGGCATGTGGTCGCCAGGTCGTGTGTGACGAGATACACCGCCCGGCCACCCAACTTCTGCGCGCGCGCGTTGAGACAAACTAACGGATTATCCTTATGCAACTCGCTAAACCACAAAAGCAAACAGGATACTGTTGTGCCTATTGGAAAATTGGAAGTAGTTTTTTTTTAAAAAAAAAAAAATTGGCTATGAGTTCTGGTATTCACTAAAAAGGAAGAATAACAGCCGAGCTATAAATGCGCACACACAACCCCCTTTCCCACATACACATGTCTGCATGCTTGCACTCAGCGGTGTGTGCGATAGCATCGAGCATCGCTCGAACACGAGCGGGCTAAGCGCGCTTCTTGTGCTCCCACCAACCGAGCAAAGCTTGGCCCACAATTGGGAGTAGTTTTTGGTTGCAGTAAGTTCAGTGAAACTTTCCAGCTGTCTGCTGCAAAGTTTACTGTTTACCCTTGAAAGACCATGTGGAGGTTCATCCTTGTTTGTGATGAGTATTTGACTTGTTTTGAGCTTGGGTTGCTCAGGTTTGAGTTTGATTTGATTTAGATTTGACATGAATTTCAAATTGAAAGTATTTTGTTTTGCGCCGGACCAAGGAACCAAGTAACAGAGAGTTTTCCATTTGCGTCGGACCAAGTTTATAAATGACCTATGTTTGCGTCGGACTCAGTTAGGAATGACTTTACACTTGTCCCAGACCATCTCTTCTGCATCGGATCAAGAAACAGAGAGTTTCATGTTTACGACGGACCAAAAAGGTTTGCAAACAGAGAGTTTCACATTTGCGTCGGACCAAAGGGTGAAAAATCATGTGTACGTCGGACCAAGTGGTTTTACAAACAGAGAAAATCGCTTTCGCGACAGACCGGTCTGTATTTCGCAATTTTGGAGGTCTTCCCGTGCTCGAAAAATTATTTGGTCTACATGAAAGTTGTAGATAATTTCAAGGCGCATCTTTTTCATGTTGACAAGTTTTTCATTTGAGCAACATAAAAAATCACAGAAAATCGGGAAGGCAAGTGCATTTGCGACGGACCCGAAAATCGCATTCACGACAGACCGTTCTGTAATTCGCGATTTTGGAGGTCTTCCCGTGCTCGAAAAATTATTTGGTCTACATGAAAGTTGTAGATAATTTCAAGGCGCATCTATTTCATGTTGACAAGTTTTTCATTTGAGCAACATAAAAAATCACAGAAAATCGGGAAGGCAAGTGCATTTGCGACGGACCCGAAAATCGCATTCACGACAGACCGTTCTGTAATTCGCGATTTTGGATATCTTCCCATGCTCGAAAAATTATTTGGTCTACATGAAAGTTGTAGATAATTTCAAGGTGCATCTTTTTCATGTTGACAAGTTTTTCATTTGAGCAACAGAAAAAATCATAAAAAATCGGGAAGATAAGTGCATTCGCAAAGGACCAAAAATGATGGTCTGTTGTAGATGCTTTGTGCTCTGTTTGAGCTTTGACGAAAATTTAATATTATTCTTGAGCAATGCTATGTGATGTGTTTTCCTTGTCTATGATGGATGCAGGGCTCTGTTTGGTGGTCATGGTGAGGCGAAGGGAGGTCGGAACTACGCAAGCGTTGCCGGAGGTTCAAGATGGCCGGAGGTCGCCGGAAGATGGCCGGAGATGGAGCCAGTGCAGTCCAAGGAGGCAAGGAGACAAAGTGTCTGCTAAGCTTGAGGCTTTTTAGGTCTAGTAGATCAAGGGGTTGTTGGTCTTTAGAGCTAAAGTAGTGGTCAAGTTAGTTTCTGTGAGAGGGTTGTTGGACTGATCACTTAAAGATGCTTTGAGAAAGCATGTGTAAAAGTGAAGCAGTGCAACCCATGGGAGAGAAAGTGTGGGATCAGATCTTGACCCTTGGAAGTTAGCTTAGGGTTGAAGCAAGACATCCAAGGGTGGGAATTGATCCTAGAACACTATAAATAGAGGGGAAGGGGTGCCCTTCTTCTCTGAAGTTTTTGTGTGCTCCTTTGAGCTTTGCCCACATGAAGTGAGGCTTTGTAAAAACTTCCAAAGAAAAGAAATACAAAAACATTCTCTCCACTCTGAATTTAAATTCTGCATTTACATTATGTCTTTACATTACGCAATTTAAATTCAGTCTTTACATTATGTAATTTAAATTCAGTCTTTACATTCTCGCAATTTAAATTCCGCAAGTTGGATTTGTCTCCCCTCCTTCTACTTGCTTCTGGTTCTTAGTGCCAAGGATGAGAGATTGATTGGATGAGTCTTCACTTAGATCATATCCCAATCCTCTAGGCATTCCTTGTTCCGAGTTTTGCGAGAAACCGATCTCTTATGTTTCCATTGATGAATCCTTGTTTGATCGTGTTTTGATGGGTTTCTTTGTGACCTCTAGCTTGCTGTGACTCGTGGGAAGGTATCCAAGTTTATCTTGATCTTCAAAATCCCACGAGCAAGTCTAGATCACATATTTGCTCTTTTGCTCCAGGAGAGAATTTTTGCTCCGGGTTCTTTATTCCTTATAAGAGAGGTTTTTAGTTGGATGCTATTTGTCCAGTAGGTGGGGAAGTTTTATTTTGGGATCATTCACCCCCCCTCTGATCGCCATTCCGATCTTTCAACCCTTGACTTGTTGAGTGAAATAAGATTTAGCATATTGGTTTGTTAAGGGTATTCTTACTACTCTATTATTGGAGGAAGTATAAATAAATAATATTAAATCTAATCTATTAGATCGAAAAAATAAATAGTTTATATTAAATTTAGTGTACCATAAAAAGCACTTTTTAAAATTCTAGAGAGGACGATGTTGACAAGAATCAGACAACCACATGTTGAGAGGAGTGAAAGAATACGGGTAGGCTACACAAGCTCCAATTGAAAAATTTTACCGTGTACACCAGGATGCCAAGCAAGTAAGAGATCATAGAACGTTACTACTAGACACGCAGTGTCGCGAAAGGAGAGCTGAAGTAGTCCGATTCAACGTAGTGCCTGTCCTCGAGCAGTTGTCGATTGTCGAGCGGTGGTCGAATAGCACGAACGATTGTCCTGATCAGTGCCACAGTACTAGCAACGCCTCTATCAAAGTTCACACGTTCAGGGAAGGAACACAGTGCTTTGGTATGCTAGCACCACTGTGCACGATAGAGCTTGAGCGATGACGGCTAGGATTTTGGTGGGTGCGATGGTATAACAATTGCATCGCACTAGCCTTCATGTCCTCCTTTTATATAGCCTCTCGGTGGAACACTACACTAGAGGCCTAACCAAGGTGTAAAGCCCACCTAGCCCATTAGTGGTGGATCAAATCCGAACCAATGTATTCCATCCCATCAAGGCCATGGCTCGAAAACTCTTTTCAGTTCATAAGTCGGTAGCGGGCCCTAGCAGGGCATAGCGACTTCCAAATATACACAAAGATCATATCGAACAAACCTATATAGTGCTTATGTACCGATCCCTTTGCCACACGATACTAGATCAAAATCAAGGGGAGAACCATGCCATCTTTGATAGCTTGATCCTTTACTCGTCCTTTACTCAGTTGCACTTGACTCCTCGATCACATTCAGCATGGCTATACACTTCCTTACTCCAACCACATCGTGAGGCCAGAGATATCTCTCTTGATACATATGACGGGCAAATTCCATCTTGATCACTTATATTTCTCCGTATATTTTATAGTAAACCAAAAAGTTACATTTATGACAACTCAATTACGAGTAGTGTTTAACAACCCCTAAGTATACTATTACACATGTAGACAATTACGATGATCTCAGGTCTAGAGATCCCTCATACACTATGTACGAGATCAACTGATGACACACAAGCATATAATAATTCCCGCAGTGTCTCATGGTGGGTCACTCTAACACCATATTCACCAACATATGTCCATATTATTGATTTGATATCCCTATATTCATGATCCGTGAAATATGATCATCAATCAATACATGTGCTAACATATAAATCATAATTGTCCCACATGATGATATAAGATCACAGATAATTCAGAATAATATGAAAACATGAATAAAGAGTTTTACAAATAAGCCACGTACCTGTTGATCAATAATAATGGTATTTGTTTAATAGATAAAATAAGCATATTATCATCAAACGCACATCACTAACAAGGAGGCTGCCTTTCCAACCAGGCAACTTTGCTATGACCTTGTCCACAATCTTTTAAACATCGAGACTTCTGTTCCTCGTTACTCTTCTTAATTCAAGCACCGTGGCTTGGTAGCAGCTTTTTTTTTTAAATCAAGAGGACATCATCAAAACTGATGTCCCAGTTCCATTTAAAATGAAACCAGCAGTTCCAGTACAGAATTCAGATCAGAACACACAAAAACAAAAAAACATCATTCAACAGTACCACTCCACAACCAAAACCGATGTAACCTCAGGAGATAACTCTACCAACCAAAATTAAAGAAACACATCACATTTCTCCCTTATACCAATCATGATAATATAACGAGAAAGCTTTCAACTCCTCAGAAATCACAGCTTCCTCTACAGCATCATTCCCAATGTCAACCAGATTTAATTGATGATTAGCTCCAATGTCAGAGATGCCTGAATCTTGTTTTCCAACCAGCTGCAAAACTCCATCATTCGGGGCATCTTCTCCTCCTTGTAAATAGGGGACCAATTCCTTAGCGACACAAGCAACTTCCTCCTTGGTAGCAGCTTTTAAGAGCATCTCCAGCAAGGGCCCCTAAAACAGGGTCCCTATTTTGGATTTAGGGACTCCCCCTATTTTTTGAGGTCCTGTTTTCAGAGCACAAGTCCAGCAACAACCCCTAAATCTCAGCCCCTATTTTACTTTTTCTCCTATTTTGACATATCCGCTATGTATAATCTTCATTTGACACCACTAAAATTCAATCAAATATATTTGTAATACATAAAACATAAGCATATTAACATTTACAATTTGAAAATATGAAATTTCAAATTTAAATTTAAAATTTTCAAAACATTATAAAATTTTCGAAGCCTCTCATGTATTTCCCTATCTTCAACAATATGGGTTGTACTCGTGTCCCTGGGAATTGGGGCTGAGGAGGCAAATTTAGAGGCCTCCTAATTTTAGGGGCTTGAGTTGGGGCCCCCTGGGAATTGGGGCTGAGGAGGCAAATTTAGGGGCCCCCTAATTTTAGGGGCTTGAGTTGGGGCCCTGCTGGATCTGTTTTTTTTACTACACTCCCTAATTTAAGATTTAGGGGCTGGTTTAGGGGCTCTGCTGGAGATGCTCTTAGTAGACGTGCTGCAGCTTATTCTGCTCCCTCCCCATCGCCCAACCGACAATCTTGTAGTTCCAGCGCTGCTGCGCGTAAATTGAGAGCGCGAGCACCACTCCCAAGAACGGCACCACCACGTCAACGACCTTCGAGTAGAAGTCCATGACATCGTCCTGAAGCACAGGGTGTATCTTAACCACAGGCGGCCGGAGGTAGCCATAAACATGCGGCAGCAGCCACACGCCCGTGATGCCGGTGTAGTACCTCTTCTTGAGGGGCTTGCAGTTGACGCGCCACGCGGCATTGCCGATGACCTGAGGGAGCAGGAACCATTCCTTCACGAGGCCGACGTACCGCTCGACGACGGCGCCCCGCGTGCGCATGCACGACGTTGGCGCACGCACCGGCCCATTCCCTTCCTCAAGCTCGTATAACACCTCCGGCGGCAGAGCCAACATGCCAGATGTGCTCAGCCAGTGCACGGCGAGCACGAACGCGAGGCCCGCCAGATGCACGCCGAAGGTGTACAAGAGAACCGCACTGTCGCTCGGGACGCGCCCGGGCTCGAATGGCGACCGCGCCCGCGCCCGGATCCTTGACCGCCACACCACCTGCGTGAGGCGCAGCGTGAGTAGGAGCGCCGCGAGGGTGAGGGCTTTCACGGAGCAGTCCATGTCCCAGTGCAGGTGCCCAATTTGCATCCTGTAGTTGTAGTTCGGCCACGCCGGCAGCATCTGGGCTTCCGTGACCAGCGTCACGCCGTAGCCGAGAGCCTGCACACCGAGCATGACGAGGGAGATGTACGGCACGACGTCGGGGTGGGACTTCATGTAGCGCAGCTGGCTGATGGAGGCGGCGACGGTGGCCGACAGCATGGTGATGCAGAGGAGCCCCTCGACGGTCTTCTCTGTCGGTACGTCTGACCCCTGGCCGCGATAAAAGATGGGCGGCGTGTGGAGCTCGGTCCGGTTAAAATACAGCGGGTCGTTGGCGTCCCTCGTGCTGGCGATGGAAACCTTCGCCGTCGGGCTGAACAGCCACCGCACCGTCGTCGGCGGGTACTCCACTTTCACCTCGATGGAACAGTCCATTCCGTCTTGAAGGTCCCTGGTCCTTGACATGACTTGCCACGGGGCTTGGACATTCCGGCAGCCGATCAGGTACATTCGCCCGTCCTCCGGGCTGTACACGCCCTCCAACGACATCACCGGACGCCAACCGAAGATCTTCCTTTGTACCGTGAACTCGGCGGACACATTCAGCAGCTGCTGACTGATCTCCAGGCCATGGTCTATATCATTTCGTGCGACGGGCATGCCTGACCCACCATGGAACGGGGGCGCGTAACTCCCGACGAGCGGCCCAATCGAGAGTATCTGGAGTTGAAAAGACGACATCTCGATCCATTGATCTGGCATGAACTGCAATTTTGGCACGTATTGGAAGTCGAGACTAAGGTCACCGGAGAGGTCGGAGAGGCTCGTCATGTAATCGGCGGCAGTACGGGTGCCCCTCTTTGGATAGCTTAGTAGTGACTTCGCGATGATGTTACCGCGGAAGCCGGAGGGTTCGCTCCTACGGAGGAGCTCACCGGCCTGCTCGACAATCGTGTAGTTGTACACCATGGGCACCGACTCCTCGGAGCGGCCAATACGGTTCCAGTAATGTCTGGGACGCACGCTCTGTTGGAACGACAGCGCAAAGTGGCTGCCGTCGGAGGCGGTAATCTGTCCCAGAACGACGCCGCGGCGCGTGACCGAGAACGTCGTTGAGATGTACAGAGAGACGCGGTAGTGGCATGCCTCCTTGCCAACGCCTAGGCACCCCACCATGCAGAGTCGCCCCGTCGACGCGCTCCACACGCCCTCCGCCGACAGCGTCACCCCGCTCAGACCGGTCCGCTTCACTGCCATGTGCTGATCCTCCCACGGGGGCACGGCCCGGAACACGGCCGACACCCTCGCGGCCGGCTTGCCGTCCGGTTCGCTCGTCGGCTCGCACAATAAGTCCTGCATTGCAATGGCAAAGCCAGTGTCCGTTGTGTTTGTGGCCGGGCCGCCGTTCTGGAACGGTCCTAGCCGACTGCAAAACTCATCAGTCGAGTTGCACTTCCAGTTTGGGTCGACGAAGGCGAGCATGCCATAGTCGCTGGGAGACGACTGGAAAAGGATTTCGCAGAAGGAGAAACCTCTATACAGCCCCCCTGCGCAGCTGCCGGCGACGTCGTCATCGTCACAGTAAAAGGGATGTGTGCTGCACCCAGTGACTGCAGGCTCTTCGTCTTCAGCTGGCCGGAAGCGGTAGCTGGGGTACCGGCCAAACCGTGACACCAGCTGGACCATGTCGAAGTTGTTGGAATTGAGACTCAAAATCTTTGAGACAACTCTCTCTTTTATTCTCTTATTTTTCTTTCTTGCTTCTTGCTTACAAACCTCAACCCTACCTCTATATTTATACTAAAAACTGTAGTCTTAAGGAACGGAATAGGATTCCAGTTCCTTGTCCTAATCCACCTCCTTGTCCTACTCGGACTCTTAATCATAAAACTTCCTAATCAAACTTTCCTATTATGACTCATACTCCGTATACTACTCAAACTTCATACCGTGTACAAGATTAACTCCAACATTCACCCCCTTAATCTTGTAACACTGACTCTTACTCATAATTATTCACGCTAATTTTTTCTTACGACAATGGCTTCACACCATCATGTTGACTTCTCACAATCATCTCTTGGTAGTTTCACACCACCGTTCCCAAAGACTTCACACCGCTATCTTCTCGTAGCTAACGGCCTCTCACCGCTTTTGTCGTCGGTCTCACACCGATTTCACCTTGCAGTGGCATCACACCACCATCGCTTTCGTAGCAGTCTCGCACCGTCATCGTTGTCGGCGTCACACCAACTTCTCCTTGTAACGGTATCACACCGTTGTTGCCGTCGGCGTCGCACCGACTCCTTGTAACGGTATCACACCGTTGTTGCCGTCGGCGTCGCACCGACTCTCCTTGGAGCAAAAATCACATTGCCACCTCCACGAACACAGCCTCACACCGTGGTTCGTGGCCTTCATCACGTTTGCACCATCACCGTAGCCTCTTGCTGCTAACCCGATCAATGTCACCATGTCGCCAGTGCCACTACTCACAGCAACACTGCTCGACGAATCATCTCCGTACAACATCATTTTTGGCATCTTCCAAAATTTTCTTTTTCTCTCTTACTCTCTTTTATCTCTAATCTCTCTCTCTTTCCTTTTTTTTATCTTTGTTCTCCGTTTCCTCTCTGTTGCTTCTCTTGCTTGCACCGTACTACTATTCTTTGCTTGCACATCAGAGCCCGTCACACTCCATGCAGCCGCCCGCTCTCCTGCAAGTGCTGCCCTTTTTTCTTCTTTTCTCGGCTCTGTTCTTGCCGCCGAGGGTATCATCACTGCGCTCTTGATTGCTTGCATAATACTAGCGCACCTCATGTACCTTACCTTGTGCTGCCACAATCACATAACAAGTGCTCTAATTTCTTCTTGCGTTGCTAGCACCGGAAGAATCTTCACCGCCGCCCTTCGCATACAAGCCGCGTAGTGCCGTCGGCACACAACGTGACTTGCTTTCTTTTCTTCGCCGTTGGAGACCAACAGCAAGACCTCCTCTCGCTATTTGCGCCAGATGAGATGTCCTGTCTCTTTTCTACTTGAAGCTTCTTTGCATCAAGTGCTTGTTCGATTTTACATCGATTGTCGTTGCTTGCACTTGACGTAAGTTTGCATGCACACTATTGCTTTATTGGTTGCTTGCTCTTTGTACGCACGCTTGACTCGATCTCGAATTGCTACTCTGCGTTGCCTCTACACACGCGATTTAACTGATCTGTTTCGCTCTGCCGGCCGTCGCCCCTGCACGTCACGCCGACTCTTGGTTTCTTCCGACTTCGCCGAGCCTCCTCGGCGTTTACGCTAACAACGGCCTCGCGCTTCTCGCCGGCCGTGGGGTGCCGCCCCTCGGGAGTCTCCTCCTCCCGGGGGGCAACGGATTAATCCAAAACCTTAAGCTCTGATACCAATTGTTGGAATTGAGACTCAAAATCTTTGAGACAACTCTCTCTTTTATTCTCTTATTTTTCTTTCTTGCTTCTTGCTTACAAACCTCAACCCTACCTCTATATTTATACTAAAAACTGTAGTTTTAAGGAACGGAATAGGATTCCAGTTCCTTGTCCTAATCCACCTCCTTATCCTACTCGGACTCTTAATCATAAAACTTCCTAATCAAACTGTCGGGGGGTCGGGTAATTTCCATAAATTACCTCGGATGCCACCAACGACCAAGCTCGCTCCCGCCCGAGCCGCCAGGAGGTCGTTACCCTGGGTTGTCTAAATCAGAGCTTGGAAGGCTACGCATTCCGGCCGGCCTCGAGCTCTGCTCTGGGTGGGACCGAGAATGCCACGTACTCGATCGATTCCGAGCTCGAGCTCGGGTAAGATGTCCAAGCTCGGTGCGGTCATCGGCCCGACCTTACGAGGTCTCGGGTCGGTGGGAATAACCACCCGAGCCGTAACTTCCGCTGGCCCGCTACGCTTCCGTGGGAGCGTGGCGGAAAGATAGGATCCACCGGTTGCCACGCTTGGGACGAGGTCCAAACGCGCGGTAGCGGGGTCATGGAGTTCGATCCTTTGTAAGCTATAAAAGGGTCCCCATCGTGAGGGGGACAAACAACAACAAGAGCAAGACACTCGTAAAACTCGGACACATTGCAAGAGTAAGCGAGAGCCGGAGTAGGGCTATTATCTCTTTCCTGAGAGGCCCGAACCAGGATAAACTGCCGTGTCCACGCTCGTTGGAATCTGGCGAGCCATTCTTCGAGTAATCCCTCACGTAAGAAGGGGTCACAGTTGGTCCCTCCACCAACAAGTAAGCTCGGCGGGGGCCTGTTCCCCAATCGTCGACAGCTGGCGCCGTCCGTGGGGACCGACTTTCCTTTGTGAGGAATCCGGAGAATGTCGTAATCCCGAGAACCACCAGAGGCTCGCCCCGAGATCGGGAAGAGGACAAGCGATTCTTCAACGATGGGGCGGCGGCGTCGCCGCATTAAGAATCAAGACGGTTCCAGAGCTTTTCCCTGGAAGCCGCTTCTGCCGGGCGATTCTTTCGCTCCCAACTCGACGCCCTCTCGGACGACGAGTACGACGGGCTCTACGATGGTCTGGACATCCCCGACCTCTACGAGCTCGACCAGGGGACCGCTTCACGGGGAGACACCGTGATGTCCCCCTCGCGATCCGTCCAATCCCGTAACGTCTTCGTTGCGGAAGAGGATGGAAACGCCGGGAGCAAATCCCCGGCTGAAGCGCGTCTTCACCGCTACGATGCGGCCAAAGAGCACCTGCAGGCATCCCTGAATCGGACGCCGACCGGCTTGCGCCGACAAGTCCGAGGTGGCCTGGCCCGATAAGACCAGGGCCGGTTCGTGAGAACTTCCGCAGCGTCTGGAACTCCGGAGCCCGTCTGACGGCGAGCGAGGCTCGTCACCTCGCGTTCCCCGGCGAGGAACGCCTTCAAGCCCTGGCCACGGTGGTGCGCAACCTCAGAGAGTTTCCTGAGCAAGTCGACCTAGAAGCCATGGGCGCGGCCGTGGCCGACGACCTCGAGGAAATCGCCACAGACATAAGGGCGGCGGAGGCCTCCCGGAAAGGGACGCCAGAGCAATTCACTCGAACGCCGCCGCCGGCGTCAGCGCCGCCACCAGATGACTCACGCGGCCGCACCAGAGTGATCAAGCGCGAGCGCGATCGGGCTCGGGAGGCGCCGGAGCAATTCCGGGGCTCCTCGGGACCCGGCGGAATGTGAGCCACTGACGAACCGGGCCGAACATTCCTCATCGGGCCCTCCCATCCTACAAAGCGTGGGAGACTTTCACTCGCCGGGCCCACTAACCTCGGGCTCGGTGGCGGGCATCGCCCCGGCCGCCGCGCTTCGTGGTGATCGCCCAAACGATCCGTGTTCGGTGCGAAGCGTTCGCGACGTCGGCTGCGACGAGTGACCTGGCCGGCAAGGTTTAAGCGGGCCACATCGAGAGATTCGACGGGACTCGAGAACCCGACGAAGTTTCTCTCGATCTACACCACGGCCATTTTAGTGCCGGAGGTGATGATAGGGTGATGGCCAACTTTCGCCCTGATCTGGGCCGGGCGGCTCGGGCGTGGCTATTCAACCGTAGGAGAACTCGATCCGGTCCTGGGCCCGGTGGCGGCACTCTCCGAGCCAACTTCCGTAGCCGCTACGTCCGCCCGTGGAAGGAGCGCGACCTCGAGCGTCTGATACAGACGGAGGGCGAGACCCTGCGCCAGTTCGTCCAGCGCTTCATGCAAGTGCGCAATTCCATCCCGAGCATCTCGGATGAGGCGGTCGTCCGGGCTTTCAAGTTCGGGGTCCGAGACGTACGCTTTACTCAGGACCTCGAAATCCACCCGGACATCACGGCCAACGAGCTGTTCCGCATGGCTGACCGCTATGCCAATGCGGACGAGGCCGTCCAGTGGAAGAAGCTGCTGGACGAGGGAAAGCTGCCCCCTCAGCCCGGGCTCGAAGGGGCATCCAGCCGGAAGAGCGTAAGCTCTATCGAGAAAAAAATCAAAAAGAAGAAAAAATCCTCTGTCTCCGGCATGGTGGCAGCTATCGAAGAAACGACGACCGACCTCGCGATGCGTGTAGAGGCGAAAGGAAAGTCGGCCGGTTCGGCGGAACAACGAAAGCGAGCCGGGACGACCAAGAACGCGGCGGCAAGCGGGCGGGCTAGTGCCTATTTACGCCCGCTCCACCAGGCTCATGGGCATGACCTTCTAATTGCGGGGCGTGGGCCTCCCGCCTGGAAGCAGCTTCTACAATGGTAAGGGTCCCATGCCCACGCTCCCGAGGTGGAAGGGGACGTCAAGGGCAAGAAGCCCGCCAAGAGCAAGACACCGACATGGAGTAACAATAGCCGATAAATCACATCGACGACATATACTCGGGCTCCGCCGCCTATGCGTCGCGTCGGGAGTTGAAGGAGGCCGCTGGCGCACTTCGTGTCTCTCAGGTGAAGCTTCCTGTCAAGCAGATCATGTGTTCCGATCTGCAGATCACATTCTCCAGGGACGACTGCCCTCCGGGGATGACGAAACCCCAAAGGCTTCCGTTGGTCGTTAGCCCAACAATCTGCAACACCACGGTAGGTCGGGTCCTTGTGGATTGCGGAAGCTCCCTAGACCTGATATCTGCCAAGGTCTTGGGCGAGATGCATCCTCGCCTCCAAGATCAAAAACATGGTGGTCCCGTTCTACGATAGTGCCCTAACGCTTGGTCAGGCCACTTGGCCAGATCGTCTGCCCGATTACGTTCGGCAATCCGAGCAACTTCCGAACGGAGCTCATCACGCTCAAGTGGTCGATTTCGAAGTCGGCTTATAACGCCATCCTGGGCGACCAGCGCCGCCAAATTCATGGCCGCCACTCATCACGGCTACCGGTGCTTGAAGGTCCCCGGCCCCGGCGTGATCACGATCAAGGAAGCCCGAGAGCAGCTCTAAACTGCGACGAGAGGCGTTAGACATGATCGGTCAGCTGCCCCAGCCGCTGGCCCGACCAAGAGCCGAGGAGTTCCGGCCCAAGGCTAGCCTCCAAGCCTGGAGAAACCAAGGCCATCCGTTGTGCGACACAAAGCCGACAAGGTCGTACACGTGGGGGCTTCCTAGATCCTAAATAGGAACTCAAGCTCGTGACCTTCCTCCCGAGAAGCGCGGACACGTTCGCTCGGGAACCGTCCGACATGCCCGAGTCCCAAGGAGGTCGCCGAGCACAAAGCAGCATTCGGCCCGACAAAAGCCTGTGCGAAGCTCAGCGCTTCTCCCTGAGAAGCAAGCCATCATCGAGAGGAACTGGACAAGCTCCTCAAAGCCGGTTTCATTCGGGAGGTTGACCATTCCGATTGGTTGGCCAACCACCATCGTGGATGAAGAAAGGAGGCAAGTGGCGCATGTGTGTCGATCACACGGGGCTAAATGCCGCATGCCCGAAGGACAATTTCCGCTACCTCGGATAGACCGGTTGGTCGACGCGACGGCCGGCTCGAGGCGATGAGCTTTCGACGCCTACTCAGGCTATCACCAGATCGGTATATCGCCCGATGACGAGGAGAAAACTTCCTTCATCACGTCGTTTGGCACATTCTCGCTACACGACCATGTCCTTCTGGTCTAAGGAATGCTGGAGCAACCTTCCCGCCTTATGCGTAAAACCTTCTCGCCAAATAGGCTCGGAACACTGGAAGTGTATGTAGACGACATAGTCGCCAAGAGCAAAATGGCTCTCCGACCATGTATCCGATCTAGAGGAGACTTTTCATAACCTCAATAAGCATCGAATAAAGTTAAACCCTGAAAAATGTGTGTTCGGGTCAAAGCCGGCAAGGTGCTCGGATACATGATCGGCCCACAAGGAATCGGGGCCAACCCAGAGAAGATAGAAGCCATCGAGAACATGCGACCACCGACTTGTACTGGAGGTCCAGCCTCGATCGGGAGAATGGCGGCCTTAAGTCGTTTCATCTCGAGGCTCGAGAACGCGCCTACCTTTCTTCAAGGCGCTCGGAAGCACCCAGCGATTTCACTTGGACAGATGAAGCGGCATCAGCTTCTTTCAAAGAGCTTAAAGCGTATTTGTCAAGACCCCGGTCTTGACCACGCCCAGTAGGAGAGGTCCTCTTGCTCTACCTGCCGCCACACCCCAGCGGTAGCGCCGTCTTGACAAAGAGAACGGGGCGGGGTGCGGCGCCGATCTACTACGTCGGCCGGTCTTACACGGACCAAAGGAGCGTTACCCGAGGTCCAAACTCCTTTATACGCTCCTCGTGGCCTCGAAGAAATTAAGACACTACTTCCAGCACACAAAATCCAAGTCCCGACCAACTTCCGTGAGAGAAATTCTCGAATCAGACGCAAGCGCGGATCGCGAATGGGCCATGGAGCTCGCCGGTCGAGATCGAATTCTCGGCGTAACCGCGATCAAATCTCAGGTCCTAGCGGACTTCCTAGCCGAATGGACAAACCCCGCCCGCCGAACCCAACCAGGCCGAGCACGGTCTGGGTGATGCACTTCGACGGATCCCGAGCTTACGATTGCTCGGGGCTGGAGTGGTCCTCGAATCCCCTCGTGGGGAGCGGATCCAAGACGCCTCCAATTGCATTTCGCCAACAAACAACGCAGCAGAATCACGGTGCGCTAGCCGGCCGCATGCAAAGCGCCGAGTCCAACGACTAATCAGCGAAGGGCGACTCGCGGTGGTCGCCAACCAGGTTAACAAGGAGTATCGCTGCTCGATGACTCAATGGCGCTTTACCTGGTTGAAGTAAGGAAGATGGAAAAGTACTTCAGAAACTTCGAAGTACTATACATCCCCAGGAAGGACAATGCCCTGGCCGACCATCTATCGAAGGTCGGTTCCGCCCAGTTTCCCGCTTCTCCGGCGGGTGCTCATCGAGCACCTCTATAAGCTCCTCCATACCCCTGGAGGAGGCAACCGAGACGGGTGGTACCGTCTCCTTCCTCGAGCAGATGCGAATTGATGACGCCATTCATCCAATACTTTGCACGGACGCCGCTCGAGGAGGAAGCCGAGAAATCCCGGCTAGTGAGGCGCTCCTCGACCTATAAAATGGTCGAGGGCCTCTTATACCGCAAAGGCGCGCTTGGCATCCTCTCCAAGTGCATCACCCAAGAGGAAGGCAAATATCTCCTCAAGGATATCCATGACGGATGTGTGGAGCTCACTCGTCCTTTAGGACCTTGGTGAGCAAAGCCTTCCGATTGGGTTACTATTGGCCGACGGCCTTGGCCGACGACGCTCAATAGTGACCTCCTGCCCGATCTTGCCGTTCCATGCTCGGAAGGTCCATCACCAAGATACGCCGCTGAGCACATGCCGCTAACCTGGCCATTCTCGGTTTGGGGCATCGACATACTCGGTCCATTTCCCAGGGGAAGGAGGGGTTGTAAATACCTGTTCGTCGCAATCGACACCTTCACTAAATGGATCGAGGCCGAGCCTATATCAACCATCTCGGCAAAGTGGCTAAAAGGTTCTTCCGCAATAATGTAGTAACCGCTTTGGCATCCCGAGTCGCCTCATTACCGACTAACGGCACTCGGTTCACAAGCGAGGTGTTTCGTGCTTATTGCGAGGAGGTCGGGACCAAGATATGCTTCGCATCTGTGGCCCACCCACAGAGCAATGGGGCGGCCGAAAGCGCGAACGGGCAGATCGTCAAGGAATCAAGAAGAGAGTCTTCAAGAGCCTCGACGGCATGGTCAGCCTGGGGTGGACGAAAGCTACCCCGTCCTCCGGTCATCCGCGACCACGACGAGCCGAGCCACGGGGAGACCCCTTTCAGCTCGTATATGGCGCGGAAGGCTGTCCTACCCGCCGAGGTTGTCCTAGGATCCCCGAGGGTGAACCTGGCCGATAACATCGACGCAGAAGGCGAACGCCTTCGACCTCGACCTTGCGGAGGCGACTTCGTGAACGGGCTCATTGCGATCCGCGGTTTACCTGCAAGCTCTTCGCAGCACGCCGCCAAATCGATGCGACCAAGGACCTTACACGCCGGCGATCTCGTTCGCGACGGGTCCAAGACCTCACAAAGCCAACAAGCTAACGCCAAGATGGGAAGGTCCTTACACGGTCGTCTCAACAACACGCCCGGGGGCTGTCCGCCTTGCAATGGAAGATGGTCGGGAACTAGCTAGTACTTGGAACATTGACCAACTGCGTAAGTTCCATGTCTAACCTCGCCCGTTTTTTACCTCTTTAATAAACTTTATCACCTTACCCTCCCATTCTCTCTCTCCTCTCTTTCCCCATTCCACGATTAAGCTCGACTCTAGACGAAGTGTCGTGGGCAAGTCGGTCGTTGGGGCAAAACACCGTCGACAAAAGCTCGACCTCGAGGGCCTCCTTCCTCGTGAAGACGACCATCTTTTCGCGGTAGACCTCCACCGCCAGTAAAGATTCGCACAGGACCCCCTTCTGCGCGGTTCCGAGCTCAGGTCGGCCGGTGCGCGGCGCCAACGTACGTAAACCCTAAGGGCCACACGGTCCCCGCAGAATTCTACTCCGCCAACGAAGTCGTGCTCGCAGTTTACGCCCACGACCTCCGTTGGCGGCGGGGGGCTATAGAGGTACCATGTGGCCACGACCTCGGCCTCGTGCAACTTTCGCGCAAAATGGTCACCTCGACCTCGTGCTACTTTCGAACGAGATAGTCATTTCCTCGTACGATTAACCACTAAGTCGCTGTGAAGACCGCAGCGACGAAACAAATCGTTGTCATCTCGGGAAAAACAAAAATGTCCATTTAAACCAACTCATTCTATATTCAATCGATAGTTTCTCCTAAGTTTTTTACAGTAAAAGACAGGAAAAGAAAATTACGTAAGCCCTGACGCTTCTCGCCCCTGCAAAGCGACGAGCTCGTCCCGCGACCGAAGTCAAGCTCGGACTCAAGGTCGAGCACACGCCGGCGAAGCTTCCGACCTTCGCTCGCCGCTTGTCGGTCGCTGGACTCCTCCGTTCTTTGGTCGATTGTCCTTTCGGCACTTCTCGCGCGGCGTCGCGCAAGGTCGCCACCGTGGCTTCAAGGTCCGACCTTGCCTGGCCGCTTCCGGCCGAGGCGCTCTCGAGCTCGCGCCGCGGACTCCTCCACCTTCCGCCGGATCTCGGCCTCGGAAGATGTCGGCTCGGCAACCGGCGCTCGAGCTCCGCAATCTTGGCGTCTGCTCGGCTTGGTGCTTCGCGACAACTTCAAGCGGCACGGTCGCGGCATGGAAGTCCTTCATGGTGGACTCCAAAGACTGCGCAACAAGGCGTTTTCAGGTCGTAATCGAAACTCTCGGTAAAGTACATAAGTCGTGAGTACTTACCCAAAAAGTCGGGTCTCCACTTCGATGGAACAACTCGGCGGGTCCTCCACCTCGCTCGGGCAGGTAAGGGATCCCCGCCTTAGTCCCTTCTCCTTGATCGGGCTCGGAGGCTTGAGCCGAAGCTCCCGCCCCCCGAAGGCGATGGACTTTTGCCCTGGGGACAGCCTCCGCCTCCGGAGAGGGACGGCCTCAAGAGCAAGGATTACTCTCCCGCTCTTCTTCCTCCCGGCGAGAGTTGCGCCGGCTCCGCCTCCTCGATCGGGGCTCCACCACTTCTGGCGCCCACGGCCATGGGAGCAACCGGGACACCGGCTCAGATCCGGCCCTTGGGCCGCAGCCGATCCCGAGTGCGGATCAACCGGGGCACGGTCGACGACCGAGGTCGGTCTCGATCGAGCAGCCTCGGTGCCGGCAGATCCCTCCGCTCGAAGCTGCCCCGGCCCACCTACGGTAGCCGGGCTTGTCTCCCCGACCAGCGGGGTAGCTGGCTCTTCCTCGTCAGACGAGCCCCCACCAGGATTAAGGTCCCCCGACGCCGGGCCGGCGCTGGGACCCGGCGTGATGTCATGAACCCGGGGGGAGACCTCGGCGATCTCCTGAAGAGTCGCGGCGATGATGTCTCTTGCACTAAGAATCCTCGCGGAGTCTCAGCTGCCTCGCTTCATCACCGTCGAGACTCCACGACTATGATGTGGGGATGCCCTCCGCCGCGCCGCATCGGCGTCGCGATCTTCCTCCGTGCCTCCTCTTCGAGACACGACCTCGGTCCCGGCTCATGCAACAGGCTCCCCACCTCGACGTCGTTACCACCGGCAGCCGTGGGCTGGGCCTCCGCGCCTCGGCTCCCACTTCGCCTGCCGCCACCGGCAGTGGCTGGGCCTCCGCGCCTCGGCTCCCACCTCGGCTCGTCGCCCATGACGACCTCGGCAGCCCGGCTAGCTCTCTCTAGCACGGTCAAGAACATCGTCGACCATCGCTCGAATCCCATAACTCCGCACTAACCGCCACACCCACTATAAACGATGTGGGGTTAGAATGGTGCCGAGGGGAAAAAGACAAACAAGAAGAGAGCAGGAGATCGACTTTGCGCGGCGCCCGCTTGCCGAGCTCTGGCGGGCCGTAAGGGCGGCCATGTCCGCGCGCCTTGTCGGCCCTGGCGACCG
Organism: Rhipidocladum racemiflorum; assembly: GCA_036346355.1. NCBI lineage: Eukaryota > Viridiplantae > Streptophyta > Magnoliopsida > Poales > Poaceae > Rhipidocladum > Rhipidocladum racemiflorum. The sequence continues at coordinate 9,158,955 of CM070581.1, forward strand.
CAGGTCGACCTCCTCCAAGCCGACCTCGGAGACAATCGGCGTTGGGCGCTGAGGCGTGGCAGGCGACCCACGGACCTCGGGACCAAGGGGCGGGTCCAGCTCGTCCTTCTCCTCCTCGCGGTCCCAGGAGCCGGGCTCGAGCTCACCCGCAAGCTCCGCCAAGGGCCGCGATCCGCCTCCTCCTCGGCCTTCCTTGACCGGCGGCGCGCGCCTCCTTCTTCGCCGCGCAGCAAGTCGGGCGCAAACGAGCCATTAGCTCGGATTGTTTCGTGTACTCGTCCGTCCACGATCTCGCTTCACTCACCTCCGCCGTCCGCATACTCCAAGTGTTGGCGGGTGAGCGGTCGTCGGGCAGGCGCTGCGTGTGCGCTGGGCGGGGACGGCGTGGCCGACGGAGATCGAAGCGCGCGCTTATGACTCCGCCCGTCTCTTGAGCCACTTACGACGTTGGCCCCGCCACCGATCCTACCGGGACACGGCGACCTCGAGGGCAACCTTCTCCTCGTTGAAAAAGAGAAAGACTCAAATGAGGTCGAGGCCCCGGCGGCCTGTCGGACAAGGGCTTCGAAAAAGTCCGAATCGAAACTTACCGCCTCTGTCCGGTTAAGGGACGTTGTTCGATCCGCGGCCCTCGATGATTTCCTTGCCTTCGGGTGCCGAACATCTCGACACCTCGCATTCACCCGGCCTCTTCCCTGAGCCGCATACCACCCAAGGGAGAGGTCGTGAGAAAGGGCATCCTCTCGCCGGAAAAGAAGATCGAGGGCGACGGCATACCTGAGCGTGATTCCCGGCGATGTCCTGCCACCCTCGACCTTGAAGAAGGGATGCTCCTCCTCCTAAGGGGCGATATCCGGTTCCCGACGTAGTCCCGGTAACGCCCCACGGCCAGCCCTGCACGTGAGCTCGTTGATCGTCATGAGGATCTTCTCCTCCTCGGGCTCCACGGCGGTCGGGTGTCTCGACGGCGCGACCTCCGGCACCAGAGTAGGAAAGCGTGCCGCCTCCGCTTTCCTCAAGTAGAACCATGAGTCGGCCCAACCCGACACCGAGTCCTTGAGCGTGAAGCTCGGGTACTCGTGATGGTCGGGTAGGACGCAGCGGAAGTAGAGGCACTGCCTCGCAAGGCGTGCGGCGAGAAAGGGTGTAGAAGTGGAAGAAGAGATCGAGTGGGCTCGACGCCCACGAACCCTTCGCAGAGATGGGTAAAGATGGCCATGATGAGAACAGAGTTGGGGTGGAGGTGAGCGATCTCGCACTCGCAGGAGGCGAGTGCACGGCCTCGACGAACTCACTTTCTGCGCACGGAGCCCGTTTATGGCGTAGAGCTCGGTGGAGACGATCTCCTCCTCCGGCCAAGTGGCTCTCTTCGTCGCCAGGGGCTCTCCATGTACCGGCTGCCGAGGTACTTCGCCTGCCGAGGGTCTCACCTGCGCTGCCGAGCTTGCCGACGCCGAACTTCGCCATGAGGATGAGGAAGATGATCAAGGAGAATGATGAGCGCCGAGCAGGAGTGTGAGACACGGCCGATCGCAATACGGCCAAGTGAGTCTAAGGGTTTTCTTCGAGTGTTTAAAAACTCCTCCAGGAGATAAGGAAGCCCTAGAGGCACAGAGGGCGCTTGAGGCGTTCGCCATCCTGGAAACGACACGTGGGCACGCAAATCGAAACCGCCCCGCTTAAAAGACGGTTCCCAGAAGGATCCAGCTTCTAGGAGAAGGAACCGCCAAGAAGGGCCCACTTCGTTAGCTCGGCGCGACGAGCTAAGAGAACAAGCTCGTTCGAAGGAGGTTAATAGCTCGTTGGTCGCGCAGATGTCCGCCGCAAGAAACCGACATGCTCAGAGAACGGTAGGCCCAAGGGGAAGGCCTTCCTTAGACCTTTTCCCACTTGAACCTCGGGGGCTAGCTGTCGGGGGGTCGGGTAATTTCCATAAATTACCTCGGATGCCACCAACGACCAAGCTCGCTCCCGCCCGAGCCGCCAGGAGGTCGTTACCCTGGGTTGTCTAAATCAGAGCTTGGAGGGCTACGATTCCGCCAGCCCGAGCTCGGGCTCTGGGACCGAGAATGCCACGTACTCGATCGATTCGAGCTCGAGCTCGGTAAGATGTCCAAGCTCGGTCGGTCATCGGCCGACCTTACGAGGTCTCGGTCGGTGGGAATAACCACCCGAGCGTAACTTCCGTTGGCCCGTTACGCTTCCGTGGGAGCGTGGCGGAAAGATAGGATCCACCAGTTGCCACGTTTGGACGAGGTCCAAACGTGCGGGTAGTGGGGTCATGGAGTTCGATCCTTTGTAAGCTATAAAAGGGTCCCCATCGTGAGGGGGACAAACAACAACAAGAGCAGACAATGCATCAGAAACTCAGACACATTGCAAGAGTAAACGAGAGCTGGAGTAGGGCTATTATCTCTTTCCTGAGAGGCCCGAACCAGGATAAACTGCCGTGTCCACGCTCGTTGGAATCTGGTGAGCCATTCTTCGAGTAATCCCTCACGTAAGAAGGGGTCACAGTTGGTCCCTCCACCAACAAGTAAGCTCGGCGGGGGCCTGTTCCCCAATCGTCGACACAAACTTTCCTATTATGACTCATACTCCGTATACTACTCAAACTTCATACCGTGTACAAGATTAACTCCAACAGAAGTAAGCATTGTCGGAGTTGGCGCTCGTGCTCATCATCTCGCCGCGCACCGCTCGGGTTGTCAGTGTGTGCGCCTTCGGGTAGCGTAGCATGAGCATAATGTTGCTGCTATTCATGACCGACGGCTCCAAGTTGCTAACGCCGACATTCTTGGCCCAGTCCCATGGGTCAGTGCTGTTGCCACCGCGCATGGGGAGAACAGCATCCCCGACCATACACAACACCCTCTCGCCGCCGCCATCATCGTGGCCCGACGACCTTGTCTCGGTGTACACACCTTCGAACAGTATATTGAGCTTGGCAACCCCCGGCTGGAGCTTGAACTCCGGCGGCGGCGACACATGCCGGTGCGGCGGCATCTCCGAGCAGCAGCAGTTGCGGCTGATGGTCAAGCTGAGGACCCCGCTGACGTTGAGGGCGGTTCTTGTGCGTTGCCGTTGCACTGTGTCGATGTGCGCGATCATGAAGGTTGCAAGGGGGATGGCTTCAAGCAACCCAGCGCCGGCCATCGGCCCGCCAGCGCGGCTGCCATGAAATGGCATCAATGGTGCATGGCCGGCGTCTTGGTGCCAGTCGCCATTCGCAAAGGGTAGCTCGTGCACCAGGGCTTCGGCACGGTCGGCATCTATCTCGGCGGCTGAGGAGAGCACGGACTGGCATTGTCGCGCGACGTCGGCGAAGCGGAGGTAGTCATGAGGGATGAACGGGCCGAAGTCGCCGAACGATGTCGGCAAGATGCTTCGCCGGAGCGGATAGGAGGACGCGGTGACGCAGAGACATAGCAAGAACAAGCCAAGGATCTGCAAGCTGGAGACCATCTTGGCGGTCTCGATCGCTGCCCTGCCTGCTTTAGATTATACCACTAGCTGTCAGGAAGGAGACAGCAGTGATCTAATCAATGGAGCATATAGAAATGAACAGAGAGATTTCTGCTGGTATGCACAGGCCAAATGAAACAACCATAAAAAAATTCAAAATGAATTTTTGAATTTTTCAGAATCTATTCAAAATTTGATTCAAAATTTGGATTTGAACTTTGGATTTGAATTAAATTTGGGTTTTGGGGGCGTTTACCTTTTTGGGCCTTCCGGCCGTTCGCGGCCGTCTCGCCGCCTCCGGCGCCGCCTCCCGCCACGCTGCTTGGCTCGCTGCCCCGCCGCACTGCCGCCCGCTCGGCCGCCTCCCGCTACGCACGCTGCCGCAAGGCCGCCGCCGCTGCTCCACCGCCGCCTACTTGTGACTCGCGCGCCTACTTGTGACTCCGCTTTGCCGCTAAGCGTAGGGCACTCCGTGCCCTGCTGGCTCCGCTGCCGTCTCGAGCCCTCGCGCCGCTTGCTGCCCGTCCGCTGCCGCGTGACGATCCGCCCTGCCGCGCTGCGCGCTTCGTGACGCCGCCCTGCCGCTCTCTCCGCGGCTATAAAGCTGTTGCTGCGCTTCCGCTCGCCTCCTTCCTCGCCGGTGAGCTTCCCCCTCCCGTGTTCTCCTCCGCCTCCGGCCGCCGCGCCTCAAGGCGTCAGAACCGCCGCCTGGCCGCCACCTTGCCCCGCTCTCTTCTCTCTCCCGTGGTGAGCCCTCCTCTCTCTCTCCTTCCAGCTCGTGAGCGAGCCCCACCGCCTCGCCACTCCTGGCCGCCAAGGAAGCCTCCAATCGCCGCCTCCGCTGCAAACCCTAACCCTAGCCGTGAACCCTCGCTTCTTCGTCTCCGCCGTCTCTCCCTCCACTGCCACCGCCGCTAAGCCGCCGCCGCCGCGAGCTCCACCCGCCGCCACCGCTCGCCCTAACCCTAGCCTCCCGCTTCTCCTCAGTAAGACTGAGCGGGCTAAAGCCCACTCGCCAACCCTCTCTCACCCCCTCGCCTGCCCCACCTACCAGTGCAACCCACCCCATGCCTACCCCTCTCTCTCCCGACGACGACTCCCGGGCCCACCGGCCACCACGCTTCGCCAGCCGCGTGTCACACACACGCCCCGCCCGGACCCCACTTGTCAGCTCCCCTCCCTCTCACGCACGCACCCGGGCCCACCCGTCAGCCCCAGCCACCTCCACCCCCACTGCCGGCTCAAGATGTCGGGCGTGGCTCACACGAGTGGGCCGGCCCAATAGGCCTCCCCCACACGCGCGTTGCACGGGCCGAACCCGGTTTTTGGCGCGGCCCAGTTGAACACTGCCCTTTTTCATTTTCCTTTTCGGTTTTTAATTTCTAAAAATCATTTTAACTCATTTTAATATCCAAAAATGCCCCGAAATTACCCGAGAGCCCAAAAATGCCCCAAAAATACTTTTCCGAACTGCTTTGAGCCACCGAGTCCAAAATGACCTCCGTTTCGCCAAACCAAGTTTCCAAAATTCCAAAAACGCCCCCGACCCATTTTCCGGCTATTTTCTCTCCCGATTTTCTCTTTTCTTTTCTCTTCTTTCTTTTCGTATTATTTATTATTTATTTATTGTTTATTTTATGATGTTCGTTTACGATAGAACCGATGCCCGAGCAGTACCAACTCCCGGAGCCGACACAGGAACAGGAGCAGTCCTTGGGACAGGAGCCGGACCCGCGTGAAGCCGAGCTCGACTGCACCAACCCCGAACTAGGGAACCCTTCCGCCTCGCAAGGCAAGCCGTACACCTTTGATCATGTTGAACCTATTCATGCCTTATTATAGTCAATTACTATTTTCTACCGCATTACTTTATCAGATATTGAAATATTGCAAATCTGTCTAGTTTAGAATGACATGATACTTAGTTAATGCCGATTTGCTCATGAGACTTCCTTGAAAATTATTGAACCTAATTATATCCTTGTAACCTTAGGTTACTTAATATTCCTATATTAATTATTATTATCCTGTTAGTTTAGTCAAATGCTTTTGATAATGGAAATGAAAGGTCGCCGAACGCTTGGTTCGGTCTGCTTGGAAAAGTGCTACGGTTTGGGGGACAGAATTGGATAAATCCTTGAGTGGATGAGTTCCAATCCCTACCGATGATTGATGCCTTGGGTTTGTCGGTGGCGGTACATGGATACCTAAGGGGTTGTGGATCGGAAAAGGCTTGGTCTTTGGCAATGTAAGGATAATAATCCCCTTGAGCAAAGTAAATAACTTAAGAACTCGTTCAACCACAAAGTTGGGCTTGGCCAACTTCGTTGGCGTGACCCAACATAGCTCGGTACATTGTACTTTCCTCGGAATACCTATAGGAGCAGGTTACCTTCCCGGGTGTGGGAGATGGTCCAATGATTATGGGAGTGAAACGAAAGTGTGCACGAGGAAACCGTGGCATTTCGGGTTCACAACGGTAGGTGCCACAAGAAGCGGGACCAAGCACTCCACACCGCCAAGTGGGGACCCCGGATAATGTGGAGCAAAACTCTACCGGATAGGGATCAAGAGGGAAATGTCCAACGAAAGCTATGATAACCTCGATCCGCCGCACGCATTTAAGTTGCGTGTTAAACTCGAGTTGGCATTAACGATCGTGGAATCTTGTGGGTAAAGCTGAACACCTCTGCAGAGTGAATAAATGGTATTAGAATACGCCGTGCTTACGGTAAATGAAGATAAGTTTAATTGGGTTGAATCCCGTAACCTATCTCAAGTAGATCTTGGTGCATGTTTTGAGAATGTGGTTTAATGGTGATGTGGTTTAATGGTGATGACTTTGTGAATGGAACCCCCCTGGATTACTATTATTATGGATTGTGTTTTAAAATGTAAAATGATATTACAAATAAAACTGCATCCACAAATACTTTAACCTTGTGACAATATTGTGCTACACCCTTGCATGTAATATTCAAGGTTTTCCGATTTAACTTGTTGAGTACTCCGTACTCACCCTTGCAACCCCGACCCTCTCGTAGTTTGAAGAAGCTGGAGCGTTCCAGTGCGTAGATGGTAATTTGGTTTTGAGGTCTTAGTCTTTTGCTCGTGCTGCCTGTGCGGTGTTTTGCTTGTAAGTTATTCGGCATCTTTGCGCCTCTTCAGAAAAACCCTGGCCGTTAGGCCTTATATTGAATAAAAATGTTGGAATTTGACTTTTGCCTGGCAATAATATGCTTGGTTCCTGGCAGCTAATCATCCTGGGTAGCTGTCGAGGCGTACGGATCTGCCCCTAAAAAGGCGGGCCGTCACACCAAACTACAGGGAAGAAGTGATCAAATGGAAGAGAGGAGAGGAGGTTTGGGGGCTAACCTTAAGATTCAGATCTTTTTCCCTGAACTGAGGTGTCGACCTGGAGGGAATCTAAACCACCAGGACTCGAAATTGTCAAACGGCAGAAGCTGCAAAGTCCACTACTGTCAGTGCCGTGCTGAAGTGGAGAGTAGCTAGGTCGCATATCGCTGCCATGCCAAGTGCCAACAGATTGGGAACAGCCGGCATGTGCTCCAGTGCTGGAGTCACGGAGAGCATCCCGCCGGTGGCCACTGTATCTCCCGGATCGAATCAAACTCGAATAAAAAGGGATGGATCGAGACAAGGATGAAGAAATCCGCGTGCCAGACTAGAATCGAACGATAAAATAAGGAGGGCAGAGGTCTGAAAGATCTTGGGGGATAGCAGTTGGTCTAATTAAGCAGTAACCTGGATGTTGGGCCGAGGCGCCGAGCGGTAGGGTACAACAATCTCCATTACCAAATATACTATATATTATGCTGGGAAGGTTTGCCACAAGGCCAGGCATGCCACGCCACCCCCTCCTCCCCGCCATTTTGCAGATAGCCCCTTCCGGTTTCTCTAATTATGGATTGCTCCTTTTGCAAATAATCTCTTCCACTTTTCGAAATTACTAATTGGCCCCCGTAAATTACAAAAAGGTCCTTCGCGATTTTTTTTGAGTATGAAAAAACTTTTCCAAACAAAATAAATTTTACTATATATTATGCTGGGAAGGTTTGCCGCAAGGCCAGGCATGCCACGCCACCCCCTCCTCCCCGCCATTTTGCAGATAGCCCCTTCCGGTTTCTCTAATTATGGATTGCTCCTTTTGCAAATAAGCCCTTCCACTTTTCGAAATTACTAATTGGCCCCCGTAGATTACAAAAAGGTCCTTCGCGATTTTTTTTGAGTATGAAAAAACTTTTCCAAACAAAATAAATTTTAAACGGTGCAGCGTTAGATGCACATTTTGCCTAGTTATATACACCGGCAATTATCTGACAGTTCAGTGCAATATATGACCTGACATAGGTAGTTTCTAGTTGTAGTAACTTCAGTGAAACTTTTCAACTGTCTGATGCATAGTATACTATTTATCCCTTGACTTGTTAAGTGAAATAATATCTAGCCTATTGGTTTGTTGAGGGTATTCTTATTACTCTACTACTGGAGAAAGTATAAATGAATAATAATTAATCTGATCCATTGGATTGAAAATAATAAAGTCTAGGTTGAATTTAGTGTACCATAAAAAGCACTTTTTGAAATCCCAGAGAGGACGACTTCACTACTATGGAGAGACTACATACAAGTGTATCCCGCAAAAATATTAAATATGAGAATCAGGCAGCACCAGCTAAAAGTTTAACCGCAAGTCACACATTGCTACAAGAACAATGCTCAAGTGAAGAGAAGATATATATTTTTTCCTCCAGTCCCCATGATTTGTAAGTTTGTTTACGCATTCACTTGCAAGAAAAACAGGTAAAAGGAAAATCAGCAAAAGTTTACCATATTGGATTCCAGGGTTCTCTTCACAATGCACAACGCATCGTGCAAAGACCGATCAATTTCATCTAGCATGAAGTCGTTTGCGCCTCTAAGTATAACTGAGACCTGCATAAATGGAATGCAGGTGTTATGCCCCTAACTATAATTGAGACCTGCATAAACTAATGCTACTCTCATCATAGCAAACAAAAGCTCAACAATGGCATGGCAAAAATACAAACCGCACTAGTGTTCTTTGTGCCTTTCACTAGAATTACATCATCGTCAGCAATTCTTTCCTCCACAACCTCATCAGCATGTTGAAAAGGTTAGAAGATTGCCTAGAGGGGGGGGGTGAATAGGCTAATTTAAAATTAAAACAAATTAATGCAGCGGAAACAGGTCGGATATTCCGAATTAATATCGGAACTTCCGAAAACTTCGGAACTTCCGTAATTACTTCGGACTATCAGATTAGTACTCAACTGAGAGAGTCAAGTAGAAAGAGTAGTTCGACAACTAGCACTAGATGTTAAGAAGGTGCCGAAGAGAATCAACAAGATTAAGCAGCGACTAGGCGAGAGAGAACACAATAGTTTGATTCCTGAGTTCGGATCCTTGAGGGGATCGTGCGTCTCCGTTGAGGAGGTTCCAAAGAACCCGGTCTTTTCCAACCCTTTCCTCCCAAACCTCAGTCGCACTTGAGGCTTGGTTCCACTATTTGGTTCCTTCCCTTTCGGAGGCGGGCCGGCCTTCACAAACTTCTCACGGCTTCCCACAATCGTTGGGGGCTCGTGAGCGACGCCTAGCCGTCTAGGAGTCCTTCAACCTCCAAGAGAAATGAATACACTTGAATCTCGATCTTGGAGAGGTTCTCTACTTTCTCAAGATGAATGACAACTTAGCTCTTAACTCACAACCACACTTAACACAACCCTCACTCACTAAATGATCCCTAAGATCAAGGAGGAGAGAGTGCTCAAAAGAGTGCTCTAGAAAGTGCTCAAGAAGCTCAAGTAAACAGCCCAAGCAAGTGAGTAACCAGCAAAAGGAGTGGGAGAGGGGTATTTATAGTTTTGGATCAAAACTAGCCGTTACTCCTCGCACTTTCGGCCTCACATCGAATGTCCGATACAAACTTGAACATCCGATGTGTGCAAATTCCAGTGCTTGGAAAACTTCCAACGATTTAAAACAACACGCATCGGAAAGTCCGATAACAACATCGGAACATCCGATGACTCTCGAAGAGGGAACCCAACAAAACAAGCTAAGTCCACATCTAACGTCCGAAAGACATCGGAACATCCAAGAAAGCAGTGGGCTCCCAAACAGGAAAACAACCACTTCGGAACTTCCAAGACGCAACTTCGGACAATCCGAACTAGACAGAGCACCTTTACTCAAGAAGGCACACATCGGACCTTCCGATACTCAATATCGGAACATCCAACCAAACAGAGCTCCTATCTAAAACACAATGTATCGGAACATCCGAATAGAACATCGAATGTCCGACCCAAGCAGAACACCTGATCAAGCACAACTCCACTTCGAACTTGAAACATCGGAACGTCTGATACAAGTTCGAACATCCGACCTGAACTTAAAACAAACTACATTCAAGCGAGAAAGAACACTTCTAGCCCTTGAGAGACTCGTCTAAGTTCATCTTGAGTGAGAGAACATCTCCAAGTCAATTTCAATGCATCCTCTTAATAGTACGGCATTCCTATGACTCAATAGATTAAAATTACAAGCTTAAATACCGCTTTTTCTTACTCCGCGCTACTAAGGGACACTTCACGTGCATAGACGATCTCTTCTTGAAGCCTTTGCCTGTTCATAAACTAGTTGAACACATTAGTTTCTTTAATCATTTGTCATTAATCACCCAAAACAAATTTAGGGGCCTAGATGCACTTTCAATCTCCCCTTTTGGTGATTGATGACAACATGATTCAGGACAAGTTTATAAGGCATTGAGAGTATAAATATGGATCGGAACTCCCTCAAAATGTGCATTTAGAATGGATCTTGAGAACAAATGCACTTTTCGAGAGAAAAGAATATGAGAGAGCTCCCCTATATCTTTGCATAGGAGATTAACACAAGATTGACAAGATAAACAATGATTTAGATAATTAACAACCATCGAGTCAGCAAAAGATCTCCATGCAAAAACAGTAAAGAGTTTAAAACGAAAATAACATTCAACAACGAAGTTTTAAACCAAACACATAAAGAAAATAACATTCAACAACGAAGTTTTAAACCAAACACATAAACTGAGTTCCAAGTTCACGGACTCAACGACTTTGAACCAAGGATAGACAGATAGATAAATTTGTCATCTCTCCCCCTTTGGCATCAAGCACCACAAAGGATAGAGAGAGAGAGAGAGAGAGACTAATCAGACTCCTCTGATGCAGCTTCATCTGACCCAGATTCTTCGTCGTCGTCCTCAGACTCTGACACATCAGGTGCTGGAGCAAAGGGATCCTCGATCTCATCTTCACTTTCCTCGTCCTCTGAGCATTCCAGATTCAGATGCCTTTGAATATCCTTGAGTCGCTTGGCATTCTTCTTCTGCTTTTCTGAGTTGCTCTTGCAAAGAACAAATATTGACTTCAAAGCTCGCAGAATAGGTGAAGAAGATCCGCTGGGAGTAGAAGCTGAAGGAGTAGCGGCAGAGGAGGCAGTCCTCCCGTGGAAGCTCGTGGCTCACGAGAAGGGGCCTTGATTGGCCTGACTTGAAGTGCCACATGCTTTCCATCGCACTCAAAATGCTGCCCTGTCACTTCCTCAATTAAGTGCATGATAAATGGAGCATATCCACAGCTCCTTCTGGGCTCCTGTCCAATGAGTCTGATCTCATTCCATATGAAATCAAAAACATCAAAGGGCCTCTGACCATCTTGCATTCTGCTTAAGAGGTTTCTGGTGTACGAGAGGACATGAGAAGCATCACCTTCTTTTGGAGCCAAGGTCTTCTGAAGAGTCTGCTCAGATAGCAAAGAAGGGCTTCATTCCTTAGTGTCACCTGGCTCAAACTCTGCATTCTCCTCATACAAGAAATTCAGATTTGATGCGCCAAGTGAGACTTCATTGTGGATCTGATCTCTGTCACCTCGAGTCCGCTTCGTGAAATCAAGCAATCGGCAAATCGAACGTATGTGGTTTCATACCAAGTTCCTCGGTCATCCAATGGAGAGTAGAGACTCGATCCTGGAGACATACATTGTGGCATAGAATCGAGCTATGATCTCCACATTCCAATCATGTTGAAAAGCCATGATCCTCTTGGTGCCGCTTCTTTCACAAGCTGCAATAACATCATTAAACACAAAGATCATCTCGCCGCCATGTATTCCCAATCAACACATTGCATTTGGATTACCGGATTCTTTCTAGGATAAATGATCAAGCATAAAAGTCCTCTTTGAAAGAATGTCCGTAAACGTGAGTCAAGATGAGAACTGGTCATTCCGCTTTGGATTCTCTTCACGAGCTTTTCTCACTTGTGCTGCTTTTCCTTTGTAGTTTCATCGCTTTCTTTGAAGTCTAGGGTTTCTTTCAAAGTGTCTCAATCTCGGCATGTCTCTTGGTCGAGATCTCGACGCCCGGCAATTCCCTTGCCTTTTCTAGAGGGTAGCGGTGCTCCACGAGGCACATTTACCGCTTGAGCGGCCCGAGCAAAGAGGTTCACCGATTGAAATCCCAGGTTGAGATCCTCGAGTGAAGCTCGCTTTGTTCTCGCCCGATTGGAGTTTTTCTTTTGCGAGTGAAAGTAACCTTGGCTCGAACCACGAGGAGGTTGATCACCTTGACTTGGATCCATCTCGACACCGGTGATAAGAGAGTAGCGAGATATGATAGATGAAACTAGAGAGAGAGCTGGCTTTAGTGTTGTACTGTCAACATCGGAAGTTCCGATATAGTATCGGAAATTCCGACTTTACATCGGAAGTTCCGACAGAGAATTTGGAAGTTCCGATATATTCTGCACAACCCTAAAACTAGGATTTCAACCAAATCAACCAAAGGAATTTGATAAAACTTGAGATCTAGGCGGGGAAACACTAGAGCAACAAGTTTACCGAAAGATATGATCAAGAGATTCACGGAAAACGAAGAGACACGGATTGCTCTAGGGTTTACCTTGAGGATGAAGAACGAGTTTTGAAAGGATTAAGGTCTTCTAATCCGTGAGGCTCTCCTCCTTGAGGTAGATCGGAGTTTCCGAAGAGTTGAAGACTCCGAGACGACAAGTGATGAAAGAGTGCGGTGGAGGAGAGAGAGAGAGCGTCACGGAGGCCACGTGAATGAATAAAGAAATGAGGTAGGGGCCAACCGAACCGTCCTTATCATGCGTTTATACGCACTTCGGACGTTCCGAACTGAGGTTCGGAAGTTCCGAACGATTTGATTTTCCAGAAAGTCGGAGTGTCCGATATAGAATATCGGATTTTCCGAAGAGTTCAAGTTTCCGGTGAACCAAAAGTTGAACAGATTCGATATTCCGATAAAAATATCGGACATTCAAGAGTTCAAAACACATAATTCGGATATTCCGATGACTGAATCGGATATTCCGATACGTGTATTTTTCCAGCTGACAGGAAGGAAAAGACAGGATTTCTGAGAAGGAAGGAATTGAGACTTTGAGACAGTGAACTCGGCAGTCATTCTACTTGTGATCAGAGACCAAAACAACAGTCAAAGCTATGATCACAGGTGGAATGACTAAAGATGCAAGATACAACTCAACTCTTTAAAAAGCAGATAACTAATTTTTGCAATCCTTTTATTTTGAAATCACCAAGAATAGTAACTATATATGCGAGCAAGATGTCAAGTCACATTCCGATAGTCTAGGATGTTTAGCTCACTTCTTAATTCGCAAAAACGTTTCTCATCTAGAGGTTTGGTGAAGATATCGGCCGATTGTTTCTGTTCTCAACTAGGTAATATCTATGTCTCCATTAAGTGAGTGATCTCTCATGTAGTGGTGTCGGATATCGATATGCTTGGTCCGAGAGTGTTGAACAGGATTGTTGGCTATTTTGATCGCACTCTCATTGTCACATAAGAGTGGTACCTTCTCCATGTTAAATCCAAAATCCTTTAAGGTTTGCCTCATCCATAATAATTGTGCACAACAACTTCCTGCGGCAATGTATTCGGCTTCAGCGGTGGATAGAGCCACTGAATTTTGTTTCTTTGAGGACCAAGACACTAGTGATCTACCTAGAAATTGACAAGTCCCGAAGTGCTTTTTCTATCCACTTTGCAACCCGCATAATCAGCATCCGAATAACCAATCAAATCAATTTCGATCCTTTAGGATACCAAAGCCCTAAACTCGGTGTGTGAACTAAATATCTAAGAATTCTTTTTACGGCTACTAGGTGGCACTCTCTAGGAGCGGCTTGAAATCTTGCACACATACACACACTAAGCATAATATCAGGCCTAGATGCACAAAGATAAAGCAATGAACCTATCATGGATCGATATACCTTTTGATCCACGGGATTACCTTCTTCATTTAAACCAAGGTGTCCGTTTGTAGCCATGGGTGTATGGATTGGCTTGGCGTTCTCCATGTCAAACTTCTTAAGCATATCTTTGATGTACTTTGTTTGGCATAGAAATGTACCTTCCTTGAGTTGTTTGATTTGAAATCCAAGGAAGAATTTTAACTCGCCCATCATTGACATTTCGAACCTCTTTGTCATTATCCTACTAAATTCCTCACAAAAGCTTTTATTAGTAGAACCAAATATAATGTCATCGACATATATTTGGCACACAAATAAATCATTATCAACAAATTTTGTGAAGAGAGTAGGATCGACTTTACCAATCTCAAACCCTTTTAATGAGAAAATCCTTAAGGCATTAATACAATGCTCTAGGTGCTTGTTTGAGCACGTAGAGCGCCTTCTTGAGTTTGTAGCCATGTGAATGATTCTTGTGATCCTCCATTCCCTGCGGTTGCTCAACGTATTCAAATTCGGCTCTTGGACCATTTAGGAAAGCCCTCTTGACGTCCATTTGATAAAGCTTGAAATCATGGTGAGTAGCAAATGCAACCAATATACGAATTGACTCTAATCTAGCAACGGAGCATAAGTCTCACCAAAATCCAAACCTTCAATTTGAGTGAATCCTTGAGCTACCAACCGAGCTTTATTTCTTGTGACAACTCCGTTCTCGCCTTGTTTGTTGCGGAAGACCCATTTGGTTCCAATCACGTTTTGATTTGGTCTTTCCACCAACGACCACACCTTGTTTCTAACGAAGTTGTTAAGCTCTTCATGCATAGCCATTATCCAATCCGGATCTTTTAGTGCATCTTCAACCTTCAAAGGTTCCAAAGTAGACACAAAGGAGTAAAATTCACAAAAATTAGCTACTCTAGAGCGTGTAGTTACCCCCTTTTGGATATCAATGAGAATGTTATCGACGGGTGATCTCTTTGGACACTTTGATGCACTCTTGGATGCGGCATTTGAGACGTTCGTTGAATTGGCTCATTATCATCAATTTGATCATCCTCCATTAATTTGCTTGAACTATCTTGAGGAATGTCTTGATCTTGATTTGAAGTGGGAGGCTCCACTTGTGTAGATGAATTATCTTGATGCTCCTTTTCTTGCGGCCTCACTTCGCCTATAGCCATCTTCTTGATTGCAATGCTTGGCTCTTCCTCATTTTCTAGCACATTTAAATCAACTTGCTCTACTTGAGAGTCGTTAGATTCATCAAATGTCACGTCTCTCGCTATTTCAACACAACCCGAAGTTTTGTTAAAAACGCGATAGGCGTAAGCATTTGATCCATATCCTAGCAAGAAACCCTCATCGATCTTTGGAGCAAATTTAGAGTTCTTTGGTTTCTTGTTAAGAATGAAACATTTACTACCGAAAACTCTAAAATATGAGACATTTGCTTTGTTACCGTAAGAAGTTCGTATGCCGCCTTCTTCAAGATCTTGTGGAGATACAATCGGTTGATGGCATGGCACGCGGTGTTGACGGCTTCCGCCCAAAAGTGATCGGAAATCTTGTATTCATCAAGCATTGTCCTTGCCATCTCGATCAACGTCCGATTTTTCCTTTCTACCACTCCATTTTGTTGAGGAGAATATGGAGCGGAGAATTCATGTTTTATTCCTTCTTCATCAAGGAATTCTTCAACTTGAGTATTCTTGAACTCACTTCCATTATCGCTCCGAATCTTCTTGATCTTCGATCGAATTCATTTTGGGCTCTTCTTGCAAACTTCTTAATTATCCCTTGAGTTTCACTTTTCTCTTGCAAAAGAATACCCACGTGAAGCGAGAAAAATCATCAACAATAACTAAGCCATACTTGTTACCTCCGATGCTTATATAAGCAACGGGTCCGAAGAGGTCCATGTGTAGAAGCTCCAATGGTTTTGTCGTCGTCATGATGTTCTTCGCGGGATGACGCGCTCCAACTTGCTTTCCGGCTTGACAAGCGCTACAAATCCTATTTTTCTCAAACTCAACATTTGTTAGTCCAATGATGTGATCGCCTTTTAGAAGCTTGTCGAGGTTCCTCATGCCAACATGAGCTAGCCGGTGATGCCACAACCAACCCATGCTAGACTTTGCCATTAAGCATGTTTGAAGTTTAGCGCTATTTGAATTGAAATCAACCAAGTAGAGCTTACCCTTCAAATATCCTTTAAAAGCAATTGAGGAATCGTCTCTTCTAAAGACGGTCACATCCACATTAGTGAAAAAGACAATTATAACCCATTTCGCAAAGTTGCGACACGGATAACAAATTGTAATTCAAAGATTTAACAAGCAAGACATTGGAAATTGAATGATCATTAGAAATAGCAATTTTACCTAATCCCATTACCTCACCTTTACCATTATCACCAAACACAATATTTTCATATTGTGACCCTTTTCATCAAAAGATGAAAACATTTTCTTTTCTCCGCCATGTGGTTTGTGCAACCACTATCAAGCACCCAACTTGATCCACCGGAGATATAGTCCTACTAAAACACATCAAGTCTTGTTTTTAGGTACCCAAATCTTTTGGGTCCTTGCATGTTAGCAATCAATACTTTTGGTACCCACACCTTCTTTTGCTCACATCATTAGAGTGGTGGGCACCGACAAAATGAGCAACCACTTTACCACGGTGGTTTCTCTTCAATATGTAAGAAGCAAAGTGAATGGAATGAGATGTATGACATTGAGGATGCTCCTTTGATTCTTGCCGGTTTTGATGACTTGTGTGGTGGTCAATGGTTGTTTGTCATTTCCTTTGACAAACTTGATGCATTCCTTACCTTTTACAACCACACGGTCATTTCCTTTGCATTCATACTTATCATATCCTAGCCCTTCTTTGTTTTTGTTGCCTCGACCACTTATGGTTTTGTATAGGGCGTCCTTGGATTGATAAGTTTTCATGCAACCGTACCTAACCAAGGCACTTAATCTCTCGTTTTCGCTTTTTAATACTTGCACAAATTGAGAATTAGTAGAGCAAGCATTAATATCAACATTATAGCATCGAGAGCAACCATTGCTAGTGGAAGGAATAGAAGCCATTGAAGAATTTACAATTGGAGAATTAAGATCATTAAGAGATTCAATTTGCACTTCAAGAGCTTGGAGATTGTTTTCCAACCTTATGACATTCTCTTGAAGTGACTCATTTGAACTCCATAAGTAATGTTATTGAATTATTAGCCAAATCAAGCTTTTTGGTTAACAATTCAATTGTCTCCTTTTCTTTTGTGAGAACCTTCTCGAGAGCAAGATTTTTCTTCTTTTCACAAATTAGCAACTCTTCTTGCTTCTCGAGAGTCTCCTCTTGGCTATCTATTCTTTTCAATAGTTTATGGATCTTATCAATAGCCGTTTTGCTTAAATCACAAAATAGAACATCATCATCATCGTCATCGCTATCCAATTCACTATCACTACTTGGAGGTTTTGACTTAGTCATTACCTTCCGCCCTTTTGCCATGAGACAAATGGGTGCGTCGTCGTTGTCGGTGTCGCTCATGTCGCCGAAGAGTGATTTTGTTGGAGGAGCGGCTTCTATGGCGACGGTGGCGACTCCTTCATCATCGGTGTCGGAGTCGGAGTCGTTTGAATCCCATTCTTCGCCAATATGGGCTCGCCCCGAGTACTTCTTCTTGTGGCCTTTATTTTTCTTGCTTGGCTCACTCTTCTTTTGCTCATTTGAGGAGGTCTTCTTCTTTGGACAATCGGCGATGAAGTGTCCAACTTCACCGCACTCATAGCACGCCCTCTTCACATTTCTTCTTCTCCTTGACTTGTCATTGAAGTTTTTCTTGTATTTGCTTGACCCGTCATACTTGAGGAATTTTTTAAACTTTCTCACAAACAATGCCAAGTCCTCCTCGTCTTCGCTCTCATCTTCTTCTTCATCACTTGATGTTGATTCTTCCTTTTTGCTTGCCTTCAAAGCTATTTGCTTAGGTCTTGAGCTTGAGCTTTGCTTGGCAAGGTTCTTCACTTCTTTTGCTTCTTCCTCCATAAGTTCATGTGATAGAATTCTTCCTAGCACATCATTAGGAGTAAGCCTTTTGAAATCTTTTCGCTCTCGTATAAGTGTTACGAGAGTCGAATTCCTTGGAGCAAAGGCTCTCAACATCTTCTTCACCACAACGTGGTCCGTCATATCCTTGCTTCCAAGTCCTCTTATCTTGTTTACGAGGATCATCAAGCGATCATACATTTGTTGTGGAGTCTCATCATCATTCATGACAAATCTCCCCAACTTGCCTTCTAGCAATTCAATCTTTGATTCCCTTACACTTGATGTACCCTCATGTGCTACTTGAAGTGTGTCCCATATCTCTTTGGCTTCTTCCAAGCCGTCCACTTTGTTGAATTCCTCGACTCAACGCTCCAAGCAACACGCTATGCGGCTTGAGCATTGCGATGGATGTTTTGCTCTTGTTCCGGCGTGAGCTCCATATCGTCTTCCCAAGCATATCTAAACCTGTGCAAACAATTTTCCAAACACTAGGATGGAGAGACATCAAATGCATTTTCATTTTGTGCCTCCAAGCGGAATAGTACGTGCCATCAAAGAAAGGAGCACGCCGGAGGGCACAAAGGATATACTGAATGCGAAGAGGAAGTATTTAATTTTTCATAATTGAAAGGAATTTGAGCTCCTGACTAGATGTAGAGGTAGCTTCCTCTTTGCTCTTGCCGGAGTTCCATCTCGGCTCTCGGACTGCTTTTGCTCGTCATTCATGACAACCTTCAACCCGGTGTTGGCCATCACGTTCCTTCAAGCGGTTAAGCCTTGAGAAGGTTTGGCTCGATACCAATTGAAAAGGTTAGAAGATTGCCTAGAGGGGGTGAATAGGCTAATTTAAAATTAAAACAAATTAATGCAAATGAAAGCGGTCGGATATTCCGAATTAATATCGAACTTCCGAAAACTTCTAACTTCCGTAATTACTTGGACTATCGATTAGTACTCAACCGAGAGAGTCAAGTAGAAAGAGTAGTTCGACAACTAGCACTAGATGTTAAGAAGGTGCCAAGAGAATCAACAAGATTAAGCGACAGCTAGAGGCGAGAGAGAACACAATAGTTTGATTCCCTGAGTTCGGATCCTTGAGGGGATCGTGCGTCTCCGTTGAGGAGGTTCCAAAGAACCCGGTCTTTTCCAACCCTTTCCTCCCAAACCTCGGCCGCACTTGAGGCTTGGTTCCACTATTTGGTTCCTTCCCTTTCTGAGGCGGGCCGGCCTTCACAAACTTCTCACGGCTTCCCACAATCGTTGGGGCTCGTGAGCGACGCCTAGCCGTCTAGGAGTCCTTCAACCTCCAAGAGAAATGAATACACTTGAATCTCGATCTTGGAGAGGTTCTCTACTTTCTCAAGATGAATGACAACTTAGCTCTTAACTCACAACCACACTTAACACAACCCTCACTCACTAAATGATCCCTAAGATCAAGGAGGAGAGAGTGCTCAAAAGAGTGCTCTAGAAAGTGCTCAAGAAGCTCAAGTAAACAGCCCAAGCAAGTGAGTAACCAGCAAAAGGAGTGGGAGAGGGGTATTTATAGTTTTGGATCAAAACTAGCCGTTACCCTCAGACTCACCTCACATCTAATGTCCGATACAAACTTCTGAACATCCGATGTGTGCAAATTCCAGTGCTTGGAAAACTTCCAACGGTCGAAAACAACACGCATCGGAAAGTCCGATAACAACATCGAACATCCGATGACTCTCGAAGAGGGAACCCAACAAAAACAAGCTAAGTCCACATCTAACGTCCGAAAAGACATCGGAACATCCGAAGAAAAGCAGTGGGCTCCCAAACAGAAAACAACCACTTCGAACTTCCAAGACGCAACTTCGGACAATCCGAACTAGACAGAGCACCTTTACTCAAGAAGGCACACATCGGACCTTCCGATACTCAATATCGGAACATCCGAACCAAACAGAGCTCCCTATCTAAAACACAACAGGTATCGGAACATCCGAAATAGAACATCGGAATGTCCGACCCAAACAGAACACACCGGACTGAAGCACAACTCCACTTCGGAACTTCTGAAACATCGGAACGTCCGATACAAGTTCGGAACATCCGACCTGAACTTAAAACAAACTACATTCCGAAGCGAGAAAGAACACTTCTAGCCCTTGAGAGACTCGTCTAAGTTCATCTTGAGTGAGGAGAACATCTCCAAGTCAATTTCAATGCATCCCTCTTAATAGTACGGCATTCCTATGACTCAATAGATTAAAATTACAAGCTTAAATACCGTTTTTCTTACTCCGCGCTACTAAGGGACACTTCACGTGCATAGACGATCTCTTCTTGAAGCCTTTGCCTGTTCATAAACTAGTTGAACACATTAGTTTCTTTAATCATTTGTCATTAATCACCCAAAACAAATTTAGGGGGCCTAGATGCACTTTCACATGTCCAAGGAACGATGAATCGAACGTTTCTTCACCTTCCATATCAGCAAAAGTAGTCACCTGCACTTTCGTACTATATCAGGATATTGCCAAACAGTTTGTGTAGCATTAATTAATACTTGGGCTAGACCACTATAAAAGGTGATCTGCCATATTCCAGGGGAACATCAAGGGTAAAGGTTGTTTTATATATAAATTTCTATTGTACAAGTCATCCACACCCCAGATATTACTTTAGCACATTATTGCTGTTAGATTAGAATATCCAAGCGTAATCAGAAACAGAAGAGCGTTATATAAATATATTTTCATGTTCAAAGGGCATTGAATTCAGATAATGCATTCCCACATTGCTTCAAAATTGAAGGATCGTTGGCGCTAAATACCCCTGAACACACTAATCGACACTAGACAGCGGAAGAAATAATTGAAACAAAACTAAACCAAGCGACTAAACCATGAGAATCAATCACAATAATCAAACTGAAATCCACACTTTTGCATTAAATCAATCAACGTGTCAAAGCATGAATTTCATCACATAAAGTTCAATCTAGAATTTATACCCTCATGCGCCTGCTCGCTCTTCGTCACGCACCATCCGACCGTCTCCATCGCCCGCGCCCTGCTGCCATCGCTCGGGCTCCTCGCGCTTCGGGCGATGTCGGCTGGTGTCGCTACCCCGAGCATCTGCTACAAGACGCCGCCAGGCTCGCCTGCTGTGCCGAATGAAATTTACAGCACCCCTCTTGGAAAACCACCGCTTTTCTCTGTTTTTCTTCTATTTTCCTATGACGCCGCCTTGCTTTTGTCGTACACGCCGCCTAGCCAATGTGCCCTTTTACTGGAACCCTCTTGTCTGCACTGAAGCGCCGTTTGCCACACAATCACCCCACCCTCACGTCACCTTTTATTGAAGATAGTTGTTGCTTTCCGTTTCTGATTAGGCCTCCAGCCGAAGCTTGCTTTCCGTTGCCATCGTTGGTTTCCGTTTCCCTGTGAATCAATCTGGAAAAACACTTCCTATACCTCACGTCCTGCCTTCTAGTCGCACCCCACCTGCACGGCTAATAAGCAAAGTATACATATATGTATATATGGGGCACCCAAAATACATGACGTGCTTGCTTTGGACTCAATGCCTGCATGCATGATGGAGACGCCCCTGACTCCCTGAGCTATCATCAATAACGCTATCAGTCTCTCCTTTCTTATCTTTCTCAACACCTGCATGCCAAAGCATATATACAAGTATACTTGGGCCCCATGCATTGTTAATATCATATCTCTCTCTTGTTAATAACCATGCATCCTAATCCATCACAAATATTAATATCACTTGGCAAATCACTCAACATAAAAAATTATAGATCAACAATCTCCCCCTTCATGAGTGATTTGACAACAAAATACAATACAAATTCAAAAAAGCTCCCCCTTAATATAAACTCTCCCTTGCAACAAAAGACCAAAACATGCAAACGCTATCTCTCCCCCTAAACGAATGCAATTCATACTATCTCTCCCCGTAAACGAATGCAAACTATCTCTCCCCCCTTTGTCAAAACACACATCAAGAAACGCACCAGAATGAAAATGAACATATGCCATGAAATGCAAACCTAACCAGCATTGAAATTTATTCAAGGTGAACACAAATATTATAGCAATTCATTTCCACACTCTAAAATTCAGGAACTGCCCCATAGTCAAGTAGAAATCACTGGTTTTGAGTAAAATGGTTATAAGATTACAATAAACTCATGGACAGATGAATAAGTACACTCGGGCAAAATATTTAATATATATAAAAATATCCCATGTGTTAAAGATACTAGATTTGAGCACATATAACATACCAGACTCACAATTATCTGTCCAAAGCTGCTATTTTCAATTACTTCCTTTTTCTTCTTCTTCCTTTTTTTTATATATGTATCTCACAAGCCCTGTTTTTTAACAGGTATGGCAAGGTTGAGCTTGCATCTTTTTCTATATGGCAAACATTTTTATTGCATCTTGTCATGTGCAGGTATGGAGAGGTTGACCTCTCATCTTTTTCTAATTTGGCAAGTGACATTACACAGTCAATCTTGCATCTTTTGCCCTGCATTTTTATAAGCAATTCCAAGGACTCATCATGATCATCTGGTTTAAACAAAAGTGGCTCAAAAACAGTACTCAAAAACACATTAGGATTTTTTTTTCTTTCAAAAAATAGCCCTTGTGACAAATTTATTCAGTCCAGTAGATAACTGTAAGATCATAAACATCCCACTCTCAACTAGTAATAAAACAACTCAACTAAGTTGGCTTTGTCATGAAAAATTGTCATGTGAAAGTTTACTACTATAGAAATAAGTATTCAACAAGTATAATAAACAATGTTTGTACTATATGATATGCAAGACTAGTCTACATGACATTATTGGAGTGCATTTTTTAACAAGTTTTTAGGAACCCAAATAGTTTTAACACCGTTTACATGAGAGAAACTTTCCATTTGATTGCTATCAAGTGAGGTGTCACAAAACATCAATTTTCTTTGATTTACAAGTCTATTCTCACCAAAATGAGCATTGCAATGTTGCTGAAATTTTGTTTCATTCGATTTATATCCATGATTATGAAAAGCATAACAGTTTCTTGCATAATGACCAAACTTACCACAATTGTAGCAGTTCACACGGTGAAAAGTATCCCAATATTTTGGACCCACATTAGAAAAACAATTTACTTTTACGTGTCCAAATTTACCACAATTAAAGCATCTCACATGTTTCTTTTCAGTCTTCACATTATCAGTATGACGCAAAAGAACAGGTTTTTCATTAACCACAGAAATTTTGTCAGTGTTGTTCTTTTTATATCCTACACCTTCTTTCATGAATGAGCATTTTGAAGTATCAAGAATCATGTTCAATTTTTTCTCACCATTTGTCATCTTTTCCAAAGTAGCTTTCAAGTAATTGTTTTGTTGAGCAAGATCAGGACATCGATTACATAAAAGACTATGAGGACGCTTTTCAAGTTCAATTAATTTCTTCCTAAGCTCAATAAGATTCTCACACCCAAATTCTTTTGTTAAAACAGATACCTGTTTCTCCAAATTTGATGAATCAGTTGGATTCTTTAAAGAAACTATCTCTTTTTCTAACACAATGCATTTATCACAAGAAGAATGACAAGATTTCAGCATAGCATTTTCACTTCTATAAAACTCACAAGCATCACAAGTAGCACTCTCAAGATTAGCAATTTCTCTTTTTAATTTGGCACAAGAACCACAATTTTCACCACTTTTATTAGCCAAAAGATTAAGTTTTTCATTTTCTAGTTTCAATTTTTTACATTTATTTATCAAGGCATCACGAATCTTTTCTTGTAATTTAAAAGCTTCCAAAGTTTCAGAATCGTTTACCTCATCCTCGTCGTCGGTTTTTTTTTCATCCGATGATGCAAAGCATGTCTCCCTTCCAACAAGACAAATATCCGCAATCTCATCATCCTTCCCAAGTGTAGCCAAAGGATCATCATCGTCCTCATCCTCTGAAAGATCAAGCTCCTCCACCAAGTTCAGGAACGCTTTTTGAAGTGACCTTTTCGTTTTGGAACCTGAAAACTTCTTCTTTCTAAAAGAACTAGGATTTTTGTTAGCAAGTTTGGGACAATCACTCTTGTAATGACCAAATTCGTTGCAATTGAAGCATTTTACGAGATCACTTTTACTTTTGCCAAACTTGGTTTTCAAAGCATTAGAAACCCTTTTAGAAAGACTAGCAAGCGCATCAAAATCCATATCATCAATATCAATATCCTTTTGTTTATTTTTCTCAACAGTGGCAAGAGCAATAGGAACATCATGAGTATTATGATCAATTTGACTGAGACCCATCTCATATATCTTTAAAGAACCAAGCAAAGCATCTAATTTCAATGTACTCAAGTCTTTAGATTCAGTTATTGCAGTTACTTTAAAATGCCACACCCTTTGATCTAAAGATCTAAGTAACTTTCTACATTGATCTTCCTGAGACAACACCTTTCCAAGAGATGTAAGTTTGTTAACTAATTCATTAAAACGAGCAGCAAAATCATTAATGGTTTCACCAGTTTTCATAGCAAACAATTCATACTCACGAGTAAACAATTCAATTTTAGCTTTTTTAACATCATTAGTGCCCTCATGAGTAATTTTCAGAGATTCCCAGATTTCATAAGCAGTTTTCATACTAGAGATCTTATTAAATTCATCCTTAGACAAAGCACCATAAAAATAACTCATTGCTTTTTGATTCAAGGTGTGAAGATCTTTTTGTTCCTTGGTGATAATATTCTCAGGTTTAACATATTTAGTTTCTACAATTTCCCACAATTCATAGCTCTGAGATTGTAAAAAAGATTGCATGCGCACTTTCCAATAAGGGTAATCATCACCATTAAAAACAGGAGGTTTAGTCATGGAGAAAGTGCTAAACTGCGCCATAGCTCCTAATTGCAAGATTAGATCTAGAGCTAACCTTGCTCTGATACCAATTGAAGGATCGTTGGCGCTAAATACCCCTGAACACACTAATCGACACTAGATAGCAGAAGAAATAATTGAAACAAAACTAAACCAAGCGACTAAACCATGAGAATCAATCACAATAATCAAACTGAAATCCACACTTTTGCATTAAATCAATCAACGTGTCAAAGCATGAATTTCATCACATAAAGTTCAATCTAGAATTTATACCCTCATGCGCCTGCTCGCTCTTCGTCACGCACCATCCGACCGTCTCCGACTGCGCCGCACTCGCCGCCATCGCTCCTCTCGCGCTTCGACGATGTCACTGGTGTCGTCACCCCGAGCATCTCATACAAGACGCCGCCAGGCTCTGCTGTCAGGCGAATTTACAAAGACTTCTACCGAAAACCCCGCTTTTCTCTGTTTTCTTCTATTTTCCTATGACGCCGCCTTGCTTTTGTCGTGACACGCCGCCTAGCCAATGTGCCCTTTATCGAACCCTCTTGTTCGCGCCAAGCGCCGCTTGCCACACAATCACCCCACCCTCACGTCACCTTTTATTGAAGATAGTTGTTGCTTTCCGTTTCTGATTAGGCCTCCAGCCGAAGCTTGCTTTCCGTTGCCATCGTTGGTTTCCGCTTCCCTGTGAATCAATCTGGAAAAACACTTCCTATACCTCACGTCCTGCCTTCTAGTCGCACCCCACCTGCACGGCTAATAAGCAAAGTATACATATATGTATATATGGGGCACCCAAAATACATGACGTGCTTGCTTTGGACTCAATGCCTGCATGCATGATGGAGACGCCCCTGACTCCCTGAGCTATCATCAATAACGCTATCAGTCTCTCCTTTCTTATCTTTCTCAACACCTGCATGCCAAAGCATATATACAAGTATACTTGGGCCCCATGCATTGTTAATATCATATCTCTCTCTTGTTAATAACCATGCATCCTAATCCATCACAAATATTAATATCACTTGGCAAATCACTCAACATCAAAAATTATAGATCAACAAAAATCATAGCAAATTTCAAGCAACTTCGGTAGAGTTTCAAGCCAAAAGTAAATTCATGGGACCATCAAGCCAATAAGTTGTGAATGGGATTAAACAGAATATACAATATTCAAATACTGCTTGGTCATAAATATGTAATATAAAAGATTAAGAAATGATGCATACCATAGTTGCACCAGTGGCCTTGGCAACATGGCTCAAATCCTCCTTACGCACACGCCTTACTGCAATTGCTCCAGCCTCAACAAAGTACTGAAATGATGTTTAGTCACACAATTTAGTGTCAGTCATCAGGAAGAGACATATATAACCAAAGATTAACAGGCAGACATCACAAGAACCCAGTTGCTCTTGAAATCACCAAATCAATTCAACCATGAAACAAAAACTTTCTTCTGAGGACTAAAAAGTTACATGAAGCACTGTGGCATTGGCAGTTTAACCTATCCATTTTCTAGGGTTATCATGGTTCACATTTCCAAAGTAAGTGGGGTATAATCTATCAATGTGGGTTATAACTACCATTAAGCTCAAATTAAAGGCTTGCTAGAAATATAAAGCATGCAGGTAAATTATTAAGCATATTTTAAGTAATTATGAAATCTGGGTTCAAGATGGTCAAGGGGGTGCTTGCCTTGTTCTTCTGTAGTCAAATCAACTCCAGTATCATTAGTGGCAGGATTATTGTAAGTATCTACTCGTCGTTTCAATAAAGACATAGCAAAAACCAAATTCCAATATCAGCAAGAAGGATCAGATAAAGATTCAAATAAAATCATTACACTCACAATTGCAAGTTACCATCATGGTTTTATCATTTTATGTATTAATGTCATATTATAGTTCTTTTAATATTGCAATTAAGATAGTATGGCATACAACACTTATTTGTTATGTATTATTTTATTTTATTTTATAAATTCAAAAGTTAAATTCATAAATCATAATATATGTTTAAATTTTTAAATCTAGGAACCAAAATTGTTTAATTGAATTTAAATCAATTTATTAAGTATCACCTTAAAAGAACAATTTAAAAGTAATATTGTACACCCAAAGTATTTTCCTAAAATCGTGTTCTCTACTAATTAATAAGTTAAATAAAAGTGGTTTGGCAATTTTTGAATATATATATTGAATTAGTTATGGTTATTTGACTATTTTCTATATTGAAAATCTACATATTTACAAATTAATGCAAAGGAACTCCCAATTCCTATTTATTTGCATATTATGAGATCATATCAGACATAAATTTTATTAAAATTCATTCCACTGAATTTGAGTTCAATTTGCACAAAAGTTACATGTAACTAGCTCCAAACATACGATTCAAATTTGAATTTAAATTTAAATCTATAAACAAATATTCAATATTTTTGCATATTCTGAATCTCCTTGATTTTATATGAATTTATAAAGTGGTTTAACTCAATTTGGATTTGAATTGCAAAAGTTATAGCTTTTTGAAGTGGCTCGGTTCAAGAAAATCAGCGAAATTGCAAAATACGCTTTTACTGAAGGAAGGCGTATTTTTGTGTGCTTGAGTTTTGGTCTGCACTCACTGGCGTCTGGGACCCAGCGCTCAGCTGCACGTGTGGTGGCTGGCTGCCTTGCGGGCCCCAACTGTCGGTGGGTTTATTGCAGAGTGCGCGCACCTGGGAGGTTGACGGCCCGGGGCCACTCGGCAAGGACTCCGAGCAGAGCCGACATTAGAGCAGCTCGCCGGCGGCGATGTATGGTTGGTCGGTCCCTGGCTCCGGTGGGGTGAGCCAGAGGGAACCTAAAGGGTCCCGAAGGTGGGCTCTAATGGGCTTCGATGAAACCCTAACGGGCCCGCGGCGAGAGCCAGCGGCGAGCTACGGTGACATCTGCTGCGATGGCACTACGGACCAGGCTAGGTGAAATCATTGTGCGAACAAGCTTCAACAGGGTCCAACGATGTTAAAACGAGCCTTTTCCACAAAAAAATATAGAACTGAAGGAGCCCTCACCGTGCGGCGGCGGCGGCAAGGAGAGCTCGGTGCGGGCCGTTTCTGATGAGCTCCGAGCCGGGGAGAGGTAGGTAAGGGACTCGTGAGTGTTCGTGAATGCTTCATATGCGATCAGTTTGAAGTATTCCTCACTGGGGCTGGCAATTCGAAATTTCCCCCAATTCAGACACTCGCCGAAGTTGAGGAAGAAGGGACAATTTCGGCTGAATCGAGGATTAGGGGAAGAAAACAGGTGCGTGCTAAGGAACGAGGTGAGACTGGGGCGTTCAATTGCTTCTTAAATGGAGGAAAAGGGCAACGGATAGAGATCCGGAAGGGTGGAGAAAGGGCGGCGGTTTCTCTCGGTCCATCTCGCGTCTGGCTGCGGCAGGATGGTTAGGATGAGGTGTAGGGGACATGCACCCCGTGGCCGGCAAGTGAGTCCAAGCCGCGCCGGCTTTTGGCAGGGAGGACGGTGATCCCTGTTTTCCCTCCGGCGGCCACGTATGGGAGAAGAGCAGAGAGAGCAAAGAAGAAAGGAGAGGAAAAGAAATGACAAGTGGGACCCAAACCCGCTGGCCAGAGAAAGAAAGAGAGAGAGAGAGAAAGAAGAGAGTGACAGGTGGACCAACAGGCAAAGCGCTGTGCATTGGGGCCCACAAGTCAGTATAAGGAGTGATTCAGCACTTTCCCCAGGCCGAACAAGAATAAAGGAATTTATTCTAGGGCCTAGAATAAAGGAATTTTTTCTAGTCTCCAAAATTGATTATTCAATTTCTTCATAGCAATTAATTCACCATAATACTTGGAAATTCATGAAATGCAATACTAATTCACAACAATAATTAAATAATTGATTTTACCTTTTATTTAATTTTCGGGGTGTTACAGCAGGGCACCGGCAGGCCAGGCCTGCATATGCATGGTGGGATGCCTCGGCATTGGCACGGAAGCATGCCGCTATTGTGTGTGCTTGTACGTCCCAAGTCCCAACGTCCTTCTCGACCACCCGTCGTGTCATTATGCTGGGGACGGATCACTAGCATCAACGGAAGCATTCAATGTTTCAAATTTTATTTTTGGTTTACATTTTAGGGGGTGTCTAAAAAGACAAAAAAAAATCGATTTGACTTCTCTCGTCCCATTTGAGTACTCTAGCAATTCCTAAATTGAGTGTTTTTTTTTTTTTTGTTTGAGAGCACTCGATTTTTTTGTCTATAGAATACTCAAATAGGAGGAGAATTAATCAATTGGATCTAGATCTAAAGGTTCAAAATTTGAGTGCTATTTAGCAAAAAAAAAACACTCGGATTCTCCCTACTATTAAAATTGTACAAGAAAACTCTCGGATTCTCCCTACCGTTACAATTGTATAACAGGAATTGCTAAATGGCACTCGAGTGTTTTTTTTAGTTTGTGAGCACTTACTTTTTTTTGTCTATAGAGTACTCAAATGGGAGGAGAGAAGTCAAATTGATTTTATCAATTGGATCTAGATCTAAAGCTTAAAATTTGAGCGCTATTTAGCAAAAAAAAAAAAAAAACAGCGGGATTCTTCCTGGACACCTCCTTGTATAACACATACAACTATATTTTCAAAAGACAATATAGTTGTATAACAAATATAATATGTTGCAATATCTAGTCGTGCAATTACACGGAAATTCTGCTAGTGGTTTTTAATTTAAGAGCATGTTTTAGTCCTCTCTCTTAAAAAAAAAATCATACGTTTGACTCTAGTTTTTTTGGATCAAGTCTGGACCCTCGGAGGCTCTTCAGCTCTTGTTCCAGTTTGATTCCATCTAATGCACGTGGGTGCATATCGCGTGGTTGGGATTTTATCGTTTTTAGTTTTGTTCAGTGTTGACTTGAAGATTGTGGAGCATGTGATCCATCTCTCGGCATGAAGACCGAGATCAGATCGTTTGAGTATCGCTTTTTCCATAAATTGTTTACATATATATTGTAGCCAGGTGATACAGTACGAAGTTACCTTGGTGATCAGTTGGGCTGAATTCATGAACACCCAAGGGAGCAGCCAGAAGTCTCTGTCTTAAGGTCAGTAACCAAGCCACTCTCTAAAACTAAGTGCAAAAAAAACCCTTTTTTTTTCAATGAACAATCGGAACAATTTTAATGCATGTTTACTCATCGTATTTCTCTTGGAAAAAAATCCACAATGTGCAGGTTTTTTTAGTGGCAGTTAGCAAATATAAGAAGTGACTTACTCTGTCCTGTACTTTTTATTTATGTGAGGCATGCGAATGCATTGCAATTTCCGTTGCCGTTTTGCTTCAGCAGGAGACTTTCATTTCTCGTAAACCAATTTACCATATGCATGACCTATGGACTCTATACTTAGCGCAAATCACACAGTTTCTGAAATGCCCTCTTTTGCCCTGAAGCTCTGCATATTTGTGCATTTCCGTGCAGATCTGCCAGACTGTTTGCCTGGAATCGTCAGATGTCTTCTTCTTTTGCAGCAGCAGGAGCCGGCGATATGGCCTCAAATGTGCAGTTTCTTGGTGTGTTCTTGCTATATCTATGCACCATGTCGTCGTCCTCACCCTTCGATCCAAGGCACCAAAACGAGCAAAGACTTGACCACCTCCGCTTTGCTGACGTCAATCGCCAATGCCAGTCCGTGCTCTCCACGGCCACCGAGCTAACTTTTGATGCCAACCGTCCCCGCCGTGTGAAGCGTGAGCTATCCTTCGAGAAGGGCGACTGGCGCCAGCACGCCGGCCGTGCGCCCCTGGTGCCATTCGACGGCAGCGACGTGCCGAAGGACGCTCGCCGGTTGCTGGACCCCCTGCCCCTCGCGACATTCATGCTAACGCATGTCGACGAGGAGCACCGTGCAGGCACAGCCGTCAATGTTAGCGGCGTCCTCATCCTGACCATTTCCCGGAAGAACACCGCACCGGAGATCGGGCCGCACGTGTCGGTCGTGTCGCCGGAGTTCAAGCTTTCGCCCGGCAGCACCAAACTCAAGATTGTATTTGAAGGCGTGTACGCGGAAAGGTCGAAGGCCGATGGCGAGGACGACGGTGGGAGGGTGTTGTGTATGGTAGGGAGCGCCGTTCTCCCGACGCGCAGCACCGACGGCGCTGACGCGTGGAATTGGGCCAAGAACTCCGACCGGCGGAGCAGCTTCAAGCCGCCGGTCACGGTTGACAATAACATACTGCTCGTGCTACGGTACCCGAAGGAGCTTACACTAACAACCCGAGCGGTGCTCGGCGAGATGGAGCACAAGCGACGGATCGGACGCCGCCTACTTCGACGCAGTGCAGCTCGTGTCAGGGCTCACCTCGAATTGCATGTACCAGTTCCGGCACGAAGAGCTTGTTGCCGGCGCGTGCAGTCCGCTCCCTTCGGGCGACGCCGGTGATGACGTCGTGGCCAACCGCGCAAGGGAGCGGTATAACGGCAGCTATCCGTGCGACGTCCTTCACCGCTTCGCTCGTGGGTTCATCAGCGTGCTCCCAAGCTCTCAGTGCAACTCGACGGCGTGATGCCGAAGCCTCGGGCCGTTCGAGATGGACCGGGCTGCGAACGCAGATGTGCTCGCTGGAGTTGGCATCGTGATGCAGGACATCCGGTGCCAGCTGCAGCAGGGGCACGACATGGCCCGCACAGCCGGCACTGTGATGTTGTCGGCCGTGTTCCGGGCCGTGTCCCCATGGGAGGACTGGTACACGGCGGCGCAGCGCTCGGAGCTGAGCGGGAAGACGCTGTTGGCCGAGGGCGTGTGGAATGCATCGACAGGGCAGGCCTGCATGGTGGCATGCCGAGGCACTTCGGGCAGCAAGGCGTGCCACTTCCGGGTGTGCTTGTACATCCCGACGACGTTCTCAATCACCCGCCGCGGTATTTTGTTGGGACGGATAGCCAGCTTCAATGCCACCGGCGGGGCGGCGAACTCGTCCTCGCTGTCGTTCCAGCTGCGCGTGTCTCCGCCAGGGCTCTGGTACCCCCCTGACTACGAGAGACTGCCACTGGCATACATCTACACGAAGGCCAAGCCGGCCGGCGAGTTTCTCCGTAGAAGCACGTCGCCGTCCGACTTCCGGAAGATCGTTGCCAAGTCGCCCTTGCTGAGCTATCCAAAGACAGATGGCTTCGGCGACGACAGGAGGAGCCTGTCCAACCTCGCCAACAAGCTCACTCTCCGCTTCACGGCCGTGCCACCAAGCCTGTTCTTCCCACCGGAGTGGATTGAGCAGCCGGTCCTTCGCTTGGAGATCTTCTCTCTCGGCCGGCTCATCGACCATTACGTGCCGCACTCAGGTGCCTCCACAGCATCAGGCATACGCAGCAAAGAACCTGGCTCGGAGGGGCAGCTGCTGCTCAATGTGTCTGCCGAGCTCACGATCTTTGGTTCGCTTCGGTCTGTAAGCTCAGTGATGTCGTTGGAGGGCGTGTACAACCAAGCGGACGGCCGGATGTACCTGATAGGCTGCCGGGATGTCCGGCTCCCATGGAGAAACTTGTCGATGAGCAGAGACCTCGAAGAAGGAATGGACTGTTCCATCGAGGTGAAAGTCGAGTACCCACCGACAGCGATGCACTGGTTAATCAGCACGACGGCAAAGGTTCGCATAGCCAGTACGAGAAACGCCGGCGACCCACTGCATTTTAGGCTAGTGAAGCTTAATGCGTTGCCAATCTTCTACCCGAAGCAATGGCCGGGTGAGCTCTCCAGGGGTATCGTCAATGGCGTCCTTTGCATCGTAGTGCTGTCTGCCGCCATCGCCGCGGCTCTCAGCCAGCTGCGCCACTTCAAGTCCCACGCGGACGTCGCGCCGTATGTCTCCCTCGTCATGCTTGGCGTCCAAGCCCTGGGGTACAGCATGCCACTGATCACAGGCATCGAGGCACTACTGGCGAGGGTCACCTTATTGTCCGATGCAGCCAAGCCGTCATCTTCCCCAGCTCCGTCCTACCCGCTCGACAAGAGCCAACTGTACCAGACCATCGACCAGACGGCGAAGATCCTTAGCCTCGGCGCGTTCGTCCTCACGCTGCGCCTCGGCCAGAAGGTGCGGCGGTCGAGGGTGCGCATGCTGGCGCGGTCGCCGCTCGAGCCGGGGCGCGTGCCTAGCGACGCCAAGGTGTTCGTGTACTGCTACGGAGCGCACTTGGTCGTCGTTATGCTCATCCTCGCGCTGACCAAGCAGGCCATGGCCGTCGAACAGCACGTCGGGCTGATGCAGGACCTGTTCCTGCTCCCGCAGGTTATCGGCAATGCCGTGTGGCGCGTCAACTGTAAGCCTCTAAAGGCGAGCTTCTACGTCGGCGTTACCGCCGTGCGCCTGCTGCCGCACTTGTACGACTACGTGCGGCCGCCGGCTAACGACGTGTACACTAACGAGAAAAAATTTGCGAACGCCAGCCACGGGCGCTTCTTCTCCAAGGCTGGCGACGCGGCGATACCGCTCGCCGCCGTCGCGCTCGCGCTCGTGGTGCACGTCCAGCACCGGTGGAACTACGCGATTGTTAGTAGGATGGGCAAGTCGGAGCAGAAGAAGCTGCAACACATATTCTAATGGGGTTTTGATAAGTTTCATCCGGATGTTTTCTTTAGCAACCATCATCCAAATTTCTGGTTATTGGATTTGCTTTCAGGTCAATGCACGCCTCCCCTGAATTCGAGGTGGGTTGATCCTATAGATATGTGTTTTGATCGTACGGTCTAAAATTTAGATGTTTTTTAGGATAAAAACATCCGGATAATACCTATACACTCCATGTCCTGTTTGGTGACAAGCAGCTGGAGACAACTTTTCAATACCTCTCTCTCTCTCACTCTCTCTCTCCCTCTCTCTCTCTCCTCTCTTTTTCTGTGTGTGTGTGTGACGTCCATACTTTTTTCTTACTTGCTCTCTCGTGTTGTATTCTCGGATGTATCCAGCAATTCACTAGCTTAGAGCATCTCTAATAATTTCTAAAACTTATTCCCAAAATTATTTTTTAGGAACAAATAAAAAAATTACTGCTCCAATTGTTACCTTATCGGAATCTCAATCTCTCTGCACGCTCAAAAACTCTGGCCGAAGTGGCCAGATATTGGACGCTCGTGTGCTTTCCCAATCACTATTTTTGGGAGAGGGGAAATAGGAACTGTTGGAAAACGGCCTTTTTTTAAGACCCAAAAACTTTAAGAAACTCCTAATCCAGAGTTATTGGGAGTCAAATTATAGGAAACTGTTAGAGATGCCTTTAAATGCAGAGAAGTTTTGACCTAAACAGGCTGATCGCCGAGTCAAGGACTCAAACCTGGGCCTCACCGGCTAGACCGCGTGCGGGCTATATAGGCCGTTTAGAGATGGCCGCGGCCGCTCGGAGCCGCCAGCTGAGCGAGGGGAGTGATCGGCCGGGCCCGCACACTGCCCATACGGGCTGGGCTTCTGTGCCACGTCCATTGGCACGCAAATTTATTGGTCAAACCACCGGAACGGGACCCGCCACACGGTCCACAGCGCCCAAGGCCATGTACAGACGTTTAAAGTGATACAAAACTAATTTTTTTGTCACATAGGATAGATAATGTGCTTATTCGTGAAGCATAGGTGTTTAATTAAATGTCCGTACTTAATAGGTGTTTATGTGTATTTAAGCATCCAAAAAATGATGTTTGCATTGAAGGTTTAGACTTTTGAATAGATACTTCATTATATGACATTATTTTTCTCTTTTTAAACACCTATCTAAATGTTTTGCATTGGATACAGCCTAATGGTTTCCATCTGCCGCCTAAATTATCCCTCCCTCTCCCACAGTGACTGGACGAAAGTAGGATTTTATTACCGCCACAGACGGCGTCGCGTTAAGTGGGGGCGCCTGGGGGTCTTTGCGCTGGGGCTGGGTGGGCTCGAGCCCCACCCAGCCCCACTGACGCCTCCGCCTCTGAGCGGACACACGTCTCTTTTTTTGGTCTCTCGCGTCACAAACAGAGCGTTTGGAACCCGTTGGACTTCCTTTTAATTGTTCTCGAATCCAAATGCTTTTCTATCTCCTTTCATTTTTTTCTTGTGTTTCCTGTGTATTCCTTTCTATCTGTTATTTGAATTTTTTTAATTTTTTTTTGTCTTGGAACATTTTTATTTGAATTTTTTATTTAAAATTTTTAATTTAAATTTTAAACCAAAAAAATCTCAACTGATTTTTTTTAATTAAAACTTTTCAAACTGAAAGCTGTTAGAGTTCAAACTTTTCGAATTGAATTTTTCAAGTGAAACTTTCTAATTTGAAAATTTTTGATTTAAAATATTTCGAGTCAAAACTTTTCAATTTAAAATATTTTGAGTTCTAACTTTTCGTGTTGAAACTTTCTAATTTGAGAATATTTTATTTAAAATTTTAGAGTTGAAAGTTTCTGAGTTGTAACTTTCTAATTCAAAATTTTAAGCTGAAAATTTTTTGATGTAAATTTTTTCGAGTCAAAACTTTCCAACTTAAAATATTTTGAGTTGATTTTTTTTCGAGTTCAAACTTTCTATTTAAATTTTGAAAGTTGAAATTTTTTATGTTAGAGAGAAGGAGAAATTGACATGTGGCATGAGGAAGATCTGGAGCTCATCCACACTGCACAAATTATAGTATGAAGTTGACCGTATAGTAGATGCACCCAACCTCTGGCATGGGTGGTCCGCGCGTGCTGTCGTGCTCCGCGCTCCTATACGAATACGACGATGTGCCATCGCGCCTGCGCCTTGCCTTTGCACGCGCGCCCGGCCGCGTGTCGCGTGTGGTGAGCGTGCCGTAGCTGCGCGGTTTGTGCGGCCGTGCTCCGTGGAACGGGCAGAATGCCGAACAGCGAACTAGTCCTCGCGATCGGCGGCCGTAGCACACAAACGGACGGGAACAAACTGTCAGCTGTCTCCGTGCCATCGCCCGGGCTCTTACAACCTACTGTTGAGTGTTGGCTAACTGTGACCTGATTCTTTCACACTTCATCGGATTAGGCCTGTCCTCAAATGCTAAATGTACGGATCGCAACTAGACTTCGACATGTTTGGCTGGACCCAAGGATGAGTCTTGTGCCAAACACATTACATAGGTCCAATCAACCTAAGCGTGCCACCACTCCAGTCTCAACTATTGCACAGCCCAAATCCATATCAAACAGAAACATGGGAACGAAACCGAGAAAAAAAATGGGAGTGTGTCGGTATTATCCGGATGTTTTTGTCTTAGCTAACATCTAAATTTTGAACCGTTGAATACCTCATCCGGATATCACCGGGCCGTTAGATTAAATCATAAAATCGGATGTAGTCGATACTTTCGAATCTCAACAATAATCCAATGGTTCTAGATTTGAATAATTTTAGCAAAAAAACATCCGTATGATGTTTATCAAATCTCAAAAAAATTCAAACGGGCAAGCTTTTTTATTTTTTTTTTAGGCAAATTCAAACGGACAAGCTCTATTTTTTTAGGGAACTCAAACGGGCAAGCTGAATCCGGCTCCATAATCTGATGGCGTGAAAGCCCAGCGTCATGGACGAACCGTTGCGCACATGAGTTCTTCTCGGATTTTTTTTTTAAAATATCTCACAAGTCGACAACCTCCGAGCCCGAGTCGGAGATGGAACAGACAACCGCCGCGCGTCTATATATATAACTAGATAACTAGATGCCAACTAGAGGCCAACTTCCCACTCCAACTCTTGTTCAAGCTCCATCTCCCAACCAGCTTTCAAACCCTAGAGAACGCAAGGCAGGCTCTCTCGAAACGAGCATGGCCGCCGGGTTGGCTTCCCGCCGCTCCGTCGTTGCGCGCTCGCGGAGCCCCATCCTTCCAGCGTCGTGCGCCTCCAGCGTACGCATCAACCCCGCCTGCGTCGCGAGGCCAGAAGACGCCGCCAAGGACG
The DNA here is from genome assembly GCA_036346355.1 of Rhipidocladum racemiflorum. NCBI lineage: Eukaryota > Viridiplantae > Streptophyta > Magnoliopsida > Poales > Poaceae > Rhipidocladum > Rhipidocladum racemiflorum. The sequence continues at coordinate 9,195,632 of CM070581.1, forward strand.
CGAAGCGGCGGCACCGCCGCGACGAGGATCCGCCGAGATCGCCCCCTGTCAAGCGCCGCCGACGTGACGACCCGCGCGGCGCGTCCCCGGCTGACAGGGGAAGGAAGAGAGAGAGCTTCTCTTGCGCTGACGACGGCCGAAGGGTTTCCTCCTCGGGCGGTTCTTTCAGCAGGATCAGGCAGGCAGCAATGTCGGCGACAGCTGCGGACGTTCACGCCCGCCGCGCGTCGGAGAAACATGAGGGCGAGCGCGCGCAGGAGGCCAGGAGAAGGGGCGGCTCGAGGAGCTCGCGGCCGGATCCCTCCGCCGCGCAAAGTCAGCTCCCCGAGGCCATTGAGAGATGCTGTGCCGATCTCGACAGGCGGCCGCCGCCGGAGAAAATGGAGATGGCCGGAGACGCCGAAGGCTGGCGCAGACGAGACATTCAGCGCAAGAGGGAGGAGGCTCGCCGGGAGATGGACAAGGTGGTGAGGACCGTCGAATTCAACGACCCATTCATCTCTCCCTTAGACGTGCTCAAGCGATGATGCTGTGGTGGTAATTTTTGGCAGTTCCAGTAATTTTTGTTGACCTGTGTAAACTGCTCCTGTTAGTAGAAGAAATGACTGAACTCAAACTAATGTGCATTGTCTACTCGGAAACATTGTAACACATTTCCCAAATAAAAATTTATCTCAATTCGCAAAAGGATCTGCTGTTTGATTGGCTACAGTCGCTGGAGTGTTTTACTTGCAGCTACCTATAAGATAATCTAAATACCGTACAGCATTTTGCTTTTCATCTGCTCTTGTTAGGAGCTATACGTACAAGTCACCAGTGCAAATGTAACGTTCCCCATTGCCCACGAAGTTTTGTTGAAGTATACAAACCAGAACGATCACCATAAATCAGCAGCATCCCACAAGTACGTACGCATGCGTAATCCACTATATTCACCGCAAAACGTCCACATGATCAACGTTTCAAATTTTGTTTTTGTATATATCTTAGAGGTGATCAAAATCTAAAATTCCAGTGAAATCTCGAAATTTCAATTAAAATCCAAACGAAATCCAAAAACCAAATTTCAAATCCGATTTTTTTCAGCTAGGATTTCTGAGATTTCAACCGAAATCACCGAGATCTCGGTCAACTTTTAAACTTTTGAAAAGTAGTCAAAAAATTTTGAATTTTTTTGTGGATAGTCTTACCACAAATCCAATCAAATCCGGCCTACGAAAATTGAAATTCGGTCAAAATATCAGAGATCACGGTCGAAATTGCCGAGATTTTGAAAGTATTGTAGCATTTGATTTTTTTTAAAAAAAAAATTATTTGGCCGAGATTTAAGATCCCGGGCCCGACCGGAGAACGAAATTTTGGCCGAGATGACCGAAATCTCGGCGAGATTTTGAACCATACACAGGACCCATACAGTGGGCTTTCTACGAGAGAAAATTTACGGTACATTATACTACTTGGTGAGTAATTATAGTTATTGATTTATGAAGGATATTTATATTACTCTATTACTAGAGAAAAGTATAAATAAATAATAGCTAGTTCGGTTGGTAAAAGATTTAATGTTTTTTTTTTGTTGTACCGTCGAAGAGTTTCTTTTTATTCTCACAGTGTTTGCTACGACTTTCACGGACCGGAATTATATGTTTCAGCCTGTCAGGGGATTGCCGGCCGGCCGGCCGGCCACCATCGGGGTTCGCCGCGCCACCGAGCTTTGGGTGCCATCGGCCCACCCGCGCCGTGCCTTCCCTCTGCTCGAGCCTAACCGTGAGCAGCAACACGAGTAACACACGTTGCAAAGTCAGCAGCCGACGAGTGCCGTGCGGCTCGAAGGCAAAGCTAATTAATCCCACCCCTTCTATAGCTAGCCTAGCCTCCTGTCCCTAGCAAAGCCAGCGCAATGCACCAAGTATGCATGCTGTGCGCTCGTAGCAATTGATGTATGTCATGTGTACAATCGAACAATGTGTAAATAGAGATTTGATAAATTTCATCCGCATGTTTTTATTGCTGAATCAACCAAATCTAGGACTATCGGATCATTGTTGAGATTCAGAAGTATCGATTACATTCGATCATATGATTTGATCTAACGGCCCGGTGATATCCGAGTGTGGTATCTAACGGTTCAAAATTTAGATGTTAGCTAAAATAAAAACATCCGGATGATACCTATACACTCCCGTGTAAATAACGACGCAGAGGACGGTCTTATTTACTTCAGAGACAACGCTGTAGGTTGTACATCTGAACATACTCATGCTGTCATTCGGCATGTTGACAGCATACGGCGCACAGGCAACGGTGGCCAATTTGGAAGGCCTTGAGGCCCATTTACGGCGCCGAGGCCTGATCATGGCTCAAAATCCAGTCGAAATTGAGTACGACACATTGCTTAGGGTCATTCCAGGTATCTTATTCAATTCAAGATGGGTTATTAATTTTAGAGCTGAGCTATTCCAGGTAACGGACAACGTGCTCGGATTTAAGTAGATGGTATGTATTGTGTTGCACATGATTTTTTATGTTAAACTAACTTTGGTTCTGTGAGTAAGTGGGGCTGTTTTCATTGGCGACGTTGCATTAGTCATGAGTAGTGTTTTCATTGGCGACGTTGCATTAGTCATGAGTAAGTGGGGCTGTTTTCAATAGCGTACAGACAACTTACTGATTGTTTGATCAAAGGTGTCCATGCATTATAAATGTAAAATTAGCTCCCATTCAGAATACATATGCACTGTCTCTGAATTCACTCGATCGAAAAAGAGAAACGATACAACATAGATTCACAAGAAAAACACATCAATTCCCTACTTTGGTGAAGTTTCAGTCGTGCAAACAGAGTTCAGGAAAGAGCCGTACGCTGTCAAAGCATAGGGAAAAACCAATCGGCTTCGTCACATCCTCTCAAATGCTGCAGGACTGATTGGAATTACGCCAGAGGATGTGACCAGAGCATCAATGGGAACATCTGTTGAGTTGACTGGGATGATGCCTTCCTCCATAATTTGAACCGAGTATGAAAGTGCAACTTCAAAATAGGAAAACAAACAATTAGTGTGAATCATTTAGCAAAGAGAAAGACAGGTCAGATCTCGTCGTTAAATAAAACTATGAAATGCAGAACAACAGAAGCGTTTTCATTGTGGTACGCATTTCATGTGCGTGTAGAAGTAAATGAAATTGTAATAAAAAGGTTTTGTCAAATTAGAATCAGAATGCAACTTCCAGTCAACTTGTTGATTCCCCATTTGCTACGTGACAAAGATTGCGGTTCAAATATGGACAAAGGCATTTTTCATTCTCTTTGCTGCACCTGGAACAGCAGTACATACTTTCTTGGCAACAAATCTTACTCTATATTGTGATCCAATCTATGTAATTGGCTTGACAACTGTGACAGGTATAGGTGGATACAATCCTGAAGGGAGTGCATTGTTGGTAGGGTGGCATCCACCATTGTAGGAGTCATCAATGTAAACTAAATTGGTGGTAACTAGATCTCTCCTGATATCTGATATAAGAGTGTATGAGTAAGCATCATAGGTTAAAGCGAGTAACATAATCCAGAAAGATGGCACAGAGTTGTCCACTAAGCAATGATTACATCAAGGGTAGATCAAACGAAGGGCAAGGAGAAATGGGAAACCTTTTTGTTTGACACCAACAAGGCTGAAACAATAAAAAGTACCCACCAAGCAACAAAATCAACAGACATCTTCCCTGAGAAAGGACCCTCTGGTATCTAATTGTCCCTACCCTTCATCACTCCCTCCCTTGTACATGTCCAATAAGGGTCCCATTTGTATGCACAATCTTGAAACCGGAAATTGGACCAAGAAAATTGATGCTTTCTACTAAACATGCTGTGGAGTTGGATCAAGAATCGCATACTCTTATTATGATTGAAATAGCTCAAGTGAAATGAGGCTGCATTATGACAGATTGTACTGCGGTTCTTTACAGGAGAACATAGCTATTCCCATATGCAAGCCCACTCTAGCTTCCTACATCCTGTTAGATTCCAAACATAACACTTCTGTTGGTTAGCTCCCGTAACGATCACTTGCATTGCAGACACACTGATATCTCATTGATTTGTGCTGCCTCAGGGCCCCTCTGTTTTTTTTTTGGAAGACTCGGTGGTGGGAAAACCCGCCTGAACTTATATTACTTTAAAAAGTAGTTTACAGAAGGCTAGGAATGACTACAAAGTAGCAAATGTTCAACAGAGAGTCAGGCTTGGAAGGCAAAGAGAGGGGAAGAGAGGAAGTAAGGCTAAGGTGAGCTAATTACATCCAAAAAGTTGAATACACCAGTTTTTCATAACCCATTTCTATGGCATTTTGAATTTTGGACAAAAAAGGCAGAAACCCATTTTAGGCCAGAAATACGGCTACTAAGTTCTACATTCTACAGTAGAACTAGAGTTTGATCCAAGAAGTCTCATAGTTCAAGCAGAGAACTTTGCTTGTAAACTCTACAGAAATGAGCTCCAACAGATCAACACAATGAATTGTCACTCCACAAATACCAATTGAACCATGAAAAGCCATTCGGTTTAAGTACATGACGAAAGCCCCTTATAAAACAATAAGGTTTGGTAGATGATTAAAAGTCACTGATGGGATCTAAATTGGCTTACGGCAGGTGATATTGAGATCCAATTTTGAAATTCGGTTCAATACTGCGGGCCAAACAAAATAACCACGATTGTAATGTAGAAAAATACAAATGGCATATTACCAATAGGAACTTACAAAATATAATTGCCAAATGACAGTTCTGGTAATGGTCTCTCCATAGTCCATCCATAGGCTCATTTTGGTCCACCTACTTCAAAACAGTCTACTCTGAAACAATTCACATTGGTCCCGTTTTTTAAGTAGATGGACCAAAATGAGGGCAAGGGCTAAGTAGAGGGGCCAAAATTATGATTTACACAAATATAAGAAACTAAAATGTCATAACTTTCTGTAAAATTGTGTGACAAGAAATTATGGACAAAAATATAAACAACTAAACTTTGAGAATACGCATGTCATACCTAGAAGAGGCTGACTCCACCCTTTCTCTTTAGCAAGTTCTTGATATTTCATCAAGAATGTGTCATAGTACCTTTTAAATCGAACAAGCAAGCAAAGGTATAGTTTAGATCAAGGGAAAATAATCTTTCAATTAAACAAAACTGAGTGACACTAGTATAAATAACTAATCATAATAGCATGTCATCATAGTATTGTACATATTTGATGTTCATCTGCTTCTTTTCATGCATATTCAAATTACTCGAGCATTCACAGAACTGTGCACTATTTAGCAGATAGTATCAAACCAAAGGAGGTATAAACAAAGTCCAAAACCAATATGTAGATACATTATCTCCCCAACACAGAAAACAAATACACATCACGGAGTTGTACAAGCTAGAGAATCTACGATGAAAGAAAAGTTCATAGCTGCATGAATAATAAGTAATTATTTTTTTAACTAACATCTATTGATGCTAAGTGAGGATTGGACATATACTTTTACTTTCAAATAAAAGGGAGAAATTAAGGCTATATATCCAAGCCAGCTCAGTCCAGATTATAAAAGATTCATGTTGATGCTCCATGGTTCTAAATCTTCAGGCTGGGCTACAACTACAAGCTTTTCGATTTCTTAGAGAGTCTGCAGATGTTATGCAAGCATTTGATTTATTTCCTATACCAAGAGTTTTTATGCTTGTAAATCGCCCTATCCAGGAGTTTCTGCATTTAGAAGATAAATTTACTTTTTCTATGTGGGAACTGTTGTTCTAACAACTGGTTCCTCCAATAACAGAAATTAAAAGGTGCTAATTTCAACATCATTGAACTGCATTTTGGAAGACGTACTAGTGGAATAAAAGCAATGGAAGTTAGCAATTGAACCACTTCATAATTGACCAATTGTAAAAATTACACGAAGAGTACATTGGCAACACCAATACAGGCCATTATTGAATTGATTCAAATGACAGAACAATGTTTAGTCCTACCCTCCACCACGCCCTAGTCTTCGGCCAGTTCTATCAAAAGCTTGTCCTGCATGAATAACAGATATTATCCAATTGAGAGTTATAATGATCCAGCATGAATGTAACGAAGGAGAAAAGACTTACCAGGCAGCAGAAAAAGATCAACAGGGGAAGAAGCTGACAACACTGTAAGGATCAAAAGTGGATCAGCGGTAAGTAGGTAACGCATACACATCAAGTTAACTACCCATTGAAGCAATAGATTAAATATATGGGGAAAAGTTTTGTGGTAACGTGGAAATAAACTTCATACCATCTTTGCGAGCATTCCCATTAGCATCCAATGTTGATGGTTCCAGAATGTTCATTGAATTCTTAACCAAATCATCCATTGTAGTGATTTTGAGCATCCTCATATTGCGATTCTTATCTTCCACTCGAGGGACATAAAGATCCTTTGATTGCCCATCATGTCCTTAAAAAAACCAAATTGTTAACGAAAAGAAACATCAAGGAGTGTATCTGCAATTCTGAAAATAGGACTCACCAGAATTGGGAGATACAACTTCCGCTAATATTTTTGATGTATCAACTTCTCGCAATTGTGCACAACTTATATAAGCACATAATCTTTTGGTTGCTTTGAACCAAGAAGAGTTCAAAATAGTGCCTTGAATAGCCAGGTCTGGAAAAATAAGAAACTACAAGTAAATACTTCAACAAATCAACAGAAAGAAAACCAACTTTGTTCCAACAATGGAAGCATAAAGACTACATTCATCCCCATCTCGCTTAAGGTCTCTAAAGACTAGATCGCTAGAACAAGCTAACAAAACGAAAATCCACTTTGTTCCAGTAACAAAAGCAAAGGCAATACAGTAGTACACTATCCTTGTTTTTTTCTTAGCATCTTTCTGTGATGCTCTCAAATGGTTACCGGACTCGCTGTAAACCCCTGTAAATCGCAAAACAGATTGGTCGAACCCGGACCAGTTTATGGTACAGGTTCGTGTTTGCAGTGAAAATTGGAAGAAAAGGTGGCAAACAGCGAACCCGAATCCTGTACCACAACTCGGACGAACTGCGTTTCTGGTAACTATGTGCTCTCATGTTAAGCACTTCAATGCAAACTAGCACCTTTGATTTGCTTATCATAATACTTCTCATCAGGTTGGGACATCCCCAAGGCACACCTATAATGCTAACTAGTCTCGAGTAACAGAAATGTTATGGAGAATCTATCGCAAAGTTATCTTACACAGAATTTCATCACTCTTTTCTATTACGGACCACCAAATTACCAATACACGGTCATTCTGTCCGCGAAAAAGCTAGCCAAGAGCAGTTCTAATTAGGAAATCGACAAGCAGCTGGCGACCAACGCCTCAACGATAACATCGGGGACCGGAATCATATATTGCGGTCAGGCGGGGGAATCACCTTCGCTGGCGCGCTGGTCGGGGGCGAGGGCCTTGAGCGCTCTGCGCACGTCGGAGCGCAGCGCGCGCTTCTGGTCGGCGACCGTCTGCGCCGTCGTTGACATGGCGGAGCCGCCGCCGGTGCCGGCGAGGGGGACCGAGGCCGATGCGGAGGCCCGCAGCCGCGGTAGGGGGAGAGGGAGGACGGCGCGGTAGGTGGGAGCGGGGACAGCGCGGGGCAGGTGGAGGCGCACCATCAGCGAGGAGACGGCATTTTTAATCATCCCCCACTCGTGCCGCCGTGTCTCAGCCTCTCAACTCATCGCGCCGCCATCGATGCCGCGGCGGCCGAGCTGTAAATTCCACGGCCACGGGGCACGGGAGCGCGGGCCGTGCCGGTGGGCCGGAGCCCAGGCCTACTCCTGCTAGAATCGCCGTGCCGGCCCGCCCCACGCTTCTGCTCATCTGCAGGAAGGTTCGGGACGGCCTGCTAAAAGGATCGGGCTCATTTGTTCCAAAAAGGCCCTAAATCGGTATCTCCACACTTCAAAAAAAAATTCATCTCTTTGTACTATATTAAATTTGGGTACCTTCTGAGAATAGAACAAAAAATTGAAATCTCTTGGTACTATCTCAATATTAATTATCTTCTAAAATAGTAAAAAAAATACTCCCTCCATTCCAAAATATAAAGCCTATAATTTTTACTATCATGTTTCAAAAATAGAAGGCACGCATGCAGTTTTAATGCTCTTTTCTCTTTTTTGCCTTCATTAATCTTTCTTTTCTTCAACATTTATGAATGAGCACCCATACGACTATCTTTTTTTATTTCCAAGATGTTAACATCATGAACACTACGGTCATTTCACTCTTATCATTCCTTGGTTTCATGCGCTCCTTAATTCCTATACCCAAGCAAAATACGTCTTATATTTTGGAACGGAGGGAGTATCTTGTTCGAGATTAGGAAGTCTCGGAAGTAGGACATGGGATAGAGGGCTTCGACGTACTCAGCTCGACCGCAAAATATCTCCCAAAAAGAACTGCAAATATTGTTGAGAGGTGTTTATATATTTTTCTTTTTAAAAATTACATAAATATTAAAGCATGAATAAAAGGTAGATGGTGATTACTTACCCCTTCAATTGTTTTAAAATATGTGCAACTTGTATTAGGAGAGAGAATATAGAAACACTGCTCAATAATTTTTAGGTTATGCTATTCTGTGGATGCAAATAATGTTTTAGATTATCTCTATATATCTATATTCTTGGAGAGGTACAACAGCCTTGCACCTCCCTCGCCACACGGCGCTAAACATTGTAGTTTCTACAGTACTTAACTACAGTAACTACACTATTTTTATTTTTTAAAAATAGTTTTTTAAATAAAAAAGATTTTTTTTTAAAAAAAATAAATCAATATACCTTCCGCCGATAGCAACGCTAAGCATCTAGTTCTAACTATGTACGTAGGTTGTACTGTAGATTGATCTGGGGAACGTGATGCCCTAACGTTTTTGAGCTCAAAGCTGAAGTCAATCAAGCCAAGACAACCGAATCTCAATCAAGATTTGATTCGGTTGAGAGATGAGTCCAAACTCAACCCATAACCATCGGCGTGTGGCAGTTCTGGACTCGGGTTAGTCCACGGTCACCTCGCTACCTCAGATTGAAATGGACCGGCTTCAGACTATCTCCAGCAATTTCCCTTCGTTCCATTCCCTTCCCTAGATTCATTCCCTTTATTTCCTATTATCTCCAACAGCAACCCCTCGAAGGGATTTCTCTCTGGGATTGGAGAGTGAATCTGTTTCTAAAGAGATTCTCTCTCCGAATCTCTTCTAAAGGGAATCCGCTGGAGCACTTGAGATCTGTTCGTGAAAGGATTTGGAGGTTGAAGGGAATCCGCCGGAGATAGTCTCAGGCGGCCTTGAGCTGCTACACTAGAGAACGTTCCCTTGACCAGCAGTAGACCTGCATAAGCTTCCAATTTGCAGCCCCAGTTCAGCACGAGGTGAAAGAGTAGTTAGAGATAAGGGGAGAGGGACATGGATAGGCCCCGTTCGATCGGCTCGAGCACGAACTCATCTAGAAGATATCCCAGCGAAGGGTGAAGGGATCGGATTGGTGCCACTTGTCCGGCGTGGTTGCAGCGTACGACCACTCTCATGTCTGAACCCCTGAAAACTTCTACTACCATGCATGCAAAATGCCTCCTAATTAGCTCCAAGTGCCATGTACCACATGTTGGTCTTCTGATGTGTTCCTACTCCTGTCAATAAATGGCCAGCGTACAAGTCCTGGTCAAACTTTGGATCGACTCAGTGGTTCACATTGCTTTGCCTTAAGAAATTCAGAACCAGTGGCTTAGCATATGAAACTGGACAGGCCGGACTTTTTTTTCATGATATTAAATGAGAGTTCAGTGGAAAGATGCATGATACACGAATGACAGAGACAGGGAAGTGCCGGGCCTCTGCAAGCAACGCACAAATTAAAGAATATATATATATATATATATATATATATATATATATATATATATATATATCCAACCAAACCTATTCTATTTTTTCTTGCATTGCTTGTGCTACATGGAAGATGGAAGTATCGTCATGATAGGTGCATGCGCACTGTGATCAGTTCGCTTTGGATACAGAATTGGCGAATCCACACCAGCATTTGTTACACATGTACAAGATTCTTCCTTATTAAAATACTCTTTGGAAGAATTTGTGCAGATCATGATAAGATCTTCAAGTGCCACTGTTCTTGTCCCTTGATCTTTTCTATAGGCTATAAGTCCATTTCAGACAAGCTATTTTGCATCTAGAAGACATAATTTATGGATGTATATCTGACCGGTTTAAAAGCAGTGCATTGTATTGGATAAAATGATCGTGTTCTGATTTTATTGCAGTCACATGGATGTCTAGGCAACAATGTTTAGAACTGTCTCAAAAAAGAAGACAATTCAAAGTCTGAACCCAGTCAAAAGAAACGAAGGAGTCACAAGAAAAGATTCTGCAATAATGTTCATCCTAGTCCTAGTCAAACGAGTGGAAAACTAGAGGAATTCTTTACAGAAGCATGGGAATTGATACATCTATCGATGAACAGCTCCAAAATATTGAGTTGTATGTACTAGCCAGCTCACCCAAATGTTTAAACTGATGAGGAAAAACGGGCAGTTCACTTATACTTCAACACTCCCCCTTCACCCAAAAGCTAGGCTCCCTTAGTCCTTAGACGTGGAATAGAAGTGGGATGCAATTATTATTTTTTAATTGCACCAACCGGGTCTTGAACTCAAGACCTTTTAGCTCTGATACCATATTGAGTTGTATGCACCAGTCAGTTAATCTAAAAACTTAAGCTAATAAGAAAAGACAGACAGTTCCCTTATACTTTAACACAGAAATGCTCCCTGAACTAGAGAAAGGAGCAAGTTGATCATGTCTGCTGTTATTCTGAAAACCAAGTCTTTTTTGCACGTTTTTTGATAGCGTGAAAAGGATCAGGATGCATGTACACATTAGTCTTTTACTCTTTTGATAGCAACATGGATGGAAGGTAAATTGCCTGAGGTGCATGAACTTCCTGATACAGTCACACCTCTAGATCATTTAGTGCATGCATACACAAATGATACAGAATTTTTTTTTTGAAAATAATCATATTTTATTGGTATATTGCAACAATACACTAGGATTTTTTTTTTTTTACAGAAATAACCTCTAGTTGCGCCAAGTCATCGCGAAAAAATAGTAATCGCGCCACGCTGGAGCGACACGACACATGGCGACACGGCAGTGACACACAGACCCTTTCTTGGATAACTTTACAATCTTTTTATCCTCCTATTATAATTTTTTTTTTGATCGAGATGTCGCCACGTGGAGTTCCAATTATGTGGAAACCCCGCGTAGTTACAACATATTAACATACAGAATATGACAGTGGCATAATTCATATTTTGTTCTCTGAATAAGTAACAAATTCAGAGCATTTTACCCTCTAAAAATATATGATCCAGAGCACTAAAGAATTTAACCAGGGCTCTATTATTGTGGATAATGGTTTAGACCTAACAAAGAAGACAATTCAAAGTTACATGCTGACATTTGCTTCATGACATCACATATTCCAATTTATTTTTTCTGGAACAGTCACATATTCCAATTTACATGGTTATCTTGATCAGCACCAATGATGTGCATGCATCTAGCAATCTTTCCTCTCGATTTTGAGAGGGATTGGTATACATCTAGCTATATGTGCCTCATAAATTCTACTGCACAGGGTATAATTTATGAGGCACATATATACTACTGCCTGAAGATCACATACATGTATGTGACATCCTGACATTCCAACATCCACATCATACATTTATGTCCTTCAAAACAATCTAGTGACTATATTACATGCACAAACGATCTGCAGCAGATCATACTTCAATATTTTTCAGTACAATACTCAGTCTTTGTGGTTGGTCAAGTTCATTGAACATGAACTACAGGTGGTATTCTTGACATCATATAAAAATAGTCCAACAGAATAAACATGCAAAAGCTAGTAAGAAGCAGGAGAAACAAAAGGTATAAAGGAAGAATTAAAGCAAAAGGAAAGCTTGAAAAGCCAGTCGAGCCATAGTGCACGAGGAACAACATTATTCTTCTTGATGGTAAGAGAACAATTATTCTTCATTAATCCTAACGCAGAATGATCCAACCAGAAAGACCAAGGCGTAGAACAGTATAATGGCGCTGCACTGAGTGTCTGAACCATTTGACCATCTGAAGGACGAGGTCGATCAATCTTAATATGCCTATTAAAGAACGATAACTTCGGTGTGTTTTACTTTTACTTGTTCATCATGTTTGAGTAGAACTTTGATGCCATCGTGTCAGGTTTTCTCAGTGTTACATTCTGATACCTCTTTTTAGTTTTTATAAGCAGTAGCTCTGGATCAAGTAGAGTTTTGTGAGATAAGGCACAAGCGTGCACGGTCTCAAGAACGAAGAAGATGAATCTCGTACAGAGAACCAAAATAATGACATTGAATAAACCACGATGAGAGATAAATGCAAATTCTTTAAGCACAACCTCAAAAGAGTACAAAGGATTGTTGCTCTCTCACAACCTCTCCAACCTTTTAGGACCATCGGATCCTTGCCATATACAAGAATCTAGTGTTAAAGAATAACTTAGCCTCTTATCCTCTCGTGTGTGTCTAGCTTTAGATGAGTTGGCTTGTGGCTTCTTGGTTGCTTGAGTTCTCCATAACCACCTCTAGGTTTATATAATCTCCCTAATTCTCCTCCAAAGCAAGTAGGAATCCTATTAAGATTCATGCAGTACACTTTTTCAAATGCTAAAAGACTATATACTGGTCAACATATTTAACAATTTTCACCTTAACTCTTAAAAGTTGAAGTCATCATGCTCCTCCAAGAACTCACTCCAAGTCATCTCTTCATTTTTTCCTCCCACCTTTGGGAGTGGCCCCCACCATAGGGGCTTGTGCACATCACCGCAAATATGAGTGTTGTTGTATGGGTTTGGCCGTCTGAACCCTCCACCTGAGAGACATTTTTTCGTGTAGTTTGGTTAACCACACCTTCTATTCATATAGCCCTTTGTACCATAGGATTGTATAGCCTTCGAGCTCCACCTACTCTAAGGTACTTCATGGTTGGTCCCACCACGTCTGCCTTCTTCCAATAGCTCACACCTACGTCTTTGGAGTTACTAGATTTTCCAACCGTCTTCACAGTTCCACACATAATTGCAGTTGAGATTTGAGTACCTACCATTGACGACACGGTTTCATTCTCCTGATCAGGATTTTTATCAAATATCCTATTGATTGCCGTTACTTTAGGTTTAACCATCAATCGATATCATTCATTTCTTCAAATACTTTTTATGATTACTTGCCCTTTGCAAGTAACTCGCATGACTCCACCTCGAAGTGATGCCTCAGAACCTTTAAGTTTAAGCAACCTCACAAATATAAAAGTCTTCTTTATGTCAGAAACATAACGAACAAACTCCCGTTAATGTGCCATGTGCTATATCATACATCTCCAATGTAATTGCATACTCCTTGCAATCAGCCAAGTAAATAGTTCCATGCACCAGACGTAGATATTCTTTGTCAAACATCTCATTCGCTGAACATATGTGCAAGCAACAACTTGAATCTAATATCCATCTATGAGAAGTAGCTAATTGACTTACGATAAGTATATTTGAATCATCTTGTGCTATTTGTCATTGAGCATGCATTCTTCATTTGCTTCAAACTCATATAGTCATTTATCATATGACCTTCTTCATCACATAGATAATAAACACATGTGCCCTTGCTCTTGTCCTTCTTTCTATAACTCTTGCTTTTATCTTGTAATACCTCTACTTAATTTCACATCGTCGATATCGATCTTGATTTTGTGCCACATGATACTTTACCGACATTCTCACAAATCTGATTAATCCAGCCTTCACTACTACAGGAATGTACATCACAATCGATTTGGGTGTCGATACAAAGTCTTTAGACAGTGATGATCACAGTTTGTTTCACACGCGCGATAGTGATAATATAATCATCACAATCGGTTCTAGCTCAGAACGGATTGTGATGACCATATTATCACTGTACACCATCCGAAAATAGCCATATAGTACATATTGTAGTACACAGTACACATTCACAATATCTAATACAATATCACATAGCATTCACAATACATAATATATTATTTACATAGCACATAACATTCACAACACAAGCATATTACATTCATAGTTGATATATCATATTCACATAATATAATATTATTTACAATATATGGACTAGTAGGAGTCTGTCAGGTCTCTATATCTACCGTCCTCCGCTATAATTTCTGTCCAGTACCACTAGCTTGTGTGGTCTCATAATTTCTTACCCAAGTACTGGTTTCAACCATAGCACTAATGACATGTAACACATTCACCAACTCAAAATCGAATTTTCTATTGCAAAATTGAAGGAATTTGAAGAAATGCTCACCTTTTGAAAAAATAACCATAAATGAATGAAAATTGAGGAAAAATAACTTCAAACTAGGGATTCAACTTTACCCTCTTAACACCCATTCTCGAGAATTTCATAATTTCTCACTCAAGTATTGGTGTCAACCAAAGTATGTTGAGTTTTTTGGGGCGACAACGATTTTTTTTGCCTCTAGAACAACAACATATGATAGTTCAACTCGAGGGTATAAAAAGAAATTTAGCGAGGCATATCAAAATCAATTCTTAGGTGGGAACCGATTGTGATATCTTGCATATCACAATCGATTTGTGATGAGCTTGCACATCACAATCGATTCCTAGGTGGGAACCGATTGTGATGTGCAAGCTCATTACAATTGATTTTTAGGTTAGACATTAGAACCGATTGTGATTATTTCCCGCTAATTATTAAACCTTCATCGAATCTTCTATCACAATCAATTTTTTCCTGAAAAGTTTGGAACCAACCCAGGTGAAGCGATAGTGTTGTACCATTCTATAGTAGTGCTTGACTCTGATACCACTTGTTACACTCTGATACCCCTTCTGATACGCAGTAGCCCTAGATCAAATCAGAGTTTTGTGAGATAAAGTATGAGCGTGCACGGTATTAAGAACAAAGAAAATAAATCTCATAGAGAGAACCAAAATAATGGCATTGAAGCAACCACGACGATAGAGAAAAAATTTGGCAAAGTCAGCCACAAATTATTTAAGCACAACCTCAAAAGAGCATAAGGGATTGTTGTATCTCATAACCTCTCGAACCTTAGGACATTTGGATTACTGCCCTATATAAGAATCTAATGCTAAAGAATAACCTAATCTCTAATCTTCTTGTGCACCTCTTGGTATGGATGAGTTAGCTTGTGATTTATTGGTTGCTTGGGTTCTTCGTAACTATCCTTAGGTTTATCTAATCTCCCTAGTTCTCCTATTAGAATTAGGAATCGTAATCCTATTAAGATTTATTGAGCACATATTTTTAAATCCTAAAAGGTTAGATATAAGTTACCGTATTTAACACTCGGGGAACACGGATGTTACGGGATGAAACAAAGAAGCATTTTCATCTGGCCGAGAGGCACATCATCGTTGACCATGGACCACTACTTTGTCATAACTAGAAGCCTTGCTATATGCAATGAACTGGACCCAGAACGGCCACAATTCACAACAAACTCAATCTAACAAAAAAACAAAAAACAAAAGGGAATATAAAAGAAGAAGAAGAAAGTTTACAGTGTATTATACTGGTAGTATATAGTAGGTAATTGTCGGTGTTTCGTGCACCGGCAATACGAATTTATGGTCGGATGGGGTCGCGCGCTCCCTCTCCCCGAATGGTCGACTCAAGGAGTCAGAAGATGTATACTGGTTCGGGCCGAATGTCCCTACTCCAGTTCGTGCGGTGTGAATGTATTGATCTTTGGGAGACGGACAAGGGGTGTACAGGCGAGGCGGATGGTCGGCTGTCCGACCCCCTTGAGGTTTTCGCTAGGGAGCTGAGGCTACCTAGGAGACTGTTTTCTCTTTTCTCCGCGCCCCTCCCTCTCGGGCCCTGCCTCTCCTTATATAGACGGAGGAGGCAGGTTACACGGGAGTTGTGAAGACTACGAGGAGAGGGGTCTGCACGCCTTGAGGTCTGGCTTCTGTCTTGTCCGGCCAACCCCTGCCTGTCCCGAGGTAGGGTTGGTGGCTCTGTGGCGTACAGTCTTGCGTAATACTGTCAGGGTGGCGTGTTGCGCGGTGCTCTTGTCAGCCTCGGCGGCTTTAATGGCGCTTGACTTTGCTTTGGCCTCGGGAGTGGGCGTACTCCTCTGCGGTGTGCCAGGCGACGGGACGGGGGCTTGACTTCTTCGGTGGCTCTTCTGACAGCCTTGGGAAGGAGCCGCCTACCCTGGTACGGATGTCGAGGGCCAGCTGCGCACAAAGCGGCCGCGACAACTGGCGTGGAGCCTGCTGGCTCGTCGCAGTGGAGCTTGAGCCGATATTAAGCGGCCGGCGCGTCTGACCGCCGAACCGAGTCCGCCGACCGTCCGGGGTCGGCCCCGCACAGGTCGGGGCTCGTTCTTTGCGGCCCAAGTACCTTTCAGTGGTGCTGGGCTTCCGTCGTGATAGGTCAGCCCGTTCGTGCTTCCGGGCTGATGGGGGTACCCATGGTATGGGTACTCGTCAGTAATAGAAATCAAATATAACCATTGATTTATTATGGGTATTTCTATTACTCTACTACCAGATGGAGTATAAGTAAACTCTAGTTAGTTTGATTCATTGGATCGAAAAGAATGAACAGAAAAGAAAGTTCACAGTGTATTATACTGGTAGTATATAGTAGGCAATAGAAATCAGATCTAACCATTGATTTATTATGTGTATTTCTAGTACTCTACTACCAGATGAAGCATAAGTAAACTCTAGTTAATTTGATTTATTGGATCGAAAAAAATGAATATTTTATATTCAATTTAGTGTATTATATTCAATAGAAATCAGATCTAACCATTGTTCCATGGGACAGCTTCTGCTATGCTGTCGGCTTGCGCGCGCGCACAAGCATCATACACCACTAGTCTGAACAACGTTGTTGAACTCGCGATCTGGTCTAACCTGGCACTACTACTAGGGCGGGCATCCTCGCTTCACGACGCCGTTGACCTACAGCTTTCCAGTGTGGAAGCGGGGGTGTCCAAAATTCCAAGCGAATGCACGAGCTTTCGCCGGTCAAACTAAAGCTTGTCCGATCATCGTCATGGCCGGACTACGTCACTTGCCAGTTGCCACCGGGTGTGAAGGCGTCATCCATTGCTGTGGAGATGCCTGTCACTCTCACTCCCCGGCCTACATATAGGGCACATAGCGTGTGTGCATTTGTGCAGGGACACACACACAAAAACACCTTGATTAGTGTATATAAGCGCGGAGAGCAAGAAGCACGCAGTAGTAGCAGATATGCAGTAGTTCACAGATGGGATCAGCAGCTGGGGCGCGTGCTGTTCTTGCGGCCGGGGTTGGGGTCTGTGCTCAGGAGAGATGACACCGACATCAGATGGATCGATTTAGGCTGTGTCCATCGATCCGTTTGAAGTGGGTGTCATCTCCCCTGAACATAGCACTCACTATCCTTGAATAATTAATGAATATATATATACATCCCTGGCATCTGTTCTACGCACCTTCTTGTTCCTGGTTCGCCTTGGCGCCTGCTTTACAGGGATAAACAAGGTAATTAACGCAACTGCCTCTTCACCTGCCCTTTTCGTTCTCCTCTGTGCCTATCCTGCAGGTGAGGAGATGCACTGTTCTGACATGGCATGCCGAACAGACGGATATGCTGGAGCAATCGTTCGTACGTGCACAAGGTTAGCCGTGCATCCATTAATTCCAGAATGATGAGCCGTCCTTTAGGCTTAATGGCCGCGTACGTACACACTGGAATATATATAAATCTCCCAACTGTTTCTAAGCAAAAACGAAATCTATGCTCTTCCTTCTAATACAAGTTGCACAAATCTTGAAGCAAGCGAAGGGGTAAGTAATCACCATCTACCCTTCATTCATGCTTTAATAGTTGTGCAACTTTTAAAAGGAAGAGCATAGAAGCACCTCTCAATCTATATATATTTCAACAGCTGTGTGTGCTTGAAGCTCAGGTTTAATCAATTTACACTCCCACTACGGAATGCATTTTTGTTCGGTCGATCATTAATTTCCTCTTTCTGTTATCTCGCTCTTATGGTACGTACGTACTTTAATTGCATCCCTCGAGAACAAGCATATATACGACTTTGCTTTAATGAAAGTGTCAGTTTAATGTTGCCACCGTTTTCTACTGCGGGAAGAAGCAGTCATGCGGTTCTTAGGTATGAAACAGCGCCAATCAGCTGGCTGCTTGGCTAATTACTTTCTGTCTGCAGGAGCATTCTTCCGCATGGAGAACTTTCTGAATATGCTCACCCTTTTGCTGATCGAAAGAAAGTTACTGGTTTGTTGAATACTTGAATGTAACCGGGTACCTACCTTGTGTTAAAAATAGGTTGTCTAGGTTGAACCACCCAACAGCTGGTTGGTTTTAGCTTGTTTGTGGCGAAACTTTGATGTTTTTTATTCTTCTTTTTTTTCATTCCATTCTTTGTAAAGTGCTGTCGAAATGCCTGTTGCGTGCAACAATTAATGGTGCTGAACTCTACTCTGCTGTGCTAATTAAACAGATTTGTTTATGGTAGAGACTTACTCGAAATTTTTTTGTAAGAGACATCCGCCAGCATAACAAAAACCAAACGGAGGAAAAATTCGCGGGAAAAGGACATGCAGACGCATCACGCATTGTTTTTAGAGGTGGGCGTCGTGCCGTGTCGTGCCGGCCCGGCCCGGGCCCATCGTGCTTCGGGCCGAAACCGTGCCGTGCCACGACAGCCCATCGTGCCGGGCCGTGCCGGCCCGACTCACTTTTGGCGAGCCCAAGCCCGGCCCATTTGCGCTTCGTGCCTGCTTCGTGCCGTGCCGGCCCAAGCCCGACCCATTTTTACTATTGTGACGAACAAAGAAATAAAACAAATCACTACTACTAAACTACCTATTTTAATTACATAAGAGACTAATAACATCAACAAAATGTCAAACATAAATGCAATGCTTGAAGATGCCCTGAATCAACAATATCTACCAACTTTTAAGCCTTAATCCGTGATTTCGCGTTCGTCGCGTTGCCGTCCAGACGAGCCCGCCTAAATCGTCGTCCGTGCCGCCCGTCGTGCCTGGTTCCGGGCAAACACGGCCTGATTCGCGTGCGGCGGCCCGGCCCGGAACCGTGCCGTGCCGTGCTTTGCACCGTGCCATACCATCGTGCTTCGGGCCGGCCCAAAAAAACCCGGCCCAATGCCCACCTCTAATTGTTTTAAAGTCGGACCGGCGATCGAACCGGGCTAGCCGTCGGTTCACTGTTCATCGGTCGGACCGCGCGTCGAACGGTTGGACCGCCGGTTCTTTGATTAGTAATATGTTAATCTGTATATAGTATTTTTGGCCCAAAAATAACTTCAGAGGGGCAAAAATATTCAACTATCGTTTTCGGAAGACAACTCTTCAATTAATATTTTAGTACGCGAAGTTGGGGTAGATGCAAATGTTAAATGGAGAAGCCAAATTAACCATAGAGGATCGAAACAGCAACACAATTAATCTAAGCAACAACAAATGAAAAATCCAAACCAACAGCACAATCTAGAAGGGGAAATCACAGATCCATGAAAGGAGAAGGCCTGTGAGAAGCTTGACATGCATGGTGGCGAGGCTGTTGGCCGACGCGGATCAAAGCTCACTAAAGAGAAGTGGAGAGGTCAGAGGTGTAGGGACTGTTTGTTTGAGCTTTTTTTTTTTTTTTTACTGATTTAGAAGTTAAAAATCAAAATCTAAATAAATAGTAGTTTTTATATAGATTTTTCAAAAATTATAAGCTTCTGCATAATTAAAAGTTAAAAGCCATCGAAGATGTGCTTTTTTTAGTTATTAATTGTTAGTTTTAGACTAATACCATTGAAGTTAATGTAAAATTATCCACCTCTACCACGTATAAAAGTCAATTATTTAAAGCTGGTTAAGCCCAAAAGCTAGCTTTAAATTATAAACCGAAAAACCTTAAAGCTAGCCTTTTTATTTAATGAACTTATAGGTAGTCCGCTTTTAAGCTAAGACATGATGTTTAGCATCTGGCTTTTTGATGGGTTGGATGTGTAGCTTATTGTTGGAAAGTCTAAAAATATCATTTAGGGTTGTGAGAATTTTTCTTATGTATTGATTTATCTGATACAAATGTTTTATAATTCTTCACTAAGTGTCGTTGCTGGCGTCAAAAACTTGACGACGGGTTAACAACTGCCAACACACGCAAACACCGGGTTTAAATCTCTGGGTTGCGGGCATGCCGGCCAATTTGATCCTGCAATTGGCAAGATGTAGGCAATTAATCTAATCGGCTTAAAGGAAACCGAGCAAGTGAATCTTTTAGGGTCTCGTCGGTTTTGAGGCAATTGAAATCCAATCTACTCAATTGAGTCGATCAGATGGGGTTACAGGTTGTTTCTCCTGAGGAAGGCGATGCGCAACAAAATCGAAAAAGATTCAAACCTAGGTGGAGCGTAAGTCAACGGGATCAACAATTGGCAATTCGCAACTCTTATTGATCAATCGAATTACAAAAAGAAGATGAAACTACTCTTATGCAAAAAGAAGATGAAAATAAATGTATTGGTTGATTGAAAGGATTCTTGTTGATTTATATTTTTTTGTGTCGAGTGATTTGCCAAGTAATAATAGTTGTGATGGTTTAGTATATACATGATGGTTAATCTATTTTGGCAGTGGCTATTTTGTTTGGATATTTGACAGGAAGTGCAACCTGTTATTGGGCCAGGATGCAACTTGTTATTGCGGCGTTCGTGAGCGCAGGTGCGCGTGGAGGCGGCGTTCGTGAGCGCAGGTGTGCGTGGCGGCTGTACATGAGCGCAAGAGGCCGAGGCGGAGCACCTCCAGACGGCGGCTGAGCAAAAGAGAGGAGCGGCTTTTCCAAACGGCAAAGTTGTTATGCTGATTTACGGCATAACTGGTCTAAGTATCTTTGATTGGTCTTTCAAAAAGTAGCTTTGATTGGAACGTGCAAAGCAAGAAGTGGAAAACATTGGGCATGTGTCATAGGAAATAACAAAAACCAAACGGAGGAAAAATCTGCGGGGAAAGGACATGTAGACGTACGCAACACGAATTGTTTTAAAGTCGGACCGGTGATGGAACCGGGCTAGCCGTCCGATGGTTTTAAAAAAAAAAAAAAATCGGTTTTTAGAAACTGAAAACCAAACCGAATCGAATTAACTGAAAAAAATTCGGTTTGGTTATTCGATTCACCGAAAAATGACATCGCTCTCCATTCTCCAAATTCCAAGCCGCCAGATCGATACTTTGCTGCTCGCCTACGCCGTCATGCACACTGCCTCTGTTGTGGCCTACCGCTCGCGCGCCGCATCTGCCATCACCGTCGCTCCGTCTGCGCCCACCGTCGTCTCGCACACCATTACCATCGCTCAGCCCGCACACACCATCATCGCACACACCAGCCAAACCTTTATGCACGCAGATCCAGAGCGGGCAGACCGCCGGAGGCCAGAGGGAACCTAGCGCGGGGAGAGGGAGGAAAGCGGCGAGGACGAGGGGGCGCAGGCGATGGAGGGTGGGTTGGTGGCGGAGCCGTAGAGGGAGGCGAGGGGGGGCGAAGGCCAGAGGGAACCTCGCGCGAGGAGAGGGAGGAAGGCGGCAAGGACGAGGGGGCACAGGCGCAGCCACGAGAGTGGGAGGCAAGGGAGGGGAGGCAGTGGGACCGTAGGAGGGAGCCGCTCGGTTGTGCACGGGGCGCCAGGGAGAGGGAGGGAGGCGGTGCCGGTGGCGATGACTGCGAGGGAGGGTGGCAGCGACTGCGAGGGAGGGAGAGCCGAGGGAGGGTGGCGGCGACTGCGACTCTGCGAGGGAGGGCGGCGACTGCGAGGGAGGGAGCTGGGGAGAGGGAGTAGTCGGGTGAGGATAGACCGGATAGTCCGGTTGTTTGGTTAATTCGGTTTTTGGTATACAAAAATTGAACCGAAACCCGAAAACTGAATAACGATGAAATTAAAACTGAACCGAAAACCAAAAACCAAAAAAACCAAAATAATCGGTTAGTCCGGTTCGATTCGATTTGGCTTTTTGGTTTCGACTTTTTATGCTCACCCCTAGTTTTTATATTGGTTTTTCAAAAGTCATAAGCTTATATATAACTAAAAGTTACTCCCTCCATCCCATTATATAAGGCGTAACTCATACCAACGCAGAGAACAAGAAAGCAGTTGCGTCGCGCGGAGCTCGAGGGGATTAATGCATGCATGCATGCGCATGAGAGATGGAAGAGAAGCCAGAATATGAGCTGAGGAGGCGCCGCGTTCGGTATTCCGGGACTTGAAAAAAAGCAGTCGTGCCTTATATTTTGGGATGGAGGGAGTAAAAGCCATCGAAGATGTGCATTTTTGACTTATTGATGGTTGGTTTTCATTGAAGTTAGGGTAAAATTACCCACCTCTACCACGTATAAAAGCTGATTACTTTAAAGTTGTTTAAGCCCAAAACTAGCTTTAAACTATAAGCCAAAAAGTTTTAAGGCTGTGTTTGTTTAGGCTTCTGCTTATGCTTATTTGGCTTCTAGGTCTTCATAAGTCACAAGCTAAAACAAACAGTAATTTTTCAGCTAGCTGGAGAGGAGAAGCTCCAGCCCAATTTGCACTACACGAGAGAAGCAAGGAAAACGATGCTTCTGGCCACTGAGCTTCGAAAATCCCACTTCCCTGGTACCCTTGCAACTTGATCTTATTTACAAAAATTGCCATCCCTTCATCAAGTCTCTTCCATTTCCACCTCCACTCCAAGAGCCGCCTAGCTTCTTCCAGCTCAGAAACTTCTCCTCCAAAGACCTAAACAAACACAAATTTAAAACTAGCATTTTGGCTTAATGAGCTTATTGGTAGTCCGCTTTTAAGCCAAGACATGTTGTTTAACATATGGCTTTTTGATGGGTTGGATGATGTAGCTTATTGTTGAAAAGCTTAAAATACCCTTTAGGAAGGTTGTGAGGATTTTTTTTCTTATGTATTGATTTATTTGATACAAATGTTTTATGATTCTTCACTAAATGGCATACTAAGAAATATAGATTAATAAAACAAATACACACCCAAGACAAATTATCAAACATTGTCTTGACGTCGCAAGTTCATACCATGCTAAGCACAATTGCGCCCCATCCAACTGAGCTTCGCTCAGTTCTCTTTTTAAGATACTACTTTGATTGTTATGTTTTATACTTCCACATCAACACATATCAAATATAATAAATATAATGATATAATTTTTATTTAGTCTGTCTAGATAATTGTAAACTATTGACAATCAATTTTTTTTTTTTAAAAAAAAAGACGATACGATCTTAGAACATCAAGTAAAAACATGTTGGACCTATAGAATTGGAACCATTGGACAGAAGGGCATTGGTTGGTTGCACAAACACAAAACGTGACCACAGACCATGACTACAAGAACGGACTCGTACCGCAAGGTTTTTCTTCTTTTGGAACTCGAACTAGTACCAGCAAGGGTCTGACACGATCTAAACCCGACAGCCAAATGTTCCTCGAACAATCAAGTGAGACGAGTCAATCTGAATCATTTGTTCTGAAAAAATCTTATGTGGTGTAAACTTACGTTACCTGATATGTATCAATGGACGTGTCCTGACACATTGGAAACCCTAATTGGACCTCTGTGCAAATGCTTCTTGAGGCTCCATGTAGGCTCTGCTGTAAGTTGTGACTGGCCTAGCACAAAATATTAATTTTATTTCAATAGAAATTTTTTTTGGCTTAAATTTCCATAAACTCCTAAATTCAGGTCTAAATCATTTACTATAGAGCACTAGTTACTACTAAATTAATGTACCAATTAGTAATATTTTGCTTAAGGTGACAATGGGATATGGATTATCAAAGTCAACTGAGCTTATAACAACTGGGAGTAACTATTCATTTAAATATGGAATTAAAATTATGTGATAAAAATTATGTATACAATAATTTAAATCAAAATATAGTTCAAAATTGGTTATCAACATGATCAAGGGTATTCTTCCGGCACTCCGAAATTTAAATGTTGAAAAGAGTTAAATTCAAATAAAACTAATATAAATAAGTAATTTAGGATTTTATATGAATTTATGAAGAAAATTTGGTTCAATCAGAGTTCAAACGAACTCTGGGAAGATTTAAATCAAAGAAAAAGAGAGAGCAAAAGGATTTTTCCATAATTTTGGATTTATTTTTTCTAAATAAAATTTGAATTATTGCGCCATGCTGATGTCAACACTCATTTTGAATTTCATTTTTCCTTTTCCTTTTTGTAGTCTCCACACAAACAAGCTCACAACACGCTCAGGCTCAACGACGAAACAACTCTGTGGCGGGGCTTCGGTCGGGTGGTGATCCGCACAGGATTAGCGGCGGCATGGCGAGCTTGCCAGCGCGGCCAGAAGAGGTGGCAGGGCACGACCGGTGACACGGCGGTATGATGAACGGCGTTCAGTCGATGACAAAAAAAATGCAAAATTTATCGCACACATCTCGAGGAACCTTTGTGATAGCCTAGAACACGACGTGACGTGGGTGGTGCAGCAATTAGAGCTCCGAGGCACCAAGAACATCATGGGGGCATGGCAGCAACGTCGGGAAGACGTCCTTTAGTTTCTTGCGTGTTCCAGGAGAACGAACGAGAGATAGCGCTTGGGAGTTGCGGGAATGGATTGAGCGAGGAACCATGGTCTCAAGGTGGCTTTTATTGGGGAGGAGAGGCTCGGATAAGAGGAATTCAACGCGGAGATGACGACAACCACACGAACAACTCGCACGAAAAACGATGTGGGGATCATGGGATAAGCCAGTGAATGGGATAAGTAGGGTCGGGATAAGGCGGGGATTCGATTGCACATGGAATGGAAATGAAATTGGGCGTGATTTTGGATCTTTTTGAAGCTTCAAGTGCAACAATAGAGGAAAAGACAGACATGTCTTTGCTGGTTTGGTCTGGAGCTTGAAGAAGCTTTGACAGGTGGAGTCCGGTGCCACCTGTCAGGGAGGGATTTTTATTAATTATCGGGATTAATTAATTGTAGAAAATAAAAAGTCTTTTAGAAAATACGACGGACCCAAAAGTTCTCAAAATTCCATGAGATTTTTTGGACTTATTAAAATTATTTCAAACCTATTTTGGGTGTAAATTTCTCAAATAAATTATTTTGTTAAATATGAAAATAGCAACAAGTATTTATAAATTCCAAAAATAAAAAAAAATCAGAAAATCATAAACAAATAATTAAACCAAAATATGAAATTTTTAGGGTGTTATATAGATGCAATGAGCTTGCAACTCTTTAATTCGCCAAAATCACACACGTGTTGAACTTCACGGACACAAAATGAAGTATATCGATATCTCAATTCCTAGTTAAAAGTCATAACGATCTTTGGAAGAAATCACATAATTCCCCTTCTATGTGCATGCAATGAGGAAGAATAAACGAAGAACGCTTAATAGATGTAAAATAGTTATCTTATTAATAGAAGCATTTTATTACTATTTTAAGATATTGTTTGGTACTATTCTATACTATTTGTACTGTGGCACAGGAATTTGTCCTGTAGCCTATTCATCGGAATGTGACAACAACTCATATGTGTACTTATTTCTTTCGGGTCTTTAAAACGTATCTTTATTTTATGTTTATATAGATCAAATATAGGCATGCATATGATTAAATAAAATAATAATTTTATATCTTAAAATATAAGAAATAAAGATACAACAAAATTAAAGTTCACTTAGAAATATTTAAGTAACTTAATAATTTTTTGGAAAAATAATACATTTAATTAAAAAGTGCTAACTGTAATTCTATCCCGTGAGGACATGACAAGACGGTCTACCAACTGCCTGTCAGTTGTGTCTTGTGTGTACATCGCATTCTCGCCTAACAACGCCATTGACCTACATCTTTCCAGTGTGAAAGGGAGGATGTCCAAAGTTCCAAGTGAATGCACGAGTTTTTATCCGGTCAAAGCTGGTCAGACCATTGCATGCCAGCCTCATCATGTCTGGACGTCACTTGCCACCTGGTGAACAATATTGATACAGAAAAAAAAACGTTCAAAAACCTAAATTCAAAAACTAAAAGTATAAAATTAAAAATTGCTGAAAAATTATCAGAAGTCGAATGGTTAAGAATTCAAAAAAAAAATTCAAAAAATTTCAAAAAATCAAAAATCGATCGATTTTCGCCGATAACCGACCGGAGGATGACCAGGTGTTGACCCTTATGGCACTACTATACGATTTTGATGGAAAATCGGTCGATTTTGACTGAAAATTTAGCAGTTTTTTTGTCGTATATATTTTTTTTAATTTTTTTTTTAATTTTTTTTTAAAATTTGATCAGTTTATGGATGGTTTTAGCTGTGAGCTAACTGGATACGTGGTTTTCGATTTCTGTGAAACCTGCTTATGAGAATGCACGCCGTCCATGATCCATCTCGATAGAAAGGGCTGTCACAGTGTCACTCCCCAGGTCCCCATTCCTCAGCCTATATATAGACATGTACTGTGCCTTTGCAGAGACGCAGGTAGCGGAAGAAGGACCACATATATTGGCAAATATACAATAGCGTATGTGCAGAGAGGAGAGGAGCGACAGGCTATAGCTGCTCTTGTGGGTCTGGGTCCTATGCTCAGGAGAGATGACACCGACATCGACGGATTAATTCGCAGTTCTTGCATTGTGTTGATCCGATTGAAGCAGGTGTCATCTCGCCTGAACATAGGACTCACTATCCTTACGCCTCTCCATGATTCTTCCGGCTCTTTACGCGCTTCTTGTTCTTGAAATGCGTTCTTGTTCTTGAAATGCGTTGGCGGGTACTACAAGGTAATGTAACTGCGTCTTCAGATTTACCAACTTTTCGTTTTACTCTCTGTTTGTATCTTTCAGGCCAGGGAGGTGGGAGTCCTGATATGTGAAAGTTTGTATCTATATTTTGTAAGGAGTAATTGGCTTTATTTGAGCTAGATTTGTTTGGGTTTGAGTTTGATTTGAAATTTGAGAAATTGGATTTTTATTGTATATTATTTTGAACATTGCTACGTGATGTGTTCCTTTGTTTTTTATGGTTGCAGAATGTCGGTGCGGGGTCATGATGAGACGAAGGATGACCGGAACTATGCGAGATGCGTCGTAGGTCCAGACTGTTGGGGATCGTCGGAGGATGACCGAAGATGGAGTCGCTCTGTGCCAAGAAGACAAGGGAACGGCTGAGATGATGACTTGAAGCTACCCGGATCAAGGATATCCGTTGGATCGTGGTTTAGAGGATACAGTAGCGGTCAAGTTAGCTAATTGGATAAAACCCGTTTGTTAGTGGGTTTCGAGTTAACCCATGTATGAGGGAGTGAATCTCAATCCTTGATAAGTTTTTTTGATGGTCAAAAAAGTATCGAGGGTAGGGATTACTCCAAAGTTGCTATAAATAAAGGAGGAGAGGGGTGACTCTTCTTTAAAGGTTTTTGTGCTCCTTTGAGTTTTGCCCACCTTGTTGCGAGGTTGGATAAACTTTCAACCAGAAAAATAAAAATTCATTTTCCTTTACTTCTGAATTTAAATTTCGCGTTTACATTATGTCTTTACATTTCGTAAATTAAATTCAGTATTTACTTTTTTGCAATTTAAATTCTTGCAATTTACTTTATACACTTACATTCTCGCAATTTAATTTTTGCAAATTGGATTTGTCTCCCATCCTTCTACTTGTTTTTGTTTCTTTTTGCCGAAGATGAGTGATTGATGGATGAGTCTTATCCCAATCTTCTAGGCAAGTCTTGATTCAATCTTTATGAGAAACCGATCTTTCAGCTTTATCGGTGAATCTTTGGTATATCGTGTTCCTATCTTAATTTTTTGTTTGCTTTGACGTGTGGGGCAGTACCCAAGATCATCTAAACCCCACGAACAAATCCAAGATTAAGGTTTTGAGTTTATGTGCTTAAAGTGAGGTGTGTAGTTGATCTTTACTTGTCCAGTAGGTGAATTTTTTTAATTTGGGATCATTCACCCCCTCTAATAGCCATCTCAATCTTTTAATATGACCTATGAGATAGACAAATGTTGGAACATTCAGTCATCAAGGATACATGCATCCAGAATGAAATGTTCCTTGTTATGTTTTAGTCCTAGATAACGAACACACACAAATACAAAGAAGAACACATAAGTTTTGGAACAATTCGTGTTATATTTTTGTTGTTCTCAAACTCATAGGATACATGCCCTTTTATAGTGGGCGGACCACCTAACCAATTTAGTAACTAAGGCAAACTTTAAACATGAAAAGCCTAACTAACGAAACAAATTAACTGATTTGATATGATTACCAATTATATTATGATCTTTACTTGCCTTTCATGACACGGTAAATCAATAATTTTGATAAATCTTGATTAGTTTCTAACATTCCTTAAGCTTACTGTTGGTAAGCATCGAGCCACTGACATATCTCCTACTATTGTTTTAGGGGGTGTCAAAATATTTTGAGGGGGTGTCTATCTCCTACTGTTGTTTAGGGTATGTTTGGTTGTCTGTACCAAGTGGTATATGTATGAGATGGTTCAAGAAAAAAATCATTCATGCGTTTGGTTGCTTGAATGGAACCATCCGATCCTGAATCAAGTTATACAAATTTAAGGAATATTCCCTCTAGATGTTAGACAATCTCATTTACCTAAAATAATAAGAACCAAATAGTACAGAATCATCCCATTCTATTCAACCTCATCCTATGAACCAAACATACCCGAAACTTATGGGCGACATCTGTGGAATTTTTTTTTAAAATAATATTATTTTCATCAAAATTTACAGAAATAATATGCCGAAAAAGAAAATAGCAAAACTAACCCCCTGTGTCCATTTGAATTGGCGACAGGGTCCTGTCGCCATTTCAATTGGCGACAGGGCTCCTGTCGCCATTTGAAATGGCGACAGGGGGTAAAATCGGAATAGGCGCACCACACAGGCAGCAATGGGATGCCCCCCTGTCGCCATTTGAAATGGACATAGGAGCCCTGTCGCCAATTCAAATGGCGACAGGACCCTGTCGCCAATTCAAATGGACACAGGGGGGTAGTTTTGCTATTTTCTTTTTCGGCATATTATTTCTGTAAATTTCGATTAAAATATTATTATTTTAAAAAAAATTCGACATCTGTGTACTCGAAGTTTGCACAGTCGCGCGCGACTGCAGAGTGTATTTTTGCTTGGAACTTGGAAGGTCCTTTTTTAACTGTTACTGTGCATACCTGCAAATGTATGACTTAGCTCACCCTTATGGTACTCTATATCTCTCAAGAACATGGCATATCTTAAAATATATATATATATATATATATATATATATATATATATATATATATATATATATATATATATATATATATATATATATATATATATGCACACGACCTTGCCCCTCTAATGGAAATGTCTGTTTAACGTTGCAATCGTCATCCACTGCAGGACAAAGCAATCGTCCAATTCTCAGCTAAGGAACGAGACCAGGCCAGCTCGTTGGTTATTCGTCTTTCTTTCTGCCTGGGGATCTCTCTTGAAGGGCTTTGTGAATGCCATCGTCCTTGGCTGTTTGCAAGAAAAGCTGTGGCTTTGTTGAATGGAACCGTCTATCTACCCTGTCCAGAAATGGGCACCTGTCTAGCGGTGGCTCTACTGGCTTGAACCGACCGAGAGCTGATTTGGTTTCAAGTTAATCTATATGTATACACTAGGAAGATCTGCGCGGAATTCCGCGCCGTTAGTGATATCGTTTGTCTAATATAGAGCAAGCATAAAATAGTTTAGAAATGTAAGGTTAGATTTTATTTTTTTTAGTCAATCGGCATAAATGAAGGCAAAATATATAATGCTTATCACGAATTAAAATCATGAGATGATGGAAACGGGAATTGTTAATCACATATGGAATAGCGAGGTTCATGCATCTATCTGAATCTAACGGTTTCATCGATGAATTCGATAGGTAATCTCCGATAGCGGCCCAACGTTAGCGATGACATAGCCAATTGAAATAATAGCGTTTGATTAGATATTCATAGTAAAATGAATGTATTATGGTAAATAGATATGTTTTAGATAGTCAATTGATAATTTTGGTATTAAATTCTATTCGCAAGAGGGCTAAAGGCTAAGGCTTTTCCTGAAGCATGGTAAAGATTTTCCATGTTCTTACAAACAAAAAGTAAAAGAAGCAGTTGGCTTTGCTATTTTAGAACGGCGCAATTAGGATTATTAGGTTATAGGAGAGAGTAATTAGGCAAGGAGAAGCATACTGTAGTTATCTCTGATAGAACTGTAGGGAAGACAAAGGGACAATGTAATGTTAAACGTTGAGAAAACATTGAAGCTATGAATGGTAACAAATGCTTTGGATAAAATACATATGATTAGAAGATAGTATAGGCAGCGATATACTATATGGACAATAAGAAGATCAGCTAATTAACATAGACAACTACCTGAGTATGTTGATAGCATAAGAAATAATATTATTAGCCTACTATGGCAGCACGTTAGCACAGTAGATACATGTAAGGTAGTATTCAAAATAGGTATAATACAAGCATGAGGCCAGTATTTCTATTAGATTATATGTTTTACTTTCAGTCAACAGGTAGGTTGGCGCGGACATGGAATTAAACCTGATATATAATATTGGTCCTGCAAGGATAAAAACGAAACATGTAAAAACTTGTAGATTGATGTTTGAGAAAAAAAACAAGGTTCTTAAGTGGTGAATACATAAATAACCAGATACATGGATGGTGTAAGCAATGTCATGATCTCGGCAAAAAAAAAAAAAAAACAACCGTTCACAGGACGTCGGCACATTCATGATCAGGAAGAATACAATTTGAAAACATCAAAAGAACAATGCTCTGGGTAACAAGCGCATATAACAATACACACCTAGAACTAATTATGCATAAGCAATAGGCTAACGAACAGCATGGTGACAGACTGAACCTCATGAAGAACATGCCACATGAATAACAAAGAAGAGTCTAACCTAGAGGCATTCAAACTGCTACACCACGAATAGCAATTGTATACAAACATATACACAAAGACCAAACCGCGAACAAACAATATGCAGGCAAACAAAGCAGCAATTTATAATAACAAAGCCGTAGAATAGAACGTAAAGCGATCACTTAACCTGAAAACAGCAATCATGAATCGTAACAATTTAGCGAAGACAACCAACTTGACTCGCCGCCGATGGCCAACAACCAACAAACGGGGAGCTGTAGATAAACACAGAAAACAAAATAGAGAACAAAAGGAAAACCGACCAACAAGCAACATAAACAAGCAGTTAAGCAGACCCCAGGAGAGGAAAATATCAACCAAGATGGAGCCACCAACAGAATCAAACCTAAGTACAAAACAATTAACAAAGAAGGCAGTATAATACCTGTGACAGGAAACACTATTGGGCGCGCATAGAGCAGCGCCAAACGGAAAGCATCGAGCACAACAATCAACCAAAGCATCCCCAATCCAGCGCGCAACATAGCCGAAGCATACCCAATCCAGTGCGCAACCAACAAAAGGCAAAGAAACAGTAAGCGTCAAAGCGCGATACAATAGGGAGGCAACAATGTAAGGCAAAAGAATAAGGGGAACACAAAGGGAAACGAAAATAGACAAAAATAGCACCATCTACAACTCAGACGGAAAGGGGATTTGACCGACGACGGCAGAGGAACGGTGCGGCATACAGGCGGCCTGGCTAGGTGGCAGAGGAGGCGCAACCTTGCTCACCAAGAATCCATCTCCAAATAGCACTCATTCAGCAAAGCACAATAGAAGCAAAATAACATCACGGATCGGGCCCAAAGCCATCGAAAAGGCAGCAAAAAATGTAAAAGAGAAAGAGGGGAAGAGGGATTTTACCGTGCAAGAGGTCCGCCAAGCGCAGAGCAGGAATCCGAGGAGGCGGCACAGGCGGCGAGCGGTGGGACGAAGGGAGGGCGCAGAGCGCCGCGAAAGTGGGTCGGTGCGGAGACAGGGGCGTGGGGGCAGCGCTCCATGGGTAGGGTTTCGGGGGGAGTGGAGACGGGGCGCATGAATCGTGGGCGTCTGTCTCGGCAAGCTGCGATCCCACGGCGCTTCACTGGCCCAATCGGACGTCCGACCGTGCATGCGAGCCAGAGCCGAACGGAAATCATCCGAACCGGAGGGGCCTTTCTGCACAGGGGGTGACGTGGGCACGGCCACGGCTCGCGAAGCCCACGCTCTTTATGATATGTAATATATATATATATATATATATAATATATGCATGTTCGCATGCTTATCCTTCACCACGGTCCACGGAAGCACCGGAGACGATTCGTCTCACCTGCTGCGCTTCCGCACTGTAAAAGGAGTTACCGAGCTCTTTAGATTTGAAACAAAAAAGTTTATCACCACACTCGAAAAATAATTATTTCTAGTTATGTATGTCACCAGATAAGTCGAATAAAAGGCACAGAGGAATGGTGGGGTGGGGTGGGGTGGGGGAATAAGTGCTTATAGTCAGCGGCAAGGTTCAACTTATCACAGAAAATCATAATTATTGGCTTTATCGGTGGAGTACGGTATCTAACATCGACCAATAAATCGGTTAAATTCCAAAAAAATAAAAATTCAAAAAAAATTATGCGGCATTAATAGAGCGATAATCGGTGAAAATTGAGAGAAAATCACTCCAAAAATCGGTTTTGAGAAAAATTCAATTGGCTGGTCAAAATATCACGATAATCGGTGAAAATCGAGAGAAAATCGTTTTTTTTTTAATTTATGATTTTTAAACCATGCAATTTCTAGGGAATTTTAGAGAAAATTGGTCTGATCAATTTTCGAAGTCAAAACGGTAAATTGAACCCTGGTCAGCGGACCAAAGATCGCCAGGGCCTGATCTTTCTCGAGAGTCTCGTTACCGAGCCCCGTCGTTTCGAGGACGAGCGTTCGCTCGATTGGCTTGGTTGTCGTACTACTCCCGGTCGGCGTGAGTTCGATTCTGGATTGGATTCGCGCCTCATCTTAAATATAGGTGTACACATGTGTGTACACACCTAATTTCCTTTAGCAGATGCCTACGCGCGTGTGTAGTCCCGTTGTTTCACCGTATTGCTGTCGGCGAATGTTCACCACTTGGTACATGGAGAGAAGAACTGCTACCGTTGAACTGGGATTAGACCGCGAGGATTGACTCGCCCAGGCAAACAAGGTCGCAGCCGCGCAGGCACAAGTTTTGATCGTGTAGCGGGGGGCGTCCAACCTCTTGGACCGGTCACGATTAGGGGTGGGCATAAAAAAACCGAAACCGAAAAACCGAACTGAACCGAACCGAATTAACCGATTATTTCGATTTTTTCGGTTTTAGGGTTTCGGTTCGGTTTTTATTTCGTTGCTATTCGGTTTTCGTATTTCGGTTCGGTTTTTGAATCTGAGAAACCGAACCACCGAGTAGACCGAACTACTCCTCTCGGCGTTACTTCTAGTCGCCTCCCTAGTTGAAGTGCGTCGTACCAGCCATTACATTTCTAGTCGTTCTGCTCTCTCTCAACACTTCTAGTCACTCTCTACTCACTTCTAGTCTCTATGTTTCTAGTCGCCACTTCTAGCTCTCCAATCTCCTCCTTGTTCTTCTAGATGCTGCGCCGCCTGGGAGCTCCAGCCACTTCTAGTCGCTCCTCTCCATTCTTTCTGCTCGCAGCCAGCTCCTTTTTATTCTCTCATACACCAAGCGCCGCAACCCCTGTGTTATTTCCTTGAGGAAACCCGACGACGGTGACGGGCGAAGCAACGGCGACGACGGGTGCGGGCAGAGCGACGACGACAGCGGGCGCGACGCGTGGGCGGGAGCCTGCAGCCCAAGCTGGGTGCGTGGTGGCATGGGCGTGGGCGAGCTATTGATCTGGAATCTGGTGACTAGCAGGCTAGCAGCTTGGAGCCTTGGAGTTCAGAGCAAATCAATTTTTCGGTGAACTCGGTGAACAGAACAACCGAACCGAATTTTATTCGGTTAATTCGGTTCGGTTTCCGAATTTATTCGGTTCGGTTCGGTTTTCAGTTCTTGAAAACCGAATTTTTTTTAAACCGAAAAAACCGAACCGAAAAACCCGTAGTAATCGAATGCCCACCCCTAGTCACGATGGCCTAAGAGGTCTTAGCATAAGCCCACAGAGTACAGTTGCTCAACTCCTCGGGCTACCAGTGGGTTTTAGAGTTAGCCCATAGATGAAATAACCTACACATATCAATATAATGCCCTCACTATTTTTAAATTGCTGGGGAGCAAGATGGGAAATAACCAACTCCAGCCACTGTATAAAGACCCAAAGTATTTTTGAGGGGTCTTTTTAAAAGTTATATAAATATTAAAGTATGAATGAACGGTTGATGATGATTACTTATCCATTCATTTGCTTGAAAATTTATGCAATTTGTATTGAGAGAGAAAATATAGAAACAATCCCATTTTTTAATTGTTAGGGAGCATGATGGAAAATAACCAACTCCAACCACTGTATAAAGACCCAAAGGGCTGTCTCTCTCTCTCTCTCTTAACATATATGCCATTCGGCTCTTTGGGGCCGCGCCCTTGGGGGTCTCATTCTCTACTATGTAAACGGGCCTAACAGGCCCGTGCGAGTGACTGCATAGCCCACGATTCGTTCGAGCCGCATCTCAGGACGGTCGGACTAACACGGCCGCAGCCCAGCACAAGCAAGCGGGGGGTGAAAAGAAAAACATCGTGGCATACTGCATGATCGATTATTTTTCGATTGTAAAGCATGGGCGCCTTTGTTGAGGAGCTCAGCTCTGAATGCAAATATGCAATGCTGGAATTGCTGCCTTGATTTTGCCACCACGAAGTGAATGAATGCCAAGTAGGAGCACGTACGAGTGTGCCTTTGCTGCACACAAGATGCGAAGAAGATCAACCTACATTTTTTCCTCGGTTCTGTGATGAGTCATCTTTATTCAAGCCTATGTTATCTGGCGTCAGTACTTCCAGATGAACACAACGGGGCTCCTGACTCGATGCGCCTCGCTCTCCCACACGATGTGCCCAAACTCCGTCTGTGCCGTGCCATGTCCACCGTCCGATTTGCTTCGGAACACGACCATGTAGCTCCTCTTCTCCTCCTCCTTGCTGAATCCCAGGCTCGCCGGGGTGACGGCCGGTCACATCCACCCTGTTCGGCGCCACGACCTTCACGTTGTACCCCTCGGGTTGCTCCGACACGGACGTCCGTGTTGCTGTTGAAGGTCACCACGAACGACGGGTAGTTGAGGCCGCCGGGCCGGCCCGCCGGGGAGCGTCCTCGTGCAGTTGACAAAACCCGGCACGGCAAGAACATTCGAATCTGTTCGGTGGTGTAGTTCAGGGTGCATAGGAAGTCGACGTAGTTCAGCGCTCATGGCTTGAGGATCTCAGGGACGACGTGATTGGGCCCCCGCGACGAGAATGATATATACCACCAAAGGCGCGCGGTTCTTGCCGATGACCGTGTCGCAGGTGAAGCGGAACGACACCACCGGGTATGGCACCGAGTGGATGTACGCCGTGAGCAGTGGCGGAACTAGAAAATTTTTGATGTGTGTGCACATAGTTTCAAATATTAACAAAAATTATGATTTTCGATCATATCGAGCCGGCTCGATAAACTATACCGGTTGATAAACCGGTTCAATTCAAAAAATTCAGAAAATTTTATACGACGTAAACCACTCGAAAATTGGTGAAAATTGCTCGAAAATCAATCAAAAATCGGTTTCCAAATTGTTTCGCTTAGTTTGCCAAATTTTCGAAGAAAACCGGTCAAAATCGGCAAAATTAGTCATTTTTCATTTTTTTTGGTACCGCCGAGTTCAAAGAGTTTGATTTCGAAACCATTCAGTTTCTACCGATTTTCGACGAAAATCGGTGATGAGCAGTGGCGATTTTCGAGCTCAAAATGGTATTGTAATCCCTTGATGTGCACATTTCATATGTATAAATCTACAGTATTGTATAATCATTTTGTAATATCATAAATACAACATATATATTTGAAATTTGCTAAAAGTAATATAAATAGTTCTAAGGTTTTAAAAATCTCAAACTATCAAAATCAAAATAAATTCTTCAACATATTTAATCTATTGAATGTATATATATATATATATATAATATTTCTAAAATTTTTGAGGGTCACCCCTAGTACCGCCACTGGCCGTGAGCTTCTCTGCTTCGATGTAGCTGAGGCTGACAGTAGGAAGGGTGAAGGGGTAGAGTGGGAGTCCATCCAGACGGCACTCCAGAAGGTTGAGTGAAACTAGGCCGGAGCCACCACCCCTCTGTATAGCCATGCCGTCGGCTACCCCTTGACCAACGCACACGACGACCTTGCCCATGATCTCGTCCGGCCCTAGGTCGACACACTCGCTGGACAACAGCGGGGTCAAGCCGGTTTGGTTGGCCGTCATGGCGTAGAGGGACTGCCCGTTGAGGACCTCGCCACTACCCAGCATGATGCTGGCCGGGAACAGCCGGTCCACGGTGGCAGCGCCGACCGTCGTGATCCACGGCGCGACGTTGCTCAGCGTGGATTCGTCAGGGCCAGTCTGATGTCCTCTTGATAAAAAAAAAACGTACGTATTAGTTTTGTTTTTGTTATCACGTCACGTGCATGGTGTTGCATCTAGCTAGGCTAAATGGTTATTTAGCTCGCATGCATTAGGTGTTAAGAAGTAGTGTATGTATGCATGTATTAGTCAGGAGAGGAATCTTGCATGCACATAGGTGGAGCTGTGACTCTTTCCAGCGCAAGAAGGAAGTGGCCAGCCTGACTTGTCCCAGCGGCGTAAAGCGGATCTCCTTGCGACGCGACGTTGTGGCCAGGAGCCCAGGAGTGCGAGCGCAGTGGAGAATTTTTAGGAGTTCATGCGCACGTCCTGAAGGTCGCTTCGGCGTCAGTTTGCGCATTTGCTATATATATATTCTTGTACAAGCAGTAGTTTCGCGTCCTCAGCCAACCTCTGCTCGACGAACTGTACGTCAGCCTGCTGAAACTCTGCAATGCTTCCATCTCCTCGCGAAGAGCATCGTTCTCCACTGTCCGGCCGCCACGTCGAAGAGATCCATGTCCTGCGCGCGCTGTCCAGCCGGCCACCACGTCGAAGAGGTCTGCCTCCTGCGGCACCCACGCGCCGACCTCCAAGCCGATCAGAACAGCGCCTCCTTTTTCCTAGCCTTCGTACGCGCCGCCGGCCAGAGCGATGTCCTCCTGGCGATCTCTAATCTGCATTTGCGCCGCAACTCTTTCTTTTTTTCACGATTGAACGCTACCCAGCCAAACCTCACGTCCCCTTTTTATAAGTGCAGCCAAGGACCAGCTAAACCCTCACGTTGTTTTCCGTATGGGCCTCCAACACATGAACGTACTTTGCTCAAACTCTCCGCACGTGCATGCTTCCCTATTAAGGGCATTTACAATGGTTATATTTAGCTGTCTATAAGAGATGATACGTAGGATTTTAAATGATGTGGAGGAGAGAGAAGAAGAAGAGAGAAGGCTGTTGTCTACTATTTAATAGACACATTTACATTTTGTGTACCATTGTATAGACAGTCTATTAATTGAATGAGAGACCACTACAGACAACTCTATAGACGATCCATTGTATGAATTATTTTTAGTGCTGTCTGTAGATGATGTGAAGCTATATTATAGACAGTTGACATCTATACCATTGTACATGCCCTAAGACAGAACACACATGCATGCACACAAAGTATGGCTGCTAAACAAACCCTCATGCATACACATGCATACTAAACATGGCTGCTAGCAAACACATATGCATACTCACAAATATTATTTCTTCGCAAATCACTCAGCACAAAAAAAAATTAATCAACAGCACGCAAGTGCAAGGCTTAGGTCCAACCAAGTAGGCTGGATCATCATCCTCAGTGTGCTCTGTTTCGTGCAATGGGGCAATCCTATCACTGCGTCTTTTTGGCCACATCGTGGAAGCAGCACAAGCAGTTCAGTAGTTCGGCTAAATTTTAAGCCTCTTGCGACATCAGTGTCATTTGCACCCAAGAATGCTTAAAAGTGTTCACATCTGTAGTAGGTAAACGGAATCTAATTGTCAACATTGGTAACTCTCACAACAATGTATGCTTATTCTTCCATGACAGATCAACACATCAAGCATGGCATCAGTTCAGTAATTCAGATCCCATCTAGCTAGTTCTTCCACATGAAAGCGACGGGGCTCCCGACTTGATGGTTCCTATTCTCCCAAGTGATGCGCCCGAAGTCCCACCCCGCCTTGGCGTTTCCTCCCGCTTGGCTCCTGAACTCGACCGTGTAGCTCCTCTTCTCGTTCGGCTCCTTGAACTCCAGGATCGTCGGCGCGACGGTCACCTTCACCCCGTCCGGCGCCACGACAGTCAGGTGGTACGTCTCGGGTTTCACCGAAACCCAAGTCATCGTCCGTGTCAATGTGCGGACGTCGGTACTGTTGTCGAAAACCACGACGAACGACGGGTAGTTGAGGCCGGCGGCGCCGGCGGGGAGCGTCCTCGCGCATCCGACCAGGTCGGGAACGAACTTGCGCAGCTGCTCCACGGTGTAGTTGAGGGCGCACAGGAAGTCGACGTAGTCCTGAGCACCGGCGTCGTACACCAAGCCCGGGTCCAGCACGAGCTGTGGACGGATGATCCCGGCCCCCGCCACCAGCGGCGTCGCGCTCGTGACGTTGCAACCGTGAATGGCCCCGTTGTCGAGGATGTCGCGGTCGCTGTTGTCGAGCGTCCCGGCGGTCGTCATCAGCGCGGACCGTATCATGGCCGACGTCCAGTTACCGTGCTTCTTCTTGATCAGCGCCGCGACGCCGGCGACGTGCGGGCACGCCATGGATGTCCCCGAGATGATGTTGTAGTCGGCTCTCCTCGCGTCGAGCGCGCTCCTGGACAGAGAGACATCGCGAGACCAGGCCGCAAGGATGTTCACTCCCGGCGCGACGACGTCGGGCTTGAGGATCTCACGGACGACCGGGTTGGGGCCCCGCGACGAGAAGCCAGGCACCACCGGCGCCCGGTTCTCGCCCGTGACCGTCTTACAGGCGAAGCTGAACGACGCCACCGGGTAAGGCACCGACCCCATGTATTCCTCGAGCTTCTCGCCGGCGGTGGAGCTGAGGATGAGAGCCGGAAGGGTGAAGGGTTCGGCCAAGACTCCGTCCGAGCACTGTTCGTCAATGTCCACGGCTACCAGCCCGGCTCCACCGACATTCTGGACCAGAATGCTATGCTCGGCTCCCGCTAGGCCCGTGCACACCACGATCTTTCCCATGATTTTGTCGGGCTCCAGGCCACCCACCATGTCGCAGGAGGAGATGTACACTAGCCGGATCATGCTGATGCCGCTGGCCTCCATGGTATAAAGAGACTGCCCGGTGAGCACTACTCCGTTCCCGAGCGTGAGGTTCGCCGGGAACAACCGGTCCACGGTGCTGGCACCCACAGTGGTCATCCAGGGCGCCACGTTGCACACGGTGGATGGCCACGGGCCGTCGTTGCAGCCCGCGAGGACGACGAAGACTCCTTCGCGCTCGGCACCAAACGTGGCGATGGCGATGGGGTCGTCGTAGAAGGCGACTGGCGCTCCTCCGAGGGACATGGAAATGATGTCCACGCCGTCTTTCACCGCGGCGTCGACTGCTGCGACGATGGCCGCCGCAGAGCAGCCGGACGGATCGCACACCTTGTACATGGCGATCCTCGCCTTGGGCGCCAAGCCCCTCGCAGTTCCATGCGAGAACGTGAATAGGTCGGTTTCGGGGACCTCCGAGCCGGCGGCAGTCGACGCCACGTGAGTGCCATGCCCATGTCTGTCATTCGGAGAGCGGAAACCGTCGCTGCCGTCGGAGATGAACGACTTGGCGCCAACCAGCTTGTTGTTGCACAAGCTGGCGTTGAACCCCTCGCCGTCGACGCACTTGCCCCTCCAGCTCTGCCGGACGGGGCCGAGCCCGCTGTCGTCGAAGCTCGCGCTCTCCGGCCATATGCCGGTGTCGAGGAAGCCAATGATGATGCCGTCGCCGAAATCCGCTCCTTGCCAGGTGCCGAGGCTCGAGTCTAGACCGATGAAGCCCGGCGACCTCGTGGTCTGGGGATAGAACAGCCTATCTTCGTACACGCCGACCACGCCGGGGGCGCTCGACATGCGCCGGGCCTCGTCGCCGGTGAGATGAACGGCGAAGCCGTGCATGACGGTGTCGTAGGTGTAAAGGATGCGGCGGGGGTTGGTGTCACGTGGGGAGTGGGTGGCCACCACGGAAGCGTACCAGTGCTCGAGGGTGGCGAACTGGGATGGCTTGGAGAGGTGGTTGGCATGGACGATGTAGGTGTTCGAAGGCTGAGGTTTGTGCTCGATGCGGTCCTTGAGCTTTGGAATGATGGCTGCGTGCGTGAACTGCGCAAGGAGGAGAAACAGCAGTAAGCAGGGCAAGGGGCTGGAGGTCGTGGACGCCATTGTTGATGTATGTGTGAGCTTGTGGTGAAGGAATGCATGTGTGGTAGTGGCTTTTATAGAGGTGAGCTCGGGTATGGCCAACCTGTCACACTACAGTAGCGTTGACAAATTGGTGTTTCTTACCTGAAAAGCTAAAGCTTCTATTTAGAGAAATTTTACGGTACATCATACTAATATATAATAGTAGCAAAAATTAGATTTAGTCATTGATTTATTAAGAACATTTCTACTACGTACTCTACTACTAGAGAAAAAAATAAATAAATACTAGCTCATCCGATTCATTAAATCTAAAAAGATGAATGGTTCATATTGAATTTATCGTACACTAAAACATGGGCGGAGGAGCCAGTATGGCGAGCTACGGCAAGCGCCATACCTAACTCCGTCTGCTATTTGCTAACACCCACGGTCCCTATGTTGGCCTAATTGATTGGGCTTTAAGTCCGCCATGCTATCTCAAAAGTCAAGAGAGGAAAAGAGCAAAAAGGAATCTAAAATAAAAGGTCATTTAATTAAAGATATTTTGTTGGTCTTGATCTTATCTAGGCATTTAGCTGCGAAATTGTTTATAAAATTAGTTAATTCTTTGGTGATTTCGTATGTAGATTTGACGAATTACTTTGGCAAGACGTCTAGTGGGTCGAATATAAGTGCTCTAGTATGCAGAAACAATGAGGCAAGTGGCCAATGAGAATAGGTTCAAGAGGATGTTGATGTTGAGATTAGGATGGAAAATGCATACGTCCAAAAAACAATAACGGATAATGAAAGTACATAGAAATAATAATTTCGTCGTACCATAATTTTTTTTCCGTCCTCCGCTACTGCACTAAAAGACCACTTTATACATCTCACTCTCGGGGGGAATAACAAAATGGTGTAGCGCAGTTAGGTAATGGTAGATTGGTAAACGGACGCAATCCAGGCAATATACACGTCACTTAGCACACCTCACATCCGATTAGCCAGGACAGAAGATTAATTTACGTTAAGTACAGAGTAATTGGACTCTCTTTTTTTACGCAAAATGCAATTGGTTAGCATTGCAATCAAGAAGCAACGTGATCAGATTCCGATCAATCGGCAAGTAAGTCCACCTAACATTAGTTCAAATGATAGAAAGATTGTTACGATAAGCTATTCCCAATCGGCAAGTAAGTCCACCTATCATACTCGTTAATTAGATGCCACATAGGATTTTTCGCTGATGTGGCAAAGCAATAAATATGAGGGAGAAGAAAGCTGTATCTTGAGCAAGATACAACTTTGGCACGATATCTTAGGCTATGGCACAGAATCTAATACTCTGGGTCCATTTTCATAGACACAACATCACACCAATTAATTATTTTAAACATATAAGTATGATACTATGCATTGTAGAGAGTGTTTCTTCAATGCAGTATCATACTTTTCATCCTATGTGACATTCTTGGATATTGGAGTATGACACTTTGCACTGGGAATAGCCTAAGATAATTAGATAGCTTTAGGGACACGTTTTTCGATAAGTAGGCTACGATTAAATTGCAGGTAAGATCTGCACAAGATGTGCATATACCAAAAGCTGGAATTCAATGTGACAATCATCTTGCATTCTACACATGAGAGTAATATGTTATAAAAGCTTGCAACCCATGTTGCGTTGTAACTTGTAAGTACATTAGTACTATGTTTAGATTGTCATCAGAGATGGAAAGGCCTTGACATGGAGCCGAGCGAGTGAAAGCTAAATGTAGCTTTCGTGAAGCACTTTGGATGCCCATCTTCTGAATAGTACAAAAATGATTCCCAGTTGGATGAATTGTTGAAGGAAGCAACAATGTCGTGCATGGACAATCTTGGCTGTGAAACAAAATTAGATTTTGGAGCTGTCTCACTTTGGTATGGACTAGCTAGGGAGGCTAGGATTGGCAGACTATAACAAGCAGGTACCTCAAAAAAAGTGCAATAATCTTGAGGGAAAAAAAAGTTCACACCAACATGGCCCCAAAAGGCAGCATGGACGGTGCATGGATTGAAATGCTCCAGATTTCGAAAACCCAAAATCAAAACCCTAACCCCTCCCTCTGTGCTCGATCGATCGATCGAGTGATTGATCTCTTTGCGACAAGGGGCCCGCGGGTCAGTCCCCTTTTGGCCTTGTCTGCGCCGCTCCGTGGCCCCACCTGTCGGCCTCCTCCGCCCCTGCCTCGTTGGCCCCACCTATCAGTTGGCCGGCCGCGCCAGTTGGGCCGGCCCAGCTCGTCCCGTGCGCGCGCGTGGCCTGCGTCTGAATGGGCCAAGCCGAAGCGGCCCATTACCGCT
This sequence comes from Rhipidocladum racemiflorum, assembly GCA_036346355.1. Taxonomy (NCBI): domain Eukaryota; kingdom Viridiplantae; phylum Streptophyta; class Magnoliopsida; order Poales; family Poaceae; genus Rhipidocladum; species Rhipidocladum racemiflorum. The sequence goes on from CM070581.1 coordinate 9,238,693, forward strand.
TTTTCGTTTTTCTTTTTCGTTTCGGATTTTATAAAACCAAGAAAACCCATTTAAATGCTCCAAAAATCCCGAAAAATTCCACGCATCCAAAAATAGCCGAAATAGCCTTTTCCGAATCGTCTCGCCATTCCGAGTCCAAAAACACTCTCCGTTCCACCGTTTGAAGTCCACAAAATTCTCAAAATACCTAAAGTGCCCCCGAACCCTCTCCGGCCCTTTCTCTCTCAATTCTTTTTGGCTTCTCCTTTTTCTTATTTTTCTCTTTTCTTTTCTTTGTTATTTTATTCATTTATTTATTGCTCGCTTCTTGTACGCTAGATCCGACCTTGGAGCCCATCTCGGAGCAGTACGAGGAGCCGGAGCAAGAGCCGAACATGACCGGCACCGAGATCGACGACGTCGACGATGACCTAGGGATTCCCCTCGTCTCGCAAGGCAAGCCGCACTCCTTGAACACGTTGAACCCATGATAATATTGTAGTATTAATTATTTTATTATTGCATTATGTTAGTATGTTAAATGCTAGAAATGTTTATTTTAGAATGCCATGATGACATAGCTAGTACCTAGCTTGCTTAAAGACCCACTTTTGTATCGTTGTGACTTATATTCCTTCGCAAACCCTAGACATAGTTATTAAACCTCGTTGCTAGTAGTTAATTAATTAGTCGAACATTAAAAGCTTTGTGTATTAAAATAAAACCATCAAGCGGGAGGCTTAATGTAGTCTATATTCAAAAATGTGCTACGGTGAGAGGACTTTGGCGGACAAACCACTAGATGGCTACGTGCCCGATCCTTGACCGGTGATGAGGCCAATGTGTGTGGTGTGGATTTGTTGGTTAGGAATTGGCTCACAACCTTGGGCAAACTAAATAACTTAGATCCCGCTCAACTACAAGTTGAGTCGGTCGGCCTCGTTGACTCAATCCAACCTAGCTCGGTACTTGAACTCCCCCTTGGAATACTTATAGGAGAGAGGTTCCATACTGTGGGCATTCGGCAGTATGCCCGCGGGCGAACGTGGTGGAATGGAGGTTGACCAGTGGTGTCGCCTGCCGATTTTCACAACGGTAGATACCTATAGAATCGGACCGTGCATCCCGCAGTGGCCCGTGGGATCCCGAGGATTGTGTGGTTTTGAAACTACCGGGTAAGTGCTAAAGAGGGGTAGTTCAATGAAAAGCTCTGATAATCTCAACCCGGCTGCATGCATTTAAGTTGCATGTAATTCACGTGTGGCATTAATGGTTGTTGATATCTTGTGGGTAAAGCTGAGCAACTCTACCGAGTCATAATTAATGGTAATTGATTACGCCGTGCTTCCGGTAAACAAAGCTAAGTTTGAACTGGGGTGAATCCCGTAACCTAACCTAAGTAGACTTGTTATTTCCAACTTGACGTAATGATGAACTTGTGAAAACTCAAAATTTGCTTATTCCTATTATGTATGGTTTGTGTTTCAAATATAAAATGACTTCGAAAATAAAACTGCATCCACAATGATAAGAACCATATTGCCATTTCCTCAAGAATACCCTCGCATGTAATATTCATAAATTCCTATGCGGTTTGTTGAGTACTGTTGTGTACTTAGTCTTGCTTCTCAACCTATTTTAGAATTTGAAGACGCCGGAGAATTCCAAGAGATCGTGGATGGCAAAGCAGTTTGGTTTTAAGGTCCTTTCTCTGTGCTCAGGCTTTGCCTATGTGGTTCTGGTAATGTAATATATTGGAGATCGTCGCTTCCTTTTGTAAAACTCTGGCCGTTAGGCCCTATGTGATGTAAAAACAGTCGTTTCTTTCTTATGCTGGCAATGTATGACTTGGTTCCAGACGGCTAATCTTCCTGGGAAGCCGTTGCGGATTTAAACGCACATTGAAAAGGGTGGTCCGTCACATGGATCTAAACTCCTGAAGCAATAGGGTGATCCTAGAAAGGTTGAACATTATTTCTTTGGGTAATGCATTACTACAACTGCATGCAGCTACATGTCTTATCTAGACTTATTCATTTTGCGCCAAGATTTGTGCAACCTCCCCCACCCCCCTCCATCTGGTCTCTCTTCTATCTCTGTGGCGATAACCACTGCCAAAACCATAGGTTTCCAGCAGCGGCGCAGGGGGCTTGAGGGGGGGTTTTCGACGGTAGTGCGGCTTTGGGGAACAGAGGTTTCTGGCGGCGATGCGGATCCAGAAAGGTTTTTGACGGTGGGGTTTCCGGCAACCAGCAGTTGGGGCACGGTTTCAGCGGTCCGGCGGCGGCGACGCGGCCGAGACGGCTCGGGGGTAGGGCGGCAATGGTTTGGAAGCTGAGATCTCAGAGCAGCTTGGACGGTGAAGATAGTACATGCAGTTGTAGAAAAACCTCACTATGTTTCTTTTGGCCTCTTCCCATAATTGATATCCCCCCGTTTCAAGTCCGGGATGACACTGATAAACACCTTGTTGGACGAATATATCTGCCATTTTCCATTTCAACTTCGCATCATTCACACTTTCACAGCCCATTATCCAGAAATCATAATGAAGCGTATTCACTAGTCTTGTCTTTTCTTAAATATCGACTTGCCTCGATTGTATTGAGCTCCTCCAGTTAAAAACATCACATATGCAAACACGCAGTTTTCAGTTAGCCTTCTACCTTTGTATCAGACACGAAACCAATCGTCTAGATACGTGTCTACTGAAGAATTTTTTAAATAATATTTTTTTAAAAAAAATTTACATGCCGATTAAAAATAACAAAAATACCCCTCTGTCACCAATTCTAACGGCAACAGAGGGGTCTATCGCGAATTCAAATCGCGAGACCTCTTTGTTGCCTCTCTATTGCTACTTTAATTGGCAACAGAGGCTATGCCGCCATTTGAAATGACGACAGAGGGCAAATCCTAATCTGCAGGGCCCAGAGCTTTTCAGCCTCGCACGGCGCTGCAGGCCACCATTTCCACCGAGCGAGCATACATTTACTGCTGGGCCCTAAGGACTAAAGATACAATCTTTCTGGGACAAATTTTGAACACTAGAAATGCACTTTTTGTGGGACGGAGGGAGTAGCTATTTTCTGCCTTCATATCATCTTTTTCAAACCGATTTGACAACACACTAGCACATGTTTTTACATACCGATCTGATAACACACAGATAATAGATGTTCTACCGACTGGACAATACTTGGTTTACAGACCCTTGCTGCAATCATTTATCATTTGTCTGAATTTTATTTTATTTTTTTAAAATCACTGCTGTTTGTTTTTTTTAAAAAAATCCCTATTATTTGTTTTTTAAAATCACTGCTATTTATTTTTTACAAAATTATTTGTTAGTTAATTTTGTTTGACAAAAAATTAAAATTTCGTTGTTCCTCATTCTTTTTTGGTGTGCGACAAATTTGACGACAAATCAAAGTTTTAATAAAACAAAACATTGATATTACAAAGTGCAGTAAGTACAACAACTACAATAGCATGGCTTGTAAATAACACCTAAGATACAAAAGGAATTCATAAAATTGGGATACAACATAGGTACATACCTCTAGTGAAGCACTAAGTCACAAAACCATCCATTCTATGGTTATGGTTGTCGGAATAGGTTTCTAGTATAAAAATTGTAATTGTTATCTATTAGTTCCTAACAGGGTACTACGTTTTGTAACCTGATAGGGTTTAATGTAATATCATCGTCAGGATTTGAAGGACTCTGAGGATGCAAGGTTCGTGGCCTGGGTGGTATGAAATCATAATCATCATTGCCATTTGTATTGTTAGAGCTAACTCTCCTTCAGTGCTGGTTGAACGTCCTCTTGCATTGTTGCTTGAACGACCTGTTGTGGTAGTGCTTGGACAGCCTGTTGTGATAGTGCTTGAACATCAAGGTCTAGGTGACATAAAATCGTCGTCATCATCGTCATCATTACTTCTAAAGTTAGGAGCAAGCCCTCCTTCGGTGGTGGTTGAACGTCAAGATCTTAAACTTTCTGCTGCAACAGTACTTGGTGGACCTCTACCCTTCCAATTAGATCTTCTTCTGCGTCTTCTGCGCGAACCAAGCATCACACACCCACCAAAGAGCATATGCATCGCTAAGAAATGTGTGATATCTTTGTTTAGCAACTCTTTATCCTCCGGGAATGACTAACACACAAGACGAGCATACGAATAAGTGAACTTATGGATAACGCTAAAAAGATTAGTAGGGTGAACAAATAGGAAATAACTAATCTTAATATGCTTTGCATATTGATTGGGCTGCATCAGTACCCTATAAAGTTTCGTAGAGAAACTTGTAGCAGAAGGGTTGTTGACTAGTTCGCACATTCTGAAATACCTTTGATACCACCCTTGCAAGTGCGCCTTGAGGTCGTTGGAGGTCACAAGGTTCAGGCCAGAGGCTGTTACGTTATGCCTCGATAATGTCGGACACCACTCCTGCAATTTGAACACCATTTTATTTAGGTTCTCCTTGAATGGATCATCCTTTACATTGCGCGTAACCTTCAACGTGTAATGAAGTTCATATCAGGTGTCCATGAGAATGCTCTGCTAGAGGATCCAGCCATGGTGAAGTGTGAGTGAGAGCTGTGTATGTGTGCCTACGATTTGGCCTTTTATAGTCTCCAAGGGGTGGCATATGGACTAAGTGTTGGAAGGTGATATTCAATCGTATAAACAAATAGCAAAACGCCAGAGTAGTTAAGTCGGGCTAAAACGGTAGTCATGCATGCAAGCTGTCAGTACTGACAAATGGACTATGCAATAAGTGGTCACTTCAAAGTTAAAAGTAGGCAGTGAGTGGTCACTTCAGACTATGCAGTTAAATAAAATCCTCTAATAGTATGCCGAATAAGATGACAAGAAATAACATACAATATTATATTAATAATATACTAATATTTGAATAACATGGAGCCATTATCTACTCTTAATTGAATAACATGGCCCGTTATTTGATTTACGGCTATCTATACTAATGTGTTCATTGCATGCAATTTTACCATTATATTATTAATTGCAATATTGCCTGTGTGCTATTCAATCGGTAGGACACAATTATTGTCTGTGTGTAGTCAAATCGGGCTAACAAAGCGGGTCAAAGTATTGTCAAATCAGGCTAACACAGCTATTGTCTGCATGTTGTACCTTAGCGTAGCATGTTGTCAAATCTGATTGACAAAGCTGCTGCCAGCGTGTTGTCAAATCTGACTAACATAGCTATTGTCTGTGTGTTGTTAAATCGCTCTGCAAAGCTGTTGGTGTGTGTTGTCCAATCGATGTAATAGATGAAGGGCGACCACGAAAGTGTACCTACAGTCATGCCAACAAACGGTGCGGGACGGTGACAGCTGGAGCCCCCCAGGACGTCGGGAGGAGGGGTGGTATGTGTCTGTCGCCCACGTACAGCAGAGGAACGGCCGAGGACCTGTACCACATCGTTGTCCCTAGGCCTCCTGCAGGATGTAAGCTGCACGATGCGAGTGGTCTTCTGGTAAGCATGCTACAACGCCCCTCACAGGTAGTCCATCGTCACCTCCAACATGTCTCCCCGGCCGACTGTGGCCATCAATGAGGTCAGATCCTCCGACGCCTCCCTGGCAAGGTCGCTCTGAAGACGCATTCAAAAGCTAGTTAGTTGTTACAATTGTATTAACGCTACATTACATGAATGTAAAAAGAAGTACCAACCATCGGTGAAAAGCAGAGTCCGGCTGCGTAGGGTAGGTATCAGCCATGGAGGGAACGTGCTTCCTCGGGTAGCACGCCCGCGAACCAATCCAATAGTTCCGTCCATCACTCCGAGTGGATGTCGTCGGGCACCACCACATCCCTAGTGCAAGATAGGCCTAGAAGGTAACTAACGTCCTCCGGTGTGGGCATCATCTCACCGCACGGTAGGTGAAATGTGTGCGTCTTCGGTCGTCAGTGGTTCATAAGAGCGATCAGTAAGCTCCTGTCGTAGGAGAACCTCCTGGAGGCGCCCTGTCTATCTTGCGTGTCTGTGACTGTCGCCTCCACCATCCTGACTAAGGGAAGTAACTTCCTCGCTTTCAGCCTGCAGGAAAACAATGTAAGTACGATCGCTACACACATACAACACGTCATAATGCAATTATAAGAATAGTGCAATAACATCGGAATCCATCGCGGATCAACCCGCCATGAGGGTGTGCAAGTGTAGAGCGTTAAGCTCGAACGCTGCCTCCCCGTCCGACGGTGGCAGGGTGGCTAAGCGGCTTTGGTGAGTCGCGTCTATGGCTGTGTCAAGCAACTCGTACTATTCAACGCCCATCATATCTGCAATTCAATAGTTCAATATTAGTACAACTAGAATATACATATAAAATTTTAATACGATAATTAGACATACATATTGAACGCAATAATTAGGCATACAAAGCCCATACATTCATTACACATACAAAGTCCATACATATGAATTCCATAAAGTAAAGTACAACAATTTCATATGTAAAGTCAATACAACAATTTCACGGACTCTGAACCATCGGGCAATACTTGAAAGTGTGGCACGTCTCCTTTCAAACAGAACATTTCTTTACACGACGCATACTTTCTGATGCGTCCATGTCGTTCCTTATACGCCTTGTCTGTCGCCGCCCTACGCCCTTCAGCCTGCTGACATCCGGAACTAGGGCTGGAAAAAAAGCTCGTGGCTCGTGGCTCGGCTCGGGCTCGCCCGAGCTCTGGCTCGCCTGACAGCTCGTGGCTCGGCTCGGGCTCGAGCCGAGCCTACTTTTCAGGCTCGCAAAAACACCGAGCCGGCTCGGCTCATGAGCGGCCATGAGCCAAATTGGCTCAGTGGCCCAGCCATGCAAAGGAATTTAGTATGATTAATGACTTATATTTTTAGGAAAGATGATGTTGAGACAATTCCATGTCCTACAAGTGTGATATAGAGCAACTAAGCAACTACTATTATTTAGTAGTAACTAGTAAGTTAATATTATTCAATCGCAAATATATGAATTATTGTATAAATACTTAATTTTCTGAGAAAATGTTCGCTCGAAAGAACGAGCCGGCCATGAGCCGAGCCCGAGCCGAGCCGAGCCGGTTTTGGGCTCGCCTCGGGCCGAGCCGAAGCCTCGCTCGCCACTAGACCGAGCCGCACCGAGCCGAGCCGAGCCGGGCTCGGCTCGGCTCGTTTCCACCCCTATCCGGAACCCACCGTGTGTCCTCCCATCTATGATGCTCTGTGAATAAACCCCACTAAAAAATCGTATATTTTTGCGCTTCAAGTTGCCATCGCCGCTTTCTTATTGAAGAATTGTGACAAGAATATACCCAGATCCATACGAATTGTTGAGCAGGTGGCCATGACGTGTGCGCATGACCTATGTAATCGATCAGGCTTGTTGCAGGTGCATACACATGTTTACCTGTGTAGAATGCTTTCATGAGCAACATTTCACCGATTCGTCCCACGACTGGCTTTATCTTTACATAGTACCTCAAAACGAAGCTCCCTCGTGCCCATCTTCAATGCTCTATGCATCTCCCCTTTCTTGCCCTTTTCCTCTATGTGTGTAGAAATTATCTCGGAGTATTTCACAGCATGATCATTCATGCGGCTGACAGCCCTACCATGGCGATCCACAAAGTACTTTGTGATGCCACGAAGAACACCCTCCACTATAGCAACCAAGGGAAGGGGTCTCAGGCCCAGCATGATCCAATTGTAAATCTCAGCCAGGTTTGTCGTCATCACCCCATACCTGGCACCATCGGTGTCATAAACCAAAGCCCATTTCTCTCTAGGCTCATGTTCTATCCATTCAGAGAAGCATTTCATAACCCTTTCATTGTTCCAAACTAGGTGCGGAGGGTCTGTGGGTAGCTCTTCAAGCGCTACTGGAGCCTCACCTAGGGAAGACGTTGCTCTCTTCACTGCCTCCGTTGTATGCTTTGACGTCAGCTCGTCCAACTTCTTCCACAATGCATCAAACTTTCTTTGCTGATTCTGGTCGCACCACCTCTTAAAAAGCTTCGTCAGCTCCTTGTTCCTAAATTGCTTGTAGAAGTTGGCACCCATGTGCCGCTTGCACCACTTACTTCGCAAATCAGGCCATGGATGTGTCTCATCTTCACCTTGTTGCAACTATAATATCGCCTTTAACAGCCCGGGATGCCGATCATGTATGACACAAACTCCATGCCGCTGATCCACAATGCCGTCTTTCACATTCCTTAGGAACCAGAGCCAGATATCAGTGTTCTCACCCTCCACGAATGCGAGCGCTACGGGAAGAACCTGATTGTTGCATCTACTCCTATGGCAGTCAATATCTAGCATTTGTACTTCCCAGTAAGAAATGTACCGTCCACGCATAACGGACGGCAATACCTGAACGCACTAATACATGCACCAAAAGCAAAGAATGCCCGCTTCAGTACCATCTTCCCAGGGAAGCGCTGAGAAGGCTGTTCAAAAATATCGACATAAGTCCCAATATTTCTTTCCTTGATCACCTGAAGCATACTTGGCAAGTTCTGATATGAGTTTTCGTGTGTACCAAATCTTGCTTCCAATACCTTCTGTTTCACTCTTCATGCCTTGGCATAGCTTATGGTATACTGGAACATCTGCTCTATTGCAAGTATGATGGCACGTGGCTCTAAATCCAGGTCATTAGCAATCTCCCCGTACATTGCATTAGCAAGAAAGCCTAAAGATATGTTTTTATGAGACTACGTAGACTCCGTCAACACGCATGTGTGTGGGACGACTATAGAACAATTCCAAATGGTGTCCCACTTAGGCTGGTAAGCATGGACACGCCATGGGCAACCCTCTATCTGGCATATGACATCATATACCCGCTGATCTGACTTTGCAACCTTAAAGGCCCTCCGCAGCGATACTACCCATGCTGTGACTGCTTCCTGCACCTCATCCTTATTCTTGTAAATTGCATCTTACCTCACCTCATTCCGATCATACCCCCATGCGATATCTTCACCCTCGTTGACCATCAGCCTATCGAACCGATACTCATCCTACTCTACAGGGAAATGCTCTTCATCCTCTTCGTCATTACTTAAAACCCCGTAGTCCTGCCTCTCTGCGTCTATCAATTTCACTAGCGATTCAATATGTTCTCTCTCATCTGCCACACCCATTGGTTCCTACACCTCTTGCATTGGAACTTCAAGTTCCTCGCCTAACACTTTCTCCTAACCCATCCTGCCTCACTAAACATTTTCTAGCTTGGCTGCTCTCTCCAACTTCCTCAGGTTTATCACCAGGAACCTCCTCTTGTGTTGCATGGATGGCATTGTCTTTCTGAAATGCTTGTGCCAATAACATTAGCGGCCAACCTTTCTCAATCACCATTATTATATACGAACTCCACGACTTTGGCCCCTTCAGTTCCACTAACTCCCAATACATGCAATCTCGTCTCCGACACCCTACTCCATGCAGCTTCAAGTTTCACGATCCAACGAGAACATTTGGTACAACCTTCTTGTAACTGTCCTCCATGAATGCTCCCCTACACGTGACAGGCTAGCAACAACACTTGAGAAATGACTTAGTTCCACCCCTTATGAACCCATGTGCGGAACCCCTTCTCCATAGTGTACTTTAAACTGCACTCATTCATCCATACCTATCAAGCATTTTACGAAAATTTTAGTACCATTGTACCTATTGTACCACAATGATGTACTCTACACTACATGAATCTAATTAATCTGGTCGCCAAGTCATGTATGTAATAAAACTATCGCTACTCTACACAGCTAACTAATATGGTCACTAAGTCATGTATGTAAAAAACTATTGCCACTCTACACAAATAATTAATATGGTCGCTAAATCGTGCATCTAAAAAGAGTATTGCTATTCTACACAGCTAACTACTTACACAGCTAACTACTTACACAGCTAATTAATATGGTCGCTAAATCGTGAATCTCAAAAAGTATTTCTATTCTACACAACTAACTAGCTACACAAATAATTAATATGGTTGCTAAATCATGCATCTAAAAAGAGTCTCCTTGTGCTACACTACTAACTACTAACTACTTATACAACTAATTAATCTAGTCACTAAATAATGTATCTAAAAAAACTATTGCTACATGCGCACCTAATTAATCTAATCACTAAGTCATCTATATAAATAACAAGTGCTACTCTATAATCTAATTAATCTACTCACTAAATTATAATTTAAATAAATAAACAATTACGTGCAGAAATCTTCTTGCCCTTCTTCCTCCTCTTCTTCTCCTCCTCCTCCTCTACCTTCTTCCTCTTCTTCCCCTTCTCCTCCTCTCCATCTTCTTTTTTGTTCCCCTCTTTTCTCCCTTTTCTTCTCTTCTTTTGCGCTCGCTCGGTTCTAGGAAACACCGGAAATGCCAGCGCTCAGCGCGGAGTGAGGCTTTTAAGCCTTTTTGTCGCCGTTTCAAATACGACAAAGAGACAAATGTACGATTTTACCCTCCTTCTATCACCGTTTGAAATGGTGATAGAGAGACAACCGTTAGGGTTTTTTCTCTGTTGCTAATTCAACTGGCTACAGAGAGGTCTCTCGATTTGAATTCACCTCTAGAATTGGCGACAAAGAGGTATTTGTGAAATCATGTGCTGAAAAATTGGCTTTGAACTGAAAAATTAACTTAGAATTGGATTTGCAAAATGTGCTTGTGCATGTGTTTGACAATTTGACAAGAAAGCTTGATAAGTTTCGCTTTGGCGCCGGACCAAACTTAAAGAAAACAGAAAGTTTCCCATGTACAACGGACCAACTTTCTTGGTCCTTTGTAAACATGCTTTTGACAACCTAATTCTCCCATGTACAACGGACCAACTTTCTTGGTCCTTTGTAAACATGCTTTTGACAACCTCATTCTCCCATGTACAACGGACCAACTTTCTTGGTCCTTTGTAAACATGCTTTTGACAACCTCAGTCTCCCATGTACAACGGACCAACTTTCTTGGTCCTTTGTAAACATGCTTTTGACAACCTCGTTTTCCCATGTACAATGCACCAACTTTTTTGGTCTGTCAGAAATGTGTTTTTGAAGGTTGTTGTGCCAAACCAAGTTATTGAAAACAAGTAAGTTTTACATACGCCGGACCAAATTTTTGGTCCGTCGTGAATGGGTTTTTGAGCGATTTTGAGATTGAAATTTGAATTTGATTTTGAGATTATGAAATTTGTGATAATTTCATGATACTTCTTTGAAGTGGACTTTATGCAATGCTCATGTGAGTAGTTGCATGGATTAATGTGAGTCAAGTCGTGGACTTGTGCTCGGAATTGTTTTGTGGTTTGTTCATGTGCGGTATTGCTCGAAGACGAATGTGGTCGATGACGGACCGGAACTAGGTTCATGGAAGAACTGAGGTTCGGGACTAGGTTCAGGAGGAACCGAGGTCTTGGTGGTCAAGGATGTCATGCGGGACGTTCGGGCTAAGAGAATGGTGCACATGAAGAATGGTTAGTCACGTGAGAATGGCGGGAGGTCATTCGCGTGCAAAGTGTTAGTCACGTGAGTATGGCGGTGGCCATACGCGTGCAAAGTGTTAGTCACGTGAGTATGGTAGGGTTGCCATACGCGTGCAAGAGTTGTACTCGGCCAGGTTGGGCCAAATAGAGTTGTGTTGAATCTGATTCCTTCTAGGAATAGGAATTGTATCTTAACTCCTTGTGGGTTGGTCTTTTAAATAGGAGGGGTTGTCTCCTGTTGAAGGGTATCCAACCAAGTAGAGTTGAGCGCATCAAGCTTTGAGCTTGGTTTTAGGGTTTGTACTCTTTTGATGAGAGTATTTTAGACAAGAAATAAAGATCAATTCTTCCAAGATTTTTGCGTGCTACAAGAATCACGCCACAAGATTTTCTCGTTTTGGTTCTTGTTTGCATGCTTGTTCTAATTCTAGATTGGTTTTTGATCGTTGAGTTTCATCTTGATTTGATCCATCAAAAACCGTTCTAGGGTATTGATTTAGAGTTTCTCAAAGTCTAGTTGATTAATCTTTTGAAGATCTTGTTTAATCTTGAAGTTTTGATTAGATTGATTCTCGTCAAGTTCTAGATCAGCAAGCTTGCGAAGCTCATAACTTTTGATCCGTAAGTCCGATCGAGCTGATTCTTTTTGGGTTCGATTCGTATTGGAATCTAGTTTCTCGTGTCCAAATTTCAGATCAATCTAACGGTTGGATCTCCGGGAATTCTCGTTTTACTAAACCTCTGTCATTCTGTTTTTGTCGAAAACGAAGCAATTATTTGGTTCTGTTTTGGGGTGAACTTTTAATAGATCAAGAATTTGGTTTTAGCTTCCGCACAATCATTCACCCCCCCTCTGATTGCTATATTCATATACTTCGATCCTACAGTATTTTTGTTATTTTTTAATTAGCATATTATTTATGTAAAAAAAAATTCAAAAAAATATTATTATTTTAAAAAAATCGTCTACTGAATATCTGGAATAGTACATGATGATACACAACTCTTTTTCAGCCGTTAAGACCAATACAAAATGTTCCATTATAATCATGAACATATCTAAGCCCACGACCATTTACGATGAAATTAGAAAGTTCCAAAACAAAGCCCTTGGTAAACATTTAATGCCAGGAAGTAAATATGCCGAAGTGGCTGTTCAATTGTATTTAGGTTTCAGAGTGAATAAACATACAAGCTATGTATGCTTCTGAACAATGTATAATGAATAATCTTACAAGCTATGTATTCTTCTGAACAATGTGGCTAGGCTACATTTATAATTACAAGGTATTGGAGGTTAATTTACACAGTTCAGTAATGATCAATAACAGGATTCTACCCCTATGCTACTTTTGATCCATACTCAACGCATTGCTGAGTACGTTCTCTCTATGTTATCCACTCGCATATAACTTATTCAGACCATTTGGAGTCAAAATGAATTGACCAAGTCTCTGAGTTCCTCTCCTGTGTCCTATAAGGTTGTTAGTAGCTCCAGATTCATTGGCCATAGAACACGTGTACAACTGATGATCAAAGGTTTACAGTGGAAGTGCTATCAGCAGAGTTATGCAAGAAGAGGTTCCACTAAAGGTATTCGCCGAGTGTCAGGCGGAAGATCCATAGTATAAGCTATTATCGCTGAAAGCAATGAACAGGCAGCTGGAACAAACCCCAAACCAAGTCTTGTAACTGAATAGCCCAATACCAATCCTTGATTCGCACTGATCTTGGTACTACCTGCCATGCAAAAATTCAAACACTCAAATTTTGTACTAGGAGAGCACTACCTCAAAATTTATGATTATGATGCGTCATTGCCAAGTTATTAGTAACAGGTATTACCTTGATAGGACTCAAGAATATACAGAGCAAGTCCACATGAAACTTTGTCAACAAAACTTAATGAGCCATACACAAAAGCACAACCATTTAAATCTTCTCCTACTAAAACACCTTCCATGCTGATACTTGTTACCTGTGACAATGGAAACACCAAAAAGAAAAAGAATGATGAATATTGGACTCCCAGGCCATAACATTATGCATAACATATGCAAATGTAGACAACTATGATCACAAATCTATAAGATGACACAGCATTTAAATCAAAAGAACTATAAAATGTTCACAGTAAAGCATTTATCAAATGCAGATGTCATACAGCTGTATTGACAGCTACATAATGACAAATGCTTCTAAGCCAAATACATAATACAATTGTTTCCCTAAAGTTGTGCATAGAAGTATTATACTAAATCAACTCTTCAAAATACAAGTGTGAATCAAAGCTAAGAACTTACTGTCATAAGTGCATTGGCAGCTCCTATTGTGATTGACAGGGCATACATGAAGTTGTGCATTCTGCTTGGTAGAACAACAATTCCAACACCAGATAATATCCAAAGCATTGCTCCAGTCGAAAAGTAAATTTTCAAACGCCAACTTGACCATTTAGTCTCCTATAAACAATTTAGAATTACATTAAGTTGAGTAAGAAAATAGACAAATTAAACATTAAGAACATACTCTGACCTGTAATATGACAGATACTATCAAGCTGCAGACATAGATAGTGGCAGGTACCTGAAAAATAGAATAAGAATAATTAGTTCGTGGAAAATCCAGAAAATGGAGCACGAAATTCTCTAACACCCTGTTTGGCTCCATAGAATTGAATTTGATTCATTCAATTGGATTACGAATCCAATTCCAATAGAATTTGAATTGGATTCAAGCCGATTGAAATTCTTTTTTTTTAGTGTCCATTGGAATTGAAAATTTTCTCTCCAGAAAATAGAAAGAAAAATAAACAAACTAACTTTCAATCTCCGACTCACACATCTACATCGAACAAATAAACACATGAACTTCCAATATGTGTTTCACACATCTAAATCAGCAATCAAGGACATTCATGGATCTGTACACAGCCTAATTGAGCAATCAAGGACGGCATGGATCCGTACCAATCACCACCAGAGGCCGTGCTTTGAGGCCGCTGCTACCCTTGAACCCATCGCCGGTGAACCTGATTCTGTGGGGGCCGCCGCCGCTGGCCGTTGTGTTCTCTGTCGACATGGGTGGAGCAATATCTCGACAACAAGGCAAAGCACTTTGTCGGATGCCACCAGCTTTGTAGAGCAAAGGTGGCGAGGGAGGAATGGCAGCAAAGTGCGGTAGAAGAGGCAGCGCGGTGGCGAGTTGCCAGAGTCGAGCGGCCGGGGGCGGGGGGCAGCATGAGAGAGTCGGGAAGGAGTCGAGCGTGAGGGCAATGGCGGACCTAGGATATAAATTTAGGGGGTGCTAAACTTGTAGTGATATAATGCTAAAATAAGACAAACAAATCAAATATAATACAACCATTTCGAAAAAAACCCCTGATATGCGCCCATCATATGATCAAGTTTATTATAGGAAGAAGAGGGATTAGGAAAGATTGGTTGTGGCATGCGTATTCCGGTTTAGCATCTGTAATGAATTCCTTTCATTTACTTTGATTCCTTAGCCAAAGTTGTTAGGATTCTAAGACTATATATGTTTGAGAAGAAAATAGAAAAGGCAGATTGATTGTTGCCACAAAATCAAACCCAAGGCGGTGGCTCCGATCAACAGCCAACTTACCTCTCCGTGCGGCGCACTGGCAAGTCCGGCGCCGAGCAGCCCTCGTCCCGGCCATCGGCCAGGGACGCGTGCTTTTGAGCAGGCGCAAGGGAAATTGGCGCATAACAACTTGGTATCAGGATTCTCCTGCACCAGGCGGACAACAACTCCTGGACGGTCCTCACCAATCCACTTCCGCGCACATGACGCAGACTTCATCCTTGGAGGACCGGGTCGCTGCGTTGGAGATCGCGGGACAGGAAACGCAGCGCCTGCTGGCCGAAATCCTCACCACGGTCCAGGCCAGCCAGGGCGATAGCCACACGCAGGGGCATGGGCACCCGGGCGATCGGCTGTTAGACATCACCAATAGGCGTGGCCAGCATAACAGGGGCGATCACGACGGGGCTCGCCGGCGTTCGTTCGGGAACAGCGGCATGGAGGACGGCGACCGACGATGGATTCCTCGCCCACCCCGGTTCGATCTGTCCGAGTATAATGGCACAGACGACCCGTTGGGATGGCTACGGCAGTGCGAGCGATTCTTTCGCTTTCATCGTATACCGGAGGAAGAGTGGGTGGCAGTTGCCGGCATCCATCTCCGTGGTGAAGCTCTGGAGGTTCTGGACAATTGGCAACTAGAGGAGCATTTTATTTCGTGGGACGATTTTCATGCAACCTTCTCCAGACGGTTTACCCGTTCTTCTAGCATGGGGCCTCTCGGAGACTTGGTTAATCTGAAGCAAGGCAGTCTGCGCGTGGATGAGTATTCAAAAGAATTCCAGCGCCTCCTCGCGCGCACACCACGCATGCGCCGACAGGATCAGATCGAGACATTCACCGCCGGACTATCCGTTGCCCTCGCAGCAGATGTCCGACGTGATCGGCCACGCGACTTGGCGGAAGCCATTGGGTTCGCACGCGATGCTGAAGAACGCAAGGACGCTTGGCTTGCCGAGGCTGCCCAGTTGAACAGCACAGCAGCAGGTCGCTTCCGCGCCTCGGCCAGCAGGGGCGCACCTTCCGTCCTGATCACCCAAGCTCCAACCATGACTGCGAGAAGTGGCAACGAGCTCAAGACATCCATGACAACACCAACCATGGCCGTTTCAGGGACTCCTCAACGCTCAGGATCATCGGTTGCTCCAACGGCTGAGTCCCAGAACAGTTCGGCACCATTCCGTTTGTGACTCGGCGCAGATCAATTAGCTGATCGCCGGGCCAAAGGACTCTGTTATAATTGTGATGAGATCTATACGAGGGGCCATCGGTGTAAACGCCTTTTTCATCTGGAACTATGTGACGAGGACGAGGAGGTGCAAGAGAGCGCGAGAACCACTGTCGAAGACGAGACTCCATCCTTATCTCTCTTGGCAGTTCGGGCTCCCAAGCATGGCACGACTATGCAGGTACAACTTCACCTTCAGGGGCATAGTCTTCTCACCCTGATCGACAGTGGTAGTACTCACAATTTCATCAATGGGACGGCAGTTCTTCCTGGCTCATGGACACCCGTGTCAGGCACAGCACAGCAGGTCCAAGTGGCGGGTGGCAGCCATCTTCCTTGTCTGGGAGTACTTCCAGCCACTCCATTTTGCATTCAGTCTCACAGTTTCCAGGCTCCCTTCCTCATTATTCCCCTGGATGGTTTTGACGTGGTCTTGGGAATCCAATGGCTGCGTACACTAGGCAATATTCAGTGGAACTTTGAAACTCTCACCATGACCTTTACATTGCAAGGAGAACCGGTCCAGCTACAGGGTATTCAGGACAAGCGCCATCTTCACATGATCCACTCGGCCATCTCCGGTTCCACGCCAGTCCAAGAGATTTTATCCCGGTTCCAGGATATTTTTGACGAACCACAGGGCCTTCCTCCGTCTCGATCATGCGACCATCGTATTTGTCTGGCTGTGGGTACGGATCCGGTGGTGGTTCGACCATACCGTTACCCGTATCGCCAGAAGGACGAAATTGAGCGACAATGCACAACGATGCTGCAACAGGGCCTCATTCGAGTTAGTCGCTCTCCCTTCTCTTCACCAGTCCTACTCGTCAAAAAGGCTGATGGGTCCTGGCGTTTTTGTGTGGATTATCGTGAACTCAATACAAGGACTATCAAGGACCGTTTTCCCATTCCGGTGGTCGAAGAGTTACTGGATGAGCTTCGGGGTGCTACGTTTTTCTCCAAATTGGACCTTCGTTCAGGGTACCATCAAGTACGGATGCATGAGGATGACATTGAGAAGACCGCGTTCCGCACTCACCATGGCCATTATGAATTCCTGGTTATGCCTTTTGGATTATCAAATGCTCCGTCTACCTTTCAGGCCCTCATGAATGACATTTTGCAAGATTTTCTTCGTCACTTCGTCTTGGTCTTCTTTGATGATATCCTAATCTATAGCCGCACGGAAGACGAGCATTGCTCTCATTTGCATTTAGTTCTGAGCCGTCTTCGCCATCATCAGCTTTATCTGAAGAAATCCAAATGCGCCTTTGCTCAAAGTTCCATTGGCTACTTGGGCCACATTATTTCCAGTAATGGAGTGGCAGCCGACCCGTCCAAACTCTAGGCTATTGCTTCTTGGCCGCACCCTCAGTCAGTTACTGCTTTACGGGGTTTTTTAGGTCTCACTGGTTATTACCGCCGTTTCATTCGGAATTATGCTTCATTTGCGGCACCCTGACAGCCTTGTTACGCCACCACAGCTTTCAGTGGACTCCGACCGCCGAGACTGCCTTTGCTCACTTAAAGGAAGTATTGATGTCCGCCCCGGTCTTACAAATGCCTGATTTCTCTACTCCTTTTGTTGTTGAATGTGATGCTTCGGGTACGGGCATTGGCGCAGTTCTGCAACAAAACGGGCATCCTATCGCTTATTTTAGTGGCCAATTGACCGCGCGACATGTCAAGTTGGCCGCTTATGAGCGTGAATTAATCGGATCATCTAAAGCAGTGCGACATTGGCGCCCTTACTTGTGGGGGCAGTCTTTTATTGTGCGCACCGATCATGGCAGCCTCAAATACTTGTTGGAACAGGCCCTCGTCACGCCACCTCAACAGCATTGGCTGAGTAAACTCATGGGCTTTGACTTTCAAGTGGAATATAAACCCGGCAAGATGAACGTGGTGGCCGATGCGTTATCTCGCATTCCCTCGAACACTCCCGTCTGTGCCGCACTTTCCCTTCCAGTAGGGCTCACACGCAATGCATGGCTGCAGGACTTACGAAACCATCCGGAGGTTCGGCAACTCTGTGTCAAACTCGGTTCGGCAACTGCTTCCGCTGCACGCACACTGGGTACCGATCCGTCGTCATCCAGCACAGCCGAGTTGGCTTCCGCCCTGCCTGCATCCGAACCAACTCCGACCACATTAACACGCACACAATGGCGCGTCGTCGATGACTTGGTCTACCGGGGCAATCGCCTTTTTGTGCCGGCTTCGTCTTCTCTCGTGGAGACCATTATCGCCTCAGTTCATGACCTTACTCATGAGGGGGTGCAGAAGACTCTACGTCGTGTTCAAACTGAGTTTTATTGGGCCAAACAACGCCGAACAGTGGAATCCTTTATCGCCAACTGCATGATATGCCAGCGCAATAAAACCAGTACATTGTCCCCAGCAGGTCTCTTACAACCCCTTTCTATACCTCAACAGGTGTGGTCCGATATTTCCATGGATTTTATCACCCCTCTTCCCAAATCCTGCGGTAAAACCGCCATCTTGGTGGTAGTGGACAGGCTCTCCAAGTATTCTCACTTCATGGCCCTGACGAAACCAACGACAGCATCAACAGTGGCATCTCTTTTCTTTGACCACGTGGTCCGCTTACATGGCATTCCAGAATCCATTGTATCTGATCGTGACCCCATATTTCTCAGTGCATTTTGGCAAGATTTATTTAAGCGGAGCGGGACTACTCTTCTCTTTTCCACGGCGTATCATCCACAGACCGACGGGCAAACTGAGGTGGTCAACCGCACAGTCGAGATGTATCTTCGTTGTTTAGCCGCGGACAATCCTTCTTCATGGGCAAAATGGCTACCATGGGCCGAATTTTGTTTTAACACCTCTTTTCATTCGGCCCACCGGACGACGCCATTTGAGCTGGTGTATGGCCGCAAACCCCCGGCCTTACTTCCGTATCAGCAAGGGGCAACGTCCATTGACACCGTGGATTGTCAATTAGTTGATCGCGATTTGATCATGCAACAAGCCCGGACACATCTTTCCCAGGCTCAAAACCGTATGAAGCAACGGTATGACGCCCATCATCGTGAGGTGACGTTTCAACCGGGCGACTGGGTGTGGCTACGTTTGCAACCCCACCGTCAGATTTCCGTCCGTCAGTCTCCATCCCACAAGTTGACGGCTCGCTATTTTGGTCCGTATCAGGTGGAAGCAAGGATTGGTCCGGTCGCGTATCGCCTGAAATTGCCAGCGGAATCTCGTTTACATAACGTTTTTCATGTGTCTCTCTTAAAGCCCTTCACGGGCGAACCCCCTCGAGACGTACCTGCTCTACCGGAGGTCGTGTCGCCGCTACCGCCCGAGACTACACGAGAGCCATCTCAGCTTTTGGCATAGCGTTTCTTTCAGAGAAAGCGACAATTCCTAGTCCATTGGGCCGAGGAACCGCAAGACGAAGCTACTTGGGTCGACGCTACGATTCTCCGTCAATCCTTTCCTGAATTTCAGCTTGGGGACAAGCTGGTTTTTCAGGGGGGAGTGATGATATGCGCCCCATCATATGATCAAGTTTATTATAGGAAGAAGAGGGATTAGGAAAGATTGGTTGTGGCATGCGTATTCCGGTTTAGCATCTGTAATGAATTCCTTTCTGTTTCTGTTTCGGATTCCTTAGCCAAAGTTGTTAGGATTCTAAGACTATATATGTTTGAGAAGAAAATAGAAAAGGCAGATTGATTGTTGCCACAAAAATCAAACCCAAGGCGGTGGCTCCGATCAACAGCCAACTTACCTCTCCGTGCGGCGCACTGGCAAGTCCGGCGCCGAGCAGCCCTCGTCCCGGCCATCGGCCAGGGACGCGTGCTTTTGAGCAGGCGCAAGGGAAATTGGCGCATAACAGCCCCATGGTAGACAGGGGGTGCTAGAGGCTACCCATAGTCTCATCAGAGGTAGGGTGTGCCCGACCCCTTGTTGGGTCCGCCACTGCATGAGGGCATGAAACGAGAAGTGATTTGTTGTCTTCGATTCCACGCGATTTACATGAGGGTAAAGGATTGTTTCTAGCTGTATTCGACGTCTTGGAATTGGCCACAGAATTGTTGATTCCAATTCCAATGGCAGTCAAACAATTCTACTTACTGAATTAAATTCCAAATCCATGATTCTATAGCAAATTCCTGGGAGCCAAACGGGTGTAAATTGATCAGGAAAATGAAATAGACCAAAGGTCTTAATGCAAGAAGGAAATGTCACTAACTAGCATCACTTTCAGCATTCAGATTATCTTGACTCTGAACCACCGGAGTTCCTAGTTTGACCACCAAGTGTACTGGAGTTCATGCAAAGATAGCTTAGTTCCGGCAAAGGCCACCTTCAGCTATTTTACTGTTTAGGGCCTTTAGGCTATTCAAACTTTTGGCACGTCCTACATCATCGATGATCAGTTTTAGTTATTTGGGCATTTAAATTTTGTACAATAGTATATGCATCACATGAGTTCAACTTCCCAAAAGACATAATCAAGTAATTAACATTAGGACAAACTAAATGCAAGAGACAAAAATAAATCTCAAAAATGCTATTTCAAAAGCAAAGAGGGAAAAGAAAACCTCACCAGTGCTTTGGAGGATTGGTGCATTTCCAAATCATTTATCACGTATAAAGCAAGAAGTGCCTGACAAAACATAGAAACATTATAGATGCTCTGTCTCTAGTTGAAGTTTAAAGCATAAGGGGAAAAACCTATATTCAAAATCTGGTGAAAATAAAAGTAATGCTGATGCAAGTCAACATACACAAACATTGCACACATGATAAAACAAAATTTGTCATTTGACATATTTGAGATTCAATTATACATGGCTGCAATACTAATAAATATATAATGAGAATTTGCTATCTTTAGTATCCCCGGAAAATTGGTGCATTTTATCATTCTTACAAAAGCTGAACAACGTATTATCATAAAATATTTACAGCACAACCGAGAACTAACCAAAAAAATTATTTGAGATACATGTAATATCTAACACCAGATGTAAGAATGAATTGATCAAAATTTCATCCGAAAACATCTAAAAATTTTGCTGCTTAACAATCATTGTGTGAAATTGGAATTACATGCAAGACATTTTGCAAAGCTTCACCCTGCCATGGCTTACAATTGACGGGGCAATTTACTCTACAGTACAATTACTTGTAATCAGTAGGAATGGCCTGTGCCATACATGGCATTAAGCACAGAATATGATAGGCCTGAAAATGGAACAAGTATAATATATGGCAACAAACTTAATGGAATAATGAAATAGAAAAGCCATTAGAATTTCTTAAAAAAAAGAGGTGATTTTGTTCTCATAATCGCATAGTGAAACATTACTAGATACCTGTGAAACATTGGTCACCAGTCTAGTGAGCATGTACACTAGAGCAACTTGGTAGTACAGTACTTTCTTGAACCAGTGGGCCCATGCTGTTCTGGAAAGGCTCTTATTCTGACAATGTTGATTCGACCTGAAGCATTAAAGGTTATTCAAAAACTGCCAAAAAATGAGAGGAAAAACCTAGTGAAGATTAAGAACTCTATCAAAAGAACATGGCATTAGAACTATAAAACCCAGAAGTGCTAGAAGGTGTTCATCTTACCCTGGTTCTTTTGTTCCAATCAAGAACACAGCAACAAAACAAGATCCAAGGGAAATGGACATATAAGCAATCCACCGATACTGACCGAAGGATTTGAAAAATGTAAGATAAATCGAAAAGGTCAGGTAAATAGTAATATATTACTTAACACAGTAGAGTACCTGAACTATTACGCTTACTGACTGCAGTAGACTAAATATCAACAAAGCAATGCCATACAGGCTAAGATTTGCGACCTAACAAAGCATGAAAATTGAGTACATCAGATGCCGTTATTTTGGTATCTGGACAGAGTATAATGAAGGTCAGAGTAAGGTGTTCTAACCATTGTGAAGGCATTGCGACAGCTTACTAGTGCAACCCGACTTGTTGGGTTTGATGTCATGCAGTTCACCATTGACCTTGGAAAACATATAAAACATTTATGCAAGTGAAATGCTGAAATCAAAATAAAAGGCATAAAGATAAGTACCAAAAGAAAGGAGCATTACATGTGAGCGACTTGAGTAACTGCCCAACCAACATTAAAAATAGCAGCAAATGTGCTGTATCCAATAGTCTCCAGAGTCGATGAAGTGGTCCCGGTAAGTTTGCAAGGCAAACAACTACCAAAAACAGATGAGAAGGAAATTGCTACTAAAATAGATCCTCCTGCATGCCACAATTTGAAGTGTCCAAAACGATCGATCTGCAATAAAAATGATACATTGATGTATCTAGTTCAGAGCACACAGTAAATGCAGATAAACCTAGCAGTGGATGCATAAAGAGAAGAGAAGCGATTTTAAATCACTCCTATAACAATTAACCGTGTTCTATCTTGGCTCGTACCAATTCTCCAACAAAGATTGTCGCGAAACCATCTGCCAATTGACCAGAAAGCATGACAACAGCAGCATTGCTGCAAAGGTGAATAAAAAAGTGAAAAGTCTAGAAGAATCCTGAAGCAACAAGTAATATTTTCAAACTTTCAACATCTCTTGCAGGAAGTTTCTCAAAATATGAATAAATAATGATATTATAATCCAACAATTCAATATTTTAGGCAGACTCTATGGCATGTCTTTGAACAGAAAATTAATTAAACTTTCCTAATATGATACAAAGTTACAAACATTTCTGTTATTGCCTCATTAATATCTTGGACCTTGGTGAAGCTGTCAGTGGACAATTTTCAAACAGCAAACCAGAACTAATAACGAAAAAGACCAATGAAAAATGGATAACCATTTGTGCATTATATACTTAAGTAAAAAAAAACTGTGCAATATGTTACCATGAAATACTTATTGCATCGCACTTTAAGACATCTTGAAGTTAGATATGAGCTTATTTCCAATGCAATTGTAAAATTCCTCATTGAGTAGAATGGATAAAGAGCTAGACTACAGCTAAAAAGAGTGCAGGAATGCCTTCTTTCAATATGATTTAGCAATATGTGAAAGAACAGAACATAATAGTACAGTAAGAATGGGGGGGGAAAGAAACCTAACCCCCAAAAGCACATACCTTGGACTGAGCCCTATATCTGTCAAGAACACTAGCAAATAGGTAAACCAACAAGATGATGTAATGTCATTTAACATATGCCCAGAACCATAGGAAAGTATTGGCACTCTCCCTAAAGGCTCATCCAGCTGTGCATCACTTGATGACTCATTATCCGTCATATTTGCCATTATTTGGTGTTAGCAAGACAATAAAAGCATCACCTACACCACAAAGGCAAACATGTTAAATTCAGTACGTAAATAACACAGTATCACTCCGGACTTCCAAGAAACAGAATTGTACCGCAAACTTGCCACTCGTAAGTTTCATGAAAAGTGAAAATGTTTGCATGATATTGTTGAGGCTCGAGAAATAAACTGCTCAGCTTACAACCGAAACTTCAGTTTTTTCAGAAATACATCTGGACCAATCAAGTGACAAACATGTAGTTATATGCATAGTTACCAGAAATACGGTTTGTCCGAGTCACGGTACGGTATTCGGCGGCTCGCCACTTTTTCTTCCAATTTCCATTGTGAGCTCGAACCCCGTACCCTAATCTAGTTCGGGTTCGACGAATCTGGTTCATGAATCGTGGAGGTTTACAACAAATCCGGTAACTATGGTTATATGACCAGCTAATTGCGAATTTTGTATGTGATGCCTAAACTAACCGGACAGGCAACACAACAGATGCTGAGGTATTTCGTGCAAAGCTTCAATCTATATCATATGATCATGGGGTTCAAGTTTCATTTCTGACTGGACAACTGATTCTCACTTTGAATGTACTGTTATTCTGCAATAAATACAAGACATTAACCATATTACAATGGCAATTGCGATTTGGGATGTCTTCCATATTTGCTAAATTCCAGAAAATGGTTCATGTTTGATTAGTCTCAACATAGATGAGATGCATCAAATTTCCTGCTAATACAATGATACAAGAGATCTCATGAGACAAACTGAAGGTTCATTTTCTGATTTCTTTGTTGTGGAGAAACAGAATCAAGTAAATCTCTTCATAAAAATAGATAATTAATCAGCATCTTTCACAGCGTGCACAGAATTATGGTATAAATCATTCAATCCACAAAGCCAATACAGCCTACCATTTGTTTGCGACGGCGTCACCTGACAGTGAGCTTTCATGTACCATTTCAGCAGTTCTGTGCAAAGGTTTCAGGCAACCAACCGCTGCATAAAGCCCAATTCGTCTCCCAAAGCAATCACCAAAACCGAAGACAAATTGACAGGACCCTACGGGCATCATGGATTACGTAAGTGCTCCAATTCTAAAGATGAAATGGAATCACCCATGAAAAGAAATATTCGCATTTCCACTAACTTTATCAGCCATCATCTGATCCCCCCTTCGCTTTCCTCTATACATTTTCTTCGAAACCAATCCTAATCCAAGCGAAGATTCCCACATGCGCACCTTCACACACACACACGCACACCCTGCTCAAACTTTTCCAACTAGCATTAAAACAGTAGCTAAACTGCTTTAAACTTTTACCAAACGATCAAATTTTACGGAGCCCCAGGTACACTGAAACTGCCTATGGACTCTAAACCAAACTGCATAGATACTACCGCACACTAAAAATACTATATGTAAGGCATGAAAGCCCATCACGGATCACATGGGTCAGTCCCTCGATGATAGACAGCCCCAACCCGCGGCGATCAACCAAAGGTTGCGGCAACCTTTGCCCATGAACCAAATTCCAATTCAACGGGCAACGATCTTGGAACAGATCGAACAGGGACTGCACATGCTCACCTCCAGGCTCCAGCCGCGGCGAGGATCGCCGCCCGTGCGTCCTGGAGTCAGAATCCGCTCAAGAAAGGAGTCGCGGCGGCAACTATCTTGGGAAGGAGCGGATGGGGGGTGGGGGGGGGGGGGCGAAGGCTACGGGGACGTCGCGTGGACGGCAAGTGCAGTGGGAGTGGGAGAGGCGGGCGGAGGGGCAGAGACGCGACATAGTGGCGTAGAAACGGAGGACGGTGGGGGGAGCCCGCGTGGACGAAGCGATATCGCTTCGGAGGGAAAAAAATTCTGTGGAGGAGGTATGCAAGTTTAACTTTGTGCATCCCCACTCCGATGGATGCCACGTGTCTATCTAGCTAAATCTCAACCTCATCCTATCAACAGTGTTATTAATTGGAGGAGTGAGAAATCAAGGGTGCTATTAATGGCAGGAGTGAAAAATTAAATGAATGGTTGAGATTGGTAAGATGAACACGTGGCACCTATCGGAGTGGGGATGTACAGAGTTAAATTTGCATACCTCCTCCATAAAATTTTTTTCCCTTCGGAGTGGGTGGCGTGCGGCGTGCAGCATGCGGCGCCATGAATAGTCAGTGCCACGTGGCAGCAATTTTCCAGTCAAAACAGCTCCCGATTGCTCGGTCATGTTAATCGAAATAAAAATACTAAGATAAACAAAGTTCGAAGGTTTCCTGAGAGCCCATCGTAGCCACGTCGCTCCTATTTCGCAGCCATTCGATCACGTACGCGGGCGGCCGAGATCGCTCCACGTCGCCTTGCGCCAAACTATAGCATAAAATGGAGTTGCCGACCGTTTGCTCGCCCGAGCGGGGCGAGTAGCGCAGCGGTAACGGCGCGCGTTGCCGCTCCGTAGGGTGCGGGTTTGAGCCCCGCCAGAGCTCGCGCGCGCGATTTTCTCGGCGCGACGCGTGGCCCGCCTGCGCCCGCGTGGCGAGCCAGTTTTTTGCCAAGACCCCCTTTGGGTTTACGAAATTACATATAATCCGTTCTTACCACGAAAGCCCTCCGAAAAATGAAAAAAAAAACCCTCAAAAAATCCGGAAAAAAACAAGAAATTGCATGTAGGTCATGTTTTTTGACAAAAAATCCTTTCTTACCCAAAAAAAACTCCGAAAAATGAAGAAAAAAAACTCGAAAAATCCGTAAAAAAACAAAAAAATTGCATGTAGGTCCTGTTTTTTGAAAAAAAATCCTTTATTGCCACAAAAAAACTCCGGAAAATGAAAAAAAAACCCGAAAAATCCGGGAAAAAAACAAGAAATTGCATGTAATTCCTGTTTTTTACGAAACAAACTCACAAAAAAACCTCCCAAAAAAAGAAAGAAATTATAACCAATCGCGTGTGCGGCGTGCGCCGCGCTAGCTTTCTAGTTACTCATAAGGATTATTGAAACCGAGAAAATACGAGAGAAAATAACTTAGACGATCCTACTTAATTGTCTTAAAAGATGAAAGATATACTTTATGTGGGTGGTAATAAATAAATGCATATAGTTGAGATAGAATAAATAGGTGTATAGAAGTAAATGTCTCGCTAAATCTACATACAAGTCTTATATTTAAATAAGATCATTCAAAAAATAAACCTTATAAAAGTGAACGGATGGAGTAGTGGATATGTGAATAGGTAGGTCCTGCTTGTCAACGACTCGCGGTAAGTTATAAATAGTATTGTTTAGAAATATAAACCTTGCAGAAAGATTTAATGATATTTTTTATTATACTCATATTTATTCTCTCTTAAACATACGCATTTATTCATTACCACCCGTATAAAGTATTATATCTCATCTTCTAAAATAATTAAACAGGGTATATAAGTCATCTTCTCTCATACCTTTCTCGACTTTACCGTAACCTTCATCCTTATGCAAAGTTAAAAATACATCTTATATTTCTAAACAAAGGGAGTATTTCTCTAGCTCAAAGACAGATAGCCCAAGGTTACAAATTTTGTTTTCGTACCACATCTCGAGGGTGGCCGAAATATGAAATACCGGCGAGATTTCAGAATTTCGGCCGAAATGGAAAAACCAAATTTCAAATCTGATATTTTGGCAGCCGGCAAAATAGAAATTTCGGCCGAAATGACCGAAAATTTGGCCCTATTCAACCCCCTGTGAAATTTCGGCCAATATAACCAAAATTTGTATATGTATTTTTTTTGCAAAATTTTCACATGTATTCCTCAAAAAAGGCATTACAAATCGCCATAAAAAATTTGATGCTAAATCCAGTCCTACAAACATTAAAACTAGTTGTGGCGACACGTAACGATTGTAACACCGCTATTACTCTTAGGTAATTATGCTGATATCAGCATGTTAGCTAATTAAACATCGAGCGTGCCCGACACTTTATTAGTTAATACACTATATTAAAAGTGTTGCAACAGAACAATAATTAGAGACTAAAATGGAAATTTTTATTACAAGCTATCGCCACGCAGGGCTACAATTCTACATAGGATGCAAGTACAACATAAATATAATACATAAATACTAATTACCTTGAAGACCTCCGAAAATTGGTGTACGGCCTAATCAACCATCTAGTCTTCCTGATAGGACTCCTCGTAATCCTGGTCATGCGGGTAATCCTCACCTCACACCTCGTAGGTGGATCCATAGGATTCACCCTCTAAACAAAGGGAGAGTTATGCAAGAGTGAATACAAATGTACTCAGCAAGCATTATTAACAAATTCAATATATGATTTTCTCTCAAATTCATACAATGTACATCTTCCCTTGAAATTCTATTCTACATAAATTAGATTTTGAGTTTTCTTTCAGGATTGTGTATTTTAGTTATGAAAATAGCCACTAGTACTCGTATATGAGACATACTTAGCTTCCGTAGTCTCTAATCTAGGAGACAAGCATGAATTCATGATTTAACCCAACACAAGTTTGTACCACTTTATCCATAGTGATTCCATCCTGCGAGGTCCCAAAATATTTATCACTATTCCAGTATTAGTTCTCCAACCTTGCTAACTCGAGCCGTGGACACCTTTCCTAGGCTGTCCCGCCAACTCACAGCTAACAGTTGTACTTGGCAGTACTAGAGCTGGAAAAAAAGCTCGTTTGTGTGGCTCGTTGGCTCGGTTCAAAATTGCTTCAATTACACTCCTTTATTGGTTAAACATTGAATGAGTTAATTTCGAATGAAATTGGATTTTGCTCTGGCTTGACTCAGCTCGTTAGCTCAATTCTAAAAATACATCCAAACTATAAATAAAATGATATTAAATCAATATGTGTCAATTTTGAAAAAGGCTCGAAAAAAATGAGGGCTTGGCTCGATTTCCACCCCTATGCAGTACTCACGCCTAGCTTCAAATATAACGCCCAGGAACACTTCAACTCGCAACTGAGTTCCAAATTCGCGTGGTCTCTCTGGGCCTTCCAGCATAACCGAATTTTATGCCCTATTTATCTACCTATCCACCAATGTGGAGATCATAATATTTTCATAGAACAACCTTTTTGGCCGATTTCACACACTATGATTGATACTATAAATACGGTTCATTATCCGAGTGTAGTTATTCATCTTTATATCATAGCCTATGTAGAGGGTCCCATCGGCTACAAGCCTTCTCAAACGGCGTCCTCTACCCACCATACATATAAATATGTCACCGGCTCCTTTCATTGGATGAGCCATTTCAACATATTATTAATCAATAATTGCCTTAGCAGTTCACCATCAAACCATCTTTCCAATCGCGTCTGATTTCGAGGCTTTATTTGAAAAAAAAATCCCATGCAATGATGATATCATATACCTATATGAAGCATTTTAAATCAAATTTTCTCAATATGGACAAGAGAAGCTTGCCTGATATAGAGTTGAAATATTCGGCCTCACTCGAGTTCGTTGTTGTATTCAGTTTGATTCCTGAAATCATGGAATATTAAATTCATGTGACAATTAAATTATTGCGTGTTTTATGGCATCCAACCTTTTCATGACTTGATTGGAATTGGTATA
Organism: Rhipidocladum racemiflorum; assembly: GCA_036346355.1. NCBI lineage: Eukaryota > Viridiplantae > Streptophyta > Magnoliopsida > Poales > Poaceae > Rhipidocladum > Rhipidocladum racemiflorum. The sequence goes on from CM070581.1 coordinate 9,267,915, forward strand.
GATAGATTGCTTACTTTAATTTAGGATCTATTAGTTGATCGCATTTTAATTTGGTGCATTTTAATATACAAGTTTTATTGAGACTTTGGTTTGTAATTTTATTTGAGTAGATGCATTATCTCCTATTTTTCCTTTTTAATTATTATGGCAGATGCGGGTTTTATATGATACTTTATTTAGCCATTGGCTGCTGTTTATTCTCTCTTTAAATTCCCTAATATTAGGGTGAGTTCTTATTTGGTTTATTGCGGTTCATGATGTATATAATATATATACATATTTATATATCTTTATTTTCCCCTCTTTTCTCATTTTTTTCTTTTCTCCTCTTCTCTCATTTTTCTTTCTCATTTTTCTCTCTTTTTCCATTTCCCCCTTTTTCTCTTTCCTCCCTTGTGCCCATTCGGCTGAACTCTGGTTCCTCTTTCTCATCTCCTCCTCCCTCCCCTATCGGGAAAATTGGTTATATGCCACTGTGAAGAGTGGGTTTCACATATTTGTCATCTTTGTCGTTTGGTTCGGTTTAATACCCTCTATAACGGTAACACCTTATGCATTTGCCATTATAGCCCAATTATAACGATTTTAAAGAATTTCGCATGTTTTACAGTGGGCCCGGGCAAGTGTAAGGACGATACTGCCCCTACTTCCACCCGCCCGCCACCTTCTACATCTCCCTGGGGACGTCTCCCTCCGCCACGCCTTCTTCGACCTCGCCTCCGCCACACCGGCACCGCTCGGGCCCGCGGGGTGACCTCGCCGTGGACCAATTTCCTCTCTAACCCACACCCTTTCTTCCCCAATCTCGCCTCTCCCATCCCATCTATCGTCAAACCCTACCCGAATCTCCCCGCGCCGCCTCCATGGACGCGATCGACACAGAGCTTGCACGCGCGCAGGAGGAGCGCCGCAAGATGGAGGAGGCACTCACCGCCGGTGCGCCCATGGCCGTCTCCTCCGTCACCTTCGACACCGATCTCTACGGTGGCGGCGGCGGCACCGGCACCTACCCCAACCGCTTCGCCGGCTACGACACCTCCATCCAGGCCTCGGAGGACGACGCGCCTGAAGACGACACCGAGCCCGCCAACCCCACCGCCTCGCATCCTACACCGGCCACGCCGCGACGTTGGAGTAGGACGGCGGCGACGGCGCTGCAGTGGTGGCGATACTGGCGACCTTGCTCTCTTGATGCTGTTGCGGCTGCGGTTGCGCCGACGGCTCAACGACTCGAGGCGAAATGTACGGGGACTGCAGCGCCGACACAAAAGCGGAGGACGGCGGCGACGGCGAGTAGAGGTGCGACGTGATGGAGATGGCCGGTGACATGGGGTTGGACCGGTTGGAGCTGCTGCTGCATCCGGCATTGGTCCTGACGGTGAGGGACTTGGTGGCAATGGGGATATCCTTGGGCACATCAAGAAAGCTCGAAGCTTTTTGTTCTTTGTAACACCCCGGCATTTAATATGCCCGAATGCTACCAAACATAGACTAAACAACATCTAAATACCACAATTAAACATAAATTACAGCAAAGGCGCACATGCTAAAAACCGAAATTTCGGCAGCATCTCCTTTGTTTTAACATGAATTGAAGCGATAGCAATAACAAGGCAGTTCATAGCAAAACATAAGGCATCTGAAACAGCAATATAAACGAATATAACATCAACATAAGACAATAATACTAAAGCCAACCACTCCATAAACTATGGCTAAGTAAAAAAGGATCATAAGCACACAAAAATTATTCCAAACGCCTAGTTCATGGCACTTATTATGAACTTGACTAAACAATAGTAAATGTGGCTGGACTACGTGAAGTTGTGTAGCTATTTCCCCTTCCCATATGCCGGTGTCATGGTACCTAAAAAAAATAAACAACATAAACACAAGCGTGAGTTCATCACTCAGCAAGTATATTGCAATGGTACAAACATAAACAATTACATGGCTACAACAACTCACATCATGTATATCATCTCATTCATGTTCACAAATCATTATCATCATCATTATGTATGCAATGCGATGCGATGCGATGCTCATATCTCCTTGGAAACTCATACCGGTATGGTTGAGTACACACCCGTCGGTGTGCACCCTCTCCCCCTTCCATCCCGAAGATGGAGGGTGCCTACTCCTCGCCTGCTCACCGCGGTGAATGGAATCACGATGTAGGACTTACTCATTGGCTCTCCGGAATAGTCATAACTTTCTCACCGACCTTCCCCGGACTAGTTATGACTTTCTCACCGCCCGGGCCATGTATCATGCCATGTATGCAAATATACCAACATCATGAATAACTTGTACATTAACATATGGCATCATCATGGATAACTTGTACATTAACACATGGCATCATCACATAATAAACATATTCATCATATCAATGGCAAACATTAAAGCATGGCATGTGAACATATCATATATTCAAATTTCAATCTCAATCAATCAAACAACCCACAATCCGCTACCCATTCCAATACACTTGCCTCAACCACGGGCGACGGATTGGCGAGAAGTAGAAGGCACTCCCGGGGTCGCACCACCTGCACATAGGTACCACACACTCACAATCATGTCCACAAAATAGTACGCAAACCCTCATCTACCCCGACATTCCCAACTACTCGCAAAACCTAAAAACAGAGGTTCTGTCCCGTCGGGACAGCAGCCTTCCAAAAGGCATAACTCGGGTTCTAAGACTCCGAATCAATTAAACGAGTACATCCTCGAGTAGCTTAGGAAATTTCCTAACTTTCTCTAGGTATAAGGAAAGACTGATTCGGACTCTAAAGTTGTTTAATCTACAAAGTACCGTGATCTGTTCCAATCACGTCACAGATTTTAACACGCTCGGTAAAACAGCCACAACTTCAAACGGCTGATCGGAATTTCGCGTTCTTTATACCCACTGAAAGGTATTGAAATTACCTACAACTTCTTCAAAAGGCGGCCGACCAAATTCGGACTCTAAATTGACGAAAACTCTAACACGTGGCAACTTCTAAATTTCGTCTAATCTACTCAATTCCAGCACAACCAATCTAAAAACTTGATAATCACCCTTAGAACAGTACCTAGACCAACCCCAAGGAGTCTCATGGCCATACCTTCGCCCGACGCACGAAAACCCAATAGATCTCCTCCCGGTTCGCGCGATCTCCTTCCTCGCTCCAATCCCGCCGGATCTCCTCGTCGCGGAGCGCTCCAATGGATGGATCTTCGAGTTGGCGAGGTGGAGATCTCCCCTAGGGGCAGCAAGGGAGGTGGAGAGGTGGTTGAGGGGTGGAGGAGCAATGGGAGCAATGGGGAGCCATGGGGAGGGGCGCACGCAAGCAAGGGAGATGGAGATGGAGTTGTGGCGGCTAGGGTATGGGGTTGGGGCGCACAAACAGCAGGGGGGCGCACAAGGGGCTGGGGTTGGCCTCCAACCAGGTCTCCTTCCCCCAAAAGGACTCAAACTCCTCCCCACCAAGGCCCACGACCCTTTCCCCTAGGCCCAAACTCCCCCGGAAAGGCCCAAACTCCCGGAAACGGCCCGGAAATGCTAATAACCTCCATACCCTATGGTTTTAACCTTAATTCCACATCTCATAATGTTTTTGACCTCATCATGCTCAATAAATAAGGATCCGACACTCCGTGGTGTCACATTCTTCCTCCATGGCTAGCAAATCACAAAGCTTGGCTGGTTTGCTACCGCTACCAGGGGCAATATCGTCTTTACACTCGCCTGGGCCCACGATAAAACAGGTAAAATCCTGTAAAATCTCAGTAATTGAACTGTAATGGCAAAGACACAATGTGTCACCGTTATAGCGGGTGTTAAATCGAACCAAACGACGAGGATGATAAATATGTGAAACCGACCCTTCACGGTAGCATATAACCAATTTTCCCCCTGTCCTCTCTCTCTCCCCTATTTCCCATGGTCCTCACCCTCACACTGATCTGGCTTCGCCGGCGTTGGCCCCACCTCACACCGGCTCCGCAGTCCGGTGCCCCCGCCACCGGCTTACGCTAGCGCCGCCCTGGCCCCCCGCTCTCTAGGCCTTACTCCTTGGCCTCATCGTGCCCGCGCAACCTGTGTTGGCTCTCGGTTCGGCGCCCTCCTACCGTGCTTGGCTGTAACATCCTCGTTTTGGCTTTCTGGAGAAAAACCTAATTTAAATGAAGTAAATTCAAAAGTTGGAGTTTCATTGGTGTTTATAATAACCTGGCACCCATTCCCCTTCGAAATCGGGAATTAATTCCTCCCGGCGAATCGGGTTTTCCAGCCCGCCGACCGAAAAATTCACCCGAGTCCAAAAGTGCTCCAAAAATCTCCAAACCACTTCTAAAACGTTCCAAATATTCTGAAATGATTTTAGGAATCATTCCCCAGATTTTTGGACATCCGTTCCTATTTTATCTCGCGCGGCTTTTGTTTAATGCCTGCGATCCATACGAATATCCAATTCCACAAAAATTATCCAAATTCAACCAAACCACTTCCATTGAGTTCCAAATAATCCAAAATGGCTCTAGGAATTTTTCCGGAATTTTAGGCCATTTTTCCTTATTTTTCTAGGGAACTTTTCACAGATAAGCCGGAATAGCCGTGGGCCGCCACGTGGCGGTGCTACAGTAGCTTCTTCAACCTTGGGTGGCATGCACGATTGTTCTTGCCGAGGGAGTTCTAACTTCCATATGCATTTGTATTCATTCAAATCCTCTAACTCCCTCATTAAGGCACCAAATCGCTAACTACGGATCCGTTGGGATCACAACGCCTCTTTCTATCCATGGGGATAATGCACCGAGATCTCACTGGATTTTGAACGGTTACAAGGGAAACCAAATCGACCTTTATGGTGATTGCGCGGCCGTTTCTAATCCGTTTCGCGTGATTCCGCCCCTCATCTCTCCGTATAAGAGTCCCCTTTCCGGTGGTGTCACCCTCCTTTAGCCTCTCAAACCCAACCGGCCGCAAGATCAAGAAAACCGACGAACTCTTGTTGTTCTTCGCGTTCTTCGTGTTCTTGCTCATATCTCCCTCCTTGGTGGTCCAATCTCTACACCGTTTGTTTCTTTGTGTCCGTGGGATAGTGGTGCTCATTTCCCCTCAATTAATTTCAGGAATCATCGAAGTTTGGCGACGAATTTGGAGTCTTTGTCCTTTCGGCCGAACCGCCGTTCGTCGAATTTCTCCGGTCAGCCGTGAGTTAGAGTTCAATTCCTCGCAATCCTAGGGTCCCCTAGAGATGCTTTAGATTTTGCCATCATTCATTCCCGAGTTGTTTCGCAATTTGGTGCAATTTTCTAACTTTTTTGAGTTTGGGAGGCGTTGCTCTGTTTCGCTGCCTGTGGGTCGCCGCGCTTATCGCCGGCTGCGCAGTCGCCGGCCGTGGCCATCGATCGCCTGCCGCTGACTTGCCGCTTCGCCGGTGGCCGCCGCGCTTACCACGCCGCTGTTGGGCCTCAGCCGCTGGCCAGAAATGCTGGCCGCCGCCGCTTCGTTGCCGCTGAAGCCGCCTCGGCAGCTTTCGCTTCGCTGTGTTCGCTCCGTTTCCACCGGGCCGCTCGTCATCACAAGGCCACCGGGCCGGTCTCGCTGCGTTCCCCGCCGGCTTCCCATCAAGGCGCTGCCGTAGCTTGCTGCGCGCTGCTCATAGGCCGCTCGCTGGCGCTGCCGCGCTTTCCGTCGCCGCGCCTCTGCCGCTGCGCTGCCCTGGCCGATTCACTGCGGCCGCCGTTGAGCTGCCGCTGGAATACGCGCTGCGTTAACCGCCCGCCGCTGCTGGCGCCAGTCGCTTCGCCATGCTGCGTTGCCCCTCTTTGCCGTGGTTTGCCGCCGCCTTAGCCAGCCGACGCACGGCACTCTGCCGCGCCATGGCGCTTGGCAAGCCTTGCCTCTGTTCCTGCCATGGCAAGGCCATGGGGAAGAAGGCCATGAGCCTATGACACATGGGGCCCACTGCCACATCCTCAAAGACCTAGTCAAACCAGTCAAAGCCAGTCAAAGCCACTGTTGACCAGTCAAACCCAGAAGGAATATTCGGAATATTCTGCTGCCGATTTATTCGAAATTCAAACTTCGGAAGCTCATATCTTTTCCGTCCGAACTCCGTTTGAACTCATTCAAATTTCTAAATTCATCTAAAATCAAGACCTTCCTGCCAGTACTAATTTTATAATTTTTGGATTTTATTTATTTTCTGTTATTTATTTATTGCCTCGTTTTGCGTGTAGTCGACGATCCGCCGCTGACGCCGATTTCACCGTCGAAAGCCTTCCGAAAGTTCGACTAATCGCCATAACCAAGGCAAGTCTCCTTGATGCACCTTGCTCCTATGCTTGCGAAATGATTTAAAAATTGTTTATAAAGTTGCATGGCTATGTTTAATGAAATATGTCAAATATAAGTCCTAGTTATACCGAAATTTTAATTCCTCCTTGACATTGATAATCATATCCATTGTAACCCTAGAACCTTGTTTATACCATGCCTATGTTTATATGGTATCCGTTGCTATGTAGTACGGTAGAATTGCTTAGGACCTTTTCCGACGAAAACAACCCATGGGTGGGATTATTCAAAAAGAATGTTATTAAAGGTTATTATGATGATTTTGGTCCTGTTTTCTAAAATAAAAGAAAAGTAAAATGATTTTGACTTGGGCGGCCTGGAATGTCAGGTGGAAGCGGATCAAGTCTTGATCCTTCGGTGCAAGTACCGCCCCAAGTCATATAAGGACCGACGCTTATGATTGCCATTTTAAGCATAACCGCATTCACCACATGTCTATAATGAGTACGACTGGCTCACTAATTTGTAGAAGCCTAGTTTAGACTCGCCACTCGGTTGTTGTGTGAGAGCCGACGGAGGCATTGTTGTGGATGTTGTTTTGCTCACACGGCGCAAGAGGAGGCTTCAGATCGGGTGGAGGGAACCCTAACGGCGGTGAAACCTCGGGTGGGTCTAGCTAGGTAGATACATTGTAATGCGCCTTGTCAAGATATCCTGCCACACACCTAAGGAAGTGTGTTAATTGCATGGCAACAAGGGTATATCTTGTCTTGTGGGTAAAGTTGTACACCTCTGCAGAGTATAAACTATTCGAATAGCCGTGCCTACGGTCAAAGGCAAAGCGAAGAATGCTTTCATATTGGTAGACTTTGATTTTGTTTTTAAAACCGAAAAGTGTTTTGTTTTGGGGTTCGGGAGTGGTTAGAACTCTCGAATGTTGTTTGGCGGAAAGAGCCAACCCAGGTGAATAGAACCTGTTTTGCATTTGACGGATGGAGTCACATGATTAACCTTGATCTTTGAACAGTTGGCGGTTAGAGCCCTAATATTAGTGATGGTGGATAGAACCTCACTGCAGTATTAAATAATTCAATTGTTAAAAAGAATTGTAAAACGATGCTTTGTGAAATATATTACTTAAGTATGATTTAATCAAATGTGGCTTTATGCAAATAAACCCTATTAAGCTTCCTTTGGAAAGCCCCTCATGATCATAATTTCCCGACTTGTCGAAAGTACTTTTGTACTCACGTGCTACACCAACATTGTAATCATCGAGATTTATCAAGATGTCGTAAGAGGAGGAGGAGTGCTTCGAGCGAGGATTGCCAGAGGACTAGTTGCGTTCTAGTCGTCCGCCTGTGGCGTTAATGTGCTCGCCGTTGCTTTCTTTTGCTTCCGCTGTTTTGTGTGTCCGGTCGTTGGACCGAGTATTGTAATAAGTGGCAATGTGGCCCATACTTGAATATTTACATTACAAGTTTCGTTTTGTTCGGCAATGAAGTATCACTGTGACTGTGTGTACTAGCTACTGATCTGGGACTAGTACGGAAATACACAGGAGATTCTGGATAGCTGATCCGGGGTCTCACATTGGCTCAATGTCGGTCGTCCCTCTCTGCCCGGGCTCGGCTACGCCCCCATCCATGGCCACCAGTCTCCTCTCTCTACCCACCCCACTACTGTCATCCATCTTAAGCCTAGGATAATCCCCACCACATCTACTGTCTATCATAGTCCTTAGCTGTGAGCATTCTATGCTATTTGTATGGGCTAAGAATGGATGGGATTACCTGGAATGTGGATGGGGAATGAAGATGGATCTGATGGTGATGTGGGGGATGATTGTGGTGAGGTTGAGGTGTTGATGGAGATGGCTGAGATCTTGTCCTTCTTCTCCTGGCCCCTTGGTTCTTGCCTTGGTCCTGGTCGTGTTCCTGGCTTCCTTTGCTCTGGCTTGGCTGCCCCTGGCCTCCGCTCTGGTCTCTTTGGTTCTGTGAGTTTTGGTTGTGTTTGTGTGGAGGGGAAATGGAATGGGGGAGCTGGGCTCTAGCTTCCTTCCCTTTTTACCTGAGCTTGACCTTATCTTTTGAGTGTGCATGATGTTTTTGAGCACTGTTATTGCTATGCTATAATTAGCTTCGATTTTACTAGGTTTGTATGTTTTTACCGGATGATGACATCCAATTTAGATAGAGATGCTCATTCAGTCTCGGACGGATCTGGTATCTCGGTGAGCAATATTAATCTTGTATGGGTCTGATGGCACTCTAAAATCTTTTTAAGTTTTTTTGCTTTAATTGCTTTTTGGTTATATATGAGTGTATGGATGACTAACGTTTTGCAGGGATTCACAGCTAAAGGTCATGAGAAGCTTAGTTTATTAGACAACTGAGTATTCCTGTAAATTCCTCCTTTTGATGTAATTTGATACTCATGTACTTTGTGTTCTCTTTATATATTTGTATGACTAGTGTTCAAAAATGGAGATATAAATTATCCTTTGTTGTGTTTGGTGCTTGTATGGACGGTGATGTATGAATACATGTATGATTGTTCTCTGTGCTGAATGAGAATGAAAATTAATCCTTGCAGCATGATTTACTTATATGTGTTATTAATTTCGCTAGTAAGCCCTGTTGTGCCGTTAATCTTTAGAGTTGCTTCACTGGTCAAATTTGTGATCACCTCGATAAAAAAATCCAAAAAAAATTCTAAAATCATTATAGCAATTTAAAAAAAATTACTTTTTTTTTATCTTGTCGAGATTTGGAACCTCAGTTCTGGTCGAAAAACGAGATTTCAGCCGGTAGGATTTTGAACCGTGAGATAACCATAGGAGATGAAGACCCTACGTGGCGTGGCGGTGTCTCAGCTTCATTTATTTAGTTTATTTTGCAGCCAGAAGTTAAAGCTTGTCTAGTACTCCCTCCGTTTCTTTTTATAAGGCCTATTTGGTTTCGTTAGGACAAGGCTTTGACCAACAATTACTCTATTACATATAATTTTTATGACACAAAATTCATATTAGCAGATTTGTATTCAAAAGTACTTATATATAATTATGATTTTGTATTGCATAAATGATATATTAATGAAGTAATCGTTGGTCAAAGTCTTGTCCTAATAAAACCAAATACGCCTTATAAAAAGAAACGGAGGGAGTAGCTTCTTAGGGCATGTACAATAAAGCTATCTCAGCTGTCTCTTATCTTGTACATATCAGCTTTGATCTATGTGGAAGAGTAAGAAAAAAGAAGAGATGAGAGCTGGCTTTTATTTTATTTAATAGCCAACTTTGCACGGAAGGATAGGTAGATTATTTATGCATAAGAGAGAAGAGATAGTTATTGTCAGCATCAAAAAACAATTTTTAGAGACAGTTATTGTACAAATTGTATTTGCTCTTAAATGAGGCAACTTTTTGAAAGCTATGCTCCCCTAAGGGCATGTCCAATGGTAGAGCCAACTACTGACTATAAGAAAGCTCCATGTCACTTATAGCTAGTTTAAAGACAAGATCTCCAATGGGTCAAGCTTATAACATATTCCAACATTAAAATGTGGTCCACATGTAATTGTCTTTTATTTTTCTTGAAAACACTATACTGCTTTTAGTTAAGAGCCAGCCTTGCCTCTCTCATCTACTTCTCTCCCTCCACATAAGCAAAAGATGAGATTGACTCTTATACTTCTTGACATTGCTCCATCGGGATGCTCTAAGTAGGGCCAGAGGGCATTTTTTCTTGCCATTACAAGGGCCAGACCCCCAGAGAGCAAGTTTGTACGAGGCTGATACACATATATAAAGCCCAGTTTCACCGTTTCGAATGCTCACAGGCTCACAGCGTTACCTCAAGATTGCAAAAGACATAGCGTTATATGAAAAGATCTACAATATATTATTTTTTTAGAAACTCATGTCGATTTAGATGGTGCAATATGTAATTTATTTATAAAAAAAACACTGCGTAATTGTTACATTAGAAATAAATATTGGAGATTATACAAGATCCACGAAAGATGCTAGCACCCTACCTCACTTGTTATTACATATACAAATTGCTTCACTGAAATTTGCCTGCCTTCTTACCGCCAAATTAGTCATCACATTAATTAAAAAAAGAGAAATTTTACGATGAATTATACTTGTAGTATAAAATATATAGTAGAAATCACATCTAGCTGATTTGTTAAGGATGTTTCTACTACTCTACTACCAGGTGTAGTATAAGTAAACTCTAGTTAATCTGATCCATTGGATCGAAAAGAATGAACGTTCGATTCATATTCAATTTTGTATACCGTAAAAAAGCTCAAAAAAAATTATGGCAAACAGTAGCATCCATCCAGACAATCAATCCCTTAGAATTTGATAGAACCGATTCGTCGAGAATCGTGATCAGGGTTCACCATTTCGTTTTGCCGATTTTTCGAATGAACAGTGAAATTTGATAATCGCAAAAATCGTAAAAATCGCATAAATTTAAAAACCAGATTTTTTCGAAAAAAAATTCAAAAATCGTCGAAATTCGACGATTTCGATGGAAATTCGATGATTTATCGATGGAAATTCGACAACCATGTTGAACTTTTTGTGCGGTCGACTTTTGGTAGCGATTTTCGACGATTTTTGACAAAAATCGACCGATTTACACCGATTTTCGACCGGTTTTTGACACGCAAATTTTTTCGAATTTTCGATTTTTTTTTAATCGGACCGGTTTATCGACTGGTTTTTGATGTCGAACCCTAACAGTACGGTCGATTTTCGACGAATTTCGACGAAAAGGTGAACCCTGATCGTGATCCCACGCTGTCAGCCGCCGATGAAAGTGAACACCGAAACCAACAGTCACTGACATCTGGGGTCACATGTCAGAGTCATTTTTCAATCTTTTCCTTTTCTAGTGTCTTCCCTTCCCTCCCCGTCCCCTCCCGTTCCTCCGCGACGTCCTCTCCGGTCTCCACCCGCTGTAGCCGTCGCGCTGCGTCGCAGCGTTCGCCACCCCCTCCCCGTCACCCCGTGCGCCGCTGCCCCAAGACCCCTCGTCAATTCGATCAACGCCCGACTCAAGTCACTCGCCGACGAGCCGAACGCCATCTGCCCTCGTACCCGTGATGGCCAACCCGATGTACGGCTCCAGGCCGCTTCGATCCAGGTAAACCCCATCCGAGCCCCGAGGTCGTTTGGTCCAATTCTTGCTCGCTGCTGCCCGAATCCGTCGATTTGTCCCGCAAAATTGGATCGGAGCCCGTGATGAATTTGTTGGGGTTTCTTTCGGGGTTGCAGGAACTCGTTGAGCTCGGACGAAATCCAGCTGCGGATCGATCCGATGCACGGCGATCTTGACGAGGAGATCGCTGGGCTGCACTCAAGGGCTCGCCTATTGAAAGGCGTAAGATTTCTATTTCCCCATCTTCTTGTTTCTGTCTGGTTCTTGATATCTGTTATGTGTGCTCAGTTAAGGCCTTGTTGCCGCAATTTGCAAGTTAGAAACCTATGGATTGTGTATACATTAAACATGCACTGTAGATGTTATGGGTTGGCGTTCCAAGATTTTTTTTTTTTTTTGGAGAACATGTTCCAATATATATTTCGTGGTTCTCAATTTGTTTTTGACTGGTAATTTGATGGTTTATTTAGTTGTTAGTGGTGAGGAGCTTGTAAGTTTGTTTAAGTTGGTTTTATTGTCTGTAAACTAAGAAGAATTGGGAGTAGACGTCACTTAAATCAGAATCATCATAAGTAAATAAAAGATGCTTATCTGATTTGGGTTGCTAACATCAACACCATATGTAGCCAGTGCTTTTTAATATAGTAACAAATTGGTACCCTGTATTGTTTTTCAATATCGTGACAAAACTTTCAAAACTGATGTGATCAGGGGCGGAGGCAGGCCTCGGGCCACCGAGGTCTGGGCCCGAGGCCTTCCATGGTAAGCCCATACAAATTGTATTAAAAAATCAATAAAATTGTAAGTTGGTCAAAAAAGGTGTGGCCCGGCCCGAGGTATGGGCCTGAGCTGGCTCCGCCCCTGGATGTGATGTTAATGGATTTGGGGTGAATGGAAATGCAATGTATAACCTGGTGTAAATTGATGTCATATGCTTTGCTTTAGATATTTTTTTCAATATTTAATTCACTTGCTCAGGTCCTGGAGACATTTCCTTCATATCTGCCATAGCATTCATTGCAACATTCCATCTGTCTTATCAGATTCCTTTTCTTGCTTGTCAGTCCCCTGACCCATTATTACCATTTATGATTAGCTTCTTGACATATACTCGCTGATTTATACTTCCTCAGATATGCTGCTATGAGCATACAGTGATTCCTTGAACCTTCATATAGATAGTCATTGATTTATACTTCCTCGAATATGCTGCTAAGAGCATGCAGTGGTTCCATTGAAGCTTCATCTGGAATCGACTCCATTGACGTTTATGGTTTTATGCCTCTGTACAATCTTATGGATTAGTCGATGACTGGTTGACAGCATTATAGTTATTTTGTCTTCTCGTAAAATCTATCTTACAAATATTTCAATGATTATGTATCTAGGTTTTACCATTTTATATCAGATGTTTCTATTTTCGACAAGTAATAGGTTTGCCATTTGATGAGAAAAGACATCAAGTTTTGATAATTCATTTGTGCTATTTGTTGTTTATAAGTTGTTGATGCTGGTTTGAAGCTTATTTTTTATATATGATTTCAATTGCTTTTCCAGGTCGCCCAGGAGATGAACACTGAAGCCAAGTTCCAGAATGATTTTCTCAGCCAACTGGTGGTGTTGCCTTCTTATTTCCATGTCATGTTTTACTCTGGCAATTGCTATATATATGTTTTTATTAACCTCTTGGTTATGTCATGGTTGTCCTTGATAGTTGACAAACATTTGATCCCTTTCTCATATGCTGTTTAGTCCTACCATCTTTCAAGAGTTTCATATGTTCGATGAAGTCATTTATTGTGTATGACCTTGAAGGTCCCTTTGAATTCGTTGCTTTGCAGCAAGTTCTTAAAAATTTGATTTGCTGTTTGAACTCTAGATATTATGTTTACCTGAGCTACTTTTTAAGGATACTATGCATCAAGTGATTTTCTCGTGTTTTTAGCCATCTTTATCCTAGTTATGCTCTGATTTTGTTATCGTCTGTTCATGGACAGCAAATGACCCTTATAAAAGCTCAGGCTGGAGTGAAGAATAACATGCGACGGATGAACAAGAGCGTCATCCAGCAGGGCTCCAATCATGTTGTCCATGTTGTCCTTTTTGCTCTATTTTGCTTCTTCGTTGTCTATCTCCTGTCAAAGTTCTCTAGAAGGTAGTTTTGTTGTTAGGTGGAATCAAACCAAATTAACTCAAATGGTCCATGAATTTAGCCTCAAAAGAGATACCATTTGCTGTACAACATCTGGCCTTGTAGTACCTGAGTACATTGACTTGAAGGAAACAAAAAAAAATGGGAAGAGAAAAAGGACCCTACCTACTAGTTTCAAGCATTGATCGCATGGTATTGACTTACAAAAGTCTTGCAAAGCACATTCTGCGTTATCCAGTATTGTATTTTGATGCAATTCACTCCTGTCAATGTCACACGGAGATCCAGCGAGCGCAGGAGCTTATTTTATGAGGGGTTCAACACTTGTGTATGCATTCGGTCATGTATTCTTTTATAACAAAAACTGCTAATGTGATCTTCCATCTGCACAGAATAATCTCGAGAATCAATAGATAAACTGGATGTGCATTGCTGCAGACTGCAGTGAGTAATACGGGACAATTTCTCTACTTTTTCTGAAAGTAGCATAGCAATTTCTCTTTTGTTAGGCTGTCAGGACAGAATCATGAGTAGGTAACGTTAATTTAACATGCTTCGTTCTTAATACCATACCCCAGCAAGTGCGCATACAATTGACACAGAAAGGTTCGACAAGGAAAACGATAGTGTAGAGAGGATACATGAAAACAGATATAGCCAGGATTTGGTAATTTCGTCGTCAAGAACAAGAAAACCTGAAACATCTTTTGTATACGCTTCAATTCCTAGCAAAATAGCATGTCCATGGCTCGAGAATTTGTCTTATTGAAACGAGCTCACGGAAAGGTGTCTCGAGAAGGCCATCTTCACACCGAGGGCAGAGAAGGAAAAGTTAGAAAAGGAAGATTGAGTAGTTCAGTTTCGCAGCCAGCAACACGGCTCTACCAAGGAATTGCTCGCTATTAACCCACGAGCACCAAAAAGAAGTTCCCAATGTTTCTTCCACTGTGCCATTTCTTCTATCTAACCTAACATTCCACGCTGCGTGAAAATTTCCAACATAGTCGAGCCAATCTTCGCTGGTGACTCGACAACAGTAACCCCAGCCTCTCTGAGTGCCTTGATTTTGTCTTGAGCTGTGCCCTTCCCCCCTGACACAATTGCTGCATCATAAGAGGAAAATGATAGTAGATTAGTACATGTAGCAGTTGAACTTGATTCAAAATGATCAAATAAATGTACAACAGCGCACATTTTTCCTGGACGATTTGAGATTCGTATGCTTTGCCATTATTATAAAGTAATGGCGTGGTACACTGATACTACAGTTGTTCTCATAGTTATATTAACAAATGCAGCAACAAATTTAAGAAAGCAAACCATGTTATCAACATGAATTTCATGAAATGTTATTCAGTGGCATATAAGCAATCTTCTCTATTTTGTATACATGTCAGAGACACTTGCAGAACGATCATACATAATTACCATGTCATAAACCTTGACCCATGAGGTCAAGATACAATAGATGGCAAAGGTGCCAATAGGATCCAATGCAACCATAAATCAGGTCCAACATCACTGCTTTGCAAATTACCCAATTATATTGTGCAAATGTCCATATTGATAGGATGAAATAAAAACCCCATAGCTATTAGTGAGTGAATTAATACCACATTCACCCTGGTGAAACTTCCATACTAAAATCTGTTAAGAATTAACCTTTTTTATCTATTGATATTTGCAAATTTAATTACATCTCTATGAAACATTTTTCCTGAACTACCATTGCCATGCAGAGTAATAGAAAATCACCCAGAACTCGTGAACAATAGTCTGGCAACATTAAGAATGCCATAAGAATTGTTTCAACTTCATACTTCCAAGGACTGAAAGTGAGTGGAGACTAGAGAAAATATGCAACAATAGTCTGGCAACATTAAGACTGCCATAAGCATCGTTTCAACTTCATACTTCCAAAGACTGAAATTGAGTGGAGACTAGAGAAAATATGTAATATGTAGTAAAGCATGAATTACAAATAAAAAACAAAAAACAAACTATTTATTAAGTTGGTACCTCCAGCATGACCCATGCGACGGCCTGGGGGTGCAGTGAGTCCAGCTATGAATGCAACGACAGGCTTCTGCGTTTTGCTTTCCTGAAATATTTGCACGTCAACTTAAATTAGTTGATAATAATAGTTACTTTTCATCACATATTTGCAGTGATTGACGATCATTTGTCACTTCTAAACCTGACCAGGTACAGCCTTAAGACATTCCATGTCAGATGAAAAGCTAACCGAGTTCACCGCAGCTACCCTGAGACCACGACAATAGTGTGGTGGTCCACTTGGATTCTCATTGAAACTGACTTATTGTAAATAACGTTTTGATAGTGCCAAAGAGTCATAGTCACATGACTTATCTAGCCAAAATCGGTATAAAAAACAGCTTTGTTTGGGGACTGTCGAATATTTAAAGCTTCGACTTGTGGGTCACATAAGCTTAAGCTAGGCCCCGACAACTAGCTTATTTCTGGGCTTCCCTTAGGCCTTATGAATTTAAGCCCCCCTTTCCACTCAGAAGCGGAAGACAGGGGAGGGTGGCTTATGGGGTTTATAAGTTTGCAAGAGTTCACAGGCTACTCAAAACAATATTTATAGCTTATCTAATAAGCTAAGTTATATTTAATAAAAAAATATGGTCTATCTAAAAGCTAGACCAAAAGGGCCTTTAGGCAATATATCTAGAAGATGCATTGGCTTCATAGTGTCTTCGAAACCCCCAAAAAGGCTTTTTTAGGAAGATTACAGAAATAGTTTTGAGGACTTATCAACATTTTAAACCTATTTTTTTTGAAATCACAGTGAACTACAGCACACGTGGATACTATACCTATTTTTGTATGTAGAAAAAAGAGAACATAACTATTTTGGGACATTAGATAACTTTGCAGCTTCCTATGTAAAAATAGAAGCATGCATTGACAATTGAGACATCATAACTATTTTGGGAAAGATGCACAGGCATATTATTGAATATTGAGGGTCCCATAAGGTATAAATACTTCAAAATCAAAAAGAGTGCGCCTTTTTAATTGCCATCATGTTTGAACTGCAATAAGTAACGTAAGAAATCATGAAGCCTATTAGAGAAATAGATAGATCATAATTTTGACTCTGTCATGTTCATGACTGAAATTGAATGATACTCCACTGGTTCATGAGACGGGGGATGTTGCAACTTGCAACATGCAAAGTCACTACAGAAATAGGACATGTAAATATGTAACACAGAAAACGGTTACACAAACTAACGCCAATCCCAACAGGCCAACAAAGCCTCACCTGGATGAACGCTGCAGCATCCTCCTCAGCAGTACCTCCAATTTCTCCAATGAGAACAATACCTAAAAGGCACAGAACAGTATTTATCAATGAGAACAATACTTACAAGGATAGTACAGTATTGATCGATGGGAATAATAACTAAAATACATACAGCAGTATTGAATAGTTTAGCAAACGTATATGTGTGCCTTAACCAACCAATACAAGGAATTAACAACACACAGAAGAGTACAAAGATAAGAAAAGGAGAAATTTAAAAAGCAAGGACTCCATTCTTACTACATGATTAATTTTCTTCTATTGTTAGCATGGTTGTCACGGCGCTCCAGCCAGTCATGGTGACTCCCGGGCGCCAGGACATCTAGACGCCTAGGTGCCAGCCTAGACGTAGATTAGACGATGAAACATATTGGCCAAATCAGCACATATAACACACATATAACAAAGAAAATAGGAAGAATAGATGACAGATGGGCCACTACCCACTCAGCCCACAACCTCACTAAAGCTCAAAGGCCCATCTATGCTATCCCTCCCTCCTCCCATGCCCTAATAATATCGCCAAGCCGCCAGTTCCAGTAGCAGAGCAAAGAGGATGGTGGGCAGCAGCATCCAGCACCACAAGCAGCAGAGCAGAGAGGCGTGTGGCAAAGAAGAGAGCAACGAAGCAGAGTAGAGAGCTGGGGAGAGGGAGAAACAGAGAAGAAAGGAGAGGGAGAGAAGAGTAACCGCGAGGCAAAGGTGGAGAGCAGGGAGGCAACAATGTGCTCCGGGCGGCAGATGCGAGCTAGAGAGGGCCAACTACAGGTGGCAGCTAGGGTTCTCCAGGCTTAAGCCACCCCCCCCCCCCTCCTCCCCCCGCGTCATCCAAAGGCCAGATCCAAGCCCCTCTCTCCCAGACCGCTGCCAGTCAAGGAGAGCAGCCCTATCGTCCACTGCTAGCCAACCAGACAACATGTTGTCGACTAGGCGATGCCATGACAACTATGATTGTTAGATTCAACCGAGTCAGAGCAAACAATTTGTGAGAAGTCCTCTAGTTGGCATATACAAGGATAGATAACTTAAGCCAAACTAAAGATCAAGGTTTACTTATTTGTCCTACAAATTCATGGCAACCTAAAAGAGATTATAATTAAAAAAAAGGTAAAACCAATCATGCTGATTAATTGAGACCGGTGGTAGTGCAGAACATACCAAATTAAGGGACATTTGGATATATCAGAAGTAGATGAGAAGAGAAAAACATACACTTTTGCTTAAGATTGTGGAGCCTCAGTCACAAAGTGTACCTTCTGTCTGAGGATCATCAACAAACTTTTCAAGACAATCAACAAAATTAGTGCCGTTGAAGGGGTCACCACCAATGCCTACACAAGTTGACTGCCCCAAGCCTACAGCTGTTGTTTGAAATACCTGTCAATGAAGAGAGAAATACACCTTAGGCAAGCGCGTTCCCAGATTGAAAGCATCCCTATAATAAAGGGCATACCGCTTCGTATGTCAAGGTACCAGAACGAGATACTATCCCAACATGACCAGGCTTGTGGATGTAACCTGGCATGATTCCAATTTTACATTCACCAGGCTTAATGATACCAGGGCAGTTAGGTCCAATCAATCGAGTTTTTGATTGCCTGTTCAGAGCAGCCTTCACTTTCACCTGAAATTTGCAAACGAAACCTTATGATGATCGCTTCATTAAGTTCCCTCAACAAAGCAGAAAATACATCAAAATAAACCTGAAAGGAAATATCTAAAATGTGGGAGAGACAAACACCTAATTATGGTATGGCATTGCCGCATGAGTTATTAACACTGCGCGCAGAAAAAAGATAGTCAAAGGAATAACAGCAAGTGAACTGCTCAGAGGTTCATGCTATAATTCATGACAGTTTGGAACTCCTATTTATTATTTACCAAAATCACCTCATGCCGCTCCATGCATGCCTATTAGTCCATGGCTATATATCCATCTGAATAAAATGACATGGATCACATATTGTATTTAGCTAGAATATTTTTGCTAAAATTTTCTAGCTTAAGTGTAGAGTTATTGATGAAGAGAAACATATGAGAAAATTATCATGCTCAGAAATAAAGTGACTAATATGAGGTACAGAAATTGTTAAAAATTACCATGTCATGCTGAGGTATCCCTTCAGTAATACAGACAACAAGGTCAAGCTCGGCGTCCATTGCCTCCATTATTGCAGCAGCAGCAAATGGTGGTGGAACATATATGACAGATGCATTTGCCTTTGTCTCCACCTTAGCTTCCGCTACGGAGTTGAACACCGGAAGGCCTAGGTGCTCAGTTCCACCTTTCTTAGGAGTAACTCCACCTACCTGTTGCAATGATAAGTACTTCAATTATAAAGAGTAAAGAGAAAATAAAAGGCATAACATGGACAAGATAATCCGTAAAAAAACTATGATTTTTTTTCTATAAGTCAAAACTATAGTATCTTACTGAGGCATTGCTGAGACCGCCATAAAAAAGGCCATTTTTCTTATGATCAGTTTCTGCGGCAGGGTCCTCTTTCGAACTGCATTCATAACTCAACTTAAACTGTACCATGTGGAAATAATCAAATTCGGGCCAACTACACCATTAACCCTGTGAACTGCTGGTCAAGAACATGGTAGTGAAATTAGACCTTGCAACCTGCCAAGCACCACATCAGGTCCATGAAGGCTGTCAGGATGCTTTAGGTAATTCCAGGATTCTACTTATTGAGTTCCTTCTTCAAATATTCCGGTGCAGTGAATACTGGCGATTTACACACCAAACAGACCACAAGCAAAACCTTTCTTGGTGTCTCCGAAGAATGATGACATCTAAATACATAACATTTATTTCGGTTGGATTTTACAAGAGCAGATTCAAAAAGTCTCAGCATGCATGATGGAGATAGTTTTCCACGCTATTTTTAGATCAGCAAATGCCTAGATTTACAAAACGTCGAGGAATACAAGAAAGCTGATTACTTCAAGGATTTCCTTTCCACGCGAGTCATGATACACACTGACGTGCTGGCTCACTAGATTGCACAGTGAAGAACACCACTAGTGCCACAATTTACTAGAAAACATAAAACACAGCATCACCACTCAGATTTATGTCAACAAATGACAAGGAATCCTAGTTTTTAGCCATTTCACCTAAAATTTCAGGCCCTCTACCACATAAGTAGGGAACTATCATAGCACATTTTGCCTCCCAACACCCCCAGGCCCCAGTTACGCGTATGCGGCTCACACCGTTCGTCTCTCCCGTTTCGAATCCAACCATAACCATAGCGCCCGGCTGGAAACGAAACCCTAAAACCCGAGAAAATGGAGATAGGGAACCACAGATCCACGAGAATGATGAGATCGCACAGTTTCGGCCCCTCAAAACCCTAGGATCGCGCGGTAGAGAGAGGAATGCATGGATCGAAGAAGACACCAGAGAGGGAGGCGGCAGGCTGGGCCGCGGAGGCGTACCATGTTGGTGCCGTACTCGATGGCCTGCTCGGTGTGGAAGGTGCCGTTCTTGCCGGTGATGCCCTGGCAGATCACGCGGGTGCTCTTGTCAACGAACACCGCCGGCGAGGGCGCCGCCGAGGTGGCAGCCGCGAAGCCCCGCGGGTGGAGGAGGCGGGAGGCGGCGGACCCCAGGAGCTGCGACGCGCGGCGGGTGGCGGCGGCCATGGTGCGGTGGTGGTGGCGGCGCCGCGTGCTCCTCTTTTTTTTTCTTCGATTCGACTTTCTTTGTGTTTCCTTCCTCCGTTTTTGAAATAATTAATAATTTGCCACTTCAAACATTGACATTTTGATTATGATCGCCACTGGCCGATAGCGTATGGGGAATAAGTCGATGAAATGTGGGTCAGCCAAGAAATTTATGAAGTGTCAATGTTTGAAGTGGCAAATAATTAAATCTCCCGTTTTTGGTCTACATTTCTGGAGTCCCGCGATCCATTCTTGCAGGGGGAGTTGGGTGGTCAAATTTCAGGTTAGGCCCCTGTACTACTTTTGTTTTCGGAATGGGAGTTGGGTGGTCAAATTTCAGGTTAGGCCCCTGTACTACTTTTGTTTTCGGAATGGGAGTTGGGTGGTCAAATTTCAGGTTAGGCCCCTGTACTACTTTTATTTTAGGAATGTGAAGATATTGCATAAGCACCCCTGTGTTGATCATTGTTTTCCCTTTTGATCCTTGGAGAGCCGTGGAATGAAAGTGAATTGTAACAGGTTCCCCGTTCCCTTTACATTGTTCACAGTGTCAGAGTTTGGAAATTTTGGGAGCCTATCAAGTTAAATGTAGTTAAGAGTTTATCCAAATGACACGATTTTTATGGTGCCTGATAGCGACTAGATTGCAATGAAGTTCCACTGCTCGTCGCCGGTGAGTCTAGGCAGTCGCTCACCCTGCTCGAGAGGTGGTTGTTCATAGACAGATATATACATGTGAATTGTGAAGTATTGAAGAACGTATGATCTCAACGATATGTGTTGTAAATAAGCGATTGTTTCAATTTTAGAGGTCACTCGTACTCTCATAAGTCGTAATGAAAAGGTAGAGATGACTGTTTGTTAGATGATCATGAATAAGTAACGTAAGTATGCAGCCATGTCCCTGTGTATAGAGACAGTTTTGTCTCATTGGTAACTATGAATTAACTTGGTTTTCTCGGGCCTCCTTTGTTTCTAAAGATGGGGCCTTTGCTATTGCTCTTCAGCTTGGTTCTTTTCTTTCTTGCAGTAAGGTGCTATTTTAGCTTGATTTTATAGTATTGTGCAGAGGTTAGGTAAAGTTCAATGAATGAAGTAAAAACATATGGAGGCCGGCTTGATCTGCCCATACATTTTGCCCATTCAGAACACAGGATTTTTACGTGTTTCCAATAGGGAACATATCATTTTGTGCACAATTTATGTGAATATATTGTGATATGATGCGTTCCAATTAGGCCTAAGCTTTCGATGTCACGAGGTGTTTGTTTGGATTGATTTTTGTGAGACGAGTGTGTGTTGTTTGGGAGTTCTTCACAGGTTCAAATTAGTTGTTACGGAACGTTGTTTTTTCCAATTATTAAAAACGGCACCGACCTATCAGGATTCAATTAGAATTAGCCGTGGGAAGTTTTTAAGTAGGGTGAGATCAATTTCAGCTTCTGCTATGCAAGAACCGTCCTCAAGGTGTCGCAAACTATGTCTAATTATCCACGTAAGATGATATCATCATCATCATCATCACTAGTAGTACTAAACAAATCAAGACTTCGATTCGGTGAAGGGAACATGACTTCTAAGACCCCGTTTGGCAACTTAGAACCGGGGCGTCTTTACTAAATTCTGGAAGAAACCCAACCAAACGAGCTAAAGCTCGGAACGATTCTCCTCGGATCGTTTTCTTCTTTTCTTACTCTGTGGCCGAATCGGTCTCAACCCCGTTCCACCCGATTCACAGAATCCTACCTAAAACGTTTCTACCAAGAATCTGGAACCGTTTTCGTTTCTATTGGAATCTGGAACCGTACCAAACAGAGCCTAAGAGAGTATTAACCTTTTTTTTACATCGATCGATCGGTTACACCATAGTACAAGTACACAATCAACAGGCGTGCATGCATTGCTCCACAATCACACATCTTCATCCACAATAATCTACTCCCCCCCAAAAAAAAAGTAAGCTGCATCAACCAACAATCTTTCTTCTTTCTTCCCCGTGGTAGCACGTACTCCTCGAACTGCTGCTAAACTGGGTACTTGCACCTCATTTGGGGGTGAAGGCCTAAAATACAAACACACACACACACAAATCAGCAGTTAATCAGTATCCAAATCATATCAGGGTTGACACAATGTACACATTATTAGTTCAGATGCTTAATTGTGTATTAATAGTATATACCTGGAAGACGTTGGCGTGGCCGGGGTCGGCGAGGTGGGCGAAGAGGTTGTCGATGGGGCCGGTGCCGGTGTACTCCGCCTGGAACCACGCTCCCATGACGGCGAGCATGGCGAGGCGGCCGTTCTTGATCTCCTTGGTACGCAGCTCCTTGATCTTCTCCGGCGAGCCGCTGCCCCAGCCGAGCGGGTCAAACCACAGCCCACCAGGGTACCTAATTACATTTTCGGCACACATGTGTACATCAGTTAGCCTATTAATTAGCCTATCAGATTGAGACTTGGAACAAGTTTGCTTGATGCATGCATGGAGATCGACGGAGATGTGTGCGTGTGTGTAGTGTGTACCCGACGTCTGTGCCGGTGAGCTTGTTGCTGGGAAAGATGGGGTCGGTGTTGACGCAGCCGGGCTTGATGATGTCGGCCCACCGGCGGCCCTCGGCCCAGCCGATGAGGATGAGCTCGATGATGAAGAGGGTGGTGGTGTCGGTGAAGTACTGCAGCTCGCCGGCGGTGTACCACGACGGCGTGCTGAGGACGCCGATCTTGGTCAGGAACTCCGGGATGAAGATGCCCGCCGCGCCCAGCATCGCCCACCGGCAGTGCACCAGCTCCGCCTGCACGTTCCACCGCAAGCTCTCCGGGTCCGATCCTACAAACAACGAAACAAACAGGTTGAGCAGTACATTAATTACACGAACGTCGGAAAGAGAGTTACTGCTGGTACAAGCCATGAGATCGGCTGATCGGAGCTTACCAAGACCAAAGGGATCGAAGCCGAAGTCGCCGGGAAGGCTGCATCAAGATCAATGCCACGTGCACACACTGTCAGGCCGGCGGTCACATCATACAAACTAGCTACTAGCTAGCCGATTCTTTTTGTCATGGCGATGCATGCGTACCACAAGTACGTAATACTGACCTGCCGTCGAGCCACGGCGGAGGGACGCTCCCGGGGAACCAGATGGGCCTGTCGGGGGCCGCGGCGCGCACGGCGAACGACGGCCGCGCGGCCGCCTCCCTCAGCCTAGTCCTGCCGGCGCCGCCGAGGAAGGGCGCCCGCGCGGCGCTGGCCAGCCCGTTCCTGGGCAGCGCCGCGACGGCGGTGGAGGAGGAGGACGCGGACACCAGCGCCATTAATGCTGTAAGCGCGCGTTGAGGTCGTGGAGTCTGCTCTGTGAGACGACCGACGGCGCATGTGGTGCGCGGCAGTTTAAGGGATCTAAGCGCGAGAAGCCGGGGGTGGCTTATCCGGTAGGAGATTGCGGGCGCGGCTGCGTCGTGCCACGCGGCGCGGGGAATCCAATCCTTTGGCTCCGCCGCCGCTGCTGACGTGGAGGGCTCCCGGCCGCGACCTGATAAAAATCAGGGCAAGCCACGCTATTGGACGGCGCGCACGAGTTGCAAGCCTTGGCAAACTTGTGTTCAGCTTGAAGTTGTAAATAAAAGGGTTTTGATAAGTTTTATCCGGATGTTTTTTAAAATTAGGTATCAGTACACTCGAAACATTAGCGGGCCAATTTTAAAGCGGTAAAATTGTAAATGAAAGGTAAAATTGTAAATACGCTTAAAAAAAACACCGTAACTCGTTAACAAATTGTGTTGATCAATCTTTCCCCTCATTTTCATATTGGGATTGGTATGACGCATACGTCCAAACGAGAACAGAAAATCGAACGCCTCGCTTCAGTCTAGCATTCACTACATCTACACACACCAAAACGAGAGCCTTCTCGTTTACTCATTTCTTATTCGGCCTCCCATCCATGAGGCCATGATTATTTCTCTCCCACCTTGGTTTCTCTAGCCAAGCCACCAAAATCGAGCTCTCTGACGAGCCATGTCTAAGCACATCTCTCTCATGCATAAGCACACAATCTTCTTCCTCCCCTCTCTCTCCACACATCGGCTGCGATGCATGGCCACGGCAATGGCGTCCAAGCTACAAGGCGACCATTAGTCAACTCCTCTTGCTCCTCTATCTCCGTCTCCCACTCGCCATCGAGCAACCGAGATTGGCCACTGCTGCATACTACTTCTAACTCATGTCATTGGCACTGGCTATGTCCATCCATTCTATTTAGGTTTGTTGCGAGTGTTATCTCAATTTGTTGTCTTCCTTTTCTTAACAGAAAAACTAGGAAACGGTATACCATTCCTACTAGGTTTTCAACAGTACAGGAGGAGCTACAACACGGCATGCAGTTTTACTCCATTTTACGTGGATCATGGGGGAGAGACAAGACACTAAAGTCTCGGCGCCTTCCTGGCTGTACGCGGTCGCACAAGGTGGACCGGAAGGCGGCAGCTGGCTGGTCCGGGCCGGTCGATGCCTCCGCAGCCAGCCATGCCCCGTACAACTCACGTCGGTATACAAAAAAAAGAGTACAAATGCGTGAATGCACATACGGTATACCGTTTCCTAGTTTCCTTTAGATACAAAATCAGAAAGTCTTCTCTCCTGTTGCTCGTCCCTCTTTAGCGATGTATGAAGACTGCACCAAGGTAGCTAGAAGTTTGCCAAAATTCAACATTGACCATCACACAAAAGAAAAGCCTTCTAATCCCATCGATCGATTTCATGCGTTAGCTTTACCAATCCATCTGAGACTGCCAGACATCCATGGATCCATTTGAAACTTAACACTGAAACTCATGAAACCTTTGAAACTTAACACATGAAACTTATCCGTGAAAGCTAATGAAATTTATTTGTGAAACCTGATGAAACTTATCCGTAAGATAAGTTTCATGAATTTTCCTAGTGCTTCATGAAACTTAACACCGAAACTCATGAAACTTATCACCGAAACTCGTGAAATATTATAATGAAACTCATGAAACTAAACGCTGGAACTCATGAAACTAAACACTGAAACTCATGAAACTTATCATTGGAACTCGTGAAACTAAACACTCAAACTCGTGAAACTAAACACTGAAACGAAATACTGGTGTATGCACTTCGTACATGTAGATGAGCAGAGAATTTCATGCATGTACATATATGTATATGTATATGTATATGCATATATATAGAGGATTGCTAGTGTACTATCGATAGTACAGATCCTCCGTGCTATAGCGCTGTGTTTGCAAAATTCGAAGACGAAATTGTTGATCCAAACCGTGCATTATGTTCATCTCATTGAAATCTCACTACCCACCAAATTTTATATTTTTTAAATTTTTTCTCATATTTATTTTGTATTTTTCAAAACCAGCTTCATTGGACAGCCCACAACTAATTAGATCGTGGATTTTGAAAAATACAAAATGCTCGGCGATACTAGCCGAGGTCCCCACTCCCTCAGCTTAAAAGGTCGCCAGGGGTGTGTGAGCGAGCGCGTTGGCGGCAGGCCACGCCTGGCGACCGGAAGGTAGTGCGCCCGGGCATCGCATGGCGAGCCCGGGCGACGGGGAAGGTGATCGCCCGGGGACACGTGGCGGCAGGCCACGCCCTGGGCGACCAGAAGGTGGTCGCCGGGGACACGCGTGGCGGCCAGGCCCACAGCGACCAGAAGGTGGTCGCCGTGAAAGGTAGCCGCGCCACTTCCCGAGTCAAGGGCATTTAATGCAAGTTGTGCGCATTAAATGCAAAATCGCGAGATGCAGACACGCGCGCTTCCCAGGCACGCATTAAGTGCGTGACATCCGCAGCGACACCTTACCCCCACGTAGCAGGGCGTTGGTGGGCCAGAGGGCGAGGTGGGATTGTAGCATGCGATCATTAATGAAGAAGTAAGAAACGGCGGCGTGCGCAATAAATAATCCCATGCGGTGTAATGATGGTGGGTGAGGGGTAAGCCACCCATGCGTCCGTCGGCCTAGTATAAAGTAGGCGAGTGCATGGGTAGGCGGGGATTCGAAAGATTATGAGCTTTCATTTCCTTCAAGCAAGAACACAAGCAATACCAAAAGCGGACTAGATCTACTACATTTTATGAGGGCACGAACACGGTAAAAGCTCTAAGCGCCTCCTTGTTCCTCGAGTTTCCGTTACCGGTCGTCTTCTTCCTTTCCCCGGCAATTGCCCCGAAAGCCCCTGTTTGAACCTCATAAGCACCTACAATTCGAGAGAAGTGCTGTTAGCTAAACGGCGATGGCGCGCTGCAAGGGAGCTCTTGGTGGTTAGATTGCCCTCTTCCTTCCATCTCGATTCGGCTCAGCTATGACGAGGCGCTTATGTCGCGTAAGCGGTCGCACTCCAATCGCGGCAATTTGCAGAAGCGGCGCCCGTAGCCGATCCGACAAGTTCGGGAGGGAGCCGGGCCACCCGGTCCCTCGCGCCGAGGCAGCGCGCCAGCTCCTACGCCCGGGGTCGGCCGATCCAACGGCGCTTAGCGGGTGGCGACACTTCCGTGAAGCCTCCATGCGGCCCGATCAAGCGATCATCCCCGGTAACTGGGAGGCGAACACCCCACGCTCGGTGGTCGCGGGACATCGTCCACCTGGTGGGCCGCTGTGACAAGTTGAAGTGGCGACCCCGTGGGAGCGCTTCGGCGCGTAGCGCATGGCAGGAACGCGCTGACGTGCCGAGGTTCGGCCACCACGGCGACCTCCTCCGTCAAGGAGTCCGGGACAAGGGGAAGGGTCTGGTTGCAACCCCTCGATTCTGAGGGACATGCACATGATTCCGCTTCTTCGCGGTCCCCGAGTCTAGGGGAACCGTGAAGACCTCCGTCGCGCCTCGGCGAAGGCGGCGTCGGCGCGTGGCGGCGACTGCGTCATGTCCTCCATGACGTCGCGGGGCATAAGACAGGGTCTCCCTCGGACTCTAGGGAGGCGCAGGTCGCCTCCTCATCCTCTCTCTCGGGATCGGGTGTGACAGCGCTACTCCCCTACAACGTTGGGTGCCAGGCGTTCTCTCTCCGCCTTGGGCAAGCTGCATGGCCGGAGAGATTCCGCCCCGCCTCCATCGAGAAGTATGATGGTACCACCAACCCAGAGGAGTTCCTTGAGATCTACACCACGGTGGATGCAGGCGGAGGGTCAGAAGGTCATGGCCAACTACCTCAGCGTCACGCTCGGCTCTGCCTTGGTCTTAGCTACCCAACCTCATGAGGCTCAGTGCACTCGTGGGAGGCTATCTGACATTTTGTCGCCAACTTTCAGGGCTCCCTCGCTCCAACCGGGCGTGGAGGGCGACCTCCACGCCTGGAGCGAGGCGGAGGAGTCCCCGAGAGAGTTCATCCGGCCATTCGGCCACTTGCCATAACGATCCGGATCTCGAGCGATCGGTGATCATCGCTTCGGAGGGTCGGGACGAAGATGCGGAAAAGATGGCCCGGCTCGTCATCTCAACCACATCCGAGTTGTTCTCCCTGGCACAAGTGCGCGGGCGGCGGGCTTCGGAAGTGTACACGCGAGGTGCCGATTCGGTGACGTTGGCACCCTGAAGTCCTCCGACGCAGAAGAAAAAAGAAAAGCGGAGGGAGGCAACCGCTAGAGAGGTCTTGGTCATTTGGCGGAGCCCAAATCCGGCGTCATGATGACCAGGACCAGGAATGGCCGGGCGGTAGCGCCAGCGGCAATCCGCCGTCGCTTCGCCAGTAGCAACGATGGCGGCAAAGCCCTATTGCCCCATCCATCGAAGCGGCGGACATGACTTGGAGGACGCCAAGTTGTATCAAGGCGGTCGGACAAAGCGCTCAAGAAACGCCATGAGAAAGATTGCGAAGAGCGAAGACGACGAAGATGTGGCTCCGCTAGCCTTCCAAAGAAAGTGACCGAGCCTGCGGTGGCGTTCATACACGGTGGCTCATACCTACTCCTCGAACTCGCGATACATAGCGGGATGCGAGGCGGTGTGTGCCACCACGTCGATCTTCCGGGGCTGGCGGCGGCTGAAGTGGTCGAACGACCGATCACTTCGATCGGGCCGACCACCCGAAGAACACTCCTCGGGCCATCTCCGTCGTGGTGTCCCCACGGTCCATAATCTGGTTAGAGCGGTCTGGTTGATGGAGGCAATGCCATCAACTGCCATCGATCGTATCGAGGCGCTCCAGATCCCGTCACGAGCTGCGCCCGGCCCGCTTTCGGAGTAGCCCGGGGTGGGCCTCCTACCCCAGGACAAGTCCGATTGCCGATGGTTCGGGTTCGGAGAACTTCCAGAAGCTAACAATTTTGAGGTCGCCGACTTGACCTCCCTATAATGCCCGCTTGCCGCCCTGGTTAAGTTCATGGCGGTGGCCCACTACGCCTACATCTTTGGTGAAAATCCGGGGCACAGGGGTCCCATTCTGCGATGAAGGTGGATAGATTGGAAGCCCCGCGGCCAAATGGCAGTGCAGATCTTGCCGGCACCACACCTTTCGTGCGACAAGGGCGACAACCGGGCTCCCCTCGGCCAAGTCCCCGCTCACCGCCAGGCCGTGGCGAGGCTGGCCGGTCCCCATGGCGAGAAGGCTCGGGCAAGGTCAGTCACAGATCGGCAAACCTCGCCAATAGGAAGACCTTCGTCACCTTCCTCCGGTCTAACTTTGGATGTGTTCGCTGGGAACCATCGGAATGGCAGGGTCCCGAGAGGTGATCGAGCACCGATTAACAACGCTTTCTGGAGCAGCGCCGGTTCGGCAGAAGATCCGTGGCCGGGCGCTTGAGCCGGCGAGGCGCCATTCGACGAGGTGGAAAAAGCGTATGCTAAGATTGTGCGGGAGGCGCCTACCCGGAGTGGTTGGCCAACCCCGTGCTGTAAAGAAGTCTAATGGGAAGTGGCGAATGTGCATCGACTTCACGCAGAACCTCAACAAAGCACATCCCAAGGACCCGTACCCTTGCGGATAGACATCGCCGCCGACTCCTGGCGGGGCGCGGCTTCTGTCTTCCTCGGCCTTTACTCCGGTTATCATCAGATCGAGATGCGCAGGAAAGACGAAGAGAAGACCGCTTTTGTGACTCCCCTCGGTGTATATTGCTACGCCAAGATGCCTTCGCCGAAAACGCCGGTGCCATATCGGCTATGCACATTGTGTTCCTACCAATAGGGAAGAACCTCGAAGTGTATGTTGATGATCCTGAGTCGCGGAAAGCGAGGGCCGACGAGCTTATACAGACCTTGAAGAGACCTTCTCTCACCTCGAAACTCTGCTGAGGTTGAATCCAGAGAAAAGTCGTGTTTGGTGTCTCGTCTGGGAAGCTGCTCGGTTTCTGGTCTCCAGTAGTGGAATCAAGTCAACCCGGAGAAAATAGAAGCAATTGAAGCGAATCGACCGCCTACCGCTCAAGCAATGCAATGCTTGGTGGTAAGCCTAACCTCCTGAAGTAGGTTTATATCCGGCTCGGGGAGAAAAGTCTACCAATCGTTTAAGTTGTTGAAGAAAACCAACTCATTTGAATGGACCCCGAAGCCCAACAAGCGTTTGAAGATCCAAGAAAAGTACCTCTTCTCCTCCGATCTTTGGTCGTCCCGAGCCCGGCGAGCCGTTATCTTGGTATGTGGCGCCGACCCACAGTAGTAGTGGCCGCCGGTAGCGGGCAGGAAGGGTCCAACGGCCGGTCTACTACATCGACAAAGTGCTCCTGACGCAGAAACAAGGTACCCTCGAGGCTCGAGAAAATGGTCTATGCGGTGGTAGTGGCGTCAAGAAATTCGACACTATTTCCAAGGAGAGAGATCACAGTGGTCTCCTCGTACCCCTAGCGAGATCCTCCACAAGAAGCGGTCGCATCGCTAAGTGGTCCGTTGAGTGGGAGTTCGGTATCAAGTTTGCTCCTCGTACCTCAATAAAGAGTCAAAGGTTGGCGGACTTCATGGTCGAGTGGACTCCATCTCGAGCGTCGATGAGGTCCCCAGCCCTCCCCTGGGCGCTCTTCTTCGACGGGTCTTCCAGGCTTGAAGGCGCAGGGTGGGGTTCTCTGGTCTCCGGCGGGACCTCCTCAAATGCGTGGTAAGCCCTCGACTTCAAGGCCACCAACAACGCCCGAGTCGAGGGCTTGTGTTGAAGCTCGTCTGTGCGACCATCGGTGTCGGCCTTTTGCAAGTAAAGGCGACTCCTGGTCGATCAATCAGGCGAAGGACTTTTCTGTCGCGACCGTCATGGCGACATACCTGGCGGAGGTCGTGAAGTTGGAAAGGCATTTCGAAGGAGGATACACTACATCCCAGCGTGACAACCATCGGCGGGACGAGCTCGCTCATTTCGCCGACCAGGTCTCTGTCACCGGGAAGTCTTTGAGGAAAAGGCTTCAGCGATCGTCCATCGCAGCCCCCATTTACGGCGGGACGATGGTGATGCCGCTTCGACCCTGGCCTCGCCACGGGGAAGGCGGTTCCGTTGGAAATGCCCGGCGGTGAAACTCGGACGACCACCTCGTGGTATTGTGACCGTGAAGGCACATGGATGGATCCGATCCTGGCCTACCTGCGGGATCAAGTGTGCCCCGATGATGATCGTCTGAAGAAGATAGCACGAAGGCCAAGTGCTATACCTGGTGGCGGGGACTGTCATCGCCAGGTAAGAATGGAATTCTTCCGAAGTGCATCACTCGGGAAGAGAGGAGCGATTTGCTCTCGGATATCCATGGAGGCGTGTGCGAGCCATGTGTCGAGACGACGATGGCGGGAAAAGCTTCCGTCAAGGGTTCTATTGGCCAGCCCTCCAGGATGCTTGCGGTGAGGAGATGTGAGCGTGTCGATTCCACGCCAAGCGAGTCCACCAACCGGCCCAAAGCCTCAGACTATCCCGCTCTCTTGGCCCTTCGCGGCGGGAAGTGGATATCTGAGCCCGTTCGCGAGCCACGAGCTACACCCACACGTTGTCGCCATCAACAAGTTCACCAAGTGGGTAGAAGCGAGGCGGTAAGATCCATCACCACACGCGTCAAGTTCATACGAGAGATTTTGCCCGCTTAGGTCGCTTAACGTATCATCACCGACAGCGCCGATTCACTAAGCGCGG
This sequence comes from Rhipidocladum racemiflorum, assembly GCA_036346355.1. NCBI lineage: Eukaryota > Viridiplantae > Streptophyta > Magnoliopsida > Poales > Poaceae > Rhipidocladum > Rhipidocladum racemiflorum. Next base: position 9,299,635 of record CM070581.1, read on the forward strand.
CCTTCTTAGAACTTCGTGAAGAGATGGGCACCAAGGTCTGTTTGCCTCGTCGCTCACCCGGGAGGCAACGGCCGGTCGAAGCAGACGCTGGCCGGTAATCTTGAAGGGCCTCAAGGACCGGGCGTTCGGACTCCACAAGCGTGGCGCCGGTGGGCGAAGAGCTCCCGGCTGTGTTGTGGTCACCCAGGACCACTCTAGCCGGGCTAGAAACCCCTTTCCTGGTCTACAGGCCAGGTGTTCTCCCTGGGCTGGGCCCAGGGTCACCTCGTTCGCGTTTGTGGAAGAAGACCAGGGAGAGCTGCGTCGAGATCGACATCAACCTCTTGGAAGAAGCGGGGATCGAGCGACTTTGCGTATTTGCAAAGTACCAATGAGCCTCGGCGGTACCACGCCTCAAGGGTTAATGAGAGAATGGCGCGTGGCGACCTGGTCTTCACGAAGAATCAGACGCATGGGCATAAACTGGTCCCCCTGGGAAGGACCTTTCAAAGTGGTCTCTGTCTCGTCGGCGGTCGGGTTATTGCCCGAAGACGGACGAGAGCCAGCAAACTCTCATATAGAAAATCTGCGCAAGTTCTACCCTTGATTGGTTGTAAGTCCTTGGTTAGATCCCTACCGAGTATGTCTTCGCTCCGCCGTCGAGGAAGGCCTGTTTGAAGTTAAATACTCTTTTTTCTGTCCAAACCGCTGATCTTCCCCCTTTTTTCGGTCTTTTGCCTTCGTCGGATAGTGCCGGCGATTTGCCTCGTACTCTGTCTCGATGGCGGTAGGATCACTAAGTGTGAGCGCGACGAGGGCAGGTGATTGGATGGCTAGTTTAGCTTGATCGGCCGGCACGGTCATGACACTCAGGGTGTCCCCGTGAAGTCGGCGACTAACACCAACTTGCCAGAACACAGGGCCCCGCCAACTCTCGCTAAGTGATCGTTCCTAGCTCAAGACCTTAAGTCTCAGCGTTCGTGGAGTCCGTAAAGAATAAGAACAAAGAAATCTTTAAGCCATATAGCGGGGCTTGCGTGCTTCCATTCCATTTGAACTGTCTTGCGTCTGAAGTTTTTACGAGGCAAAGTAAAACAAACTAGCTAACTCTGCTGTGGGGATCCTCGCTCGTCCTCTGCAGCCACTTGCCTGGGCCGCGCATGGCGAGTGGCTGCCCTGCCCACCACCCCGGGGCCGCGAAGGCCGAGGAGGAGCCGGCGGCGGAAGGTTTGTTGTCCCCACCCGGCGGGAGCAAGGAGGGGACTGGCTCCGGTGGTCGGCAAACCTCCGCCACCAACGAGAAACTTGGCCGCAGCGAAAGTCCCCGGCGCCCAGTGAGGTTCTCGCCTGTCGAGCCAGGCGGGGCCTTTGGGAACGACTCACCATTACCGCCATCATCATCGCCGTCATCAGGGCGCTGCGCCTCCTAGGTGCCCTCCCTCGCCGCCACGGTAGAGTGAGGGTCCCGGTATCAAGGAGTGCCGGCGTGTCACGTCGGGCGTGCCCATGGCGTCCATCGGCGACATAGCGCGGACTATCGTCGCGCTCCGGCGACAACCGCAGAGCGGGACTGCGTACTGGCCGAATTCCGAATGGGCCGACGAAGCCCTGGGCTTCGCCATCCACTGTCGATCGCGTCGGAAGGCGAGTTCGGCGTGAGCCCGCACACAAAAGAGAGGAAGGGAAGCCCAGGAGAATAAAACACATCGGCGCACAAAAATTCGACCCATAGCGTAGAAGGGAAGGGATGGCTCAAGGTGAAACGAAGTTACCTCGAGGAATGCTCCGGGTCCGTCCGGCGCCCATGTATCTTGCCAGCCGGGAGCCTGGCGCTGAAGGCACGACACTCGAAGCGAAGTCGAATGACCATGGGCCTATCAAACCCGCCAACCGTCAGTGGTCGGCCACGCTTATAGCTTGAAGCTTCGGGCGTCGCTCACATAGGCCCCCAGTTAGGGTTCTTGACCGCCGCCAGGCTCCGACACCTCAATGCCACTATCGTCCTCGGCGTACATCAATCTTCACGCCCGATTCCTCGGTGGATCGGACAGTCCAGAGGAAGGTAGCGTGACATGGACCCATCAGCGGGCGCGGTGTGACTCCAGTGAAAGTTGCCTTGTGGCGCGAGGTGTAGAAGAAGCGAAAAAGAAGGAGGTTGAGGAGCACTCCTATGAACATTTCACGAGAAGTGGGCGAGCAGCAAGGAGAACGGGAGTTGGGGGAAGATGGATGTGGTGAATAGCATAAAAGTTGAGGGCGGAGAGATAAAAATCAAACCGGTGGCAGGCGAGCCATGAAAAGTCCACCGAAAGATCACCTCCGGGCCGGTGGCTCGGCGGTCCGTGGCGGCTCTGGAGAGATCCGCCAGCTTATGTTACGGGAAATCACGGGCGGCAATCTCCTCGAAAGCCCACGAGGAAGAATAGGAGCCATCGGGTGCGGAAGAATGTCAAGTCCGTCGGCAAAGACAAAGAGAAGGCTCTAAAGCCGGGAAGAGAGGCGTGAGGAGAGGAGTTAGAGGAAGGAGGAGTCCACTCGGTCGGCTTTTATAAAGGTCTGCGAGGAAAGCCACTGGCGGGAGAACCAAAAGGGCCAGCGGTTCGGGAAAAGAGAGGAAGTTCAAAAGCCGGGTTAAGAAGGCGTGTCCCAAGGATCGTCTTGTGCGGTTGCGGCGAGGAATGGCGGCAGAGCCATCGGGAACCTAAGAAGCCGTAAAGTCTCCGAGGCTGGGGTCATGGGCGAGTGGGCTAATTAATGGCCCCACGGGAGGCTGAAGTGTTCTCCGTTAGTATTCAAAAGAGAGAAAAAGGAAGTTGGTAGGTCAAAAAGCGCTCACAGGTGGACCCGGGAGCTCTGTCAGCGTACTTTCGCGCCAGTCCCCACTTCGCATGATTAAAGGTCGCCGGTGTGGTCGACGAGGGGCACGTGGCGGCAGGCCACGCCCACGGCGACCAGAAGGTGGTCGCCCCGGGTACGTGGCGGCTGTGCCAGCGCCACGGGCGACGGAAAGGTGATCGCCCGAGACACGTGGCGGCCAGGCCCACGCCCTGAAGCGACCGAGGAAGGTGTCGCCCGAGGACACGTGGCGGCAGGCCACGCCCTGAAGCGACCAGGAAGGTGGTCGCCCGAGAGGACACGTGGCGCCAGGCCACGCCCCTAGCGACCAGGAAAGGTGGTCGCCCCGGGAAAGGTGGCACTGCGAGCCACTCCCAAAGTCAAGGGCATTTAATGCAAGTTGTCGCATTAAATGCAAAGCGTCTTGAGATGCAGTCGACGGCCCGCCTTCCAGGCGACGCATTAATTGCGTGACATCCGCAGCGACCTTACCTGACGTAGCGAAGCGTTGGTGGACCGAGGGCCGAGGTGGGATTGTGGCGGTCATTAATGAAGAGTAAGTAAACGAGCGGCGTCGCAATAAATAATCCCATGCCGGTGTAATGATGGTGGCTGGGGGTAAGCCACCATGCGTCCCGTCGACCCTAGTATAAAGGGAGCCAGGGTGCATGGGAGCTGGGGTTCGAAAGATTGTAAGGCTTTCATTTCCTTCAAAGAAGAACACAAGCAATACCAAAAGAAAGCGAGGACTAGGGCTATTACTCTTATGAGGGCCTGAACACAGGTAAAAGCTCGCGCCTCCTTGTTCCCCTGAGTTTCCGTGCAGTGGTCTTCTTCCTTTCCCCGGCAATTGCCCCGAAAGCCCCCTGTTTGAACCTCATAAGCACCCAATCCAGAGGTGCCTGTTAGCTAGAACGCTGACACAAAATAAATATGAGAAAAAATTTAAAAAATATAAAATTTGGTGGGTAGTGAGATTTCAATGAGATGAACATAATGCACGGTTTGGATCAACAATTTCGTCTTCGAATTTTGCAAACACAGAGCTATAGCACGGAGGATCTGTACTATCGATAGTACACTAGCAATCCTCCATATATATATGTATATGTATATATACATATATGTATACATACATATATATATATACATATATATATATATATACATATATATATATATATGGAATTTCATGCATATATTTTGCTAATAAATTGTGCCTGCGTACGTACGTACATGTAGATGAGCATTTGTACTAGCTATTTTGTACGCAATGCGTGGTGAAGCATGAAACTTAAGGGAGGACATGAACGAGTGGATCCTATACCGTTCTGATTGCATCCGAACGGTATAGCGTGCTATAGCGTGCTATAGCCAACTCCTCTTGCTCCTCTATCTCCGTCTCCCACTCGCCGTCGAGCAACCGAGATTGACCACTGCTGCATACTACTTCTAACTCATGTCATTGGCACTGGCTATGTCCATCCATTCTATTTAGGTTTGTTGCGAGTGTTTTCTCAATTTGTTGTCTTCCTTTTCTTAATTGTTGCACAAAGCATTTAGCTTTGTTGCAGTGTGTTCTCTTAAAATATTGTCGTAAGTTGTGTTGTGTTGCAATCAAGATGATTTGTTGCATGTGTGTATTTTTTTAATTTTTTTTGCTGCAATAAGAGTGACATTTTGTTGCAACATGTTGTTGTCATGACTGTTGCATTGTATTTTTCTCGAAATATTGTAGTAAGTTATTTTCTATGCTGCAGTCCAGTTCATGATTTGTTGCACTTTAACCCATTTTTTTTTTTGTTACAACAAGAGTTACATTTTTGTTTCATTGTGTTATGCTATGGGTTGGATTTTTATTGTACGCTTCAGTAATCGACCGTGATGAGAAAACTTAGAGTAGGCATCGCATGAGGCCATGGTGATTACGTCCAAGATCCATGGGCACCATCGGCCAACTCCTCTTGCCTATCTACTCTTCCTTCTCTAATATCCACTTTGTCATTTTTGACAGGATGACTATGTACAGCACTTCTTTTCAAAAATTCATAATACTACCAAAATGACGGATCCTCTAGGGCCAAACAGAAGCTCACACTCAAGTGTAGCATAAGCCTGTTCTTTTGAAAAGAGCACCTGCCGTAGCAAAACTAGCAGAAGTTGACAACAAGAAAAGTTGTGATAGATCATGAAAAGATCGGAACTAGGTGACGAAGCACACACATGTTGCAGCCTCAACCGTGAGCACCTCACAGGCTTTGCACTCTTTCTCCTCTCTCTTTTTCCCTCACTAATTAACTTGTACTCTTAGCATTCATCATACGCCAAAATGAAAAGGGGATGTGACTCAAAAAGAAAGAAAGGGAGTGTGCACCGAACACTTGCTGACCTAGGAGAAAGCGTCAGTCGAGCTGAGCAATTCCTTTGTGTTCATACTTCTATACAGTAATTAACTTTGCAGAAGATACATCCAGGAGCTTGATCTAGATAGACAGCCTGATGTTTTGCTCGGCGCAGCATTGAGTAAACGCGTAACTGATCAAATGCCGTAAAACAACTTACTCAGATAACAACAGATGACTGATGACCTACAACTAAATTCCACAGCTTATTGTTCTATAGGTAGATGGTGCGCATTGCCGTGGAGTTTCGTAGCAGGTTTTGCACATTTTTGCATCATCCCCAAAACTTGGTTTTTGCACAAACCGTGCGTTATTCTGAGATGTGCAGAACCTACCAAGAAACCAGGACCTGACATACTCCATATGCTTCCTTAGAAAGGTACGTTCTTCTTGGACCCATGCTTGGTCTTGATCATCTGGTTCAAGGCCTTGACGCACCTGCGTATCACTCCCATCGATTTCTTTCCTCCATCCGGTCGCTTTATCACCATGGCCAAGGTCGCGCCGCCGTTTGCCGCTGCTCCCGAGATTTTATGATCGGCAAGGACACTCTCCTTCTCCAGGTAGCTGAACTTGCCGGTCGTTTTTGCTTCTCCGATGAGAAGCTGCTTCTCCTGTATCAGCTCCTGAAGGGAAAACCGGGGCACGTCGTCGGCAGCCGGCGGCGTGATCAGCTTCCTTACGCTTTGACGTTGCTCCAGGGCCGCCTTCCGCTCCATGTCTTCGCATTCGTGCTGTGCCTTCCGCCCTTCATCTTGATGCTGCTCCGCAGTTTGCTCTGCTTGCTGATAAAATGTTGCTGATAGAGCTGTAGCTAGAGTAGTTGTAGACACTGATAGAGTCCGATACTGCTCTGATGCCTTCTCATCTTCTCCTTGGCATTGCTTATTAGCTGTCTCCCGGTTCTTCTCGTCTTGGTATTGCTCTGGTGTCTTCTTCTTCTTCTTCTCGTCTTGGTATTGCTCTGGTGTCTTCTTCTTCTCCTCGTCTTGGTATTGCTCTGGTGTCTTCTTCTTCTCCTCGTCTTGGTATTTCTCTGGTGTCTTCTCCTCCTCATCTTGGTATTGCTGTTCTATGTTCTGCTCCTCATCTTGATATTGCCTTATTGTCTTCTGCTCTTCATCTGGATATTGCTGTGGTTTCTCCTCCTCCTCACCTTGATATTGCTTTATTGTCTTCTGCTCTTCATCTGGATATTGCTGTGGTTTCTCCTCCTCCTCCTCACCTTGATATTGCTTTGGTGCCTTTTGCTCAAAACCTTCGCACTGCTGTAGCCCCTGTGGAATCTTCAGGTCCTGATCTTCGTATAGACATGGTGTTAGAATCTTCAGGTCCTGATCTTCGTATAGACATGGTGTTAGAATCTTCAGGTCCTGATCTTCGTATAGATATGTTGTCTTCTGCTCCGCATCCTCACGTTGCTGGATTGCCTGCAGCTCTGTATCTTGACATTGCAACAAAGTCTTCAGCTTGGCATCTTGGCGTACCTGTTGTGTCGAGCGCGGCACATACTGATCTTGATAACAAGCGACGAGGCTTGTTGATCTTCGTGTTCGCCTCGACATGCCAAGATCAAAGCGGCGAGATTTGTTCACATCACACTCGTTGGCCATCGTGTGTGGTCAGAGGAGAGAGATCACCAGAAAGATTTGCTCGCTCCTCCTCTGAGTTGGGAGTAGAAATAGGTCATCTGATGCGTTTAGATGTGTAGTCCGTTCTGGGAATCGGTGAACTGGTGAAACGTCCACTTCAGAGATGAAGACTGGTTTGGTCATTTGGAAGATCAGTACCTGTCCTAGGAGTTTTTAATTCCTACATGAAGTGAGATTGAAGTTAGCATCTGTAGGCAAGTGACCAATATTCTGACTCAAAACATCTGCAATCTTTGTTCTGCAACCAGCTTTTAGTACACCACGATCGTATTTTATTGGATGACAGTGTAACATGAATCAGGCTGTACAACGAATGCTAAGGAGGCACAAAGTTTTAAAAATAAAGAAAATTCCCGTATGACTGAAGCTATTCCCGACAAACTATGAGCAAGATTTGGTTTCAAGTGAAAGATTTGACTGACACGACTTTACGCAGTTTGACCAGATATAAATGAATTAATACACAATTGTAATGTAAAACAGTGTTTGATCATTCGACCTTTCATAGTAACCTAAAAGTTTTCCTTTGAACAAATTACATTGGCACTTCAAACAGGAGCTGATGTCCAGGTTCAATAAACTGCATTTCAGAAACTAGCTCATAAGTTGCTCGAACATAAAGTACAATAATGCTCGAACATAAAGTACATCTTTATGTCAAAACTCAGATTAAACACAGTATTGGTCCTTTGCCAACATTCATTTACAGAGTCAGTCATCTTGCTTAATTGCGGACAGAACTCCCTATCTTGCAAACCTCATTGTCCATTCAGCAGCTATTTCATCATGCTTGGCTCTATCAGTCAAGTATAAAAGTGCAACGCTCTGCACCAGTGGGTTGTCTGCACGGACAAAATATAATAATAACGTAAGGCTTTCGAGTGAAATGAAGCAACAGCTGTGTGGACAGCAGAACTAATTTGAACCGGATTCCATGTTTTTTTCTTATGGAAGATAGTTCAGAAAATGATTCTGGTAATGTTGGAACATACATGGATCCGGATTTGTGATGATGGCTTTGATGGCCAGTAGCACCTTTGAAATAGTTAAAGCTGGACTCCAGCCATCCTTCAAGATGTCCAAACTCACTTTACCAGTGGAGTCAACATTGCAGTGGTAAATCCTTGTTTTGAAAGTCACCTAGGAGAGTGACAGAACAATTGCCAGCAAAAGTTAAGGTGCCCTAGTGCTTAAATACTGAATAAAATTACAGTAGTGAAACTAAATTTGTGCCATCCAAACATGGTGTATTGAAAACTTAACACATTCGACTAAAGAGTGAAATAACTTAAGAATACTCTTAACTATTGAAATGTCAAAAATAAAGTCATGATAATCATTGCCTGTAACATCACAACAACAGGGCCGTATAGTGTATATTAGGTTCTAATCTCTTCAGATAACGTTGAGATAATTCACATACTATTGCTATATTATTTGGAATATCACATTAGTAGCTTTTGTTTGGTTGTTGTGGTGGCCTGCATTTGGTGTGTGCATAGTCCCATACTTCCATGTGCTGGTCATGGTAAAAGTAGAACACTGTAGGGCTGTGGTAGGTGAAAGTAGTGTTAGCATTGTCCTAGTGCTGAAATCTGGAAAAGTAGGTTGGCTGTTTCTGATCCTTCAAAGCCCAACCTACCATCAATGCATCATCAATCAAAGGTAATAGCTGGACAAAGATGGGGGCAGTGTTGGCCACCTCCACAACGTGTTGGTGAGGCTATGGCCAGCAGGTGGATACTGATAAATCAATAACACCACTAAATGATGGAAAATCTGCATTTAGAAGGCTTTCCTTATTTACCAGATTCTCTTATAGGCTTAAACTCTAAGCCAAGATTCACAAAAATACAAACAATATGTCAACACATGGTAGAGACGATGTCCAAGCACATAGTAGTAAGGCTTCCAATGGACAAAACCTTTCTTTGTAAAATCTTTTTCCGTATCAACCAAAAGCATGCAAGAACATAGGTCCTAGGAAAACAACATCTTAGCAACTCTGCACAGTTATTTTTCCGGAATACCAACAGTGAAACAGAAACTTCAGATAAGTTTTCTTAATACATAATCAAGATCATATTGAAAAGGCATGAAATGTCATATTACACTTAAGACGCATGCACGTCACTCCAGAAACAAAGGTAACTTCGATTAGCAACAAAGTAAAACTCAATTTTAGAGGATCTTTTTCTCATCTAGGTTATTCTACACGTTCCACTCTTTGCTGGCTTGCCCTCAAACACATGCCTCCCTGTTTCCCCAAAATTGCCCATTGAGGTGTGGTGTTTCTAGATGAATCTTGATTCTTGATGGATAGCATTTTCTCTTTCTAGGCTAAAGAAATTTTACTAAATTAAGGTAGCCGACTGTAGAAAGTTAGGGATAATGGACTTTTGACAAATTTCCCTGTTCATTTACTGAAGCATGCCAAAGTTCATCGTTTAGTAATACTCTGTTTACTTGGTTTTCATTCCATTACCTTGGAAGAGTGATCTTAATGAGCAAATTTAGGATTCCAATTGCACAAGCAGAATTAGAAGTAAAATACTATTTCAGTATTTGTATATTGGTAGTTACCACAACTGAATGTCACATTCCTTCTAGAGAACTTAAGCTTGCAAGATCCAGGAAAACTTTCTATACGCTGCACACCTCAACTCAACCAACCAACATGACACAAAAGCAAATACTAGCAAAATAAAGAAGTGAATTCTTAGCTGTTACCGCGGGGGGTTTGAACGGATAATCATGTGGGAAAACAATATCAAGGAAAAATATCCCTCCTTCATACGGCGACCCTACAAGACAACACTGCGTTAAACCAAATTGCAGGTGCTTACGATACTAGTTTATTCAACACCCCACGTCCTGCATCTAAGCGAAAAATAAAATAACCGCAACTTGAATCAGTAAATTCCCACATAGCCCAGTATTTTCTAGTGTTGAATCGGAAACTGGAGAGGGGGAAATGGAAAGGATAAATTCATACCTTCGGGTCCGATGATGGTGGAGAGCCAGTGGTAGAGGTTGTCTCCCTTGGGCCCGGCGGAGCAGTCGGAGGCGTTGAGGTCCAGTAGCTCCTTCTGTATCCGCTTCCCCGACGACGAAACCGATGTCCCGCCGCTGGACCCCCACGGCCGCACGCTGCTCCCGCTGCCGCCCCCTCCGCCGGCGCCACCGGCGGCGAAAGGGGAGCGGGAGGTGGGGAAGGAGGAGGAGGAGGAGGACATGCCTGCGAGTCTGTGACGGTGACCGAGGGAGGAAAGAACCTGGGCCGTCTTGCTATCTTACAATCTTGGGGGACTTTAATAAATCTATTTCCGGCCCAGTTTTTATGGTCCGGGCTTGGACAGGGTTCCAGCCCATCCATGTGTTCAACTCCCACATGGTTGGGCCAGAATTCCGCCGAATCCTGACCCACCCAATCTAGGCCCAGAATGAGATGAATAATGAGTTGGGCTAGACTTAGTCTAGTAGCCCAAGTCCAGAGCCCTCTTATCACCCAATCTAGGCCCAGAATAAGATGAATAATGAGTTGGATTAGTCTGTGAGTCGCATGCCGCCAGGTCCCTGCCCCCTGCCGAACGCTGGCCCGTCGCCTACCGCTCCGCCCGCCCGCTAGATATGTAGTGTTTGAATGTGACTGTGGAGGAAGGAGAGTGCTTGGGAACTCGGATTGGGGGAATTGGCACTTGGGAGGGCGTTGTGTGCTTGTGTCGCCCTTTGAATTTTTTTACAAAATATATACCTATATTGGTATTTCAATTGGCGATAGATGTCTGTTGTCTTGCTCATTGAATTAGTCGATAGATTGTTTTGTCGCAAATTCATTTTTCCGACAAGGCTAAGGTTTCTGTCGCTAAATGAATTAACGACGGAATCTTGTCGACAATTCATTTGGGATAAAAGAGAGAACAACATGTTCAAAATTTTTCCTTTTAGCAATGATTTCACAAAAGAGAAACAAATGAGTGCCAAGATAGGAAAAGATGAGCTTATTCGATCATATAACCTTATATATCACATAATATGCAAAATACATGAACTTGATGTGATTTTAACAAGTTAGGGAATGACATAAATCTCAACCTTAGTTCAGTCAACTATAGCCAAGTAATAAGTAAGACCTTAGCCGAAAAGAAAGGCTCAAAACTGAAGCAACTAACAATTCAGGGCGAGCAAGTAGTTTCAACTCCAATCTAGTAGACCAATTTAATCTTTAAACAATAAACTGCATGTGGCATGCTTGAAGCATACTTCTTTTATTTCCTTGGAGCGGCATGCTTGAAGCATACATCTTATCTTGAGGGAATGGCATGCTTGAAGCATACATCTTATCTTTTTAGGGAAAACATGACTGAAGCACATAACTTGAGGCCTTTGTTTTTAACAATCCTTTTTTTTTTTTACTAAATCCCTTTTTCTTTGATTGTAAACATGCAAAGGGATTAAACGGTCTTTCTGAAAACTCAGACACTAAAACATGAGAGGAACCACCAAAGATAATATCATCAATATAAATCTGAACGAACAATTGATCATTGGCTTGCTTGAGTAAAAATAGAGTTTTATCAACTTTTCCCATTGAAAATCCATTTTCAAGTAAAAAGGTTTTTAGCCTATCATACCAAACTCTAGGAGCTTGTTTCAAACCATACAGAGCTTTTGACAGTTTGAACACATGATCTGGAAACTTGGGATTTTCAAAACCTGGTGGTTGCTTAACATAGACCTCCTCATTTATATAGACATTAAGAAAAGCACTTTTCACATCCATTTGATACAATCTAAAACCTTTAGATGCAGCAAATGCTAAAAGAATTCTAATGGCTTCAATTCTAGCAACAGGAGCAAAGGTTTCATCAAAATCTAAGCCTTCAACTTGAGTAAAACCTTGAGCAACCAATCTAGCCTTGTTTCTAACAACACCACTATCCTCACTTTGTTTATTTTTGAAAACCCATCTAGTTCCAATAAAATTAAAATCAAGAGGTGGTGAAACTAATTTCCAAACTTTATTTCGTTCAAAATTCTCTAATTCTTCATGCATGGCATTGATCCAAGATTCGTCAGACAATGCATGAGATATATCTTTGGGTTCAAAAGAAGCAACTAAAGCAGAATGAGTATGAGTATCATAATGAATAAACCTGGATCGGGTGATTATCTCATTCAAGTCTCTAATTATTTGTTCAAGTGGATGCATTTTCTGAATGTGCAATGGAGCTGTTGTTCCAGAAACTTCTTCTTCTCCTTGTTCACTTTCAGCATGAACAGATGATGTTGTAGCTTGAGGATGCTCAGCTGTAGGTAGGATAGAAGTAGGTACAGAAGGTGCTACAACTGGTTGTGCATTAGGAAGAGTCAACACCTTATCCTCAATATCATCATCATTGTCTTCAAAGATTTTCTCCCCCTGAACATATGCGCCTGTACTTGCATCACTTAGACTAGTGCCTGGACTGGCCTCATCAAAATTAACTTCACAGGTTTCTAGAATTTTATTAGTTTCCAAAACAAGCACACGGTAGCCACGAGTATGAGCAGGATATCCAAGAAAAATGCCATCGTTTAATCTAGCTTCAAATTTATCAAGATTTCCAGATTTCAAGACAAAGTATTTGCATCCAAAAACTCTAAAGTGAGAAACAGTAGGCCTATGTCCAAACCGAAGTTCATAATGAGTTTTACCCAGTTTTGATCTCAAAAACACACGGTTTGAAACATAACATGCAGTTGAAATCGCTTCAACCCAAATTTCCTAGGAGTGTGATGTTCATCTGGCATAGTTCTAGCCATCTCAACCAACGTTCTGTTTTTCTTTTCAACTATACCATTCTGTTGAGGCACTCTAGGTGATAAAAATTGATGATCAATTCTTTTTTCAGCACAAAAGTGATCAAAAGAGGAATTTTTAAACTCAGTTCCATTACCACTTCGAATAGCTCTAAGAGCTCCTGGATGATCAACAGAAAGCCTAAGAACAAGACTTCTAAAATGACTAAAAGCCTCATCCTCAGATGCCATAAAGTACACCCAAGAATATCTAGAGAAATCATCAACAATAACAAGCACATACCATTTGCCTCCAAAAGATTGAACTCGAGATGGTCCAACCATGTCAAGATGTAGTAGCTGTCCTGGAGCGTTTGTATCACCATGGTAAGAGTAGGATGTGAGCCTGCAATCATCTTTCCATGTCTACAAGAAGAGCATACTAGATCGCTATCACATTTAAGCTTGGGCAAACCACTTATGAGATCTAAACCACTTACACTAGTAAGATGATCAAAGCCAACAAGACCAAGTCTACGATGCCAAAAGAATAAATCTTTAGAAACATTGGCAACTAAACACCTATGCTTGGAAGAGGGTGATGCATCAAAATCAGCTTTAAAAACTCTTCCAAAATGTGAAATCTTGAAAACAAGATCACCTGAAACATTTAATACTTTACATTCATTTTTCTGTTGTGGCAAAAGGTACAGTGAAGGTAAGTGACAAGTTTATGTTCAAGGATGTGGCTTTTGTTGAAAACTCGAAATATAACTTGCTCTCTGTCTCACAAATGATTGATGAAGATCTTGAAATAAACTTGTATTCAAGAGCAGAAAGAACTCGGTGAACAACCTTACGGTTGATAAAGTTCTTCTTCTTTCTATCGCTTGAAGGGAACTTCTTTTTCTCTTTTTTGTTGTCCTTCTCCTCCTTTGATGCTTTACCTGCAAGCTTAGGGCAATTTGAACGCATGTGGTTGAGATCACCACACTCATAGAACCTTTGAGGACCACATCTCTTTCTCATTCTCATATTCTGCAAAGCTTTGTTAAAGCGAGAAGAGAGTAGTGCCAAGTCTTCTTCGGGAAATTCTTCAGTTTGTTCATCGGTTAGTGAAGACAAAGCACAGCTTGAAGAAGTATTGTTATGAGACATGCTAGATTGAGATGACAGAGCAATTGATTTATGATCATTCTTCCTAGCAAGAACATCCAACTCATGAGTTTTCAACTTAGAATAAGGAACATCTAATGTAAGTGTACTCATGATAGTAGATTCTCTAATGGATGTAACTTTCATCTCCCAAATATACATGTCTAATGCACCAAGCAATTGTCTAGCATTAGCAGCAGCATCAAAGCTAACTCCAACAGGACGCAAATTGCTAAGAATTTTATTAAAACGTGAAAATAAATCATCTAGCGACTCACCAGGCTTCATCTCAAATCGCATGTATTCCTTTTTGTAAAGATCTTGACAAACCTCTTTGATAGTGTTAGAACCCTCATGGTAATCACAAAGATATTTCCATACCTCGTATGCGGATTTGAGATGGATCACACGGTCAAAGTCGCTGCGTCCCAAGCCTTGGATGATCAAGTTGCAATCCTTGCTATTTGCTTCAACATGTGCACGATTTGCGTCATTGATGTTGTCGTTCTCAGGGACTTGATATAGCTTGTAAACCTTCTCCCAAATTGCGAAGCCCTACGGCTGGAAGAATGCCTCCATCTTGGCCTTCCAAAACTGAAAATCAACACCATCGAACACACACGATTTTGTCGAATAACGATCCATTAATCTAATCACCGGTTAAGATAGATTAGAAAGACCTTGCTCTGATACCACTTGTAAGAACGATATATATTAATATAGCAATCAGAAGGGGGTGAATGATTTCACGGAAGCTAAAATAAATTTTTTGTGATTATCAGAACACCCCCAAACAAAACAGAAAGGATTGCTTTGCTTTAAAGCAAAAGCAGATTGGCAGTCGTCCACCAAATCGCAAATATCAAAAAAATCCAACCGTCAAATTGATGTGAGATTGTTGCTGCAGAAACTAGATTAAATTTAGAAACTAACCCAATAAGAATCACCTCAATCGGATCTTTGGATCAAAAGTTATAAGCTTCACAAGTTGAGTGTATCGAAAACGACTAGTTCGGACCAATTTGATCGTTTCAGTCAAGTTCGGACCGCTCCGATCCAAGTTCGGACTAGTCCTATAAGAATTATCAAGTTAAGACCACTCCGATGTAGGTTCGGACCGCTCCGATCAGAGTCATCAAGTTCGGACCAGCCCGAACTTGATGATATCGCCTTTTTCAGAAGCATTCGGTAAAACGTGAATTTCTAGAGATCCAGCCGTCGGATCGATCTGAAATTTGGACACAAGAAACTATATTCTAATACGAATCTAACAGAAAGAGAATCAGCTTGATCGAACTTACGGATCAAAAGTTATGAACCTCTCAAGCTTGCTAACAGAAGATGACGAAAATTGATCTAACCAAAACTTGTAGATTAAACAAGAACGACAAAAGATTAATCAACTAAACTTTGAGGAATTCTAAATCAATATTCTAGTAAAGTTTTTGATGGATCAAATCAAGATGAAACTCAAAGAACAAAAACCAATCTAGAATAAGAATAAGCATGCAAACAAGAACTAAAACAGAGAATACTGTAGCAACGTGGTACTGTAGCACGCAAGGATCTGGAAGAATTGATCTTTATTTCTTCTGTCTAAAATACTCCAACACAAGAGTACAAACCCTAAAAAAATTGGCTCTATGCTACTGCTCTGCTTCCTTCATAAACAGGAGGTACCCCCCCTTATTTATACAGAGCAAACACAAAGAGTCCGAATACAACTCCCACTCCAAACTTGGAAGAAGTTTGCATTCAACACAACTCCACTTGGCCCAACCTGGCCGAACACAACTCTTGCACACGTGTACAACCCACATGCCATACTCATGTGACTAACCACTCTGCACGCGTACGGTTACCCCTGCCATACTCACGTGACTAACAATTCTGCACGCGTATGGCCCACCTGCCATACTCACGTGACTGACTAGTCTTCATGTGCACCGTTCTCTAGCCCGAACGTCCCGCATGAAATCCTCGACCATTAGGACCTCGATTCCTCCCTGAACCTAGTCCCGAACCTCAGTTCCTCCATGAACCTAGTTCCGGTCCCATCATCGACCACGTTCGCCCTCGAGCAACACCTGCACATGAACAAACCCCAAAACAATTTCGAGCACAAATCCACGACTTGACTCAACATTAGTCCATGCAACTACTCACATGAGCATTGCATACAAATCAATCCAATTTCAAATTTGCAAAAACCTAATCCGAGTGCATCAAGTTCACGCCGGATCAAAAACCTTGGTCCGGCGCACATGCTTAGTTGGCGTGCTATTTCCCTTGCACAGGCGTGCTATTTTCCTTTCGCAAGCGTGCTATTTGCCTTTTGCAAAAGTGATAGCAGGCGTGCTATTTTCCTCTAGCAGGCGTGCTATTTTCCTTCAGTAGGCGTGCTATTTTCCTGTCGCAGATGTGCTATTTTCCTTCAGTAGGCGTGCTATTTTCCTTCAGCAGGAGTGCTATTTTCCTTCCAAGAGAGAAACTTAGCCATACAAAAAGAACGAGTAAGACAACACATCCACAAGCACCACACATGCCCTGAACACAAACACTTTGCGATGCCAAAAGCATCATTAAGCCAATTTTTCAGCACATGATTTCACATGTCTCCTTAGTCGATTTATATAAGAACGAGATTTGCATTATTTCCAGGTACCCATCCTGGAGATAAAAACGTGACACATTCAAACTGCATTATCTCCAAGAAACTGCCCTGGATTCTCTCAACATGCGCCAACAAACTAACCGCACGCGAACGTGCGTCTCCCGGTCTGTAGCGACACGTGGTAGTGATGACGTGTAAATATTAACATACATGGCAAAAGAAAAGTACACATAGCACGCCACGTCACGGTCGCGCGTCGTCACAAGTCACAAGTCACGCGA
This sequence comes from Rhipidocladum racemiflorum, assembly GCA_036346355.1. Lineage (NCBI taxonomy): Eukaryota > Viridiplantae > Streptophyta > Magnoliopsida > Poales > Poaceae > Rhipidocladum > Rhipidocladum racemiflorum. The sequence continues at coordinate 9,316,334 of CM070581.1, forward strand.
TAAATACATGAACAAACACGAAACGTGTACATGTGCAAGTGCGTGCGCGCGTGTGTATGCATTGTATTTCACCTCCATGTCATGCTTCAACTAGGTAAGACCAACATTCCTTATATGTTGGTCTCATCTCACCTAGACTAGCAATATGGTACTAAACTTCCCACCTCCCACCATGCATGAATGGGCCTTTGGGATTTATGAGAATATTTATTTGGGTCAAGCCTAAATACTCCAACATTAGTTGCTATATAGGAACTCATCTGTAGATAGCCATTACAGCAAATACAATAAGGTCACTTTAGCTTACTTTTAGCATGTACATATCAGTTTTATCCTATATAGAAGAGTGAAAAAAGATGAGAGAGATAAGATAATTGGCTCTAAGTAAGAGCCAATATTACACGGAAAACAAGATAAATTAGTTATGTACAAGAGAGAAGAGATGTTTATTGTATGGCATCTAGAGCCAATCTTTAGAGATAGCTATTGTAGAATATGACCTTAGTTCTTAATCTAGATGATATAGATGATATATGGAGTAAACAGTGGACTTTGTTACTGTACTTGCTCTAAGACTTCACCATCGTATGAAGCATTAGTTGTTGTTGCACTAAATGAGCGTTGTGGACCCACGCGCCATTGTCGCCGAGCCATAACTCGGGAAATAAAAAGGCTGATGAAAAATCTGGCCAATGCCACTTGATTATTTGCCACACTAAAATGTTGGAATTGATGATTTGCCATGCCATGTCTCATTGTATATAGCTTCAAGGCTCAAATGTTAATGAGACATGATGTATCAAATCATCAATTCCACCAATTTAATGGAGGGGGGATCATCTATTTTTCCTAGGTAGAACAAACTAGCAAGTAACAAAGCTTGGTCCAACCAAAACAGTATAAGGGAAAAGAAGAACCGAAGTTATATTGGTAGGGATGGCAATTGTGCCCGATTACCTGTGTGCCCACAGGCAATACCCTAATGGAAGCAGGTATGGGACTCTTTCTATGCCCACGGGTATAAAAATGGGAGGAAATCCTTACCTATCGAGTAAATGGGTACGGGTATGGGTGAACTCCACTCGTACCCGCAATACACGTTTACCTGTCAACCAAAACAACCAAATTAAACCCTAGGCACTTCCCTAGCATTTCCCCCAATCCCCTGTTCCCCTAGCAGCCATTCGGCTCCAAAGTCCTACCTCTCCCCTTCGTTAGCGATAGGCGAGACGATGCATCCATCTCACTCCCCACCAGCCACCACCTAGCTACCCATGCATCAACACGCTAATGGCCAACTCCCTAAGTGCAACGATCTGCCTACCGCCGTCTTCCCCGCCACGACTACTTGCTGTTCCCTCCTAGCCCCCTCCTCCATGCCTCCGCATCAGCACGACAACAGCCAACCCCCTCGGCGCAATGGTCCACCGCCACCATCTTCCCCGCCCCAACTGCTTGCTGCTCCCTCCTAGCCCCCCTCCTCCATGCCCCCGAGCTTGATTCGTCATCGGATTTGGGTATCTGCCTGGGCACGGTTCCACGCACTCTGCTTCGTCAGGTGCTTGGTCCCATCGTTTGAGTGCTTCCTCCTCCTTACAAGGCATGAGTGTTTCTTCTACGTGTGTACATATGCATGTTTAGCTTCATTCCCTATTTGCGCTTGAGATTGCTTCTAGCTGTATCTAGTTGTACCTTATAGGCTAGGATGTTTAGGTAGATGGTCCGGTTGGATATCTGCATTGGAAATTTGGGATCGGTAGATTTGAAGAATGCTAAGGGTATTTGGTTGGAAGCCTACCAAAAATTGCTTGTGATCAAATATTCATGAATAGATTGCTCAATTTGCTTGCGATCAAAGATACAATGATAGATTGTTCACCAAGAATCTGATGAGACTAATGATCGATTGTTGATGTTTGGCTGGTAAACGAGTATGCTCGCGGGCGACATGTAAAGGCGAGGTTTTTCGCCCATCATCCTTCGCGACTATACCTGTGGGGGAAATTTCGGGTGGCGGGCATGGGTATGGACGAGTACTACCCGTGCCCGCCTCGTCCGATTGCCCTCCCTATATATGGGTATGACTATTTTAAGATTAACCTCAAACTAACAAATTTAAGGTCACTTCTCTAAGATGTCATCATCTTCTCCATCCATCTCCCCCTTACCTTTTCCCTACTCACCCCCACCCCCTTCTTCCCTTTCTAACACAAAAATTTTAAATTAGAATATTTAAACTTTGAAAATTTTAAATATAAAGTTTCAACTCGAAAAAATTCAACTAAAACTATTAAATAAAATAATTCAAATTAGAAAGTTTCAAATCAAAAAGTTTCAACACGAAAAGTTTTGAATCAAAATTTTCAAATCAGAATGTTTCAGCTTGGAAAGTTTTAAATCAAAAAAGTTTCAACTCGGAAAGTTTCAAATCCAAAAGTTTCAACTCGGAAAGTTTTAACACAAAAAGTTTGAAATCAAAATATTTCAAATCAAAAAGTTTCAAACTTTCCGTGTGAACTGATCAGAACTCCATCACCATAAGTACGCAATGCCCTCTCCTCTTATCCATCACATGTGTCATCACCGAACTGTAGAAGCGCACATAGAGAAAGTTGCAGTTGACCGTAAATTAACAATCGCGGAGTTATATTGTGTGAAAGGATTTTATAAACATCATCCGGATGTTTTTATTGCTGAAATCATCTAAATCTATGTTCATCGGATCATTATTAAGATTCGAGAGTATCAATTACATCCGATCCTATGATTTGATCTAACGGCCCGGTGATATCCGGGTGAGGCTTGTGTGAATATGTTAGGTTCTGCAGCGTCTGTCTTAAAATAGTGCACATTAAAAGAAGATAAATATATATACGATTTAAGGACCTGAACAATATTATGGCATCAACTACTTAAAACTTGCGTAGAAATTTTATTATGTGGGAGGAAGATAAGAGATAACCTAAACCATTTAAAATTAATAGAACATTATTTTGATGGACGGTGAATACAATTATTGTCTCTACTATTGGAGATACCCTAATGAATTAAGAGTTAAAAAAAGCACACAAATTTGGAAAATTAATATATTTCATAAGCATGTTTTTTCTTTTTTTTAAAAAAAGAAGAGAACGGCTTGGCTACAAGCATCTATCTTGTTGTGAACCAATGTCTTCTCTAAAAGACTCCTCTTCATGTGATCTCATCAAGACATATATTAGGTAGTTAATGTCTTCTCTAAAAGACACCTCTTCATGTATTCTCATCAAGACATAGATTAGGTAGTTAATGTCTTCTCTAAAAGACACCTCTTGGGGTTAGGCATCTATTCATAGCATCCCTTCACATGTATAAATACATACATTGATCAATGCAATTTGTGGGTTCATCCATTCATTCTATTGCTATTCTCATTTTACTTCTAAAGCGTTATCAGCACGAACTAACCAACTAAGAGACATCATTCTTGGTAAGTAACAATGGTGAGAATCGAGTTACCTTCTCGCACTCTTCATGTTCTCTTCCACGCCATTCGCTGAGTTGGTGGAGCCCGCCATCGCCCGATCCGTCGCCATGCCAACAGGCCGCCGCGCTTCAAACCTTGGGTGCCACGGCGTGGCTCTCGCGGCCGCTCCGTCTTCGTGCGCCTGGGTCCTCGCGGCCACCCGACATCGCCGGCCCAACCACGGCCTCCGCACCACCAGTCACCGCCGCCATACGCGGTGACGCCTACTGGTCCAAGCAACGCCGCGCCCCAGAGCACCATGCCTGAGGAACGCAGCACGGTTGAAGCACATAGCGTCGGCATCCTCATCAATCAGGCAGGCACGTGCGCCGCTCGTCGTGGTGCACCGCCCTATTACGTTGATGCCGCGGATGTGGGACTTCCAACCCCAACACCGCCTTCACCAGAGCCGGCATCGCTTGTGCCTCCTCCGCGTGGCTTTCTCCTCCACCGCACGGTCTTTGAGGCGGCAAACCGGCGACCCGGACTCCTCCCGGGCTTGTGGAATCCGGCGACCCTCGGCCTTCCGAGAGCCGAGGTCCTCAACTCGAACTGTGGCGGCGGTTTCATCTCCCCCGCTGAGGGGGAGCCCTCTCCAATGTGAGGAAGTGGCGGGGCAGGCGGTGCGGCAGTGGCTGCGCCCGTGCGACATGGGTGGCGGCTGCGCCCGGTGTGCGATGTGGTGGCGGCTTTTTAGCACGGGAAACCCTAAACCTAAATGCTGGGAACGGCCGGCTCGGCCCAATTGGCCAGCTTGGCCTGCCAAGGCCCGACACCCGCCCGCATAGGCCTGTGACCGGCTAGGCCACTTCGGTGGTTTTCGGCCCACATGCCATTTTATTTATTTTTATTTTTATTTTATGTATTTCAGTCACAAATTCACAATAAACCTCTAGGTTTTCATGTAATTTGGTATTGACTTATCACGATAATTTATCCCATATGCTTTTATCATTACAAGTCTTAAGTGCTTAATATATTTATCTGCAAAACAATTTATGTGTTTTCCTCACTTTGTATAACACAATGTTCACAAATTCTTGGTATTGGCCATACACAAGGTAGCACCATAATTGCTACTGTGGGATCTACATTGTGTTTAAATACATAGTGATTATCCTCAACGTGCGTACCCAATACGAAATATGAATTAAACAAGGTCTACACTTTTACAGTGATTACCTACATGTGCTAATACAAAGTTGCATAACACAAGAGGCATCTACTGTGTTAGATAAACGACCTAGGTCAAAACAGATTACCTACATGTGATAAACAGGCCTTCGCTTCGCTCCGGCAGAAGTTGGCCTTACCTATGAATTTGGATCACCAATTTACATACTGTATCAAACAGATTATGCCTATAAGAGGTCTACACCAGTTTGGTGACTACCTCCAAAATGTTAGCACATATATGAGATTTACACTTATGATACAAAAATTTTCTTGTTTTCAACTTATTTTGCATTTTACAACATCACCATAGCAATTTTAATTTACCCATAGTAAATTAAACAAAATCTATGGTTGCCTCATGTAGGAACTATGGCCGCCAAAGAGTTTGATGTACTCGCTCTTGACGGACACAATTATCCCACATGGGCTATGGATACAAAAGTCAGTCTTGCGACCCGTGGACTTTATTATGTACTTCTTGAACAAGCAGAAGGTGCAGAACAAATAGGTGATCAACATAGGTATGTGGCTTTATATATTATAAGGCAGCATATACATCCAGGCCTTAAGTCTGAATACATGTTGGAGGAACATCCGCGTGCACTATGGCTTTCTCTCAAGCAACGCTATGAACAGCAAAAGGCACTCATCCTGCTCGAGGCCAATTTTGAATGGGCTCAACTTCGCCTCTAGGATTTCAAAACTGTTGGTGATTATAACCATGCTGTTCATAGGATTAGCACTAAGTTGCAATTCTGTGAGAAGGAACTTTTCGATGCGGATAAAATTGAAAAGACTTTGTCTACAATGCTTCCTGCTGAAAGAATCCTTCAACAACAATACCGTGAGAAAAATTTCACAATTTATTCCGAGCTTATTCAAACATTACTTCAGGCTGAAAGACACCATGAACTCATGGTGTGGAACAATCAGCAGCGCCCTCTGGGGTCTGCCCCATTGCCTGAAGTTCATGCCAATGCTCAGAATAAACCTAAATTTAATGGTTCTCCTAAGAACTATCAAAGAAATTCCCATGGTAAAAACAAACGCAGAAGCAACAAGAAGAATAAGTCACGTATCCCCAATAAGGGCAAAGGCATTTCCAAACAAAGAAATGACAAGCCTATTTGTCAGAAATGTGGTTGCTATAACCACATCACAAAGAAATGCCGTACCCCAAGTCACCTTGTTGATCTCTATCTAAAGTCTGTGGGACGTGGACGTGCTACCCCGGGACAGCGGTATGAGGCCCATTTCAACCTTCAACCTGACAACTCCAGGGAAGAGGCTGGTTGTTCGCAATAAATTCCCAAGGAACCAAGCAACAACGTCGTACTGAAAGACGAGGATCCAGTCAACACAGAGAATATGATCATGGAATTTGATTCCAACGACATGTTTGGTGACCTTGACTAGACTCCCAATCTCTTAGATCCCAAGTCTACTGACCTATTTATTGTAATAAAGCAAAATTATGTCCTAAGTGTTGTATTACATAATATTGTCATCATATTGATACATTGGATATCCCAATGAATGTAATAATTATGTTTCATATTCAATAAAGTTTGTATGTATTCTATATATATATATATATATATATAATATATATATTCACCAAGAATTTTAAAATTCTTCATTTATATATAGATTTCTACGGGAGTCGATCTGATGGAGGAGGAATTGTGCCTAGTAGATAGTTGTACTACTAATTCTATACTAAGGGAAACAAAATATTTCCAAACTCTTACTAAGAGGCAATGAAATGTTTTGACAATCACTGGACGCGATGCAATGATAATTGGTTCTGGTCGTGCCATTATCATGCTTCCTATGGGTACTCAAATCATAATCGAGGATGCACTATTGTATCCTGATTCAACACGTACCCTATTAAGTTATAGAGATATCCGCAAAAATGATTTCCATGTTGAAACCCATGATGACAATAATGAGGAATTTCTCCTCATGACTAAAGATTACGGATATGGCAGACAAACGCTTGAAAAGATTTCCTCTTTACCGTCTAGATTGTACTTCACATACATTAAACATGTATCGCATGTTGCGTACAAGGTAATTTTTCAGAATATTGATGCATTCCAAACTTGGCATGATCGCCTTGGTCATCCTGGTATAGGGATGATGAGAAAAATTATCACCAATTCTAATGGTCATGATTTGCATGTTGCTAAATTCCCAAAATCCTCATATTTTATATGCACTGCATGTGCAACTGGAAAATTGATTTTAAGACCTTCTCATCTTAAAATCCAACATGAACCACTCAAATTCCTTGAACGTATTCAAGGTGACATATGTGGCCCCATTCAACCATTGTCTGGACCATTCAGGTATTTCATGGTTCTTATAGATGCATCTACTCGATGGTCTGTCTTTTTATCCACACGTAAGTACGTAATCATGCTTTTGCAAAGATAATTGCTCAAATTATTAAACTTAAAGCACATTATCCTGAACACTAGATTCAATCAATACGATTGGACAATGCTGCTGAATTTTCCTCACATGCATTCAATGATTATTGCATGGCTTTAGGAATTCAAGTACAACATTCTGTTCCATATGTCCATACTCAAAATAGTTTGGCAGAATCTCTTATAAAGAGAATCAAGTGGATTGCAAGACCCTTATTACAAAATTGCAACTTACCAACTTCATGTTGGGGTCATGCGGTCTTACATGCTGCTGACTTAATACAATTGCGACCAATTGCATATCATACAGCTTCCCCGCTGCAATTAGTACGTGGAAATATACCAAATATCTCCCATCTGCGAAAATTCGGTTGCGCTATATACATACCGATCTCACCGCCCAAGCGTACCTCTATGGGGCCACATAGGAAATTGGGGATCTATGTGGGGTATCAATCTCCGTCGATTGTTAAATACCTTGAACCCCTAACTGGGGACCTATTCACGGCCCGGCACGCTGATTGTATATTTAATGAGGATCATTTCCCGGCATTAAGGGGAAATTTCAAGTACCAAAAAGAATGCCCGGAAATCAATTGGGATGCTATAGACATCTCCACCTTAGATCCACGTACTCAAGAAACTGAACTTCAAGTTCAGAAAATTATAAATTTGCAACACATTGCAAATAACCTGCCAGATGCATTTACTGATACTAAAGGTGTTACTTAATCCTATTATCCTGCCCGAAATGTGCCTGAAAGAGTGGAGGTACCAAATAAAACCATTCAACTCCCACTTCAAAGTAAGAGGGGGTGAAGTAAGGCCACGGCTAAAGATGTAGCTTCTTGCAAGCAACAAAAGAAACCAAGGACAAAATCCTCCAAATCAGTAAATGCAAGCCAACCTCAAGTTGATCCACAACCCAGATCAAAAGTGCACTCTATTGCTGATCCTGGGACATCGGAACGACCTGGCTCCACAGTTTTGGAAAATAATGAGCCATCATCAAGGGTGCAAGAAATTTCCACTAATTATATCGATTCTGGAGAATCATATGACCGAAAGACTACAATTGTCGACACTTACTTCTCTGCAACAATTGCAAATAACCTCCTAAATGATCCAGATCCCAAGACCATGGCAGAGTGCAAAAAGCGCTCGGACTGGACTCAATGGAAGGAAGCAATTCAAGCTGAGATAGCCTCGCTTACCAAAAGAAAAGTATTCACATATGCAATACCTACACCTCCCAAAGTCTTCCCTGTGGGATTCAAATGGGTTTTCATCCGGAAACGGAATGAAAACAATGAGGTGGTGAGATATAAAGCGAGACTTGTAGCACAAGGGTTCACGCAGAGACCCGGCATTGATTTCAATGAAACATATTCTCCAGTTATGAGTGGAATAACATTCCGATACTTAATATCATTGGCAGTTCAAAATCATCTATCTATGCAGTTGATGGATGTAGTGACAGCATATCTTTATGGGTCACTTGATTCGGACATATACATGAAGGTTCCCGATGGAATCTCAATTCTGAATCCAAACGCAAATCGCAACATGTACTGTGTAAAGCTCAACAAGTCACTATATGGCTTGAAACAGTCGGGAAGAATGTGGTACAACCGACTAAGTGAATTCCTTCTAAAGAAGGGATACACAAACAATGATGATTGCCCATGTGTCTTCATAAAAAAATCTCCAATGGGATTATGTATTATATCCGTATATGTTGATGATTTAAATATCATTGGCAACTCTAACGATATAAATGAAGCATGCAATCACCTAAAGACGGAATTTGAGATGAAGGATTTGGGTAAGCCAAATTTTGCTTAGGTTTACAACTGGAGCACCTTCCCTCAGGAATTTTAGTGAATCAATCAGCCTATATCCAGAAAAGATTGGAAAAATTCAATATGGACAAATCATATCTATCTAAAACACCTATGGTTGTTCGATCTCTAGATATGGAGAAAGATCCATTCAGACCATGTGATGATGAAGAAGAGGTACTGGGACCCGAGGTTCCTTATCTCAGTGCCATTGGAGCGATTATGTATCTTGCAAACTGCACCAGACCTGATATTGCATTTGCAGTGAACTTACTAGCTAGACATAGCGTTGCACCAACCAAACGTCATTGGACAGGTGTAAAGCATATTCTCATATATCTCAATGGCACAAAGGATCTTGGATTGTATTTCAAAAGAAATCAAGATCCCACTATGATTGGATACACAGATGCTGGCTATTTATTAGATCCCCATAATGCCAGATCTCAAACAGGCTTTGTATTTTTACATGGTGGAACAGCTATTTCATGGAAGTCTTCTAAACAGACTCTGGTAGCTACTTCCACTAATCATTCTGAAATTATTGCACTATATGAAGCTTCACGTGAATGTGTATGGCTTCGCAGAATGATTAACCACATACAACAATCATGTGGTATTGGTTCTATTGAATCACCTACAATTATCTATGAAGATAATTCAGCTTGTGTTACACAAATGCAGACAGGTTATATAAAGAGCAACATCACAAAGCATATTGCTCCAAAATTGTTTTATCCTCATGAGTTACAGCAAAGTGGGGAGATAAACATCTTGCAAACCAAATCATGCGATAACCTCGCTGATCTTTTTACCAGGTCATTACCATCTTCTACATTCTTGAAATGTATTCATGGGATTGGTATGAGACAACTTCGAAATTTGCAAGAATCAGGGGGAGATATCTCCTAACAATTAACCTATCCTAACAAATATTGCACTCTTTCTTTTTATGAGTTTTTACTCACAAGATTTCTCATGAAAAGATTTAATGAGGTAATATTAACACAAGTATATGTTATGTTTTTCTGTTTTCCTCATTGGGGTTTTTAAGGAAACATCAAAGACATGTATTGTCCTCAAACTCGTTTTGTGGGTTTTTCCCTATAATAGGTTTTCTCATACAAGTTCACAAAAGACAATCACTTAAATATACTGTATCAGTTTTTCTCCTAAATTTTCCCATTGGGTTTTTCATAGGAGTTTTCAACAGTATATCAACATATCTTCTCCTCATAATTTTCCTACAAGGTTTTTAGAGAAGTTACCAAAGACAGTTGTTTATTAATCACACTTACATATGTCATATTTTTCTCCTTATTTCTCCCACCGGGTTTAAAGGAGTTTTTGATAGCATATCAATATAATCCTCAGATTGTTCCCATAGGGTTTTTAAAGGAATCAACAACGCATTGATCTCAAGGAAGATTCGATCAAGGGGGAGTGATGTGAATCAATCTCTTCTCTAAAAGACACCTCTTCATGTGATCTCATCAAGACATAGATTAGGTAGTTAATGTCTTCTCTAAATTCTCATCAAGACATAGATTAGGTAGTTAATGTCTTCTCTAAAAGACACCTCTTGGGATTAGGCATCTATTCATAGCATCCCTTCACATGTATAAATACATACATTGATCAATGCAATTTGTGAGTTCATCCATTCATTCTATTGCAATTCTCATTTTACTTCTAAAATATCTAACTGTGAATGATTAATAACTATTTCCTTCCAAAGATATAATACATATTATTTGCTTTAGCATATACCACTATACATTAATACCACAAATGAAACAAATTCTACAAACATGAAAATTAAACCACATTGATAATGCTCTAAAAATTCTAATATTTGAATTCTTTCATCTGATCTGCAGCCCTTTAGTTTCCACACACAGCTCTTTCATTATCCATCACATATATACCACTAAACAAAGCAATATGCTTTAGCAGTCCCAATCGTTATTTTTTTCCATGTTCGTGCTGTAAGAATGATACACATGCACACATTCCACCTTGCTAATTTAGGATAACAGTTCAATACTGAAGCCATAATGTAAACTTTCGCAATCGAGTTGTCCAACTTGACATTCAAAATTTGTGCATCTTGCTCATTCGTTTCTAGGACATCAAATTCTAAGATACATGTCAACAGCCTGAACGCAGCAAGACAAATATGGCTCCCTACCCTACCTAATGACAAGATCCACACAATAAATTCCGGGCATCTCATCCAAAATGCAACAGGGTCACAATGTTTTACAGGAGAAGTAGAATGGGCACCAGTGCGGCGACTAGGTGAGTCAACCAGTAAGATTGAGATTGTGCAGCAGAGCTGTCAGGGCTTACAGGCCCAGAAGCCGCACCACCACTGCTGCCGTTGGAACCGGTGCTGCAAATAGAACCACACCTCATTGTCAGTATAGAGATGCAAAATGTTCAGAACCGTTATTACAAAAACATCAACGAAGGGCTCACCTTCCTGCAAAAATGCATGAACCATGGCCTGCAAGTTTAAATCCGGGAGAAATTTTGTGTTAGGCTCATGTAACAGAACAAAGTGGCAATAGCACGATCAAACGTAATAGCAAATACTCTGGATTTATTTAAATGGGATTAATAAGACAGCACCTTATTTTGGAAAAAAGAGAATTCCCTACATGCTACTGAACTTACCCCAATCCCTTCCATGCCACTAAAAAAAATGTGGTTCCTTCTATGCCACTGAGTTTCAGTTTCGTGCCCTTTCGTGCAACTCCCGTCGCCCTTACATCACTTTGCTGTTAAGTGGCATGTGAAAAGACTTTTTTGCCCTTCTTCCTCCCTTCCACCTATTCCCTGTTCCTCTTCCTCCTCCATGCGCGCTGGCCTACTGTTCCATCCATCGGGCAAGAAACACCAAGCAGAACGAATCAATGGTCTCCATCCATCGGGCAAACAATCTCAAACTAAATCACGAGGTAACCAAATCAACACCAGCCCCGACTCCACCAGACTACCAGAGACAGCTGCCTCCATCTCCCGCGTCGTCCACGCCTCCGCCTATACCTCTCGCCGTCCCGCCCAGCGGCATCACAGGTGACCAAAGCAAGCGGAGGCAGCTAGCGACACAGTCAGGGATGGTTGTGTCCAGCATTAGTGCGGCAGGGTTAGCCGGATCTATCATCGGTGCTTCGAGGGGCGATTGGGTCCGTCAAGGGACCGCAGATCTGCCAAAGACCCCCTTCGTCTTTGTCTCCAGTAGCGTTGTCTCCACATCATTGTCCTGACGGCTTGGTTGGCGCATCGTCCTCGCCATTTACTTACATCTCGTGCTCATCACCGATATGCACCTCAACTTGGGTCGCTGCATCCCCAACTCCCACTATCCTCCCATTCTCCCGCTGACGCTACCGCATCCCGGCGAGACCAAGCCAATGGTCTTAACCAGTCAACAATGTTCTAAATAATGGCCGTTAAAACTGTAAAGTTCCCTTGCCCGTTACGAATATAGACATTTTAATGTTTGTCAGTTTTATCAGGCTGTCTATTTGGTTTAACAGCCGTTAACGTTAATAGGGCCGTTTTATCGAGTCGTTTATTTGGGTAAAGTTGCAAGATTGCCATATGATATAGAACATTATGATACGCATGAGATGAATGATAGCTTTGCTTTTCATTGCTGTTATGAATAGCACTTGTATTCAACATAAGACCAATGAACCAGTATATATACATGTATGAGGGTATAGAAGGAAAGCCTATATAAGGCAATTATCTATACAAGGCTAATAATATCAATACAAGGCATTAGCGATCTCTTATATTAGGTAACTAAAATATTGTCCAACCCCGCTGTAGCCAAGTAACCACTATAGCCAAGTAATCTCTACTGTCAAAAGAGTCATAGCCCGCAACTCAGCCTCCATGCTAGCAACCAAAATAGCGAAGGCACGAGCATCTTCATCAATCCATAACTTGTATGCAGTAAACTGAGTCTAAAAAGACTCCACAGCATCAGTATAATTAGACGTCTTCTGTTGAGCAGCATCATTGGCCTCCTTGGAAAGAACAAGCGTGGCAGGGGTAGTAGGACAAGGCGAACAAGATAGCTCGCCAGTAAAAAACTCTCAAAGACCACACATGTAAAGACACATATGAAGAACCCAATCTCGATAATTGAGACCATCAAAGATGACAGGACAGCGAGGAACGGAGACAATGCCCAATTAAGAAGAGCCTAAAGATGACATTTTTTTAACCAAAGGAGATCCAGAAGCCGGAGCCGGCCAAACTAGCTAGAAGATGGAGCCGTCCAAACCAAAAAGCTGGCTCCCACTAAAATAGAGCTCCCGATCGATTTCAAATCCGATCGGCTGTAGAGTCTCGGGCGGCTCGGCGAGCGACGACCGGCGGCGTCTCGACGAGCGACATTCGACGATGGCTCCGCAGGCGGCCATGGCCAGTGATGGCCGGTGGCGAAAATCGGTCTCGGGCAAGTGCCGACGTCAGGTCATGGCGGGGGGCTCGGCAGGCAACTCGGCGAGTGTTGGTAGCCGTGGAGGCTTCGGCCAACGGAGGGAGAAGCGACCACCAACTGGGTGTCGATCGGGCAGCCTAGCGGTCGTCAGGCAGGCAGCAGCCAGGGGCCTTCAGGTGTCGCGGCCGGCGATCGGAGTGAGACGACGAAATCCGGGCAGTGATTGATCGACCTGGTGGCCAAGGGTCGTCGCCGACGTCGATGGAGAAGGTCATCGGCTGGGAAGCTTCTTCAGCCTCCTATGCAGGCATCGACCAGTGGATCCGACTGAAAGAGTCACCAGGAGGCGGCGGCCGAAGGACAACCTGGAGGCGATGTCTACATGCGCGAGCGAGGCTAGGCCGAGCTTGGAGAACATGGAGGAACCGCTGAGCTTGACAGGGAAAAGGCCGAGGAGATCGACGAGAAGAGCCGAGGCTGTGGCTAGGAAGAGCTCGACGGAAAAAAAGGGCGCAAGTGCAACGCCAGTAAAAAAACCCTAGCCTTGCTCTGATTCCATATTATGAATAGCACTTGTATTCCGCATGAGGCCAATGGGACTGTATATATACATACATGAGGGTATAAAAGGAAAGCCTATATAAAGCAATATCTATACAAGGCTAACAATATATGTACCAAGGCATTAGCAATCACTTATATTACGTAATTAGGATATTGTCAAACAATTGCCACTTGAGCAGTTCGTTCATTCAATTATGACTTTAATTACATTTACATCATGTCATCTTTTTTCTTCATATCACCGCTGTGGACAACTGTTGATAGCTTAGTAGTTCCATTCTTTATACATGAAAGAAGATGAATTAGATGCTTATTTTATTACTGCAAACATATGCATATATTTCTCTGAATTTTAAATAGTAAAACCATTTACAAGGCCGCTTATATAATAAACACTAAAAGGTGGAGTGGCCATTTGTTAACAGTTTACCGTTATTTAGAACATTGCCAGCCAATACACAATGATGTCGTCACCGCCGGCGAAGGAGGTGCCTACAGGCTACGACGGGAAAGGTGGCTAGGTTCTGAGGAGGCAAACACGGAGTAGAGCAACGACTTGCAGACATGGTGGGGTGGGGTGGGGTGGCCGCCATGGTTGGGCTTATGGAGGAACAAGGGTAATATGCTGACATGGGACCATGGATAATTTGGTCATAATGTGAAAAATCTAATAGGCTTTTAGGGGTTAATGCGATCGGACCTAATGGAAGTGACGGTAGTGACAAGTAGGGGTTTAAAGTAGAAACTCTGTGGCATGGAAGGAACCACATTTTTTTAGTGGCATGGAAGGGATCAAGGTAACTTTCAATGGCATTTACAGAATTTTCTCATTAGAAAATGTAACTACAAGATGATCATAATTATTTAACCTACTAACAGCACATGCTTTATCTTATGTGAAACAACCTAGGTTACTAAATAAATAAATAAGAGTATTAAGCAGTAATTAGTATTGTAATCAGAGTATTTTATTTATACAAACTTAAATTGCAAGTAAAACAAATAGAGTAGAGTTGAGGATTACCTTAGACCCGCAGGCGAGAGTATCAATCACCGAGATACCAAACCCTTTAGGACCAGATCGGCACCTCTCGCTAGATCTGGGTTTATCACTCGGCAATCAATACAAACCTGTAGGATTGCGTGTATCCTTAGCAATTAGGGACAAAATAGCAACTCGCCACTCATGTAAATCCGTAAAGATCCAAAAGAGTGCATGGTAATTTTGACTGCCCAAAGCCAACAAGACCAGCCAGCTAGCTAGTGCAGCCCCTTTGGACACACACAGCGATCGAGGCAAGCAGGGAAGCCATGCCCTTCTCTACAACCGAGGCAACCAAGGCAGTAAAGCCACCTTTTTCCTTGGTCTCCAGCCGAGAGGCAAGGCAAAGCCACTTCCATTTCTTTCCTTAGCCACCGAGAGCACTCCTCAATCCAGAGCAAAAACCACAGCCAACCCTTCTCATCTCCAACCACCAAACCCAAGGCCAAAAACCAAGAGCAAGACTCGAGCCAAAGCAAGAAGAGGAACCCTAAGCAAGGAGGAGGATGAACCCCAAGCAAGGAGGAGACCCATGCAAGACGACCTCCACCAGTGCAACGAACCAACATCTTCATCCCCAGCAACCCACCGACCAGCATCCTCATCCTCAACCAACCCCAGGTGCACACTAGCAGTAGGAGTACTACTTGTAGAGTGCTTAGATGGTAGATCGGGTAGAGTAAACATTAGAGGGTGGAGGGGAGGACCGTGGTAGCCTCAGTGGGAAGGAGCCCTAAGGGTTGCGAGGGCGCGCCAGCGTCGCGCCGTCACCTCACCTCCAAACCTAGTACCTCACTCCCCTTGGTCATCATAGACAACCTTCACAATTCCACACACAAAAGAATAGATCGGCTACCGAGCGATCACGTAGGAGCAGTGCTACCAAGTGAATCGACAGCCATGTGTAGGTGCGGCCAGAGGCCAATAGTAGGAGGGGGGGGGACGACAAGCTTGAGGTCGGCCAGCAGAGTAGAGCGGGAGAAGAACTTTTGTACTTATTCTTACTAAACCTCCCTTTTCTAGAAACTAGCTTCGGTGCTCGAGCGTCAGGCTGGTTTAACGAGACGACTGAGTTCTACCAGGAGAGATAGAAGAGATGAGTAGTTGCGCATCAGCTTCGTTAGTCTTTTGGTGTAGAGGAATGATGTAATGATGTAAATATATTATATTTTTTGTCATATTTGAAACTGATGTATAATTATGATACTGGACATATAGCCCTGCGTGGCTTGGTTTGTAATATATTTACATTCAATCTCTAATTATTTTTCTGTTGCAACACTCTGAACACAATGTACTAATTGATAAAACATCGGATGCACTCGATGTTTTGATTAGTTAATATACCGAGATTCGTGTAATTATCTCAGTATAAAAACAGTGGTTACTATCGTCCACTAGTCTAATTATGCGGGTCGCCACAGCTACTATCCCAGGATTCGTGTAATTAACTTGTTGCAATGACAGTGTTATTGTTATTACCCTGTGCTAATTATGATGGTCGCCAAGTTACGTTAGCATGACTAGATGTAGAAACTCTAAGCAATGAATCCTATTTTCACTGGCTCTCATTCCTATATATGGTTTATCAAGGCCTCATTGGACATATATAAAAAACAACCATGTCCTTAGCATTCAAATATAGGTGTCCGCTCCAAGGTGTCCATTGATGTCCAATAGTGCCCCGAGCCATATGAAGAATAGGCAAGCCAAGTCATGAACGGGCAAACAAATTCATTTGCAATTACTTGCTGCTTTCTGTTCTATTTGGACCATCTGTACATGCCGAGAAGCCCTTGGCCTCACAGAAATCATGTAGATTCTAACATGTGAGGGAGTATGCATGAATATGTAAAACATATCTTACTTGAGCAAAATTGCTAAATCATTCCCATGTTCTATACAAAAGTTTCTATGTCTGTACATTGATGGGAGAAACTTAGCCACAAATCAGCCAGAGATTGAGCTGGTTACCTACCAGACTAACCAACATAAAGTCTTCACGAGAGATTTGTGTTACAGTACAAATATACTGTGCTGACAGATTAAAAAGGGCTTAGAGAATAATAAAATAGAAGTATAGCGTTGCTTTTGTTCAATGAAAAACACAGATCAAAGCATCTATGGTAGCTAATGGTCAGTTGAAAAACAAAATTGCCTTGGGATATAATCATACAAGCGGCTTTCTTTTGGTATTGTAAAATGCAGTGCTATTTGGACAAAGACACGGGAGTCAGAATCCAACTCGGATTCAGGGCGTCCGATTCGGCAAAAAATTTTGGACACAGGAAATGCTATTGGAATCTAACACGGGTGTTGGAATCCAACTTGGATTCGATGTGTCCGATTCGGTAATTTTTTTTGGACACAGGTGTGCATTTGTGCAAGTAACAATGGTAAAATGTCAATTTCATGTAACCATCAGAACAGAGGATGTGTTAAGATTGCTAAATGTTGCACAACGTGAAACATATTAGTACTAAATTTGGTATATTGAAAAGTCACTTTTAGTTCTGAGACCAAGGATACATAAAAATTGTGACCAAGGATACATAAAAATTGTGCCAAGTGCCAACCGTATGGAAGTAATGAAACCTAAATCATGTAATTAATGATCGGGCAAAAGTTCTATTTCCCACTAATTGTAGGGAAATGGATAATCAAGAGAAGAATATATCTTACTTGGATCAGTGGACGTTATCATTGCGGTGCTATTAAATTTGCATGTACCACCACTTGCTTGTGTTCTATGGTAATAATCGTTGAAAGCATATGAAGCAACAGCTACAATGTCATCGGATTTATAGCATGGTTGCCCAGGTTGAATTGCACTGCAGTTTGCGGAGCCAGGGCCACATGCCCAATCCAAGCTTTGCTTCAATGCACTATGGGGTGCACTTGAATTTGCAACACAATACATCCCACGCAAAGCTGCTGAATCTGTATTAGTCGTGGCCACGTCTTCAAATGTCAGGGAGTACACCGTGGTTGCATTGGTAAACATAATGCCCCAATTTTTCTCTGAAACAGGTCCTGGCCGAAGATCCTCATTGAACAACTCAAAGATGTAGGTGCTTACTTGATTATTTGGCTGGCTAGGAGTACCGGAATTATTCAGTACATGGCGTATGAGGTTTGTATTGTAAGCCAAAGCATTATCAACATTAGCAGCCTGCTCGTTTGGCCCGCCATGCCATGGCCAGCCAGAAGCTGTGACCATAACAGGAATCCCAGTGAAATTCATTGCTTGTATTGAGCTGTATGTAGCATCAACCATAGCATCAAACATATTGGTATAGAACAAATTAGTGTTGGGATCTGCGATTTGACTGTTGGGATTGAGTGATCGGAACAGTGCATACTCTAAGGGAAATACGCCTTGCCCTTTGACATAGCCATAATAAGGTTGGGCGTTAAGCATGAAGGAAGCTCCTGTATTCTTCAGAAATTGAAGATACTGAAACATTATTGAGCTCCATGTCGAATTGAAAGTGGCAGCAGAGGGAGGAAATGCCTTAGAGATCATGTCTGTTGAATGAGGACTTGAAATTTTCACCTGGGTATTGAGGTTTGCAGCCAACAGTGCAGACTGGAGGAATTGCAACGCAGGTACAAGAACAAGAGCTGCATTTGGAACAGTAGTAAGAACCTCATTACCCACAGCAATATATGTGATGTTAGTCGCCGGAATGTAGGCAACAACATTCTTGTTAATCCAATCGGCAGCTGTAGAACGTGACTGCCCCACACGAAGTAGCTGATCATTTGGAACGCCAACCATCACTTCTATTCCAGTATTCGCAAGGGCAGTTAGCATCTGATGGTCTGAATCAAGAAAGCGAACATGTTGAACCTTCTTTTCTTTAAGGATAGAGACTATGTCTGACGCTGATGGCAGGTTTGACATGTCGGTGCCAACATTGATACCAACAAATGCTCCTACAACAGAGTGAAGCAACAATTGTTATGTAAAGAAAATTTAGATGCAGAAACAGATGTATAATTGCATATATTTAGCTCCTATTCTCTCGGTTCAAAATAACAAGTTTTCAGTGTCATCCTTAGACTAGTCTCTGCCACACTTTGGGAAATCAAAATGGAAAATGCATTAACACGATGAAGTACTACTAATAATATGGAAAGCTCTGAGGTAGATTAAAACCATAATCATGTACTAGAAATTATAATGAACAAGAATACCTGAAACATTGAAAACCATGAGAGTTAATAACATCACCACGTCCTTCAGTCTCTTGGACGACATATTGTTGCACCCAAGCATCTGATTAGTTATGATCCAGGGATACTTCTCAGAAGCTCTTGATCAAAACTGCAATATCAACACCAGAGAAATTATTTCCATCATTCAACAGAAACAGACGCCACTACTTTTATCAAATAGAACTCCTCAAATTTAAAATGTATCTTGGGGGCATAATTGAGCTAAGGAAGACATTCATGATGTGAAGTGAAATCAATGCATTCACATTTGTAGAGTACAGCCAAAATATATGATATTAAAGGATCAATATCTCTAATTTTCCCCGAATCTTCAACATAATGAAACAGACTTGGGACACTAATGTGGTTCAGAGCATCCAGGCAGTTTGAAGTATTTGCTTAATGTAATTAGCTCCAGAAAGCAACAAACTGTGCAGTGTGCATTGATTGGGATCAAAGAATCGGTTCTTCTTCCAAATGAACGAAATAAATACGATTTAAACTGACGCCGAATGATAGGGGGAATCTTTTGTAGCAGAAAGTGCAAGACTGAAAAGTGAAGACGAAAAACGGATTTGCTACTACGAACGTTTCTAAAAAAATTTTGCTGCTACTAAAAAAAAGTAATCTTTGAGTGGGCTAATTTGCATGCCTATCGTCGGTGAACTGTTCTCCAATCATAGAAGGAAACTGCAAAATTCTCCACAAAACCCAAATATCGCACGAATGAGCAGAAAACATCAGCAAAAAAAAAAATCCCAATTTTAATCGCCGCCTAATCGTATTCGCCCAGAAGCCAAATTTGTAAAAACTCACAAGCACACAAGCAAAAACAACCATGGATAAAAGAACAGAGAACTAGAAGCCCAACAAACGCGAAGCGGCGAGAGCAGATAGAAAGAAATACCTAGAAGCAGGACATCCACGAAGAAGGCTTTAAGAACACTTCATCTCCCTTTCCTCAGTTAAAATGTCACCCCTTTGCAAGAGATCTCAGTTGGCAAAAAGTCTCGAGCAGAAAAGATCGCGAGGCTCCAAAAGAACACGATAAATGGCAACATCACAATCGCAACAACAGGACAAGGACAAGGGAACAAACCAGCTATAAGCCACCTGATTTTGTCCCCAGAGAATAGAGCCCTTACTTCTTCCTCCCCCCTTTCCAAACACACACACAAAAGAAGTCGCCACAAACAAGGATAGTTCCAAGAAAGACTTCTTGTCCTTTGGAGTAAGCAAGAACTGAAGCACTCCTGAAGTCCTGACTCCTGAGTCCTGAGGTAATGGGAAACGGGACGCTTTCTTTGCCGCACAGGACAGAGAATCCGAGGAGGTCTCTTTTGATCTTTGAGTGTGCTGCCTACCTCGGTCTTGGTAGGCTCTCTAGCTTGTGTTTCTCGGGAGTTTAACTCAACACTATAATTAGGCGTTCTTAATTATTGGTTAAAGTGCGGACGAGATGGGATTAAAGAAATGCCGTGGATTGACGGGAGCTCAGCTGCGCGTCGGCGTCGCAGATCCAATTTGGCAATTTTGTTGAGACAATGGAGGATTAAAGAAAGAGGTGGGAAAGGTAGAGAGGTGGAATAAAAGAAGGAGCTTTTCTTGGGCGTGGTAGGGAGTGTGTGATGACTGATGACTGGGAGAGGTGTGCAGTGCGCAGGTTCCAGAGGAGCGGGCGAAGGCCAGCGTTTCTGTGGTCACACTCTGTAGCCACTCTGTGCCTGGATATGGTCGGTTCGGCTCTTAATTTTCGAAGGGCGAGGTTGGTTCGGCTCTTAATTTTCGAAGGGCGGGATACATTTCAGCATACAGCTGTTATCAATATATCATCTATAAACACCATTAAAAATAACTCCTGCAATGAGCTATCTTAGGGTACTAATTTCTAAAACTGTTTCTACGAAGTGAGAGAACGTATTAAATACATGTTTAGATAAAACTATTTCAATGCATATATATAAGTTGTATCTAAGGGTCAATAAGAATATTTATTGTTGCATGTGAGAAAATATCAATTATAACTATTTTCCTGTGTGGTTGGCACCTTGGTTCTTTCAAATGACACAAATGATCCGCACAGAACCGCAAAACATGTAAACTTGAAACAGCCCACGCCACAGTGCATTTTCAAAGTGGTTTCTAGCTTCTGGGTCTCTCAAATGAGCTTATATCTTGTACTCCACTGTTTGTCCTATGTGAAGGATTTTTAGAAACTGTTGACTAGAAGCACTGGGAATACATGCATACTAAACACAGTTCATTGTACTTATTTCTTGTGTTACAGCCGACTGCTACACGAGAGAATGCTCAATTCTTTTTGCTCCTCCCTCTTCAACATCATTCAACACAAGGGTAAAATGGGAAAATCAGTGGACAACAAAAAGCGAGAAACGAGGAAAATAGATGAAAATGGTATTTTTCAAAGCAATCAGAAAACTGGAGTGACATATTTATAACTAGTTATATGCCTGTGCGTTGCTACGAAAAACAAAATTGATAACGAAAAATAAAGATTAAAAAATAAAAAAAATACTATTTCATAAGATCAAACATCTATCTTTAGCGCTTCGTTTCTTACAAAAGCTGGCTAATTAAAGCAACGCTTCGTTTCTTGCGTAGGGCAATTAAGCAGACAATTAAGTAGGGCAATTAAACAGGGTAATTAATGTGACGTGGGAAGAAACTCTCACTTTATATAGTAGTGATTTCAAGAAACTGGATGATATTATGCTAATTTCCATGTTTTATAAAGTGGCATATATCAACAAGCATTAAGTATGTCCTCTTCGGAATTTGCATCCGGTTATTAGTACTAGTGAGGTTCGTAACCACCGTCCATGAAATTTGTGTGCCACTGCCACTAGAAGGAAGTAGGAAATATTCCAAAATCTGAGCAGTTCGTTGCAGTGTTTGCGCCTATGAATGTGCATGTGAGTTCAAACAATTTTGCCCATGTTTTACCTTTACCTTTCCCACTTTTAAGATGAGAAAGCGCTGGGACAGCATGGCGGAACCCAAAAAAAAAAAGGCATCATATAGTATTTGCGGTACCAATCACACAGAGCTATCGTTGTTTTACAGCTTTATCAAGTGTACTTTACAGTTTACACTGATTCGGATTCTCTGTCCTTGCTACTCAAAATGTACTGTGTATTTTGACCTAATAGAATAAAAAATTCTGAGGAAAAAAATCAAATTGTTACAGTATTCAAGACTTTGGTAAATTTCATTGAAATTTCGGATATTTTGATTGAAATTCATATTTTTAAACTAGATTTTATTAAATCTCGCGGATATTTTCGAAAATACTGTAGCAATTTGATTTTTTCACATTTTGTTTTATTCTACCAGGTCAAAATGCACCGTGCATTTTGAGTAGCAAAGACAGAGGATTTGAATCCCAATTTACACACCATATGGGTTTTTTCATGCAAAAAAATTTCAGGAATCGAGCCGACATTATTGGTAATCACGATGTGAGCTATGGTTCTTACCGGGGTTAATCAAACCGATTTAGAGTTAAAAATTGACGGGTACCCAGGCCATGGGTACCCCTGGCGCGTGGGCGAACGAGGCGGTCGGGGGCCCAAAGCCCGCAGCTGGGGAAAAACGAAACCATGACCAAGTCAGTGAAATCACGAAGCGACGGCATTTATTAACGTAAATGTCGGCGCATTAAATGCTGGCCGTGGCTAATGATGACGCGGCGCAAGTCCCTACTCTCGCATTTACTACGGCGGCGCGGCAACTCTGTGGAAACCAGCGGCCGGGGGGAGCGGCGGCCGATCCATCGGCCGCCACTTGCGGGCGACTAAACCATGATCTTTTTCTCTTTTTAAGCAACGATGGTAACCTCCTCCTGGCCTATATAAAGGAGGAGCGAGCATGTAGGCGGACAACCGAGAATCAATACAATCAAACCACGCTGAGTGGGCGTTCGGCCCGAACGACATCTTGCTCGCGAGTAAGTAGTCGAGGAGAGGGTGCACCCCCTCTTACCTATACAAATTCATTGGCGGTGCTGAAACACCGGCAGTTGGCGCCAGTAGGGAACTGTACGCAGCGTCGCCGCCATTTCAGCTTGGCTTCCGGCGGTTCCCTTTCTTTCTCCGACATCGCCATGCCCGGAATCGCGTCGATCCGTTTCGGCTCCCGACCGTCACCACCACGGCGGGGCGGATAGTGATCGTCCCCCGCCATACTCCGGCGCCAAGTGTCCCGCAGAGGACCCTGGCGCCCTCGCGGCGCCAGAGACCTCCGACCGAGGTCCCGCCGCGGACCGGCACGCGAAGGCCCCATCACCTTCCAAGCGTCTGGCGGGCGTCGGCTTGATGGCCGGTGCACCGCGCGACCTCGTAACCGTGGCAATGGTCGGCCATGTACCCGGCGACCACCACTCGGACAACTCCTCCGAAACCACGGCTCTAGCGGAGGAAGAGATAAACGAGACCACGCTACCGCGACCCGACGCAGCGGCGGCTGCCTGCCACGCCAAAGACTCTCGCCAACACAGGAGGATCACCCGAAGTACTTTGCGGCGCCGACCTTGAAGCGGCGGCGGCAGGCTCAAAAGCTCAAAGCTACGACAAGCTCGAGCCGACACTGGAAGCGATGCTGCTGCTCCACTGCCTAAGGCCAGCGGCCTTGGCATCAGCGCCGCAGTCCACCGGTAGCTGGGCGGCGGGCGATTCATCGTTTTTCCCCCCTGGCCCAAAACATCGCCCGCGGCGGCAATCTTTGCTCCGCGGCATCCCCGAAAGGCGATCCCGCGGCCAAGGCTACCCACGAACCTCCAGGGGCCTGGTGGAAGCGGCAACGGCAACCAGCGTATGGCCACGGATCGCAGCGTTCAGACGCCTCTTCCGGATGGCCCGCGCCTTGCGCCATCAGAGGCCGTCGAGCGAAACAAGAACAGCGTCACCTTCCAGGACAACCCCAGGCATCAGCGCACCCGGTGCACCAACGCGTTTGGGGCGACGCCGGCAGCTTCGCACCACCCCTCAAGCGAAGAACGAGCGACCCGACCCGGTGCGTCGTCGGCAAACGAGCTCCGTAGCGTGGCCATGACCGCGAGCCAGATGGCCGAGGCCACGGTGTCTGCCGAGGGATTCGCGGTAGCAGTTCCTGCCCGGTCCGGCGCCGATCAACATAATAATCTGGCAGGGCTACAAACCCAGGTGTGTGGTTGGAAGATTACCGGCTCGCATGCCGAGGGAGGCGACAGACGACCTTTTGTCATCAATACCTCCCCATCTACTTGGCGGACTCGGCCGGGCATGGCTCGAATATCGCCCGCCAACATCATCGGAGCAGGCCGACCTCAAGCACCACTTCGTTGGCAACTTCCGGGGCACCTACAGCGACCAGGAATTCACTGGGACACGAAGAGGCTGCACCGACCAGGAGAACCTCGGGACTACATCCGGCGTTTTTCCCAACAATGCAGCGAGCTCACGACATCCGCGGCGTGTCGTGAGAGCATTCATCTGACACCACTTCAAGACCCTGGTCCATAAAGCGGGGTGTCACGGGACCACCAAGGAACTCCTGGACATTGCCACCAACCACGCCTCGGGCGAGAGGCCGTAGATGTCATCTTCGACAAAGGAAATCGAAGCGAGGTAGCACCGAGCCCGGCCCTCCTCGAGCCGCCAGAAAGCGAAAGCGCCCACGGCAAGCAGTCGCGAGACCGCGCTGGTCTGACCACCGACCCGATCGGGAAAGCGCATGGCGCAACTCACCGCCGAAGGCGATGGAAATGCGTGTCGAACCGCGGATACCCGTCGAGCACAAGTATCGGGGCTGAAGTCTGAGCGTTTTCTTTCAGGAACCCCCACGCGCCACGGGGCAAAGGAAAGAGGCAAGACTTCAGCGCCAAACCCGAGATCGGCAGCCAGGCGTCGGCTTCCGAGACCGACGGTTGCCTCATGATCTTGGCGGGCCGGCAAGCTACGCCCGGCCAGGAGCGCTCAAGCTCGCTGCGAGAGGTGTTCGCGGCCATTAGTACCTAAATACCTTCGGTGGTGAGTCCCGATCACCTTTGGCCGGGCCGACCACCCCGGAAACCCGTCCCATGACAGGAGGTACCGCTCGTCATTGACCCCATCGTGGGAACAAAGCGCTGACTAAGGTGCTCATGGGCCAGCGGTAGCAGTCTCAACATCCTTCGTTGAGACCCTCGGCGCCATGAGGATCCCCGCTCGAGCCTTCGACCAAGCGAGCACCCTTTCACGGCGTCGTTCCTCGGCGTGAGCCCACCGCTCGAGGCGGTCGACCTGCGAATCACGTTAAGGCAGGTTAACTTCCGCGAGACCCTCACGCTTCGGTCGTGGATTTTCCGGCTCCTACGCCATCTGGGAGACCATGCTCTGCAGAAGTTCATGGCGATCCCCAACTACACCTACACCTGGTCGAAAATGCCGGCGCATGGGGTGATCACCGTAACGCGTCTTTCCGGCTACTTCGCCTCACTGCGAAAAACGATTGCGAGTTGGCCTCGGCCGGTCGTGCATCCACGAGCTCGCCGCCTCAGGACCCGGCACCTCGATCAGCTCCGACTCTAGCAAGTCGGACGGGCTCCTTCAAAGTCCGCCAGGGACACGAAGCGTCGAGAGTCGACCCAAGGACCCGACCAAAACCGCTCGGATCGGGACCACGCTTCTGCCAAATAGGAAGCGGCGGCTCAAATCGACTTCCTCCGCGTAGCCAAGGGCGCCTTACGCGCCGGAAGCCTTCCGACATGCTTGGGGATCGAGGAAGTCGCCAGCACTCCTAAACATCAGCACAGGTCTAGACCAGTCGCCCAGCGTCTGCGCCCGCTTCGGCGAAGGAAAGCGTGGCCATAGGAGGAGAGGAAATAGCCAAGCTCTTGGCGCGAGGTTCATCAGAAGTTACGCCACGAGTGGTTAGCAAACCACTGTGCTTGTAAAAGAAAAGGCGGGAAATGGAGAATGTGTGTGACTACACAAGCCTCAACAAGGCATGTCAGAAAAGATCCATTCCCTACTTGCCCGCATCGACCAAATGGTAGACTCCCGCGGTGCGAATCCTGTCCTTTTTGGATGCCTACCAGGTACCACGGATGCGATGAAAGAAGGCGACCCGGCTCGCGACTTCCTTCATCACCAGTGCGGTTCGTTACGCTTTCACGTGACAATGCCGTTTGGCCTGAAAAGCGGGGCTACATACCGGAGATGTATGCGGACTCGCCTTTCCGACGGATCGGCCGCAATGTCCGGCATCGTCGGCGACATCGTTGTCAAGACCCGGGAAGACCAAGCGACATCATCGCCGTCTGGAGAGACTTTGTGAACCTTGGCGGTTCGCATCAAGCTCAACCCCGAGAAATGCGTTTCGGGATACCCGAGGAAGCTACTCGCTACATCATCTCGGCGTGCATCGAAGCCCGGCCAATGACAAGATCTCCGCGATCTTGGGATGGGGCGATCGGCCAACCTCAAAGGGCCCAAAGGCGGCGGGATGCCTAGCGGCCCTAAGTAAGCTTCACGTCACTTCTCGTGACAGCGGCTTACCTCTATACAAACTCCACGAGAAATCCGACCACTTGACAGGCGAAAGGCTCAGACGTAGCCTTCGCGCTAAAGGTTTTCTTGACCACCCCTCGATCTTTGGTCGCCCGGCGCTCGAAGAGCCTCTGCTACTCTACATTGCCGCCACGACCCAGTGCGTCGGCCACGGCACTTGTCGCGGAAGCGGCGAAGAAAAGCGGGCCCTTAGATCCAATCGATTTACTTCATTAGCGAAGTACTCTCGAGTCGAGGCACGGTACCAGCGGTCGAGAAGATGCTCTACCTTGATTCCCGATCACGAAGAAAGGCGTACACTACTTCAACGGCACTGCACGTTTCGTGGTAACTTCCCTACCACTCGGCGAGTCATCCATAGCACGGCGCCTCGGGGAATTGCCAAGTGGGCTTTCGAGCTCAGCGGGCATGGCGTATCCTATGTCCCTCGGTGCCATAAATCTCAAGTTCTGCCGACCCGATGGTGGACGAAGCCAGGCCCCACCTCGCTTCGAAGACCCTGAGATCTTTGGGCGATGTGCCAGCGGGTCCTTCATAAAAGCGGAGGCAGGGCGGAGTCGTCATTCTTTCACCGCTCGGGAACAAGCTTGATCGTCATCCGGCTACTTTTGGCGCAACCAACAGCGTCGCCCAGTATGAGGCCCTCGTTACAGTCTCCGCATGTCCGCCCGACCTCGAGCTCTGCGGTTATCACGTGCATGGCGACTCAAAACTGATGCGTCGATCAAGTCATGAAAACTGCGAGAACCTCGCGGCGATCGGATGGCGGCCCTCTTGTCGAGGAAGTGCATAAGCTGAAGGCGAAGTTCAAGGATTTGAGCTCCATCATAGCTGCAGGCGGAACAACGGAGAGGCCGATCCACTGGCTGAGTCTACCTCCGGCGAGGGCGGTCCGGCGAATTTTAGTCCTCGACCTACACCAAAGCATCCATCAGAACGATCGCCGGACGATCGGCCTAGCTGAGACAAAGGCTGCATTTGGTCGAGCCGGGTTGCAACGTCACGATGACCAGCACCGATTGGAGGAATCCCTTCATCGGTGATCGGTGGCCAGTTCCCTCCCGACGGCCAGGCCGAGGCCAGCGCCTCGCTCGTCGGGCAAAATCTTCGTCTTGATCGACAACGGCCTCTACGGAAGAGCCCCTCAGGAATCCTCGAGTGTGTCCCGGTAGGCCAGGAAGAGAGCTACTCCGCGACATCCACGTGGCGGGGTTTGCGGACACCTGGCGGAGTCACGGGCACAGTGGAAAGCTTCCGAGCAAGGTTTCTCTTGGCGGCTGCCGTAGCCCGACTCGAGCGGATCATCGGACGTCGCGAAGGTGCAATTCTTACGGCTCCGGCAAACTCACCTCCGGCGCAAGCCCTCAAGCGATCCCTATCACGGCCCTTAGCGTTTGGGGACTCGATCTGGTCGGGCCCTTCAAGAAAGCGCCCGGGGGCTTTACTGCTGGTTGCGATGGACAAGTTCACCAAGTGGATAGAAGCCAAGCCGATCCACAACAATCACTTCACGTAGAGGCGGACTTCATCCGCAATATCGTCTACCCGGTTTGGAGTCGAACTCCATCATCACCCGACAGCGGAGCGTTCACGGGAAAGGAGTTCTCGAGCTGCGGCGACCACATCCGTGGATTGGGCGTCGCTTACCTTGCGAACAACGACCAAGTCGAGCAGCGAAGCGGCATGATCCTCCAGGGCTCAAGCCACGAATCTTGATCGGCGAAGAGTCAGCGGGGCGTTGGGCGGCCAGTACCTCCGTACTTTGGGCTTACGGACCACCCGACCGGTCGGCCAGGGTTCACGCCCGTTCTTCTTGGCATTGGCGAGAAGCCATCTTACCCGCGCAAACTTGGACTACGGCGCCCCAAAGGTTCGGGCCTTCAACGAGGGCCGGGGCTCGAGTCTCGGCAAAAGGCAGCGTATCGGCCAAGCTCGATGAAAGCGCGAGATGTCGCCGTCGTTAACTCGGCCAAATACCCGGCAGACAACTGCCGGCGCTACCCACTTGAGGTTAGAGGCGGCGTTCAACCGCAGGCGACACAGTTGCGCCAGGTTGATCCAACAAAGGCGGCACAAGCTCTCCCCTCGCTTGGGAGGGCCCCTTTCAACAGTAGAGGTCCTTCGACCCAGCGCTTACGGCTCAAGGATCCCGATGGCAACATCTTGTCAACGCTGGAACATTGAAAAGCTAAGACGATTCTACCCTTAGCCCTTTTTTCTACCTCGTTCATTACCATGTTCACCTTTTTTTGCAAGACCTCAGCGTAGCATTTTTCCACTCAGTGCGACATCCCGTTCAACCGTCATTCACCGTCGTTGGTCTTCTTTTTTCTTAGGACCAGTACCAGCCTCGCCCGGCCCAGTGATTCGGTTGCAGTGGTATCTCGCTAAGAAAAGAAACGAAACGAGGATAATTATCTGATTGCCGAGGCGAACTAACGCTCGCGCTAAAACCTATTTTTCCTACTTTTTTGAATATTTGGAACATATCGATCAGTCGGTTGGTCCCCATGAACCCAAGAACCATGGCCGGCATGTCTTACCGACAACAAACCGAAAAATAGCGAAAAATCGTGTAAAACCGAACACCTTTGTTTTCTTCCAATTAATGGCATTTACATTCTTTGGGAACAAGAAAGTCTAAAACCAAGAAAGCTTTTCGTTTAAGGGTCTTCCCCGCGGTTGATCTCGATTGTCGTCCCTCTCCAAGCCTGACCTCGGCTTCCCGCTCAATTTTTGCCGGCCTTGCAGCCAAAAATAGCCAGGTCCCGAAACCCATGAGAGAGCCAGATCACTTCGGGCCAGCACCTTCAAGAAGCGGCGGCCTGCGCCATGTGACCTCTATGGTCCGGGAGCTTGAAATCCGACAGAGGACCGCCCGTCGGAGAAAATCTGGCGGCGACGAGGCGTCAGCGACGATCGTCAGCGCAGGCCTAGATGTCGCGGTGCGACTCGAGCTCCGGAAGGAGAAGGAGCGCGGGGAGGGCGGTGCCCGCTCCCCCAATTGCTCGGCTCGCAGTGGCGGTTCCCTCGGCCCAGCGGCCAGCGGCTTGTCGCGCCCTTCTCGCTCCTCCTCCTCGCCTCCCGCTCAGCGCTCGATCCAACCCGTGCGTCAGGCAGGCGCCCACTATAAGGCGGCTAAAGCCCCAACTCCTCCTCTCATCCTCGCCTCTCGTTGAAGGAGTCGATCGATCTCATCGATCGGTGAGTTCTCATCCTTAGCAGGAATGAAGCCGGCGACCATAAAAGCAAGTCGGCGGCTCGTCTCAACGTCGCGAATGAAGTCCAGCGCCCACTCCGCCCTATTTATAAGCGTCCGAAGCTTAAGCGAAGCGGCGGCAGGATACCCGACATTCATGACGACCGCGCACCTTTTGAAGGCTGATGGCGCGGTAAGCGCCTAAAGCAAGCGGCCAGAGCAAAGCTTACCGCCAATTCCCAGCGTTGAACAAAAACCTGCTTGACCACAAAGAAAGATAAGTAGAATACCTTCTTCTTACACACTCGTTATTACTCCTTCAAGTGGCGCGGCGGTAACCAAACAAACCGCCCGCCCCACTAGGGCTACAAAAGTCCGCAGTCGGGTTGACACAACCAATCGTCAAGGTCCTCCCAAAGGCGGCCAAACTTTCGACCAAAAAGTACTCACGGCCCCTCGCCCGTGACTACTGATTCTGACAGTAAGTGCTTGCGAAGAAAGGAAGTGCCCAAGCGGTCGACCCACGATGTCGGTCGAGACGACCTCCCGGTGGCGTTCTCTCGATTTCTAACTCTAACCACGTGATACACACACGACCTATGCCCAGCCACTGTGGTCCCTAAGGCAAGAGGCAGCGATGATATCCACCACAAAAAAATGGGCAAGAGGTGAGGACAAGCTGAGCCCCATCGGGCCTAGTTGGGTCGTGGACGGACCCAATCGCCTTAACTCCGTCAGGATCACACCTTTCTCATGAGGAACCGTCGACGGGTGGCGGCCAGTACACCTTGGATCGAAGCGATCCAAGGTCGTCTGAGATCGAGTAAGGAAAGATTCTTTATGGATCGCCCCAGTGAGTCGGACGCCCGTGGCCGGATTGTCGCTAGGACCCCCTCGCGAGGCCTCCGAGGTTCCACCGGATCACTCGCTTGTAGCCCCGAGGCGGCGCTCGAGCTTCAAGAAAAGCAGCGGCGTTTCTCACCCTCACTGGTCCCCCACCGTGGACGGGCGTAAAAATAGGACTCAACCACGGCGCCACGTGCTGCTTGACGATCGACCTGCGCGTGATTCGACCGGCGCCACGTGTACTGGCGACCAGCTCGGCTGCGCGCCAACCTGGCGCCACGTGCTCGCCCGAGCGTCAGCCCTTAGCGCGCCCGTGGCTAAACGGCGGCGCCACGTGTCGCCCGAAGCGGCCGGCTATGGCATGCTGCGCCAACCGCAGGCGCCACGTGATGACGATCAGCCCGCTGCGGCGCCCGAAGAACCGCGACACGTGTCCGCCCGAGCGGCCGGCATTCGCCGCGCCAGGCTCGACCAGCGCCACGTGCTCGCCAGGCGATCAGCCGCTGCGGCGCTGGCGGCGACGGCGCCATGTGTTCGCCAGGGCATTGACCGGCCAGCGCCCGGCGCCGCGACCATGGCGCCTGACCCGACCATTCGCGGCGCCGGCGGTGCGGTCGGCGACCACCGCCCGGCGCTGATCTGGACCGCTTACCATCTGCTCCGGCGACCACCCTTGACCACACGGCCAGAAAGCGCCGGGCGCAGGATATATCTGCGTCGGACCTCCCGATATCTAAAAGCAACGACCAAGCAAGCGAAACCCCGACTGCTCCAGAGGCCATTTCCGGGGCGCAAACTACACTGCCGGTGCGCTTCCAGCGCACCCGATCGAAGACTCTTCCCGACCAAACCGGGCGAAAACCCCAGGCACTGCTCTCCGAGCCCGGCTCGGGGGCTCGAAACTTCACCCACCCGGGTCTTCCTTCATGCACCCGTCGGAATTCTGATCAGGCCAAGCGAATCACGGCATCCTGACGGAAACAAGACCCCGGGCACCTCTCCGACCTGCCGCGGGGCTGGGAACTCTTGGCGGGTACCAGGCCATAGGTACCCCGGCGGCGTGGTAGAACGGCGGTCGGGCCCAAAGCCACGGCCGAGGAAAAAGAAACCATGACCAAGTCGGCGAAATCACGAAGAAGCGGCGGCATTTATTGCGTATCGGCGCATTAATCTGTCGGCGTAACAATGATAGCGCCAGCGGCACAAGTCCTACTCGCATTTACTAAGCGGCGCGGCAACTACGCCCGAGCCAGGGAGAGCGGCGGCAGATCCCATCGACTCCGCCACTTGCGGGCGACTAAACTCGATCTTTTTCTCTTTTAAGCTTAACGATGTAACCTCCTCTGGCCTATATAAAGGGGAGGAGCGAGCATGTAAGCAGCCGGACAGCAGGAATCAATACAATCAAACCCACCGAACTGGAGTAGGGGACGTTCGGCCCCGAACGGTATACATCTTGTGCTCACCCGAGTAAGCCGTCGAGGAGAGGGAGCGTGCACCCCCCTCTTACCTATACAAATTCATTGGCCGGTGCTCGAAACACCGACAAAAATTAAAGTCCTCGATGATATCAATTTACCCTAAAAATCGATTGAAAATTGCCAAAAATCAAACGGTTTGCAAAGTCAAACAAGTCGGTCAAATATAATGAAAAAATCTCAAAAATCGACCGGTTTTGCCCGAATATCGAGCGATTTTTAAGAAAAATCGTGAAAAACGATGATAGAATGAAAATTAGAGAAAATGTAAGAAAAAAGAAAATTTGTAAAAAATTATGGAAAAGTTGTAAAAGACCGATAAAGTTCCAAAAAATTATGAAAATTGTAAAAAGTCGGTAAAGTCCCTAAATATTGAAAAGGTTATAAAGTACATATTTAGCAATAATAGCACAAGTATGAGAAAATATGAAAAATTTTGGCATAATTTTTGCTATATTTTAGACAATGTGAAGTTGTAAAGTAGGCATTAACAATAATATATAAAAAAATAGCATTTCATTTCAATACTTTGACAACCCAATTCAATAAGTCCACATTTCAATAACATTTATTTCAATACCATCGCATATGCATTTGAAATCAATATTCCTTATCGAAAATGAATGCTCGTACTTGGTATAGCATCATCGTCCTTCCATTGTAGCACATATGAGGATGCTGGATCTACATAAATACTATATTAGTAAAAAATCAAGTTGTGAAGAAATGAAACATACAAATATGCTCAGCCAACATCAAAACAACAAGAAATATGTTTAGCTACCGTTTAACTTGTTCCAAACTGAAACTCCACAATCTAACAACACAATAAGAACAAGCTACCATCGATCATAGAGTAAGCTAACATCAGACAACAACAAATATGTTTATCTGCCGTTTAACTTGTTCCAAACTTATGCTCCACAATTTAACAACACAACAAAAATAAGTTATGCCTTGCAAATGTCTAAAATTTTTTGTTTTTCAAATAATTTTGTTGTCAAAGGTCGCAACAATAATATTACTAATTTTAGAAAAATTTAGGATAAATTTTTCAATTTTTTTGAATTTTAATTTGAATTGGATCGATTTGTCGTTTGGTTTCACTGGCCAAACAGGCGATAAGATGTTTTTCGCGATTTTCGAGTATATTTCGTGGTTTGGCTAACCCTGGTTCTCAATACGAGAATCACTACTACCAAGATTGTTAAGTTAGTTGACTCGCATCCACGTGAGAAGTAGATCAGGGCCATCCTTCCATCGTGCCATATATGTACAGTTGTATTCCCTCCGTCCCAAGTTTACAGGTGTTATTTTCTTTTGGCATATAAATTAATAAGATATTAAAAATAACTAGGCTATTCCTTAATTATTATCTCTAAGCATTATATTTAATGCATAAAATATAGAGAATATCAACTAAATCTAGATGTTTATTAAAAATATAAAAAACATCACACTAATTTATATTAAAATATAAAATATATCTATGTATATAAACAAGATCAATAAAAAGATACGTCCCATAAGGATATGTACAGTGATATAGACAATAGCTATCTATAATGCATCTCCACATCATCTATAGACAGCACCAAAAACAACTCATACAATGGATCGTCTATATAGCTGTATGTAATAATCTCTCATTCAATTAACAGACTGTTTATACAATGGTACACAACATATGAAGCTGTTCTATTAAATAGTAGACATCAGCTTTCTCTCTCCTTCTTCTCTCTCCTTCACGTCACTTAAAATCTTACATAACATCTCTTTTAGATAGCACGTCACTTAAAATCTTACATAACATCTCTTTTAGATAGCTGACTGTGACCATTAACCTGGAAAACGGAGGAGCATTTGGGATTTGTTATATACGGCGTTTCGCAGCCGATTTCATGGTAGCCTAGTCCCCACGAAATCAGAATTCGAGCCCAAATCAAGTTGTCGTACACTGTTGATAATCACGATCTGAGATTCTGAGTTATGAGAATCACTGCTACCAAGACTACGTTGACTCGTATCCACGTGACGTAGATCCATCCATTGTGTACGACTAGTTACATGCCCGTGCGTTGCTACAAAAAACAAAATTAATAACAAAAAATAAAGATTAAAAAATAAAAAAAAATATTTCATAAGATCAAACATCTATCTTTAACGCTTCGTTTCTTGCGAAAGTTGGCTAATTAAAGCAACGCTTCGTTTCTTGCGTAGGGCAATTAAGCAGGGCAATTAAGTAGGGCAATTAAGCAAGGCAATTAAGCGGCAATTAATGACGTGGGAAGAACTCACCACTGCCACCAACTGCTGCTTTAGAATAGTAGAGATATTTGGGGTTTTGCCATTGGCGTTTCGCAGCCAATTTCATGGTAGCCCAGCCCCAGAATTCCTCTTCTGAACGGCGCATAGAAAAGAGATTTTACTTATCTCTATTATTCTAAAGCAGCACTTGGTGGCAGTGGTCCATTCTTCCCATGTCATTAATTGCCGCTTAATTGCCGTGCTTAATTGCCCTGTTTAATTGGCCTACGCAAGAAACGAAGCGTTGCTTTAATTAACCAGCTTTCGCAAGAAACGAAGTGTTAAAGATAGATGTTTGATTTTGTGAAATATTTTTTTTATTTTTTAATCTTTATTTTTCGTTATCAATTTTGTTTTTCGTAACAACGCACGGGCATGTAACTAGTAGTATGTAATGGGTAACAGAAATTAGATCTCTCTGTTTCCTTTCTCTTAGCCCCCCTGTATCTCCTTTTCTCTTTGCAGTGCAGTCTCCTGCACTTTGTATTATTCTCTGCCCCTCTTTTAATATAAGCCCCGGCTTGTTTTTTTTTTTTAAAAAAAAAAACAGAAATTAGATCTAGTAAGACGCATAGAAAAGAAAAAATTTTAAAATATATTGTATTGATAGTATATACTCCCTCCAGTTTGATAATAGATGTCGTTTTGGACACAGTGATGGTCAAACTTCTAAAACTTTAACTATCGATATATTTTTAAATATTTAAATTGGATATATGAAAATTATATGTGTAGACTTGACTCGAGAAGTACTTTCATAATATTATAATTTTATTGGGTTTTATAAATATATTATAATAAAAATTAGCGGTCAAAGTTGTGTTTTAAAGACCGTATCGATGTCTAAAACGACATCTATTATCAAACTGGAGGGAGTAATAGGTAGCAGA
Organism: Rhipidocladum racemiflorum; assembly: GCA_036346355.1. Taxonomy (NCBI): domain Eukaryota; kingdom Viridiplantae; phylum Streptophyta; class Magnoliopsida; order Poales; family Poaceae; genus Rhipidocladum; species Rhipidocladum racemiflorum. Next base: position 9,351,850 of record CM070581.1, read on the forward strand.
AATCAGATTTAGTTGTTAGTTTGTTAAATGTATTTCTACTACTATGCTACTATAGGAAGTATAAATAAATAATTTTGATCCATTGGATTGGAAAGAATAAATAATCCATACTAAATTTAGTGTACCATAAAAGAACTCATAGAAAAAGAGAGAGAAGAAGCATAAGAGCAAGTACAATAGCAAAACTCACAACAGACTAATACTCCATTCAGTCATAAATAGTTATTGTTTCGGATATATGTGTGGCCAAACTTCTGAAACTTTAACTATCGATATATTTTTAAATATTTAAATTGAATTCATGAAAATTATATGCGTAAACTTATCTCGAAAATATTTTTATAATATTATAATTTTATTGAGTTTTATAAATATATTATAATAAAAATTAGTTGTCAAGGTTGTATTTTAAAGATTGTGTCGTTGTCCAAAACGACAACTATTTGTAATCGGAGGGAGTAGTAAGATAAAAACCAGCTTGTACAATAACTCTCTCTGAAAGTTGTCTCTAGATGCTGTGCAATAACTATCTCTTCTCTTGCACATAAATAATCTACATGTACCTCCATGCAAATCTGGTTACTAAATAAGAGCTAACTCTCTTCTCTCTTATTTTTTTCTCACTTTTTTCATATAGATAAAAACTCATATGTGCATACCAAAAATCAACTAAGATGATATTATTGTACATGCTCTAAAACCGTAAAAAAAAAAATTGGTGAAAGATATGGCAGCCTACGGCAAAACATAACCCAAATACTCTACTTTAAACATCGTTAGCTTGGTCTCGAGCAATGGATTAGAAGCAGCTCAAAGGGGTCAAAAAAGGAAAAGGTCGGAAATCTGCTCGTCTTACAAAGCGACGGCGATAAACGCCGATCTCAGCCAAATCTCGACGGCTTGACGCACGAGAACGAATGGCCGAGTCCGTGGACAGTGCCGTCCTGAGATCTGCCGAAACGCCGCCGCGGACGTGGGAACGAAGGTAGGTGGGCGGCGATAGCTGCGGCCGGTTTTGTTTGGTGCCGCCGGCGATGGCTCCGGGAACACGGGCAGCGGAGCCGGGAGCCCGACCTCGCGCGCTGGCGACAGCCGGCGCCGGCTGCCACGACGCGGTCGCTGTCGCCGGATTGAATCGATTTCCCGCGCCATCGTACACACGAGCCGGGACCGAACGAACCGGCAGGCCGGCAGATGGACAACTCTGCCCACCGCGCGGCTTGATGGCCAAGCTGCCCGCGCGGATGGCCTAGGCTGTACTTTTTCCGCAGCTTAACGCCCAAAATGCCAAAGAGCGATTTCTTAACTGCGTTTTTTTTTTCAAAAGTCGAGGAGTAATTTCTTAACCGGCCTCCTTATTACTGAAAGTCAAAAGCCATGAAAATGGTGCTATTTGGTTTATTTGATGGTTGGTTTTAGACCGATATCACTGGAGTTAATGTAAATTTTCATGGCATTTGAGCATAAAAGTCAAACTACTCCTCGTGTTACACATCGCACACCCTTTTTTTCAACGATTTCGTCAAGTTAAAAGCTTCTTAATATATAAAACGTATGGAAGAGAGGTTACAATTTACAGGATTTTGAGTTTCCGAGGGGGGGGGGGCAATGAGAAGAATGGTGGGTGCTTGCGAGCAATGTTTTATGTTTTTCCTTTAAATACAAATTGCACAAATCTTAAAGCAAGCGAACAGTTAAATAATCTCCATGTATCTTTCATTCATACTTTAATATTCGTGCACATTTAAAAAAGAAAAGCATCTCGGTGCTTATATATGTAACTACTTAAAATTTACATAAATATTAAAATATAAATAAATAATAATCAGTGATTATTTATCTTTTTACTTTGACATCTGTGCAATTTATATTTGAAAGGCCTCGCATCGAGAATAATACAAACGCTGAAGCTCTAAAAATATGCAGCAAGCCAGGCAGAACGATACTATTCTGTTTTCAGAGGGCAGCCTCCTGACAGTCTCACAAAGTAGCTTCTTCTTTTTTTTTTTGAATTTTGGCCAGGAGTTCTGGTAATTATGTAAAGAAGGAGAGAACAATTGCTGAGCTACAGAAGTAGCTTTTAACCCCTAGTACATAAGAAGCTTATATTGGCCTCTACAGCACTAACTGTTTGCGACAGGAGTTTAACATATGCTCAGGCCCTCCCAAGCGAGACCTAAGACCATGAAAGCTTAATTGTTCTAAGAGCATGAAAAATTGAAAACTTGTTCTATTGGATAAAAGAAACTATTCGACGCCAAATTTCACCAACGAAAACCTCGACAACATCTTCTAGATCCTCGTAGCAGCACTGCGTTATTGCCTTCCATTCAAAATATGCACAACAATGCTTTACGCTTTATAGGCACAAAAAGGGTATCTACCTACTGTACTAGTAGTTATCTTCCCTTCGTTGACATGCTTGTTTCCCTATTCTTAGTTTCTTACCAACTTTTAATTTCGGTAACCATGCTCCCATCACGTAGCCCATGTTAGACTGTCAGGTCTGACAATTTTATGCAAATGAATATAATATAGGAAGTTTCGAAAACAGACTTCAGAAAACAGGGCAGAATGCAAATCAGAAAAGTTACCTCTCTATAATAATGGGAAGAAGATATATTCAGCATAGAACCGACTCCAAGTGAACCGGTAGTACTGTGAAATAGCATCCTGCCACACAAAGAAACATCCAAAACTACTTACTCCCTTCTATCGTAAATAATTATCGTTTTAAACATCGACAGTCATCAAAATATAGCTTTGAACATTAATTTTTATTATAATATATTTATAAAACCCAAAAAATTATAATATTATGAAAATATTTTTGGAGACAAATCTACATATATGATTTTCATATATCCATAAGTATTTAAAAAGATATTGACAGTTAAAATTTGAAAGTTTAATTGCACCTATATCTAAAATGACAACTAAGCTTCTACTCCCTCCAGACTCGGTTACAAATAGTTATCGTTTTGGACATTGATACGGTCTCCAAAATACATCTTTAACCACTAACGTCTATTATAATATATTTATAAAATCCAATGAAAATATGAAAGTACTTTTCAAGACAAATTTACACATGATTTTCATGTATCCAATTTAAATATTTAAAAAGATATTGACATTCAAGGCTTTGAAAGTTTGACTGCACATATGACCAAAACGACAACTATTTGAAACTTGAGGGAGCATATAAGATACGCACAGTTACTTTTGTGAATTTCTTAGCAAAAGGAAGCTTTAGCCAAATTCATAATGGGAGCAGAACGGATGATCTCAAGATCAATTGTGCCATGGCATCCAAAACAAGAACACAGCTAATTCACATATGCTACATGGAAACCTGAGAGCTCTTATGTAGGTTAACTTTCCATGTCTAAGATACTGCCATGCCATGTTTCGGCCCTGTTTGGAAGCAAAGTTTTTCAATACCATGGTATTACAAAGCCATGGCTTAAAAATTGTTTTGGCATAAATACCATGGTTTCACCTACCACTATTGAAACCATGGTTTTTCTTGGAACTACAAACTGTTTGGCTACAAAGTCTTTTGCATGGTATTTTCAAAGTATTGACACCTCTCACTCTCTACACCAACACCAAAAGACCAAAACTCCACTCTGAGTGGAATTTTCAATACTCCAAAAATACCATGGTATTGGCAATACCATGATTTTCAAAACAGAGTTTTTTGGGTTGCTTCCAAACACCATGTTGCCAAAAATACCACGGTATTCTCCAAAACCATGGTTTTACCTAGAAACTATAAAAATACTTTGTTGCCAAACAGGCCCTTCCTCTCAAGAACAATAGAACTTGCATGTATAGGACTGCTAAGCAAAAAAGGAACAATGAGCCCGAGTAATTTACACCTTCCAGTTCGTAAAATCCGGCAAAATACTGTTGTTTATCTAACCCCTCCCTCATCCGATTCGACCAAGCGACACAAGGCTTATAGGTTCCTCACTAGCTCCCCGACGGCATGGAGGAAGACATTCTGATCGAGCTCCTCCGCCGTGGACGGCATCAGCTTCTGCTGCCCAGCCCAGCGGACGTGCCCGAGCTGCGGACGCGCGGCGAATTCCACCGTGAGAAACACACGAGGATTTGTTGATTTCTTCACAAGCACGCGCCCCGCAATCATTTACCTTCCGAGGAGGCGGGTGATGGGCTCGGAGCGGAGGAGGCTGGACGGCTCGCCGGAGGCCACGCGTTCCGGGCGAGGATCTCGTCGAGGAGGTCCCGCTGCACCACGGCGGCGTCCGTGGTGAGGCACTCCATGAGACCGCGTCCGCCGGGTCGAACTCCGGCAGGAACGCCATCACGCCGGTCACCCTGACCTGGTTGGTAAAGCGGCGGAACACAAGGGGAGCGACCGAGCGAAGCTGGAGCGCGGTGCACGAGCCACGAGGCGAATTGGATCGCGGATCTCATCCAATCGCCTATTTTTTTTTCTTCTGAACCTACCACCTTATGAACTTATCATAGCTGGTTGGATCCCCCATTTGGCCCATTTGCAATGCGCAGTTAAATTCAATGTTAAATTTTTGTTCATAAAGGTACCCAATCACCTTATTTCAATTACATAAGCAACAAACGTTTTTGAAGCAAATCTGAAAGACAAATCACCCAGTCATCAAAACCAAGAGGAGCTGAGGTTCAGACCTCCGAGCAGTGACGCTGGAGCATGTGTGTTTACACTTTACAGTTGGCAGGAGCAAAACATAAGTTCTCCTGGAATTATAACAGACAGGCCACTCCAAAGTCCAAACTATACGAGAAACATCTCACGATCCCTGCAGGAATTGAACCGTTTCCTGCGAAATTCCTGAAAAATTCATGCTCAGCATCCTTCAGCTCAACAGTGCATGAATTTAAGAACCATATATCCATATGAATCATATCCTTTTCCTCCCGCTAACCAACCCATTAGCATCATTTCCCCTCACGTTCATACGAAGGACGCTGGGATTTGCTTGGCTAAAGAACCTCCCTGCAACCCTCTCCTCCAACACCATCACCGCTTCTTTGGATCGAATAACAGTTGGAGTTTTGTACTGACTGGCTGATGTGCCCCTAGACACAAAGAAGTCCATCAGGTCATTGAATGCACCGTGTTTAAGCAACCTTATCTCAAGCGGCTTGATTGACCCACGGTGCCTACTTCGGTGGTACACTTCATCAAAGCATTCTTCCACAGCCAAACAACAATTTTCCATGACAGTTTGATCGATATTACTGGCAATATGGTCACTACTTGCATTGACCAGCTCCCAGAACAGAATATAATGGCCAGGCAAGGTGGATATGTCTGCATATGCGGTGCTGCCACCAAACATGTAACCACAAGGCCTAAGATGAAGCTCATCCGCTTCTGAAATGGCCTTGATGAGATCCACTTCGCTTATCTTCTCATATTCTATGCTTAGGGCAACATTATGCCGGCCTGAGAAGTGGAACAGTGGTGTTGCATTGTAGAAGCCACTCACGGTAAAAAGGTCACCCACTCGGTATCTGTAAAGACCTGGTATGCACAAGATGTGAAGTCAATTTACATTAAACTCACTTTGTCGACTAATGTGTATCTCTGTTATGTCTGCAGTTGTTGAAGCCCTTACTTGTTGATTTCATAACATTACAAAGCCAGGATGATATGCAAGCAAACAAAATCAGGTTCGTACTTGTTGATTTTATAACATTACAAAGCCAGGATGATATGCAAGCAAACTAAATCAGGTTGACACAAGCAAAAGTGAATTATTACACTAGGACTACAATACGAAGTAAAAAAATGCTATGTCAGCTGGAGCACTTAATACTTGGGCTAAAAACTCTGATCTTGTGTTTTGGAAAAGTTGATCAAGAAAAAACATGCTACTTCATTTGAGGCACAGCTACAAGACCTGGATGAAAGCACGCAAGCAAACAGATATAAGACAATTAGATGTAGCCCAACAGCTGACCTGCAAAGGTGGTGACGATCAGCTCATAGCACTGACCAACTTTGACATCCACAAGATCCACAACCTTTATATCACCCAAATTGTCATCAAGATCAGCAGTTCCTTGCGCCTTGTCATCACTGCCATGCTTGACCTCAGCAAACTCGAAGTAGGCAATGTTTGGAAGTAACGCATATGACACACAGGATGGTGGGTCAAGAGGCCTTAGATTGATCCCAGCAGTGCACTCTGTACATCCATACATTGGTGAGACCAATGGTAGCCCACCACCATAACTCTCAAGAATTGGAATGTACTGCGACATCAAGCCAGTCACAATGGTCCGGATATACCTTGCCCCTGGCCATAGCCTCCTAACTATCCCATCCCAAGGCTTCCTTGCACACTCCAATGCAATCTCATCAGCTAATGCTGGGTCAGGTCCTTGCAGGTACCGTTCAATGACCGCATGACGCAAAGCAACATGTGTGATCCAGTTGCTGAGCTGCCCAGTCTGGATATTGGAACAAATCTCCTCCCAGTAATCTTCCAAGAACTTGATCCCTCTAACAAACCCAGCAGAAAAGCTGCCACCAACACGGTTCACACTATCACGGCGAAGCAGGCCGCAGAGCAACTGGCAGTACATGCTCTGCTTGCCGTCCGGGCAAAGGATCGCCTCAATGGGGCTTGTGCACCTGTCGAACTCGCCGATGTCGCGGTCCCTGAACTGGCCGCTCTGGTAGTAGGCAGTAAGAGCCGACTCGATGGGCAAGCCGCACAAGGTCCGTCCTCCAGGTAAGGTGAACATGAGGTACATTCCCTTGCGATCTTTGTCCTGATCATCGTGTAGATGCCTAGAACAATGCACGGGGGTTCTTCAAATTGAACAGAAATAGTAGATAAATTGCACAATTTGGTACAAAGAAACCACCCAATTCGACCATGTGGCCCAGTGGTTACATGTTCCTCACGAGCGCCCGGACGCCATAGAAGAACACCTTCCGGTCGAGTTCCTCCGCTGTGGACGGCATCAGCTTCTGCTTCCCCCCGGACGTGCCCGAGCTGCCTCCGCGCGAGTGCGTGCGGCAAATTCCACCGTGAGAAACGCACGAGGGTTTGCTCATGTCTTCACATACGCACACCGGATACACCGCGTAAATATTTAGAACCTTCTGAGGAGGCAGGTGATGGGCTCGGAGCAGAGGATGCTCGACGGCTCGCCGGAGGCGACGCGGTCCACGAACGGCTTGATGTCCTCGTACCCGGAGACGGGCACGCGCTTCTTGAAGGCCTCCCGAAGGTCGGCGGCCGAGGCATCGGGTGGTAAACCATCCAGGAAGAGGCGGAGGTACTCGGTGCGGGCGTTCCGGGCAAGGATCTCGTCGAGGAGGTCCCGCTGCAGCGCGGCGGCGTCGGCGGTAAGGCGCTCGATGAGGCCCCCGCCGGCGCTCGCGTCCGCCGGGTCCAACTCCGGCAGGAACGGCATCACGACGTCGGTCAGATTTGGTTGTTTGGTAAAGTGGCGGAGTTGTCGTTGGGGCGGCTCACTTGCCGTCTACGGGCAACCCAAGAACTGAACAACCTCGGAATACTACGGAACAGGGTACACAATAGTACAATACCGTCCATACTCACATGAATATTACGATTATTGACCGTATCCAGTTTGATATTTAATATCGGTTGATAAATTGGTTAAATTTTAAAAAAAAAATTATGCGACACAAATATCGTGATAATCGGTAAATATCGCTTGATTTTCGATGAATATTGAGGAAAAATCGCTCAAAAAATGACCGCCGACGAAGTTCGCAAATATAGCTATTATTGGTGAATAACGATCAATTTTTTATTTTTTTAATCCCCCCCCCCAAATATTTGACTTCATAACCTATTGTTGATTGGTGATTTTCGATCGGTTTTAACCTCGATTTTGTCGATTATTCAAATTTGAAAATCGTTTGATTATCGCAATATTGTTATTGTGAACCCTGCTACAGAAGCATTCATATCTCTTAGGCAAAAAGGCTAACTCATTTTATGAACGGATCCACCGGCCCGATGGAAACACCAGGGAATGTCAAAGGGGGACAATTGAATTTAGCGTTTCAATCACCGTTAAATATGTTACAATTTCGAATTGTTTGTGCGGTTACTACGAAGGCTTTGCCGCTTTGGTAACATTAATTCTTAAAAATTTGATGACATCCTGATGGTAGTTAGCATTGTATGATTCAGAGTTCTGCCGTTTGAAAATGAATGTTTTGCTCTAACTTTAGTCTAAGGTGAAGGATTTGAGTGCAAGAAAGAGTTTGTTGTTTTGCATAGATACTACAGCGTTTTCAAGTTGTCGCAGCTCCATACTAGTTTGACATACATGATGGCCGCACGTATAAATTTCTCTTTCAATGAGTGTTGTTTGCCGAGTTTTGTGTTTCGGATAGAGTGTAACAGCCCAAATTTCAAAAGGAATAAAATACAATAAAGCAAGTTGAATGTTGGTTATGATTTGAATTTTCAGCATTTTTTGAATTTCTATATTTAAAGAAAATGTTTTAAATTAAACTAAATGTTGTCTTAAATTTCAAACTGTGAGTTTAAACAAATTCAAAATCTAGAAATAATTTATTTAAATCCTAAATAAACCCCTAAACATCTTCATGAAGTTTTAGAATTTTTTAAATTCAATTAATGCTCATGGAAAACAAAAAAAATGAAAATTCTTAAAAAGAACAGAAACACTGTTTGATTTGTATAAAATCTACAAATTTGGCAATGGTTTGAAATTTTTACGAGAATAATAGAAATAACTCAGAATCATCTCCAAAATTTTTCAAAAATTCTTGACTCGGTTTGATGGCTCAATTAAATCTAGGAAAAGAAGTGTTGTCATTTTTTTTAAAGAAAAATTGATCCCCTCTCTCCACCGAATGGGCCCCTTTGGTCAACCAGCTGTCTCACTGACGAGGCTGGCCCACTTAGCAGCCACCCTAGCGTCCTCTCTCCTTCTCCCTCTGCCACCTGGCCTCCTCCCCCTTGGCCCACCTAGTAGCGCCTAGCAGTGCCAGGGTGCGCCCTCTCTCCCTCTCTCCTTCCCCCTCTACCGCCTGGGCCTCCTCCCACTTGGCCCACCTATCAGTGCCTAGTCACGCCAGGACGCGCCCTGCCTCGCCCGGCACTGCGCTATGTCCTGCTGCGGCAGCCACTGAGGTCCCCATGCCCTGTTGTGACACTGTGACGGGATGGTGGAACTTGTGCCAATCTTTGTCGCCTGTGCACGTCAAGCCACCAAGCTTGCTGCTACCCCTTTACCGCTCTGTAATCTCTGTCGTTGAGCTCTACGCCGCTGTGCTTAGCACGCCATCCCCGCTTGGAACCCATGCACCAATGCCCTCTTTGTCTGCTCTCCGCTTGGCCGAGCACCTTGATCACGAGATCGCAAAGCAGGCCTTCCTCCTCTCAGCTACAAAAGCCTCAACTTGCCCACCTCTAGCTCCCCATACGACCCCTAGCTCTTCCCTGCCCCTCGGCCAAAGCCGGCCCCTACTCCTCCAAGACCGCCATTACTGTCGAGTACCAGAGAGGTCAAGCAAGCCCATTCTCCCTTCCTGGAAAGCCAAACCCCGATTTGCTTGGTTTGAAGAGTCACTGCGGCGCCTTAAGTTCTTTACCGCCCTCAATTTCAGCTTTGGAGGCTCAAAGTTCTATCGCACCGTTCCCCTTCTTCTCCAAGGCTAGCCACCATCACCAAAGCTTCTCTGAGCTTCTTAACCGCCACCAGGTGTGAAAATGGGTCCTCCCTAGCCCTAGAAGCTTTCACCCTCCTTTTCCTAAGCATCAGCATGCCTAGATAAGATTTCCCTCTCGGCTCCCCTCCATTCTCGGCGCCGTGCCTCCTCGCCTCTGGCTGATTTTAGTCATCACTGACCGGCACCCTAGGTCCCCCTCTCACTCCCCTCTAGCTAGTCGCACAACCCACGCGGCCACGCGCCACCAAACGCTGCCGTTCGCCGCCAGTACACCTCGTGCGACTGTGCTCTACTTGGGTCACTAACAGTGGGCCCCTGTCAATGCCCTCTCTCACACCAAGCCTTCACCCACTGACATCGTGGCCCCACATGTCAGTTCACTGAATTAAAATCATCTTTACCTTCTGTGTCTATGACGTGTGGGCCCAAGGGCAAATAAAAAGAATTAAACATTACAAACAGAAACATTATTTAGAAATGGGTCAGTAGCATGTGGACCTCACATGTCAGTGGCTGTGATTAAATAAAAAATCAGAGAACTAAGAAACATGCTTTCACTAGTAGAAAACGTATTTTGATATTTTATGTGATTTTCAATACATTCCAAATTTAAATGCTTATAACTGTTGTAAATAAACTCCAAATTAGGTGCAATCAGTTTCTACATTTTTCTAAAATCATAAACTTTCTGTTTCTGCAAAAAATTTAAAATTTAACCTTTGTTTAAATTTAAATTATAAGCACATTTAAAATTTGTAACTTTTACAAATCCAAATTTGGTGAAAGAAACTTTTAAATTCTTATAAAATCGTAAACATATCATTTTAAAAAAAAATACTTAAATTTGGGTTTAGTTTGAATTGAATTCCTATTTAGTGTAGTTCCCAACACATTTGGAATTCAAATACTCGTAATCTTATTAGATGAAGTCCAAATTGATGAGACCAGCTTTTAAACCTGTCGGTGTTTCGAGCACCGGCCAATGAATTTGTATAGGTAAGAGGGGGGTGCACGCTCCCTCTCCTCGACGGCTTACTCGGGTGAGCACAAGATGTATACTGGTTCGGGCTGAACGTCCCTACTCCAGTTCGTGTGGGTTTGATTGTATTGATTCCTCGGTTGTCCGTCGTCTTACATGCTCGCTCCCTCCCCCTTTATATAGGCGAGGAGGAGGTTACATTGTTGCTTAAAAGAGAAAAAGATCGTGCTCTTAGCCGCCCGCAAGTGGCGGTGATGGGGCCACGGCTCCCCTTGCCTGCTGGCTCTGGCGTAGTTCTTTGTGCTTCGTAGTAAATGCGAGTTGGGGACTTGTGCCGCTGCGTCATCATTACGGCCAAGATTTAATGCGCTCGATCGCAATAAATGTCGCCGCTTCTTGTGATTTCGCCGACTTGGTCATGGCTACGGCTTTTCCTCGGCGGTAGTGGCTTTGGGCCCCGACCAGAGCTGGATTCGGACCACAGCCCTTCGGGCGGCTAGGGGTACCCATGGCCTGGTACTCGTCGGTAGCCCCAGAGCCCCGCGTCAGTCGGAGAGGTGCCCGGGTCTTGTTCCGTCTTGCCGTGATCAGTGGTTCGCTTGGCACGATCGAGTCTCCGACCGGGTCTTGTGGCCTCCGGTGGTGTAGTCTTGAGCCCCGAGCCGGGTCGGGAGCGGTCGGGGTTTTCACGGAGTTTGGTCGGGAAGAGTCTTCGGCCGGCGCTACGAGCGCACCTTTGGGTGTAGTTTCAGCCCCGAGCCGGTCGGAGAGCAGGCTCGGGGGTTTCTCTTGCTTGGTCGTTGCTTTGCGGTATCGGGAGGTCCGATCGCAGTATATATCTGTGCCGGCGCCGCCGTTCTTTGTGTCAAGGGTGGTCGCCGGGAGCGGATGGTAAGCGGGCCGTGGCATCGGCGCTCAGCGGTGGTCGCCGGACCGCGCCGCCGGGCGCAATGGTCGGGTCGTCGGGGCGCCATGGTCGTCTTGCCGGGCGCTTGTTGAATGCCCTGGCGAACACATGGCGCCGGTCGTCACCGCCAGCGGATGTTGACGCTCTGGCGAGCACGTGGCGCTTCGAGTCGGCCGCCGGTATGCCGGCCTGGTCGCCGGGCGCCATGGTCGTCGCCGGGCGCTCGGTGGCCGTCGCCCTGGCGAACACATGGCGCCGGTCGTGCCTTCGAGCGCCGCATGGGCTGTCATACTGGCGAGCACGTGGCGCCCGTGTTAGTAGCGCAATGGTAGTCGCCAGCGGATACGTGGCGCCGGTCGAGCCGCCGGTAGCGCGCATGGGGTGGTCGTCGGCGCCATGGTCGTCTGCCGGCGCTCGGCTGGTAGATCGCCGCCGAACACATGGCGCCCGGGTCGTGCCTTTGGCGCGTGATGGTCATACTGGCGAGCACGTGGCGCCGTGTTGGGCGCGACAGCCCGGTCGCCCTGGCGACACGCGTGGCGCCCGGTCGAGCCGCCGGGCGCGATGGTCGATACGCCTGGCGAGCACGCGTGGCGCCCGTGTTGAAGCGCGCAGCCACCGGGTCGCCTGGCGGACACGTGGCGCCGGTCGAGCCGCCGGGCGCGATGGTCGATACTGGCGAGCACGTGGCGCCCGTGGTTGAGTCCCATTTTTACGCCCGTCCACGTGGGGACCAGAGAGGGTGAAACGCGCTTGCCTTCGTTGGCTCGAGCGCCGCTCTCGTGGGGCTACAAGCGAGTGATCCGGGTGGAACCCGGAGGCCCCCCACGCGAGGGGGGTCCCCGAGCGGACAATCCCGGCCAGGCGTCCGACCCACTGAGGCGATCCATAAAGAATCTTTCCTTACTCGATCCCGTATCGGACCTTGGATCGTTCGCTGATCCAAGGTGTACTGGCCGCCACCCGTCGGCCGGTTCTCAAGGAGAGCGTGAGGTGTGATCCCTGACGTGAGTTAAGGCGATTGGGTCGTCCGCCGACCCAACTAGGGGCCCGGCTGAGGCTCGCCTTGTCCTCACCTCTTGCCCATTTTTCTTGTGGTGGATATCATCGCCGTCTCTTGCCTTAGGGACCACAGGGTCGGGCATAGGTCGGTGTGTGTATCACAAAAGTTAGAGAGTTGGGAAATCGAGAGAACGCTCAACCGTGGGAGGTCGTTTCGACCGATCGTGGAGTCGACCCGCTTGGGCACTTCCTTTCTTCGTCAAGCACTACTTCAGAATCAGTAGCCGCCGGGCGTAGGCCGTAGTACTTTTGGTCGAAAGTTTGGCCGTCTTGGGAGGACCAGACGATTGGTTGTGTCAACCCACCAGCGGGACTCTTGTAGCCCAGTGGGGCGGGGCGGTTTGTTTGTTACCGCCGCGGCGCCACTGGAAGGAGTAATAACGAGTGTGTAAGAAGAAGGTATTCACTTATCTTTCTTTATGATCAAGCGAGGTTTTTGTTCAACGCGGGAATTGGCGGTGCTTCGGTTCCCGCCGCTTGCTTTGGCGCTCGGCTTCTCGCCATCGGCTTGAAAGGTGCGGTCGTCATGAATCTTTGGCGGGTATCCGGTAGCGTCGCTTAGCAACCGGATCGCCTATAAATAGGCGGAGGGTGGGCGCTGACTTCATTCAAAGAACGTTGAGACGAGCCGTCGACTTGCTTTTATGGTCGCCTCGCTCTCTCATTCCGTTCAAGGATGAGAACCCACCGATCGATGAGATCGATCGATTCCTTCAACGAGGCGGAGGATGAGGAGGAGTTGGGGCGGCAGGCTGGCCGTCTTATAGTGGCGGCCCGTCGGACGACGGGTTGGTAGGAGGCTGCTGGAGCGGGAGGCGGAGTGAGGAGGAGCGAGAGCGGGCGCGACAAGCCGCGGCCGTTGCCGAGGAACCGCCGCCGCGAGCGCTGAGCAATTGGGGAGCGGGCGCCGTCCTCCCCGCGCTCCTTCTCCTTCCGAGCCTGGAGTCGATCGCGACATCTAGGCTCTTGCCACGGCCGTCTTGCCGTCGCCCGATCGTCTTTGCCAGTACTCTTCTCCGACGGCGGTCCCCTGTGTCGGACTTCAAGCTCCCGAGGACCATAGAGGTCACACGGGGCGCAGGGTCGCCGCTTGAAGGTGCGTCCGGCGGATCGGGGCTCTCTGCTGCGGGTTTCGGCGACCTGGCTATTTTTTTGTCGGCGTCATAAGAAAATTGAAGCTGAAGCCGGCCGTGCTTTGAGAGGGACGACAAGTCCCAGATCAAGCTGTCGGCGGGAAGACCCTTAAGCGAGAAAAAGCTTTCTTGGTTTTAGACTTTCCTGTTTCTAAAGAATGTAAATGCCGTTGAATTGGAAGAAAACAAAGGTGTTCGGGTTTTACATGTATTTTTCGCTATTTTTCGGTTTGTTGCCGGTAAGACATGCCGGTCATGGTTCTTGGAGTCTGCGAGGACCAACCGACCAGTGATCGACATGTTCGGCGTTTTCAAAAAAGTAGAAAAAAAAAAGCGGAGTTTTGGCGCGGCGTTAGTTCCCCGGCAATCAGTATACCATCTGTTCTGTCTCTTTTTTCCTTAGCGAGATACCACTTCGCATGGCAGTAGCCGGCGGGCGAGGCCGTGGTACTCGGTCGGAAAAAAGTAGACCGAACGATCGGGTGAATGAATGGCGGTTGAGCACGGGATGTCGACCGAGTGGAAAAAATGCTACGCGTAGGCCCGGTGAAAAAGGTGAACATGGTAATGAACGAGGTAGAAAAAAGGGCTAAGGGTAGAATCGCCTTAGCTTTTCGATGTTCGAGGCGTTTGACAAGATATTGCCGTCGGGATCCTTGAGCCGGTAAGTGCCAGGTCGAAGGACCTCTACTACAATGAAGGGGCCTCCCAAGGAGGGAGAGCTTGTGCTTGCCTTTGTTGGATCGACTGGCGCAGAACTGTGTCGCTGTGTTGAGCCTTCGCCCTCTAACCTTGCGGTCGTAGTAGCGCCGCAGTTGTCTGGCCGGGTATTTGGTGAAGCGAACGACGGCGACATCTCGCGCTTCATCGAGCCGGTCGACAATCTTCTTTGGGACTCGAGCCCCGGTCTCGCCAAGGCTGAACCTTTGGGGCGCCGTAGTCCAAGTCGGTCGGTAAGATGGCTTCGCTCGAATGCCAGGAAAACGGCGTGAACCCTGGCCGACCGGTCGGGTGGTCCGTAAGCTCCAAAGTACGGAGGTACCTCGGCCGCCCAACGCCCCGCGTACCTCTTCGGGCCGATCGAAGATTCGCGGCTTGAGCCCTTGGAGGATCATGCCGTTCGCGCGTTCGACTTGGCGTTGCTCCGTGGGTGGCGACGGCCGCCCAATCCACGCGGATCTTTGAAGCTGTCGCAGAGCTCGAAACTCCTTTCCGTGAATCTGCGTTCCGTTGTCGGTGATGATGGAGTTCGGGACTCCAAACCGGTGAAGCGATATTGCGGATGAAGTCCGCTGCTGCGCTGAAGTGATTGTTGTGATCGGCTTGGCTTCTATCCACTTGGTGAACTTGTCTATCGCAACCAACAGTGGGTGAAGCCCGGCGCTTTCTTGAAGGGCCCGACCAGATCGAGTCCCCAAACGGCGAAGGGCCAGGTGATAGGGATCGTTTGGAGTGCTTGCGCCGGAGGTGAGTTTGCCGAGCGAAGAATTGGCACCCTTCGCGCGTCCGGATGATCCGTTCGAGTCGGCTCACGGCGATTGGCCAATAGAAACCTTGTCGGAAGGCTTTCCCAGGCCAGGCTCCGTGACTCTCAGTGGTGTCCGCAAACCCCATTGTGGATGTCGCGGAGTAGCTCTCTTCCTTGGTCGGTGGGACACACTGAGGATTCCTGAGGGGCTCCTTCTCAGAGAGGTCGTTGCGTCGATCTGAAGGATTTTGCCCCGACGAGCGGCGGCGGGCCTCGGTCGGTCGTCGGGGAGGGAACCGTCGGTCGGCCGATCGATGAAGGGATTCCTCCAATCGGTCTTTGGTCATCGGGGCGTTGCAACGGCTCGACCAGCTCGGCCTTTGTCGGTCGCTTGGCCGATCGTCCGGCGATCGGTTCGGATGGATGCTTGGTGTAGGTCGAGGGCGAAAATTCCGGCGGGCCGGCCCTCTGCCGGGGCGAGACTAGCCAGGTGATCGGCCTCTCCGTTGTTCCGTCAGTAGCTATGATGGAGCTCAAATCCTTTGAACTTCGCTCCGGTTTGCGTACCTCGGCGAGGGTCGCCATCCGATCGTCGCGAGGTTCTCGCGGCCTTCATGACTTGATCGACGACCAGTTTTGAGTCGCCATGCACGCATAACAGCAGAGCTCGAGGTCGTGGCGATCGCGAGACCGATGCGAGGGCCTCATACTCGGCGGCGTTGTTGGTTGCGTCGAAAAGTAGCCGGATGACGTCACAAGCTTGTTCCCGAGTGGTGAAAGAATGACGACCCGGCCGGCTCCGCTTTGGTGAAGGACCGTCAAGTACATCGCCCGATTACTCGGGGTCTTCGGCGGAGGTGGGGCCTGGGCTTCGATCCACTCGGCGACGAAGTCGGCTAGAACTTGAGATTTTATGGCGGTCCGAGGGACATAGGATACGTCATGCCCATTGAGCTCGAGTGCCCACTTGGCAATTCTTCCGAGGCGTCGCGGTTATGGATGACCTCGCCGAGTGGTAGGGAGGTTACCACGGAAGCGTGGTCTTTGGTTGAAGTAATGTACCGGCTTTCTTTTCGTGATCGAACTGCGTAGAGCACCTTCGAATCTGCGGGTACCGTGCCTTGGACTCGGAGAGTACTTCGCTAATGAAGTAGACCGGCCGGATCTTAAGGACCCGCCCTTCTTACGCTCGCTCGCGACAAGTGCGTCTTGGACGACCTGGGTCGTGGCGGCAATGTAAATGCAGAGGCTCTTACGGCGCCGGGCGACCAGCCTGGAGGGGTGGTCGGGAAAACCTTTAAGCGCGTCGAAGGCGTCCAGAGCCTCCTCCGTCCAGCTGAAGAGGTCTCGGATTTCCAGGAGAGTTTGTATAGAGGCAAGCCGCGTTCGCCGAGGCGGGACGTGAAGCGACTCAGGGCCGCTAGGCATCCCGTCAGCCTTTGGGCCCCTTTGAGGTTGCTGATCGGCCCCATCCTTAAGATCGCGGAGATCTTGTCTCGGCTGGCTTCGATGCCGCGCTCGGAGATGATGAAGCCGAGTAGCTTCCCCTTGGGTACCCCGAAAACGCATTTCTCGGGGTTGAGCTTGATGCGGAACCGTCGAAGGTTCGCGAAAGTCTCCTCCAGATCGGCGATGATGTCGCTGGTCTTCCTGGTCTTGACAACGATGTCGTCGACGTACGCCTCGACATTGCGGCCGATCTGGTCGGAAAGGCAGGTCTGCATACATCTCTGGTATGTAGCCCCCGCGTTTTTCAGGCCAAACGGCATCTCTGGTATGAAGGAAGTCGCGAGCTGGTCGTCTTCTTTCATCGCGATCTGGTGGTACCCTGAGTAGGCATCCAGAAAGGACAGGGATTCGCACCCTGCGGTGGAGTCTACCATTTGGTCGATGCGGGGCAGAGGGAATGGATCTTTCGGACATGCCTTGTTTAGGCTTGTGTAGTCGACACACATTCTCCATTTCCCAGTCTTCTTTTTTACAAGCACAGGGTTTGCTAACCACTCGGGGTGGCGAACTTCTTTGATGAACCCTGCGGCCAAGAGCTTGGCTATTTCCTCTCCTATGGCCACGCGCTTTCCTTCGTCGAAGCGGCGCAGGCCTGAGCGTAGTCTAGACCAGGCCGGATGTTCGAGGAGTGCTCGGCGACTTCCTCGGGATCCCGGCATGTCGGAGGGCTTCCATGCGGCGTCCGGTTGGCGCGGAGGAAGTCGACGAGCCGCTTTCCTATTTGGCAGAAGCGTGGTCCCGATCCGAGCGGTTTTGGTCGGGTCCTCTGGGTCGACCTCGATCGTCTTTGTGTCCTCAGCGGACTTGAAGGAGCCCGGTCGGACTTGCTAGAGTCGGGAGCGGACTCGAGGTCTTGGCTCGAGGCCGGCGAGCTCGGTGGATCGGACGGACCGCCGAGGCCAACTTCGCAATCGCCTTTCTCGCAGCCG
The DNA here is from genome assembly GCA_036346355.1 of Rhipidocladum racemiflorum. Lineage (NCBI taxonomy): Eukaryota > Viridiplantae > Streptophyta > Magnoliopsida > Poales > Poaceae > Rhipidocladum > Rhipidocladum racemiflorum. The sequence goes on from CM070581.1 coordinate 9,369,543, forward strand.
TGGCGAGCCGGAAAGACGATTCTGATGATCACCCCATGCGGCCGGGCATCTTCAAAGGTAGGTGTAGTTGGGGATCGCCATGAACTTCGCGTAGCATGGTCTCCCTAGGATGGCGTGGTAGGAGCCGGAAAATCCACGACCTCGAAGGTGAGGGTCTCGGTCGCGGAAGTTAACCGGGCTCCCGAGCGTGGACGGCAGGTCGACCGCCGAGCGGGTGGGCTCTTGGCCAGGAATGACGCCGTGAAAGGGTGCTCGCTTGGTCGAAGGCTCGGCGGGGATCCCCATGGCGTCGAGGGTCTCAACGTAAAGCGATGTTGAGGCTGCCGCCGCCGTCCATGAGCACCTTAGTCAGCGCTTTGTTCCCACGATGGGGTCAATGACGAGCGGTACCTCCTGGTTGCGGGGCGTGGTCGGGGTGGTCGGCCGGTCAAAGGTGATCGGGACTCACCACCGAAGGTATTTAGGTACTACTGGGCTTCTGCCGCGAACACCTCTCGGCAGCGAGCTTGAGCTGCCTCCGGTCGGCGTAGCTTCTTGGTCGGCCCGAAGATCATGAGGCAACCGTCGGTCTCGGGAAGCCGACGTCTGCCTCTCGATCTCGGTGATCGGGCGCCGAAGTCTTGCCTCTTTCCTTTGCCCCGTGGCGTCGTGGGGTTCCGGAAGAAAGCGCTTCAGACTTCGCGATCCGATACTTGTGCCTGGACGGTATCCGTGGTTCGGACACGCACTCTCCATCGCCTTCTCGAAGTGGTCGGGGGTTGCGGCCTTGCGGCTTTCCGACAGTCGGTAACGCAACCAGCGGTCCTCGCGGACTGTTTGCCGTGGCGCTTTCGCTTGTCGGGCGGTCGGAGGAGGCCGGGCTCGGTGCCGATCCTCGCCCGACTTCCCTTTGTCGAAGATGACATCTACGGCCTCCTCGCCGAGGCGTGGTTGGTGGCGATGTCCAGGAGTTCTTTGGTGGTCCTGGGCTTCGCGACACCCCAATTATGGACCAGGGTCTTGGAAGTGGTGCCGTAGATGAATGCCCCCACGACATCGGCGTCGCGGATGTCGTGGAGCTCGTTACCTTTGTTGGGAAAAACGTCGGATGTAGTCCCGAGGCTCTCCCTGGCCTTTGCTTGCAGCCTTCAGTCCCAGGAATTCCCTGGTCGCTTGTAGGTGCCTGGAAGTTGCCAACGAAGTGGTGCTTGAGGTCGGCCAGTCCGGATGATGTTGGCGGGCGGATATTCGAGCCATGCCCGGTGAGTCCGCCAAGTAGATGGGGAGGTATTGGATGACAAAAGGTCGTCCGTCGCTCCCCCGCCCGACATGCGAGCCGGTAATCTTCCGACCATACATCGGGTTTGTAGCCCTGCGTGCAGCTATGTTGGCCGGCGCCGGAATCTGGCGAGGAACCCGGCTGCGAATCCCTGGCAGAATGCCCGTGGCCCGGCCATCGGGGCTCGGGGCCGCGATCCGCCAGCGAAGCCTTTGTCGGCGACGTCACGACCCGGGTCGGGTCGTTCCTCGTTCTTCAGCGTTTGGAGAGTGGTGCGGCGTCGCGTTCGTCCCCAAACGTTGGTGCACCGGGTGCGCGATGCCTGGGGTTGTCCGGAAGGTGACGCTGCCCTTGTTTCGCTCCGACGGCCTCGGATGGCGTCGCGGCGCGAAGCCATCCGAAGAGGCGTCCGAGCGCTGCGATCCGTGGCCATACAGCGTCTTCTTGTGCCGCTCGCTCCACCAGGCCGGAGGTTCGGTGGGTAGCCTTAGGCTGGGATCGTCTGGCTCGGGAATGCCGCGGAGCGGCATTCTTCTTCTTGGCGATGTTTTGGCCAGCGTGGGGAAAAAGCGATGAATCGTCCGTCCCCTAGCTACCGGTGGTGGTGGACTGGCGTCTTGTGGCCTTGCGCCGCAGTGGAGTGGAGCGAGCAACCGCTCAGTCGGCCTGGAGCTTGTCGAGCTCGGCCTTTTGAGCCTCGGCTAAATCGTCGTCGCCGCCGAAGGTCGGCGGGCGAGCACGGTGATCCTCCTCGGTGTGTTGGCGGAGAGTCTTTGGCGTGGTCGGGGTAGCGGCGCTGCGCGGTGTCGGGTCGCGGTAGCGTGGTGCATTCTTATCTCTTCCTCCGCTAGAGCCGTGGCTCGGAGGAGTTGTCCGAGTGGTGGTCGTCGGGGACATGGCCGACCATTGCCACGGCGCGAGGTCGCGGCGGGTGCACCGCCATCGCCGATGCCTCCGCTGCGTCGCTTGGGGTGATGGGGCCTCTGGCGTGCTTCGGCGTCGGGGTCCGTCACGAGGACCTCGAGCCGGAGGTCTCTGGCGCCGTGAGGGCGTCGAAGTCCTGGTGGACACTTGGCCGGAGTATGGCGGGGCGATCACTATCTGTCCCGGCCGTGGTGGTGACAAAGTCGAGGAGCCGAACGGATCGACGCTTATCGGCATGGCGATGTCGGAGAAAGAAAGGGAACCGCCGAGGAAGCTAAGCGGGAAAAATGGCGGCAACGTCGTGCACAGGCCCCTACTGCGCGCCAGCTAGCCGGTGTTTGAGCACCGCCAATGAATTTGTATAGGTAAGAGGGTGCACGCTCCTCTCCTCGACGGCTTACTCGGGTGAGCACAAGATGTATCTTGGTTCGGCCGAACGTCCCTACTCGATTCGTGTGGGTTTGATTGTATTGATTCCTCGGTTGTCCGTCGTCTTACATGCTCGCTCCCTCCCCTTTATATAGGCGAGGAGGAGGTTACATTGTTGCTTAAAAGAGAAAAAGATCGTGCTCTTAGCCGCCCGCAAGTGGCGGTGATGGGGCGGCGCCGGCTCCCCTTGCCTGCTGGCGGTCGGCGTAGTTCTTCTTGCGCCGCTCGTAGTAAATGCGAGAGTTGGGGACTTGTGCCGCTGCGTCATCATTACGGCCAGCATTTAATGCGCTCGATCGCAATAAATGCTGTCGCTTCTTCAGGATTTCACGACTTGGTCATGGCTACGGCTTTTCCTCGGCAGCCGTGGCTTTGGGCCCCGACCGGCCTGGTTCGGCCCACGCGCCCTTTCGGGCCGCTGGGGGTACCCATGGCCTGGGTACTCGTCAAAACCTTTATAAAAACATGAACATTTATGTTCCTACAATATTTTGATTTTGTTTTTTTAAATTCTTTTGCTTCTTATTGTTGATGTTTGATGAACTGCGTATAGACACTGACGCTCCAGATACCTTCACCATTGGCGTCGACCCCACCCCAGAAATCAATGAGCAAGGCCAGCACCCTCTTTGATCATATTGATCCCAATATTTCATTGACATATATTGTTTTTATCAAATCTATGTATGTATGTATGTATGTATGTATGTATGTATGCATTTATTTCCAGAAAATTGATATATTATGGGTACTGGTAGATATATCCCTGTAACTCATGGATCTTCCTTAATAAAATATTGTCATATCAACTTTGAAAACCCTAAGGTAGGTTTAGACATTATAGAAATGTCAATTGGATATAATCAAATATTACGCATTTGCTTAGCCATGCTTTATACTTTGGGTGAATAGATAGTTGGATACACTATTTATTCAGAAATGCAAAATTTTGGACATGGTCTAGATATTGTTTATATTATTTTAGTATAAAAATAAAAAATAAAATTATGATTTGACATAAACGAGATATGGCAATAGCTAGAAGTGTATGAGACTTGCACGTAGTATAGGGAGAGTGTTTTCGCCCGGGTCGGATTAAGGACCGAACATAGTGTTGCTATAATCTAGGATAATCAGTGCAACCACAAGTGCTATTATAGGGTAGCATTAACCTATTAAGTTACTTGGGTCTAGCTTTGTGTATTGGAAGGCCGGAGTAGTATGTGCATTTTGAGGTGGTTTGCTCGCAGGGGTATCCACACAGAGGTGTGGGTAAAATTCATATCAATACTACGGTGCATGTCTTGCTATGAGGGAATTGGCACGGCAGGGTGTATAACCGTTCGTTGGTACAAAGTGTACAAATATCTTTCACCGTCATAGCAAGGATTTAACATCACTGGGCTGGTGCAAAGTTAGGTCTAGATGATGTAACGGTTCATGTCATGACCTCTTGGCCACACACTAAAAGAAGTCTGAAATGGCAGCAAAAAGAGTTGATCATATCTTATGAGTAAAGATGTGCGCCTCTGCAAAATGTAAAACTTTTCGAAAAGCCATACCCATAGTCATAGGAGATTTGGTGCTTTGACACTAGTTAGAGTTTTTGGTATTTTTATAAAAGGGTTGAGTTGGAAAATTTTGTAGAAAGCTTTTGTTTCAGATTTTATGCCAAGAGATGGCAGAGAATAGTTCAATGCTCATAATCATGAAGGACTGTGAGTTGTATCATTTTATGTTGTTCATACGTGTTATTTACATATAAGTCAACTGCTCTTACAAATGTCGTTTACAATCTACTACTTGATATTTATGTTTCAAATTTTGCTATATGCAAATAGCAATGATAGCCTTTCCTTGATATAGCCATGCATATATCTATATTTGTAATACACTACAAGTCTTGATGAGTACGAAAGTATTCAATCTTGCTTATTGTTGATTTAGTGGGCAAAGAAAGTGAAGTTCTCGATGATACATATTTTATCGTACGTCACGGGGATTACAATGATTATTTCTACTAGACTTTTCCTTATCAGTTTCCTGTGGAATAACATGGGCCAGCACATAATGTTAAGCTTTTTGTATCTTCTGCTGCACTCTATTTGATCTTTACAGTCTTATTGTATAAACAATGTTACCTTAATGTATTTGTGTATGGATGTGAGTATAATGTTTTAAATGCGCGTACTAGCCACTGATCATATAACTAGTATAGTGTGCACATGAGTTGTTCTCGGTATTTCACGCAAAAACAGAGGGTCTCGACATGGACCATGTTAGATTCTATGATACGAGTTCTTTGCTATGTATCCAATGCCGTAGGAGATGTTTTGGCTTATATTGTTTGATGATTGAGCATTTGATCAGGAGGTCGGTTACCCAAACTCAGACTTTGCTATGATTATGAATTATTGAAGACCCAAATTTGTTTGGCTATTTTGTTGATAGCTCTGTGTTTGGTTCTGCTGGTGATTTGCCCAATTTTTCTTTATGAGAAGCATTTGGATAAGATTGTTCCAGTCTTACACGTTGAGATTAGTCTAATGGACTTTCGAGGTACAATGTCAACTGAACTTATTTTGATGAGATTTGATGTTTCAGCTACAGTAGTAAATTCGTCTTAAGGTCGCGATTGTTAAAGTATAATCCAAATTCGTCATCATGTTGGTGCCACACTGCGCCAGACGTGACGCCAAGCTGTGCACGCGCCAAGCCGTGTTAGATTTGGCAACGGCTGACGCATCCGACTCTAATTCGGTTTTATTCTTCGTTCAATACTCTAATCCATAGTCTATATATGTACTCTCATAGTCGCACTGTTTAGCTGTGTCGAAGCTCTATGTGCTCGTGATCTCTCTTTTTATAGTGATATTTTACCTTCGTATGTCTATGACTTTTTCCATAAATATCTTTCACATTAAACCATTGCCGCCTGTTCTTTTAATCATCATCTGCTTCTTCTTCTTTTTTGCCGTGCTTTTTATAACACATGTGATCTCTTCCACCAGTAACACACGTACCTGTTGTCTGGTGTTTTTATCGGTTTGCACCTGTGGGCGTGCGGTCGTTGGGGGTCAGCGTAGGCAGGTTCGTTGTACGATTGTATGAGAACATAGAAAGTGTGCTTCTAAGGTCGGAAAAGGATCTATTTTTATAATGTAGAGCTTGTATATTCCCAGCAAAAAATACAGGGTGTACTCACTACCAGTTCCCAAGTGCCATGGAGCACAAACTGTCGTATATGATGGTGTTTTTTATCATAAAATCTCAAGGTATTTCTTTGAGCTGCTCTCCGCTAGCTTGTGAAGCCGGATTGTATAAAAAATGTAAATGTTTCGTGCAATGTAGAACAAAATACAGAAAACTTTCACTCCACGAGCTGAAAAATCTGAAATAGTCACTGGTCATAAGTGAATTCATTACCGTTGAAGTAAACATATCAAAGAAAAAGTCGTGCTTTATATAATGGTATTGCCGAGATAAAAACTGCTGGTAAATGTTAAAGCTTTGTGCTTTTTAGTTCTGCTAAAATGGAGAACACTTCAAGTCAACTTTCTTCATCTGTTCTCTTTCTTTTTGAGGAGAAACTTCAAGAGACAATATTGTTAACATTAATGTCATGTCTATACAAATTGTACAGATTCTATCATAAGAATGATTGTAGGGTGACAAGGGCGAAAATTACATATTTACGTACTTGTGTTCACTTCCATTATAACTACAACAAGAATAAAACCTGTGCGCTGCTGGTACTAACCTCTGTGCTCTGAGACAGGATCTTCCTTAACGAGTCGAATGTGTTTGCCACCACTCACCAGAGCCCAAAAGCCAGTACTTCAGAACAGAATAGCAATTCCCAGAGAATAAGCAATAGTACATTTCTACAATCAATTATACACAAACTAGTGATCGTATTAGAAGAGGAAACACTTACCGGGTAAAAAGAACTGCCCATCTGTAATCCCAAAATAAATAATAACTCCTATTTTCCAGCAATTCCAGTGGCAAGAGCTTCAGAATCCAGAGGAAGCAGCTCCACCCATGTGCTAACTATGGCGCTTAACGAATGATTCAACGAGTGGATTTACAAGCCCAGGTGCTTCATCCTGCAAGGACATATACAAACAAATGAAACAGCTGCCATCTGATGCAAATAGGCATATTTCAATAAAGGTAAGCTGTTAGATAAGAGGACCTGCGGGCAGTGTCCAACATTTGGTAAGACAACAAAATCTTCAACAGTATCAAAAGATGCATAGGCTTTTCCAAGCTCCACAGGCTCCCATGGGTCCTTCTCACCCCAGGCTACCAAAACCGGACACTGCACAATTCAAAAGAAACACGTATATAATTAACAAAACCAAAACAAACAAAAAACCACATAACTAAGGAATCTTAACCTTCATCCTGGGAAGTAACTCTTCAGGGAGAGGACCTCCTGAGTAGCAGATGAACTCAAGGAATACATCCACCGCACCAGTATCAAGGCCTGGCTGCAGAATAATCTGAACTAACTCATCTGTCACCGCAGATGTATCATGATAGCACTGAAAGAAACGAAATTCATGATTACATCAGAATCTACATATCTACAAACTGGTGAGATTGAAGGCACCTCCTTCGTTTTAAGTGCCAAAATTCCTATAATAATCCTTAAATAACAAAAAAGACAAATTCCGACAAATTCTCTCATTCATCGAGAGCAAAGGAAAAGATCTCAAGCGTCCATGAGATTGATCGCGTAATTAATTATAATGGCAAGGATCTTTCCTCAACAATAACGATGAGTCAGAGTCTTGCTCCTTTGTTTGTGGCCGAATCTGATTCTTCAGTTGATGCATATTAAACCAAAGGCAGCAATTTGATTGGATTCAATTATGCCTTGACCATATTAGCACAGGTGCACAACAACTTGATTATGTACCATTATAACATGGTTCTAATCATGGAAATTGAGTTGTTAATTATGAGGCAAAGCTGATGTGCAGCTGATAATGACATTAAGAAATCTGTGGTCTATTTCAATGCCGGGAAAGTTCATGTGCTACACTATTTTGATCTCGGTATCAGCCTTCTGATATCAGTGTTGAGTGACCTAGATTGGACCTTGGTATCTGAAATTACCACTGTTACAACATTTTCAAACTGTCTCCTGGATTTCTGCCCCTGGGCTCATTCATGTGCTAAACGCAAACCTTCATTGCAAGCTTGGCTTCCTCAGCTCCAAAGCAGAAAAGTCACTGATGTTCCATTAAGGGGGTGTTTGGCAGAGCTCCAGCTCCATCAGATTCGTGAATCTGGTGGAGCTGGGTATCCTAGCTCAGCCAAATCTGTGGAGCTGGAGCTGTGGGTATATTAAGAGTGTTTAGATGAGTCATCTTGTTTACATTTTAGAATAAAATAAACTTAATTCACTTTATTTTAACATACAAATTTCAGATCTGAGATGGAGCTAGGATCTGAAGCTCTGCCAAACAGGACCTAAGTATGACTTTAATGTGAATCATTTTATTTTCCATTAGTTCCTAATTAACAGGGTAAGAACATAGTTTAGATGGTTAGGAAGGTTGATCAATGGTCTAGTACGTTAGATATCTTTGTTTTGTGATGAGAAGCACGTTCATTTACTATTCTACTCCTCCTCCCTAGAATAGCTATTCTACACCCCCAGAATTTTATTTTATTTAATATTTATTTTAAATATTTTTTTCAAATAATCAATGGACCTGAATTCAGGCGATAGGGACCTAAATGCAAAAAACGCCGTCGCTAGGCGTCCATGGCCGTCAGAGGGCACACTGTCAGGGGACATATCGCCCGGATATAGGGCGATCGCCCCATATTCAAGCGATAGGGACCTGAATGCAAAAACATCTTTTTTGCATTTAGGTTCCTATTGCCCGAATATAGGACGAAAGGGACCAAAATACAAAAAAAAAAATTACATTCAGGTCTCTATCGCCACATATTCGGGCGATAGGAACCTGAATGCAAAAAAAAAATTTGCATTCAGGTCTCTATCGCCCCCATATTCGAGCGATATATCCCCTAACAATGTGCCCATTGACGGCCATGGACGCCTATCGACAGCGTTTTTTGCATTCAGGTCCCTATCGCCCGTATATGGGGCGATAGCCCCATATCCGGACGACGGGAACCCATTTTCGTAATATTTTTTCCATTGATTATTTTTGAAAAAAAAAGATTTAAAATAAATATTAAATAAAAAAATTCACACCCCCACCCCTTCCCATGGGCCAAAATCCACCTCATAAGCCCAGTCAAACGAAACCCACCACCACCCACTTCAGTCAATCGCCTCTAATGACTTTCCCCCACTCCCACGTCTCCCTCTGTCCACCCTTTCGGCGCTTAGACGATGCAGTAGTGTTCTGGCTAATGTGCAGTACAAGTGCACTTGTTGTGCAGTAGACCGATACTTACATTGCTAAGATATATTCGACATGGATCTCGTTTGTTAAGCTATTTTTTAGAAAATACAATGGTGCAAATGGATCAAAATCGGACAATTGGTTCAGAAGATATCGTCTTTCAAAGTTTGAAATCAACCCACGTTTCTCTCTGACTCTCCCCTCTCACTCAGACAAGTCCCGTGTGTACTGTTTAGGAGAGATTTGTTTTTTCCAGTTTTATTGAGAAGCATGGCCTTTTGAGGGGAGGAGAGGGGAGGATCGATCTCTAGGAGGGGGGTCGCAATCGGAGGAGCCAGAGGAGCGGTTCGGGAGGAGAGAGGGGACGGAGGAGGGTGGGGAATGAGGTGGGGGTGTAGAATAGTTATTCTAAGAAGGGGGATTGCTCTATGTACGTACATACGTATGTATGTTTGTTTGTATGTATGTCTATCAGTAGGGCTATTCTGCACCTGCGCGTAGAATAGCTTATTCTACTCACGCGCAAAATTACTGCATCGGAGGTTCAGATTTACTGCATCGTGATTACGGTATCGTCTGCAGTAATTGCTACATCGGACGTTCAGTTGGGCAGTAATTCATTTTTGATGGTGCAGTAATTGTTAACTTCCCGTGCAGTAATTTGACTGAGCGTAGAATAATATTATAGCCCATGCGCATAATAGTATGTATGCATGTAACACACGTACATACGTACGTATGTATGTACGTATGAAGTACTAGATTTATAAAGTATTAGCTGTGATTTTGGAAAAACTAAAAAATGTTTTCTTGACCTATTTTCAAGGTTTTATGACTTTATCTATATGTGCTACTCACATAGATGAGTCATTTTGTTTTTCCATCTGTTACAAACAGGGCAAGATGAATGTTATTATATATTAAAGTTGGGAGGTTTGAGGGCCTTTGAGGGTGTCCATGTGTCGCCTTGAAAAATTTCGCGAAAAGGCCCTCCGAAGATTTGTAAATTACGTCTTGTTCCATTTTTTCGTCCCGGTCCATTTTTCCCAGCAAAAAACGCGAAAAGGCCCTATATAAGTTGGGAGGTTTGAGGGCCTTAGAGGGTGTCCATGTGTCGCCTTGAAAAAATTCGCGAAAAGGCCCTCCGAAGATTTGTAAATTACGTCTTGTTCCGTTTTTCGTCCCGGTTCATTTTTTCCAGCAAAAAACGCGAAAAGACCCTCCAAAATTTAGAAAATGCATCTTGATCTAATTTTAGTCCCAATCCATTGTTCCCAAAATTTAGAAAATGCGTTTTGGTCTATTTTTCATCCTGGTCCATTTTTCCCAAAAAAAAAATATTCAAAAATGGCACTCTGAAAGACCCTCCGAAAATTTGGAAAATACATCTCGGTCCGTTTTTACTCCGAAAAAATACGCAAATTCGTTTTTCGTTCACGTGCACGGCATGCGCCGCGCTTATTGACCTAGTGTGATTTATGGTAGGGAAAGTTTATCTTTAGATGGTGTGTATGCTTGCCCCATCTTTGTTCTGTAATAAAAAAATGCTGAAGAGCCTGGATATAATGTTATAGGCATTTTCTAGCACTAAGAGAGGTTTTGGTGCAATTTAGGTGTTCATGAGCTATTTTTATATTATATCTAGCATATAAGTATACTACTCACAGAAGTATGCATTCCTATTCTGCTGGACATGCCTAATTGTTTGTGTCTAGAAACTTGTTAGAAAGAGTTGTACACTTCATACTTTGTTGGGTCTAATTATCTGTATCAGAAGAAAGAAAAAAACTCAGCATCCTGGTCAGCTTATCGCGCTAGACAGGACGATGGTAGAAGCAGGTTCAATACAATAACTATTGGTGGTTAGTTAACACACTCTAATCATTGGTTTTAAATTTCTAATATCTACAAAAGTTTGAACTATGATTTTTTTGCTTTATGTTGTATAGTTTACAGGATAGAATTATGACAAAAGACGCTTGTGGCACGTTGGTGTTAAAGCAGAATATTGTGAGATCAAATTACTGTCAGGGAACTGACCACGTGCAAATGGATCTGACCACTTGATTTTAGTACTTTCCAGAACAATAAGGTGAATTTTACCTAAAGCTAATGCAGACTTGATTGACTACCAGAATAGCATGAAGCTGGATATTTGATTATGGGAATATCAAATTACATCCGGTGTATATAGGCTGATCTTTTCTTGATATTTGTCGGTTCTTTGCTCCAGTTTGTTATCATAATTCATCAATTTTGCTATTTTGCTATGGTTTTCCTCATCTCTTATTTGAGATTTTGCTATTTTGTGCTTTAAGCAACCATTACCAATCCTAATGTTCCAACTTTTAGTGCTTGTGCTATATGATCAAATTCTACGGTAAAGTATTGAAGCTGGCCATTTGGAGGCTACAAGCAATCATTAGTACTGGTACATCATTTTGAGTTGAATTAGTTCTCCAATTAAGTTTGTTTAGTAGGTGCATGCATCTGAGACTTAAGCATGGGTGTCAACATTGTTGAGCATCTAATATTTTCTCCTATAAAGTATTAACAACTGTTATTTCTTATTTGTCAGTAAATCTTATTTGCCCATTCCTATATTTTGCATTGCTCTAAAATCTTTTGAACTGTTTAAGATTCAACATCTTAATTTGCTCTCTAAAACCTTGTGATGATCATGCCGCGGTAACAAGGTGGATCGTTGCAGTCTGAAACTGACACAACTAACCATCGATCATTCAGTTGCTGACAACTGACCAGATGAATGGATTCATGATCTGCGGGTGACTAAGCAAGCCCTGCATGGCTTACTTAGCTAAGTGTCTTTTTTGAATAAGTATTTTGATAAGGATCCAGTGCAAACATCAATGCACTATATTTTCTCATTATCAATTACAACAGAAATTTCTATTGACATATGGAAACATTATTTTCTCGAAAGTACTGCAGTATGATTGTTGCATGCATTACCTATCAAGTGTAAGCAAATCAACACAATATTAACCAAATTATGTTGACGCTAGCCACGCAAATAGTGCGGGCTTCTAAAATAGTTAGAAAAACACAAAGGTGGAAAAAAGTTAAGTTCTACAATTCTGTATAATTGCTTTATCACAAGCTGGAGTTCAGAAGGTTTTTTTTCTTCTTTTGGTAAATTTCCTAAGAGCGTTTGAGTAAGCCAGATGAATTTGCTTTCTACAATTCAAGACATAACTCAAATATTTGCTACATGTGTTCATATGCACATCTGCTAACTTATTTGGTTAAAAACATTGTGCCATCAGCGCATCACAATCTTCTAGACGAGATGACAAATATTGATGCGATATTATTGACCTTATACCAACTTAGTAGTACAATGCTGGAATAAATAATTAAAGTAAACGACCACTTGGATGGGGCAAAAATACATATTGCTGGAACAGTACTCGACTAGTTACTACTCTTCTTATGGAGAATCAATGAGTTCTAACTTGTTACATTTCCTTTCTTGATGGAAAATGGCAAGTCAATAGTTGGACAGCAAACTGGTGAATGGAAATTCCATGTTTTAGCATCACTACGGCAGACTGAACTATAGCCTTTCTACAGGGTGCATTTCTTGTCAAAGAACATAATTTGTCAAGTGGTACATGAGAGAGATATGGATCTATATCCTGAGCCCATACTGGTGGGATTTCAAGTAGTTTTGTGACTTTTGTCCCTTCTATTACATCTAAGGAGGAACATGTAAACCCGTCACAGCCTCACGGGGCAGGATAGCTCTTCTAGACTGCTAGTTTAATGATGTTGATGCATACTAAGATAATAAGATTAGGGCCTTTCTGTAGGAGGATAGGAGCTTGAGCTTGTGCATAATACCCATACGCCCGTAAGTTAGCAACACTGCTTCACCTTCTCAATAGAAAGGTTAAACTTCTTCATGGAATAACTCCAATAGTATCTGCTTTAGGGCTTAAGCTTATGTAGCTTTCAGCTCAAGCTTAACCGGCCCGATATATTAATGTTTTGTCACACATCTAATTTTATTCAGATAAGGATTTTTTTTCCCCTCAGCATATGATAAGATTGGAGCAAGGCAGTTCTGTGGTTCTTAAATAATTGTGAGGAGTTTCCCTAAATATTAGGTGCCACATAGTCTGCTTAAATACTTTGTAGTGTCCTTTTACAAGATGAGAGGCTAAAAAATAAATACCTGACAAAGAATATTTTTCACAGATTCTGGTGTAGCAACAGCATTGAAGAAGAGTTTCCCAACAGCAGTGTTCCTATCAACAAGAAAAGGCATTATAACAAGTAGCTAGTGAGCACCAAGATCCCATAACGAACCATGAAATATGAGTTACCTTAGGAGATTTTGGAACAATTTGACGAAAGGCCTTCCGAACCATGGCTGCTTCTTGATATGAAGCATCCTTAGTGAAATATCCAATAAAACAATACCCATACACTTCTGAGGCTCCATAACAGCTGCCTGCAGGCCCACAAGCCCTGCAGAATAATTACGACATTACAATTGTTCATGAAATTCTCCTCTACGAAGAAATCCTCTTCAATGACATATATCAAATAAAAAATGAGATCAGACTGACACAAAACAACATCACGCCTTTACTCATCACACTAATAATTGAAAAGACAAACACTTCTAAGCCAGGGCAGCCAGCATTTTGGCCCTTTCTGTTGTCCAGTGCTCAAATGTGTTTGCTAAAATAACAATGGGGCAATTCAGAGGAAATGTACTTTGCGACAGTGGCTGAGCGACTATTACAGATTGTACCAAGTGACCAGCATTGCTCTGCTACATCAATTCATCATATTATATAAACATAAAATGGTCCATTGCTGTTCAAGTATGTAAGCATCCAGAATACCTCCAATTGAATTGCATATGAAGAAAGCTTCACTCTTGACCACTTCAGCACAAAACGTATTTAGTTGTTCTCCCCATGTCTCAAAAGTATAAAAACTCTCTCCAAGCTCATGTGGATTAGGCTTATCAGAATAGCCGTAACCAATTAGATCAATCGCATATACTCTATTTTCCATGGCAAGAACAGGAATATTTTTCCGCCAATGGTCACTGAGGGGGAAAAATAGAGGAATTGGTGAATGATTGCTAAGGAAAGCGAAGGCAGCTAACTTACAGGGGAGGACTGGAGGAGAACATAAACAGTCGTAACAAGCAAAGTATCATAATCTAAGAAAAAACAGTTCCATCAAATTATTGCCAAAATGAATGCAGCTTGAGCTTTCATCAAAATAAGCATATGCGCAACTGAACACAGAAGCTGTTAAAAAAACTAACAAACCGAGATGAGATTGCTAACTAAAAAGTTCTCAAATAGTAGGTACAACAATTCTTTTCCTAAATCTATTTGTATTTAAGAGATGACCAAAAGATCAGCCAAACCTCTTTTTCCTCAGTCATTCTGCCTATCTTAAGCAGTTTATGTATAAAGAACAGTGTGTCAAGTGAACGTTTTTAGAGGTCAGTATGTAAAGAACAGTATCAAGAACAGCTAACGAACTGTTATGCTTAAATCTAACTCCCCTTTGCCATGATCACTTAAGAACTTTGGTTGCTTGCAAGTAGTAAACCGAAATGTCTGTGTACGATGAGCACCTGTTTGCCCCGAAACCGTGAATGAGAACCAATGCAGGGCCAGACGTTCCGGCGTACTGATAGCGAATGTTGTAACCCCTCCATTTCCACGTGCTGCACAAGAACAAAAGGAAATATAAGATATCAGTAAGGAAATAAAAAAGAAGGAATCGGAAGCTATAAAAATCGCAGGTAAAACAGCTCAGTAATTGGGGTAGAGACGAGACCGAAGGAGACGTGTGCCTACCTGGTGCGTACATGGGGCTGTGGCTCCGATGGGGCAACCGGGGCCGGGGCGGCGGGGAGCCTCTCCTCGACCTGGTCGGCCTTGGAAGCCTCCACACGCAGCCGACCGCGCGACGCCGACGCGCTTCCCGAAGAGAGGCTCGAGCGCCTCGAGAGCTGCGACGACGGGGGGTAGGGGGCGGCCGCAGCGGGGCTCGCGCTGCGGCGCGCGGAGAGGGAGGCCATGGGGAGGGTCCTGGGTAAGGCCGCGCTCGCCATCCCGCCGCGCGCGCGGTGGTGGAGTCGTGCAGCAGAGCCGACCGAGGCGGGGCCGCAGGGGGAGAGGAGATGAATCGGAGTGAGGGAAGAAGCGAGGCATGTCTGCTGGGCGTTTTGCCGCGTGGAGGAAACGGAACGGGAGGAGCGTGCGTGCGGACGAGGCCAGAGACTTTCTCTGGTGGCTCGTGCTTGAGCCGTGTATTGTTGAGACAAAAAAAAAAAAGCGCTAAGTCTCTACTATATAAAGTGAGAGTTTTTTCCTACGTCACATTAATTGCCCTGCTTAATTGCCCTACTTAATTGCCCTGCTTAATTGCCCTACGCAAGAAACGAAGCGTTGCTTTAATTAGCCAGCTTTTGCAAGAAACGAAGCGTTAAAGATAGATGTTTGATCTTATGAAATAGTATTTTTTTTATTTTTTAATCATTATTTTTCGTTATCAATTTTGTTTTTCGTAGCAACGCACGGGCATATAACTAGTGTAATCGATTTGGTAGTTTCAAGATCGATTTGGGAAATATATTGGATATGAATATGGAATTAAAACTGAACATTGATTTGGTAACGCATGGCACACGATTTTAAAAATATATTGTATATTTCATTAATTAATATTAAATTTGTATTTCCAAAATGGTATCAATAACACATTGCATGTCTAAGCATATTAGTCACAATTTAGCAATCCATCTTAGCAATTTAATAGCATTCAACTAACATTAAATCAACTTAAAGTGACCAATGATAAGGTGGACATACAACAATTAGGTTGACTAACTAAACCAAATTAATTGAAATCATTTTTAATTTGAATTAGCATGCAATAGTTTGAATCAATGTAAATTTTGAAACATGGGATCAACACATCACTCTCGAACCCTTCGAGCACTTCAACGTCTACACGTAACGAATAAATAAAAAATAAATACTAAAAATAGGAAGCAAAATTAACTCCAAAAATTTAATAAAATTCACTATTAAATATAGCATAATTTTATAAATTTTTAGGCTCTAGAATTACCTCATTTGTAGTTCGTATGAGCAAGAACGAACTATTCAAATTTTGAAAATAAAATAAAAAAACTGAATTAATTGAATTATTTTTGTACTGCAAAATAGCATTTATGACATCATGCCGACATTAGCATCAAATAAGATTTTAACCGAAATATTTTTCTAAAGAAAATCTATTTATGACATCATCATGACGTCAGTGTGACACGTGGATCAATCATAGAGTGACCGTATCATCTCTATTTATATTTTTTTGGCAGAATTAAATTTATACTAAAAAGATTATTACAATGTCATGATGATGTCATAAATCTAATAAAATAAAATAAAATCTATTATGGAAAATACCCTATTAGGCTGACATGTGGACCCATGGTCTATAAATCAGGTCCACGAACATAGCTGGGTCCACGGTGGACTCGGTCCATAGCTCACGGCCGCTGATGGGTGGTCCCACCCATGATGATGTCATTGCTGATGTCACCGATGACAGCATCACGACCAGTGCAGCGGTGATGCCTCGGTTCTCGCGCGACACGCGGCAAGTCCTGATTGGCTTTGTTGACGGTGAGATCTAAACCACACAATTCAAAATCGACACGCGGCAAACTAACACTCTAGCCATGTGGTGGATTGTAGGTGGTCCGATCTGGATCTAACGGAAGGCAATCGGTTGTGAATCAGTGAGGACACGTGGCAATCATCTGAACGCTCACCTGGAATCGGGCGGTTGAGAAGGTTCACGAAGTTTAGCGACGCTCGACAACGAGATCTTTACCGTTGATGAAGACGACGACGAAGGCAACGCCGCTCCGGTGACCAAATGGCTTCAGGTTTGACCAGATCTGATGTGGCTTGGTGCAACGAACTCGAATCCGGCTCAAGGCGCGTCGAAGATGGCATGAGAATGACGAATTTCATGAAGAACCATGGCAGCGCTGGAAGAACAACGACGAGTCATTGCGGCTAAATGACTTGGCTCGGGCGCAAGGACCTACGTCAAAACACATAAAACGAGGTGGGCTACACGTTGCGTGAGACCACACATTAAATAGGTACACGGGGAGGCGTGTAGAGCATGGACTTTGTGGCAAAATTAGCGGCACGACGGAGTCTGTCGAGAACACGGCGGGGCTGATGTGGCTTGATCGTGTCCATCCACGTGGCAACAAACAAATGGCTCACAGCGCTCGAGCGATGTGGACGATCCACAGTCGCTAGATCACGATCCGACGGTCCACGTGTATGCAAGTTAGGGTTAGCGGTGGAGCGGGCAAGACTGGGTCGATGCGAATCGGGTTGAGCACAATAGGGTTTGACCCAATATATATAAAGCATTTTCTAATATTTCTCATTTAAATATAATTCTAGAAATAAATTATGTCAAAATAAATAGTAAAAGTATCAGAAAAAATCCAAAATAACTCTAGAAAATATTTTGAGACATTAGAACTCAAATAAAATATTCTCAATAAAACTTTATTTGAACTTTTCAAATATTTAAATAACATTTAACAAAAGGCTTAATTAAATAAATCCAAAAATCTCATAAATTCAAAATGCAAAATAAATGAAAGAAAAGCAAAATTTGGGTTGTTACAATTGGCTATATAATTTCTTAGGTTCATGGTACACGAGAGGGGCATTGAGGTTAACCAGGAATGCATTAAGGCTTTAGTTGGTACACAACCCCCTAAGTGCAACAAGGATCTTCAGAAATTGACTGGTAAAATAAACTATTTAAGATGACTTATATCAATTTTCTCTGGTCGAGTTGATGCCTTCACTCCATTATTATGATTGAGGGAAAACAAGGAGTTTGTGTGGGGGACTTCCAGTTTTGGCTACGCCACAAAAAAACGTACCATTTAGACTATGTATATCTACTGAAGAATTGACAATTGGAGTGGTCTTGGTGCAAGAGATCAATGGGAAAGAGCAGATAATCTTCTATTTAAGTCAACGGCTAATTGATGCTGAGACAAGTGAAAGTGCATCTAGGCACTTATGTTATTTTGGTGATTAATGACAAACGCATATAATGACAATCTATGTAATTGTGTAAATGCTTAACTTTGTGCTTAACAAATGGCAAACATCTAATATGATTATATTGCTATGAGACTAACATGCTTATTGCCAAGTTGAGTATTAGTTTCATCTTTTTAGAGGGATACGACGGGAAATCGCTTTTAGGATAGTCTTGTGCTCATTGCATGAAGAGTGCATTTTTAAAATCTTCAAAGCGTTGCATTTCCCTTGGCTACATCTCTGCTAGCCGAGCAGAGCAGGCCGGAGTCTCCGGACTTTCAGTCCGGGGTATCCGGGTTAACCCTCTCGGTTAGACCAATGTTCACTAATCCGAACTCTCCAGGTTAACCCTCTCAGTTGGTTCAAGAGCTCACCAACCCGGACTATCCAGGTTGAAAGTCGGGATAGTCCGGGTTGATACCCTCGGTAAAAGGCTGCTTACTGAAAAGATGAGATAATTGCCTAGAGGGGGGGTGAATAGGCTATTTAAAATTTTAAAGAAATTTACTACAGCGGAAAACGTCGGATTATCCGATTTAATATCGGAACTTCCGATAATATCGGAACTTCCGGTATTATATCGGAGTGTCCGATAAATACAGGAAATAGAGTTAAGGAAATGTGACAAACAATCTAACAGTGTGTTCTATTCTTGACAAGAGCTGGAGAGAGTATGCTATCAAGACTTGCACAACTAGTATTGAAATGCGAAGACAAAGTAGACAAGCGTTTGTTTCCCGGAGTTCGGATCCTTGAGGGGATCTTACGTCTCCGTTGAGGAGGCTCACTAAGAGCCGGGTCTTTTCCAACCCTATCCTCCCAAACCTCGGTCACACTTGAGGCTTGGTTTCACTCTTGGTCTCTTTCCTTTCGGAGGTGGAACCGGTCTTCACAAACTTCTCACGGCTTCCCACAATTGTCGGGAGCTCGTGAGCGACGCCTAGCCGTCTAGGAGTTCTTCAACCTCCAAGAGTAACAAACGCTATAGAATATTGATCTTGGAGAAGCTCTCTAGTGCTCAAGATGAATAATTATCTCTTCTTCTTCTAGCTTACAAACACACTTAATGTCCTCACTCACTAGATGATCCCTAAGATCAAGGAGGAGGGCTCAAGAATGCTCTAGGGTGTGCTCAAGGTGCTCAAGTATTCAGCCAAGTGGAGTGAGTAACCCTCTAAAGGGAGAGGAGTGGGGTATTTATAGATTTGGTTCAAAACTAGCCGTTATACCCGCACTCAGCCACACATTTCCAAACCACCGACCTTATCCTGGCCATACCTGATTTCCGATCCAACCGACCCAATTTTTCCAAAACATTTCCACAAGACCAACCCAAAAATCTAACTTGATAACACTTTCCAAGTTGCTCTTGACCGTGAGCACGGTTAATTGATTAGATTTATTATCTGTAGAGATTGTACACTTTACCCACATGACACACTCTAGCAATCGTGTCAACCACGCCACGCGATACTCGCCGTGTCCATTTTGCTAGACTGTGGCACAATCATTCCATTCATTAGGGTTAAAATTGCACTAACCCACTGATGTTGATCCCTTCTATGTGTAAGAGCAGCCATGATGGTTTACACCCCATCATGCTCTCCCAGACAAGTTGGAAGTCAGGCTCGTACTCAAGGCACTAATGATGGTTTACGCCCATCACGCCCTTCCAACCCTGAACGCTCAGGTCAAACGATGGTTTACCCCTCATCGTGTCATTTACCCCATAGTTCCAGAATTGGGCCCGCCTCAAATGATATCTAGCCTCGATACCATTTGTACATTCTGAACCATTGCAGCGCAAGCTCGGACGACCAATTACTGTACTAGATAGAGGATGTCCCATACCAGCCCATGTGGTTGTACTGATTGACTCAGTAGTTAATGTCAAGTTTAGTCCTTAGTTGACTTTGGTGAGATCCCCCAAAATCACACCAAACTGTGCAAGTCCATCCCTTGCACCGTACAAGTCCATCCCTCGTACGATAGATTCAAATTCCAAACCGGTCCAACATCGTACAAGTCCATCCCTTGTACGCCAATCCAAAATTTCAAACCAATCCATCAATTCCACACCATATCTCACCCGCGTCAAACACACGCCTTCCCATTTACCAAAATGTCCAACTCAGAGTTTGCAAACTCTAATTCCAAACCAAACCATTAATCCAAACCGAAGTAGAACATTTGATTGAATTTCATTGATATTGAACCCTAATCCTAATTTAATTCTTCTACAGCTCGGCTAAGCATATGCAACATATTAAACAGTTATATCCCTTCAACATTTATCAATATGTTTAAACTAGTCCTAAAGTTAACAAGGTTCTCGTGTCGAATACAATTAAGGAAAACCATCAGAATTGGGTATATCTACCACTCCTCCGCAAATTAACATTTTACGAAATAAATAGCATGCACAATAAGTTTGGACATTCCAAATTAAGTTTTGCAATTATGGGACCAACATGGTCAAGGGGGTGCTTGCCTGTTTGCTCTTCTCCGACTATGTCCTCGGGAACATAGTCGGGGTCCTCGTCAACTGCTTCCGACACGTTAGCGTCTACACGAGCGAGCGATGAAAGAAGCAACGAACAGAACAAATAAGGTCGAGCCAAATAGGGCAAATAAAAGCATCAAAGCAATATCTAAACTAATCTAGTGAGCGAGGAATAAATTAAATTTAAAGAAACCTAATTTTTCCAGGAATCCCGACAGTACCGACGTTAACTGGCTGGTAGTGCCGCCCCATGCTGGCAGTACCGACCACTTGGCCCAGTAGTGCTAGAGGCCAAAAGGGAGCTCTCTAGAAAATAGCTACCGGCGTTGTAGCTGCGGTACTATTGCTTGAGTGGTAATACCGGCCCTATAACATCGGTAGTGCCGGTCTCAAGCAAAATTAGTCTTTTGCAAAATGGGATTTTGCGCAAACGGAGTCGAAACTTCGAGACGATTGCATGGCTAGGTTCCTAGCAACGCTAGGGACCCATTCACGCAGGTCTTGCAAAGTTTCGAGTTCGTTTAACCTAAATTTCACTTTTAATCCTTTGGGAACCCTAATTTCTGCCAGATTTTGATTTCGACTTGAATCAAATTCAAACTTGATTCTTTTTGCAGAAATCAAACTCTAATGATATCGGGTATATTTCAAAGCCATTTTATTGGCATTTGGAGTTAGGGTTTTGAGAGGAGACTCCAAAAGTCAAGAAATTCACTTTTTAGCAAATCAATCCGACAAAAGACTAATTAGGGTTTTCAAATCGATTCTTTACCATCGAATAATTCTCCTAAACCCCACCTAAGTCTAGCAACCTATCCAAACCCCAATCCACCCTTTTAACCATGGTTTCTAGGGATAAATCAAAAGGATGAAAAAGGGGAAAGTGATGAAAATTTAGGGTTTAGCTCAAAGAATTGATCTAGGGTTTGATTTCTTCCACCTTGAAACTTGTCTAAGGCTTGATGAAGCTCCTCAGCACCTCCACTTAGCTTCTCCTTGCTTCACTTGACGCAAAAGAACCGAGGAATGGCGGAGGGAGGATAACTAGAGAGAGGGGGGAATTGAAGAGGGAGAGCTCAAGGGAGAGAGAGAGAGAGAGCACATTACAATGAGGGAGGGGTGAGGGGAGCCGGTTGGCTTAAGAAGGAGGATGAGAAGCTCCTCGAAGAGGCGAGGTGGCCGGGCACGGGCAGCAGTAGGGGCACCGGTCGCCCTGCCCGACTCCTCAACCGACACTACCGCTCCCCCGAGCGGTAGTGCCGCTGGTCCGGCAGTACCGGCCACAGGCCAGCGGTTCTGCCGCCCTAACAGCACAAAACCCTGATTCTTCCGCGAACTTGCTCTGAAATTTGGGATTTCTCCCAAAGGACTCTTGGGTTAGGCTCTAGGACGCCAAAGGAGGGTTCTTAGGCTTTGGTTGCTAAAAGATTCTAGCTCGAACTCAAATTAGGGTTTTGGGTCAAAATCGATCGAAATGACTCGAACGATTCAACCTCGGCACAATTAGCACCAAATTAAGAACCAATTGACAACAAGGCACTATTAAGCACTTAACTATCTAATTACAAACTCATGGCGTTACAGCTAAGGCCTAACAACAGTCTCATCGGCCCTACCGGCCCAAGAATATACTCTAAAAGACAGTAGGCCCTGCCGGCCCAAGAATATTCCCTAAAATATATTGGAACTATTCATCATATGGCCAAACATATATAGTGCAACCGGCGACTGACTACATGATATGCAGATCAAGAAACTATTGTTATGCCAAGAAAAGGCAATAATGCCCCTCACTTGTACTTTTAAATTAGCTATCTCCATGAGGGGTATTTTGGTCATTTATATAGGCCCAAGAGTCTATAAATATCAATGTATCTCTCACTTGTAATTTAAGTCCACTTGAGCAATAAAATAGCACATTCAAAACTGGTAAGCTCTCCGGGATCTGCTCCTCAGAGGTAGCCCCCCGTTGGCTCATCTACAAGTGTAAAATGGTCCTCTCGAACTCCTAATTCCTCATGTCATTTTTTACTCTCGTGAACAATGACCCGTTAGATGGTCAACATCCGCATATTCACTTGTGTTTGAGTTTCGCACCTACAATAGTTAGTAATAATAAACCAGGTCCTTTAGCCTTTTTCAACTGGTACCCACAAGGCCACAAGATTAATATCAAAAAGCAATTGCTATTTTTTGACCAGGTTTCATTGCATTCATAGAATATTGTACCTTGTAGAGAGGTCTCATGCCAATGCATCACGTGGCCTTAGAGCATCTCAGCCCTATTTTAGATTTAGGGACTCCCCCTATTTTCTGGGGTTCTGTTTTTAAAGCACAAGTTCAGCAACAGTCTCTAAATCTCAGCCCCTATTTTACTTTTTCTTTTATTTTGACATATCCGCTATGTATAATCTTCATTTGACACCACTAAAATTCAATCAAAAATATTTGTAATACATAAAACATAAGCATATTAACATTTACAATTTAAAAACATGATATTTCAAATTTAAATTTAAAATTTTCAAAACATGATAAATAGATAAATAGAAACTCTGAACAATGAATCAAACTACGAAGTGCTGTGAATTGCCCACAAATGCTCAATAAAATCATCTCGAAGCCTCTCGTGTATTTTCCTGTCTTCAATCTCCTGGTGTATTTAGGGGCCTCCTAATTTTAGGGGCTTGAGTTGGGGCCTCCTAATTTTGGGGCTAAGAGCATCTCCAAGAGAGGGCCCTAAAAATGAGCCTTAAATTTTAATTTAGGACCCCAACTAATTAGATTTAGGGCTCTAATGAAATATTCACTCCAGCAATTAGGCCCTAAAACTCAATAAAGATAGGGCTCAATCACAGAGTTGCTAAATATAGCTACTCTCCTAAAGGCCCTAAAACAATTTGATAAATTTTAACAATTTAGGGTCCTTGTTGGAGTTGATCTTTTCCCTAAAAGCCCTATAATTCAAGTTATGGCCGTATTTAGGGCCCCTCTTGGAGATGCTCTAAGGAGGCAAATTTAGAGGCCTCTTAATTTTATGGGCTTGAGTTGGGGCCTGCTAGATCTGTTTTTTTTAATACACTCCCTATTTTACGGTTGAGAGGTTAGTTTGAGGCTCTGCTGGAGATGCTCTTAGTGCAGCTTAAATTGACTGGTATGCAATGTGAGCTTGTGCACGAGGCCTATGGTTTCGGCACATGCCATCACGGTGTTGACCATGTGTGGATCGATCGATAGCATCTGCGCACAAGTGGCTGAGGAACCTTTGGCAAACGAGGCTCCCTCTATTTAAATGATAAAGATATAAAGATTTTATTGGTAATTTGGTGCTAAATACCGATGATAGTAAAAACTTTAATGGTTCTCAGTTACATTGTGTGACTCTGGAACAGGCATAATCGGGGGAAAAAAATTGAGGGAGACTAGGGAACGGTATATCGTTGCAACGGTATAGCCGTGAAACTTATGAAACTTATTAGATTCAGTGCTGGTTTCATGAATTTCAGTGTTTAGTTTTATTAGTTTCATGTTTCATCAGTTTTTAGTGTTAAATTTCATGAGTTTCAGTGTAAAAATTCATAAGTTTCATAAGTTTACTTACCTCTTTGTGTGCTTCAAGATTTATACAACTTATATTGAAAGAAAAAGTATAGAAACACTACTCTTATATTTAATATATATCTAGTTTTTACAAAAGATACTACTACAAAGCACGTGATGCCATGTAATTTTTTTCGGCATAATCTGCGCTCTGTTCTGTCATATTATCCCTTTATTACATCTGAGAGGTTTGAGAGCTCCTGGGCACATCCACATGTCATCCCACCATTTTTGTGAAAAAAATCCCCCTGTTCCTTTAAATTACGTATAGATTCCTGTAAAATTACGAAAAGATCCTTCGCGATTTTTTATTAGAGCAAGAAAAACTTTCCCGAATCGTGTTTGGGTCCCTCGCTCGTTACTTTACGGAAAAAAAAACCTCCCATTAAATACAAATCACGAACGAGCCATTTTCTACTTTTTCGAGATAGTAGTGAGGTCCAAAAATATAACAAACAGGTTCCCGGTTTTTACATCTAGGTCCTTTCTCCGTTTTCCCCGGAAAAAATATTTTCGGCAACAGAAATATGTGTACTTTTTTTTAGCGTGATCTCTAATATTTTTCGAGCCTCCAAAAATTTTGAAATACATCTAAATCTATTTTTCCTTAAAAAAAAACAAAAAATTGTTTTTCGTTCACGCGATCGTACGCCGTGTTTATTGGCCAGTGTGAACCATACACATCAAGTTCTTTCTTGATTCTCACGCGTTATTGTTCTATTGCAGGCCCACCAATAAAGACATCGTACTGATACTGCTGCACTGATAAGTCGAGGACGACGACCGGATCACTTGAGACTTCCCGGCCAGTCGACCCCTCGGTTTCAGAAGGACAGCCTATTGCATTCAACTGCGTATGGCGTAAATATTGCTATCGCTTCATGAAACGATCGCATCCAACTCTACTTGAACTCATACAGCTAAAGATGGTAATGGGGTGGATACTAAGTATTATAGCCTCAGATTTGAATCCGAATCTGAATAAAGTGTCACTCAACTGAACCCACTAAGTTTCATAACCACAGATCTATATTCACACCTGAACTCGATAGATACCAGATACCCAATGAATACCCATGGGCACATACTTGCTCTGAAAGTGATTATCAAATGGAAGCTGTCTAGAAGTTGCATCTTTGAAATTCTGCAACCTTTTTCCATGTTACCCTTCGATGCATCCCTATTTATCCAGTAGAATCAAATATGAAAAAACTAGACAATTCTATCATCTGCACATTTGAACTAAGTTGCTACCAGCATCTGGAAAACTATATGAGATGTCACATTTTCATCTCATAAAACAATTAACTCTGCAATAACCAACTACATAGCAGAAAACCTTTTACTGTCTAGTTAGACTGCAATTTTTTTCCCTCAAGTTGGTCGTATCATCATATGCATAACAGAACTAGATTTTTCTAACTTGTATTTATGACAAGCTGTTCTAAAATTCTATCCAGAAGGTAACGCACATTATCGAACGATAATTGAGAAGCAGTCCTGCCAAGAACACAGGCTGCACACTATCCTGAATGGCTGAATCCCAAGTAAACGAAAGAAATTAATATGGAGATGCCACAACAAGATTGTGCAAGACCCTCACCCCATTCTTCTTGCAGTCGATGTCGGTCCAGCAGCGCTCGTCGCGGACCTCGTCGGCCGGCCACCCCGGGTTGGGCACGACGGCGGAGATGGACGAGGTGACCACCACCCGCCGCATGCCCCCGGCGTTCTTGGCCGCCCGTAGCACGTTTGGCGTCCCATCCACCGTCGGCACCATCAGCTGCCTCTACAACCAGAAAAACGAGATAGTCCCTACACGCGCGCACGGCCGGGAGGGTGAGCCAGGAGGACAGACGGGGACTGTAACACCCAAATTTTTGTTTTTCATGAATTTAAATGAGATTTGACACTTTTGTGAATTTTTAGAATTTTTTGGGATTTATTTGAAATTTATTTGAATTTATTCCCATTTGAAATAATTTAAAAATTAAAAGTTGCAAATAAATTTTTGTTGAAAATATTTTATTTGAGTCCCAAATGTTCTAAAATATTTTCTAGAATTTTTCTGAGTATTTTGCTATTTTTCTTGAATTAAATGAATTTCTAGAAATTAATTTGAATATTTAATCGCTGGAAAATGTCGAACCGGGTTTTACTGTTCATCCGACTGAGCCCGACCCGAGCCACGTTCGAGCCGGACCCGAGCCCAACCTAACCCTAACCGCGTGACCGTTGGATCGAAATCCAACGGCCACGATTGTGCCACGTCACCCGAACCGAACCCGACCGAGCCAGCCAGGTCGCCATGCCAGTCCCGAGCCCAAACCCCGTGCCCGTTGGATCTTGATCCAACGGTCCACGTTGAGCCACGTCACCGAATCCGAATTGGATTCGGATTTCGCCGCCGCAGCCGTGTGGACCTCGGTTTCCGCGGTTTTCACGGAAGCCGAGGCGCCTATTTAATGCGCCGCCGCCGCCAGCGTGTTCTCCGTTTCATTGCGCACCCGTAGCCCTAGTCCTTCACGCCTGAGCCACCGTGGTTGCGCCGTAATCGCTCGCCGTAGTTGGGTTAGGCTTCCGCCGTAGTTGGGTTAGGCTTACGCCGCGATTCTTCGTTGTTTTCGCCGCCGTCCGCCATCCTCCGCCGCCACCGAGCCCAGATCCGGAACCACGAGGACGAGACGCGTCGGAGACTACCACTCACTCCGCCGAAGGAGCCCCGCAACGCCGTTGCCGTGGTCGTCGTCCCTGTCTCCGGTGAACCAGCTCCGCCGCGAAGCCATCGCCGTCCTCGAGCTCTCTCCACCGTCCGATCAAGATCAGAGGGCCCAGATTTGTCCATGTCATCCTCGGGTAATTATCACGTTTTAGTTTTTAGATCTGTTTTCAACCGTTGGATCTAGATCCAACGGTTTAGATCGCGCCACGTAGCCGTAAATGCACCGTGCTTAGATAGATCTCAGCCGTTAGATCTAGATCGTGCAGCTAGGGTTAGCCACGTTATCAGCTTTAGATCGGATCTTGACCGTCCGATCAAGATCGAACGGTCCAGATCGACCGTGTAGTTTCCTAACGCGTGAAACCCAGATCCGATCTGGGCCGTTGATTTCCAAATCAACGGCCGAGATCGAGCCACGTGGCCAGAAGTCTGACTGTCGCGGTCAGCGTGGTCAGCCCCGGTCGTCGCTGACGTCAGCGTGGGACCCGCGCGTCAGTGACCGCCGAACCGCACCATGACGTCACCCATGACGTCATGCTAACGTCACGGTGGGGCCCGCGTGTCAGAGCCCTCGGCCGAGCTGTGCGCTGACGTCAGCGCTGACGTCACCCGAGGCACACGTGCCGTGGACCGGGTCCGCGGTGGACCGAGCCGAACCGTGCTCCGGGTCCATGGACCCGAGGTGACATGGCGGCCTCTGATTGGTCCACGTGTCATGCTGACGCAATAAATCATTTTTCGAAAAAGAAAATATTTATTTAATTCGGTTTATTGATTTTAAATATAGATTCAAACTTCAAACACTTATAACTTTTGCGTTTCAACTCCGATTTGGGTGATTCAAATTTCTAAATTTTCATAAAAATGAGCCCTACTCAAATATGAATTTTAATTAATTTTTTATTATGAATATTTCTCTGTTTATATTTAATTAATGTTTTCTTTAAACTTTAAACGGTTATAACTTTTGCATTTTAACTCCGATTTGGACGATTCCAGTTTCTAAAAATTTATAAAAATGTGCTCTCTCTGTTTATGAAGTTTAATTGAACTTTTGAACACTCTTGTGTACTGTTTTATTTATTGATTGTTATTTGCACGCATTACGAGTAGACGTTGAAGTGCCCGAAGGATTCGAAGGTGAAGTGTTGACCCAGGAGCCAGCTCAAGACCAAGAACAAGTACTCTTTAAAGGTAAGTTGTGCTTTGACCATGTTGATCCCATTTTGAAATTAATTTGATTTAAATTATTGCATGCTAGTTCAATTAGAAAATGCTTTAATTAATTTTGTGAGGATAGTTAATTGCCTAGTTGTTGTATGCCACCTTGACATAAATGATCGTATGCCATGACCCCCTTGTCACCCTAGTTGTAGATTAAATAGTTGGACATTATTAAATTGCCAACATGGGTAATTAGATCGATGTAGTATGCTTAGCCTTGCTACGTAACATGTTTTTGACAATTACATGATAATATTGACTTAATGATATATGGAACCTGTTTTGAGAAGTGTCATGTGTTATTGATGATGATATTGATGGCACGTGGTGCGTGGTAAACAACTAGGGGTTTGATAACTAGTTTTCGACTGGGGCATGTGGCAAGAATGATCGGGTGGGCCTGTTGTGGCACCGGGAACATTGATTTGGTTCTTCGGGTAGTCTTGCCCTGGTCACCCTAAGGACTTAACCTTGCAAGCCTTTGAACCGAGTCAAACGTGCAACCACATGTCTGTAATGGGACGGACCTAGTTGATTAAGTTGCTAATAACGTACCTGTGGGACATCGGGGTGTCAACTATACATTTTGTGTAGTTGTACATGGGAGCGTACCAGGGCTGCGGCCAGGTACCCATCTAACGGTTGATTGGCCTAAACTTCGCCTTCGCTAAGGGAATGGTTAGTGTGCAATAACCGGGGAGGCCCACTTGTGCTGTTAGAAGTTTCCGAAAGACTTTGTTACGGACACTCGCATTTGTGGTGTTTGGCTGTATCTTGTGGGTAAAGTGCATAACCTCTGCAGAGTGAAAAATCTATTCGAATAGCCGTGTCCGCGGTATTGGACATTGCTCGGGAATTACAGTCAAGGGTTAGATGTCGAGACCCGAATATGCAAACCCGGACCCTCTGTGTAATCTGTACTAGTCCAGGATCACGCTAGTACACACAGGCATACAGGGTTGTTCATCACATCCATACACAACGGAAATATAAATAAAGTACTTCATATATTGAAATAGCTGTTGCAAGACCTTAAGGTCGCCTTACATAATTCAGCCACGCAGGGCTTACTCAAAAACACAAGTAAATAATCATAAATAAGCAGCGGATAAATAAGTCTTGATGGCCCCCAAGTCTCCACAGGCATCTGACGTGGTTCGCTCCTTAGTTCTCCTGGTCGTCCGCGTACTCCTCCTCCCAAGCCGGTAGACTCATCTTCCGATGTTTTTGTTTAAGCAAGGGTGAGTATACAACATACTCAAGAAGTCATGCACAGATGTGCAACTCTAATACTATATGCATGGCTTATTCCAAAGGAAAGGCTTAAGTGGTTATTTTGCGCTAAACAAAGATTTTTCTTGGATTAAATAACTCTAATAGATTGAAACAAGAAATCCATATTACATAAATAATTGTCATTCTCTTTTCAACGATTTGGCACAAAGCCTAGTCAACTTCATTGGCACAAAGCCCCCAATTCCACACTTTGTTTTAGGAAATCTACCCTTGATCAGTAATCCCGAGCTTTGTCCAAGACTGTGGACTCGGCTATTCGAATAGTTTTGACACACTCTGCAGAGGTTGTACACTTTACCCACATGATACGCCTCACACCACAAAGGCGATTAACCATAACTAAGCTTTTCGTAAACTTCGTCTACACCAATGACCCTCTTCGGTTTGTGCCATACACCATCCCTTCCCTTAACAAGGCGAAGTATGGGACCGACAACACCGTTGGATAGGGTACCAAGCCGTAGCTCCCAGACGCTCCCCGCATAGCTACTCCAGTGTAATCACACCCTTAGGTATCAAAGGTAAGACTTGTAATCCTACTAGACTAAGACTGCCCCACACCACCATGTGGTTGTACAAAAGGCCCAGTTCAAAGGCTTGCAAGGTTAAGTCCTTAATCGTCCAGGCAAGGCATCCATCTCACAATCCTCGACCCAAAACATCTCACATCGCTCATCCCAATGCCGCAAAGGTCAAGTTTCTCAATATCTGTGCCATAAAGGCCCACCTTGGCATAAAGCCCCATACCACTTGCCCTGCACTAAATCTTTTCCCCACCCTTGTTCAACTATTGTGCAACACATGCCAACAAGAATTTCAGCTACCATGTAGAACCACAAAGGTACCTACACTTCACATCTTCCCGTGACAAGTTCACACTTAACATTCCAAAATCATCTCACTTGTCATTAGTCAATATTATTTTGCTTATTTTGAAACAAGGTTCACGTAAGCACAACTAAGCATCTAGTCACGGTCTAGCCTCCCGTGTTGGCACAATCATATTATCCAACATTTTAATCCCAACTTAAGGTAACAAGGAAACATATGACATACAAATAATATTAACAAGGGTGAGTTAACAATTAGGTTGATTAATTAATTACCCAAATTAAATTATTTATTTTACTCAACATAACATGCATACTTTAAATCGAAATATATATTTAAAACGCTAGGATCAAAATGGTCAAAGCACGACTTGCCTTCAAATAGCTGATACTCTTGATCTAAGTCTTGAGCTTGGTCTTCGACTTCCACACTCCCGCTCAGATCAACGTCTACGCGTAGCAAACAACCAGGTAAACACACAATCGGAAAAATACCGCACATCAAATTAATGCGTAATTTCGTGAAAACTTCCAGAAAATTAGTTTAGCATATTCTAAGATTTATAAAATTTATTTCGACATTTTGACACGTATAGTTTAGTAATTACAAAATTCGCAAGTTTGGACTTTCCGCAAATAATTTAACAGTACAAATTTAATTATAAAATTTCACAAAAATTACTGTAGAAAGGTATTAATATTTACTAATTTACAAAATTTGTCGCAAGCGAGTCGGACTTAGGACGAATTTGCAGTGAAAATAACAAAGTCCGCAAATCTTGGGAAAAACATGTACAACTAGTTATTTAGTTTACCATCTATGTATGGTACTGTGCGGCGCGAGGCAATTTCTCACGGAGTACTGGTTCGGCTAGAGCGACTCCATGCATGGGTACTGCGGTTCGGTTTTGAGAATATTTCAGCAAGCATACCACGACATGGTTAACAAAATATATACACTCCGTTCTAGCCAACATGTATATACGCTAAAGTATACGTCCATCCGTCCAAACCGTATATACATTTATTCGGCCAAAAATCTACGTTCCTCCGACTAACTATATATATACGCGAATATATATATGCATCTACTGACCACGGTACACGAGTTCACGCATATAGAAAAATCATATACGCTAATATCCTAACAAATACATGCGAATAAAATATATATATAAGGAAACAAACATGCGTATTATCGTATGTAGGCGCAACTATAGATGATGGGATCAACTAATTGACGGAGACGGAGTGCGCAAAAAGAAAAAGAAGTACCGATCTACGGCGGCAGTAGCGTAGAAAGAAGACGACGTGGCCGGAACGTGCGCTCGCGATGTAGATGACGGCGACAACTACGACAACGTCCACGTCTGCGAGGCGTCGGCGACCACGGCGGCCACGGCGGCGACCACGGCTACCATGTACACGGCAGCGATGTCGACGTAGACGGCGGCAGCATCCACGGTGGCGGTGTCGTCGATGACCACAGCAGTGGTAGCGGCGACCACAGCGACGGCAAGGAAAAGAGATAAAATCAGTAGAGGAGTGTAGGAGAGGCAGGAAAATGACTGGAATGAGGAACTCGTCTGGAGGGATGGTGCGGCAGCGTAGAGAATAGATGAACGTTCAAGCCTTGATGCTAAGATGGGAAAGGTTGGAAAGAGACGGACCGAGACGCATGGAAAAAGGAAACGCTCTCATCACGATGCTACATGCATGGGATTGAAGGCTTTGGAAATGGCTGACTGAATGCATACGTTACTACTTCAATCATGCAAGGAAACGGCTGGCACTAGCATACACGTGAAAATGTCCAAGCATTGATTCAGGTGGAACACCCAGGCTAGTTCACCACTTCCGTTACCGTTGCATGCAGGCAAAAAAAAATGAAGTGGCAGGAACTGGGATCCAAAACTACGGTATTACACGTTCAGTTGCCATGCAAAACGTCTCCTCTGGATCGTACAACCCTCCAAAAAGAACAATACGTGAACGCATGGTCTTCATGCAAAACGTTTATACGCGCATACATATATACGCACTACTACAGAAATGCTTATATTAGACGCACTATCACAGACGGTTTTCAAAAACCGTCTGTAATATATGATATCACAGACGATTCTATAAACCAACCGTCAGTGAAATTATCACTGCATCGTTATTAATAAAACCCGCCTGCAGTGATTAGATAAATATCACGAGCGGTTTTGTATTAAAACCGCTCAGGATATTATCACAAACGGTTCTATAAAAACACCGCTCGTGATATAAAGTAATATCACGACGGTTTTACTATACAACCGCTTGTATAGTAACCACGCACGGGTTGTGTTTATAAACGTCTCGATATTGCTTATATCACGCAGGCGCTTTGTGTTGATAACCGTCATGCTCGCATTATAACATTTTGATGTTTTTATCGAACTACGTATTTTCATCGAAGGCCATAATTCGTTCATAGATAGGACGAAAAATGGTAACAAATGCATTTTATAACATAATGAAATTCGAAATTGCTAGTGATCGGACGTCGTTTTTTTTTTCGCAACATTTTCTTTGTATGCGTGTGAAACATTTGTCTTCGACAAACAAGAAAAATTGTTTCATACATTCAAAAAATCTTGCAATGCGTCCAAAAAACGAATCGACGTCCGAGTGTAAGTTTCTCCCAATGAAATTTGATAACAATCAGAATAAACCATTTTATAACATAAAACATTTCATTACATTACTACATTATATATATATTATTACTTATAAATTAAAATATTCATCGCCGTCTGGAGGAGGTGGCGAGCTGCCATCGTCGCCGCTATCGCTCCCCGGTGGGCTGCCATCGTCGTCGTCGTCGCGCCACGGTGGGCTATCGTCGTCGTCATCTGAGCCCCCCGAGTGCATGACGTGGTCGTCTTCCTCTGACTCTTCCTCGTCCTCCTCCCGCTCCTCCTCCTCCTCCTCCTCGTCCTCCTCCCGCTCCTCCTCCTCCTCTTCCCGCTTGCGTTTCCCGCATAGCGGCGACGCCGGGGGAGGTGATGGTGGAGCGGCGCCGGGGGAGCTTGCGGAAGGAGGTGATGGTGGAGGCGACGCCGGGGGAGGTGATGGTGGAGGCGACGCCGACGAAGGAGAGCTCGCGGCAGATTCCATTATCAGTAATGTACGTGTTGATCGAATTCGATCAATAGCGGTGATTTTATAGGTGGCCGGAATTGAAGACGGCGAGAAACGAAGAGTTCTCATTCAAAGGCGCGAGAAACGAAGAGATTTAAGACGGACCGTCGCTATCACGCATTTATTCTATAAACAAACCGATTGTTGACTATCACACACCATTCCTCGTCGCCTTCACGGACGGTTTTAAAATAACCGCCTGCGTGATATACCTATATATCACCAGACGGTTTAGTTTACATAACCGTCAGAATATCACCGACGGTTGGTACACATCGCCGTCTGTAATCTTACTATATTACAGGCGGTTATTACATAGAACCGTCGTGATAAAGATTACACATCGCCGTCTGTAATCTTAGTATATTACTGACGGTTATTACATAGAACCGCTCTGTGATAAAGCTTGCCTATATATAGGCCCGAGCGCAAGTTCGATGTTGTGGTCACTGTTGGGATAGAATGCTAAGATCGTTATATCACCGACGGTTTGGCAATACAACCGCCTGTAAGCCTATATAATAGGTGATTCTTGTGATGTAATTAAGGTTAGTAATGGATAATTGCATTATATATATTAATTCAGATCTAAGGTTAGTATTGGATATAAAATTGCCTTATATATATTAATTCAATATCTAGCTTGGTTATGTAAGAAATTTAAGATTGTTTAGATCTAGCTTGTAGATCCATGTTTTCGTGGTGATAGTAATTGGACGTTATAATTGCAATATTATTTTGAAGCTCTAACTTGTTAAGGAAAGTGTACTTAATCGTTGAAAAGAGAGTTCTAATTGGATCGAATATTACATGTGTAGCATAGATGGATCGGTGGATGTACGCTGGGACCGTCTGAGTGTGGAGTACATTAATGGCGTCTCCACTTTTAGAAGAGCTGTAGAGGAGGACATGTTTAATAAGGAGTGCAAGATATGCCTTGTCCATGCATCGATTGCGAGAATATGATGATGTTTGAAACTCGTAGCAGATCGAAGCACACTTGATTATGCGAGGTTTCAAAAGGGATATACATGTTGGACCGATCCACGAAGAGCGAGAATATACAAGAAGCGTGTGGTACTCATAACATCTTCGACGAAGTCAACGATATGCCGGATGATCACATTGATTCGCTTCCGACGAGGATATGTTGCATGATGACAATCTGACCAGATCTTTGCGCGACGCAGAAGGGAACCGTGATGAAAGGGAATATGAAAAATTCGTGGGTTTGATGGAGGACTCAAGAAACCTTTGTTTGCTGGTTGCAAGGTGAAATACACAAGGTTGTCGCCTGCAGGCTTGAACCGCTGAAATTGAAGGCAAGCAATGGTTGGTCAGATAAGAGTTTCACAGCGCTTTTACGTCTATTGGCA
The DNA here is from genome assembly GCA_036346355.1 of Rhipidocladum racemiflorum. NCBI lineage: Eukaryota > Viridiplantae > Streptophyta > Magnoliopsida > Poales > Poaceae > Rhipidocladum > Rhipidocladum racemiflorum. The sequence goes on from CM070581.1 coordinate 9,404,429, forward strand.
GACATGCTTCCAGAGGGAAACGAGTTGCCGACAACAACCTACAAAGCCAAGAAGGTTCTTTGTCCCTTGGGAATGGAGGTAGAAAGAATACATGCATGTCCGAACGATTGTATCCTATACCGCAAAGAGTATGCAAACTTGCATGTATGTCCGTGTGCAACGATCCCGGTACAAGCGTAAGAGTCATTCAAATGAGGAGGTGAAGAAAGGAAGTCCTGCTAAGATGGCATGGTATCTGCCTCTAATTCCCGATTGAAGCGTTTGTTTGCTAACCCAAAGGAGGCCAAATCAGCGTGTTGGCATTCCGAGAAGCGTAAGAACGATGGAATGCTAAGACACCCTGCTGACTCCACCCAGTGGAGAAACATCGATAGGAGGTATGAAGAATTCGCTGCGGAGATGAGGAATATAAGGTTTGGACTGAGTACAGATGGAATGAATCCTTTCGGTAACATGAGCGTAGGCATAGCACTTGGCCCGTGAATCTCTGTATCTACAACCTTCCTCCTTGGTTGTGTATGAAGCGAAAGTACATTTTATTGTCTGTGCTTATCCAAGGACCGAAACAACCTGGGAACGATATTGATGTGTACCTAGCTCCATTGGTGGAAGATCTAAAAACATTGTGGGTTCCTGGGGTACAGGTTTGGGATGCATACAAACGAGAGAACTTCACTTTACACTGCTTGTTGTTCTGCACCATAAATGATTACCCTGCACTTGCTAACCTGTCGGGCCAGAGTACAAAAGGTGCCAAGGCTTGCACTCATTGCCTAGACGATACTGAGAGTGTGTGGCTGAATCACTCGCGTAAAACCGTGTACATGCGTCACCGTAGGTTCCTTGGGAGGAAACACCCATACCGCAAGATGAAGAGACTATTCGATGGGACGAACGAAAACGGTTCAACTCCAAGGACTTTTAGCGGGAGAGATGTTCATGACTTTGTAAAGGATTTGGATGTTACGTATGGAAAGGGACGTAAAGCAAGGTCGACCCGTGAGAAGAGCTTGTGGAAGAAGAGATCAATCTTTTGGGACCTACCTTCATCGGGAGCACCTAGAAGTTCGCCATCGCATCGATGTCATGCACGTGGAGAAGAATGTCTGTGATAGCCTGATTGGTCTCCTACTAAACATTAAGGGCAAAACAAGGATGGTATCAACGCACGACTTGACTTAGTCGATATGGGCATAAGACCTGAGTTAGCACCAAAAGAGACCGTTAAAGGTGGTACGTATTGCGAACCGACTTGTTACACTCTGTCAAAGGCCGAAAGAACTGAACTTTGCGGTGCTTGCATGGTGTGAAAGTTCCGTCCTGGCTACTCGTCCAACATGATGAGACTTGTTTCAATGCAAGATTTAAAATTAATTGGCATGAAGTCTCATGATTGTCATGTGTTGATGACACAAATGCTCCCAATTGCAATTAGAAGTATTTTGCCAATAAAGGTCCGAGAGACAATCACGAGGTCAGTGTTATTTATTTAACACAATCGCTCGTAAGGTCATCGATCCGAAGGACTAGATGGTCTTAGGCCGAGGTGGTGATGACTCTATGTAATCTTGAGATGTATTTCCTCCGTCATTTTTCGATATCATGGTCCATCTCATTGTTCACCTTGTAATAGAGATAAAGATGTGCGGGCTGTGTTCCTATGTAGCATGTACCCGCTCGAGAGGTATATGGGAATTCTTAAGTCTTATGTACTAAATCGATCTCGTCCTGAGGGTAGCATTGTCGAAGGTTATGCAACCGAAGAGGTCGTCGAGTTCTGCGTCGATTACATGGCTCAGGCCCAACCAATAGGTGTGCCTCGATCTCGCCATGAGGGAGGCTCCAGGTATCGGGACCATCGGAAGGAAAGCAATCACACTGATCGATTCGCGTGTGCTCAAGCCCATTTCACTGGTTCTACAACACATGACCGTAGTGTCCCCGCACATCGTCGAGCACAAGCAATGGCTAAGGCAAGAGAATCCATCACGACATGAGTCTTGGATCATAAGACAACATAACCTTCGATTCAACAATTGGTTCAAAGAGCGACCCATCACTGGAGCTCGTCATATGACACTGAAATGGTTGGCAAAAGGCCCGGCTTTTACAGCTTGTCACGTGGAAAGGATACGACTTAAATGGATACACATTTTACACGATAGATCAGGATTTGAAGAGCACAAACCGAGCAGCGGGGTCCACATAGATGCGTTCACATCACTGGTCAACGAGGAGCTCCTACTATGGGTTCATAGAGGAGATTTGGGAGCTTGACTATGTACTTTTCAAGATCCCACTATTTCGGTGTCGTTGGGTCCACCTCCAAAGACGTGAAGGTTGACAAGCACGGCATCACCACCGTGGACCTCAAAGCGTGTCGGATACAAAGATGAACCATTCGTGCTCGCAAACCAAGTTGTTCAAGTCTTTTATGTTACCGATCCGTCGACAAGAAGCGCCACGTAGTTGTTCAGGGAAAAAGGAGGATTGTCGGAGTTGAGAATGTAGTAGATGAGGAAGAGTACAATCAATTTGATGATTTGCCTCCTATCGGAAATGCCGAGATGGTCCAAGAGGAACAAATTGACGAAGTCACCTATACACGCGTCGATCATTGTGAAGGGCTAATTTTCACCGTATAATTACAATGTTAATTTGTAAGCGAGGACCATGCATGTATGGATAATAAAGTAATATTTACAGACTTATGTTATTGCACACGTGGTTGTAGAGTAGTAGGCCATAGTAATTGTAGCCGTCGAATGGATAGTGGAACGGTGTGTGCGGGCATGTACACACCCTTAGGGCACCCTTGTGGTGTGCATGGTGGTTTGTTAGTAACCAAGCTTCGTAAACTTGCAGACATCAGCAGGTAGGGTTGAGCCACGGAGGTAGCCGCTTCTTTTCTTCATGGTGTTTAAATTACGTACCCTAGTAGTGAGCTAGCTAAGGTCAAGATGAACGTCCAAGAGCGAAGCTCAATGCATGAGTATATATCTTGTAGAGGAATGGTGGGCCGTATCACGAGATGGTTCTAAACTATCCATAGATTTATTTCTGCTTCTTTTCTTCATGGAGTTTAAATTATGTACCCTAGCATGAAGCTCAACTTGCATGAGTATATATACTCCAGAGGAATGGTGGGCCGTATCACAGACGGTTCTAAACTAGAACCGTCTGTGATATATAATAACACAGACGGTTCTATACCAGAACCGTCTGCAATATATAGTAACACAGACGATTCTACACCATAACCGTCTGTAATATTACTCTATTACAGACGGTTTTATTTAATACCCGTCTGCATATTAATATCACAGACGGTTCTAGTTTAGAACCGTCTGTGATATTCAAACCCTATAAAACTTCTTCACTTGAAACGTGACGGGTACCCAGGCCATGGGTACCCCCAGCGGCCCAAAAAAGCGCATGGGCCGAACCAGGCCGGTCGGGGCCCAAAGCCACGGCTGGCGAGGAATGACCAAGTCAGCAAAATCCCTGAAGAAGCGACAGCCTTTATTGCGTATCGATCGCATTAAATGCTGGCCGTAATGATGACGCAGCGGCACAAGTCCCCAACTCTCGCATTTACTACGAGCGACAGAACTACGCCGACCGGCCAGGGCAAGGGGAGCCGGCCGGGCCCCATCAGCCCGCCACTTGCGGGCGACTAAGAGCACGCTTTTTCTCTTTTTCGAGCAACAGTGTAACCTCCCTCCTCGCCTATATAAAGGGGGGGGGGGAGCGCGGATGTAAAAACGCCAGAAAACGAAGGAATCAATACCAACAAACCCACACGAACGGGAGTAGGGACGTTCAGCCCGAACCAAGATACATCTTGTGCTCACCGAGTAAGCCGTCGAGAGAGAGGCGTGCACCCTCTTACCTATACAAATTCATTGGCGGTGCTCAAACACCGGCGGTTGGCGCGCCAGGTAGGGGCTCGTGCACGACGTTGCCGCCATTTTCCCGCTTAGCTTCCTCGACGGTTCCCTTTCTTTCTCCGACATCGCCATGCCGATAAGCGTCGATCCGTTCGGCTCCTCGACCGTCACCACCACGGCGGGACAGATAGTGATCGTCCCGCCACACTCGGCGCCGAGTGTCCACCGAGGACCCTCGACGCCTCACTGGCGCCTTCAGAGACCTCCGGCTCGAGGTCCCAGCGGACCCGACGCCAAAGCACGCCAGAGGCCCCATCACCCCAAGCGATGCGCGGAGGCATCGGCGATGGCGGTCGCACCGCCGCGACCTCGCGCGCCGTGGCAATGGTCGGCCACGCATCCGACGACCACCACTCGGACAACTCCTCCGACCACGGCTCTAGCGGAGGAAGAGACAAGAACGAGACCACGCTATCGCGACCCGACACCGCGGCAGCGCCGCTACCCGCCACGCCGAAGACTCTCCGCCAACACACCGAGGAGGATCACGTGCTCGCCACGCCGACCTTCAGCGGCCGACGGCGAGCCGAGGCTCAAAAGGCCGAAGCTCGACAAGCTCCAGGCCGACTGGGCGATCCTCGCCCTGTTCCACTGCGCTGGCGGCCAGCGCTCGCGCACGCCAGGTCCACCACCAGCTGGCTAAGGGGACGGACGATTCATCGTTTTTTCCCCACGCTGGCCAAAACATCGCCGCAGCAGCAATGCTGCTCCGCGGCATTCCCGAGCCAGACGATCCTGCAGCCAGGGCTACCCACCAGAACCTCCGGGGCCTGGTGGAGCGAGCGGCCGCGCAGCACGCGTATGGCCACGGATCGCAGCGTTCGGACGCCTCTTCGGATGGCCCGCGCCGCAACGCCAGCCGAGGCCGTCGGAGCGAAACAAGGGCAGCATCACCTTCCGGACAACCCCAGGCATCGCGCACCCCGGTGCACCAACGTTTGGGGGACGAACGCGACGCTCGCACCACCCTCCAAACGCGAAGAACAAGGAACGACCCGACCCGGTCGCACGTCGCCGACAGCGCTCCGCGGCGTGACCGCAGCCCGAGCCCCGATGGCCCCGGGCCACGGGCGTTCTGTCAGGGAATTCGCAGCGCGAAGTTCCCTGCCAGATTCCGGGCGCCGGTCAACATAGCCAAGTACACAGGGGCGACCAACCCCCGGGTGTGGTCGAAGATTACCGGCTCGCATCTTGCGGCGAAGCGACGGACGACCTCTTTGTCATCCAATACCTCCCCATCTACCTGGCGGACTCAGCCCGGGCATGGCTCGAATATCTGCCCGCCAACATCATCCGGGACTGGGCCGACCTCAAGCACCACTTCGTTGGCAACTTCCAGGGCACCTACAAACGCCCTGGCAACTCCTGGGACTCAAGTCGCAAGCGACCTGTGGAAAACCTCCGGACTACATCCGACGCTTTTCCCAAAGAAGGTAACGAGCTCCTCGACATCCGCGACGATGTCGTGGGGGCATTCATCTACGGCACCACTTCCAAGACCCTGGTCCATAAAGCGGGGTGTCACGAAGCCCGGGACCACCAAAGAACTCCTGGACATTGCCACCAACCACGCCTCGGGCGAGGAGGCCGTAGATGTCATCTTCGACAAAGGAAGGTCGAAGTGAGGGATCGGGCGCCGAGCCCACCCTCCTCCGACCGCCCGACAAGCGAAGCGCCACGGCAAACAGTCGCGAGGACCGCTGAGTGGCGGCCGCCGACTCGGGAAAGCCGCAAGGCCGGCAACCCCGACCACTTCGAGAAGCCGATGGAGAGTACGTGTCCGAATCCACGGATATCCCGTCGAGCACAAGTATCGGGGCTGCGAAGTCCTGGCGTTTTCGTTCCGCACCCCCCCCGGCGCCCCGGGGCAAAGGCAAGAGGCAAGACTCGGCGCCGCTCACCGAGATCAGAGAGGTGGACGCCGGTTTCCCCGAGACCGACGGTTGCCTCATGATCTTCGGCGGACCGGCAAGCTACGCCGACCGGAGGCAGCTCAAGCTCGCTGCCGAGAGGTGTTCGCGGCAAGCCCGGCCGTTCCTAAATACCTTCGGTGGTGAGTCCCCGATCACCTTTGACCGGCCGACCACCCCGACCACGTCCGCAACCAGGAGGTACCGCTCGTCATTGATCCCATCGTGGGAACGCGCTGACTAAGGTGCTCATGGATCGGCGGCAGATAGCCTCAACATCCTTTACGTTGAGACCCTCGACGCCATGGGGATCCCCGCTCGAGCCTTCGACCAAGCAAAGCGCCCTTTCACGGCGTCGTTCCTGGCGGCCAAGGCCCACCCGCTGCGGTCGACCTGCTCGTCACGTTCGGAGCCCGGTTAACTTCCGCACCGAGACCCTCACCTTCGAGGTCGTGGATTTTCCGGCTCCTACCACGCCATCCTGGGAGACCATGCTACGCGAAGTTCATGGCGATCCCCAACTACACCTACTGGCCGAAGATGCCCGGCCGCATGGGGTAATCATCAGAATCGCGTCTTTCCGGCTACTTCTGACTGCGAGAAAAACGATTCGCGAGTTGGCCTCGGCGGTCGTCGCATCCACCGAGCTCGCCGGCCTCGAAACGACACCTCCGAGTCCGCTCCGACTCTAGTAAGTCCGGACCGGGCTCCTTCAAGTCCGCCGAGGACACGAAGACGATCGAGGTCGACCAGAGGACCCGACCAAAACCGCTGGATCGGGACCACGCTTCGCCAAATAGGAAGCGCGCTCGTCGACTTCCTCGCGCCAACCGACGCCGCGCATGGAAGCCCTCCGACATGCCGGATCCGAGGAAGTCGCCGAGCACTCCTGAACATCCGGCACTGGTCTAGACCCGATCGCCCAGCGTCTGCGCCGCCGACGAAGGAAAGCGCGTGGCCATAGGGGAGGAAATAGCCAAGCTCTTGGCGCGAGGTTCATCAAAGAAGTTCGCCACCCCGAGTGGCTAGCAAACCCTCGTGCTTGTAAAAAGAAGACGGGAAATGGAGAATGTGTGTCGACTACACAAGCCTCAACAAGGCGTGTCCAAAAGATCCATTCCCTCGCCCGCATCGACCAAATGGTAGACTCCACCGCAGGTGCGAATCCTGTCGCTTTACGGATGCCTACTCAGGGTACCACCAGATCGCGATGAAAGAAGGCGACCAGCTCGCGACCTCCTTCATCACTCCGTGCAGTTCGTTACGCTCACGTGACAATGCCGTTTGGCCTGAAGAACGCGGGGCTACATACCAGGAGATGCATGCAGACCGCCTTTCCGACCAGATCGGCCGCAATGTCGGCGTCGTCGGCGACATCGTTGTCAAGACCAGGAAGACCAGCGACATCATCGCCGATCTGGAGGAGACTTTCGCGAACCTTCGGCGGTTCCGCATCAAGCTCAACCCCAGAAATGCGTTTTGGGTACCCAAGGAAGCTACTCGGCTTCATCATCTCCCGCCAGATCGAAGCCACCGAGACAAGATCTCCGCGATCTTAAGGATGGGGCCGATCGGCAACCTCAAAGGGGCCCAGAGGTCGACGGGTGCCTAAGCGGCCCTGAGTCGCTTCACGTCCGCCTCGTGACGCGGCTTGCCCCTGTACAAACTCCTGAGGAAATCCGACCACTTTGGGCGGAGGAGGCTCAGACGCCTTCGACGCTACCAAGGCCTTCGACCACCCCTCGGTCTTTGGTCGCCCGGCGCCAGAAGAGCCTCTGCTACTCTACATTGCCGCCACGACCAGTCGTCGGCCACGGCACTTGTCGCAGAGCGAGCGTAAGAAAGCGGGTCCTTAAGATCCAACGGCCGGTCTACTTCATTAGCGAAGTACTCTCCGAGTCCAAGGCACGGTACCCGCAGATTCAGAAGATGCTCTACGCAGTTCTGATCACGAAAAGGAAGCTGGTACACTACTTCAACCAGCACCACGTTTCCGTGGTAACTTCCCTACCACTCGGCGAGGTCATCCACAACCGCGACGCCTCCGGAAGAATTGCCAAGTGGGCACTCGAGCTCAACGGGCATGACATATCCTATGTCCCTCGGACCGCCATAAAATCTCAAGTTCTAGCCGACTTCGTCGCCGAGTGGACCGAAGCCCAGGCCCCACCTCCGCTCGAAGACCCTGAGTACTGGACGATGTACTTCGACGGGTCCTTCACCAAAAACGGAGCCGGGGCCGGGGTCGTCATTCTTTCGCCACTCGGGAACAAGCTTCGGTACGTCATCCGGCTACTTTTCGACGCAACCAACAACGTCGCCGAGTATGAGGCCCTCGTTACTGGTCTCCGCATCGCCGCCGACCTCGGAGCTCTGGCATTATGCGTGCATGGCGACTCAAAACTGGTCGTCGATCAAGTCATGAAGGCTGCAGAACCTCGCGACGATCGGATGGCGGCCTACTGTCGAGAGGTACGCAAATTGGAGCAAAAGTTCAAAGGATTTGAGCTCCATCATAGCTACAGACGGAACAACGGAGAGGCCGATCACCTGGCTGGCCTCGCCTCCGGCAGAGGGCCGGTCCCGCCAGGAATTTTCGTCCTCGACCTACACCAAGCATCCATCCGGACCGATCGCCCGGACGATCGGCCAAGCGACCCGACAAAGGCTGAGCTGGTCGAGCCGGGTTGCAACGTCCTGATGACCAGCACCGATTGGAGGAATCCCTTCATCGATCGGCTGACTGACGGTTCCCTCCCCGACGACCCAACCGAGGCCCGCCGCCTCGCTCGTCGGGCAAAATCCTTCGTACTGATCGGCGACGACCTCTACAGAAGGAGCCCCTCCGGGATCCTCCAGAAGTGTATCCCGGCCGACCAAGGAAGAGAGCTACTCCGCGACATCCACGGCGGGGTTTGCGGACACCACGCTGGGTCACGAAGCCTGGTCGGGAAAGCCTTCCGACAGGGTTTCTACTGGCCGACCGCCGTGGCCGATTCCGAGCAAATCATCCGGACGTGCGAAGGGTGCCAATTCTTCGCTCGACAAACTCACCTCCCGGCGCAAGCCCTCCAAACAATCCCTATCACATGGCCCTTCGCCGTTTGGGGACTCGACCTGGTCGGGCCCTTCAAGAAAGCGCCCGGGGGCTTCACCCACCTGTTGGTTGCGATAGACAAGTTCACCAAGTGGATAGAAGCCAAGCCGATCACAACAATCACTTCAGCGCAGGCAGCGGACTTCATCCGCAATATCGTCTACCGGTTTGGAGTCCCGAACTCCATCATCACCGACAACGGAACGCAGTTCACGGGAAAGGAGTTTCTCGAGCTCTGCGACGACCAAAGACATCCGCGTGGATTGGGCGGCCGCCGTCACCCACGAGCAACGGCCAAGTCGAACGCGCGAACGGCATGATCCTCCAAGGGCTCAAGCGCGAATCTTCGATCGATCAAGAAGTACGCGGGGCGTTAGGCGTAGAGGTACCTCCGTACTTTGGAGCTTACGGACCACCCCGACCCGGTCGACCGGGTTCACGCCGTTCTTCCTGGCATTCGGAGCAGAAGCCATCTTACCGACCGACTTGGACTACGGCGCCCCAAAGGTTCAGGCCTTCAACGAGACCCGGGGGCTCGAGTCCCAAAGAAGACGCCGGCCGACCGGCTCGATGAAGCGCGAGATGTCGCCGTCGTTCGCTCGGCCAAATACCGGCCAGACAACTGCGACGCTACCACGACCGCAAGGTTAGAGGGCGGCGTTCAACACAGCGACACAGTTCTGCGCCGAGTTCGATCCAACAAAGGCAAGCACAAGCTCTCCCCTCCTTGGGAGGGTCCCTTCACTGTAGTAGAGGTCCTTCGACCTGGCACTTACCGGCTCAAGGATCCCGATGGCAACATCTTGTCAAACGCCTGGAACATTGAAAAGCTAAGACGATTCTACCCTTAGCCCTTTTTTTTTTTTTTTCTACCTCGTTCATTACCATGTTCACCTTTCTTACCGGGCCTACGCGTAGCATTTTTTCCACTCGGGTTGACACCGCGTTCAACCGCTGTCATCTGCCCGATCAATCGGTTTTCTTTTCTTTCTTCCAACCCGAGTACCACGGCCTCGCCCAGCCCGGGCTGCGCGGCGAAGTGGTGTCTCGCCAAGGAAAAAGAGAGCGAGCAGATGATATTCGGTTGCCCGGAGGAACTAACGCTCAAACCTGTTTTTCCTACTTTTTTCGGAAAACGCTGGAACATGTCGATCACTGGTCGGTTGGTCCCCACAGACCCAAGAACCATGACTCCGGCATTTCTTACCAGCAACAAACCGAAAAAATAGCGAAAAATACATGTGAAACTCGAACACCTTTATTTTCTTCCAATTCAACGGCATTTACATTCTTTAGAAACAAGAAAATCTAAAACCAAGAAAGCTTTTTCTCGTTTAAAGGGTCTTCCCCGCCGACAGTTGATCTCCGGACTTATCGTCCCTCTCCAAACACAGCTTCAGCTTCCCGCACAATTTTTGCCGCGACGCACGGCAAAAAATAGCTGGGTCGCCGAAATCCGCAGCAGGAGAGCCCCGATCCGCCCGGACGCACCTTCAAGAAGCGGCAGCCCCTGCGCCCCCCCTGTGTGACCTCTATGGTTCCCGGGGGAGCTCGGAGTCCGACACAGGGGGGACCGCCGTCGGAGAAGAGTACGGCAGCACGATCGGGGCGATCGGCAGCACGGTCGTCGGCGCAGGCCTAGATGTCGCGGTCGACTCCAGGCTCCCGGAAGGAGAAGGAGCGCGGGGGAGGACGGCGCCCCGCTCCCCCAATTGCTCAGGCGCTCGCGGCGGCGGTTCCCTCAGCCCGACGACCGCGGCTTGTCGCGCCCGCTCTCGCTCCTCCTCCTCCGCCTCCCGTTCAAGCAGCTCCCAGTCGACCCCGTCGTCCGACGGGGCCGCCGCTACAAGACGGCCAGCTCGTCGCCCCAACTCCTCCTCATCCTCTGCCTCTCGTTGAAGGGAGTCCCAGTCGATCTCATCGATCGGTGGGCTCTCATCCTTAGAGCGGGAATGAGAGAGCGAGGCAGCCATAAAAGCAAGTCGACAGTTCGTCTCAACGTTCTTTGAATGAAGTCAGCGCCCACCTTCCGCCTATTTATAGGCGATCCGAAAGCAAGCGAAGCGGCACGGGATACCCGCCAAAGATTCATGACGACCGCACCTTTTCGAAACTGATGGCGTAGAAGCCGAAGCGCCGAAGCAAGCGACGCGGGAACCAAAGCACCGCCAATTCCCCGCGTTGAACAAAAACCTCGCCAGTCATAAAGAAAGATAAGTGAGTACCTTCTTCTTGCACACTCGTTATTACTCCTTCAAGTGGCGCGCGGCGGTAACGAACAAACCGCCCCGCCCCACTCGGGGGCTACAAGAGTCCCGCGGGTCGGGTTGTCACAACCAATCGTCGGGTCCTCCCAAGACGGCCAAACTTTCGACCAAAAAGTACTACGGCCTCGCCCGGCGTCTGATTCTGGTAGTGCTTGGCGAAGAAAGGAAGTGCCCAAGCGGGTCGACCCACGATCGGTCCGAACGACCTCCCACGGTTGAGCGTTCTCTCTATTTCAGAACTATCTAACTTTTGTGATTCACACACCGACCAATGCCCGACCACAGTGGTCCCTAAGGCAAGAGACGGCGGCGATATCCACCACAAAAAAAATGGGCAAGAGGTGAGGACAAGGCGAGCCTCCCGGGGCCCCTAGTTGGGTCGGCGGACGACCCAATCGCCTTAACTCACGTCGGGATCACACCTCACGCTCTCGCGGAACCGTCGGCCGACGGGTGGCGGCCAGTGCGCCTTGGATCAACGAGCGATCCAAGGTCCGATCTGAGATCGAGTAAGGAAAGATTCTTTATGGATCGCCCCAGTGGGTCGGACGCGCCGGGATTGTCCGCTAGGGGACCCCTCGCGAGAGGCCTCGAGTTCCACCGGATCACTCGCTTGTAGCCCCACGAGAGCGGCGCTCGAGCCAACGAAGGCAAGCGCGCGTTTCTCACCCCCTCCTGGTCCCCCACCAGCGGACGGGGCGTAAAAAAGGGGACGAGACCCGGGCGCCACGTGTCCGCCAGGGCGACCAGCCCGCTGCGCGCCCGAAGGCACGACCGGGCGCCACGTGTCGCCGAGCGACCGGCCCGCTGCGCCGGCGGCTCGACACGGGCGCCACGTGCTCGCCAGAGCGATCAGCCACTGCGCCGAAGGCACGACCGGCGCCACGTGTCCGCCAGGGCGACCGGCCCGGCTGCCAGCGCCGGCGGCTCGACGGCGCCACGTGCTCGCCAGGGCGATCGGCCAGCTGCGCCCGGCGGCTCGACCGGCGCCACGTGCTCGCCGAGCGTCGACCATCATGCGCCCGGCGGCTCGACCGAGCACCACGTGTTCGCCAGGGCGATCGGCCATCTGCGCCCGAAAACCGCGACCGGGCGCCACGTGTCGCCGAGCGACCGGCCAGCTGCGCCGGCGGCTTCGACGGCGCCACGTGTCCGCCAGCGACCAGCCATTGCGCGCCGGCGGCTCGACCGGGCGCCACGTGCTCGCCAGACGATCAGCCCATCGCGCCCGAAAAACCGCGACGGCGCCACGTATCCGCCAGAGCGACCAGCCGGCTGCCAGCGCCGGCGGCTCGACCCAGGCACCACGTGTTCGCCAGACGATCAGCCCATCAGCGCGCCGAAGGCACGACGGCGCCACGTGTCCGCCGAGCGACCGGCCAGCTGCGCGCCGAAAACACGACGGCGCCACGTGCTCGCCAGGCGACCGGCCGCTACACCACGTGCCCGCCAGAGCGATCGGCGCGCTGGCGGCACGACCGGCGCCATGTGTTCGCCAGGGCGTCCAGCCCACCGGCGCTGGCGGCGCGACGAACGCAGATATATCTGCGATCGGACCTCCCGATACCGCCAAAGCAACGACCAGGCAAGCGAAACCCCGACCGCTCTCCGACCAGCTCGGGGCTCGGAAACTACACCAGCGCTTCGCCTGGCCGGTCGAAGACTCTTCCCGACCAAACCGGCGAAAACCCCGACCTGCTCTCCAACCATTTCGGGGGCTCGGGCTACACCCACCGGGTCTTCGCCTTACCGGTCGGAGACTCGATCGAGGCCAAGCGAATCACGGCATCACGGCACGGAAACAAGACCCCGGGCACCTCTCTCCGACCTGCACGGGGCTCGGGGCTCTTGGCGGGTACCCAGGCCATGGGTACCCCCAGCGGCCCAAAAAAGCGCATGGGCCGAACCAGGCCGGTCGGGGCCCAAAGCCACGGCTGGCGAGGAATGACCAAGTCAGCAAAATCCCTGAAGAAGCGACAGCCTTTATTGCGTATCGATCGCATTAAATGCTGGCCGTAATGATGACGCAGCGGCACAAGTCCCCAACTCTCGCATTTACTACGAGCGACGCGGAACTACGCCGACCGGCAGTGGCAAGGGGAGCCGCGGCCGGCCCCATCACCGCCACTTGCGGGCGACTAAGAGCACAGTCTTTTTCTCTTTTTCAAGCAACAGTGTAACCTCCCTCCTCGCCTATATAAAGGGGGGGGGGAGCGAGCATGTAAAAACGACAGAAAACGAAGGAATCAATACAATCAAACCCACACGAACTGGAGTAGGGACGTTCAGCCCGAACCAGTATACATCTTGTGCTCACCCGAGTAAGCCGTCGAGGAGAGGGAGCGTGCACCCCCCTCTTACCTATACAAATTCATTGGCCGGTGCTCGAAACACCGACAAAACGTTTTCTACCAGACTTCAAACGCACGCACACTTCAAACCCTAACGAGCGCCGCCGCCTCCCCGAGCCCCGCCGCCTCCCGCTGCGCCGCCGCCTCCCTGAGCCCCGCCGCAGCCTCCCCCAGGCCAGCCGCCGCCCCCAGCCCGCTGATGGAGACCGAGCCGCCTCCCGAGCCCCGACGCCGCCTCCCGAGGCCCCGCCGGCCAAGCGCCTCCTTCCTCCCCCGACGGCTGCGCCTCCTCCACCCCCGGCGACGTCTCCTCCTCCCCCGGCGACGTCTGCTCCTCCCCCACAAGGTAAATGAGTAATGCTCCTCCCCCACAAGGTAAAAAACTGTTTGAATGTTTGGTATCGTCGTCTGGGCGCTAAAAATCTGGGAATCACTGCTTTTTTATTTTCGGTTTTGTGCTGGCTCTGGAGGAGTCCTTGTGGCTATCTGAGAATGAATGTATTGAACTTGTGCTTGATACTATCCAGTTTCTATATAAAGGAACTGGGACATCTTTGATGTCCTCTTGATCTAAAAAAAAAACAAGGTAAAAGACTAAATGAGAGAATGAATGAATGGGCAAAACCGCAAATGAATGAATGAATTGTTGGTAGCTCAGCTCCTGTATGTATATATGTATGTATTGTTTCGTGTGTTAATTATCGTCATGAATGAATGAATGAATGAATGGGCAAAACCGCAAAAGTAAGGTGGAAAAAAGAAGAAGAGGAGGAAGAAGAATGTATGATGGATGCATCATACATTCTTTCGAGTAGTAGTATGTTGCACTTATATATTGTCATGGTTTGCAAAATTTGGCGATGCGCGTAGTAGCCTTTTAAGGCAATGCATTGTGGAAGGGAGGGATTGGACACAACTTGTGGGCTTGTGCTTCGCTCTGCTTGCTTGAGTCTTGTTTGTCTTTGGAATCTCTTAGCTTAGGATAATCATCGGGAGCCGGGACAGGAGGGAGGGGCGTCTCGGTGGCAAACCAACCTTTCTATTTTACTATGATCGTGTATAGGTGTCTGCGTTTGGTTGGTGCACTCACTCCCTTCTTTTAGATCCCTGGACGGCAAGATTCCATCACCCACAATTTTGTTAATCCCTTCGAGTCTAGACGCAAAATCACATTGTTGGGAATTTTATTACTCCCTCTAGATACAAAATAAAGTCGTTTTAGACTAAAACTTCCAAAGGCCAATATATATTTTTATGGATGTATTAAAATATTGAAATAATGTTTGCACCAGTATGTTCTAGATCAAGTGAATAGTTAGGTTCATTTATTTTATTTTTCTTTTCATAGTTCCCTCTCTCTCTCTCCTTTGTTCTTTACATCGGGCCCATGGTCGTGGGCGTCGGGTGGCAACCGGTTGCGCTCGTGATGACGTGGATGGAAACTGGCTGCGAGGATGAAGGGGACAACGGG
The DNA here is from genome assembly GCA_036346355.1 of Rhipidocladum racemiflorum. Lineage (NCBI taxonomy): Eukaryota > Viridiplantae > Streptophyta > Magnoliopsida > Poales > Poaceae > Rhipidocladum > Rhipidocladum racemiflorum. The sequence goes on from CM070581.1 coordinate 9,419,475, forward strand.
AACCCGAGGCGGCGATGGAGTAGCGGCGGCGACATTGTTGGATGTATTTGAATTTTGATTGGATATCGTCGGAATTTTGACCTGATCACCCACATTTCTTCTTTTCATGTGATGAACACATCCAAACAGTTCCCATCGAAATAATGATGGAATAACATTATTTCAATATTTTCTATCCACCTTAGGACCAACTGAAGGATCTGTTCAGCCAAGTCAAGTCAAACCAACTCGCGCTCCAAGAAAAGCAAACAAAAGGCCAACAGGCCGATATAGCATCACGGCGATCGATCCGAAAGATGGGTCCCCTACCGGATGTAAAAAGGTAGTGAATGCGTTACGAACAATGTGCTTGGGATAGTTGTTCGCGAACGGTTCCCATCACAATTGTATCCTGGAAGTCACCGATCGACGAGGGCCGCGACGACCGCTACGTAAATCCTTTCCTCCTTCGATATCCCGAGAAGAACTTCGAGGCCCCAAAGGCGACGGTATGCACGCTAGTGGCGAGAAAGGCGTGGAAGACCTTTAAGAGCACACTTGTCAAGGAATACGTCAATAAGGACATGACTCCCTACTCTAAATGCGGGTTCATTACGAGGATTCATGGCGACGTTTTGTTCGAGATGAAGACGACAGATCGATTCGTGCTTGAAAGCGAAGCCCACAAGGCCCTCGCAGTAAGGAACACCCACCCCCACAGACTCGGCACCGCGCTCTGCGAGGAAGAGGATGCAATGGGACGAGGAGGGCGAGGGGACTCGCGCCATTTGAATCGATTGTTGACTGGGCCACGCCAGAGACTGGCTAAGAGCGAGGTCATGTGCCACACCATCTGGCACCATATCCTTTACAAACCCTGCGGACGAGGAAGTCTGCCAACGTTTGGTAAGATATCGAACCACCATTTTGGTACGTATTTAGTTCCTAACTTCATCGGTGAAATAACTTGTTGGGATCTTGCGTAGAGTTGAGTGCACAATCTTCCGGTGGATCTTTTGTCCCGAACAGGGAGAGAGATGCACTCTCCACGGCATTGGGAAACAAGGAACACCCTGGTCGCACGCGAGGCAAAGGGGTTTTCGTTCCCTGGAAGACGGGCTTCGAAGACACCGACATGTACCTGAGTAAGAAGAGAGGTAGAGACGAGCGTGAGAAAAAGATCGTGAAGGATCTTGAGGACAGGCTGAGAGAAGAATTCAATGGTAAGATAAGAAGCCTCGAGGAAAGGCTCAATGCTCAAAACACAAATCCTGTGCAAGACCTAGGGTTTAGCCCCACTACACGTAAGAGCAGCTGTGCGTCCGCCCCTGACCAGGGTAAACACCCCGGCAGATTCCCTGTCTGTGACATCAAGGTATACTAAGTATGATCCCTTGAATGCTCCATAGATATATCTTTTTGGCACATTAGCTAATTGGGTACCGTTGTTTAGGAGCCCACGCGGTGCAATCTCCAGGTGAGAGTTGCCAATTGCTCCCTTCCTATACAGGCTGCTTGGGGCCTCGCGTATCCATCCATTGAAGGGGCGATGGTGCACGGTACCCTGCTAGCGCCGGGTTTCACGAAGGTCAATGTGGACGGCGTTCATGACATTTTCAAGATCATCACACTACAATTGCCTCCAAATGACGAGCTTCAGACACTGGGGGATGTCATCGGCACATTCATCCAGTGGCCCAGCAGCGACATATCTCTAGACATCCATCCTCCACCAGAAGTACCTCTACTTCCTCCGCTATGGTTGATCCAATTCCCCCAAATCGCTTATCGTGCCCTCCCACCCAAAAACATTGACCATGAGTTTGATATTGACTTTGACTTTGATTGCTCTCTACTCCTCGTCTCCCCAGAAGATTTCCGTTCCAACAAAGAAAGGGAAGGGCAAATCGAAAAAGATAGCGAAGGCCTTGGAGTACTATCCGATGGCCCCGTTGGCCCGGGTATTCAAGCTAGGAGAGCCTTTATTAACGGAAGATCGCATCAAGACATTGACTTATCACTGCAAAAGCCTGCATACATACTACATGAGAGAAGCTAACAAGCCGGAGAACGAGCGTACAACAAGTATCATGGTCCGCTACAAGCCTAAGCATCTGCTCAACGAGTCAATGGGGCTACTTCGCGGTCGGCTTCAGACTGTTCGATCTCTTCAACCTCGACGCCCTCGACGCCTCGCTCTTAAGATCTTGGACATTGTGAGTGTGTCTTCCCTGTAATACGGATAAATGTCATATATATATATATATATATATATATTTTAAGTGACACTTTGCCTAACTTTTGTATATATAGATTCATGATACGCGAAGCGAGAGCGAACAATACATCGGTGGGTTTCCTCGACCCACTCTTAGTCTCAGACCAACAATGAACCAAGATGCAAAAGCGAGAGGAATACGCATTTACATGCCTTGGATGCTCGTAAAGATAAAAGCTTCATACTTTTACCCTTTAACCCAGGGTAAGTCTTTGCCCGACTTGGTATACTCTCATTTGTAATGTGCACACAATACTTTGGTGCTAATTGACCATGGCAACATACCTATGCAGGTTTCACTGAGTTCTAATTGTAATTCATCCGCCAAGAACCGGGTTATTTACGTTGATTCCTCACATACCAAGAACTACCGACTTGAACCCTATCGCACGGTTAATCACCAGGTAACCACGTTGTTTAAGGAGCTTGTTGCTCCTGGAATAGCCGAGGCTAACCTTTCGAAATCACGTAGGACGGTCAAAGCTTTGCGAGATCCTTCGCTCAAAGGCGAGGATAAGGCGTTGCGGCCACGATTTCAAGTTTCGGTATCCTCTATACAAGATAATCCTATTTCAAACTCCGTAGCCATGATTCTCGAACTAAGCAATTCTATTTTTCCAAAGTGCCACCAACAAGGACAGGCAATAACCGATGTGGATTTTACGTTTGCCATAACATGCATCTCCTCGTCAATGCAACACAAATGAGTAACGATAAAACTTCATTGCAAGACAAGGATCTGGCGTCCCTTCGAGGAAAACTTTGTTTTTTTCTAGTCACCAAGTCATTAGTAAAAAAGCGAGTTCTACGCAGTGCCTAACTGCAAGAGTTAGGTTTATCTCTGTATTGCCACTTGTACTTGTCATTCTAATTTTCCAGTTTATTTGCTGAAATGGATGTACGGATAGTGCTTGTGATGATCTGTGATCGCTGAAATGGATGTAATGTCTCTGTCTCGATGAACTGTGAAATGGATGTAATGATGCTTGTAATGTCTTGATGATATTCGATGAAATGGATGTAATAATGCTTCATGCTGATCTTGATTGATGGGCATGAAGGGAGTCAACATATCTCATATCAAGAGCCATCTTCGTGTAATACATAGGATTTTCCAAGTATACATATGCCATACTATATCTTACCACTAGTGCGGACATATATCTTGCCGTATATCTGTGCTTTCTTTTTCATATACATATCCCTAATAGGTCACTAGTGTGCAACCTTTTTCTTTTTTCTAAAAAATGTTGAAGTCTATGCTTTTCTTCTAGTGCCTAATCCCTGCTCTTGCACGATCAAATACAAAATTTGAAATAGAGAAGGTTAAGAAAAGAAGAGAGGAAAGAGCAATTGAAAAAGCACACCATGAGGAGGAAATGGTATGTATATATCCCTGGTTATCATAAATCATATATTAGTTTCAAGTAATATTGCTTGTGGAACTAAAGGTCTAATTTATTCTAGTTGTGGTTATTTTCATTGTGTGGATACTATTTCATCCAATAATAACTTGTATATAGTAATGTGGTGGAAGTGCATCATTTGATAACTTTATTTAACGCTTTCAAGATAAGGAAATCCTCAATCTTTGCACACATGAGACATTGTTGTCTCTGTACAAGGTGCCGACCTTTACTTGATTGATGATTTCCTTCAGAAAGTTGCCACACTCCGGGGGAAATTGAAAAAGGGTGGTATAGTGGATGTTGAAGCTGCTGCAAGAATTGTGCTTCATGACTGGAATGAGGGTAGGATATACTCTCCCATATCAACTTTGTTGATTCTTTATTTTTTCCGAGTCACCCGAAAGGCCCCGTTGTTTTAGGAAGCTGGGAAAGAATTTAATATTGATGAAATTTACACACACACGAGTCTTCATTTGCTGAAATGGATGTAATGATAGTGCTATAATCAGCTTGGAACAATTGCTAAATGAATCCCATATCTGTGATCGCTGAAATAATGCTTGTCTAATAAGCGCAATGTAGCTTTCGTGTTATGTCTGCTTTGAGGGCATGGCTAGCATTTCCTGAGGCTAGCCAATAAACGAAAAAAGATGTATGTATGAAAACCATATCACAGACGGTTCACAACTAAGCACCGCCTGTGATATAAATATCACGAGCGGTTCATACATGTGGACCTTCTGTCATAGTTTGTATAACACCAGGCGGTTCATATTACAAACCGATCGTGATATACACTAACACAGACGGTTGGTATATGGAACCGTTAGTGATAGGATTTATATCACAGACGGTTCATATTACAAACCGTCAGTAGATTTAATATAGCACTGACGGTTGGTATATGGAACCGTTAGTGCTAGGATTTATATCACAGACGGTTCATATTACAAACCGTCAGTAGATTTAATATAGCACTGACGGTTCTAAATAAGAACCGTCTGTAAAATTATTATCACAGACGGTTAATGAAACCGTCTGTGAAGTTATTATATTATCACTGACCCATTGTTAGAGGCGGTTCACAAAGCCGTCTCTGATGATATTTGTGAACCGTCTCTAATGGTCTTTTCTGTAGTAGTGACGTACAAGCTCTCGAATCAGGTTTAGAAAAAAAATTGCAGTAAGAAGGTTCTAAACATTTCGGAAAAATCCTCAAAGATACTAGGGAACATTTGGGACCTAACGAAGTTGGTTTCGCGGTTTTTCGTCGCGTAGATATTTCGTTAAAAATCTTTTAGTGAATCAGACACCTGTACCGATTTTTATAAAATCAACGACTTACGTTATATAACATATTTTTCGAAAATACTTGAAGCGAACACCCTCATCTACCCATTATCTTTATTTTAAAAGAAAATTTTAGATTTTACGCTTATTCAACAATGCCTGATCTTTATTTACTTCGATTAGTTCAATAAACGTGAACCCGAATTACTCGCGAGGGTTTCAAAAAAAACAAATAATACCAAAACCCACTAAATATATTAAAAGCAAATTTTGGGACGTTACATTAGACTTTCCTGAAAATAACTTGGACTTGCACGGTTTGGTCTGGTTTAATAATGACGTTGATGGAAATGTGGATTAGGAATGGGAAAGATGTTTATTTAACTCCTGGAAAAGTTATTGATCTTATACTCGTTTTTACCGCTTTCGAATCTACTTACGTTACTTGTCAAATGCTGTTTTACTGCAATTATACCATGAGCTACTCCTTTCTACTAAGCCATGCATGTAGTATATTAGTTTGCATTCTGTGCATGACTTGCTGAGTACCAAGTACTCACCCTTGCCACAATACAACATCAGTTGAAAAAGAGTCTACACTAGCTTTGGAGGAGGAGCTTCAAGAGGAACCGTCTATCTAGGGAGCGAGCCCAGTCAGTTGCCTGTGGTATACTGGATGGCGCCACGAAATTATCTTATTTTTCCGCTGCTGTTATTTCCTTTTTATAAGTTTCGCCCTGCGTGGCGTATATTTGTAACTTGACCTTAAGGTCGAGCAACCAGCTTGGTTAACTAATTAAGGTACCTTATTATTTCGCTGAGTATGATTGTGATATTTACCAATGTTGAGATTGTGTGCACTAGCGCGTTCCTGGACTAGTGCTGAATACACAGAGGGTCCGGATTTGCAAATTCGGGTCCCGACAGGGACAATGGCGGGTGGGGCGGCCACATGAAGCACACAATATCTGGGGGTCGAGGACGCGGTCTACGATGCAACGGGAGGAGAGGTGTAACACGTCGAAGCAGCCATGCGCGGTGGCAAGGAGGGCTAGGCCGTTGAGAAGGTCGCTAGGGAACACACGAAGGCCGCCCCGTGGGTACCCAAATCTATGGGTAAAACTGCCACCCCTAAATCCATGCATGGCATACTTCAGCTCAGTCGGTTGGTTGGTGACGTTGATAATGTGCCACAAGCATTTCAGAATTTTTCCTTACCGCAAACATTGACAAAAACTTCTCTACATCTAGAGGTGTCGGTAATAAGTGCACATGAAGGGGCTAGAGCATCGTGTTTCTGGTATCTCTTAAGCTCTGTTTGTAACGGTTTCAGCTTCGGTTTCTGTCCTTTGAAAGCTAGAAGTTTTTCCAAACAGCTAGCTTTTTCGCAGCCGGAAGCCAGAAGCTAGCAGCCCATTTGTACTAGAAAAAGCTGAAAGCCGAAAGTTGATCTGAGGTAGCTTCCTACGGCTTCAATCGGTTTGGGTTATGACTTTACCACTAGAGTTCAAAAAAATTTTACCCTTTCCCACCAAGTATAAAATCTCAAACCGCACCACTCTCACCCTCATTCCTAACCCGCATCACACATATCTAAAAGCTACACTAAAAAGCCAGACTGACAAACACCAAACCTTTTCAGCTCAGCCGTTCAGCCGTGCAGCCTTTCAGCCATGCAGCTCAGCTAAAAGCTACCTTTCAGAAAAGCTCCAGCCATACCAAACAGGACCTTAGTGTCTCGTAGCTTTTTTCTGGTAGTTTTTGAGATGTTGTATCTTCCATTCGCCATAAACCGAAGGAAGCGTAACAACACATCCTCTATTTGTGTACTACATACGCTTATGCCTACATCGCACACTACTCCCATGGAAAAGCTGAGCAATTCGAAGTCCTTGCATTTCTAGTCTCTGGTACTTTGGTTTTTTGCAAATCTAATCCCATGAATGTATTTATATATTTGGCCCCCTCCCCACCGTGGAAGGCGCAGTAGACGACATCTGTCTTCTGCCGTGCCTAGGGAGTGCGGGAGCACACGCTATCGCGACGGGGTAGTGTGGAAGGAACGCTACCGCGGTCCTCTGTCTTTGGTGACCTTCCGCAATAAGGGAGAGTGAAATGTGACATGTGTCACCTTCCGGTGTTTTGCGGTTGGAGATATGGATATTTTGTAATTACATTTGAAAGGGAATAAATTTTAAATAATACATACGGGCTAAAAACGTAAAAATTTTGAGGGACTCAGCTGCTTACTATTAAGAAATCCAATTCAGATAGGCCAGCAGTTAAGCTGCCTAATTAAGAGATAGACGTGCATTTCTTGCGCCACAGCAAAGTGATGCAAAAGCCATGTGATGGACCGCCATTTTAGATGGTACGTTTAAATACCACAACAGCTACCCAGAAAGATTAGCTGTCGGGAACCAAGCATTCATTGCTAGATAAAAGATGAGTATCAACTCTTTTTTATTGAATATAAGGCCTAGCGGCCAAGTTTTCACAAAGAGGGGCACAATGGGGCCCAATTAGATTACATTCAAAACACCGCACAGGCAGACTTGAGCAAAAGACTAAGACTTTAAAACCAAACCAAATCGCCATCTATGAACTCCTGGTAAACTCCAGCTTCTTGGTTCTCTGAAAGCGGTGGGTTAAGCAAGGCTGAGTACACAATAGTACTCAACAAGTCACGTGGGAAAATACTGAATACTACAAGCAAGGGATTAACCAAGGTTGGGCATAAGGTTTAAGTATTGTGGATGCAACTTTATTTGTAATATCATTTTATATTTGAAACACAAACCATAAATAATAGTAGGGGAGTTCCACAAGTTTAACACAATTACACCATTTTCACAAAATTCTCCAAGAAATTACTTGAGCTAGGTTACGGGTGTCACCCTAAATCAAACTTAGCTTCATTAACCGAAAGCAAGGCGTATTCGAATACCATTTTATCGAGACTCTCCAGAGCTTCTCAGCTTTACCTACAAGATATCTACGATCGTTAATGCCATGTACGAATCACATGCAACTTAAATGCATGCGGCCGGGCCAAGACCATCACAGTCTTTTGATTGAACATCCCCATGGTAGCTCCTACCCGATAGGTCCTTAGACCCACTGTTCTTAGAACCCCACTGGCCAACGCAGGAGCAGTGCTCCAATACTGAGTGGGTACCTATCGTTGTGAGAGCCGGCGAATGACGCCTCAACGTCCATTCCCGTTCCACCCCACCAGTCATTCCACTGCTGGGAATGCTGCACCCTATTCTCCTCACTGAGAACGATACCACTATGTAGGTATTTCCAGGGGACGAGCAATATACTAAGCTATGTCGAAAAACGGTTCAATTGACTGGTCCGACTTGTGGTTGAGCGGGATCTTAAGTTGTTTACTTTGCTCAAGGGGGTTTCAACCTTATTTTGCTAAAGACCAAGCCATACAACTATCCACAAACCAATCTGGTAACTGCTCGTACCAGCCATCCAAACCAACTATGGCATTAGTTATTAGCTGGGGATCGGACTCACATCCACCTCATGGCTAGTCCAATACTGTCCCCCAACTATAGAAACAATTTTAAAATCCACCGAACCAACTGCTCGCCATAATTTTATTCCTCTTTTTAAAGAATTTGAGTGAAACTAATAAAACTAACTAATTAACTAGGGTGTGTATAATCATTAACTAGGGTTATTCAAGGTTTTAACATGGCTTAACAATGTCAATGAGGCTAAGAGCAATTTAGCATTAACTAAACATCGTGCCGTTCTAATATATCAATTTTCAGTATTTCAACATACCGTTAAAATAATGCGGGAGAAATTAAATACTACAATATTAGAATTAATTAGGTTCAACATGATCAAGGGCGTGCGGCTTGCCTTGCTGGGCTGAGGGATTGTCTAGGACGTAGTGGCTGTAGTCGTACTCGGCTTCTGTCTGGTCCTGCTCCTGCTCCGGAAATTGCTCGACGGTCGAATCTAGCACAAAAGAACGAACGACGATAAATAAACGAACTGAAACGAAAACGGAAAATGAAAACTGAAAAAACGGGACGGAGGAGATTGAAGGGCAATTTGGGTATTTTGGGAATTTTGGGAGCTTTAAATGACGAAGCGGAGGCTGTTTTTGGAATCAATGGCTCGAAACGGTCAAGAATATGTATTTTGGGATTTTGTGTTTTTTTGGGAATTTTATGGGATTTTTTTTCTGGATTTTCTGGAGATTTTTCAAAATTTTCGGATTTAAAATAAATCTGAAAAGAAAAATGAAAAATGCGGAATGGGCCGCACAATGTCGGCTTGGCCCACAGGGCGCGGCGCCTCCTCGGCTCCTGTTCTGGCTTCTCTGATTCTCTCCCATCTCTCATGCACATGCATGCATGCATTAACATTCTCTCCTATCTCTCATGTGCATGCATTAACTCCCTGAGGCTCCGCGACGCAACTCTTCTTTGGTCTCTGGGTTGGTAGGAGTTACGCCTTATATAATGGAATGGAGGGAGTAGAACCAAATGATACAAGACTATCTCATCGCATCCAGTCTCATCCCATCAACCAAACAATTTGTCAGAATCGGTAGTCTTGTGCAACAGATCGTTTCCTTCAAAATGAAATCGATTGCGCATACGATGGCAGCAGCGAGCAAGGATGTTCAGGCGATGGCAAATGAGATGGTCCTATACTCGCATCATACGAAGCTGTACATAAATTGACAAGTACTCATTGAAACGGCCAAATACATGGTACTATAAAACTATGGGCCGCAATGCCAAACCGCTAGAATATTGTTCCATGTCAAAAATCAATCGCAACCAAAGGATCGACGTACGAAACAACCAATCCTTGTGAAATGGCAGCGGGGAGTAGAAATATTTCACTGTCAGAACTCGGAATCTAGCTTTCTTTATCTCTAGGAAGAGCACTGGTCAAAGGAAGTACTGCTCCGACCCTGAAGGGCAGAAGAGCCCAGAAGTCCATGGATTATTGAGAAAAGTAAAGAGAGAAAGTAGGTGCATCGACCGTGGCAGTTCGTCTCTGGATAGCCACACACTCCTCTCTCTCCGGCGTCTCTGTTTTGACCATTTGAATTGATCTAGTAGTACGCTCTTCTCGGTCGACGTCCCGCTTGAAGAAACTTTAATTCTTTTAAGCGATCTGGAAGAATTACCGTCGAATGTTCAGAATTGAATCGATATGGATGAGTTGTCACACGATTCAGTTTAATTGTTGAGGCAAAAGGGCGGTGAATGGTCTCATTCATCAGCCATCCTTTCTTTACCATGTGCAATGATCCCGCCCCGCAGGGCACGGCGCCTGTATAGCACGCGCAGAAATCTTTCGGTTTTAGACTCTCTAAAATGGCCTTTTTGGATATTTGAAGGTCTATTCAGACCTGTAGTCCTCCCAATGAGGTGTGCTATGTGCGCCTCTATTGAAGATGCTGGAGGGATTCATCCCTATATGGAAAGGCCGTCCTCACGTGTGCTATGTGTGAAGGAGGGTTCAGGCTATGGTTGGAAATAGACCAAATATAAAGGCCTAAATTAAATGCATACCACACTATTCAAGGCTCATAGAGGCCTGGTTTTCCAGGTTATCCTTGGGTTCAGCCTTAGATGTTGAACTGGATGGTTAATTAGCGCATGTGGACAGTTCGAGAAGAAGCCACCTACGATAAGATCTCTCGCAGCATTGTCGGATCTACGTAGGCCCCGTATCCATTAATAAGATATTTAATGCATGCATGGGACAAATGTTTACTTCCCCGTCCAATTTGACGGAGGGTATTTTTTCTTACTACATAGATCGATGAGATATTGAAAATGACTAGATTATCTCTAATTATTTTAACTAATTTTGATATTCAATATTCTACATACATGCATGTAGAGAATATCAAGTAAATCTATATATTTATTAAAGGTATAAAGTGAATATCACCCTAATTTTTGCATTGAAACACATATACGCTCTGTATTTATAGAAAAGATAATTAGTAAAAAACAGGGCCGATAAACTTGGATGGAGGCGGTAGCCCACATCAATAAATCCATCCGTAGTAGTAGTCGTCGTCGTCTCTGGCTCACCGCTGACGGCAAAGACTCCATTTGCTGCCGCCATACACGTCCTTCTCTGTATCTTTCAGCCCTCCGGTGCGCCTCTGTCCTGTCCGCCTGAGCTCTCACCCACCACCCAACCACAATGCATCTCTGCACCGTCAAAAACTGTACCGCATGATCATAAACCAAGCAATTATGTAGCCCGATGCTACAATTTTATGAGTTGTGAGCTAATCAAGCAGGCGCAGTGTGCCACCACACCATGCTTGCCAGGTTGTTATCTTCCCTTCTGCTCGCCTTGTTCAGCCTGCAAGCCGAAGTGGCCTCGTCGGCCGACGATGGCCAGTTCGCCTACGAAGGCTTCGCCGCGGCGAACCTTACGCTGGACGGCCTCGCCGTCGTCACGTCCAACGGCCTCCTCGCGCTCACCAACGCGACGTACCAGGCGAAAGCCCACGCCTTCCACCCCGCGCCACTCCGCCTCCTCAGCAGGTCCACGGCGACGTCGAACGCCACCGTCGCGCGGTCCTTCTCCACGTCCTTCGTATTCGCCATCGTGTCCGGCTACGACGGGCTGAGCGACCACGGGCTCGCGTTCGTGGCCGCCCCGACCAGAAACCTCTCCACGGCCAACGCCGGGCAGTACCTGGGCCTCCTCAACACGACGAACGGCACGGCGACCGACCGCATCTTCGCGGTCGAGCTCGACACCATCATGAACCCCGAGTTCCGCGACATCAGCAGCAACCACGTCGGCATCGACGTGAATAGCCTCATGTCGCAGCAGGCCCAGCCGGCCGGCTACTACGGTGACGACGACGGCGCCTTCCGAGACCTGAGGCTAAACAGCCGCAGGCCGATGCAGATGTGGGTGGACTACGACGGCCAGGCCAGGCGGCTCAACGTGACATTAGCTCCTGTGCAAGTGCCGAAGCCCAAGAAGCCTCTGCTCTCGGAAGCCATCGATCTCTCCACTGTCGTGGCGGACACGATGTACGTCGGCTTCTCGTCGGCGACGGGCGTCGTGTTCACGCACCACTACGTGCTCGGGTGGAGCTTCGGCTTGGACGGGCCTGCTCCGCCGCTTGACTTCTCCAAGCTTCCCGTCCTGCCACGAGTGGGTCCGAAGCCTCGGTCAAAGGTCTTGGACGTCGTGCTACCGCTCGCCACCGCGTTGCTCGTCGCTGTAGCGCTGGCCGCCATCTTCTTCTCTCTGTGGCGTCGGCGCCGGTTCGCCGAGGTGCGCGAAGATTGGGAGGACGAGTTCGGCCCTCACCGGTTCGCATACAGGGATTTGTTTCGTGCCACCGATGGGTTCAAGGACAAGAATTTACTGGGCGTCGGAGGGTTTGGGAGGGTGTACAAAGGGGTGTTCCCGGCATCGAATCTGGAGATCGCGGTGAAGAGGATATCGCATGATTCGAGGCAGGGAGTGAAGGAGTTCATCGCTGAGGTGGTCAGTATCGGTCGTCTCCGGCACCGGAATCTCGTGCAGCTACTAGGCTACTGCCGGCGCAAAGGTGAACTCCTCTTGGTCTACGACTGCATGGCCAATGGTAGCCTCGACAAGTACTTATACGACAGAAATAAGCCAGCTTTGTACTGGCCTGAGAGGTACTGGATAATCAAAGGTGTCGCGTCGGGCCTGCTGTACCTGCACGAGGATTGGGAGCAAGTTGTCATCCACCGAGACATCAAAGCAAGCAATGTGTTGTTGGACGGCGAGATGAACGGGCGGCTCGGTGATTTCGGCCTCGCGAGGTTGTACGACCACGGCGCCGATCCTCAGACAACCCACGTCGTTGGCACCATGGGGTACCTCGCGCCGGAGCTTGTCCGCACCGGCAAGGCGACGCCCTTGACCGACGTGTTCGCGTTCGGCGTGTTTCTCCTGGAGGTCGCGTGCGGGCGGAGGCCGATCGAGCGCGGCGGCGGGCACAGCAACGGCGGCCGGGTGGTGCTGGTCGACTGGGTGCTCGAGCGCCACCGCGGCGGCTCGATCCTCGACGCGGTGGATCCCCGGCTCACGGGGAAGTTCAACGCGGAGGAGGTGGCCCTCGTGCTGAAGCTGGGGTTGCTGTGCTCGCACCCGCTGCCCAGCGCGAGGCCCAGCATGCGGAAGGTCATGCAGTACCTGGACTGCGGCCAGGCGGCCCCCGACCTGTCGCCGACCTACATGAGCTACAGCATGATGGCGCTGATGGAGAACGAAGGGTTCGATTCGTACGTCGTGTCCTGCCCTCCGTCGGCGACGAGCATTGGCACTGTGTCTGGCGCGTCCTCTGCGACCGTTCTATCGGAGGGGAGATGACCCGGTGCTTGTACTCAACTTCTTCTTAATTAATCTCTCTAACTCTTCGAGGGCCTGTAATCAACTTGTGTTCCGATGGAGCTGATTATTCCCTACTAATAAGGCGCTAAGTTTTAACTTTGAAGTGCTTTTATAGCTGTGCTTCTGCCAATATCACTGTAGAAAACAGACAATCCCTTGCTATCTCAATTTTTCCTGACGGGTTCGCAAAACTCTAATTTGGCATTGGTCAAGTTTGCACATTGCCAAAATTTTGATTTGGATACTTAGAGCTAGGGATGCAAATGGGCCGGCCCTAGGGTCATCTTTGACCCACTCTAGTTCATTTATTTGCACTAAAACTTAAAAGGTGGAGTAAAAATTAAGTTTTTAGTGCAAACAAATGAACTAAAGTGGGCCAAAGAAGACCCTAGGGTCGGCCCATTTGCATCCCTACTTAGAGCACAAATCAAACAGCCCCATAGATCCTTACCCTTTCCCAAAAGGGACTGTATATGCATCATTCGGATGTTTTTATCCCAAAAAACATCCAAACTTTGGACCGTACGATCAAAACATACATCCGTAGGATCAACCCACCTCGAATTCAGGGGGGCGTGCATTGATCTGAAAGCAAATCCAATGGTCAGGAATTTGGATGATAGTTGTTAAAGAAAACATCCGGATGAAACTTATCAAAACCCTTCCCAAAATGGCCCGATGCGCTTTGTGCCTTTGTCCCTGACCTGGCCATGACTTACCCGTGGATGATGCGGGTCAGAGGTTGTCCCACCCTGATAGTAAAAAGTTTAAATTTTTATATACATTACTTAATTCTATAAACTATTATGGGCAGTACTAGCAGCCGGACGTCTGATTTTTTTTAAAATTTCGGACGCCCGCGCAACATTTTTTTACTGTTTGCAACATTTTTTTTTTCAACGTTCGCAATATTTTTTTCACTTTTGAAACATTTACTGTTTGTCGAATGAAAATGTTGCATGCGTAGGAGAAAAATGTTGCGGTAGAAATCAGACGTCCGAACTGTAGCATTACCGAACTATTATTGAGAGATATTACTCATATCCTAATCACTTAATTCTATATACATTACTCAAGTTTCAACTAATGAGGTCTCAACAAGTTTCGGTAAGTTTCAATCAGTTTCAACTAAACGTTTCAAGAAGTTTTTAGTAAAGTTTCAAGAAATTTTAAGAAGTTTCAACCAAAAGTTTTATAAATTTCAAACAAGTTTCAAGAAGTTTTGGTTAACTCACTGGCAACGACGGTACTACCATTCCCCGAGGGCCATCCCGATATTGTCCGCTACTGGTGCATCCACTTGTCTAGCCCTAACCCCACTAGAGCCAAGGCGGAGGCGAGTAAAGTAAAAACCTTTTCCGTCTTGACCTCTGACTAAATCGATTTGTTATCCAATAGACCAATAATCCCTTCATTCGTGAATACTTGTCACTTTTGATCACTTTATTTGTTAACAATACTCGACACTCTGTTTCGTAGTACATAACTAGATGAAAATTCCACGTATTGCTGTGGGGCGATTTCTGAATTTTAACATGGAGGAAAATTTTCATTAAACAAAGAGAGAGTAAAAAATAAACATACTATCAATTTAAATATTTTTTAAAATTTAAATATATTTTGGGATTTTTTTTGGGGAAATATTTTTAAAAAATAATTGATTGTAGAAGTTTTGCTTTAAAAGGTCTTAAAAAATCGTAAAAATTATTTGCAAAAAACTTTTAAAATACTATCAGTTTTCATAATTTTAAAAAACTTATATTTTTTGGCAATCATTTTTTAGGGGGAAATATTTTAAAAAAATAATTTACTATAGAAATTTCTCTTAAAAAGTCCTAAGAAAACATAAAAATTATTTGCAAAAAAAAATACTATCTTTTTCATTTTTAAAAAAAAATTAAAAACAACGGAGCTATTCTAGCATAGATAGTACTGTAGCATCTACAGTACCCATACGACAACAGGATTCTAAGCCAAGACCGATGGCTAGGAAGCGAACGGTTTAGCCAATTGAGCAACGGAGGGAGTTGAGAAGACTAAGGGGTAATAAATATATGAGAGATGGCAATCTTACTCGATTGCCCGTGTACCCGCGGGTAAAAACCCTGATAGAGGTGGGTATGCTCTTCTTTTGTTGCCCGCAGCCCGCAGGTATGTTTATGGGGTGCCAAACTTTACCCGACGGGTAAATAAGTATGGGGGAGCTCCACCCGTACCCGTTCTGACCGATTGCCCGCCACTTTCTACTGATATGTGGGCCACAATAAACATCTAGTTGGCCCCTTGATCATTAATTTGTGGTTCCTCATGTTAGTAATTTGTGATTAATGATGCTGTGATGAGCGATTTATAATGTGTGTGATGATTAATGAATTGTTTCTATTTTAATAATTGAATTTGAGCATGTGTGATGACTAATGAACTATTTTTATTTTAATTGTTAAACTTGAGCATCTGTGTATTATTTGTCTGCATGTGTTATTTTAATTATTATCCCTATGCGCATTTGAAATTTTGTGTTAATTTCTAGTTTTTGTGATGAAGTTGATTTGACAACAAGAGAGAAACTTTTGAAGAAATATGATTTTAATATTTGTGATTAATAAACATTAATAATTTTGTATAAAGAAAAACAGAAAAATGCATGTGTGTTTGGTGTGTGCATGCAAGCGTGTTGTGTGCGTGGTGTATAGCATGCATGGGTTGCGTGTGTGCGTGTGATGCATGTGCATGTAGAGTGATTGCCAGTGGCGGACCCAGCAAAAAAAATTAGGTGGGGCGAACTTGAGCGACAAACTTAACCAAAAGTAAAAATATACATCATAGACACCACATTTGTATTCCAATCACACAAATTAGAGTGTAAACGGTAAATTAACGACATAGACGAAGATTTAAGATGATACCGCTCACATGAAAAGTAAACACCAATTTTTCAACCATATATTTTAAATTTCATCAAATGATCAAAAGATAATAGATCATCCTGTCAATTTAACAAATAGATAAATGAGGACGAGTGAGATATAATGAAGGGATCATATACTAAAAAGTGATTAATATTATAAAAATACATACCACTAGTTAAACACTAAGCACGTCTTGAAGCGGTAGCTGGGGCGGCTGCCCCACCACGCCTAAAGGGAGGGTCCGCCCCTGGTGATTGCTGTGTACGAGAAGGATTGGATTGCATTGCATGCAGGCAGGAGGAGGTGGACATCAACTAGGACTTGTAAACCGAGGACGTGAGGGTTTCCGATTGTTCTTCCTGGCTGAGGCGGCGCACCATATATACACATATATCCCAGGCCGTGGGGAAGACCATCAGAGAAAAAGAGCGAGGGTTTCCTCTGGAGAAAAGGAGAGAGCAGGCGGCGGCTAGACACACGTAAAAAGAAAGGAAAAAGGCTGTCGTTCAGACGCGGCGACGCAAGGAGAGCATAGTGCAGGAGGCAGGCTTCCGTCCAGGACGCGTCGTCGCCCAGGGAGCAGATGGCGGCGCAGGACAGGGTTTGCTGATCGAGTTCGGTAGGAGGCCGGCTGTTCCCAGGCAACAGCGTGCAAGCAGGGTGCTCGGCAGGATTGCTCGGCAGCAGGCCGATGCGATAGCAAGCGGGCGAGCGGCAGCGCGCAGGAGCGGCACGTCAGTGCACGGGAGCAACAACGAGCAGACGCATGAGGGTATAAATTCTAGATTGAACTTTATGTGATGAGATTCATGCTTTGACACGTTGATTGATTTAATGCGAAAGTGTGAAATTTCAGTTTAATTATTGTGATTGATTCTCATGGTTTAGTCGCTTGGTTTATTATTGTTTCAATTATTCCTTCCGCTGTCTAGTGTTGATTAGTGTGTTCAGGGGTATTTAGCGCCAACGATCCTTCAATTGGTATCAGAGCGAGGTTAGCTCAGTTTAATCTTGCGATTAGAAGCTATGGCGCAGTTTAGCACTTTCTCTATGACTAAACCTCCTATTTTTAATGGTGATGATTACCCTTATTGGAAAGTGCGCATGCAATCTTTTTTACAATCTCAGAGCTATGAATTGTGGGAAATTGTAGAAACTAAATATGTTAAACCTGAGAATATTATCACCAAAGAATAAAAAGATCTTCACACCTTGAATCAAAAAGCAATGAGTTATTTTTATGGTGCTTTGTCTAAGGATGAATTTAATAAGATCTCTAATCTGAAAACTGCTTATGAAATCTGTGAATCTTTGAAAATTACTCATGAGGGCACTAATGATGTAAAAAATGCTAAAATTGAATTGTTTACTCGTGAGTATGAATTGTTTGCTATGAAAACTGGGGAAACCATTAATGACTTTGCTGCTCGTTTTAATGAATTGGTTAACAAACTTACATCTCTTGGAAAGGTGTTGTCTCAGGAAGATTAATGTAGAAAGTTACTTAGATCTTTAGATCAAATGGTGTGGCATTTTAAAGTAACTGCAATAACTGAATCTAAGGACTTGAGTACATTGAAATTAGATGCTTTGCTTGGTTCTTTAAAGATATGTGAGATGAGTCTCAGTCAAATTAATCATAATACTCATGATGTTCCTATTGCTCTTGCCACTTTTGAGAAAAATAAACACAAGGATATTGATATTGATGATATGGATTTTGATGCGCTTGCTAGTCTTTCTAAAAAGGTTTCTAATGTTTTGAAAACCAAGTTTAGCAAAAGTAAAAGTGATCTCATAAAATGCTTCAATTGCAACGAATTTGGTCATTATAAGAGTGATTGTCCCAAACTTGCTAACGAGAATTCTAGTCATTTTTGAAAGAAGAAATTTTCAGGTTCCAAAATGAAGAAGTCACTTCAGAAAGCATTCTTGAACATTGTGGAGGAGTTTGATTTTTCAGATGATGATGAGGACGACAATGATCCTTTGGCTACACTTGGAGAGGATGATGATATAGCAGATATTTGCCTTGTTGGGAGGGACGTTTGTCTTGAAACGTCAGAAAGTGAAGATGCTGATGATGAAGATGAAGATGAGGTAAATGATTCTGAAACTTTGGAAGCTTTTAAATTACAAGAAAAAATTCGTGATGCCTTGATAAATAAATGACAAGACTTAACTGCACAGCAGAAAAATGTGAGGAACAAAGGCACATCGCATCGCAGCAAGCTCCGTTAAAACTATGGAAATTTAGATCTCTGCGGCTCTGCCACTACTAAATGCACGTTTTTGAGAAATACCACTGTAGAATGTCGTCGTCGAGAAATGCCATTACAAACGTATCTTATTCGAGAAAATGTAAAACACCTCTCGGTACCCTGGTTAAAGTTGTATTTTGAAGATGGTGTCTTCTGAAAATTTAAGCATTCTCAACAGAGGAGGGTACGTGCGATTTCACCGTAACTCTCTTTCGTGAGGCGACTTCAGTGCAGCTGGCGTTGGATCCTACTCGGCCATGGCTACACTACACCCAAGATGCTACACCAATCCATTGCTTTCGAAAATTAGATGAAGCATGAGCCATCGTTGTGGCAGAACAGCAACTTCGAATACTAACATCCGTTTACTAGTACTACTCCCTCTAGTTTGATAATAGATGTCGTTTTGGACATCGACATGGTCTTCAAAACACAACATTGACCGCTAATTTTTATTATAATATATTTATAAAACCCAATAAAATTATAATATTATTTTCATATAATTTTCATATATCCAATTTACACATATAATTTTCATATATCCAATTTAAATATTTAAAAATACATTGATAGTCAAAGTTTTAGAAGTTTGACCATCACTATGTCCAAAACGATATCTATTATCAAACTGGAGGGAGTAATAGTTATGGGGTTATGGCCGTGTTAGTTGGCTGACTTTTTCCAGCTTCCTGGGTCAACCGACAACGATGTCTCATACGTCACACTTTCATAATGGTTAAACTCCAACAAGGGCAGCACAACTAAACTGAATTTTCACCCCGTATAGGTGAATAGGTCCAACCAAGATCTTGAAGATTCGAATGTGACGATACCTACAAGATAGTGTATGGTGGGACAGTGGACTAAATCAAAACTTCTATCGAAAGTAGACTCTAGAGCCCGCTTGTTTCGTTTTAGGGTGTGTTTGGTTGATAGGATAAAGTTGAATGGGATGGGATGGTCATATACCATTTGGTTTTGTTATTTGGGTGAATGGAATGGTTCAGCATCTAAAGGGAATATTCCTTAAATTTGTATGACTTGGTTCATGATAGAATGGTTCAACATCTAGAGGGAATATTCCGCAAATTTGTATAACTTGGTTTATGATGGAATGGTTCTATTCAAGCAACCAAATACATTGATAATTTTTTTCTTGAATATGTACTATCTCATACATGTACTACTTGGTACAGTCAATCAAACACACCCTAGTTGTCTCGAATCAAGCTTGAGTGAGAGTTCAGTTTTCAAAAAGGAAAAAGTTAGTGAATTTGTGTTGGATTTGAGCTCTTTTACTGAGCACTAACTTTAATATGAACCGTTCATTCTTTTCAATCCAATAGGTTATATTAGTCAGTACTCTCTTCATTGATAAATGTAAGGCGTATTTAACTTTGCACAAGGATTAAAGTTACGGTGAAATTGAGAAAGCCATAAGAGAAAATGACTTACATACCCCTTTATAATTGTCTCGGAACAGGAGAGATAATACTTTGTGTAGGTGATAATGAATAAATACATATGGTTATGAGAGAATAAATAAGGGTATAGTAGTAATGGCTCATTAAATCTACATACAAGCTTTATATTCTAAACAAGACCATTCAAACTATAGGTCTTATATTTATCAACGGATGGAGTATTTATTTATACTTTCTCTGATAGTAGAGCAGTAAAAATACCTTTAACAAATTAATAGCTATATCAAATTTTTAATACATGTCATATATTATGGTACAATGTATTATAAAATTTCTCTCCGATTTAACTTGCTTTGGGCTGGCTAAAAAAAACATCGATGTCCGATCGTGCCGCGCAGCTAGGCTCAATTCGGGTTGAGAGAAAAAAACCCACTTCGGCTTTTTTCACCCTTCCAAACTTAGCAGGGACTGGGCCTATTCAGCCGTTTGTCAGGAAGGCTTGGGCAAACGAATATGTTGCTCTGTAGAGTTTGGAGTAGTTTTCGGCCTTTTGTCTCCTCTGTATTTTGCCGGCTGGTCGATTATAAAATATTGAAATGAAACAAAGAACAAGGTATAAACCTCTCGAGAAATTTGGAAAATACCCTATCCGTTCAAAAATAATTTTCCTTTTAAACATCAATACGGTTTTCAAATCATAGCTTTAACTACTGTTTTTTATTAAATATATTTATAAAACCAAATAAAATTGTAGTGTTATGAAAATACTTTTTAAAACAAATTTACACATAGGATTTTTATATAGCTGATTTAAATATTTAAAAAGATATTAACAATCAAAGTTTCAAAATTTTAACTATGCTTATATCTAAAACGATAATTATTTATGATCAAAGGGAGTAGAATATGTTCGGTAGGCGGTAGCTATGTGACGCTTGCATCACAGCCGATTGTATTTATAGTTCGTGGAAAACCTCACAACGCGTCTTGTTGCATCGTCGCCGAGATACTTCTGTTGGGAAACTCGGCCCATCGTGGCCCATGTGGACTCTCCCAAAACCCTAGCTATAGGTTATAAATAGGAGGCAGGGGGTCACCCCATTGTACACGTGCAATCAGAATAATAAAGCAGAGCAGTTCCTCCTCATATTGTGTCTCTCTCCCTCTCTGTTCTCCAGTTTAGATCTATTAGGCAACTCCGGACTATTCGATAGCGATTTTGTCTAACACGTTATCAGCACAAAGCTCTACCCGGCGAACAGATTGGAAAGGTGAGACGCGGGATTGATCTAATCTCGCATGGATATTTGTATGCATCTATTCTACGCATCTACGTGGCACGAAGCTACGATATGAAGCGATTTTGCATATCATAGTATGGACCTACTATACAAGAAATTGCAGTACACGAAGCTACAGTTTGGCACGAAGCCATTGTTGCTACAGTATGACACGCAGTCGGATCAGCTTGGAGCATCGTGCACACGAAGAAGTGGTCCGCCGCAGGCTTGCCGTCACCGCGCTCGCCCACCGTTGCGCCTCCTCGATCGCCGGCCTTACGAGCAGCTTGGCTCACAACCACTCCGCCGCTTGTCTCGGCGTCCCGCCGCGCGTGGCCAGTAGCCGCCACCTGGCTCGACGCCGCACTGGCCCATGCGATGGCTCGGCCACAAATCGACGCGCCGCCCCAGCCGCCGGTCATCGCCATCGGTCGATGCGGCACGGCCTCGGTCGCCAACGGAAGCGCCGCCGCCGGTCGCCTTGCCGTAGTCGCGCGGAACTGCGCTGCTGGCGGTCTGGACGACCAGACATACCGCCGCCATGGCTCGCCTCGCTCCCACCGACTCCATGGCGGCTTTGTGTGCGCACACCTCCTCATATAAACCCCGTAGGTCACAAATGGGTTTTTGTTCGGAAGAGGAATGAAAGCAATGAAGTTGTAAGGTACAAGGCAAGGCTTGTTGCTCAAGGTTTCACTCAATGTCCTGGGGTTGATTATGAAGAAACCTATTCTCCGATCATGGGTGAAATTACCTTTATATACTTGATCTCAATGGCAGTCAACTTGAAGTTGAGAATGAAGTTTATGGATGTTGTCACAGCATATTTGTATGGAAGCTTGGATTCGGAGATATACATGAAAGTGCTGGAAGGTATCCCTATCCCGAACCAAGACACAGCAAATAGAAACCTATACAGTGTGAAATTGGAGAAATCACTATATGGACTGAAGCAGTCAGGAAGAACGTGGTACAATCGCTTGAGTGACTTTCTCTGCAAGAAAGGCTACACGAACAACGAAGATTGTCCATTTGTGTTTATACAATGATCCCTGAATGGATTTTGTATAATCTCTGTCTATGTAGATGACTTGAACATCATCGGGAGGGATGAAATTGAAGAAGCATGCTCATACTTGAAGCCTAAGTTTGAAATGAAAGACTTGGGTAACACCAAGTTATGTTTAGGCTTGCAGCTTGAACATGTTCAAGGCAAAATCTTGGTACACCAATCATCCTACACGCAGAAAGTGTTAAAGAGATTCAGTTTTGAAAAAGCATACTCCGCAAAGACCCCAATGGTCGAAAGATCACTCCAAGCAGACCTAGACCCATACAGGCCTAGAGAAGAGGGGGAGGAAGTCCTGAGAACAGAATTCCCATATTTGAGTGCAATTGGAGCACTCATGTACCTTGCGAATAGCACTAGCCGGACATCGCTTTCGACGTGAATTTGCTAGCACAGTACAGTACAGAACCCACCAAAAGGCATTGGAAAAGGGGTGAAAGACATCTTTCGTTACCTTTAAGGAAGCAAAGATCTCGGCTTGTTTTACAGAAGAAACAATGGATTGAATTTGGTTGGCTATGCCGATGCTGGGTACCTATCGGACCCACATACTGGCAAGTCACAAACCGGGTATGTTTTCCTTTGTGGAGGAACAACAATCTCTTGGAAGTCGTCTAAGCAGACACTTGTCTCGACGTCGAGAAACCACTCAGAAATCATTGCATTGTATGAAGCCTCCCGAGAATGTGCATGGCTTCGAAGAATGATTCACCACATCCAGAAGTCATGTGGTTTGAACTGGAACAAACCCCCACTATCATCTATGAAGATAATGCAGCTTGTGTTGCTCAAGTGCAAATGGGACATATGAAAAGTAACCTCACGAAGCATATCAACCCCAAGTTCTTTTATGCTCATGAATTGTATAAGATGAACGAGGTCAAGATACTGCATACTAAGTCCTGTGAAAATCTCGCAGATTTATTCACTAAGTCACTTCCGGTATCTTCCTTTGAAAAGTGTGTTAGAGGAATCAGGATAATGAGACTCAGAGAAGTGCATATTTCAGGGGGGAATTTTCACATACTCCTAAATAAATCTCGAACATGAAGTTTGAGTACCCAACGTGGATCTAGAAGATTAATATTGAAGTTTTGGTGGATTGTACTCTTTTCCTTAGTAAGTTTTTCATTGAAGTTTTCTTACATAAGATTTTTGATGAGGCAATTCGTGCAACATAGCAAACATATGCTGTGTACTCTTTCTCCAAGTATTTTTCCCTATTGGGTTTTTCTAGAGTTTTGATGAGGCATATGCATCTCGCGGCGAAGAGTCCAAGGAGGAGTGTTGGGAAACTCGGCTCATCGTGGCTCATGTGGACTCTCCCGAAACCCTAGCTATAGGTTATAAATAGGAGGCAGAGGATCACCCCATTGTACACGTGCAATCAGAATAATAAAGCAGACCAGCTCCTCCTCATATCGTGTCTCTCTTCCTCTCTCTTTTCTCCAGTTTAGATCTATTAAATAACTTTAAACTATTCGATAGCGAGGTTGTCTAACAATTTCCTCATGAAAACCCTCATGTGCCGCTGCCGAAGCCAACTTCTAGTATGCATGGGCCTGTAGCGCTTGGCCCATCCGGGTGCATGCTTTGCTTTCACTTCTAGTCAAACCAACGCATGCTTTGCTTCCACTTCTAGTCAAGCCGACGCATGCTTTGCTTCCACAGTTCCACTTCTAGTAAGCCAAAAAAACACAGCCAATGCATGCACGCATGCTTTGCTCCAAATCCAATAGCAAAAACAAAAACAGATTAATCAATATAAATATATTATTCCATCATAACTATTATTATTTGGTAAATCACTCAACAAAAAATTATAAATCAACACATCCCATGGTCGAGGGCCGGCGAGATGTTCTTAGTTAGCCTTGTCTACGGTCTACCGCCAAATGGAACGCAAAAGAATCTATTCCAGTATTTTACCTGCAATCACATTTAAAAGAAGAAGAAGAAGACGTGTTTATTAGAACTTAGAACGTTCACATATGAGTTTGTAATATAATCGGCAGGCCTTGCACTGCCTGCTTCTGCTTAAATTACTCCCGTCGTTGCAGCTGTGCCACTGCATGCATCCACTAGAGAGCAACGATATGAACATGTCAAGACAAGAAAAAAAAAAGGTTTTGATAAGTTTCACCCGGATGTTTTCTTTAGCAACCATCATCCAAATTCTAGGCCATTAGATTTGCTTTCAGATCGATGCACACACCCCTGAATTCGAGGTGGGTTAATCCTACGGATGTGTGTTTTGATCGTACTGTCCAAAGTTTGGATAGTTTTTAGGACAAAAACATCCGGATGATGCCTATACACTCCCAAAAAAATATTCTCACAATCTCTCTGCTTCGACCAATACAGATGGAACGTGAAGCGTGCATAAACATACAGTAACAGATCTCTTGGTTCCTTTCTAAGTACAAAATCTCTTCCTCCTCCTCCTCCTCCTCTCTTATTTTTCTGAGAAGTAGGAAATACCTTCGAATTGATTGTGCAACAAACTCCGTCGCGCAAGGTAAACGACATGCATAAACTCCAAGGCCAGTATCGTGTGAAACGCATTCGAAGCCGAAGATTTTAAGAAACACATTCTCGAAAGACAATAGTTATAAACAGACGAACGGTGGATCCAAGGGCGCTCTGAAAGAGCCACTTTGTATTCTTGTAGTGACTATAGTAGTAAGCCAGCCCCATGCATTGTCGCTCCCTTTGTTCAAAATTTATAAAGCGTATTTTCTCTTGGCATATAGAACAATGAGATATTAAAAATAATCAGATTACCTATAGTTATTATCTTTAAAGGTTATATTCAATGCATGCATATAGGGTGTGTTTGGTTGCTTATACCAAATGGTACATATAAAAGATGGTTTTAAAAAAAAAGTCACTAATATGGTTCGTTACTTGAATGGAACCATCATATCCTGGATGATGGAATACAAATTTGAAGAACATTCCCTATATATAGATAGTTAATTATTCTATTCACTTGAAACAATGGAATCAAATAGTCCGGATGTTGTAGTGACTCTAGTGAGTGGTAAGCTAGTCGTTTGTATTCCTGTAGTGACTAGTGAGTGGTAAGACAAAAGTTAGAAACAGACGAACGGTAGAGGCAAGGGCGCTCTGAAAGAGCCATTTGTATTCTTGTAGGGCCTAGTGAGTAGTAAGCCCGTTCAATACATTGTCATTCCCTGTGTCTAAATTTATAAAGTGTATTTTATTTTGACATATAGATCAATGTGATATCAAAAATGGATGATTAGATTATCTATACTTATTATCTTTAAGCGCTATATATTCAACACATACATATAGAAAATATGAAGTAAAGCTGGATATTTATTAGGCGCTATAAAGAAAATATCATACTAATTTTGTATTGGAATATAGAATATACTCTATATTTATGGATAAAATTATTAAAAACTAGACCATATTAATTTGGTCGGATGGAGTATAGGACAAGAACATAGCCAAACAGGCACTTATTTATACCAGAGAACTTATTTCCCATCCAATGCCGCCTGCATACATCTATCTATATATAACATCCACCAATCAAATGCTGCAGCACGGAGCAGCTGAAACCAAAGCCCTAATGGCTGCCAAGAAGGGCTTTCTCCCCTTGCTGCTGCTGTTCTTGCTGAGCTCGCGCGGCGCCGAGACGACGTCGTTCCCCGTCAATGTCTGGCCCAAGCCGACGTCCATGTCGTGGGCGGAGCCTCTCATGGGCTCATGGCCATGCCGGTGTCGCGGTCGTTCCACATCGTCGGGCCGTCCGGGAACCCGTACCTCTTCTCGGCCGCGCAGCGCTACGCGGCGCTGCTCTTCGCCGAGCGGTACCAGCCCATCGTCCGGCCGGCGGTCAACGTCACCGCGGGGGGAGCCGCGCTCCAGAACCTGACCCTGCACGTGGCCGACCTGTCCGCCCCGCTCCAGCACGCCGTGGACGAGTCGTACACGCTGGAGATCCTCCCCACGGGCGCAGCCACCGTCTCGGCGGCCACGGCGTGGGGCGCCATGCGCGGGCTCGAGACGTTCTCGCAGCTGGCGTGGAGGGGCGGCGGCCGGGGGGGACCGCTGCTGCTGGTGGCCGCCGGCGTGCGCGTGGAGGACCGGCCGCTGTACCCGCACCGCGGGCTGATGTTCGACACCGGGAGGACCTACTTCCCCGTCGCCGACATCCTGCGCACGATCGACGCCATGGCGGCCAACAAGATGAACGTGTTCCACTGGCACATCACGGACTCGCAGTCGTTCCCCATCGAGCTGCCATCCGAGCCGTCGCTCGCGGAGAAGGGCGCGTACGGAGACGACATGAGGTACTCCGTCACGGACGTCAAACGCATCGTCGAGTTCGCCATGAGCCGCGGCGTCCGCGTCGTGCCGGAGATAGACTCGCCGGGTAAGCTCAATACTACAGCTGCTCTCAAGTCTCCTCCTCTGCCTCCCTCGATTATGTATTGTACACTGCTCCCTCAGTTTCCAAAATGTTTAACCTAGTAAGCCCTGCGCCAACACGGCCCAGTTTCTCGTGCTTGATTACGATATTAATCGACGTAACACGGCCGATTCATTAATTTCTCGTCATTTCAGGCCACACGGCGTCGTGGGCCGGCGCGTACCCGGAGACAGTGTCCTGCGCGGGCAAGTTTTGGCTGCCCGACCCGTCCAACTGGCCCAGCCGGCTGGCGGCCGAGCCGGGCTCCGGCCAGCTCAACCCGCTGGAGCCCAAGACGTACCAGGTGGTGGCCAACGTCGTTAACGACCTCACCTCGCTCTTCCCGGACGGCTTCTACCACGCCGGCGCCGACGAGGTGACCCCGGGTTGCTGGCAGACGGACCCCTCGATCCAGGCCTATCTCGCCAACGGCGGCACCCTCGGCCAGCTGCTGGAGCGGTACGTCAGCTGGGTCCACCCGCTCATCGTGTCCAAGAACCGCACCGCCGTGTTCTGGGAGGACGTGCTGCTGGACCAGGCTGTGAACGTGAGCGCGTCGGCGATCCCGCCGGCCACGACCATCCTGCAGACGTGGAACAACGGGCCCAACAACACCAAGCTGATCGTGCAGGCCGGGTACCGCGCCATCGTCTCGTCGGCGTCCTTCTACTACCTCGACTGCGGCCACGGCGACTTCGTCGGGAACAACAGCGTCTACGACGACCCCAACAGCGACTACGACACCAAAGGCGGGTCGTGGTGCGGGCCCTTCAAGACGTGGCAGCGGGTGTACGACTACGACATCGCGTACGGGCTCACGGCCGACGAGGCCAGGCTTATCATCGGCGGCGAGGTGGCGCTGTGGACGGAGCAAATAGACGCGACGGTCCTGGACGGCCGGGTCTGGCCGCGGACGTCGGCCATGGCGGAGGCGCTGTGGTCCGGCAACCGCGACGCGGCCGGCAGGAAGCGGTACGCGGAGGCGACCGACCGGCTCAACGACTGGCGGCACCGCATGGTGGGGAGGGGAGTCCGTGCGGAGCCCATCCAGCCGCTCTGGTGCCGGACGCGCCCGGGGATGTGCAACGCTGTTCAGTAACGACGTCCCGGCAAGAAGCCGCGCGAGTTGCCTGTGCTAAACTCTCGCTGGTTCTATTTGAAACACACAAATTTCACGAGAATTTAAACGATTCGATCCTGTTCCACACGGGACCTAAAGCAATTATTATCATTCGTTCGTCTTAAATTAAACAAACTAGAGTATGCGTCGTGTTTGTTGTTTTGTTTTTTTTGTTGCGTCTTCGTGCGAGAGGGAACACTACTTCCATTTACTTCTTCTTTTGTTTTCCAAAAAAGTGAAGTGGACGGCATGTTATGTTATCTAATGTGAAGTTGTACCTTGAAAGCCGGCTTTATCTTGGGGGCAATTTGCGAATTAATGCGTTGCTTGTACTAGTGCTTGATTTGATTAAAGTAACCATGTGTTGTTTTCATGTTGAATCGTTTGTGTCAATTAACTATACATGGGTTTTCCTCGTGGAAATTTTGTGTGTTATCACTTCATTGCTCAATTTAATCTTGGCGCAGTGCTTCTACGCTTTCCTTCTAATACAAATTGCACGACTCTTGAAGCAAGCGAAAAGCAAAGAATAAGTAATCGTCATCTATTTTTCTTTCATACTTTAATATTTATACGACAAAAATAAGCATAGAAACATCTCTCTTAATCTTGTTGTTCGAAGAATGGACCTTTCTTGGTGTAACATGAGATGCTTGCTTTCCATAGATGCGTGTGCAAAGACAACTAGTAAGCAGACAAAGGGAATCCGAGAGAAAACTATCTCGCAGCAGAACTGACATGTATCTGCTCACACTACAAGCTCACCATCGCATTGTCCATCAGATTATCTTATCTTGTTAATGATTGAAGATTCTCGATCTAGTAGACGTACTGTTGTGTTAGGATTCGGCGGTCCTTGGCCACAATAACATCTCGAAGGTCATCTAATTAAACTGCCAATCCTGTACTCCACGATCGAACTATCAGCATTGATTTTTTGGCATTGGGATTTTCAGCATTTTGTTTTTGGGAGTATATAGGTATCATCCCGATGTTTTTGCTTTAGCTGACATTCAAATTTTTAGAGAGACCATTTGTTGGAGTTGGAGTGTTTTTATTGCCAACTTCCAGAGGCATAACCTAGCTTGGTCTCACTCTCTTCCTTTCCGAAACTGTTAGTAGGCTGCGCTTTGGTGGTTTGTGTTAGACAACCTCGCTATCGAATAGTCCGGGGTTGCCTAATAGATTGAACTGGAGAACAGAGAGAGAGGGCGAGAGACACAATATGAGGAGGAACGGGTCTGCTTTATTATTCTGTATGCTTGTGTACAATAGGGTGACCCCTGCCTCCTATATATAGCGATTCTGCTTAGAGATAACGAAGAGTCCATATAGGATACGAATCCGGTTTCCTAACACTCCCCCTTGGACTCTTCACCGCGAGATGCATATGCCTCATTAAAACTCCATAAAAACCCAGTGGGAAAAATAATTGGAGAAAGAGTACATAGCACACGCTTGCTGTGTTGCACGGATTGCCTCATCAAAAACCTTATGTAAGAAAACTTCAATGAAAAACTTACTTAAGGAAAAGAGTACAATCCACCCAAACTTCAATGTTAATCTTCAAGATTCACGTTGGGTACTCAAACTTCATGTTTGAGATTTATGTAGGAGTATGTGAAAATTCTCCCCCTGAAATCTGCACTTCCCTAAGCCTCATCATCCCGATTCCTCTAGCACATCTTTCAAAAGAATATGCCGGGAGTGACTTAGTGAATAAATCTGCGAGATTTTCACACGACTTAGTATGCAGTATCTTTATCTCGTTCATCTTATGCATTTCATGGGCATAAAAGAACTTGGGGTTGATGTGCTTCGTAAGATTGCTTTTCACATATCCCATTTGCACTTGAGCAACACAAGCGCATTATCTTCATAGATAATGGTGGGGTTTGTTCCATGTTCAAACCACATGACTTACGGATGTGATGAACCATTCTTGAAGCCATGCACATTCTCGAGATGCTTCATACAAGGCAATTATTTACGAGTGGTTTGTCGACGTTGAGACAAGAGTCCCTTAGATGACTTCCACGAAATTGCTTTGTTCCACCGCAAAGGAAAACATACCCAGTTTGTGACTTGCCAGTATGCGGGTCTGATAGGTACCCAGCATCGGCATAGCCAACCAAATTCAATTCATTGTTTCTTCTGTAAAACAAGCCAATGTCTTTGCTTCCTTGAAGGTAACGGAAGATGTCCTTTACCCCTTTCCAATGCCTTTTGGTGGGTTACGCCTTTGTCTGCGCTAGCAAATTCACAGCGACGCAATGTCAGGCCTAGTGCTATTCGCAAGGTACATGAGCGCTCCAATTGCACTCAAGTATGGGAATTCCGCTCCCGTGACTTCCTCCCCTCTTCTTTAGGCCTGCGGATCTAGGTGCGCTTGGAGTGACCTTCCGACCATTGTTGTCTTTGCGGGGTATGCCTTTTCAAAACCAAATTTCTCCAACACTTTCTGCGTGTAGGAAGATTGGTGTACCAAGATTCCGCCTTGGACATGTTCAAGCTGCAAGCCTAAACAAAACTTGGTTTTACCCAAGTCTTTCATTTCAAATTCAGACTTCAAGTATGTGCATGCTTCTTCAATTTCTTCATCCGTCCCAATGATGTTCAAGTCATCTACATAGACGGAGATTATACAAAATCCATTCGGGGATCGTTGTATAAACACACATGGACAATCTTCGCTGTTCGTGTAGCCTTTCTTGCAAAGAAAGTCACTTAAGCGATTGTACCACATTCTTCCTGATTGCTTCAGCCCATACAGTGATTTCTCCAATTTCACACTGTATAGGTTTCTGTTTGCTCTGTCTTGGTTCGGGATAGGGGTACCTTCCGGTACTTTCATGTATATCTCCGAATCCAAGTTTCCATACAAGTATGCTGTGACAACATCCATTAGCTTCATTTTCAACTTCAAGTTGACTGCCATTTGATCAAGTATCTAAAGGTAATTCCACCCATGACCGGAGAATAGGTTTCTTCATAATCAACCCCAGGACGTTGAGTGAAACCTTGAGCGACAAGCCTTGCCTTGTACCTTATAACTTCATTGTTTTCATTCCTCTTCCGAACAAAAACCCATTTGTGCCCCACGGGGTTTATATGGGGAGGCGTGCGGCACACAGGCCCAAACACCTCTCTTTTGTTTAGAGAGACTAACTCTGCGGTGATTGCCTTCTTCCAATCTTCCCAATCGAGCCTTTTCTTGCACTCTGCGAGAGATGCGGGCTCGGGATCATGATTAATGATCGTGGCAATCTTCTTTGCAAAGTATGCATCGACATTGGCTGTTGCTCTATTCATCGATTCTCGTTATTACAAAGTTTATGGCCATTTCATCATGGGGTGCTTCGTGCACTTCTACTTGCTCTTCATTGCTATTTCCCATTCCAGGAGCAAGTTCCTTTAGTTTTTCTCCGCCAATGTGTGCGCACACATTATTTCCGGCTTCTTCCAATGGAAGGTTCAGATCTGGAATTGCCTTTTCCACAGGCTTCTTTCCAGTGCCAGGTCTCAAGCGGCTCCCCTTCTTGCTTTGGGGCACTTTTGTGATTGGTGTGGTAAGTCCTCTTGCCCGATTGTCCCCAGACGTCTCCGGTACTTTGGGTTTGAGAAGTCAGATTTCTGTTCTTTTTCTTTGAGGCCTCTGAGCAGGATGAGGATACCTTCGCTTTCTTTGGTATTTCCACCCTCTCTGGTGCATTTCTTGCTGGTACATGCGACTTAACCACGCTCTTGAGATCACAAAAATGATCAGGCGGTTCATTTGCTAAATTCTGCAAATCAATTATCTTACGGACTTCTTGATTTGCTTCATTAGTGCGAGGGTCATGCGCGGGGATCCCGATGGAATGCCATATTATTTCCTGGCATTTTTCATCCAATGGTTGATTCTCTCCCCTAATGACGGAAGCGGTCCTCGTCAAAGATACGATCGTGAATGAATTTTGTATGCAAGTCTCGATCATGGGTTCCAAATATCGATTATGGATGCACTCTCATAACCAACGTATATCCCGGACTTGCGGAGAGGGCCCATTGCGATCCATTGTGGGGGTGGTATAGGTACATATACCATACAACCAAAATTTCTAAGATGGGAAATCTTCGATGACCCCTTGCACTAGTTGCATAGGTGAATGGATGTTGTAGGCCGATGGTCTATAATTGATGAAGTCTTTGCTGCGTGCGAGGCTGCGTGTCCCCAACAAGTGTTGGGCAAGTTACAACTCTGCAAGAGCGGTCGGCAATAAACTTAATCCTCTTTATTAGTGCTTCACTAGCCCATTTTGCGTATGGGCGTGCGATGCAGTGCTCATGATTATTCCGTTCTTTGTGCAATAATCATCAAATGCCTTGGAAGTGAATTCACCGCATTGTCCATTCGAATGGACTTCACGCGATGATCGTGAAAAGCATTCTTAATTACGATGATCTGCGAGATCGATTTTGCGAATGCATGATTCCTTGTTGACAAAGAAACATGTATGCGACCATTTCGAGGAAGCATCAATGAGCACCATAAAGTATCGAAGCGGCCACGACAAGGGCTGAATCGGACCATAAATATCCCCTGAGCAGCGTTCCAGAATGCAGGAAATTCATGATGCACATTCATAACAGAGGGTCTAGTTATTAATTTCCCGGTGGCACATGCATGGCACACAAAATCTTCGTGATTCGAGAAATTCTTAACATTAATGCCATGACCTTGTGAGTTGTTAACTATATTTCTCATCAATCTAAGACCAGGATGACCTAATCTACAATGCCATAAAGCAAATAATTCAGAGCTTCTAAAGACAGTCTTCAAAGAAGTATACCTTTGCGTGTGCATTGATTTTCGTGTAGTACAACCTAGATTCATATGAGGGACATTTTTCTAGTACCATCTTTCCATATTCCGCGTGCTTCACAATGCACAAGTGTTCTTTGCCATTTTCTTCATTGGTTTCTACGTGAAACCCATTGGCGCGGATATCCTTGAAACTTAAGAGAGTGCGGGTTGATTCAGGGTACAAGAGGGCTTCTTCAATTACCAAAGTTGTACCCATTGGCAATATAATTGTGGCTCTTCCTGAGCCTATTATATGCGTATCGCTTCCTGCGATTGTCGTAATCCTTCCAGCGTTCTTCGTGATCGTCTGGAAGTATTTCGACTCTCTTAAGATGGTATTTGTTGTGCCACTGTCAACAATGCATATTTCCTCCATTGGGCGCTACACGATTTCTAGATGAAAAGAAATATAATTCTAATCAGACAGTGGTAAAGTAATTCAAACATTTGCTTGTAAATAAAGAATACTGGAATAAATAATAAACTGCATATACATTCATGAGAAAAATGCTCTTCTAAAGCTTGTAATTCATTATGCAATCTGATGTCTATGTGAGATGGTTCTGACCATTCGGGCCAGTTCTTTCAAAACTCACGTTTGACAATGCCAGACCTTTTCATATTCATAAGGTTCTTCCATTAGATTACTGCGTGCAATCTAATAGGAAGTGGCTGCTCAATTCAATAAAATGCATAATTGAATTCTCATGAGTTTCCAGCAAACTAAAAGAAAGCAATAATTTCAAGATTCACATATACAAAGATAAATGCAAAATTCATAAGTACAAGATTCATAAGTACGGAATTCATAAATATAATGTAAATGCAAGATTCATATATAAATATTCATAAATACAGCTTCGTGCATGCAGGTGATCGGCTTCGTGCAAGCGATCAGATTCATGTGCGCGATCGGCTTCGTGCGATCGGTTTAGCGCGGCTTCATGCGCGCAGCGCATTCAGTTCCATGCGCGTCGGCCTTCCAGGCGCGACGGTGGCCGCTTCATGCGGCGTGCTTCTAATGAACTATATTAAAGCAATAAATATAATGCATGGAACAGAACAATAATTGCACAGTTCATAAATTCAGAATAAACAATAATTGCACAATTCATAAATTCATAAATGCGGAAATAAATTCTCAGAAATTTCCGAATTTTTCTTAGTATTTGGCAATTTTCTGTTAATTATACAGCAATTTTCCAACATCACTTGATAACAGAAAATAAATTGCAACATGAATTAAACATGGCATAAGCCTAATTACAACTTATATAATTCTTGTTGGCTGGGAACGAAAACAGGTAATGAATATCTCTGTCAATTTGACTCTTGGCCAGGTCAACCTGCCCCTAGGGCTCACATGAGGGAGGGAGCACTTCCCGTTTCCGGGTGCCAATTAAAGAACCAAGCCTCATGTGTGTTTTCCTAGACACCCATTGTCTCATATCTGTTTATTCATTACCAAAATCAAATCCCAACCACTCATGTTCTCATAAACTGTTGTATGAGAAATTCTGGAATTTTCCTAACACTTTTCATAATTTCTGCTAATTTCCAAGCAATTTTCAGAATTACTTTACAACAGGAAATTGAATTTCAGCAAATATCAACATGACATAATTCATAAATTCATAAATTCGGAAAATAAATTCTCAGGAATTTCCGATAAGCTAAACAGAGCAAACGATACAAGCAAATATTCATAAATGCAGAAAATAAGGTTAAGTACAAATTAAAACAGGGCCCATAAACTTTCTGCAATTTTCTAGGAATTTTTCATAATTTTCATGATTTTTCTCCTATTTTTAACCAATTTTCTGAATTTCTTATTCAATATTCAGAAAAGAAAAATAATAAATAAATAAAAGAGTTAAATAACTGGGGGTAAAAGTGTAATTTCGTGTCCCTTCACTTTTCTATCCGGATTCCAACCGATTTAAAATCGCTTCTAACTTATGGACTTCATGTCCATGACCACGAGCTTCTAGTTTCTTGGACTTCATGTCCTGTCCCACCCAAAAGGAGCGACGGCTGAGCTTACGCCAGCCGTGAGCGGCCGAGCAAGGCGTCGCGACGGTGACCAGGGCGGCGGTGCGGCGACACCGTGCGCTCAGGCCCGCAGTGGCGCTTGATGGCGACGTGGCGTTCGCCGGCAAGCGGCCGGCCCGGCCGACGATCGATGGGCGGCGGCTTCATGCCGCTTTGGTCCGAGCGCGTCCGGCGGCGACCGAAGTCACGAGCGGCGTTGGCCGGCGGAGGCCAAGCTGCGTCGTGGCGGCGACCAACGAGGCGTCGTGCGGTGGCTGTTGAGGCCGGCGACGCGGCAGCGACGTGCAGGGTCACGGTGGCGGCTGTGGGCCGTGAGCGGGAGCGGCTTCAAGCAACGCTTCATGCGGCTGCAGTGCGGCGGTGGGCCGGCCAATCGACGGGCCAGCGAACTCGGCTTCGAGCCGGGGAGGGCGCGGCGGTCAGCCGGCGGTGATTTCGCGTGCGGATTCGGCGGGCTTCCATGGTTGGTAGTGTCAGGCGTGTTGGGGCCGAGCCGGCCAAGGCTGGTTTGCTGCTGCGTGCAGCGAGGGGTCGAGTGCGCCGGACTTCGTGCACGGGCAGGCCGAGTCGGCTTCTAGCCTGCGACAATCCTTCGGGTTGGCACAGCTGCGACCAGCCGGCGGCTGTGGGTGCAATCTGCGATGGCTTCGTGCCGTGATTGCGTTGATGTTGGCTTCATGCCGGACAATATGTATTGTAGGCTTGTAGCTTTGTGTACTGTAGACTCATGTACTATAGATACATGTGTAGGCTTCGTGCCAGATCTGTAATCTGCGATCCGTAGCTTCATGCCACGAACCGTGAGACTTGCTGCGAATTGTAGCTTCATGCTACGAGAGAAAGAAAAAGAACAGACGAGCTGTTAGATTCAATCACCCAATTCTTACCGCTTCTCACCTTTTCAATCCAATCTCCGGTAGAGCTTCGTGCTGATAACGTGT
Organism: Rhipidocladum racemiflorum; assembly: GCA_036346355.1. Lineage (NCBI taxonomy): Eukaryota > Viridiplantae > Streptophyta > Magnoliopsida > Poales > Poaceae > Rhipidocladum > Rhipidocladum racemiflorum. The sequence continues at coordinate 9,455,180 of CM070581.1, forward strand.
TAGACAACCTCGCTATCGAATAGTCCGGGGTTGCCTAATAGATTGAACTGGAGAACAGAGAGAGAGGGCGAGAGACACAATATGAGGAGGAACGGGTCTGCTTTATTATTCTGTATGCTTGTGTACAATGGGGTGACCCCCTGCCTCCTATATATAGCGGTTCTGCTTAGAGATAAGGAAGAGTCCATATAGGATACGAATCCGGTTTCCTAACAGTTTGTGCTTGCTGTTGTTTGTCATGATCTTGTTGCGGCTGGTGTAGGTGCTGGCGCAATCGTTGGTGGCCTGTGGTGGTTGAGGTATGGCGTACGTGGCTGCTGCCGTGGTGTGCATATCCTGGTGTTTGAGTTGCACCTCAAGCCCTTGTAAGAATGCGGTTTTCTCAGGCTGTGTAGCTCCTTGTTAGCCAGTTTTGGGCTTTGTTGTTTGCAAGTTAGGTGACGGTCGTGTTTTATCTTTGCTCCAGAAGGCGTTGGTCTTGTTGGCACATTGGTGTCTTGTTAGGAGCTATTTCCTAGTGTTGGTGTCTCTCTTTGGAGGGTCGGTGTTATTTTTATCTTCTTCTAAAATGAATGGCATAGCTCATGTCCTTGGTTTTAAAATAGAAGATGCTTCAATTTTGATTTTTGTATCTCGGGAGGAAGCATCTTTCAAATCGAAATGTGGAAAAGCTGTAGTTCGAAGAAACAACAGACAAGGGTGGTGGCTAGTTGACTGGGTCGACAGCAACATAGCCACTAGAGGCGGTCAACTAGTAGTGCTAACTCTTCAACAACCGTAATATTCGCGAGCTAGACAGGTTACATGTGACTAAGTGGAGTGAGGGAATGGTAGGTTCACACGACTCAAACAATGCAAGTTTTTATATTGGAAACAAATAAGTATGGGATACCGTTATAAGACTGTCGCCAACCCATGGTATTCAATATCTTACCGCTTCCTTGTAGTATGTGAGCAGCACAATTGTTGCCAAGATTTTGGTAGGCAAAATAGTCATCTGTATCAACATGGGATTATGCAAGGTAAAGAGAATCATGTCAATGTCATATTTGAAAAGTGCTAGAAACCTCAGAAAAACCGATTAAGGAAAGATTGATGCAGAAGAAAGAAACATCAATAGGAAGACTAGAAGGCTTGAAGATGGACCAAAACTCTTTCTTAGAAAAGGTTGAGCTGGCACGAAAAGGGAGACTTGAAGTACAATCCAATATTGAGTCGACTATTTTAGGAACGAAAAAACTTGCGCATGCCAACTTTTAGTACTTTTTTCACGTATACTTTTCTTGTACCTTAGGAGTAGGCCATAGCTAGTAAAATCTTTCCTTCTCTATAATTCGATTTTGATCTATATTGCTTCACATCGACATATTAATCAATATTTAAGTTACACCTATCCCTTCGTTATTGATTTGCATTGACTTTTTGTTAAGGATTAATTTTCACTTTAGGTTACCTATTGTCGACTTCACCAATTTGCCGAAAAATCGGCTAGCATGTCGCGTACGCTGCCAGGGAGCACCCTCTGTAGAGACGCGATGGTGCTGTTAGGAAATTTTCTAGCGGTAACAGCAACACTAAGAAATAGTTATATATCCCATTCGTATAGAACAATACATGTAACTTCTTATACCAAAAGAAGATGCCATAAATGAAAAATCAACACCTAGGATGACTCTACTGTGTTTCGTGCCAACCATCGTGCAATTAAGGGCAATCCTAGTGGTCACACTACATAGCAATGTCTATGGATTGTCACCTCACATAGACATTGTCGGGACCCGAATCTGCAAATCCGGACCCTCTGTGTATTCTGTACTAGTCCAGGATCACGCTAGTACACACAGTTAAACAGGGATGAAGTACCACAATCATACACAGCGGAATTAATAATAAAGTACTTCAAACATTAAATAAACTGGTTACAAGACCTTAAGGTCACCTTACAAATAGTCTGCCACGCAGGGCTTACAATAACAAATGTGAATAATCAGCAGCGGAACAAATAACGTCGGTGACTCCCATCAGTACCACAGGCAACTGACAAGGTTCAACTCCTAGATAATCGCCTCCTCGAGGAACTTCGCCTTCCTCGAAGTTGTAGTCTTCTCCTCAACTGATGATGGTGTTGAAAGCAAGGGTGAGTATACAACATACTCAGCAAGTCGCGTACCAGAGGTGCAATCCTATTACTATATGCATGGTTTCCTCCAAAGGAATGGCTTAAGTGGTTAATTTGCATCAAGCAGCATTTTGCTTTGATTAAATACTCTTAATAGATTCAAAAGCAGTAAAACCATATTATATAGTAAGTTATCAATCTCTTTTTAAACAATTCGGCTCAAAGCCCTAAATCACTTTAGCAATATTGTCTCTGGCACTCGGCCACCCATTCCCACATTTTATTTTAAAAGATCTAACCCTTAACTGTAATCCCTGAGCGTTGTCCAGTACCGTGGACTCGGCTATTCGAATAGTTTGTACACTCTGCAGAGGTTATGCACTTTACCCACAAGATACGATCAACTCACCACGTCTGCCGTGAATCGCCATACAAGAGTATGCGAATGAGTGATCATAACAAAGCCTTCGTAAGCCTCTAACTATACAAGTGGACCTCTCAGGTTGTTGCACACTATCCCTTCCTAAGGTACAGTGCGAAGTATAGGTCAACCAACCGTTGGATAGGGTACCTAGCCGTAGCACCGTGCAGCTCCCCGCTCAACTACACAAAAGGTATAGTTGACACCCTTAGGTACCAAATGCAAGTTATTAGCAACCTACTCAACTAGGTCCGCCCCATTCTGAGACATGTGGTTGCACGATTGACTCAGTTCAAAGGCTTGCAAGGTTAAGTCCTTAGGGTGACCAGGGCAAGACTACCCGAAGAACCAAAACGACTTTCCCGGTGCCAATCATGGCCCACCCTATCATTCTTGCCAATTGCCCTGGTCTAAATCTATTTATCACCCGGTTTGATTATTGTGCAACGCATGCCAACAATAATATCAATTACCATGTAGAACCACAAGGGTATCTACACTTCACATCATCATGTGGCAATATCACACCGATTCCAAAATTCATTCAAGATATCATTAGTCAATATTATTTTGCCACTTGAAACACATTTCGTAAGCATGGCTAAGCAACTATTCACGGTCTAGCCTCCGTGTTGGCACAATCATAACATCCAACTAATTTAACCCGACTTACGGTGACAATGGTTGTATGGCATACAAATATTAACATCAAGGGTGGAATTAACAATTAGGTGAATTAGCTACTTTATCCCAAATTAAATTAAATTATTTTAACAACATAGCATGCATAATTAAAGTCAAAATACAGTTCGAAAACTAGGAGCAATATGATCAAAGCACAACTTGCCTTCGTAAAGCAAATGCGAGTCTTGGGTGGAGCTTGATCTTCAAATCCGGTCCTCACACGGCTCGGCGTCTCTGGCGTAATGTATAAAGAACCCAATAAACCCGCAAATCAACATACAACACACATGCAGAAAAATACTGCAAATCAAACTAGCTTGTAATTTCACGAAAACTTCCAGACAATTAGTTTAGCATTTTCTAAGATTTATAAAATTTATTTTGGAATTTTTGACGTATAGTTTAAGAGCTACGAAATTCAAAAGTTTGGACATTCATGAATACTTTAACGTTATAGATTTGATAATAAAATTTCAATAAAATTACTGTATAAAGGTATTAATTTTTACTAGTTAACAAAATTTGTCGCATACTATTCGGACTCGTAATCGAATTTGTAGCTTAAAGACAAATTTCGCACTCGAAAATTATCAAGTACAACTAACATTCGGTTTGCATGCAGTGGTCTTGTTCAAGGCTTCATGCATGCGCCTTTGGAGGGATTGGCTACACGTTCGAATATATATAAATATTTACATATGTACGCTTAACCAAAATATATACCTATATATATACATACGCTTCCGATAAAAAACACAAATACACATAGACTAGATTAACTAATCGACGCGAATAAAACACGCCACGAGAGATGAGAGGAGTACCGGTCGACAAAGTGAAGGCACGGATCGGCGAGACCGGAGGTGCGCCGGCGTTGTTGAAGTCCACGGGAGGTGACGGAAGGAGGTATGCAATCGTCCCAAGAAGGAAGCAAGAAGACATGGTTGTAAAGAAAAAGAAATAGGAAGATCTCTCGTGTATGTGCACAAAAAGAAAATTTGGAAGACTCGTGCGCCTGAGAGAAGAATCAACAATTCTTTCCTTGATGTGAGCCACTCTTATATAGAGTATGAAGGAAGGCGGAAAGACAAATAGATTGGTGGAGGAATTGCTTCATCATCGTTATGCATGCAAGGAAAGGAAAGAGATGACTAATTTCCAATCTCACGTTACTACTCCATGAGCACAGAAATTTGGATTTGCATGCGCCATGGTCGATGCAATGTGGAAAAGGAAAACGGAAGAAAGCAGACGACCAAATGGAAATCGAAATTAAGTCCAAGCCTTACATGCGCATGACCAAAAGGAGATGACACGAAGTAATTCCATTCCTAATTAACGAACGTGTCTCAAAGACATGGGATGAAAGCTGAAATAAATACACAACTAAACACGGATAGCACACATGTATTTAGCGGCCAGGCTCGAACTGCGTCCTAACCATACAACACTAGACACTAATGGCACATCACTTAGACCACTAACACTAGACACTAACGTGAAAAGGCTTCAACACAAGAAATGTGACTAGTAACGTACATGCACACATATATTGGAAACTACTGGAAGAGAGAGAACAAAATGGGAATCGGTTGGAACTCAATCGTCACGCATGGGAAAGGAAAAGTCAAGCGATCATGTATACTGTATACATATATACGTTCTCAAAAGCAGTGAAAAAAAAAAATACAGGAGGTTCTAAAAATCTAAAGAATTCCTCTAAAATATTAGGAATTATTGGAACCTAACGAAGTTGGTTTCACGATTTTTCGACGTATAGGTTTCTCGCTAAAAATCTTTTAGTGAGTCAGACACCTGTACCGATTTTTATAAAATTCACGACTTACGTTATATAACATGTTTTTCGAAAATATTTGAAGCGAACACTCTCGTCTACCAATTATCTTAATTATCAACAACATTTTAAATTTTATGCTTATACAAAAATGCCTGATCTTTATTTAACGTGATTAGTTCAATAGACTTGAATCCGAATTAACCGCGAGGACTTTAAATAATTTCTGAAAAAAAACAAATAAACCCAGAAACACACTAAATAAATTAAAAGCAAATTTTGGGATGTTACAGACATCAGACTAGACACAACCCTCCCAATGCACAGGGTTTATCATTTGACACACCTAATTAATAATGTAATTTTATGTTTAGTTTGCTCCTTTCCTCCACGTTCTTTCTCCTCCCTCCTTCTTCCCTACTCCCTACTCCCTCCTTCTCCCCTTCCTCCTCACCGGTGCCCCCTTCATTGCCCCACTTACGCCGATCACCCCCCTCTCTCCCTCCTCAATGGCACACCCTCTCACCGCCCACCAGCGGCGGTCGCCCTGCATCTCCCCCCTCTCTCCCTCCTCACCGGCACCCTTTCACCGTGCCGCCTCCTTCACCGCCCACAGGTGATGGCCACCCTGCACCTCCCCCTTCTCTCTCTCCCTCCTCACCGTCGCCCCCTCTTCAACGCCCCTTCGCTAGTTGGATTTGCGCTAGTAGCGACTGGGTTTGGTCAGATTTGAGATGTTGCTACCGAGGTGGGCATGGCATGATGTCGAGCATTGCGGTGTCGGGTGGTATATCCCTCCCCCACAATAGATGTTTTAACTAATGTCTTCATGTTGGGTTGTGTGTCCAAGCAATGTTTTTTATAAACACCGCTTTCCTCTCTCTTCTTTAATTCATTTTCTACCTCAGCAATTTAGGGCACTCTCAGTGCTCCTAGTTAGCTGTTTCTAAGGACGAGCCACATAGGATAAAGAGTGATGTAGAGTAGTTAATGAGGCAAGCGAAGGAAGTTGTATTTCATGCAAGATACAATCTATTTGAGAGGATCAAGGAGCTAGAAATGGCTTTGAAACTGCACTAAGGATTGAGCCGTTTCAATTTTACGCGTGTTGCGGTCCTGTACGGATCATTTGTGCCATTTGAGAGAACCAAGATGATAGACACTTAAGAAAATGAGTTGCAACTGATCTTTTCTTACATACAACAATAAATAATCTTATTGGTCCTTCGATACAACCTATACATACTATGCATTAGGATAGTTGTATCTAAATATCTATTTAATGCGTTCTCTCGCCTCCTTAGGCTATTCCCAATGGGTAGTATCATACTCATTAATTAGATGTCACATATGATTTTTTTGCTGATGTGGCAAAGCATTAAATAGAAGGAAGAAGAAAGCTGTATCTTGAGCAAGATACCACTTTGGCACGATATCTTAGGCTGTGGCACAGAATCTAATGCCCTGAGTCCACTTTCATAGACACAATATCACACCAATTAATTATTTTAAACATATAAGTATGATACTATGTATTGTAGAGAGTGTTTCTTCAATGCAGTATCATACTTTTCATCCTCCGTGGCATTCTTGGATAAGTATGGCACTTTGCATTGGAAATAGCCTTAAAAAAAAGGAGTGCTCTAATCTTAGCTGATATGCTAATTAATGCAATGGATACTACTACTGATGTAGGACCATCCAGGAGCGCTCTAATCATGATGTGGGTGAGATGGCACCCTGTACGGCTGTACATATCAATGCCCAATCATACCTCCCATACTGGGCACCACCAACCATCCTTGCCATCCATCCCCAACTCGGCACTCGAATTGTGTGTTTGGTTGGAGAGTGAGGTGGAATGGAATGGTTCCATCCCAGATTTCAGGATGGAATGGCTTCATCCCAGATTTCAGGGATGGAATGGTTCCATCCTGCATTCTCGAGCAGGACCTCTGTCACTCTCACATTCCAAGTGGGATGGCTGCGTTAGAAAATTTGTAGAACCAGCCGTCCGAATCTAGAGAGAATATTCTCTTTTCTGAAACCAAGTCATCCTCAGCTCTTCAACCAAACACTAGACTTGGTGGGATGAGATGGTTCCATTTCACTCCATCCCACTAACCAAACACACAAGAACTGGAGACAGCAGCACCAAGCTAGCTGTAACTAAAACCCAAGAAAAGGAGGCATCAACGAAAGCAGCTGGAGTCGGAGTCGGGAGGACGGCACAGAAATAAAAATCTAGGGGAATAATCCAAGGGGAAGACAGCCAGACAGGGACGAAGAATCCCACGGCACAAGGCGAACCCAAACCCAACCCGATCAAACCAGACCAAAACCCAAACCCACCCGTCCTTCTCCTTCTCACAGCGTGCGCCCCCCCACGAGTCCCGACACGAGCCGCATCTCCCGAAGAACCCTACCCTTACAGTAATTATTATTATTATTAAACCCACCTCGAGTCCCTCTTTCTCTCTCCACCCTCCTCCCCAAACCCTAGCCGCCTCCGCCGCCGCCTAGGCTCGCACCGACCCCATGGCGTCCACCGACGACCAGGCCACGGCCGCTGCGCTGCTGGGCGGCGATCCGGCGGCGTTCGACGCTCTGCTCTCCACGCTCATGTCGTCCTCCAACGCCGACCGCGCCGCCGCCGAGGCCGCCTTCCACCGCCTCCGCTCCTTCCACCCGGAGCCCCTCGCGCTGCGCCTCGCTTCGTCGCTCTCCGCGCCGACCACCCCCGCCGACCTCCGCGCTATGGCCGCCGTCCTCCTCCGCAAGCTCCTGTCGCCGACTCCCTCCTCCGACTCGTCCAGCGCCGCGGCGGCCCCGCTCTGGCCACACCTCTCCCCCGCAGGCCAGGCCGCGCTCAAGTCCCACCTCCTCTCCGCGCTCCAGTCCGATCCCTCCAAGCCCATCGCGAAGAAGGTCTGCGACGCCATATCCGAGCTCGCCGCGCTGCTCCTCCCGGAGAACGCGTGGGCCGAGCTGCTCCCGTTCCTCTTCCGCGCGGCCTCGGGCCCCGAGGCGCCCAATCTGCAGGAGTCAGCGCTGCTCATCTTCGCGCGCCTCGCGGATTACATCGCCGAATCGCTCCTCGACCATCTGATGACCATCCACAACCTGCTCGCCTCAGCCCTGGCGCACCCCACGTCTCCTGATGTGCGCATCGCCGCGCTGGGTGCCGCAGTGAACCTCGTTCAGTGCCTGCCCACCAACGCTGACCGAGACAAGATGCAGGATTTGCTGCCGGCGATGATGAGGGCGCTCACTGATTGCCTAAACTCTGGTCAGGAGGCCTCTGCACAGGAGGCGCTGGAGCTGCTCGTGGAGCTGGCTGGTGCAGAGCCAAGGTTCCTGCGGCGGCAGATTGCAGATGTGGTAGGAGCAATGCTGCAGATAGCTGAGGCTGCACAGCTGGAGGACGGGACCAGGCACCTGGCTGTGGAGTTTGTTATTACTCTCGCTGAGGCGAGAGAGCGGGCGCCAGGAATGATGCGGCGGCTCCCGCAGTTTGTTGGCAGGTTGTTTGCAGTGCTCATGCAGATGTTACTTGATGTAGAGGATGACCCTGCTTGGCACACTGCAGAAACCGAGGACGAAGATGCAGGTGAAGGGAACAACTATGGAGTGGCTCAGGAGTGCCTTGACCGCCTTGCCATTGCAATTGGTGGAAATGCAATTGTGCCGATTGCATCTGAGTTGCTTCCACAATACCTTTCTGCTCCTGAGTGGCAGAAGCACCATGCTGCACTCATCACACTTGCGCAGATTGCAGAAGGATGCGCAAAGGTTAGCTTGATCACTTGATAATTATACTGGCATTTCGACTATGTGTGCAATAAATTTAATACAATTTTTTTTTGAAAAGCTGAAGTTATATTTAATATTGCCGTGCTGAATAGGTAAAAGAAAATATCCATCAATTAACATGTTGAATTAGGCAATAGTAAATGGGACAATGATATAATGAGCGACATACTTTTCCATTTCTTTTCCATTGATTCCTCATTTACAAGGGATTACTACTTAATTGCCACATATACAAGAGCTTTTTGCTAGCATTAAACATGAAAAATGCTATCTGCTCCTTCATTTCATACGGAGGAAGTAACCAAAATAGCTCATATTCTAATTAGCTGTCGGTTATTGCTGGCAGGTTATGCTTAAAATTTTGGAGCAGGTGGTTTCCATGATATTGAATGGATTCCAAAATCCCCATCCTCGTGTGCGGTGGGCTGCCATCAATGCCATCGGTCAGCTGTCTACGGATCTGGGTCCAGACTTGCAAGTTCATTACCACCAGAAGGTGCTGCCTGCATTGGCGAATGCCATGGATGATTTTCAGAATCCACGGGTGCAGGTAAGTGCTGAAATATCAGCATTATACTTGATCTTATGCCCTTTTCACTCACAATTCCCTATTTTATTTATAATAAATTTTTACGGCTTTTACTGCTTATTTGAAATTATGTCATCAGAGAACTAGGTTGTTGTCTTCTGCTAAACTTGGATTGAAAGATTTTAGTGTGTTAGGTAGATACTGGACCAAAATGTAGTAGATATGGCACACACAAGTGAACATAGTAACAGAAGTTCTACTCCATTCGATCTTCTAGCTTTTAACAAGGTTCTTTAATAGATAACAACAGCAAAATCTTTTGCCTTTCATTGAATGAAAGGGAGGCTGTTTTATTTTACGTTGGCTCGCCAAGCCTAATACAACCCTCCTCCTTTTCCATGGCTTGGGACAGGCTATGTAGAAAAACTACACAGGTGGAGTTATGGTCCTTCAATAGATAAAAGTAATTTAATTCTCTTTATGTGCTAGTTGGATTAAATTCACTATTTATTTCTCTACCAGTATGGAAATAGCGAACATCAGTCACTTTGTATTCTTCAGATATTGCTGCTAGACTGCTATCCTTGATTATGTTGAAATTCATTTCTTGAATATCTATCTGTTTTGAATAATTTTCCATGTATAACCTGACTGGTTTTTGACTGCACAGATATTATTTCATTATTATTGTGCAAGACCTACCTGTTTATACTGGTGAATCAATACAATAGAAACTATTATGCTTTAGATTTGTATATATTAAGTTCGTGCAGTGTTCAAAAACTGGCCTTTGAATCAGATGCTGTTTTGGTGTTTTGAATGCATTGTGATACTATGTTTCTGGCTTTCTGCAATTCTTGATACCTGTGTCATGAGCCATAAGTTTTTTACCTCTATTTAACATTATGCAAGTTATGGACTAGTAGTCTTATATTGACTTCTTGTGTCACTACTATCCTTCTTGACAGGCACATGCTGCGTCAGCTATCTTGAATTTCAGTGAGAATTGCACACCTGAAATTTTGACACCATACCTGGATGGAATTGTTAGCAAATTACTTGTTCTTCTTCAGGTATGTATTTACCTCCATTGAATATATTTCAGTTGCTTTAAGCAATAAGCATATTTATTTTCGACAGTAGAAACAATGTTAACTTCTCATGTTTATGCTTCAGAATGGTAAGCAAATGGTGCAAGAGGGAGCGCTAACAGCTTTAGCATCAGTAGCTGATTCCTCACAGGTAACTGTTCACCTGGAAATTAATAGCTTGATTGATTATTGTAACATTATTTTTATGGTTTCTAGTTAGTTGACCATAATGATTTCATTGTGGTAAACTTTTGATTTACTTTCCTTGCAGGAGCACTTCAAGAAATACTACGATGCTGTTATGCCGTACCTGAAAGCTATTTTAATGAATGCAACTGACAAGTCTAATAGGATGCTCCGTGCCAAGTCCATGGAGTGTATTAGTCTGGTTGGAATGGCTGTGGGCAAGGAGAAGTTTAGGGATGATGCAAAGCAGGTTAGCATTTCCTTCCATTTATGGTTTGTTGCGAATAATCCACGTCTATTCTGTACATTGTTGAGGTGTATTATTACTTAACATTTTTTTGGTGACACATTTCTGCCATGCTTGAATTTTCATTGATCATCACTGTTTGTGTTTCCGAATGAATTTTAATGTTCACCTGTTTTCCCTTTGATGCATAAAAAATGATAATTATTTTATTTTGGTACAGAAGTAGTTAATGGGGTTTTTAGTTTTGCTTCTGCTCACTTTTTGCATGTGCATTCCTTACATTGCCTTCTCTGTAGTGATCTTGGTGTATATTCGGTGCTGCTATAATCACGAGTTTCACTTCTCATCCTGCTCGGCTGTAATTTTTTTATTGAGAAATAATTTTTAATCTACCTGTTTATTGCTAGGTCATGGAAGTACTTATGGCTTTGCAAGGAACTCCAATGGAAACTGATGATCCAATAACCAGCTACATGTTGCAGGTATGCCTCAAAGCCAGATAAATTAAGTGTAATAACATTTGAAATTTGTATAACAATCATCCTGCATGTGATAGGCTTGGGCCCGGCTATGCAAATGTCTTGGACAGGATTTCCTTCCTTACATGAACGTTGTTATGCCACCACTGCTTCAGTCAGCTCAGCTGAAGCCCGATGTCATAATTACTTCAGCTGAATCAGATGATGAAATCGAATCAGATGATGATAGGTTTGTGTTTTCTATTCAATTGCAATGTTAATACACAGTAAAAAGTTGTGGTCTTAATCCTGGAAACCATGACAAAGACTATTCCGTTAAAACTTATCTATGCTTTGTCGAGTTACTTTTTAGAATAATAGCAACAATTTTGTTTCTACCTCTTGTCGAATACTACTTACAAATTGGGGTGTTTCTCTTTACAGTCTATGATTAAAATTTTTGCACAATTTGTGTACCTGGTGAAGTCCTTAGTGTCCAGAATCTATGAATAAGCTACTTCATGGTCATAAACTCATAATATGTATGTCCGAGTGTTAATTGAATGTGTTTATTCTTTGGTTTGTTTGTAAATATATCATCATGATATCTTGTTAATCATCCTTTATTTTCCTTTTGAACAAGGTGTGGGCATTGTTTTGTTTAGCTGTGTATCAATTTTGTAATTTTGTCCCTAATTTTTTATGTTTTAATACAGCATTGAAACAATCACCCTCGGTGACAAAAGAATAGGAATCCGAACTAGTGTGCTGGAAGAGAAAGCAACAGCTTGCAACATGCTGTGCTGCTATGCTGATGAGCTCAAGGAGGGGTTCTTCCCTTGGATTGATCAGGTTTATTATCACATCAGTCATTCACCGTATCTCTAATTCCCTCAATTGCTGCTTACTATCACACGTCGTTGGTTACAAAATTCCATGTAGGTTGCTCCTACATTGGTTCCTCTACTTAAATTTTACTTCCATGAGGAAGTTAGGAGAGCTGCTGTTTCAGGTACTTTGATGTTCTAAACTTCTAATGATTATTTGCCTTGAAGACTTGTTTCTTATTAACTTTTTTTGAACAATTATGCAGCTATGCCGGAACTACTATGTTCGGCAAAATTGGCTGTTGAGAAGGGGCAGGCTCAAGGACGTGATGAGTCTTATGTTAAACAATTGTCTGACTACATAATTCCTGCTCTCATTGAGGCGCTTCACAAGGTATATACAAAATCTTCTGTCTAGGTTGATAATATTGATGAATTTGTTTTATTCCTTGCTAACAGCTGAAATTTCTTGCATCCACTGCACAGGAGCCAGAAACAGAAATGTGCTCATCCATGTTGGATTCATTAAATGAATGCATGCAGGTTTGTTCCTTTTTGTTGTCACAATATCTACTTTATAATTTTAGAAGGTTGGATTTTATTGAGATTAGTTTAGAAAGTTTCAATCTTAAATTTCAATGGTACATTTATTCCCGCAAAATTTATGTACGCTACCCCCATGTTGTCAAATAAGTATTTGAATGAATTTTTTCTGCCAGATTTTTGGTGGTGCGTAAATAAAATAGAATAAAATATTTGGGACAAGTTGTAGCTGGAAATTTATGCAGTGTATATGCCAATGGAATGGCATGGGCAGCATGACATGATAATGCCTTCCTAGCATAGTAAGGCAGTGTAATGGTGTGTACTATTACTTGGTGATCAGGTTCTTGTGGCACTTATGCATTGTTGAGAAAACTCTTGATTGTAGGGGCATATATCTATTGCTTTTTCTAGCAGAAAATTTAGCAGTCCATTGGTTGAAGTCTTGAAGATGAAATTTGTTCAGTTAAAGGAACTATATATGGCCTAGATTGTTCATCTGTTTTGCTCAGAATATTGTTAGGTCATAAATTCTAATGAACAGACAGTTAAGTTGCAATCAGCCAATCATTATGGACATTCACCATGATATTAGGGTCTGTCTGGACCTTTTGCTCATCCAGGCAAAATTTTATAATCTTGCTAAGTGGTTGGTTGTTTATTATGGTCTTTATGGACAAGTGAGGAAATCTTTGCGTTGTCTGGGAACCAAAATTTCAATCCTGTCCTGGTAATGTTGAGGAACAGTGGGAGAGTCACTACCTCCATCACTCTATGTTATTGACAGGCAGAAAATTCACATCTCAATCTTCATTATTTCACAAATCACTTCTCAATATATTAGGGCGGAATTTATTGCTGTAAATGTTGGTGACCATCAAATTTGTTTACTTTACCACAAGACAATTTTCCCCTTATAGTATAAAATATGCAGGAGTCATCGCTGCATGGAAAGCTAGATTGCTTACTTTCCCATTTGATTAAGCTAGCAGTAGGCTTTTTGTTGAGGCTAGATTGATTTGTCCTGTTACTCGTTACACTTTGATGGTATTTTTTTATTGACACAAAGAAATTTGTTGATTGGATCAATCAATTAACCAAACACTATATCAGTCTATAATGTATTATTCAACGATCTACTCTGCATAACGTACTTCTTAACTTCTACTTGATTTTGAAAGCTTTCTGGCCGCCTCCTTGATGAAAACCAAGTAAGAGCTATTTCGGATGAGATCAAGAATGTTATTATAGCCAGCGCAACCAGGAAAAGAGAAAGGTCAGAGCGAACAAAAGCTGAAGATTTTGATGCTGATGAAGGAGAATTACTCAAGGAAGAGAATGAACAGGAGGAGGAAGTGTTTGATCAGGTCTGTGTTTCTTGACATGATGATGATACCCATTGGGACTTATCTGTCTTCTGGAAGTTTATTTTGATTTAATAACATTCTCTTGTCTTTTTTAACTTTCAGGTTGGCGAGTGCCTTGGAACATTGATTAAAACCTTCAAAGCTTCTTTCTTGCCGTTCTTTGATGAGCTCTCTGTGTACATTACACCAATGTTGGTAAGTCAACTGAATCCTGCCTTTTTTTCGTTTGTGTTTAGAGTTTATTTTCTGTTGCGTTTATGCAGATTCATTGTTAGTTCTCCCGTTATCTTAATTATCTTGGAGTGCACATGGTCAAAAAGCTGTGATAACTAGATTTGTGCCCTTTGAAATGATTTCCTTTTTTTGTGTGTCAATTATCCACTCCATTCTTCTATATCAGAAATTACTACCTTGTTTTATTATATTAAAACAAGATATAGCTAGACAATCTGTCAGATGTTAGGAAACGGGACGCGAGAGTGCGGGCGGACGCTGGTCGTTTCATTGGCCACCGTCCACAAGAGAGTTTATACAGGTTCGGACGCTAGGGTAGATGCCATACTCCTGTCGGTGTGCTCCTTGGGTGAGGAGTAGAGGGGTATCTCCTTGTCTGGGTTCCCTAAGGGCACACTAGTTGTATGTCTCTTGTATTCGATGAGAGTTCAGGTTATAAGTAGGGGTGTTACAATTGTTATGAATAGCACTTGTTGTATTCAATATGAGGCCAATTGTCAGAATATACAAAGTACATGAGGGTACAAAATGAAAGGCGTATGCAATAGCATTGCATTTGAAAGGTTTGACACTAAAATAACGAAAATCTAAAGTCCTGGTCTTGAAGCAGTCGTCGTAGCATCCTACTCTTGAAAAGCCGAGTCGACGAAGGAAGCCAACGAAAACTCCGAGTCGACGAAGAAAAGCCGTTGAATGAGCCGACAAAAAGAGTCGAGCCGAGCTGACGAAAGAGCCAATCAGCCAAGATGCTAAGGAATTGGATGGACGCAACGGCACTAAAAATAAAAGAATCGAAGTAGGACTGAAGATCCAAAGCCGACAAAAAGAGTCATGCCGACGAAGGAGTTGATCGAGAGCCAAGCCGCAAAGTGCCGATGGAATGGGCCAAGACTGTCTGATAAAAGAGTTGGAGCTGAAAAACCAGAGTCGAGAAACGGTCGACATGAAACCGGAGTCGCGGGCGACGGCCGACCGGGAGGAGCCGCATCGCGGGCGGGGCCCGAGGTCGTCGACTAAAAGCGGCTGGCCTGAGGCAGCGAAGTTCGGTCGCGTCATGGGCTGGGAGCAGCAGCGATGTCGGGCGGCTGGAACAACAGGGATGCTCGAATCCGGCGCGGATTGAGGCCGAAGACGGCCACCCCCCAAGAGTAGAGATGGCTACTCCTGGTGGCAGCTACAACGGAAGTATGCGAGTGACGGTTAGGGTTTCACAACCTGCTCTGACACCATGTTATGAATAGCACTTGTTGTATTCAATATGCGGCCAATGGCCAGAATATAGAGTACATGAGGGTACAAAAGGAAAGCCTATATAAAGCAATAGTGTATATGAAAAGCCTATACAAGGAAAAAGTTTATATAAGGTAATATATCCTTAACAACGAGCCTTTATATGTGCTCAGCCTGTTACACAAACACTATCCTACCCCTAGTAGGGAGGCTTAAGCGTGGGCATCTTCATCATTCCAGGGAGGTGGTAGTGGATCCTATGTTATTATTCCGTTGGGGGCCTTTAACTCCAAGGTCCCACAGGGGGTCCTGAGGCTTCGACCTTCCTTCGGGGGCCAACCTTGCGGGGACCACGACACTTGGCGGCCCCACTCGCCAGTCAATCCCAAGCAAGGTGAGGGTGCCTCTATGTCAATGGGCGCTTATGGGGCTGCCCTTAAGGTGTGGACCAGGAGTCGAGACTCATGCCCTATGGGCGGGGATGAGGCAAAGTGCCCTAGAAGACTAGGCACTACTCCACACATCCTCTCTATAGGGCTGGTGGGGTACGACACAATCTCTCCTAGCACATTGGTGGAATATAGCACCTCGCGCCACACACCCTCCTTCAAGGGTTGGCGTGGTATGATGGGATCTCCCCCATCACATGGGTGGTGAACCACACTAGATTGCCGGGCACCGCCCCTCGTGCTCTTGTGGATAGAGCACCTAGCCATGCGCCCTACCCACAAGCTAGAGGTGAAGCTCCTGGCCCGTGGATCATGAGACCTCCCATCTGGGAGGTGGTGAGTTTTCCTCCAACACAATCTTTTGTTGATATGTTCTGCATATTCCTGACTTGCTTGCATTATTCGTCTATTTGTTATGGTTTTGGGAAAAGAATTGTGGAAGATAATTGCATGCCTGTCTTCAATTTAGCTTCTCTTTTTATGAAAACATTAAAAATAGGGATGCCAAGTAATAAAGTATGTGAATTATTGTTATCTTGGATAAAAATGATTACTTGTAAGGAAACCTGCAGTTAGTGCCTGCCTCTGCATTGACATTTTGTTACGTATCAGCATTAGTGTGTTTATTTGGCCTGTTCCTGCTGAGCTGTACCCATTATTTCTTTTTTTCCGATTTAATACATTCATATTTGTGCCTCATCTTTATTTTGCAGGGAAAAGATAAGACAGCCGAGGAGAGAAGGATAGCTATTTGTGTTTTTGACGATATTGCAGAGCAATGTCGTGAATCAGCTCTGAAGTATGTTCCTTGAAATTAGTTATTTAAAGCTGGGTTTGTAATTATAACTGGAATACTGAATCATGTATTCTCCCATGTGCAGGTATTATGATACATACCTTCCTTTTCTGTTGGAGGCATCCAATGATGAGATTTCAGATGTTCGGCAGGTCTGTATTTATGTTCTCATGTTCCCATAATTGGTCATCCTATTAGGATATTAGTCGAACAGAACTCTTATGTATTGGCAAATCCTTTCTTGTTTTAGGCTGCTGTCTATGGTGTGGGTGTATGTGCTGAGTTTGGTGGTCATGTTTTTCGCCCTCTAGTTGGAGGTAAGTTCTCAATCTCGTGAGGATACAGCACGTTTTAATACTTTTCCATGCATTTTCAAAGCCAAGCCAATAATATAATACTTTCAAATTCAGAGGCCTTGTCAAAGCTGAACAATGTTATCAGACATCGTGAAGCACAGCATCCAGACAACATTATGGCATATGACAACGCTGTTTCAGCACTTGGAAAAATATGCCAATTCCATCATGATAGTATTGATGCAGCTCAGGTATATGCTTAAAATCTCACTTGCTCCTCATAATATAACCAACATTATGAAGTTATGTCATTTTTTGTGATATCTGATGACATGCACTTTATGCACATTAACATATTTGCCTGTCAAGTGAATGCAAGAGAAAATTACTGCTTGCTTCATTGTTGAACTGAGGGAAAGAAGCGATCCTTCTAGCAAAACATCTTTTATGTAAAAAGAGTAGGTTAATTTGAACTGGAGTATGATATGCCTTGCAAGAACTTCAGCTGAGTATCAGAATTACAAATCTGGACGGTTCCGCTGAAAATATGCTTGCCTAAAACCGTTAAGAAACTCGCCAGACTCTGTTCGAAAATATTACAATTTGAATTTTCAAAAAGAAACTGTTCTGCTGCTGTGAGTTCTTGTTTTCTGGCTTGTTACCATCCTATGCTTTGTTTCCCAAAGGAATAAGTCCAATTTACAACCCTAAATTCTGGCATTGGTTCGATTTTCAACCTTGAACTCGGAAACCGTTCAAATCTGGACCTCGAACTAACAAAACTGTTTGCTTTACCCCCTCGACTCACATCGGGGTCGTTATGATCTGGCGTGGCATCCTAGTTGGGCTGAGTGTCACCTACATGTCAACATTTGTCCAATGTTCATCCACCGCATCCCCTACGTTTCCCCCCTCTCCAACGGGAGGGAAGCACTCATCTCTCCGAAGCGTGGCCAGATGATGCCGCCGCCGGCTCCCTTCAACTCAGCGCCGCCCCTGCCAGCGCCATCTTTGCCTCACGCTAGCTCGGATCTACCCCTTTTCTCCGTTTGCGGTCGCCATCTCCACCTCCCTCCAGCTTGGCGCCCCTGCGACTGTCATCTGGGTCCGGATGTCACACAACGAGAAAGGGGTGGCAAGGCGAGCTCCATTGGCTGTGGCCAGATCTTGCCGGATCTGGATGGTGGCGACCAAATCCGGCTGGATAGGAGCGATGGCAATGAATTGTGGCATTGGCGGGCGCAGGTTGCCAACACGGAGGCTGAAAGCTAGCGACGGATTGGAAGCGGGAACGGCAGATCCGAAGCTAGAGCGATGAGAGGATGTCGGATATGGTTGTTCCCTCACCCAATTTTGGGTTTTATCCGCAGCAGCTTGTCGGCGCCGTCGTCTTCCTCGGGGCTGGCCAAAATCGCCGCCATCAACGTCATTCCGATCCGCATCACCTCCGATCCGCATCACCTTCAAGTCGATTCCTTCCTACCAGAGTATCTCACCGACCTCTACCTTCCCCAAGCCCTAATTTCAGTCGTCTCGTTCCGCAGCACAGCCACCTTGTTGACCTTACCGTGTCGGCCCTGGTCATTGTCGCCAGCCTACCTTCGCCCTTCCTCGCCTCAAAGGCGGAACCAAGCCTCGGGCCACCCGAGCCATGGCCCCGAGGCCTGGGACGAAAAGCCCATGTAAAATCCGTTGAAAAATCAGTAAAATCATAAATTGGCCCAAAAACACGTGGCCCAGCCTGAGCTTGGGCCTGGGTTGGCTCCACCCCTGCTCGCCTTTACAAATGCTATGGTGATCTCCTTCATCCTCCCTGATGCTTATGTGCCCCCAATTTCTCCACTTCTCCATCTCCGGCGCTGTTGCCCCCTTGTCTTGCCTATGGCTGGCTCCCGCTCGCCCGTCCTAGGGCGTGTTTGGCCGCAACGCTGCCATCCACAATCTTACCTCGATGCCCACAGTCCATTTTTGCCTTCGCCTGTCACCTCCCCGCTGGTGCCCGAGCCTCACCATGGCCGCCTCCCTTGTTCCTTTTGAAGTAAAGGACCAGCGACCCCTCCTCTCTCTCTCTCTGATAACGAGAGACAATGACATGCCGACGCTATATTGGCCAAATGTTGACATGTAGATAACAACTCAGCACAATTGGGATGTCACGTCATATCAAAACCACCCTGATTTGGGTCAAGGGGGTAAAACGAACGGTTTCGTTAGTTCGAGGCCCAGATTTGAACGGTTTCCTGAGTCCAGGGATGAAAATCGAACCAAGGCTAGAGTTCAAGGTTGTAAATTGGACTTATTCCTTTCCCCCCATAAAAAGGAATCTAGCTAGGCGAAAGTTCTAGCTGAAACTGAACCAATTTCTAATCCATCTTGTAAACCAGCAGTAGCTGTGCATGTGTACTAGATTGAGTCTGAACCTTGGTTTGCAGCTTCCATAACATTGCCAGGAGGCATTTACTGAATCCATTCACGCTTCTCAGGTCATTCCTGCCTGGCTTGGTTGCTTGCCTATAAAAGATGATAAGGTTGAAGCAAAAGTTGTACATGATCAGCTTTGTTCAATGGTGGAGAGGTATCACTCTCCACTAGTCTACTGGCAACATGTCAACAATACTGGTGCTTTTTTTTCAGTTTATAATAACCAATTTTTGTGTGCAGGTCAGATGCTGAAATTCTTGGACCTCAGAGTCAATATCTTCCTAAAATTGTTTCAATTTTTGCCGAGGTAATTTCTGGCATGCATAATTGCTCTGTTATGGGATGATGAGATAATTTTGCCGAATGGAAACAGTGACAGAAAAACTGGTTTCTGCACACCTAGTTTTGTGTGAATAATTTTTGTTTGATCGATTCATTCGTCTTTGGAGCAAGTCCTTGAGCTAGTCTGGTGGTAGTGGCATACTTTTAGTTCTAGCAGTAACAGCAGATCTTGATCTAGTCGTTAAGATTAAATTAAAATTTATTTTCCCATGATTTCATTCGTTTTATTCGACTCAGGTGTTTTGAATAGACTTGCAAATGATTGTTGTCTTGAATTTGTATTTTTATGTAGGTTCTGTGCAATGGAACGGAACTTGCTACAGATGAAACCACAAGCAGGATAATCAATCTTCTAAGGCGTTTCCAGCAGACTTTGCCACCTGATTTTCTTGCCTCGACATTTTCCAATCTGCAACCACAGCAGCAGCTTCTGTTACAGTCCATCTTATCCACATAGTTTTTTGTTTTTTTGTTGCTGCAAGGCCAAGGCTTGCCTTTTCTTTTTGATATATTTCATCATTGTTACTGTCAACCAATTCTTTGTGTTGAATCATTTGTGGGTCAGTGGGTGAGTTCATTTGTGAATGCATTGCTCGCTTCAAAGGAATTGGAAGTTGCCATTTCGTATGGTTTTGATGTAGTGTGTGTATATTATCTTGTATCAAAATATAATTTTGGGACGTGCTGCATCAGAGGTGTAATGAGAATGGTGGAATTTGTTGTCGGTTGAGTTGAACAGATGCTGCCTCAGTTTTGGTAATGAGATTATTATATTTTTGTGTGATTTTTGCCTTCCGTTTCGCATTATTTCTCTTCTGGTTCTCTAATAAAGATCAGGTCGGTCGTTGATTACTTCTCTTAACGAGCAGTGTTTCTATACTTTTTCTTCTAATACAAGTTGCACAAATCTTGAAGCAAACGAAGGGGTAAGTAATCATCATCTACCTTTCATTCATGCTTTAAAAGAAAGAGCATAGAAGCACTTCTCTAAACACTATTTGAACGTGCTATTTGATTAATAGTATTGTTAATTCTTTGTTTGCCTTTTGCCTTGCCAGTTTACGATGAAGTTGTCATTTTGGATTATATGATATAGTCAATTTTTTGAAACCTGGACTGTTAATATTTTTTTAAATATTTAAATTGAATACATGAAAATCATATTTGTAGATTTGTCTCCATAATATTATAATTTCATTGAGTTGTTAAATATATTATAATATAAATTAATTGTCAAAGATGTGTTTTAAGATCATGATAATGTCTAAAACGATAACTATGACCCAAGAGTATATCATGTAAGGTATGCAACCGGCTGCGACGGCTCTTAACAGGAGCATTATTTGCATCTTCACACTTCACCGGTCGCATGTTACGTTACCAGCTTCAGTCTACATCTACGGTTACCTTGCGTTGATGTACAGGAGCGTTGCACGTTGCACCACGGCGGCTTTATTTTTCACCTTGTCAGCATACAACTTGGCATCAAGAATTCTGTGTTCGAGCTTAAGATTCGCGACATCTGGGAAGCGAAGCCTGTCCCAAAGTTCCAGCTAAATAAAGTTGCTCTAGCGACCTGCCGTCTGTCTAGATGCTAACCCAATCCTTTCTAGCTTCTCTGAGGAGGCATTTCCGCGCCGTCTTGTTTGTTTATGCCTGAGACGGTCCTTGTTTCGAGTGTTTTTTCTTTCTCTCAGCAAACCAGTTAATCTGCAGGCAAATTGTAGCAGATGCGTGCGTCAACGGAGAGGAAGCAACCAAAACAAATATTCAAGGTACCTCTCAGACAAACCTTTCCTCTATCAGCATTTGACACCAGAAAGTTGAATTTGAACTGGTCATAAGTGGATTAGCTCCTAAAACACGACTGAAATATTACCATGGCGGCTCCCAGTACCAAGACAAATCTGAAACGAACTTAAACAAGAGATGCGAAGATGCTCCCTCTTGACTTACCCTGCTGCCCCAAAAGTGGTCTTTTGTCTTGTTTGGGCAGGCAGTCTACCTAGCTCGACAAGAAAATGCACTTTGACGGCGACAATGAAGTCTTCTACTCTGATATATAAAAGAGGCACATCAGGAAAAACCTCTTGCAGTCTAACCTACTGCTCGACCAACAAGCAAGCTTAAAAAATGGCAGCATGACAAGTGACATGTTGACGAAGCACACCTTGTCTGCAAGGTGAGGTTGGCATGCCTCTGAAATTGAGGGGGTCCATCGTGTTGCTCCACAACGATTGCGAGCCTTTTTTTCTCAAATGATGAATAAGGAGTGGTAACCAACAAATGAAAGTTTATGGCCTTACAAAAGAGAAGACCTGTTTCATTAAACTAGCACTGCCGTCCCTTTTGTTGTATAGATTAGAGAAAGCTTTTGCCATCAAGGTTACTTAAGCTTTTACCAGCTAAAAAACCGTTGCAAAGTCTCAAAAGGTAACTGGAAGATAGTTTTTTCTTCCAGTGCAAAATCATAGCATTAACATCGCAATTGTAGTTCCCCTGAATTCTTCAGGCACAAAAGCAGTGATTCGAAGTGAAACGGAAACTCACTTTGACTCCCAAATGAGATTCCTATCACCTGTGTGGAATAAGAACTTTGTTATCAGTTGAGGTTAATACGGATAAACAGTTCGTGGGCGGCTTCTGTGTATGATTTCCATATATCTGCAGACAAGATGATCTAAAAAATTGGAGGGAACCCGAAATTGAACTAGCGAAGGACGACTGCATCATCCAATGAAGGATGGTGAAATGGAGGACAAATACTTGGCCTGATGGCAAAATTGTCAAGTGACCTGATAAATAAAACACAAGTGTGCGTGGTTGATGAAGAGTTGACGTTTACCCGTTTGTAGCGTAATTGCTTGTCATCACTCCCAAACTCTGCCGTGTGGAAGACTGTCATGCATTAAGGACTTGGTCTCTCTTAGTGGTTTTGACCGGATAGTTAACCAGAAATCTCTTAGTGGAAGACCTGGTCCAATCAGTGCCTAAAAAGTTTTCGGTTAAGCTAATGCATGTTAATCAAGACCTAGTAAATCATTAGGAGAGGTATACCCCTTGACTATGACCCTGTTTGGCATGGCTATAGATTTTCTGAGAAGTGACTTTCGGTTGAGTTGAAGAGGTTTATTGTTCAACAGTTTGGCTTTTAGGTGTGAGGGGTACGGGTCGGGAATGAGGGTGAGAGGGGCGGAGTTTAGAATTTTATACTTGGTAAGAGGGGATAATTTTCTTTAACTCTATTGGAAAAGTTAGAACACCAACCTATTGAAGGCCGTTGGAAGCTACCCCAAACCAGCTTTTGGCTTTCAGCTTCCATAGTACAAATTGTTAGTGGTGATCTCAGTCAACCTAACTAATTCGGAAAAAACTCGGATCTAAAGCCACCACAATCACCTAACTGCACAATGATCGGGAGCGCACCAACGTTACCTTGGTTACGGTCCCAGTACCTGCGCTAGATTTAAAGGGGAGAGACCGGTTCTTGTTTGTGAGACTAATCTCGAGTTCATCCTCCCGACACCATCCGATCTAAGGATTCCGGCGCAAGGCTACCAAAGGCCCTACACCATCACCGAGTGAACCTCAGTGCTCTCTTCTCTTTCATCACGTGTCAAGAACATCACCGAGCAATCACTAAATGGCTTCTTCCTCTTCACCAGGTTAGCATCTAATGACTCATTTCCGCATTCTTATTTAGTGATCATGACCTAGGCTAGTTAAAGACTTAGCCTTAGTAAACTCTAACATTTGGTATCAGAGCGTGTCTAGCCTTAGCATGGTCCTAGTCACCCTGGATTAGTCTCGGATTATTTCTCGTGCGTCGGTTTAGGGCTCAATCAGCTTCAGTTTAGCGCTAATTTGGCTCAGTTTAGGGTTAATTAGCTTCGACTAGCAATTTAGAAGGAGGGGATGAGCGAGATCAAAATCCTATAACTTCGATCCAAACCCCTAAATTCCCAAATCCCATTCGGATTTGCCCCAAAATCCCTAAATCTGCTTCTAGTTTTTTTTTCCCCAAATCCCAAATCAAATCAATCAAGAACCCTAATCAAGAACTAAAGGGGGATTTGGGACTTACCTCATGTTGGGAGCTCGCGCCTTGCTCCATGGCCGCCGCCGTCGCATCGTGGCAGTGCCGCGCCTAAAGCTGATGCTCCCGCCTTCCACTCGTGCGTGTTGGATCGTAAGGGCCTTCTCAACCCCAAAAGCTAGCTTAAGAGGTGAGGGACTCCCTCACTTATAAGTTAGGTCCTTTGCCCTTCCACAACCAATGTGGGACGATTCTAACAATCCCCCCTTCACACATTTGTATCTCTCAGCCGTTCACCGCCCCTTCACCGTACACCGACGGTCCCTCAGGGCCACGGTCCATCAGGCCTTCACACCCTAGTGTCCATCGGGTCAAAGATGTTAGAACCGGGCTCTGATACCAATTGTTGGATCGTAAGGGCCTTCTCAACCCCAAAAGCTAGCTTAAGAGGTGAGGGACTCCCTCACTTATAAGTTAGGTCCTTTGCCCTTCCACAACCAATGTGGGACTATTCTAATAGTGCGCTCACGTGTGTGCCGCCTGTCCGCCTCGCTGGAGCCATCGCGGGCCTAAGTCTAGCCCGCGTGTTTGCATCGGCCTGCCCTCCTTGCTGGAACTGCGCGCGTGCACCATCACCGTAGCTTCGCCGGCCTGCTTTCTCTGCTCGCTCAGTCGCCTCCATTGAGAAATCATAGGGTGGGGAGGACGAAGTGGCTAGGGTTAGGGTTTTCCCCGCTCCCGTCGCATGTTTTCTTCAGGCTCAGGACGTCTCGTCTGTCTGATCCAGTCGACGGCAAAGATCTTTCGCGTGCGTAGGCGGCATTTCTTGATGGGCCGGCTTGCGCGCTTGGCTGGGCTGGCGGGCTACGCAATAGCGTTCTAGGCCACCGGCTTGCGCTTTTGGGCCGTGTGTCCTTTTGGGTCACTTCTGGTATTTGAAGTTAGTTGCCTTTTAGCCCATTTAGACTTTGTTTATATTATGTCTTTTAAATTTAGCAATAAGTACTACTTAATGATTAATTTCTTGGGCATTAATATTTGATTGATTTTATGATTAAATTCTGAGAAAAATTGATTAATGTGATAGTTAATTTTCATGTGGTGATTATTATTTAGTTCCTTTCAATATTTATTGTATCATGTCTCATTTTGATTCAGAAATAATTATGATTATTTCCTGGGCTTTAATATTATGTTTAATTTTATAATTAATCTTATGGGGCAATTAATTAATTTGATGATTATTTCATATGATATTTATGCTTAAGTGTTGTCCCTAATTAAAATAGAACCAATGAGAAATTTTATTTAGAGACTATTATTTAATGCTGAAAATTGGGATTATGTCATGACCATGATCATATTCCGACCAATGTTGTTTATGAACATGTGTCACCCATAAGATAATTTAGTTCTTTTTCGTTTCTGCACAACGGTGATGTGAATTGGAATTGTTATTTTCCTGTCATTAGCATGTTATTAATCAGACCAACGTATGGTTAATTTTCATGTAAGACATTTATTTTCTCTAATGCTTACTGATTATACCTTGTTTTTTTGGATTCAGCTATGAACAACACTAACTTACCGCTTATTTGAATGGCATTGAGCAGCTAACTGTGACGAACTTTACCTCTTGGAAGGAAAGAATTCAGATTGTCCTTGGAGTCATGGATTTGGACTATACATTACGTGAGGACGCTCCCGTAGCTCCTTCCGCTGATGATGAGAGTTTCGTTGGGAAAAAGAAACTCTATAACTTAACAGCGAAAAAGTGAAAGCGATCCAGCCGCATGTCCTTAATGATTATGAAGAGCACGATATCTGTTGGAATAAGGGGAGCAATTCCTGAATCCGACAATACTAAGCAGTACTTGGCCTCAGTCGAGGAGCAATTCAAGTGCTCCTCAAAAGTATATACCAGTACTTTAATCATGAAGATGCTCACAACTAAGTATGATGGCTCCAGCAGCGTTCGTGAGCATATCATGATGATGACTGATATGGCTGCTAAACTTAAGTGCATGGACATGGCTATTTCTGATGGCTTTTTAGTCCACTTCATTATGACCTTCATTCCTTCTGAGTATAATGCTTTTAAGATCAATTACAACACACAAAAGGAACAGTGGACCATGAGCTAGCTGATCACCATGTGTGTCTAGGAGGAGGAGAGGATCAAAACCGAAAGAAAAGACCATATTTTCCATGTTGGTCATGGCAAAAGAAAGTTCCAAGGGGACTATAAGTCTAAGAAGAAGCTGCATTTCTCTCTCAAAGCTGAATCAAGTAAATCAAAGCCAAAGGAGAAGGACCCTAATGCACATAACTCTTCTTCTGATGGACCCATATGTCGGTTCTACAAAACTAATGGGCACATTCAGAAGGATTGTGTGGACTTCATGAAGTGCCTCGCTAAGAAGGGCAACGACATAATTTCTACTGTTAATGAAACCCTTTATGCCAATTTTCGCCCTAATGTGTGGTGGATTGATTCTGGTGTCACTGTGCATATTTCTAATTCATTGCAGGGATTTCTTACTGTGAGGACTATAAGAAAGGGAGAGCGAAGCCTTAGAGTTGCTAATGGAAAGGAGGCTGAAGTTGAAGCCATTGGCACACTATCATTAGCATTAGATAATGGCTTTACTCTTCTTTTGAACAATGTTGTTTATGTTCATAGTATGAGGAGAAACCTTATTTCAGTTTTTTTATTAGATGATGATGGATACACTTGTATCTTTGGGAACAATAAATGCATTGTAAGTTTTAAATCAAATAATTTTAGTCTCGCTATTCGACGAGACAGACTCTATATGCTTCATATCTCTGAATCTTCTGTATCAATGAATGTGTGTGATGCCACCAATAAGCAAAAGAGAAGTTTAGGTGATGAGACTTCATCAAAATTGTGGCACTGTCGTTTAGGTCACATTTTGAAGTGGAGAATGGAATGTCTCATTAAGGAAGAGATACTCCACCCTCTAGACTTCTCTGACTCAGACCATTGTATTGATTGTATTAAGGGGAAATATATAAAACAAGTTAAGAAAGGAGCCACTCGAAGCACAGGAATCTTAGAATTAATCTACACTGATATATGTGGACCTTTTCCTGTAACTTCAGTAGATGGGTATAACTTCTTTATCACATTCACTGGTGATTTCTCCCCTTATGGTTATATTTTTCCCATTCGTGATCATTCTAAATCACTCGATAAGTTTAAAATATTTAAGGCTGAAGTCGAAAATCAGCATAATTTAAAAATTAAGGTAGTGAGATCAGATCATGAAGGAGAATATTATGGGCGACATGTTCCTTATGGACAAATTCCTGGTCTATTTGCTAAGTTTCTTTCAGAAAATGGCATACTAGCCTAATATTCCACACCCGATGAAGCTCAGCAAAATGGAGTAGCTGAAAGGCGTAATCGCACCCTTATGGATATGGTGCGTAGTATGATGAGTTACTCTAGTTTACCAACAAGTTTGTGGATGAAAGCGTTAAAGATAGCTGCACACATACTTAATCGGGTTCCTAGTAAATCGTTGTCTAAGACACCTTATGAATTATGGACTAGGAGAAAACCGAGTTTAAATTACTTACGTTTGTGGGGTTGTCCTGCTGAAACTAAAATCTTTAATCCACATATTGGAAAATTAGATTCTAAGACAATAAGTTGCCATTTTATTGGATATTCTGAAAGATCTAAGGGATATCGATTCTATTGTCCAGATCGTATTGCTAAATTTGTGGAAACCTGTCATGCTGTATTATTAGAGAATGATGAAATCAGTGGGAGTTTAAAGGCTAGGAAAATAGATCTTGAGAAGGTTCGGACTTATGTACCATTACCGATAATCCAAGAGATTATTATTCCTGTACCTCATACAGTTATACCTCCAGCTGATAATCTTGGAGTCGAGCCCTCACCTGAGGATTCAACTATCAACAGTTCAACACCTAATGATGAGCCTTAACAGCCCCCTGTGATAACTAATGAACCATTAAGGAGATCACAGCGGGAAAGAAGGTCTGCCATCCCGAACAATTATGTTGTATACATGAATGAAGATGTAAATAACATAGGGAAGGTAGATGATCCTACATCATTTAAGGAGGCTATGATGACTGAGGATTCATTCAAATGGCTTGAGGCCATACATGATGAAATATAGTCTATGAGCATTAATAACGTCTGGGATCTAGCAGCAATTCCTGATGGAGTCAAAATAGTAGCAAAAGGGTTTACACAAAGAGAAGTGATTGATTATGTTGATACTTTCTCTCCCGTCTCGAAGAAAGATTCGCTAAGAATTGTCATGGCGCTTATTGCTCATTATGATTTAGAGCTACATCAGATGGATGTCAAAATAGCATTCCTTAATGGTGACTTGCATGGCAGCATGAGAACATTTACATGGCTCAACCGGAAGGTTTTGTCATGAAAGGCATGGAACAAATGGGATGTAGACTTAAGAAATTCATCTATGGACTAAAACAAGCGTCTAGACAATGGTACCTTAAGTTCGATGAGACCATAGTAAATTTTGGTTTCAAAGAAAATGAAGTGGACAATTGCATATACATTAAGATTAAGGGGAGCAATTTACTATCTTAGTACTTTATGTGGATGATATCTTATTAGCTAGCAGCGATAAGGATATGTTGTATGAGACTAAGAGATTTCTTTCCACTAATTTTGACATGAAGGATCTTGGTGATGCTTCTTATATTTTGGGCATTGAAATTCACCGAGATAGGTCTAAAGGGATATTAGGCCTATCCCAAAAGGCATACATTGACAGAGTGCTTAAGAGATATAATATGCATAACTGCTATGTTACGCATGCTCCTATTGTTAAGGGCGATAAATTTGGGACATTCCAATGTCAAAGGAATCAATTAGAAACTGATCGGATGAAGGGGATTCCTTACGCTTCAGCTGTCGGAAGCATTATGTATGCTCAAGTTTGTACTCGCCCTAATTTAGCATTCATAACTGGGATGCTTGGCAGATATCAATCAAATCCAAGGTTGAACCACTAGAAAACCGTTACGAAAGTCTTGCGTTATTTGCAGGGCACTAAGCACTACATGCTCACATATAAGAAGTCTGATGACCTTAAGGTTTTGGGTTATTCAGACGTTGACTTTGCATGTTGTGTTGATACTAAGAAATCCACATCAGGTTATATCTTCACACTTGCGGGAGGAGCCATTTTGTGGAAAAACTCCAAACAATCACTTACTGCATCATCAATGATGCAGGCTGAGTTGATGGCATGTTATGAGGCTACCGGGCAGGCGGTATGGCTTAAGAATTTTATTCCCGGACTAAGAGTGGTTAACAATATATCTAAACCACTAACATTATATTGCGATAATAAGACCACAGTTTTCTATTTGAGTAACAACAAGTCAAGTGGTGCTGCCAAACACATTGACACTAAGAATCATGTTGTGAAAGATAGAATCCAGGATCAAACAATTGATGTCAAGCATATAAGTACTAAGTCTATGCTTGCGGATCCGCTCACTAAAGACTTACCACCCAGTCTCTTTCGAGAGCATGTTGCTGGCATGGGTTTATTGGAAAGCCTCTGATTCTGGAAATAAGGACCATAAGAACAAACCAACTCCCGTTAAGAATAAGTAATTATTCCATTGAGATATAATTGTACACTATAGATATTGGGGTTTCAATGGTACCTTCATTAACCATTGTAATATTTTATCTTGGTGTGCTGTTCTGTTGAGTGTGGATTTATGTTATTAGCCTTTCGATCAAGTGGGAGAATGTTAGTGGTGATCTCAGTCAACCTAACTAATTCCGAAAAACTCGGATATAAAGCCACCATGATCACCTAACTGCGCAATGATCGGGAGCGCACCGACGTTACCTTGGTTACGGTCCCGATACTAGCGCTAGATTTAAAGGGGAGAGACCGGCTCTTGTTTGTGTGACTAATCTCGAGTTCATCCTCCCGACACCATCCAATCTAAGGATTCTGGCGCAAGGCTACCGAAGGCCCTACACCATCACCGAGTGAACCTCAGTGCTCTCTTCTCCTTCATCACACATCAAGAACATCACCGAGCAATCACTAAATGGCTTCTTCCTCTTCACCGGGTTAGCATCTAATGACTCATTTCCGCATTCTTATTTAGTGATCATGACCTAGGCTAGTTAAAGACTTAGCCTTAGTAAACTCTAACATAAATGGACTGCTGCCTTTTGGCTTTCGACTGCGGAGAAGCCAGCCATTTGAGACAGCTTCTGGCTTTCAGGGAGGGGAAGTTGAAGCTGAAGTCGTCCAAACAGGGCTAGTAAGGAGATCTAGGTAGACCCCTCCATGTTATTAAGGTAGGAACATGTTCTCACTAAACTTTCTTATGGCTTCCTGTTCGCATGGACGTACTTTAGGAGAAATTGACAATAGAATTCCATTTTATCAGTTCAAACTAAACTGAATACCTCTCATATGATATAGTAATGCTAAGTTCATTAATTGCAGATGAGTGCCAACCACATTGGATAAGTTTATGTAATCAATGAATAAATATTTCCTGCTTTTGTAAAATACAAAAAGGTCAAATATAGTGGTGAGGCACTACAACTACAAACATCTCATTTCGTTGATTCCACAACAGCATAAACTAATGAAGCAAAGAGCAATAAACGCTACCACCTTTGCCTGATTAATTGCTCACTGACAACACATGGAGCAGAACAAATTGAAAAGACAAAACTAAAGATCCCAACAAGGTGCCTTATCCTCAAACATATACACTTCCATTAATTCCCATGGAGGCACAGTAACATACACACATGACATGATCAAGCAGACCACGATTGACCAACCCTGAATGAAAGAAACCAAGTCATGCACCGGATGCCCTCAAATCCACTATAAATCCTCCCCTTGTGCCAAATGCACACCCAAGCAAACACTCGACAGACGCCTGGCTCCTCTCTCCTGCCTCTCCAGCCATCAAAATTCAAAAGCCAAGCGCAAGCTAGTCAAGCAAGCTCGCATGGAGCTCCACTTCCAAGTGCAACCCTCAGTGCTCCAGGTCCAGGACTACTGCTACTACTACCACCAAGAAGCCGCCATGCAGGCCAAGCCCACCAAGCCGCGGGGCAGGAAGAAGGCCGGCAGCAGCAGCCACAGCAAGTTCGTCGGCGTGAGGCAGCGGCCGTCGGGCCGGTGGGTGGCCGAGATCAAGGACACCACGCAGAAGATCCGCATGTGGCTCGGCACATTCGAGACCGCCGAGGCCGCCGCGCGCGCCTACGACGAGGCCGCGCGCCTCCTCCGCGGCGCCGACGCCCGCACCAACTTAGCGCCACGCATCTCCCCGGAGTGCCCCCTCGCCGTCCGCATCCGCGGACTCCTCCACCACAAGAAGCTCAAGAAGGCCAAGTCGGCCGCCGCGTCCTCCACGAGCTCCGGCTCCTCGAAGCACGAGTCCTCGGCGCCGGCCACTCCCGCCGCAACCACCACGAGTAGTAGCAAGAGCAATAATAGTAATAGTGTGAATAGTGCTTGTGGTGGCTCTAGCAACAGCAGCATGGCCAGCTGTGACGACGCCATGAAGCAAGGCGGCGGAGCAGTGGACGTCGGCGAGGTGTACAGGCCGGACTTTGCCCCCGTGGACGCCGAGGAGTTCGATTCTTGGATGTTCGACCCGGCGTTCGGCCAGTTCCCGGCGCTGGACGGTTTCGCGGCCATCGACGGATGCACGCCGCCAGCGGCATCGCCAGAAGAGACCAGCGCCTCGGCGACGGGGGAGATGGCGGAGTTCGAGCGGATGAAGGTCGAGCGGCGGATCTCGGCGTCCCTGTACGCCATGAACGGCCTGCAAGAGTACTTCGACAAGGTGTTCGACGCGTCCGCCTGCGACCCGCTCTGGGACCTCTCCCAGCTGTGCCACTAGTTTCGTTTCGCTCCGGCCGCCGTCGGTCGGCGCGTGTACGTGCGTCGTGTCGCCATTCTTGCTCTTTTGCTTCCTGGGTGTTGGCCGTCGTCGGGGAAGAATTAAGCATCAGGTATTCAGGTGTATGTGTGTGTCTAGTTAGCTTGGTTTTTGCTGCGGCCAGGCAGTGCAGTGCAAAGAGGAAGAGCATTTTTTGTGCCAAATGCTCCGAATTTGCTACGCGGCACGTAAAACCAAGCTCAGCTGTAGTGTAGCTCAATTCTTGAAGCCTAACCCGGCTGAGAAAATGGCAACTTCTCCTGTACGTGTTCCATGAGTACCAACGCGGATCGTCGATTAAAAATTCTTGTATCGCTCAAAATCCTGTACAGTTCTCTCATGCAATGGCTCATGGCTGTAAGATCCTCATGGGTTGGTGACTGCTTTTCTTATCGAAATTCCGCTGGAACCGCGCCTGTCCAAACCATCCAAAGCTTTTTTTCTGAAACTTTTTAAAGCTGGGCAAATTATTTAGGAGGTTGCTGGACTTCCAATCACTTTTCACTTCCAACAGGGGATGGATGAAGCTGATAAAACCATCACGTTCGTCCAAAAGTCCTACTTAGCAGAGTTATTGGTTCGGTTGCAACTTGCAACCTGCAGCAACTGCAGGCTGCAGCAAGTTCAGATGGTTGAGCTCCATGCCTCCATGAGAGCAGGAAAAAAAAATTGCTACTGCTTACGACACTGGCGCAGAGAGACGCGCATGTCAGGACAAGAAGAGAGGACAGCCTTTTTTTAGTGCAGTAGGTAGCGATAAGCCACACAGCTCCGGGACGAGTTCAGCATATTCGGGAATGAAGGCAACAGTAGCAGGTGAGTGTGCTCAGCAGCTCAGCTACTTGTAAAGTTATACTACTAGATTGATTCTGTTCTTATGAGTAAGAAGCAACGCCATTGGGAGTTTGAGATCGGCAGGGTGCTTGCTTTGCTTTCCCTTGATTCATCGACAAGTCAGAAGGCAACGTGACAAAGGAACAGCTGCTCTAACAACCGCAAGTTAGTGCGCTGTGCTACCAAGGTACTCAATAGCGAACTCGCAGCAGCCAGCAGATATCGGGTAGCGGGCGCTATACTCCCATCACATATTCTAAGTAATAGTAACGATTTTGAGTTTTACATATGTATTTAAATTATATCTTGTACGATAGATACTATGTAACAAATGACAAGGATAAGTAGCGTATATATTTCAACAAATTTGCATATACGATTTGAGAGATCGCTATCTCTGCTATCCAACT
The DNA here is from genome assembly GCA_036346355.1 of Rhipidocladum racemiflorum. NCBI lineage: Eukaryota > Viridiplantae > Streptophyta > Magnoliopsida > Poales > Poaceae > Rhipidocladum > Rhipidocladum racemiflorum. The sequence goes on from CM070581.1 coordinate 9,488,288, forward strand.
TGTTGGGAGACAACCAACTTCTAAGGTTTTGTTGTTGGTGAATCTTGAATTTACGTCTAAGGGTTTTTTAGCTATAAATAGAGATACCCACTGTGCAAGAGAACTACCAATCAAAATCAATAAAGAGGAGAGAGTTTAACTCCATATATAGTACGTCTTCTTCGCTATTGTTATTTTGGTTTTTTTTTATTAGTGTATTGGGATCGATCTACGGTAGACGTCTACATTATTTACATGTTATTAGCACGAAGCTCTCCGAGGCCGAACGGGAATTTCTGCCTACATCAATCTACACTGCATCGCATTTCGACTGGCATCGAGCACATAATCTACTACAAGCCGTATGTAAGTTCAAAGCATACATTAGTTAATCTCAAATGAGGAGTTTTAATCATGCAGATTAATTACCATAATTACCTAGATTAATTGCTTTTAATAGATGATTAGAGACTAGACCGAACAAATTGGCCTGATAAGCGATTAAGGTTCTTGTTTGCTGTTCATACAATCAGTCGGGCGTTAGGGTTGGGAAACCCTAGCGCTGGCCACCCCTTTTTTTTAACCGAGAGGAATGGGTCGGACCAGATTCGGCCGAATATGATATGGTCGGGCCACATCCAGCCGATGAACATAAATGGGTTCGCAATTTTTGCGAAAAGATCATGAAGTTTTCTATAATTATATACATTTATCGGAACAAAGAAGATTTTGCATTTTTGACCTTAAAGTTTCCAGTAATATAAAAAATAGTTAATAAATTAAAAAAAAATAAATCTTAGAAAATGAATTTTTAGGTATATGTGCTTCCATATTTTTTTGAACCATTGGTCTAGCACACATTGGGAGCTTCATATCCCTGTGTTTATTTTTCCTAGCAAAATCCTATGTTCATTTATGCTAAAATTATTTTATGTTATTTGGTAATTCTTAAAATTGCCTTTTATAATTAGCAAAAAAATATGAAAAAATGCTAGAAAAATTCTAGAAATTTTAGATAATTGTCTACTGAATAAATATAGATGAATCTTTACAGATTCAAGGGTGAGGATGTAATATATTTATTTTACTAGCTATAAAATTTAATTTTGCATGAATATAGAATATGTTGAACATCACACAGATGGAAGCAATTAACTTACTTGAGCAAGAGATGCCAATATCAACTTAACAATGTGATCCCTTGGAGCCGCTATCACCCAACCTAAAGCTAGTGCTCCTGCTATTCTTGAAGTCGCCAAGTGCGTAACTCTCACTACTACAGAAATGGTCTTCTGGGTCGGTTTCTTTTCTTCATCTGGGTCGGTTTTGGTGGCAATACAAAATCCTTAAATAGTGATGATGAGTGGCTATCACCATCGATTTTTGTATGATACAGATATAACATTATCTGGGTCAATTCCGAGTTCAGAATCGACCCAGAAGACCAATTATCTGTGGTAGTTTTGAGATAGGAACCGATAGAGATAATTATGAATCTCTATTGACTCTATGATCAGAACCGATAGAGAAGTCCTCTTGATCTCTATCAATTATTATCTTAGAACTGATAGAGATTAGTGAATTAACTCTATCGGTTCCTTGATCAGAACCGATAAAGATTACACGTCTCTATCGGTTTTGAGCGTGCAACCGGTAGAGATAAATCCCAGGCTATTTTCCTGGAATAGCACCAGGAATTCATAGATTTATAGTTAATTCACATTGACAGTATATTCACATTCACAGTATATTCACATTCATAGTATACTCATATATTGACAAATTCCACTACAAGAAAAGTAATTATCCGTGACGAAAACATCGTGACGTTGTCATCTTTTGTCATGGAAAATCTATTTTCTGTGACGACTTTTTTATTTTCGTCATTAATTTTATCAAGCCGCGCCCATGTATTTTTGTGATGAAACATAAAATTTCGCCATGAAACCATAATACAAATCGCTATAGAAAGTTAAAGATGTTTTTTCTATCAGCGATCGTTTTTCCTCGTGAGTTTTTCAAAAGTAAAAGGCGATGTAATAACCCGGCACGCACGCCTATCACTAATTACGGGTACACACATCGATTAGATGATCCTAGGAGGCTTAACAACGACACTGCTCGATGGCCTCCCATGGCCCAAAAGGCTAGACTGCAAGTTGATGTGTTGGTAAGCTCATTCTTCCACTATAAGATATTTTGGATTTAACAACATTTAAATTTAACCTGTATAGTCTAAATGCCCCCAAAACAAGTCTAAGCCGACGCTTAATGATATTCGAGGCATTTAATTTTTATGGCATATATATGCGCTCTATATAGATTTTTCTATGGCATATCTATGCGCCATCCTATCTAGAATAATTTGGGGCATTTGTAAATGCCGAGATACATCCTAATGTATGGTATATACACCGAGGAACTTTAGTTTAGTAAGGCGTTATAAATGCCGTTATTAGAATGTATCCGTGTTTATAAACACCGGAGAAAAATTAATCTAAGATGGTGGTTATATATGTCTCGAGAAAATCAATCGTGATGTTTAGATAAAAATAAGCTTTTAACTCAAAATAATAGCACGCGATTTTTTTGGTGCATTGATCACCGTACCAGATCTCATCACGCCGCTTATCCCACAAATCCCCTCCCTACGCCCGCACTTCTTCCACGACTCCAAATCCCTAACGCCTCCACGATCCTTCGCCCTATGATGCCCTAGCCCCCCATCTCTCTCTCTCTCACTTCCTCAACCCGACCGACGCACCCAACTCCCTCCTCTTCTCCCTCTCACAAGACAACGCCGCCGCCTAGAGCCATCCACCGGCCTCCGCACGCGCCGCCCTCTATTGGTCCCGTGGACTGCGCTCTTGAGTTCCTTCCTCTCCCCGCGCTTGCCATGCTCTCTCCTCCGCTCTCCCCGTCCTCCGCCCCATCTCTTCACCGCCGCTTTCCCCACCCTCACCCTCGTTCGCGACCACCAAGATCTCCCTGAACTCTCCTGGCGAAGTCGACGACGCCCTCGCAGTACGCAAGTCCGCGACACCGCTGCCCCCGCACGGCCATGTCCTCGCGAGGTCCAAGTCCACGACACCCACCTCCTCCTCTCTCTCTCCTCTGCCCGTATTTCTTGGTCGAATCTTATCTTGTTGGAATAGTCGCCGTCAGGCAGTGAGCCCGACGGCAGTGTTCGGGCTTTGGCGAAGATCACCGACGCCCGCCCATGCCGCCTTGACCAAATCGACTAGAAACGCAGGTCATGAAGGGATTCATTCTCTTCTTGATTCAAGTACTTTCTTCATTCCGGATCTCGATCCGCTTGCCTCTTTTATGTTGTAGATGCGGAAAGTACAAGTGATTGTTGTGCCCGTGAAATGGTAGCTTTCCATCCCTTTTCGTGGTTTACCATATATTGTAAGGATGAAAGAGTGGGTAGTAACTAGTAATGGATGTTGACTCGCTCTTTTGTTTTGGCAAATGTATGCTGAAACGGAACTCCTAAGAACTTGTTGGAAGGTGATCCCTCCTCGCTATTTTTGATGTGATAGTAGTATTGGCATATCCAGTGAAATTTGAGCAATTCGTTAGTGTATTTTAGGGATGTAACAATTTTGGTGCTGTTTTGTAGGGATGTCATGAAGAGTCTCTTACTTTTCACTAGGTCGAGGAGAATTTTGAAGGTATGAAGAGTCTCTCAATTTCCATTTTATTTTTGTAGCCTAGCAAGTTACATAGGCCTGATGAGAATTTTGTTGCAACATCACCATATATTTTGACATACCATAGAACAAGGTGCTAGTGTTACAAGTATCCTAGTCATAGCAAATTAAGATATATTTTATTTTCTTTTGAAAATACTCTATGTGCTCAAATCCTTAGTTCATGGATTTTAGTAATTCCATAACAAAGAAAAACTCAAAATTATCTTGATGCCATTTTATTTCAAGATTTCAAAAGTCTACATTTTTCTTTAGTCCATTATGCAAGGAAATCATGGTGTAAAAATCATGTTTGAAGAACAAGAATACTCAAATTTTTAGACTCCTAGCTCCCGGCTGCCTCTCGATCGTAGCCCCCGGCCACCATTGCGATACCGCCACCTGCTACCACATAGATCTCACCGCCACCTCACCTCGGTCGAGCGCCTGCAGTTCTTCTCAGAATTGGCGCCGGCAAAGCAGATTCGTTAAGAGGTAAAAATCAAAATGCAAATTTTGCATTTGATGCAATCTGTTTCACTGCACTCACAAGGCCATTAGTATGTATCAAGATCATATTATCCAAATGAGATAAAGTATAAGTTCCCATCAAAATTCTCATTTTGACCTAAAAGAACAATCAAATTTGTTTCTCGTGAATTTACCACCAAAGCATGATGATCCATTTGAAATACAAAAGCACTACCTAATGTTGCATACAGACATAACAACTTTTTTCCCTTTCTTAGGTATTATAGCCCAACCTGCATGTTATGTGTAATAATATTAATACAGCTTAGCATTCCAACTAGCATGCCGTCACCAACATTCCAACTAGCATTTTTCAATATGGAAATGACATGGGCTAACATATAGATCTCGATGGAAGTGTTGTTTATATCAACTAAATTAGCCGTGTTGTCGCTTGTTCTCCAATTGGTCTAGGAAAGAAAATTTGCTCTCACTTAAAGGTGCTACGATTGACCATATTGTGTTGCAGATACCATGGAATGGGAAACAAGATATTTTGATTGACAGTATTTTTATCCGAGTTGTTAAAGATAAAGAATGGTAAGAACAAGAAAATTGATATCCTTCTCTTAATGTGCCAAAGGACCCTACTTTACTATCTCGTGTGGACTTTACACTTCCGACGCTTCCTAAACAAGCTTTTTAACTAGTTTTTTCTCTCAGCTTTCGACGAGGTGGGTTTGCAACATGTTGCACAAGAATTGAGTCAAAATCTATTCTCCTCGTTAGCTTTGAGAAGTAGGTCTACTTTCCTCACTTTACTTTCTCGTTAACCCTGTTACTTACCAAATGAAAATTGCACAAAGCGTAAGGCACATGTGGTTACCGACACAATGGGTGGTTGAGTTGGTGAAGGTCATCATCCTCGACATCGACTTGATGTTATTAATTATGTGATTTTATGTTCATTAAGCATTGAAGCATTTATCTTAAATTTAATTCTTAACTGTAAATTACTTCAATCCTCGTAAGTTTTGCAAGGCCATGTATTTGTTTTGTCATATTGTGGACTTTACCTCTTAGAAAACCTACACCGAGATTAAAGGATTATAAAATGTTTTGTCTTTGCATATTCCTCGCTAATAAAATATGTAGTGGTTTCGCTCGAATACTTATCGAGGAAAAGCCACATGAACGCACAAATATCCACTTCTTTGGCCGATATACCAAAGATGAGCATAATCGCTTTTAAGCTTACAGAATGGGCCAACTATGAGAAAATAGCTTGCCTTTATTACGAGTTTGCATATGTTTATAATGTTTGTTTATCTAAAAGGATGGGGCTTATCAAATAATCTATCTTATTGCACATTATCTATCAAAAGTTCAATTAAGCCGTCTGTAGGACAAGCTAAATATTAGGCACTTACTTGGACAAGCCACATGGATGCACAAAGGAGCATATGTGTTGTATTATGTGTTTATTCAACTCTATGTGTTGTATTATGCACAAAGGATACTTTCCATTTGTTTTACTCTACTTATTATCTATTGCCATGATCGTAGCCTTTCATGCACTTCAAATATTAATATAACAATGTGCTATCCTATTGTATTTGTTTGCATGTATTGATGACACCTAACTTATGCAGCTTATATTATATGTATTGATGACACTTAACCGATCGTAACTCAAAAGGAAATGGAGGATATAAAGAAGAGGCAAGAGGAGAATGATGCAATTATTTGCCATCTCATGTGAATGGTCGTCAAGCCAACTTGTGAGTTTATGAACTGCTCACCGGTGACTCGTGGATCTGCTTTTAGACAAGGATACTTATTTTGCATGGTCGGTAACTTGGTTCATCGGGTACTAGCTTCAATCGGGTTTAGGTAACATGGTCAAACTTTATGACCCGTGGATCCGTTTTCAAAACTTGATATTAGCTTGAAGTGGTTGTACTAGCTTGAAGTGGTATTGGTTTGATCTATGGTAATGAGTAGCTTAAAGTGGTGGTTTAAGCATCACGTGAACAAAGTCCGTGACTTTAATGTATCTCGTGGATAATTCGTCATTTGCAATGTATTGAGTGGTCTTCAAAATATTGTGTGTTGTGGTCAGAAATGGATCATATGTGGGTTGACATAAGTGTTAAATGATGAAACTTCATGCCGATGCTACATCTATTTATGATGAAATTATTCATCATAGAAAATGATGTATCATTACTTCCATGACTAAAATTATTATCGCTGACAAAACATTTTGCGTCATTGAACACGCGCCACATCACCTCACACCCTGGTTGTCGACGTGGCAATGGATGATTCAATGATGAAAATGCATGTCCACGCGGCACTCATCCAGACTAAACATTTGCATCACAAGATGTGCCACATCACCTCACACTGGTCGATGACGTGCAATAGGGTGTTCCATGACAAAATGAATGACATTTTGTGTACAATTAATGACGGTTATTTTCATCATAGAAGTGACATCTTCACGACGGATATGTAATTCGGTCACGTTAAAAGTTGATTTTTTATGACAAAAATAAGCAATTCGTCATTGAAAACTTTCTATGACGCACTTTCTATGACAAGTTAAATTTTGTCATAAAGTCATCATAAAAAAACTACAATGACAATTTCGGGACTAATGATGACGAGTTTGGACCATCATTAAAAATCACTTTTCTTGTAGTGTTCACAGTATATTCACATACTCAATATAGAAATCGGTAGCAAAATCCTCTAACGTAACTAAAGCATCTAGGACATTAATTATTATTTGGTTTTGGTAATTAATGATAATCATGCTTAAGGGGCTAGTATTTTCTTTTGAAGGATTGAAATTAGGTTGGCCCTCATCGTTGATATTCGAGAAAGTGAAGTTGTGAGCAAATGTCAATAGGCAAATCAAGCTACATGTCAAGGTATAAAAATATCAAGGATCTTTTTCGTAGCTTTTACCAATCTTGGTGTTTGGTGGAAGATCGGATAGCTAGAATAAGTGTCATACTATTAAGAGGAACTATTTATTAGTAGCTTGAAAATGAGTAGAAATAATGGCTCAAATTTTGCTCATTCTCATACCATGCATTGCTTTGAAATGCACTTGAAAATTCAGTTTGCCCTGTTAAAATCGGTATTGCCGGGTCTAGGAGCGATATTGCCGGAGATACAGCGGTACCACCCCCTAGATGACAGTAGTTATTTTATAGAGGGCAACATCGTTTGAGACCTGTGAGGCTGGCACTACCGTGCCCGAGGAGTGGTACTGTCGGAGGTGCGGCAATACCGCCCCTTACATGATGGTAGTTATATTTTAGTGGGCATGTTTTTGTGCCTATCCTAAGGCTAGCACTACTAAGGTCTAGGAGCGATACTATCGGACGTGCAGTAGTATCACCCCTTTGACGGTGATAGTTTTCTTCCAGCAGACATGTTTTTGTGCCCAACTCCTGGCCAGTACTACCAGAATCTGGAGTGGTACTACTGGAGAGTCGGTAGTGCCGCCCTTAGGAGGTCGATAGTTATTTTCCACTACGATTTTTAAGTTAAAAGTGTGGTACTACCGGCCCTAGTTGGTGGTAGTACTGAACCTCTGTACCAATGGCTAGTCCCTTGTGCATTAAATGCATTGAGCTAACTGTTAAAGCTCAGGCCAGCACTACCGGGCCTGTAACACCCCGGCACTGCACGTGCCCTGAATGTTACACCCTCAAGCATCGCATGGCACAAGACACTAGAATAAACTAGCAAAACAAACTAACCTACTAGCAACTTACTGAAATTACTAGAAATTTCGGTAGCACCTCCCCTAAAAGTAGGACATCCACTCAGCAGACAAAAGATAGCATTTAATATAGGGATTATGGGTACTCGTAATAAAAGGACGGCCTCTTGTGTCATGAGTTCAGTCATGCTCCATTAAGTTTTAAACACATTCGTCTAAATGGTTTTCACATAGAGATAGAAAATGAGTATGGTACAGAATACATACTCATTACTAAGTTTAACGTGGTTGGAAACCCCCATTCCTTCTCTTAAGGATTGTACTATACATATATAACACTTGAAGATTGTGTTGCGATGAAAACAATACTTAAAAACCTAGAACTCTTTAAAATCTAGCATGATTGACTGGGTCATCCTGAGTTTAATATGATGTGAAAAATCATTAATAATTATGCTTTTCATAACATAAAAACTACAAACTTCCCTAGATCAGAAGACTTCTTATGCCTTGCTTGTACTAAAGAGAAGCTCATAACTATACCCTCTTATCTAAAAGTTAGGCAAGATTCACCGAGTTTCCTGAAGAGAATTCAAGGTGATATTTGTGGACCTATCCAACCCATGTTGGGCCCTTTTAAATACTTTATGGTCCTAATAGATACTTGTACTAGATGGTCCTATGTATGCCTATTATCTACTCGGAACCATGCAAACCCAAATTATTAAATTAAGAGCCTTATTTCCATATGAAAGGATTAAGTTTATTCAAATGAACAATACCAAGGAGTCTACCTCAAAGGTATTTAATGATTAGTCTGGCTCTACCCATTAATATAGAGCTTTGATCAGTAGCTTATGTTCACACACAAAATGGCCTTATAGAGACATTAATTAAAAGAATAAAACTTATTGATAGGACACTCTTGCACAATTATAGGCTTCCCACAAGTTGTTGGGGGTAACACAGTGTTGAACACTACTATATTAATTCAACGTAGATGAACCGCATACTATATCATCTGCCCCATGCAGTTAGTGTGTGGGAAAGAAACAATGATTTCCCATCTATGAAAATTTTGCCTTGTTGTATACGTGCCAATTTTACCACAACATTATGCATCCATGGGCCTTCTTCACCAAAAGTTAAGGATCTAAGTCCTATGATAGGAGACCAGCAAACGGCTTAGTACGATGAGTGTATCTTTGATGAGGACAATTGCTTGGTATTAAGGGAAGAAAAGCATTGCACTAAAGAATGCCGTGAAATAGATTGGAATGTCACAGGAATCGAGTCCTTAAACCCACACAATGGAAAATGTGAAATTGAAGTTCAAAGAATAATAAATCTACAACAAATAGCTAATAACTTGTCAGATGCCTTCACTGATTATAAGGGAGTGATAAAATCTCAAATACCTATAGTAAACGCTCCAAAGTGAGTAAAAATATCCCAGATGGATATTGAATCCACTCATGCCACTTGTGAGATGAAGAGGGGGATATCTCTGGGTGCACGAGACTCAATTCTGTGGAGACGTCTGCAGAAATAGAGAACCGAATAAGTCAAATCACTCCCCAAGACAGTGAAAGAAGCTCAACCTGACGTTGAGAAAATCTTTGAAGTGAGTCATCCTGAGGATGGTAACCCTAGAGAACATTTGCACACACAATCTGACATTGAAGATCAGAACACCCAGATTCTATCATTGTGGGAAATCATGATGAGCTAGAAAAAATGAATGAAGATATATCCACTAATTTTGTCTCAACAATTGCTATAACTCTTTATCTGAATCCAGAACCAAAGTCCATGATAGAGTGCTAAAAATGCTCAAATTGGATAAAATGAAAAGAAGCAATTGAGGAAGAATTGCACTCGCTTAACAAAAGAAAAGTATTTTGTCCCGTTGGCCAAACACCTCATAAAGTGTTCTTTGTAGGATCCAAATGGGTTTTTATTTGGAAGATAAATGAGAACAACCAGGCGGTGAGACATGAAACGAGGCTTGTAGAACATGAGTCGCGCAGAGACCCGGTATCGATTATGATGAAACTAACTCTCCAGTAATAAGTGGAACAATGTTCTGATATTTGATATCAATAGCAGTTAGTATGAACTTATCAATACAGTTGATGGATCAGGACTATATGGCTCACCAGATACAAAAATTTATGAGTCCCTAAAGGATTTAAAATTCTAGATCCTAATAAGACCAATCGCAACATGTATAGCATAGAACTGTGGAGGTTATTATATGGGTTAAAACAACTGGAGAGAATATGGTACAACCGGCTTAGTGAGTTCCTCCTAAAGAAGTGTTACTCTATTAATGATGGTTGTCCATGCATGTTCATAAAGAAGTCCCAAAATAAATTATATATCATCTCAGTTTACATCGATGATCTAAATATCGTTGGAACCTCGAAGGACATAAAGTAAGCAAGTTCTTACTTATCACAAAGTTTGAGATGAAAGATTTGGGCAAAAACCAAATAATTCTTAGGCGTGTAGCTAGAGCATTTCCTCGAAGAAATCTTTGAACTCTAGTCTACCTATACCAGGAAGTATTAGAAAATTTTAACATGTATAAATTGCATCCTTTTAAAATCACATGGTAGTGAAATCTCTTGATGTGGAAAAATACAGGACCTTAAATTCCATACTTAAATGTCATATGAGCACTTATGCATTTGTGAATTGCACCAAGCCTGATACTGTATTCGGGGTATATTTATTATCTAGATATAGTGAATCTCCAACAAAAAGGCATTGGGCTGGTGTCAAGACTCTACTTAGATACCTCCTATGTACACAAGATCTTAACTTATTTTATTGGAAGGATCAAAACTCAACCATGGTGTGATACACATATGCTGGCTATCTATCTTATCCCCACAATACCAAACCTCATAGTGGATTTGTGTTCCTCTGTGGTGGTACAACTAGTTCTTAGCGGTTGTTTAAGTTGACCTTGGTATCTACTTCTACCAACCACAGATATAATAGCATTGTATTAAGTCCCACGTGAATGTGTTTGGTTAAGGTGTGTGATTAGCCATATCTAGAAGCCATGTGGCATTAACACCATTGATACCCCCATAATTATCTATGAAGATAGTGCTACTTGTATTGCACAAATGCAAATGGGTTATGTCAAGAGCAATATCATGAAACATATTGACCCCAAACTTCTCTATCCTCATAAACTCCAGAAGAACGATGAGGCAAAGATACTGCAAACTAAGTTATGTGAAAATCTAGCTGATGTATTCACTAAGTCTTTGCCAACATCCAGTTTCTAAAGATATGTTCGTGGCATTGGAATGAGACGACTTGAGAAATACAGAGTTTAGGGAAGTAAATCCCTTAACCATAACCCTTTGTATGACCATGAAGATGCTACCATAATCTAAAAGATTACAAGTTGCACTTTTTTTCCCTTAGTGAGTTTTTCAGAAATTTTCTTATATGAAGGTTTTTAACGAGGCAACAAGTATGACATAATATGTGAATGCAGTGTACTCTTTTCTCCGTCTCTTTTTTCTCACAGAGTTTTTAATGATATATAACTAACTTCTAGAGTTTTGTGGGCAAATCCCGAATTACCCCGTGAGTGGTTTTTTTTTTGCTATAAATAGAGCCACCCATTGTATAAGAAAACTACCAATTAGAATTAATAAAAAGAAAAGAGTTCAACTCCCTATATATTGTGTGTTTTTCGCTATTTTTATTTTAATTTTCTCAATCAGTGTATTAAGATGGATCTATAACAGTCGTATACATTATTTAATGGGTGTGACTGTGCGTCGGACGTCCGACACGAGTGCTCCCGTGGGACGCTCGTACGGACCGTTCGATACGCGCACGCGATCTCAGCTCTCCCCCCTCTTGTTCCTGCTGAAACATAGTTCAGTGCCCGCTGCAACAACACGGTGAGAGTGCTGAAACAAAGTAGGCAAACACATGGTTCAACAGAGAAAAATAGAAATGTTGGGAAAAAATTCAAACGGTTGTTTCAGCAAGCAGAACCAAATATTTCAAATGGCAGAACCCAATGTTTCAGAAGGGCAAAACACATATTTCAATAGAAGAAATCAAGACACTGAAACATTGAAATTAAGGTACTGAAACGTTTATGTAAACATTGTGAAACATTTAAGTTAGCCTACTGAAACATTGAAACAAAGCTACAGAAACATTGAAGATAAGGCAAGAGCAAATGTGATGTTTCAGTAGAAACATGAGGAAAAAAAGAATGTTTCGAGAAAACGAGATGTTTCACAAGCACAAACATCATGTTTCAATAAGGCAAACCCAATGTTCCATAAACAAATAAAGTGTTTAACCAAAGCTAACAACATGTTTGATAAGGCAAAACCCAATGTTTTATACATACCAAGCTAATGTTTCAGTCCAAAAAATCCTTTCTCCTTCAACCTCTAGCTTCTCCAAAAATCCAAGCATCTTCTTCTCTATATTCGGTGAGCCCCCACGCCGTGCTCGCTGCAACCGACCCCCAAAAGCTTGCCAAGCTCACTCACTATCCTTACCAAATAGATAGAGGTAGAGAGAAAAGAGGTGGGAATAGATAGAGGAAGAGAGATGGAGGAGGGTGCACTGGAGAGGAGGAGTTCCAAGCGCCAGCGTCATCAAGAACACTGCAAACCATGGAGGAGGGAGAATAGAAGAATCAGGGGAAGGGAAAAGGCAAGTTCATCTGATTGTTCTAGAGTAAATGAGGAATAGGGTATTGGGAGCTCATGCTCTGCTTTACGTGGAGAGAGATGAGGAAGTGAGTAGATGAAAGCTCCAGAGAGAAAGAGAACGGCTTGGTGATCAACATCTAATATATTAGAATGTGTCATCAGTGTTTGGGGTGATATGGATGAATAAGGATAAAGTGGGAGAAGCTGGTAAGTGAAGCGTCCGAACGGAACACCCCACGTTAGACACCAGGACCGAAATATTACCGTTATTTAATACGACTCACTATTTTGAACTGCTACATCGCGGTGGTAGCTTTAGGGGCTGTATGATTGCCTTCTCAGCCCAGCCGGATTGTATGAGCTCAGCCAGGCTGAGTTGATGCAAGCAGATGTTGTTTGGTTGGTTGCATGAGATTGAACATGCTGTGTAGAGATGTTGTTTGGTTGGCTGCATTGCAATAGAAGTGGAATGAACAAATTCAACGAAGGGATGAAACAAATCCAAAAAGATAATAGGAAATCAATAAATTTTAAAACAAAAATAATACATTTTAAAATAAATTATAGAAAATTAATAATTGAAAAACAAAAAATTTAATCTTTCGAAATATATATGGCAAGTGTGGTCTGGTTTTATTCGAAAAAAATGTCAGGAACATATAGATAAAATAAATTCGGTGATCGGAGATGCTAATCAAAAGATATTTGCAAAAAAGAGAAAAAAGGATGGCACTATGCCTCTTCCGCGCACAACATGAGGCGCCTCGCGCCTGCACGCGGGGAAGCGGCCAATCTGTGCGTTTCTACAGAGCCAGGCTACGGAGAGAATCTTGCATCTACAGAGCCAGGCTCAAAACCAGATGCAGGCAACTAAACACGAAAAAAAAAAGTAAAATTCTGTATCTATGAATATAAATATCTATATATACAGGCAACCATACATCCTACCGAAAGAGCGGCCGCTACCTCCGCAATTCACTGTTCAGTACAGTAGCCGTGTCAGCTAATCTTGAGCGTTGCATAAAGAAAACTAGGGCGGGAAACGGCGGTATTATCGCCTGGTTTATACATTTAGCAGACCAACTGAGACGAGCTGCGGTTTGTATTTGTGGGTTGGGCATGCCCAAATACACACTTGCAGATTGCGTTACACAGGCCGGCCCAAATGTGTCATACTGTCATCTAGCGTGTGTGCACTTAGCTGACTGGGTTTACTCCGCGCTTGCAGTTTCGCGGCCCGCTGCTCGCGCGGTAGACTGATGGATCGTGTCGTCTGAAAACTCGTATATCTTGCCACTCATCTGCAGATCTGCTATTGGTCATAGCACGTGCCGTCGTTAGACTCCAGCAGAGCCCCTAAACCAGCCCCTAAACTTTAAAATAGGGAGTGCAGTAAAAAAAATAGATCCAGCAGGGCTCCAACTCAAGCCCCTAAAATTAGGAGGCCCCTAAATTTGCCTCCTCAGCCCCAATTCCCAGGGGCCCCCAACTCAAGCCCCTAAAATTAGGAGGCCCTTAAATTTGCCTCCTCAGCCCCAATTCCTAGGGACACGAGTACAACCCCTATTATTGAAGATAGGGAAATACATGAGAGGCTTCGAAAATTTTATCATGTTTTGAAAATTTAAAAATTAAAATTGAAATATCATGTTTTTAAATTGTAAATGTTAATATGCTTATGTTTTATGTATTACAAATATTTTTGATCGAATTTTAGTGGTGTCAAATGAAGATTATACATAGCAGATATGTCAAAATAGAAAGAAAAAAAAAAGTAAAATAGGGGCTGAGATTTAGGGCTGTTGCTGGACTTATGCTATGAAAACAGGACCCCAAAAAATAAAGGGAGTCACTAAATCCAAAATAGGGACCCTGTTTTAGGGACCCTTGCTGGAGATGCTCTTAAGGTGGCTGTCGACGAGATGCTATGGAAGAGGAGCACGATAGATTTGTAATTTGGTTCGCAGGCTAAATATGAAAGAAAAAAAATACTAGGGACCAAATCTCCAGCCTATATTATCGGAAGAAAGGGAGCTCACAGAGCACCTCCATGTGTCCACCTCTATTTTTACGAAAAAGTTCTCCGATTCTTCGAAATTACGGATAGATCTTTGCGCGATTTTATGTGAGAGGAAAAGCTTTTTTCCCGGTTTGCGTTTAGATCCCTTGTTCGCCGTTTTACAGGAGGACTCTCCTTTTAAATACGAATCGCGAACGAGCCATTTTCTATTTTTTTATAAGCCAAATTATCGGCGGGCTAAAGCGGAAGTGGAGCGAATCGTCACGCTCACGCGGATGGTAGCAGGTGAGAAGTCTGCCCGATAAGAAACCTCCAACGGCCGAACCGCAGAACGGAAGCGAGGGACGGGATGGTGGATGAACGTCATCCCAACTGGACGTTCGGCACGCATGGCTCACCTCATCATTTGAGCCCCGTTCAAAGAAATTTTACATAAAATCTTATAGAAAACACAGTGACGAACCCAACAGAGGTCAAGGGGTGATATAGCACACCCTATCTCTGATGAGACCATGAGTACCTCCTTTAGCATCCCCCGTCTATTGTGGGGCGTTTTTCGAAATGGTTGTACTTTGTTTGATTTGTTTGTCTTATTTTAACATTGTATCACTACCAATTTAACACCTCTTAAATCTGTGTTCTGGATCCGCCACTGAGAAAACAGTTTAATTCCCACGAAAATTAGAAGAAAAAATTCCTGTATTTCTAACGGGTCTCACTTTATAGATCTAATAATTTGTGTCAGCTGCTAGATCCACTCGCCCAGAAGGTGGCTGGTGGCATAGTTCCAATGTTCCATGCCTGCCTCACAAAACGTTACGGAGCAACCATGGTGGGTGACCTTATATTTAACTAGGGATAAAAACGGATCGAATAGTAGAGCTATTATCCCTCTGTATCCAATCCATTTTTATCCCTGTATTTCACGTTGTTTGGCTGAGTTCATAGTGGGTCTCAGGACACCCGTGTGAGCACTGAATTCATGCTCACAGGCAGTGACAAAACTGCATTACCCGAGTAGTGGCAGGTGATGAGACGATTTCTGGTCATAACACGATGTTTCATCCATCACTTCATCAGAGAGAATATGAGGGAAGGAAAATCACAGCCCATGGACTGAACAACACGGCCAACAATAAGAAGGCAATCACTGCTGACGCGGGTTCGTCTTTGTGCTTGAGGCGAGACCTTTGCCAGCCTAAAACGGCTAAAAAACCACTGGAAATTTGTATCAGCGATTCTGGGAACCGGGACCAACCTTTGTTCCGGAAAGCCAAATCAATATCGGCTTTTCATTGACGGTTTTCATGCATGGGCTACCTACCAGCCAAATCACATCCATCCAGGCCGTTCGGTTCTATCTTGCGTACAGATCAGAAAACTTACAAGTTGTCGACTTTAGGCCCTATTCGAAACAGTTTGTGATTCGGAAATTCTGGATTTTAAGAAAAAAATATTTTTGATTGCGGTAAAATCAAGTCAGGCAGTCTGATTCGGAAATTCTGGATTTTAGGGAAAAAAATATTTTTGATTGCGGGAAAATCGACTGCCCGTGAAGGTTTCAGATCGGACCGACGAGAATCAAGTTCTACCAAATTCTGATTCTACATAGAAAATAGTATTTGATTATAGAGAAGCTGTTCAAAATTCTTCTGTTCGACAAACAGTCTGCGTTTTTTTAGCCCTTGAACATGTAACATGTCGATATCACACTTGGACAAACCATGGGAATGTCTCCAGCCAGCTCTCGCCGTATGTGCCAAATGAAGGCCATGAACGCCTCATGCTTCCATCCTGTCCTGTGGACATAGTTCCAAATTCCATGTTGCCGATGCAGGATGCAGCAACAGATTGTTATAGCACTTCAATAAACCGAAAAGACAGCTGTGATGAGTGATGACCGATGGGTAAATATCTTAGCATCAAACCTAGAAGCAGGCTGTGAGATGCAAACCTATCAAGTGTTTCCACGTTTCAGCGTTCCAGATAGAGAAAGGGCGTAAACATGTATACTATGCAGAGAAAACAAAAGAAACATCCATAGTTCCATGGTACAATGCTGAGGATAAGTTATTTCAATTTAGCTCAGAATGGCATATACGCCAAAATTGGGACGAGTAGCATTGAAAACCAAAATGGGAAGATATGAACAATCATGGCCAACCGGGGGGCTAACAACAATTTAGCACACTACGAAAAGGAAACACACACAAGACATAACAGCAATATGCAATGCAATGGAACCCATACAAGGTATACTGAACAAGCTAATCATTAACCAGCGAACTACTTATCAACCAGCTACTCAATAGTCTTCTCCCTCATCACCCTCATCGTCTGCGCCCTCTGCGCCAACTTCCTCGTAGTCTTTCTCAAGAGCAGCCAAATCCTCACGGGCTTCAGAGAATTCACCTTCTTCCATGCCCTCACCAACATACCAGTGCACGAATGCACGCTTCGCATACATCAAGTCAAACTTGTGGTCGATGCGCGAGAATACCTCAGCAACAGCAGTGTTGTTGCTGATCATGCACACAGCACGCTGAACCTTTGCCAGGTCGCCACCAGGGACAACAGAGGGTGGCTGGTAGTTGATGCCACACTTGAATCCAGTAGGACACCTTTGTAGCGTCAGAATAAATTGGTTAGTTAGGCAATCCAATGTGGGCAATTAAGTGGATAGGTGCTTGTGATAACATGAAATAAGTGCAACTGATATTGTGATAAAGACAGCTTACCAGTCGACAAACTGAACAGTTCTCTTGGTCTTGATGGTTGCAACTGCAGCATTGACATCCTTGGGAACAACATCACCGCGGTACATCAAGCAGCAAGCCATGTATTTCCCATGCCTTGGGTCACACTTGGCCATCATGCTTGCGGGCTCAAAGACAGCATTGGTGATTTCAGGCACTGATAACTGCTCATGGTAAGCCTTCTCAGCAGAGATAACAGGGGCATAGGATGAAAGCATGAAATGGATTCGTGGATACGGGACAAGGTTGGTCTGGAACTCGGTGACATCCACATTGATTGCACCATCAAACCTCAGGGAGGTGGTAAGTGAAGATATGATCTGTGAGATCAGCCTGTTTAAGTTGGTGTAGGTTGGCCTCTCGATGTCAAGGGACCTCCGGCAGATGTCATAGATAGCCTCGTTGTCTAGGAGGATCGCAACATCGGTGTGCTCAAGCAAGGAGTGGGTGGAGAGGACACTGTTGTATGGCTCTACCACTGCTGTTGAGACCTGCAATCCAGAGTGGCATAAGATAAAAGATAATGATAGGCTGAATGAACTGAAAATAACCAAACATCTCTACCTACATTGTCCCCACAACAGCTAAGATGCAGATAACCTACTCACATGAACAAGCTGAATGGCCCACATAACATGGACAGGTGGGTACAGTACTATAGGATAATGTTGGCTCTTGTGCAGTGCATGATTAGTCCGTGAAAGTTTACTAAAGAAGATGCATAACATAAGAATATTTTGTGTTGTTCATAATCCTAAACATATAGGTGAATCCCCACCAGACAGGTCAGTAGTTTGTTTAGCCCACATAAGAATTGAAGAATGCTATGCTGATCCAAAAATAATTATCTGCATTGCCCAACTAATAAGAGCAAGAACAATAGTGCCTACTTAATGATCCATGTCTAATCAAAGCTCTAAATAAATTAAGTCTACACCAGACTTAGCATTTCAGCTATTCTATATAAATTATCCAAAAAGGGTTTGAAGACCTAGCTTCACGAATTTTCAATTTATTTTTCAGATAGTCAAGCCAATGTCCTCTCATAAAGAAGTAAAGAACACAAACCTAGATCAGATTAAATTATACATATATTTTTGCTGAAATCAAAGATACCGTCTTAGTAAGACAAAGATTCGTGAGCAAGCTATACTTGTGGGGAAGGATAAATGGTGAAACCAAGCTTAGACTTCTTCCCGTAATCGACCGAGAGACGCTCCAACAGCAGAGAACCAAGTCCTGACCCAGTCCCACCACCAACAGCATTGAACACCAAAAATCCCTGCAGCCCAGTGCAGTTGTCTGCCAACTTGCGCACACGGTCCAGGCATAGATCTACAATCTCCTTTCCAACTGCATTCCACAAATATAATCAGAACCGGACACATTTGCAGTAGCAATAGAATATTGCATAAGACTCCTACGAAATTTATGGAAATCTAAGATGAATTACCAGTGTAATGGCCACGGGCAAAGTTGTTAGCAGCATCCTCCTTCCCAGAGATGAGCTGCTCCGGGTGGAAGAGCTGGCGGTAGGAGCCGGTGCGCACCTCATCGATGACAGTGGGCTCAAGGTCGACGAAGATGGCCCTTGGCACGTGCTTGCCTGAACCGGTCTCACTGAAGAAGGTGTTGAACGCATCGTGTGCGACGCCAACTGAGGTATCACTGCATCATGAATCAAACAACAGAGAGTT
This sequence comes from Rhipidocladum racemiflorum, assembly GCA_036346355.1. Classification (NCBI taxonomy): domain Eukaryota; kingdom Viridiplantae; phylum Streptophyta; class Magnoliopsida; order Poales; family Poaceae; genus Rhipidocladum; species Rhipidocladum racemiflorum. Next base: position 9,507,357 of record CM070581.1, read on the forward strand.
AAGAATTCGTATGGAAGAACTCTAATCATTGGCCCATCCAGCAACTTATTTATAGCCTACCAAGCCAGCTTCCTGAGGGTTCAAATCAAGATCTTCTATTCTCAGTCAGACACTACATTATTTATTAAGCACTCCCCAAAATTCAGTCTGGCCTATTTCACAGAAACAGAACAAATGCACCAACTAAAAGGCCCGATAGTACAAAAGACTACGGCGGCACAGTTTTAATCAGAAACGCCGCGCATCTCGTCCTGCTCCTGCCATCTCTTAACAACCGGCAAAGAAATGTACCAACCAAAAAACAACACAACACTTCCCCCAAACCCTCGTGGCAAAGCCCAAACGAGAAGTACAGGAGAAAGGGAAAAAGATTTGCGAAAAAAGAGAAAGAACGAGAAAGCTAACCCTCAAAGAACCATAAAGAAACCAGAATAGATTTGCGAAAAAAGAGAAAGAACAAGAAAACTAACCCTCAAAGAACCATTAAGAAACCAGAATTAGGAGGCAATTCAACCGGAGATTTCGTAGAACAAGAGCCTGGAGCCGCGCGATACGAGCGCCTCACGAAATTAAGAACAGGAATGCATCTACGGATCAAGAAGGATCACCTGGGCATGGTGCCATCGGGCTCGATGCCGTGCTCGAGGCAGTAGAGCTCCCAGCAGGCGTTACCGACCTGGATCCCGGCCTGGCCGATGTGGATGCTTATGATCTCTCTCATCTCCTCTTCCTCTCCCTCCCTTGCCTCTCTCCCGGTTCTCTTCTTTTCTTTGGGTCTAAAGAATGGTCTCTCTCTCTCTTCTTTCCAAAATGTGAGAGATCGGGAGATAAAAAGGGAAGGAGAAGGGGTAAAGGGAGAGGGGTAGTTTCTGGGTGCAGTTCCCTGGACATTGTTCACGTGAGCCGGCCGCTGCCACCCCCGTTCCGTATACCATTTGGCACGTAAGGAAACGGGAAGGGGGTACCGACTACATTTTGGTGACCTCGTAAGAGCAAATATTACAAGGTGATGTAGGCGGGCTGCAAGAAGTGGCACATCAGATCTGTGATGAGGTGGAAGAGAGAGAAATGGAGAGAGAAAGAAAGCGGGCTGCTTACTTGTAGCCAGCTGAAAGTGGGCTGCTCACGGACTCCAAGACACTTTGTGAGAGGAAGAGGTGATCCAAGTATTAAATGTATAGCTTGTATCAAGAGTGAGCTATTATATGAGTAGACTTTTTGTTGGCTATGTATGACATGGCAACACTATAAAGCACACCATGGGCTCTATTATTTGTTGTAAAATAAGTTGTTCCCCACGTCGATCACCGGCAATCAACAAGAACACACAAACGAAGAACACAAGATATGGGTGGAACTCTCTCTTCTTTATTGATCAATGTCTGTCAATACAATGGGAGGCACCCGGTATTTATAGAAGAGGTATTAGGGATTTGCCCACATATTAGAGATAGACTCCTAACCGTATACGGTTAGAGTCATTATCTCATAACACTTCCCCTTGGGCAAATACCGCGTAATGCATATGTCTTGTTAAAAACTCCACTCAAAAACCCAGTGGGAAAAAAGAGATGGAGAAAAGAGTACATCGCATTTGCTCCTTATGTTGCATTTGTTGCCTCATTAAAAACCTTTATGTGAGAAACATCAGGAAAACTCACAAAGGAAAAAGAGTACAACTTATGATCTTCAGGATCATGCAAAGGGATTATGGTTCAGGGGTTTACTTCCCTTGAACTATGCAAATCTCTAAGCCGCCTCATTTCAATGCCATTAACGTACCTTTGGAAGGTGGATTTGGCAAAGATTTTATGAATTAATCTGCTAGATTTTCACATGACTTAGTTTGCATTATTTTTATCTCATCATTCTTCTAGAGTTCGTGAGGATAAAAGAACTTAGGAGCAATATGCTTCGTGATATTGCTCTTTACATAATCCAATTGCATTTGTGCAACACAAGCATCATTATCTTCATAGATAATAGTAGGGGTATTGACTGTATTCATACCATATGACTTCTGGACATGGTTGATTACCCGTCTTAGCCAAACATATTCCCGTGAGACTTCTTTTATAATCTCTGAGTGGCTGAACCACCACAGGGAAAATAAAAATCCATTCTGGGATTTCTTCATGAACACACAGGAACATAATTCCTTCAGGGACCATATTCCTTTTTCAGGAGGAATCTACTTAGTCGATTGTACCATATCCTTATCGACCGTTTTAATCCGTATTCAGTGAACCAAATACATATGCGGTCACTACAAACATCAACTGTATTGAAAAGTTTAAGCTTGCTGCCATCAATATTAAAATTTCGGAACGTCATTCCACTCATTTCAGGAGAACAGATTTCATCGTAATCGATGATGGGTCTCTGCTAAAACCCTTGTGCTACAAGCCTCGCTTTATATCTCACCACCTGGATATTTTCATATCTCTTTAGGATGAAAAATCCATTTGATCCTACACGGAATATTTCAGGAAATGTTCTGTCAACAAGACTGTAACACCCCAAAATTTTGCTTTTCATAAATTCATGTGTGATTTGGCACTTTGGTGAATTTTTGGAATTTTCTGGAATTTATTTGGATTTATTTGGAATTTATTTGAATTTATTCCATTTTGAAATAATTAAAGAATTAAACTTTGCAAATAAAATTTTATTGGAAATATTTTATTTGAGTCCCAAATACCCTAAAGTATTTTCCGTAATTTTTCGAATTTTTCTCGAAGTCATTTGCTATTTTTAATGAATTAAATGAATTATCGGGAATTATTTTAATTATTAAATCGCTGGAAAATGCGAGTGGGTTTGTACTGTTCATCCGATCGAAGCCCGAAGTCGACTCGAGTTCGAGTCCGACTGAAGCCACGTGACTCGACCGAACCCACTCGGCCGAAAGCCTTAACCGCGCGGATCGCTGGATTCGCATCCAACGGCCACGATTGAGCCACGTCGCCGAGCCCGACCGAGCGCCGGTTCGCCGAGTCCGAACCGACCCAAACTCGCGCACCGTTGGATCTCGATCCAACTACCGCGCGCTGCCACGCCACTCCTAATCAGTGTCGCCCACGGACTCGGGCCGAACGAAGGACCTCGGATTCGCGCTTTCCGGACGCCGAGGGCCCTATTTATTGCGCCGCCACCCGTGTCGGGATCGCCGCTTCATTGCGCACCAGAAGCCCTAGACAACGCCGCCGAGTCGCCGCCGTTGAGCCGCAATCGCCGCCGGAGTTGCCTCTTCCTCCGCCGTGGTTCTTTGCCGATGCGCGCCATCTCCGCTGCCCTCCCGCCCGTTGTGCAGATCCGAATCCTCGCGTCGGCGCACCGAGCTACCTCTCACTCCGCCGGAGCGCCAACGCCGCCGTCGGCTAGGTCGTCGTCCCCGCGCCGGTGAGCAGCGCCGCCAAGAAGCCATCGCCGTCGTTGGACCTCCACCACTGGTCGGATCTTCATCCAAGGGCCCAGATTGCGCCACGTCATCCCCGGTGAGAACCACGTGCGATTCCGAGATCCAATCTCGACCGCCGGATCTAGATCCAACGGCCCAGATCAAACGCGTTAACCCAAACGCGTGAGACTCGAATCTAATCTGGGCCGCTGAATTTCAAATCAACTGGCCGAGATTGCGCCACGCGTCGGAGAGGCCGACCGTCGCGGCCGGCCGCAGCCCACGCTGGCAGGCAGGACGCCGACACGCTGGGCCCGCATGTCGCTGGGTCTCGCCAAATCGCACCATGACGCCACGCCGACGCCATGGCGGGCCCGCATGTCGGCCGTTGTCCCAGCCTAAGCGCCGACGCCAAGAATGACGCCACGGTCCCACCCGCCGCCACTATGGGCCGAGCCCCGCTGACGCCGCAGCGACGCTACCCGAGGCGACTCCACATGACAAATGACACGCGGATTCGTGGACCGAGTCCACGGTGGACCCGAGCCGAGCGTGGACCACGCCCATGGATCGGCTGACGTCCGCCAGCCAATCGAGGTCGACACGTGTCCTGCCGACGCAATAATTAATTTCCAAAAGAAAATGATTTATTAATTCGAAATAATGATTTCAGATTTGATTCAAACTTCAAACGTTTATAACTTTTGCGTTTCAACTCCGATTTGAGTGATTCAAATTTCTAAATTTGTATAAAATTGAGATCTACCTAAATATGAATTTTATTTAATTTTTGGACTAAAGTTTTTCTCTGTAAAATTATTTAATTGATTATTTAAACTTTAAATAATCATAACTTTTGCGTTTTAACTCCAAATTTGACGATTCTAGTTTCTAAAAATTCATAAAATTATGTTCTCCCTGTTTATGGATTTTATTTGGATGTTTGGATACTTTTTGCCTATTGTTTATTCGTGTATTTGCTATTTGCACGCTTTACGAGTAGACGTTGAAGTGCCGGAAGGTTTTGAAGGAGAAGTATTGACTCAGGATCCAACTCAAGACCAAGAACAAGTACTTTTTGAAGGCAAGTTGTGCTTTGACCATGTTGATCCTATTTCGAAATCTATTTTGATTTAAACTATTGCATGCTAGTTCAATTAGAAAAATACTTTATTTAAATATGGGGGTTAGATAAATACCAATTTGTCAGTATGACACCTTGATTACTTAAGTATGTGCCATGACCCTTGTCACCCTAGTTGTGGTTTACTAGTTGGACATTATTAACTTGCCAACATGGGTTTAGACCGTTGTAGTAAATCGCTTAGACTCGCTACGTGCTCCTCGACATGATTTGGACAAACAAATGTTAATATTGACTTAATGATATATTGAACCTGTTTTGGAAAGGTATCATGTGATGTTGATGGCACGTGGTGCATGGTAATCAAGCGGGGTTTGATAAACGCTGATTTCGGCCAGGGCATGTGGCAAGAATAATCAGTGGGCCATTGTGGCAATCGGGATGTTGATTTGGTTCTTGGGTAGTCTTGCCCTGGTCACCCTAAGGACTTAACCTTGCAAGCCTTTGAACTGGTCTAACGTGCAACCACATGTCCAGAATGGGACGGACCTAGTTGACTAAGTTGCTAATAACGCACTGTGGGACCTCGTGAGGTCAACTACACCCTTTGTGTAAGTTGTACGGGGAGCGTCATCGGCCGAGGCCGTACCCATCTAACGGTTGATTGGCCTAAACTTCGCCTTAGCTAAGGGAAGGGTTAGTGTGCAATAACCGGGGAGGACCACTTGTATTGTTAGAGGTTTCCGAAAGACTTTGTTACGGGAACTCGCCTTTGTGGTGTTTGACTGTATCTTGTGGGTAAAGTGCATAACCTCTGCAGAGTGTAGAATCTATTCGGATAGCCGTGTCCGCGGTATTGGACATCGCTCGGGAATTACAGTCAAGGGGTAGATTTTCTCAAAAATAACTTGGATTTGAAAGGTTGGGTTGGATTAATAATGATGTTGATGGGAATATGGATTAGGATGGGAAAGATGTTTATTAAATTCCTTGAAAAGTTATTTATGCTATACTTGTTTCTACTGCTTTCGAATCTACTTATGCTACTTGTCAAATGTCAAGCATCGCAAATATACCTTGAGCTATTCCTTTGTACCAAGCCATGCATATAGTATATTAGCTTGCATTCTGTGCATGACTTGCTGAGTACCAAGTACTCACCCTTGCCACAATACAACACCAGTTGAAGAGGAGACTGCACAAGCTTTGGAGGAGGAGCTCCAAGAGGATCCGTCTACTTAGGAAGCGAGCCCAGTCAGTTGCCTGTGGTATACTGGATGGCGCCACGAAGTTATTTGATTTTCCGCTGCTACTATTTCTCTCTTAATAAGTTTCGCCCTGTGAGGCGTACATTTGTGACTTGACCATAAGGTCGAGTAACCAGTTTGGTTATTTAAATAAGAGTACTTTACTAGTATCGAATGGTATGATTGTGATATTTACCGATGTTAAGACTGTGTGCACTAGCGCGTTCCTGGACTAGTGCTGAATACACAGAGGGTCCGGATTTGCAAATTCGGGGTCCCGACAAAGACCAAGAACTTTCCTCTCATTAAGCGAGCGCTACCTCAATTGCCTTTTCAGGTGAACCTAGATGAGCGCTTCTGGCACTCTGCCATGGACTTTGGTTCTGGATCCAGATTTAAGCAATTTTTAGAGGCAAAATATGTCGACAATTGTAGTCTTTCTTCATATATAATTCTCCTGCATCACTCCAGGGATGTCTCTTTATCAATTTCTTCCAGCTTCTCGTGATTTCCCACAACGATGAAGTCTGGATGTTCCGACTTCCCAGCATTGGATTGTGCGCACAAATATACGCTGGGGTTATCATCTTCAGGATGGATCTCTTCAGGGATGTTACCATCTTCTAGATGGCTCACTTCAGGGATTTTCTCAACATCAGGTTGAGCTTCTTCCACTGTCATCTGTAGTGTTCTCAATTGTTTGGTTCTCTATTTCTGCGGACGTCTCCGCGAAATTGAGTCCCGTGAACCTGGAGGCCTCCCCCTCATTTTATCATGAGGGTCAAGAGTGGGTTTGATATCCTTCTAGGATATTTCCACTCTTTCAGGTGTATATATTGCAGGTATATGAGATCTTTCCATTACCTTATGACCAGTGAAGGTATTTGGCAGATTCTTAGCTAACTTGTTGCAGATTTATTACTTTTCGAACGTCAAGTTCGATCTCTTTAGTGCGTGGATCTAAGGACTCGGCATTCTTTAATGTGGTACTTATCTTCCCCTAATGCCGAAATATGTCCTTAGTACAATCAGCGTACCGAACCATGTACAGACCCTCAACTTCTGGTGAGGTCCCATGGCGGTATGCTGTGGTGGAGAGATTGGCATGTATACAACATAACCGAATTTTCGCAGATGGGAAATACTTAATTCTCTTCCATGCACTATCTGCAACGGGGAATTCTATTATATACAGTTGATTTGAGTTGAATTAATATCGCAGTGTGCAGCACTGTGTGGCCCCAACAACTGGTGGGTAGCCTACTATTCTACAAAGTGGTCAAGCAATAAATTTTATTCCCTTAATAATGACTCTGCAGGGCCATTATATTATGTGGATATGAGGTATTAAAAGCTCTACATTAATTCCCAAAGCCATATAATGCTTTTGAGGTAAACTCGTTAGCATTATCCATTTGAATGGACTTGATTCTTTCTTCTGGAAAGGAGGCTCACACAAATTGGGCAATTAATTTAGGTAGAAGCATGGTTCCAACAGGGGCCGAAAAGGTCCACATATATCACTTCGAATTTACTCCAAGAAATTCAGTGATTTTTCTATAAGTTAGATGGTAAAAAGCCTTCAGGTCTAAGGGAGTCTTTATGCTATGGCCAGTAGAATTAGTAATTATTTTATCATAATATTCAACTCAAGGTTATTGCAATGCCAACTTCAGGTTTCATAGTATACCAATAACATTTATTTCATCAGGGAAAAACATAGCTTAAAATATCAACTATTTTGGAAAACAATTTATTTAATTATCACTGATAATTGCTCAACAGGAGCATAGACCAAATGTTCATGCAGGAACATAATTATTCAAACTGATGAGGCTCTTAAGGAGGCTCAACTAATGGAAATGCGACATATAGCAAAAAGGGGTGCCTTATTGGTTGGACCTTGCTTCTGGAATGTTTCTGTACCCTTCCCTTCACCTTTCCATTTGGATTTGCCATTTCCCTTTTGATTTCTGTCATTCTTCCATTTATTCCCCTTATGCATTTGGCCCTTTCCGCGACCATGGCTACTACTAGCCTGCTGAGCGATAGCATGTGCTTCAGGCACTGCTTAACTTCCATTAGTATTTGCATGATGATTCTTTATCAGGAGTTCATCATGTTTTTCTGCTTCTAGCAGAACACTAATAAGCTCAGAGTACTTCTTGTACTTCGCATGACGGTACTGTTGTTGTAGTATCATCATGTTGGGGTGGAAAGTGCACAAGGTTTTATCGATCTTTTCAGCTTCAGTAACTTTCTGGTTACAAAAAGTCAATTTAGCGATCAGTTTGTGCATTGCAGAATTATAAGCTGCCACAGATTTGAAATCCTGAAAGCGTAGGAGGGTCCATTCGCGTTGTGCTTCTGGCAACAAAACGGATCTTTGCTGGTTGTAGCGTTCCTTCAGGGAATTCCACAATATCAGCGGGTCCTCCTCCATCAAATATTCGGCCTTCAGATTCGAATGAAGATGGTGCCTTAGGAAATGTAAAGCGGCGCATTTTGCGGGTTCAGGCACATCGGATGCACCGGCTTCAGGCCGAGCAATAGCAACTCCAAGTCCTCTAGCTGTTAGGTTGATTTTGGCATCCATTGTCCAGGTGAGGTAATTGCTGCCATCCAGGGCAAGCACAGCAAATTCCCTTTTTGTAATGTCAAACATATCCTATATGCAAGCAATACGAGATTTTACTACGGGTAAAATACTATATTGCATGCATCTTCATTAATCAATAAAGTTTTGGTCTATATCTATTCAGTAGATAATTATCACACCATTTCCAGAATTTTTCTAGTATTTAGTAATTTTTCAGCGTTACTAAATAACATAAGATAAATTCCAACATCAATTAAACTTTGCATAAGTCTAATTTCAACTCATGTAATTCTTATTGGTTGGAAGCGAAAACGAGTAAAGAATATCTCCGTCAATTTGACTCATGGCCAGGTCAACACGCCCCTAGGGCTCACATGAGGGAGGGAGCACTTCCCGTTTCCGGGCGCCAATTAAATAACCAAGCCTCATGTGTGTTTTCCTAAACACCAATTGTCTCATATCTGTTTATTCATTACCGAAATCAAAATCCCAACCACACAGGTTCTCATAAACTGTTGTATGAGAAATTCTGGAATTTTCCTAGCATTTTTCATAATTTCTGCTAATTTCCAAGCAATTTTCAGAATTACTTTACAACAGGAAATTGAATTTCAGCAAATATCAACATGTCATAATGCTAAGGAAGATAAAAACCAGATTCATGGCATGAACAAAATATTCTCATAATTTTCTAGCAGATTATGCAATTTTCTGTTAATATTCGAGCAATGCTGTTCAATGGCAAAGCAGATCAAAGAAAGTCGCTGGATGCGCTGAGCCACGGTTGGAGGCGGCCAAGCTAGTCGCAGTGCAGTCGATCAAGATCGCTTGCAATGCTTGCATGCATTGCGAAATACGAGGCGACATGCTCTACGGGAGCTTGTTAGCTAACATGCTATATATCATGAAAGCATGAAATATCTAAAACTAGTTAGCTTATTCTACATGCGTATGTGTATGCGATTGACATTATATACACATGCATGCTAACTAGCTTTGCATGCATGCAAGCTTTGGCATCCGTATGTGCAGCTGCAAGCATGCAAGCTTTGGCAAAACTGCTTCACGCTGGCGCCGTTGCTTTTCGTTGCTAATCCAGATTGGGGCGTCGGCCGAGTGCAGCGGTGGGACAACAGGTCTGCCCGAGCGGCAGCTCGCGGCAGACTGAGCGCGGCGGCCGGACATGGACCGGATCGGTGGAGCGGTACACGGGCGCGGACCGTGGCGGCGCTACAGGCGCTACGGGCGAGGCCATACGGCGCCAGTGGTCACCGGTTCAGGCGATCGGCATCATGGTGCACACGCGGCGTCTTGAACGGCGGCTGGCTCGCGGCGAGACCGAAGGTGGCAGAGGCGGCTTCTGGCCGTCGTGCCATCTCATCTTTTTTTTTTCAAGGATGATGATGAACAATAACCAATCTAAACTGTAGCATATCTCGCTATCTAACAGTACATTAGATTGATTGCTAGTCTGTAAAGTAGCGAGAACAATCTACAGGATTTGATCACGCACGATTACTTACGTTCTTGACGCCAGAAGTGTTGGCTATCGCGTAGGATAGAGTCGCGTAGGACTTTTTCGGCAATCCGTGTGGATGCCGGCGTGGTGACGAGTTGATTGCAGATCGGATCGGGCGATCAATCGCCGGTAGTAGTTGTTCGTTGTTGTCGACGATCCTTCGCTTCTTGCGGTAGAGACTCGTGCTTCTTTTTCTTCATGTAGGACTCCTCCTATGCCAGCTCTCCTCGATCGTGGTCGTTGCACAGGCAACATCGTAGCTCAACTCCACCGATCGGACCGTGCAAGAGAAAAAGAATAGCAGATTAGAAGCAGGTGCATTAATTAATGCATAGTGGTAGATTGGATGGGAGCATGCAAGTGCTAGCTTTCAGAAAAGTGAAGACGTGCATCATGTTCATGAAAACATATGGATGCCTTCCATCCATCCACTGTGATGCATCACGGAGGTCGTGACGCTCCATGCGTCGATCTTCTGGCCGGTACACGCATGCCTATGGGACTCCCTCATCACTGATTCTTCATCTGCTGGGTGGATCCAGAATCCAGCGACAGCAGCAGATCTGATTGTCGTTCTTCCTTTGGCCTTGGAGAGCTTCGTGCTGATAACGTGTTGTAAAATAAGTTGTTCCTCACGTCGATCACCGGCAATCAACAAGAACACAAAGAACACACAAACGAAGAACACAAGATATGGGTGGAACTCTCTCTTCTTTATTGATCAATGTCTGTCAATACAATGGGAGGCACCCGGTATTTATAGAAGAGGTATTAGGGATTTGCCCACATATTAGAGATAGACTCCTAACCGTATACGGTTAGAGTCATTATCTCATAACATTATTAACCTTGCTCTAACTGCAAATCTGATCATTTTCGCTCCAGTGATGTGGGTTTTTTTTTCAAGGATGCAGAAATATACTCTTTCCGTTTGAGTTTATTAGGCCTAATTTTTTTTAGCATATAGACCATAAAGATATTAAAAACAACTAGATTACCCCTAATTATTATCACTAAGCACTATATTCAATGCATGCATACAGGGAATGCGAAGTAAAGATGAATATTTATTACGAGTATGTAGGGAACATCACACTAATTTTGTATTAGAATTTGAAATACGCCTTATATTTATGGATAAGATAATTAAAAAATACTCCATCCGTTCACTTTTATAAGGCTTATTTTTTTAATGGTCATGTTCACAAATATAAGACTTGCATGTAGATTTAATGAAGCCTTTTTTCTATACTCTTATTTATTTTCTTTTAACCATATGCATTTATTCATTACCACCGACATAAAGTATATCTATCGTCTTCTAAGACAATTAAATGAGGGTATCTAAGTCATTTTCTCTCATATCTTTCTCAATTTTAACGTAATTTTAATTTTTGTGCAATGCCAAAATACGTCTTATAAAAATGAATAGAAGGAGTAAGCCTTATAAACTTGTATGGATGGAATATAAAGCATGTGGTTTGAATGATCTTGTTTAGAAATATAAGAATTGCACGTAAATTTAATGAGCATTTTTCTACTATACCCCTAGTAGTCTCAACCATTTAACTCACATGATTGAGAAAAATGCTTGTTGACGAGATTTTCTGTTGCGAAAATACTTTGTTCAGAATCATTTAACTCACATGATTGTTGCGATCGTGGTTAACAAGTCTGGGGCTGTATTTCATACTTTTTTTTAAAAAAAAAAAACGTACAGAGCTCTTGCATCTAACTAGAGATCGTCATGTTTGCTACTTCATGTAATAATCTGAACTGGAGTTTGCACTACAAAAGAGCCAATATTATCGGACAACAGTATTTGCTGATTGCACGTAAACATAAAATGTAAAATGGACATATGTGATACTCGATTTCACCATCAGTGGCGGCGCTTGAAGAAAATCACAGAAAAGACCAATTTAACAGCATGAACTTAGATATGTTGTAAACATTACGGTATTAACAAATTTATCATGATAATAATTTCAAGCATATTTTGCTTTCAATAATTTCAAGCATATTATATAACCATGAATTATCATTGATAAGAAAGCGTTAGCAAAAATATTAAAATAAGATATTTGACAACTTCAAAGCATATAGCTTCATAATCAAGTATTTAAGTATGTGCATAACAATAAACAGTAACAGAGGCAAATAACTAGCAAGCATTGCTCAAGTTGATATGAATAATTGGTTGTCTTAATTAAAAGACCTCGCCACTAGGGACAAGATCATAAACTAATTTGTGACAACATTACCTCAATTATTATCAAATTTCAATGCTTGACTGTTTAAAGAAATATAAACAATTAATTATCTTCAAGTAATATGCAAATAACATTAAACCAACAGCTTGGAAGCTTACTGAGAATAAACCAGAATAGCTAACAGAGCTAGTATAGAGCCGGCGGACAACAAGGAAAAAGAGACAGTTCGTAACACAAGTAAACAAGGACAGTAAGCTAATGAATTCACAACATGAACATATATGAGAAGATACCAATTGTGCTAATCAACTATATGCAAATGAAAACTGATAATTAAATCACGTTGTCACAAATAGTCTCTCTATAGCTCAATCATCATCAAACTATTGCTTCCCCACATGCAAGGTCCCCAACACAATTAAAATTGTCTAGCGTCTTTGCAACATAATAAACAATAAAGACAGGAAGTAGATTATACTCACAAAGCACCAACTGAGAAGTTAATGCAGCCAGCTAGGCTCGTCGAAGACGATGTCCCAGAAAATGATATCGCATCTGCAATGCCGCTGAAATTACCGATGAACGTTTCAGAGATACAAAGCCGCAATTCCCAAAGTGATGCAATTTACCAAGAGACCCGAGATGAGACTAACACTGCTCAGGATCTCAGAACCAGCACCCCTAGCCAAAGGGGATGGAATTGCTGAGCAACAACATGTCACAAGGACCTACTGCAGTAAGGGCAACACAACCAAGCTGATTTCCACAAGTAACCGGATCAAGGAGCCAGCAAGCAGACCTCGTAAATTAGTGAAAGTGCATCTAGGCCCCTCAAATTATTTTGGTGATTAATGATGACACAATTAAAGTGATCTAATGCTTCAACTAAGATTAATGCAGATATCGAGATCATATCAAGTTGAAATGGGATTGGATACCCCCACAACCTCTCAAAAGTTGAAAAGACGGCATCAAGACAAGAGTTGTAATTTTCATTTTATATTTGTGTCTTAAGGATAGCCGTACTATTAAGAGGGTTCGACGAGAAATCGCCTTTAGGATGTGCATGTGCTCAACGTCAAGTCTTGCATCTCAAATTAGCCCTCCTGCATTTAATTTGGAAAAGTTTTCAATTCAAACAAGTCTTTGGGCAACCCGGACTCTCCGGACTTTCAATCCGGAGTATCCGGACTCAATCCGGGGTATCCGGACAATATGTCCGGAGTCTCCGGGTTGGACCCCTCGGCCATTTTTGAATTCCAGGTGTCCGGAGTATCTGAACATTTTGTCCGGAGTCTCCGGATAACCCGGAGTCTCCGGGTTAACTGTCCGGACACTCCGGCCTGTACAAAAACGAGAGTAACGTCTAGTTTTTGAACGGACTATTTAAAGCCCCCACTCTCTCCCAACGGCTGGTAACAGTATTGAGCTCATTCATTGCAGCATTCAAGCCACTCCTAACACTCTAAAAGCATTCAATAGAGCCCCCACTTCCTCCCATCATTTGATTTGGTTGTTGATCCATTTTGGTGTGGAGAGGAAGAAGTAAAGTGCTAGGTGCTTTCATTTCTAGTTGTTGAGCACTAGTTCATCCTCCAAGCGATTCTTCGTGGTGCTTTTACTCTTGGAGGTTGAAGGTCTCCTAGACGGCTAGGAGTCACCGGGAGCTACCAACGCGTGTGGTGAGCCCCGAACGTTTGTGAAGGTGTGTCTCGCCTCCGAAAAGGAAGAGACAAGTAGTGAAGCCGGCGAGTGCATTTGTGCAACACCGGGAGGAAAGCGGGTTGAAAGAGAACCCGGCTCAAGTGCGACCGAGCCACCTCAACGGAGACGTAGGATTCCCTTCAAGAATCCGAACTTCGGTGAAAAATTCGTGTCCCTCTCTTTCACTTTTACTTCTTAGTAAAGCTTGTTTGGATTTGTCTTTGTAAAGCTAGATCTAGTTCTTTTCTTAGCTTTAATTCAAATCCATACTAGCCTTTGATCTAAGTTGCTCTTGCAATCTATTTATTGTAATTTCTTGTGCTTGCTAGAGTAATCTAAGTCGCGCTCCCGTGCCAGCTAATCCGGAGTATCCGGACAGATTACCGGACACTCCGGACAACCCGGAGACTCCGGATCAAATACCCGGAGACTCCGGATTGACCAGTTCGGCCAGTTTATTTCTGCTGCGATTTTTTAATCCGCCTATTCACCCCCCCTCTAGGCGACATCGTTGGCCCTTTCAATTGGTATAAGAGCCAAATCTCCTTTATTTTGGCTTAACCGCTTGGAGAATCAAAGATATCGGAAATAGAGAAAGTTACCGAAACCCATGCCCAAGACAAGGCCACGGGTTTCGGTATAGGGGTTGCAATTCCTTTAGATTATTCCTCTTTTGGAGTCTCAAACTTCTCATCTTATGTTTCCGTCTCGTCCGGCCGAGCGCCTCATTTCGATGGCACTCGGTATGCGGCATGGAAACACAAGATGAAGATGCATTTGAGATCACTTCATCCTTGCATTTGGAAGATTGTTGAAACAGGTTTCAAGCCCGCAAACTCCAACAATCTCACCTCCGAAGAAGACAAGGCTCAACACTTCAACGACTTGGCCGTCAATGCCTTGTTCAACGCTTTGAGCGACTCTGAGTTCAACCGGGTCGATGGCCTCGACAATGCCAAGGATATATGGGAAAGACTAATGGTGACACATGAAGGTGTGTCAAGTGTTCGTGAATCCAAGATCGAGCTTATCATTGGAGAATTAAGCCGATTCACATTGGAAGAAGGAGAGTGTTACACCAAGACGTTTGATCGCTTGATGGTGCTAGTAAATCAAGCTAAAGGACTTGGAAGCACCGAGCTCACCGACAAAGCAATTGTCAAGATCATCCTTCGAGTGATCACCCCCACCAACCGCAATCTTGTGCAACTCATCCGCGACCGGCCAAACTTCGACACTCTCACTCCTCATGACGTAATTGGCCGGCTAATGATGGATGAGATGATGGTAAAGGAAGCGGAAGTGGCGGAGGAGCTCAAGTCCGTCAAGAATAAGGGCATCGCCTTGAAGGCCGTAAAAATGGCTCAAGAAGTGGAAGAAGGCTCAAGCGATGAAGAAGAATCAAATGGGCCGCTCACAAATGAAGACATGTCCCTTCTTGTAAGAAGATTCAACAAGTTCTTGAAGAAGAAAGGATACAAGTCGGGAAGCCATTCCAAGAGCTTCGGCAACAAGTCAAGAGGAAGACACTCTTCAAGAAAGTGCTATGAGTGTGGGGAAACCGGTCATTTCATTGCCGAGTGCCCACACAAAGAAAAGAAGGAAGAGAAGCCGTACAAGAAAGACAAGTACCGCAAGAAGGACAAGGGTAAGAGCAAGAAGTACAAGGGCAAGGGTCACGCATACATCGGCAAGGAGTGGAACTCCGACTCCGAGTCCGAGTCCGACGTCGACTCCGACAATGAAGGAGGACTTGCCACCGTCGCCATCGCTACTCCACCAACAAAGTCGAAGAGCCTCTTCGACAACTTGAGCGACAGAGATGAAGATGCTCCAATATGCCTTATGGCAAAGGGGCACAAGGTATCATCTAAGAGCACTATTCATTCCATTGTTGACTATAGCTTAGATGATTGCGATGATGCTAGTGATGAGGAAGAAGTAGCCTTTAAGTCTATGGATGATTTTGATGTTAAAAAAATTAGACTTGCTACTTAAGGATATTGAAAGATTGGAGGAGGTTGTTGAGCAAAAGGAAGCTATTCTCGAAGCTCAAGAAGATCTCCTTATTTTTGAAAAGGAGAAGAACCTTGAGCTAGAGAAGAGCTTAGCTTTTGAAAAGAGAAAGAATGAGGACTTGGTCAAAAGCTCGAATTTGACCAAAAATGAAGCAATTAGTCTTGAGATCACCAATGCTTCACTCTTAGAGCAACTTGCAAAAGCAAAGGATGCTTGCAAGGCTCTTGAAGTGAAGCTTGTTGATCTCTCGAATAAAGCTTCTACTCAATCAACAACTCCAATATTTCATTACCTTCGACGAGCAACGGTTGTGCCAGATGCTATAATGTTGATGTTGCTACTTGTGCTACTAACCGTGAGACTTTGAAAGTCTTAGCTCATGAAAATGAGAAGCTTAAGGTGATGCTTGAAGATGGACTTCAAAAGTCCTACAAGGCAAGCAAGGGTTTAGAGGAGTATCTCGGTAAGCGCCAAGGTAATCCTAAGAGGCAAGGGCTTGGGTATGTTCCGCCAAAGGGCAAAAAGAGCAACATTGTTGTTGCTCCTTTAATTAAGCCCATTCACTTTGTAAAAGGCGAAGGAACATCCAAGCACAAAGCTCACTCTGAGTTCTTTGCTTCTTATGTGCTTAAAAAGACTAACCTCGGTCGTGTAGTTGCTTATCATGTTGGGCATAAGCCGAAAAATACTCCTTGTGTTCGTTCTATTTGGGTCCCTAAATCGCTTGTTACTAACGTGCGTGGACCTAACCAAGTTTGGGTACCAAAGAGCAAAAACTAAATATGTTTTTGTAGGCCTATATCTCCGGTGGAACAAGTTGGATTTTGGATAGCGGATGCACGCATCATATGACCGGAGAAAAGGCAATGTTCGCACACTTGGACGCAAATGGGTCAAATAGTGAAAGCATTGTCTTTGGAGACAATGTAAAAGGTGAAGTAATTGGATTGGGTAAAATTTCTATCTCAGACAATTTTCAATTAAATAATGTTTTGCTTATCGAGTCATTAAGCTACAATTTGTTATCCGTTGCACAATTATGTGAAGCGGGTTACAATTGTTTGTTTAATAAAAAGGGTGTGGAAGTCATTTAGAGGCTTGATGGTTCAACAGCCTTTAAAGGACGTTTGAAGGGTAAGCTCTATCTCGTAGACTTCAATACGGATAGACTTAATCTTGAAACGTGCTTAATGGCTAAATCTAGCATGGGTTGGCTATGGCATCGCCGACTAGCCCATGTCGGTATGAGGAACCTTCACAAACTCGTTAAAGGCAACCACATTCTTGGACTAACAAATGTTGTCTTTGAGAAAGACAGAGTTTGTAGCGCTTGTCAAGCGGGAAAGCAAGTTGGTGCCTCTCACCCCGCCAAAAACATAATGACGACCACAAGACCTTTGGAGATGCTCCACATGGATTTATTCGGTCCCGTAGCTTACATAAGCATCGGGGGAAGTAAGTATGGTTTAGTTATTGTTGATGACTTTTCTCGATTCACTTGGGTGTTCTTCTTGCATGACAAAGGTGAAGTCCAAGTAACACTAAAGAAGTTCATGAGAAGGGCTCAAAATGAATTTGAAGTGAAAATCAAGAGGATTAGAAGCGACAACGGCACCGAGTTCAAGAATATTAGTGTGGAGATGTTTCTCGATGAGGAAGGAATCAAGCACGAATTCTCGGCTCCCTATTCTCCTCAACAAAATGGGGTGGCCGAGAGGAAGAATCGAACCCTCATCGAGATGGCGCGGACGATGCTTGACGAGTACAAGGTTTCCGATAGCTTTTGGGCGGAAGCCATCAACACCGCATGCCACAGCTCCAACCGCCTCTACCTCCACAAGATCTTGAAGAAAACGGCGTACGAGTTGCTCACCGGCAAGAAATCAAATGTATCCTATTTTAGAGTCTTTGGGAGCAAATGCTACATTCTCAACAAGAGAGCTAAGTCTTCTAAATTTGCTCCTAAAGTAGATGAAGGTTTCTTACTCGGTTATGGAATTAATGCTTATGCGTACCGGGTTTTCAACAATACCACCGGTGTCGTTGAAATCTCGCGTGACGTAACTTTTGATGAGGCTAACGGTTCTCAAGTAAAACAAGTTGATCGTGTTGTGATTGACAGGGAAGAACCTCCATGTGAAGCTATCAAGAAAATGGCAATTGGGGAGGTAAGACCTCAAAATCTGGAATCTCACCAGAGCACCCCAACCCGGAGTCTCCGGCCTGAAACCTGGAGTGTCCGGACTGGTCCGAAGTCTCCAGGTCAAATACCGGAGTCTCCGGATGGGTCAGGCTCAAGTGATGTTCCCCCCTCTTCCATTCAAGCTCAAGATGGTTCCAATGCCACCCAAAATGATGAAGGCCCTATTCAAGCTTTGGACTCAACCGTTCCTCACCCGAGAGTTCATCAAAGCATTCAAAGGGATCATCCAGTCGACAACATACTTGGATACATTAACAAGGGAGTATCTACTCGATCCCGAGTTGCTAATTTTTGTGAATTTTACTCATTTGTTTCCTCTCTTGAACCTCTCAAGGTAGATGAAGCACTTGAAGATCCAGATTGGGTGATGGCTATGCAAGAGGAACTGAACAACTTCAAGCGCAATCAAGTCTGGGAGCTTGTCAAAAGACCCAAGCAAAACGTCATCGGCACTAAGTGGGTCTTCCGAAACAAGCAAGATGAAAATGGAATCGTGACAAGGAACAAAGCTCGATTGGTTGCTCACGGGTACACTCAAATCGAAGGTTTTGATTTCGATGAAACATATGCTCCAGTAGCTAGGCTTGAATCTATTAGAATATTACTTGCCTTTGCTACTCACCATGATTTCAAGCTATATCAAATGGACGTGAAGAGCGCTTTCTTAAATGGACCACTCTCCGAGATGGTCTACGTCGAGCAACCACCCGGCTTTGAAGATCTAAAACACCCGGACCACGTCTACTACTTACACAAAGCCCTTTATGGACTTAAGCAAGCACTAAGAGCTTGGTTCGAGTGTTTACGAGATTTTCTTCTCGGATAAGGTTTTGTAGTCGGAAAGGCCGATCCTACTCTCTTTACTAAACATATTGATAATGATTTGTTTGTATGCCAAATATATGTCGATGACATTATATTTGGATCTACTAATGAACATTTGTGTAAAGAATTTAGTAAGATAATGACCAAAAGATTCGAGATGTCCATGATGGGGGAGTTGAAGTTCTTCCTCGGATTTCAAGTCAAACAACTCAAGGAAGGAACTTTCATTTGCTAAACCAAGTACATCAAGGACATGCTCAAGAAATTCGGAATGGAGGACGCCAAGCCTATAAAGACACCTACGCAAGCCAACGGGCATCTAGACCTCGACAAAGAAGGTAAACCGGTCATCCAATAGGTATTTCGTTCGATGATCGGTTCTCTCCTTTATCTTTGTGCATCTACGCCCGATATCATGCTTAGTGTTTGTATGTGTGCACGTTTTCAAGCCGCTCCATAAGAGTGCCACATGGTGGCCGTTAAGAGAATCTTGAGATACTTAGTGCACACGCCTCATTTCGGACTTTGGTATCCGAAAGGATCGTCCTTTGAATTGATTGGCTATTCCGATGCGGATTATGCCGGCTGTAAAGTGGATAGGAAGAGTACTTCGGGGACTTGCCAATTCTTGGGTAGGTCTCTAGTCTCGGGGTCTGCCAAGAAACAAAATTCCGTAGCCTTATCCACTGCCGAAGCCGAATACATAGCTGCCGGGAGTTGTTGTGCCCAACTACTTTGGATGAGACAAACTTTGAGTGATTATGGCCTATCCTACAAAAGTGTTCCACTTCTGTGTGACAATGAGAGCGCCATAAAAATTGCCAATAATCCTGTCCAACACTCCCGTACAAAACACATAGATATTCGCCATCATTTCCTAAGAGATCACGCAACCAAAGGCGAAATTGACATCCAACATGTGAGTACAAATGATCAATTAGCTGATATTTTTACCAAGCCCCTTGACGAGAAAAGATTCTGTGAATTGAGAAGTGGTCTAAATATTCTAGATTCTCGTAACGTGGCTTGATAAGTGCTCACATATTGTTTGGTGAATGAAAAATGGATTTCAAAATCTTATTCATTTTTTTCTCTGAATTTATCCTGTGTTTTTGGCTCTTGATCCTCCGATCTTGTCATTTCTATGTGACCATAGCTTGTTTGATTCATTGTTCACTGGTCACATATCAAGTTGACATCATAGGGTCTCTTTCTCCCTCTCGCTCCGCCAAATTCCCTTGATTCTTCGTGCAAAATCCTTCTCTCCAAACCGAGCTGGGGAACCCAGAGTATCCGATTTTTAATCCGGACTCTCCGGGTTGGGCCGGAGTATCCGGACTGTAGTCCGGAGTCTCCGGGTTAATCCGGAGTATCCGGACTGGAGTCCGGAGTCTCCGGGTTGGGGCGGTCGGTTTAAGTGCGCAAATCCCACGCGGTTTCTTTTCTTTCCTATTCCCACCGTGCGCCTCTCCCTCTCCCGTGATCTTCTCAAGGCTAGGGCATACTCCTTCCCCCCTCTCCATCTCCAAGGGCTTGTGGACTCTTCCTCTCCCTCGGTTTGGAGATCTTGGTAAGGATCTTGTTTCCCTAACTCTTTTCTTCCGGGTTTGGTTCAAATCTCGCGGTTCTTAGGGCCTCTCCTTGTGCTTCATCTCCTCTAGGGTGTGGCTTGAGTCTTTGTGGCCCTCAAGATCGGAGAATCACCCTCCCTCACTCACCCGTGTTCTTCGTTTCAATTCGTTTGAGGTGAGTTCCAATCCGTGCCCTAATCCCGCGAAATTCCTTGCTAGATTGTGCCCTACTCGTTTCTTGTACTTCCTAGAGGCAATCTAATTTCAATTCATATCATTTTGTGGATTGGATTCCTCCTTTTTGGCCCTCCCGTGCGCTCGTTCTGGCGCATCCGGAGTATCCGGACAGTTGGTCCGGAGTCTCCGGGTTGTCCGGACAGTTTGTTCGGAGTCTCCGGGTTAATCCGGAGTATCCGAACAATTTGTCCGGACTCTCCGGGTTGGGTGCCTCGGCCAAAAATGTTTTCTCGCTTATTTTCAAGCTGCCTCGCGGCTAATCTTTGTCTCTTACTTTGGCTGGTCAGATGGATCCTTCTCAGGCGTCTTCAGCTGGTGGTGATCCTCCTCGGGGCTCTCCTCCGCCAGATACGCCCCCGGGCTCTCCGTCTACTGCTCCGGCACCCAAGAGACAGAGACGGGTTGCGAAAAAGCGGCCCACTTCAAAGGGTCCGCTGCTGATCGGGCCGCAGCCTCAGCCACAGCCTCAGGCTCAGTCTCCTCCTCTGCCTCAGCCTGATCCAGAGGAGCACCCGACAGTCACTCATACTAGGCTGAGAGATCAGAAGAGGAGAGACTTCCGTGCTTCTGGCCACTTCATTGGTCCTTTGGCCAAAGCCAGGCCTGTGTGGAATTATCCTATGGGAGTCAACCCAATGAGAGTTATTGACTACAGGACGGGTTTTTGGCAAGGGCAAGGCCATAGTTGAGC
Source organism: Rhipidocladum racemiflorum (assembly GCA_036346355.1). Taxonomy (NCBI): domain Eukaryota; kingdom Viridiplantae; phylum Streptophyta; class Magnoliopsida; order Poales; family Poaceae; genus Rhipidocladum; species Rhipidocladum racemiflorum. The sequence continues at coordinate 9,528,669 of CM070581.1, forward strand.
ACCGAAAGAAAGATCCGCTCGACTATCATCAGGATGAGTATGTGGACCGCCGGTTTTGGAACCGGTTTCAGTCAGACTACTATGAGACGGTCCTCTACCCACTTGAGCATCCAGTGGTCAGGATGAAGACCATTGACTGGGAGTACATGGCAGCCGCTGAGAACCCTGTGTTTGATCAGATTGTTGAGATCTGTGAGATGCATCAGATCAAGAACATCATGTCTTTCAAGTCTGATTGGAACAACGAGGTGATCATGCAGTTCTATGCCACCTTGTACTTTGACAAGACAGTGGATGCCATTTGGTGGATGACTGACAAAGTCTGGTACACTGCCAACCAGAAGAGGTTTGCTAGCGTGCTCAACCTTAGATACAATGACAGCCCAAAGCTTCACGCAAAGAAGGTTTTGACTCCTGAGGAGATTGAGTCACTGTATGACACATCTAGGAGCTTCACAGTGGGGACCATCAAGGGTCTAAAGGATGTGCCTGCCGTGCTCAACAGGATGCTGATGGTCACTCTTTGGCCCAAGGAGGGAGATGCTTCTGCCATCAGTTCCTATGGAAGGAACCTGCTGTTCCATCTTGTCGAGCGCACCCACTCTTTTGACATTGTCGACTTCATGTGGGAGACAATGAGGCAGAATGCGCAGAGCAACATGGCCAGCTGCAGCTATGCTCCCTTTGTGATGGCTTTGATCACTTTTGTCAGTGGTCTGAAGTTTGTCAAGGACGAGGAGCATCTTTCTTACAAGGTTCGTCCTCCGACTGCTCCCGTTGCTCCTGCAACTCTTGGTCCCGCTCCTCCTAGGACTCGTCGGGGTCGTGCTTCGAGTTCTACGTCTACTCCTGTTGTGCCTCCTGCCGTTCCTTCTGAGCAGACAGAGATCCCGAGCAGCACGCTCCAGAAGATGTTGAAGCACATCTTCTGTCTTTGCCGCGACATCTCCACCAAGCAGAAGGTGATGAGTCGGCAGATCAAGAAGAATGGTCAGGACATTCGCAGCATCCGCCGCCACAATGGCAAGGCAGTCTCTCCCAGCGACTCCTCGGGGTCTTCCGAGGAGAGTAGCGATGCCACCTCTGCAGATCAGCTTTTTGGCATCACCTCCTCTACTCCGCCAGCTCCTGGAGATGACCCTGGCAGCGAGTACTCAGCGTTCGACGACGAAGGCGACGACGAGTGATTTCCCCTGTTCCTCCTCCTTTTGGTGTCTTGATGCCAAAGGGGGAGTGTTTCCCAGCTTCGTTCGTTTAGTCGTCGCGTTTATCTTTTGCTGCCGCTTGTGGACTTGTTATGTGTTGCTTTCTATTATTGCTTATTTTGTTTGTCGTGAACTCAGTTATTCCACTTTATCCGTGTAATGACATTATGTTTATCTTATGCATGGGTTCCTTTCAGTTATTCGTGATGAGATACATTGTTTGAGGGGGAGCTCTCGTTAAATATGTGCAGTTGATTCCACTCAATACGTCTAATGCACACATTTAGGGGGAGCTCTTCCATATAGACTATATCTTGTTTACATTCCTTTTTGCATTTAATTGTGTTGTCATCAATACACCAAAAAGGGGGAGATTGAAAGTGCATCTAGGCCCCTCAAATTATTTTGGTGATTAATGATGACACAATTAAAGTGATCTAATGCTTCAACTAAAATTAATGCAGATATCGAGATCATATCAAATTGAAATGGGATTGGATACCCCCACAACCTCTCAAAAGTTGAAAAGACGGCATCAAGACAAGAGTTGTAATTTTCATTTTATATTTGTGTCTTAAGGATAGCCGTACTATTAAGAGGGTTCGACGAGAAATCGCCTTTAGAATGTGCATGTGCTCAACGTCAAGTCTTGCATCTCAAATTAGCCCTCCTGCATTTAATTTGGAAAAGTTTTCAATTCAAACAGTGCTGGGCAACCCGAACTCTCCGGACTTTCAATCCGGAGTATCCGGACTCAATCCGGAGTGTCCGGACAATATGTCCGGAGTCTCCGGGTTGGACCCCTTGGCCATTTTTGAATTCCAGGTGTCCGGAGTATCCGGACATTTTGTCCGGAGTCTCCGGATAACCCGGAGTCTCCGGGTTAACTGTCCGGACACTCCGGCCTGTACAAAAACGAGAGTAACGGCTAGTTTTTGAACTGACTATTTAAAGCCCCCACTCTCTCCCAACGGCTGGTAACAGTATTGAGCTCATTCATTGCAGCATTCAAGCCACTCCTAACACTCTAAAAGCATTCAATAGAGCCCCCACTTCCTCCCACCATTTGATTTGGTTGTTGATCCATTTTGGTGTGGAGAGGAAGAAGTAAAGTGCTAGGTGCTTTCATTTCTAGTTGTTGAGCACTAATTCATCCTCCAAGCGATTCTTCGTGGTGCTTTTACTCTTGGAGGTTGAAGGTCTCCTAGACGGCTAGGAGTCACCGGGAGCTACCAACGCGTGTGGTGAGCCCCGGACGTTTGTGAAGGCGTGTCTCGCCTCCGAAAGGGAAGAGACAAGAAGTGAAGCCGGCGAGTGCATTTGTGCAACATCGGGAGGAAAGCGGGTTGAAAGAGACCCTGGCTCAAGTGCGACCGAGCCACCTCAACGGAGACGTAGGATTCCCTTCAAGAATCCGAACTTCGGTGAAAAATTCGTGTCCCTCTCTTTCACTTTTACTTCTTAGTAAAGCTTGTTTGGATTTGTCTTTGTAAAGCTAGATCTAGTTCTTTTCTTAGCTTTAATTCAAATCCATACTAGCCTTTGATCTAAGTTGCTCTTGCAATCTATTTATTGTAATTTCTTGTGCTTGCTAGAGTAATCTAAGTCGCGCTCCCGTGCCAGCTAACCCGGAGTATCCGGACAGATTACCGGACACTCCGGACAACCCAGAAACTCTGGACCAAATACCTGGAGACTCCGGATTGACCAGTTCGGCCAGTTTATTTCCGCTGCGATTTTTTAATCCGCCTATTCACCCCCCTCTAGGCGACATCGTTGGTCCTTTCAATTAGGCCATCGATTTGATCTAGCATCATTTGGCTTCCCAAACCATCAAGTAAACCTTCGGCCAAAGATCAACACCAAGCTTCAACTCGGGTTACACGCACAAGCGATCATCCATGGGTTGAATCAAGGGTGGATCGAAGCTTAGGATCACAAGAGGTCGACGGAAGAGCAAGAACAAACCCAAAACTTCAACCGGATAGTGTGGATTCAGAATCAATTCGATGGGATTAGAGAGGATTTTTTTACCTTCTGGTGCTTGGAAGGAGCTCCTCCTCCCTTTAAAGGAGCACTGGGTCAAGGAGGATGATGAGCAACGGCTCGGGAGAGCCACTCCTTGCCGCCGCATGCTTCTGTGGCTAGGCCGCCATTACCCGCTCGGCCCTTCCTCCGAGCTCCATTCTTTTGCGAATAGGGCACCGAAAGGGCGTGCCTTAGCCTTATCCAATGGGCCGACTTGACCTGATGGGCTGAGTCGGGCAATTTGGCCTTTTCCTTTTTATTTTCAAAAATTTGGGGCAAAAACCCAAATCCTACAACAAGATAAACTTAGAAACAGTAAAAATAAACACTTATTTAGTAGCAATTTTTGTAGGGAGAAGAGAGCATGACTCCCTTGGACCGTAAAGAAGCTTCGTCTTTGTTCACGATTTGTACAGTTATAGGGGTGTTTGGCAGAGCTCCAGTTACACTAGATTCGTGAATATGGTGGAGCTGGGTATTCCTTGTTAGTAATATCTAAGTGCTAAGTCTAAGTCATGTCTAGTCTAGGTCATGATCACAAGTATGCAGAAATTAGGTATTGGACACTGACCCGGGATCGAAGAAGATGAAGCCATTAGGGTTGTTTGTGGTGGCCGAACATTGGTGAGGGAGAAAACCGATCAGGGTCAATAGCGAAGAAAACACCATGATCTTCACAGTGGTGGTGAAGGTCTTCGCCAACTTAGCACCGATAGTCCAGATCGGAGGGGGTTTATGGGTTAGAGGATGAACTCGTGAACTAATCCATACGCACGAGTGCCAGCCTCAACCCTATACTTTATATAGGGGGTGTTTGGCAGAGCTCCAGCTCCACCAAATTCGTGGAGTTGGTGGAGCTAGGTATTCCTAGCTCCACTAGATTCGTGGAGCTGGAGCTGTAGGTATATTAAGAGTGTTTAGGTGGGTCATCTTGTTTGCATTTTTGAATAAAATTATAAACTTAAGTCACTTTATTTCAGTCTACAAGTTTCAGCTCTGAGGTGGAGCTGGGATCTGGAGCTCTGCCAAACAGGGCCATAGTACTAGTTGACGGGACCAAAACCGAAAAATCTCGTGCGCTCCCGATCATTGCGCCTCAACGTCTAGAGTGGTGGACCTCAGATCCGAATTTTTCAGAATCTGTTAGTTTAGCCTGAGATCACCACTAACATTCCTAGCTCTACTAAATCGATGGAGCTGAAGCTGTGGGTATATTAAGAGTGTTTAGATGAGTCATCTTGTTTATATTTTAGAATAAAAATATAAACTTAATTCACTTTATTTTAACCTATAAATTTTAAATCTGATATGAAGCTAGGATTTAAAACTCTGCCAAACACGACTTTAGTGGCCATTTGACACTACCATCACCACGCTATAGGGGCAGCCCATGAACACTGTCCACCGGAGGATACCCGCCCATGCGCCAAGGTGTCAGGCCCGCGCCGGCACGTGGGGAAGCCGCTCAGATGCGCTGTCTCGTGTGCGAACGCCAGCGCGGCCGGCTCACTTGGCTAGAGCGTCCTTTGATCCTTTCCGCTTTTAACCCCGTTTAGTGCTACCAGTGAGTGGATCAGTGGGTGATTAAAAGTGGAGATTAAGAGCGTTATTTTGTACACAGTAAAAGCGAGCCATATGTCCCGGCTATGTCTTGTCACGAACCAAGCCGTTTCAGGGTCAAAACAACCGATCAGGCCGTGCTCGACGACCCTGCCTAGCTAGGTAGCTAAGCCGGCGATTGACTCTGCAAACGGGCTGTCACGTACACAAGAGCCTACCACGATTAATGGGTAGTTAGGTACCCAAGGAACAGGAGTTCCAACCATTCACCGTCCCTGCGCAATCTGTACTCCACCGTGTCCGGCTCCGGTCCGAGGTCACGCTGGTATCTTGTTTGGTCGAGACTCGAGAGGGCGGCAGCGAATTTCGCACGGACCCGGCACGCGTACGGATTGCGAGTGCCGGTTAACATGTACTCCCTCCGGTTTGGTAATACCTGTCATTTTGGATACAGTGATGGTCAAACTTTCGAAATTTTGACTAACAATATATTTTTAAATATTTAAATTGGATACATAAAAATTATATGTGTAGACTTGTCTCGAGAAGTACTTTTATAATATTATAATTTTATTGGGTTTTATAAATATATTATAATAAAAATTAGCAGTTAAAGTTGTGTTTTGAAGACCGTGTCGATGTCCAAAACGACAGATATTACCAGACCGAAGGGAGTAGTACTAATATCTCCGAGCAAACTTCTTACCGGCCACCATCCATCATCGCACCCCAGACTAATCATGGCTGCTGCCGGTGGACGGTCGCCAGCACGTACAGCTGCGATACAGCCGAGATCGATCGAAATCCGATGCTTATCGTGGGGGGGGCCAGATGGCCAACGCAACGATATTCCCGGCCAAAGACGTTCCGGACAGGGTCAAGTCAGATCGATCGCGCGTGCTGAATAAATGGAACTCTCGTTGCGTTGGTGTGCCCAACTAAGATAGAGCTCGTAATTACGACTTAAAAGCGCGCCATAGCGACGCCGGTACTACTACAGTCTCCTAGTCCTAGGCTCCTAGCTCGTGCATGCAGCAGTCTAGCTACCAGTACCATCAGCTGGAACTTCACCAATCTCAACGGACAAGATCCGAAGTTGCACTGCTGGCAGCAGGAGGAGTATTTATTATTTAAACGAGATGGCTACTTGGGGCTGAAGTACGAGCAGGTCGGTGCAGTACAGCTGACAGTGAGGCTGCCACCGGTGACAGCTCCAGAGGCTTCAGCTCCAAGCCTGTTTGTTTGGTCATTCCTCCAGACCGGCCGGTCGAACGGGACGGATATAATAATGTAGGCTGCAAGTTGGCAGATATGGCGAACATCAAGTGATAAAGATGGTTTGGTTCTGTGGCCATCGTTGAGGATGCATGAGGAGGGCTTGATCTGCCAGCCGATGAGAGAGACGGACGAGCTTGAGAGATTCCTTGCTCTCGTTTTTTTTTAAAAAAAGGTAATTCTTTGCCCTTGTTTAAGCGCAAGGAACAAACGGTGTAGCCGCCACGCCGTCGCTCCGCGCAGCTCAAGGTTGGCGGTGAGTTCGTGCCCTGCTGCTTGTCGCGTGGAGTCCTCGCTTGTTTCGTCAGTCTGTGCCGAGCTGGGGCGCCGTGTGCGTGCGTGCGTGCGTGTTTGCTCCTGTAGCTCTGCGCTCTGCGCTGCTTTTGTGTGCGCACGGTCGATCGATCGAGTTACCGAGAAGGGGAAGGTTTGGCCTGACCGGCGCTGTTGCCTGTTGCGCACTTTGTTTTTACAATTAGCCTTCGTCCGAAGGGTTTTTTCTTTCTTGCCTATCTACCTTCTCACAGCAGTCAAGGCCCCAAAGAAATTCATCGTTGATTTAGACAAGTTAAGGAGGAGGTTTTTTTGGGCAGGAAACGATGATTGCACCGGTGGCAAGTGCAAAGTGAGCTGGACAACTGTTTGCCGTCCTTTTCAATTAGGAGGTTTAGGCATCCTGGAGCTACAAAGATTTGCCAGAGCACTCCGACTCCGATGGCTTTGGCTCGAATGGTCATCCACAGAAAGACCATGGAGAGGGATGCAAACGCCGTGCGATCGAACTGACCACTCGCTGTTCTCCGCAGCCACGAAAGTAACAATTGGTAACGGCCAAAAGGCGTTCTTCTGGAATTCTAGGTGGCTGCAGGGCAAAGCGCCAGCACAACTAGCACCAGCTCTCTTCAAGATCTCTAGACGCAAGACTAGATCTGTCGCGAGTGCATTACAAAACAACAACTGGATCCGGGACATCCGACGCAACCTTACTGCACAAATGATTCCAGAGTATGTGCAACTCTGGATCGAGATCCAGCAGGTAAACCTTGTGCAAGAAACAGAAGATGAAATAACCTGGACACAAACGTCCAATGGTGAATTCACAACCGCGTCGGCATACCAATTGCAGTTCGCGGGAAGCTTGAGCAGGTCGTACACCACGACCATCTGGTCAACCTGGGCACCGATGAGTTCCAAAATCTTCTTTTGGCTCGCGCAGCAAAACCGTCTTTGGACAGCACAACGTCTTCAGACCCGAGGTTGGCCAAACCAATACTTCTGTCAAATGTACTATCGAAACCTAGAAACGAATGTCCATCTCTTTGTAGATCGCCCTCGCACCAACTACCGTGGGGCGGACATTGCGAATTGGGCCCAAATACAGTCGCTTAGACCCCAGCTCTGGAAACCGGCATCCAGCCTGGAGCAATGGACTGTTCAGCTAGTCAAAGAGCAGGCTGGTTGTTGCAAGGGGGTCAAAAGCTTGATTATCCTTACTTGCTGGCGATGGTGGAAAGAGCGCAACAATAGAATCTTTCAACATGAAAACAAACCCTATGACATCTTGTTGCAGGACATAAAGGATGAAGCTTCCTGCTGGTCCTTCGCTGGAGCCAAAGGAATCAAAAAGCTGCTGTCTCGTCTAGTCTAACCAAACATGTTGTCTTGGTCTTTTCTCTTTTCTTACCTTAGTTTCTGTACCTCTCTTATCCCACCCCCCTGTATTTCCTTTTCTTTTCAGTGCAGTCTCCTGCACTTAATACTCTTCGCTTCTCCTCTTTTAATATAAGCCCCGGCTTGTTTCAAAAAAAAGGGTAAGTGAAATGTGTGGTATGTCGCGCTATCGTATCGCAACACCTTGTCAATGCTGTGGCACCACGGTGTATCATGGTAGGTAGAATGGATCCACCGTGGCAGAAAACTTACCGTGCTCCCCTCGGCTCAGCAGGAGGTCGGGTCAACCGTGATAAGAATGTGTCGCGCACCACGGACTCGGCAGCAGGACCTGCCATGGTCCCACACCACGACTGGTGGTGGGGCCCATATCTTCCATGCTGATCGATGCATCTACCATAATCGGGGGACTTGGTAGGTGACACATATCGGTTACCACTGCTTTCACAATTAGAAAGATGGCAAAATTTATAAACTTATTCGCACGAGAGGACAAATAAGCCAAAAACTCCCGAGAGGGGCACCCCCAGCAGCAAGCATCTTGCATCACGGGCAAGTAACCATGGCCCATGCGTGTGCACTGCAGTCCAGACTCCAGACACTTGAGTAATGGCTACTGTTCACTGTTCAGAATTACCCTGAAGCTCAGCACTGGTCCTACTCCATGGGCAAACTTGCAGAGCCTGGCCCGATTTTACAGAAGTATGATCGCCGGAAGTCAATTAAGCGCAGAGAAACGAAGCACAGGTGTGAGGAGCCGTCCAGACTGTCCTCGAGCTATTGGAACACCCCGTTAACCTCATTGGATTTGGAGGCTAGCAACGATTCGCCGATGGCGCTCGCGATGCTAGCATCCAAGCCCAAATGAGATAACAGAGGAACCATTCAAATAACTCGACCACAGTCCCGGTATTCCCCCGGTATGCGACCCGAACTCGCCCAGGATCGCCCCGCATACCGGTTTCCACCGTTATCACAACTCAATTTGCATAAAGGGGGCAACGAACTCAAAACCCCACAACCGAACACGCAACGCGGAAGCACAACAAGACGACTAAACCAAAGCACAAAGACAAACCCGACAACCACACAACTAAAACAACTCAACTAACCTGCTAGATAACTAAGAAGATGCAACCTAAACCAAGATAGCACAAAAATTCGAAAATCCGGCATGACCTTCCTAGATTCTAGGACATCCACTCAGCAGACAAGAAAAGCAGTTGATATAGCATGATAATATGAAAAGGATAAAAGCAACAACCAAGCATGACGAGGACATCACCACACAACCACGATCAACAAGAGGAATACCAAGTCTTCAAGCCACACAGGACATGGTATTAAAAGCTAGCTATACAACAAAAGGGAGTTTAACCAACACATTAGCAAAATATGACATCTCCGGAAGTGTTCTGCCCCTGAACACTTCCGGGCGTGAGTGACATCGCAGTAACCTCTACTCGGTGTCCCGCCCGGGCACCGAGAGGCAGTAGGGACAGAACTCGCAGCCCTCCTGATCCTCACCTGAAAACCACAAAGCAGAAGCATGAGTACGAAGGTACTCGCAAGACTTACCCGTGGTCCATATATGACCGACTCCAAAGGGTTATGCATTTGGGTACAGAAAGGAATAAAGCTGAAGGTAATAGTGCGGAAAAGCATTAACATTTGTAGTATAAGTATAACAGCTAAACCGATTACAAATTTAAAGCAGTTATTGACCGCACCTACTTCTAACATGGAGTTGAAAGGTAACAACACTAAAGTAAAGCATTTACAACCATTTTAAAGCTCAAGTACAACGACGAGCCAGAATTTAAGTTATTACTACGTTGAGTGTCGGATGACGCGAGCGTGCTCATATCCGAGAGCGGCAATTCGAATCGCTTGATTAACCTGCAGGAAGCATTGATCGCACGACATGTGCCACAAAGTACCTCATGTCAACCCCCTCCCATCCATACCCATTCGTTGAACCATCTTCATGCGGTCCGAGCACCTAGCACCCCCTCGAGCGGCCCAAGCCCGGCTTGGCCCTCGAGGGTCGGCCTAAGCCTCGCCCTCAACCACGTCCAACCGCATGAGGGCATGATCCATCGAACGGCATGTGATGAAAGAGTGGCTTACCCAACCATATTCAGGCATGCGATCAACCTAATGGTGCTCGATCAACATGGCACACAAACGGATCGGTCCTTAATTGACACAGGCGGGACTACGCCAATTGAGTCTCCATACCCAATTGATCCTACTCTCCCGCCCGGTCGCCAATTATTAATATCCATCCAAGTAACATGACCTAAACCCGTTTCCAAAATAGTTCACGTGTGTAACAATGAGTACTCTCAAGTGATGGAACCGTCCACCACTTGGCCCAACCCCATTTTCTAAGCAAACTAAGCATGGACTCAGTTATATTACCCGTAATCTAGTTCCAAAGGATGTGTTCAACAAATACCAAGGAGTGTATGTGCAGCAATTAGGATCTAGCCCTATCCCACAATTTAATTCCTCATGCAAGACGTAATCGATCAATTAAGCAGTTTATTCACTAAAATAATATCACATAGAGGTTGAATATGCTTAGGTGCTTGCCTGATGCTTCTGCCGGAGTCTCAGTAACCACCTGCTCACCGTGATCACCCTCGACCACAGCCGCGTCACCCTCCGCGGGTTCGTTCTCTACACGATGACAATGCATAAATGAGGTGCATGCAATGCATATGAAATGAAATGCTAAATGCATATGAAATGAAAATACCAAATGTATCATCCAAGCTAGCTCCAAAAGTGCAACCATTCATTTCAACTTAAGAACAAAAATTACCATGCTACTCTCTACTTCTATTCTATAGCAAAATCTGAAAATAACAAGCATATTCCTCTAAACAAGCATAACTCTTGAATGCTTAACCTAAAAATTGATTTCTTGGACTCTAACAGACCACAAGAGGTTGATCTAACTTTACCTTGCATCACAACATTCAGATTACAAAGTTAAAGCTTGCAAATTAACTCTGAACTTCAGCCCTAAGTCTGAATTTTCAGCAAAACTGAAATCAGGACAGCATGTATACAAATGCCCATAACTTTTTGATCACTTAGCCAAATTGAGCAAACTCGGACTCTAAACGATCGCAGGACATAGCCCTACGACGTACATTTGTCCAATCATACAGAACCATCAGCTACAACTCCCAGTTCTGCGACGAACAGAGCTCGGCCAGTATTCCACATTTTTAGAGTTTCAGAACAGTGCAAAATTCAGATTAGCATAACTTTTTAATCACTCAACCAAATTGAGATATCCCAGTTTCTAAATGAGCATTAGAACCCTACCTACACATCCATCTACCCCCATTTGGACATCCATTTGTTTAACCCACCCAAAACTGGAGAAATCAGCAGCTCTGCCGAAATGCTGCATCTTCTGGACAGTCAGCACGAAAATCATCATAACTTTCAGATGGCTTAACGAAATCGATCGATTCCAGTTGGAAATGAAAGATAACTTGATTATCTACAACTAATCCTTCAGCCGGCCAAGGATATGAAGCCTCTAACTTGCTCAAAAACATGAATTACCGCAGCTCTGAACTATGCTCGAAAATCAGGATTGTGCTCCAAACCCTATAGTGGTTGTTTCCCTACCAAAAATCAAATCTCTACTCACCATAGCCCCCAAAACCAGGAACCAACCAACCCTAAACCAAGGGAGAGCCTCACCTCAAAATCCACATGGGGAAACAAGAGAAGGAGAGGAGGGCGCTGCTGCTGCTTGGAGAGGTGCTGGAGGAGCTGCAGCCGGCTCGAAGAAGCTGGGGAGGAGCTTCAATGTGCTGCCATGGAGGAGGTTTTCCCCAAGAGGAGCTTGGGCAGGGAGCTTGGGGCTGGGGCTGCACGAAATGGGAGAAGGAGTGGGAGCTTGCTGCGTGTGGGGAGAAAAAGGGATAGGTGCCTTGCTGTTTTGCCCCAACAGCCAACACACAAAGGAAACAAGGGACTACATTTGGCTAAGTCCCAGAATTTCAGCACATGGATTCAGTTTTCATGCCCTAAGTTAATTTAGTGATTGATGTTGGATTGGCAAGAAAACTCAACCATGCGGTAAAGAAAATTTTCTAGTTTGTAACTAGCTAACATGCACTTCCTAGATCCTTATCGATCTCTAGTTACGAGGCTCTAAACTTTGATTAAAACCATATTTTTCAGGGTGAAGTTTCTAGCTCAAAAATTTGGTTAAGTTTGGATATTCTTGAGTGGCAATTTGAATATGCTCGGAAGTTAGTAATCGATCTCGAATACGGCTAAGGATTGGTTGGCGTTAGTGCTAGCCGCAAGAGTCGAACTCGAATTCGGGGCCTTGACAACAGGCAGCCTGTGGTCTGGTACTCTGGTCTAGGCTCAACTCAGCAATGCCCAACCGGTCAGTCCGGCCTGGTCTGAGCTTTTCCAAGACCGGCTCGGTCTGGCATGAGAACACATGTTTACAGGGCAAATCCCAATTCCCAAGCCTAGGAGGTTCTTTGAAGTTTGCAACGCTGTGAAAATGTTCTGCTAGACCCGAGCCTCAGTTTCAGGGTTTTTAGCCCAGGCCTGACAAAAACATAGTACATTTTTGAAACAGGGGGCACAGGATGCAAGATGCACTACAAATCATCCAACCGGAGGACACGGTGCATACCAAACTTCAAACTGGAATTGAATCAGGATTCGGATGGGCTGATGTGGCAAAGTTGGCAAAAGCTTTCTGTTTTTCTCTTCTGGGTATTGCTAATGTGATTACCCTCGTCAGTGCTTCGGTGAGGATACATCTAGGTGTTTTCATATACGCCCCTCCCTTCACTCTCCTCTTCTCTTCCCTTCCCTTTCCCCACCCATTCCTTCTCCCCTAGTACAAAATTTTTTGATTTGAATTCAGTTCGAAAATTTTGATTAAAAGATCTTTAAAAATGGTTAAAAAAAATCTTCCTATTAAAAACTTAGAACAAAATTAAAAAAAGGTTTTTTGAATTTGAGGGGGAAGAGAACAGTGGAGAAAAGGGGGATGAAGTGGATGTGGTCTGTCTGTAAACTCATGTCACAAGATTTTAGGTGATACAGAGGACATAGAAGGAGATAAAGATGTTATCTAATATTTAACAGACAATCTAATAAACAACTTTGTATTTGTGTATCGTTGTTTAGATAATCTATTAATAGTATGAAATACCATTACAAACAACTATATAGATAATATATTGTATAAATTGTTTTTAACCCTGGTTATAGGTGATATAAAAGTGTATGAGATAACTACCACTGTACATACATTTACATAGTGTTGTCCCGAATTTTTAAAATAATAATAATAATTTAATAAAAATTACATAAATAATATGCTTACATAAGATATTTTTGTTTTTTTAATCCACATATTATTTATGTAAATTTTCATTAAAATACTATTATTATAAAAATATTTCGTGTCGTCCGCTATGGAACGTGGGCCCCCGGCATGCACGCACGCAACAGCCCACAAATGCAATGCTCTATCTTCTCAGTCTTCTGTTTGATTATCTCCGGTTTGTTAAGAAAACCGGCAGTTTGGCGGTAATCTTGCTGGGCACAGGTAATATAAAAGGGAACATATCCTGTGCACATGGAGCTTTTGTGCACATGTGCAAACATTAAATCTGGGCCATCCAAATCCCATCCAACGGTGATTCGAAATCATATGTGCAAACATTTTGCAATTAGCCCCCGATCAAGTCACCGTTGGATGGGATTTGGATGGCCCATATTTAATGTTTGCACCTGTGCACAAGGGCTCCATGTGCACAGGATATGTTCCTAATATAAAAACCTTCCGAACTATTTCATTATAAAATTAAATTTATGAATTCGAACTGCGAGTTAGATATGGACATTGTGATGAAGATGGCGATAAAAGTACTGCGCTGATGCATTAGGAACACATCATATATACTTTAACAGATAAAAGTACTACGCGTATACATTAGGAACACGTCATATATACTTTAACAGATAAAAGTACTGCGCGGATACATTAGGAACACATCATACTTAACAAGCATAAACCAGTCACTCGCAAAGTAGTAGTAGTAGTACTAAATCGACCTACACGGTTCCACGACCAGCAGCCAGCTAACTACGCAGGCATCGATCATGCAACGACCCATCCGCCGCCACCCAGCAGCTCGGTGAAAAAGTCCACCTCGTCGCCGTCCACCATCCCGAGCTCCGCCGGCGTCTGCCAGCCGCGCAGCCTCCCGCCGTCGTACAGGAACCGGCCCGTGCCGTACGCGACCGTCGTCGCGGTGGAGTAGTAGAAATCCATCAGGCCCTGCAGCCGGTCGGTCATCCGCATGGTGCGGTAGACCGAGCGCCCGTCGGTGTCCTGTACCTTGAGTGTGACGTGCACGCCCGGCTTGATCACCGGCTTCTTGTCCTCCACCTCGTCGTCGCGCCGGCTATCGGATCGCATCATCTGCGGCGGCGGGGTACGGTACGCCTGAGCGTCTTTTTTGTTATCAGTGGTGCTTGTTTGTGACACGAGGGGATTAGCGGCGACCTGCTGCGTTGGTTCCGTGTGCTTATGTAGGCCCGTGGTTTAATTATCAGGGGATCCTTTCGATTGCTGCATGATCCTTTCGGTTGCTGTGCCAGTAACTCTACACGGAGATCGAAGCAGATAAGGTTACTTTCTACTTTACTTTATTTTAACTTTACACAAGAATTAAGTTACGCTAAAATTAAAAAAATACAAGAAAAAATATTTATGCCCTGTTTGCTCCTGCTCTATCAGATTTGTGAATCTAGTGGAGCTGGGTATTTCTAGCTCCACAAGATCTGTGGAACTGGAGCGTGGGTATATTAAGAATATTTATGTAGGCCATCTTATTTACATTTTGGAATAAAATTATAAACTTAAGTCACTTTATTTTGGTCTACAAGTTTCAGCTCTGAGGTGGAGCTGGGGTCTAGAGCTCTACCAAACAGGGTCTAATAGTGTTTAGATGAGTCATCTTATTTACATTTTAGAATAAAAATATAAACTTAATTCATTATATTTTAGCTTACAAGTTTCATATCTGAGGTAGAGCTGGGATCTAGAGCTCTGTCAAACAGAATTTTAATTGTTTTAAAAGATAAAAGATAGATATACTTTGTGTGGGTGGTAATGAATAAATGCATGATTGAGAGAATAAATAGGAGTATATAAGTAAATACATCGTTAAATCTACATACAAACTTTATATTTGTACAATATTACTTAAAAAAATAAGTTTTATAAAAGTGAAGGGAAGAAGTACTTAATACCGTTGGGGCCTCTCTTTTTTTTAAGAACAACATTGGGGCTTCTGCAATCTGTACTGCCTTATTATTGGTAAGCCGCTGTGAATTCTGAGTCGTGAAGGACGATGAAGAGTCTTTGACTGCGACCGTGCAGCTGAAACCCTGAAAGCGAATTCTCTCTTGGTTTTCCTGCAACCTGTTGAACACAAAACCATAATCCATGCACTGTGAAACCGTAATCCCCTTCCTTTTGGTCATTTCGAAAGTGCATTTTCATTTCGCTTTTCATGCAGACGGCAGTGTTTTCAGTAGGTCGGTATGAGGGTAGATCAGGGCATAGCTACCCGCGCCAACAATTGAGCAAGCTGCAGCCATGATCTCGTTTGGGGTCACAGCACGAACGGGCTCTGAATCTCTCTGGTTCTTATGTAATTTTAAGGTGTAGTGGCCACATGCAGAACTCCGGTAAAAATGTCTTTCCCGGAAGTTTGCAGGTTGGAATTCAATTAGGATTAGAGGTACAATTAATAGAGTTCATGGAAAAAAGATGTTTTGAAGATTCTTTATACGCTTTCAGGTTTATTTTTTTTCTGTTCATTTGGAATTGCTAGTCCTGGCACCAAATTGTGAAGGACTACTGAACTCTTCTTTCAGTTCTTTACATTTTGTATACTACTGGTTGCCCACATCCAATTGATTACGTGGTTTTTTTTTTCTTGGAAAGATCTGTGGTTTAGCTAGTACAGAACAGATTGACCAACTTTGTGTTTGCCCAAGTTTGAATCTCTGATATCGATTGCGCAGGTTCATTTGAAACCAACGAGATTAATCGCAATTAACTTCGACAGTTGAATATATATACATATGATAAACTGCGCAGATTAGAACCATAGTTTAACAAGCACACACCATTCCTGGCCTTCACATATATCATTCGTATTTCATGCGCCTGCCGTGATGCATAACCATCGTACTAGCCACGTCAGTGTAATTACTAGCAGTAACGGCCGCTAACCGGCTACGCGCGCCTACGCGGACATCAACGAGGCATAGTCGCATCCGCCACCTTCCTGGTCGGAGAAGAACTCAATCTCGTCGCCGTCCTCCATCTCGAGGTCTGCCGGCGTCTTGCATCCTCGCAGCCGGATGCCATCGAGCATGAAGACACCGGTGCCGTAGTCCACGTCGTCCACCTTCTCGTAGTACATATCCATGACGGCCTGGAGCTTGTCGGTCATCCTGATGGTGTGACGGATCAAGCGGTCATCCTGGTCCAGCACCTTGAGCGTGATGAACTTGGGCTTCGCCGCCGCCTTCCTGGTCGGGGTCTCGGGGAAGAACTCAATCAAGTCGCCGTCCTCCATCTCGAGGTCTGCCGGCGTCTTGCATCCTTGCAGCCGGATGCCATCGAGCATGAAGACACCGGTGCCGTAGTCCACGTCGCCCACCTTCTCGTAGTACATATCCATGACGGCCTGGACCGTGTCGGTCATCCTGATTGTGTGACGGATCCTGCGGTCCTCCTGGTCCAGCACTTTGAGCGTGACAAACTTGGGCTTCGCCGCCGCCTTCGTGTCCTCCTCCGCCATCTCTCTCGCCGGCGCAGACATGACTGGAGGTGCGTGTGGTCTGGTAGCTATCCTTGCTCTGTTCAACTGTCGCGTCGTGTGGTTTTTAATACGTTTGCACCCCTCGATTGCTGCGTCAGTAATTCAGTACACGGGTTTCAGAGCGATAGGAACGCGACTTCCAGCCAAATCTGCGTCCCCACTGGCCCGTGTCCCTATGGGTTTCAGCCAAAACTACGTACGTACGTTAATGGCATGCACAATTGCAGATCGACTTGCACAGAGCATGTGGCATTGGCATGCAAGTATATGCATGGTCGTGAACCTTTCGATGGCGGCGTCATCAACTCAAATACGGGGATCGAAGGGCGCATAGTGTTCATTGCATTGCAGTGGCCATATATAAATTGTGTAAAAAGATAAAATCTGCATCTCCACTGTCTCGTTGTTGGTCTCCTGCATGGGCGTGGAGTTTCCTTTGGTACGACTCTCCCGCTCGTAGTTATAGCAGTAAAAATTGAAGCGACAGGGATATGGATTATCCGTTATTTAAGCGAGTAAATTCTAGCCAAACATGCGTCTCCACTGTCCACTGGCTCATGTCATGTGCATCAGCGCTTGCCATTCCAAAAATTCTAGTACTTTCCCCGCGCAATATCCTGATCATCTGCTATAAAACTCAATTCAACATTGAAACAACCTCAAAATTCAAAATGAATTTGATTGTTTTTTGGTTGAATTCGCGTTTGAATTGGATTTGGAAATTTGGAATCGAGTTTGAAATTTCTTACCCGTGTTGGGCCGAATCCTTGCTTCTTGGGCCGTCGGCCTGCTCCTCGGCCAGCCTTCGCCCTCGGCTTGCTCCCGTTCGGCTGCGGCCATTGTGTGACGCCGCCTCCGCCTCCGGCCTTCGCCCGCGCCGTGCATGTGCCGTCAGCGCTTCGCTCTTGTCGCCGCCTTGCCGCTGGTCTCCAGGGTTCAAAATCTCGCCAAATTCGAAATTTGGCGAGATTTCGGATTCGGACCCTCCGAGTTTCATAATCCGTGAAATGAAAAAACCTAGAATTTTTGAAGTGCTACAAGACATTAAAATCTCACGAAATTTCGGTGATTTGGACCGAAATTTCGGTTAAACAGATCAAATTTGTATAAAAGTCGGCCGGATTTGGCCGTAATTGACCGGATTTTGACCGGATTGGGTTCTTCACGTCATTTCCCATGTGGAGCGATCGGTAGATCATAATTTACTGCGAAGTTGAAAAAACCTAAAATTTTGAAAGTTTGAAAACCCTAAAAATTTCACGAGATTTCGGTTTTGGACGAAATTTCGTCATTTTTTACCGAAATTTTGATTTCGGTTTAAAAAACCGGATTTAAATTTTGGTTTTGAATTTCGTCTGATTTTGTCCGAAATTTCCGAATCTCGTCGAATTTTGATTTCGCCAGCAGAGATGGAGTCCGAAACGAAATTGAATCCTTGGTCTCCCGACCGAGCGCCAGCGCCGCCTGCGCCTCACAGCGCCAGCTCGCCAGGCCGCTGCGCCAGCGTCATGTCGAGCCCGGCGCTGTGCCCCGCCTCGCCCTATAAAATCCCCGTCGAGCCCGTTGCCACTCACCCCGCTCCTTCCTCGTGGTGAGCTCCTCCTCCCTTGCTGTTCCTCCGCCGGCCGCCGCTGCCGCGCCGCAGCCGCCGCCGCCGCCCGCTCGCCCAAACTCCTAGCTCCTAACCCTTCCCGCGCGCCTCCATCGACGGGTGGACCCACCCGTCGACCCCTCCTCACTTGCCGTGGCCGCCTCGCTCGCCCTCGCCGTCTTTGGCCGGCCGCCAACACCACTCCAAGCGCCGCCAGTGGCAGCGCGGCCCGATGGCGAAGCGAGCCAGCCCACACTGTTTCAAAACAGTGTTTTTCGATTTTCGATTTATTAATTCATTTAATAAATCCGAAAATTCGTTTAAAATCCAAAAATAGCCCGAAAAATCCAGAAAAATCCCGGAAAAACCCAGAGCCCCACCAAATACTTTTCCCAAACCGTTTCGATCCCCTGAGTCCAGAAATGCTGTCCGTTCCCAAATCCGAAACTCAGAAAATCCCCAAATCCCAGTTTTGCCCTCCGTTCTCTTCCGACTCGGTTCCGGTTTTCCGTTTCAGTTTCCGTTTTCTTTTTCCGGTTTTTGTTTTGTCGTTTACTTATGTTGGTCGTCTTTCCGCGCTAGATTCGACCGCTGAGACGCCAGTGGAGCCGGAGCAGTCCCTGGAGTCGGAGCAGTTCCCGGAGCAGACGTCGGACCAGACGGGAGCGCAGTACGACTACTTCCTCGACGACTCATCCGATCCAGCTGCCGCGCAAGGCAAGCCGTACACCCTTTGATCATGTTGATCCTATCATGCCATGCTATAGTAGTAATTACTTTATATCGCATTATTTACTGTATGTTGAATTAATGAAATCCAGTATTTTAGAATGACATGATGCTTAGATAATACCGAATTGCTCATTGAACTTCCTTGAAATTGTTGAATCCTGTTAAATCCTTTGGAACCCTAGTTAATTGCTTATGCCATGAATAGGTTAGATAATACTGCTAGGTTAGTTCAAAACCTGGATTTAAAGAAAATGCTGCCGAATCTCCGATTCGGATGTTTATAAAAGTGCTACAGTCAGGGGGACAGTATCGGATTAATCCCGGAGTAGATGAGGTTCCGATCCCCGGCTGGTGATTAATGCCTTGGTTGTCTGGTGGCCGGTACCGTGAGTACCGGAATGGGTTTGTGGATGAAGGCTTGGTCTTTGGCAAAAGTGTAAGGTTAATAATCCCCTTGAACAAAGTAAATAACTTAGTTCCCGCTCAACCACAGGTCGGACTGGTCGGTGGACCTGTATCCGACATGGCTCAGTAAGTTAGTCATTCCTGAGATAATAACTGGACTGTCTTGGTGGCTACCATTCTCTGGAGAGAATGGGGACCGGTCCTTTCCGGCAGGGAAGTGGACCGGAGGGGTGGAACGGGAATGGTCCAGAGCGACATTCTTGGTTCTCACAACGGTAGACGCTAATGGGGACCCTGAGTCCAAGGTAGCGGTCTCTATCGGTAAACAACTAAAGGACAGGAATGATTAAACGAAAAGCTGTGATCATCTAAACTGGGCCACATGCATTTAAGTTGCATGAAACTCGCGATTGGCATAAAGGTTATAGATATCTTGTGGGTAAAGATGAGCTGCTCTGCAGAGTTAATCTTAATTGTAATCGATTACGCCGTACTTCCGGTTAATGAAGTTAAGTTGGAATCGGGGTTGATACCCGTAACTAAGCTCAAGTTATTGTTTTGAATTTGGATAATTGTGGTGAAGTGTTGTTGAACTTGTGAAATTCAATTACTTATTTAATAGTCTGTGCTTCAAATGTAAAATGAATTAGAAAATAAAACTGCATCCAGATACTTAACCCTACTGCCATCCCTTGATTACCCCTACATATAGTATTTAGTGGTTCCGTGCGACTTGTTGAGTACTCTGTACTCACCCTTGCAAAACCCCCGCCCTTTCAGAGTTCGAAGAAGCTGGAGCCTACCAGGAGGTCGTAGATGGCGATTTAGTCTGGTTCTAGGTCTTTGTCTTCGCTCAGGCCCTGCCTGTGGTTTCCTTCTTTTGGTAGTGTAAGTTTAGAAGCTTGGATGCTTCCCTTGTAAAATCCGGTCGTTAGGCCGGCTATATTGAATAAAAAGTGTTGAATTGGCTTTTGGCCAGGTAATTTTACTCTTGTTTTACAACAGTTAGTCTTCCTGGGTAACTGTTGTGAGTTTCGCACTGCCCCTAAAAAGGCGGTCCGTCACAAGTGGTATCAGAGCCTAGGCTTGACCGTAGACTGAGACCTAAGTTGGCTTAAGGAGTCTTTTTCGAAAAGAATTATTTCAAACTACAAAATGAGTTTCGAAAACTGTAAGTACTATTCTTATAATCCTGTTTCTCTCCTCTCTCTGTTTCCCACCCTTTCCTTAAGATTCACTTGTCTCCTTTAAAACTCACTTAAAACCTTTCCGCTCATCTGACTTGAAAAGATTCTCGTTTTGGCAGATGGTGCACCACGTCTACCCACTTCCCGAGGTTCCCGAAGGATGGGCTGGACTGCTGTGGAGAATGCTACAGCATGTTGGAGCTGGACATATTGAGATCCCCGTTTTTCACACGGAGGAACTTTTCCAAGGTGTCGTCCGCGTTGAGTGGAGAGCCTGGTTCAATCTGGATCCCCTGCCAAATAATCCAGATATCCCGCGCCATTTCCAAGGGCACCGCGTCTACGAGTCGACGCTATTCAGACTCGCCCGTCAGGCGTGGAAGCACTGCGTCGTCTCTTCGCCGCTGATTTCGGCGACGGCCGATTTGATTGATCCCCATGAGGGATGCCCCAAGACGGTGGTTATCTCTGTTCCAGAGGACGAGGCAGACCCGCGTGTCGATGAAGCTGCGGAACTCCTTGTCAACAAGGATTTCCTGTACACTACCCTTCTCCTCGAGCGCGATGATCTTCAGCGACAGTTAAGCAATGCCTGGATGGAGATCGACGAGCTTCGTGAAGAGATAGACCAGATGCAGCCCCAGTACGAGCCCGGAGAAGAGATGTCCGTGGATGGTCCGTCGGCAGTGACTGACCTGTCCATGGCAGAAGATGTGGAAGAAAACCCAGAGGAGCGCATCATCTACATCTCCGACGACGATTGAAGACTCCAGTCTTAGAATAGGGCGTTAGTCCTAGAAGTTGGTTTTACCCTTTTGGAGTAGTTCTTTTGTAATGTAAAATAGGTTGTTTCCTACCTTACTATGACGGTATTGTAAACAATCTATGCTATCAGTAAAATTATGTTTCCTATCTCTGTATGTTGTTTGCTCTAATTACCCTTATATCTTCGGCCTAATTCCACTAATTCTTTCCCCTTTCATCTCGCCTCTCACCTATTTTATCTCTCTGTACCCCATGTCTAATTCTTACTTATCTTCTGCTTTGCCCAAAAACCCTGCAGCAAGACCTAAAGATAGTCAGAATGGATCAAGGTGAAGGATCACAACCCCAAGGTCATGAGAATGAGGCAGACCCAGCCAGGAACCCAGTTAACCTAGCTCAAGTTTTGGCAGCCATGGAGAGGAATAGGTATCAATCTGAACAAAGGCAGAATCAGATGATTGAGATGATGATGGGACAGTTCGCCGCAAGACCGCAGATGAACCCCCAAGGAAACAACTTTGGACAGGAGGGATTATTAGGTGGGTCACACTGGTCTGACTTCCAAAAGACCTGACCCCCTACTTTCTCGGTGTCAACTGAGCCATTATCAGCAGATGATTGGCTCCAGGATATTCAGAGGAAGCTGGATACAATACAGTGCACTGAGAAGGAAAGAGTGCTTTATGCCTCTCACCAACTGCAAGGACAAGCCGCCACATGGTGGGTTAATTTTCAGACACTGAAAGGAGGACAAGAGATCTCGTGGCAGATGTTTGAGGAAGCCTTCAGGAAGACCCATATCCCAGCAGGCTTGATGGCTTCCAAGCGAAGGGAATTTCTAGCTCTTCATCAAGGAGGAATATCAGTGATGGAGTACTTGCACCACTTCAATAATCTATCCCGTTATGCACCCAAGGAGGTAGACATAGAAGAGAAGAAGATAGAGAGATTCTATGAAGGCCTGCAGAAGAACCTCAAGTTCCATATCTCGGCAGTAGAATTCAAGGATTTTTCAGCCATGGTGGATAGACTGATTGTGTCAGAAGAGACAAGGAACTACCTGGAAGATACCAGAAAGAGAAAGGCTCAGCAGCAACGGATGTCAGCAGTAAGTCAGTTCAAAGGAAGGACCTACACCTTCAACCCCAGCGTTCCGAACAAGAGACAAGCAGTGGGATGATCCCGACCTATTCCGCCCAATGCTCAGCCCGGGAATGTTTGATGCTTTACCTGCAACGGGAACCATTACTCTAATGTGTGTCCCAAGAAAGGTTCAGCTTGTTTCCATTGCGGACAACCCGGACATTTCAGACAGCAGTGCCCAAAGAAGGACTTGCCGAGTGATGTGGCAAAAGCTCAGGCGACAGCTTTCGCCAACAGACAGCCAGCACCACGCCAGCCTCAGCCGCCCCATCAAGGTTATCTGAAGGCACCTATTAAGACAGAGGGATACTCGAACAACCGCGGACCCAATCCGCCAAGGAACCCCCAAGGAAGAATCAACCATGTGTCAGCAGCAGAGGCAGCTGAAGCCACAGATGTCATCGTTGGTAAGTTTTCCGTCCAAACCAAGTTGGCATTAACCCTCTTTGATCCCGGTGCAACCCATTCGTTCGTTTCTTTGGCTTTTGCTTGCAAAAGTGGGTTGCCCTACTCTCCTTTGCCCTCTCCTTGTGTTTTCCACACCCCTGGAAGTCGACTGATGGCCAGATTCAGCTGCAAAAATCTTAGAATGGAAATCCAAGGGATTGAGTTCAGAGCCAACCTGTTGTTGCTAGAGATGGATGGTCTAGATGTTATATTGGGAATGAACTGGTTATCTAGACACCATGCTCGTTTGGACTGTGCTCGGAAGACAGTGACACTCAGAAATGATTTCGGTCAGGAAGTGACAGTTCAGAATGATCCAAGGCTGATCAAAAGGAATCAGAACATCATCAATGCAGTCGCCAGTAGATTAGACAGCATACCCGTGGTTCGGGAGTACCCTGATGTTTTTCCAGAAGAGTTACCAGGGAAACCTCCGAACAGAGGCATAGAACTGGCAATAGAGTTAGTTCCTGGAACAGCTCCTATCTACAAGCGATCCCGTCCAATGTCGCCTTTGGAGTTAAAGGAACTGAAGAAGCAATTGGATGAATTGCTAGACAAAGGATTTCTACGGCCAAGTATCTCACCTTGGTCCACGCAAGTAGTATTTGCCAGGAAGAAAGATGGAAGCAAGAGACTCTGCATAGATTACAGAGCTCTGAATGATGCGACAATCAAGAACAAGTACCCGTTACCCCGGATAGATGACCTGTTCGATCAGTTGAAAGGAGCCAAGATCTTTTCGAAGATAGATCTGAGGACAGGATACCATCAGTTGAAGGTCAGAGAACAAGACAGAGAGAAGACAGCATTTGCTACTCGGTACGGATTATATGAGTTCACCGTGGTGCCATTTGGACTCACAAATGCCCCGGCCTACTTTATGAACCTGATGAACCAAGTATGCATGGAGTTCTTGGACAAGTTCATCGTGGTATTCATAGATGATATACTCATTTACTCCCAAACCGAAGAAGATCACAAGAAACATCTACACTTAATTCTGGGAAGGCTTAGAGAACATCAGCTTTATGCCAAATTCTCTAAGTGTGATTTCTGGTTGGATGAAATCGCTTTCCTAGGACACATCATCACTAAGGATGGCGTGAAGATGGATCCCGAGAAGATCAGGACAGTGTTGGAATGGAAACAGCCGGTGTCAGTGGCAGAAATCAGAAGTTTCCTCGGATTGGCAGGATATTACAGAAGATTCATCGAAGGGTTCTCTAAGATAGCTAAACCGATGACTCAGCTTCTCAAAAAGGACAGCCCCTACATTTGGACTGAGAAGTGTGAGAGGAGTTTCCAGGAGTTGAAGACCAAGTTAACCTCAGACCCAGTCCTCACTCTCCCAAATCCGGATAAAGATTTCCAGATTTACTGTGATGCTTCGAAGAGAGGATTGGGATGCGTGTTAATGCAGGAAGGAAAAGTGGTTGCGTATGCGTCACGACAACTCAGACCGCATGAGGAGAACTACCCGACTCATGACCTGGAGCTAGCCTCAGTAGTGCATGCATTGAAGATTTGGAGACATTACCTGTTGGGGAACCGTTGTGAAGTGTTTTCGGATCACAAGAGCCTGAAGTACGTGTTCACCCAACCCAATCTGAACATGAGACAAAGAAGATGGTTGGAGTTGATTAAGGATTATGATCTAGAAATCCTTTATCATCCAGGAAAAGCTAATGTGGTAGCAGACGCTTTGAGCCGAAAAACGTGCCATCACTTAGCTCAAGTCGATACTATCTCTCCCCAGCTGAAGTCAGAAGTACAGGAGTTGAACCTGCAGATAGTGTCAGAAGGATCAGTACGTTTTCTAGAGATACAGTCAGATCTTCTGAAACAGATCAAAGCAGCCCAGCAGACAGATGAAGAGATACTGGAATACAGAAAGTTGATGAAGGAAGTTAGTCCCTCGGAGTTCTCGGAAGACAAGCAAGGCATACTGCGATTTCGCGATCGTATATGCATTCCGAAGAACAAGGATATAAGAGGATTGATTTTGACAGAGGCTCACTCGTTGCAATTCTCGATACACCCTGGCAGCACGAAGATGTACCAGGACTTGAAGAAGGAATACTGGTGGAATGGAATGAAGAAAGAGATAGCCGAGCACGTGGTGTGTTGTGACGTGTGTCGGAAAGTCAAGATAGACCACCAGAAGACGGCAGGATTGCTGCAACCCCTTCCAGTGCCAGAATGGAAGTGGGAAGAGATTGGAATGGACTTTGTCACTGGTTTGCCCAAGACTCAGCAAGGATATGATGCTATCTGGGTAATCATTGATAGACTGACCAAAGTAGCCCATTTCATCCCTATAAAGCAGACCATTGGAAGAGACAAGTTGGCAGAGTTGTACCTAACCCAAATTGTCAGATTGCATGGAATCCCTAAGAAGATCGTGTCAGATCGTGGAGCCCAGTTCACCTCAAAGTTCTGGAAAAGTCTGCATGAAGCTATGGGTACAGACTTGAATTTCAGTACAGCCTATCACCCTCAGACAGATGGTCAGACAGAAAGAGTCAACCAGATCCTAGAAGATATGCTGAGAGCCTGTGCTCTAGCATATGGAGCCTCGTGGGCCAAGTGTTTGCCGTTTGCGGATTCTCGTACAATAACAGTTACCAGGCCAGTCTGGATATGTCACCTTTTGAAGCCCTGTATGGAAGGAAGTGCAGAACCCCGTTGAATTGGACAGAAACCGGAAAGAAACAGCTTTTTGGACCTCAGCTAGTTCATGATGTAGAAGCTCATGTGAGGATCATAAGGAAGAACCTGAGAACAGCTCAAGTCCGGCAGAAGAGTTATGCGGATACGAGAAGAAAGGATATAAGTTATCAGGTTGGAGACTTCGTTTATCTGAAAGTGACACCCTTCAAGCCCGTTCGTCGTTTTCAGATAAAAGGAAAATTAGCTCCAAAGTATGTGGGACCATACCCTGTGACTGACCGGATTGGAGAAGTGGCCTACAAGTTACAGCTAAGTCCAGAGCTATCAAGGGTACACAATGTCTTTCATGTGTCCCAGTTAAGGAGATGTCTCCGTCAGCCGTCAGAGCAAGTACAGTTGAAAGGGATAGACCTGAAGGAAGATTTGACATATCATGAGGAACCAGTCAGGATTGTGGAAACAATGCAAAGGGAACTCAAATTCAAGAATGTCAGAATCTGCCGAGTGCTATGGAAGAATCATACACTCGAAGAAACCACTTGGGAGAAGGAATCGGAATTGCAGCAGAATTTTCCCAACCTATTTTCCCAGGCAAAATGAATCTCGGGGACGAGATTCCATTTTAAATGGGGTAGGTTGAAACAACCTCAAAATTCAAAATGAATTTGATTGCTTTTTGGTTGAATTCGCGTTTGAATTGGATTTGGAAATTTGGAATCGAGTTTGAAATTTCTTACCCGTGTTGGGCCGAATCCTTGCTTCTTGGGCCGTCGGCCTGCTCCCTCGGCCATCGCCTTCGCCCTCGGCTTTGCTCGTTCGGCTGGCGCCCGATGATCGGCCCGCCTCGCCTCCGGCCTTCGCCCGCCGCCGTCTGCCGTCGCCGTCGCGCCTGCCGCCGCCGCCTTGCCGCTGGTCTCCCGACCGCGCCGCGCCCGCCGCGCTGCGCCTCCAGCCCGTGTGCGCCAAGCCCAGCCCGCCGCTGCGCCACGCGTCGCCCGTCGAGCCCGGCGCTGTGCCCCGCCTCGCCCTATAAAATCCCGTCGAGCCTCGTTGCCACTCACCCCGCTCCTTCCTCGTGGTGAGCTCCCTCCTCCCTTGCCTGTTCCTCGCCACGGCCGCCATGGCTGCCGCCAGCCGCCATAGCCGCCGCCGCCGCCCAAACTCCTAGCTCCTAACCCTTCCCGCGCTTTGCCTCCACGGGTGGACCCACCGTCGCCCCTCCCTCACTCCGCCGGTGGCCGCCTCGCTCGCCTCGCGTCTTTGGCCGGCCGGCCCAACCACTGCTCAAGCGCCGCCAGTGGGCCCGATGGGGTCGAGCCAGCCCACACTGTTTCAAAACAGTGTTTTTCGATTTTCGATTTATTAATTCATTTAATAAATCCGAAAATTCGTTTAAAATCCAAAAATAGCCCGGAAAATCCAGAAAAATCCCGGAAAAACCCAGAGCCCCACCAAATACTTTTCCCAAACCGTTTCGATCCCCTGAGTCCAGAAATGCTGTCCGTTCCCAAATCCGAAACTCAGAAAATCCCCAAATCCCAGTTTTGCCCTCCGTTCTCTTCCGACTCGGTTCCGGTTTTCCGTTTCAGTTTCCGTTTTCTTTTTCCGGTTTTTGTTTTGTCGTTTACTTATGTTGGTCGTCTTTCCGCGCTAGATTCGACGGCCCGAGACGCCTTGATGGAGCGGGCGATCCCTGGAGTCGGGCGATTCGGAAGCGAGCGTCGGACCAGGCGAGGCCTTGACGACTACTTCCTCGACGACTCATCCGATCCAGCTGCCGCGCAAGGCAAGCCGTACACCCTTTGATCATGTTGATCCTATCATGCCATGCTATAGTAGTAATTACTTTATATCGCATTATTTACTGTATGTTGAATTAATGAAATCCAGTATTTTAGAATGACATGATGCTTAGATAATACCGAATTGCTCATTGAACTTCCTTGAAATTGTTGAATCCTGTTAAATCCTTTGGAACCCTAGTTAATTGCTTATGCCATGAATAGGTTAGATAATACTGCTAGGTTAGTTCAAAACCTGGATTTAAAGAAAATGTTGCCGAATCTCCGATTCGGATGTTTATAAAAGTGCTACGATCGAGGGGCGATGTCGGATTAATCCGGAGTAGATGAGGTTCCGATCCCTACCGGTGATTAATGCCTTGGTTGTCTGGTGGCCGGTACCGTGAGTACCGGAATGGGTTTGTGGATGAAGGCTTGGTCTTTGGCAAAAGTGTAAGGTTAATAATCCCCTTGAACAAAGTAAATAACTTAGTTCCCGCTCAACCACAGGTCGGACTGGTCGGTGGACCCGTATCCGACATGGCTCAGTAAGTTAGTCATTCCTGAGATAATAACTGGACTGTCTTGGTGGCTACCATTCTCTGGAGAGAATGGGGACCGATCCTTTCCGGCAGGGAAGTGGACCGGAGGGGTGGAACGGGAATGGTCCAGAGCGACATTCTTGGTTCTCACAACGGTAGACGCTAATGGGGACCCTGAGTCCAAGGTAGCGGTCTCTATCGGTAAACAACTAAAGGCGAGAATGATTAAACGAAAAGCTGTGATCATCTAAACTGGGCCACATGCATTTAAGTTGCATGAAACTCGCGATTGGCATAAAGGTTATAGATATCTTGTGGGTAAAGCTGAGCTGCTTTGCAGAGTTAATCTTAATTGTAATCGATTACGCCGTACTTCCGGTTAATGAAGTTAAGTTGGAATCGGGGTTGATACCCGTAACTAAGCTCAAGTTACTGTTTTGAATTTGGATAATTGTGGTGAAGTGTTGTTGAACTTGTGAAATTCAATTACTTATTTAATAGTCTGTGCTTCAAATGTAAAATGAATTAGAAAATAAAACTGCATCCAGATACTTAACCCTACTGCCATCCCTTGATTACCCCTACATATAGTATTTAGTGGTTCCGTGCGACTTGTTGAGTACTCTGTACTCACCCTTGCAAAACCCCCGCCCTTTCAGAGTTCGAAGAAGCTGGAGCCTACCAGGAGGCCGTAGATGGCGATTTAGTCTGGTTCTAGGTCTTTGTCTTCGCTCAGGCCCTGCCTGTGGTTTCCTTCTTTTGGTAGTGTAAGTTTAGAAGCTTGGATGCTTCCCTTGTAAAATCCGGTCGTTATGCCGGCTATATTGAATAAAAAGTGTTGAATTGGCTTTTGGCCAGGTAATTTTACTCTTGTGTTACAACAGTTAGTCTTCCTGGGTAACTGTTGTGAGTTTCGCACTGCTCCTAAAAAGGCGGTCCGTCACATACATGGTTTGTCCTCTTCTTCTATCTACCGACATGGTTTGTGTTAGAATCGAGTTGCAAAAAAACAAGAAGTATATCAAATCGAAAAGAGAAACAAGAGACACAGATTTAACGTGAAAAACTCTTGCGGGAAAAAACCACAGGCGCCAGCCGGCAAAATTTCACAATTTCCTTGAGTGTTACAAAACGCAGGGGATTACAACCTCTCTTATCCCTTTTATGCGGCTTACAAGAAGATATATATGGTGGCGACTTAGGGTCCTACTCGGAAACAAATCCATAACGACTCGGGCGACGGGTCTCCCCTACGCTCCGTTAGACTTGGCCTTTTGAATTTGGATACGCTCCGTTAGACTTGGCCTTTTGAATTTGGATCATATATCAACAGTTTGCTCATGGAAAGTTGCCAATGGTGGCCACAAAGACCTCCCCTTCTCTCCACAATTCCACGAACGCAAGCTTGCGGCACCTGCTGGTCTCCCACAACAACCTCAGTGGAGGCCTCCATCTCTCACTGCCTTCTTTGGTCACTCTGAGGGCAGAGCACAACAGCTTGCATGGTGGCTTGCAAGCGTTGCGCGTTCCCATGCTTAGGAGCTTCCATGTGTCGAGAAACAAGCTGGGTGGAGTAGTCTCCAGCACTCTGTCCTGTCCTGGTTCCCGAGCTCGTCTTTCGGCGGCAATCTTGCTCTGTGTTGCCAGCCTCTTCCAAGATAGCACGTCAAATGGTACCACTAATACCACCCAATCTCCTAGTGCAGCAACAAACACTAGTACTAGTCTGAATTCTTCTACTAATGGAAGCTTCAGTAAGCTTAGCCTTACTGCGGCCATGGCCACTGGCATTGGCAATGCGGTGCTCATACAGTCTCGTTAGCTATCTCTGTGGCTATGTTCATCTACATGAGAAGAAAGCTACGGTCCCCAAAGGATGCTTCCGATGGAGCTCGTTGTATTGAGAAGGAAGACAAGGTCAGGAACGGAGAGGACAAGTGCCAGAAGAGCGGTGGGCTCGTCTGCTTCGAAGGACGGCGAGGAGCTGAGGCTGGAGAGCCTCCTCAAGGCCTCCGCCGAGGTGCTCGGCAAGGGCGTGTCCGGGCGCAGTTACAAGGCGGTCCTCGAGGATGACATCGTGGTGGCCGTGAAGCGGCTGAGCGCGCTGCAGTTCCCCGGCCGGAGCAAGGCCTTCGACAGCCACATGCGGCTCGTCGGCAGGCTCCGGCACCGGTACGTCGTCAGCCTCAGGGGATACTGCAACTCCAACCGGGAGTGGCTGCTCGTCTACGATTACCTCCCCAACGGGAGCCGCCGGTCCTCCTGCAAGCCAATGGTGAAGCCATCAATGTGACAGATGTTTTCAAACACAAGCTAGTTTTCGGTTCAGAGTTTTGACACAGAAGTAGTCCAGTCAGCAAAATGAACAAATAAATGGTGGAATGGAACCCATATGTCATCGTCACATATCACCTTCTCCCAATCTTCCTCCCCTCTCTCCAAGAAGCCACTATCGCCCGCTTCTGCCTCTGCCGCATGTCGCGGCCTGCATCAGCCTTGGCAATTCCGTGGTGGCCACAGCCGGGGGATTGGAGCTACATGGATGCCATCACCGACATGCCTCCATTCAAATCATCTTCATCTCACCTTAAGACAGAGAGGAGAGAGAGGGAGAGATCAGTCCATACCCCCTTTCCTCTCATCGTCGTCCCGATCCCCCTTCCTCTCATCTAGATCCGATCGCCGCACTTGGCCATTTCTCCATTGCAGTACACTGTTCTGCCCGCTTCATTGTCGGTACGATTTTGGCTTCATTTCCTAGCTCCAACCGGCACTCTATGATCTGCGATAGCCGATGGTCGCTAGCGGCAAGGGCCAGATGGCCATTTGGATTGGTGGATACAGGAGGGAGGGGGAGAGAAACAGGGAAGGAGAAGACAAGGGTGGAAGGAGCATTGGAGACTTAACATGCGGGTCTTTGCCGGAGAAGCAAACCCATGGATTGGATGTTAATTTGCTGCAACCAGAGAGTTCGTAGTAATGCTCCAGCCTCCAGTGCAAGCTAGCCGTCCATCGCCGACCGGCGTCGGTGGGTGGAGTCCATCGCCATCGCATTATTCGCATCCTTCACCCCGGCCAAGATCCGTGGCCTGAAAGCGGTTCAAGTAAGCCCTAAAAAAATGGCGAAGATCGCCTGGCCGGCCTAATCCCGAGTTTAGCGTCCTGCTGGGCTTACGTTTTCCAACCCGAGACTTGCCAGTTTTGTTAGTGGCCGAGCCATCTTTTGCACCTCCTCGTGGACGGTGCAAGACCAGAGTTCGATTCGTAGGCACAGGCGCAACCCTAAACCCGGCCAAGATCCGTGGCCTTTGTGTTTTTACTGTAACGCACTGTGTGATGAGCTGAAAGACTCGTCAAATTCTCCTCTCTTTTTTTTCCATGCCATGATACAGCCCTTCCACGACAACTCACATGTGGACCCATGCTTTACGAGCAGCGCATGTCAATACGCTTCAATGATTTCAACCTTTGGATCCTTCGCCTAATTAACAACCCCGCGCATATATCTCCAAACAAAGGACCGAAATATGTGGGGGGTTTTTTACAAAAGCAGAAGCTCTGAAGCTCCCTGCCAAATTTTATATAACATATTTATTTTTTTAATACAAATTAGAATGATTTTTCACTTTATATTTTTAATAAATATGTAGATATACTCTACGTGTATACTTTGAATATACTGTTAGAGATATTAGAGATAATCTAATTATTTTTAATAAATTCTCATTACATGTACTAAGAGAAAATATGCCATATAAATATAAATGTGTCTAGAGAGAATCTGAATATTTTCTTGGTACATCACACTTAAATTTTGAGTTTCAGATTTAGATTTAATTAATAAAATCAATTTACCTGTCTTCTTTTATTTGAGTATTCTAGAGAGAGAGAAATTGAGCCCTAGGAAACAAAAAAACAATAGAGTTTCATTTAGCAATTCACAATAAATAGATGGACTATTTCACAATATTTGATTGGTTGATAAAGATTTTTTTTCTATAGTAAGTGTTCTTGCAATACAGACACTAACACTTCCTTGTTTGAAGAATTAAAGCTTGCTTCAAGCGACAGTCGCAAAAGAATACTGAAGTACTAACAGTCGTTTTTTCCCTTCAGATGGTAAACTGGACAATGGACATCGAGCAGGGGATATGGATGGTTTCAATCGTATTTGTCTTTCTAATTTTGACGTTAAATTTCCTGATAAAAGACTGCTTCGAGGCCAAATGCGACGACGGAGCATCTCAACAAGATAGTAACAAAATGCTTGCACTTGTCCTTTTAAGCTGGAAAGAATCAAATAAATCGTCTCGTTCACAGCAAGAAAAAGAATAAGAACATGATCACCACCACGAAGAATGGCACGCCAGCGCACGTACCACACACCCACCCCACCCAATCACACCACCGCGACTCGTACATACACACGCGCCCACACCTGACACCACCTCCACTCGACGGCACGAGGTCACGGACACACACCAAGACGAAGAAATCAAGACGGACAGACGGAAACAAAAACCACATTTGTCACAGCTAGCCGGCAGATCTGTCTAGCAGAAGAGGTACCCGAAGGCGGCGGCTGCGAGCGAGGCCGCCGCGAGGGGCAGCGCCGCCGCGGCGTCGGAGGTGGGCGCCGGCGCCGGGGCCTCGGCGGCGGCCGCCGAGGCGACGAGCGCGGCGGCCATGGCAGCGACGGCGAGAGCCTTCATCCTGAGACCGGCCATTTGCGCGACTTCTTGGAGGCGAGGCTGAAACGGAGGGGGTGGATTGGTTGGCTTACTTGGCCGTGAGATCTCTCTTGGAGAGCAGAGAGATGCTGAACACGGACGAGCGGGAGGCGGCTTGGGAGGAGGGAGGGGGAGGGGCTGGCGTCTTATACAGCGGGAGCGAAGGTCGCGTGGCGTGGTGGACGGAGCGGAGAGGACCACGGCTGGCCATTTGTTGGGTTCGGGCGGCGCGGCCGGTTAGGGTGGGATCCTCTCTGGCCACGCGCGTCTCCCGGGCGCGTTCCGTGCGTGTGGCTGTTCCGGCACTCATCCACGTCAATGCGACAAATTTCTTTTTCGGATCATCCTTCTAATTCAAAATTTCAACAAAATCTTATTATTTCGAATGGAATTCAGAAAAAATGTAAAAAAAACAAAATTCAAATCTGATTTTTTTTTACCCGAGATCTCAACAAAATTTGTCGAGATCTCGGCGAGATTTACCGAGATCTCGTTGATTTTTAACCGGACAAAAATTGGTCTAAAATATATCAAAAAATTTAAAAAAAATTATGAATAATCCTGACACATCACTAATGTTCTCATACAAATTTCAGATGATGATCAAGCTTGAGCAATTTTTAAAAATAATGTTAGTTCTACCATCGTAATAAAAGGCTGATTGGTAAATTTTAATTTAATAGAAAATAGTGCAAATCACGTTAGAAACTTTTAAAATTTTTGTGGATGGTCCTGATACATCTAAAATACTCTCATAAAAATTTCAGAGAATGATCAAGCTGGAAAAATTTTCAAAAATTCGGACAGTGCTACTAAAGGCTGAATAGCAAAATTCAACCGAATGAAAAATAGTTCAAATCACGTTATAAAATTTTAAAAAAATTTGTGGATGATATTGATGTATCAATAATGTTCCCATAAAATTTTCAGATAATGATCTAGCTTAAGGAGTTTTTCAAAATTTGGACAGTGCTAACCGGCAAATTTCAACCGAATGAAAAATGGTTCAAACTATGTTAGAAAATTTTGAAATTTTTTGTGAATGGTCCTGATATATCACTAATATTTTTGAATTTTTAGATGATGATTGTCGACGATCAGGATCGCCTGACCGCAGAAATGTAGAGGGGTTGATGTTGATGCGGAACTCAGAAGTGACTTCACTCACAGAGGATGATTGCCGGTCGAAAAGAGAAAAGGAGACAACGAGAATTATATTGGTTCGAGTTCCCTGTTAGGGTAATAGCTCTACTCCAGTCTTGCCCAGAGGCGAAGGAATTCACTGTGTTTCAATACAAGGGAAGCTCTCGAGGTTGAGCTCAAGTGCCTGTGTGTAGTTCTGTATGCCTATCCTCTGTATTTGCCTCAGAGAGGCTTTTAACCTTTTTCTGTCATTACTGGAAACGGCTGTGAGGAATCTTCGGGGAAGTGGCTTCGTGTGCATTAAAGGCAGATCGTAACTGTTCCGTGATCCTCGTCCACGTCTGGCTTGACTCCTCTAATTAAGGATCTCGGTAATTGACAACGTGGATGCCTGACTAAGATCCGTCCAAGTTTGACCCCTCAGACGGGAGCTAGCCCCTAGCTCTCTAGCTCAAGGTCGAGCAGAAGCCGCCCGACTGGAGTTGTGGTCGGGGGCTCTTGGCTCGAGCTCGAGCTGAGAGTTCGTTGACCGGACATGAATTTTCCGGTCCCCGACAATGATCAAGCTTGAATCAGTGATTAAGAAATTTTTGTATAATTTTCAGATGATGATCAAGCTTGAGGTAGTGATCAAGCTACCGACCGGAGATGGCCAGAGCACTATCATCTGAGCTAGGTGGCACATGTGTTAGGCTGTACCATTTGAACTACTTGATTCCTTCTTGCATGGGTTAAGAGGCCGAGATCTCGTTCGCTCTTGTCGAGATTTCCTTCTTCCTGGCCAGAGATGGCCGGAGAAGCACCGGATTTCACCGGATCTGGACCGGAGATCATTGCACTTCATTTCCTCATTTTCTAAGAACTCAGAAGGATCAACCAGCATCCTGTAAAAATGAACATCGACACAACCTGCTGCAGTTAAGCCTTCTGCATTTGATACATAGAGAAACCTTCTACATGTTTTGTTGCCCCAACATTAAGAATAGACCAAGACATTTACAAGTAACAATATCCAAATATTCTTGGGCTCCACTCCCTGTTTCCTGACTTGTAAACCTTCAGAACTCTAGTCATTTACTCTCGGCCCCCTTCCATCAATTGAGCCAACTTCAGTAACAAAAAACCTAGATCATGTGAGATCTTCACCCTCGGATATTGTGGCACCCGGAGATTGGACTTCTCCTTGGACCATCGAGCGCCATTATCGTGCCACTCTGCAGTGCCCAGTGCCTCCGCATGTACCTTTGGTCCACGTATCTTACCAAATATGATATGATCTATGAACCAACTTGTTTCAATCTGTGGTAAGGATGACTTATGTGTGATGGTTCAAATGAATAAGAATGTACCTTTGAAAGAGGAGCAAATATCTCCTTCCCTTTCTTTAGGAGTCCCGATGACCAGTGCCCAGTACCTCTGCATGTATGCTTCATAGGCAGTATTCTATGTCTGCAGGATTTGCCAACAATATAAGGAACTACTAGTATATAGCTATCACAAAAGGTGAGTTATTCAAAAGAAATTAAATGAAACACAACACGGTCACCGAGAAATCATGATAACCAGGACGGCTGGGCACGGGTGCAAAAAATGTTTCTTTCAAAGAGAATCGGACCCTAAACCTCTCATATGCCAACCAAACGCTCTACCACCAAAGGAAGAGCCCCAAGCTATCCAATTGATGTGCACAACCTTATAAGCTCATCCCTGATGTAGGGGGAAAAATCAGCAGCCAAGATTTGAACCCCGATCTATTGGCTGAAGCACATCTCTAAACCACCTAACCTAGTATGCATTCTGGTTCAGTCTTGCAAACATTATATCCTGTCCATTTTACTCCAATTTTGGTCCAAAAGACCGAAACCTCAGCGAGATTTAAGAAAATTTTGGCAAAATTTCAAAAAGTACTGTAGTAATTTTAATTTTTTCAAAAAAAAATTATTCCGTTGGGATTATGGATTTCAGGGGAAATTTCGCTAAAATTTTGAACATGGGAGAATTGATCGTTTGCCCCATTTTAGTTGGTGCAATTGATCATTTAGGGCCTGTTTGGCAACAAGTATTTTCATAGTTTCTAGACAAAACCATAGTTTTGGAGAATACCATGGTATTTCTGGCCATAAGGTGTTTGAAAGCAACAAAAAAAACTCTGTTTTGAAAACCATGGTATTGCCAATACCATGGTATTTTTAGAGTATTGAAAACTCCACTCATAGTGGAGTTTTGAGCTTGGCATCACTTCATCATGCAAAAGACTTTGCTTCCAAACAGTTTCTATACCATGGTTTTGTAATACCATGGTATTTATGCCAAATCAATTTTCATGCCATGGTTTTGTAATACCACGGTATTGAAAAACTTTGCTTCCAAACAGAGCCTTACTCTGTTTTAATTGGTGTAATTGATCATTTGCCCTATATATATATTACTGACATGCGATCTCAGGGTCAGCATGTCAGTAAGACATCACGGGGTAAACGATCAATGATACAAATAAATAAGGACAAATCATCAATGGTTCTTTCTTTCTTATATTCTCACGGGGTAAATGATAAATTGTTCTATCTTTCTTCCATTTGTGAGGAATAAATCAATGATTAGCTTGTCTACTTGCAAGATGTGAAGGAAGCTGTTTGTGTTTAACTTAGGGTGTGTTTGGTTGTTTGTACCAGGTGGTACATGTACGAGATGGTTCAAAAAAAAATTTATGTGTTTGGTTGCTTGAATGGAATCATCCCATCCTGAATGGTGAGATACAAATTTGAGGAATATTTCTTGTAGATGCTGAACCATTCTATCCACCCAAAACAATAGAACCAAATAGTACAGGATCATCCTATCCTAATCTCATCCCACCAATCAAATACACACGCTTAGTACTGTACTCGGTTTACACGGACGCACAAACACGGTTTTGTATGGGAAACCTGAGCTCCACAAGGGATGGCATGGAGATAGGGGTGCAGAGGATCATGGGCGCAGGGTAGAGGGACGCTTGGGGAAGACCAGCCTAGCGGGAACAGCTGGCGTAACAGATGCTGGTGGCCCCCCACGAATTAGCTGTCGAAGCTAAAAATCAGCAACACCGATGCTAACCTTCCTTCTCCTTTGTCCATGCATGCCGAATCCTCCTGTCCCCTTCTCTCTCGTCTCTACTCCCTCTGGAAATTTCACGGAAGGCTCCACATTTCGCCGAGCCATTTGCCAGTCTAGTTGCGATGGCGATGCTCACCCATCGACCACCGGTAGTTCCGGTACAAATTGAAAACTTGGTCCAATCTCAACCTGATTGCAGCCTGCTAACTAACTGGACGCATTATATTAGTAGACAAAAAGAGGAGCTGACGACGTCCTCGAGCACGGTACTGCCTACCGGCCCGGTAAACCGAACGGGCAGTCGAAGAAATTCTGGAAGCAGGTTGTGGTGTGTGAATGAAAAACCTTTGGAAGCAAGGTCCGCAGCTGCCATTGGCACGCCACGCGTTAGGTACCACTCCTAGTACTTAGCAGTGTGGATTTTGCTGGCTGGCTGGCTGGCTGGCTGAGCTGTGGTCGTCATTGCTTTTGCGACGTGCGCGAGGCGTTGCGTTGAGCGCGGCTAAACCGCCTTTCCTCACGCGTCACGACTCACGACACCGGGGCGCACGCCCAAGCCGTGACCAGCCCAGCGCAGCGAGACGTCGTCTGTTTCCATCCTGGAAAGCTCGTCGAAGGCTGTGCATGGAAAAGTTGGGTGTTGCCCGGGGTAGGGGTTGAACAAACAGTGGGAGCAATGGCGAAGTAAGATGAAAATAGAGCGTGAGTTCAAAGCCTTGTAGAAATATTACCGTCCTTACGGGGGAAGAAAACCCAGAGCAACCAGGTGCCACGTGTTTGCCTCCGTTTTTGCGAAAAAGCCATTCGTTTCTTCGAAATTACGAACGGGTCACTGCGTGATTTTATGTAAGAGGAGAATATTTTTCCCCGGTTCGCGTTTAGGTCCCTCGTTTGCCGTTTTACATGGAGAGCCTCCTGTTAAATACGAATCGCGGACGGACCCTTTCCTAATTTTTTAAAATAGCGAACAGATCCAAAATTATAACAAGTAGGTCCCCGCGCTTTACGTTCGGGTCCTTTCTCCGTTTTGCCCGAAACAAACGTTTTCGTGGTCCGTTTTTTCTCTAGAGCATGAAAAAAATATTTTCGTTGGTTGTTTTTCCAAAAAAAAATAGAGGACCGTTTCCTTTCTCCGTTTTGCCCGGAAAAAAATGCTTTTGTGATCCGTTTTTTCTCCGAAGCATAAGAAAAATGTTTTCGCTGGCCGTTTTCCTAAACAAAAATTGGAAGACCATTTCCTTTCTCCGTTTTGCCCGGAAAAAATGTATTCGTGATCCGTTTTTCCTCCGGAGCATGGGAAAAGTATTTCCGTTGGCCGTTCTCCCACAAAAAATATTGAAATTCATTTTCCGTCCGTTGTTTCTCCGTTTTTCCTCCTTTTTTCTGGGAAACTCATTTTCGTGGCCCGTTTTTCCCGAAAAAATGTTTTTCTTCGTTGGCCGCTTTTCCCCCAAAAAAAATGGAGATTCGTTTTCGTTTTTCGTTCGTTGTTTGTCCGTTTTTCCGGTGAAAAATCAAGGGAGCACATAGGGTGTTAAGCTCGGCATCTAAAATTTCTTTTGCGGCTCGATCTCTAATATTTTTCAAAATATGTATTATTACCCGTTGAACGCATAGGGTGTTAAACTCGGTGTCTATAGTTTTTTTTTTGCGGCTCAGAATCTAACATTTTTCGAAACATGTATTATTCTCCCCCCCCCAACAAAAAAATGCCCGTTGTTTTGCTGATTCGTCGACGGTTCTTACCTATCGTAATTTTCCCCAAAAATACCTAGCGTATTTTTCCCCAAAAAAACCCAATCGAACAAAAAACGCTTGGATATTCCTGTCTTTTTCCAGAGATAAAAATTTGGATCAAATTCCGCACGGCGCGGCGGAGCGCGCAAATTTTACTAGTAAATTAGATTGAGGTAAGCATAGCAAATATAGTATTGCGCAATTGAAATTCATACATAAATAAAAGAAAAGCATAGAAAAAAGCAACAAAAAAACAATGAAAATACCTCACTAACGAAAAGACATCCCACAAAGCATGAATAAGCGTCCAATTCGAAGCGATCTGCATATCAAAATAGAAAAACTTAGTGATACAGTAGTAACTTATAAATGATTATAAACAATCAAAACGAAAGAAATGTACCACTAAAGAGTTAGCTTGGATCATGAGGCAAATTTATTCTGCGAGTTTTTGTACCTTGGAGAAGCCTCTTTGGTTTAGTTGTGCTCTCATCAGTTGAGGGGTATTACTTGAATTACTTTTGAAATAATTACGCAAGGTTTGTTCTTTCATTATTGCAAATCTACGAATAAATACAACCGTAAATGTGTAAGCCAACAATAGAGCCAAGCTAAGACTTAAAAAAGTATTGAGTATTCGAACATATTGTACATTTCTAAGGTATATTTGAAATCTTTGTATCATTGTGTATAATAATATGAGTATATAACAGTATGCAAATGATATATTGACATTTACCCCCAATCCCCCATTCATCTATTCCCCAATCCCCATTTACCAGTCGATTCGGCCGATCGGGCGTTGTCTGTCGTCAGTGCGGCTGTCCGGGGCAGCCTCCAGAGCAGCCGAGCAGCGACTCCTTGCAGGCTCTAGATCCCGGCGCCGACGGTGACCCGCCTGACAGCCTCGTCGGCCGTAGCCCCCCACGACTCGTCCTCCTCTGAGTCCTCTTTCGCTCCATTGTGGCCTGCAGCAGCTCCGCCGTCCCCTGAGGCCCCGAAGCGGAGGCCGGCGGCTGCGGGCGCACATAGAGGAGGCCGACCGGCGGCTGCGGGTGCGCGTAGCGAAGGCCGGCGTGGCTCTTACTCTGGCTTCACGAGCGATGTTGGCTGCCGGCTCCTCATCTGCTCTCTCAGTCTTTGAATTGGGGATTGGGAATGGCTGGTTGGAATCGGAAGATTGGGGAAGGGTTGGTACTTGGTGGGATGTATCATGGATGTGTGGGCCTTATAGGCTCGGTGACATTAGAGGGTGGGCTCAAGTCCAATGGAGCCCACCCCTTGGATTCACCACTGCGTGGAAGTTAGGAATCATTGGCATCACGGAATGATCGATCAAAGTCGAGTAGACAGAGGGTACATTTTGGCGAGAAAAGCTTGGTCAACCTTCTATCAGGGTACACAATGGCACATATGATCTATGTGTAAATCTATATTATATAGGATTTTGAGCCACATAGATGAAAGAGAAATATGTTGGTTACTATTTAAGAGACAGTTTCATAGTATATATACCATTGTATAAACAACTTATTAAGTTATGATTTTGTTACAAGCAAATACATACCAACTAGCAAGGTAGCCTGTGTGTTTACGCGTGCATCATAGTTAAATCATGTTTAAGTGACTTGGCAATACTTATGTAATTTTGTTTTTTTTAAAAAAAATAGAGTTCTAGAATTCCATTTGTGATATTTTGATATTATATATTATAAGAGAAAATATACCCACTTCGTTTCGCAATACTTGTCACATGTGATGAAAATTTTCTTCCCCAAATACTTGCATAGAAAAACAGTAAACGTAACATAACACAAAATTTTTCGTTTATATCACCTTTTCTTAATTTTATTACTGTAATGCTTATCTCTTTTTTTAAGTGCTTATTTTAATGCACAGCACGTTGCTTATAACAGTATAAATGTATCACTCTGTTAATCTCTTCATTGAGTGGAGGTGCACCAAATAAAGAGACATAATATTTTCTTCCTTTTGAGATTGTTTTAGCTTGCTCTATATTTTATTAGAAACTATAAAATATCTATCATCGACTTTTATTACATAATAATTAATAATATATATATATATATCCAAATCAAATTCCCTACCTTATTTTATTTATCCTCAAATTGACATATTTATGCAATTTTAATACTAAATAAAACCAAAAATCATATTTCTCATTTAGTATGGAATTTAAAAATAATACATAATTTATTTTTATTTTTATATTATTCTTGTTGTTATTTTTTATTTAATTTTGAATTTTGGGTTTTAATTTAGAGTTAAAATCAAATGGCTAATTTACCTTTTTTTTTGTTGAAAAACCATGTGGATGTCTACACATGTGTTATAAGTAATTGATTGTATTTGAACTTGTGATGCTCAAGTTTGAGTTTGATTTGTTTTTGTATTAATCTTGAGCAATTTGAGTTGCTGTAAGTTATCCAGAACCAGTGGTTAGAGACTTGAGAGGTCGGGCCTTGACAGGTCGGAGTCATGAGAAGTCAGGCCTTGACAGGTCGAAACTTTAAGTGGTCATGAATTTGACTAGTTGTGAGCTAAGATGGGATCTTTAAATATGTAATTGTTCAACTGATTACTTATTGCATATTATTTAGACAATGTTATGTGATGTGTTTCCCTTATCTATAATAGCTGCAAGACTTCAGAGCTAGGACATAGTAAGGCGAAGGAGTCCAGGATTAGGCTAGGAGAGCTGAGGTCCAGACTATCACAGTGACATCAAAAGATGATTGAGGCCGAGGAGTGGCTGCAAGCCAGGGTGACAAGTGGATGCGTGAAATGCTAACTTTAGCCCTACCAAAACGAAGAAGGATCGTTGTATCAATATTTCACAAGTGGAGTAATAGTTAAGTTAGTGTCTGTGGGTAAAATCCATTATGTTGTTGGGTTGTGGGTTAGCCCATGTTTGTGTGAGGGAGTGAATCTCAGCCCTTGATGAGGTTTCTTAAGGGCCAAGTATCTAAGGGTGGAGGTTAGTTCTAGAGTGCTATAAGTAGAGGGGAGGAGGGATGCCTCCAGCCCAAGGGTTTTAATGGTAGTTGTGGGAAGTATTTTGATTTTTCTTGTGCTCTCTTGAGATTTTTCCACTTGGTAGTGAGGTTTTGTAAACACTCCTCTCAGCTGAAATAAAAATCAAGATTTGCTCAAGTTTTGGTTGCCCTTTCCTTTTGAGTTTTTGACCTTCTTTATTTCTTGATCTCTGATGTTCTTCTGGTGCGAAGGATGAATGATTGATGGATGGAACATCTATAGATCATATTCCAATCGTCTAGGCCAGCTGCAACTCCCTCTTCTATTTACTTGCAAGAAATCAGTCTTTTGCTTAAAAGGAGAGATTTTTGGTAGATCATGTTCCTATTCATTTAAGGGTTGTTTCTATGGTGTTCTTGCTTTCTATGACATGTGAGAAGTCATTCAAGATATCTTGATCAGTAAAACCCTACGAGCAAGCTCACGGTGAAGTTTTTGTGTTTGTCCCGGTTTTGGTGCAACCTTTACTAAACCGAAAAAAGGTTAGAACTTTGACATCAATCCTTACGATTGAAATTTGGAATAGGTTCTTGGCATCCAATAGGAAGGTGCATGCAATGTTTCACGGGTTTTGGATTAACCAATTAAAAGTTACAACGTTTCTTGGTTTTGGAGTTATGCTGAGTTCACTGTTCATTCGAATAGTGCTCCCGACCAGCTCGGGTACTGTTCATCCGACTTGTTCAGAGTACTATTCACCTGAATACTATTCATCCAACCCGTGCTCTGACCTGTTTGAAGTTACTGTTCATCCAATTCATTGTTGTTTTCTATTAGCCCGATCAGCTACAGTTTTACTGTTCAACAAAGTTGGGTACTATTCATCCGACCGCTATTCGGATTACAGTTCATCCAAACACACGTTCGGATTGTATAGTTCCTGTGATATGTTATTTTGTGGTTTAAATTTTGGAGA
Source organism: Rhipidocladum racemiflorum (assembly GCA_036346355.1). Taxonomy (NCBI): domain Eukaryota; kingdom Viridiplantae; phylum Streptophyta; class Magnoliopsida; order Poales; family Poaceae; genus Rhipidocladum; species Rhipidocladum racemiflorum. The sequence continues at coordinate 9,571,265 of CM070581.1, forward strand.
AAATTTTATTTGGCTCCTATTCACATGTTCCATAAATAAGAGAAAATTATCGAATCATATTAGCGATTTTCTGTGGGATCACATGTTCCACCCCATATATGTTGACACAAAAAAAAGAGAGCTATCGTATCATACTAGTGATTTGCCATTATAGCCATACTAAGCATATTGCGATCGAACTCACTGTTTACAAAAGGATGGCTATGGATCAATATTCAGGAAGGCAGCAATTCATTCTGAACAGTAAGTACTATCTGTCATGTAACACAATCTACTAGGATGAAACTGTAGTTTTGACATAGAAATAAATGTTGTAGAACAACTAGCAGAAAACATTTCCCTTAAGATAATAGAAGCTTTTGGGGAAATTAATCTTAACAGATGTTAAATGCGTTTAAATATGTAGTAACCTGATGCACTGGATAAAGTACCTTGTATAAATCAATGTTGACCTAAACAAACACAATTTGGTATGGATTATTGTATAGCAAGTTACCAACCAATTTTCCACGGCTTGATAAATGTCAATACTATGGGTCTATAGCAATCAGCTCTCAACAACAAAGTAAGCTAATTAGTAACTCATAGAAATAATTGTAAGTAAACTAAGCCAACTAATCAGTGCAACCGGAGCATCCCAAAAGAGGACGCATTTACACAAATAGGGTGGGATCTCGCCGGGGCGCTTGATTGGTGGAAACAAGAATGGAGACTTGGAGAGTGGAGTTTCACCAAGAGGAACGGGGAGAGAAGGGCAGAACGGTACCTCAGTGTCCTGCCGTTGCTAACATCGCCGTCGCCTGTCATTCCGTGCAGCAAGGTCGTCACAAGCCACCAAGCCCAAGCCGTCCTCCCGGATCTTGGCGGTCATCAACCCATAGATCTTCGCGATCGAGCTAGGAAACCCAGAGATATTGGATGCTGAGAACTCGGGGCAACCTGTCGAGTGCTCGAGCCCAATTCGGTCTTGCCGAGAAGCGAAATCCCCCGGCGATGGCCACAGATTCGACGCGACGGGAAGTGTGCAGTTGGAAAGGAGAATGAGATCAGGGATTTTGGGTTGCCCGGTTCGCAGTAGTACTCCAGCGACGTCGAATAGTCAAACGGATATTTACCGGATAGTTCCATTTAAATTTCCGGATATGTCCGAATCGACGGATACTTTTATTTCGTATTCGTTTCTATATCCAAAAAATATACGAATCCGTATCCGATATCCGAAAAAAACTCAGATATCCGAAATTACTATATGAATATGATCCAAATTTATACGAACGGTCGGTCGGTCAGGAATTATTCGCTTTGTTTACACCCCTAGTAATATGCTTTTTAAGTTTTTAGTATATTTGTTTTTTTAGCTACTCTCCGTAGCTTTTATTATAATATATATATTGAATGGGAGTACGTACTCCCAAAGGTACAATACCATTTATATATATATAAAGTTTTTTCGTACTCTCGGAAGTACATACTCCCACCTTCAATATACCACTTAAATGAATATGTTATACTTTTTTTTATCATTTTTGGTATACTTCAATAATAATTCTAAGATACTCCAATACAGCATAGTTAAAAAAAAAATTCATTAAAACCCTTTATTTTTTTATATAGCCTTTTCTATATAAAAAAGAGGATGTATAGTAACTATGCTATAAAGAGTGGATTTTGATGGAATTTTTTTTATGAAAATCACTTTAGAGTATCTTATACTCTAATACTGATTATAAGATACTTCAAAGTGAGTTTCAAGAAAATTTTTTAACAAAGTCCACCATTTATAGCATAATTTGTTTATACACTTATTTTACATATGTAAAAGGGTATATAACAAAAAATAAAGGGTTCTGATGAATTTTTTTCAACAATGTCGCATTGTAGTATTTTAGAATTATTAGTGAAGTATATTGAAAATAATAAAAAAAGTATAACACATTTATTTAAATGATATACTGGAGGCGAAAGTATATACTCGTTAGTCCCCAGGTACTTGTATGGTTGTATGATACGGGGATTAAGCCGCGATCGTGCCTGCAGTAGGCAAGGAACTCTCTGTGTCAGCCAGGTGAGGCCGGATTTGCTTCAGGGAGATCTCGTGTCGAAAGCCCAACTCGTTGTAATGGGCTAATTGCTAGCCTATCACCGGGCTGGATGAAGTGACACTAAAGGCGGCACGGCCCGGCCCGGCAAGATTGAAAATATCACAGGACGGGCCGAAGTTCTTCTTCCGTCCGGCCGAGGCCGACGCCCGCAAGCGCAAGCGCATAGCTCGCGGCTGCCGTGCCGTCTGCCGAGCGACCACCAAGCGGCCAGCGAGGCTCGCCCACGGTCGCTCACTGACACACGAACGCGATGAAGCCCTTCCTGGTCACGCCGGGCGCCCTCGAGCTCGCGGCCTTGGCCCCCGCGCCGTCAACGCTCTCGCGCCTGCTCCTCCCACCCCACCTACAAAACCGTCACGCCCGCGCCGCCTCCACCCCCCGCCCGCACAACAACCGCCTCTCCCCCCATCTCGTCCTCCGCCCTCACCGCCGCCGCGGCCGCTTCTTCGCCTCCTCCTCCTCCTCCCAGGTCTGGCTGGCCTCTCCCCCCCGCCGCTAATTTGACCTGTTTGGGGGTGGATTCGGGGGAGGTGTTTGATGGAATGCCTCTGTGATGGCTTTGGCTGATGGTGCTCTGGTGTTTGTCTGCGTTGCAGATGGCGGCGCCTGCCGATGCCCCGGGCGGATCCGCGGACGCGTTCGAGGTGATCCGCGCTCACCAGGTGCGGCCCTTGGCTGGACTCGCTACTTTGCTTGGAGCATGTATTTATCATGTGATAACCTGAGGACGCCTAGCTATATCGGGTTCTCTGGGCCGGCAGTGTCCCGGAGTATTTCGCACACTTACGGTACTAACATACTGGGTATATGTTATGGAATCACAGAGGTTACCAGGAAGGATTAAATATTGTACTGTGAATCTTGAATTGTTCGCTTGTGGCGAATTTCTCAACAATTAGCGTGCTGAGGAAGAAACAAATCTATAATTAACAATGATATGCAGACATTTTCTTGACGAGTACTTACACATACTGCAATCAGTATGCCCTAACTCAAATTGTTATGCCATCACTCAATGTCTCTTCTGGCCAAACATTCATCAGTATTCCCTACCCAAACACCAATAGCTGCATCAGTATTCCCTACCCAAACACCAACAGCTGACTTCGTGAAATATGCCCTTTTTTATCCCTATTAGATATTTGAATGATCAACATGTGGAACAAGTATGTGCAACATTTAGGACTGCTCTGAATAAATACCTTAACAAGTTCTAAAGTGATCTAAAATTTAATTAGAACTCTTAAAAAATGTATATTTTAATCTTTCATCATCTCTATATGTTCTTTAATCAGAATTTTCATAATTCTTGTTTGATTTTTTTTCATAATTACAGGCAAAAGCTGCTCGACTTCCTCCAGTTGAAGAAATACGGACCATTCTAGACAGAAGTGTCAGGGGTGTTCTCGCCACCCATTCTCAGGTATTCTAGACTCTGTCGAGTGCTTGTTGTATTAGCATCTTAGTGAATAAGTATTTGTACCAGTCTTTTTCTATCGTTGGCTCGTTGTACAGTTTTGTTGAACTTGGTGAAGAACTGAATGCTGATTGCTGTGTGGATAGTGTGAAGATCCTGACCCTCTTTTCATGATAAGCTTCTTGATAAAGTCTAATTTTCACTGAAATGCTGATGTGTTTGTAGCTTGGTAGTCTAGTCTCACATTTTCACCACAGAGTGATCTGTGGTTTTGTACCATGTTGTAGTTGTAGGGATTGACTCCTTACATGAAGAGTCTTTTCTGCTCAGGGAAATGTTGAGGCAAATTGCAATGTTCTTTTGTTTTCTTTTATCATTAGTTATTTGAATATAGGAATATAGAAATTTAGACTCTCAAAATTCCGACATATGTAATAGTGCAGACTTTCAGAGTTATTCAGGGAAATTGTTGGATCATGGAATAACATATTATTCTGTTTACAGGCGCATGTTGGTTATCCATCTGGTTCAATGGTTGATTTTGCATGTGATCAGGATGGTTCCCCCATATTAGCAGTCAGCAGTTTAGCGGTTCATTCGAAGGTAAGGTATTTTGTGCTTTTATGATTATGAATACATGGTAAAACTACTTGTTCTCACTGTTTCCCATGCATGGAGGCATTAAACATTTGGTAGCATTGCTGAAATATGCTACATAATAACGCTGACAGGCATACTAGTACATATGGGTGGACATGCAAAATAAATATCCACAGACACGTAAAATATAAGATTGATGGGCAGTGTTCTATGAACATAATAACCTGCTATTGTACATTCACCAAATGCAGACAAACTTCTGATGTTCATGTTTCCTTTAATCAAAGTTCCTTATGTTCTGCTATCATTTTTGCAGAATCTCTCTGGAAATCCTAAATGCTCACTTCTGGTTGCCAAAGACCCTGAGGACAGAACAGATACTGTAATCACTGTATATGGTGATGTTATGCGTGTAATTTCCCCCCCTCTCTTCCTAGCACTCTCCAGATACTAGCCTACTTATGCCCTGATACGTTTCTGTACTAATACTTTGCTAAATCATACTGCATATGTTACCTGATAAATAGCTGTGTTGGTTCACTCCCTTGCTCTTTGCATTATGTTTCACAGGTTTCAGATGAAGAAAAAGATGCAGTGCGAAGTGCATACTTACGAAGACATCATGAGGCATTTTGGGTATGTTTTGTAAGCATTATTATCGCTTTGGAAAGTAAATGAATAACATATTTTACGGACTTCTGATTTCTGATTCAAAAATTGCCAATTAAGGTTGACTTTGGCGACTTCCATTTTCTGCACATCAAGCCAAAAGATGTGCATTATGTATCTGGGGTCGCAACTGCTATCCTTAGCTCTGGAGGTAAGAGGCCTTTTTGAATGACCTAGTGGAGTCACTGTTACAAGCCAAGCTATCCTTTGCGAGAACCAGATATCAGGGTTCTAATTTTCTAACCATCCTTTTATTTGTTCATTTATTTTTGAGTAAACATGCTGCTGTGACTCCCGTCCTATGCTCCTACAGTTAGCAGTTTAGTACTGTTGCATAAATAGAACCCATAAAAATTGACTTGAATAGAATGGTGCCTAAGATAGTGAGATGTAATGCTATTGTCAACATCCCCAGAATTCAGTGCTGCTGAGTTCAAGGAAGCAAAAGTGGACCCAATATCTCAATTCTCAACACCGATCACAGTATGTCCACATTCTGTTTTCTTTAGTCTTTCCGTATATTGGACTGTACAGTAAATATGTCAATCCTTCATTGGCGTAATGATGTTATGCTCTGCAGAGCCACATGAATAAGGATCATGCTGATGATACAAAGCTCATTGTGCAACACTCAACTACTGTTAAGGCAAGTACACAACAAAGTTTACTATCAGTGTTTAGTCCATGAATGTCACTGTGCAGATATAAAGCAAGCTGTGCTTCTATTTGTTTCTGGGACAGCTATCTGTTTTTCTATTATTTCTTCGTAATGTACTTTTCCATAACTAAATAACTAGTGTTATAAGTTATTCGATGGCGTGCCTGCAGTCATCTTGGTGTTTTTAGTTTGGAAAAGGACAATAGTAGTATTGGGTTCAAGCATATGGTTGCAGTTTTCCTGTCCGACATGCAGGTTCAAAGATGCAAACATCATTCAGAGCTATGTTCCCATGGAACCCTTGACCCAGGGCTTCAGCTTTCAAAACTTATAAAACTAGTTTACCTATGAACAAAATAATTTGTTTTATAGTCTAGCTGATATTTATGTGTATCAATTTATCACGCTTGTCAACAAGAACTGTTATGTTATAGTATGCTAAGTCTGCAATAGGAAGAACTGGGTTTGGCCCGTATCATTTCTAGACGTTATTTTTTGGTTGATACTATTCATCCATGTAATCTTGATCACCCAGGAACATGGACTAGTAGTACAGGACTCTGTTTTTTTTTAAAAAAAGAACACGCCCATTTATGCTTTGTATTACCCTATCTCTTATTTTGTTATTTTTACACTATTATACTTTGACAAACTGTTTTCTTTCAATATATTGAGGGATGACAAAGGTAAACGATTTCAGGTGGACTTTGCTTATATGCTCGATGTGGATAGCCTTGGTTTCAATGTAAAGGTAAATAACTCTGTAAAAGCTGTGCCTTACTCCTGTATTTAACGGAAATATGAGTGATGTTTTCTTTAAAGAAACTACCATCCACTATAAAATACTGAGATGCCATATTTGATGCATTAATAAAAATGTTATAATAACTGGCAAAACAATGACATCTAGAACTAAATAACTGAAACATCAATTCAGATCAATAGCACTAGGGTCACCATTACAGCTTCAGGAGAGAATACTTGTAGGCTATAGATAATTTGACCTTTGCAGCCCTTGATTGTCTGGGTAATGATAATATTCACTTTTCTTTTGTCCAGGCTGGTTATGATGGAAGTGTTTTGAAGCTGCGTATCCCCTTCCCTAGACGGGCACAAGACAGGAAGTGAGTCCCTACTCTCTACTTGCTAAGCTTTTACATTTTGTAGTTATAATTTCACGCAGCTCCCTTCTTTTCCGATTCCGATATATGCTTATAACTGCTCAATATTTGTCATTTTCTTTCAATTGGGTTTGAGCATGATAATGTATGTCTTATCCTGTTCCACTTTATACCTTTTTTTTTAGAATTAGTTCCACTTTATACTTATAACTGCTCTTGTTCTCTTTATAGGCTGTCGATTTCGTTGGGTTCAGAAATGATCATGTTTATTCTGAGTGCTTTGTTCATTAAGAACTAGTTGTATAATCCACTGAATGTTGATATTGTAAATTGATGTCTAAGATATGGTTATTCTGAACATTTGCTTGAGGCTGACTCTAATGGCTTTGTTGTTCTTGTATAGGGATGTCAAGACACTTATCGTGGAAATGCTCCAAGCTGCAAAAGAATCATCTTCATTTACTGAATGATTTTTTTGTTCTGGAAAGTGACGGTTTTGTCCGTGTAAATGAAAGAAAAACCTAAATCAATAAGAGACTTAGGTTTCTGTTCAGTCTCAGCATCAGTTCAAGATGGGATTCGATCCATCGCTTTGCTCTAGTTTGACAGTGAACAACATACGTGAAGTACTTCCCAGCTGAACCAAGGCAAAAATGCCCTGAAGCGCTTTGCCTAATACAAATTATCCAAGAGAGATGATTCTATGTTTTTCTTTTTGAAAGTTATATAAATATTAAAGTATGAATGAAAGGTAGATGGTGATTACTTACTATTCGTTTGCTTTAAGCTTTATGCAATTTGTATTGGAAGGGAAAGCGTTGAAGAACTGCTCATTTTTCAATTGATTGTTCACCAAACCGGACGCTCGGGTGGGGAGGAGGCGGCCACTGGGCACGGATGCAGTGGATACCGGGTGGCGGGGCAGAGAGGAGGCGGCCACTGAGCGGGCGATCGGGTGGTGGTGACCGGGTGGCGGGGTGAGACAGAGAGGTCGCGGTGACTTGGCAGAGAGGAGGTGAAACAACCTAGATTATTAATTAAATAAATATGATTATTAGTTAGTAATTAGTATAGTAATTAGCGCATTTGTCGGTCACTGAGATATTTGACCTATTGGGGTCGGGTTGGCATCTCTCACTAGATCGGGTTCATCACGTGGCAATCATAACTTACCTGATAAGGACTGCGGGTGTCCATAGCGATTAGAAGTCAAATAGCAAAGCCATTTTAGTAACTATGTAAAAAGGGTGTAAGGGAGAGCAAAATAACTTGGTAACTTTGACCTTTTCACAGCCAGCCAAATCAAGGACTGGCCAACACAGGGAGTGCATCCCCCTAGGCAGCTTGGAAGTCAAGGCAAGGATAGGAGCCGCGCCTCCATTACAACTGAGAGAAGCAAGGCAGCAAGCCCTCATTTAATCTCAGCCCAGCCAAGGAGAGTCAGTAGCTAAACACTACTTTTCTCCTCTTCCCAGCCAAAGCCAAGAGCACTCCAAGACAGAAGGCAAGAACACTAGCACAACCAAGAAGAGCAAGAAGCCAGGAGGAACTCCAACCAGAGCTAGAAGAGGGACCTGAAGGAGCCCCAAGCCGAAGCTCACTAGGCGCTAGAAGAGGAGCCAGCCAAGCGAGGAGCGGGGAGCAAGGAGACCGGAGGAGCCCCGAACAATACCTCGACCTCCCTCACCCCAGCAAGCACTTCAACCTCAGCATCACCATCCCCAATTGGCAACCAAGTGTACTATAGCAGCAGTAGTAGTGCTAGACTGTGTGGCTTAGGCGTAGTAGATTGGGGGCAAGCCAATAGATTGGGTAGGCTCCTAGCCTTAGTGAGATTAGGGGTTGCGTAGCTCAAACCGATGACACCTAATGCCTAGCACACTAGGTCACGGTATTGCCGCCACACCATCCAACCTAGAGCCCCATTTGCATCATCGGCTATGTTAAATCAAAAGAAGGAAATGTGATCTAAAACTTTAAAAGCATGCAAAACAATCGTTGAAATGCCCTTAGAGCAGGTCGACCCGAGAGGGGATTCGGCCAATAGGGCAAATAAGGGAGGGGAGAGAAGAAGAGAGAGGTAGAGAGGAAATAGAGGAGGAAGAGGCGGCAGCCGGAATCGAGCTGAACGTAGGGGAGCTCAGCATCGGCCGAGCAGAGGGGGGAGAAGAGTAGAGATGAGAAAAGGAGCAACCAAAGTAGGGTGTGGCCAGTAGGGCCGAGAGAGAGGGAGGGACGATCGACCGGCGAGAGGAGAGAAAGGTAGCGTCGTCGGGAGGCGGTGGCGAGCCGGGGCGGCAAGTAGAAGGAAAGGGAGAGCTAGACAGAGGAGGGAGGAGGAGGAAGAGAAGAATCGAGAGAGCCAGAGGCGTTGGCCAGAAGAAAAGAAATGAAGGGAAGGGGGAAAAGGAAAAATAAAGGAGAAGAGAAAAGAAAAGAAAAGAAAAGAAAAGGAAAGAATAGAAAAGAGGAGAAAAAGAAAAAGAAGGAGAAAAATAATTAGAAATTATTGTCTCCCACGTGAACTGTGTAGGTTAAGTTACTGTTTCTTTACCTAGGAAAAATTTAAAAGGATTTTGTCGACGATCGGGGTCGCCTGACCGCAAATATGAGATCGGGGGTGTATGCTTGTGTGAGGACCCGAGAGTTTGTGTTCGTTCCCCGGGAGGTCGGAGTCGCTGCCGGCTATGATCTGGCGGGGAAGTTGACAATAGGCACCAGGAATTATACTGGTTCGAGTCCCCGAGCTGGGTAATAGCTCTACTCCAGTCTTGCTCTGAGGCGGAGAATTTAATTGGATGCGAATACCAGTGAGTGTGTGAGTTTTCCTTATGTGTACATATATATAGAGAGATTTACAAAAGACTCTCCTTCCGTTACTGGAGGACAGTCAGGAGAGTTCTTTGGGAGGGGTGGTCCCACTCCCGCTCCAACCGGATCTCAACTGCTCCCCAGGTTCACGCCCACGTCCCTGTTTTCTTGGATCTCAGTAACCACAAGGCCTCTGACCCGGCCTTCCCAAGCACTAAGTCTTGGTCGTGTGACGACCTTTGATTCCCTTGCTCGAGGTCGCGCCGGCCCTTAACTTGGTCACCGGGTAGGAAGCTCGAGGCCGAGCCTAGCACCTCGGGTCAAACTCGAGCTGGGGTCTATTGACCATCCTGTTGAACGGGCAGAGTATTTCAGCCCTCGACATCTAGCCCCCGAAGCTCAGGTCTCTCCTCATTGCCGAAGAGGACCTTGAGCCTGTAAGTCTTGGAGGGGAACGCTCCTTAATTCTGGCGTGGTGCCAGGTGTCCCGACCTCGTCCAAGAACTCCCAGGCCTCGCCTCCCAGGCCTGAGCGATGGGGGGGGGGTTCAAATCTGCCCGTACCATTGCCAGCCCTCGCCGGCACAACTTCCCAGGTGTCCCGGCACGTCCTTTGAGGCGCAATAACTCCCGCCGTCAGAACTCGTGGCCCTATGAATACCGAGTCACCTCGCCTTTCGAGGATTATGCCCCCAAATCTTCTACGATCTTGAGTCCCCCGGCGAAACCGCTCCTTCTTCCCGTCCAAAATCTTTTTTCCTTCTCCAGCCCAAACCTCGCAAGTTCCCATGGCCAAGTTCGTGAAGAGCGTGCTGACCACGACGAGAATGAGGGAACTCGAGGAGGCAGGGCTGCTGGACCCGACGACTTGGCGGCTGCCTGGAGCGGAGACCGAGCCGCAGCCCCAAGAGGACGAGCTCGTCAGCACCGAGCAGTACATGCTCTTCGGCCTGCGGACGCCGGAGAGCGACTTCCTGGGCTCGGTTCTCGCCCAATGCGAGATCGAGCTCATCAACCTGGTGCCTAATTCCGTCTTCTCCTCTCCATTTTCTCTCATCTGTGCGAGGGGTTCCTGGGAATTGTCCCCACCCCCTCGCTTTTCTTCCGTTACTTCTCCCTGTTCCGCACTGGAAAGGACCCTGTGGTCGGGTGCCTCTACTTTCGGCTGCGGCCAGGGCTCCCTTGGTCTTTCCCTCTGCTTTGAACTTGTGACTCCCTCGGACCCTGGTCCGAGAGGTGGTTCTACTTGAAGAGAGGTGAGGACGGCGCCCTCGCCTACGACGGGACCCTCGTCACCACCAAACGCCAGACCCCGAAGCCGGGCGACCTGGAGGTGGATCAGGACGCCATCGTCATGATCCACGTCTGTGCCACGCGCTGCCTCACTGGGCAGGCCATCGCCAGCAACCTCATGCGGAATCGGGTTTGCTCTCTGCGAAAGAGGCTCCACCCATTCTTCGAGATCGTGGGGCGAGACGACCCCACCCGCGAAGCCCCCGTCGGTAAGTGTCCCTGTCAAAGAGGTCCACGATAGTTTGAGTTGATTTGTGTTTCCTTTTCCTCTTCCTGACTCCCTCGTGGCTTTCAGCAGCACCAAAGGAGTCCCAGGTTATCGCCAGGATGAACGAAATGTTCGGGAAGGCGGCCATCGACTATACCCTGGACGATCCCGTCCTAAGAAGCGTATTGCGCCAAAGCGCTGAGGTAACCACCCCCGAGCTTAAACCCTTGTTCGAGGCCTCCCGAGCTCGTGCCGCTCCCGAATGTGTATGCAGAATGACCAGGAGTTGCGCGAGGCCGCGAGGCAGATGTTTCCCCTGGCCGGAGCGGGCAGAGGCAGGAGGGCGGGCAAGAGGCCACCTCCAGACGCCCCGAGCAGCAGCGCCCCGAAGAAGCCCCACGTGGAGTGGGGGGACCGGACGGTGGTAAGCCTCCTTCCTCCGTATTTTACCTGCTTCCCAGACTATCTTGTTTTTGTGTCCTCTCATCCTTACGACCTTCTCTTTGCTTGCGCAGCAGCGGCGGCAGCGGCGAGGACCTCGAGCTTGCCAGGGGCCTCAGGTCCCAAGTCCCGAGGATCGGGGTCCAACCCTTCAGCGGCGTCGAGACCTTCTCGGGCTCCGGCCCCAGCTTCGGGACCGGCAGCCCGAAGCGCCCAGCGCCCGACCTCGAGGAGGAGGCTCGTGACTCGGGTACACATACAAAACCTATCTTAGCGCCTTTGAGATTCCTCCTGCTTTGGCTTAGTAATGCTCTTGACTGCAGACTCCGGGGGCTCGAGCTCACACTCGTCCTGTCCTAACAATGACTGTTGTTCAGGGCGAGTCCGAGTCTGAGGAGGAGGAGGTTGAGTTCGAACAGGTCCGCTGACCCCGATCGCTCGGGGACCATGTCCCCAGGGGATCCCCCTGAGAGAGCCCGTCCGATCTCGCTGGACCGACCCCTCCGGTCGAAGCCGTGGCGGAGGGTGGAGAGGGAGGCAGCCTGGAGGTCGAGGCACAAGAGATCGGGACCGCCAGTGTTGACGAGCCCGAGGTCGAGGCCGAAGATGGAGTTGCCGAAGCGGTCGAGCCCGAGGTCGAAATCCTCGAGGTTCGAACCGCTGGGATGGGCGTAGCCGCGATCGAGGCCGAGGTTGAGACCGAGGTCGAGATCCTCCCAGCCAGCACCACCGGGTTGGTTGAGACCGAGGTCGACCCGGTCGCTGAAGACGAAACCCTCCCGGACACGGATCCTCGCAGCCCTCCACCGACCAGCAAGGGCGGCCTCCCCCCCTGCCGCGGCTGCCTTAGGGGTCGCGACCGTCGACGCCGCGAGTCAGGATCCCGAGCCCGACCAAGTCGGGGGTGAAGGCCACGAGGCCCGACCCCTCCAGGGACTCGACGACGGGGACCGGGCAGGCCCCTCCTTTATCATGGCCGGGGCAGGAGAGCAGGGCACGGTCGGGGCTATAAGCGGAGAAATGTGGGCCCTCACTGTGCCGCCTTCGAGAATCGGCTCGGCCAGGTACGAACCGTTTCCCCCCTTCTTGTCCTTCTCTTTTTTTCTCTTTTTTTTTGCTTACTTCTTGGCTTCTCTAGGCCGTGGATCACGTTGCCCAGGGACTCCAAGGTCTCGAGGAGCACGTAAGCCCGCTTAGGGCCGTGCTGGATCTGGTTGAGGAGCGGGATACTCGTCTGGTGCAGCTCGAGAGGGCCCTCGAGGTCTAGCGACAAACGGCCCAGCAGAGGATGGAGATAGACTCTACTGAGCTTGCCGTCCTTCGAGGCACCATGAGGGCCCTCGAAGCCTCCCACGCCGCCGAACTCAGGGGTGACGCGGAGACCGAGCGCGAGCATGGCTATCAGGCTATCGAAGCCGAGCGCGCGAAGTCGTCTCGGGCTCTCGAAGTTGCCCGGGCTGAGACCTCCCAGGCTCGCGAGATCGAGCGCGCCGAAGCGGCCAAGACCTTGGAGGCCGAGCGTGTCGAAGCCGCCAAGATCTTTGAGGCGGAGCGGGCGAGGGCGGAGGAGCTTTAGAAGTAGCTCGCCGAGCAGGCTGCCGTGCCGGCCAAAGCCTCGGCCGAGCTCGAAGCGAAGGTCACCGACCTCGAGGAGAAGCATGGACGAGCGGTAAAAATGGCCAAGACCGCCCTGGCCCAGCTCCAAGACGCGCGAGACCATTCTGCTAGCTCGGCTACCAAGGCGCTCGGTCTCCAAGGTGAGATTACCAGGCTGAGGGCCAAGGTTGCCGAGCTCGAGCAAGAAAAACTTGCCCGTGAGATGTCAGACCTGTAAATAGGGATGTTGTAGTTGAACTTGTACTTTTGGAACAGTGTAATGAAGAAAACAGGAAGTAAATGGTCAATTTATAACATAGCTTTTCGTGCGTCTGTTAATCGTGCTTTCCGTTTACGAGTGTTTGGGTACTTAGCTATTCGTAGGAGGGTGTCCCCTCGTCCAGCCCCCGACGCGGTCGAGGTCGTGCGGGACGTCGAGCGTAGTTAGAGTTCGCGGTCGTCCAGCCCCCGATGCGGTCGTGGTCGTGCGGGACGTCGAGCGTGTACGAAACCCAGACGCCGATGCAAGTCACAGAGAAACTTACTCATTCGAGGTCGAGACCTGCAAAGTCAGGGGGAAATGAAAGAAGGGATAAAGACGTCGAGGGTTTGAAGTCGGGACCCCAAGGGTCCTCTAGCCACTTGTGCTGAGTCCGTTCTCGCATGCGCCTGCCAGCCCTAAGTACAGATCTTTAGCTCGAGCCTGACGACGGGGGAAGCTGCTATGCGATAGGGATCGGCTTACTGCTGGCATGACCCCCCGGAGGCGAACATCGGAGCCATGATACTTGGTTCTGGCTTCGAGGATCGTAGGTATGGGTCGAGCCTGAATATTGATCCCCGACCTTGGTTTACGTCATGGCGGAGTGCAAAAAAGATTGTCATGCGATCACAAGGGTTCGCGCAATATGATGTGAGGCCGTGGAAAAAACTTCAGAGGCGAAAAATAGGAAATTTTTTTATTAAAAATTAGAGTAGGAGTGTTACACGTGAAACTTCCGAAGTTGGTCGATATTCCACGAGTTTGCGAGCTCTCTGCCATAAGGTAATGCCAGCCGGTAAGCCCCCGTGCGATCTATTGAGACAACTCTATAGGGGCCCTCCCACTGTGGGGATACCTTGTTGGTGTTGGACGCGCTCTGGATTCGTCTTAGAGCCAGGTCCCCGACAAGAAGCTCCCTAAGTCGTACTGATCTGGCCGCATGTCTGCGAAGAGTTTGCAGGTAATGCGACGATCGCAACAGTGCTCAGCATCTTACTTCTTCTGCTAGGGTTAGGTCGAGAGACCGTTCTTGCTCGAAGTCAACTTGGTCGACCAAGCTGACCCTAGGAGAGCCCATCATCACCTCCAGAGGCAGGACGGCCTCCGTACCAAAAACGAGCCGAAAGGGAGAGGACCCTGTCGCGCGACTGATTATGGTGTGGATCGACCATAGGACAGTGGGGAGTTCATCAACCCAGGATCGACCGTGCTGCTTGAGCCCTTGAGAAACTCGCCTCTTGACGCCTTGAACGATTTGTCCGTTGGCTCTCTCCACGGCTCCATTGTTCTGGGGATGGCTCACCGAGACGTAGCACACCTTGGTTCCCATGCTCTCATAGAACTCTTGGAACGGTTCACTGGTGAATTGAGTTCCGTTGTCAGTGATAATCCTACAAGGGACTCCATACCTGGTCACCACGGACGAGCAAAAAAACTTGACCGCTGCTTACGCGGTGATTGCGGACACCAGCTCGGCCTCAACCCACTTGGTGAAGGTGTCGATGGCGACGAATAGGAACCTTTTCCCGCCGACGGCCTGTGGGAAAGGACCCAGGATATCCAGCCCCCAGGTCGAGAGAGGCCAGGTGAGCGGGATGGTCTAAAGGGCGTAGGCCGGATGGTGTGACATCCGAGCATGGAATTGGCAGGCTTGACAGGAGCGGACTATGTCCCGCGCGTCCTGGAGTGCTGTTGTCCAGTAGAACCCCATGCGAAAGGCCTTTCCGACCATCGTCCTGTAGGAGGAATGTGCACAACAGAGACCGGAGTGGATATCGTTCAGCAGAAACTTACCCTCCTCTGTGGAGACACATTTTGACAGGACACCTGAAACACCTCGATGGTATAGCTGGCCGTCGATGATCCTGTACGAGCAAGCCCGGCGCTTGACTTTGCTCCTCTCTGTAGGATCGTCCGGCAACCGACCCCGCTCGAGATAGTCGCAGATCTGCTTGGTCCAGGTTCGTCCCCCTTCGAGGAAGGCAGCTAAGGGTTCTGATTTCGAGATCGACGGGGATGCCAAGGTCTCGAGAATGACGTCTGGCGTTACTTCGTTGTCGGAGGACCCGAGTTTGGCTAGGAGGTCGGCGCTGGTGTTGTCTTTTCGAGGCACGTGTCTGATCTCCAAGTTCTGGAACCACTTCTCTACTTTACGTACCTCCGCGAGGTACCTGGCCATTGAGTCCTCCGTGCACTGATAGCCCTTGTTGTATTGGTTGACGACGAGTTGGGAGTCGCCCTTCACGACCAGACGACAGATGCCCAACGCCCTGCAGGCCCGAAGGCCAGCAAGGAGGGTTTCGTACTCTGCCCCATTGTTGGTGGTCGTGAAGCCGAAGCGAATCACGTACCTCAGCTTATCTCCCTTTGGTGTGATGATGAGGATGCCAGCCCTGGAGCGCTCGAAGGACCTCGAGCCGTCGAAGTACATGACTCAGGGCTCTTCCTTGTCGACCTCGGGCCCGGGGGTCGGTTGAGGGGTTTGTTCGGCCACGAAGCCCGCCAGTGCTTGTGACTTGATGGCCGTGCGTGCCACGAATTTGACGTCGAATTCGGCCAGCTCCATGGCCCACTTGGCAATCCGACCTCTGGCTTCGGGGTTCCTCAAGATTTCGCCGAGTGGGAATCTGCTCGGGACGACCATCGAGTGTGCCTGAAAGTAGTGCCAGAGTTTGCGTTACGCCATTAGGAGGGTGTACAGCAGCTTCTTGACCTGAGGGTAGCGCTCCTTAGGCCCGTGGAGCACCTCGCTGACATAATAGATCGGCTGTTGCCGACCATCTCGCTCGGCGGCCAGGACAGCGCTCACGGCCTGAGCTATCGCCGCAAGGTATAGCAGCAATGCCTTGATCGGTTGTGGAGTCGTGAGTAAGGGCGGGCTCGAGAGGTAAGCCTTAAGTTTGTCGAAGGATCGTTGCACCTCGGGCGTCCACTCGAAGCCCTCATGCTTGCGTAGCGTCTTGAAGAACGGCAGACTGCGCTCGTCGAGCCTCGAGATGAACCGAGCCATATGGTCAATGAGGCTTTGTACCTGTTTCACCGATGTCGGGGGAGCCATCCTTTCTATAGCTTCAATCTTCTCTGGGTTCGGGCCGATCCCCGATGCCCCGATCATGAAACCGAGCACCTTCCCCGAAGCGGCGCCGAACACACATTTTTCATGATTGAGCTTGATCCCGTGCCTATTCAAGTTGGCAAAGGTCTCGGCAATATCCCGCGTGTGGTCGGATTCGGAGGAACTCTTCACGATGATGTCGTCCACGTAGACCTCGAGGTTGCGACCAATCTGAGGAGCGAAAGTCTTGGCCATGAGGCGCTGAAATATCACGCCCGCATTGCGGAGGCCGAACGACATGGTCGTGTAGCAGTACGTTCCAAACGTGGTGATGAAGGTCGTTCTACTCTCGTCGTCGACCGCCAACTTGATCTGGTGATAGCCGGAGTAGGCGTCCAGGAAGCTCAGCATCTTGGCGTTCGCGGTGGAGTCAACGATCTGGTCTATCCGCGGGAGCGAAAAGTTGTCCTTTGGGCATGCCGAGTTCAAGCCCGTGTGGTCAACACATATCCTCCATTTCCCCCTTTTTTTCTGGACAATTACGGGGTTGGCTAGCCATTTGGAATAGTCGATTTCCCGAATGAAGCCAGCCCTCAGGAGCTTGTCCAGGTTCTCCTTTATTACGGCCACTTTCTCGCTCAAGAAACGACGTAGCTTCTGCCGTACGGGCCGTGACCCGGGCAGTACCTGTAGTTTGTGCTCGATCACCTCTCTCGGGACGCCTGGCATGTACGCCGGTCCCAGGAAAATATTTCCTTGTTGGCCTGAAGGAAGGTGACGAGCTCGAGTTCCTATTTGGGGTCCAGCTCGACCGCGATGTAGGTGCATTTGCTCGGTTTGGTCCCCTCGAGATGCACAGCCTTTGTCGCACTGCTTGGTTGGATCACCGCCTTCTGCCTTGCGTTCTTTGCGGTCGTCTCTGGGCCCGACTGGGGTAGTAAGCCAGCGAGGGCCAGGGCTTTACTCTCGCAGCCATGCACCGCCTTGAGGTCTCCCTGCACCGTGATGACGCCATTGGGCCCTGGGGGTTTCATTCAGCAGTGGCCATAGTGGTTGGCCGCCATGAACCTGACCAAGGCCGGGCGCCCGAGGATGGCGTTGTACGGGAGATCTGCATCGACCACTTCAAAGGTGATCATCTCGGTGCGGAAGTTCTCCACGTCGCTGAAAGTGACAGGCAGGACCACTTGCGCGAGGGGGGTGGTCGAGCTGCCCGGGACGATCCCGAAGAAAGGCACCGCGATGTTCTTGATTTTCGACCTTGGGATTTGCATCCGATCGAGAGTGCTAACCAGGAGCAGGTTGAGGGAGCTGCCTCCGTCGAGCATGACCCGTCCGACCATCGTGTTGCTGATGGTCGGGGTCACGACCAAGGCGGTCTTGAGGTCCTTGGACATGCCCTGGGGGGCGTCCTCCCTGGTGAAGGCAATCGTCGTGCCAACCCACTTGCAGGGCTGGTCGGCGGGCTTACCGGCGGCGGCGTGGTAGACTGTCCGGGCAGCGGTCTTGAGCTCGCGCCGCGATTGATAGGCGGATGAGCCGCCGAAGATCACGTCTATCCACCTCTCGCCTTGTTGGAACTCCAGGTCGAGGGCATCCAAGTCCTCCGCTGCATTGACTCAGTCGGGCTGCTTGCCCTCTTTTGGGAGAGTGGGCATCTCACCACGCCCATCCTAAAAAGGCGTCCAACTTGCCCAACCAAGCCCTGCAGTTACGCAAGTCATGGCCATGAGCCCTGTGAAAGGGGCAGTACCTATTGTCATCGTATTTTGGCCGCTCCTCGCCCCCCCTGTGGTTGGGTGTCGCCGCGCTGGAGCCTAGACCGGCGATTCCCTGGTTGGGGGCTCGTGCGACCTGCTGTGTTCGTACTCGACCTTGCTGAGTCCGAGGTTCCCCTTGGGCCGGCCCTCGAGCTTCCATGACCTCGTGCTCGTCATTCGAAGTTGCGAGCATTCGTGGTCAGCCATTCTTCTTGCGATCCCGTTTTCGCCCGTTGGAGGTTGCTACGGGATCAGCAGCTTTGGTGCCAGATGGGCCGGACTCCCCGTGGTTGGGGGTGAGCTTGCCTTGGTTGTAGTCGCGCTTCCAGCGCACCGCGTCGTCCGTGTCTGCGTATCGCTCCGCCATGCGGAATAATTTATTGACGTTGAGCCTTGGGGCGAAATCTAGGTCCTCAGTGAGGCACCAATTTCGGACGCCGAACTTGAACACCTTGATCACGGTTTCATCGGAGATGCTGGGAATCGAGTTCCGGGTGCGGATGAACTGCCGCACAAAGTCGCTAAGGGGTTCGTTCCTGCCCTGGATGACCTGATCCAGGTCCTTCTCCCGCCTGGGCCGCTCGTAGCAGCTTTGGAAGTTGGATCGGAGGGTGTTCTGAACTTGGCGCCATGAGCGGAAGGAGCCGGGCTTTTGATTGAAAAGCCAGGTGCGAGCTGCACCATCCAGCACGGTCGGGAGGTAATTGGCCATAACGGCCTCATCCCCCCTAGCCGCCAGGTCCGCCGTCGAGTAGATTGACAGGAACTCATCGGGGTTCTGGGTTCCGTCGAATCGCTCGATCATAGCGGGTTTGAACCGGGTTGGCCAGCGCACCCAACGGAGGTCGTTGGTGTACGCCGAGCATCCATAGGCCGGTGCAGCGTCGAGCCGGGAATGGTCCCCGTCGCTAGACCTAGGACTATTGCTGGCGGGGCGACTAGGTGCGCGGTCGCGATGATGGGCGCGAACGTCGCCCGGGTGGTAACGCAGGCGATCGTGAACCCTGCGGCGTCTAGGCAGGGCGTCTGGAGATAGACTCCTGGGTGTTGCATGGTTCGAACGGGTGCTGCTGTGACTTGACAAACGCTGGTCGACTCCCCAGGTTGCGGTCGGGGAGCGGCGGTGTGGCGGTGTACGGGACGTATCCCTGGCCCGACGTCGTGGGGGTGACCGGCGGGAGCGCTGGTGCTTGCGGGAAGAGCTGTCGTTGCTTGTGGGAGAGCGAGATCCAGAACGCCGACTCCGACCCCGCCCGGGGGGGGGGGTTGCCTCGTCGGCCGCCTTGTCTAGTTCTTCAGCCAGTGCTCGGCCGAAAAGATCCGATCTCGCCCGAACGGGGTCGGCCATGATCCTGGCGATAGCGCGCAGCCTTTCAATGGACCGGGGGGAGCCTGGAAAGTCCAGAGGCGCCGATCTCCCCTCGCTCCTCCCGTCGAAGGATTGTTACAGCTTGGTTGATGGCGACCTGAGCCATCTGATGCGTGTCTTCGGGGGTCTTCGGCTTGCGATTTTCCAATTCTGTGTTCGCCCCATGACTGCCGGCCATGAAGACGAATCGGTCGCAGGACGACGGTGATGGGGAGAACAAGGATGCAGAATCACTGCGCTTGGGGGTAGGGATTGCCCCCGAGCTCACTGAAAGTCTCCCAAAGCCGCGCGCCATGTTCTTGTCGAAGCAGCGATGTTCCTCCAGAGGTTTGAAGTCTTCGGGCCCCACGGTGGGCGCCAGCTGTCAACGATCGGCATCGCCTGACCGCAGATATGAGATCGGGGGTGTATACGTGTGCGAGGACCCGAGAGTTTGTGTTCGTTCCCCGGGAGGTCGGAGTCGCTGCAGGCTATGATCTGGCGGGGAAGTTGACAATAGGCACCAGGAATTATACTGGTTCGAGCCCCTGAGCTGGGTAATAGCTCTACTCCAGTCTTGCTCTGAGGCGAAGAATTTGATTGGATGCGAATACCAATGAGTGTGTGAGGTTTCCTTACGTGTACATATATATAGAGAGATTTACACAAGACTCTCCTTCCGTTACTGGAGGACGGTCAGGAGATTTCCTCGGAAGGGGTGGTCCCACTCCCGCTCCAACAGGATCTCAACTGCTCCCCAGGTTCACGCCCACGTCCCTGTTTTCTCGGATCTCAGTAACCACAAGGCCTCTGACCCGGACTTCCCGAGCATCAAGTCTTGGTCGTGTGACGACCTTTGATTCCCTTGCTCGAGGTCGCGCAGGCCCTTGCTCGAGGTAGGAAGGTCGAGGCCAAGCCTAGCACCCCGGGTCGAACTCGAGCTGGGGTCTGTTGACCATCCTGTTGAACAGGCATAGTATTTCAGCCGCCAGCAGATTTTAAAAGCTGCGACTAAATAGGTACAAAATTTTTAAAACTACAAATATTGTATTAAGTAAAATTTCTGTTTTGATTACTGCTAAATATTGAAAATTTGGGGTCAAATTAGGGTATTTTAGTTAAGTGGCCAATATCCCTATATTTACCCTAGCTTTTCCAAAAAGATTGGGCACCGTAAGAATTTTGCTATAGATTAATTGTCGTAGATTAATCTTTTAAATTGTCAGGTCCTGAAACGAACCTGCCAAACATCCCACCCAACATTTCGAGCGTGACACACTTTCAGTTCTATACCAGGTAAGACTTCTTTTGATCAATTTCGTTAAAAGTCTTTAAATTGATTTCAATATATCTATGTGTATCATTAATGCATGGAAATGTATTTATTTAAAAGTGAAAATTTTAAATCAGACACGAATGGAAATGTGGTTTAAGGAAAGTGAAATTGATGATGTGTTATGTGAATATTGATTTAAAGCATTGGCTCATCCAACAAAAGGAGCCGTTGGCGTATGAAATTATTATGGTGGGTAGAGGGTGCCGATGAGAAGGGTTGTTAAGCCGATGGGGCTCTCTACATAGGTTAAAATATAAGGATAAACAAACTACATTTGGGCAATGAGCCGTAATTACAGCATCAACCATAGTGTGTGAAATCGACCAGAAAAGGTTGTCCTATGAATGTTTTGGATCTCTATATTGGGTAAGATTTACATTAGGGCACCCCTGTGGGATATGTCGGGAGGCTCATGGGGGTTCGCCAAAAGGTGACGATATATTTGAAGCCATGAACCGAGTTATTGCCGACGACTGACTATCGGAGTATAATTGTATCTGCGAGTCTGCATGTGAAGCATCTATGCCCCAAAAATTATTTGGTTTTGGTAATTAATGATAATCATATTGTGGACTAACAGTTCTTTTGAGTTTGTGAGGATAGGTTGGTTCACCTTGAGGCGTAAAGGTTCGTGATCTAAAGGAATCAAGAAAAGAAGATCAAACACTCGAAGTCAAGGTACAAGAGCAGTTAAATTATCTTTTTTTAATGTTTTTACCAATCTTGAGGGTTAGAAGAAAAGATCGGATTATTGGATTAGTTATCGTACTATAAAGAGGAAAAATTGACTATTAGCTTGATGTGTCAAAGGTTTAAAATTGGCTCAAATCTTTTCAAATTCATACTAGAAGCATCTAGTCGTAATGTGAATTTTAAATCTTGTATGTTCAAAGTATCCAGCACTACCGACGTTCTTTGAGCAGTAGTACTGCAAGGCGGTACTAGCGTATTTTATATATCGGTAGTTTTATTCCAAAGACGGCATTTTTTCTGAGTTTTTTAGTTTTCTCTGGTCCGAAGCTACCGCCATTGCTAACGGGGTACTACCGCTCAGTGGAAGTAGCAATATTTTTTATGCGTTAGCTAAATAATAGAGAGACACCTTTTTTTGAGTTTTCTGAGAATGGCACTACCGCAGTTCAAAATGCGGTACTACTGGGAGTCGGTAGTACCGAACTTTTATAGCAGTAGTTATTTTACAAAAGGGGTGTTTTTGAGTACGTTTGCTCTGTTTTGAGTACTGGTACTACCGTAGTGTAAAAAATGGTACTGCCAAAATATCGTACTACCGTGTTTTATATACCGGTTGGTAGTTTACAGAGGGATCCATTTTTGAGACAGTCCGCAAACCTATTGTCGGTACTACCGCAATTTGAGTGTCGGTAGTACCGAACCTCTGTAACGGGCAAAATGTCAGAGAATTTAATGCGTGCAGTCGATCGTTGAGGGCATTTTTCAGTGGGGCGGTACTACTGGCCTTTGGCCGACGGTAGTACCGTAAATATTGATTTTTTTTTTCAGGATTTAGCCCCAAGGCTAGAATTATTGGTGGAGGTTATAATACACTCACACTTGCATTCATAGAGCTTCTTAGTGACTCACTGAATACTCTTGAGCTCTAGCAAGCCTTCTTTCTCCCATTTGTATTAAATTCATCTTTTGAGAGGAGTTAGAGGCATTCAAGTGCATAAATTGTTTTGAGCCAATTGAAAACCCGATTCAACCTCAAGTGAGCTTCAACTCTCTATTCTCTTGGAGACTGCCGCCTCCTAGACGGCTTGGTGGCATGGAATCGGTGATCTTCTCAACGAAAATTGTGAGGAGGCCCGGTTGATTGTGAAGGCTCGAAGCTCGCCTACCCGGAGTGGGGAAGAGCTACCCCGAGTGATCGAGGAATGCTCAAATTGTGCAAAGGAGCTGGTTTGAAGTGATTCAAGCTACCTCAACATGGATTAGGGGAGACCAGCAAGTCTCCGAGACCACATGATAAAATTTTATCCTTCTAGCAATTCTAGTATATTTAGGTGCGGTCATTTATTTAGAATTACTTGATTGATTAGACTTAGCTTTGTTGGTGCACATTAGAAAAACCTAAAAGTTTTAGGCCTTGACTGTCAAAATTCTCAATTCTAGTATTATTTGCTTGTTTAGAGTAATTATAGTTGAGAATTTTAAAAACCTCATATCCACCCCCCTCTAGTCTTATAGCAGGGCAGCCTGGGATAGGTGTTCCTGACTCGAGTACAGGGTTGGAGATTTATTACTGGATTAGTGATAAATGTTCTGGGCCTTTTCTTGTGGGGGTCATCATGGGTAAAGTGATACAAACCTACGCAGTGTTAAAATCTTGAATTCATGCCTGTCTCCTGGATTGGAGGTTACGAAAGCTAAGTCTGTCTCATATACAAATGCTAGTAGTTAGTTTATTAATTAAAATGGCTAACTCTTAAAGAAAACCAAAAGTTTAATTTAATAAAAATCTTAATTTGAGGGAAAGTGAGCTTCTGTGAAAAATGAGAGAAAAATTAATGTCATTACATTGTTATTAATGTTTGCTGAGTACCCCTGTACTCACTCTTGCTTAATTCTCTCTTTTCTTAGAAGGTGAGTCATATGGATCCATCGACGAGGCCTGAAATGAGGGTGATCTACGGGACCAGAATCTATCGGCGGACTACTACTACTACCACCACCACCACCAGGAGGAGTAGTGGCTTTGGAAGACCGTCATCTGGTGTTAGACGATCATGGGGTAAATTAAAAGTTGTAATATATTTTTGTTGTACTTGGATTCAATGTATAATTATTGTAATGGATATGTAACCCTGCTTTTGAATGTAATATATTTCCATCCAGTCTCTAATTATTGTTCTGTTGCAACACTTTGAACACGGTATAGTAACTGATAAAGTATCGAGTCATCCCATATTTTGTTAGCTACTATGCTGAAATTCGTATAATTAACTCGATGTGATGATAGTGTTACTGTTGTTACCATAGACAAATTATGTGAGCGCCACTGGTGAAGCATCTCTGATGTGCCTGCAGCTTTTAGCTTGGTTTTTGAGGGGCTTGACTATACAGCTGATTTGTTTGGGGGCTTTTGATCTAAACCTGTAGCACAGCCCTTAAACAGTGTTTTATTGGAATGCTTCAAATGCATCAAGAATGTAAAAGTTCAGTGTGTTTCTTCTTACCGTCTTCACTTTTCAAAAGCCTACTCGACCGGTATACTGGTGTCCGTGTTGTTCGGCTAGATGCCAATGTTCAAGTCATCAGCTATGTTGCGAATATATATTTGCTTTCACTTCCCGAGCGAAGGGAAATTCCATTTCAATTTTTGATATTTCGCAACAAAAGAATGTCAAGATTAGCCGCACTGCGAAGAATTATTCCAAGAAAGTAGAATGTGGGATCCACTCGTCAGAGGCAAAAAAAAAAAATTAATTGATTATTTACTATAAGATTAATGTATTTATCGTATTATATCTTACTAATATATAATATAGTAAATCATCAATTACACGTTAACTTTGTGATAAATAATCCAAAAAAAAAAAAAAAAAAACGCATCTTTGTCCCTCCGTCTACCCTCTTTTCCTTGCGCTGTTCTTCCTAGAGGTGGGTACTTGGGCCGGACTTTTTTAGGCCGGCCCGAAGCACGACGGGATAACCCGATGCAAAGCCCGGCACGCCACGGTTCCGTGCCGGGTGGGGCCGGCACGCAACTGTAACATGGGCCGTGTCGGGCCTGAGAACCGGGCACAATGGGCGGCACGATCATTTGGGTCGGACCCGTGCTGGCACGGAACGAACGGGCACGAAATCACGGATTAAGACCTAAAAGGCTAAAAGTTGGTATATATTGTTGATTCAGGGCAAGTATTGCATTTATGTTTGACATTTTTATTGATGTGATTAGTCTCTTATGTAATTAAAATAAATAGTTTAGTAGTAGTGATGTGTTTTATTTCTTTGCTCGTCACAATAGAGAAAATGGATCAGACCTGGGTCGGCACGGCACAAAGCAGGTACGAAACGCAAATAGGTCAAGCCTAGGCTCGTCAAAGGCGAGTCGAACCGGTACGGTGGGCACGATGAACCATCGTGGCATGGTACAGTTCAGACCCAAAACACATTAACTAGACCGGGCCGGCACGCCTCGTCGCCGCGCTTCTTGCCGTCCCTTCCTTCCTCATTCCGTTCCCTCCCCAGCCGCTCCCTGCTTGCCCATTAGTGATCGCACGGGCGGGCCCACCTGTCAGACTCTGCCGCCAGCACTTGCCGCTTGTCGAGCCCCGCACCTATTCCTTCCTCTCCCGTGGAAGCAACCGCGGCGGCAGGAGCGGCGCCGGCGAGGAGCCGAGAGGAAAGAGATGGAGTACAGAAGAGTGAAGGACCAGGTAAACACGACACGCGCAGCCCTAAAGAAAAAACGTCGGCACTTACGCAAGAACGTGCCACCGTCCGCGCCCTTTAGGTTAGATCGCTGCTCCAGGGGATTTTCCTTTTTCTTTTCTTTTCATTTTTTGTTTGTTTTGTTTCTCACCATAGCCCGTAGGGTTCCAAAATATCCGGTCGCTTGAGGTTCTTGATGTCACTGGAATGTGGCATTCGTCTTTTGTTAATTGGGAATTTGGGATTGATGATCTTTGTAGAGTGTCGGCCATCATCTTGTCGTGGTTAGTGCCTGTAATGTAACGAACATATTTCCAACAAGACGGCTTCGTGGTGTGACCTGTGCGCGCTTGCAACTGTGAACTGGCTGCCTTCACATTTCGATCTTGGGGATTCGGGAGCAAACGCCATGCGAGAGGGAGGGTGGTTAATGTTACGATATTTTTGTGGTTAATCACTTAGTAGGTTGTAGAGTTCGATATTAGCTCGCTGGGAACTGATTTTGGAATTGTTGGTGACTGGTCTCAAGAATGTTGTGTTGTTATTGCGTGATTGTGTCCATTGGGTTTTCTGACCTGAATGACGTATACATGATTCGATGAGTTAAACGTGTGATGCTCGGTGTGGATTGCTGAGAAATGCTGATGCACAGGACAGCACACTCCAGAACAACACTGTTCAATACATTTATGATCATGCTTTGGTTCTTTTTGTATGATTGGAAGGTTCAACCCTGTGTTTCTCAACGACGTACAGTGATGAACTTATTGGTTTGTACTTTGTTCTTCCGTGATACTGGATCAGCCTACTGGAAGTATCTTGAACTCAAGTTTAGCTAGTTAGATATTTAAATGAATAAATAGCTCATGGTAAGTTTGGTGAGCATGATTTGGGAAACTGGTTGTGCCTGTTATCACCTGTTAGAGGTCAAAGCAGACTGGTCCTATGGCTTAGACCTTCAAATCGATTAAATTTGTCTGGTCTTTTTATCCTGTTGATGTTTGCCATTGGTAGCAAGGTGCTGACCTAAAAGACAAGCCCTGGAAATATGTCTTACCGTATCCGTTGGAAGTTCTGTGCATTACAATAAGCTTATACTTCCATCAATGGTGTTGTGTGCTAACAAGTTGTTTTATCCTGTATATTAGGAGAATTATGATGACATATCTCAGAAGGACATAGAAAGCCCTGACGGGAGGTCTCTTTCTAGTAGTAAGCCCTTGGTTCATCATGGAAATGCGCTCTTTGGATGTTCAATTATCGGGAACTTCTCATCTTTAATGCATGTACCGTTCACAGCTGCAGCAACTTCCAGCCTTAGCACTGCAGGAGGTTCAAAGGGCAAGTATAGTTGGAAGCTAAAGTAAGAGTTATTTGTTGCAATGTTTTTTTTTCTGTATTGCATACTTCCTGAAAATCAATTGATTTACTGACAATCATTGTGGCAGGTCAGTTGTTACACTTGCATTGACATTACTAACAAGTTCTCAGGCAATATTGATTGTGTGGTCGAAAAGAGCTGGAAGATATGAATATAGTGTCACAACAGCAAATTTTTCGGTGAGCAAAGTTCTTAAGTTCTCTCTTGGTGACAGTAGCGTCAGGAGCTTTCCCTGTTGTTATCGTGATATCATGATTTGTGTATTTCCTTTTATATGTCTAGGTGGAAGCTTTGAAATGTCTATTATCACTTGTAGCCCTGTACAGAACATGGAACAGTCAAGGTGTAACAGAAGATAACAGGTGACCATTCTACCATAATCTACTGCATGATTTCATTCTAAGTGTTATATGTCTTTTTCCTACTCTATAGCCATTTATTTTTATTATTTTCAGGTTAAGTACATCGTTTGACGAAGTTATTGTTTATCCTCTTCCTGCCATGCTTTACATGGTAAAGAATCTATTACAGGTATGCCCACTTGTCCAGTTCTTCCATGATAGTATAATTTTCTTTTCGCAACAACAAAAGCTTGACGCATTCTTCCACTTCCTGTCAGTATTACATCTTTGCTTATATGGATGCACCAGCTTACCAGATCCTGAAGAACTTGAATATTATTAGCACCGGTGTCTTGTACCGTATCATTCTGAAGAAAAAGTAAGCTCTACTCACTTAATGTAGCCGTGGAAGTTGAGAATAGAGGAAGATGATAATATGTGTGTTCTTTTTACTAATTTGCCAATATCTTTATGGCGTCTAGTTAGTTCTTATTTTCCTTATTCCTTATTCCTTTTTGATATTTGGGATCAAATGGATCGACGCTACAGAGTGATGGCGAGATTGATGGAGATGTGAGCCACATGATACGAGCAAAGTGGTTGAATTAGCGCAAACTATCGGGTGCCCTATGTGATAGAAAAGTCCCTCAAAAGTTAAAGGGCAAGTTTTATAGGATGGCAATCAGACCTGCGATGTTGTATGGAGCGGAATGTTAGGCGACAAAAAGACAACATATACAGAAGATGAGCGTAGCAGAAATGCGGATGTTACGGTGGATCTGTAGTCATACAAGGCGAGATCGGATCCGCAATGATAATATACGTAATAGGGTTGGGGGTAGCACTATTCGAAGTAAAGCTTGTCCAAAATCGTCTGAGATGATTTGAACATCTCCAACGGAGGCCTCCTGAGGCACCAGTGCGTAGTGGAATTTTAAGTTGTCTAAAAAAAATAAGAAGAGGCAGAGGTCGACCGAGACTGATGTGAAAAAAAGCGATTAAAAGAAATTTGAGGGATTGAAATGTTTTCAAAGATTTAGCTTTAGATAGTAGTACATGAAAATTAGCGATCCACGTACTAAAGCCATGACCTAAGATTGAAGCTTTAGGGATTTTATTGACTTTGATTAGGTTTCTTTCCTAGCATACCTTAACTTGTTTGGGATAAAAGGCTTGGTTGTTGTTGTATTCCTTTTTCATTTTAAACCTTGCATAAAGGCGTTATAGTTATGTGAAAAATGGATATGTTACATGTCACCGAAGACATTTTTAAATTCCAGATTTTTTGGGGACTTTTGCATTTGGCTTTTATAGTTGCGTATTACTCCTTCCGTCCAAGTTTATAAGGTGTATTTCTTCTTGGCATATAGACCAATGAAATATTAAAAATGACTAGATTACTGATATGGATCAGCAACAACATAAGCGGCGTTGAGGCAAAGTGTACGTGCGTCAGCACCTTCAGGTGGGCGCACGGCATAGGTCCAAGCAGGGCTCTTAATCCAGCCAGCTAAGAATTAGAGTCCAAACTGATTGGGACTCTTATTCTCAGCCGGCTAGGAAACCTCCTGCTGCTCTTCTTTAAAAAGGGAAGGCTGATTGTAAAGGGAAGGCAATCAATAAAGCTCAAGTTTAGTCAATAGGCGGAAGGTCTCCCGAATTGAGATCCGGTGATTGCTTCCGACTAAGCAATACTTATCTGTCATCACGGCGTCATCCACAGAACCTCCACCTTCACAATCTTCTCGTCCCATCAAATGCTCCTTTTCCTAAACACATAACATTTGCCCCTAATTATTATCACTAAGCATTATATTTAATGCATGCATGTAGAAAATATGAAGTAAAGATATATATTTATTAGGGGTATATAGGGAACATCACAATAATTGTGCATTGGAATGTGAAATACGCCTTATATTTATGAACAAGACCATTAAAAAAATACACCTTATAAACTTGGATGGAGGGAGTAATATCTTTACAAACATATGAATTCGACATGCTTAATGTTTCAAGAGTCAATACTTTACTAACCTTCTTAGCTGGCCATCATAATCTTTATGGTGTTCTTTAAATGCCAAAATTGTTCTTTTCTTTCCTCTTCATTTCCAGAATTGTTTGCACCATTTTCTTGACCAATAAGGCAGCACCTGCTTCCCATTCTTATTTTTCATCACTGAATGCTTTCTGTTCTTTTTAGGCTAAGTGAAATCCAGTGGGCTGCATTTATTCTTCTATGCGCTGGCTGCACTACGGCTCAGCTTAACCCCTCGTAAGCAAAATATGTTTGGATATATCTTTTTCTTTTTTTTTATTTTCTTCCGTTCTTGATAATTCTTTTTCTCATTTCTCCAATCATCATGTTCAACTAACAGAAATATAATATGCCCCTTTCCAGGTCAGACCATGTTCTTCAAACCCCTATTCAAGGTTGGATGATGGCAATTGTGAGTCACGACGGATAAAAAGTGTTCTATTGTCACTTTGACATGCTACAGCCTACAGGAAGTTTTCTAACTCAACTAGCTGAATGCTCTTTCCTTTTCAGGTGATGGCTCTTCTAAGTGGTTTTGCTGGGGTATACACAGAAGTATGTGACTTTGTGCTATTACTCCTCTTTGTTTATGTATCTCACTTTAGAAATATTCATTAATGTGAAGTGTCAAGGGATTTCCTGGAGAGTTTAAGACGTTTGTTCATCTTTGTACAATGCAGGCTATCATAAAAAGACATCCTTCAAGAAACATCAATGTGCAGAATTTTTGGCTGTACATTTTTGGGATGCTCTTCAATTTAGTTGCAATTTGTGTTCAGGACTATGATGCTGTCATGAATAAGTTGTGATGAAAACTGCTTCATTTCATGTCATATATTTTGTTACAATTCATGGTATAGACTATTTAACTTGATTGCGCCATGTAATGCAGAGGCTTTTTTCATGGCTACTCGTTCATTACTGTTTTGATGATTTTTAACCATGCACTCAGGTACTAACAGCTGGATCTTTAACTAATTTGCAATAGCCTTTTGGGGTTTAACTTGGCTTATAGTTATAGTGCTTTTGTTTGCTTTGCAGTGGAATTGCTGTATCAATGGTGATGAAGTATGCTGATAATATTGTCAAGGTACAAAATTTGAACTTCTACAACTGGTTTCAAGGTTTAAATAAATGCGTTATGACCATCTTTGCTGGAACAATTGCACATCCTAATAACTGTAGCCACTGTTACCTCAATGGTCCTACTGATCCACCTATTACATGCTTAAGTGGCAATCTGTGATTACAACAACCTTGGATATTCTCATCAAATCTTTGTCCTCTCCTATTGTTTTCCCTTTAGAGAAAAATATGGATTATACTCGTTGCATGGCATTAGAACTCTTCCAGAATGCATCGCTAGTTCAACTTTAGTTTTAGATTGTTATCTCAGTGAATTATGCCAAGTGGAGATCTTTTGGATCTTTCTATTATCAATGTTTGGTGGTCTACAAAAGTTGATGGTGGTTTTAAGCAATTATGGATTGTGAAATGCTATTTACATTTTACATTTCTTTTTTTAACAGCGCAGCAGTTATTGCGTTACCTGCATGGCTTACATTTAGATAACATCTTAGAATATGCCTTATTTTATGCATGTCTGTATTTCTTAGCAGCAAGAGCGTCAACCTTATACAGGTAACACATGCCTGCTTGATGGGGAACAAGTCATTGGTCATTACTTTCTTTATTCTTACATTTTCCACATTCTGTATTTGAGAAATTAAGGCATTTCACATTCTGTTAGAGAGAAACTACGTCATTCCTCATTCTGTTATATGAGAAACTACGTTAATAAACAAACCATCTGGTTCTCTATGCAAAACATTGGACAATTTTCGCTCATCCTTTGTAGAAGCAAGACAAATATAAAGCATCGGCCTGATATCTAAATTTTAAACCTTTTGATCTTTGAGGCACCTGAAGAAATGAAGCTCTAAATTCCCTTTATGATTATTAAAGCAGATC
Organism: Rhipidocladum racemiflorum; assembly: GCA_036346355.1. NCBI lineage: Eukaryota > Viridiplantae > Streptophyta > Magnoliopsida > Poales > Poaceae > Rhipidocladum > Rhipidocladum racemiflorum. Next base: position 9,602,070 of record CM070581.1, read on the forward strand.
GAAGACTTCTTGATATCACTCTACTCTTTACAAAGTTACACTAATGTATTGGTTTGTCTGACCATATGTCCTTGCATACATACAGGTGTATTCAACTTCAGTTGCAATGCTTCTGACAGCAATTGTATCTGTATTTTTGTTTGGTTTCCATCTATCACTTGCATTCTTCCTAGGATCTATGTAAGTGCTGATGAAGGCGTAATCACAAGTTCTCTCGATTGGAACCTTTTAACCCATGATTGTGTTATGGATTATTGCTCAATTTTCAGGGTTGTTTCTGTCTCCGTATACCTGCACTCTGTTGGGAAACCACAACAGCAGAAATGAGTTTCACCTTAATTTTCCAAGAATTGGCGGTGAACGCATCTATGCTGCATTGTAGAGTGATTCTTGGGTAGCATACTAGCACTGCTAACATTGCTGCACAATGATGGAGATGGAACTCATTCTTGATCATCACCTCAATGTTCTGAAGCCAAGTTCTGAAGGACTTGTATTTGATAGCGTTCCCAAGTTAGTATTTGCCTTGCAGAACTGAATAGGTTCTTGGGTAGGACTGCCAATTTTAACTGCTCGACTGGTGGCACTCTGCCATTGTTTTGCTTTGTTACGAAGATGAGGCAGCTTCTTAGTATGCTGGCTATTTTCTAGGCATACTCGGATTACTTACTAATTACTATAGCGACAAATGTATGTCTTAGCAAACATGCTGTAGCGAACCCCTTACTCTGTTCTATTCTTAATGTAGAACCTCTACTCCTCTGTAGTTTGTACTATAGAAAATTATGAGCTTCATTTGCAGCAGCATCTCTTACTCCTCTGTTGTTTGACTACAGAAAATTATGAGCTTCATTTGCAGCAGCATCTCTTACCGATGTTCTATATTTATTCAGATGCGAGGGCAGTAAAATGCATGCAACTGCAGCTTGGCTGCCAGGAATTGTAGCCTGGGAGGCAACGGCATGCGCAGCAGGTAGCAGTAGTAGGCTACTAAGGCTAGTAGCAGTAGAGTGCAGCGTGGGCGTTCAGGAGCAGCGTTTTTGGACCCACAGTAATAGCGGCGGCGGCGGCGAACGCGAACGCGGCACGGACTACGTACCAACTACGAAGCAGCAGCGCAGCTGGAAAATTATGTGCTCAAAAATTGGTTTGTGTATATGCTGTTTTAGATGATTATTTATATATTTGTGATAGTATGGTAATGATTTTGCTTGATACATTGCGCTCGTATTAGTAATTGCATGGACTGATCTTGAGTTAAGTTGTGGATTTGTGTTTGTACACGACCTCGTGTTGGTTCATGTGCAGATGTTGCTTGAGGGCGAACGTTGTCAATGACGGGAATGGAAACTAGGTTTTAAGATGAATCGATGTTCAGACGATCAAGGATGTTATGCGGAACATTCAGTCTAGAGAACGGTGCACGTGAAGTTAAGGACGACGCAATGTAGCGGTCAACGGGTCGTGCAGGCAAGTGAGTCACGCAAGAGCGGCAGATGGCTGTATGCATGAATGTGTGAGTTTTGGACTGTCTATGTATGTATCGAACCATGTGTAATTGCGCCATGTGTGTATATATGCATACAGTTGATTAGGGTTTAGAAGAGTATAAATAGGAGGTACTATCTGATTTTATTTGAGCCGCGCAAAACGGAAAAGAATGTTAGACAACCTCGCTATCGAATAGTCCGGGGTTGCCTAATAGATCTAAAGTGGAGAACAGAGAGAGAGGGCGAGAGACACAATATGAGGAGGAACGGGTCTGCTTTATTATTCTGTATGCTTATGTACAATGGGGTGACCCCCTGCCTCCTATATATAGCGGTTCTGCTTAGAGATAAGGAAGAGTCCATATAGGATACGTCAATCGGTTTCCTAAGAGCATCTCCAAGAGGGGCCTTAAATATGGTGCTAATTTGAATTATAGGGCTTTTGGGAAAAAAGATTAACTCCAACAAGGACCCTGTCGGGACCCCGAATTTGCAAATCCGGACCTTCTGTGTATTCAGCACTAGTCCAGGAACGCGCTAGTGCACACAGTCTTAACATCGGTATATATCACAATCATACCAAACGATACTATCAAAGTACTTTATTTAGATAATCAAAGGGTTACTCGACCTTATGGCCAAGTTACAAATATATGCCTCAGCGTGAAACTTATTAAAGAGAAATAATAACGGAAAAATCAAATAACCGTGGCGCCATCAGTATACCACGAACAGCAGTGAGCTCGCATCCTAAGTAGACGGGTCTTCTTGGAAATCCTCCTCAGCTGGCGTAATCTCCTCTTCAAGCCCGGTATTGTGTTGAGGCAAGGGTGAGTACTTGGTACTCGGCAAGTCATGCAGAATGCAAGCTAATATACTATATGCATGGCTTGGTACAAAGGAATAGCTCAGAGGGTATATTTGCGATGAAACTTGACTTTTGACAAGTAATAAAAGTAAATTCGAAGCGGAGAAATAAGTAAAGCATAAATAACTTCTCAAGAAATTTAATAAACATTTTCCCCATCCTAAACCACATTTCCATCAACTTCATTACTAAACCAACCCAACTTTTCAAATCCAAGTTATTTTGAAAGTCTAACCCTTATTGTAATTCGAGCATTGTCGATCACAGTGGACTCCGACTATTCAAATAGATTCTATACTCTGCGGAGGTTATGCACTTTACCCACAAGATACAGTCCAAACACCACAAAGGCGAGTTCAGTAACAAAGCCTTTAGGAAGCCTCAAACAACACAGGTGGCCCTCTCAGGTTCGTGCTCTACACCATCCCTTCCCTTAGCCAAGGCGTAGCATGGGACCAACACCTGCAGATTAGATGGGTATCGGCCACGACCACGATCGGCTCCCGGGCACAATCACACAAGCGGTGTAATTGACACCCTGAGGCTCCACAAGTGAGTCCTTAGCGACTTAATCAACTAGGAACGATCCCATTCCGACCATGTGGTTGCAAGTATGACCAGTTCAAGGCTTGCAAGGTTAAGTCCTTAGAGTGACGAAGGGCAAGACTACTAGAAGAACCAAATCAACATCCCCGATATGCCACAAGTGGCCCACTGATTACTCTTGCCACATGCCGGGTCAAGCGTTTTATCAAACCCCGATTGATTACCATGCACCACGTGCCATCAACATCACATGATACTTTTCCAAAACCAGGTTCAATATATCATTAAGTCAATATTAGCATTTGATTATCCAAAATCATGTCATGAGCACGTATGGCAGTCTAAGCGACATACTACAACGATCTAAACCCATGTTGGCAATTTAGTAATGTCCAACTAGTAAACCACAACTAGGGTGACAAAAGGTCATGGCACATACTTAAGTAATCAAGGTGTCATATAGCAAATTGGTATTTATCTAACCCCCATGTTTTAAACAAAGTATCTTTCTAATTGAACTAGCATGCAATAGTTTAAATCAAAATAGATTTCGAAATAGGATCAATATGGTCAAAGCACAACTTGCCTTCAAAAAGTACTTGCTCTCGGTCTTGAGTTGGATCCTGAGTCAACACTTCTCCCTCGAATCCTTCCGGCACTTCAACGTCTACTCGTAAAGCGTGCAAATAGCAAATACCCAATAAACAATAGGCAAAAACATCCCAAAACTCCAAATAAAATCCATAAGCAGAGAGAACATAATTTTTAGTTTTAGAAAGCTGGAATCGTCAAATTTGGAGTTAAAGCATAAAAGTTATGATTTATTAAAGTTTAAATAATCAATTAAATAATATTACAGAGAAAAACTTTAGTCAAAAATTAAATAAAATTCATATTTGAGTAGATCTGAATTTTATACAAATTTAGAAATTTGAATCACTCAAATCGGAGTTGAAGCATAAAAGTTATAGCGTTTGAAGTTTGAATCTAAATTTGAATCAATATTTCAATTAATAAATCATTTTCTTTTTGAAATTAATTATTAAATCGGCAAGGACACGTGGCGACCTACGATTGGCGGCGGCGTGGTGGTCCATGGACTTGGTCCACGCTCGGCTCGGGTCCAAGTGGACTCATTCCGACTCCGCGTGAGGCCCGACATGTGGGCCCACTCGGGTAGCGTCATCGGCAGCGTCGGTGAGGCTCGACCGCGGTCTTGCGACAGTGGAGTCCCACCAGGTAGCGTCATGGGTGGCGTCGGCGCTCGGCGAACGGCCCGTGACATGCCGGAGCGCCATGGCGTCGGCATGACATCATGGTGCGGTTCGATCCGCGTCGGCGGCCGCACGGGCGTGTCGGCGTCCTACCTGAGTCGGCCCGACACGCGATCGAGGCTTCCCCGGAAGCTGCGTGGCGCAATCTTGGCCGTTGATTTGAAAATCAGCGGCCCAGGTCGATCTGCTTTCAGCGTTTGAGTTAAGCAGCGTTTGATCTGAACCGTTGGATCTAGATCAGCGGTCGAATTAATCTGGAAATTTTGGGCGGGATCTCACCGTGCGGTGGCGTGGCACAATCTGGGGCGTTGGATCTTGATCGAGCAGCGGAGCTTTCGGCGGCAGCGATGGCGTCTTGTGGTAGTGGCCGGCGGCGGGGCAGCGACACGGCCAACGGCGTTCGCGGCCTCCTCGTGAAGTGAGATGTCCGCCGAGTGCGTCTCGTCGCGGTGAAGTCGAGATCACGAGTCAACAGCGAGGCGAGACGGCGCGGAGGCAAGCAAAGGCAGTGGCGGAAGCGGCCAGCAACTCTGGCGAGCTCGCCGCGGCTAAGCAGGCGCGCTTTACCGGTGAAGTAGAAGGAGAGGCGCGGGATCTGGCGGTCCCTCGGGGTATGCCGGGCTTTAAATAACCTCGGCGTCCGTCTGAAAAACGGAGACCTAGTTTTCCGCAGGCCCGGACAACGCGGCGAGTCGGCTCGGACTCGAGGCGGAAAGCGGCGACGGAGAGCCGTACCGCGTGTACGATCAGCCCGTACGATCGCCGCAGCGCGACCGGTCCGGTCGGACACGGCTCGGAGGTCGAAGTCAGGCGGATCTCGGTAGTTGGATCTTGATCCAACGGTTGGGATTGATTAGGGTTAAGTGAGTTGGTCGAGTCCGCATTAACGTCGGACTCGAGTCGACTTCGGGTTCCGACTTCGGTCGGATGAACGATGCCAGACCGAGTTTGATTTTCAGCGATTTAATATTTAAAATAATTCCTAGTAATTCATTTAATTCATTAAAAATAGCAAATGACTCAGAAAAATTCGAGAAAAATTAAAATACTTTGGATCATTTTGGACTCAAATAAAATATTTCCAACAAAATTTTATTTGCAAAATTAAATTCTTTAATTATTTCAAAATGGAATAAATTCAAATAAATTCCAATTAAATCCAAATAAATTCCAGAAAATTCCAAAAATTCACCAAAGTGCCAAATCACACATGAATTTAGGACAAGTAAAATTTTGGGGTGTTACAGACCCTAAATTGTTAAAATTTAGCAAATTGTTTTAGGGCCTCTAGGAGAGTAGCTATATTTAGCAACTATATGATTGAGCCCTATCTTTATTGGGTTTTAGGGCCTAATTGCTGGAGTGAATATTTCGTTGGAGCCCTAAATCTAATTGGGTGGAGTCCTAAATTAAAATTTAAGGCTCATTTTTAAGGCTCTCTCTTGGAGATGCTCTAACACTCCCCCTTGGACTCTTCACTGCGAGATGCATATGTCTCATTAAAACCAGGGTTCGCAATTTCGTTTCGGAGTCAATTTTCGAGCAGGCCTCGGTAGCGAAAATCGTCGAATTTCGTTCGAAATTCGGAAAAAATCGAATGATTGCCGAATTCAAACGTATTTGAAAACTGGTCAAACACATGAGCGAATTTCCATCGAAAAGCTCGAAATTCGATCGAAAAGTACCGAAATTCGATCAAAAGCTCAAATTTAAATTTACATATTAAAAACAATTAAGAAAAATATAAAAAGTGAGAAAAATTATAAAAAAATGTTGTAAAATTTGTAAAATGCAATTCACATATCAAAACTTGTCACATATCAATACAAGTGCAAAAAAAAGGCATGCACGTAATTAAAATATTAAAATATACCCTATCAAGATAACACTAATATATTAAAAAAATAACATACATTTGCTATATTTTAAATAATTGAAAGTTGTCACATGCCAATACAAGAAAATTTTCAATACTAGATAACATTAACATATTAAAATATACTTCTAATTTCATTTTTTTTTGCCTTTTCTATTATCTACAATTTGAATGTCTCAAAAAATCTTTAATTTAATTTTTTTTTCAAAAAATATTCACACCAGAAGTCATAAATATATTAATACTTATTGTAGAGAGTTTTTGGTTAAATTTTCTCAAATTTTTGAAATTTTTTGAATTTAAATTTGAATTTGCTCGGTTTTTCGCTCGGTATTGAATTTCGCTGGAGCTCGAAATGTCGAATTTCGTTCGAAATCCGCAAAAACCGTTCGGCATTGCGAACCCTGATTAAAACTCCATAAAAACCCAGTGGGAAAAATAATTGGAGAAAGAGTACATAGCACACGCTTGCTGTGTTGCACGGATTGCCTCATCAAAAACCTTATGTAAGAAAACTTTAATGAAAAACTTACTTAAGGAAAAGAGTACAATCCACCCAAACTTCAATGTTAATCTTCAAAATTCACGTTGGGTACTCAAACTTCATGTTCAAGATTTATGTAGGAGTATGTGAAAATTCTCCCCCTGAAATCTGCACTTCTCTAAGCCTCATCATCCCGATTCCTCTAACACATCTTCCAAAGGAAGATGCCGGGAGTGACTTAGTGAATAAATCTGCGAGATTTTCACACGACTTAGTATGCAGTATTTTTACTTCGTTCATCTTATGCAATTCATGAGCATAAAAGAACTTGGGGTTGATATGCTTTGTGAGGTTACTCTTCACATATCCCATTTGCACTTGAGCAACACAAGCTGCATTATCTTCATAGATAATGGTGGAGGTTTGTTCCATGTTCAAACCACATGACTTCTGGATGTGGTGAACCATTCTTCGAAGCCATGCACATTCTCGAGAGGCTTCATACAAGGCAATTATTTCTGAGTGGTTTGTTGACGTCGAGACAAGAGTCTGCTTTGATGACTTCCACGAAATTGCTGTTCCACCGCAAAGGAAAACATACCCAATTTGTGACTTGCCAGTATGCGGGTCCGAAAGGTACCCAGCATCGGCATAGCCAACTAAATTCAATTCATTGTTTCTTCTGTAAAACAAGCCGAGGTCTTTGCTTCCTTGAAGGTAACGGAAGATGTCCTTCACTCCTTTCCAATGCCTTTTGGTGGGTTCTGCACTGTACCGTGCTAGCAAATTCACGGCGAACGCAATGTCCGGTCTAGTGCTATTTGCAAGGTACATGAGCGCTCCAATTGCACTCAAATATGGGAATTCCGCTCCCAGGACTTCCTCCCCCTCTTCTCTAGGCATGTACGGGTCTAGGTCTGCTTGGAGTGACCTTCCGACCATTGGGGTCTTTGCGGGGTATGCTTTCTCAAAACCAAATCTCTCCAATACTTTCTGCGTGTAGGATGATTGGTGTACCAAGATTCCACCTTTGGACATGTTCAAGCTGCAAGCCTAAACAGAACTTGGTTTTACCCAAGTCTTTCATTTCAAACTTAGATTTCAAGTATGTGCATGCTTCTTCAATTTCTTCATCCGTCCCAATGATGTTCAGGTCATCTACATAGACGGAGATTATACAAAATCCATTCGGGGATCGTTGTAAATACACATGGATAATCTTCATTTGTTCGTAGCCTTTCTTGCAGAGAAAGTCACTCAAGCGATTGTACCACATTCTTCCCGATCGTTTTCATTTCATACAGTGATTTCTCCAATTTCACACTGTATAGGTTTCTGTTTGCTCAGACTTGGTTCGGGATAGGGATACCTTCCGGTACTTTCATTTATATCTCCGAATCCAAGTTTCCATACAAATATGTTGTGACAACATCCATTAGCTTCATTCTCAACTACAAGTTGACTGCCATTGAGATCAAGTATCTAAAGGTAATTCCACCCATGACCAGAGAATAGGTTTTTTCATAATCAACCCTAGGACGTTGAGTGAAACATTGAACAACAAGCCTTGCAATGGTTGTTGCTCTTTTCATAGATTCTCCTATTATTACAAAATTTATGGCCATTTCGTCATGGTGTGCTTCATGCACTTCTACTTGCTCTTCATTGCTATTTCCCATTCCAGGAGCAAGTTCCTTTAGTTTTTTTTCCGCCAATGTGTGCGCACACATTATTTCCGACGGCTTCTTCCAATTGAAGATTCAAATCTGGAATTGCCTTTTCCACAGGCTTCTTTCCAGTGCCAGGTCTCAACTGGCTCCCCTTCTTGCTTTGGGGCATTTTTGTGATTGGCTATGGTAAGTCCTCTTGCCCATTTTTCCCCAGACGTCTCCGGGTACTTTGGGTTTGAGAAGCCAGATTTCCTGTTCTTTTCCTTTGAGGCCTCTGAACAGGATGAGGGATACCTTCTGCTTTCTTTGGTATTTCCACCCTCTCTGGTGCATTTCTAGCTAGTATATGCGACTTAACTACGCTCTTCAGATCACAAAAATGATCAGACAGTTCATTTGCTAAATTCTGCAAATCGATTGTCTTCTTGACTTCATGATTTGCTTCATTAGTGCGAGGGTCATGCACGGGGATCCCAATAGAATGCCATATGATTTCCCGGTATTTTCATCCAATGGTTCATTTCCTCCCCCTAATGACGGGAAAGCGATCCTCGTCAAAAAATGCAATCAGCGAATCGGGCTGTATGCAAATCTCCAGTCATGGGTTCCAAATACCTGATTATGGATGCATTCTCATAACCAACGTATATCCCAGACTTGCGAAGAGTGCCCATTGCAGTTCGCTGTGGGGGTGGTATAGGTACATATACCATTTGTTCAAATCTTCAAGATGACCCATTGCACTAGTTGCATAGTTGAATGGATGTTGTAGGCCGACGGTCTATAATTGATGAGTGCTGCTGCGTGCATGACTGCGTGTCCCCAACAAGTGTTGGGCAAGTTACAACTCTGTAAGAGTGGTCGGGCTATGAGTTTAATCCTCTTTATTAGTGCTTCAGCTAGTCCATTTTGCGTATGGATGTGCGGTACAGAGTGCTCAATAGTTATTCCAGTTGCTGTGCAATAATCATCAAATGCCTTGGAAGTAAATTCGTTGGTATTGTCCATTCGAATGGACTTCAGGCGATGATCAGGAAAATCATTCTTAATTTTGATGATCTGCGAGATCAGCTTTGCGAAAGCATGATTCCTTGTTGACAGCAAACATGTATGCAACCATTTCGAGGAAGCATCAATGAGCACCATAAAGTTTCGAAACGACCCTGACATGGGCTGAATCGGGCCGCAAATATCCCCCTAAATGCGTTCCAGGAATGCAGGGATTTCATGTTGCACTTTCATAACAGAGGGTTTTGTTATTAATTTCCCAGTGGCACATACATGGCACACAAAATCTTCGTGATTCGGGAAATTTTTAACATTAATGCCATGACCTTGTGAGTTGTTAACTATATTTTTCATCAATCTAAGACCAGGATGACCTAAATATACAATGCCATAACGAAAATAATTCAGAGCTTCTAAAGACAGTCTTCAAAGAAGTATACACTGCGTGCATTGATTTTCGTGTAGTACAACCCAGATTCATATGAGGGACATTTTTCTAGTACCATTTTTCCATATTCCGCGTGCTTCACAATGCACAAATGCTCTTTGTCATTTTCTTCATTGGTTTTTACGTGACAAGAAATATAATTCTATTCATACAGTGGCAAAGTAATTCAAATATTGCTTGAAAATATAGAATACTGGAATAAAAAAAAATTGAAGTTCTATTCATGAGAAAAGAAAATGTATGCTCTTCGAGAGCTTACAATTCATTATTCAAAATTCATTAACAACCACTGTTTTGTAGCCTGCAAACTTCAGGCGAACCCAATCTTGCTGTGTTTGGAGCAAGATGGTGGATTTGAGTTTTCTCGAACTGCTTCTGGGGTGCAGTCCATAATCCAAGTGCACTCACCTCGGCCATGTATTCATTCTTCCGAGTGGCTGAAAGGTGATGCCTGAGAAAAAGGGCAAAGTTTGATCCTTTTGCTCAGCAATAATTTGCGTGTCCTTCGACGACCCTAAGCCGATGGCAGCTTGGAGCTTCTTGCTCGCAAGTATGATCTTCAAACCTGATGCCCATGTGAGATAGTTCTGACATTTCGGGGTCAGTTCTTCAAACTCACATTTAATTATGCCAGGTATTTGCATATTCAAAAGATTCTTTTCATTAGATTACTTCGTGTAATCTAATAAAGAGTGGTTGAAAGATTCATAATTGCATAATTAAATTCTCATGAATTTCCAGCAAACTAAAAGAAAGCAATAATTTCAAGATTCATAAATACATAATTCATAACTGTAAGATTCATATATACACATATTCAAAAATATTCAAAAATACAATTACGTGCATGTAGGTGATCGGCTTCGTGCAAACGATCAGATTCATATGCACGATCGGCTTCGTGCGATCGGTTTTAACGCGGCTTCATGCGCGTGGTGCATTCAGTTCCATGCGCGTCGGCCTTCCTGGCGCGACGGTGGCCGCTTCGTGCGGCGTGCTTGAATTTCCGAATGAATTATATGAAAGCAATAAATACAATGCATGGAACAGAACAATAATTGCACAATTCATAAATTCAGAATAAACAATAATTGCACAATTCATAAATACGGAAAATAAATTCTCAGGAATTTCCGATATTCTAAACAAGGCAATTATTGTAAAAATTCATAAATACAGAGAATAAGGCTAAGTACAAATTAAAACAGAGCCAATAAATTTTCTGAATTTTTCTAGATATTTTTCATATTTTTCAGGCAATTTTCATCAATTCTCCGAATTATTAATCAATTTTCTGTTTTCTGTAACAGATTTTCTGAAATAAAGAAGAAGAAAAACAGAAAAAGGAATAAAGAACCGGGGGGCAATGGGTCTTTTCCCCTTCCCCCCGTGCGCTCCCACCGATTCAATTCGGTTTTGCTTTTTGTTTCAGGCTCGCACAGGACTTCAAGTCCTTTTGGCCATGGGACTTTACGTTGGTTCCCAACCAAACTTCAAGTTCATGCCATTTTGGACTTCATGTCCAAACTGTAAAAGCAAGGCGGCTGAGGCGCAGTCCGGAAGTGACGCACGGTAGCCGGGCTCGGGAAACTAGTGGCGCAAGGTGGGGAGCGCTACGGCCGGCGGTCGGACGCGCGAGGGGCTTTGGTCCGGTGCAGTGCTGCAGGGGCGCGGCTGCGTGCCATCGGCCGGAGCAAGCGCGGCTACGTGCCGGACGCGCGGCGTCGTGCACGGCAGCCCGGCGGACAGCGTGGTAGTCGGGCACGGCATCCTGATGCGGCATGTTTCATGCTCCATGTTTCATGCATGCAAACGCGCCTGGCCGTTAGGGTGCTTTGTGCTCCATGCTGCAGCGGGTCAGGGCGTTGTGTTGCAGCGGCAACGTGCGGGTCAAGGGCTCAAGGCGAGACTCCGCGGGGCACCGGCGACGCGACGGTGGCCGACGGTGGAATGCGGCGATCGCAGCTGGTCGGCGATGGGCCGAAACGGCCCGGTGCCGTCGGTGCGACGTAGCGTCCGGCGCGCATGACGCGGTCAGCGACGTGGCTGCTAGCCATCGCGGGGTCGTTTGGCCGGTTGGCCAAGTCGGCGTGTTGCGGGCGTTCAGCTTCAAGCCGGGAAGACGCAACGGTTGGGCCAGCAGCTGGTCGTCGCCGGCCCGGTCGACGGCGTCGCGGCTTCATGCGCCGATATCTAATCGGCGGACAAGCGGCCGTCGTGGCGGTCGCGGCGGCAAGCGGCCGTCTTGCGTCGTTTCTCTGTAGCTTCGTGCTACAGTAGCTCGATACTGTAATTTCTTGTATAAACTTCGTACTGCGATCTGCAAAGTCGCTTCATATCGTAGCTTCGTGCTACTAGATACGTAGATTAGATGCAAATACAAACGAGCGATTAGATTTAATCACCCGATTCTCACCTTTCTCACCTTTCAATCAATTCTCCGGTAGAACGTCGTGCTGATAACGTGTTAGACAACCTCGCTATCGAATAGTCCGGGGTTGCCTAATAGATCTAAAGTGGAGAACAGAGAGAGAGGGCGAGAGACACAATATGAGGAAGAACGGGTCTGCTTTATTATTCTGTATGCTTATGTACAATGGGGTGACCCCCTGCCTCCTATATATAGCGGTTCTGCTTAGAGATAAGGAAGAGTCCATATAGGATACGTCAATCGGTTTCCTAACAAAGAAGAGCAAGAGAGAAGCAGTTGCTGGGTGAAGTCCGTGGCGGTGGCGTGCGTCCTGACCGAGAGCCAAAAAAGTGAAGGCAGCTATTGCCGTGACACTAGAAAGGGCAGAGGAGGAGCGATATTTTTTTAAAAATAAACATTTTTAAATTGAAAAATTTAAGAATATACTCGAAATAGAAAAAAAATACAAAAGTATCTTCCAGTCGCGCCACGTGGACGCGACTGGGCACTGTCGTGCCACATGGCAGCGAGTCACACGTCAGTCGCGCTACGTGGCAACGACTGGCACAGTTGACGTGGCAGCACATTGCCATTTTCCATTTAATTTATTCTATTTAATTCAAATAATTCATATCGGATGCTAGGAATCTCGAAAAATTATGAAATTTTTTTCTAAATTTTTATTACGCTATAAGGATTCATAATATATTTAAAAAGTAGCATGTTTCATGCAAATTTAAAATGTTAAAATCAGGTTTACTAAAAGACCATTTTAGGTATTATAAAGAAGCTATATAAACCATGGCCCCAAAAATCATGGAAAAAAATTCTAAATTTTTATTAAGCTATAAGGATTCATAATATCTCACAAAAAATACTATGTTCCATGCAAATTTAAATAGTTAAAATCAAGTTTAGTTAAATACCCTTTTATGTATTATGAAGAAACTATATAAACCCTGGGTCCAAAAATCATGAAATAAATTTCACCTGTTCTTAGGGCCTTAGATGTCCCATTTTTGCAAAAAATATATAGGAATGAACTCAATTCGAACAAGATATCTTTAGGACTGCCGAAAAAGCTTCGGCGTTCCATGAAAGCGAGGCTTCTTATAGCTATTTGGTTTTTTCAATTGAGTTCATTCCTATATATTTTTGCAAAAATGAGACATCTAAGACCCTAAGAACAGGTCAAATTTATTTCATGATTTTTGGACCCATAGTTTATATAGTTTCTTCATAATACATAAAAGGGTATTTAACTAAACTTGATTTTAACTATTTAAATTTCCATGGAACATAGTATTTTTTGTGAGATATTATGAATCCTTATGGCTTAATAAAAAATTAAAAAAAATTCCATGATTTTTGGAGCCATGGTTTATATAGTTTCTTGATAATACCTAAAATGGTCTTTTAGTAAACCTGATTTTAACATTTTAAATTTGCATGAAACATGCTACTTTTTTTAATATATTATGAATGCTAGCTTAATAAAAATTTAGAAATTTTTTTTCATAATTTTTTGAGGTACCTAGCATCCGATATGAATTATTTGAATTAAATAGAATGAATTAAATGGAAAATGCCACGTCATCCATGCCAGTCGCTGCCACGTGGCGTGACTGGGCTCTGTCGCGCCACTGTGGCGCGACTGACATGTGACTCGCTGCCATGTGGTGCGACAGTGCCCAGTCGCGTCCACGTGGCGCGACTGGAGGACACTTTTGTAATTTTTTCTCTTTCGAATATATTCTTGAATTTTTCGATTAAAAAATGTTTATTTAAAAAAAGGATAAGAAAAATTAAGGAGCAGCAGTTCTGTACATAGGAAAGAAAAGGATAAGAAAACTCGCTCGATAAACTTGTTTTTTTAACGAGTTCAGATGTCAGCTCGACTCGACTCGTTAAGGGATGAGTTCGAGTTGAATTTTTGAGAACTCATTTAACTCGTGAGTTTTGAGTTTTTTTCCACCCTTAAGGACCGTCTATTAGAGCATGAAACTAATTGTTCGTCAGAATGTGATAAAAATGGGAAACCACGCACACCCACACTCGATGGTCGCCAAGAGATAACGATACTCTCTCTGTCCTCTTCATCGCACTGTGGACGATCAAGCTGGACCATGCCAACAATACCAGTCAGATGTGCTAAAAATTTGTACCCAACTCAAACGATGTTTCCTAGTCAGGGTTCACAAAACCAACGAAAACTGCTCGTTGGTTCGAAACCCTAAACTGGTTGGTAAACCAGTTCAATTAAAAAAATTTGAAAAATTTTATGCGATGTAAACCGATCGAAAACCGGTGAAAACCGAGCGATTTTTCGAAAAAACCGACGAAAACCGCTCAAAAAACCGATCGCCCAAAACGTTCAACTCGCCGATCGGTTTTTCGAGAAAACCGAATGGTTTTCGTTTTTTTATTTGTTTTAAATGTTTTTTGTTCAAATGCTCGGTTTTGAAACTCTTTGGTTTCTAACGATTTTTCAGCGATTTTTGATTCGATATTTTTGATTTTCCATCGGTTTTTTCGGTTTCTATTTGGTTAACCTGTTCCCATGTACAGTGGCTAACTTTCTTCAACTATCGAGGCCATCCTGTCCCCGTCAGAAAAATCAAGTGAGGCTGGGAAGAAGCGCTGTCTCCCCCGCGCAGTAGGTGTACTCTATGAGTCTATGCTCCATACACACGGAGTAACCCGAGTAGCACACATGGTTTCATCGCAAACACCGATCATTTGAATTATCCACTCAAACGTTAGATTGCAGCGAGCTCTTGCCTGTTGGTTGATCTCGCGCCCTGATCGGGGGCGCAACCGACTTTTTATGGTTGTGGCCCCCTGTTGCACACGCGCTATATAAATAGAGGGGATAGACCGGCCCAGAGAACCAACGTTCTCTGTGCACACACGTCCCTAACAAACCAGTGAGAAACCGATCTACTCTTGCGTGTGGAGCAACGGGAAGGCTGCTGCCGTTCCTCGTCCTCATCCTCACCGACGTCGCCCTCTCCATCACCTCCGAGACTGGAAATGGCATCGTCGAGTTCCACTCCCGAAGGTAAACCCCTAAGCATTCATCTAGGTGTTTCATCTAGGCACTAAGATCCATTAGACCCTAACAATGGTATCAGAGCAAGGTTGGATGTGCCTAGATCTAAACCCTAGACGTAGTATCCCCTTCGGGTTGATGCACATAGCAATTGAAAGGAGAAGTTTTTTCCCCAAATCAGTAGAACCTTAACCGTGACTAGGAATTAGAGAAGAAATCCCAAAGAAATAGATCAAGAAAAGTGAGGAGGAATCCTTACCTTAGTCACGGGGCCGCTGTTTGGCCAGGGCCCGAGCCGCTTTATGCGTGCATCCCGCTCCCGCCAAAGCCATCATGGCCTACTGCCGCGCTCGCTGGCCACCGCCCGCCTAAGCGCATCTCTGCCTACGCTCCCGACGGAGCGCGCCGACCGGGCGCTTTTCCGCGCATGCGCGTGTCGCCGCCGCTGCCGAGCCGCGCTGCGGCGCCCCGTCGTTGACGCCAGGTCGCCACGGCCGCCGCGAAGTCCGCCGCCGAGCAGCGCCGCGCCGGCCGCCGCGCCATGCGCGCCCCTACTCCAGATCCGTTTTTTGCGAGAATTAGTTAGGTTTTTTGGGGCTGCGTTTTTTCCGGATCTTATTCGATCCTGAAGCAATATCGTCCGTCCGATTCGATCGGATACGCAGAAGGAACGTGCCTTCAGCCTTTTCTTGTGGGCCGGGCTTGATTCTTTTGGGCCATTCGGCCAGAACCAGAAAAGCTCTAATTTTATATTAAGTGCAAGTAATTGCTTGTGAGTACACAATTAGATTTAGCACTGAGTTAAAATTATATTTCCGCTGCAAGTTCAAGTTTTCTTTTCTCTGATTAAATTGAAACCAACGTGGATATTTAACTAGAGAAAATAGTAAATAAAAAAAAATAGTTTTATAGTATTTCACATAGTTATGGTAATTTTATTTTTCTGACCAACGTTGAAAATAATTTTTGCCATGACCATGTTAAGAATGATAGAAAGTTTTTGAATAAAGTTTGCTCTATTCTAATACTGCCCAACGGTGTTTTAGAAATAGATCAGTCTTTATTATAGTTGAGAGCATGTTTAATTGACCAACGTTAATTTATTCATGCCAAAGTTTATAATTTTTGTTTACTGATTAAATTCTTGTTTTATCTCCCGAAGCTTTTCCAACCAAGATTGCCAATTCCTTGAGTGTCTTTCAAGGGCTTGAAAGGTTGAACGGCAACAATTACTCCTCATGGAGAGAGAATTTGAGCTTGGCCATGGCTATGGCTGAGATAGATTATGCTTTGCTTCTGTTAGACAACCTCGCTATCGAATAGTCCGGGGTTGCCTAATAGATCTAAACTGGAGAACAGAAAGAGAGGGCGAGAGACACAATATGAGGAGGAACGGATCTGCTTTATTATTCTCAGATGCTTCTTCAGACAATGGGGTGACCCGCTCCTATATATAGCGGTTTTGCTTAGAGATAAGGAAGAGTCCATATCGGATACTTAACTGCTTTCCTAACAGATACGAATCCGCTTCCTAACACTCCTTGGACTCTTCAACTGCGAGATGCATATGCCTCATTAAAACTCCATAAAAACCCAAATGGGAAAAATAATTGGAGAAAGAGTACATAGCACACGCTTGTCGTGTTGCACGGATTGCCTCATCAAAACCTTATGTAAGAAAACTTCAATGAAAAACTTACTTAAGGAAAAGAGTACAATCCACCCAAACTTCAATGTTAATCTTCAAGATTTACGTTGGGTACTCAAACTTCATGTTTGAGATTTATGTAGGAGTATGTGAAAAATCTCCCCCTGAAATCTGCACTTCTCTAAGCCTCATCATCCCGATTCCTCTAATACATCTTTCAAAGGAAGATGCCGGAGTGACTTAGTGAATAAATCTGCGAGATTTTCACACGACTTAGTATGCAGTATCTTTATCTCGATCATCTTATGCATTTCATGAGCATAAAAGAACTTGGGGTTGATATGCTTTGTAAGGTTACTCTTCACATATCCCATTTGTACTTGTGCAACACAAGCTGCATTATCTTCATAGATAATAGTGGGGGTTTGTTCCATGTTCAGGCCACATGACTTCTGGATGTGGTGAACCATTCTTCGAAGCCATGCACATTCCCGAGAGGCTTCATACAATGCAATGATTTCTGAGTGGTTAGTCGACGCCGAGACAAGAGTCCGCTTAGACGACTTCCAAGAAATTGCCGTTCCACCGCAAAGGAAAACATACCTAGCTTGTGACTTGCCAAGATGCGGTCCGATAGGTACTCAAAGATCGGCATAGCCAACTAAATTCAATTCATTGTTTCTTCAGAAACAAGCCGAGGTCTTTGCTTCCTTGAAGGTAACGGAAGATGTCCTTCACCCCTTTCCAATGCCTTTTGGTGGGTTCTCAGATCGCATCACGCTAGCAAATTCACTGCAAACGCAATGTCCGGCCTAGTGCTATTCGCAAGGTACATGAGCGCTCCAATTGCACTCAAGTATGGGAATTCCGCTCCCAGACTTCCTCCCCTCTTCTTTAGGCCTGCACGGGTCTAGGTCTGCTTGGAGTGACCTTCCGACCATTGGGGTCTTTGCGGAGTATGCCTTTTCAAAGCCAAATCTCTCCAACACTTTCGTGTAGGATGCTTGGTGTACCAAGATTCCGCCTTGGACATGTTCAAGCCGCAAGCCTAAACAGAACTTGGTTTTACCCAAGTCTTTCATTTCAAACTCAGATTTCAAGTATGTGCATGCTTCTTCAATTTCCTCATCCGTCCCAATGATGTTCAAGTCATCTACATAGACGGAGATTATACAAAATCCATTCGGGGATCGTTGTATAAACACACATGGACAATCTTCGCTGTTCGTGTAGCCTTTCTTGCAAAGAAAGTCACTTGCGATTGTACCACATTCTTCCCTGGATCGTCAAATTTACAGGATTTCTCCAATTTCACACTGTATAGGTTTCTGCTTGCTCTGTCTTGGTTCGGGATAGGATACCTTCCCAGATTTTCATGTATATCTCCGAATCCAAGTTTCCATACAAATATGTCGTGACAACATCCATTAGCTTCATTTTCAACTTCAAGTTGATCGCCATTGAGATCAAGTATCTAAAGGTAATTCCGCCATGACCGGAGAATAGGTTTCTTCATAATCAACCCCAGGACGTTGAGTGAAACCTTGAGCGACAAGCCTTGCCTTGTACCTTACAACTTCATTGTTTTCGTTTCTCTTAAGCGAACAAAACCCATTTGTGACCTACGGGGTTTATATGGGGAGGCGTTGCACACAGGCCCAAACACCTCTCTTTTGTTCGGAGAGACTAACTCATGCGGTGATTGCCTTCTTCCAATCTTCCCAATCGAGCCTTTTCTTGCACTCTGCGAAGATGCGGGCTCGGGATCATGATTAATGATCGTGGCAATCTTCTTTGCAAAGTATGCATCGACATTGGTCGTTGCTCTATTCATTGATTCTCCGTTATTACAAAGTTTATGGCCATTTCATCATGGGGTGCTTCGTGCACTTCTACTTGCTCTTCATTGCTATTTCCCATTCCAGAGCAAGTTCCTTTAGTTTTTCTCCGCCAATGTGTGCGCACACATTATTTTCTGTGCTTCTTCCAATGGAAGGTTCAGATCTGGAATTGCCTTTTCCATGCTTCTTTCCAAAGGCCAGTCTCAACTGCTCCCCTTCTTGCTTTGGGGCACTTTTGTGATTGGTCGTGGTAAGTCCTCTCGCTTGATTTTCCCAGACGCCTCCGGTACTTTGGGTTTGAGAAGCCAGATCTCCTGTTCTTTTTCTTTGAGGCCTCGAACAGGATGAGGGATACCTTCGCTTTCTTTGGTATTTCCACCCTCTCGGTGCATTTCTTGTCGGGTACATGCGACTTAACCACGCTCTTGAGATCACAAAATGATCAGCAGCTTCATTTGCTAAATTCTGCAAATCAATTATCTTCTCGACTTCTTGATTTGCTTCATTAGTGCGAGGGTCATGCGCTGGGATCCGATGGAATGCCATACTATTTCCGGCATTTTTCATCCAATGGTTGATTCTCTCCCCTAATGACGGAAATGGTCCTCGTCAAAGATGCAATCGAATCGGTCAGGTGTAAGTCTCCATCATGGGTTCCAAATACCTGATTATGGATGCACTCTCATAACCAACGTATATCCTGCATTTCATGAGAGGGCCCATTGCAGTCTGGGGGTGGTATAGGTACATATACCATACAACCAAATTTTCTAAGATGGAAAATCTTCTGATGACCCCTTGCACTAATTGCATTGGTGAATGGATGTTGTAGGCCGATGGTCTATAATTGATGAGTGTCGCTGCGTGCAGATCGTGTCCCCAACAAGTGTTGGGCAAGTTACAACTCTGCAAGAGCGGTCCGGCAATGAACTTAATCCTCTTTATTAGTGCTTCACTAGCCCATTTTGCGTATGGACGTGCGGTACAGTGCTCAAGCTTATTCCCGCTGCTGTGCAATAATCATCAAATGCCTTGAAGTAAATTCGCGGCATTGTCCATTCGAATGGACTTCACGCGATGATCGTGAAAAGCATTCTTAATTACGATGATCTGCGAGATCGCTTTGCGAATGCATGATTCCTTGTTGACAAAGAAACATGTATGCGACCATTTCGAGGAAGCATCAATGAGCACCATAAAGTATCGAAACGGCCCTGACAAGGGCTGAATCGGACCGCAAATATCCCCCTGAATGCGTTCCAGGAATGCAGGGACTTCATAACAGAGGGTCTAGTTATTAATTTCCCGGTGGCACATGCATGGCACACAAAATCTTCGTGATTCGGGAAATTCTTAATATTAATGCCATGACCTTGTGAGTTGTTAACTATATTTCTCATCAATCTAAGACCAGGATGACCTAATCTACAATGCCATAAAGCAAATAATTCAGAGCTTCTAAAGACAGTCTTCAAAGAAGTATACCAACGTGTGCATTGATTTTCGTGGTAGTACAACCTGCATTCATATGAGGGACATTTTTCTAGTACCATCTTTCCATATTCCGCGTGCTTCACAATGCACAAGTGTTCTTTGCCATTTTCTTCATTGGTTTCTACGTGAAACCCATTGGCGCGGATATCTTTGAAACTTAAGAGAGTGCGAGTTGATTCAGGGTACAAGAGGGCTTCTTCAATTACCAAAGTTGTACCCATTGGCAATATAATTGTGGCTCTTCCCGAGCCTATTATATGCGTATCGCTTCTGCGATAGTCGTAATCCTTCCAGCGTTCTTCGTGATCGTCTGAAGTATTTCGACTCTCTTAAGATGGTATTTGTTGTGCCACTATCAACAATGCATATTTCCTCCATTAGCGCTACGATTTCTAGATGAAAAGAAAAATAATTCTAATCATAAAGTGGCTAAAAAATTGCTTGTAAAGAAAGAATAGGAATAAAGAATAAATTGTAATTCTATTCATGAGAAAAGTATGCTCTTCGAGAGCTTACTATTCATTATGCAACTGATGTCTATGTGAGATAATTCTCGACAATTCATGTCGATTCTTCAAAACTCACGTTAGATAATGCCACACCTTTGCACATTCATAAGGTTCTTCCATTAGATTACTACGTGTAATCTAATAGGAAATGGTCGCTAGATTCAATAAAATGCATAATTGAATTCTCATGAGTTTCAAAGAAACTAAAAGAAAGCAATAATATCAAGATTCATATATTCAAAGATGAATGCAAAATTCATAAGTACAAGATTCATAAGTACGGAATTCATAAATGCAAAATTGTAAGTGCGAGATTCATAAATGCAGGATTCATAAATACAAGATTCATAATCGCAAAATTCATATATACACGTATTCATAAATATTCATAAATACGGGAAAAAACCCACATAAATTAAATGCGGTGTAATACTAATTACAACTTATGTAACTCGTTGGTTGGGAGCGAAACAGTAACGAATATCTCCGTCAATTCGACTCTTGGCCAGTCAACTCGCCCCTAGGGCTCACATGAGGGAGGGAGCACTTCCCGCTTCCGGTGCCAATTAAAGAACCAAGCCTCATGTGTGTTTTCCTAGACACCAATTGTCTCATGTCTGTTTATTCATTACCTAAATCAAATCCCAACCACTCAGTTTCTCATAAAATGCCGTATGAAATATTCTGGAATTTTCCTAGCATTTTTCATAATTTCTGCTAATTCCCAAGCAATTTTCAGAATTACTGTACAACAGAAAATTTTAATTTTAGCAAATATCAACATGACTAATTCATAAATTCAGAATAAACAATAATTGCACAATTCATAAATTCATAAATACGGAAATAAATTCTCAGAAATTTCCGATATTCTATGCATGGCAATTATTGCAAAAATAAATGCAAATATTCACGAATGCAGAAAATAAGGCTAAGATAAATTAAAACAAAGCCATAAAATTTTCTAAATTTTTCTGGGAATTTTCATATTTTTCTGGCAATTTTCTAGAATTTTTAATCATTTTTCTGATTTTCTATTGCAATTTCAGAAAAGGTAAAGGAAATAAGGAAAAAGGGGGAGGTCAAAGGGGTAAAATCCCCTTCCCCTCCCGTGCGCCAAGCCAATTCCAATTTGGCTTTGGACCCAAATCGGGCCTGTCGCCCCCTCATGGGACTTCATGTCCTTTTTCTGTTGGACTTCATGTCCGGTTTCTCTGTCCCTAGCTTCATGCCAATCGGGTCGAGCGGCGGTAGCCGAACGCTGCGGCACGGTATCGGCGGTGGCAACCCCAGCGCGGCAACGGCGACAGCGAGTGCTGGAGCGTTGCGGCAGGCCAACGGAGCCATCTCGGCAGTGGTGCTCTTCAGGCGCAGCAAGCGCGACAGACGCAGCAGCGAGCCGGCAAGGCACTGCTTCTTGTGGGGTGCAGTCGCGATGGTCATGCGTGCTGGAGCCGGCGACCGGACGGTGAAGTGACCTGCGGGTCGAGCATGACGCGCGTGAGCCGGCTTTGGTCAGCCGAGCTAGCCGAGCTTTCAAGCGTCGTAGATCGGCCCGTGGCGGCGTCTGGCGCCAGGCCTTGACATGGCGGTGACCCGACGCGGCAATGGTCCCGGCGGCAGGAGTTTTAGCGCGACAGGCGGCCCGACGCGGCAGCCGGCAGGGGCGAGTCTGAACCGCAGCGACTGCTTCGTTCTGCGTGGTGGCTAGCCCGCTGACGGCGGAGGTGACCCGGCGCGGCGGTTCCTGTCATCTTCATGCACGCGCAGGATCCGGTCTCCTATTCTTTATGGACTTCGAGTCCTATTTGGACTTCACGTCCGGCCGGATTGGACTTCGAGTCCTATTTGGCTAGCACGCGGCTTGCTCTGCTGGGGTGTCGGCGCCTTGAGTGCGGCGCACCATGTTATGGTCGGGCGGCAATGCAACCGGCGAGGTATCATGGACGGCAGCGCGTTACGGCAACTTTGAGGCCGGATCTTTGGCGCGACAAATTGCGGAGTGGCGGCGATGATGGCGGAGCGCCGGCAAGCTTCGTGCTCGGTGGCGGCGTTCAAGCCGGGGAGGCGCACGGCGAGCTCCGGTGACTTCAAGCAGGCACAGACTCGACAGCGGGGTTGGCGACTGGTCGCGGCCGACGGTTCGGGCGAAGACCGAGGCACCTGCGAGCCCGCAATGGTGGCTTCATGCCACGGAGCATGGCAATGCTACTTCATGTCGGTGCATGGTGGCTTCATGCCACGGAGCAGCGGCTTCATGCCGCCCGGGTGGAGCGTTGGTGATGCGAGCGCCGGACCAAGGGAGGTGGCTGCGGCGGCTTCAAGCCGTCGGGCGTGATGCTGGTGCATGGCGACGCCGTTCGCGACCGGCAGCGCAGCCGGTGTTCAAGCCGGTGATTGGCGGCCGACGCTTCATGGCCGGGAATTTGCTTTGGATGCTACTGTACGGCTTCGTGCCGATCTTGCTTCCTTGTATTGTAACTTCATGCAGATCACCATTAGCTTCATGCTTCTTCTCACCTTTTTCTCCGGTCGAGCTTCGTGCTGATAACGTGTTAGACAACCTCGCTATCGAATAGTCCGGGGTTGCCTAATAGATCTAAACTGGAGAACAGAAAGAGAGGGCGAGAGACACAATATGAGGAGGAACGGATCTGCTTTATTATTCTGTATGCTTCTCTGTACAATGGGGTGACCCCCTGCCTCCTATATATAGCGGTTTTGCTTAGAGATAAGGAAGAGTCCATATCGGATACGAATCCGTTTCCTAACAGATATTTAATCCGCTTTCCTAACAGCTTCATCCGGCCACAGTGGCACCGGTTACGCACCAGGAGTCCTAAGCCACAAATAATGCTGCGGCAGAATTGTCGTATAGTATTGAGAAGGCAAAGTGGGACAACTCAAATAGAAAGTGCCTCATGGTGATCAAAGGCACCATCATTGAGTCCATAAGGGGAGCAATCCCAGAATGTACAGATGCTACTGAGTATCTGAAGAAAATAGAAGAGCAGTTTACTGGATCCACAAAGGCCTATGCAGGCACATTAATCAAGAAACTTGTCAATGACAAGTATGATGGATCTGGGCTGCGTAATGGACCATGCATTAGAGAACATATTCTCAAGATGTCTAACATGGCTCACTCTCTCACGTCTTTTGACATGCCTTTAAAGAATGATTTCATAGTCCACCTTATACTGGTTTCATTACCAAAAGAATTTGAGACTTTTGTTGTAAATTACAACATTAGTGAAGAAAAGTGGTCTATTGAAAAGTGCATTGCCATGTGTGTCCAAGAAGAAGAAAGATTAAAGGCACAAAGGGTGATGAACCGAATCAGTTAAACATCCTCGTAAGAAAAAGAATTATTTCCAGATTCGTAACAAGCCAAATTTCAAGAAAGGCAACTACCAAAAGGGCAATTATCACAGAAAAGGTTCACCAATTTTGAGAAGGGTGAACACTCAAATGGAGGACAGAACTCCAATGGAGGACATGGTTCCAAAGTGGATGACCTCCTAGGCCTCGGCCAGATCACATAGACCAGATACTGCAGCGTTGCCATCGTAAAGGGCACCGCATGAAGGATTGTGTTCTTTTCCTCAAGTGGATGAACAAAAGAGGTAAAGATCAAGTTACATTCATAGATGAATCCTTGTATATAGATTCACCAACTAGCACTTGGTGGATAGATTCTGGTGCAACTGTTCATGTTGCTAATTCTATGCAGGGATTCCATACGAGGAGGATCCTACAAAGAGGAGAAAGAGGAATTAGAGTGGCGAATGGAGTTGAAGCTGATGTGGAAGCCATTGGAGATCTTCCATTAGAGTTGGATGGCGGCTTCATACTCCATTTGCGTGATGTTTTGTTAGTGCCTTCTTTAAGAAGGAATTTGATTTCAGTGTCTTGCTTAGATGATGAGAACATTCGATATCATTTTGGGAATGGAAAGTGTGTAATAAAGTTTAATAATATAGACGTTGGTCTTGCCATCCGACAAGACAAGCTTTATTTGCTATCCCATTATGATATTGTGAATGACATAAGTACCTCCTCGAATGCGAAAGTATGCAATGTTAATACAAAGCGAAAGAGAATAGAAAGTGAATCGTCATCGAAATTATGGCAGCATCGTTTAGGCCATATTTCGAGGGGAGAATTGAACGATTAATCAAAGAAGAAATTGTTCCTCCTAGATTTTTCAAACACGTATCATTGCATAGATTGTATTAAAGGCAAGTATGTTAAACAAATAAAGAAAGGCGCCAAGCGTAGCACAGAATCTTGGAAATAATCCACACAGACATTTGTGGTCCTTTTCTGTAAAGACAGCTTGATGGTTTTGATTCATTCATTACATTCATCGATGACTATTCTCGCTTATGGCTACATTTATCCTATCAAAGAATGATCGAAGCATTAGAAAAGTTTAAAATATTTAAAGTGAAATAGAGAATCAACATGATCTAAAGATTAAAGTAGTAAGATCAGACCGTGGAGGTGAATACTACGGTAAACACACCCCTTATGGCCAAGTTCCAGGACCTTTTGCAAGGTACCTGCAGGAAAATGGCATAGTAGCTCAGTATTCTATGCCGGGCGAACCTCAGCAAAATGGAGTAGCTGAAAGGCGTAACCGTACCTTAATGGATATGGTGAGAAGTATGATAAGTTACTCCACTTTACCGGTTAGTCTATGGATGGAGGCTTTAAAAACCGCTGCCCATATTCTTAATCGGGTACCTAGTGAAGTCGGTGCCTAAAACACCGTATGAGTTATGGATGGAGGAAGCCTTCACTAAACTATCTACATGTGTGGGGCTGTCCGGCTGAGGCAAAAGTATTCAACCCAAACATAGGAAAGTTAGATCCAAAGACAGTGAGTTGCCATTTCATTGGCTATCCTGAAAGATCAAAGGGTTATCGTTTCTACTGTCCAGACAGACATACCAAGTTTGTAGAAACTAGACACGCTGTGTTTATAGAGGATGATGTGATCAGGGGGAGCATGGTACCCCGAGAAATTAGCCTTGATGAGAAGCGGGTTTGTGCCCCAACTCCTATGATTCAAGAGCCTTACTTCTCGATACTGTTCTGTTGCATCACCTGGTTACAAAGACTGCCAGCTCCGAGTTCAACAATAAGCGGTGTGCCAGAGGCACCTGTTGTGGAGCCCGAGGCCCCTACTGTTGCTAGTGAGGAACCTGAGCAGCCTCCTGTAGAGAGTAGTGAACCTGCTCAAGAACCACTTAGAAGATCACAGAGAAACAGGAGATCAGCTATTCCAGCTGATTATGAAGTTTATGTCAGTGAAGACATAGAGATAGAGGGTGATCCCACCTCTTATGAGGAAGCGATGAGAAGTCCCAATTCATCGAAGTGGCTTGCTGCCATGCAAGATGAAATGAGATCCATGAGTACAAACAAAGTCTGGGATTTAGAAGAAATTCCTAAAGGAGCCAAAACAGTAGGCTGTAAATGGGTCTACAAAACCAAACGTGACGGGAATGTTGAAAGATTTAAAGCTAGACTTGTCGCAAAAGGCTTCACTCAGAGAGAAGGAATAGATTATACCGAAACCTTCTCGCCTGTTTCGACAAAGGATTCTTTTAGAATCATTATGGCACTCGTTGCACATTATGATTTAGAATTACATCAGATGGATGTTAAGACGGCATTCCTAAATGGGGATTTATATGAAAATGTATACATGGCGCAACCCAAAGGTTTTGTCATGGAAGGAAAAGAAAATATGGGATGTCGATTAAAGAAATCCATTTATGGATTAAAACAAGCGTCTAGACAGTGGTACATTAAGTTTGATGAAACCATAAGAAATTTTGGGTTCAAAGAGAATGAGGAGGACAACTGCATTTATGCAAAGTTTAGTAGAGGGAAGTATATTTTCCTAGTTTTATATGTGGATGATATCCTATTAGCAAGCAAAGGATCGAGGATCAAGCTAGAGACAAAGAAGTTCTTGTCCTCAAAGTTTGATATGAAAGATCTTGGTGAAGCATCCTATGTATTAGGAATTGAGATACACCGAGATAGAAAAAGAGGGGTGCTAGGGCTATCACAGAAGGCATACATAGAAAGTGTTTTAAAAGATATAGTATGCATATGTGTAATGCCACACCGCTCCAATAGTCAAGGGCGATAAGTTTGGTAATTTTCGTGTCCAAAGAACAAGTATGAGATCGATCAAATGAAATCGGTACCATATGCTTCACTGTCGGAAGCATAATGTATGCTCAAATATGTACTCATACGACTTAGCATTTACAACCGGGATGCTTGGAAGATATCGATTAATCCAGGAGTTGATCACCGAAAGTCAGAAGAAAGCCTTGCGGTATTTGCAAGGGACAAAGAGCCTCATGCTAACATATAGAAAGTCAAGTGCCCTAGAAATTATGGGCTATGCAGATGCAGATTGGGCAGGTGTAAAGACACCGGAAAGTCCACATCAGATATGTGTTCACCCTTGCCGAGGAGCTATATCATGGAAAAGTATAAAACAATCGATCGTTGCAACGCCGACAATGCACGCTGAGTTTGTGGCATGCTATGAGGCAACCAGGCGAGCAATGTGGTTTAAAAGTTTGTACCGGGTTGAGAGTGGTGGACATAGAAAAACCACTCAAATTATATCGCGACAATGAGCCAAAGTATTTTACTCCCACAACAACAAGTCAAGTGGTGTCCAAACACATAGAGATCAAGTTTTATGTTGTGAAGGAGAAAATCCAGGATCAAACAATAGAGCTTGAGCATATAAGCACAAAAGACATGTTAGCGGATCCGCTCACCAAAGGTCTTCCTCCCAACGTGTTTGAGAAGCACGTAGCCGGCATGGGTTTAAAGGAAAGACTATGATTCTGGATAATAGGGGTCATTGAAAGCAACCATCTCCCACAAAGACAAAGTTATTCTGCTTTGAAGTAGAGAGGTGTGCTATAGTCATTGAGTTCAGCAGTACGTAACTGACTGTTGTGACGCCTTGGTCTTGGTACACTAATCTATGGAGGAGTGGAATGTTAAGTTAAAAGTGTGAGATATAAAAGGTTAATAGATCAAGATATAAAGTTTCAAAGTTGAATTCGAGATCAAGGGGGAGAATGTTGGTTGATCTCGCGCCCTGATCGGGGGCGCAACCGACTTTTTATGGTTGTGGCCCCCTGTTGCACACGCGCTATATAAATAGAGGGGATAGACCGGCCCAGAGAACCAACGTTCTCTGTGCACACACGTCCCTAACAAACCAGTGAGAAACCGATCTACTCTTGCGTGTGGAGCAACGGGAAGGCTGCTGCCGTTCCTCGTCCTCATCCTCACCGACGTCGCCCTCTCCATCACCTCCGAGACTGGAAATGGCATCGTCGAGTTCCACTCCCGAAGGTAAACCCCTAAGCATTCATCTAGGTGTTTCATCTAGGCACTAAGATCCATTAGACCCTAACATTGCCCTCCTACAAAACTCCATGCTTGCTCTGCTTCCCTTCAATGGCAGGCTGTGGCCTACTGGCTTGGGGCAGATAACGAGTGGGGGGCGGGATAAGGGCAAGTACAATAAGATTGTGCCAAGTAGGAAGACGCCGAGCTTTATCTCTGCCGTATGCCATACTGGTAAAGTACTAGGCGACCAGCGTATACGGTATACTCCTCTCCTGCGATACGTCGTTTCTTGTTCGGCTCATTACAGTCTCTCTGAAAAGCTGGGAGCCTACTATTACCATCTGCCTGTTGGGATCATCATCCTGCAGCGTGACTTCACTTCAGTGTAGGAACTACTCACTCGGTCTCACGGTATAAGTTCATAGCATATCCACGCAGGGACCAATGAGTTATTAAATCTAAAAAATGGTTAATGTTATTGGACTACACATACTTTTCTTAAATGGTATACTACAACTACTCATGTACTTTTTCGGCATTAACTGAGGGGTATACGGTGGAAATATTGCAATAACTACATCTTTGGTCTTCAGAATAGACTTATATTGTGGAATGACGCTTTTCAAGAACGACGATTTATACTGCGGGCCAAAGAGGTAATAAATCTTTGAAATTCACGTGACAAAATAATGGCTCAACAAAGTGGTTCAGAAACTTGCTTCATATAACCAGGGCGGAGGCACCTCCCGGGCAGGGCGGGCGTCTGCCCGGGCTCATCGGCGTCGCACAGTACATGTGTGCATCGGTGCGTGGGATATACGTTGGCCTTCGCCTCCGTAAACAACACCGAAAATCTGCGTCCAAGTGTGCCGAAGCAGTGTAGCCTGTATGCATGTGTTCATGCTCGTCACGGAGCAGCCGTCAGTGCCTCAGATTGATCTAGTTATGTTCCCTTGTTTCCCCAACAGTATTGCTCAGTTCCTGCTTTTAGTAGTATGAATACGTTTTTTATGTTATATGATGCACTAATCAACGTTTTTTTATCTTACAGAGTCTCTTTTGGTGTGTGGTTGGATCTTTATTAGTGAATCATCGAAGCGTTGATAATGTCGTAATGAGATATTTGTCATATCTTTTTTTGTTTTTATCCATAAATGTTCACATCTGTGTTGGACTATACTTTTAGTAAAAAAAAGCTTGTTACAGTTATTAATTTTGCTTGTGATACACACACACACTTATGTGCATTTATAGCTATAGCTACGCTTGTCCAGGCTCTCAAAATTTTCTGGCTCCGCCACTAAGGTTAGGTTAACAAAGGAGCGGCACATACACTTATAAGTGATTCTAGCCCCCCGAAACGGCAAAATAAACGAACTCGTCAATGTGTTGGTGTCTTGGTGATATGAGGTTAGCAGGTGGGGAGATCGGGAAAGGCACAATCTGTCTGGAAGAACCTCACACATGTGGATGTAAAAAAGGACTTGCAAACAAGGGAGACATTGATGAAAATGACAGGGACCTCTGGGCACACACACCGGCACACGAACCATGAAAGCTGTGAAAGCCATTCATGGCTTCATGCATCCATCCATCCACCCTCCTATCTAGACCTAGGCATCTTACCGTGCCGAGTTGCACGGCACGGACAAGATGGTCCGTGGTCTAGATCGTGCCGTATCGTCACGGTCCAACCAGTCCGTCGTGTTGTGTCAGCCCAACTCACCTTTAGCAAGCCTATACACAACCCATTGGCACGTCGTGCCACTTTCGTGCTATGCTGGCCTAAGCTCGATCTATTTGTACTGCTGTGAGAAGAGGAAAGGATCCAAGTCGGAGACGCACATGATCAACGTAGTGGATACATTAATATTAGGGAAAAAAAACTAAAATTTTCCATTCTCCGCAAAGACATATCGAGATAGTGGTCTCTACTTCTGGATTCTATTGCGACCTACTGAACACTTCGAAACTAGATCCTTGCATTTTAACTTCTTCAACACGATTAAAAAGCTCAAACCGCTTCGTGCTTGTTTCATTGTTGAGACAATTCTTCTTGCTTTACTTATACTACTAAAAAATTTATAATATTTATCAAAAACTGTAAAAAAAAAATTTTATCAAAATCGTGTCGTACCTGCGTCGTGCTGGCCCAAGCATAATCATTCGAGACATCCGTCCATCGTGCCCGGCCGTCAGGTCTAGCAGGGACCTAACAATCATACCGTGCCGTGGCTGCCGGCCGGTCCAAAAAAAAATCCGGTTTGATGCCCGCGTCTACTCTTAGCTGTTCTAGCTAGCAGTAAGCAGCAGCAGTCAGCACTCAGCACACCAGGCACTGAGGTGGGCAGTGAGTGAGAGAGCCTAGCTGCAGCCAGCCAGCATGCACGCATGCATGCAATGCATGCATGCGTTGCATGCCATGGATTTTGTTGGTGTAATTATTTCCGTGCGAATCCAACCAAAAGAGGCAGAGACCCTGTTCGCCATGTGAAGCTAATTTGTTCTTTCTAGCCCTTTTGGTCAGTCTGGTGCGTGCTCGTGAGCCGCGACCTGCGACCATGCGATGTATGTACTTCGAACAGTCGAACTGACGAGATGGCTGGATCCATAGTAATTTTTTTTTTAAAAAAAAAAACACTCATGTTGCTTGGTAACTTGCAGTAGTCTCCTTGACATAATCATTCAGCTCACATGGGTTAGTATTCTGTAGCTTTAAGAGCCTGTCATTTGATTCTCTTAATTTCTTGATTTAGTTTTACCGAACCGGGCTAATTCATTGGCATAAAACAAAGAGCTCTTTTACGTACACTAAATTCAATATAAATAAGACCATTCATTCTTTTCGATTCAATAGATCAAATTAACTGGTATTTATTTATACTTCCTTCGGCACTAGAGTATAGAAACACCCGACACTATAGCAGTAATACCCTTAATAAATCAATGGCTAGTCTAATTTCTATTACTCACTATATACCATCGGTTTGTTGGAGGAAGTTAAACAGGCCTGTTTCTCTTAATGATAATATATAATGAAGCACAAACCAAACATGCCTGTTTCTCTTCAGAAACTTGACCACAGTCCTTCCTACAACCTGACCAACATCTCTGAGGGAGAGAACAAATTCACATGTCAAACACTTAACTAGAAGTTAATTAAACTTAGGGGCAAAAGTAAAACAAAATAAAAAAACCAAGAAAAAGAACAAAAAGAGAAAGAGATGTGTAAGCTAACTTCCTGGATAATACAGGGGTGTCAAGGGGTTGTTAGGGCTTGGGTAGCAATTCCTTTCTTTTTCCTATGGACAACTAGGATTTTTCCCAGGCCCTCCATAGTAGAAGTAAGTGCCCCAATCACCATTGTTGCCATTCTGCACATCATAGCAGTTGGATTGCTCAGTGAATGACCCAACACCACTTGGTGCCTTAAGATTGTTGGATGAATCCACCACTTGGATGTTTCTGAAGTAGCCGGACTTGCCAAATCCTTCCTCAGGGAAGTGGCCACTGCCCATTTGTGTGGAAGTGTGGCTGCCGTCAGGCTCCAAGTTCACCACCTCACCACCCCACTCTATCATGGAGGCACTTTCTGCCAAGTAGGAGAAGAGGAAGGATGGCCAGTAGCCCAAAACGTAGTTATTACCAAACTGCAACCACCAATTGCCCTCCTTTGGGTCCTGCAAACAGCGATTTATGGGCGTATTTAGCAGATAGGATAATGATCAGGGAATATAGTAGGTGCCTTTTAGAGCTATCATGCATGCACAAAAGTCTTGTGCGTTCATTATATGCACTATGAAAAGACACTGCCCTTTGATGAAAATGACTTGGAAACTATTTTATGTTTACAGCCAAAATTTTGAAATACTCGGCAACAAGATCTTGTTGGTTATGCAAGTGGCGAAATGACTACATAATGGCACATGGCAATGCCAATGTGCAAGAGTTTTGTTTACCAGATGAGAGATTTCCAAATTTTCCTTGCAGAAATGATAAAATTTTCTAATAGGAGGAACATGGACATAAGAGGAATATTCTTGATTTGTTCAAAGGGCAAATCATTAGAGTGTGTATCAGCAGACATAATTCCAGAGCTCTTTTACAGTACACTAAATCGAATATGAACTATTCATTCTTTTCGATCCAATAGATCAGATTAACTAGAGTTTACTTATACTTCATATGGCAGTAAAATAGTAGAAACACCCTTAATAAATCAATGGTTAGATGCGATTTCTACTACACATTATATACCATCAATATAATGCACCGTAAAATTTCTCTAATTCCAATGTGTGTGGGGACAACTGTGAATAGTGTCGACTGTCCACAAACAGGCCAGAGCCATAGTTGTAGCCTTGACTTAAGCCTGAAGGCGCCTAAAGAAAGAACAAGAGACATGTGGGCACAGATTCTTTGGGCCCATTCATGAATATGATCATGTATGCTCGGCATGTGAAGGGTTTTTGTATTTTACCTTCCAGACCAAAATATTGATATCGTATTGGGAACCACCGTAGTTGGAGATAGGGAAGATGCTGGCGCCCATGGCTATCTGATTGTTTATCTGGATGAATCCCGAGCAAAGTAGGTTATAGCATCCTGTTGCTTGATATGCATCACTCTACAGTGTCCCACAGCAATACGAATTCAGTGTCATTAGGCCATTCCCCAATTTAATAACCAAGAGATAGGGGAATGTAGATCTAAACAAGAGACAAAAAGAAGCTAAAAATAATTGCCATGAAGATTGAAAGGAGTGTGATGTTTATCTTACAGTCCAGTAGGTGAAGAGTCTAGTGTTGTTGTCCCCGTACAGGTCTGGGCTAACCTGAAATTTTGTGGGGAGCACAAAGGGATAAGCCACAATGAGAGAGACCACGGAATTTAGTCCAGCATTGCAGCATTCCTTAGCTCCTAAATACAGTAATGACTAATGAGTACTACTAGTACAGCTCAAGAAAGAAAAAGATCAGTGCAAATGGGGAATCTAGTCTAGCTCCTACAAAAATGTAAGGGTTGCAACACAGAAGAAATTATCAGTGCATGCGAGGAACGCCCCTCATAATTGACAGCATGGAAGAAGAACAAAACCGGAAGCTGCAAGCCTGCAACACAGCATTTAATAGAACTTTTGACTAAGTGGGTTTCCCCCTCTCATGTATCACCTGCCATCCTGCTTCAATGCTGTTGAGGTCCTGCCCAAAGGAACCCCCCAAGATCCAGAGCTGGGACAGGCTGAACTCATTGGCCTGCTCAATCCTTGGCTGCCACACATTGATGGTGGCCTTAGCTCCATAGTACTTATCCCCCTCCACATATGCTATTGCATGCTGCTCCATGAGAGGGTAAACATGATTAAGTGAACACTTCAGACAATCCAAGAACAAGTTAGTGCTATGAAGATGAATCTTGAATGAAGAGTCTACCTGGTGGCCACTCTCGTTGAGCATGTCGGGGTCAACAGACATGGGATTTGGGGTGCTCCTGTGCCTCTTCTTGCCGTACCTCCTGACAGAGCTGGCCCTCAGGACATCCTCCTTCTTGGTCCTCCTGATTGGTACGGTGTTCTCCGGGCACTTGCCATTCTGATGCCACATTTGGGTGATTTTCTGAGTGCTCTGCTGGGATGCAACCTTGGACTCATCATACAGGCCTTCTGGGTGGTAAGCAGGCCTCATCTGCAAGGTGATGATGGTACACCATTGAGTGTTACTCATCATAACTTGTGGGGGGATAA
Source organism: Rhipidocladum racemiflorum (assembly GCA_036346355.1). Taxonomy (NCBI): domain Eukaryota; kingdom Viridiplantae; phylum Streptophyta; class Magnoliopsida; order Poales; family Poaceae; genus Rhipidocladum; species Rhipidocladum racemiflorum. Next base: position 9,635,835 of record CM070581.1, read on the forward strand.
GCTCTACCCCAACTGTAAAAAGGGCAGTGGTGCTGGAGAGAGAGGAACCTGGATGGTGTGGCTCTTGAGGAAAGGGTGATCGAAGGCAGGCTGGTTGGAGATGTGCACACAGTCTATGATGTCTCCATCTGGGCTCTGTTTATTTCTCAGAATCAGTCGTTGCAACAAAGCAAAAAAAAAGGAGAAAACATCGTGTTAAACTTAGGACAGGAACAATTCAAGAAAGACAGTGGGGAAAAAATTATCATTTGCAAAAAAATAAAAAAACAAAAGCTCTAAGCATTGGTTTCAGAGCAGAAACTAGAGTCATTAAAGAAGAAAAATAAAAGGTGGGGGAAATTTCATATTCCATCCAAGCAATGCAAGTTGAATAGTTCAAAGCACACATGGTAAGATAGTACCCCTAATACTTGTACACATCAAAGCAAGTGGGAGATAAACAAACAAACCAAGGTTACTATGAACAAGCAAAAGCAAAAATATAATGGTTCAGGAAAAGACTCTGCAGTTCTCCTCCAAAGAAAGGAAAGCAACCAAAAGCAAGCATCTTTCCCTTCAAGTCCAATGAACCAAAGAAGCACGGGCACCCATAAAATTCCACCCAAAAGCGAGTCTTTTCCTCCCGCGTCGAAAGAAATCCAATGCATGGTCCACGGGAGGAGCAGTGAATCCACTCTTCCAAAGCGAAGCGGACCGGGCAAAGCAGGCAGCTCATCACAAGCACGCCCAGCGGCAGAGCCCCTCAAAAGGGCGTCTTTCTTTGGCTTCCATACCAAATGCATCACCTTTCTCCGTTGATTCACTTGGATTCACTTGCAATACCAAAAGAAAACGAAATCTTTGACAAGGATAACAAGACGCAAGAATGCAACAAACTGAATACGCGCACCGTGCTGGGGAGGAGGGAGGGACACGAGCGGGACGGACGGGGGGATACCTCAATGCTGGCGAGAGGCGCCTTGTTGAGCCGCTTGAGGTGGTTGCGCACCTGCCGCCGCCGCGACCCCTTGGCATTCCCCGCCACCGCCGCTCCCTCGGCGCAGGCCGAGAAGAGAACCACCGTCGCCACTAGAACAGCCAGGCACCGGCAGAAGCTGCACGCGCGCGCCGCAGCCATGGCCGCCGAGCGAAGGGTTCTTGGCCGCCTCGTGGACCTGGCTAACAAAGCAGAGGGCGGCCGCTTTGCTTCCCTCTAGCCGAAGGCGGGTGATGCGGACGGGCGGATGGAATGGCGCACTTAAAAATCCGTCCGTTGGTGTCGTTTTGTTTCGGCCGCCGTGCCCGCTGCTCTCCCCCTCCCCTCTCGCTGCGCGCTGCGTACGACCAGGAGAGAGAAAGCAGAAGAAATCATCTCTTTTCTATTATAGATCCTACTCATTTTTAAAAAAACATCTAGCCCTTTTGCTCATTTTTTACGATTTGATCTCTTCTTATGATAGAACCCGCTCCCATGCTCAGAAAGCGTGGTAACCAAAGAAGAGCCGCGGGAGTAGACGGGCTAAGACTATCTCCAGCAGCTTCCCTTCCCCTTCAAATCCCGTCGCGAAGAGATCCCAAGTGCTCCAGCGGATTCCCGTCAGAAGGGATTCAAACAGTAAATCCCTTTAGAAAGGGATTCTCTCTCCAATCCCTTCACAAATCCTCGAGGGATCTTCTTTGGAGATGGTAGGAAATAAAGGGAATGAATATGGGGAAGGGAATAGGGAAGGGAATAGAATGAAGGGAAATTGCTGGAGATAGTCTAAGGTTGGAGCGAAAGCTTTTGGGGCTGTTTAGTTGTCTGTATATACATGTATATACAGGTATTTGCATCTATAGATATAGAATTTTGCTTTTTTCTCGTGTTTGGTTGCCTGTATCTAGTTTTGAGCCTGGTTCTCTGGATGCAAGATTCTCCATATAGCTTGGCTCTAGAGATACGTAGAAAATAGGTGTATCTCTGGATGCAGCATCGTGTTCTGCGCAAGGACCTACTATCAGCCACAATAGCAAACCATGCATGCGGTGCCACGTGAGTATGTAAAAGTTTCCTTTTTTTCTTTTTTGTTTATATCTTTTGATTAACAGCTTCGATTACCGAACCGATTTCAAAAATGAGTTCCTGACATTTTTTCGAACAAAACTAGATCACGCCTGCTATATAAATTTTAAAATATTTAAATTTTAAAATGCATACCTATTAAACACTCAACCAAACACCGTCTCTATATCTGTACATCTCATATCCCATCAGTCTGATTGAGTTGAACGGGCTAGGCTCACGAGAGAAGACAACCAAACAGCCCCTTCATGGTCGGAGAGCGCGACAGTTGGTCTGCTGCAGCGAGCGAGGGAGCGCGAGATGTGGCCAAGAAGTGCAGGAGGCGGCTTGCCATAAACGGGGAGCGCGAGAGGTGGCCTGCCATGGATGAGGCGCACGAGAGGTGCCTTCCACGGTGAGAAGAGGCTAAATCTATATAAAAAAAACGATAAGATTAGATTTGAAAAAAAATAACCGGAGATATGCTAGAAATAGCATGAGCTCGCAAGGGAAGGCACGGCAACGTGACGTATAAAAGCTGGGAGCCTGGGAGACGAGATGACCGATCTGGCTTGGGCTTGGACCCCGCACCACACCGGTTTCGTTCTAAGGCCATGCTTGTCAGAAAAAAAAAAAAAAAAAATTGGGTTACCAAATTACGGTAACGTAGTCAAATTTGGCATTTATTTAATCCGTTACCATTGTGTTATCAAACTTCGGTAAAATTCTTTTCCATTAGATCTTTGTTGCTAAGGTTTGGCTAAAATTCGAGCCAAAAATTCCTTGACCAAATTTACCACGCCATTGGTGAGGTTTGGAAGGGCTCATGAACCGAACAGCCGTGCGTGTCGCAGGCGGGCATCCTGGACGCACGGGCACGGTCCCACCTCACAGCCGCAGGGCGCGCGAGTACGGACGGGACGGCGCCCGCACCGCACGATGGTTCCCTAAAATCCTTTGGTTTCAAGGAACGTCTTGTGCGGTGTACCGCATGTACGTACCGGACTGGTTGATTGGTGGCTGCCGGACAGGATGGGATGGGGATCATGTGGAAGAAAGGTTTCCCTGCGATTATTGCACTATGTATAGTACTCCCTTCCTCTCCAAATACTTTCTCAGTTTAAATTTATAAATTGTTTATTTTTTTAGCATATAGACGAAGTATATATTGAACATGACTGAATTATCTCGAATTATTATATCAATGCACGTATGTAGAGTAAAGTTTGATATTTATTAGGGGTGTAGAGGGAATACTACACTATTTTTGCATTAGAATGTGAAATATGATGTATATTTATGGACACGATCATTAAAAAACACCTTATATTTTTGGATGGAGGGAGTACATGTCATTATAGGTTTTTGGACTTCCACCAAGGAACATCTATAAAAGATTGTATTACCATCTTTCTTAAATATTTGGATGGTACTTCCTCCTTGTAAGTTTATATGGCGTATTTTCTCTTGGTGCATAGACCAAAGAGATATTAAAAATAACTAGACTACCCCTAAGTATTATATCTAAGTACTATATTCAATGTATACATTGTCTTTCAAAAATAAAAATCAATGTATACATGTAAAAAATATCAAGTAAATTTGGATATTTATTATTGCTATAAAGGGGACACCAAACTAATTTATATTGGAATGAAATATACCATATATTTATATATAAGATCATTAAAAAATGCATCCTATAGACTTGGACGGAGAGAGTATATCTTACTTTAGCCTATGAAAGTAAATGATAAAAATAGTTAAAGTGGAAATGTATAGAAAGGAAAAATAGTAAAAAAATTACTTCAAAATTATAGAATGATATATGTACGAACAAAATTTGAAAGCTATAATAATATGGATTCAAAAACAAAGAGAGCAGCATCAACTGCAACTCCATGTGCTGTTGTAATGAACTCCTACTTTCCTTTATAGCCTTTCTTTTCAGGGTTCCATTTTTCGATGAAATTCGTTCCAATTTCGTGAATTTTGAGCATACCGCTTCGATTTGAAAAAGAAAACCATTCGATTTACCGCTTAAATTCAAATTTAAATTCAAAAAATTAAAATTTTTGATAAAATTTATCCAAATTTTTTCTATAATTAGTATTAATAGCCTTATGACATATGATGTGAATATTATTTGAAAAAAAAATGAAGTTTAGAGATATTTTTGAGCTATTCAATTATATTTAGTAGCAATATTCGGTGAATTATACTTAGTAGCAATATTTATTGAAGTATACTTAGTACCAATATTTGTTGAAGTATATTTAGTGCCAATATTTGTTGCATTGTATTTAGTACCAATATTTGTTTAATTGTATTTTGCAAAGGGTATGCCCGGGTCCAAGCGTAATTTTCTGAAATTGTGAGGATCCATTTGCAAAAGGGTGATTTTTTATTTTTATTTTTGCAAAAAAACGGTTGAAGGACCTCGACGTAATGTCAGATTTCTCAGAGCATTTTTTCACTAATATGATGAGGTGGCGCTCCCTCCGGTTGGCAATCTATTCGACTTTAAAGAGGAGTAGTATTTTCGAAACTGTGAGGATCCATTTGCAAAAAGGTGATGTTTTTTTAACAAAAAAAAATAGTGGAAGGACCTCGACGTAATGTTAGATTTCTCAAAGAATTTTTTTTCACTAATATGATGAGGTGGCGCTCCCTCCGACTGACAATCTATTTGGCTTTAAAGAGGAGTAAGTATATTCAAAATACTCTACTTCCAAAATTATAGTAAATTATCACCGCATAAACACATCGATTGACATACTCTACACATTTTATAGTTCATAGGAACCAAAGAAGCATGGACATCCTATATGACACAGTCATTGCGGGAGGCCACGTGTCGCCAACTAGGCGGGTGAGGGGCGATCGCGTGGGGCACAACGCATGTGGGGGAGGCAAGGTTGATGTGGGCACAAGGTTCAAAATCTCGGCAAAATATCGGATCTCGGAGCCCCCTGAGTTTCATAATCCCGGCGAAATTAAGAAAACCCTAAAAAAATTCAAAGTGCTACAGTACATGTAATCTTGCCGAGATCTCGACAAATTTGACCGAGATTTGACTAAAACTTGACCGGATTTGACCGGATTGGATTCTTCGCGTCATTTTCCATGTGGGACAGTCGGTAGATCATAATTTCGGTGAAATTGAAAAAACCCTAAAAAATTCAAAGTGTGACGGTGCGTAAAATCTTGGTGAATTTCGCCGAAATCTCTGCAAATTTGACCGAGATTTGACTAAAACTTGACCAGATTCAAATTTTGGTTTTTGTATTTCGTTCGGATTTCTTCCGAAATAACGAGATCTCAGCGAAATTTTGGATTTCGGTAGGTGACTAGATTTAATATGAAAACAAAATTTGAAACCCTGTGTAGGCATCGCGGCTGAAAAAGAAGGACGTGTGTCACCAGTGAAACGGGTACGCGGAGTGCAGCGGGTTAAGTTCGCGTGAGTCACAAGTTGCACGGGAAATCGGGGCGACGTGGACCGGCTGGGAGAGCCAAGCTCCCATATCTTTGGGGCCTGTTTGGTAGAGCTCCAGCTCTATTTTTTCAGCTCTGCTCCACAACTCCACTGTAGAGCAGCTCCACTGCAGAACTAGGTACTACCCTGTGGCAAAGGTGAGTAATTTTTTCCTAACTCCACGTCTACTCTGAAAAACCCATCCGCGGAGCACCTTTTCTCTTGCTCTAAAAATATGTATTAGAACTCTGCCTGCTCCACGGAGTTGCCTGCTCCGTGGTTTTGTGGAGTTAGGGTGTTTGGCAGGGCTCCATTCAGATTCAAGGTGGAGTTGGGAGCTGGAGCTCTGCCAAACAGCCCCTTAGTATTGGTAGTATGCTGGGAACACCAAACACAATATTATGGAACTAATTTTGTGTGATAAATAAGTAAAAGTAAAATGTAGCTGCTTTATTAATTAAACAGGAAAAAAGACCAATTAATCAAAAAACCATATATTAATCAGATTATAGGATTGATCATTTGCTCGACAATATTGATGACGTCGTTCCGATCATGTTATTCACGACGGATTGATGGCACCGATTATATTATTCACGACAGTTTAACCGTCATCACCCATTAATCTTTGGACACCGTCATTTTTTGCAGTACTACTGTGCATTGGTGCATACAATAAAGCCACCTCAACTTATTTTCAACATATACATATCAGTTTTGTTCTATATAGAAGAGTGAGAAAAAAGGAAAGAAAAGAGCTAATTCTTATTTAGTAACAAGCATTGTACATAAACATAAGTACATTAGATATGTATAAGAGAGAAGAGATAGTTATTGCACAACATTTAGAGACAAGTTTTAAAGATAGCTATTGTGCAAACTGATTTTATTGTTTATTCTAGATTATATGGATATGAGATAAAGTAAGTAGTAAACTTTGTTACTCCACTTGCTCTTAAAGAGAAGGATCCTTTTCACTTCGCCTGTGTATCGTAGGAGTAGCAAGGTAAATACTAATCCGGTAGTACTAGCGACGTAAAAGAGCATGAATATTTTTTTTAGAAAAAAAAATCTGTATAACACCGTAAACTTTGGTTGAAAGGCTATTCGATACCTTAAACTATGAAATCAAACATTTGACTTCCCAAACTTTGCAATCTAATTCAAATAAAAATAACACATTAACCCAGTTTTGCATAGTAGTATTGCCTGTGTGACGTGATGAGTGAGTGGTTTTGTCATTTAGAATGACACGTTGGGTAAGTCTAAGGTTCTATTTGGTATGGCTGTAGCTTTTCTGAGTAGTAGTTGTCGGTTGAACTGCATGGTTAAAGGGCTGCACGACTGAACGGTTAGGTTGAAGATATTTAGTGTTTAGCACTCTGACTTTTAAGTGTGAGTAGGGATGTGATCGGATCGGATACGGTCGAATATCGTCCTATTCATATCCGTATCCGTATTTTTTATCGAATACAGAATCGAATACGAATAGTGTCGAATACAGAATCGAATACGAATTATACAGGATAATATCGGTTACGAATACAAATCGAATACGGATCGGAATCAACATGGATACGAATAATATTAGTCGGATATTTTAAAAGCCAATTTCAGTTTTTTTCCAAAATCGGTCCAAATTTAAATTCAAAATTCCAAAAGAAATATATTTGTATGTCTTTTTTTGCCTTTTATCCCTAGCTTGTCATACATGTGACTCATGAGTAACAATGTACCCCATTGCAATAATTGAACTAAATGATTTGCAAATTTGGCATATCTTCTTTGAATCCTAAGTAGCCCTCCCAAACGCCACTTGCCAATTTATGTACCACCTTTACCCAAATATCTCCAAATTAGCATCTAGCACACATGAACACATTATATCTTGTCATCCAATGCAGACCCCAGTCTCTGAAACAGTGAAACATGTTAAATTGTTAATGTGTTATTCTGAAACGTGTTATTCGGATAATATCCGTATATCATATTCGGATATTATCCGAACAAAAACTCGGATATTCCGTATCCATCGGATAATCAGTGTTCCATATCCGTATCCGTATCCATGTAAATTATCTGTATCCATATCCTTATCCGAGAAATCAACTGGATATCTGTGAAACTATCCAAATCATCATCCAAATCAATTCGGTCGGTCGGTCGGTCGGAAAATATCCGTACCAGTTCCATCCCTAGTGTGAGGGGTGTGGGTAGCGAATAGGGATGAGAGGGGTGAAATTTGGGATTTTATACTTTGTACGATGAGGTAATTTTCTTCAACTCCAGTGACAAAATCAGAATCCTAACCCATAAAAATCATAGGAAGTGACTCTAAACCAGCTTTCGGCTTTCAATCTCTCCTAGTATAAATGAGGAGCTGTTTTTTGATTTTTAGCTACGAAAAAACTTACTATTTAGAATAGTTTTCGACTTAAGTGAATGATAGGCGTGACTCGTATAGTCGTATGGCCTTCCCAGCATAAGAAGAGCTTATTAGCGAAAGCTGTTCACATTGAAGTATTTTTCTGTACAAAAAGCTTAGGCCAGCATAAGAAGAGCTTATTAGCGCATATTCACAGACAGATTCACTGCACGCCGACAGTGTGGCATGGCTTTATTATCGGTACGCGTGGACGTTGCTGCCTTGCTGCTGCCGTGCAACTTTGGCTCAAAATTTTACACTCACGCATACGCACGCACGCACGCCTTAACCATTGTACGTAGTATTCGAGATTGATCGAGATGTAACAAAAGCCTCGTGCAAAATGAACAAGGGAATCTGCTGGAGATCTTGTAAAACCCAACCGGTTTTTGGCCCGTCTCCGGAGCAACTCAGAAAAAACAAAGCCACACCGCCCTTACAAAACTGGGATCAACTTTGCCATACTTTGGATCAAACTTGTTAATATCGTACCAAATGTTATACCGATTTATCTCTTAGAATGATATATTTTGGTATCGGTCTATATTGATTAGGGTTTACAAAATTGGTTTGGCGATTTTCCACTAAGCACCGATTTTCGATTTTCGTCAAAAACCGTTCAAGAACTGGTAGAAACCGAACAAGTTCGAAGTCAAATTTTTTAAAATCGGCGGTCAAACTTTTATCGAAAAAATAATAAATTGACCGATTTCACCATTTTTTGAGCGATTTTCACTGTTTTTAGCTATTTTTTGTGCGATATTTTTTTTATGATTTTTGAGCTATTTTTTTTTTATTTTTTGTACTACACCCAAGATAATAAATTCAAATTAATCTATTAAACACCTTGAGAAATTTCAATAATTTTTGAATTTATTTAGTACTTCTAGAAAATAAAAAACAACAATTAATGAAAAAGAATAAAGACACTGTCAGATTTTTTTAAAAAAATAAAAGATCGATGATGCTCTGAAATTTTGCTAGAATCATAACTAGTGTCTAAGGATCATGTAGTAAAATTTTCAAAAATATTATACTTCGTGTGTTGCCCCTAGAAAATCAAAAATAGAAAAGCATAAATTCAGACAATAGCAATGTCTGAATTTTTTTTAGAGCATTTTTACGGTGGACAATATTAAATATTAGCCGTCCATTCTATTTAATCTAACGGATAAGATTACTTAAGATTTAATTATACTTCCTATGATAGTATGGTAGTAAAACTCGTATAAGGGTAGAAATGGCCACAGCAACAGCAGACTCTAGAGCGCGCGAACAAGTACAACTCCCCGCCCATCCACTCCGTCCTGCCAAACAGCCAACCCGTTGGTTCCCAGCGGCGCGGCGCCGATAGCTACAGAGCGTGGCCGTGCCCGCATGACAAGCTTTTGCCCATGCAACTTGTAAACGACGGCGACATAGCGGCGGCGGCCTGCTCTGTCGGCTTGACCCGAATCGGCCAAACCAGGGAGTAGACTAGTAAGTAGGATGTTGCAGGGAACTCGGCACATAATAGAACACCGTCCAACTTCGTCGGCTCCCTGACCTGCTAAAGCTTAAAAATGACAAGAACAGTACTGTCACGAAGGCGAAGCTGAATAGCTGAAGCGACATTTCAGGCGTGTTTCATCCAAAAATTTCACTTCTTTTTAATTGCTTCACATCGTGGGCCTCCTTTGCATCTCCAGCGAGCACACGAAGCTTCTCGTCTATGAGTACATGGAGAATGGTAGCCTCGACCGGTGGTTGCACCGCCAGGAGCGCGTCGGCGCGCCAGAGCCGTTGGACTGGCCAACGTGGCGACCATCACGATCGACGCGGCAAGGGGCCTAAGCTACATGCACCACGAGTGTGCACAACATATCATGCATCGGGACGTCAAGTCGAGCAACATCCTACTCGACCCGGGCTTCCGCGCCAAGATCGCCGACTTCGGACTAGCCCGAATCCTCATCAAGTCCAGCGAGCCTGAGTCGTTGTCCACCGTCAAGTAACGATGGCGGAGGAAAACAAGTAACGATGCATACAATCAAAAGTCTAAAATACCCCTAAAAATTGTATGGCTAGATCTGATTTTACTACCACTATTTACTACATATGTTATCCACCGTAAAATTTCTCTTTTTTTAAAATACACAGATCTGATTATCATTTTAAAATATTACATAATCATTATAATTGCCTCAAGACCTCACGAATTTTTTATAGAAATATTATACTTCATTTAATGCTCCTAGAAAAATCAAAAATGGAAGAGTATAAATTCAGACAGTAGCACTGTCAGAATTTTTTTAAAAAAATACACAAGTCTAATAATGATAAAAAAATTTAGGCATCATTAGAATTTCCTTGGGACCTCACAAACAAAAATTTCAACACTTTTTCACAAAATTTCTGATTTGTTTGAATTTCAACATGAATTCCACCGATTTATCGAGTGGTTTATGATATCGTACCCATCAATACACGCGAAAATCGAGCGATTTTTGGAGCCCTGATATCGATGTAACATTTCAAGTTTAATATAATAACATATATTTATAAGTATACACATATTCAATTATGTGAACACCACATTTCACTTATAATATTACTCTAAGTATATAGTAGTACTATGAAATATAACATATAATTTAATAGATGACATTAACAATTCCACCGGTATGACCGATATTGTATGGTATTGAAGACGGAATGATTGGTATTATTTGATATCGAGTTGATATGACTGGTATCAAGACCAATACCGTATATAAGTCATACTGACTATTCGCGATACGGTATTTATAACTATGATTTAGACCGTGATTCCAGTGATCTTGTTTTGCACGTTGCCTCACCTCACCTCACCTGCCACGGCACGAGCATAGGAATCCATGGCCGCCGATGCTGGTGCCTGATATAGCCCGAAACCTGACGGGGGCAACCAGGCTAAGGCTATGCAGTCTAGACTCTAGAGAGCCGGGACGCAGGACATGGAAGCAGCTTTAGCACGGACCGATGCTATCTGTTTCCCCTCATACATCACCGCTTCTCTGAATTCGCGAGCGTTTAGATGCATGCTCTGCCTTGTGTTTAGCGTAAGTTATGTACTACTCCTGTAAATGCTGCTTAGGCCTTATACTCGATTTGTAGGTCAGACAAATGGTCCTCAAGTTTCTGAATGGGTCGTCGAATACACAGTTGCTCAAGCAGTACAAAGCTCGCAGGGAAGGGCACTTGCATTCTCTACGAAACAAAAACATTATCTTGTGTTCTTCCATTTGGGTAGTACAGGGAATGATTTCAATTCATAACAAAACATTATCTTGTGTTCTTCCATTTGGGTAGTACGGGGAATGATGTCAATCCTTAACAATCACGCATAGCCAAGAATCCAAGGTTACTTAACCACTGATCAGCCCGAACCATCGGTTGGCCACCACTCGAAACGATCTCTCACGTCCCTGTCGCAGCAACCTGTAATCCTGTATGCACTGTCTATGCAGTCCAATCGAGGCCCATACCCAGCCTGATCACCCACTGTATCGTCGCATCCTGCAGCCGGTACTTGTCTACAAGCATGCTAAAGCCTGCCCTGACGGGTGAGTCCGAGCTAACTGGGTTGTGGTGGTGGTGGTCAGGGGCGGAGCTAGTCCAGCCCGGGGCTACCAGCTGATCTTAGATTAAATATCTGTTTTCAATGATTTTTCAATAATTTTTCGTAGAATTTTAGTAGGCTTTCGGTACCAGGCCCCGGGCTACAGTCTACTCTACCCGGGGCCTGGATCCGCCCCTGGTGGTGGTGAGTGAGCAATGGCATGGCTGTCCATGCAATGATACGAATAAAGGACATGGCTGGGTAGAGCTCAGAACATGGCGCCTGATAAAAAATGGATGCATGATGGACAGAGATAGGGCCAAACGCCTGATCAATCCATACGGCAGGCCTTTTTAGACTTTGGGGACTTGGAAAGGGACGCAGTTTATCGCTTCGAGCGTAATCCAATGGGATGCCGATTGGAACATGGGATCTGAAATTGCAATTGACCAACTTGGGTTATTCGTATCGGGGGTATTTTGTGGTTGATGGGATATTAGTAGCGCGCATTGATCCACCAAACTGGTAGTTTGGTCCTGCGCCTGATGGTTACAGTACTTAAAGAATAAAGATAAGGATTTCTTGGTGCTCTTCACTTTCTTCTATCTTTTGATTATTGGCAGCACGTACATAATATCGCTAGGGAAAAGGAAGTAGAGAATATATGGAGTGGAGCAGTCTATGAATGAGGCTTCATGAACAGAAACGGCTAAGCTTTCTAAAAGGAGTGAATGAAAGATGTCTGTTTCCTTGCAATGTAGTACCCAAATATGCAAGAACAGAACACCTAGCCGGCCAAAGGCAATCAAGAACTGCCCAAGGACAACTCGAGCGTTTGTTTATTACACTAGTGGTGGATCAAATGCCACATAACATCTGCTAACAGAAACACACGAAGAACACAGATCTATTGACTGTTCTTGGCAAGAGATGCACCAGAGTTCCTCACCAGCAGCCCCAATACTGTTCTGTTTGCATATCTACGAACTACAAAAATCCATTGAGACGGGCACGTTCGAGATCGAACTATCAGAGCGTCATGTGGAGAGTAATCATGCCGTACGGCTCTCGCCAAATCGCCGGTCAAAGCTCAAAAGACAGTAGCATGAATTAGACCGATTAGGAACAGAAACCAGGCTTCAGGCTCGATTAATTATCCTGCGCGGAAGAAAAGGCCTCGTCGAGTTTGCACTGGATGCTACACCCAAAAGTTGGAACATTTAGCTCCGGCTGCTCTGATTGTAGGCTACATATGCTGTGCACATATGCAATAATTAAATCCGAGCCGTTCAGTTTTCATCCAACGGTTACTTCATCAGGGTGGTAATTGCAAAATGTGCACAGATTTGCAATTACTATCCCGATAAAATCACCGTTGGATGAGATTGGACGACTCGGATTAAATTATTGCATATGTACACAGGATGTGTATGTGCACAGAATATACTCCCCTGATTGTAGCCGCAGAAACTTAAAGCGCCTCTGCTTCCGTGATACACACACTACTGACGCGCGCACACCGCCTGAGGCTAACAACACGGCAGTGCCATGTCAGAACATATATAGCCGTAGCTTCTACGATCATCAGATCACATCGCTGCCACTCCAAGAGCTTGTTTTCAGAGACTGCAGACTTTGTTTTCTTTTACTCCCTCCGTTTGTTTCTTTTTATAAGGCGTATTTGGTTTCGTTAGGACAAGACTTTGATCAACAATTACTCTATTAGTATATAATTTTTATGATACAAAATTGATATTAGCAGATTTGTATTCAAAAGTACTTATATATAATTATGATTTTGTATTGCATAAATGATATATTAATGAAGTAATCGTTGGTTAAAGTCTTGTCCTAACGAAACCAAATACGCCTTATAAAAAGAAACGGAGGGAGTACCATGCAGTTGTCAATTGCTGTCGATTCTTTGTACCAGTGTTAAACTTTTCCACAGCTTCGTATGCAGGCCTCGACGAAACGCTTTCAGCAGCAGAATGATGGTGTTTGCGCTTAAACGACTGGAGTGAGGACTGAGGAGAGACGCTGCTTTCGAGGAGAGGTTAATCATGCCATGAACACGCCATGGCCTACGTCGTACGTACGTATCCGGCTAATGTATCGTCGAAGATAACTTAAATATCTCTAGTTATACGTACCCGGCTAGTGTATTGTCGGAGATAACTTAAATATCTCTAATTATCATAGTAGTTTGTTAGAAGTTATATCTTCTGCAACTAGGACCTTTAGCTATATAAGCCACCTCTTATACATATATTGTCTTCAGTTTTCGTGTGCAGTGTTAACCCTAACAAGTGGTATCAGAGCCTAACAAAGAGTATAAATTTTGGATCGCTTGCGAGACTATTATGGAGGTTTTGGCAATGTTAATTTGGAATTTGATGACACCATGCTGACAGCATTATAATCTTTTAAGTTTTATTACTGAAGGTTTTGTTCCAATATCAATTTGAGTTGAAAGATTGAAGAATAAGGAGTAGTTTTTTTTTTTTCTACGTGGATACTACAACGTTATCTTGTTGTCTTAGCTTGATGAGGAGTCTACTGCAATTTATACTCCATTGACAACACGAGATTTCCTTTCATCTTAACAGTATTGCAGGAGCAGTTTCAACCATATCTATGATATGAGTTCTTTGCTATTTATCAAACGACACAGGTGTCTGCTTTTCCTAAAGGCTAATAAAGCAGTGCCTTTTCCTCACTCCCTCGCGTTCATAAAAACAAAACATTTTGAGATACAAGCAATCAAACTTTTAAAACTCTAGCTATAAATATCTTGGTAAATATTTAGATTGAATACATAAGAATCATACGTATATATTCATCTCGAAAAGTGCTGTTATAATATTATAGTTTTATTAGCATTTGTAAATATATTATAGTAAAAATTAGTAATTAAACTTAGGTTTTATGGATTATTAGATGATGTCAATGTTTAAAATGACTTTTTTTTTAACCAGATTCTGTTTTTAGGCAGAGGATGCAGCTTCTTTGCGTTTTGCAGTCCACGCTGTGTGGGTCCGTCCATGGATACCAGGCACATACACTGCCATAGTGCCATGCCCTTGCCTGGATGGAACACTGAAAAGTTTCTCGAAGCTAATCACAACGTGAAGCCTGTGCCGATACAGCTGGTTGGGTTGGTCTATGGGGTTCGTTCGTCCGATCATTTGGTGGCAACACAAGTTGTCAAATTCGCCAGGAATGTTGGATTGTTGCCTCGAGAAACAAGCAGGTGAACTGGTTTTCTGTTCTTGCTACCGCGACATGCATGCTCTAACTTGGCTCAGTTTTTCTTATCTCATGTTCATTTTCTGTCTGGAAACAAGTGTTTTAACCAGTCAACTACATTTGCCTCACAAGATGCGTCACAAACGAGAATCAGAACAACCTTATGCTAGGTGCTTCTTAACACAAATTATGAAAAAAAAAAACCCAGGCACTGATCCTTCAGGATTTTGGCCTAGTGAAATACGTCTGACAACAGCGTTGTTTCAGCACACACTTGTTTCTGAAAGAGCACGTAAGCTGTTTAGAAAGAAGCATGATCGAACTTCAGTTAAAGATAGATATACGTGCGACGCATGTTTTCACCAACGAGTGTTCTCTTGCTATCCTTGACATACACCCAGCATTTTCGGCAACAATACTCAGAATTCACTCATGTACAAGAAAAATAAATAGATCCTATCGTGATCACCAACACAAACATCTAGATGTTGAACACACGCTTATTTTGTATAGAATAGGAAAAAAAAAGAGTTATCAACAGAGTAATTTGCTGTGTCTCCATGTGTATCAATTCGCGCTGACTAGGAAAGCTTGCTGGCACACTCCACACTCCACTGTTTCAGAGCCAGAGGATGGAACCTGAACCTGCCATTCCACATCACATTAATATGTTAGGGACCAAATGAACCATCATTGTAAGAGCATTTACCATTGAGCCATACTACACTGCCTAAAATATGTGACAGACCTGAAGATGGACCGTGCAGGTAGGGCATGCAACCTCCCTCATTCTGGTACCAGATCCACCTCCAGATGCCGAACCTTCTACAACATTAATTTCAGAATTTTGACACACTATTATCTACATAAGTTGAACTCTTACAGATTAAAAACAAGGAAATACCTGAAGACTTGCGATTTCTCTCCATTTCATCCTGTTGACCGAAGGATAAATTTGTTAAAATCATGGATATCATAAAACAACTTATGACATATCCTATTTGAGCTTCACGTTTAATACAATTTTTCCTTGGTCTTGGTCTTGTGCACAACTATGATATATTGCAAAAAGAAAATATATATCTTATGTTCCGGAAGGCACTTCATGGAACAATGCCCCTTTTCTAACTTCACAACTCTTATTGGTTCAGCTGATAAGTCTAAATGAGCCAAAATTAGCAACCTACAGCCAGCAGGTAGCTTAGTCCTGCATCTCATAAATGTTGTGATAGCTTTTGATCCAATGGACAAAGTTACAACTTACAACAGCTATATGATCAGTTATGATTGGTATCCACAAATGCTGCTCTTACTGGTCTGTTTGGTTAGTGCAACTTTTGCCATATCAATGTGTTTGGGACTGCCAAAATATCGTTATGAAATTGGTCAGCCGCGATTTAGCCAAGTTTTGGCAAGAAAAATGAACTGGGTCAACATGAACAAATTTTGGCAGCAAACCAAATGTATGCCAAATCCAGTCAACATGGCCAAATACTGGCCATTCTAACCTTCAAACGAAAAGGGCCTAATTAATTCTTAATATGCCCACTTAAATGAATGTATCACACAGAGGAAGAGTCACCTAGAATATGACCTTAAGTTTCCTTGCAAGATCTTCATGACTTTGCACTGTGGCAGATCTGTTGGCAGCTTCCTGTGCAATGCTAAGCCTTTGAGAGACCTCTGCCTGTGAGGGATAAAAAATATTATGAACAAATGACAACACAATTCCACACACCGCTAAGCATAGTTTCCATACATCACTATTCAAAACTCAAATAGCATTTGGTGCCATGAAATGCTGTACAGAGTACAGCTGCTACACTAATTAGTAACGAGTAAAACATACGCAAATAATGCTACAAGCAGAAATACAAGAGTCACAACCAAGAATTTGAGCCAGTCAGTTTGTATTATCTTTAGGTTGGTAACAACACAATCATGGAGTACATGTTCGAAGCATAATTAATCAGTAGCAATTAATTACAAAGCTATAATAACCAAATAACCTTAGCTATAGGATAGTCAACTATTACACGTAGAGGCAATGTGCTAAGCAACGCAGCAAACGCTAAAGAGCCGTAACAGACTTAACAATGCAATCCTTTTTCTAAATGCCTAGTGACAAAAAAACAACAGCTAAATAAGGCTGGTATCATTCACAATTTAACTAACATTAACATTACAGTAAGTTCATTTAATATAAAAAGAAATAAAGAAAGAAGCAACAACTAGTAGCAGAATGTACCATGCATCTATCACAAACTCGGACAAGTGGAGCATTATGATCAGCTGTCAGCGCAATTCTTCCTTGACTGCATTTGTCACAGAAGATTTCACCACAGTTCCTACAATGATGCTGTAAAAAAAATCACCTTAATACATTAAAAATTCATCTTTGTAGCAATAAATATGTATAGATGAACAATGAATATGTATACATTACCCTCCGATTGAAAGGACTAAAATCAACACCACATGAGTGGCACTTCTTGGCAGCCTCATCTGGAATCTAGAAGAGACAAAAGGTAAATTAAGCATATTGCCCCATGTGACGAAAGAACAGGATAGACAAAATAACATAATAATGATTAAATGAGAGAGCAGTGCTTCTATGCTTTTCCTCCTAATACAAGTTGCACAAATCTTGAAGTAAATAAAAGGGTAAGTAATCACTATCTACCCTTCATTTATGCTTTAATATTTATGCAATTTTCAAAAAAGAAGAACATAGAAACACCTCTCTGAGAGAGAATCCAATACAAGATGGTAAAAACTGTCGAGAAGATGTTAGAACAACATTCCTAGATACTACGTACAGCTAATAGAATTAAAGGGATGAATATGATCTGATGAAATGGTTAGAAGGTGTATTCTCATGTAAAGGGTGAATCAAGGAGCCAAGTACATGCATGCAACCGGGTAGAGCCAACATTTCAAAAATATATAAAAAACAAGCGGAACAACATGAGCAAACGAATAAGTAAACTAAAATGGTACTTGTAATTAATATGTAGTAACTGACTATTGCAGCAGCTCAACTTACCCAATGATCTTTCACTTCATCAACAGGTTTTGCAAACATCCAATCAAAACCTTTCTTCTTCTCATTTGACTGTACCAAAAGTTTACCAGCGTCCACAGTTCCTCTGCTTCTTGCATCATCACCAATCTCCTTAAACTAATTTATAGTCGTAAAGTTAAAAAAAAAATGCTTAATCCATACAAGTGACCCACTGAACAAAATACTCCATCAAGCAGGATAATTCTAAGCTTTCAGCATTTAAACCAGATTGGCCGATACCAATATTAAACACAGACTATATTTCTTGCAAACTTTATTAAAAAAAATTAGTACTTCTCTGCAAACATTAAGGCAAAAGAATAACAACCATTCAGACATAAAAGACAATATATTCCTAACATTAAGGCAAAAATACTAACTACTCCTGGGTGTAGTTACTCCCCCTCGATCTGCTGTCCATACGTTCCAAGATCCGTGCAGCCTTAACAACCCTTTTGGGCACACTCAACCCAAATAAAATTATGAACCTGATCCACATAGTGGGTTAGTTCCTATATTCCTGGCATTCCAGTCAAATATGAGGTTATAACATCCTGTTCATCCATTTTGTTGTTTGATTTGTACTCATTTATGTTCAAACAACCTCGTCACACGATCGCTGACTCAGGTATCGACGTCCCTACAAGGCACGCATGACAGCATGAATGCATGATATCTGTACCTGCATGCTAGGGGTGAAAATGGTACGGATAATTTCCGACCGACCGACCGAAGCGTCTCGCATAGTGATTTGGATGATTTTTCGGATATCCGGATATTTTGTTCGGATATGGATCGGATACGGGTAAAGTGTCACGGATACGGATACGGATATGGATATCTCAGATAATATCCGTCGGATAATATCCGAGCATTTTTTCGGATACTATCCGCCGGATAATATCCGAATTCCCGCCTCTTTAGCTTAGCCTGGCTTGGCCCATATGTCACCAGCCGGTCCATCTAGACTTGAGTTGAAGTGGAACCCTAGGTCCCTACCTGACTAGCTACCACTTTAGTTCCTTCATTCCCTGCCCGGCCCCTACTTATCCGGTCCACAACTCCAAGACTCTAACTCCAGGTCGTGGCGGCGGCGGCTAATGGTCATGGCCCCTAATGGCCTGACTGATGCTTAGTGCCATGCATGTGCTTTGTTACTTTTGTATACTTCTATGAATAGTGTGCAACTTATATGGATGATGTACAACAGTACAGGTGCAATTATGAGATGACTCAGTGTATTACTATAAACTGTATGATTTTAACGGTCTTGATTATCTCTCAATGTCCTATACAATTTATGTTGGTTTCCTATCGACAATATTCGTTGTAGCCCATCACTCCGTTTGTATTTAGTATTTCCTGTGTCACTTGCCTGCTGAACTACCGAACTGACAAAGTAGCCACCGACATGTTCATTGGTGGCTCGATGGCCACATGGCCCAGGCGCATCTCATAAGTGATGTTGTTCCTAGGATGGTACATGATAAAGGTACGTAGATCTAATCATCGATGATGCTATATTTTGCATCGATACGTTCCTATCCAATTCTTCCAAACTCATGACACACTGCAGGTTTTTGATCCATGTGAGAGCTTTTCCCTTTTATCTGGCGTGTAGTGTATACTCCTTTCGGATTTTCTTTGGGATCGGTATCTGTACTC
Source organism: Rhipidocladum racemiflorum (assembly GCA_036346355.1). Taxonomy (NCBI): domain Eukaryota; kingdom Viridiplantae; phylum Streptophyta; class Magnoliopsida; order Poales; family Poaceae; genus Rhipidocladum; species Rhipidocladum racemiflorum. The sequence goes on from CM070581.1 coordinate 9,655,316, forward strand.
CCTTTGGATTTTCTTTTTGAGAGAGCAGCATATTCTTCTTTTTTCTGGTCCATACGATGTGCATAGTTTCTGCCTCATAACTTTTTAGGCAAGTGGAAAGCGGTGTTACTTGGACACCCATGTCCAAATTTTTTTGCCAAATCAGACACCTCCAATCCGAGTCGGATTACAACACCCATGCCCGATCTGAGTAGCGTTTCCCATGTCCAAAATTTTTTGCCGAATCAGACAATCCGAATCCGAGTCAGATTCCAACTCTTGTGCCCGTGTCCATGTACGATGTAACACTGATGGAAAGGAGTATATTTGTGGTTTTAAAAAGAATGGTTATGTTTCATTGACTAACACATTCATAATCTATCTCAGTATGTAACTTTTCTATTGATATATTCGCCTTATACTCTTGTTTTGCTCACTGCAGTAAACTTGTTCTTTTAATCTTGGCATACTTCCTTTTCTAATCTATATATCACCATGCATGTCAGGTACTTCAGAAAATTCCAGAGTTTGCTCATGGTATGTCTGACCATGTCATGCCATGCATGCAGGCATGCATCCTGCATCATCGCAACACTTCCCAGGCCTGGGCATTGTCAGCGTCGACAGGCGTGAATACTCTCACCAGATCTCATCGGCAGGGGCTAAGCTAATTAATTACTTGGCATCAATTTTAAAGGAGGAGCTAGCATAGTAGCATGTGAATTTGTCTTAGGAAAATCTAATAACAAGCCAACAACCTGTACTGATGAATTCATCTTGTGCGTATATACTGCTTGTATCTTATAATATCACATACTCCCTTATAAGATCACATACTCCATTCCTATACATACTGCTCTCATATGGCACATACTCCCTTCTCGTAAGACCTAGTGCGTATATGCCTTGAAAAAGCTACACCGTGGATGGAGCGTGGTAAGGACATGCATTTATACTTGGAATGTATATACTTCTCTAAAATATATACTTGCTTAACGGAGGTATCTGAATCTGAGTAGGGAGTAAGTTAGCATATACGTGCGTACACGTATAAAGTTAATCAACCAGGCTGCTCTTAACATGCGGTTATTTTCCCCATTAGTAATATACTCCGTTTTAACTTTTAGAAGTGTATACACATACCGCATTCTACCCACATAGGGATACGTCAAATGTGTTGGGAGAGATGTACGTAGTTCATATTGCGTCGTTTGTTGGCAGGTTGGTCAAAGCACCCGAGAATCAAGCCAGTTGTTGCACTAACACTCCACTTTATCTACTACTTAATTAAATTAATCGGTAAGCTTTTGGATTTGCTATGGATGCCGTGTGGTGGTACCTTGCCCAATAACCCGATCAATCAATGGTATCCGAAGGCTGTTCAATGGTGGATATGATGGGAGTAACTACATCTAGGAGTAGAAAAAAGGCTATGCATATATGAAAAATTACATGAAACTGAAGATTGACATGCCATTTTATTCATTATAATATGATGGGTTCAGATATCCAGTAATGTTGCTGAAAAGTGATACATTTGTAACACAAGTCATCTTTTTATTATTACTACCTACCTCCAATCCAATATATATATATATATATATATATATATATATATATATATATATATATATATATATATATGTCATTGTAGCTAGTTTTGGTTTGCAAATATTTACTGGTTTGGATTTTCTAAACAACATTTTAGATCAAATTCCCCTAGTTCTATTTACAAAACATGTCAAGCGATGTCAAAATGAGTATACAAGAGCAAACCATGTCAGAAACTAAGACATTAACTCCTTATAATTGCTCTATGTGCATGAACCTAAAACGACAGGTAAATTGAACTAGAAGCACCATGGCTAACTGACTAGATTAAATCATTCGCCTTCTTATTGCAAATATAATTCAAATATGAAATAACACTGAGGAATAAAACAAAAGGCACAAATATAATGAAATTAAGGCATTAAACAGACATATTTTAATTGTTTTCAATAGAAACATGAGACTAAGCATTGATAGTGACAAGATAAAATGGTGTTGTTGCAATACCTGCACTGTTGCTGCTGTCACAGTGTCAAGCAAAGTATTGGAAGTATAGCTGTTTGACTTCAGCCTTATTCGCTTTGGTTCAATATCCACTGAAGTCTTCGCCCAAAATGCAAATACAGTTGAATCTAAAACCTAAAATAAGCACAACAATCAACCATTTGAGTAACCCCACCACTGTGTATTTGTGTTAAGAAAATATATGCTAGTCTTTTGCTATCCCGATTACCTCCCATCTCGTCAGTGTATCGAGGGAATAAATCCTTCGGGTCATGCTTGTGCTGGGATCAAGCATGCGAATTCCATCCAGACCAATCTGCAACAGCACAATAAATACACACTTCATGTATCATAATGATCATCCTTACCATCGATTTGGAACAACTACCTAATATGGTAAAAAGGCTATTTGAACTCCCAAAGGTAAATAGTGTGCAATCTAGTATAATCCCAAAAAATTCAAATACCATGACCCTAAAAATTATACATATGATGCATAATTTGATCAATCTTATATATCGTTACTGAAGTTGTACCTGGCAAAGCACATCAGTAGGGCTCCCGGCGCCCTCCGGCAGCAGTTTAACCCGAAACTTCTGCGCACCACCACTCGCATCCTCATGGGTCTCTGCTTTTGGAACGGCCCTCGCAATCTTCCCAAAGCTCCCACCCCCATTGCCGCCACCGCCGCTCCGCGGCTGCTCATCTCCTCCCGATGAGAGTCCAATCGACCGCCCGTAGTCATCAAACATCGCGGCTCCTGACCGCGTAGGCGCCGTGCCGCGCGCACCGTACGGTTCGGCACCACCGTCGCCGCTATATGCGTACGCGCCCTCGTTCAGGTAATCATCATCGCCGTTCCCCGCGGCCGGCGGCTGGTAGCCACCTCCGTAGTACGGGGCGTCGTAGGGCAGGGGTGGGGGATTGGGCTCCGCCGCGGGAGCCGGCTGGGTGGGCGGCGGATAGGTGTAGTACGGCGACGGCGAGGGCTCCGGGGGGTAGGGCGTTGGGTTGTAGGGCTGGTACCCGGCGTACTGGGGCGGCTGCGAGTAGGACGGGGCGGAGGGCGGCTGGTCGGGGTAGCCGCCGACGGAGTAGGGCGGCGCAGAGGCGTAGCCCCCCGGGATCGGCTCGTCGGTGGCGGCGGGGTGGGGATTCGTGCCGGGGGGCGCGTACTGGTGGGGGTAGTAGTGGCCCCGGGGGGCCGAGGACGCGTAGTCGCCGCTGCCGTGCTGCATCGCCGGCGGATCGGACGGAGCTGGAGTTTGAGGGTGCCTACGCCGACGACGAGGTGGAAGACGAAGGCGACCGCGATTTTCTAGAGCTTTTTTCCTTCTTCCTCTTCCGAGTTTTGATTCGATTCGCTGCTTCGCGATTGCGTTTGCTGCACGGGAAGGGGAGTCAGGAAGGGTAAAGAAGGTGACGTGTTGATTACGATTATGAGTTCGGATTACTTTTGGAGCCTGTCCGTGAGCAATGGCCGTTCGATCTGGTCGGCGGGTGGCGGTGGACGGTTGCGATGGTCTCTGCGGGTAGTTTCGGGTTCGCTTTCCGCGGCGGGAGTTGGTTCGTCTGCCGCTCCGCTATGACTGGCATCCGACACGGCGGGTTATTGGGTGAGCGGGGTTAAATTGGGCTTTTTATGGGCCGTGTCTTTGAAAGGCCCATATGATTAAGATCCTGCAGTTAGTGGCCCTGATAGTTCGAGCTCCCCATTTGTTAGTATAAGCCTTTTAGCAAGTAGGAATGGGCCCAGATACTTTAGGGCCCATCCGAGGAAAATTTTCTTGATTCCTGGAAGAAATGAACTTTGTGGATGAACCTGCGAAATTACTGTGTTTCAAACGGGGTTCTACTTGTTCAGGTCTATTTCAGGGCGCCTTGGAACAAAGCATTTTTAGGGACCTTTTCTTTTTGAGAGGGTTTTTACGGAACTTGTCAGATTGGAGTTCCATACCATGTAAAATTTCTCAAAGATTTGGAACTTTCATTTCCTCTGACGGACCGCCTTTTCAGGTGCACGTTTGAATACCTCAACAGCTATCCAGAAAGATTAGCTGTCGGGAATCAAATGCACATTGCCAGACAAAAGGACAAAACCAACACTTTTAGAAAATGTAAGGCCTAACGGCCGAGCTTTTAAAAAGTGCGAAGCGAGCCTGAATAGAGTTTACATTACAAAAGAACCACATAAGCCAGGCCTGAGCAAAGACTAAGACCTAAAACCAGACTAAGTCGCCATCTACGATCTCTTGATAAGCTCTGGCTTCTTGGAACTTTGCTGGGTTGAAAAGCAAGAATGAGTACATAATAGTACTCAACAAGTCGCACCGGAAACACTGAATACTATATGCAGGGGAAATTCAAGGGTTGATACCAGGTTAATAGTATTGTGGATGTTGTTTTATTTGCAAACTTAGTTACGTTTGAAACACAAACCATAAAATAACAGTAGTTGGGGGTTTCACAAAGTTAACCAATTACGACGGATTCTCTAATTCCAAAGATTACTTTAGCGAGGTTTCGGGAGTCACCCCAATTCAAACTTAGCTTCATTAACTGGAAGCACAGCGTATCCAAATACCATTTAATTATCACTCTGTAGAGCTGCTCAGATTTACCCATAAGATATCTACGGCTGTTAATGCCACCAGGTTACATGCAACTTAAATGCATGCGACCGGGCCGACATGATCATAACCTTTTTGTTGTACTTCCCCATTGTAGCTCCTACTCGGTAAGTTTGAGGACCCACAATTCTCATGCCCCACTGCCTAGGCGGGAGACACAGTATGATAATGTGTGGGTACCTACCGTTGTAAGATCCTGCAAATGGTAGCACCCTGCCCATTTTCGTTCGACCCTGGTTGCAACACGATCCATTCTAGCTACGAGAATAGTAGCTACAATCCTTTAGGTATTCCAAGGGGACGCACAATGTACTGAGATATGTTGAAAAACGGTTCAACCGAACTTACCGGTCCCAACTTGTGGATGAGCGAAAACTTAAGTTATTTACTTTGCTCAAGAGGGTTATCCTTAATTGCCAAAGACCAAGCCATTACAACCACAAACTTGGTACCAACTGTACCAACCACCAAACCAACCATGGCTTCTGTCATCAGCCGGGGGTCGGACTAGCATCCACCTCGTGGGTAGCCCAACACTGACCGTAGTAACAAATTTAGGAGACACTGAGCTAAAAGCTCGCCAATTTTTGAAAGACTAAGGGTGGAAACAAATAATATCTATGGGAATTTATAAATATAAAGTAAGGCTATGCAAGGTTAATAAGGCTCAAAAACAGAAGGAGGGCTAAACAATTGATCGGTTGTAACTAAGCATCCTGTCATTCTAAATTATCTTTTTCGTATTTAACATACGAGAAAAAATAATGCATTTAAAAAGTAATTACTACAACATTATTGACAAACTGGGTTCAAAATGTTCGAGGGATGCGGCTTGCCTTGGTGGGCCGAGGGGTCATCTAAATCGTAGAAGCTGAAGTCTTGATCGGCCCCGGACTGCTCCTGCTCCTGCTCCTGGTACTGCTCCTGCTCTGGGTACTGCTCGATAGTTGAATCTAACGCGAAGAAACACTGATAAATAAACGATAAAAGAAAAACAAGAAAAGAAAAACGAAAAATAAATTCAGAACAAAGGACGAAGGAGGTTGAAGGGCATTTTGGTCATTTTGGCGATTTTGGAGACTTTGTTTGGCAAAGCGGAGGTCATTTTTGGACTCGGCGGCTTGAACGGATTATAAATATGTATTTTTGGGTTTGGGGGGATTTTTAGAAATTTTGGAATTTTTTTGGGATTTTCTGGGTTTTTTTGGATTAATTAAATCTAAAAAAAGAAAATAAAAAGGACTTGGGCTGCACAGTACAGGCCAAATCGACCAAATGGCCCATGGGGGTGACCTACGCACGGTTGGGTCGGCCCACGAGCGCGGGGGAGGGGGCGCTAACAGGTGGGGCGGTCGCTGGTGAGTGGGATCGGGCGGGCGCAGAGGTTGGTGACCGGGCCCAGGGAGCGGCTAGGGTTTTTGGTCGGGGCGGGGCGGACGGCGGCGGTGGGCGAGCACAGTGGCGCATCACCGGAGAGGAAGAAGGGGCTGGGGGGAAGCTTACCGCGGGAAAAAGGGGGAAGGGGCGAGGAGGAATTAGGGTTGGGGGTTTTATAGCGGGGGGGGGAGAGAGAGAGAGAGAGCTCGAAGGCGATCAGGTGCGACGGCGGGCAAGCGGCGCGGCAAGCGGAGGAGACAGGCGCGGCGCTCGGTTGGGCCAGGAGCGGCTAGGCCGGGGGAGCAGGCCTGGGGGAGCGGGTTGGAAAGTGGCCGGGCAGGAAAACGGCCCAAAAGCGGAGGAGGCGCAAAAACAAATCAAATCCAAAAGAAAATTCCAAATCAAAACCAAATCAAAACATTTTGAAATTTTGGGGCCATTTCATCCTTTGTTTTTTCTTGACATGAGTTCAACCCTCACAATAAAAATTTGTAAAGAAGTTCAATGTAATTTCAATCTCTCTCTGTCTCTCTGTGAAAGAAACATTTTTGCTTCAAATTTCCCTAGCTTCAAAACAACTCATTCCCATACATGATATTTTTACATTCCAAATGGGCCCTCAATATGGGAAAACGACAGGAATTTTCAAAGCTCCTGTAAAAAATGTATGAGATTTCTATATTTGAAATATGCATGTAAGAAAATACGGATTGAAACAAAAAATTCATTAACTCCATGGCACCTACTGGCATGTACATACTATATGCGTAAGCGCGGTGTCACTCCGCGCAGGCGCATAATGCCGCGCGAGGGTGGTTTTCTAGAATCCTAGTGTGTGTTTTTTTACAAAAAGGCATGGTCTAAGCTCGGGAGCAACCATTTTTTGCGGATTTCTTTGGAAAAAAACTGATATAGGTGTAATTTCAAAAATTATGGAGGGTTATTCTCAACGCAAAACAATCCGGATGTAATCCCAGGATTTTCGGGGAGCCTTTGCGTAAAAAAAATCAATCTTAGAATTTTCAGGAGGCTCTTCTTGAAAAAATGGACTGAATGTAATCTCGGGATTTTCGGGAGGCCTTTGCAAAAAAAACACTAATTTCAAATGGACCTATAATATTTTTTGCGGATTTCCTTGGAAAAATTAATGTAGGTGTAATTTTGAAAATTTTGCAGGGTTATTCAAACTAACGTAGGTGTAATTTTGAAAATTTTGGAGGGTTATTCTCAGCGAAAAACAAATCCAAATGTAATATATGGATTTTCTACGGGCCTTTTTATAAAAGAATTAATCTTAGAATTTTCAGGAGGCTCTTCTAAAAAACAGACCCGGATGTAACCTTGTCATTTTCGGGGCCTTTGTGCAAAAAACCAATTTTAGAAGTTTCGGGGGTCTTCCCGCAAAAATGGACTAATATATATTTTCAGAAACTTTTGGATGCCTTTCCGAAAAAACTGCGCGCCATGAGTGTTGGCGAGCTCCCGCGCCACGCGTCGCGTGGGTAAAAATCGCGCAGGGTGATGCCTGCGCGCGTGGGCGGGGGTCAAAGTCGTGACCTCAGCTTCAGCAGCGAAGCACGCTACCGCTGCACCATGGCACCGTTTCTGTTCAATAATAAAAATAATTTACTTAAGCCACACTAATGGGCGCTAAAACCGAACATTGTGGCACACCGTGGAGCAAGCATGTCGGCGGAAATTGACATGGATGCACGAGGGCCAGAATCCCCTGTGATATAATATACGAATTATACATTGAAAATGTTTCCACTGACAAAATATCGAAAGGGAGAACTAGTAATAATCCACTCTTAATTAAATAACAGATGCTATTGTTGCTGTTAAGATATAATCGAACTCTTAGTCCTGTTTATTGAGATATATCATGACTCTTGAACCTGGTTAGTATTGGATGCAGGGTCCTTGAAAAAAACCTCAGAATCTTTATCCACCGGTGATCAAGCGTTGACTGCCGTAGGTGTTGCAGGGAAAAGCAAGAGTTACGTGAAGAAGAAGGACAAGAGCAAGGGTACACGTGTATACTATCTATATGATGATGAAGGTCATATGATAAAGGATTGTTCGAGTTTGAAAAAAAATGAGCCGTGCATACTCAATGGCGGTAGCAAAAGATGATTCAGATGTACTTGTCGTTAGTCAATTAGGGACTTCTCATGGATGGATATTGGATTCAGGTTATTGCTTTCACATATGTTCGGCAACAAAGATGTTTGACGAAGGATCGTTACGCCCAGTTCATGGAACTGTTCACTTGGCTGGTTGCAAGGAGTATGCAATTACTAAGGTGGAAATAGTTATATTGGAGATATATAATGGAGCACATCACACATTGACGGGAATTTGGTATGTACCTACCATAAAGAAGAATATAGTATCTATGAGGTCGTTTGAATTTGAAGGTTGTGAGGTATCACTTTGAGGCGACAGGTGATCATAGAAAGTACTTGGAGTAATAGAGAATACCAATTGATAGGTAAACCTAAAGGAAGGGCAATCAATGGGATCTCTAAAAATAATCCTGATCATAAGAAGGAAACCGCATCATCAACAGTAGATACTCATATCTCAACTGCAGTTATGTGTAGAACTGTAAAGACGGTTTCAAAATCTAGTAGACGTAAAGGTGAAGGTGTGAACTGTTGGAAGCAGGAAGACATGGCGGGACTAACCATGAAGTACCATTGAGCATATCGAGAATGGAGGCGGTACAAACCAATGGTACGGAGGGCTATAGAAACAAATGGCGTGGTTAACCAAACTACACAAAGAAAATGCTCTCAGGTGGAGGGCTTGGGCGGCCAAACCCAAGCACCAACACGCACATTGCCATGATATGCATGAGCCCCTGTAGTGGGGACACTCCCAAAGGTCAGAAGAAAAATAAGAAGAAAAAAAACGTAGCCAATTTTTTTAGAGTGGGATTCCTATTTGCTTTGGAGGAGGACTAAAGGAGCTATATCAGCCCATGAGGTGGTCATGGAGAACCCAAGCAACCAAGAAGCCACAAGCCAACTCATCTAAAGCAAGAGATGCACGAGAGGATTAGAGGCTATGTTATTCTTTAGTACTAGATTCTTGTATGGGGGTAAGGATCCAAAGGTCCTAAAAGATTTGAGAGGTTGTGAGAGAGCAACAATCCCTTGTACTATTTTGAGGTTGTGCTTAAAGAATTTGCGGTCAGCTACACCAAATCTTTTCTCTTTTGTCATGGTTGCTTTAACGTCATTATTTTTATTCTCTTTGAGAGATTCATCCTCTTTGTTCTTGAGACCTTGCATGCTTGTGCCTTATCTTACAAAACTCTAATATGATCTTGGGGCTGTTGCCCATAAGAAAGGGTATCAGAGTGTAACAAATAACTGGTGTCAATCTTGGGTATACTCGATTATACATGCATATGCTTATCCATGCTTTAGTATTGGGAAGAACAAATGAACGTGTCAAACGTTTGTTCGAAAATAGGAATTTCAACATGATGCATCAATAGGGGTAGGCATTATTTAACCAATAATATACTAAACTGAATTAACCAAGAAAATTAGTTTTAAAATTTTTGATTGTCGATTTGGTTTGTATTTCGACTCTATTCAGTTTTTGGTACTCAGTTTGGTTCTTTAATCTTGGAAACCAAAAAAATTGAACCTCAAATAGACGAGAGGCATCACTGATTCACCACATCAGGCATACAGGCATTGCATGTTACACAAAAATCCCCTGACCCTAGCCCTAGATTGAATCAGTCTCAATCCCATTTGGCCATTCGACCATTCCTCCCTTGACCCTCGACACCGCCTCAAGCCAACGAGCCCTCGATGAATCCTCTCTCGGCGTCGCCTCAAGCCAGCGAGCCCTCAATGCCTCCTCCCTCAATGATGCCTCCTCGGCTCCTCTCTTGGCGCCTCCTCCCATGGTGCTCCCTCATCATCCGTCCCTAAGCAGGCAAGCACTACCACGCCGACATCATCCTCACGCGCGGCCTCCCTCCTGAACTCCCTTTGACTGCTGTGCGCTTCCTCTGATCCTTCGGCTGGTGAGGTAGAACTCCACCTGACCACCTCATAAAATTCTAGATCTGGACTGCTCATTCTTTATTTCTCTATGCTGCTGTGTGCTGGACACTAGAAACCACTCACTTTTGTGTAATTGTGTTGAACTTTAAATTTTGCTTAATTTGTGTTACTGTGTGCTGGAGCATGGAGGATAATATTTTGAGTTATGTAATGCCTGTTGTCATTGTTGGACAATTTAAATTGTGCTTCTTAGTTGCTTATGAGTTTTGTAATGCCTTCTGCTGCTTCTGAATCATCAACTTGTTATTGTGCTTCTACCTATATAAATTGTTGTTTCTTGTAGGAAATTTCAATTGTGTTTCGTAGTTATTGTCCTTAATGATTTTAGTTGCTATCATTGATGCATCCTGAAATTCAGTTTACCAAAAAACTGAATTAACTGAATCGAATTTGTTTGGTTATTTCAATTCGATTTTCAGATTTGATCCAAAAATTTCGGTTGACAGTTTCCAAAAATTAAAAAAAAATTAAATCAAACAAACAGAATAGAAAAAACTAAATTAACCGAATGCCTGCCCCTATGGACCAGAGAAGTTAGGTATGCTATTTTGGTATGAAATCAAAACTTAAAACTAAGTTTTGATGCGGACGAGTTATTTTTATGATATGTGAAGTGCATGGAATGTACTTGCACTTAGTGTAGAGGAGTTCTCATCCTAGTCGATTAAGGATCAAACTTAGTATTGCATAATCCTATATATCCATGCCACCACAAGTGCTATTTATGGGGTGACTCTAACTTACTAAGTTGTATATTACTAGCTTTGCATATTGGAAGGATGGAATAGTACGGGCATTCCAGGTAAGTTTGCTCGAAGTGGTTCCCTCGCCGATGTGTTGAGGCTAAAGCTTGTCGATACAACGATGCATGCCTTCCTATTGAGGCAAATGGTTATGACAGGGTGTACTATCATTGATATTGTGTTTGTGAGAATTTTCATCATTGTGCTGGTACAAAGTTAGGTCAGATGACGTAACAATTTTGTTATGATCTCATAGTTATTGTAGGATCGAAGTATACGAATATAGCAATCAGAGGGGGGGTGAATGATTGTGCGGAAGCTAAAACCAAATTCTTGATCTATTAAAAGTTCACCCCAAAACAGAACCAAATAATTGCCTCGTTTTCGACAAAAACAGAATGATAGAGGTTCGGTAAAACGCGAATTCCTAGAGATCCAACCGTTAGATTGATCTGAAATTTGGACACAAGAAATTATATTCGAATACGAATCGAACCCAAAAAGAATCAGCTCGATCGGACTTACGGATCAAAAGTTATGAGCTTCGCAAGCTTGCTATTCCAGAACTTGACGAAAACTAATCTAATCAAAACTTCAAGATTAAACAAGATCTTCAAAAGATTAATCAACTAGACTTTGAGGAACTCTAAATTAATACCCTAGAAAGATTTTTGATGGATCAAATCAAGATGAAACTCAAGAATCAAAAACCAATCTAGAATTAGAGCAAGCATGCAAACAAGAACCAAGACAGAAAACACTGTAGCAACGTGGTTACTGTAGCACGCAAGAATCTTGGAAGAATTGATCTTTATTTCTTTTGTCTAAAGTACTCTCATCAAAAGAGTACAAAGCCTAAAACTGAGCTTGAGGCTCTCAATGCGCTCAGCTCCAATTGATGCCCTTCAACAGGAGACACCCCTCCTATTTAAAGGAGCAAAACACAAGAAGTTCTGAATACAATTCCTAATCTAGAAGGAGTATGTATACAACTCCTCTTGGCCCAACCTGGCCGAGTACAACTCTTGCACGCGTATGGCAACCCTACCATACTCACGTGACTAACACTTTGCACGCATATGGCCACCTGCCATACTCACGTGACTAACACTTTGCACGCGAATGACCTCCTGCCATTCTCACGTGACTAACCATTCTTCATGTGCACCATTCTCTTAGCCTGAACGTCCCGCATGACATCCTTGACCACCAAGACCTCAGTTCCTCCCTGAACCTAGTCCCGAACCTCAGCTCCTCCATGAACCTAGTTCCGGTCCCGTCATCGACCACGTTCGTCTTCGAGCAATACCTGCACATGAACAAACCACAAAACAATTCCGAGCACAAGTCCACGACTTGACTCACATCAATCCATGCAAATACTCATACGAGCATTGCATAAAGTCCACTTCAAGCATCATGAAATTCTCACAAATTTCATAATCTCAAAAACAAATCAAATACAATTCCAATTTTGCTCAAAACCCTAATCGAGCAAAAACGCATTCACGACGGACCAAAAAATATGGTCCGGCGTACACATGAAAAGTCACTCAAAAAACCATTCACGACGGACCAACAAAATCGGTCCGGTGTACAAGTGAAAGTCTCGGTTTCAAGAAGAAATCATTCCGGGGAAAACACGTTCACGACAGACTAAAAGAAATCAGTCCGTCGTACATGCGAAATCAATCCTCAAAAAGCCGTTCACGACTGACCAAAGAAATTGGTCCGACGTACATGCAAAACTTACTGGTTTCTTGGAAAATTGAGTCCGTCTCATGAGCTCAAAAGCACGTCCACGGCAGACCCAAAAACTTGGTCCGGCGCTAACACAAAATCGGTTCGGCGCAAAAGGGAAACTCTCTGTTTTTGAGAATTTGGTCCGGCACAAGAAAAAGATACACTATTTCTTGTCAACTTGTCAAACACATGCACAAGCACATTTTGCAAATCCAATTCTAAGTTAATTTTTCAGTTCAAAGCCAATTTTTCAGCACATGATTTCACAGTTATACACCTATGGAAGTGTGTGAGTGGATAGTATAAGTTTATCACATCTTGTGGGTAAAGTTGTACGCCTTTGCAGAGTGTAAATCTTTTCAAAAAGCCGTCCTCACTGTCATAAGAGACTTGGTGTACCAACACGTAGTTAGTTTTGGATTTATTTTGCAAATAAAAATATAAGTTGGGAAATGGTGGGTGGCCATGATATAGATGTTGTTCCAGGTGAATGGCTGGGCATGGATCGATAATCACGATCATGGAGGATTTTGACTTGCTAATATTTATGTCACATACTTGTTATTTACATACTTGGTAGATTGCTTTTTACTACTTTTGTTTGTAATCTACTACTTGTTGTCAAATAAATTTTTCTTTGTGCAAAATTTGAGGAAATGGTAGGATAGCCATTCATTTGACATAGCCCTTCTATTGGTAAGCCATGCATTTATCCTATATATATTTTTTTGATCCACTACAAATCTTGCGGAGTACAAATGTACTCACCCTTGCTTGTTGGTACCCATATGATGGAAAAATCACCGCCATCGATGATTCATACTTTACCATATGTTTTGGTGAATATGAGGATGATCTTTTCTAGGGCTTAATATAGTCGGTTGCCAGTGGATTTTTAGGATGAGGCATGCCACTAGACCTTAATGTTTTATTTTGCTACTTTCCGCTGAGCTTCACTAGTGTTCATTCCATTTTGGTCCCACAACCCCTTTTATTGCAAGAATTATGTATTGCTTGTATGTAAAACCTATGTTTTAATATATGTGCCATGTTGTGTATGGATGTGATAACAATGTTGTGAATGTGTGTACTAGCTACTAATCATAGAACTAGTACAGTATGCACATGAGACCATCGGGTATTGCCATCCCTAGTGGGGTTCTCAACACTGGAAGAGAGATCATAGTTCCCCTATGGGTATTCATATAATAACAGAGAATACTCTATTGTACCCTGAGTCCAGTCTTATCCTATTAAGTTTCAAACACATCTTTCTGAATGGTTTCCATATGGAGTCATAAAATGAGGATGGTACATAATACCTACTCATGACTAAGTTTAACGTGTGCCAGAAATGTGTGGTTGAAAAACTTCATTCCATCTCCTCCGGATTATACTATACATATATAAAACCAAAAGTTTATGTTGACATGAAGATAATACTTAAAAACCTAGAAATATTTAATATATGACATGATCGACTAGGTCATCCTGGGTTGAATATAATGAGAAAAATTATCAATAATTATGCTGGTCATAGCATAAAAACTACTAACTTTCCTAGACCTGAAGACTTCTTATGCCTTACTTGTGCTAAGGGGAAACTCATAATTTGACCCTCTTACCTAAAAGTTAGGGAAAAATCACTAAATTTACTAGTAAAAATTCAAGGTGATATTTGTGGACCTATTCAACCCCTTTCGGGCCCCTCGAGATACTTTATTGTACTGATAGATGCTTCCACTAGATGGTCTCATGTATGCCTTATCTAATCGTAACCATGCTTTCACTAAATTAATCATCCAAATTATTAAATTAAGAGCCTCCTTTCCATATCAAAGTATTAAGTCTATTCGAATGGACAATGCCAGCGAATTTAACACAAAGGCATTCAATGATTATTGTATGGCTCTGGGCATTAATGTATATCATTCAATATCCATGTTCACACACAAAATGATCTTGCAGAGTCATTAATTAAAAGAATAAAACTTATTGCTAAGTCACTCTTATAGAATTGTAGGTCACCCTCCAGTTGTTGGGGCCACATAGTGCTGCACACTGCCATATTAGTTCAACTCAAACCAACTACATACCATGAATTTCCCCTTCGCAGATAGTGTATGGGAAAGAATCAAGTATTTCCCATCTGCAAAAAAATTGTATGTGTTATATACGTGTCAATCTCACCACCACAGCGTACAACCATGAGCTCTCACTGGAAATTGTGATCTATGTAGGTTATGAATCTCCGTCAATTATTAAATACCTAATGCCTATGCTAGGGGATCTGTATACGGCTCGATACGCTGGTTGTATTTTTGATGAGAACAATTTTTAGGCATTACGGGGAGAAAAGTAACAAACTAAAGAATACCGAAAAGAGATTGAAATGTCAAGGGCATTCGGTCTATAGACCCACACACTAAAGAATTCAAATTTGAAGTTTGAATGATAATAATTGTGCAACAAATAGCTAGTAATATGTCAGATGCCTTCACTGATCATAAGGGAGTGACAAAATCTCATATATGTGCAGTCAACACACCCAAAAGAGTGGAAATACCCAAAAGGATATTAAATTCACTCTTAACCCTCATGATAAGAAGAGGGGAGACCTCCGAGTGCACGAGACTCAATTCAGCAGAGACGTCTGCGGAAACAGAGAACTAGACAAGTGAAAACACTACCCAAGATAGTGAAAGAACTTCAACCTGATGTTGAGAAAATCCCTGAAGTGAGCCATCATGAAGATAATAATCCTAGAGAATATTTGCATGCACAAATTGAAGCTGGAAGTTGGAACACCTAGACTCCATTGTTGTGAAAAATCACGAGAAGCTGGAAGAAATTAATGAAATTTTTTTCGCTAATTATGTGGACTCAAGAGAGTTGTATAAAAGAAAGATTACAATTATCAACATATATTTTCCTGCAAAAATTGCTAAAAATCTTTATCTAGATTCAAAACTAAAGTCCATGGTCAAGTACCAGAAGCGCTCAGATTGGGTCAAATGAAAAGAAGCAATTGAGGCAAAATTGTGCTCCTTTAAAAAAAGAAAAGTATTTGATCCTGTTGACCGAATACCTCCTAAAGTTTTCCTTGTAGGATCAAAATGGGTTTTGTGTGGAAGAGAAATGAAAACAACTAGGTGGTGAGATCTAAAGTGAAGCTTGTAGCATAAGGGTTCAGGTAGAGACTCAGCATCAATTATGATGAAACTTACACTCCTGTAATGAGTGAAATAACTTTCTGATATTTAATATAAATGGCAGCTAGCTCGAACTTATCAATGTTGTTGATGGACATATTTATATAAGAGTGCTTGAATAAGTCAAAATTCCAGATCCTAGTAAAAGTAATCGCAAAATGTATACCGTTAAATTGCAGAGGCCGCTATACGAATTAAAACAATCGGGGAGAATGTGGTACAACCGACTTAGTGAGTTCCTCCTAAAGAATGGATACTCCAATAAAGATTATTGTCCCTGTGTGTTCATAAAGAAGTCTCAGAATGGATTTTGTATCATCTTAGTGTACGTTGATGATTTGAATATCATCGAAACCATAGATGACATAAAGGACATAAGCTCTTATTTTATGACAGAGTTTGAGATGAAATATTTGGGTAAAACCAAATATTGTTTAAGCCTGCATCTAGAGCATTTTTCAGAAGAAATTTTTTTACACCACTCTACCTATATCAAGAAGGTATTAAAAATTTTTAATATGGATAAATCTCATCCTTTAAAGACCCCATGGTACTAAGATCCCTTGAAGTGGATAAAGACCCATTCAAATCGAGGATGAAAAATGTGGAAGTCTTAGAACTTGAAGTTATGTACCTAAGAGCCATTGGAGCACTAATGTGTCTTGCAAATTGCACGAGGCCTTATATTGCATTCGCAGTAAACCTGTTAGCTAGACACAGTGCATCTCTAACCAGAAGACATTGGGCTGGTGTCAGAACTTTACTTAGATACCTCCAAGGTATTCAAGATCTTAGCTTATTTTACCGGAAGGACCAAGACTCAACCATGGTGGGATATACAGATGCTAGCTATCTGTATGATTCCCACAATGCCAAATCTCAAACTGAGTTTGTGTTTCTCTGCGGTGGTACAACCATTTCTTGGCGGTCTTCGAAGCTCATCATGGTACCTACATCTACCAACCACTCAGAGAGTATAGTATTATATGAAGCTTCACGTGAATGTGTTTGGCTAAGACGGGTGGTCAACCATATCCAAAAGTTATGTGGTATTAACACCGCTGATACTATGAAGATGATGCTGCTTCGAAGCCATTCTCCACGCCCCTCCCTCTCTCGGTCTCTCTACACCTCCTCGCCTCCCTCCCTCGCCGCCACCACCGCCCCCTTCCTCTTGCTGCTCACCCCCGCCCCATCCCGGCCTCCCGCCGTCCCACACCCAGCGCCCCCTTCCTCTCTCCGCGCCTCCTCGCCTCCCTCCCTAGCCGTCACTGCCTCCCTCCCTCTAACTGCTCGCCCCCGCCCTATCCCTGCCTCCCGCACCCAGCGCCCCCTCGCCTCCCTCTGCTGCCCACCGCCTCCCCTCCCCTTTTCCCTTTGGTGCGAACGCCCCCCGCCTCCCCTTCCTCCTCTAGCATTTGCGTCGAAGCGGGCTCGGGTGCGACAACAGTAGACACTCACAGTTGAGGTTGCCAAGAAGCGGCAGGCACCAAGAAGCGAGGTCGAGGCTGTCAAGAAGCCGCAGGGGGCGCACTGCCGATGAGGAGTACGAGCGTGTCATGCTCGTTGCCAACACCAACATGGACGACTCCATCATCAAGGCGCGGTCGGCGGAGGATGCCATCACCAAGATGTCCATCGCTTTCGAGCTTGTGCTCCCACCAGCCACCGGATCACCATCTCGAGCAGCACCTCAAGGTCTCCTAAAAGGTATGGACCGATTAACCAGTATGTTTTTCCCCTTTCCAGAATAGTAACTGTGAAATCTCCCATGGATGTAGTACCGAGGGAGAGAGCAATATAGGATTAAATGTGAAATTTGGTTAACTGAAATACCAAATTAATCGAACCGAATTTGTTTGGTTAATTCGGTTTGGTTTCTACATCTATTCGATTTCGGTTCGGTTTTTAGATCTCAAGAACCGATTTTTTTTAAACACCAAATAAACCGAACAGATAAAACCGTATAAACCGAATGCCCAGGCCTAGATGCAGTGAAGAACTTCTATGTGCTCCCAGTAAGATAGGTTCCAAAATATTGATCTCTTCTTCAACATGCTTTTCTCACGGGTCATTAATTTACATCTCTTTCCATGCGCAACATCCAAATCCTTAACAATGTCATGAACATCTCTCCCGCTTAAAGGCCTTGGAGCTGAACCGTCTTAGTTCCTTTTGTCGAATTATTTCTTCATCTTGCGGTATGGGTGATTCCTCCGAAGGAACCTACGATGATACATGTATACGGTTTTGCGTGAGTGATTCAAACACACAGTCTCAGTATCGTCTAAGCAATGAGTGCAGGCTTTGGCTCCTTTTGTACTCTGGCCTAACAGGTTAACAAGAGTAAGGTAATCATTTATGGTGCAGAACAACAGGTAGTGCAAAGTAAAGTTCTCTCATTTGTATGCATCCCATACCTGTACCTCAAGAACCCACAGTGTTTTCAAATCTTTCACCAATGGTGCTAGGTACATATCAATATCATTCCCAGATTGTTTCGATCCTTAGATAAGCACATACAATAAAATGTACTTTCGTTTCATAGACAACCAAGGAGGAAGGTTGTGATACAGAGATTCACAGGCCAAGTGCTATGTTGCTGCTCATGTTATCAAAAGAATTCATTCCATTTGTAATCAATCCAAACCTTATATTCCTCGTATCCACACTGAATTCTTGAAACCTTCTATCGATATTTCTCCACTGGGTGA
Source organism: Rhipidocladum racemiflorum (assembly GCA_036346355.1). NCBI lineage: Eukaryota > Viridiplantae > Streptophyta > Magnoliopsida > Poales > Poaceae > Rhipidocladum > Rhipidocladum racemiflorum. Next base: position 9,673,860 of record CM070581.1, read on the forward strand.
AATCAGCAGGGTGCCTTAGCATTCCATCGTTCTTGCGCTCCCCTGACTGCTAATGCAATAGTTTTGCCTCCTTCCGGTTTGCAAACAAATGCTTCAAACGGGGAATTACAGGTATATACTATACCACCTTAGCAAGATGTCCTTTCTTCACCTCGATGCCCTCGCCATCATCATTTGAATGACTCTTACGCTTGTACCGGGCTGCGTTGCACACCGGACATACATGCAAATTTGTGTACTATTTGCGATACAGTATACAGTCATTTAGAAATGCATGTATTCTTTCTATTTCCATTCCTAAGGGAAAAAGAACCTTTTTTGCTTTGTAGGTGGTTGTCGACAACTCGTTTTCCTTTGGAAACATGTCCGCCAATAGACCTAACAACGTTGTGAAACTCTTGTTGGACCAACCATTACTTGCCTTCAATTTCAATAGTTCAAGCACGGATGACAACCCTATGTATTTTGACTTGTAGCCTACGAATAAAGGTTTCTCTGAGTCCTCCATCAAGCCCCGAAATTTACCATATTCTCTATCATCACGGTTCCCTTCTGCATCAGAAGCACAATCAATATGATTATCTAACATATCGTTGAATTTGTCAATGATGTTAATACTACCTGCTTCTTTTACATTCTGCTCTTCATCGTGACTGGTCCAAGATGTATACCCCTTTTGAAACTCCTCAGAATCAAGTGTTCTTTGATTTGCGTTAGTTTTGAAACATCCTCATATTCTCACAATCAATGCACGGACAAGACATAAATTGCAGCCCTTATTAAACATATTCTTCTTTGCAGCTCTTTTAAAAGCGGAGACGCCATTAATGTATTTGGCACTCGCACGGTTTTAAGCGTACATCTAGCTTCGGTCTATCTATGTTATGCATATAACAAGTAGTGTTAAATATTGAAGTACACTAGGTGTGCTCATGTACACATTCTTAAATTATGCACTACTGACTACATCTTCAATATAATGCAATTATATAACTAATTACTACCTTAGATCACAAAGAACACATGGATCTACAAGTTAGGGCTGTTTGGCATAGCTTCTACTCTAGTTTTTTAGCTCAAGATCTCATTCTTAGTGGAGTTGATTCTTTGAGAATATGGAGCTATCTGTGGACTAGGAGGCTGACTCCAGATTCTAGAATGAGAGGATTGCGTGAAAATTATCAACAATACCCTTGGTTTTCTTATTGGTACAATATCTTGTACATATTAGTCACTGATGTGACCGTTTATTTTGTAATATATTTTTTTCAGACAAATATATTACAAATTCAATATGACATACCCTTGGATTGCCTGTATTTGATTTTTTTTCAAGCATAAGCATAGCTACCGTGGATAAATATTTTCATTGCTAAACTTTTATTAGTGAAACATCTCTGCACCTGTGTACTTTTCTTTACTTTGAAAGTAGTCGAACTATTTGGTTTGTTTATCAGTTGAACCACATTTTCAAATAAACTATATCCTATCAAAGAACACAATATTGTTATCTATCTCATACCTCTGTTTATCCTGATGATCAATCGATACAGGAATAGAACAATATTGAAGGACGATGCTAAGCATCTGACAGTGCAATTTTCTTGGCAAAAACATATTGTGTAATGATTTTTGCAAGTAAATGTGATGATTAAGTTTATCAAAATTAGTTCGTATTAATCGTCAAATGAGTCATGAGTAAATTAGAAGAGGATTCTACTCAAGGTAAACCAAAAGAAAATAAAAACACACTGAATAAGCTTTCATCAGTAAGTGCTGGAAATTTGAATGACACTGCTAGCTTCCTTCCAGCGAGCTTGCAACAATGCAACAGTTTGTTGGCAGTTTGAGTCTAGAATCTAGTTACATACAAGATAATATATGCACTTTGCTAGTTGCTTATGTTACTACTTTTGTCGTCTACTCCTTTTCTTCATGGGTATTTGGCTCTGCTTCGAGATCTTTTTTTTTCCTTGAAAGCCTTCATCATGCTATAGACCTGAAGTGAGGTATCCATATACAGTTCTAACTAAAATAAGAACAATTTGGCATTCAAAAGATTTGAATTGTAATGACCTTACGAATTCCTATTGTCAAACCCATGGAATTGGCCGAACTTTCATCAACGAATTTCAATTTTGTGCTATCTTGTTCCTTGTAGCATAGTTGACTCACATCATCTACAATAGAAGAGTTAGGCAGCAACACGAGAAAGTGACTAATAGAAGCAAGTAACTGCTCTTGAGGACAACACATGACTCACCTTTGAGCTTGAGAATCATCAGCTCAACGTGCATCATCAGGGGAATGCGAGAGAAAAAGTGAGCATGTTCGCCAACATCCCCCCTGAGGATCAAGCAGAAGCGATACACTCAATAAACCACAAAACTAGGAAACCTATCATCCTTAATTCACTACATCCAACGTTCTATGACCATGAACTACTAAAAGTAATATGTAAGATGAAAATAAATCAGAACAAAAGGCTCTATTACTGAATACTCATGTCAAAGGCCTTTTCCTAACAAACTACCTAAAATGTCATCGGAACAACTTGTGCATCGTTCAATAGCTGCAACGCAACACACATCATGAACTAGCACTAAAATCTCTCTCCTCCTGAAGAGAAAACCTGAATCGGCCTTCCAGGTTCGCTCAGGAAAAATGTTGAATAGGGCACATGGAGGTTGGCAAACTAGTAGACAATTGGCAGTCCCTTACCTAGAATTTTGATCACAACCAACCATGACCAATCTCCCCAGTCACCTCAAGAAGAAATCGAGCCCTCTAGTAGTACACATGGCTGGCCCACATCTCACTCACCTCCTGCAGAAATCGACTTCCACAAATTAAGAATTCGATATTATCTCCCGTGACATTTTGCATCAAAGATTGGATCTTTCCAACGCAACTTAGATCTTTTCCTCTGTCTTTCTCAGGGCCTCACCTCCTGCGTGGCGGCGGCGAGGCTAAGCATGGTACGCCACCGTGCCATTCACCGAGAGTGGTAGTCGACAACGATGGGCTCATGTGTTTGCTGCAGCATCACCTCTAAGACCCCACACCGCGTACGCCGTCCCCTCGCTCTCCCCGGGTCTGCCACCACCGACGCTCGACAGCGCGACTCGCCACGGTAGGTTGCATCGGTGCACGTCGACCTGTTGAGGAACGCGGTATGCTACTCTAGAACAAATTAAAATTTCTACTGCAAAACCAGAAAAGCTACTCGCAAGAAGGGGATCATAGATCAATTACCACTAGACGCGCAGTTGCGAAATCCTTCGCACGTCGTTGTAGTGGATCATTCTCGCCGCAGTCGTGGATCATCCTCGCCTCGCCATGGATCGTCCTTGCCTCGGTCGTGGATCGTCTTCCCTCGATTGCGGATCGTCCTCACACGCCGTAGTCGCAGCAGCGTCACCACAGTAGTCCACACGTCCGGGGATGGGACGTCGTGCATCGGTGTGCAAGCACCGGGTTGCTCGGTAGAGGCAACGAGAGGAGGTGGCTAGGGTTTCGAGCGAAACACTTATAAACCACACGAAAAAGTGAGTTCTGCACCCAGCCTCCTCCCCTCCTTATATAGCCACAAGGTGGAACCCTAGGCAGTCTGGGCCCATCTACGTGCTACGCCCACGAGGTCCATTAATTACGGATCCAATCCAAATTAATGCGTCCCAGCCCGTTAAGTGTGTGACCCTGTAGGTTCATGCGCATTTGGACATAGATTCAGAAAACCCTTTTCTAATCCAATAGTCGGTAGCGGCTCCTTGCAGAGCATGCCAACTCCAAACTTATATGATCAAAGTACTGATGTAATAATCCCTTTGCCAAGGTGAGAAGCATGTCATCCTTTGACAGTTCAATCCATCTCTCGTATTCGTGATATATTAGTAAGTTGTGATTGACTTCTCAATCACGGCATGGCCATGCACTTCCTTAATCATATCACACGAGTGGCTTAGACATATATCTCCATTACACTAGAGTGGCAAATTCCATCTTAACTGCTCACTTCCCTCTGCATGTTTCATAGTAAACATCAAAGCTACCTTTATAACTATCCGGTTAGGAAATAGTGCTTGGTAACCCCAAGGTAAACTATTACATATATAGGGAATGTGACAATCTCAGGTCTAAGGATCATACATCTACTATGTATGAGATACACTGATGACATATAAGAATGTAACATTCTCGCAGTGTCCCATTGCGGGTCTATCTAACACATGTTCTTCAACATGCGTTCACAATGTATTGATGATATCTCCATATCCCATGATCTATGAAACATGATCATCGATCAATACATGCGTTGATCTATTCATCGTTGTCCTATACGATGATACCCGATCAGAGATACTTACAGAATTATATCAATGAGCAAAGAGTTTCATAAGCAAGTCACATACTTGCTGATCAATCTAATGATATACATTCATTGGACCAATAATCATATTATTATTCATAAATATAGTCATATTACAATCATCTATATGACTGCCTCAAGGGCATAACACTAACGGTACCACCGTAGGGCTGGCGGTGTGGTGGCCAAGCTGCGCGGGGAGGAACCGTCGCCGCCTAGGGTTTGAGGAGGAATTTGCATGTGTGAGAGGGGTGGGAGAGGAATGAGGGGTAGGGTTTGATTGGGGGCCTCAGCTCGGTGGTTTTGCTCAGTGGCATTTGCGGGTAATTACTCTGTAACTCCGATGGTAATTCTATATTTTGGTGCTCCACTCTAGGTGGGAGTGAGTGAACCCTCACTCTAAAAATTTGCACTACAAGTCACACCAAATCTTTCCTGCTCCCACTCTGAAAATTTATGGAATTAGGGTGTTTGGCACAACTCCACTCAAGTCCCACTAGAATTCAGGAGTATGAGCTTTGCCAAACAGGCCCTTAGATCTAAACAATCTTTAAATTCTCCATTTACCAAATTAATTAGATAGATCTTGAATATAATGCAATTAGAACTAATTACTAACCATAGATCACCAAGCTAGAAAACATGCATGGATCTACAAGTTAGATCTAAACAATCTACAAATTACACTACTACAAAATAATACATCACTATCGTTTCATCTGTGTCGGTTCCAAACTTTTGACTAGTAAATTTTGGTAACAAGTTATCACAATCGGTTCTGAGAAAGAACCAATTGTGATGACCCGTTTCCTCATCACATCGGTTTTAAAAAAGAACCGATTGTGATAACCCGTTTGCTCATCACAATCGGTTCTTTAAGAACCGATTGTGATGAGCAAACGGGTTATCACAATCGGTTCTTAGAAAGAATTGATTGTGATAAGTGGCCCATCATCATAATCGGTTCTTTCTTAGAACCGATTGTGATGAGCCTCGCTAGATTTTATATCCTCTCGGGATGAACTCTCCTCTGTTGGTGTTTTAGAGCCAAAAAAATCGTCGCCACCCTAAAAAACAGAACATACTCTTGTTGAAACTTAGACTTGGGGGAGAAAATCTGAAATCTTTGGAGATGTGTGTTAAGAGGGTAAATTGAAGCCCTAGCTTGAGGAGATTTCCCCTCTATTTTCCCTCATTTGAGGTTTTCAGCATATTTATAAGCAAGCACTTAGTGGTGACGACGACACACATGGAACAAATTACATGCGTGTAGATCATCAAGAAGGGTTGTATTGTAAATAAAGTTGTAAGATTGCCAGGTTTAATTGAGACAAGCTAATGCCATTTCAAGGGTAAAGTACCAGCAAAGTAAAAGTACAAACGTGCCAACTTGTTCTCTATAACTTGCTGTTGACCCTGTTTTAGTTAAAATATACAGGACAATACTTCCATAAGAAAGGAAAGGGAAGAATTTTTCCAATCAACGCAAATTATTAGTAATTATTTGCACATTCTTTTCACTCCATCCGTTCACAACACATAATCCCAGACAATTATTAGAACAATACCCAGACAATTATTAGAACAATACCCGGAACAATACCGACACTACTAGTCCTTTCATATTGCAATCGGTTTCAGTTAAATCCAACACTACTAATCAAACCTATTGCTTTTTGTGAAGGCAATGAAAGGAATGCATTTCAATAGCATATATACAGAAAGTTCAGCAAAGTGGAGACCGACTCGGCTTGAACTTAAATTAGATGGCAAATAGATATAAAGGTGTGATGGACACCACATCACAATCGGTTATAGCTCAGAACCGATTGTGATAACACCCCTCATCACAATCGATTCTAGCTCAGAACCGATTGTGATGAGGGTGGTCATCATAATCAATTCCTAGCTCAGAACCGATTGTGATGTGCTCGGGATAGTCCCGCCAAAGTGAAAATTGGGCGCCAAAGTGAAATTTGGGCGTCGAGCGGGTTCCAAATTCAAAATAATTTTGCTGAAAAAGCCACTGCCCTATATATTTTTACACACCCTTGTGCTCACCACTCATCTCCTCCACTTGCTCCTCTCCCTCTCCTACTCTCCCTCTCACTTGCACTGTAGATAGATACATAAACAGCTAGATAGATAGAGAGAGTGAGAGAGATAGGAGCCGAGGTACGTGAAAGGCGACTGCACTAGGATGTGGATCTTGGTTTTGGAAGAAATCACTGCATGGAGCACATCAGTAGTGGTAAGGAACTAAACTTTGATATATTGTGATTTCTTCTTGTCCAAATTAACTTTGTTTCTTTATTTGCCCATTATATCATGTACTAATTTTTCAGTCATTTTCAGATTCATGGTAATGGCAAATGGGCATGGCTACAAAGCTGAGGAGGTGGTGTAGACCAAGTATAATGCGAACATGGAGTATCACTAGCTCTATAAAATGTTGTCAAGTATATTTCATAAACACGTGCACAATATTTTGTCAAGTGTATCACCGTCTTTTAATTGGATGAATGGGTAGATGATGCATGTGTACTGACTGTTAAGTATGTTTGTGTTCTATATTCATGTAAACGAATGTGATGTGTATTGTAAAGTGTTTATGTTCTATATATAAATATTCATACCGTAAACCAATCAAAAATAGTAAAATGGGCTCATCACAATCGGTTCTAAGAAAAAACCAATTGTGATGTGGGGGTCATCACAATCGGTTCTAGCAAAGAACCGATTGTGATGACCGTTTAGCACAATCGGGGAGAAAACCGACTGTGATAGCGCTTTCTCATTACTATCGTTGGATTTTCTATCGCTACCAAAATCGATTGTGATGATGAAAAAGAACCAATTCTAATGTACATTTATGTAATAGTGTTATCTTCTTACCAAACTAGCTATGTCTTGAATATAATGCAGTTAGAACCTATTACTAACCTTAGATCACCAAAATCAAATGGATATACAATCACCGTTCGAAATCAATTGTTTTCTTTCACCAAATCGCCTCACAGCCGCAACCACTTCAAAGATAGATCTCGAAACCCTAAAAGACAATAAGTGGCTCAATACTCTGTATTATATACTGTTAGGAGATATCACAGACGGTTCTATTCATAAACCGTTAGTAATATACATAGATATCACAAACGGTTTTAGTATAAAGCCGTCAATTATGACTCCTATAGCTATCATAGACGATTTTATAATAAAATCGTTGGTGATAGCACCTGATATCACAGATGATTTTAGTTTTAAAACTGTCTGTGGTACCTAAAATCGTCTGTGATATCAAGTGTTATCACCGATGGTTTTATTATAAAACTATCCGTGACATCAATTGTTATTACTGACGGTTTATAAATAGAGCCGACTGTGATGATAACATTATCGATTTTACTGTAGAATCGTCAATAATATTCTTCGCTAAAGACAATTTTAAAAATAACCTATGATAAGACGTTTAATATGACCTTTTCTGTTCTGTTGTAATGAAGGGAAAAAATCATCTTAATTAGTCGCTACAAACCAATATGTACAGTGTTACAAAGAGTTGAACAAACAAAGGACACCTGAAACAAACGCAAGACGATGGATCATTGCATTCTGTACAGCTTTCTTAATCGTCCGAGTAATAATAGTACTCCGACGAGGACATCGACGACGATGACGACGACGACGACGAGAGCGAGTGGGACCTCCGATAGTTGTACAGCACTGCGCCGGGCGGCCGCACCAACCAGCCGCCGCGGCCGGACCCCGGCACGTAGTAGCCCGGCAGGGGCAGGCAGAAGAATTGGAAGATGCAGTCAGCCAGGCTCTCGAGCTCCTGGACCGGCGGCAGGAACAGCGCGCGCAGTACCTCGTCGGCCCGCAGCCGCCGCCGCCCCGGCCGAGGCGGCCGCTGGCACAGCTCCGCCGTGACGCGCGCCGCCGCCACCAGCCATCTGCTGCTGAACACCATCCCGTCTCTCTTGCGCGGGATGCCGGCCTCTCCTCTCCTATATATCGTGGTGTTTGACTTTATGTGCTGGTTGGTCGGATGGTTTGGTTGCTTGGTTTGGCTTTGTGACGTTCGCGTGCGGTTTCTGCGCGCGTTTTTTTTTTGTTTTGTTTTCGCGTGGAGCGCGGGGGCAGGTCGAAGCTGTGGGGAGGTGTTTCGGGGAAGGGGCCGGCGTGCGCGCGGGAGTTTATGTCATTACGTGGGTGAGGGAGGGAGGGTGGGTGCCGTGCGGCAGGGGAAGACGAGGGCGGGAGCCGTGCATACTTGCACGGTCGTCGCTTCCGCCGCCGCCGCCGCCGCCGCCGAGCGCAGCCTGCGGGTTGGCGGTTTCGTTCGATTTCTCACGTGCCGCGGCCGTGTTTTGACCAGTGCCGCGCGGGTGCAAGCAGCGACGGAGACCAAAAATTTTGGGAGCCTCAAGCCCTCAACTAGGAAGCTATGGTGAAGAGTTTATCTGGGACGAAACGATTTTTACAGTGGTTGACAGCGGTTAAACTGTGTTAGAGTTTTACTGTTTTGTTGCCAGTAAACCTGAACAATCGCGCGCGCATGCACCCCGTGCAAGTGTACAGAGCGCCCGGTATGGTACTTGGCAGAGCGGTCGTCGCAAGGTGCCGTATCCCTCTTGAATCATTTGTGCGCTAACAGGGATGGGTTGACCCTGGGAGAATCCGCACGTTGCAGAGTTGCAGTCCTATCGAAATACCTATGTATCCAACGGAACGAGCGCCCGGTCAATCGTTTTACCATTCTCGCATGTCGCCTGAAATCGTTGCGGTGCGCGGCAGGGCCAATCTGCGGGCGCAATGCTTCGTTCTCGCGCTTGTTGATGCTGACAGGCAAATTTTTTATCTTACAAAATTGCATATAGTTTTTATCTTACACAATATACTGGGACCAAAAAAAACTAATGAGGCTTGGCTCGACAATAGCTTGTTAGTTTGAATTTGAAATAACACTTACATCGTAAATAAAATAATTTTACCGTAAATAAAATAATTTTACGTCCAACTATGTTTATTTCGAAACAAGCTCAATAATAACTCGTTAAGCTCGATAGCCCATCCTAGATGCTATAAATTACTGGCGGTCAAGAAGATTGAGAGGGCCGAGCAACGCGGGGTAGGGCTCCGATTAGCCGCACATTTGGGCCGTAAATGCCCAGGAAGAGCGGACGAGAGCGAGGTGTACCGAAGGAAGCCAGCGGGTTTTCGGGGGTCCGTGCGCCATAAGACTGGCGTACCTGATTGCTCCCTAGTCTACCCATAATTAAAAGAGATAATTAAAATGGTATACAAATCAACACTGCAAAAATAGAAGAAAATGATAACTGCACAGAAGTTGTTGTACCTTCCCCGATAATGATCGTCACATCAGGACCACCACGAGTTGCAATTAGCATTGTATTACAAGTAAATTATACGTCAAATAAATAAGGAACATACTACACTACTCTGAATGTCATTGCACAGCAAATTTACTTGTGCAACAAGAAAAGAAAACACGAAAATACGGGTGGCCAGATCAACGCATGCAATCAGTCTAAACAAGTACAGAAGAAACCCTGCCAGCACTTGACTTTTCTGCACTAGTCTAGGTAGACGATGGCCTGATGGATTCCATCTATTCGTGCAGAAAGCCTCTCTCCTCGAGATAAGTAACCACTTGTCCCGCCATGTCAGAAGGTGAAGGGCATACACCATTCAATTCCTTGATCTCAATCTGTAACGAGAGCAATGCGTTTATACTTCTGTGCGAAGGACAAACAGTGGCAACTGGCAACTTCATGAAACGGGTAGAATAGAGAATACGATGAAATCATGATCTAGTTCTTATAGACATAGCTGTACTAAAAAGACATCCGAGAATTACCAATTTAGGTGTCATTTGCAGCTGTCAATTCAACTTTGGATCAAGTATTTACAGTAAAGATCATCTTTCTTTCTTTCTTTCTTTTTGATGGGATACAGTAAAGATCATCTTATGCATTCAACTAGTGCAGCAATAATCAAATTCTAGCATTCACTACCCGCTATTATCCTTCTGAAGCAAGCATATTTTATCATTTGCTCTTTCACATGCTAAGCATGCTTTTGATCCTACATGATTTGATTATGTTACAATAAAAAAGAAAAATGAGGAATCATGCTCTGTTTTCCTAATGCAAACATAAATGTCAATACCATTTTGATATCTAGAGTTTCAGTGAGGCCACTGATTTAATATGAACCAAAAGAAATAATGCACACTTTGACCATGTGAAGATGATAGCAAATATTATATTATGATGTACCTCACAATTTAATGGTGGTTCATAAGGGTCATCAATTCCCGTAAAACCTGCAACAACACATAATTAGAGCTTGAAGCATGTGTCAGCTCTACATCATCTAACAAGACAGGCCGAAAAAGTAGATTGAAGATTGTCGGCAAAAAATGGTCAATTAGAGCCAACAAGGTAAGGATAAGTCTGCCCACGAGGGAACTTGCTTTAGTGAAAATGTTTCTTCATAACGTTGCTTGGACTTACACAAGAGTATGAGGCAAAAAAAAAAAAAAAATCTTCCAAGTTTATTCTCCTTTTCTTTTCCATCCTCAACTAGATAACTCAATCCAACTTACAAATCCACATACAGACACACAAAAAAAAATTAAGGACTGGAGCAACATGCCTACACCAACTTGGTGTCACCACAGTCCAGAGTCCAGACTCAAAACAGACCAGTTCAACTGCTTTTGTTTTTAGCATTAAAAAAAAAGCAGTGACAACGATGCAGCTCCTAGAAACTCACAAGATAAAAGTTCAAATAAACTATGAGGAAATCAGACAGAATTTGAGCAAACTCTGATGTTGTAATGGCTAACTGTGCAGTAAAAGCATAGTGCCAGAACCTAACCTACAAAGGATGCTCACACACTTCCTATATATAATGCCATTACACAGTGGAAGAACCTGGCTACAACATATGGCCAACATCGTATTCATCTTTCAGACTATCACAATATGTGCATCATCACATTTTACCATGGGCCGCATGGCTGCAAGCCTGCAATTACAAGTCATGGTCCTTATGGAATGGCAATTTTAAGACTTGGAGAATGACCGTATATGCCTTTTTTTTCTTTTGGGCATTTCCCCCCAAAAGATGCATAATGTAATTCAATTTGTTAGTGTAATTATTCAAGTCAGGCTACAATTCTGGCCTTACAAATAAGTCAGAAAAAGTAATTTACATTTTCAAACAATTCACTTTTGTACCTATTTTCCCTGCACGACAAGCCAGATTGAAACATTAAGCACTGTTAATTATTTTCATTTTGGACATCAAGCATTATATGAGAATCTCACCTTTTATTTTTCCTGCACGAGCAAGCTTATAAAGGCCCTTTGGATCCCTTGCTTCACACAATTCCAAAGGCATGTTCAAGAAAACCTGCAAAAATTCACGGGTTTTTGGTGAACGGTCATAACTAAGGTCTAAAACCCATGAGGAAGTTATGTTCACTAGAGGCAAACTAAACTAAGAAGAATCCCTTACTTCAATAAAACTATCATCTGACAATAATGCACGACAAGACTCACGGTCTCTCTTATACGGAGATATCAAACTTGCAATGCACACTAGGCCTGCATCTGCAAATAGCTTTGCTACTTCACCTGCTCAAAGCAGTTGAAACTAAATGTCAAGTACAAACGGCTGGAAAATATAAAATAACAGCACAAGCATGGTTATGTTTTTTTTAATCATATTTTGGAGTTCATGAGAACTTTGTTAAATTTAACAACAAAATTTCTGTTTTCAGGGGATATTTACCAACTCTGCGAATATTTTCAGCACGATCTTCAGCTTTAAAGCCAAGATCCTTGGTTAGACCATGTCTTAAGTTATCACCATCAAGAACATATGCAAGCTTCCCTCTTGTGTGAAGCTCTCGACCTAACGTACACGCCAAAGTACTTTTACCTTGACAAGGTGAAGTAAAATAATATGAAATTAGATAAAAACACGAATAAAGCATCATTAAACAATAAGATTACATTGAGAACAAATGTTGTATTATTGGAAATCTGTCATTTGCAAATTAACCTTTCAAACAACAGAAAATAGATTGTGATTTCTTGCAATGTTAAAATAGGGTGAAGAGAGAACAAAACAGCAGTAAGCATAATGAACATCAGCCCTGTTGATAGCAAATATTACAGTGCTTTTGGAAATTTTACAGATTTGCCCTTTTATAAAATGAAAGTTATCTGTCTCAATTAGTGGAAAATGAAAATAGGTTGTTCACAATAATTTGTCCAAGCCAAATGTCATGCATCATGTATTTGCATGACCCCCAAGATGACCATTTAGAACAGAACATCACCGTCTTGAACAGAGTTGAACTCATTTTCAGCAAAACCAACAATGCTGAAGATAAAGTAAACAATATTTCAGTAATTACCTAACAACAAGAACAATATGAATCGTTCAACAACTAAATTATGAAGGCAGTAAGAATCTGGTACTCTATAGTCTGCAATATGATTCTCCCAGAAGTCACACCCTTCGGCCTTAAGTAATTGTGTAGAGGTGAAACGGTTTATGTAAAGTAAAGAATACCACTCTGTGTAGACAACAATCGTCGTTGAAATGATCCGTACTTGAAAAACACAACTGTACAGCATTCCAGGAAGGGCACAACATAACAGCTTCGGAGAAAATAACTTCATTTACCTGAACCACTAAGGCCTGTAATCCAAACAACACAGCCTTTCTGCTTCAGTAGCTTCTGCCGATCAGTCTTGCCAACTGGGCAATCATGCCAGAAGATGTTCGATGACTTCGGCACAGTGGACGACATTTCCAAAATGCTGTCCTTGCCAACTGTATATGATTACAATCATTCGCACACAATATGAAAAGGCACCATAAAAATATAAATTTCGTTACAATCCAAAGAAAACTACAATGAAAAGCAAATGAAAAAAATGTTCTTTCTTAACCAGTGGCTGTTTCTTTCCTAAGTTCCATGAACTATGCTGAAATTAGCTAGCAGTCAGCAATGTAAACAAATGAAGCGGACTATGTATTCTAATCACTTCCCTCGGCCAAATTTTTTTACAGAATACAATTCCATTAGGTATTTTATTGTGGTGGCAAACCACCCCGATACAATGGTTAAAACGATTACAAGAACAAGATTAGTACTCCCTCTGTCCACAAATATAGGTCGCCGTAGTTCCATGCGGTTAAGCTTTTGAAACTTTGTCCATTAATATATGTAAAATATATAGATTGACCACATGAAAATAATGTCACTAAATTTGTCTTGCAAAATACTTTCATAATATATATATATATATATATATATATATATATATATATATATATATATATATATATAATTTTTACTAGTATACTATGATGATAAATTAGTCAAAGTCTTGTATTGCACACCATGAAAAGTAAAAAACAACATACGTTTATGGACGGAGGGAGTAAAACACAAATGATCAATTGCATAACTAAAACGGAGCAAATCATCAATTCTCCCGTGATTCAAACCGATTGAAAAAAAAACATATACAGCGCAGAAACCACCCCTAAAACTAGAGCTAAACCGATTGAAAAAAAACACACAACTAGAAGAAATGATTCAAGTGACTGGAAACTGCGGGAAGAAGAGGAGGCGGCAGCCACACCGGCCTACAGTTCTACAATTCCGCAAAGGCCTGTTCAAACGCGATTGAAATTTCACGCGGCCACACTCCCCGATCAGCAAGCAGCAGCCGCATTGGATCAGATCATCAAATAAGCAAGAATCAGAAAGAAGAAAGAGGAGAGGCGGATACGTGCCTAGGCCGACTCCAACGCGCTTCTCACTTTGTTGGCCGCCGGCGCATTCGACGAGGGGGGCTCGGAGCGGCCGTCCCCCACCTATTATCCGCCCCGCGGGGGAGGGCGGGAGGCGGAGGCGGAGGCGGAGGCGTCGGGGGTGGAGAGGGGCCAACCCTAGATTTGCTGGGCTCCGGCTCCGGGCGACCGCAGGAGCAGCCCAACGGGCAGGGGCCGAGCTATCCCCACCGCTCCTCGAACCGGCACGCGGTTCGCGAGGAGGCCACCCCCACCGCGCGCGTTGCGGTGCGGTGGAGGAGGTGGGGAGGCAGCCAGTGGCACGCGGGCGCGGACGCGCGAGGCATGCCGCTTCCATCGGTGAAGCGTGAAAACCGGCGAGGTTTTTTTTTTTTTTTTTTTTACCAGAGGTGCATCTACCCTTCGCTGTAGTTCTGAAACCTGAATTCTGATGAACCAGAAGCATTCATGTGGACTGTAGAGTTTGGAGTAGCATATAAGAGCATCTCCAAGATATTGCTAAATATAGCTACTCTCCTAGAGGCCCTAAAACAATTTGCTAAATTTTAACAATTTAGAGCTCTTGCTGGAGTTAATCTTTTTCCCCAAAACCCTATAATTCAAATTGGGACCATATTTAAGGTCCCTCTTGGAGATGCTCTATGGCAGATCACCTGATCGGGACCGGGACACCATCTAGATCATCACACCCAGTCAAGAAGACAGAATGAAAATAAAAGACGTGCTTAAAAGATTAAGTTAATCTCTTAAGTTAAATTTAGATAAATATACAATCTAAATTTACACATGAATAGAAGGGAAACAAAGTAGAAAATAGTCAAATATAATGTGGTTACCTCGCTAACGGAAAGCTATCCCCAAACCTATCGTCGTCGATGCTTCTAAATTTGAGCTATTCATATGGCACCTTAATGCAAATATGTTTTAATAATATTTATTGCCAAAATTATTCCCTCGTCGGCGGAGAATACTACTTAAATTGTTTTGTGAAATAGTTACACAAAGCTCATTTATCTATTATTACAAATCTACGAACAAATCGTAAATTTAATCACTATAAGGGCCTGTTTGGATCCATGCAACTAATAGTTAGCTGCTAAAAATTAGCTGGAGTGGATCCAAATACCCCGAGTTAATAGATCAGCTAACTATTAGCTGGGCACCCAGCTAATGCATGGTTATCTCATTAGCTAGCCAAATCCAGCTAATAGCAGCTAATAGGTGGTATTTAATCAAAATACCCTTCGCGTCTACCACTAATAGCATTTAATAGCATGGGTATTCTGGACAATAGCATCTATTAGCCACATATTAGCTGGTGGATCCAAACACCCTCCAACTAATAGTTAGCTAGCTAATATTAGATAGGAACTATTAGCTAGCTAACTATTAGCTACAAATGGATCCAAACAAGCCCTAATAGTTAGCTGCTAAAAATTAGCTGGAGTGGATCCAAACACCCTTAGCTAATAGATCAACTAATTATTAGCTGGGTACCTAGCTAATGGTTATCTCATTAGCTAGCCAAACCCAACTAATAATAGCTAATATGTGGCATTTAACAAAAATATCCTTCGTGTCTACCACCAATAGCATTTAATAGCATAGGTATTCTGGACAATAGCATCTATTAGCCACATATTAGCTTATGGATCCAAACACCCTCCAACTAATAGTTAGCTACCTAATAGTTAGCTAGTTAATATTAGCTAGCTAGCTAATAGCTGCTAATGGATCCAAACAGGTCCAAAAACAACTAGATAACTATGAGAGCTGAGGAGGGTAGGCTCGAGACTCATTGTGCTCGTTAGGATCGTCTGTTTTTTTATTGATTTATTGTTTTTTCGTTACCTGTGATTATTTCGATCGTAATTGGATTTTTTAAAATCTTCTTTATTTTTCCTCTCCCTTTTTTTGAGTTATTATAAGGGTGAACACCTAGATATACACCACGGTGCATGCACACGTTTATAGTCGCGTTTACGTATGTGCTTCTACGTATTGAGCTCGATCTTGTTCGATTACGGGCTACCTCGATGAATTAATATTGTGCTACTTCGTCTTAGGACTTCAATTCATCACGTAAAAGCCCTGTTTGAAACGGGGCTGAATGTCCTAGCACATCCACATGTTATGCTGGCTGCCTTCTTTAAAGCTTGAATCATTCGTGATTTTTTTTTTTTTTTTTGCATCATCCAACGGATATAACAAACGAGCCAGCGCACATATTTGACCGGTTAATGGCGGTTTTTGAACTCTGAAAAACTAGTATTTCACATGATGAGCGTCTCATCTTTCTCTCGATGTACCTTTGCTTGCCTGCATTTTATCAAATTATCAAATTGATCTATAGCCTCGTCTACCGCGATAGGCATGGTAGGTGACACCTGTCATTTGTTGGTGTTTTCGCAGTCGAGAAGAAAGGTAAATTTATAATTTCATTCGAGAGGATTAAAAGTGAAAAACAAAAAGAGTATGTACGGGAGCCAAATAGCGCAAAGCTTCCAGAGTCACAGACACATGCTGCTTCTTCATGCTTGATCAGCTTCACTGCATCATGCGTGTGGATCAGGCAAACATTTGCTGAAACAGCCATTAGGAAGGGGGGAAACGCAACGAATCCTTCGAAACAACAGCTCTTATTACTGCTACACATGAAGATGTGGGGATGCACCGCCCAACCACCACCATCTGAACAAAACCCAAAAAAAAAAGTAACCAAAGAACACCAACTCACAGGAACCGGCCGTAAAGCTCGATCTCCACACGCTGCCCCCGCCGCCGCATCACGAGGCGCTACGGGCGCTCCGTTCCCTCGCCGACCGGCCGAGCGACAGCGGCGTTCGGTCGCCGCGCGCGCGACATCCATGCACGCACGCACGCACGCTGTCCAGGCTCTGCAGCTCGCTCGCCATCGCAAGCGATGTAGCTACTCGGCGCCTTGGTCGAAGTTGAGCGCGTAGCTCTTGGAGTCGTAGCTGAACGCCGGCTTCCTCCTCCGTCCTCCTCCGCCGCCGCCCCTCCTGGCCAGCATCTCCTGCGCCACGGCCTTCCACCGCAGCTTCGCCCTCGCCGATCGCTCCTGCGCACTGCGCCGCTCCTCGCCCTCGTTCAGAACCTTGTACTCCAGCCGCCCCGACGACGCCCTCGACAGCGACCGGCCGAAGCAGGTGAAGCTCTGCGGGACGAACTCGTCGTCGTACACCATCACCGTCGCCGCCGTCTGGTGCACGAGGCTGGCCATGGAGGTGGAAGGAGAGATCGGAGAAGAGAAGAGAGGATGCGTGGATGCGGGGCGCAGTGCGTAGCCAACTGTCCGGACGATCATATGCAGATTTGCCAGCTCGTAGCTCGTTAGATCCAGAGATATAATACTGGGGCGATGAACTGCCCGATCAAATGGCGCCATGGGAACATGTCTGAAGATACCTTCTTTATTATGTGCATTTCTTAAAGAATGGCAATGTGTTGTTTTCAATTCGAGGCCACTGTACTAGAATGTCGCTTGCCTGGCCTTGACCAGAACGTGAAGGTACGATCAGTTACTCTCTCGCTCTCTCTCTCTCTCTCTCTCTCTCTATCTCTACACAGTAAGAGATCGCATCTGTTACTAATTGAATATGCAAGGGTAAATGAGTTGATGGCATCTCAATTCATCAACTTCAACAGGGCAACACAATGCAAAAGAGAGCTGTAGAAGAAATTTTTCATGCTTCCTAACAATCATGAGCTAACAACTTAAAATATTGTTAACAATTTCTACTTGTATTAACACAGAACCACAGGTTACCTTAAGCCCAAACAGGGCAGAGCAAAGGTGCCTCCTCAGTAAGCATAACTTTTGTTACGAGCCAGCTTATATTAGTTGAGAATGGCTAAGTAATACTCGAGTGTTTTTTTGGTTTGTGAGCACTCAACTTGGGGCCTAAAAAGAGGAGGGTGGTAGGGAGAGATGGTAAATTGATTGGATCAATGGATCTAGATCCAAAGGCTACAAATTTGAGTGCTCACAAACTAAAAAACACTCAGGTGCTCTCTAGACACCCAGTTACTATGTTGGACAGTATCAGTAAGCTAGTGGTCAAGTGGTCCAAAACCTACAATAACAATAACAATAACAATAACAATAATAATAATGTTAATGTTAAGCAGCATCACCCATAAACAAATCTACACACCGAGCACGATATCAGCAATATAGCCGAACCAACTGTCCGACCTGATTAAATCATTCAACATGCCATTCATCTTTGCATAATCCGCACTACCAGTTCCAATAAGCCTTTTCTGATCACCTTACAAAGCTACAATAGCTCATCTGATTAAAACCAAATGGTACATGCAGTGATGCAGCATTTCCCAGAAGGCTACCAAAAACTTCAGCTCCCACAGACTCAGTTAAGGTTGAAGGAATTCTTCAGGCAAGCCAACCCCTCTGTTCTCCGAGACCAACTTCAAGAACCAGCTAGGCCCAGTGGTCGAGTTTCCTAAACACAACACTTGGATGCATGCAAGTTGAGCAGCATTGCCCACAGATACAACAAACAAATCTACAGAGCAAGTACGTACGATATCTGCAATCTATTATAAAAAAAAATCAAGCATCCAACCTGATCGAAATCATACACCATTATTCAGATCAGCGGCGCACATACGACGACTATTCCCAGCGCCGCAAGCGCCAGCCAACAGGGCGCCCTATGACGAGGTGCAGTTGCTTTATTTGATCAGTCATTGCAAAAGCATGGATGAGGTTAGCCTAGCTGTCAGTTAATCACTACTTCTTATTATATGATATGCTACCATTACCATATGTACAAACACCTAGAGGCAGGGGCGGATCCAGGCCCCGGACACAGTAGGCAATAGCCCGGGACCTGGTACCGAAAGTCCACTAAAATTTTACGAAAAATTATTGAAAAATTATTGAAAACAGATATTTAATTTAAGATCAGCTGGCCCAGCCCAGGACTTAAGCTTGGGCTAGCTCCGCCCCTGCCTAGAGGCAATGTCCGATTGTTTCATGTGAGGCACCATCGACCTGTTGGACTGTAAGGACAGGATATCAAATTATCAGATCTCTGGAATGTAGTTCCAAACCAATACTCAAGTCTAACTTGGTGCTTGCTTGCAACTCTAGAGTCAGGGACTCAGTATGGGCCAAAGTTCTCAGAAGAAAACTATTTCCCCAAGAAATTCCTTTGGATTGTCAGTCAGAAGGGATGCCCCTATATTTGGATCTCTACTTGCCATCCAACCATGGCACAGTAGCCAAACCTGTTCGCTGGACCATTCATCAAGTAAATGCCCCAGTCAAGAACAAGATCTGCTCTGAACAATGGATTTATCACCAACCAAAAAGAGAAAAGATCCCAGGAATTCAGTAGGCAAAGAGACCTTGTATAATACGATATGGTAGCCAGAACAAAGAAATGTCAATTAAAACCTCCCCACCCAATATTGTTAGTTCTCAATAAAAATATACTCCTTATTCCATGTTGCAGGATCACCTGAAATGGAAATACCATCATTCAAGTTTACTGCTAAAATAGAGATTATAGAGCCCGTAGACCTAAGATTCACGACACAGGCAAGCAAACATATACTGCTGCAGAGCATGTTTTCAAAGTTTAGAACAACAAAACGACCATTTGTAACTTATTTGGAGGCTTCCTAACTTTCATGGAAGAAAATGTGATCCGATCACACTAAACTGTTAGTGGTGATCTCAAGTGACGTAAGTAATTCCAAAAATTTCGGATTTAAACCACCATGCGCCGTGATCGGGAGTCCGTCAGTCAGCGTAAGAATAAAGGGGGTGAGGCCAGCTCTTGTTTCGGATTATTAGAAAAGCTTCTCCCTCTCGAACATCCGATCTGTTCTACCTTGCGCCAGGCTGACGAAGACCATTTCACCACTGTGAAACTCACCATGAGGTTCACAGAGACTTCGTCCTCACCATTAGCCCTAAAGGAGATATCGGGTGTTAGACAGTATCCTGTTATTCCTTGTATAGATATTGCCTAATATAGGCTTTCCCTTTATACCCTCATGTACATGTATATATATTGGCCCATTGGCCTCATGATGAATACAAGTGCTATTCATAACATGCTATCAGAGCAAAAATTTAGGGTTAGGGTTCTCTTGGCGTGAGCACTTGCGCCTTGATCTTGTTTTGGCGGCTCCTCTTGTCGCTTTTGCTTCTCCTCGGCTTTGTCCTCTGCCGATTTTGGCGTCCTCTGCCTCTAGATCATCTTCATCCTCCACCCACGGTCTTGTCTGCCTCTGCGGCTGCACCTCTGGCCTCTACTACATCACTTACCTCCACGTCTGCCATCGTCTTCACGAGATCCCGTCGTGGGGGCACGAGTTCCCCCACGCCTGCAGCTGCCGTCGCCTCTCTCCGCGTGCCTGCGGCCGTCGGCGACCTCCACGTGCCGGCGCGCTCCTCGCCGACTCCGCTGTCTCTGCTGTCCAGTCGGCTCCGTTTTGCGCGCCACCTCCGGCCTCTGCCCTGCATCCGGTCGGGCAGCCGTTACGCGCGCCGCCTCCGGCCTCTGCCACTTCGACGCCGCCTCGCCTCTGCTTCGCAGCAGGCGCACTCGACGCCGCCTCCGATTCCACCGTCTTGCGCCGCGCCTCGCTTCGCCTGCATCCGGTCGGTGCGGACGCACGCCGCCTCCAGCCTCTGCCCTGCATCCGGTCGGGCCGCCGTTACACGTGCCGCCTCCGGCCTCTGCCCCCGCCTCCGGCTTGTCCGTCGGGCATTTGCTCCATCTGGAGCCTTGCTCGGGAACGGGACGAGACTTGTCCCGTGCGTACTGGAGATTGGAGGGGTAACGTGCTCCATCTCGGTCGGAACTCAAAAGTTTGCAACACTGCTTAAAAAGTTTGAGTTCCGGTGGTAAAAATAAAATAAAAAATAATAATAATGTCGTCGTCTTCTGGCTCTTCGGGAACTGTTTCTGTCCCTCGATGCCCAGTTATCTTCGATGGTCTCAATTATCGAGACTGGGTTCTTCATATGCGTCTTCACATGCGCGGTCAGCGTCTATGGGAGTTTCTCACCGGCGAGCTTTCATGTCCGCCTCGTCCTGCTCCTCCTGCCCCGCCTGTTGTTCCAACGGAGACCGATGATGCTGCTCGCCAGAAGATCTTTGATGACTATGCCGATACTGTGGAGTCTTTTCAGACTCAGTTTGCTGCCCACAAGACATGGATTGATGAAGATGCTCGTGCCTCTGCTATTTTGGTTGCTAGCATGGAGGTGCATCTTACTGGAGACATTGTTGCTTTGTCTTCGGCACAGGCGATGTGGGAACATCTTCGTGATCGTTATGAGCCAGCTGGAGACTCCCTGTACCTTGCTGTTGTTCGATAGGAGCAGTCACTTCAGCAAGGCAACTCTACAGTGGATGAGTTCTATGCGCAGTTGTCTTCGGTGTGGCGTCAGCTTGATTCCCTCGGACCGGAGGTTTGCTTAGGACTTGCGATCTTTGTCGGCGCCCGGCCAAGACTCTCATTTGGAGCTTCGCCGCATCTACGACTTCCTGACACGTCTTCGGGCTGAGTTCGAGCAGATTCGTGCCCAGCTACTTGCTCGTCATCCTCGTGTGACCCTGTTGGAGGCCCTTACAGCTATTCGTACTGAGGAGACTCGTCTTCGTGGTGCAGGCCTGCTGGTGACCTCCTCAGTTTTGGCGGCGCCTCACTCTACTCCTCCGACAGTGCCGCCTACACCAGTTCCAGCCACTAAGGGGGGAGGCCTCCACTGCACCTACTGCAATAAGAACGGACATGTGGAACAGTTCTGCTACAAGAAGAAGAAGGATCTTGCTCGTCAAGGTGGACGTCCTTCTAAAGGACCTGGACTCTTGGGTACCTCACCTCAGCAGACTTCTGCTGGTTCTGACTCTACTCAGGAGATTCTCATGCTACTGCGTCGCATGGCTGCCACTACACCGACAGGTTCTGCTGGTTCTGCTACTCAGTCTTCCAATGAGAAACCACCATCCTCATCAGGTATCACACCATGGATTCTTGACTCTGGAGCTTCTTTTCATATGACATCTGATCCCACTTGTCTACATTCCATCAGTCCTCTTGTTGCTTTTACCACTGTGCATACTGCAGATGGTACTTCTCTCTCTGTTGCAGGACGAGGCAATCTTTTGTCATCTTCTTTTCATGTCCCTGCTGTTTCCTATGTTCCCAAACTGACCATGCAGCTCATATCCGCCGCCAGCCATCGATCATGGTTGTCGCGTTATCCTTGATTCTGACTCTTGTTGTGTTCAGGATCGTCGCACGGGAACTCTAGTTGGGACTGGCCCTCGCCGCCATGACTCTTAGCGTCTTTGGGAGCTCGATTGGCTTCATCTACCTTCCGCTGCCTCTGCCAGTCTCTCTGTTTCCACGATCGGCAAAGCATCCGCTGCTTCTTCTACCGGACTTTTGCTCGGTGGCATCACCGTTTGGGCCATCTGTGTGGTTCACGATTGTCTTCTTTAGTTAAATGCGTGGTCTTTTAGGTTCTGTGTCCGTGATGCTTCTTTACCTTTGTACGGGTTGTAAGCTTGGCAAACAGCTACAACTCCCCTACCATTCTAGTGAGTCTATCTCACAGCGTCCTTTTGATCTTGTTCATTCTGATGTTTGGGGTCCGGCTCCTTTTGTTTCAAAAGGGGGTCATCGATACTATATTCTTTTTATAGATGATTTTTCTCGCCACACTTGGATATTTTTTATGTCCTCTCGTAGTGAGGTTTTATCCATCTATAAAACCTTTGCCATCATGATTCGCACTCAGTTTGATTCTCCTATTCGTGTTCTGCGTGCTGACTCGGCAGGGGAGTATCTGTCCGGAGCTCTTCGAGCTTTTCTTGCCACTCAGGGCACTCTCTCTCAGTTTTCTTGTCCTGGTGCTCATGCCCAGAATGGTGTTGCTGAGCGCAAGCATCGTCATCTCCTTGAGACAGCTCGCGCTCTTATGCTTGCTTCCGCTGTTCCACCTCATTTCTGGGCTGAGGCCGTTTCCACTGCTACATACTTGACCAACATTCAACCTTCTTCTGCTTTGAAGGGTGGAATTCCAGTTGAGCGTCTTTGTGGCATGACTCCTGATTATTCTGGACTTCGTCTTTTTGGGTGTTTGTGCTATGTTCTTCTTGCACCTCGTGAACGCACCAAGCTGACTGCTCAATCTGTTGAGTGTGTTTTTCTGGGATACAGTGCCGAGCATAAGGGATATCGTTGTTGGGATCCTGTTGGCCGACAGATACGGATCTCACGAGATGTCACTTTTGATGAGTCTCGTCCCTTCTACCCTCGCTCTTCTACCTCTCCCACTTCCCTTGTTGAGCCCCTGTCTTTTCTGACTTTTCCTGACACTCCAGTTGTCACTTTTCCTCCACAATCGGCGTCTCCTTCATCGCCGGTTTCTTCATCACCGTCCTCTCCTACACAGGACTCTTCAGATGTTGTTTCTCCCTTTCCTCTTCACTACACTCGTCGTCCGCCAGTTGAGGACCCTTCTGATGTGCCATCTTCTTCTTCTGATGAGCCATCTTCTTCAGTGTCTCCTCCTCGTTATGCCCTTCGCGATCGACAGTCTATTCGGCCTCCTGAGCGCTTTGCTTTTGTTGGTGCAGCTCTGGCCGAGCCGACTTCTTACCGTGATGCTGTTATTCATCAGGAATGGCAGCATGCGATGGCGGAGGAGATTGCTGCCCTTGAGCACACTGGCACGTGGGATCTTGTTTCCCTCCCTCCACGTGTCCGTCCCATTACTTGCAAGTGGGTCTATAAGATTAAGACTCGCTCTGATGGTTCCCTTGAGCGCTACAAGGCTCGTCTTGTGGCACGTGGTTTTCAGCAGGAGCATGGTCGTGATTATGATGAGACTTTTGCTCCTGTGGCTCACATGACCACTGTTCGCACTCTTCTTGCTGTTGCTTCTGTTCGAGAGTGGTCCATCTCTCAGCTTGATGTCAAGAATGCCTTTCTTAATGGTGAGCTGCATGAGGAGGTTTATATGCAGCCACCACCGGGGTATTCTGTTCCTGAGGGCATGGTTTGTCGGCTTCGCCGCTCTCTTTATGGGCTCAAGCAAGCCCCTCGTGCTTGGTTTGAGCGTTTTTCTTCTGTGATCACTGCTGCTGGTTTTTCTGCCAGTGCTCATGATCCTGCACTCTTTGTTCACACCTCTTCTCGTGGTCGGACTCTTCTTCTTCTGTATGTTGATGACATGATCATTACTGGCGATGATTCTCAGTACATTGCCTTTGTAAAGACTCGTCTCAATGAGCAGTTTCTCATGTCCGATCTTGGCCCTCTCCGATATTTTCTTGGGATTGAGGTTTCTTCCACTTCTGAGGGCTTCTTCCTCTCCCAAGAGAAGTATATCCAGGATCTTCTTGATCGTGCCTCTCTCACTGATGAGCGTACAGCCGAGACTCCCATGGAGCTCAACGTTCACCTTCGACCTACTGATGGTGAGCCTCTTGAGGATCCTACTCGCTATCGTCATCTTGTTGGGAGCCTTGTTTACCTTGGTGTCACTCGTCCTGACATTTCTTATCCAGTTCATATCTTGAGTCAGTTCGTCTCTGCTCCCACTCAGCTCCACTATAGTCACCTTCTTCGTGTTCTGCGATATCTTCGTGGGACCATTTCTCGCCGTCTTTTCTTTCCACGCTCCAGCTCTTTACAGCTCCAGTCTTACTCTGATGCTACATGGGCTAGTGATCATTCTGATCGTCGGTCTCTTTCTGCTTACTGTGTTTTTCTTGGTGGTTCTCTCATTGCTTGGAAGACTAAGAAGCGAGGCATTTCTGCTCGAGTGCTGAGGCTGAGTTGCGGGCTATGGCTCTTTTGACTGCAGAGGTTACGTGGCTACGGTGGTTGCTTGAGGATTTTGGTGTCTCTGTTTCTACACCGACTCCTCTTTTATCTGACAGTACAGGGGCTATCAGCATTGCTCGAGATCCAGTGAAGCATGAACTCACCAAGCATATTGGAGTTGATGCTTCTTATATGAGGTCACAGGTACAGGATGAGGTTGTGGCTCTTCAGTATGTGCCTTCAGAGCTCCAGTTAGCAGATTTCTTCACGAAGACACAAACTAGAGCTTATCATAATTTTTTCCTCTCCAAACTCAGTGTTGTTGATCCACCATGAGTTTGAGGGGGGTGTTAGACAGTATCCTGTTATTCCTTGTATAGATATTGCCTAATATAGGCTTTCCCTTTATACCCTCATGTACATGTATATATATTGGCCCATTGGCCTCATGATGAATACAAGTGCTATTCATAACATCGGGAACTCACCTTTTCTTCACCGACGCTCTACCTCAATCGACAGAACCCTAATGGTTTCTTCATCGTCATCTCCGGGTTGGTTCTTATTACTCATTTTCGCATATATGTGATCATGACCTATGCTAGTTGAAGATTTAGTCCTTAGCATAACTAACATAAACATTCAGCTCCTGAATCATTATGGGCTGAAGTCAGAATTCTCAAAGGAAACTATTTCCCAAGGAATCCTTCTGGGGACTGCTAGTGAGAAGAGATAAGAGAAATGCTTCTATGCTCTTCAGGAAAAAAAAATGCACAAATCTTAAAGCATCTGTACTGGTTAATGCCAAGGGTAAAATGGTCACTCCATATGCCATTAGGGCCCGTGGATATGTAGCCCAGCCCAAGGGCCTAACCAACCTCTCCTCTTTCCCCACGATACCCTTCTGCAAGCGCGACGGCGGGCTCAGTTCCGTGCAGGTGATGGGGCTCGCGCACGGCGACGGCGTCGCGGAGTTCGCTGCAACCTGCTTCATCCGGGGAGGGTCGGGGCAGAGCAGGTGCTGGACAGAGTGCAGCCGCTGTCGACGCCAGGGTCTCTCTGTGGGGAAGGGATATTTCACGGATTTCAGTTAAAATCGAGGCTTAGCAACAAGCATTGACAAGCAGTTCTTACATAACGTTGGATTACTTGCAATCAGCTAAAACCGTGCATGAGAACAAGTGATGGCATTATGGTACCACATTACTGATTTCAGGAGCGCAAAGGAAAATTCAGGAGGGAACTGCAGCAAGCCAGAAGGGGATCGTGGGGAACTGCAGCAAGCGTGTCGGGCGTGGGGGCCGTGCAGAAGAGGAAGCGTTGACGCCAGGCGCATGAGGAGGCGAGGGCCGAGGAAGATGGATTTCGTCGGGCGGAGGAAGAAGCTAGCGCCGGCGGTTCCAAGAGAAGGGGATCGAGGGGGATGCGGAGTCTGGTTGGGTTAGGGTCCTCGGGCTGGTTTTGGATCTACAGGCCCTAATATAAATATTAAGAGACTAATCTGTCCTTGCTTTAATTAGTGTAAATGCTTTTAGATTCGTACCTTTTTTTTTTTTCTGGAGGAGCATAGAAGCACTTCTCGAGAGGTAATCCTGTACTTGGAGCTCTACTTCTAAGACACAATCATAAGCAAGCATGTCCTGGCAAAAGAAACACCCCAATCAAGAACAAGAATGGTATAAACAATGTATTTATCACCAACTAATAACTTGCCCCTGGGAATTTAATAGGATGACCTTAGTACCAGGGCATGGTAGCTGGAATTAAAAAAAAGAAGATGTTAACTAAAATCTCCTACACAACACTAGTAGTCTACAATCGAAATACCATCTCCCTCATGATTCTTACTGCACATTGCATCATTAACTGATGAAAATTTCATCCTTCAAGTGTGTGCACCAGTAAATGCTTGTAGAAACTCTTAAACCTAAATGCATATAGTATGGACTATGAACAACCACACAGATAGTGATGCAGAGCACATTTGAAAGTCTGGAACAAGAAAGTCAACATTCCCAAATCAAAACGTCTCTTTGGAGGCTTCTTAATTAATGGTCATAGCTAAGTTATACCAAAAACAAACCTAGTTTGCATCATTTGTGGGTTCACGACGACAAAGAGGACTAAACATGAACAGAATGCTGCCAATTTTCTTGCTTCATTGCGGATCTGTGATGACAATACATCTCTAGAAAGCGTTACCAACGTAATCAAGGTTAAACCAAACATTAACATTGTGAATAATCTTAATTTTCAAGGACCAAAATCTGATCCAGGTGGTCGACTCGTACTTCCAGGAGGCGGGGATCTTCTGGGTGAGGCGGTGGACCCTGCTCTCGACGAGAATGAGATTGGTGTCCTTGTCCTTCCTGTTCCTCCCCAGGTTCTTCCTCATCGCCACGGCCTTCTTGAGAATTTTTTTTTAATAATACTTTTTTAAAATGAATTGCGGTATTAATACGGGGAAAACAAAAATTGCAGAAATAACACCTATTCGCCAAACGGTACGGCGAAATAGCTATTTTCGCCAAACAGTGCGGCGACCATTGCTTAATTACGTAGTTAACAGTCGGCCATCAGAGTTTAGGTGAAAGAAGCTATTATCACCGTGCCGTATGACGACAATAGCTATTTTCGCCGAATCGTATGACGAGAACTCTATTTTCACAAAACGGTTCTGTGATAATACCCTCGTTTCCCGTGAAATTTATCGCCTAACGGTTAACTGCGTAATTAGGCATTTGTCGCCATACTGTTTGGCGAATAGGTGTTATTTTTGCAATTTTTGTTTTCGGCGTATTAATACCGCAATACATATTAAAAAAGTATTATTTTAAAAAAAATCGCCTTCTTGATCAGGAAGTAGAGTTCCTCGGACACCTCCAGCGCCAGCCCGCGGGCCTTGAGGACGCATAGGATCTTGGCTCCGGTGACGCTGTGGGCTTCGCGGAGCAGCACGCGAATCTGCGACGGCAGCTGGCGGCCCGCACAATCTGCAACTCCTTGTCAA
Source organism: Rhipidocladum racemiflorum (assembly GCA_036346355.1). Classification (NCBI taxonomy): domain Eukaryota; kingdom Viridiplantae; phylum Streptophyta; class Magnoliopsida; order Poales; family Poaceae; genus Rhipidocladum; species Rhipidocladum racemiflorum. Next base: position 9,701,951 of record CM070581.1, read on the forward strand.
ACTTTTATATTTTTTTCACATATATGTAGAAAAATCAATATTGAATGAGGTATATAAAATTCAGGCCAATGGTAGCTATCGATAATAAATAAGTGAAATATTAGAAAACACGGTAGCATTTTTACCTCAATCAATGGTATAGCTTATGCCTCACTTGATCTACCCCATATCCGCACCTTATCCATTTGTTTCTTCCTCTAAATCCACCCTATCCCGATACTTTCACCTTATCCCTTCTTGTCTCTCTCGAATCTAACGTAGCTATCAAGCTAGGGGAAGAGTAGAAGCGACACCGAATTCGTGACCGAAGGAGGAGCCGCAGTGACACGGTCGTGGTGGTAGGTGATGTTGCTTCATGGCGAGGTGCCTAATTGCCGAAGGTAGAGGCGGCGGACCCGAAGAAGCAACCACGACTCATGGTTGGAAGAAGAGGCGACGTCATTTCAGGAAGAGGCGATGGTGCGGCTCATCACCTAAGCCGGAGGTGGTGCGACAGGAGGAGCAGCCACGGCTCGTGGTTGGAGATCAAGGCATGGACTCGTTGCTCTTGGTCAGTGGCGAAGGCGCGGCTAGCAGAGGTAGGCGTGCCTATGAATATGTTTAATTTTTTTTAGAATTTTTGACCAAACTTTGTTAAATCCCATGAAACCTTTTTGAAGTTTCTTAAGGTTTGTACGAAACTTCTTATAAAACATGCTACATTGTTCCTTGATCTCTCTCTCTCTCTCTCTTGCTCGCTTTTTCACTCATGCCAACGGGGAGGGGTGGGTACCGCCGACAGGGTTAAGTTTTTCCTGAAACTGCTCGCTTGCTCATGCCAATGGAGAGGGGGTGGGTGCCACCGATAGATTTAAGTTTTGCCTGAAACTTTGCTTGGATCTCGTGTGAAACATCAAGTTATAGAAGTTTTAAGCTTGTATTTTTCACTGCAAAACTCCCCTAAAACTTGTGAAATTTGCATTAATTTTTGTCGCCTCGCTGAACCTTTGAGGTTTATTTTCGAATCTTTTGCTAATACTAATTTTTCAATCAAGTTTCATATTTTGAAACTCAGTGGAACGCTATGAAAATACATTGAATTGCTCTGAAACCTTTTTGAGACTATTTGAAATCTAATGAAACGTGATGAAACAAGGATGGAACTTTTGTTTGAAATTTTGGAACTTCCTCGAAACTTTTTGAAACTTGTTCAAAATTTTATGAACCTTATTAAAATATACGAAAATCTTATATTGAAAAATTTTATGAACCTTATTAAAATATACGAAAATCTTATATTGAAACCTTCTTGAAACTACAACTCTTTAAACCTAAAACTTGCTGTAAACTCACTTTTCAATCAAGTTTCATATTTTTTAGACCCATTGAAGCACTCTAAAAATGCATGAAAACTTTCCGAAACATAGCGAAGCTTGATGAAACAAGGATGATAATTTTTCTTAAATTTTTGAAACTTGCTCGAAACCTTTTTGGAACTTGTTGAAATATGCGCAATTCATATATTGAAACCTAATTGCAACTTCATTTTTTTAAAAAAGGAAATCCAAAACTTCTGCGAAACTTGTTGTAACGTTGAAACTTACTAAAATTTGTTGTACCGCAGAAACTCTATGTAATCTTGCTATACCGTTTGTAGAACTTTTAACGGTATACCATTGGCTTGCTGCTCCTAACAGATAAATAATCAGAAAAACTAAAAAACGGTATACCGTTGCAACGGTATACCTCCGAAACTCATGAAACTTATGATTTTTTGCACTGAAACTCATGAAACTTAGCACTAAAAACTGATAAAACATGAAACTGATGAAACTAAACACTAAAACTCATGAAACCAGCACTGAAACTGATAAGTTTCATAAGTTTCATGGCTATACCGTTGCAATACCGTTGCAACGGTATACCGTTCCCTAGATCTTAATTACATTTGCTTCTACGTGTAGAAAATTTCTTGTTAAGCTTTTGGCTGTTCTTACGGAACCAAGGAAACCCACGTGCGCAAGTGCCTCATCGCAAGATTCGAGACTCCAACTTAGACGAGGCATCCATGTCACGTAGTGTGGTAGCTAAATGTGCGGGTCTAAAGTTTACGGCCAGTCGTGTCAGCATGCTGCTCTAACGCATGATTAAGTGATGAGTGACGAGGCAGCTTAGCTTTCTCAGAAAGCTACTTTGAACTGCAACACGTCTGATCACAGCAGCCTGGGTAAAGTCATTATTAATATTCCTGCCAGCAGAAAACCCGTGCTTCAATTGTGTTGCATACATGTAGGCAGCTTTCTCTCTCTTTTTTAAGGTAAGAACAAGCGAATTTTAGGTGGGCATTACTTACACAATCTAATGCATCCCTTAATCCCTGAAGACTGAACGATCGATATTCGACTGCATCATCAAAGGAGTCCATCCAATACCACTAGCTGCTATGACTGTACTAGGACTCCTCGTATCTAGCTATGTAAAGGATCGGGCCGAGTTTGAGCGAGCTTCGGCTCTCAAGCTTGAGTTCCGTAAAAGCTCGGCTGAGCTTGAGTAAATCTAAGGTTGTAAAAAAATTTCGAGGCTCGTGAACTATTCGAGCTCGGTTTGCTCTGGATTCGGTTCAAGTTTGGTTCAAGCTCTAAACGAATCAAACTCGAGCTTCATACTGATTTCGCGAGCTTCACCGAGCCGAGCTCGAATAGTTCGTGAGCCTGATAATATTCCTATATATTAACTCTTAACGAGTTTACTCGAGCTGAAATCGAGCTTGAGCATATTTTATTATTGAAAAATAGTGCATATCAAATTATTTATTATTACCGAGCTTACTCGAGCCGAACTCGAGTCTACTTGAGCTTGGATCGTACAGGCCTAAGTAAGTCTGAGTTGGGGCTATGTGTTTGGACCTAGCCCTGAGCCCGACTCAGCTCAAATCCAAGTAAGCTCGATAATAATTAACAATTCAACATACACTAGTTTTCAACAATAAGAAAAGCTCAAACTCGAACAAATTCGATAAGAGTTAACATGCATTAACATTTAATAAGTGATCCATAAATTTACCAAGATTCACGAGCTATTCGAACTTAACTTATTGAAGCTCACAAGTTTGAGATTATAAACTTAAGCTCAACTCACTTGAAATTCGAGTCGAATCTAAAACAAGCCCTGCTAGATCGTCATCTTCCACTTTTTTTTTTTTATGGCCCTAATCGTATCCACTATCTTGTTGCTTATCCGTTTGAGAAAGACTCGGTGGGGTTGGGAACAACGAAGTGCAGTGTAGCTGTGTAGGTATAGACAACAGAGACTTATTACGTCTGTCTAGCAACCGAGCTCTTAGTTCTTCTAATAAAAGCAACCTCCTTATCTAAATTTCTGGATAAGGTGGTAGCCTTTAAATGGTCTACTCCTATACATGCTTTTGCCACCACGCAGCTAATCGGTCACGCTGCAAAAAGAAGTTGGGTTAACCCATTAGGCTCATGTTTATAATGGGTGCAGTGCTTCTCCCAAATCAAACAGCCCCAATCTTCCATATATAGTTCTACTTAGCTAGCTCCCAAATGTATTTCCGGTACTGAACCATGACAAAGACATCTCGGGTGATATTGCCTACTTAGCATGTACTTTGTCACACTTCATTTTTTTGTTGAACTCGCACTTGTCACAATTAGTACGTACTATTACAGTACTATACTTAGGGGGTGTTTAGCAGAGCTCTAGCTCCACTAAATTCATGGAGTTGGTGGAGCTAAGTATTCCTAGCTTCACTAGATTCGTGGAGCTGGAGTTGTTGGTACGTTAAGAGTGTTTAGGTGGGTCATCTTGTTTATATTTTAGTATAAAATTATAAATTTAAGTCACTTTATTTCATTCTACAAGTTTCAGCTATGAGATGGAGCTGGGATCTGGAGCTCTGTCAAACAGGACCTTAGTATTAGGCAGCACAGCAATATGGGAAGCACCCATGAGGCCAGGCAACAAATGGTGTCCCCATTTTCCTTCTAATAATTGAACTTTGGGACAGGAGTACAGTGCCAGTGAGCTCAATTATTCAATGTGAAATAAAAGGCAATCGTACCTTTCATCTCCTAACACCCTCCCCCCTTTCCTATACGGTCCTACCTCAGTGCATGGTGCTTTCCTGAATTCGCTTTTGAAAACAAATGCTTATCTGAGTATATAAGCATCCTAACCTACCTTTACAAAGCTGTTAGGCCATGCTTAATTATCACTCACTTTATCAGGATTGTGGAGTTCCTTAACTGTCACTTTTGACTCATCTTCAGACGCGCATTTTGATCACCGCTTTTCATGACCGCAAAGTTGTCTAATCTCGGACGGAGCCCACTGAGAATTACTCTGGGCCAACCGGTTGCATCATTAGATCTTCGCATTTCATCTCGTTAATTACCGTAGAAGCATATAGGTGCTGATCATTTGCGAGGCTTACGAAATTGTAGTAGCAAACGCAAGAAGAGGGGGGAAGTAAAAAGAAAGAAAGATCTCCTAGAAATCCAATATCGCCAAGTTTTCTCCATAAGTTATCCATTGATGGAGATGGAGCCGCTTGTCCTGCTCCGGCAAGCCGAGCTGGCAGGCCTGCAAGTCTCAAGATGTGGACCAATGGCGGCATCGCCCTTTAGCCATCTACTAGTAGCTGAATTATCAGGCAGCATGGGGTCCTGTGACGATCTGCAAGAAGTTTCTATAAGAGGCCATGTTCCTGTGACGATCAAATATCTGTCTATACTCCATCGTCTCTTATCTCTTTTCACCTTAGAGAGAGAGAGAGAGAGAGAGAGAGAGAGAGAGAGAGACCATATCTCTTGTGTGTAGTAGTGTGGGGCTGCCAAATGCCAGCCGAGTAGGATGCAGTGTGTTGTGATGGAAGGATCAAATGCTTGTAGTGCAGCATCCATGAAGAGTAGTTGGCAAATACGTAAGCTGGCATGTCGGTACTTTCGATACAGCTTTGATATATTCTACTGCCACTAGGAGAGATGGATGTCCATTTGATAGGTGTCATGTACTACGCTGTGTAGGATAGAGTTCCAGCTCCTAGTTTTTGGTCATGTGGCTCACAGCTTAGCACTTCGCTTAGTTTGCCATGTTGCTTTCTGCCTAATTAACTAACGAGTGCTGCTATTGGACGGTATCCCGTCAGGTGACCCGACCGACCGGATAGGAACCAACCGTTCCTATGTTTGGTTGGTGGTATGAGATTCAAATTGATTTCAATCATTAGATTCAAAGGAACGACCGTTTTATATTGATTTTAATCCACTGTAAAAGAGCTCCGTCGTGAACCTCCTCGGCCTTCCCCTACGTGCAGCAAGTTTGAATGTTTTAGAAACAAATTTAATGTTTTGAGCAAGTTTCAACAAATTTTATGCAAGTTTCATGGTGATTCAAACGAGTTACAACACCATGTTTCATAAATAAATCCAAAGTTTTGAGCAAGTTTGAACAAGAATTTCATGCAAGTTTCATGGTGTTTCAAACGAATTAAAGTTCCAACGGTAGGTTTCAGAAACAAATTCAAAGTATTCAGCAGGTTTCAACAAAGTCCGTGCAATTTTCACAAGCTTCAGGGGAAAAACAAATGAATCGTTGATCTGGAGGCTGCAGGAGCTCACAGGGGATGACGAGGACAGGGACAAGATGATACTGTTATCACTGGAGCTCCCCATCGTCAGGGCGTCGCAGTCAAGCTCGCTCGCACGCTCGCACTGCTTGCCGCCGCTCCCTCTTTCTCACCACCACCGTCACTAATGTGGGGCCTAGACGCTAGCCAAGGATTGGAACAGGAAGAAGTGGAGGCAAACGATTTGATCGGACGACCAAGTCCTATACCGTTGCATTGATAGAAAACAGCATACCGTTTAATAGTTTTCCACCTAAGAGCGTGTAAAATGGTACATATCAGCTGTCTATAAGCTAATGTTATACAGGATTTTAGGTAATATGAAAGAGAGAGAGAGGAGAGAGAGGAGAGAGAAAAGTGTTGTCTATTATTTAACAGACGGTCTTATAGACGACTTTAGACTATTTGTACCATTGTATAGATAGTTTATTAGTTGTACCATTGCATGAGTTGGCATAAGTTGTCTTTTAAATCTTTTATAGATGGTATGGAAGTGTATTATAGATAGCAATTGTCTATACATGCCCAACAAGGACAATGCCATCTCTGAAGATATGAAAAATCCATCCTCCTTTGTTCTACTGGACCGTATGCTGATATGCCTAAGTATAGCACCAGATCATAACTCAGCAGAGACATAGCCTTCCATATATTCAATCTCCTGAGATAATACCAGTGATATCAAAATAGTACAATCAGACCTGAGATACCCAGTGAAGCAAATGAAGCAAAATGTAATTACCAGCCCAGGCTTTAATCCACAGAAAACCCCAGTCACATTTTAGTCTCTTGCTTACCAGCTAAAGAACGAAAGCAATTTACAATCCTCTATACAGTTTACATGGCAAGAAAGCATCTCAGGCATCAACAGCATTTAGAGGTACCGATTTTGTCCTTGGGAGATTTGTCGGCAATTGAACTCCGGCAGAGTGGCTTCTGGCTGTGAACATACAATCCGGACTGCTCTCGGCGTCGACCACACAATGTCGGGCCCTCTGGGCTCCAGGATCGGGGTGTCTGCTGCGACACTCTCGATTATTCATGTCAGGGTGCTGACTGGTGTTTCCTGTGTCTGGGCTTCGTTCACAGGTTGGTATGCGGAAATTGTGCTTCTTACCGATATGAAAAGACTCCAGCTTGTTCAGTGAAGGTTTCATCCTACTTACTCCGTTTAAGTTGTCAAAGTCCAGAGATGGATGAATAGCTCTCCTGAACTGTGACATTTTCCGTGCTTTGTACTTTGCAATTTTTACGTCATGCTTCATGTCGAACCCTTTCGTGTGATGGTTGTCATTCTCATAGTGATTAGATGAGCAGGGCTGCTCTTGGAATGAACTAAAGCAAAGCTGATCAGAAGGACCTCTTCTTTCCATCTGTACAAACCCATTCATGTGTACGGGAGCCTCGTCTTTGACATATTGCTCTGTTTGATCGCCTCCATCATCAGAGCTTCCTCCTGAGTCCTGCAAATCGGCCTGCTCTCCATCAGCTTGGAACGTAATCTCCTCAAACCGCCCATGTAGCTCTGCACATTGGCAACCTCGAGTAGCGGACGACATGTAGGCATAAAGTGAACCACTTGATGATACATTGGGTCTGCAGTTATGGCAGTATGTAGTGTCCAGAGCTTCCTCTATGCCTGGACCAGGCCTCCAATCTGGCACCAATGCACTGACTTCACCATCGATCATGTCAGCTATTCGAGTAACCTCATGGTCGGTTATGTCCAGCTCGGCTACCATCTCGGTTGCGACACTTAATGCAGTATCAGCCTCAATGTCAAATGGAAAATAGATGTTTCGTACCCGCCCTGCAATATGAGAAATTTAGTGTTCACAGTATATCTGAATCGACATTTTCATATACTGAAATTCAACCAAAGAGCTTTAAGGGCATTGACATTGTGCGTACCATCGTTATCGGCAATTCGTAGTCTGAGGAAAATGCCTCCATCCTCACTTTTTCTTCCTCTGATTGTGATATCCACACTGCCAAGAGGCTCATCTTCGTGCCCGTTGAACAGGTCGATGCCATCAGCTTTAGTGTCATCATCCTCGCAATCCCATCTATCTTCGGTTGGTGTATCTTCGTCAATGCTTTCCGAGAATCCGTTGCTCATCACGGATCCATTACTATAAGCATGCCCTAAACAAGGCTGCCGCAGATAGTTGTTCATCAGGCTGTGTTTTCCATCCCCTGAACAAAACGCCACATCATCGGTCTGCAGGAAGGGGTCCTTGAGCAGCTCTCTCGCCGGGAGCCTCTGCGATGCAGTGGCCAGGCACTTCTCGACAAATTGTCTCACCATGGGATCTTTCACCTTGTACAAAGCTTCCGGCTTAGTACCCTACCAGCCAAACCACTAACCGAAATCAGCAAAAACCATTTCGAACTAGCCACACACCAGAATCACAGGAGCCGCGAATGGCTAAAAGGATCCAAGAGGCACTTCTTACAGAGATCACTTTCTTGTAGATCTGCACCGGGTGCCTGCACTCGCTGTACGGGTAATCGAAGGTGACCATCTCGAGCACGCACATCCCGAACGAGTATATGTCCACCAGCTCGTTGTACTCCTCCTCGTACACCTCCGGCGCCATGAACTCCGGCGTGCCTGGCCAAACAATCCGACACCTCCACCCCCATCAAATTTCCACAAAGCTATCGCAAAGTGGGATCAAAGAACATCCTTTCAGGACTAGTTAGCTAATCAGACGGCTTACCTACGCAGTGGACAGCGTGGGACTTGCGGAGGATGGCGGCGAGGCCGAGGTCGCCGATCTTGACCTCGCCCTGGTTGCCGTTAACGAAGATGTTGTCGCACTTGAGGTCCCGGTGGATGATGGGTGGATCGTGGCTGTGCAGGTACAGCAGGCCGCTCAGGATTTGCCGGCACCAGTGCTTCACCGCCCATATGTTCACCCTCCTGTGCCTCTGTCTGTACCTAATCACCACCACACCAGCAAATCACAACCAGTCAGTCCAAGAAACAATTAATCAACAAGCACACAGAACAGGAGATACTTTTTTTTTTGGCAATTACACAGATCAGAATAGACTTTTTTTTAGATTGGACATAATAGGAGGCAACTTTGAGGCGTTTCAGAGGGAGGAAGAGATTGCTTGCTTACTGCCGGAGGGTGCCGGAGGTGAACATCTCGGTGATGAAGTTGATGTTGCGGCGGGATACGTCGACCCAGGAGGTGTAGAACTTCATGATGTTGCGGTGCTTGAGCGTCTTGAGGAGGTGGATCTCGCAGTAGAGCCGCTCCAAATCCTCGGGGCTCTGCAAGAAATCGTGCAGCTTCACCTGGTTCCACGCCACCTCCATCCCCTGGTACTCGTCGAACGCCCTGTACCTGCAGCAACCGCGCATCCTCGAGTCAGGCACAACCAGCAAAGAAGCACCCGACTTCGGCAACGAGAGAGCCCGGATCTTACACGGCCTTGGACGCGCCCTTGCCAAGGACGTCGTTGTACTGCGGCATCAGGCAGAGGAGGAGCAAGCGTCAGCAATCTGGCAACGAAACGAATCAAGAAACGGCGGTGTGAGCTGAGGCGGTGGTACCGTACCCGTCCGTACCGGCCGGTGGGGTCGACCTCCGCGTACTCCGCGCAGTCGGCGGCGTTGGCCTTGGCGCCCCTCATTCTATCTCGCTTCCCCTGCCGGTTCCACTCTACTACACCGGCGAAAGCTCGGTTCTTGCCGCGTCGCTGCTCTTGTGTTGTTACGAGTGGATAGGGACTGAGGAGGGGGAGGAGAGGATTGATGTAGGGGAGAGAGGTGTATTTAGGGAAGGAAAAATGTGGGCACACATGGTGTGTGCCGCCAATGTGGGCAACTGGGCACACAGAGAGAGAGAGAGAGAGAGAGAGGGAAGAAGGGGTAGAGAAGAGTAGACGATGAGGCGCGTGACGGCGTGAGCTAAGCAGGGCTGATTAGATCGTTGTGCGCGAGATGTCACAGAAAAGCTAGAAAAATTTACTGTTTTTTTTTTTTGTTAACCTGAGATTTACCTGGCTAGATTTTTTTAATCCTGCTTGCTATAGCTGACAGGAACTTGGGATTCCAGATATGGTCGTTGGTTAGTTGGGTGATTAATCAATTATGAGATAGTCAAATTAGCTTCAGCTGCCGCTAATAATAACGAAATAAAAACTCTAGGATTGTCGGTCCCGATAAAAAAATAATCCGGTTATTTGATATGCAACATTAAAATATGTGATCTGTACCGGAATAAACAGCTTCTTAGGGATCCTAGCTGAAAGTTGTTAGTAATATTAGAATTTTGTTGCGAATCAAACTGGCAAATTAGAATCCCTGCAGAAGAAAGTGTCCCATGAGAAAAGGCATGGCCAATTTTCAAACAAATTCTGTTTGATTTCGACCAAACCTTGTTCAATCCATAGGTGAAAACGGCCGCCCACTGAAGAAGAATAGTTTCAATATAATGGGGGAAGAAACTATGTAAGCAACGTTTCAACGTTTTAATCTTCTCTGTTTACCAGGAAGGAGCCAGCCAAATAAGAAAGAAAATACTGTTGCATGATTGAACAATAGAATTGTTGATTACTGTGGGTCCTTTCTTGTTGTCCTTTTACGTAGCAAATCGGCTCCTAACTTAGAAAACATAGGGAAAAAAACTTGCTTGTGCTTAGAGCTCGTTGCCGAGCTTAACGTGGCTATAATCTTCTTTTGAATTTGATATAATTCGATGCAAACTTATTTTATTTACTATTTAAGTGATTATTTTAGATTCAAACTATCGAGACTTGTTTTATTAACCTATTTTATTTGAAATAGATTTATTTTAATTTTAAACATATTAACTATTACATTAAAAAATAATTCGACTTGGCTTGTGGTGCTGAGTTGGAGAGGGCCCTTCATTTGCCTGTCCCTTGATGGTGAAGCCCATCTAAATGCTATGCTTCCCCAGCAATAACACTTGGCCCACGTGGCTACATGGTGGTCCATTCATATTCATAGAAAATACTCGCAATAAATCTATATATATAGTACACTATATTTATCATATATGGGTAGACAAGAGTACAAGGCCCATGTTCTACAATTTGCCTTATTTATTTTTTGTTTAATATTTTCAAGCTATTGTGCAAATGAAATGGTCCAATAAAAAATCAGAAAAACTAAAAAACGGTATACCGTTGCAACGGTATACCTCTGAAACTCATGAAACTTATGATTTTTTGCACTGAAACTCATGAAACCTAGCACTAAAAACTGATAAAACATGAAACTGATGAAACTAAACACTGAAACTCATGAAACCAACACTGAAACTGATAAGTTTCATAAGTTTCATGGCTATACCGTTGCAACGGTATACCGTTCCCCAGTCACTCTCATAAAAAATTTAGGTACAGCGCAAAGAAATATGATTCAACCAGTACGGTTGAGAGTGGCATTTTGCATCAATCGTCAACGTGAATAAATAAAATGTTGTCTCGTTCCCCTTGTTGAAGTACTATTTAGTATCTAATTAATTACTTAATGAAAATTTTGCATTGTTAAACGTCACAAAGGGACCTTCCAAGCAATTGGTAAATACTCCGCTATCTGATCATAAATAGTTATCATTTTAGACAAATGTATAGTTAAATTTTTTTAAACTATGATTACAATATCTTTTCAGATATTTAAAAAGGATATCCATGGAGAGCATATCTCCAAAAAAAACTAATATTTTATTTTGTGTCGACACAGATCACTTCTGAGCCAACTTGCCATGTTGCTCCTTATCCTTCCGTCGTCCTCATGTGGCATGCTTCAGCTCAGTTCTAGGATCTCTCTCTCTCTCTCTCTCTCTCTCTCTCTCTCTCTCTCTCTCTCTCTCTCTCTCTCTCTCTCTCTCTTCTCTCTCTGCTTAAAATATGGATGAACATGAAGCCACCATCAATAGTATGTTCTGTAAAAATTATGTTCGAAACGGTTTTGGCCGCATGAATAATTGAATATCACGTACTTTTCCTCAAAAAAAAAAAAAAACGCTAGCGCTTCACACAGTTTCGGCGTATCTGGACTTCGGTGCACAATGCACGGGGCAGGTACAGCTTTGAGCGATCCTAGCTGGTACGGTTGTGGCATCGCCTTTCGCGAGCCAACCCTCCCGTTCAACACTGTAGAAAATTCTGGATGATGTGATTCCTGCGGCCAGTGTGGGTGGTATAGAAGACCAAACCGGTAAACTGGTAAACCCTTGTGCAGCGAAAGCTAAACCGGTGGTGATGGTTCGACTTGGCTCCACTCCGGCACATGAATCGATCCCAAGTTGAGAAAATTACGAGGGAGCGTGCCAGGAAGGAACAACAATCTCTCCATTTTTTTGTTAGGTACTACAAAGCAGTGTGCACAGCTCACGCATGGCATGATAGAGGGATGAGAGGTCTTATCTTTTCTCCTGTCTGAGTTCTTGTGAATCTTGAAAGCGAAGCGAAGGGGTAAGTAATCCTTATCTACTCTTCATTTATGCTTTAATATCTGTGCTACTTTAAAAAGGAAGAGCATAGAAGCACCTCTCTAGAGGGATTGGATGCTTTAATATTTGTACGTACATGTTATTCCACTTGATACGTGTAGGTATATATATATATATATATATATATATATATATATATATATATATATATATATATATATATATATATATATATATATATATATAGGGTTTTAATAAGTTTCATCCGGATGTTTTCTTTAGCAACCATCATCCAAATTCTGGACCATTGGATTTGCTTTCAGATCGATGCACACCCCCCTGAATTCGAGGTGGGTTAATCCTACGGATGTGTGTTTTGATCGTACGGTCCAAAGTTTGGATGATTTTTAGAACAAAAACATCCGGATGATGCCTATACACTCCTATATATATATATATATATATATATATATTCGTTTTTATTTAGCGAGGGCCGATATCGAACAGGAAGGAATTCAAACACAATAGATGGCGTGCATGACAATAAGCTGCAGCCCGGTCATCGACATCAATCTCTAGTAGTCGACCGTATCTGTGACCCTGTTTGCGTTTGGTCGCCGGCCAGAGCACATTGCCTAAAGCTGCCTGACCAAGAAAGGGAAAGAAAAAAAATGCGCCACATCGAAGACCAGTAGCAGTAAGCACTAGTAAGCAGAAGCCGGATAGGTGCTTAGCGTGCTAGTCAGGTAAACCTTTACCTGCCGATCCAGCACAGCGATCCGCCGATTCGCTGGCGCACGCGCCGGGCAGCGCAGCGCACATGCCTAGGGCTGGAAATTAAGCTCGAGGCTCGAGGCTCGGCTCGAGCTCGGCTCGGCTCGAAGCGGCTCGGCTCGGCTCGAAGCGGTAGTGAGCCGAGCCCGAGCCTCTGCTCGGCTAACAGCCGAGCCCGAGCCGGCTCGCGAGCGGCTCGTTGGCTCATTAGGCTGCACGCTTCGGTAGGTTCGGCTAGGGATGAGTCCACATAGCTTGTCCAGAGGTTCCACATAGCATATTTTGCTAATAACAGCATGTGGAAGTGGAATTTTGACAATATAGAATCAACCATATTCTATAAGCAAAAGAACAACCAATCATGTTATTCTAGAAGAAAACATCCATATTTCTAGCACACACAGGGCTAGGAAAGAAACCAACCGATGGAGACAAAGAAAAAATGCAGTTTGCTAAATTTGCATTCTGTAGGCTATAGTTTAATGTTACAAGAAAACAAGGCTGTATAGTTGGCTACTTGAATAAGCTTAACAGCCCAAAGAGTACTTGAGTGGTCATCTCTCAATAGTAGGAGTAGCAAAATGGAATATTTATGAACGCAAGCAGAAGCCAAGTGTTCAGGAAATAGCAATAGCTCACAGGAGTGGAAGAAGCAGTGTCAAATTTCTACACGTGAGATAAAGCCCATAGTTTGGCTTCCCCTATATGAAGTTCCTATGCTGACTGCCAGCCTGTGAAAACCTTTCAAGACAGGCAACAAGTTTTACTGAACAACCAGACAGCTTCAGGTTAGACACCAGCATTCAAAAAGTTTTTCTCACCAGCCACCACTCTAAATTGATGCATTGAAAGTTTTAAATATAACAATTGGATTAGCAAGCTAACAAATTACATAATTTACGTGCTATGTAGGGAAGCTGCTAGCATCTGATGCTTACAATCAGTCATGAAAAGCTATTGCCCAATATAAGTAGGAAGCAAAATAAGAATTAATTGCACAAGCATCACTTTACATATGTTCTTGAATAACAGATTCGTACCACCTTATGCAATAGATTTAGTACTGAGATCTGCTCACAGTGCTTAGTACTCATTCTCATTGAACAATCAACAACATTCAACAACTCATAAGTCAACAAATCACAGTGATTCAACAACACTAAATCACAGTGCTTAGCATCGAGATCTCGCTCACCGAGTCGGGTTCGTGGTATTCTGAGCTGGACCGATTGGTGTGGACCCAGTGGAAGGCGCGCCGAGATTACCACTTGCATCGGAGCATCGGCGTCGGTGTGGCCTGGCTGCGATGGGTGTACCTCTTCTCTTCTTCTGCACTTGCTCCATTGGATGGCCGGCCAGAAGCGTCGGAGGAGAGCCGAGGACACGGCCAGGAGGCATGATCGAGTCGCCGCCGGCCGGCCACAGGCCGGCCAGCTGGCCGTGATCGAGCGGCGCCATGAGGAGCCCGAGTGATTTCACGGAGGCGAACACTGGCGGCGCGAGGAAGAAGGTGGCGCGCGGGCGTGGAGGCGAGTGAGGCGAACGGCGGTCGCTGCACCGGCCTAGTCCCGAGTCTGCAAAGGCGATGATTTCGTACCAGGAGGAGTCCTTGGAGGCGCAGAGGAATTTGGGGATTTCGGTTTAGTCTTCTTTTGTGCGTATATAAAACTCGCTCACGAGCTGCCTCGAGCCGCCGGCTCGTGCTCGTTCGAGCCGGCCGAAGTGAACTTTGGCTCGATGCATCGCGAGCCGAGCTCGGCTCGAATTTTTATGGCAGAGCCGGCTCGGCTCGGCTCGGCTCGGCTCAATTCCACCCCTACACATGCCGTTCTCGTGGCCACGCCGCCCCCGGATGGTGGACTGGTGGTAGGTTGGGCCAGTGGTACACGCCCGCGTACGGAGTCCGGAAGCTTGTACGGCAGCACCGGCGCTAGCTAAAATAATTGCGTGCGATGGATGGTGGAAAGCGAGCGGCCACCCACACGGAATGATTGCGGGCGGCCCCGTCACACGGCAACCTCCGAGCGGGGCCCGCGCCAGAGCGAGTCTCTTTTTTTTTTTTTTCTCTCGCTCTCTCTCTCTCGCTTGGCCTATTGTTCCTCGAGTTTGGTCCGATTGGAACCAAATTACAAATTTAGTTATCTTTTTAATCATGAAAGGAACGAGAATAATACATATCATCTAGTATAGTATAAGAGCACGATAAACCTACCTGTTATAGTATGAGAGCACATTAGTTGTCTGCTGCAGTCGAGAAAAGACTAGATTTACAATTTCATTTGAATAGAAGCTAAACATGCAAAACAAATTGAGCCAATGGCCCAGCAAAAAAACAACTTCATGACGGACCACACATGTGCATGCCTCTACTGAAGCCTTAGCCTTTTTGCTGCTTTGCACATTGTTTTCAGCTCTAGCCCTTGTCCAAACGAAATTGTAAATCTAGCTCCATTCTCAACCGCGGAAGGAGCGGCTGGCAACATGTGCCACCTATTATGCTATGGGACCGTAGCAAGTCCACCTGACATGATATGTATATATATATATATATATATATATATATATATATATATATATTAGGCCAAGAAAAAAACAAAACTAAAGCTTTGTAACTAGGAGATGTATGTCTCCTCCCACGCTTCTCTTCCTCACATAGGGGTGAATCCAACGGGGGGCTCCAACATACTGGAGCCTACCCTCAACGTGCACACACGACAACCGTCGATCTCCCCTTCGCCATAGCTTCGAATGCAACAATAAGAAACAGAGGAGGAAGAATAAGAGAAGTGGGCCTTTGCTGTCGAAGCCCACAAGACCACAAGCCCAACAAGTAACATCCACACAACAGATCCAATCCACCACCCATTCCACAAATCCCCAAATTGGCAAATACCCAAATCAATTAGAACTAGAGTCTAGATAGAGGAGAGTAGCATACCTAGCGCTTAACGGTGAACAAGGAGAAGCTAGGCCAGGACGCAGGCGCGTGGGTGAGCTGGTCGGTCGAGAACGGGAGGCATAGAACCACGACGCCCGGGCGATTTGCGCGATGATGAGCCGATCAACTGAGATGCCACCCGAGGTGTCCTTGCCGGCCGTCGACGCCGGGGGTTGTTGGAGGTTGGCCACCGGTAGCTGAGGGCCATGCCACCAAGCACCAATGTAGATCTCGAGGAGGACGATGTTGGATAATCTTGTCGCGTGGTTTGCATTTACCTTTATCTTTCTGTTAGTAGTTAGTGTATGCAATCAGGAAATCCAAGTTAGGTATGTTTTGATTAGTTTCCATGTAATCAGGAGTCTGTCTATTATATACAGAGGAAAAGACACAGAAAAGTTGGCAAGTTAAGCACTGCAAAACAAAACTCCTTCCGTGATTGCTTCGTTTCCCATCAAGTCAAAGCTTGTCGCTCTCCATTGCTTCGCTTCCCATCTAGCCAGAGCGTATCACGTCCATGTGTATTAGTCTCGAGTTTTATCTGACAATTGTTATCATAGTGTTTTCGCTCTCATGCTTGTTTCAAGGATGTTGCAAGATGGGTCTACATCTCCTCGCAAGTCCCAGTCACCACTACGTCCCAGGTTCCATGGTGACAATGGCGCAGGCGACAGCGGTGCTAGTCGTGGACTATTGGTACCGCGGGTGGTGAAGGAGTTTGGAGGATCAACCATCTACCTGACATTGACAAGGACAAACTACGATGATTGGGCCCTGCTCATGAGGGTCATCCTATAGGCGAGAGGCCTGTAGACGGTGGTCGAGATCGGTGCTGACATCACTGATGAAGTTGATTACTGCGAAGATCACATGGCGCTTGAGGCCATCCTTCACGTCGTGCCTCCGGAGATGCTGGCAAGCCTTGCTGTCAAAAGGACGGCGAAGGAAGCCTAGGACTCCATCAAGACAATTCGCCTCAGGGTTGAGCGAGTGCATAAGGTGAAGGCACAATCGCTACACAAAGAGTCGAGGGAATCAAGTTCCACGACAGGGAGACCGTCTATGATTTTGCCATGCGCTTGACCGGCATGATGAACAACCCCACCATCCTCGGTGACACTATTCTTGAAGAGAACGCAGTACTGAAGTTTCTGTGTATCCCCAAGATACTCTCAGGTGGTGCTCTCCATCAAGACACTGATCGATCTCTCCACGCTTTCCATGGAGGAGTTGACCGGGCGCCTGAAGGCGATGGAGGAGAGGTTCAAGCTTGACACCGGCGGTAACACTAGCGAGCATCTGCTACTATCCGAGGAAGAATGGCTCGCAGACATGCATAAGTGCCAGCAGGATGTTTCTTTCGACAGCAGTAGAGGTGGCGGGAAAGGCAACCATTGTCACAACGACGGGCGTGGCCGCGGGAAGGATGGCGACACACATGAAAACAGGGACACTCAGTCCCATGGAGGTGGCCATGATGTGTCAAAAGATAAGTGTCGCTACTACGGCAAGATGGGCCCCTGGGCCTGAGATTATTGCAAAAAGAAGCATGAGGAGGCACATCTGATGCAGTCCGACTACGTCGAACCGACGCTGCTCATGGCACGTGTGGATGCCATGACCAAGGGGCTGGCACTTTCCTACAATGCTGTGCATCTTAATGAGGAACACGCCGAGGCAAATCACGGTGTAGACGGCGTGCATGTGAACAACATGACTGAGGGGCTTGCAATCAACTCCGATGCCATGCATTTGAATGAACAACATGCACCACATACTTCTAGTGTTGTACAATTGCATGAAGAACACGCCAAGGTGAACCTCTGCGATGACAGTGACCACATCAACACGTCATGGTATCTAGACACCGACGCATCCAACCACATGATGGGTGACATGTCTGCCCTCTCCGAGCTGGATAAAGGCATCGTCGGGAACTTCAAGTTCGACGATGGCTCAGTAGTTGACATTCGTGGGTGCGGCACGATGGCCTTCACCGGCCAGGAAGGGAGGCACCAGGTGCTCACAGGCATCTACTTCATACCTCGATTGCGCTCTAATATACTGAGCCTTAGTCAGCTTAATGAGGCAGGTTGGCAGATGCTAGTTGAGAACGGATACATGCAAATCCGTGATCGCCAACTTCGCCTGCTCTTGAAGGTCAAGCGTACAAGCAATTAGCTGTACATCGTGTCACTAAGGGTGACAAAGCCCGTCTGCATGATTACGAGCCTCGAGACAACGTCTAGCGCTGGCATGCTTGCTCTGGTCATCTCAACTTTGATGCACTACACAAGCTAGCTCATTGTGGAATGGTGCGTGGTCTCCCGCAAATTAACCACATGGACCAGATCTACGATGGTTGCCTCACCGGGAAGCATCACCGGGCCTTATTCCCACAAGAAGCCAAGTACCGTGTTGAACACCATCTTGACCTCGTTCATGGTGACCTCTGCGGTCCAATCACGCCGATGTCACATGGATAAAAACGCTTCTTCCTTCTACTCATCGATGATTTCAACATGCATATGTGGCTTACGATGCTGAAAGCCAAGGACGAGGCATCGACCGCGACCAAGAAGTACCAAGCAAGCATTGAGGTGGAGATTGGGAGGAGACTGTGCGTACTCCGCACTGACTGTGGTGGCGAGTTCACCTCCGGGGAATTTGGTGAATATTGTGCAGAGCACGGCATCATGCGGCACCTCACAGTGCCATGTTCGCTGCAACAGAACGGTGTTGTGGAACACTGCAATCAAACTATCGTAGCAACAATACGGTGTCTCATGAAAGCCAAGAAAATGACGGGTGTGTTATGTGAAGAGGCAATGACTACTGCCATTTTTCTCCTCAACCGCTCCCCAGCCAAAAGTGTGGACGACATGACACTGTATGAGGCTTGGCATGGTCACAAACCGAATGTGCACTTCTTATGCACCTTCAATTGTGTCGCACACGTCAAGATGACGAAGCTGAATGCTAAGAAGCTCGATGATCGTAGCACGCCCATGGTCTTCATCGGCTATGAGCATGGCTCCAAGGCGTATCGCATGTATGATCCCGTTGCTAGGCAGTACACGAGACATCGTGTTTAATGAGGTGGCACTATGGAACTGAGACAATGTTGAGTCCAACAGTGGTAGCGAGACCTTCACCGTTGAGTACGTGGTCCAATCGATCGCAAGTGATGGTAGCAGATGCACGCCAGAGCATGGGGAAGGAGCGGACCAATGCTAGCACGGTGCCATGCTTGAGGAGATGCAATTGATCGAGGATAATGACACGTGGGTGCTAATCGAGTTACCCGTAGGTTAGCGCTCGATTAGCCTCAAATGGGTGTTCAAATTGAAAAAGGACTCCTATGGTGTCATGGTGAAACACAAGGCCCGCTTAGTTGCAAAGGGGTACATGCAGCTTGCTGGGGTAGATTTTGATAAAGTGTTCACACCATTGGCTCGACTTAGCTCCGTGCGGCTTTTGATCTCAATCACGGCGAACGCGAACTGGCAGGTGCATCATATAGATGTGTAGTCGGTATTCCTCAACAGGGACCTCGAGGAGGAAGTGTACGTGGCTTAGGCCCTGGGCTTCTTTCATGAAGGTCACGAGCACAAAGTGTTGCACCTCCGCAAGGCGCTCTATAGCCTCCGTCAGTCTCTAAAGGCCTGAAACGCAAAGCTTGACAGTAGCCTACAGTCGCTCGGCTTCCAGCAAAGCTCTTCAGATCACTCAGTGTACATGCACGATATCAGTGACAATGCCTGCTCCTTGATGTGTATGTGGATGATCTCATCATCACAAGCACACACCCATCGGAGATCGCTAAGTTCAAGCTTGAGATGAAATCGCTATTCAAGATGAGGGCCTTCTCAGCTATTACCTCAGCATCGAGGTGCACCAGAACAACGACAGCGCCATACTGAGCCAAGTCGCATACGCGGCAAAGATCCTCGACAAAGTAGGCATGAGTGACTGCAACCCAAGTCATGTGCCAATGGAGATGGGTCTCAAGTTGAGTAAGGTAAGCTTCAACCCGCCTACTGATTCTAAGTTCTATCGAAGCATCGTTGGAAGTTTGTGATATTTGGTGCACACACGGCCAGACATTGCCTTCGCCATGGGCTATGTCAGCCGATTCATGGAAGCGCCCACAATGGAGCATCTCAGTGCTGTCAAGCATCTGTTGCGGTACATCGCAGGTACATGCAATTTGGATGCTGCTATGTCAAGAGTAGTGATAATAAAGAGTTGGTTGGCTACAGCGACTCCGACATGGCAGGCGATGTCGACGACAGAAGGAGCACTACTAGTGTATTTTTCTTACTCGGGTGGAGCCCTGTGACATGGCAATGGCAGAAATAAAGGTGTTAGCTCTTTTGTCCTGTAAAGCAGAATATATTGCCACCACATCCACGGCGTGCTATGGTATCTGGCTTGCACGGCTACTCGGTGACCTTTTTGGCAAGGAAACTGAAGTCGCCACCATCTTCGTGGACAACAAATCTGCAATTCAACTATGCAAGAATTCGGTCTTTCATGGCCAGAGCAAACATATCGAGACACACTACCACTTCATCCGGGAGTGTGTCAAGGACGGCAAGGTCGCCATCAAGTACATCAACACCGACGATTAGCTAGCGGATATATTGACAAAACCACTTGGGCTTGTCAAGTTTCAAGAGCTACGTGCGAAGATCGGCATAATCAAAATTAATCGCAACTAGATTAGGGGGAGTTTGTTGGATAATCTTGTTGTGTGGTTTGCATTTACCTTTGTCTTTTTGTTAGTAGTTAGCGTATGCAATCAATAAATCTTTCTAAGTTAGGTATGTTTTGATTGGTTTCTATGTAATCAGGAGTTTGTCTATTATATATATAAAGGAGAAAACACATAAAAGGTGGCAAGTTAAGCACCGCAAAACAAAACTCCTTTCGTGATTACTTCGCTTCCCATCTAGTCAAAGTGTTTCGCTCTCCATTGCTTCGCTTCCCATCTAGCCAGAGCGTATCGTGTGCATGTATGTTAGTCTCTAGTTTTATCTGACAGACGAGCCAACGAGGAGACGAAAAGACCAAGAGAGTAATGACTGAGGTGAGGAGTGGTTGGGAACATTGACTACCGAGGGCTCCAGGCCGACTGGCCAAGCGGCTTAAATGATTGGTGAATACACTGTGGTAGCTAGTTGAGCTAGCTGCTAGCAGGTACTATGTTGCCGATTGCCGATCGAACTTGTCTGCCCGTGCCAACACTATGCTACCGATCGTTGTCTCCTAGTAATGGTGATTGCTTGATTGGTGAATACACTGAATAGAGAATGAGAATAGTGATTAGTTATAAATAATTGTTGATTAATAAATAGTTATTACTAAATACTTTTTAAGTCAATTACTCAATAGTCAATTTACAAATTTACAATATACTCAAATACTCAATAGTAGGTACTTTTTAAGTGTAAACAATTTATTATTTTAGGTCCTATATAGTTGTATACTTGTAACCCACATTTACACTAGTGTAATGTATTTGTTCGTAGATTCACAACAATGGAGAAGCGAACTTTGCGTAATAATTTCACAAGTAATTCAAGTAGTACTCCCCAACCGATGATAACACAACTCAACCAAAAATGCTTCAACTAGAATGTAATCAAAAGAACATTATTGCTTACCCAATACGTCGTATACCAATAGAAGATTAAACCAATGAAATTAGAGATGAAGTGATGAGGGCATATTTGTCGAATGGTCCAACCTGACCAATTGGGCATTGCCTTTCCAAAGATATTGGATGGAAAAAAATCTGGAGATCCCTTCAAGGACAATGGTTCAATAAGTTTGATTAGTTGAAATATAGTGTGGAAAAGGAGGCCACATTTTGTTTATATTGTTGAAATTTCAAGAAATCGTTACAAACCCACACATTTGGAAATGATGTATTTACAAAACCTGGGTTTTCTCATTGGAAGACGGGTTTAGTTGCTTTCAATAAATATGTTGGTGGCCCAAATAGTTTTCACAATATTGTAAGGGGTGAGTGTGAAGAAAAATCAACTGTCTAACGTATATAGTAAGCCGAATACTTACACTAAGGAGGTAGAAATTACATACAAAATTCATTTGAGTGCATCTTTAGATTGTGCACGATATATCATAACACAAGGTGAAGCTTTTTGTGGACATAATGAATCATCTACTTCCATTAACAAGGGCAATTTCAAAGAGTTATTGGATTGGTATAAAGATAAGGAGGAAGTGAATGAGGCATTTGATACAGCTCCATGGCATGCAGTTATGATTTCTCCGGATATTCAAAAGGAGCTTTCAAAATGTTGTGCACAAGAGGTCATGGAAGTGATTAAGGGTGAGATTGAAGAAAGAAATTTTATAGTTCTTATTAATGAGTCTCGAGATGTATCAACAAAGGAGCAAATGATAGTTATTGTGAGGTTAGTTCTACATCTTTTTTTAGTCATACCATTTATGTTTTATTGTGTTGTTATAACTTTACAAAATTTGTGACATGCAGACTTGTCAACAATGAAGGGAAGGTCATGGAAAGGTTTCTTGCTATTAAGCATATCACTAATTGTACATATGCGGCATTGAAGGAAGTTCTGGTTGATGTTCTTGGTCTACATGGTTTACCAATTTCTAGGCTATGTGGTCAGGGCTATGATGGACTAATATGATTGGTGAAATTAATGGCTTGCAAAAACTTATTTGAGATGACAATCCATCGACTTTCTATGTCCACTATTTTGCCGACCCGTTACAGTTGGTAGTTGTCAATGTCGCAAATTGTAGTAGAGCTATTACGTATTTCTTCAACTATGTTCCCTTGATAATGACTGCCATGAGTGACTCTTGCAAGAGAAAAGAAGTTTTAATTGAAAAGCATCGTGATGTCTCGTTGGAGAAGTTAGAAAATGGTTTGATTTCAGCTAGGATAGGATTACATCAATAAATTAGCCTAGCTAACCCTGGAGATACTCGATGGGGCTTATCAAAATCTCATTTCATATATACCAAATGTGGGAGGCAGTGGTGAATGTGCTAGAGCATATAAGTGAAGATGTTTGCCAAAACTCAAGTCATGGTGGAGCAGCAGGTTTGCTAAAAAAGATGAAATACTTTGAATTTGTATTCATCATGCATTTTTAATAACCTTGTTGAGCATTACAAATGAGCTATCACTTGCTTTGCAAAAAAAAAGCATCAAAACATTGTTGAAGCTATTTGATTGATACAAGATGTGAGAGAACAGTTGTAAGATATGAGTGATAATGGGTGGGAGCCATTGTTCGAACAAATCGAAAGCTTTTGTGAGACATATGGGATTGTTGTGCCAAATATGGATGATACTATTGGAGTTATGAGTAAATCTGTACATCGGAATCATACAGTGACTCAACATCAGTATTACAAAGTTGATATTTTCAATGCTACTCTTGATGCAACTATGAATGGGATGAATCATCGCTTTAATGAAGTTTCATCGGAGTTATTGGTACGCATGTCTTGCTTTGATCCAAATGACTTATCTTTCTCTAAGTTTGATGTTGATAAAATTGTTCAGCTTGCTGAGATATTATTGCTGATGATTTCACTATAGCTAACCAGTTCTTGTTAAGAAGTCAACTTCAAACCTTCGTTCATATTAGGAGAAGTCATAAATTCCATGGATGTCGTGATATTTAAAAACTTGGTCAAGTGATGGTTGAAACAAAAAAAAGATAGAATTTTCCCATTAGTATATCGCCTCATTGAGTTGACACTGAACTTTTCGATGGCAATGGTATTTGTGGAGAGAATATTTTTGGCAGTGAAAATTATCAAAATATATTTACGCAATAAGGTGGCAGATGACTAGCTTAATGACTTGATGGTATGTTACACCGAGCAAAAGATATTTACAAGCATTTGTGATGCTATAATAATAAAAACCTTTCCAAGGTATAAAAACTCGTAAAATGAATTTGTCTCGTGATTTAAGCTAGCATCTTAGTGGTATGTTGTTTTTATTTTGAACGCTCATAATCATTTGTAATTTATTATTATATCACTAATTTTGTAAACTTGGATACACACACACGCATATTAATATGTTTTTGGATTCCTTTCCATTAGCGTCTTAAGAGGTACCTTCCTTTATTTTGTTTTTGCTTTCTTGTTGTGTTTCTCATTTATTTATGTATTAATTTCAATTGCATAATACTATGTTTACTTTAACTTAACTTACTACTTTAATTAAGTTTACTCTTTATTTTCATTCAAGCTTCACCGCTGCTCTCGCCCGCTGCCTAATGGTGCCTACCGGCCAGCGGCTAAAACAATTTTCGGTTGCCGACGGGCAGCAGCCATTGATGGGGAAAATTAGTTCATCTTTGACTGGTGAATGATGGTTATCTAGAGGTGATCGATGGTGGTAGCTGATAAGCGGCATAGATTATCTTAGAAATGCTGGTGTGGTTTTAGGGATTAAAATTGTGCGTCAGCAAAGCCTCTCATGGCTGCATTTTTTTTTATTACTATTCGTAGTTGAAAAGTTGGAACTCCATTTAATGTTTCTCCATGTGCTAATCAATCTCTGTATTTGGGCTAAGCATGCTTGATCAATTTGATTTGTGCAGCCAAACTATTTTTTCGTGCGAACATGGGGGAGAAGCTAGTAAAAATTACTGCCACTCTATCTCTTTACCGCTGTTTGGTTCGCCGTTTCCGCGCGGCCAAACCCTCTTGTAGCAGCGTTGACGCTGGCCAGCGTTTAGTTCTGCCCGCCGCTTCGCCTGGGCCTGGCTCCGCTCATACAGCATCGGCCAAATCGCCGCGTCGCGTCTAGCCGCGCGGAAACGGCGCACGAGGCCGTTTCCCACGGGCCAGGCTCGGGCGGGCCAGACGCTGAGGAGGCGGGCATCGAAACACGCTATTAGAGTTGCTAAGGCAGACAATCTCAATTGTTACACATCAGGTTATCCAAGGCTACACATCCAGACATCCTAGCGGTCTCGCATTCCTCGAATCATCTAAATAAAAAATCCCTCGCTCTTGTTACTCAGTCCCATTCGCACCAACCCAGAGATTGTTGTGTCGCCATTGTTTTTGCTTTATATCTTATTGAGATTTTGGACAATGCAATGACCGTAACATAGACCATCCAGATACAGGCGCGGATGGAAATTAGTCAAGACGAGTGTATAATTAACTAACCTTCGCTTTAATTAGAAACTTGAACAGCATCAATTCCCTTTTCTGATGCAATTAGCTGACAGTATATTCACAGGAGCACTGGTTGTTGATGTTAAGTTTGACAATTCATTAGCCAATTTCTTCACGGAAGTACTGAACTTATCACCAAACCGTCGAGTACAAAAGCGGGGAAAAAAGCCGAAGGAAAGAAGTGATAAGGCAAGGTAGTCTTCCTGCCTTCTTTAGAACAACACTGTATATGTAAGTACCTAAACCTACCAGGTAGCACAGTTATTCTATAGTTTGTGAAGTAGATGTCTCTTTCGTATACCGTTGAAAATGAACAGCAAAGTTTTGACTACGTACGTCTAGCCGTACACCTAAGACGCATCACATAATGGTTATACCAACTGTTAGGAATATGACTCAAGCTCTAATCTTAAAAAATATCGGAGTCCTTTTCATCTACAATTTGGACTCTTTGGCTATAAATAGCCACCCCATGTACTTGTAAATCTTGAACAATCATAGTGGATTTCTCTGTCTCCGGTGGGTTTTTTCCCGCAAGGGTTTCCACGTAAAATATCGTGTTCCACTTTCTCTGTGCGTGTGCGCATGATCTAACCAAAACCTAACATATATTAAGCTATTATCAAGAGATATCAAAAATTTAAAGGTGAAGGTACCAAGAGGTACCAAAGTTTAAAGATAATTTGGTAGTACCTCCTAAGGATGGTAAAAAACTTTAATATTAATATGATACATGAGCATGAAATAGCCTCTTCACATCTGCCATTTTATGAATAGTACGTCTAGCGTGTAATAATAGTTACCTAAGGTCTTATTTGGTTGGGCGACAATCCCAATCCATCCAATGAATAAGTCGGATTTTAGTTCAAATCTCCGATCCACCCATGCGAATGCCAGCCGGAAATAGAATCCCAAACAAGACCTAATGGTTGGTGTTATAGTCAACTAACACATGTTACAACACCACTGACATGATAAGGATACGATTAGCAATTTAGCACCATCATTACTGTTCAACACATGTATTCCTAGTCCCCTGGCACACAAATAAACGCAGTCCCTCTCTATTCTCTCCCTGCACCTGTGCGATTAATTTAGGTGCGTGTTTGTTTGTGCGTGTGGACGTGTGGTGTTGGGGGCCGACGCGGTGGGAATGGACGTGTGGTGGCGGTGCGGTTGCGGTCGGCGGCGTTCGGAGCGGAGGAAGCAGACGAGAAACCGCACACATGCATGGCGAGCGACGGCGAAAGGTCACTCGTGGCCGGTTGATTGGGTGGACTGAGCTGACTGATCTCTACAGCTTTGGTTCTTGTGTTGGGAGGAAGAAAGAGGGATTGATTGGGTGGACTGAGCTGACTGATCTCTACAGATTTGGTTCTTGTGTTGGGAGGAAGAAAGAGGGATTGATTGGGTGGACTGAGCTGACTGATCTCTACAGCTTTGGTTCTTGTGTTGGGAGGAAGAAAGGGAGAAGCAGAGGAGGTCTTGGGCTTTTGGCTTCCACGGAGACGGACCGGCCAACCACCACCACGGACGGACGCCCACAGGCACACACTCGCTGCTTGGCCACAAGGCGGCTCACGAGATGACGAGGCTATCCTATCCGAAATCGAGCGGTAGAGGGCAGAGGAGAAAGTTAGAAGCTGGGGCAGGGTTAAAATACCGATGAAATTTCGGATTTCGGCTGAATACGAGATTAAATATGATGATGGAATGAAAAAAAATTCAAATTACTACAGTAATATTAGAAATTTCGGAAATTTTGACCGAATTTAGAACAATACCTCTTAAAAGTTAAAAATGGCACATTCCAATACCTGCAAGAAGGGACCAAGTTGCTCATACGATAGAGCGCCCTCTTGCTAAGCCAGAGGTTCAGGTTTCGATCCCTTACAATACCTCTTTTTGCACCACAATGGAGCGAGGTTCAGCGTCGTACATACGTATGGACGTTGGCAAATGCTATAAAGTCGATGGGCTCAAGGCTCATTTTCTAAACAGAAATACTATTCTACAGTATACCGTTGCAACGGTATAGCACTGAAACTCATAAAACTCGTGAAATTTTTACATTGAAACTCATGAAACTTAGCACTAAAACTGATGAAATATGAAACTTATGAAACTAAATACCGAAACTCATGAAACCAGATGAAACTTATCACTGAAACTAATGAAACTCAGGTATACCGTTGCAACGGTATACCGTTGGCTAGTTCTGCTCTTTCTAAAACCCATCGCATATATAGCATGGACGATAGGAATTTAGTACCACATCGTCCACGAAGCTTCATCTCTCTCTCTTTATATGGACAAATTAGGATATATCTTTCGATCAAAGTGATACGTGTAATGTTAGTAAGAGTAGGGCTATATCTGTGAGCCCTCCTGCACTATGTGCTGGTGGTGATGCACATGGACATCTTACCCTTTTAACACAATGATCACCCGAAGGCCTCCAACTTCCCAACCAACATGCTCTTCTTCGGGTCCCAGGACACCGTGAGAACCAGCGGCGCCGCAGCAGCAGCAATCGATGCCGCAGGTTCTACAACATGCTCCAGGCCCGATCGCCAGAGTCGCGGCCATTGGGGGGGGTGACCTGGATTGGATTTTGAATGGCTTCGGTTTCATTGCAATTAGGAGCGGCGTGCGAGGCAAGGGGGTGGGTGCGCCTCTCCTCTTGATGGAGACGAAGAAGGCGGGGGTTGGCCTAGATTGGATTGGGAAGGCGAGGGCGGAGGGAGGACGGTGCACGGCGGGGAGGGGTCCGGAAGGGCGGCGGCAGCGCATGGTGGGTCGAGAGGAGGAAGAGGAGGGCAAGTGTCGGGTACTGGATGGAGAGTTTGGTGAGGTAGAGGGGAAAGGACGAGAACGGAAGAAGGATCGAGAAGGAAGCAAAGGTGGCACGCGGGCAGCGGAGCGAGTAAGCGGACGCGTCGATGAGCAATTTCGGATTTCATCAGGGGCCTTTCGACGAAGAAAGCGACGCGGAGGGTGTGAGCGCTCGCGGAACCTCCGGAAAATGTTATAGGTAGTATGTACTGGTATATATGGGTGCTTCAGTATTGACTTTTCTAGGCAGTGTGCAGAGATTGCCGGGCCAAACCACACTTTGAGTTATGACTCGATTGGTCTGTACATACGATCATCCGCATTAATTGAAGGGAGTTTAAATATTTCCTTCAGTCTTAAAAAATATGACATTTTAGATATTGATACGGTCTTCAAAACACAATTTCAACAGTAAATTTTTTAATATAATATATTTATAAAACTCAATAAAATTATAATAATATGTAAATACTTCTCAAGACAAGTCTACATATATAATTTTCATGTATTCAATTTAAATATTTAAAAATATATCGATAATCAAAGTTTTAAAAGTTTGATCATTATTATATCCAAAACGTTATCTTTTTGAAGACCAGAGGAAGCAGTACTTTTTTCTATAAAAGAGAGAAATTAATACTGCACTGTGGAAACAGAATCAAACCGCAATAATATGGCTTAAGAGAGTTCTCTACATGTAGCATTAACAAATTTGCGATGGACATTATACGGAGTTCTACGTGAATGCGGCTAAAAATTGCACTTCAACCCACACCCTCCAAACGCAAGCGCGTCAAAATTTCGTGCCGACATTACCATGTCGTCACGTACGGTCCGTACGGTCCACTTGTGCCAACTGCCGAGCAAGCACAACAACTAAGGTCAAATTAAGCAACCGGCAAATAGTGCCACAGTACTTCATCTGCGTGCAACTGCAATGCCTAACGAAAGGCAAAATTAAGTTCGTGACCAACTGGCAACATTGAAGCACTAGGTACAAATGTTCGGTTCAATATGCATCCTCCTCTCAATACAAATCGCGTAAATCTTAAGACAAACGAAGACATCAATATTTACCGTTCATTTTTTATTTATACTTTAATATTTCCATAGCTTTTAAATAGTAATCGAAAAAACACCTTTCAATATTGGAGCCCAAATCAGTGCCAGGGCTGTGGTAAAGCTTTCTGCGGTGGCTATGGTACGTATAAACGTGCGAAGGCCGCCGTACGATTCCGGACGGACGGTCCATATTAGTGATATCACAGCGGCTGGGTTCTCGATCACGTTCTGGAGTAGTCACGCATGTCGTGGAGAGTACAGGCGAAGTCTCTCTCTTGCAGATCACGGTCGGGCAGAATCTCGACCGTAGCACGCCAATCAAGCTTCGGTAATTAACCAGCACAAGATAGTTGGGTCTAGAAATTATCTACGCTATCTTCTTCGAGCAACACGATCGATATTCTGACTGACTAACGCTTACCGTCCAGTTTGACGACTCCAGTTATTTATTGTACTAGATTCGTGGGCGCGTCACACACCACGCCAGTCATAATACGTTCACGCGTTAATAGAATAATTTTCAAGGATCTTTTTGCAAGGGGACGGCGTTTGTTAAAGTTCGGATTTCTCGAAGACCTTTTCGGGAAAAATGGATCTCGATGTGATTATAAAAATTTTCAGGGTGCCTTTTTGAGAAAACATCGAGATCTGCAATTTTGGGGGTCTTTTCGGGGAAAAGAGATTCGGATGTTTTCGTAAAAATATGGATTCTGATGTAATTTTCTAATTTTTGGCGGTCTCTTTTCAAAAAAAAAGAAGAAGTGAAATCTCAATTTTTGGTTACGCAAAAGAACATTTATGGAATGTAAAATTCGAGGAAAAATCATTTTTGTGGGCTTTGGATGTAATTTTTGAATTTCTGGGGGACCCTTGGGCAAGATAAAATTTCAAGATGCAAAAAGGCGAAAAAAAATTATTTTTTTGGTTTTTGGGGGCCTAGATGTGATTTTCATATGTTCTAGATATAATTCCTGAATTTCTGGGGGACATTTGTGTAAGGAAAAAATTTCAAGATGCAAAAAGGTAGAAAAAATTGAATTCTGTTTTTTGGGGGCCCTGGATGTAACTTTGACTGGGTAAAATCAATTCACAGTTTTTCAGGGGTATTACTGTAATTTTCCACTTTTCGGAGGGGCTTTGGCAAAAAATATGCGGGAAAAAAAAATCAATTCTCGGTTTCTTTGGGGACTGGATGTAATTTCTAAGTTTTCGAAGGGGTTTTGCGGAAAAAATAATCCCACGCGGGAACGCGAAAAAATTAGCGCGCTAGCGTGCGCGGGGCGGAATCAAATACACGACCTCTCGTTCGCAGTGAAGCGCTTTATCGTTGCACTACGACGCCGTATCGGATGAACGACCGAGCCAAAATATTTAATCCATATCAACGGCGGGTTTAAACGGGTGACATGATCACATATGAAACGAATCCGTCAGCGGAAAATATCACGGACGCAGATGTTTATTATAAAGTATACTAAAGATGTTTATTTATAGACGCTGCAGATAGCTGGGTCAGCCAGCCATCGACGGCGGCCTCGTACGGCTAGTTGGCCAGCTGCGGGTCTGGTCGTCGTTGCACGTCTGAGCTCAGGTCAATTGTATTGCCGCCGTCAAGGCAAACAGCGTACACAGTACGTGCTCCGTGTCGGAACGGTGCTTCCCGTCCTAGCTAGGAAATTTCTGTGAGACTGGGAGGAAGTGACGACGCCACGGCCGTCTCCTTCGTCGTTGCGTTGGCCAGAATAAACAAGTTGATACCTATCGTTGCATGTGGCGTTTTTCCGTGGCTATTCTATTGGGGAAAATAACGGTGAGTGATATATATATACTGAGATGACCGGAGCTAACCGATAAAAAAGCCGATGAGTCGCCGGAAAGTGATACGCTAGGAGCCTAGGATTCCACTCGAGATGGCAGTCGGAGGCCGCAGGCATCGCACGGCAGCTCTGACCGTTGAAGTTATAGCGCGGCGCTTTTATATTTTTCTCTTTTTTTTTCTAGGTATATTTTCTTCTTTACAATCGTATATGTAGGCTATAGCCAAGCTGTGCCAGGTTTTTTTTTGTTTTTTTTTTTTTTTTTTTTTTTTTTGCGAGGAGGATATTTCTTTTCTTTTCTGGCTAGCTGACGCCGTGTTAGTATTTGGTGCGGGACAGAATTTACCATGGATGCATTTTCGGCATATATAGGTTGTGTGGATGCACCGTAGAAGCTGAAAAGTGGATCTTTGTCTCTTAGGAGGACATCTCCTATCTCGTTTGCCGTTCAATTTGTCTCATTTTACATCGACATTCGTACATGTATATTTTGAGGGATAGAAAATATTATTACTCCATCTGCTAATAAATACAAGACGTATTTTAACTTTGTACAATGATTAGAATTATGGTAAAATTGAGAAAGATATAAGAAAATGACTTACATACCTGTTGACGTCAAAAAACGTGAAGAGGGGTTAATCGGTAATCAACACACTCAAATACTGGGTTTATTTTTAGGTGCGGACATGCCAACCGATCTGATCTTGCAATCTGCAAAAAGAAGGTTTAATTCAATCAGCCCTTAAGCCGATAGTTATTTTTCAGTAATGACTTGATCTAACCGAATGTTCAGGTCGATTAGATAAAAAGTAACTGATAGATCTAATCAGCCTGGTTGGACTGATTAGATAAGGATAAAGGTAGATTTTTTTTTAAAAAAAAGGCAATGCGCAACAAGATCGAAGAAAAACCAGATCTAGATGGCGTAAGTCGACGAAACCAAATAATCGATGATGCACAACTTTATTGATTTAGGTGAATTACAGAGGAAATATTATAAATCTAAAATACTGCTCCTAGTTGACGAAAAAGTAAAGATATAATGCGAGTTAATTGATTGATTGGTTCTGTCTTCCACGATGCTTATCGCCTCTTTTATAGTGCCCAAACTGACCGTGTCCTCTTTGGACTCTTGCGCGACACAATCCATATCAGTTTTTGTTCTTTCCAAAATAACCCCTTCAATCGGGTTCATCTCATTCTCTTATTGTAATCCATATCGACCATAATACTCTAAAATAATTCCTCTCTTAATCCGACACTAATATCATTTCCATTTGATTCAAAAATTTACCAATATCGTAAGCTCCTGCCAAATCGGCCATGTGTCAAATTTTGGTATCAACAATACCCCTCTTAATCTCTACTATATAAAGTGAGAGTTTCTTCCCACGTCACATTAATTGCCCTGCTTAATTGCTCTACTTAATTGCCCTGCTTAATTGCCCTACGCAAGAAACGGTTATGCTTTAATTAGCCAGCTTTTGCAAGAAACGAAGCGTTAAAGATAGATGTTTGATCTTATGAAATAGTATTTTTTTATTTTTTAATCTTTATTTTTCGTTATCAATTTTGTTTTTCGTAGCAACGCACAGGCATATAACTAGTTATCTTAAAGATGAGGAATAATGCTTTGTGTTAATGGTAATGAATAAATTTATATTGTTGGGCGAGAGTAAATAAGAGTACAGTAAAAATTATTTATTAGTAAAAATTATTTATTAAATTTAACAGTAAATTTTATATATTTTTTTAAATAAAATCATTCAAATCGTAAACCTTATATTTATGCAAGGAGGAGTAAGAGATAAAATGATACCAATCTCGAGACATGCCACGTGCGAGAGCTCAACGGCGGGGCGCGCGGGTGGGCTGGCCAAGCGGCGAGAATGCGGCCAGCGCGCGTGTGACGGCCCGTGAAATTTGGAGGGCAGGGCATGGCAGGGCCGGGCCGGTGCGCTCGGCGGGCAAGAGCATGTTGGGCTTATATGACAAGTGGCCTCGGTGCGCCCGATGACAACCCATGTTCCTCACTTGGGTTACAGCCCACAGAGATGCTGGGTGATGTTGAGGATCTGTGCTACCGTGCTCCCCCACGAAACCTGAGCGGTTTCAAATCTCATTTTAAGATTTCATTTCGGCACTTCCTGAAATCCAAAATTTTGGTGAAATCTCATTTCATCTAATGAAACCCGAATAAAATACATATATTTTTTTGAATCTGGTAATTTTTTAACTGAAATTTTCGAAATCTCGATTCAACATACCAAAATTTCGGCCCAAAATCCCGAGATCTCGACGAAATTTTAGGTGCTGTTGTCCTTTGAATTTTTTTAGGTTTTTTAATTTCGCCAAAATTATGATCTGCCGACTGTCTCACACGTAAAACGACATGAAGAATCAAATTCGGCCAAAATCCGATCAAGTTTTGTTCAAATCTCGGTCAATTTACCGAGATTTCGATCAAATATACCGAGATCTCGCTGAGATTTTAGGTTACTGTAGCACTTTGAATTTTTCTAGGGTTTTCTTAATTTCGCTGAGATTATATAATTCGGAAGGGTCCGAGATCCGAAATTTCGCCAAGATTTCGCAAAATCTCGACGAGATTTCATTCCTTGGCCTAGACATGATTGTCCACACCAAGGTTCACATTATCGAACCAAACTAAAAAATTGTCCCTTCAACGGTATCAATTTTGGTTAAAAATCAATAGAAACCGAATGAAATTTAAAATTAAACTTTTGAACTCAATGGTCAAACAACGACGAAATAATTCAAAAACTGATCGATTTACATAAAGATCGGCACCCTCAACGGAAATTAGAAAATTGTCAAATTTTTTTCTTAAATTTCATGACAGATGTAAAAAAAATATTAGTACTTATTTTTCAAATTTTTAATAAATTTTCCAAAATTTTTGAATTTAAATATAACTAATTTATCGACCGCTTCTATTTATCAAACCACACCGATATGGTTGAAAATCGTGATTTATCGAACCTTGGTCCACACAATTTGCATCATGGGGGCACAATGGGTGAGGCCGTTGCTTGAGTTGGCAGCTCAGACGATTTTGATCAGCTCACATCGAATACTATGATGCATTGTTTCACGGTACCAACGAGCTTGCGGGCGAAATTTCCGAATCAAGAACAAGAATTACAGTGCTTTCCAGTTGCCGCACCATCGTCGATGCCTCAATGGTTAAACACCGCACAACACCCCCTTTGTATCACTCTTTTACACTAGATGTACACGCCAATTTACAGGATATATCACTGGACGTAGGATTTCACTTATCGTTTCCTAGAAAATCGATTCTTGCAAGTCAAAAAAATCAAGCCAAAAATAGTATAGTTTCAAAAATCAAATTTTTTGAAAAATAAAAATAAATCTACAATTTTTGTGAAAATCAAATCAACGGACTAGCTGAACTTTTTTTACAGACGATTTTTTTGAGTGATTTTCGTCCTATTTTTGACCGGTTTACGTCGCAAATTTTTTTTTTCAAAATTTTAATTTTTTTTTTGAATTTGACCGGTTTACGAAGCGGTTTTAGAAACCGAACTGCGTCGATACGTGTGAAAATTGCGAAAATCGAGCTATTTTCGTTAATTTTTTGAACCCTGCCGGGACGTGAAGTAAATCTGCAGCTATTGATCTTTCGAGGAATGTTGCTCTCAGTCTTGCTCTGCTATGTAGTTGGGTAGCTCGCCCTGGCAAAGGTACTCGTCGCAGTGGGACGCTGATCCCCAGCCTCTCCGTAGCCGGAGAATGTCCTCTGTGAAGGTAGAGCCTGATGATCCTATGAAAACGTTCGACAATGCGCAGATTGTCTTGTCGAGCATGGCCTCAACCTGCAAAAGCAATCGGAGCGGCTTGCTGTTTAGTACACATCGCTGCCCTGGAAATGAGAACCCCCCCCCCCCCCACCCACAAAAAGAGGGGAGGGGAGGGGGGGGGGGGGCGGCGAGGCGTGAACTAATATCTATACCTGATTATCTCCACCCATGTGATTTCTGTATAGCAAGGCGTCCCATTTCTCAGAACTGTGATGCTCTGGCCTTCTCACGAGAGGTACTTGCCTGTCATTGAATACAACCAAGGATTGCAGAAGATTTGTCTCGCTCTCGGCAGCATCAGTTGACAGATATATCACTGGGGCATTAGCTCTCTCAACGATCCGCAGAATGCATTCTGCTGCCTGAGGAATGGGGAAGAAGCAGCTGTCTTTCTTCGCATTACTGCAGGAAGATAAGAAAATACCAGTTAATGCCTCACAGGAAAAGATAGTTACAAATTTATAACAATATTTGTTTAAGAGAACGATAGTCTTGCACAAAGCATATGATTCTCACAAAAGTCACGTCGGATTTTCTATACAAGGAGCAGGTTCCTTCATCACTCCAAAGAACCTAAAGCATATGGTCCTCAATCCTAATCATATGAGTAGCATAACTAGAAAGACATGAACTACCAGCAGTAACTCCCCCGAGTATGTGCTAGATTTCATCTCCAAGCCATGGTCTATCCAAATGTCAGCATTAAGCAAAGATTTCTTTGTAGCCACAAAGTACCAGGTACCCGTACTAGCTTCCTACAGCCTGTAAACTTTAAACACAACTGACGGATTATAGCATGGACTCGAAGAAGATAACAACCATGTCGTCACAGGCAATAGCAAATAACATAATGGATATTATGTATTTTATCATGAAAACATTATGGCATAGATCATAAATCTGTGTATATATCAACAGATGGAAAAGTCGCTGCGTATTCAATTCTCATAAGCATTTCATCTTATTGCAATAATCCAACTGCAATGGAAATAGGAAATGCCAAAGCAGAGCTGAACTACATCTGCCCCAGCCTTGGCTTGTCTAGAAAAGTTGAGAGGTGATGAAACTATGAGCCAAACAAGATGGTTTAATTCAGTTCGCAAATGAGGTTGAGGAGTTTATGAGGTCAGCCAAAATATTGATATGAAACATTGTGGTGCAACCAGAAACTGTTGCAAACAAGAAATTTCATACTATACTTGTTCGTACCGGTAGATTTTTCTTTGAACATAAACATAATGAAATATTTTACAACAAATTACTATTATTATTTTTAACTAAAACAGGTTTCTTTAACTGCTATAAAAAATTAACTCTTCCCGAGTCACTGTAAGGTGCTAACTCGTAAGTAAAAACTATCGAGTGCTCTAGCACAGGTGTATTTTGGATGTATTAGTATGATAACTGCCTATGACATATATTAAACAAGTACTGCTCCCCAACATGACAAAACCAAATGCACTAATCAGGCTCAAAATTGGGAATGACGTTATCAAGTCAAACTTTTTAGCTGAGCCTCACATGAGTTAATTTTCAAGCCAAGCCAGATCTACTCGTGATCTATGGTCCACCCTCAGTGAAGCTTTTCAAATATTATTAGAAGTTACTAAAGTCAACATAACTGTTATCAGGAACAGCTGTTAAACAGAAGATAAGCTGGTACATAATCTTCAAACACAGCATCGCAGCATGACCATTTAATTTTTGTAAGAACCAAAATGTTGAGTGAGTAATTTAGATATCAGGACACTCAATTCTAAGGTCAACAAAGCAAGCGAAATATTATGTAAAATTATCCAGGGAAACAAAGTCAGCCTACAAGAGTAACAAGGACACTTTCAGTATGTTAGAGCAAATGTCATCACTGATCACTCAACATTACGTAAAATAACTAAGTTGCTTCCTAGAAGAGATTAAGAAAAACTATATGCCATACTAGGCTTATACTATCCTACAAAAGCATATGGTTAATTTATCATGCTAAGCAGGCACTTCATTAAGTAGCTCCATCAGGACTAGTCAGCCGTTGACTTGTATAAAATTTATCTGCCTAGATCTAAGTGAAGCACCTAGGACCAAGTCCAACCATTTTTTTTTATCAAAACAAGTGCCTGGTTTTGTATGTGAGTTATTTAAGTGGACAAAATTCATAAGTTGCACTTTACAAAATTGCACTGCCCAAAGCATCAGCAATCATGGAATAACTAAAAGAGGATAATGTATTTGCAACCCAAGAGTTAAAGCCAGCTACTGCTAGAGCCTCATAAAACAAAATGCAGCCCTGCCAACATGTTTGTTCAAAAGTTCCACAAACACCTTATAGTTCACAGATTAAAAGTTATATGTTGCTAAAAGATGGAGGTGATTGATTATCAACGAAATGTTATCTTACCAGAACTTAAGAAAGCCATGTCGCCGAAAATGCAAAGCAATGTAGTTTCCACCCAAGAAAGTCTGCACAAAACGCTGTGCAGTGAGCATTATCAGCCTGCTTGGCTGGATCAAAGTTTTGCATTTCTGAGCCAATGGACCGCCAGGCTGCATCACCCACTCTTCCTCGACATCAGCATAGAACATGTCACCGATGGCAAGCACCTCCGCAGCTGTTGTAAACTTCGGTGTAATATCCCCCACATATCTCTTCTTTGGCTCCTTCAGCTTCGCATCCTCTGGCCAAGCTGCCTCAATCTTGCCCACTGAAATCCCCAAGCCCTTCAACTTCTTAATATGCTCCTCATCCAGGAAACATGGTGGCGACGCCATGTAACATATGAACTGATCGATGCTTACTTTCTTTCTCTTCTCCACAAATTCCTCATAGGAAATTACAACCTTCTTCCCAATGCAATCGTTAATGTGGTTGATATCAAGCACCCGGTCGTACAGATAATCTACCTTCTGGCTGGGCACGACCAAGATCCGGCCAAGAAGCGCTGCAAAGAACATGTGCTTCTCCAAGCAAACCAAGTGGTTCGACATTTGCCCAGAGAGGCAGATGGCAAACAGGAAACGATCTTTCTTGGGATTCCACTCTATCGTCCGCCGGTTAGACGGCAATTCCCTCCTCCTGCACCCGGCAACCGGCAGATCAAGATCCAAACCATCCTTCGTCGCATTGCCGGCCCCGGAGCGGTGCGGGGAGAGGAGCGCCGCCTGGATCTCCCGGTTGATCCTGATCTCACGCAGGAGCGCGGACTGGAGATCAGAAAGTGAGATGGTGGTGGAGGCGGATGCGGAGGCGGCGGTGCGGTTGAAGAGGCTGAGGAGACCGGAGCGCTGGGACCGGAGTAGGTAGAGGGCATGGAGCTCGGCCTCGCGCATGCGGGAGGCGGCGGGGTCGGCGGCGGGCAGGCGGAGGGAGGAGGCGCCGCCGAAGGAAACGAAGAGGACGAGGAAGAGGAGGGGGAGGGCGACGAAGAGGAGGAGATAGCGGCGGGACCAGAGGAGGCGGCCGAGGGATGCAGCGGAGGAGGGGAGCGGGGGGCGGAGGCCGGAGATGCGGAAGGAAGGCGGCGAGCGGGAGGATGGGCAGGGGGGCTTAGTGTGGTTTTGGGGGACGAGGGTCTCGAGGTCGTCGTCCTCGTCGGAGACGGAGGGGTCACGGTCCATGGCGGAGGATGGGAGTGTCGGTGCGCGACGGAAGTGACGAGGTGTGGAGTGAGGTGGGGAAAATAGGGACGAAATATGGACACCAATTATCCGTACCTCCGTAGGGACCGACGTCAATTTGGAAATTTTTATGGTACTAGATGTATAAATTTTTTTTAATTTTAAAAAAATGATCTCTGTTACAAGCTAATCCAAAACAGCGTCGTACAAGCACTGTATTATCATAGAGAAGCATGTGGTAATACAGCACAACATGAGTGCTGCATTCGGCCGGACGATGGGTCGGGAACATGGAGTGGAGTGGTTGCGCTGCATTTGGGCGATGGGACAGCAATGGAGAGCAGTCACTCATTGTCCTAACACTCGGGCGAATTATTTTTGATTTTTTTTAAAAATAATACACAAGCACTTTGAATTTCAAATTTTCGGTTTCAAAGCTCAAGGATCCAACAACTTCGTGTCAATTTCAAAGTTCAAGAATCTCAATACAGAATATAAAAAGCCCAAAACGGGCTAGCAGCATTGCTACTAACATTGGTACACTAAACTAGCAGCTGACACATGAATTAGATTGGTGTTTATTCACGATTTTTTTAAATAATACAAGAAAAATAAAAAAATTACAAAAATAACAGGCCAAAAAAAAAATAACAGAAGTAGGCTACTGTCGTCGTTCTAAATAGTGACAGAGTTCTATCGCTATTCAGAATGGCGATTTAATGACATGGAAAACACATAGGCTTTCTATCGCTATTTTAAAAGGCGACTGTCACCAAACAATACGGCGGCATTGAGGGATGCTTGTTAGAATTTTTTTAAATAATACATGATAAATAAAAAATTACAAAGATAATAAGCCGAAAAGAAAAATTACATGCACAAAAGGCGTAAAAATGAAAGAAGATAGATGGCGCATATGAAACCGTTGCATTGCATTACATAGGAAACAAGTAAACATACTTGACACACAGTTCGGTTCGTTATCTATGTTAGCCTTCGTACTTGTATGGTACAAATGGCGATACGCACGGACGATGAACGGGAAGTACAACTATGATACATATGTGTTTTTCGGAATTGTAAAAAAGATCACTCCTGAAGACTATTATTGGGTGAATATGTACGAGCCTAATTGAAATAGCGACAGAACTCTATCACCTTTTAAAATAGCGACAGAAAGCCTATGTGGCGTCCACATCATTAAATCGCCATTCTGAATAGTTCTATCGCTATTCAGAATGACCATAGTAGCTTACTTCTGTTATTGTTTTCGGCTTATTATTTTTGTATTTCTTGTGTATTATTTAAGACAATTCATGGATAAAAACAGGCCTAATTCAGGTGTTAGCTGCTTGTCGGCGTTTTCGGCCAGCAGGATATCTCCTGGGCTGAGAAATTTGTCCGGTAAGGGGAGCTTTCGCGGCGGTACACCTGGCGGTGCTCTCACAAGGGATCCCGGTGGTCGACAGACCGAGGAACTCGCACACAGCACATGAGGGCAAGGAGGAAGCAAGCAGCGCAGGCGAGAAGGAGAAGGAGAACAAGCAGCACACCGATGTACCCAGGTTCGGGCCCCCGATGTGGGTAACAACCCTACGTCCTGCTAGATCTTTGTTGATGTATACTAGGGTGGTTACAAGGCTTCTCCCCCTTTGGAAGAAGATCAGGGCTCCTAGTCTAGAACACTGTCCGTCTCTCCTACCTTAGGAAAATCGGAATCCCTTTTCTCTCCCACCTTAGGAAAACCGGAATCCCTTTTCTCTCCCACCTGAGGAAAACCGAAATCCCCCTCACCATGCACCCGAGCTCCCTCATATAGACGGGGCTGGCTCAGGCAGGTGAGAGGGTGACATTATGCTGAACTACGATCATTATTACACCCGTCACATCATTCTTGTCTCGCCGCCTCATCCTTCGTGCTGTCGTACGTCTTCGCCCGGTCCGTCCGGGTTAGGTGTGAGGCGTTAGAGGGACGGGCCGTCTCTGCAATTAATAGCCCTGACACAACGTGTCAGAGGGATGAGGCTTCGGGGCGAAGCCTCCTTTTTCTCCTTTTGGTCGCCCACTTGCCCTAGGCATTCAGCGAGCAGGGCCTGGCCGCCCACCTGCTCGCCAAATCGCCACGTGGCCCGGCGCTCGGCGAGAGGGGCCTGGTCGCCCGCCTGCTCGCCGGGCCATCTGACTTGTTTGCGGCAGAGAGGGTACCCTGGCGTAAAGTACGCTGACATTGCTAGTTTAGCATACCAACGTTAGTAGCAATGTTGCTAGCTAGTTTCTGACTTTTATGTTCTGTATTGAGATTCTTGAGCTTTGAAACTGACACAAAGTTGTTGGATTCTTGAGTTCTGAAATTGAAAAATTGAAATCCAGAGTGCTCGTGTATTATTTAAAAAAACCAAAAAAAATTGGCCGAGCGATGGGACAGAGACATAGAGTGGAGTGGCTATGCTCCACTAATGTTCCATCGCCCAAATGCAGCACAACCACTCCACTCCATGTCCCTATCCCATCGCCTGGCCAAATACAATGCTCCTGCTGCGCTACATTGCCACGTGCTTTTCTTTGGTTAATGCAACGCTCGTATGACGCTCCTTTGGAGGTAACTCCTATAATTTTTATAGAACGAAGGCTATTTTCACAAAAAGCATAGTAAAAATTTCTCAATTTGTTTCATCTATTACATATAGATATAACCACACTACTATAGAATGGTACATCACTATCGTTTCATCTATGTCGGCTCCAAACTTTTGACTAAAAAATTGATTGTTATACGTGTATGTAATCTGTCAATTTTGGTAACAGGTAATCACAATCGATTACGAGATAGAACGATTGTGATGGGACCCCTTATCACAATCGGGTCCCATCACAATCGATTCTAGCTGAGAATCGATTGTGATGAGGTGCCCTTCGTCACAATAAGTTCTAAGTTAGAACCGATTGTGATATGCCTCACTCGGTTTTATACCTCGGGATGAACTCTTCTCTGTTGGTGTTCTAGAGCCAAAAAAACCATCGCTGCCCCCAAAAATAGAACATACTGTTGTTAAAACTTAGACTTGGGTGAGAAAATCTGAAATCCTTGAGGATGTGTGTTAAAAGGGTAAGTTGAAGCCATAGCTTGAGGAGATTTCCCCTCTATTTTCCTTATTTGAAGTTTTCTTCAAAAGGTGAGCATCCCTTCAATTTAAATTAAGAAATTCGATTTTGATTTGGTGAATGTGTTATATGTCATTTGTGCTATTATGGTTGAAACCAATATTGATGAGAAATTATGAAATCCTCAAGGAGATGGTAGTTTGAGGGTAAAGTTGAAACCCTAGCTTGAGTATATTTCCCCTCATTTGTGATTTTCTTCAAAAGATGAGCATGTGAATGGGTTACATGTCATTATTGTTGCTATAATTAATATGATCAATGCTAGAGTTTAGGTTGCATAACCTATGCGTCTCCCGTTCAAGGGTGCTTGTTTATAAATATGCTAAAATGACATATTTATAAATAAGCATTCTCGAATTGTCCACATTTTTTGGATAGTTCGAGGATATATGGTTCGCGAAAGTTCCTGAGCTGTTGTACAACTCTAGAGAAAGTTTTGGTAGCATCTCCCTGGTGTTCTCCGGATACACACTCTCTTGACCTGTTGTCAAGACGTGTATTTGGAAAACAGCGGGGAGATATTGTCAAAATTTTCTCTGGAGTTATACAACAGCTTAGGAACTTGCCCGAACCACATATCCTCGAATGGGATTAGGACCTGACCTAATTAGAGATTAGGAGTTATCGTTGGTACGTACTTATTTGGTCAATATAAAAATGTTTCTTTAAGATTATTCAATTCCTCAATTTCGTTAATGCTTTCATCCTTCTTTTCTTTCATTAATTAGTGCATTATGTATTTCGATATCATTGTTGATGTTTTAAACATGCATGTTTCCTAACTGGGTAATTGAAAACTCTTAACTAGGGAAGAAGGTATCGGAGTTAAAATTATATATATCAGAACCCCTCCTCTATTTTGCATAGGTAATTAAATAATATCTCGGTATTTGAAATAGCTAGCTGTCGCTCAAGTTTTTTATTAATTTATTATTTGTGATTTAATTGCAGATGGATCGTGAAGAATGGATGTATCAAAAAAGTCATGTGAGTGCTGAATTTCAGAGGGGGGTTAAGGAGTTCATAAGAATTGCAGAAGTATAAATGGTTATGAGGGGGTGTAATATATTGTCCTTGCATTGATTGCACCAATCTCAGGAGATTTAACAACTCATCTCAAATTGAAGGCCACTTGATTCGATGTAGTTTCGTGAGGTATTACACGTGTTGGATCCATCATGGGAATAAAAGTAGTACCCCTCTGTTATGCAATGAAGACATGCTGGAAGCCGATCACGAGTTGGAGTGTGATATGTTTGATGAGGATAATTTAGATCAAATATTGCGGAATGTGGAAGGAAATTACACAGAAAGAGAGTTCAAAAAATTTAAAAGCTTGATGGAAGATGATGCCAAACCGTTGTTTTTGGGTTGCAAAGCAGAATACACCAAGTTAGGTTTGGTCCTTGCATTGTTGGACAGATACAAGTTTCAATGCACTTTTAGTTCTTCTATCAGATATGCTTCCAGAGGGAAACGAGTAGCCAATTAGCATTTATGAAGCGAAGAAGCTACTATGTCCCATGGGAATGAAAATAGAAAGGATACATACATGTCTAAATGATTGCATATTATAACTCAATGCGCATAAGGAATTGCACGTTTGTCCAGTTTGTGGTGTACCCCGATACAAACAAAAGGAGAAGCATAATGAAAAGAAGCGTAAGAGCCGAACTGACGATGGTGAAGATGTGAACAAAGGGCCACCAGCCAAGGTATTGTGGTATTTGCCCATCATTCCCTGTTTGAAGCGGCCGTTTGCAAATCCCAAATAGGCAAAATTGTTGCGTTGGCATTATGAATCTCAAAATAAAGATGGAAAGTTGAGACACTCCGCTGATTCGGCTCAACAGAGAAATATTGATTGGTTACATGAGGAGTTTGGTGCTGAGATGAGGAACATAAGATTTGGATTGAGTACATATGGAATGAATTCCTTTGGTAATATGAGCAATTGTCATAGTACTTGGCCAGTTTTATTGTGTATCTGTAATCTCCCTCCTTGGTTATGCATGAAGCGGAAGCATGTCATGATGTTATTGCTAATCTCGGTACCCAAACAACCAGGTAATGATATTGATGTGTACCTAGCACCACTGATTGAGGATTTGGTAAAATTGTGGAATGAGGGGGTCGTAGTGTGGGATGCATATAAAAGAGAGAACTTCACCCTATGGGCTATGATATTTTGCACCATAAATGATTTCTTGGCCCTTGGTAATTTGGTGGGCTACAGCACGAAGAGAGCGAAAGAATGTCTAATTTGTGAAGAGGAGACTGAGAGCTTGTGGTTGTCGAATTCCAAAAAAATTGTGTACATGGGTCACCGTAAGTTTCTACCTCAAAGTTATCAATATCGTAAAATGGATGACAAATTTGATGGGAAGAGGGAAGTTCGTGCGGCCCCGCAACCTATGAGTGGAAGGCAAGTATATTCACGTGTGGAGGATATCGATGTTCAGTATGGTAAAAGCCATAAATCGGTTCTTCCTAAGACCATTTGGAAGAAGATGTCGATATTTTGGGACTTACCATACTGGAAAGAGTTAGATGTCCATCATTGTATTGATGTCATGCACATTGAGAAGAATGTTTGCGATAATTTGGTTGGCATCCTATTGAACATACTTGGGAATACCAATGATGGTGTGAATGCTCACCGCGATATGACCTACATGGGAATCATATCCAAGCTTGCGGTGAAAGAGGAGGATGAAAAAGGTTCGTACATCCCCGCTGCATGTTGCATGCTACACCTTGTCGAATAAGGAGAGAGAAGACATCTGCAAGTATCTCCAAGGTATTAAAGTTCTATCAGGCTACTCCGCAAATATTAAGAAGCTTGTGTCCATGGATGATTT
This sequence comes from Rhipidocladum racemiflorum, assembly GCA_036346355.1. Lineage (NCBI taxonomy): Eukaryota > Viridiplantae > Streptophyta > Magnoliopsida > Poales > Poaceae > Rhipidocladum > Rhipidocladum racemiflorum. The sequence goes on from CM070581.1 coordinate 9,746,142, forward strand.
GAAGTTGCTTGGTAAGTCCCACGACTGTCATGTCTTGATGACCCAAATGCTCCCTGTTGCAATCAAAAATATCCTGCCAGAGGATGTCATGTTGGCAATCACGAAGCTATGTTATTTCTTCAATGCGATTTCTAGTAAAGTTATTAATCCCAATGTACTAGACAACTTATTAAGTGAGGTGGTACAGACTCTATGTTAGCTTGAGATGCATTTCCCCCCCTCATTCTTCGATGTAATGGTCCACCTTGTTGTTTACCTTATTAGAGAGATTAATATATGTGGACCCGCATTCTTATATTACATGTATCCGTTCGAGAGGTATATGGGTATACCAAAGTCATACGTGAGGAATCGGTCGAAGCCTGAGGGTAGTATTGTTGAAGGTTTTGGGACTGGAGAGGTTATTGAGTTCTGCGTGAATTATCTAGGTAAAAGACAACCAATTGGTGTTTATGTATCTCGTCATGAGGGCAGACTTCGTGGCAAAGGAACCATTGTGTCCAATCTAATGAGCCTATAGTTTGATATATACTGTAAAGCATATTTTACAGCCTTGCAACACAGCGTAGAAGTTCATCCATATAATCAGCAACATAAGTTGATATTACGGGAAGAGAATCCACATATGGATGAGCTTTCCATCACACAAGAACACAACGATCGATTCCTCACGTGGTTCAAAGAAAAGACGAAGGTCTCCATTAGTGAGCTGTCAAATGGTTGGCAAATGGATCAAGATTTAATGTACAGATATGACAGGGGTACGATATTAATGGCTACAATTTTTACACTAACAGTCAAGATGCAAAGAGTATAGTTCAAAATAGTGGTGTGAGCATAGATGTTTTGTTCAATGATTACTCGAAAAGAGGATCCTCAACTGCAATGAACTCCTACTACGGGATAATCGAAAAAAATATGGGAGCTCAATTATGGAATATACCAAGTTTCATTGTTTCGATGTAAATAGGTGAGACTTCCACACGGAGTGAAGATCGACAAGAGAGGTTTTACTCTTGTGGATCTCAACAGACTCGCCTACAAAGATGAACCATTTGTCCTTACAAAGCAAGCAACTTAGGTCTTCTATGTGCGTGATCTGGTCAATCTGAGGTTGCACGTCGTCCTTCATGGCAAGTGGCATATCGTTGGAGTTGAAAATGTAGTAGATGAAGAAGAGTACAACCAATTCGATGAAATACCTCCATTTGCAGATGGAACAAATTACATGCATGTAGATCATCAAGAAGGGTTGTACTATAAATATGGGACTATGTATGCTTCTCAATGCTACTATAGCTGTTAATTCATTCATCAATGATTCTTTAATTATATAGAGTTGGTCATTCTTAATAATTCTCATATTCAAAATATTTTCAAAAGACCAACCGATCCTAAGTTAGTTGATTTTGAAACTAGCCCAAAAGATACTCTTGACCTATTTTGGATTAAATGACACCTACATATCCATACAAAGAGTATTTTTCCATATCTTTTGAAAGAAATTTCTTTTCAAGGAAATTTTTTTGGAAAATCTTCTAACTAGTCTAAAGTTCATTTTTGGAAAATAATCAATTTGGAAGGGAATTGAAAAAGTTTTGACTTTTCTACTCTTTATGCAAAACTCATGCCTACAAAGTATGTTTTTACAAAATTTTTAAATAGTTTCAACTATATTTGTAATAGTTATGGACTTTTCTCTATTTCATAAAATGCTGAAAACAGATGTGTGTGTGACTTTGTATTGCAATCGGTTTCAAATTAAAAACCAACACTAACAACTTTATATTGCAATCAGTTTAAACTTCGAGCCGACACAAATAACCAAAATAAATTCAATCGGTTCTACCTTAGAATCGACAGAAATGTCCAAATCAATACAATCGATTTAAACGTCGAACCAACACAAATAGCTTTGATGCCTACTTTAGTCATTGCAATAGGTTCATTAATGAACTGGCACAAATAGCTTTGCATTGCAATCGGTTCTGGTAGAGTACCAACACAAATTCCTACTTTAGTCATTGTAATTGGTTCATTAATGAACCGACACAAATGCCTTGTAACACCCCCGGCATCTAGTATGCCTGAATGTTACCAAACATAGATATAGACTAAACAACATCTAAATACCACAAATAAAGATAAATTACAGCAAAGGTGCAAATGCTAAAACCGAAAATTTCGGCAGCATCTCCTTTGTTTTTCCATGATTCGGAGCAACAACAAAGTATCACAAGTTATATCATAATGGAAAGCATCTAAAACAGTAATAACTGGTGACATAGCACCAATATAAGTCCAGGATAAAGCATTCAACCACTTCATGAGCTAAACGAATCAAATAATAAGACTGAACACACAGTTAAGCAATTCTCCAAGTTTCATGGCATAAATTCTATTATCATGACTCCAAATGATAACATTGTCTAATTTGTGTGGAGCTACGTGTAGATGTGTATCTAAACCCTTTTTCCCGCATGCCGGTTTCATGGTACCTAAGAAAAACAACATAAACACAAGCGTGAGTTCATCACTCAGCAAGTATATTGCAATAGAACAAGAAAACACATTCCAATACCTTCATCACTACTTTTCATATTCAATATCATAAACATCTCATATTCACATTGTATGCATCTCATTGACATCATCATATAACATTATCATATAATGCAATGCACATGTCTCCTTGAAGCACATACCGGTATTGCCGAGTGCACACCCGTCGGCGTGCACCCTCTTTCCCCTTCCATCCCGTAGATGGAGGGTGCCTACTCCTCGCTTCCATTCACAATTGTGGATGGAATCATGAGGTAGGTCTTATTCAATGGCCCTCCGGATTAGTCATAACTTTCTCACCGACCTTACCGGACTAGTTATGACTTTCTCACCGACCTGGCCAATTCTCATGCCATGTATGCAAATATGACATAAACATAAACAACTTGCACATAAACTCAACTAAACATGGAATAGCATCATATTAAACCATTTTCATCATATCGCAACTAAGAGTCAACCATGGCATCATAACATAAAACATGTGTAAACCATCTCAATATCAAACATTACGGCTCCCTAAGCTACAACCACTACAATACACTTGCCTTAACCGTGGGCGACGGATTGGCGAGAGGATGAGGGCACTCCCGGGGTCACACCACCTGCACATAAGTACCACACACTAAAAACGTGCCCTCAAAACAGTACAAGAATGATCCCCTACACTGACTTCGCAAACAACCCCTAAAACCCGAAAACAGAGAATCTGTCCCTTCGGGACAGCGAGCTTCCAACTAGCATAACTTTAGTTCTAGGACTCCGAATCGAGTAAACGAGTACATCATCACGAAGCTTAGGAAATTTCCTAACTTTTTCTAAGTATTGGGAAAAGCTGATTCGGCATCTAAAATTGCCTAATCTACGGATCAACCCGATCTATCCCAATCACGTCACAGTTTTGAACACGTTCAGTAAAACAATCATAACTTTCAAACGGATGATCGGAATTATACATTCTTGGTGTCCACTGAAAGGTACTGAAATTATCTACAACTTTTTCAACAGGCGGACGACCAAATTCCGAATCTAAAATTGCGAAAACTCAAACCCTAAGTCGGACGTCCAATCTGCCCGAAACAGAAGGTGGGACAATCATAGCAACTCCCTAATATCATCTAGGGGCAGCACCTAAACATGAATTTTAAGCAACAAAAACACCTCAAGCACAGCACCTAATCCACCCCAAGAACACCACGATTCGTTACCTCTTCAAGAAGATCCAAAAGACGACGAAGCCTTCCTTCCCGCCGGCCGCTCCTTCCTCCCGATCCGCAACGATTCACCGGAGATTCCTGAATTCGGCGATCCTCCGAGCGGGACAGCGAAGAACACCACGTGAGAGGATGTCGTGGGGCTGCTAGGGGAGGGGAGGGTGGCTTGGGAAGGGAGGGGGGTGGTGGCGCAAGGGCTAGAGGGGAGGGGCGGCTAGGGGAGGCGCATGGGGTGAGGGGGAAGATGGCGGCTAGGGTTAGAGGGGGGTGGGGGCTGGCTCAAGGGGGCAGGGCAGCAGCCTTGCTGCCCCAAAAACCCCTCCACATGGGCCCGTATTTCCCCCACCTTCGGCCCAATTCATCCCCCTAAGGCCCAACCAGCTCCCGCTAGGCCCAAACTCCCGAAAACGGCACGAAAACTCGATTAAACCTCATACCGTAAAGTTTTAATCTCCAATTTCGCATTTTATAATGTCAGGACATTCCATAGTGTCACATGCCTAGTCATTGCAATCGGTTCCAGTAAAGAACCGACACAAATGCTAGTCTGAGATATGTGGAACGAAGCTATGTTATTCTTGGGTTAGTTTGTTTCATTTTCATCCGAACTTCTCAATCCTCCTCCTCACGCCGCCCTAGCCCTAGACTCAGCGCCGTCATCGCCCTTGCCGTCGGCCCCGCCCCGCCCCTCCCTCGACCTCGCCGTTGGCCCCGCCCGCTGTCCCCGCCCTCCACTGCGCGGATATCTCCATTGTTTTTCCTTTGCATCTAATTTGATATTCCACTATTGTTTGATATTTGGGCCATGTAGTGTGAGTATGAGATATCCTCACTTCAGTTTATTTCAATTTATGACCTTTCTACATTTCTTTGCGTCCTTCTTCCAGTGATTTGTTTTCTAAGTTCCTTGTGCTTGAACTATAGATTTGGAGTTCCTTTTGCTAGTTCTTAAGGTGTCGTAACCTTATTATTGAGCATGATAAGGTTAAGTACAGTATGAGATGTGGAAATAAGGTTAAGATCATAAGGATCGGGGTTATAACGTTTAGGGCCGCTTCCGGGTTTTGGGCCTCCTGGGAGTTTTGGGCCTTGGTGGGCTTTGGTGGGATGGATTAGGACTGTGAACGGACTAGGATTGGGTTGAGGGCTGTTAAAGGCTCCTGCCCCTGCGCCCCCACCTCCCTTATTGCGCCCCACCTCCCTCTCTTGCGCCCCTCTCCTCCTCCTCCCTCCTGCTTCCTAGCCACAGCCTCAACCTTGCACTCCCTTTCCTCCTCCACCTCCACACCACCTCCTCCACCCCTTGCTGCCCTAGGTTGGCCTCCCCACCCCTGCACCTTGTGGAGTCATCCCGTGGAGCGAGGAGCGAGGAGCAAGGAAGCGAGGAGCGAGGAACGTGGAGCGAGGAGCGATTCGCGAAGATTCATGGAGATTGATTGGAGTTTTGGCGCTTGGGCAAAGGTATGATCTTGGGGATCCTTGGGGATGATCTAGGTACTGTTATTAGGGTGTTTATCAAGTTTTTAGATCAATTGGAGGCGCTGGTTTGAAGTAATTTGGGTTAGATCTAAACTTGTCCACGTTTCTGTTTTCGGGCAGATTGAGCAGTCGAACTAGGGTTCGAGTTTCCGTCGATTTATAATCCGAATCAGACCGTACGGACTTCTAGGAAGTTGTAGATAATTTAATTATCTTTCCGTGGACGTAAAGCACGTTAATTTCCGATCAGCCGTTTGAAAGTTATGTCTGTTTTACCGAGCGCCTAAAAATCTGTGACGTAACTGGAACAGATTGTGGTAATCTGTAGATTAAACAATTTTAGGAGTCCGAATCAGTCTTTCCCTATAACTAGAAAAAGTTGGGAAATTTCCTAAGCTTCGACGGTGTACTCGTTTATTAGATTTGTAGTCCCAGTACTCAAGTTATGCTTTTTTCAAGTTTTCTGTCCCGCCTGGACAGAACCTCTGTTTTTAGGTTTTGCGAGTAGTTGGCAATGTCGGGTTAGATGGGGGCGTGTACTGTTTTGAGGTTATGATTGTGAGTGTGTGATGCCTATGTGCAGGTGGTGTGACTCCCGAGTTCCTCTTCTTCCCGCCAATCCGTTGCACGTGGTTGATGCAAGTGTTGTGATGGATATGAGTTGTAGGTTGCATGTTGTGATTAGATGGAATTGTTCACATGATATATGTTCACTTGCCATGTGTTAATAATTGATATGATATGATGAGCATGTTTAACATATTATGATGCCATGTGTTAATATGTGAATTGAATATGATAATTGGCATGGTTGCATGCATGTCATGAGATAGGGCGAGGCGGTGAGAAAGTCTTAACTAGTCCGGCAAGAGGTCGGTGAAAGTTATGACTAATCCGGGCAACGCCATTGAGTAAGTCCTATGTCGTGATTCCATCCACGTGGTGTTTGGAAGCAGTAGGCACCCTCCATCTTCGGGATGGAAGGGAGGAAAGGGTGCCACCGACGGTGTGTACTTCCCATACCTGCATATGAGGTTCCAGAGGGTCGAGCAATGCATTACATCGCATACAAATTGATGATGATATTGATAAGTATTCATGAATGAGATGTTATACATGATGAAAGATGTTATTGACTTGTTGTTATGCTTGTTGTCCATTGCAGTATGCTTGCTGAGTTTTCGAACTCACCCTTGTGTTTTCTTATGTTGTTTTAGGTACCATGAAGAACGGCATGCGGGGAAAGGGAATAGTCACACGCTCACCGTTGCTTCACTTTAATGTTTCCCCAAGTCAATTCATATAGTTTGATAATAAATTGCGTGTGATGATCTTTAAAATTAAGTCTTAGCTTGGTTAATGAGAGTTCTATTGTTTGTTTGACACTTGGAACCTTAAGAGCTTAATGTTAGTCTCTTATTGTCGTTAAGACTTTATTTATTGCTGTTTTAGATGTTTCTCTTATTGCCATATAATGCTATATTATTGCTGCTCCTTAAATTCATGATAAAACAAAGGAGGTGCTTTGCCGAAATCTCGGTTTTAGTCTATGCACCTTTGCTGGAATTTGATGTTAAATGTGGTATTTAGATGTTGTTTAGCTTAGGTTTGGTAACATTCGTGCATAGTAAATGCCTGGTGTTACTGATTGGTATCGAGCGAATTTGTAGGTCCTTGGAATGTGAATTTTTAGTGTCATGCTATAGGGTAAAACTAAAATATGATGTGGAATAACTTAGAAACATGGCTTAGGTCTTAACTAAAACTTTGTTATAGGATAGCAACGTTAAAACTTGTAAAAGTGGTATAACTAATCTAAAATTTGACACACCTGGTTGCACATAGGATGGGGTTTTGGTTCTGTCATTGCATTGCGCTTAATTATTTAATGAAGGATATGCTTATGATGATGTTTGATCTATGATCTTGATTGTGTGATTTTGTGTTTATGTTTTCGTGTTTGGATGGTTGTTGCACTAGCCATGCCAAGGGTAGAGGCCGTGGACGCCGTGGCCGTGGAGGCCAGGTGAGGCTCCCAGAGAGTTGCGAATCTGCTCGTATAAATGATTGGATTGTTCTGTGGTGATAAGAAAGTGGGGTTGTGGTGCCAAGGGTTTTCACCTCTTTTTAGTTCATAGTAATGGTGAGGTTTGGCGGTGTGGCGGTTAGCGCCATCAGAAGAACTATTAACCCCTGTAGGAGAAGAATGCTTATCCTTTCTATCCTTGATCGGGTAGTTGACTGAGTCAAATAGAAGAGTTGATGGTGGTTCCCTTCGGATGTTCTCTGCTCGTTACGGCTGGTTTCGCTTTTTCTTGGCTTTAGTTGAGTTTGAACCAAAAGAAAAGTGTTTTGTATTGATTTTCGCGGATCGTTTCGGGCGGTGGTGAGCACCGTGTTTTGAGTGTGGTTGGACCGGGAGTTGCAACCACCGTGGCAAGCCTGGCCATGCAGGCCGAAGTTCACGGATGAATCCCGGTAGCATCATCAAGTGGGAGACGGTGTCTTCTCCCACTCGAGCGTCTTCAGAGGATCGGTGCACATGATGGCTGCCCTGTTTCTCAGCCACCCCGCGTGGCGCCACCAGCGCATCGGGTGCCCAGTATGCCCCGCTTCCTCCTCGCTTGCCTCCTCCGCCCCGGCCTTGTTGAGGCATCACCTGAGTCGGGCTCCTTACGTCCGGCGCCACCAGAGTGTACGCTTTGCCGACCAGCCAGTCGGCCGGCATCCGGTGGTTTGTGTACTCTGCTCGTAGATTCCGTTGATGCCTTTGTTCTATTTGATTTAAGAGCATCCTATTCTTTTGTGTCGTCGGAGTTTGCTAGTAGAGCTAAGTTGGGAGTTCAGCCGGATTTAGTCCGTGTTAGTCGATTCTCCTGGGGTTTGATTGCTAGTTCTTTGGTTTGCCCTGGTTGCACCATTGTCATTGATGATGAGGTTTCTTGCCAATCTTATGGTGATCGATTGGCTCCTTTTTGATGTCATTTGGGCATGGTCAGATTTGCATCGACAGCGCCAAGATTTGTTGTTTCACGGAAGACGGTTGCCTTGCGAGCCCTGGCCGTCGAGGAGAAGAGTTGACCTTCGTGGTGGTATACCCTCCGATTCGCTTTGCTTTGACTAGTTTGTTTTAGTGGCGTTTGAGGTCATTGGGTTTCCTCATGACTTTGTCTCGAGAAACCATCTTCTGATTCTCATTGAGGAGATTCTCGTAGTGAAGGAGTTCGTTGATGTGTTCCCTGACGAAGTTGCCTGGTCTACCTCGCGAGGAATGTGGAGTTTCGTGATCTTGCTCCGGGCACTCGACCTATTTCTATCTCTCCATACCGCTTGGCTCGACCTTTTCAAGACGAGTTGAAGAAGCGATTGGAGGATTCTGGCCAAAGGCTTCATTCGGCGAGCGTACGCCATGGGAGCACCGCCTCTTCGTCTCGAAGAAGGATGGAGATTGGCGTGTGCATTGATTATCGTGCTCTTAATCAAGTGACAAAGTCAAGAACAAGTATCCTTTGCCTCGCATCGAGGATCTGTTTGACCAAGGAGCAAAGGTGTTCTCCAAAATTGATCTTCACCGGGTATAATCGAGATCCGTGTGAGGAGCAGACATTGAGAAGACTGCTTCTCCACTAGGTATGGGCATTATGAATTTAAAGTTATGTCATTTGACTAACTAATGCTCCCGGGCTTGTCTTTATGGAAGCGATGAGTAGCGATGCTACACAAGTACCTTGATGAGTTTGTGTTAGTGTTCATCGATGACATTCTCGATTTACTCTAAATCGGAAGAGGAGCATGAGCGACACTTGAGGCTTGTCTTGAGTACCGAGGAGAATCAATTCTTTGCTAAGCTAAAAAGTGCGAAGTTACGGATTTCGTAAGTGGGTTTTCTTGGCCACATCATCAATCCAGGTATACTCGGTAGATCCTAGCAAAGTCTCGGCTGGATTGGAAGAGGCCTTCCAATGTCAAAGAGGTGGCGAGTTTTGGGTTGGCCGGATACTATCGGCGTTTGTGCGAGTGATTCTCTATCATTGCCAAGCCACTTTCTGGCCAACTCGACTAAGGGGATGAAGTTCCGTTGGACTGCATGAGTGTGAGCACACTGCACTTTGAAGGAGAAGTTAGTGACGCCTCTGTTCTTACCCTTCCCGAGCCTGGAAGCGCTTCACTTGTTTATTACGATGCTTCCTCGGTTGGGACTTGGTTGTGTGCTCATGCAAAATGGCAAGGTGATTGCTTATGCTTCAAGGCGCTTGAAAAAGCATGAAGCGACTATCCCACGCGATGATCTTGGAGCTAGCCGCAGTAGTGGTGTTTGCATTGAAGATATGGAGGCATTACATTGCACGGTGAGTCTTGTGATATTTTCATCACAAGAGCCTCAAGTACATCTTTACTGAAAGATTTGAACTTGAGGCAGAGAGGTGGCTAGAGTTGATAAAGGATTATGACCTCACTATCCAGATCATCAGGGAAGGCAAATGTGGTGGCCGACGCTCTCGATGCAAAGACAATGCCCCTGTTGTTGATTGTCTTGTTGCTGATTTTGAGCGGTTGGGAGTCTCTCCTCTTGCTGCGGGGACCGTGCAAGCTGAAACTCAATTGATTCTTGAGTCACGATTCCGAGCTGCAAAGGAGGCACAAGAAGATGATCGTTGCTCCAAGTGAGAAACGCCTTGAGGATGGCAAGTCGGGAGACTTTACCGTTGATGATGCGGGAGTTTTGAGGTTTCAGGGGCCGTGCAATGTCGTGCCCCGAAATCTCAAGTGAAAGAAGACATTACGAGAGAAGCTCATCACTGCACACTGCGGTCCATCCTGAGACCAAGATGCAGGGACTTGAAGAAGAATTTCGTGGAAAAGGATGAGAGTGGATATTGCCAAGTATGTGGCGCCTTGTGGATCGTCGAGAGAAGATCAAAGTGAGCATAGCGTCCACGCCGGTCTGTTGAACCATTGGAGGTTCTGTGTGGCCATGGGATGACATCTCCATGGATTTCGTGGTCGGACTACCTCGTTCTCCACGAGGAAGAGGATGCTGTTTGGGTTGTGGTGGACTGCTCGGCAAGTCGGCGCATTTCATTCCCATCCTTCGACCAATTCGGCGCGAAAGTTGGCTCCCATCTATGTGCGAGAGATTGTGAGATTGCATGGTGTACCCAAGACCATTATCTCCGATCGGGATGCAGTTAGTCTCCAAGTTCGGGAGAGTTTGCGAGGAGTGCTTTGGAGTACGCACTTTGCCTTAGTACCGCCACCCTCAGATGATCGGCGTGAGCGCACATCCAAACTTTGGAGGACATGCTCGGGGCCTGTGTGATGGCTTGGAAGGGTAGTAGGAAGACCATTTGCCCCTTGCGAGTTTGCTTACACAACATATCATTCCGGATCGAGTGCACTCCTTATGAGGTCAGTATGGCGGAAGTGCAGATCGCCACTTTGTTGGGATCTTTGTCAGGCGAGAAGCTATTCTTGGACGGATTGGGTTCAGCCCGTTGTTGATCGCGTGTCGGAGGTTCGGCAAAACCTTCTCAGACCTGAAGCGCAGCAAGAGCTATGCGTGGCGGCGAGACTTGGAGTTTTGAGGTGGGTGATAGCGTATTCTCTTGCGGTATCTCCCACCAAGGGTGGTGCGTTTGGCACCAAAGAAAGCTTCAGTCAAGGTATGTTGGGCCTTTTCCTATCTCGCCGAAGTTGGCGGTGTTGGCCTATCGCCTAGAGCTACAGGAATCCATGCAAGGTGTGCATGATGTGTTCCATGTCTCGATGTTGAAGAAATACTTGCACGATCAGGAGTTGGTGGTTCCATTAGAACCATTAGTGCTTCAGCAGACTCACCTTCGAGTCCCGATCTGTGGAAATTCCGACTTGAGCGAGTGATGAAGAACATGGCGCTTAAGTTTGTCAAGGTCTTGTGGTCACATCAGGCGAGAGAGAAGCGACTTGAGCTGGAATCTACTTATCTTGAAGTATCCCGGCTGTTCGCCTCGGGTATGTGATGTGAAAATTCGACCTTTTGGTTTCTTGGGTTTCGTGTTGGTGCGTTTAGATTCGAGGTCGAATCTGTTGAAGGGAAGAATGTGACACCTCGGAGTGTCGTAACCTTATTATTGAGCATGATAAGGTTAAGTACAGTATGAGATGTGGAAATAAGGTTAAAATCATAAGGATCAAGTTAATAACGCTTAGGGCCGTTTTAGGTTTTGGGCCTTCCCGGGAGTTTGGGCCTTGGTGGGCTTTGGTGGGATGGATTAGGACTCGTAGCGGACTAGATTGGGTTGAGGCTGTTAAAAGGGGCTCCCCCTGCCCCCTTCGCCCCACCTCCCCTTATTGCGCCCCACGCCTCCTCTCTTGCGCCCTCTCCTCCCCTCCCTCCCCTAAGCCCTAGCCCCCAAAAACCGTGCGCACTCCCTCCCCTTTCCTCCACCTCCACACCACCTCCCCTCCACCCCTTGCTGCCTAGGGTGGCCTCCCACCCCTGCACCTTGTGAGTCATCCCGTGGAGAGCGAGGCGAGAGCAAGGAGCGAGGCGAGCGTGGAGCGAGGAGCGTTCTGAGAGATTCATGGAGATTGATTAGAGTTTTGGCGCTCGGGCAAAGGTATGATCTTGGGATCCTTGGGGATGATCTAGGTACTGTTATTAGGGTGTTTATCAAGTTTTTAGATCAATTGGAGGCGCTGGTTTGAAGTAATTTGGGTTAGATCTAAACTTGTCCACGTTTCTGTTTTCGGGCAGATTGAGCAGTCGAACTAGGGTTCGAGTTTCCGTCGATTTATAATCCGAATCAGACCGTACGGACTTCTAGGAAGTTGTAGATAATTTAATTATCTTTCCGTGGACGTAAAGCACGTTAATTTCCGATCAGCCGTTTGAAAGTTATGGCTGTTTTACCGAGCGCCTAAAAATCTGTGGCGTAACTGGAACAGATTGTGGTAATCTGTAGATTAAAAACAATTTTAGAGTCCGAATCAGTCTTTCCTATAACTAGAAAAAGTTGGGAAATTTCCTAAGCTTCATGACGGTGTACTCGTTTATTCGATTTGGAGTCCCAGAACTCAAGTTATGCTTTTGCAAGGTTGCTGTCGCCGGGACAGAACCTCTGTTTTTAGGTTTTGCGGTAGTTGGCAATGTCGGGTTAGATGGGGCGTGTGTACTGTTTTGAGGTTATGATTGTGAGTGTGTGATGCCTATGTGCAGGTGGTGTGACCCCGGGAGTTCCCTCTTCTTCCCGTAATCCGTTGCACGTGGTTGAGGCAAGTGTGTTGTGATGGATAGCGAAGTTGTAGGTTGCATGTTGTGATTAGATGGAATTGTTCATGATATATGTTCACTTGCCATGTGTTAATAATTGATATGATATGATAGAGCATGTTTAACATATTATGATGCCATGTGTTAATATGTGAATTGAATATGATAATTGGCATGGTTGCATGCATGTCATGAGATAGGGCGAGGGCGGTGAGAAAGTCTTAACTAGTCCGGCCAAGGTGAGAAAGTTATGACTAATCCGGAACGCCATTGAGTAAGTCCTATGTCGTGATTCCATCCACGTGGTGTTTGGAAGTTTAGTAGGCACCCTCCATCTTAGGGATGGAAGGGAGGAAAGGGTACCCGACGGGTGTGTACTTCCATACCTGCAAGAGGTTCAGAGGGTCAGCAATGCATTACATCGCATACAAATTGATGATGATATTGATAAGTATTCATGAATGAGATGTTATACATGATGAAAGATGTTATTGACTTGTTGTTATGCTTGTTGTCCATTGCAGTATGCTTGCCGAAGTTTTCGAACTCACCCTTGTGTTTTCTTGTTGTTTTAGGTACCATGAGAACGTGCATGCGGAAAGGGAATAGTCACACGCCACACGTTGCTTCACTTTAATGTTTCCCCCAAGTCAATTCATATAGTTTGATAATAAATTAGCGTGTGATGATCTTTAAAATTAAGTCTTAGCTTGGTTAATGAGAGTTCTATTGTTTGTTTGACACTTGGAACCTTAAGAGCTTAATGTTAGTCTCTTATTGTCGTTAAGACTTTATTTATTGCTGTTTTAGATGTTTCTCTTATTGCCATATAATGCTATATTGTTGCTGTTCCTTAAATTCATGATAAAACAAAAAGGTGCTGCGAAATCTCGGTTTAGTCTATGCACCTTTGCTGGAATTTGATGTTAAATGTGGTATTTAGATGTTGTTTAGCTTAGGTTTGGTAACATTCAGGCATAGTAAATGCCGGGGTGTTACAGAGGTAGACCTGAGTCAAGCATGGAGGAGCAGGGTGGAGATTCCTTCATTCTTGTCGCTAGTAAGTTCTATCTCAGTCGCTAATGCTGTTGGAGCTGTGATATCTCCATTGTTTTTCCTTTGCATCTAATTTGATATTCCACTATTGTTTGATATTTGGGTCATGTAGTGTGAGTATGGGATATCCTCACTTTAGTTTATTTCAATTTTCGACCTTTCCACATTTCTTTGCATGAGCATAGACAAATGGTGATTTGCAGCAACATGCAGCACAATGTTATTTTACAGTTGAGAGAAGGTTAGTGCATCGAGATGCACTTGCCTTTGTATATTTTAGAGGCCATTTCATCTTTTTAGTTGGTTTTTATGTTACCTTACTTCATGTAGAAGAATTTTAGTATGTTGTTCTTGTTTCATGTGGAAGTACTCTAGCCGCTAAGCTACATCATGTTGTTTCTTGCGCTCTTCCTTGTAATATAGATTTTCAAGTTAACCACATCCTTTTTTGTATTTTTATAGCAATTATTGGAAGCATAAATTAGGATTTTATCCTTGTTTGGTATGTACTAATTAAGTTCATATATTAGTTCCATGGGCTATGCTTACCTGAAAACAATATTCTGGCACCATGTACTATTACAACATTGATGATGACCTTCGAAGAATAATGTGTTGTCATGAAAATAATTGAATTTAGTTAAAGTGATTAACAATAATTTTATTAATGATTACTGTTTGTAACTTGTGCATTTTGTAACTGTAAATTCTTGAGCTTTGTACCTCACAGTTCTATGATATAATAAAGTTACCTATATTTTACCTCAATCATCCCAATGTGCTTACAAGTAAAAAACACAAGCTAGTTATGGATATTAGATTCTTAACATTATTTTTTGAATTTTGTTAATTGAAGATGGTGAATATATCTCTATTGCCTTTCACACACAACCAAGTGATGAGTAGATCTCTGTGCCTTGTATGTGCAACACACTAATATTATAACAGCCTCAAACACTTCTTCCCAAAAAATTTCCTTACCTTTGTAGGGTTCAGCACAATAAGTTGATTATTGTATGTATACTAGATTGACAATGCATGTTTTTGAATTTTGTAGTTTGTATTGTGGTTTCATTTTTATTGTAGGGTTGACCCCAAGTTGAAGTTGTCTTTGTCTCCTGGGTAGATATAGATCTAATTTATTTCATTTTATTACTTTGTAATATGGTTTCATTTTCATTTTGGGGTTAACCACAGGGTGAAGTTGTAATATATGTATCATAGATAGATAAAGTTTTGTGTTTCATTTATTTTGTAATTTCTGTTAGAGTCTATTTTCTTTATGGATTTCACCACATTAATATATTAAGATAGGATTTGATTTTTGCAATATATGTTATTACAATGGCAATGTAAAACATTAATTATGAGCACATTATTTTTTGGAGTAGTATGAAGGATATTTGACTATCTCGTACAGGTTAAGTACAAACTCTTATTTCATTGTTCTCTTTGTGCTAAGTTGTCATTGTAGGGTTAACCACTAGGTTAGTTTTACTTTCTGTGAACTAGATCTTTTGTTATTGTGTTTGTTATCATTTTTATTGCTGGGTTCACCTATAGAATAGTACCATTTTCTGTAGTTTAGAGTGATTTTTTCCTGTTATCACTATGCACTTTGTTGCTTGGTTCAATTGTAATTTCACAAGTTATGGCAATATATGTTTCCTGAAAAATTTCATCCTTGTGGGCGCATTCTGCATTATTTCTCTGAAAAACTGCATCCCTGAGTCACTAATTTGTTGAGTTCAGAGGTTCTATCGAGTATTAATATGTTGACTTCAACAAGTTCTATCAAACACTAATTTGTTGAAATGTCCATGGACAGGAGGTTAGCACTGAAATTTGATTTTTCTTGATGCCCAAATAGGCCATGATTCATGTTTGTATGATTTAATGACTGTATTTTCTGTTATTCTAGTCCTCTCATGCTTCGTTGATCATAGCAGTGAAAAATAGATCAGAGAATAAAAAAACACCCATAGAAAATGATGGAAGGCCTAGAGGCCAACGTGGTCCAGAAAAAATGACAATAAGCTTGTAAAAGACAAAAATAAGAAGGCATCAAAGAGACCCTGTTAAGGAATTGAAGGCTAGTCCGCTAAGCAGGTTGCAGGGCCGTTAATGTGTTGTCATGAAAATATTCACATTAAAGTATTGAACTAGTGCTTCGCATAACGTTAATGTTCCAATCACACCTAGCAAAAGCAAACTCATTTTTTGAGTCTCCAACAATAGGACTTATCTATTGTCCCATTTTGCAATTTGAGTATGAATGCTAACAACTCGCTAGGTGCTAACTAGCACATAGGAATCAAAATCCTAAAATAAGCAATTTGGTGTACGACTGCTACATGTCAGTTATAGAAATTGTTTCTTTACATAAACTGACACCTTATGGTGCAGGGACTAGGCAACTGAAGCCCTAAATCCCTATTCTGACTTTTCTTCTCCTTATTATGTGTTGAATTATTGTTGTGTAATGTGTACCATCCTCTGCACATGGTGATATTGCTAAGATACTTGCACTCATTGCAAATTTTGTCTTACGTTGTCAAGGGTAGAAGTTAGGTCATTGTGCGAGATGACCATGTAAATACAAGCTAAATATATGCCAACTGTGACATTTTTAATGTCGCTCGATTCTTAAATTAACCTAGGATTTGGATCTCCAAAGATCTCTACCTATTGGATTGGAATTAGTGATGTAAAAAGTATGGAATGTTACACTACAAAATAAGCACAGAAAATTTCAGATTTTGTAATTGTCGGGACCCCGAATTTGCAAATCCGGACCCTCTGTGTATTCAGCACTAGTCCAGGAACGCGCTAGTGCACACAGTCTTTAACATCGGTAAATATCACAATCATACCAATCGATATTATCAAAGTACTTTATTTAAATAACCAAAGGGTTACTTGACCTTATGGCCAAGGTACAAATATATGCCTTGCAAGGCGAAACTTATTCAGAGAAAAATAATAGCAAATGAAAATCAAATAAACTGCGGGCGCCATCCAAGATACCACAGCAACCGATCGCTCGCATCCCTAAGTAGACGGGTCCTCTTGGAAATCCTCCTCCTGCCGGGCGTAGTCTCCTCTTCAACTGCGTGTTGTGTTGAGGCAAGGGTGAGTACTTGGTACTCAAAGAAGTCATGCACAATGCAAGCTAATATACTATATGCATGGCTTGGTACAAAGGAATAGCTCAAGGTATATTTGCAGAAATGTGCCTTTGACAAGTAATAAAAGTAGATTCGAAGCGAGAAATAAGTAAAGCATAAATAACTTTTCAAGAAGTTTAACAAACATTTTTCCCATCCTAAACCACATTTCCATCATCTTCATTATTAAACCAACTCCAACTTTTCAAACCAACGTTATTTTTGAGAAAATCTAACCTTGACTGTAATTCCCGAGCATTGTCCAAAGATCAGTGACACGCTTATTTAAATAGATTCTAAACTCACAGAGGTTATGCACTTTACCCACAAGATACAAATAAACACCACAAAGGCGAAGTTCCTCAGAATAAAGCCTTTCTAAGCCTCAAACAACACAGTGGTCCTCTCCTGCTCAGGCTCTACACCATCCCTTCCTTAGCCAAGGCGAAGCATGGGACCAACACACTGCTAGATGGGCATCCGCCACGCCTACGATACGCCTCCCCGCACAATCACACAAACGGTAACTGACACCCCGAGGCTCCACAAGTGAGTCCTTAGCGACTTAGTCAACTAGGGCCGTCCCATTCCACCCATGTGGGTTGCAAGTATGACCCAGTTCAAAGGCTTGCAAGGTTAAGTCCTTAGAGTGACCAGGCAAGACTACCCGAAACCAAATCAACATCCCCAATGCCACAACCTGGCCCACTGATTACTCTTGCCACATGCCCCGCCGAAATTGGCTTATCAAACCCGCTTGATTACCATGCACCACGTACATCCACATCACATGATACTTTTCCAAAACAGTTCAATATATCATTAAGTCAATATTAACATTTGATTGTCCAAAATCATGTTATGAGCACGAGCAGGTCTAAGCAAGATACTACAACGATCTAAACCCATGTTGGCAATTTAATAATGTCCAACTAGTAAAACCACAACTAGGGTGACAAAGGGTCATGGCACATACTTAAATAATCAAGGTGTCGATGTTAAAGAAATTGGTATTTATCTAACCCCATGTTTAAACCAAGTATTTTCCTAATTGAACTTAGCATGCGAGTTTAAATCAAAATAGATTTCAAATAGGATCAACATGGTCAAAGCACAACTTGCCTTCAAAAGTACTTGCTCTTGGTCTTGAGTTGATCCCGAATCAACACTTCTCCTTCGAATCCCTCCCAAGACTTCAACGCCTACTCGTAAAGCGTGCAAATAGCAAATACCCAAATAAACAATAGGCAAAAACATCCCAAAACTCCAAATAAAATCCATAAACAGAGAGAACATAATTTTCTGGATTTTTAGAACCGAATCGCCAAATTTGGAGTTAAGACGAAAAGTTATGATTATTTAAAGTTTAAATAATCACTTAAATAATATTACAGAGAAAAACTTTAGTCTAAAATTAAATAAAATTCATATTTAGGTAGATCTCAATTTTATACAAATTTAGAAATTTGAATCACTCAAATCGGAGTTGAAACGCAAAAGTTATAAGCGTTTGAAGTTTGAATCTAAATTTGAAATCATTATTCGAATTAATAAATCATTTTTTTTTTTCGGAAATTAATTATTGGCACAAGATGGACACGTGGCAACCTCTCGATTGGTCGGCCTGGACGCCACGGCCCATGGACGTGGTCCACGCCGGCCGTCCACCGTGACTCTGGCCCACGATTTCCACGTGAGATCGACATGTGGGCCCACCGTGACGCTATCGGGCCGACGTTGGGCTCACCACGGTCGGACATGTGGGACCCACTGCGGACGCCATGGGTGACGCCGCCGGCGCCGACATACCGACATGCGGCCCTTCGACACGCGGGTCTGCAGTCTACACGCACGCAGTGATTCGCCGCCGACCGCCGTCCAACTTCCCGACACGTGGCGCAATCACGCCGTTGGTTTGAAAATCAACGGCGGATTAGATCCGTGGTTAACACGCTGAAACTACTCGCTGATCGTGGGGTCGCTCGATTTAGATCGACGGCCCAGATCTAATCCTATAATAACACTACTCCCAAGACGCAGTACAATTGTGAACTGCTGATCTTGATCCAACGGTCCCGATCCAACCGGGTTGGGGACACGTGAACTCACCTCAACCGTCCGATCTAGATCCGACGGCTCACCGAGCTCGGTCCTGCTTCGATGGTGCGCGAGGCTTGGGCACCGGAGACGAGAACGATGACGAGCCCGACGGGCTGCTTGGTTGCTCCGGCGAGATGAATCCTTCCTTCGGTGCGCCTCGCCACTGGTTCCGGATCCGCTCCTTCGCGGAAGACGCACGGACGGCGGCGACCGAGCAAAACCGCGGCGGTCACTTCCTCCAACTACGGCGAAGCTCGCGACGGCAATCAAGTGGCGGCTCAGGCGAGATGGCTCGGGAACGGGTGCACAAGGATGAGGGGCAACCTCGGGACGCCTCACGCTTTAAATAGCCTCGGCGTTACATACGGACACTGGAACCTAGTTTCCCTACGCAATGACGCTACATGCGGAGTCCGGCTTTGGTCTCGCTGACGACGACGCACACCGCCCACGTGGCACGACAACGCCACGATCGCAGACGGGCGCGATCGGATCCGGGCCGGATACGCTCGAATCCCGTGACGCAAGGATCTCACCGTTGGATCTTGATCCAACGGCTGGGATTGATTAGGTTTTGAGTCGGTTTGATCGAAAGTCACGTGGCTCGCCCACTCGAGTCCGACTCGTTCCACTCCGGGTCGGATGAACAAGACTTGACTCGAGTTGAATTTCCAGCGATTTAATATTTAAAATAATTCCCGTGAATTCATTTAATTCATTAAAAATAGCAAATGACTCGTAAAAATTCCAGAAAATTCGAAAATACTTTGGATCATTTTGGACTCAAATAAAATATTTCCAACAAAATTTTATTTGCAAAATTAATTTCTTCAATTATTTCAAAATGGAATAAATTCAAATAAATTCCAAATAAATCCAAATAAATTCCAGAAAATTCCAAAAATTCACCAAAGTGCCAAACCACACATGAATTTAAGAAAAGCAAAATTTTGGGGTGTTACAGTAATGCAACCTGAAATCATGTTGTTGCAGCTTGCAATCTTGTAAGAAATGCATTCTTGTCATGGTTCCTAGCTCAGTAAAGAGGTCATTATGCTTGTCCCGCTTAAGTTTTTCCCTCTCGGGTTTATGGATTTTCTTTGGAACCTTCTTTTCACACTTCTTGTTCAATATAGGCTTGAGTAATGTTCAAACATTAGTGATAGAATCCAGTCATGTGACTTCAGAATTATTTGGATCAGTTTCCTTTAGGACCAGTTCAAGATGAAGTAGGATTACTGGGGAAGATTTCTTAATAAGAAGCTGTGGTGGTTAACATGATTGCACCTTTATTTTATTATTAATTTCCTCGACTATGCAAATTTCCGTATCTAATGTATATGTATTATATGCTTCAAAATGCTAAGTTGTTGGCAATTTTATGCTTTCTTGCAAGTGAGTGTTAAATATAATGGAGACTTTCATTTGCTTCTGTGGAGTGTTTTTCCTCTTGTTAGATAAATTAGTTTACAAAGGAGTGAAAATTGTAAATTTAAAAAGAGTAGGTAATTAGGGAGTATGAAGCTTTTGCTCATACGTAACATCATAGAAGTTTTACTTCATGCATGTGCCAGTTTATGACACTTTTGCTTAATATATGTATGTTTTGTTCATCTATTCAACATGTGTATGTAAGATAATTAATCACCTGACTTGCATTTTTCAGCAATATGCATTTCCTTACTAAGTTGAGAAGGTAGTAATCTAAACAAAATGAAATCTGACAGCCTGTATGCAATATGCATTTTTCACGCTTTATTAACCATGAAAAATCTTGTTTCAATATTTTATGATATGCTCTTGACATATATCTTTGGATATGTAAATTTTATTATATTATTATTGGGAATTAGCATTTTAGTCTTGCTCTTATTATCGCATTTTCTACAACAATTTTTTTACTTTACATGTCTTTATTGTTGCTATAATTAATATGATCAATGCTAGAGTTTAAGTTGCGTAACATGTGCGTCTCCCGTTCGAGGGTGCTTGTTTATAAATATGCTGAAATGACATATTTATAAATAAGTAGTCTCGAATTGTCCATATTTTTTTGGACAGTTCGAGGATATATGATTCGGGCAAGTTCCTAATGAAACTATTATACAACTCGAGAGAAAGTTTTGGCAGCATCTCCCTGATGTTCTCCAGATACACACACTCTTGACCTGTTGTCGAGATGTGTATTTGGAGAACAGCGGGGAGATGCTGCCGAAATTTTCTTTGGAGTTGTACAGCAGCTTAGGAACTTGCCCAAATTACATATCCTTGAAATGGATTAGGATCTAACCTAATTAGAGATTAGGAGTCATTGTTGGTACGTACTTAGTTGGTCAACAGACAGACGTACTTAGTTAGCTAGTACAATTATATGGTATCAATTATCCATTAATCTGTTAATTTACTACAATATGCTTTCGCTCATGTGAAATATATGACCATGACAAATATATGAATTGCTTTCTCTCATGAAGTTTAGGTTTGATATATATATATATATATATATATATTCGAAATGTCGCAAAGAGAGAGCACCAGCTCAACGCAAGAGAGAGAAGAAGGTGCTGCTGAGATGCCGCCAAGAAAGGTCAGAAAGGGCCGAGGACCAAGTAAAGGCAAGGAGAACCCCGCAAGTTCTCCACTTTGATCCTATGGGGGTTTGCACAAGTCCTGGCAAGTACAAGGGGCGTTACTCCTCTTTTCTCAGCCAATTGGCGAGGGAGAGAGTGCTAATCACATTTAAGGACTGGAAGAAGGAAGTCAACGCCGAGCTGAAGAACCGGCTGTGGAACAAAGTTAAGGGGAAATGGATTATACCAGAGGAAGATGAAATCAATGCAAGATAGTACGCCTTGAAGAGAATGGGTTTGGCTTTGAGGCATTTCAAAGTTATCATGCATGCTGAGTACGTGTTGAAAGACTGTACTCCCTTCGAGAGGTATCCGTTTGTTACTTTCACGGTTTGAGAGGAGTTCACAAGGATGAGGCATATGCCCGAGGAAGAGGAGCTGAGAGAGAGGAACATCACTATAGAGAGGCATAACACACACGCTTACCACCTCGGTTCCAGCGGCTATGTAGGGAAGAAGGCAGAGTGGGCGCGACTAGTCGAGGAGTGTGCAAACTCTGGGATAACGATGCTTTACTCCCACATATGTGAGGAGCGGGTATGTGACTGGGTACTAGCGAGGATGAAGAAAACCTCCGATGGTCAGCTTGTGGTTCCAAACCCCGCAACCGCATAGATCGTCTCCACCATCGTAAGACATCTAACATAGTACATTGCAGCTGACCCTTCCCATTGTATTTTAGCACTAACTTATATTCACTTCTTGCAGGAGGAGGTAAGCCAGCAGAAAGAGCAGGGGACATTTCAAAGTCAAGGCTTGAGGGACATCCTGTCTTCGATAATCGGGAAGCCCGATCATAAGGGTTGGGTGCTTGCTACAAGTGCGGGGCATACGAAGATGTCCTTCTTCCAAGAGGAGAGCGCTTCCAATGCCAAATCAAGATCATAGGAAGCACGTGAGACAAGCCTAAGGGCCCAGGTGAAGGAGGAGGTAAAGGAGGAGATGAGGGAGGTGCTGGCGGAGGAGATAATGGCACGTAAGGAGAGCCTGAGGGTCAAGATGATGGCGATGTTCTCCGAGAGTCAGAGTCATATAGCCTCGCCTCTCGTAGAACCGCCTGTGATACACCCTAGCAGCTGTGCTTTCAGAAATAATCAGCCCGGTCCCCACCTCAAGGTAATAAGTGTTTCTGACTAAAAGGTATAGGAGTAAGCTTATCAATGATTACGATTAAGTTGCGCGCTTCTTGCAGGCTCCTGCCAAGTGCCAGCTAGTCCTAATCGACGCTGGATTTTCTGTTGAGGCTGGACGTGGGGTTGCATTTCCAAACAAGGAGCATGATATGGTGCATGGTAGACTTTTGGGGAAGGGCTACATGAGGGTGCGGGTGGACTATGTCCATGATGATTTCTTATCTCATGTGCTGGAGTTCCCCCCGAACGAAGATATCACCACTCTCGAGCAAGCAAGGATGTCGTCCATCAAGTGGCCCACGATGGGTGTCGCACTGTTGAAGGTATAAAACCCCGCATCTTGTCTATCATTTCAATACTGCAACACGTCATGTTAAATATGCATATGCTTTCTAGGTTACTGCTCCTGCACCTGCTCCTGTTGCTGCATCTACTCTTGCTGATGCACTTGCTCCTGCTTTTGCCCCTACTCCTACTGCTACACATTCTCCTGCTCCTGCTCCTGCTCCTGCAGCTGCACCTAAAACTTTCCCTGCTCCTAAACAGAGTGCAGAGCTGGTGCATAAAAGGACTACTAGCACGCTGATGAAAGATCCATAGGAGACTTCGAAGAATCCTTCTATGAAGAAGGCAAAGTTGTCAGAGGCCACAAAGCCCCCTAAAGATTCTAAGGGGTTCGTACATGGAAAGCCCCTTATCCTAAGCAACGAATTGAATGCTTTAGGCATGTGCACTCGCTTGTTGCATGGTTGGTACATTGACAAGGCGCACGAGGCCGAGCCTCATGTCGATTTCAATGTGAGGTATCGAGGGAGGCAATTCCACCGCCAGGAGGATGGGACATTCCCAGTGAGTTTTGAGGATCTGTTCTTTTTGTAAAGCCTGAAAGCCATCGATATTTCTATTATAAGATCCTATACGCTGTGAGTATCACACCATACTCATCCCTATGACTGTTATAGGATTTTGTATTTTGTTTTTTTAACAATTGACACGAGTTGCAGGATAGTGAGGCAGCAAGCCGTGATGGGTCGACACCTTGTCAAGTTTGTCAACCCCGAGATGGTGTCTGCGACCATAGCTAGGCTTCAATCGGAGTTCCTTGTCAACTACATCAAGCAGGCATTGCAGGTTGAGGCGAAAAAGGACTTTATTCTCTTCCCGTACAACTAGGAGTAAGTACTACTTTACCCTTCAATTACTCTCGTCGTGTATGCCCTCAAGCTTCGACTCCACTGCCTCCGCCTCCATCCTCCTAGACGGTCTCATGAAGACCCTTTTGGTATTTGATTCCAAAGGGGGAAAAGTTGAAGATTTGGAGGATTCGCCTAGTTCCTACATTTATATATATATATATATATATATATATATTTGTCTGGATGCTTTGCCTAGTTCCTATCGCTTGGGTCTTTTGGATTTTTGGATGTTATGGATGTTAATTGCCTTATTATATATGTGTCTGTTCTTCTCTTGATCTTCATATTCATTATCATTGTGATCATTGAATGTGATTGAATATTAATTGTTTCTATGCTTCCTTGGATCGCATATATAGAGGAAACTCTGCCAAAATTTTCAAAAATCCTCAAAATGTGCAAGGTATCCACTCACAACTATATGCACATATTTAGGGGGAGTTTTCAACTATATATGTTCGCTGTAATAGTATTTTACTTCAAATATCCACTCACTTAAACTCAAAAGAAGTAAAATGCTATCTAGAGCAAAACCTTAGAGTATACATTTTATCTTAAAATAAATGTATACTCCAAATTATTTCATTAAATTTTATTGATCAAAGTTGTTGTCAATTACCAATAATGGGGAGATTGAAGCATCTAGGCTCCCAAAATGTAATTGGTTTTGGTAATTAATGACAATCATATTGAAGAACTAAGGCCCTCAAGCTGAATTCTGATTCTATGTAGAAGGCAGCTTCTGATTTTAAGAGAAGCTGTCCAGAATCCTCCCGTTCGGCAAATAATCCACTTTTTAAAAAAGTAGAAGCTGAAACGAACGGGGCCTAACAGTCTCTCCTAAAGCTTTGTGAGAATAGGTTGGTCCACTCAAAGGCATGTGAATAAAGAAAATGATTGTGATCTAAAGGGGCCAAGAAAGGAAGTTCAAAAGCCAAGGTCAAGGTACAAAATAGATAAGTTTTCTTTGTTTTTACCGATATTGGTGTTAGATGAAAAGATTAGATTAATAGACTAGATACTGTACTATAAAGAGGGAGAAATGACAAGTAGCTTGATCTTGTTGAAGGTTTAAAATTGGCTCAAATCTTTTCAAATTCATGCTAGAAGCATATAGTCATAGTTTGAAAAATAATTCTTGCATCTTCAGAATTTCTGGCATTACCGCCGGTCATTTAGCGGTAGTACCACACGACGGTACTACTGTATTTCATATAGCGGTAGTTTTATTCAAGAGAGGGTAGTTTTCTAGATTTTTTTAGTTTCTCTAGGCCGGAGCTATCGCCATTGTTAACGCGGTACTACCTCTCAGTGGTAGTACCGACTTTTTTAAACGGTAGCTAAATAACAGAGAGACACCTTTTTTGATTATTTCTAGAAGTGGTACTACCGTAGTAAAAATACGGTACTACCGGAAGATAGTAGTACCAGAGTTTCTCAAGCGGTACTTATTTTACAAAAGGGGTGTTTTTGAGGATTATTGCTCTGTTTTGAGTATCGGCACTACCGCAATGTAAAAAGCGTACTACCGGAGATCGGTAGAACCGTGTTTAATGTGCCGGTAGTTAATTTACAGATAAATCCATTTTGAGCCAGTCCACAAACCAATTGTCGGTACTAACGCACATTGAGTGCCGGTAGTATCGGACCTCTATAACAGGCAAAATATCAGAGCATTTTATGCGTGCAGTCGACCGTTGTGGACGATTTTTAGTGGAACAGTACTACCAGCCTTTGGCCGCCTGTAGTACTGCAAATGCTGAATTTTTCGGCATTTTCCCCCCAATGGTTAGAATTGTTGGTGGAGGCTATAAATACCTCTACACGTG
The DNA here is from genome assembly GCA_036346355.1 of Rhipidocladum racemiflorum. Lineage (NCBI taxonomy): Eukaryota > Viridiplantae > Streptophyta > Magnoliopsida > Poales > Poaceae > Rhipidocladum > Rhipidocladum racemiflorum. The sequence goes on from CM070581.1 coordinate 9,771,760, forward strand.
CATTCATAGAGCCTCTTGGTGACTCATTGAATACTCTTGAGCTCTAGCAGGTCTTGTTTCTCCCATTTGCATTGAATTCATCTCTTGAAAGGAGTTAGAAGCATTCAAGAGCAAAAATTGTTTTTGAGATAATTCCAAACTCGATTCAACCTCAAGTGGGCTTCAATTCTCTATTCTCTTGGAGGTTGTTGCCTCCTAAATGGCTTGGAGGTGAGGAACCGGTGATCTTCTGAATGGAGATTGTGAAGGCATGGAGCTCACTTACCCAGAGTGAGGAAGAGCTACCCCGTGTGATCGAGGAAGGCTCAATGGTGAAAAGGAGTCGGCTTGAAGTGAGTCAAGCTATCTCAACGAGTCAAGCTATCTCAACGCAGATTAGGGGAGACCAGCAAGTCTCCGATACCACAGAAAAAATTTGTGCGTCTTCATCTTGTGGTTTTCAAACTTTCTTGTGCTAAATTTAATTACTAGCAATTCTAATTTATCTTAGTGTGATCATTTGTTTAGAATTGTTAGATTGTTTAGACCTAGCTCGTTAGTGCATTTTAGCGAAACCGAGAAGATTTAGGCCTTGATTTTCAAAATTACATTTTTTTAGTTCTATTAGCTTCCTAATATAATTAGAGCTGAGAAATTTTAAAAACCTCGTATTCACCTCCCTCTAGTCGGTTATCCTTGATCCTACAAGCACCTCATTCATTCCCCCTCAAATGCCCTCCCCTTGTGACAAGTGGGCATCTCCTTCTTTCCCTCACTTCTCTTCCCCCTAAAAGGCTTTCTCATTGTGACACGTGGCGCCATTCCCTTTTGTCCTCCATTCTCTTTTCCTCAAAATCAAAACAGTTTTTGAGTTTTAAATTTTCCCTAATTTTTTAACCACTTATGAAAGTTTTTTAATCATAACTTTTTGAACTGAAAGTTTGTTGGATTAAAACTTTTCGAACCAAAAGTTTTTGTATTAAAAGTTTCTAAGTTGAAACTTTTATATTTGAATTTCTTCGAGTTGAAACTTTTTTGTTTCAAATTTTTTGAGTTGAAAGTTTTGTGTTAAATTTTAAATCAACACTTTTCAAACCAAAAGTTTTTTGAATTAAAATTTTTGAAATTGAATCTTTTTGGTATTGAAACCTTTTAGTTTGAAATTTTTTGAGTGAAAAATTTCTAATTTGAAAATTTTTGATTAAAAACCTTTCAAGTCAAAACTTCCTGATTTGAGACTTTCTAATTTTGAACTATTTGATTTGAAATTTTATAGTTGAATCATTCTAATTTAAGGTTTTTTTATTTAAAATTTTTGAGTTGAAACATTCTAATTTGAATTTTGTTTATTTGAAATCTCTCAAGTTGAAACTTTCTAATCTGAGGATTTTCAATTAAAAAGTTATCAAGTTGAAACTTTCTAATTTACAATTTTTTGATTTAAAATGGTTTAAGTTGAAGCTTTCTAATTTCAAATTTTTTCGAGTTGAAACTTTCTAATTTGAAAATTTTGGGTTGAAACTTTCTGAATTGTATTTTTTTATTTAAATTTTGTTGAGTATAAAATTTTGGGTTTAACTTTTTGAGTTAAAACTTCATATTTAATTTTTTTTTCAATTTTCAATTTTTGTGTTAGAGAAGGAAGAAGGGTAGTAGGGGAGATGAGTAAGGATGGGGGAAAGGTAGATGTGGATAGAGAAGATGACACATGTTATCCTAGAATGGTCTCCTTAAATTTGGTACTTTAAGGTTACCCTCAAACTAGTCGTTACCTGGAGCTACACAAGGAGTCTAGTACTCGGATTCAGACTCCCAACCTAATGTTGTGTGGTAAACTGGTATACGGAACACTGAAAGTATCATCATTTTTAGAAAGAAAAAAGAAAAAAAGACTAGCCTATATGTTCCTGCTGAGCAAAGCAGCAGTAGTTGGGCTGGCTATCGAACTTAACGAGCTATTATCGAGCTTCTTTTGAAATTGATATAGTTCGACATAAAATCATTTTATTTATCATTTAAGTTGTTATTTCAAATTCGAGCTAACGTGACGATCCTCATTAACCTTTTTCGCTCGAAATGAACATATTTTAATTTTGAATCCATTAACTACTTTAATCGAAGCAATTTTTATTCGAGCCCTAGTGAGCTTTCTTTCCCGCCCTAAAAGTTAAGAAGACCCTGGCCAGCCTAGCGCTGTTGACAAAGGCATCAAGAGTTGATAATGTATCATTCATTTTGACGAGGCATTAATGCATTTTATTTTGGCATGCCCTGCTCGAGTATCCTAGTGTTAAAGAGCTCTTTTATGGTACACTACATTAAGCATAGACCATTCATTCTTGTCGATCTAATTGATCATATTAGCTAGTATTTATTTATACTTCCTTTAATAGTAGAGTAGTACGAATGCCATTAATGCATGAATCGATAGATCTGATTTCTAGCATTCACTATATACTACTAGTATAATTCACTATAAATTTCTGATGTTAAAATGCCCAGTTTCCACAAGCCATGTATCGGACTTTTCCTCTAACTCTTCGTTCAGGTGACAACGACGATGATGATAGATTTCTTGCTTGATCAATTTATGTTGATGATTAAATAATTCATACTTTTAGTTAATCAGCATGCTCTTAATTACATGTATGCATCGATCTATTTGATGCAGTCAATAGTAAACTTATTTTACATATGAAGAAGTTAATTAATTTCCTGCTTTACAAGGAGTGCATTGGTATTTAACTGTGTTTTGCCTCTCAAATTTGAGTTCTTATGTATGTTTATGCTCCTAGTTTATACACGTTGATGACCACAAATTACTAACAGACAGAGAATGGAACTATGGAGAAGAACTCTAAAAAATCCAAAGCCCGACAACAAACCATGCAAAGTCTATGTAAGGAATTTTATTTTTTAGCCAATATTTTGTAAAAACAAAAGAAAATAGAAGTCAATCAATGGCATCCAAATTGGAGAGATATGGTTCAATAAATGAATGTTTCGTTTGTTATACCTTTTACAATCGAACATTAATGTAGCAGAGAATATCTTAGATTTGGTTCGTTGTACCTGGGATAATCAAGAAAAGATACGATTTAATGTAGATAATTAATTAAATATCTAGTATGTGTGTGCTCTACCTCTCTATAAAACTGGACATATTGAAATAGAAGAAGAAGAAGAATCAGAGACACACAAAAAAAAAGCGAGCGATAGCTTGCCTCTTCTCCTCATGGCGCTTCTTAAGAAAGATGATACTAGCTAGGGTTCCGTTCTTGGTGGTTGTTGTCGTTGTTGCTATGGTCTTCTCATCATGTCATGCGTGTAAACACTTCCCCTAATTTCACAACCTACCTTTTTTGCATTGCTGAAATTAACCTACCCATCTTATTTAATCATTATGTACTAAAGGGATTGCATTGTGCGCAGCAAATTCGGCCAAAGAAGATTGCTACATCTTAAACGACTGCACGCTCGAGGAATGCCAAGAGGAATGCAGAAAAATGCATTACAATCCAGACATAGCTTATTGCAAAGAAATACATGAATGTTGCTGCAAATATATGATTCCTTTGAATGACATCAACAATTATGATGGATTTCTAGCTTGACTAGTCTCTTTGACATCAAATAATTCATGCTTGTACGTAGCTAATCAACTTGGTCTTGCATGGATGCATCAATTTGTTTGATGCAAACTCAATAATAAACTTGTTTTGCTTATGAAGAGTTAATTTGCCGCTTTGCAAGGAGTGCATTGGTGTGTACATATGTTGTGTCTTTCAACTATCACTTCTTATGTAGCATTTACGCTCTTAGTTTATACATGTTGACAACCCACAAATTGCTCATGGATGAAGAATGAAACTTGTTATGGCTACAAAACCAAACAGTGAGTATCTTTATACCCTTTCTCCTAAGGGACAAAATTAGGTGAGCTAAAAGAACGCCATGCACTTGAAGATAGAGAGGTGAGTGGAGAAAAATGATTGAGATGGATCTCTAATGCTCCCCTTGGGTCCTTCATATATATAGTTGTGGGGGATTGGCTATTCCGCATATTACCTCCCCAATAATTAAAAACAATTGAGAGTAAAAAAGGTAAAGTCCTCATTTGTATAATAATATGTTCATGTGTTTACCCTAAAGCATAAGATGTAAATGTCTGACAGCTCATAGGATTGAACATCCTACTCATGGGTTTACTCATGGGTTTGTACTAAAGCCATTGTAGAAACCTGCCCACCACATAAGCACTACAGGAGAAACGAGTAACGTCGACAGCCAAAATCGTCCACCCTAGAGACAAAACCGTCCACCAGCCTGTTAGGGTCGACAGTCAATTGGGCCAGGAATGGTCAGGGGCCGGCAGTTAAGGTCAACAGCCACATGCGCTGCCGACCCTAATTGCGCCCATAGGGTGGACGGCCAGATATGGCTGTTGACTCTACACTATGGTGGACGGTTTCTACAGGCTGTTGATCCTAATTTTCAACAGTACCCCAATTGCAGGGCGGGATGGATGGTGCTCTTTTTTTCACGTTTAGGGTAGAGGGCTATTTGTTGGGTTTAGGGTAGAGGGCTATTTGTTGGGCTGGTGATCTTAATCTATTTTTGGTCGACGGGGATTTTTGGCCGTGGAGAATAAATCCTTTTCCTTGTAGTGAAGCAACCCACGATAGAATTAAAGGAAAAAAAACTCAAAATTCAAAGGCCAACAAAAGTCATCCAATGCCGTCTAAGTGTAGATCAAATACATATAATCTTTATTTCTAGACAACATTACTTTTTTTAAAAAAAGTAGCAGCCAATAAATGACATCCAGAGCCCATGTAAGGGTATGTGCAGCATCTAATCCTCTCGTTGCTGCGTTTCCTTCTCAAACGCTTAGGCCTTGTTTGGTACGGTTCCAGATTCTAGTAGAAACGGAAACGGTTTCAGATTCTTGGTAGAATTGTTTCAAGTAGAATCAGAATCACTGTTTGGAAACCGTTTGGCTAGCTGTCTGAATTCTGTGAATTAGGTTGGAACAGGGTTGAGGGCGATTCAGCCCCGACGTGGAAAAAGAAGAAACGTTCCGAGAAGAATCGTTACGAGTTTTAACCCGTTTGGCTGAGTTTCTCCCAGATTTTCATAGAAATGATCCGATTCCAAATTTCCAAACGGGGCCTTAGTTTTGCAAGGCGGGGCGGAATTGCAGTGAACAAGCCTAGAGCACCACTTCTTTATGATGGCACTATTTGTTCGAGCTACACAAGGAGACTAGACTTCGATTTAGACACCCAGCCTGATGCTGTGTTGTACTTGTATACGGAATGGGGAAGTATCATCTTTATTTTAAAAAAATAGGAAAAAAGAAAAGAAAAGCAAAACTAGCTAGCTGATATGTCCTGGCTCTGCAAAGCAGCAGTAGACCCTTGCCGGCTTAGAGCTGCAGATGAAGGCATCAGGCATAGATAATACTAGTTAGATTCGCGCGCGTTGCCGCGCCGTGCGAAATTTGATCTAAGTTTTTTTTTTCTGAAAAATAACCGACGTAAAGACCTAAACGCAATTTAATTTTTTCGAAAGGGACTTTTGGCGAAGAGGGCGATGTGGCCGGTTGACTGCTCCGTAAATATTCCAGGCATAATAGATATATTTTCTCTGGAAAAACGGAGAAATGTGGCGAGTTTAACACTTTATACGTTCATCGGTAAATAATACACGTTTCGAAACATACTATAGATCGAATTGAAGAAAAAATATGGAGATGCAGCTCCACACATATCTCTTATTTCAAAAAACATTAGGAATCAAGTTTAAAAAAATAGAGATAGAGTTGTATATATATTTCTTTGGACGAATTTGGTTAACACTCTATTATTATCCGGTCAACATTTGTTTGTCTTATTTAACACTCTCTGTGTTAACCAGGTAATGATAAATATTTCGAAAATTACCAGAGATGCCATTTTTTTGTCGAGTTTAACACTGTATGCGTTCACGGAGTAATAATAGATGTTTAAAAAAATATTAGAGATGATCGAGTTGGAAAACCGAGTTGGGGAAAAAAAAATCTAGAGATAGAACCGCACACGCATTTCTACCTGTGAAAACATTTTTAGGAAAACAGAGAGAAGGGACTTGGGCGTAAGGAGCGAGGACCCGCTTTGTTATGTTTTTTGGACCGATCGTTACCCTAAAAATTAGAAAATAGCTCATTCGCGATTTGTATTTAAAGTTTTTTATAAAGAAACAAACTAGGACCTAAACGCGATTCAACAGCGTTTTCTTTCCCTCACAAAAATTCGCGGAGGACCTTTTTGTAACTCGCAAGGACCTATCCATGATTTCTAAAGTTGAAGGACCTTTTAAGCAAAAATCCAAGGCCATGACGTGGATGGCCAGCTGCTCTCGTTGGTGTTCCCTTGTAATAAAGTGTATATATATATATTTTTCTCCAGCCCATTCGTAGGTTTCAACAGTAAGCCACCTGCAAAATTCAATCTTAGGACAAAACTCGAAGGAACCAAATATGGCATAGATAGAAACACCCAAAATGCAGCAATAAGAGAAAAGAGAAAAATACAACACATGCACAGAATTTGGTGCCACCAGCAAACATCACATACAATAGCTCCATCCTAAACCACATACAGTAGTTTGGTGTGGCATCACACAATTCTTGAAATTTGATGGCTTGATGCACATCAGACAACAACTTGCATACGGGTAGATGTTATGTAGGAACAACATAGAGCTCTTTACGATCCTCCTCCCACAGAGCTAACAAGAGCGCAACGATTACTACAACACAAACAAAAGAAAAATTGAAGTGCGAGAACTGTTTGCCTTTTCTTTTCTTGCGTCCAGTCATCTTCTCATTCTCAGCTTGGCATTCTTCACATGGAGATTTTTTCTTCTTGTGTCCAGTCATCTTCTCATTCTCAGCTTGGTATTCTTCACATGGAGATTTGCCTGCACTATCAGATCGCTCATCATTGGTCGGGAACTTCAGATCTTCAACCAAGAAATCAATATTTTGTGCATGGCATTGATTGTCATGCTGAATTGAGTTCCAGTAGCCTTTTCTTTCCTCAACTTCACCATTCTCTTTAAACAGAAGACCATCTGTACATTATCCTGAACAACGCCGTATCTGTCTCAAAGCTGGGCTTTCAGGTAATTGGCGACCATCTCTTTCCGAATCACTGCAGAAGTTGTAAGAATTGAGCTGCTTCCTTGAAGTTGACTGCACCCTAATATCACTTGATAAAGCTCGTCGTCTAGATATCTGAAATGAATTCATGAGAGAGAGAGAGAGAGAGAGAGAGAGAGAAACTGTAGGTTCATTTGTATATCCACTAAAAGAAAACTTTGCAGAATTTCATTCTGCAGCCTAAAATCATGCCTAGACTGAAACAACTGAAAGACAAATCTTCAATGCATCAATGAAAATACCACAGGCAAACTACAAACATATAAGCAGAGGATATCTATTGTGTAGATTAATTTTTTATATTGCTTCTGTACCAAAAAAATCAAAATGTTTGTGGTTCATATCATTTGGAGGATATCGTACATACAAATAATATTCCAAAGAACAAACGGTAACTCATATACCACGCCTTGACATGTTAAGCACAAAGTTATTGTAGTTGCTCATACATACGAAAAGGCAACCAATTCATCAATTGAAATGAAGATCCGCCATATACCTGAGAGCATTGATTATTTGCTTGGGCTGTTAAACACATCGGACATGGGTCAACAACTTGCTGGCACATCTGAGCACCTCCTGCCTGACCTAACCAGACCAGCAAGATTAGAATGTGCTATCACACCCAAAGCATCACGACTATCAGAAACAGAAGTGTGAAAGAAGTCACCATTGGGCATTCCATGTGATTTGTCAGATCCCATTACTCCATAGTCGCCGCTTGCACGCATTACACTTAAGTAACGAAGGAGCAGTCGATGATGCAAGTAACAACGATTTACGATGACGAGAGAAGCGGGCGATGAAGCCGGGAGGGCGAATCGATGGGGTAAGTCGATAAAGGCGGTTCGATGAGGCGCTTACCACGAGCAATTTCGAGCGAGCCTGCGAGAGAAGAAGCATGTAGAAGCGGCGCACCCATAGGAGCCAACAGAAAGAACAAAGCAAAGAGCCGGGGAAGGAGAAATTAGAAGCGGAAAAGCAAGGGGGAGCGGGCAGAAAACCGGGAGACGGTGACTATAACGCCAGTAGCCACACCTGCTACACTGGCAGCGGCGATGGCGAACATCGATTGGGCCTCGATCCTCGAACACACGACGCAAAATCGCGAGGCGATGACAACCAGCCTGGCAAGAGGACCTGACGGAAGCGCCTGTAGCGGCGGCCAGCCGCGCGCAGAGGTGGAGCCGAGCCACGGGCCACTACGGAAGCGTGGCGTGAGGCTCAGTGAGCGGCGAGCGAGGCGAGGAGGCCTCGAGGCCTCAGGGCGAGGCTCGATTTGATGGCGCTTTATCGGCCGGCGTCTGGGACAACCGAGGAGATCGAGGACCCGTGCGCAAAAACGAGCAAAGATCAGCACGAACGGAGGAGCGAGCGGCGCAGGAAAGAGGACCCAAGCGCAAATACGAAAACACGGTGGGCGCGCCTGCGCTAAGTGCCGACGTGGCACCTCCCACAGCTCGCGAATCCCATCCCTTATAGTATATGTTATATGTCATTCATTCCGATGAGGTATTAATGCATTTTATTTCACTACTACAAAAATACACATTAGAATCGGTTCTTTTTCGTCATCACAATCGGTTTTGGTGGCGATAGAAAGTCCAACGATTGTAATGAGGAATCACTATCACAGTCGGTTTTCTCCTCGATTGTGATAAACAATCATCACAATCGGTTCTTGCGAAGAAACGATTGTCATAAGCCCTTCATCACATTCTCATCACAATCGATAGCAAAGAACCGATTGTGATGAGGCATTTTCACTATTTTTGATTGGTTTACAGTATGAATATCATTCACAATATATATTGAACACAAACACTTTACAATACACATATCACATTCGTTTACATGAATATAGAGCATAAACATACTTAAGCATCCGTGCTCTGGAACCGGCAGTGATAATTAAGCATTGTTCTAACGGTTTTAACACAAAACGAAGAGATTTCCCCAGGAGGTCACCCTCACCCATCCTAGTTAGTACTACCCTCGCCTAAGCACGCTTAACTAATGAGTTTTACCGCCAATTTTAATGCAAATGCGAGCACTTCCCGAGAGGTCACCCATCCTAGTACTACTCTCACCCAAGCACGCTTAACTTCAGAGTTCTTATATGATCTAGTACCGTAGTGTTGGTATGATAACATTTGAAAATGTAACGCGTCTCCCTCCCCTTAACCCCACAAAGCACCCGAACACTAATGTTAGTATTCTTATACTTCGAATTTACTATGACTTGAGTGCTCCAAAATTTAACTAAGTGTCCAATTTTACCATGACGCCCAATTTTCACTTTGGCGCCCAATTTTCACTTTGGCGGGAGTATCACGAGCACATCACAATCGGTTCTGAACAAGAACCGATTGTAATGACACCGTCATCACAATCGGTTCAAGTTGAGAACCGATTGTGATGAGGGGCTCCTTATCACAATCGGTTCTGAGTAGGAACCGATTGTGATGACCACCCTCATCACAATCGGTTCTGAACAAGAACCGATTGTAATAACACCGTCATCACAATCGGTTCAAGTTGAGAACCGATTGTGATGAGGGGCCCCTTATCACAATCGATTCTTAGTAGGAACCGATTGTGATGACCACCCTCATTACAATCGGTTCTAAACAAGAACCGGTTGTAATGATACCGTCATCACAATCGGTTCAAGTTGAGAACCGATTGTGATGAGGGGCCCCTTATCACAATCGGTTCTCAACTTGAACCGATTGTGATGAGGGTGTCATCACAATCGGTTGTCAGCTAGAACCGACTGTGATGTGGTGTCCACCACACCTTTAATTCTATTTTTCATCTAATTTAAGCTCAAGCCGAGTCGGTCTCCATTTTGCTAAACTTTCTGTATATATGCTATTGAAATGCATTCCTTTCATTGCCTTCACAAAAAGCAATAGGTTTGATTAGTAGTGTCAGTTTTAATTGAAACCGACTGCAATATGAAAGGACTAGTAGTGCTGGTATTATTCTTGGTATTGTTTTAATAATTGTTTGGGATTATGTGTTGTGCTTGGATGGAGTGGAAAGAATGTGCAAGTAATTACTAATAATTATGCGTTGAGTGGAAAAATTCTTCCCTTTCCTTCCTTATGGAAGTATTGTCCTGTATATTTTAACTAAAACAGGTTCAACAGCAAGTTAACAAGTTGGCAAGTTTGTACTATTACTTTGCTGGTACTTTACCCTTGAAATGGCATTAGCTTGTCTCAATTAACATGGCAATCTTACAACTTTATTTACAATACAACCCTCTTTAATGATCTATACGCATGTAATTTGTTCCATGTGTGTCGTCGTCACCACTAAGTGCTTGCTTATAAATATGCTAAAAACCCCAACTGAGAGAAAATAGAGGGAAAATCTTCTCAAGCTAGGGCTTCAACTTACCCTCTTAACACACATCCTTAAAGATTTCAGATTTTTCTCCCCCAAGTCTAAGTTTCAACAAGAGTATGTTCTATTTTTCGGGGTGGCGACGGTTATTTTTTGCTCTAGAACACCAACAGAGGAGAGTTCATCCCGTGAGGATATAAACCTTGCGAGTCTCATCACAATCGGTTCTTTCTCAAAACCGATTGTGATAAGTGGTCTATCATCACAATCGATTCTGAAAAAGAACCGATTGTGATAAGGGATCCCTCATCACAATCGGTTCTTTCTAGAACCGATTGTGATGAGGAAATGGGTTATCACAATCGGTTCTTTTTCAGAACCGATTGTAATGAGGAAATGAGTTATCACAATCGGTTCTTAGAAAGAACCGATTGTCACAATCGATTCTTTCTAAGAACCGATTGTGATAACCTGTTACCAAAATTTACAAATGACATACACGTATCACAATCGGTTTTTTAGTCAAAAGTTTGGAACCGACACAGATGAAGCGATAGTGATGTATCATTTTGTAGTAGTGTTTTGACATGCCATGTTCGGGCATCTGAATGTTAAAGAGGTCTTTTACCGTATACTAAATTCGACGTAGGTTATTCATTCTCGTCGATTCAATGGATCATATTAGCTAGTATTTATTTATACTTTATTCGGTAGTAGAATAATAAAAATATCCTCAATAAATCAATAGCTAGATCTGATTTCTACTATTTATCATATACTTACTAGTATAATACACTATAAAATTTCTCATGTTAAAATGCCTAGTTTCCACAGGCCGCATACGGGACTTTATCTCTAACTCTTCATTCAAATGACAACAACGATGACGGTGGATTTCTTGCTTGAGCAATTTAATGTTGACGATTAAATAATTCATGCTTGTAGTTAATCAACTTACTCTTGCATGTATGCATGCATCGATCTATTTGATGCACCCAACAATAAACTTATTTTACTCAGGGGCGGAGGAGCAGGTATGGCTGGGTATGGCACCTGCCATACCTGCTCTGCCACGTGGATCCTTAGTACTTTTAGCACATGTTCTGTCAGTAACACAAAATATTTATGAAATATTTACCCTGATGATTTCATGTGTGGATTTGAAAAATTATTTTAGCAAGATGTCCAGTAGATTGAACTCGAATACTTTGCTCCTTATATACTCTGTATGAATTTTTTTGGCATTACGATATTGTTTAATATTCCATCCTACCGATTTTGCCGCATCATAATTTTACTCCGTCCTCCGCCACTATAATACACCTACTATCGAAATGAGAATAGGATGATATCCTATTACCTTACCTTAAAATTGATGTTAAGATTAGGATAGGAGATGCACACGTCTAAGGAACAATAACGGATAATAAAGGTATATAAAAATAATAATTTCGCCATATCAGAATTTTTTCCCGTCCTCCGCTACTGATTTTACTTATGTAGAAGTCAATTTGTTGCTCTACAAGGAGTGCATTGGTGTTCACGTGTTGTGTCTTTCAAATTCGAGCTCTTACGTATGTTCCCGCACTTTGTTTATACACGTTGACGATCCACAAAATACTGACAGATGAAGCATAGAACGAAGGGTAGGAAAAAATCCTATTTAGCACATGTTTGAACCTGTAATTCCAAAACAATACAACTTTTTGCAGTATTTACAGGAAACACAGCCATGGCCGGTTCCTGGGATTCCACTCATGCATGGCCGGTTTCTGGGCTACCATACAAGCCATGGCCGGTTCCTGGGCTACCATACAAGCCATGGCCGGTTCCTGGTGTCCCATACATGAGCTTGGCCGGTTTCTGGGCTACCATACAAGCCATGGCCGGTTCCTGGTACACCATACAAGCCATGGCCGGTTGCTGGTGTCCCATACAAGCTGTATACCAGCACTATACTGGAAAACTATACAATATCGCTGTACTGGAATACAAGCATTGTACTGGAATACAAGCATTGTACTGGAATACAATATCACAATACCCCTAAGTTTTATTGTCAACGTTAACTTTTAAGCCTTTTCGGCAGCCCGTAAAATATCACGTTTAAATGTAATTTTTGGCACGAATACTGCAGATGTGCTCTTTGATATATGGAGTACCATATTATGGGAAAATATTTTATTTACACCTTGCTTTGCTACAAAAATATCTTGCCATAATACCTAAGTTTTATTGTCAACGTTAACTTTTAAGCCTTTTAGTGACCAGTAAAATATCACGTTTAAATGTAATTTTTGGCACGAATACTGCAGATGTGCTCTTTGATATATGGAGTACCATATTCTGGGAAAATATTTTATTTACACCTTGCTTTGCTACAAAAATATCTTTGCCGCATAATACCCCTAAGTTTTATTGTCAACGTTAACTTTTAAGCCTTTTAGACAGTAAAATATCACGTTTAAATGTAATTTTTGGCACGAATACTGCAGATGTGCTCTTTGATATATGGAGTACCATATTCTGGGAAAATATTTTATTTACACCTTACTTTGCTACAAAAATATCTTTCTTTGCAATACCCCTAAGTTTTATTGTCAACGTTAACTTTTAAGCCTTTTAGTGGCCAGTAAAATATCACGTTTAAATGTAATTTTATACGAATACTGCAGATGTGCTCTTTGATATATGGAGTACCATATTCTGGGAAAATATTTTATTTACACCTTTCTTTGCTACAAAAATATCTTTGCCAATACCCTATGTTTTATTGTCAACGTTAACTTTTAAGCCTTTTAGGCAGTAAAATATCACGTTTAAATGTAATTTTTGGCACGAATACTGCAGATGTGCTCTTTGATATATGGAGTACCATATTCGGGAAAATATTTTATTGACAATAAAACTTAGGGTTATTATGCGGCATATTTTTGTACCAAAGAAAGGTGTAAATAAAATATTTTCCCAGAAAATGTTACTCCATATATCGAAGAGCAAATCTGCAGTCTCCTTGTCAAAAATTACAATTAAACGTAATATTTTACGGGCTGCCGAAAAGGCTTAAAAGTTAAAGTTGACAATAAAACTTAGGGTTATTGCGCCAGCATATTTTTGTACCAAAGAAAGGTGTAAATAAAATATTTTCGCAGAATATGGTACTCCATATATTGAAGAGCAAATCTGCAGTATTCGTGCTTAAATTACATCTAAACGTGATATTTTACGCGTCACTAAAAGGCTTAAAAGTTAACGTTGACAATAAAACTTAGGGTTATTGCGGCAGCATATTTTTGTAGCAAAGGAAGGTGTAAATAAAATATTTTCCCAGAATATGGTACTCCATATATCAAAGAGCAAATGTGCAGTATTCGTGCCAAAAATTACATTTAAACGTGATATTTTACGCGTCTAAAAGGCTTAAAAGTTAACGTTGACAATTAAACATAGGGGTATTGCGGCAGCATATTTTTGTAGCAAAGAAAGGTGTAAATAAAATATTTTCCCAGAATATGGTACTCCATATATCAAAGAGCACATCTGCAGTATTCGTGCCAAAAATTACATTTAAACGTGATATTTTACAGGCTGCCGAAAAGGCTTAAAAGTTAACGTTGACAATAAAACTTAGGGGTATTGCGGCAGCAAATTTTTGTAGCAAAGCAAGGTGTAAATAAAATATTTTCCCAGAATATGGTACTCCATATATCAAAGAGCACATCTGCAGTATTCGTGCCAAAAATTACATTTAAACGTGGTATTTTACGGGCTGCCGAAAAGGCTTAAAAGTTAACGTTGACAATAAAACTTAGGGGTATTGCGGCAGCATATTTTTGTAGCAAAGCAAGGTGTAAATAAAATATTTTCCCAGAATATGGTACTCCATATATCAAAGAGCACATCTGCAGTATTCGTGCCAAAAATTACATTTAAACGTGATATTTTACGGGCTGCCGAAAAGGCTTAAAAGTTAACGTTGACAATAAAACTTAGGGTATTATGCAGCATATTTTTGTAGCAAAGTAAGGTGTAAATAAAATATTTTCCCAGAATATGGTACTCCATATATCGAAGAGCAAATCTGCAGTATTCGTGCCAAAAATTACATTTAAACGTGATATTTTACGAGATGCCGAAAAGGCTTAAAAGTTAACGTTGACAATAAAACTTAGGGGTATTGCGGCAGCATATTTTTGTAGCAAAGCAAGGTGTAAATAAAATATTTTCCCATAATATGGTACTCCATATATCAAAGAGCACATCTGCAGTATTCGTGCCAAAAATTACATTTAAACGTGATATTTTACTGGTCACTAAAAGGCTTAAAAGTTAACGTTGACAATAAAACTTAGGGTATTGTGATATTGTATTCCAAAGACAATGCTTGTATTCCAAGACAATGCTTGTATTCGATCTGTGATATTGTATAGTTTTCAGATAGTCTTTGGTATACAGCTTGTATGGGACACCAGCAACCGGCCATGGCTTGTATGGTGTACCAGGAACCGGCCATGGCTTGTATGGTAGCCCAGAAACCGGCCAAGCTCATGTATGGGACACCAGGAATCGGCCATGGCTTGTATGGTAGCCCAGAAACCGGCCAAGCCCATGAGTGGTACCCCAAAAACCGGCCATGCATGAGTGGAATCCCAGGAACCGGCCATGGCTGTGTTTCCTGTAAATACTGCAAAAAGTTGTATTGTTTTGGAATTACGGGTTCAAACATGTGCTAAATAGGATTTTTTCCCGAAGGGTAAGAACACTAAAAAATCCAAAGCCCAATAACAAGCCATGCAAAGCCTATGGGTCGGTCAAATAAACAAATATTAATTTTTCAACCAATATTTTCTAAAAAAAGAAAAGAAAATAGCAGCTAATCAATGACATCCAAATTCGAGAGATATCATTCAATAAATAAATCTTTTGTTTGTTGTACTTTGATAATTGAACATTAATGCAGCAGAGAATATCTTTGATTTGGTGCGTTATAACTGGGATAATAAGTAAAGATAATGGAGAGAATTAATTAAACAGAATTGCTAATCTGGGGCGCCCCATCTTTGGTGAGGACGTCCTCTTATTATGATAAAAATGTCAGCACCTCTTTGCTTTCGCCACTTCTTTTTCCCTCAAAGACTCTCTAGTCGCGACACATACACTACTACACAAATGCTCATCACAGATGGTTTTAAAACCTCATCATAGACGATTTTGCACTTCCTCTAGCTAATTATTCAAGTGTAGCTTGAAGATTAGCTTCTAGCTGCTACTGTCAAACAACTAAATTCTTGAACCGAATGAGAGGAACATAATTTCCTTGTTTCAAGTTCCGAATGAGATAAAATTTCTGGAAGGGGCTCAGGGTTACAGGTTTTGATGGATCCCCATTGGTGAAATTTTCTTCTTGTCATGAATGTGGAAAAATGGTGATAATGACTGGACTTAAAAATGTCCTGTTAGGCATATTGCTAGAATGGTGGAGCATCTGGAAATCAATTTTGATTTGGAAGATTTGATTTGGGCAAGTGTAGTTATCCCGTGACCGTTGTTTTGCTTCCTATTTCTGATCTCTCACCTCTGTGACTCCAGGGCACAACGAGATGTGGTTTCCAGATCTTGACGCTGAATAGAAGAAAAGGATAAGATCAGATAAAAATCCATCCCCTATACACTGTTATCGACACCTCCACCGTTTTACAGCAAAGTGATGGTTTAAGAGGATTAGCATTTTTTCCTTTGTTTTTTCTGAACAATACAAGACAATGCAGTGGTTTACTGTTTCTTCCAGGATTAGGATAGTCACTTCCCAGACTGTCCCCATTGATGCACTCTACTGTGATATTTTCCTTTTTGCACATTGGTCATTGGGAGACCATGCTCTTTGTTTTGATATCCCTGAAACTATACAGGAACATGCTACTTGCTCATAGGAATATATTGAAGTGCCTAGAATTGATTTCAATGGTTCGCTACATCTGTTAATTATTTTTTTTGACAGCGTATATTTGTTAATTGATGTTGATTGAATACTTCAAAAATGTCTTCCTCACATCAGGTTTTAATTGTTGATGCCAAAATTGTAACTTTACTTTTCATCTATTTGGAAACAAGATGAAAATTCAACGTTAAAAAGATACAAGTTCAGATATTCAAACCAACGGTTTTGGGGTACTGCCTTGTGCATGTTTCTGAACAAATCATGAGCGAACATACTGATATCTGTTTGGTTTTTGATTTTTTTTTTATTGTAAGTCGCTGTATGTGCAACCAATTACTCGGATGTTCAATATATTCCATGATTCTGGTTTTTTTATTGTAAGTCGTTGTGTGGGCAATTCACATCGCTTCGTAGTTTGATTCATTGTTCGGAGTTTCTATTTATCTATTTATCATATTTTGAAAATTTTAAATTTAAATTTGAAATATCATGTTTTTAAATTGTAAATGTTAATATGCTTATGTTTTATGTATTACAAATATTTTTGATTGAATTTTAGTGGTGTCAAATGAAGATTATACATAGCGGATATGTTAAAATAGGAGAAAAAGTAAAATAGAGGCTGTGATTTATGAGCTGTTGCTGAATTTGTGCTCTAAAAACAGGGCCCCAAAAAATAAAGGGAGTCCCTAAATCCAAAATAAAAACCCTGTTTTAGAGACCCAGATGCTCCTGTAGTCCAAGAGACGAGGGAAAGAAACGTACTCAGCTTTTGCCATATCGACGATCTCCAGATCTCCTGGGACCCCCCTGGAGGGAATGATCAGTGGAATGCCCAGTCAATGGTTTTGTCCCTACTTTGATCTCCTCAGATGGGATATTCTTTGCTTGAGCAAATGGGCTCCTCCATGCTAACGAACGAGTGCTTCCAGAAAATGAGCAAGTGCAAACGCCTTGTGTGTGACAGCATTAAAGCAATTGTATTTTTTTTTAGTGTGACATTCGCTACCAAAATTGTGATCAGCATTGCATTTGCAGAATCAAATGAGGCAGTCGTGACTCGTGACAATGTTGACTAGTGTATTCTCAGCATCTATTGTAGTCAGGCTAAATATAATAACATACTTGTGTTGCAGGTAGAGGTGGGCGTCGTGCCGTGCTGGCTCGGCCCGAGTCCATCGTGCTTTGGATCGGAACCGTGCCGTGCCACGACGGCCCACCGTGCCCACTGTGCCGGGCCGTGCCGGCCCGACTCGTCTTTGGCGAGCCCAGGCTCGGCCCATTTGCGTTTCGTGTCTGCTTCGTGCCGTGCCGGCCCAAGCCCGCCTGACCCATTTTCACTATTGTGACGAGCAAAGAAATAAAACACATCACTACTACTAAACTACCTATTTTAATTACATAAGAGACTAATCACATCAAAAAAATGTCAAACATAAATGCAATGCTTGAAGATGTTATGAATCAATAATATCTGCCAACTTTTAGATCTTAATCTGTGATTTCGTGCCAGCACAGGCCCAACCCAAACGATCGTGCCGGGTCGTGCCGCCCATCGTGCCCGGTTCTCAGGCCCGGCACGGCCCGTGCTACAGTTGCGTGCCGGGCTTTCCACCGTGCCATCCCGTCATGCTTTGGGCCGGCTCAAAAGAGCTCGGCCCAAGTGCCCACCTCTAGTTGCTGGCTTGCAGTAGTAGGTGTACAGTTCAACTTTGCACTTTTCCGGTGCACGATATTGTGCTAAAGAAACGGGAAGTAAGTATGAAAGTTAATTAAATTAAGGAATTTGGACCAATGTACCCAAAGTGGTGGACCTTCAGCAAGTATTGCACTCAGTATTTTGACAACATTGAATGATCAATCCTGTAGATTTTACTATTTTAGTCGTTGATAAAAAAAAAATAGGACACTGACAAAAATACAGGCTCACCCTTTTACACTTTAACAAGGACTGAATTTGCTACCTGTAATCTAATTTCTTTGTTTTGGATATTTTAACTTCCACCTTCCTCAAATTTTGGCCAACTCTCTAGTTATTGAGGATCATCAACATATTTATCCAATGATGTAGCACACTGGGAGGGGGAGTGGAGCTGCTGGAGCATATTCAGACTTGTGTGCTTGTGAAATGAAACTTGCTGATTATCACCATTATCTTTACTAAGACTGTTAATTCGGCACAACATATGGCAGCAGATTTGCCCAATTCAATACTTTCTCCACTCAACCTCATTGTAAATATACATGGCATAAGAATTGCAAAGATTGCAGAATCGCAATTCGCAAACATCATTTTTTGAATCCTTTCTTGGATTTCTGATCAAAATGTACAAGTTAAATACATGAAAAGACATAATTAGAGCACTAGAATCTGCCAACCTATCTAAATAAAACTCTTGATATACCAAAAATTATATTGATACTCAAAACCTCAACTTGCTAAGTGCTAACCAATACTGGAGCAAGATAATTGAGAAAAATGGAATCCTCGCACAAGGTTTTCTTACACTTGCTAGATCCTATATTCGTTAGGATTCCATCATTCGACGTGGAGTAGTCGATGAAACCTATCGCCATGTTTCTCCCTACTCAATCTTCCATGCATGAAGTATCAAAGTGAAACCAAAACGATGCGCTTGAGGCTCCTTTTCGTTCTGCGAGCATGATGACCTCGACAACAGTTTTTCCATGGATTGTCCTGACTGAAACAAGAACACGGCGCAGCCATTTGACGAACCAAATAGCCAGTTGTGGACATCCCAGAGCACCTCTACTGGAAGCCCATCAACATAGATCGTCTGGTTTCCTCTGAACTTCCATGTAAGTCTCTTCACCTGCAGCACTCTCTTCTTGCCAATCCTGATTTCTAGGCTTGGATCCTTCAAACCCGATGTGTCGCACTCTATGGTGATATGGTGAAGCTGACCAACGTCCAAAAACCGAGCCTTTGCTGAATACATTTTCTTCCCGTAAATGTGCTCCTTCCTGGCTATCATGATTGCATTAGAAGATAAAGCATCCGAAGACACCCTGCGATCCCCCTCCTTGCGCATGTCGCCAAGCACAAGGACAGCTTCAAGATCAAAGAAGAGAGCAACGTAGAAACCTTCGAGTGGTTCTGGCCCAGCCGCGAACTTCGCGGAGGACAGGTCCCAGACGATTTCCAGAGCGCCCCCATCCACCTCCAGGGCCTTGGAGCCTTTCCTCTTGGAGAACAGCCATGGCTTCACCTCTGTCTTGCAGAGGCAACGGTTCGATGAGTCGTCGATTGCAATGGCCATAGCCTGCCCCGTGGTCATCTTGCTCCAGGTGACGGTGACCCTACAAGATTTGCCGCGCAGATGGGCTAAGTAGGCACACTGCACCATGTTCTGGTCACCTGAAGGAGAGGAAAGGGCAACTTGGACGCCACTCTGACTGAGGCAAGACGCAAAATTCCTCATCGTGATGATGGCGATGGTTGCAGATTGCAGCCCCCCTTTTGCGGTTTTTTTGACGAAGACTACGTGCGCAACTGCCCTATCTACCACTCACTCATACGACGCCGCGCAGGCATGATCATTTACTTACTCCGAAGACTGAAACAATCAAAGAAAGGTGTAACCGATCAATCAAAATCGCATTGTTGCGCCTCCGTAGCCCAAGATTTCCGCAGCCAACTACACGCTTGTTCGACCTGAAATCTGAGACAGCAACAAATCAAGAACCCGGACCAGAAGGGCGCAACATCTAGCCCAAAAGATCAACCAAAGGAAGAAAAACCATACCTTTCCTTGGGAAATCAAGAACCACCAGCTCAACCCCAATGGAGAACGGAATCAACGGGTGCCAACGAAGTGAAGAACTACGCGAAAAAAAAAGGAAAGCCCTGGAGCCTAAACACCGGGCAAAGCCATGAGGTGGTCGGCCGTTTTCACCTGACCCGGTCCAAGAACTCAACCGCTCCACAACAATGTGTTTCCTCTGGAGCAGTAAAATATTGCTCGTAGTACCATTTCGTCCCCTCCCTTTCCCTTGGTTTAAGCTCGTACTAGTATCGGAGTGACCACTACCAAAAGCAAGCAGGTGGAAAGAAGAGGCAAGGACAAGCTAGGAGGCAGGACGACGAGCCCAGCGCGAGCGAGTGCGCGACCACCACCAGGCACCAGTGAGGCGTTGGGGAACGTGGGCAGCGGAAATGACGGGAAGGCAAGCTGCAAGCTCGCCGAGACAGACAGGTCTTGGGGTTTGGGGCAGGGCCAGGGCAGGGCTGGCCTGCGAGCTGCTGCAGCGGTTGCACTGTCCAATCACAGTGAAAGGTCGCTCTCTGTGCGGACATGTGAGCTCCACCTGATCCGCGTTTCCGCAGTGGAGATGATGACATATGTACCCCGGATAATACGGAAAAGTTCTATTTTTTTCCCCGCAGAAACACCGAAAATGCCACCTAGAGATACGGGTTAAAGAAGCCTGAAAAGCATAAAACCTGAGCAAATGCCGGGTAGGATCGGCTAAACAAGATCACATCCACGACGGCACCGACTGAGATAAGGTCATCTCCAAGTTCTTTAAATCTATCTCTCTATATTCTTTATATATATATATATATATATATATATATATATATATAGGATGGCTAGAATACTATCGATAGTAAAGTGAACTTGTACTACCCACGTTCTAAACCGTCCGATCACACAACGTATGGTCCAGATGAATCAAGGTGGAAGGATGTATTCGCGAAAGAGGAATCAATGTGGGTGTTTTGTGTAAAATGGTTTAAGTGGCCTTCCACCTTGATTCATCTGGACCGTACGTTGTGCGATCGGACGGCTTAGAACGTGGGTAGTACAAGTTCACTTTGCTATCGATAGTATTCTAGCCATCCTCTATATATATATATATATATATATATATATATATATATATATATATATATATATATATATATATAGAGGATAGCTAGTGTACTATCGATAGTATAAATCCTCCTCCGTGCTATAGGGTTGTTTTTGTAAAATTAAGCGAAATTGTTGATCCAAATCGTGCATTATGTTCATCTCATTGAAATCTCACTACCCACCAAATTTTATATTTTTGAATTTTTCTCATATTTATTTTGTATTTTTCAAAATCGATTTATCTAATTAGTTGTGGGCCGTCCAATGAAGCTGATTTTTAAAAATACAAAATAAATAGGAGAAAAATTCAAAAATATATAATTTGGTGGGTAATGAGATTTCAATGAGATGAACAAAATGCACGGTTTATATCAACAGTTTCGTCTTCAAATTTTGCAAAAACAACCCTATAGCACGGAGGATCTATACTATCGATAGTACACCAGCTATCCTCTATATATATATATATATATATATATATATATATATATATATATATATATATATATATATATATATAATGTTTCGAAAAGATTATCTTCTATATCTCTTCTATCTCCAATAGTATTCCCTAAATCCCACTCTCCTATAATGATATTTCATAATCATCAAATGAGCAATGTTTATTTTTTTACCGAGAAAATTTCGAATGGCTATTTTTAAATATTAAAATTCAAAATTCAAAATTTATTCTAACGACCATCGTAACGGCTACCCAGGGCCGGCCCTGAGGGGGGGCAGGGTGGGTGGCCGCCCAGGGCCCCCAAACTATTTAAGCAAAGTGCCGGTCTATATATATGACAATATATCCAGTGCAATTAAAGTTTTCGTGTAACCATCGTGCAACCCTACTAAAAAAGTTTCAAAAAATTCTTAAAAAAATCATGGATGTACATCTCAACTTACCCCATCTACGTATAAAATTTCATGATCAAATTCGTCCTATGCTAGAAATTACAAAAAAAAAAAAAAAACAAATTTTGGTGTGCATTTGAACTATTCAAATTTGTCCAAAATTTGTCTTTTTTGTAACTTCTAGCATAGGACGAATTTGATTATGGAATTTTATACAAAGATGGGGTAAGTTGAGATATACATCCATGATTTTTTTCAGAATTATTTGAAACTTTTTTTAGTAGGGTTGCACAATGGTTGCACGAAAATCAGCTTGTACCTTGGCAATTTGGCATTGGACTAGTTGTGCTTGTGCAGGACGCCAGGGCATGAGCGACTAGAAGTCTTTTGAGGAAAGAGGGTTTCCATCAAAAGAATGCTTCCTGGCGGCTGACGGCTAGGGGTTTCATCCAACGAAAAAGTAAAAACAGGAGGGTCGGCGGGCGGCCGATCGCCCGGAGCCCCGGACGTGGCGACGTATAGAGAGAAAAAAAAGTATATATATATGTATGAGGAGGTGAATGAGGCCTCTATATGAGTTTTCGCCCTGGGCCCCCAAAATAGCAGGACCGGCCCTGCGGCTACCTGCAATTCATTTGACTGACACGAACTGCTAACTGCGAATATAGCTCAGTCCTTTAGCAAAACAGTTCCAGTAGATTTATATTACAATGACGACACACTTAATAAGCATATGCAGTAAGCATCATCCCAATAATACATAAAAGGAAAAACTCGCACCACGCCATACTTCATTGGGTGCAACACCAAAAGAATATCACAACTTAAAAAACATTTATCTATTGGGTGCCAACAAACTGAATGCATAATAGTGTGGCTGTGCCACCAGCACATCTGTTGGTTCAACCACCAATCAGGGTGACGATTGTGAAAGGCATTATCGAAATCCATTGCCACCCGCATTGAAATTGAAAGGTGGCTGCTCCCCAGAGTGGCTTGATTTCCTAGACCTTGTTTGCTTTAGAATCGAATATGGTGTGCTCCCATCGCCATGGAAAGATGAAGAAAGCCCATGGACCCGTGGTATACCTGTTGCATCAGAATCCAACGAATAACCCCTCTCAACTCTCTCTGCATCAAGTGGTATCTCATCCAAAGTCTGAATTTTGTTGAAAGAATAATAAGACAAAAAAAAGAACAAGTAGTGGTTAGTACCAGACATTTGAATGGAGGATTTAAAAGGGTTGCGAAAACATACTTTGTATGTTTGCTGGAGGACCTTGAGGGTATCACATATCTGCTTCCTCTTTATGGTTATTTCATCATGTTCTCTAAGCATGTCCCCAAAGAGCTCTTTTGTCGGGATCCGAATATGCAAATTCGGACCCTCTATGTATTCTGCACTAGTCCAGGATCACACTAGTGCACACAGTCTCAACATAGATGAATATCACAATTATACACAACGGAAATATAAAAGAAACTTATTTATTGAATATAAAATTGTTGAATGACTTTAAGGTCAACATTACACTTGTGAGGTCTTGATGGCTTCAACTCAAAATAAATAAATAGCAGCGGAACAAAGAATGTCGGTAAATTCCATCAATATGCCACAGTCGTCTGATAAGGTTCAACTCCTAGATATTCGCCTCCTCGCGGAACTCCTCCTCCTTCGAAGGTGTAGACTTCTTCTCGACTGGTAATTTGTTTGTTGCAAGAGGGTGAGTACATAGAGCATTTAGCAAGTCATGCACAGAATGCAAGTCTATTAACTATATGCATGAATTATTCTAAATGAATGGTTGAATTGGTTGTTTTGCAATAAAGCATCATTTTCAAATGGATAACATAAATATATTGAAAAGTAGTAAAATAAATAGTAACAATCATAAAGTTTATCAGTTATTTCACAAACAAACCATCTCCCAACCTTAAATCAGTTTCCACACTTTCCACAGGCATACTGCCTCCATTCCCACTTTTATTTTATCAAAATCTAACCCTTGACTGTAATTCCCGAGCATTGTCTAATACCGCAGACATGGCTATTCGAATAGGTTTGACACACTACAGAGGTTATACACTTTACCCACAAAATATAATCAACTCACCACGTCAGCTATGAATTGTCATACAAGAGTATGCGAATGAGCGATTATAACAAAGCCTTTACAATGCTCTGTCTTAACCTAGTACTACCCGCTGAGGTTTCAACATTGAGGGGACTGGTTACCACCATCAGGGCCCCCTCTTGTGCCATATGAGTCTACCCGTACCCCTGGAACCCACACCACCACGACAGCACCAAAATCTAGACATCACAAATTAGTCAGCTAGGTCTGTCCCATTCCAGACATATGGTTGTATGTTTCATCCAGTTCAAATGCTTGCAAGGTTAAGTCCTTAATTGACTAAGGCAAGACTTCCATCACACCTCTCATAGAAAACCATCTCATTATCTCTCATATACCATGTTACCATATCAACCCAATGCCACACTGGCCCACTATAGTTCACTATTCTTGCCACTTGCCTCAATCTAAATCATTTTACCACCCCAATTGATTATTGTGCAACACATGCCATCAACAAGTCAACATCATTTCATGACACAGGTCACTACAACTCAGTCATCATTGTGTGACAACACTTGACACACCTCTTCTACAAACATGTTCCATATTCCATTAATCAAGATTAATTTTGATATTCCAAAAGACTTGAGGTAACATGGTATGGCTAAGCAACTACACATGGTCTAACTAACCCATGTTGGCGATTAATAGTTACGAACTAGTAATGAAACATTCTAGGGTGATAATGAATTATGGCATACAAATAATAATGACAATGTGGACATAATCAAATGGGTTGATTAATTATTCCCAACTTAATTGAAATCATTTTAGTTTGAACAAGCATGCAATAGTTTGAAACAATATAATTTTAAAACATGTGATCAATATGGTTAAAGCATAACTTGCCTTAGAATCACCCTTACTCTTGCTCTGGACTTTGAGTTTGAGTTGAATCCTAGCTCCCGAACACTCCCGACACTTCAATGTTTATGCGTAACGAATAAATAAATAAATACAAAAAACAAAGTGTAACTCAATTCAAAAAATTAAATAAAAATTACCATAAAATAAAACATGATTTTACAAATTTTTAGGTTCTAGAATCACCTCAATCAGAGTTCGTATGAGGGAGAATGGATTTTTAAAAGTTTAAATCACATAAAGCATTAAAAAATAATTTTCAAATTATTAAAATTAATTTTATATAGAAAAAATCTAATTTAATGTAAAATACCATAATCTTAAATTTCAAAAATAAATTTTATTTTTTTTCTCTTCTCCTTCTTTTTCCTTTAACTGATATTCTCTCTCCTCAACTTGCTACAGTACCATGACTACTGTTCATCTGAGAGCTTCGTGTGTGCTAGCAATAGAGATAGCCGCAGTTTGGGTTAAGCAAAAGCCAGGGCAAAAGAACCAATTAAGCAAAAGCTCTGGCCAAACCGAGGGAAGCATCGGAAAGTCTGCAACGCGACGAACTTAATGGTGACCACGATTACGGCCAGGAGGCATAGATGGTGACACAACAACGCGATGAACAATGATGAAAATACTTCATTAAAATGTCAAATTCATCGTCTACAGTGCATCAAATTTGAAATCATTTGAGGGGTTACATTCGCGATGACTAGGAACACAATGTGAAGCGAACAGTTTTGGAATAGACGCTTCGGAGCTTCGAGAATCTTGCAAGAGCACGTTGGCGGTGTTTGGTTCGTGCTCTGAATGTCATGGCATTCCGAGCAAATGAAGGCGCAAGCAGTTGGGACAAGTTGAGGAACAGGTAGAGCAATGAGAGGGGATCTCAGTGCTCTCCTTAAATATGCTCAGGAGGCTTCCTAGAGATAGATACGGTTGGTTTTAAAGAAAAGTCCGAACCGAATAAAATTCAATTTTATCCCGAATAAGAGGGGGTTATGATAGGAAAATCACGGGGTTTAGTTGAGGATAAGATGGCTCACGTGTTGGACAAGAATTCAGAAGAAAACCGTGAAAGATTGGAGCTCCCAAATCTTGGCCATGGAGGATATGAGAGAGAACAACATGCTGCTGGTTGGCTAAAGGTTGAAGATGATATGATATGTGCGTCCCACCTTTTTTAATTATTTTTTTAAATTAGTTATTATTAGTAATAAAAAAAGCTTTGAAACCATAGTAAATGAAGTTAAAAAATTCTCAAAAATACTTTGGAATATTTCCAACTTACTGCAAAAATTTCATAATATTTTGAGTTATATTTGGGCTGTAGTAAATATTTTTGTAAAATAGAAACTAGAAAAATAATTTTATAAATTCTAGAAAATTCGGTAAAAATCTTAGAAAATTAGATATAAGTAAATAAATATTATTTTGAAAATGTTTGAATTTACATCCTCTCTGCATTGATTCATAGGGAAATATCAAGCATTTGAGGAACCATAATATATAGTAGCAATTGCAAGCTATTTTGCGATATGTGATGGTGGCGTTATTCAAGTAAGAGACATTTCTTCTAGTAGCAAATGCATACAATAGGAGATTTTCCCAATATATTTTGCCAACTTAAAAGTAGTGTCCCATTCTCACCCATTCTAATTCGAAGCAATTTATACAATAGGAAATTACAAGAGAGATTGAACAAGAACTTGATTCGTTTATTTACAGGACCATAGAGATGTAAGGGAAAAGGGGCTGAACATTATCAGTTGACAGGAACTATTGGATTCAGCAATTTCCCTTCTCCATTCTGGTTGTTACTTGATTAGTTGATTTACAGCACATGTGTACAATAAGTCCTCGCTCTACAGTGTTATGGCTCTATGTTGCCTGCTACACAATACAAGTAAAATCCACCAATGGGAACATCAATCAAATGAGCTAAGAATGCATTTACAACAATGTTTAACCATTCAGTCAAATTTAACAAAACTACAAGCATCTCGGATAATGGCTATTCAGCCATTGAAGAACTTTCCAATAATTGGATAAAATCATGTAAGAACAAACAAAAATGGTATCCTTCAGACAACCATGGTGCTGAGAACATATAGAGAAAACTTAACAAATTATATGGTCTAAAACTCCAAACATGATTAGATAGCACATCTAATTGAATTTTGAACTGACTACACATTCCTTACATCCTAATAACTAAACTGTCTACAACAACCAAAATCCAATGCTATTGCAAGCTGTTATCCGTTAGTTATTGAAACAAAAGAAGATGAAATAAATTAAGTGGCATAGAATGTGAACACCAACAACTCGATGTCAAACTGGAAACTACTAATAAGAATACAACATTATGAATTGCATGAAATTAAGCAATCAAAGGTACAAATCAAACTTATTGGGTTAACCCATTTTATTAGGGCAGTACCAACACAAACTTTCATAATGTCACCATGATATCAAAATAGCCATGAACATAACCAAACCTCAACTACTGATAACACAAACTTCATAATGTCACCTTGATATCAAAACAACCATGAACATAACAAAGCCTCTACCCTTCGATCCAATCTCCATAACCACCCTCTTGCATATAAAGGAGCACACATACCAAAGCCAAGATCAGCTTTAACAATAAGAATCAATCCATCAGAGGAGAGCACTCAATAATAGTTAGAAGATTATATCGGCAACCACTTATATCTGAAATCACCAAGATCACTGCACTCTTAAGCAGCTTGCAAAACATAGATACAAGGGATTAGCTGAACATTTCCACAAGATACTGGTTTCTATAATTATTCTAGTTAGAACAACCATGCACACCTATATTGCAGTATTTTACTCTGAAGGGGGTTATTAGATGGATGACCCCAAGGACTTTCAGCTAGCTTCCCAAAGACATTTCCTTTCTATGCAGTAATCTAGGCAAAGAGAACAGAATTTGCTTATGGACTAAGAAGGTTTAGATTTGTCTCCTCGAGAGAAATTGCTTCACAAAAATAGCCCAACAATGAGAAGCAAACTACTGAATCAACTTTCAAGTAACCTAGGTTTCACGTTTTTATCACAGAACCTTCAGTACTTAGGCCACACAAGTCGCACATTTCGACAATTGTGAACAAGCCACTAGTCAACTGAACAACATCTCGCCGAATAGATTGTGGAGGATTAAACCAGACCATGGGCTCCCATTAGCAAATCGAGAACCAATCCCCCGCAAAATCGACCATCTAAGCCGAAATACTCTGGCACTACAGAGCATGTCATAATTTTTTTATCACCATCAACACACACTCGCATGTTCAGGACATCTCGTAGCCAACTGCGCATGCTAACAGCAGTACAAGATCACAAATTCGATTTGTTTTATGCATCTTGGAGGCTGAGCAACGAAGTGCAACCTACAGCCCAACAACATCACACTAAGTTGCTGCTTTAATGCGAAACTGCACTTACTAGAATTAATTATCAGTTAGCAACGAGCAAATTGTCAAGAATCTTCCCTCTTCACCAAACCAAACCTAGTAGACTACCGAGTTCACCTCATCGCAAAATCGACCATCTAAGCCGAACATGCTATTTAGAAAAATTTCATACCAGAAACAAAATTAAGAACTGAAACTAGCAGCCGACGTAGCGGGATTAGTGAACCTGTGAGTTGAGCAGGTACTAAATCAAAGGAATTGGGATGGTGAGCGAGGGGGATCGTACCTTGCGGAACTAGTCGAGTGATAGAGCAACTTCCTCAACGGAGCTTACTCCTTGAGTGGTGGAATGACATCCTCGACGAAGCATGAGGTCCATCCATGTTTGTGATGAGTATTTGACTTTATTTGAGCTTGGGTTGCTCTGGTTTGAGTTTGGATTTGAATTGGATTTTCAGTTTGAAGTAATTTGAGTTGTTTAAGTCAAATGCGGCACTACCGACAGTCATGGGGCGGTAGTACCAGCCTTGCGGTACTAATGGCCATATACTGGCAGTAGTGCCAACCTTAATTGCGAGGCACCCAGTTTTTTATGGAAAATTCCTTGGATGAATGATTATTTTGCATAATTTGTTGGACAATGATATGTGATGGGTTTCCTTGTCTTTGATGATGGCAGAGCTTCAATTTGTGGTCATGGAGAGGCGAAGAATGACCGAGATTAGACGAGGAAAGCCGGAGGTCCGGATGACCGGGGATCTCCGTAAGATGGCCGGAGATGAAGCCGGGGAAAGTCAAAAAGTCAAGAGAACCTTGGAGAATCTAGCTTGACGCTGCTCGAATCAAGGAGAACCGTTGAATCGCAGTTCTAGAGGATAGAGTAGTGGTTAAGTCTAGTTTGCTTTAAGAAGAGTGCAAAATCCATTATATTATTAGGTTTCATGTTAGCTCAATAGGTAAGTGTGTGTGATCAAATCCTGTTCTTTAGAGGGTAGCTTAGGATATAAGCAACTCATCCTAGGGTGGAGGCCCATGAACACTATAAATAGAGGGGTAGCCTCCCCAATTGAAGGTTTTGTGTGCTCCTTTAAGTTTTGCCCACTGGTTCCGAGTCTTTGTAAACCTTCCATCCAAAAATACAAAGAATTTCTTTACTTTACTAGTGAATGTAAATTCTGTATTTACATTATGTCTTTACTTTGCATTTCTTTGTTTGAAAAGAAAAACTTTTGTAAGTCCAATGAAAATTCCTCGAGAAATTTTCAATTCAATCGGTACTTGGAGTAAGCTAGTAGGCCTTATCCAACTGAGCCGACAAGTCTAATCTTAACCGTAGCATCGTGTTAGATGTAAGCTTACGTCGGTACAAACCTACTACAGTATTTCTGACTACATCTTATGCCCCATTTGGAACATGGCAATTTATTTCCATATATTTATGGAAATTTAACTTTTTCTATGAAAAACTTATAAAATTTATGTTAAGTGCAATGTGCATCCTAGAGTGCAAAAACCGCTAAATGCTGGTACACTGATCGGTACGGGGTTATTTGAAAGGGAGTGTATATGCATCATCCGGATGATTTTGTCCTAAAAAAACATCCAAACTTTGGACCGTACGACCAAAACATACATCCGTAGGATCAACCCACCTCGAATTCAGGGGGGTGTGCATTGATCTGAAAGTAAATCCAATGGCCATGAATTTGGATGATAGTTGCTAAAGAAAACATCCAGATGAAACTTATCAAAACCCTATTTAAAAAACTGTCTACAAAATCACCACCTCTTCTGTTTGTCTCATGTATTGGGCACCAAGCAGAGTTGGACTAGCACAACCCGTTTGGTCAGGTCTACCATCACCATGACGGATGTGTATTTATCAACTATTTTCTGTTTGTTCGTAACTGTCGCTATAGATGCGTCACGGATGATGCATTCGATCGTTGTGCAGATTGAACGGAGATCCAGAGCAGTCTAAGCGGTTGTACGTCTTGTACGTGAACCGTTGGATAAAAAACGATATCCAGATTTTCTGAGAATACCGTTTGAAAACATCCAATTCTTTAACTAGCAGTTACGGTAATAAACGCTGTTTTCAAGCACTGTTGGATGATCCGGGCATTTGCTGCCTCAATCAGATGGTACAAATGACTGAGGACTGTTTTAAGTTACCGTCGCCTTATGGCTACTGGACAGGATCCTTTCCAAATTTATTGTATGTGAGGGTGATTTTGTCAACAATTACTGATGCATGTTTAGCAGGCGGGGAGTCAACAAATTGTCATGCCAGAAAGCCCAGAATCGACTGAATTTATTAGACATGGGTCGAATCAAATCGATCGAATGATCTACACAGCAATTCGCCAACTTATGTATATAACGCCTGTCGATCTGGCTTGTTTCGCCCACGTGCATCAGTTGGAATTACCAGCACACGAGCAATTCACGAAAGGCCGGCCATGCGGCCTCGTTCTGAGCAACGGGTTCCTCTCGAAGAAGTTGGACGGCCGGAGCTCGAAGGCGCCGCTCAGCGACGGCATCACCGGGAAATCCTCCTGGTACGGTATGTGGTGCAGCCCCAGCGTGTACCACAGCACGATGTCCTCGTTCCTTATCGCTCTGTTCCTGCACATTTAAACCATGCAAATGCAATGGACGGTGAGCTCTGCCCCCGGCAGCACATGAAAGACATGGTTTCGCACATCGATGGCACGCACCGCTTGCTCCAGGTGGCCAGGTTGTCGTCGCCGGTGCTCTGGTCGGCATACAGCCCGGGCGCCCACTTCTCCGATTTGTTGTACGGCGTCACCCACAGCTGCTTCTTCGTGTAGCTCGCGCGCCTCTGCGGGAAGTCGTCGTCGGCCAGCAGCGACGTCGCCGTCGCGCCGGCCGGGACGACACGGTACCCGACCTCGTTGCCCAGCTTGGTCCTCTTGTTTGGGTTGACGACTAGCAGGTCGGCCGGCTTGGCTTCGATGTCCACCTGGCCGTCCTCCTCGGTGTCGGCCACCTCGCGGCGAACCGTCCAGTAGCTCCTCCTCGGTGTGTCGGCGCCGCCGGTGGCCACGAATCCGGTGTTGCGCCTGGCGGTGATGGTGTTCTTGACGAAGGAGTTGTTGGTGCCGTCGACGTCGAGGTCCAGGTGGTAAGTGACGTAGTGGTCGTGGTAGATGGCGAGGGTGTTCTCCGCCACCAACGTGCCGTGCGCGTCCTGCGTGATCTGGTCGGCGTGCGTGTACGTCGCCCCCTTCACCTCGAGGAGGCCAGTGAGAGCCACCTGCAACGCAACGCATCAATCAAATTTTGAGCGGGAGATGCACATTGCTTCACTTAGTTCTGTGTTTTTTTTATTTAATTTGATTTGCTTCCGGAAGACAAGAATTGATACCACAAATTTGATGGAGCCGCTCGTCTTGAACTCCCAGTCCAAAATGTAGTCGTAGTTCCCGGCCGACACCGCCATCCTCACCACCAAGCTCACGTCCGGCCGGACCTCCGTGATCTGCACCAAAAATCACATCAAACAATGGGTGACTGAAAGTCTAATAAACACTCAGACACGTACGAGGGCACATCAAATTACCAGTTGGTCCGGGAGCCCGGCCTCCGTGTGGCGCCACGCGACGTCACCGGCGTACCGCTCGAACACGCAGATCATGTTCTTGCCCTCGACGGGCATGCCGTCCTGGTTGGCGTAGTAGCCGTCCAAGTACGCCGCGTTGGCCGGGCAGTCGCCGTCGGGCTGGAGCGGGAAGGCCGAGAAGCCCAGGCCGTACTCACCGGCGTCCATGTACGTGTGGTAGTACCACTCCTCCTCCGGGTCCATGTACGGCACGAAGATCTCCGACACGAAGCCACGGTAGAGCACTGGCCGTCGCGCTCCGGCCTCGGCGTCGTGGATCGAGGCCAGCGAGATGACCATGCCGGCGCGCACGTCGAAGCCAACGTGGAACTCCCAGTTGGCCCACCTGCAGTAGTAACAGAATGCATGGCACGATGCGTGTCAGCTCAACCGGTCAGCTGGTCAGGCACCCAGGCCAGGAGAAATTCCATATCTGATATGCAAAGTCACCGGATTCCGTAACATGTCATTGAAAATTGGTCTCTTCTTTTCTTCGATATATACTACTGGCTCATTTTTATCCGAGAGTGCTAGTATACCTTTTCTTTTTTAAAGTTGCTTTCCTTATTACTGTTAAGAGCATATCCAGCAAGGGCTCTTAAAATATGACCCTTATTTTGAATTTAAAGACTCCTCCTATTTTTTGAGGTTCTGTTTTTAAAAACATGATATTTCAAATTTAAATTTAAAATTTTCAAAATATGATAAATAGATAAATAGAAACTCCGAACAATGAATCAAACTACGAAGCGCTGTGAATTGCCCACAAATGCTCATTAAGATCATCTCGAAGCCTCTCATGTATTTCCCTGTCTTCAATCTCCTGGTGTATTTAGGGGCTTCCTAATTTTAAGGGCTTGAGTTGGGGTCTCCTAATTTTGGGGCTGAAGAGGCAAATTTAGGGGCCTCCTAATTTTAGGGGCTTGAGTTGGGGCCCCGCTGGATCTGTTTTTTTTACTACACCCCCTATTTTAAAGTTTAGGGGCTCTGCTGGAGATGCTCTAACAAAGTTACCGTGCTTCTTTTTTTCTTTCTTTTAGTTAGTACTGGTCCCACATGTCATTCTTCCGTATCCTCTGATCTCTTCTTCCTCCTTTGCTTCTTCCCCTGGCAACCTTCTCTCTCTCTCTCTCTTACTCTAATATCCAAATAAATCCCATCGATCTCCCTTGTTCTTCACCGTTCTCTCCTTAATTTGCATGAGCCTCTCTTCCATGCTTCAGCTTCGATAGACAATTAGGCACCACACCATGGCCCATGAAATCGAGGTCCACAATATCTTGCGTGTAAAATTTTAGGTTAGCTTTATTTTTCCAGCTTCTCCTCATCCACTGACTCCTCCCTTGCTACATATCATTCCATCAATAATCAAAGCAAGTCATTAGTGGCTCTTATTACCAGCCATTGCTAAACCTTGTCTCATGCATCTTTCTCCATCCGCCTCACCGTTCATCGTATTGTAGCTGCATTAATTGGTTCGCATGACAACATGCACTTTAGGAACTATGTTGCTATGATTCCTCATACTCTTACTCTACCTGGCTAAACTATGAACGTCCTTAAACTAGCAATTAAAAAAACATGTAACAAAATGAGTAGGTTTAGCTTAATAAACATCGTAACAAACTTGTGACAAGGACAAAGTTGGTTTCTTACCTGACGACGTGGCCGTCCATGTGGAAGCCCCTGCCCTCCGGCTGCACCACCACGCCGGGCGCCGCCGCCGGCCCGGTGAACGGCGGCCCAGCCTTGCTGGCACGGTAGTCTGTCCCCTCGGCCTTGGGGACCGGGTACGCCACCCTGTCTCTGTACCCGACGATGGCCATCGTGTCGAAGTCCACCACCATCTGCACGCCCTCCAGCGGCCGCGCGTAGAAGTTGGCCGTCGCGCCGGCCACGAAGCACAGCACCTTGGCCACCCTTCTCTGCGCCTCCGCCGCGGGTCCGCCGTCGCCGAACCACCCGGCCGGGAACACGCTGCAGACGATGTCGTCCATGTCCACCCCGCGCCGCCGCACGGTCTCCACGAACGGCGGGTACATGCGCGGCAGCGCCGCCGCCGCAATCAGCTCCTTGGTCATGATGAACGGGAAGCCGGCGCCGTGGTGGATGGTGTGTGAAAGTACGGAGGGGGCGGCGACGTTGGTGACGTCGACGCGGAACTCATGGGACTGGCCGCCGGCGCGGGCGATGACGAAGGCGCGGCGGGGAAGGGCGGGGCGGGAGGAGGCGGCGGCGGTGTGTGCGTAGGAGAGGACTTCGGGCTTGTCGGGCTCGTCGAGGCCGACGTAGTGGAAGCCGAGCGGGCGGGCAGGGACGAGCGGGGAGGCGAGCACCGCGGCTCGCACGGCTGTGAGCTCCGCAGCGGAGAGCGGGTCGAGGGGGTGGGGGCGGGAGGAGGCTGCGGCGGTGACGGAGAGGAGGGCGAGGAGGGGAGGAAGCACTGCGAGGAGTGGCGTTGACATTTGGACGATCAGCTGTCGCGAGGGGAAGGGTCAAGGGTGGAACGATGAATGGTGGACGACGGATATCCAGCAATATATATATAGCTGTGCCTGCTCAGTTGGTCGACGCCGTCCGTTGTGGCCGCAGGAGGGACTGGGCGAGCCCCTGGCGTGCGCGCTGATCGCCGAGCGCGCGATCCTACTGTGCATGGGGATCAAACGACACCGACACCTTTTATCACGGTGTACATAATTTTTTTTTACTATATAAACATATGATTCTTTTATTATAAGTTACAGATTAGTGTTATGAGTTCGTAATATCCCCCGGCTCTCCAGCCATGTCGCTAACTACATTTATTTCTGCGCAGCCATGAATTAACCCAAACTCCACGTGAGCACAAAGCCGGTGCACCCAAGAGATACTAAAATTTACGAATCAAGTAGTGAAATTTAACTATGTATTTAGTGATTACTTTAAATTCAGTTACCTAATTTGGTTCTATCACTCAAGCATAACGACGCTCTTTGGTTCAACTAGGATGGTACGCGCGGCGCACACCGCGCGCGTGAACGGAAAATGAATTTGCGTTTTTTTCCGGAGAAAAAACGGACCATGGAACAATTTTTCGTAAGAAAACGAGGAAAAATGCGTAAAACATTTTTTCCCATGCTCGGAGAAAAAGCGAACAACGAAACCATTTTTCCAACAAAAAGGATAAGCACGCGGACAGCGAGTTTTCATTTTTTAGAGACAACGATGCAGCGCCGCGTGAACGGAAAGCGAATTTGTGTATTTTTTGGAGAAAAAGCGGACTATGGAACAATTTTTCCGAGAAAAGCGGCGTAAAACATTTTTCCCATGCTCTCCGGAGAAAGCGGATCACTAAACATTTTTCCTAGCAAAGCGGAGAATTTTTTTAGTGAAAAGCAGACGCGAAAATATTTTTCCATGCTCCGGACGAAAACGGACCACGAAAACATTTTTCGGGTAAAGCGGAGAAAGGACCGAGCGTAAAGAAATCTGGGGACCTATTTGTTATAATTTTGGACCTATCCGCTATTTGAAAAATTAGAAAAGGGCTCGTTAAGCTATTCGCATTTAATGGGGGCTCTCTCTGTAAAATAGAGCGAGGGACCTAAGCGAACCGAAAAATTTATTTTCCTCTCACAGAAAATTGTCCAGAGACCTACACGTAATTTTCAAGAAACGGGGGGACCTTTTCGCGAAATAGAGGAGAGAGAAAGAGGAGGTGACGTGGGGAGGCTCCCCTTGCGGGAAACCTCCCAGATATAATGGCTGGAAGATTTTCTCAAAGTATTAAGTTTGTAATATATATATTTTTTAACTGGAACACTGGGATATATTCCATTGACGCACGTGCATGGCTAAATCGCCGGCCGGCCGCCACCGCACGCATTACTCAATCTAGCCAAACAAGAGGGCCATCTCCATCCCGATACGCACCAAACTTAGCTAAAGCATGAGCTACGTACACGACCGTGGGCAGGGTAAGATACTATAAACGATCTTACAGAGCCAACAGTTAGACGCTAACTTGTCTGAAAAGTATACCATTTAGGGGAAAATCATGTGACATTATTGTAGTTTAACATCTCTTTCAGCTCTGAATTGTTCGGTGCTAGGAATAGGAGATCAACACTCCCTGGTGTCTGTCTTTTTCAGCATCCCATAATGGAAATCGCTAATTTGAAAGCACTAAATCTGTGGTGAGGACGTTTTCTTCTTGCGATAAATGGTACCATCTTCTTTCTTCTTCTTCAAAGACTCTCTTCTTATGTAAGTGACAGCAGCTTCTTCATAATCTTTTTCTCCTCTATTCTCTTCCTCTCAAACTCAACATAGGTTTTGCATTTCAAATTCTTCTCTCAAGTTTTTGAAAATAAGTATTTTGAACCACTTTCAAAAGGTTTTTAAGTGAAACTTTTTGAACCGAAAATTGGTTGAATAGAAACTTTTTGATCCAAAATTTTTGGATTGAAAGTTTTTGGAGTTGAAACTTTTCGATTTGAGTTTTTTTCGTGTTGAAACTTCTCGAGTTGAAATTCTTTTATTGAAATTTTTTTAGATGAATTTTAAATCAAAACTTTTTGAATCGAAAGTTCTTTGATTTGAAAATTTTCAAACCAAAAGTTTTTGAATTGAAACTTTTCGAGTTGAAATATTTCATTTTAAAATATTTCGAGTTGAAACGTTTCAATTTGAAACTTTATAATTTGGGAATTTTGTGATATAAATTTTTTTGAGGTTAAACTTTATAATTTGAATTTTTTAGTTGAAACTTTCTAATTTAAAATTTTTGAGTTGAAAATTTTTATTTGAATTTTTTGATTTAAATATTTTTGACTTGAAACTTTCTATTTAAAATTTTCAAATTTAAAATGTTCAGATTTTAATTTTTTATTAGAACGGGAAGAAGGGAGGTGGGATAAATGTGGGAGAGGGAAGGTGGAAGTGGATGGAGAAGATAACACATGGTATCTTTAAGGGAGTGTTTTTAAATTTATTAGTTTGAGATTACTCTCAAAATAGTCATACCCTTGGATAATTGTTGAATTCAGATACGACTTATGGACGAACACTTCCCCATATACTCCGTATATTAAACTCCCAAGGTTTTTGGGGGTAGCCGCGCTATCTATCCACGTCAAATTTTGGCCGACATGAACGCTCGCCATCGCTCCGCGTCGCCCGTTTGTGAACCCCATTTATAGCTTAAATAATTCTACCGTGGCTTAAACACAAAATCGCCATAGCGCGGTTGCAAACCACTTTGCTGAGGCACCGTGGGCATAGGTTCAAGCCCAGCACCTGCTTGCATGGGCGTCGCCCACGCATTTTTTTGCGCGCGACACGTGGCTTTGCCACGTGGTAGCGTCTGGTGCGCTGCCACGGTTTTTTTT
Organism: Rhipidocladum racemiflorum; assembly: GCA_036346355.1. NCBI lineage: Eukaryota > Viridiplantae > Streptophyta > Magnoliopsida > Poales > Poaceae > Rhipidocladum > Rhipidocladum racemiflorum. The sequence goes on from CM070581.1 coordinate 9,809,406, forward strand.
GTTGGAAGGCCCATGGCAATTCTGGAAATTACATGTAAGTCCCCTTTTTTGCGAAAAAGATCCTCAAAAACCTGATTTCGCTTTTTTTTGTAAAAGGCCCCCGAAAATTTTTACAATTACATCTGAATCCCCCTTTTTTTTTTTGAAAAGACCCTTTTTATGGAAAGGCCCTTGAAAATCTATATTTTTTTTGAAAAAAACCCTCGAATATTAGATTAATTACGAATTTCAACGGTTTCTTTTTTAGGAGACCCACGAAATTTTGAAAATTAGATGTAGGTTCAAAAGACCCTTAAATTTTTCTTTTTCACACATTGACGCATGACGGCACGCAGCGTGCACAACGCCCACGTGGCTAGTATACCCTATAACAAAGCCGCTTCCTGATATGTGATGTGCAGCACAACACGTCCAAAACTATAACTCAAACAATTCTCCGAGCCCACACAGGATCAGCAGTATATGCTAAACTCTGGGCATGACATCGTACTAGCAGCAGAAAGTGTAAATAAATACTAGCTAATATATGATCCATTGGATAAAAAAAATAAACGGTTCATATTAAATTTAGTGCACCGTAAAAGAGTATGCTTTCTTCCATCAATTGCAATTTACAGCGCTAGCTATCTCTGGATCCATCTCTACCAACCAATTTCTCAGGTCGATCATTTGGTATTAATTTAAAGTTTAAACTAGGGCATATGGACAACACTACATATAGTCCTCAAAACCCCAAATGGATTAGAAGCAAGCAACCAAGCACCAGCCAATCTCTGGGCATGACATCGGCAAAAATGATGAGATCAGGCTCGGTGGGGATTGGGATAGGGTTTGCTCAAAACCCAAAACCCCCAAATTCCCATGAGAGAGAGGTGAGGTTAGAGTGATACCTTGGGGGTTTGCGACCCCGATGGAGGTCGTGACCGTGAGGGGGAGACAACAGGTTTTGGTTCCATGTGGCATCGGTGGTGGAGTGCTTCCGACGTGGGGAGGAGAATGGGGAGGCGCGGGGAGGACGGCGAGGAGTCGCGAGGAGGATATCAGGGAGGAGGTCACTGAGAGGGAGGTCGCCAAAGAGGAGGTCGCTAGGGGCTAGGGTTTGGGGGAGGCGAAACGCGCGGGTGCTAAGGTCTGTGCGAGAACCTCAGTATGTTTATATAGTCTCAGGTCATATCTCAAACGGTTTGTGGTTAGAACCCTCTGTGATCTGTAGATATCATAGACGGTTTTAGTATATAATCGTCTATGGTATCTATAGGAGTCATCACAGACGGTTTTACAATAAAACCGTCTATGATATTACTATATATCATTGACGGTGATGTTTTCATCGATGGATGCATTATAGAACCATCAGTGATGGTCCTCATCACAGACTATTTTTCAAAATCGTCTGTGATGAGGTGTCTAATATAAGCTTTTATGTAGTAGTGATACCATGAAAAGACATTAGCAACACGGCAGCGGCCTCCACCTCGCTAGGTCGAGCAACCAGTGCAACAGGGCAAGGCCCACCGGTCTACTGTGCCTCCTTGCTTGGCATTACGTCCATCAGTCACGTACTTAATTAATCACTTGTGTCACGACCTACCAGCCGAGGAACAAGTGCTCAGTAGGACTCGTCGAGCTATCGTTCCACGACACCTACTATCGAGCTCGGAATATGCGGCAGCTTGTCTGTAGCGATACCTATGAGGTGCTGGAGTACGTGAGCACAGCATGTGACAAGTGTCACATGTCATTGCTTTCGTAATTGGGGATATGACTAATTGTTTACACCAAGATTTGGCACCTATAGCCAATTTGGCAATCTCTACTATATAAAGTGAGAGTTTCTTCCCACGTCACATTAATTGCCCTGCTTAATTGCCCTACTTAATTGCCATGCTTAATTGCCCTACGCAAGAAACGAAGCGTTGCTTTAATTAGCCAGCTTTTGCAAGAAACGAAGCGTTAAAGATAGATGTTTGATCTTATGAAATAGTATTTTTTATTTTTTAATCTTTATTTTTCGTTATCAATTTTGTTTTTCGTAGCAACGCACGGGCATATAACTAGTATGATTGATTTGGCAGTTGTAGCCGATTTGGAAAGATGAGATTAAATATGGATGCAAGATTTTAGTTGACATCGGTTCAAGTAAAAGATGATTTTTGAAGATTTAGGCTGATACAAATCATAGTTTTACAAGAATTGGAGAGGATATGACCAGTCTAAATGTTATAAAAAGGAGCAACAGGCAAAACAAAAAAGACATCCAACGATCAACCAACTCGCTCTACTTTTTATTCACTTTTTGTTGACTAGGAGTAATTTATTAGATGTGTAATCTTTCCTCTGTAATCCACCTTGATCAATAAAATTGCGCATCACCGATTTTGATCATTATCGACTTACATTATCTATGTTTGCTTTTTCTCTGATCTTGTTGCGCATCGTCTTTTTCGAGAAAAATCAACCTTTACCAACCATCTACTCAGTTCAATTATGCTGTTTAGATCTATCGTTACTTGCGGTTTAATCGACTTGGATAACTATTTAGATTGGATTATCATTGAGAAAATAATCGAATGTAATAGTCCTTTAGATCACATATTTTTCTTGCCGATTACGGGATCAAATCGGCTAGTACGCTCGTACTCAGATTAAATCCGGTATTTACGTGTGCTAGTGCGTTAATCCATCATATTTTTTTAGCGTCAACACTAGTTTTACAAATTCATTCGCACAGGCCATATTTAAAAAAGAATATGTCAGAGGCAACAAAAGCAAAGAATTCCTAACCAAGTCTTAAAAACGTATTGCCGTCTGACGCGCAAAGCGTACTCGCACCGCACCCACCGACTCGCCGCGCGCGCACTCCGGCTCGTTGCCGATCCACCCTAACTGGTATGCCAACCAAAATGATTTATTTCTTTAAGTAGTTTAACTACACAATCAACTATACTATTATGCTGTAATACATCTCGATATGTTTTTAAGTGAGCATCCATCTTTTTTTTTTATCCTTGAGTTGTTCAAGATTCATTTCTTTAAGTAGTTTATATACACAATGGACTATATATAATATTTTGCAGCAATACATCAATTGATCATCTATCTTATTTTTCTCTACCATGAGTTGCACAACTCACGGAAGCCGCCACCCCCTAAAAAAAAATCTGAAATAGATTATTTGAATAAATTCAGAAAAAAATTGATTCCTAAAAGAATCTATTGAGGAAGAATCTTCAATAAAAAAACAATGATTAGAATTGGTTATGGAATCAATATATATTAACCATTTCATCGAGTCAATCGCAAGACCAGGAATATAACCCCTATTATAGGGAAAGAGATTGGAGCCCAACTGGGTGTCCCACGTGGCATCCATTTTTTTTTGCGAAAAACCCTCTTCGGTTCTTTGAAATTACGAATAGGTCCTTGTGCGATTTTATGTGAGAGTAAAATATTTTTCTCAGTTCGCGTTTAGGTCCCTGGTTTGCAGTTTTACAGAGAGAGCCTCCCGTTAAATACGAATCGCGAACGAGCCCTTTTCTAATTTTTCAAGCAAACAAGTCCAAAATTATAGCAGATATGTCTCCGCGGTTTACGTTCGTGTCCTTTGTCTGTTTTGCCCGAAAAAAATATTTTCGTGTTCCGTTTTTTCTCCAGAGCATGCGAAAAATATTTTTATTGGCCGTTTTTCCAGAAAAAAATGGAAAACCGTTCCTTTCTCCGTTTTGCCCAGAAAAAATATTTTCGTGATCTGTTTTTTCTTCAGAGCATGGGAAAAATGTTTGTGTTGACCGTTTTCCCAAAAAAAATGGAAGACCGTTTTCTTTCTCCGTTTTGCCCGGAAAAAATGTTTTCGTGATCCGTTTTTCCTCTGGAGCCGTTTTCCAAAAAAAAATATGAAAATTCGTTTTCCGTCCCTCGTTTTTACGCGTTTTTCCTCGCTTTTCCCATTGAAAAATCAAGGGAGATAATTTTTTTTTTCAGCTCGATTTCTTATATTACCCGGTGAACGCATGGGGTGTTAAACTCGGCATCTATAATTTTTTTTGGAACTCAAAATCTAATATTGTCTAGAGCGATCTCTAATATTTTTCAAAAGTGTATTATCTTGGATATTCCTACCTTTTTCAGAAATAAAAATTTGAATCAAATTTTGCACGGCGCGGCGGAGCGCGCAAATATGCCTAGTGTTTCTTATGCACAAATATTGTGTAGATGTAGCAAATAGTTGCAACACTTATTATTTTATATTAATATGGATAGAGTAATGCAGATCCAAACAATAATTAACCTAACAATGTTCTCCGTCCGGTCACCAATAGTTATTATCGTAGATATCGACATATTCTCTCATATACAGCTTCGATCACTTATTTCTATTATAATATATTTATAAATGTAACAAAATTATAATATTATAAAAGTACTTTTCTAGACAAATCTACATATATAATTTTTATGCATCCAAATTAAATATTTAAAAGATACTGACAATCAAAATTTTAAAAATTTAACCACACCTATATTCAAAACGACAAGAATTTGTGAGTTGTGACCACAGGGAGTTGCTCTACACCGTTTGCACCGGCGGATTCACCTCTCGGGCAAGACGGGTGACTGCCTGAGCTCTCCAGTGACGAGCTATAGTGGTGTAATGCAGCTCTACCATCGTAAACACTATAAAAAACATACTTATCCTAGATAAGATTTTATCCTGAGTCATCGAGTAATTAGATTTTACAAGCTAGGTTCCCCAAATAAAATTTGCGGAGCGGACATACGCACTGTAGCTCTGTCGCGCCCTCGCCTCATGACGGTTTGCCATGACATTGTCGCCAATTCCGGCTGGGTCCGCCGTGCCTGTGGACCCAAACATATGGCAGCCTTCGCCCCCGTACAAGTTTGATGTGTTATTTCCACTTTGATTTTTCAATAGTCGAACCCGCGACATATGACTTGTAACAGTAATAGCCAATTGTTATATAGTAGGTACTTCCCCCGTTAAAAAATATTTGATGTTTTAGAAAACACTTAACTTCAACTATCAATACATATTAGATTGGTCAAGTGAAAATAGTATCATTAGATCAGTCATGGAAAATATTTTTATAATAATAATTTTATATTTTTTAACATATATATTGTTGTAAGCAATAGTAATCAAAGCTACGCGGTAAAGACCGCGTCGATATTGAAAATATCGATCGTATATTCCTGATCAGACGGAATAACTACGTGTGTATATGCTATTTCATTAATTGTCAGAGAGATGAAGTTAATAAATTGATACAATTAATTAGTTATGCAAGCCGGTCTCCATCCATCACCTCTAGCATCTAGCTCATATTCATCAAAACGTCAAAGTCTTCTCTAAGATAGGCTACAGTGTTCTAACTGGAGTGTAGCGTGCCGCCTGGTAGTAACAAAGGAAAAAAGGAAAGAAAAACTGGAGCCGTGGAGTGTATAGCAATCAGTTGTCTAGGTCTCACTGACGAGCCAGGTCAGGTTCATTGTGTTTATTTATTTGTTATTTTTGGATCCAACGTGGACTGCAACGCCGTCTCCTGCCGAAGGGTCACCGTGTGCCATGCGCGTTGAGATCCTCTGACGTCGATTGTCTGACGTTGAGTCACTGACATGTGGGCCCAACAACACGTAGAGCCCACATGTCAGTGTGACTCAACGTCAGAGGACACGACGTCAGAGGATACTCTCCCGTGCCATGCAACATGCTGAGAACTTTCTCCGGTGCCGGTAGGGTTTCTCTCTGCTCAAATTGTGAAACCCTTTCAGCAAGAAACCCAAACAAGACACGAGCTTCCATTTAAACGGCTTCATGCATGACGCTACTGCACGCGATCCAGCTTGTGTACAATCGACGAGGTAGGGTTTTCTTTGCGAATATTAATCGACGAGGAAGTTATAGGGCCGGTCGGTTGCTTGTGTTCAACGAGCCTGGTTCCGTGCATGAGACGGCCTCAATTGGTCTTTAATAGATCAGAGACAGAGAGAGACAGAATTAGACTTCACCGGGCGCGCTACCTACCGCCCACGACCGCCAGCTGATCGAATACATATCCAAAACACGTCGGACAATGCGACTCTCATACGGAAGAAGACTGTACTAAGGCCCCGTTTGACGGCCTGCATTCTAGTAGGAACGAAGCGATTCCATTCTTTGGTAAACGCGTTTGAGTAAATTAGAATCACTTTCGCAAACCGCTTGGATACGGTTCCATTCTAGTAGAAACTAGTGAAACGGGGTTGAGGGTGATTCAACCACGGTGTAGAAAAGAAGAAAGCGTTCGAGGAGAATCGTTAGAGTTTTAGCCCGTTTGGTCTCCTTCTCTCAGTAGAAATGTCGGTTCCAAGTTGCCAAACGGGGCCTAAATAGTACATGCAAGCTATCGATACTGAACCCTTCCATTCACCTGAAATAATGGAACCAAATGGTACAGGACCATCCCATCCCGTTCAACCTCATCTCATCGATCAAACACACCCTTCATATTTTAAGATGTACTAGTACTGCATAAAAATGTCGACTAATTTACAATCATTCTCATGCTTTCCACTGTGCGATTCAGCTCTATCTTTCTCTCATAATGACACATGTCAACTCAGAAAAGTTTCAACTAAGGAAAAATCATATCGACTTTCAACTAGGAAAGTTTTAACTCGACATATTTCAAACCAAAAAAAAATTTCAAGTGAGGAAATTTTAGTACGAGAAATTTCATAAACTTTATGTTTGAAAACTGTCAATTCAAAAATTTTCGGTTCAAAAACTCTAAATTTTAAACTCAAATAAAAAATTCAACTCACAGAAAATCTACCCGACTTGGAGGCATTTCGTCGGTTATGTTGTACTAATCCTTTTTATACTCTGTAAAAGGGCACCAGTTTCATGCCGCGAATTGGGCACATAGTAGAAAATCTTTGCTAGTTAACCACAAGTCAATTAGGAATTCGCTTTTGCAGGTAGAAGAACCTCATCATTCGGTAATGCCAAGACACTGAAAAACGAACATGGCTAGCACTCCAAATGCTCTTCCTCTCCCGCTTGCAACACATGTCGCATGGAAAAGGGGTTGCGGTAGGAGCATCGCTACGGACAACCCTAAATTAGACTTTATGAAGACTACTAGGAAGATCTGCGCGGAATACCGCGCCGTTAATAGTATCGTTTGGCTAATAAAGATCAAGTATAAAATAGTTTAAGAATGTAAGGATAAATCTTATCTTTCTTAATCAATCCATATAAATGTAGGGAAGACAAAATATATAATGCTTATTGAGAATCAAATTCAGGAGATGATTGGAACGGAAACTGTTAATCATAGTTGGATCTGTTATTCAAGAACGATATGATCAGCAGTATTAGGTTATAGGCGAAAGTAATTAGGCAAGGGGAGACGTACTGCAGTTATCCCTGATAGAATTGTGGGGAACAGAAAGGTGCAATGCAATGTTAAATAATGGCAAAACGTTGAAGCTATGAATAATAATAAATACTTTGGATAAAATATATATGATTAAGGGTCAGCATAGGTAGTGATATATTTAGCCATGGTTCGACACATATAGGTTCATATGATGTTCATTATATGTGCAATAAAAAGACCAGCTAATTAACATACATAATTACTTGAGTACGTTGGTAGTATAATAAATAATATTATTAGTCTACCATGGTAGCACGTTAGCACAATAGATATATGTAAGGTAGTATCCAAAATAGGCATAATGTACATGAGGTTGGTATTTCTTTCAGACTATTTGTTTTGCCTTCAAATAATAGGTAGGTCAAGGACATGGAAACTTGATATATAACATTTGTCCTGCAAGAATAGAAATGAAACGGGTAAAAAGCCGTAGATTCATGTTTGAGGCAAGAAACAAGGCTCTCAAGTGGTGAATACATAAATAACCAGATACATGGACGGTGTAAGCAACGCTGATCTCATATATCGAGGTTGGCAAAGTGTATACCACAATTTTGTTGGGAAACAACTCACCTGAATTAATTACAACCCTGCATGGGAACATCGAAAACAAGCACCGTGGCACGACAAAGTCAATTACTGCTTATCATCAACGGTACAATGATAGAATACTAACGATAACCATTATTATGCTTGAAATTCTTTCGATATTCTTAACACATGCAAGTGCAACTCAAATAATTATTAACATTTGCAACTAAAAAGGATACTAAGTTTGAATTCTATACATCAACACAAAATCGTGAGCAACATTGTCTCGAACATAAATGATGACCAACAAGGTGACAAGGACAAGAGTAAATAAATATGGCAATATTCTGCTTGAGAATGGAAAAGGGTGATGCAGAGTTTACAGATTAAACTATAGCTTTCCACATGGGAAACCTTTTATACATCTACTCTCACAAGGCTAATTAAATAAAAGGTGTTGTAAAGAAAATCTGTCTATATAAGGTCTCTAGGGGATTGGTTATACCACATGATAAATAAGCTTGAATAAAAACTAATGAGCTGATGGACCTATCACCGAACTAAGGCAATGATTCATATTAATTGGTTGATTAATCATAATCAAGATACATGATATAACAAGATAGCACCATTGGCCTTTACTTGTCTCTTCGCTCAACGAACAAACTAAACTTCATTGGAGTAATGTATCTATAATAGAATAAAATAATTTCTTTGAATAAAACATAAGTGAAATATAAACGGTATGTTTGTAATATACCTAGAATAGACCTTGTAATAAAGATGAAGTTTATCCAATATTAGCACTCCGTAATCCATTGGCACCGTGAATATTCCAATGAGAGCAATATAAGGATTGCTAGATTGGTGTTACTTCTATGCCAAAGAGGTAATGCGAAGACAAAAGGAAAATGAAGAGGAAAAATGGACATAGAAACATGACTATTTTTTAAAAAAATATGGAATAATCCTATAATAATGGAATCCATGCTCGTATCAATTTGTTTTTTCACCAATCATAGCACATGTCTCAGATATGAGATATGGTTTCCACCAAAACCATGGTTACAATTCTATGAAAAAGAAATATGGATTAGCAATGCAACAAGAAAAGAAACTGTGGTTCTTTAGATGTCAATAGGAGGTTATTCTTGATAATTAGTAATTAATCTCAACCACATATTGGGACGCAAGTAAATACACATAAAGATGTATAGACAACCCAAAACCTGGGCCTCACCACCATACAAAGAAGAATCGAATGTACTTTTCACTACCTGGGACAACCCATTTGTCAAGGAATCGACATGAGCATCTAAGTGAAGTAATTGTGCCAATGATCTTTTACATGTAGTCAACATGCATAAGTATATTTTCAGTGGCAAATAAAACATTATGTTTACCTTTAGCAACAGACAAAGGCAAGAACGCCTAAATGATGAAAGCCTCTCGCAGACCGACCTTGAAGTCCATCATCTCGCAGCGAAGCCTCAACATGACCTCCATCTCAAAACCAAATGCGTAAAAAGAAACTAAACACTTAAGCCGTAACCAATGGCTCGCCAAGGGAAGGAGCAGAATGGAACAAAAGTCATGTAGAAAGGAAATTAACAAAGGAGATCGTGAATAAACCGCAAAATGGTAACTTGCTAGATGGAGAGGCAAGATGATGCACTATGTTCGCAAGATCGAACCTGCATATGCCTGCAAACATGGAGAGGCAAAGATGATACATTGCATAAGATATTTGTTTGATTAAATCAAATGCTCAAAGAAACGAACAACCACACGAGTCTCTCGTTATGACTTGTGAGTCAAAGATCACAAGCTACACATTGATTCAAGCTCATGAGAGTAATTTAAATGGACAATATTTTTTAATTGTTTCCACCTAAGAATCAAATGGAAATTACTTACCGTAAAAGAGAGGTGCTACTACAAAACCTCAAGCATGTGATTGATCACCTATATGACAAATACAATAATTAAGTAAATGAGCATACCTGCACCAAATTCCGAAACAGGGCTATGGCCTCCAACCAAGCACATCACCAAGATGCCAATGGACTGACAGGGTACAGCCAAATGAGCAAAGCCGTAAATACAAATAACTGAAGGTTCCGCTTCAAACAAAAAACAATGCTAGCAAAGAAACATGTCAAATGTGATCAAACAACAAGCTTTCCTTAGAATAATGTATAACATCACATAACAAAACATCGCATTGAAGTTTCAAGTTGTGCCACATTGCTACTTAGTCGATCTAGATTGCAAGAATATTTAAAAACTCACAGAGATGTTATGGCACAAAGGAAAAATTAGCACTAGGGATTTGTTTTAGTAATCAATATTTTTCTTCGCAAAAAGTTTGTGAATTCTAAACCAAAATAATTAAAGATGTCTCATGACAGAGGGTGAAATAATGTTTTACACCTAAAAATTAGAAAGTTTGTACTCATTGACAAAATAGTACACATGGGTATATATCTCAAATCTAAATTTTGGGATCAAATAGGTAACATAAAGTATTGCATCCCCACGATGAAAATTTCTTTGGGGTCATATAGATCATATAAAGAAGTTGCAAGTGGCACCTAGTTTCACAAGCATTAGAAGTAACTTATTGAAGTATGGATTTCTCTTAAACCAAAGAATCATGATACACACCAGAAAGAACAAACTCAAGGAGAAGTCATGCACTATTGTATTTGATATTTCCTCAAAGCAAACGGGAGTATATTAATACATAAAGGCCTATCATGAAGGCAATAGGGAAGCGGTAGAAAGTGTATCAACTGAGATTTAATAAATCGCTACTTATTTATATTTGCCGTATGGTACATGTCAATTCTTTTATACCGACTATTTGAATAAGTCAATCTAATATAAATTCAAGAAATGATCTTACTGTATGAATGATCCAAGCATATCTTGACTAAATGCATATTGAAGAACTAAGTTTTTGTCATACGAATTGACCCCGCTTAGTGCGAGAACAGATTTGACCGCTTGATTAATAACACCAAGATCAAGAGCGTAACCCGAACAAAAAAATAACAAATACGCTGTAACACCACACCTCAACCTTGTGAGGACGATGGGGAAAAATGGGGACGCACAGCCAAGGGAGGGCCAAAGCGGAGGCGCGAGGGAAGGGGGAGCGCGGCAAGAATGGTCACGCCGGAGGCGGCCGGGTAGGGCGGATCGGGTGGAGGATGAGGACTCAGAGGCCGAAGCGGACGGAGCGAGCGGTAGCACTCCTTGAGAGCTCAGCAGAGGGCTCGCATGGCTCGCTAAGGAAGAGACGTGGGGAGGAGGCGCCGCCGCCGCGAGCAGCACGGCTCGGACCGAGGAAGGGATGGGGAGGGGAGGCGAACGCCGGCCGCCAAGGAGCAGCACGGTTTCGGCGAGGAAGGGATGGGGAGGGAGGCGACACGGCCGCCGCGGGAGAAGCGGTGGTAGCGATGGTGGCTGCGTGAGGTGGCAATCGCGCGTGAGCGAGGATGGTAGGGTTTCGGGGAGTGGAGACGAACGAACGAATCGCTGGCGGTCCGCGCCGCCAGTCGCGACCGACGGCCGTTTCACCGCCTGGTTTGGGGTAGGAGCCGATCGGACGGCAGAGACGAAGTCGATCGGACGGCAGCAAATAAGGAGGTGACGTGGACACCGGGAGAGCTCGTGAAGGCCACGCTCTTTATGATATGTTACCATGAACCATACCCCCCCCACACACCCCCGCGCGGGGCATTGAAGACAAATCTTATTCGAAATTGCTAATTTAAGGTCATCCTCGTAAAAGATTTGGCGAAGACTCCTTCTTCTTTAAGAACCGGTAGCAACTCCCACTCAAAGGCTCTCTTATTGTGACAAGTGGCATCACTTCCTTCTTTTCTCTACTTTCCTTCTCCCTCAAAGATTCTCATTGTGACAAGTGGTATCACCTCCTTCATCCTCCATTCCCTTCCCCTCAAACTCAAAATAATTTTTATTTCAAATTTTTCCCTAAGTTTTTGAAAAAAAAAAGTATTTTTCAACCATTCTCAAAAGTTTTTTAAGCAAACTTTTCGAATCAAAAATTTGTGAAGTAGAAACTTTTCAAATGAAAGTTTGTTGAATAAAAACATGTCAATCCAGAAGTTTTTGAATTGAATATTTTCGGAGCTGAAACTTTTCGAGTTGGAACATTTTGATTTGAAAATTTTTGATTTAAATTTTTTAGTTTTAAATTTTGGATTAAATTGTTTTGTGTTGAAACTTCCTATTTAAATTTTTCAAAATTTAAATATTTAAATTTAAATTTTTTGTGTTAGAGAGGGAAGAAAGGGGGATGGAGTGAGTAGGGAAAAGGGAAGGTGGAGATGGATGGAGAAGATCATTCATGGCATCCTAGAAAGATGTCCTTAAATTTGTTAGTTTGATATTAACCTCAAAATAGTCATGCTCAATATTATTCCCTCCATGCTGAAATATAGTCGAATTTTGATTTTGCACGAGGATTAAGGCTACAATGAGAAATATAAGATGTATTTTGACTTTATAAAATGATTAAAGTTGCGATAAAATTAAGAAAGATACGAGGAAAAATAACTTAGCTATCCCACTTAATTGACTTGAAAGATGAGATATAATACTTTGTATGTGTGATAGTAAATAAATACACATGATTAAGAGGGAATAAATAGGGGTATAGCAAGAAAAGCCTCATTAAATATATATACAAATCATATTTTTAAACAAGACTATTCCAACTATAGGCTTTACATTTAACGAATTGAGTACTTCCACTATTAATGTATTTACTTAACTATGCTCTATGTTTGCAAGCTGTATTCTACTCCTATAAGCAACATTTTGTTTACATTGTGTGCTAATGATTCCACTATTAATGTATTGACTTAATTATACTCTATGTAAGCAAGATGTGTTCTACTCCTATAAGCAACATTTTGTCTACATTGTGTGTTAATGGCACTAAACTATATCAAGTTATGTAAGTGGAAGTGCCTGGAGGACCAAAAAGTACTATCTCCAATGAATCGCAGACGTTAGCATTGACTTCGAGATACCACATGTTATTACCAACCAAAAAAAAAACTATATTATTACATGCTACTTGCTTGAGTTGGTGCAATTTGACTGTTGGAAGTCTGACAATTTAATTGACGAATTTGTAGAATGCGTGCTCTTTCAAGTTATATATGGTGGGTGGAGAACTTCTGCATGTTTGACTTAATAAACTAAGCATATACATTGACGACGATTAAAGACTAATATTCTATTTTAGCTATACCTTTATAAGAAAAAGTCTATAATAAAGAATAAAGACTCATAACCCATTATCTGGTTACAACTCCACATTAGTACAAAAATCGTCATTAGTGATGGTTTTTAACTAACATCAGTGGTGGTTTTGAAACCATCACAGATTAAGTGCCACTGATAATCGGGGATTATCAGTGGTGGTTTCAAAACCGCCACAGATAATACTATTAGTGACGGTTTTTAGCTAAAACTGCCATAAATACTCATATTATCAGTGGCGGTTTTTGGCTAAAACCGTCACAAATATTCATATTATTGGTGGCGGTTTTAGCCAAAAACCGCCACAAATAATTTCAGACATAAAATAAGAAATCGGTATTTCGAGCACAACACTGGTCAAAATTAAATTTTCCAATGAACTTAATATAAATATCCTCCTGCAAAGGAAGTAAGCTTAAATATATATTTTTCTCAACAAGACAATCCAATATACATATTGAATTGCTGCATATGGATGCATAGACAAATAAATCTTTGAACTACTGTGACGTTCGCTTACAGAATGAAAATGAGCTCAACATAGAACAACGTACTTTCGGTAAGAGAAATACAATAGCATCTCCTTCTTGATCATAACGTGCGGTACGGCCAGCTCTATTTATGAAAACACTGGGATCTTGAGGTGGATCGTACTGGATAAGAGAATACATGTTTTCTATCCATAGTTATCAAGGTGACGCCTTGTCGTCCAGTCGACTGGCGGAGGACGCTTGGACCGGCCGCCTTGCCTGGGAAGAGTTAAACGCCCACCCAAGCATCCAGGCAAGGATTAAGGCAATGGGGCGTCGCGGCGGTCGGATTTAGGCGGGCGACGGCCTGTGAGCTGAGCGAATAAGGGCGTGAGGGCGCTGCAGAGCCAGACACACATACCCTAGCAGAGAGGAGGAGAAGCCTCTGTCGCGCCTCCGCCTTCGCTCCTCCACCGTCGGACCGCCTCCTCCTGGCCCCTCCATCATCGGACCGCCTCTATCGCGCCTCCGCCTTCGCTCCTCCACCGCCGGACCGCCTTCGCCTCCACCGTCGAACCGCCTCTGCCGCTGCTCCGCCTTGCGCCTCCACCGCCGAACGGCCTCCGTGCCTCCAGATTCGGACCTCCGGTGAGATCCCCCTCTGCTCCTCCTCTTCCTTCTCAATCTATCTTCCGGAGCCATCGGCGACCGAGACGAAAGCGTCGGCGTCCGGGGCGAAGGCGTTGGGCTCGGGCTGAGCCGTCGCCATCGGGGGGGCGGAGCCGTCGGTGTCGGGGAGCGGGGGCGTCACGCTCGAGGGGGAACTCAGGGGAGCTTAATAGGATTGCAGCAGCAGTGCATGTAGTACTATTGCAAAAGTAGTAGTACTACAGAAGTAGTAGTAATATAGTACAGGTAGTTGTACTAGTACTTAGTAGTACAGTAGTAGTAGAAGTAAAACCCCGATTTCAGATCTCTCTACTGCGAATGGGGAGAGAGAGAGAGAGAGAGAGACGAGGAGAGGGTTAGGAAAAGAAAAGAAAAAAACCAAATGAGCTGATTAAGTGGGTCGAAGAGTTAATTTCTTGTAATATGAGATATTATTTTCTTTTATATGGGGTATATTTAATTAATTTCATGTCATATAAGATATTATTTATTATTTATTTTTTCATCGTCTAATCACCGTCTAGGCGGTTGCCTAGGCGGTCCAGGCTCGCCTCGCCTAGCCGGACCGCCGTGACAACTATGTTTCTATCTGATGACCGAGCTTAAAGAAATAGTTTAGAATTTAGAGGGGGTAAAAGTATAATACTAGAATTCCACTTGAAAGAGCAGAAAAAAATCATGTGTTTTGCTATAACCTACTTCATCTTCCCATGATAAGGAATTATTGGAGAACCTTTAAGAGAGTTCAGCATTGGAAGAAGAACAGCCCAATAATCTACACAGGCACATGTTGCAAAATAGCTGCATTCAAGTAAACATCAAAGTCCACAACTTAGCACAACACTACACACCAAACAAATAAGATAAGTGGCCAACAAAATTTCAGCCCTTCATGTACTTACACCATTATTTTCTTTGCATTCTGCAAAAGGAAATCAACAAGCTGTGATGACTTCTTCGATGCTTCACATATCATATACTACACCAAAACAAGCTTGTGATTTGCATGTGGTAGATATGCATAAAGTCATGATCATCAATAAAACAAGATAAATCTGTTACAACCAGTCAAATTGACAGTGGCAACCATCAATAACCATCCAACTGCTTGTACAAAAGCATCTTGCCATACCTCCAACCGGAGCCCCAGCGGTGTTTTGGATGGACTAAGATCTTGCTGAGCAGCATCTTTACTCGTTTTCTTAGCCCTCGTCTTAACCTCAACCCTCACCGGATTCCTCAACCCTGCTTTTGACAGCTCCTCGACAGCCCTTGTCTGAGTAGCCGAAAATAGCCCAGTCCTCAGCTTCGATAACTTTGAAATAATCGAAGTAATCTGCTTCTGAAACCCCAGATCCAAGAGCCTATCAGCCTCATCTTGGATCAAAATCTGCCTCCAAAACACATAAAAATGGAAACAACATGAACATATGTCACGCTTGAATCAAAGCAGAAACCAATCACACACAAACTTCCATTGTCCCCCAAAATCACCTCAAGATTCTTATAGTCCAGAGTGTCCAAGCGCTCCATTATATCGAACAGCTTCCCAGGAGTGCCCACCAGTATGTTTGCACCCTCTTTCTCCACTTTCTTGAGCTCTGCCTTAATGTCCAACCCACCAACCAGGAGCATGGACGACACGCCCTTCAGCGTCATGAAGAATGGCTGCGCTACATCGTATATTTGCGAGAACAATTCTCTCGTGGGAGAGATGATGATGCCAAGAACCTATAAAATTCGGTTCATTTGTTGATCAAAAGTGAACAAGACATGGAATTTTGTAAGCAAAACAAGAACAGGACAGAGGAGAAAGCATGGAGGTGCGAGCTGACCTCGTGGGGCTTGGGAGGTGAGGAGCGGCGGCGTAGGATCTCGACGACAGGGACAAGAAATGCGAGGGTCTTTCCGGAGCCGGTGGCGGCTTCGACGGCCACATCCATGTGCGACAGCAGCAGCGGGATGGCAGCCGCCTACACCAGCGTGCACCGCCGGAAGCCGCCGCGCTTTAGAGTTTTCACCACCTCAGGGGATAGGGTGGGGAACAGCTCCGAGAACCTCTGCTCCGTCAGCGCGCGCTTCCTGGCGGCCGCTGCCGCCGGCGAGGAGGCCATGGCCAGAGCTGTGTTGCGGCGGTCGGTGTGCTCGGTCGAACTCTGCATCTAGGGTTCCAGACAGGAAAAATGAATTTTTTTTTTTAAATAATACTTTTTTAAAACTAAATTGCGTTTTTAATATACGGAATAAAAAATTTGCAAAAATAATATGCCGTCGCCAAACGGTATGGCGAATACCTTATTTTCGCCATACCGTGTGGCGAATACCCTATTTTCGCCACACGGTTCGGCGACAATACCCTAACCGCCGCAATTAAGCTGCTACACGGGTATCAAGGGTATTTTCGCCAAATGGTATGGCGAAGATACTATTTTCGCCGAACCGTGTGGCGAAAACCCTATTTTCGCCATACCATTTGGCAAAATTAGGTTGTCGCCGAACCGTTTGGCGAAATTGGCTCGGTAAAAAAAGGGCCCCGAGATCGATCGATCGATCTCTGCGCCAAAAGAACAGAGCGCCGCCGTCGCCGGTAGAAAAGAGAGAGAGGGAGAGGAAGGAGAGGGAGAAGGAGAAGGAGAGGAAGGAGAGGGAGAAGGAGAGGGAGAGGAAGGAGAAGGAGAGGAAGGAGAGGGAGAGGAAGGAGGAGGAGGAGAGGAGAAGAAGGAGAAGGAGAAGGAGAAGAAGAAAAAGAAGAAGAAGAAAGAGGAGGTAACATCGCAACTTTGTTTAATTTCATATTTTTCAATGAAGAGAGTGATTTAGAGTAATGTAATTTAGAGTAGCGATCTAGAGTAGCGCAATTTAGATTAGCGATCTAGAGTAGCGAAATTTAGATTAGCGATTCTAGTTGTTTAATGTAGAGTAGTGATATTAGTTAGACCTGATTAATTCCGATTAATCGTTATGCCCGATTTTTGACCGTAAGGAAAAAATGGAATATTTAGGGCTTCGATCACTAGCTAATCGGCCGATTTTTCTGAACATTGCATATTAGTAGCAAATAGGCATGTTATACGTGCGCTATATTATTATAATATTATAGTATCGATATCCCGATAGGTAATTATCGTTGTTCAATTTACGGTACAGATTTTACATTTTAGTAGGGATGCATAAATTTATTTTGTCTATGTCGTCGCAGTTGATGCTCGGAACCAAGAAATTCGAGGGTATATTATGGCGATGGTGAAGTAAAAAATGGGCGTAATGGAGTGGATTTAAGTCGCTTATGTCACCATGGCCGAGCACTTGTCCCCCGATACTGTTAGCATTCGTGATATAAAACTTTGGTTGACCCAATTTTTTTTCCCTGGATCCAAGTGTTTATTCTGTTAGCATCCAAATCGTATACACGCGTAGCAAGGGTGACCCTACCGTGTGGGAGTTGAAGACGATGGAGATCGAACACGCTTGTGGCGTAAATGGTTAAGATGGTGCAAGGGATCTAGCCTCGATTGTGTGATCTTTGGTGCAAGCTTGCCCTAGGGAAGAGGTGAGTACTCGGTGTGAGCGAGAGCAAGACATCGGCTCTGGTGAACAAGTTCAAACGGCGGTGTCGGTTGAGGCGGCGGCAGGGATGATCACATGAATGCAGCAAGCGAAGGTCGGCCGATGAAGGGAGGATATCGATCAACTTGTAGATCAATTGAACGAGACGACCGCATGGCGGCGTAAGAGGAAGCCGAAATGTTGGACCCAATCGATACCATCACGAAGATGATGACCGGGAAGAAGATGATGAAATGCATGGTAGCACTCGCTCAGCGGAGGTACCCATCCCCGATGAATGGAACAGGCAGAACAAAGCGGGTATGGAAGCTTTGTGGGGCCATGACTCGCATTGTGAGTATGGTACTGGTGCCATTCGGTTGAATCAAATGTTCCCGAACAATTCAGAATTGAAGTTGGCAGTGAGCTTGTGGGCACTATCGCTGCAAAGAGAGTTTCGGGTTGTCCTGTCTAGCCTAGATAAGTACACAGTGAAGTGCGTAATCGATGGTTGTGAATTTAAAGTACATGCATACAAGCCGAAGTGTGAGACATATTGGATTGCATCAAGAGTGGACGAGCACACATGCAGACTAGAAAATGTTCTTGTCAAACACCGTAATTTGAATGCGCTGTAATAGCCAGCGTGATGTTTAATGAAATAATTTAGAAGCGGGATATCGAGTGTTCGTATATTCAGAAAGCAATGTTACGAACATTTAAGTATCAGATAAGCTACTCCATGGCCTGGCGTGCGAAGCAGAAAGCATTAGAGAAGAGGTTTGGCACATACGAGGCATCGTATTGCAACCTACCTCGTGTGCTTGAAGTACTAAGCAAACCAATCCTGGCACATACACCGCTTTCAAAGAAAGCGGCGTATGCAAATGGGATCTGTACATTTCGTCGTGCTTTCTTTTCATTGGGGCCTTGCATTGCGTCATTCAGGTACCGTCGTCCATTGCTTTGTGTTGATGGCACATTTTTGACTGGAAAATACAAGGGGCAGATTCTAACAGCCATTGCAATTGATGCGAACAACCACATACTTCCATTGGCCTTTGCTTTTGTTGAGGGTGAGAATCGGGATAGTGGCCGTGGTTTTTCGCACATCCGAAGGTGGGGGTAGTTGGTGATCGGCCCAAAGCATGTGCATCATTCATGATCGTCACAAAGGTATCCTCTCGGCAATCAAGACTCTACAGGAGGACCGAGATGAACCATTTTCGTGGCCTGACTGAGCAATGTGGTGCATGAGACATTTGGGTGCCAATTTCTTCAGCGGTTCAAAAGCAAGAAACTGATGAATCTGTTTAAGAGGTTATGCAAGCGTAATCGTGCACGTAAGTTCAACGCCGCTATTTGCCGAAGTTGGATAAGCACACCAGGCGCATATCGAAGAGATGAAGAAGCAACCACCTACGCCGAATCTAATGTCCACCCAAAAGGCTAACACCCCTTGGGGAGCTCGATCCTCCTAATATGAGGAGACGAACGTCAAGGAACATTAAGTGTTTCGCAGATCGATAGAGGCCGAGCCTCTAGAGAAGTGGGCATTGCTCCATGACACCGAGGCGCCAGGTTAGTATGGTACATTAAAATATCAAAACAAACAATAAACAATTTGGCCTCGTTGTTCTAAACTGCTTTTGCGTTGAATGTGTTTGGCGTGATGACAACGAACATAGCCGAGGTTTACAATTGGGTCATCCGAGGCCTCCGTCCGCTTCCGCTTGTGGCCATCCTTGAAGGCATGTTGCACGGCATCGTTAGCTACTACCAAAAAGGCATGGAAGCGGTACTTCATGCCTCCACATTGCAAACGCCGTATTGTTCGCGTGATGATGACCTACATGGAGGAACGAACCATGAAAGCTCAAAGAAGATATGGTGCGTAGCTACTGGGTCATCGAATACCGCCGAGGTGACTCTTCGGTGCAAAAGGGGATTGGGAACCGACACAAATGTTATTACGCACGAGGTTAATCTAGGCCAAGGGGCATCTGGATGGTGTGAATGCACTGCAATAAGCCAAGACTTCTCCATATTCCTTGCTCACACGTGATGGCCGCTTGTGGGCAAATTGGGATGAACACGCCGCAATACATGTCCCCTTTCTACTTGAAGGATCATGTTGTCCATATCTGGTCGGGTGAGTTTCGTGGTTTTCGTGCACACGGTGATTTCACTGCGATTAATGCAGATGAGGGCATCTGCTTGCCGGATCCAACCTTGCGGAGGTGTGCGGAAGGGCGATCCTGGTCGCCCACGTACTAGGCGCATTCGCAAGCGACATGGATGAATCTGAAGTGGGTGGCCCTCTTAGGAGGTGTGTTCTGAAAAGGGCGAGTATGGTCACAAGGCAAACCAGTGCACGTAGGGTGTATGTTCTGAAAGTGGTGGTGGCTATGTATCGAAATATGTTATTATATGCACGTTGGATGTTTTTTATTGTAATATTGACGCGATTGAGTGTCTTTTATTCATGTATGTTGTGTCTCTCACATGTTGTGTACTTTTATTTATGTTCACCCCTTATGTCTTTTATACATATATGTATTGTAATATTGACGTGATTGGTTGTCTTTTATTCATATATGTTGTGTCTTTTATTCGGATATGTTGTGTTTGTCACATGTTGTGTACCTTTATTTATGTTCAACCCTCATGTCTTTTATTATTATACGTTGTGTACTTTTATTCACATATGTCGTGCTTGTATGATTTATGTTGAAACATTTCTATGTGCAGGGATGGAGCAGGTCGACTCATTCCTGGACCCTGTCTTGGATGCGCGGCACCGTGCGCACGTCCACACGACAGAGGGGAATGACAAGTTGCCCTTATCATGGATTCGTGTGCCTAACAAGGCATGGTGCGTTGACGCCGCTTCCACACCAGGTTAGTTGCAGTACTTGTACATGTTCCATTGTTCGTACAATTAGTGTTCATTACATTCAATTCATTCAACTCTGTGGTTCTTCGTTAGGCTTGCACGTGCCGGGCTGCTTCCGCTAGTCCGCATGGTGGAGGGTTCAGTTGACGACCCCGTCGAGCACGATCCCCAGGCACAGGGTGACGACCAATGGCCGTCGCGGCGTTTCGTGACCACTCACTTGTTAGCGTGTTTGGTCGATCACCGGAGGCCGAGACGCACACTTTTCACCTGCTCGCCGGGGAGATGACGGTGACTCCAGTACGCATAAGCGGTATTCTCCAACCACCACAACGGGCATACCGCATTGATCGCAGGCACGCTTTCGGTTGTACAACAAGAAGCCCAACACACACCTCCTGGACCATATCGTGAGTGCGAGCCAAAACAGAGGAGGCGTCTCGGCAAGTCTCCTAAGGGCAAGAGGGTTCATCCTCTCGAATGGTAATCGATAAGGGGAAGCAGCGGCCGAGGTCCGCGACGCAACAAATCCTTGACGCATTACAAAGGCCATCCGCAACCCCGGTGGTATTAACATAGGGGCGCCGGAAATCGGGAAGGCATGCCCATATGGGAGGGCAGGACTCACAGAATGCACACAAACAAGTTACTTCTTACACCCCAGAGGCGTATGGCATAGGCTACCCATTCGGCGGCAACCTGAGCATCAACGCACGGCCATGGAGCTCTTTCATAAGAGAGATTGAGCGGTGTCCTAACAAATCGCACAAGATTGACAGTGATGTAATATGTAGAAAATGTATGGCATCATTCCCACTCTGAACATAGGCGGAACGATCACTTGTTCCACCATTACAATCAGTGTTATTGGCACTTCTCCTAGCAATGCCGTCAACCATTTAATATCCGTTGTATCTGCTGCACTAAGGTTGAGTTTGCGTACTAAGATTCTTTGTTTGCATCTACATGCTTTTGTTATTGTCCTTTCTCATATTATGTCTTACCATTTAATTCTATCAGCGTAAACAACGGCGTAGATGAAAAATTTTCCTATAATATGGTAGTCCATATATCAAAGAGCAAATCTGCGGTATTCGTGCTTGAAAAATACATTCGAACGAGACATTTTACAGTCAGAAAAGGCTTAAAAGTTATTGTTGACAATAGTACTTAGGGTTATTGTGGCGGTATATTTTTGTAGTGGACAAAGGCGTAGATGAAAAATTTTCCCATAATATGGTAGTCCATATATCAAAGAGCAAATCTGCGGTATTCGTGTTAAAAATACATTCGAACGAGACATTTTACAGTCATTAAAAGGCTTAAAAGTTATTGTTGACAATAGTACTTAGGGTTATTGTGGCGGTATATTTTTGTAGTGGACAAAGACGTAGATGAAATTTTTCCCATAATATGGTAGTCCATATATTAAAGAGCAAATCTGCGGTATTCGTGCCAAAAAATACATTCGAACGTGACATTTTAAAGGCTGCAGTATATTTTTGCAGTGAACAAAGGCGTAGATGAAATATTTTTTATAATATGGTACGATACATACATATTTTTGCATAAATGGAACATCCAACACTATATGCATGTGGTATAATTATTTTATTCCATATTTTATACATTTTCGCCGTACGGCTTGGCGACTACCTATTTTCGCCATACGGCTTGGCGAACTATATATTTTCGCCGTATAGTATGGCGACTACCTATTTTCGCCGAACGGTGTGGCGAATACCCTATTTTCGCCACAACGTACGGCGAAAATAGCCTAACCCATGTTTCTGGACAATTAATAGCGCAATTAGCCTATTTTCGCCGAACCGTGTGGCAAAAATAGGGTATTCGCCAGACGGTTCGGCGAAAATAGGGTGTTCGCCATACCGTTTGGCGACGGCACATTATTTTTGCAAATTTTTTATTCCGTATATTAAAAACGCAATTTGATTTAAAAAAAGTATTATTTAAAAAAAAATTCCAGAAAAAATTGATGATTTACCTAAGTTGATAAACCTTCGATAATTTGCTCCAAATTGATCGGTTTTTGATCATTTGTTCTATAATGTTTCACTGACATACGGATTTTGGAGCCATATATCAGTGAGACATCATAAGACAAATGATCAAAGACCGATCAACTATGGGTAAATGATTAAAGGTCGATCAACTTCGGGACGAATGATCAAATCTTCTGTCAATGACGATTTTAATTAAAAATTATTATAAATAATTAGACTATTTATAATGGTTTTTAAAACGCCACAAATAGTCCTAAAAATATTTGGGGGTGGTTCCACAGAAAAACCATCATAAAAAATGAATTATTTGTAGCGGTTTAAAAAAAAAAACGTCACAAATAGTCTTTCCGCCATTTTGAATTTTAAAACTGCCACCGGTAATTCTATTTGTGATGGTTTCAAAAAAATCACCACAAATAGGGTGTCACCTATATGCTTATTTTGTAGTAGTGCCAACCAGTTACGCCCACTATTAGTCACATAGTTACGACTCCGACCAGTTCACTGACATGTACTATATTGATTTAAACTAGTCCATCCTGACCAGTGATTTAATTGCCCCAACTAGATAACTTGTTAGGACAAGTAGTTACTACCGCACAAGACTAACGTGTGGAAGATTTATCTTGACAGGTACAAATAGATCATCGGGGGTTGTTTCTCATGAAGAGACGCATCTTGACTAAAAGATACCTTATGAAAAAAGCACTTTTTGACAAGAAGACACCATTCTAAAGGAACAACTGACATCCCTTCGCTCTGTATAAATTGAGAAGCCTACGCATCATTAAAGGAGAGGAGTGGAAGAAATAGTAGAGAAAGTGTAATATGGCGTGTGATTCTGTAGACAATTCACAACCTTGTACTCTATCAATCCACTTGCCTATAAAGAAGCAATTCTCTTTTTTACTTTTCGCAATCCTTGATCCTAGAGTGGCAACCATTTTTATTTGTAAGCTCGGTTTAGAGATCCTTTGGTCATGAATATCCACAGTTGGCACAAGAAGGAGGGCCCTAATGATCAAGATTATGAAGGTAATGTTCTATCGCCATAAGCAATGGATGAATTAAATTCATTCGACCTCGTCAATTATGTTGACCTCGACGTCGATGATTTCATCACGGAAGAGGAAGATAAGTGCGATTTCTACTTGAAATATGTTACCGAAGCAAAGTTATCGCAATCAGCAACCCCGTACAAATCGGGCGAGGCCGCACCAGAAGTGTCACCTCTTTAGAAAAAAAAATGAAGAAGTAAGAGCGGCTCCGCACTTGCCCCAATCTCAAAGAAAGATGGCCATGGCACATGTTTTATGAAAATCGACAATGTTTAAACTCACCAAAATAACGATAGCATTCATGAAAGTTCATCGTCTGAAGATTTTCTCTTAGGTCTCAAACTCGATTATACCCCATCCTCAGATGATGACGGAGTGCTCACCCAGTCTGTCCACTTCGGATTCCATGTTTGTGCGGTCACGGGTGAGACAGATGCGCAATGGGCAGAACGCGAACAACGTGAATCCCAGGAAAGGGCAAAAAAAGCCGTCCAGAAGCAGCATGTACAATGCATTGTGGCAAAGAAAAAATCTGTGGAAGAGGCAAGACACCTATATTACAGTAGTCAACCAGAGATGTCGCGAAGACCGGATCCTTCAGGGAATCATCCCCGACACACATTTTTTTATCAAGACACAAGTTCTAAGGGTGATGGTAAGGGACTTAAATGTGAATTCGAACAATTCACAAAAGGAAACACCTATAGACAAGATTAACATAATAACCAATGCAATTCTAAATCAACCTACAGAAGGGAATAATGAAATAATCATTAGGTCCTTATCTGCTAATCTGCAAAGTCTCAAGCTGGTTCCTGTGCAGAACACTCCTCATCTGGTCGGCGTCGACAAAGCTCTGACCACCAACTGAGGAATGAACCACAATGGAGAAGTGTCTTTGACAAGTTAACCCCAAGTGACCTCGTTCTCCTAAATATGCAGAACATGTTCCAAAGGTGCGAACACGTTTGGGATTATACCCAGGATGTAAAGCTTTTCCCCCAAGACTTAGGAATGTCACTTGGCCTAAGAAATTCAAACCAGGTCAACTGGAGGGCTTCGGTGGAACTCGTAATTGGTTGGAATTTCTGTAGATATATACCATCGCCATCCAAGCTGGTGGAGGCGATGAGAAGGTAATAATGAATTATATTCCTACTATTCTTTGATGATCCGCAAGAACTTGGTTGTTTAATCAGCCTGAAGGATCTATTTTTAGCTAGGAAAATTTATGCCATGCAATTTTAAATAAGTTTAAAAGTTGTTACACTAAGCCATGGAAAGAGGATGACCTGCATCGTCTTCATCAAACCTCTGACGAGAATTTGCGTTAATTTGTTAAGAGGTTTGTAGAGGTCCACAATATTATTCCTAATATATTTGATGATTATGTGATATGTGCATTTAAACAAGCTACACATTATAAGAGTTTCACGGAGGACCTCAACATTCATCAACCTTCCACCATATCAGATCAATTCAATATGGAATATTAGTATTCGGATACACATGAGGCTGTTGAATTGAATCGTTTGGTTGACAAGGGTCATACTCCACCTCAACCAGGTTTGAAGAAATCTGAGAATGGAAAATCCAAAAATACCTTCACACTTGAAGACTGTAAAGGTAAAAACAAGAAAAATAATAAGAAAACCTCTCAAAGAGAGGTCACATGCATCTTCGAATGACCTACATACTCTAAGGGAAAAGTACCTTGGAAGAAAAAACTTGATCGGCAAGACGACTAGTTTGCCTCCAAAGGTCCAACTACAAACAACGGTAATGGACATTGGTGTCCTCTACACAATGCACCAGGACATGGCAAAGTTGCATGGAGGAATTTTACTCTGGTAAAGGCCCTATGCCAACCCTACCAGAAGGTCAAAGTAACAAAGATGCAGAAAGTGATGAAGATATGGGCTATCAAAAGTCCGATAATCATGTCAATGTTATTTTTAGAGGATCCTCTACATTTTCTTCAAAAAGTCAATTCAAGTCTGCTTGGAGGGAGGTCAAGACCATCAACACACGCCCAAGAAGACCTAAGTTCCCAATGTGGTCAGATGTTACGATCACCTTCAACAAAAACGATTGCCAAAAAGGTATGTACATCTCACATATGCTACCATTGCTTCTGTCTCATACCATTAGCAAATGCAAAGTATGAAGAGTTCTGATAGACAGAGGGGTTCTTTGGATTTATTATTTTATTCATACATTAGACGAAATACAATTTTCTCATTCTAAGACCTTACCTTTTACAAATCCATTCTTTGGGATTGTACCTAGTCCTTCGGTAACTCCAATATGATAGATTATATTGCTTGTCATTTTCAGAGATGCCAATAATTTCATAACAGAATTAATTTTTTTCGAAATTCTTGATTTTGAATCAGCATATAATGCCATTTCGGGTAGACTTCACTAACAAAATTTATGGCAGTCACTCATCATGCCTACCAGAGCATGAAAATACCTGATCCAAAAGGTGTGATCAATATGCAAGGTAATTGTGGAATACATGGGCCCTGGGTATCTATGCGGCAGGCTGCGAGGGCCAACCAAGAAGGGATGGGCTGAGCCAGTTGCATGAGATTGAAGATCACGCGGACCATTAGCACCATACCTGACAAGGGAGGTCAGAGGATGGTAACCAATTCTTGTTAGGAAAGATATGATTGTAAACTTATCCAGTAAAGAAAGGATAGGGGTAGAATCTCATCACATAATCGATTGGGATTTCCCCCCTTGTAACCGACTCGGACTCTTCTGCCCCCTCCCTTTATAAGGGGGGCGGGGGTTCCTGGAAACAATAGGCAATACATGATACATGAGAAACACACTGCTCATAATCCCAGAACACAGGACTAGGGTATTACCTCCACCGTCGAGGGCTTGAACCTGTATAAACCCTTGTCTTGTGTTACCATCGAGTTTGGATCCAGCGCATAGCCCCATATTCATTATTGCCGACAACAAATGTCGACAGTTGGCGCGCCAAGTAAGGGTTGGCGCTAAGATCAATCTCGTCAAGCTTGATGGCCTCCTTCAACGTCATCATCATTGCCTTCGCTCCCGGCCAGGTTTTCTGCTTCGGGAGCCTGTTTGCAGAGGGAGATGGTATCGAAATAGTGCTAATATCCCCAAAGGGGTATAGTTTTGAGTCTGCATTTGGGCTTGATTACCGATGCTCAAATAATCAAGCTGAGTATGAAGCATTGCTTAGGGATGTACATATGCTTAGCAATCTTAGTGTCGACTCTGTTGAGGCTTATGGTGATTCTCAGCTTGTAGTGCAACAAAGTGAGGGGAAAATACAATTGTTATGATGAGATTTTGGCAAGTACTTAAAGCCATGTCAAGAAATAATCGGATTATTCAGTTATTTCTCAATCAGTCATATCCCTAATGAGAAAAATACTAAGGCTAATTCATTGGCACAACAGGCTTCGGGGTGTAAGGTTTTTGACCAATTGATTGATTATGAGCCGATTGAAAAATTGGTATTGTGTACAGATGTAGCCGATTGGCGGTCAAAGATATCGGCTTATTTATCGGATCCCTCCAAGCCAACGGACAAAAAGATCAAAAGAAAAGCCCTAAAATATGTCATGCTCGATAATACACTCTATTATCAGACTCTTGAGGGTTTGTTGCTAAGATGCCTTGGAGCAGAAGAGGTGAAGTCAGCAATGGGAGAGGTCCATGAAGGGATCTGCGTGACACATCAGTCTACTTATAAGATGAAGTGGTTGCTCAAGTGTACGGGATATTTTTGGGCGACAATGTTAGAGGATTTTTTTAAAATACTATAGAGGATATCAAGATTGTTAGAAATTTAGAAACATACTATTAGCACATGCTGCAATCTTGCACCCGATTATAAACCCTTGGACATTTAGAGATTGGGGTATAGATATAATCGGTCAGATATATCCTGCCTTGTCTAAAGGGAACAAGTTTATACTGGTTGCAACCGATTATTTTTCTAAGTGGGTTGAGGCTATTCCCTTGAAAAAAGTAACCAGTGTTGAGGTGATAGCATTTGTACAGGAACATATTATTTATCAGTTTAGAATCCGTTAGACAATTACAACCGATCGAGGTACTGTGTTCATGTCCGATGCATTTCAAGACTTTGCTAAGGGTTTTGGGTTTAAGTTATTAAATTTGTCGCCTTATTATGTGCAAGCTGAATCATCAAATAAGACATTAATCAAGTTGATTAAGAGGAAGATTGATGATAAGCCTAGGAGTTGGCATATCACATTAGTCGATGGTTTAGGGTCCTATCGGATTGCTTGCCATGTAGCCACTAAAATTTCTCCTTATCAGCTTTTATATGGACAAGAAACGATATTACAGATAGAGATTGGTATAACTTCGCTGAGGGTTGTTAGACAAGATGAATTATCAGCTCCAGATTATAGGGATTTAATAGCCGATAATTTAGATGATTTGGTGGAATTAAGATTGCGAATGTTGGAGCAAATTCAGATAAATAAAGCTAGCGTCATGAGGGCTTATAATAAAAAGGTTATGCCTAAATCATTTAATGAAGCCGATCTGGTTTGGAAAATGATTTTACCTATCAACTCAAAGGATAGTCGATATGGAAAATAGACTCCGAAATGGGAAGGACCCTACAAAGTTAATCGGCTAGTTCATGGTAATTCTTATATTTGAAAAACTTTGGATGGAGTAATGTTTACTAAGATAATTAACAAAAAAGTATTTGAAGAAATATTACCCAAGTGTTTGGGTTGGATCTTAATCGGCTAATAGTTTTAAAAGATTGACTCGCTACAGTCACAATTGTTTGTTTGGCCGATTAAAATGAAAACCGAATTAACTCGTTGTAGTTGATTTTGGGTGTGGCCGATGAAGTGCATCGTCCTTATAACAAAGCAATAAAAACAACCATGAATCTAAACATCCAAATCGATTAAACAGCTGATTCATAACTTAGCATCCAATTTACATCAAGCATTCAGCAAAAAGTTTAAAACAGCCACCAGCAACATTCATTACATGGAATAAAGGCATTCAAGGATTAATCCCTAGGTCCGATAGCATAGCCACAGCGCTGGCAAGGAACTTGTCGATCTCATCAATAACTTTGTGATCCTCTTACTTTACCTGACCTAGGGATGGCGATGACCTTGATCGATTGGGCCCGGACGGCAGTAATGCCCTTGGCTAAGACAAACTTATGTTCATTGATTAAAGATTGAAAGCTTGACATCTGAGGAGCCATGTCAGCCAGTTGACGGTTGACCTTGGCCAATTTTTCTTCTAAGGATTTCTTGGATGCCTCCAGAGCTGATACAAGTTGCTTGGTTTCTTTGAAGTCTTTATTGTCCTTATCAAACTTGGCCTTCATAGCTTTGGTGTCGAAAACCATCTTATCCAAAAGTTTTTGGTCTTCTCTCTGGGCGATCCAACGCTGAAGCTGATCTTCTGCCTCATCGATTGCCTTCTCCTTATTATCAATAAAGCATGCTTCAAGTAAGGCAACAATGGTGTGCTCAAGTAAGTCTGGCTTCACAGCGTCAAAGGCATCTCGGATCAGCTGGGAATCCTTCAAAAGGTCGGTCTTCGGGCTAAGTAGCACCATGAAAAGGCACTTAAGCCTCTCTGTGGTGCCAAGCTCTGCCGTCACTTGGCCCAATGCTCCTTCTGCCTCGGCCAAGATGGTATCAATGATTGTTGGTGAGCACTCAGCTTCATCGGCACTTCAATGCCTGATACGTCGAAGCCAAGCATGTCATGAACTGTTGAAGTTGGCTTGACGATGTCCTTGGAGATTGTCGGCGCTAGCGGTGTCAGCTGAGACGGCGGTCGGGGCAAGTCACTGGTTGTACCCTCTGGCAAGTCAATGTCGACTGGCGGGGAAAAGGTAGGCGGTGAAGGGATGCACTATAAGCATATGAAGATTTATTAGCCGATTGAGTTGCTTTTTGGTGAAAAAAATGAGAAGTAAGAAATACTTACCCCACCAATCATTGAAGTCTTTGGTGAGCTCTCAAATGATTCTTCTTGGGAAGAGAATTTCTTTCTTCGGGCCGTCTTCTTGAAAGATTGGCTTTTCCTTTTCTCTGCAAAAGAAGATGATTAAATATATTTGGAGTTAATGTCATGAAAAGGCTGAATATGTAAAGACTTACTGGGTTGCTGGTGCTGCTTCTCCAGATTGGAGAGTTAGGGGGCTTGAACTCCCAAGGTTCCGGAAGAATGGCCCGCTAGGCCGATGGGGCACTGCTTCTTGGACGGAGCGCTACTCGATGGTTCTACGGGTCTTTTCCTAGTTGCTTTGGTCTGTAAGGAAATTGAACACGTAAGAAAAGGCCAATTTATTTAGTAAAGGAATAAAAAGATATCTACTGATTAGTACCTCGCTAGTGATATCTACAAAACTCGAGTTAGTTTAGTCCGATGAACTAGAACTGCTCGAACTTGAGCTGATCGAGTTAGTGCTGGTTATCGGCTCCGATGGCATGTCCAGAAAGAATTCAATTAAAATTGAGGAAGGTGGCCAATCGGCTGGGAACATAGCAGAAGTAATTACTGACCACCAATAGGTATAGCCATTTGCTCTTCTAGAATGGAGGAGAAAATGCGGAAGTTTTTGGAGAAGAAGGTCATCAGCTATATGAAGGACTATATCGACTGAGGCAGCGCGACGTAGTCTTTCACAAGGTTGAAGCCGATCAAAAAGAATAAATTTTGGAAATATCTACCCAAAGCCTAATTGTTGGTCGTAGACAGATGGGTAGTTAAATTTGTAGGAGGGTTGGAAGGTACGACTTCGGGTGTGTAAGCCAACTGAAAGAATGCAAGGACATAAAAAGAACTTGAAGAACTCATGGGTTTCTTCAAGCGTATCCTCACTATCGACTGTTAGGTGGAAGGAGGGGCAATGATAGTTGTTGGCTTCTCTATAATAGAAAAAATTGGCATTGGAAAGAATGTTCTCATCAAGGTGGTAGAAAAAGGATAGATATGTCTTGGCTTCTACTGGGGTTAGTTTTTTCCGTTACCAGTTAAAAGAAACATCATTTCACCGAACGATCGGCTATTCCGAAACTCTATTGGTCCTCGCAAGGGAATGGGGTCATATCGGACAAGTCAATCTTGAGAGATCGGCTAAAAATACAGAAGAGTCACACTTGGATGAACCATAAAGGTCCACCAATGTTTTCTACTATGAAAGATCCCATGGCTGTATAAACCCCACATCGTATCTCATGCATCATTTGGTAAACTGCCCCTAAGAACAGTTTACCCAATGCAAGCCGATGTCCCCCTACGAGTTCCTCGGCTATAGTTTGGTAGGTTTGGGTTGGGCTGAGCGAAGCGCTACAGAATAGGAATCGTCCGACCATAAGTTGAGGAAGGCTACATGTTCCTTATCAGATACAGGACCGACTCCTACATTATTTTCTAAGTATCTACCCCAACCATCACCTTTGGTCGATACAAGCTTATAATGCGGCTTTGCGCTAAAAGCCGATAGTTGTTCACCCTCTGGCCTAAGGCAACAAAGCTGGGTAACATCTAGTAGAGTTGGGCCAATGGGTCCGGTTCTAAAAACAAAAGCGTTGAAGGTGTCGGATAAAAAATAGTAGGACATAGCTATCAAAGGCTCATTGGGAGAAGAGTTGGCTAGGGAAAGTGGGAGGCACTCGGCTATTCCCATTGTTCCCAAACTAACAATTTTTGTGCTGCTACCCGATTATACCAACTGCGCCACCTAGCTAACGCAGTCGGCCAAGCCCTAAAGCTCTTACTCCACCCATCTGAGTTAAACCTCGGGACGTTCAGAGGAATCCTAGGGAGTTCTTGCTCTATTATGGTCGATGGGTTAGTACTTAATTCCTATCGGACCTAAGTAAAATTGAGAGTCATAGCAAGGAATGGGAAAGAATACCTAGTTGGGATCCATTTGTCTTGTTAAGTCGACAGGATGGAAGACCAAGAAAAGATGAAAGACGATAGGAGGCAGAAAGCCGATGGAAACTAAGGACAATTTGACAGCCAATAGAAAGGAAATCAAGAGCAAGAGCACGTGAAAATGATGAGTGAATGGACCTCATACTTATAGGGGTAAATTTGGTGGCAAAGGTGGGTAATTATCATCAACTTTTGCTACAGCTAATGTCTGGGAACGTGCGTGCACACGGTTACGGGGGAAGGTTACTGCGGGTGGTGCGAAGATCGCTGGGAAGTTGAACGGTGAAATCTTAACGAGGACAGTTGATATTCTGTGTTTATGCCGATATCAGTGATTTTTGTGAGATTCATGCTATCTCCCAAAAGTGGGGGGCATATATTGACACCCGAATTTGGCACATAGCCAATTTTGTTGGAATCGGTTTGGTATGATAGTTTGTTAAGGAATATGTCGGGTTTGGGAGCCATGAGCTGATACGTTTTTGTTGGATTATAACCGATGTGGTCTTAAATGGAAAATATCATTGAGGAAATTGGGGCCGATACGAGTAGTTCAATAGGAAACCGAGCAGGACACGAATGAATTTGATGCTATAAAAGAAGACGGTGGACAACGCTAGGAAAAAAACAGCAACCAATCAACCAAACTTGTTTTACCTTTTATTTTACTTTTCGTCAACTAGGAGTAGTTCTTAGCATTGTAATACTTCATTTGTAATTCGCTCAATCAATAAAGTTGCACATCGCCGATTATTGATTTCATTGACTTACATCAACTTAGGCTCGTTTTTTCTCTGATTTTGCTGCGCATTGCCTTCTTCGGGAAAAACAACCTTTACTCTCGTCGAATCAATTCAATCAAGTTAATAAGATCTATCGGTTACTTTTGTCTACATCGGTTTAAACAAGCCGATTGGACTCAGTCTTCATTGAAGTATTATATCGGTTTAGCGGCCAATTGAATTACATATTATCTTCTTGCTGATTGCAGGATCAAATCGACGGGCAAACCCACACCCAAGAATTAAACCTGGTATTTGCATGTGTTCACCGCAATTAACCCGTCGTCACGTTTTTGACGCCAATAGATGATATCTCCTTAATTTTTTATACTCACTATTTTCATCGATGACTTCTTTTCTTGTGATCGCCCCAAATCAGCTGATTGCTGGCTGCAGATTTCAAAGTCGAGGTCAAACAGATTTATGGGGGTTGCGACGTCAAGATCGGCTTTTTGTAACTAGATCGCCTCCTTGGATGAAAGCAATTCGATTACAATTTTACCCCTTTGGGAGCGATACTATTTTTAACTTGGTGGTGTAGTATAATCGAACTCTAACTAATGTGATCTATTAGATTGAAAAGAATGGATGGTTCAAAATAAAAAGACCTCTTAAGCTAATAAAGCTCCTGTGATTTGCGCGACCTCAAAATAGAGTGTCATACACACTCAAATTAACTGAAACATGTAGGTTTGGATACCGAGGAAAGCAATGCAATAATGAGATGACCAACTCACATAAACGGATGTCATCAATCGGCCTTAATTGTACGGCCCACGTGCATCAGTTGGAATTACCAGTGCACGAGCAATTCACGAAAGGCTGGCCATGCGGCCTCGTTCTGAGCATCGGGTTCCTCTCGAAGAAGTTGGACGGCCGGAGCTCGAAGGCGCCGCTCAGCGCCGGCATCACCGGGAAATCCTCCTGGTACGGTATGTGGTGCAGCCCCAGCGTGTACCACAGCACGATGTCCTCGTTCCTTATCGCTCTGTTCCTGCACATTTAAACCATGCAATGGACGGTGAGCTCTGCCCCCGGCAGCACATGAAAGACATGGTTTCGCACATCGATGGCACGCACCGCTTGCTCCAGGTGGCCAGGTTGTCGTCGCCGGTGCTCTGGTCGGCATACAGCCCGGACGCCCACTTCTCCGATTTGTTGTACGGCGTCACCCACAGCTGCTTCTTGGTGTAGCTAGCGCGCCTCTGCGGGAAGTCGTCGTCGGCCAGCAGCGACGTCGCCGTCGCGCCGGCCGGGACGACACGGTACCCGACCTCGTTGCCCATCCTGGTCCTCTTGTTCGGGTTGACGACTAGCAGGTCGGCCGGCTTGGCTTCGATGTCCACCTGGCCGTCCTCCTCGGTCTCGGCCACCTCGCGGCGAACCGTCCAGTAGCTCCTCCTCGGTGTGTCGGCGCCGCCTGTGGCCACGGATCCGGTGTTGCGCCTGGTGGTGATGGTGTTCTTGACGAAGGAGTTTTTGGTGCCGTCGACGTCGAGGTCCAGGTGGCACGTGACGTAGTGGTCGTGGTAGATGGCGAGGGTGTTCTCCGCCACCAACGTGCCGTGCGCGTCCTGCGTGATCTGGTCTGCGTGCGTGTACGGCGTCCCCTTCACCTCCAGGAGGCCGGTGAGAGACACCTGCAACGCAACGCATCAATCAAATATTGAGCGGGAAATGCACATTGCTTCACTTAGTTCTGTGTTTTTTTGATTTAATTCGATTTGCTTCAGGAAGACAAGAATTGATACCACAAATTTGATGGAGCCGCTCGTCTTGAATTCCCAGTCCAGTATGTAGTCATAGTTCCCGGCCGACACCACCATCCTCACCACCAAGCTCACGTCCGGCCGGACCTCCGTGATCTGCGTTAAGAATCACATCACACAATGCGCAAGGGCAACTGAAGTTTAATTAATGAACACTGATGCACGAGGGCTTGTCACTTTACCAATTGGTCCGGGAAGCCGGCCTCGGTGTGGCGCCACGCGACGTCGCCGGAGTGCCGCTCGAACACGCAGATCATGTTCTTGTTTTCGACGGGCTTGCCGTCCTGGCCGGCGTAATAGCCGTCCAAGTACGCCGCGTTGGCCGGGCAGTCGCCGCCGGGCTGGAGTGGGAACGCCCAGAGGCCCAGACCGTACTCCCCGGCGTCCAGGAATGTGCGGTAGTACCACTCCTCCACCGGGTCCATGTACGGCACGAAGACCTCCGACACGAAGCCACGGTACAGCACCGGCCGCCGCGCGCCGGCCTCGGCGTCGTGGATCGAGGCCAGAGAGATGACGGTGCCGGCGCGCACGTCGAAGCCCACGTGGAACTCCCAGTTGGCCCACCTGCAGTGGTAGCAGAACGCACGGCATGATGCATGTCAGCTCAACTGGTCAAGTATCCAACATGAAATTTTACTATTATAAGAAGTGATTCTATGTATTTGTTCTTAATACAAATTGCACAAATCTTGAAGCAAATAAAGAGATAAGTAATCACTATATAACATTTACTCATGTTTTAATATTTGCGTACCTTTTAAAAAAAAGATGTACAGAAGCACCTCTCACTACTCTTCTACTATTAGAAGTATAAATAAATATTAACTAATCTGATTTATTAGATCGGAAAAAATAAATGATCGGTTCATATTGAATTTAATGCACCTTAAAGAAATTTTACAGGATATTATATAAATAGTATACTGTGGGTAATAAAAGTGAGTTCTAGTCATTCATTTGATGACTTTTTTTTTGATAAAATTCATTTGATGACTTGATTCCATCCAAGCGGTGGACCACCTTGTTGCACGGGAAAATGTTTCAGATCAATGAATTATGTGTTGTAAAATGATAACGAGCCCTAGATCAAACATAATGCTATGATCGAATATCCATAACAATCATGAAGAACACACAAGATATAAGGAGGCAACACTCTCTTATCTTTATTAGATTGATTTTCTTGCACAATGGGGTGCCATTTTTATAGTAAAAAACCTATTAGAGATATATTTCTATTCACCCACAATGAGATAGAGTCCAATCATATCTTAACAAGCAGGACTAAGAGTCCTATTATATGTTAATACTCACCATTGAGTGAATACCGTGTAATGCATATGGCTTATAAAAACTTCTCCCAAAAACCCAATGAGAAAAAAGATAAAGAAAAGATTATACTGCACTTGCATATTGTTAGGGGTGGCAATTTTACCCATGGGTTTGGGTACCCGACCCGATAAGGGATGACACGGGTAGCACTTCAGACCCATGAATTTTTGGGTTTGGGTACCCCATAAGATCATAGGATGGGTGTGTGTATCAATTTGTACTCATGCGTACCCAATGAATATCCTATGGCATATGGGCCACACTTTTTAGAGATACACATAACCCTAACTCAGTTCCTCTAGCCCTCCACTAGCCACTACAGCTCACTCCTCCAGCCTCAATCCCCCATTCCCCGATACCCCATTGGCATCCCGCCGCCTACCCTCCTGTACCTGGCCAACCACCACAAACCCCATTCCCTGGCCAGCCCCTCCTACACCTGACCGACCACCTTTGCCTCCCTTGGCACTAGCTCGCCCCCCCTCGTCTTCCTTCGCCCCAGCCACCTCGCCTCCACGGCCCTCCTACCCCCAGTGCCCCACGGCTGCCTCCTCGGGCTCCTCCCTCTCCCTCCTGAGTCTACCGCCTTGGCCGCCTCAACCCCCCCCACGGCCCCCCTCGCCCGTATCACCCCCCACAGTTGCCTCCCGCGCACCTCCCTCTCCCTCCCGAGTCCCGCTACCCTCCACCTCTCGCCACTAGGCCTATAAACGAGCCGAGCTTGGGCTCTCTGGCTCGAGCTCAGTAAAAAGCTCGAGCCAAGCTTGAGTTGGTGTCTAAGCCTTAACCCAGGCTCGAGCTCGGCTTGGTAAGCTCGATAATAAGCTCAAATAAGCTCAGCTTAAGGAAGTTCGATCCATGCTCGAGTAAGCTCGGCTCAAGGAAGCTCGGTCCAAGCTCGAGTTGGTTCACAAGCTATTCGAGCTTGGCTCGGTGAAGCTCGTGAGCTTGAGATAAAGCTCAAGTTCGACTCACTTGGAGCTCAAACCAAGCCTAGACCGAGCCGAGCTCGAGTAGCTCACCAGCTCGAGCTTTTTCTTATAGCCCTACACACCACCGCCTCCGCCTCCCTCAACGTTAACTCAATCTACATATTGTGTTACACTTATTGCCTCATTAAAAACCTTTATGTGATAAAACTTCAAGAAAACTCACTAAGGGAAAAAGAGTGCAATCTTGAAATCTTCTTGATTAAAGTAGTATCTTTAAGATCATACTGAGGGTCATGGTTCAGGGATTTACTCCTCGTAAACTCTACATATCTCTAAGTCATCTCATTCCAATGCCACGAACACATCTTTCGAAACTGGATGTTAGCAAAGACTTAATGAATAAATCTGCTAGATTTTCATATGACTTAGTTTGCAAGATGCTTACCTCACTATTCTTTTGGAGTTAATAATGATAGAAAATTTTAGGTGTAATATGCTTTGTGATATTGCTTTTAACATATATATAACACATTTGCATTTACGCAACATAAGCAGCATTATATTCATAGATAATTTGGAGGTATCGACGGTGTTAATGTCACACGATTTCTGGATTTGGGTAATTACACATATCAACCAAACACATTTTATGTAATGCTTCATATAATGCTATAATCTCTGAGTAGTTGGTAGAAGTAGCTACCAATGTCTGTTTAAAAGATTGCCAAGAAATGACTGTACCACCACTAAAAAAACACAAACCCAGTTTAAAATTTGGCACTGTGGGTATCAAACATATAGCCAGCATCCATATATCCCACCATAGCCAAGTCTTGGTCCTTCCGGTAAAATAAACTAGGATCTTGAGTGCCTTGGAGATATCTAAGTCTTGACACCAATGCAATGTCTTCTCGATGGGACTGCGTTGTGTAGCTAGCCTTGCAGCAGTTACAGAAAAAGAGGAGACAACAGAGATGTCCAAAAGTGTAGAATGAAGGTAGGAGAGTATATGCTCACCAACACTAGGGTTGGAAACGAGCCGAGTCGAGCTTGGCTCGGCTGGGCTCGGCTGGGCTCGGTCAGGTGGCGAGCCGAGCCAGGCTCGGCTCGGTGACGCGACGAGCTTGAAAGAGCGGCTCGGCTCTGTCCTGGCTCGCGAGCCGGCTCGTTGGATCGCCGAGCCAGTTCATGGCAGCATATAAGAACAATTGTTATGCATAGCTCCATACTGTCTGGCTTGCGTGTCATGTATTCTGTGAAGAGAACATACTGGTTTGACATATATAAGGTTTCCTTCACTGACTCAGCTATCAAGTGAAATATGAAATACTTTGCATGCTTTGCCTATGCTAACATTTGTTTTGTTAATCCATGCAAGTTTGGAACATATTGAAAGGACCAACGATGTCGCCTAGAGGGGGGGTGAATAGGCGGATTAAAAAATCGCAGCGGAAATAAAACTGGCCGAGCTGGTCAATCCGGAGTCTCCGGGTATTTGATCCGGAGTCTCCGGCTTGTCCGGAGTGTCCGGTCTTATGTCCGGACTCTCCGGGTTAGCTGGCTCAGGAGCGCAACTAAGACTACTCTAGCAAGCACAATAAACCACTAGAATTAGATAGCAAGAGCAACCTAGAACAATTGCTAGTAAGGATTTGAATTAAAGCTAAGCAAAGAGCTAGATCTAGCTTTACAAAAACAAATCCAAACAAGCAAGACTAGGAAGTAAAAGTGAACGAGAGGGACACGAATTTTCACCGAAGTTCGGGTTCTTGAAGGGAACCCTACGTCTCCGTTGAGGTGGCTCGGTCGCACTTGAGCCGGGGTCTCTTTCAACCCGCTTTCCTCCCGGTGTTGCACAAATGCACTCGTCGGCTTCACTTCTTGTCTCTTTTCTTTCGGAGGCGAGACTCGCCTTCACAAACGACCGGGGCTCACCACACGCGTTGGTAGCTCCCGGTGACTCCTAGCCGTCTAGGAGACCTTCAACCTCCAAGAGTAATAACACCACGAAGAATCGCTTGGAGGATGAACTAGTGCTCAACAACTAGAAATGAATGCACCTAGCACTTTACTTCTTCCTCTCCTCACCAAAATGGATCAACAACCAAATCTAATGGTGGGAGGAAGTATGAGCTCTATTGAATGCTTGGAAGAGGTTAGGAGTGGCTTGAATACTGCAATGAATGAGCTCAATCCAAAGACATAGCCGTTGGGAGAGAGTGGGGCTTTAAATAGTCGGTTCAAAACTAGCCGTTACTCTCGTTTTTGTACAGACCGGAGTGTCCGGACAAACAACCCGGAGACTCCGGGTTGTCCGGAGATTCCGGACAAAATGTCCGGATACTCCGGACACCTGGAACCCAAAGTGGCCGAGGGGTCCAACCCGGAGACTCCGGACATATTGTCCGGACACTCCGGATTGAATCCGGACACTCCGGATTGAATCCGGACACTCCGGGTTACCCAGCTCGGTTTGAATTGAAAACTTTTTCAAACTAAATGCAGGAGAGCTAATTTGAGATGCAAGACTTGACGTTGAGCACATGCACATCCTAAAGGTGATTTCTCGTCGTACCCTCTTAATAGTACGGCTATCCTTAAGACACAAATAAAATGAGAATTATAAATATTGTCTTGATGCCGTCTTTTACATTTTTGAGAGATTGTGGGAGCATCCAATCACATTCCAACTTGATATGATCTCGTCATCTACATTAATCTTAGTTGAAGAATTAGATCACTTTAATTGTGTCATCATTAATCACCAAAATAATTTGAGGGGCCTAGATGCACTTTCACATATATGCATCCACATGTCATAGTGATGCCCCTCATCATCTTTTTTCTGAAAATACAAGTCATTAGTCATACTAAATTCCCTGCATAGACTGGGCCACCGAGCCAATTTGGCTCGCGAGCCGGCTCACGAGCCGAGCCGAGCCGAGCCGACTCGGTATTTTTGTGAGCCTGAAAAATAGGCTCGGCTTGAGCTCGGTCCGAACCACGAGCCGAGCCAGGCTCGGGCGAGCCTGAGCCGAGCCACGAGCCACGAGCTTGTCAGCGTACTAGCCAACAGGCACCTCCGAATCGGGTGCTTGTGAGGTTCAGACGAGGGCTTTCGGGGCAATCGCCGGGGGAAGGAAGAAGGTCGA
Organism: Rhipidocladum racemiflorum; assembly: GCA_036346355.1. Classification (NCBI taxonomy): domain Eukaryota; kingdom Viridiplantae; phylum Streptophyta; class Magnoliopsida; order Poales; family Poaceae; genus Rhipidocladum; species Rhipidocladum racemiflorum. Next base: position 9,849,266 of record CM070581.1, read on the forward strand.
TGTATCGGGGGAGCTCAGAAGAACGGGGACGCTCGGGTTTACCCAGGTTCGGGCCCTCCGGAGAGTAACAGCCCTAGTCCTGCTTCTCTTGCTATTACTTGCCCTGTGGGATATGAGCTGAGATCCTAACTTTAGAGAATGGAACCTATCGTCAATGCATCGAACCCCTTCTCCCATGCATCCCGGCTCCCTTTTATACTTGGGCTGGCGGGGGCGCATGGGAGGCTTACACCGCAAGCCATACTCATTACACTGCCACGGGCGCATTAAATGCGCCCGTCACTGTCCTTACATCCTATTAAATGCCTGCCGCATCTATCACACCCCCGCCTCGGGCCGCACGCCTACACGCCGCCTGTTCCGTCAGGGGGTGAGGTGCTGCCGTGACGTCACCCGTAATTAATACGCGCCTGGGGAAGGCGCGCCGCCATACTGTAGCCTCCACGCTTGGCATTTAATGCGCACGATTCGCATTAAATGCCCTTGATCCTGGCAACGCCGCCTCGGGGGTGGCGCGCCAGTGGCGTGGCCTGTATGCCACCTGGCCACGTGGCGACCACCTTGCTGGGCGCCCAGTGGCGTGGCCTGGTCGCCACGTGTCCACTGGGCGACCACCTTGCTGGGCGCCCAGTGGCGTGGCCTGACCGCCACGTGTCCACCGGGCGACCACCTTGCCGGGCGCACAATGGCGTGGCCTGATCGCCACGTGTCCACCGGGCGACCACCTTGCTGGGCGCTCAGTGGCGTGGCCTGATTGCCACCTGTTCACTGGGCGACCACCTTCCTGGGCGCCCAGTGGCGTGGCCCGATCGCCACCTGTTCACTAGGCGACCACCTTCCTGGGCGCCCAGTGGCGCGGGCGACCACCTTCCTGGGCGCCGCTGGCGTGGCTCGACGCCACTGGCCCACCGGGCGACCACGCTGGGACCTACCGCTTGTCACGCGGTGGCCCGACGCGCTTCGCCGCCTGGCGACCGTATTTATTGCGGGGGAGTGGGTACCCTGGCGTAGAATACGCCGACAGTAGCCCCCGGGCCCACCCAGAAGCGCTTTTTGGACATCCACCTTCCTTTTTTCTTCTCTCCCCTCTTTTAACTGCCCTTCGGGGAAACGCTCAGTCTCCCGGGTGGGGCCCCTTAAATGCCCACGCGCCCCGCAGCTTTAAAAGATCTTCCGGCTTCTCCGGTCCCCAAGGCAGTTTGCGCAGTTATGCCTGCCTCATAACCGTCGCACGACCCTTGGGATGAGCCCCCTTTATGGGGCTCTTGAACTTCCTTTTTGCGAACCGCCACGTCTTTTCGGGTTTCCCGCCAAGCCTTCCCTCGCAGCCTTATAAAAGGCTGGCCGAGAGGGGGAGCGGTTCTTTCCCTTTCCAACTCTCTTCGCTCTGCCCTTCCTCGCCACCTTAGAGCCCCTTGCTTTTTCTTCCCCGACGCGCTTTGGCACTCTTCCGCGCTTGATGGCTCCTCCGACTCCTTCTGCCCCGGTTCTCCCTCCTTCATCCGTCGAGGAGGAGGGCGCCGCTAGGCTTTCCGGGCATATAACCGCGGGTACCCTCCGCATTCGCCCCGGGACCATCGAGCCCCGCTGCCGGGGAAGTGGTTTCTTCGGGTGGCGGCTCAGAGCCTACTGGCCGCCACTCTCTCGATTTTTATCTCTCTGTCCTCAACTTCTATGCTATTCACCACATCCATCTTCCTCCCAACTCCGCTATCCTTCTTTCTCGCCGCTTCACTTCGCGAAATGTTCGTAGGAGTGTTACCCAATCTTCTCCTTTTTCGCTTCTTTTACACCCTTCACGCCGCGGGCGGCAATCCTGTTGTCGCGGGGAGCTGCCACCTGCGGCTCCGCGACGGGACTGTGTCACGCTACATTCCACTGGATTGCCGGTCCAACTGGCGAGCGTGGCGCGACGAGTGGATATATGTCGAGGACGACAGCGGCATTGAAGTGCTGGAGCTTCCAACCGGCCGTGACAAGAATTCCCAATCGGGAGCTCACGTCGGCCGAGACGCCGAAGCTCAGACGATGCTAGCCGCGTCGACCCGATTCGCGGCGCGGGCTGGCAGGTCATGGTTATCCGGGACTTCATCTCCCGGAGGCTTAGCCCTTTGCGCCGCCGCGTCCGTCCGGCCTGGCAGTATATGGGCCAGGACGATGGGACCCGGAATATCACTGGAGGTAAACCGCTATACTTTTAATCGCCCTTTTTTTTCTTTTTGTCCAACTTTGGTTCTGACAGCACTTCTCTCCTCTGGGTTGTTTTTTTTTACGTGGTCAGCCGCCGGGAACTTGTCTGCTGCTGCGGTTGACAGGTGGATGGGGCAGCTGGGCGTGCCCAGCTTCGTCCCGCCGTTTTCGGCGGGCGCGCTCCCGCTCTACCAGTTAGCGCCCGGGGAGCACGCAGCGATAGTCCGTGCCATGCCGAAGATGGACACCATGGGTACGCCCGTTACGACACACCAGGCGCCCCTGATAATCCGGGACCCCTCTCCTGCTGGCGGCCAGGGGAGGGGCGACCAAGGGAGGCGCAAGCGCCCAGCCGACGACGACGCCGCCGGCGGGCCTTCCCAAAGACCCCGCCTCTTGGGCTCGGCCGGGGCAGGATCTTCCACAGCGGGCGTGGGGAGCTCTTCCGCTGCCGCGGCGGGTTCTTCAACGGCGGTGGGGAGTTCGACGGCCGGCGCGGCCTCGTCCTCCCACGCTCCCGTTGAGGTGGCGACGTTGGACCCTCCGGGGCTGATCCTAGGAACGATGGTGCCGCCGCCTCCGCCACCGCTGGCCCCAACGACGTTTCTGCCGCCGCCGCCGCCAGCGGCGGCGTTTCTTCCTCCACTGCTTGCCAGCCGGGTCCTTAGACCACCAGACTGGCCGCCAAAGACCGCTGGGGCTGGTTCTTGTCCCAGGTGTGCCCCGCTTCCCGAGGCCGCCACCTAGGTATTTTTTCGGAAACGCACACAAAAACAGTCAAGTCCCTTCAAAACTGTGTCTTACCATTATTTTTTCCTTCCTCTCAGGGTGCCCACTCCAGATGTCCTCGCCGCCCAGGACGGGGATGACCAGGGCGCCGTTGACGCAGGGGCAGCGCTACCTGTGGCCGCCAAGCCCCACGGTGAGCAGGTTGAGGGGGTCGACCCTCAAGTGGTCGTCCCGCCAGTCGCCGTCACTCAGGCCCCAAGCGTGCTGGGCCCCGTGCCCACCCCGGAGCTCCCCACCGCCTCTGTCCCTTCGGCCGACGCGGACGCTCTGCTAGTGGTTCTTAGCGAGCTCTACTCCAGCACGAGCAGCCGTCTGACGACGAGTAAGGAGCGGCTGACGGAGGCGGAAGCCCAGATCAACCGCCTTCGCAAGGAGGTGGAGGACTCGCGTGCACGGGAGGCGGAGCTGGAGCGACGGCTGCTGGGGGAGCGACAGCAGCGGGAGCAGAGCTCCCGTCGCGCCGAGGAGCTTTCCGCGGAGTTGGATGCGGAGAAGGTCGATCGGATCCAGTCGGAGGCGGACACCCTGGGAATGCTGCGCCACGCCTTCGATCGGATGGAGGCCAGCCTTACACCCCTGGGACTGGTGCAGCCACCTCCGCGGGAGCAGGATCCGAAGCACTATGCGTTCTGCCTCTGCCGGATCTCGGACTTTCTTACGCACCTACCCGCCGCCCTGGCCGCCCGGTCCGCCCAGGAGGGGCGTGCAGTCGCGGCGGCCACGGTGAAGTACGTGCTGGCTTGCTGCGCCAGCCGTGACGCTAACTTCGATCCCATGGCGGCCGTCCAAGGGATTGAAGGCGACTGGGCGCAGGCGGAGGAGAGGGTCCAGGACGCTCGAAGCGAAGTTGCCGCACCGAGATGGCGAACCTCACCGGATGCGGCGGCGGAAGACGTGGCGCTGGGGCTGGATGTCGGCCCAATTGATGAGGATGTAGCGGCCGCACAAGCAGCGGCGGAGGACGAGGAGGAGCCACCAGTAGCGTAGTCCCCCTCCCTTCTTTTGTTTCCATCTGTAAGATACTTGACGCACATTAATCAAAAAATGGAACGGGAGCACAAGCTTGCCATTATGTCATTTAGCGCCTGTTTTTACTTCGGCTTCGCTAGCTCCGGATGAGTAAGCACATGACCGCTTAAAGACTTTAGGCTTGCGCCAGGGAATCACTTCCCTCGAACCCCTTGACCTAGCAAAATTTTGCCTCCCAGGTAGCCCCTAGGGAACGAACACTGAGTCGTGACAGGGCTTTAGGTTTTCGGCAACGGTGTTCAAGTCGCCGACCCCCACGGGGACACCCGAAGTGTCATGACCGTGCCGGGGATCGTGCTGAACTAGCCGTCCGATCGCCCACCCCTGCACGCCGCTCTCACTTAGCGGTTCCGCTCTTGCTGCTGGGTTTTTGCAAGGCCGCAGGGTACCAAGGGGGAGTGCCTTGGCACTGCCCGACAGTGGGCAAGAGACCGAAAAGAGGGTAGGGAGAACAATTACTTTGGATAGAGAGAGTGAATATTCAATTTCAAACATAAGGCCTTCCCCGGCCAGCGGTGGAGAGGAAGACACACTCCTACTGCCTGGAACAGAGCCTCGGGACTTACAACCTGGCCCGGGTAGAACTTAAGGTGTTTTCTATGTTCGGGAGTTCGCCACTCTTCGCTGCCTTCGCGACTGACCGACCGCCCCGGGACGAGAGACTGAGACCACTTTGAAGGGTCCCTCCCACTGGGGAGACAGCTTATGCGACCCGACATGCGACTAGATTCTTTGCAAGACCAGGTCGCCCGCTGCCAGTGTTCTCTCGTTGACCCGGGAGGCGTGGTACCGCCTGAGACTTTGCTGGTACCGCGCGGCGCGCAGAGCCGCCCGGTCCGGCGCTTTTTCCAAGAGGTTGACATCGTCCCGGCGTAGATCCTCCTGGTCTTCTTCCGTGAACGCCGTAACGCGTGGCGACCCCAGCGCCAGCTCCAAAGGGAGGACCGCCTCTGCGCCGTAGACCAGGAAGAAAGGGGTCTCTCCGGTGGCCCGGCTAGGGGTGGTTTGAAGCGACCACAACACTGCCGGGAGCTCTTCAGTCCATCGGGTCCCACGCTTGTGGAGTCGATCAAACGCCCGGGTCTTGAGGCCCTTCAAAGACTGGGCCAAGATTGGCCCGCTCGACCAAGCCGTTGCTCCTTGGATGGGCCACCGAGGCGAAACAGACCTTGGTGCCCATCTCTTCGCAGAATCCGTAGAAGGCCGTGACGGTGAATCGCGCCGTTGTCAGTGATGATGCGGTTGGCGACCCCGAAGCGAGTGAAGATCCCTTGCATAAACTTTATCGCATTGCGGCGGTAATGGTTCTTACCGCCTCGGCTTCCACCCACTTCGTGAATTTGTCGATGGCGGCGAGCAGATGGGTGTAGCCTCCTGTGGTTCGCTGAACGGGCCCAGATATCCACCCATCGCGAAGGGCCATGAGAGCGGGATAGTTTGCAGGGCCTGGGCTGGTTGGTGGATTTGCTTGGCGTGGAACTGGCACGCCTCGCACCTCCTCACCAGCTCGCAAGCATTCTGGAGGGCGGTTGGCCAATAGAACCCTTGGCGGAAAGCCTTTCCCGCCATCGTTCGTCCAGACATATAGCTCCCGCACACGCCTCCATGGATATCAGAGAGCAAAGTGCTCCCCTCTTCCCGAGTGATGCACTTCGGAAGAATTCCGTTTCTACCCCGGCGGTACAGGTCCCCGCCCACCAGGGTATAGCACTTGGCCTTTCGTGCTACCTTCTCTGTTGACGCATCATCGTCGGGGCACACTTGATCCCGCAGGTAGGCCAGGATCGAATCCATCCAGGTGCCTTCCCGGTCAAGTGCGGCGACCACAAGATGGTCGCCCGGGTACTCCGCATGGCCGGGCGTTTCCACCGGATCCACTTTCCCTCCAGGAGCGAGGGCTGGAGCGGTATCACCATCATCCCCACCGGAGACGGGGGCTGCGATGGACGGTCGCAGAAGTCTTTCTTCAAAGACCCCAACCGGAACAGGAGATCTTGTTGAAGCGAGCTGAGCGAGCTCATCCGCTAAGTAGTTGTCGCGCCGGGGGATGTGGGTATACCCCAACCCTTCAAAATGTCGCTCCAATTTCCTGACCTCCGCCAGGTATGCTGCCATGACAGGGTCAGGACAGGAGAAGCCCTTTCTTGCTTGATTGACAACCAGCAGGGAGTCGCCTTTTACTTGTAGGCGCCGAACACCGATGGTTGCGGCGGCCCGAAGCCCTGCCAGCAAGCCCTCGTACTCGACGACATTGTTAGTGGCCTTGAAGTCAAGGGTGACCACGTACTTGAGGAGGTCCCCGGTCGGAGAGACCAAGAGGACCCCAGCCCCCGCGCCCTCGAGCCTGAAGGATCCATCGAAGAAAAGTGTCCAGGGGGAGGGTGCGGGGGCCTCTTCTGGTCCGGCCTCAGCCGGAGTCCACTCGACGACGAAGTCCGCCAGCCTCTGACTTTTTATGGCGGTGCGAGGAGCGAACTTGACTCCGAATTCCCCCAGCTCGACGGACCACTTTGCAATGCGGCCCTCAGCTTCACGATTGTGGAGAATCTCACGCAGGGGGTAGGAGGAGACCACCGTGATTTCCCTTCCTTGGAAATAGTGTCGCAACTTCCTTGACGCCACCAGGACGGCATACACCATCTTCTGAGCCTGCGGGTACCTTGTTTCCGCGTCGTGCAGCACCTTGCTAATGTAGTAGACCGGCCGCTGGACACCTTCTCGTTCCGTCACCGCCAAGGCCACTACTGAGAGGGACTGGCCGCCACGCACAGCCAGCCGCTCACCTGGCTCGAGGCGACCAAAGACCGAGGGGAGGAGAGGTACCTCTTCAGTCTTCGAACGCCTACTGGCTTCCGGTCCACTCGAATGAGTTGGTCTTCTTCAACAACTTGAAGAAGGGTAGGCTTTTCTCCCAAGTCGGGCCATGAACCGACCAAGGGAGGCCAAAGCGACAAAGGCATTGCAGCTTGCTTGAGCCGAGTAGGTGGTCGCATCCGCTCAATCGCTTCTATCTTCTCCGGTTGACCTCGATTCCGCTACCGAGACCAGAAATCCGAGTAACTTCCCGGACGAGACGCCAAACACGCACTTCTCAGGATTCAATTTTAGACAGTAATTTCTGAGGCGGGAGAATGTCTCTTCCAGGTCCTGGACAAGCTCATCGGCCTTCTTTGTCTTTACTACCAGGTCGTCAACATACACTTCAAGGTTCTTCCCGATTTGAGGCCCGAATACAATGTGCATGGCCCGCTGGTAAGTAGAGCCAGCATTCTTCAGCTCGAAGGGCATCCGGACATAGCAATATACACCGAGAGGAGTCATAAAAGCAGTCTTCTCTTCATCTTCCCGCGCCATGCTGATCTGATGATAGCCGGAGTAGGCGTCCAGGAAGCACAAAGCTTCGCACCCTGCCGTGGAGTCGACGACAATGTCTATCCGCGGCAGAGGGTACGGGTCCTTGGGGCAGGCTTTGTTGAGGTCAGTGAAGTCGATGCACATTCGCCACTTCCCGTTGGACTTCCTTACGAGCATGGGATTGGCCAGCCACTCCGGGTAGGTGGCCTCCCGCACAATCTTGGCACACAAAAGCTTCTACACTTCGTCCCGAATGGCATCCTGCCTCTCTGGCGCCTGCCGCCGGATCTTCTGCCGAACCGGGTGCGCTCCAGGGAGCGTTACCAATCGGTGCTAGATCACCTCCCTAGGGACCCCGGTCATTTCTGATGGTTCCCAGGCGAACACATCCAGGTTAGACCGGAGGAAGGTGACGAGCGCGCCTTCCTATTTGGCGCTGAGGTCGGTGCCGATCTTCACGACCTTGCCCGAGCCATCCTCGCCCACGGGGACCGCCTTCACCTCGCCCGAAGGTCCGGCGGCGCGGCCACGACCGAGATGCCCGAGTCGTCCTTATCGCCTTGTGCCCGTGTGGTGCCGGCCAGTCTCGCACTGCTTGTTCGAGGCGCAGAGCTTCCAGTCTATCCACCCTCACCGTGATTGGGCCCCCAGGCCCAGGGATCTTCACCAGCATGTAGGCGTCGTGAGCGACTGCTATAAATTTGACCAGAGCTGGACGGCCAAGCAGAGCGTTGTAGGGGAGGTCGAAGTCGGCGACCTCGAAGTTGACCAGCTCTGTTCGGAAGTTCTCCGCACTTCCGAATGTAACAGGCAGCTGGACCTGCCCCAGGGGCAAGAGGCCTACCCCGGGGGCAACTCCGTAGAAAAGTGGGGCCGGGCGCAGCTCCTCATACGATATTTGGAGCGCCTGGTACGCCTCGACGGACAGTAGGTTGATGGCGCTGCCTCCGTCAACAAGGACCCGCCCGAGCTTCGCATTGCGAACCGTGGGGGAGACCACGATTGGGAGATGGCCCGGGTCGGAAGTATTCTCCGGGTGGTCGGCCCACGAAAGTGATCGGTCGTTCGACCACTTCGCCGCCTGCTCGCCAGAGCCGACATGGCGGCGCAAACTCGCCTCGAATCTCGCTTGTATCGCGAAGTTCGATGAGTAGGTAGCCGAGCCACCATGAATGAACGCCACCGTATGCTCACTTTCTTTGGAAAGCCCGGAGCTGGTCTTCGTCGTCGTCGCCGCCATGGTCTTTCTCGGCGTTTCTTGAGCCGCCTCTCTACCGCTTTGGACACAACTTGGCGATCCTCCAAGTCGTGCCCACTCGTTCGGTGGATGGGGCAATAAGGTTTGCCCCGTCGTCTTCGCGGGGTGAGCAGCGGTCCTCGCGGTCACCGCTACTGGTCCCGGCCACCCCTTCTGGTCCTGGTCGCCACGACGCCGGCTTGGCTTCCGGCTCGGCAACGTAACTTCCCTGGTGGCGGCCTCCTTCCGCTTCTTCTTCTTCTTACGGTCGGAGGACTTGAGGTGCCGACGTCACTAGGGCCTAAGGCCTTGTCGTGCACTCCTGCCTCACGCCTGGCGCACTTGTGCGCCAGGGAGAATGCTTCGGAGGAGGTTGAGATGGTGCGGGTAGCCGTCTTCTCCCGCATCTTCTCGTCCCGACCCTCCTAACGCGATGACTCTTGACGCTCGAGATCCGGGATCGTGGTTGGCGATGGGTGAACCGCCGGATGAACTCTCTCAGGGACTCCCCCTCCGTCTGTTCCAGAGCGTGGAGGTCATCTTCCACGCCTGGTTGAGCGTAGGAGCCCTGGAAATTGGCGACGAAGATGTCGCACAGCTCCTCCCACGAATGCACAGAGCCCCGCGGGAGGTTGAGTAGCCAAGACCGGGCGGAGCCCGTCAGCGATGTCGGGAGGTAGTTGGCCATAATCTTCTCGGACCCTCCCGCAGCGCGCACCACCGTGGTGTAGATTTGCAGGAACTCCTCTGGGTTGGTGGTGCCGTCGTATTTTTCGATGGAGGCGGGGCGGAATCTCTCCGGCCACGCAGCTTGCCGTAGACGGAGGGAGAACGCCTGGCATCCAACGTTGTAGGGGGAGGAGCGTTGCTCGCTAGCCCCTCGACCCTGAGACGGGGTCGAGGAGTGCGAGTCTACGCTCTCCTGGGAATCAGAGGGGGGAAGCCCCCTGTTGATCAGTAGGTCCCCGGGGGTTGGCGCGCCCGCGGCCTTCGCGGCGTCCCCTGAGGATGTGGCGTAGGTCGCCGTCGCGCTGGAACCGCCTCTCGTACAGGCTAGCTCTCAGATCTTCGCGATCTCCCCTTGACTCAGGGGAACCGTGGGAAAAAGTGGAAGCGCGTGCATGTCCCCCTGTATCAGAGGGGGCTGCAACCAGGGCTCCCTTCCCCTTGTCCCGGACGTTGACGCCGGGAGAAGTTGTCGTGTGGCGGCTGGAACCCTGCGCTTCGGTCGCGCGTGCTCCTTGCCGCCACGTGCCGGAAGCCCCCGGCTGGGTTGCCGCCTCAACCTGCTGTTGGGCAGCATCGACTAGGACAGGCGATATCCGCGACCACGGGGTGGTGGGTGTCGCCTAGCCGGAATCGGAGGATGATCGAGGAGTAGCCAAGCCGCATGAAGGCTCCGCGCGGGGGTATCATCCCCCAGCATCAAGCGCCGTTGAACGGGCTGGCCCCCGGGCGCGGGGGCCATGCGCGTTCCTCCTGCGACCGAGGGATCCGGCCGACCCGGCGCCTTTCCCGGGCGCCGGGACCGGCTACGGGCGCTGCTCTCCTCGGGTAGATTGCTGCGCTTGGAGTGCGACTCCGCCATGCAAACAACCGCCCCTACTTCTTCGGAGCTTTAAGCGGGAAACGAAAGAAAGAGGGCAATCTAACCACCAAGAGCCCCTACCTGGCGCGCCACTGTCAGCGTACTAACCAACAGGCACCTCCGAATCGGGTGCTTGTGAGGTTTAGACGGGGGGCTTTCGGAGCAATCGCCGGAGTAAGGAAGAAGGTCGATGTATCGGGGGAGCTCAGAAGAACGGGGACGCTCGGGTTTACCCAGGTTCGGCCCTCAGGAGTAAATGCTGACCCTAGTCACCTTCTCTTGCTATTACTTGCCCTGTGGGATATGAGCTGAGATCCTAACTTTAGAGAATGGAACATATCGTCAATGCATCGAACCCCTTCTCCCATGCATCCCGGCTCCCTTTTATACTTGGGCTGGCGGGGGCGCATGGGAGGCTTACACCGCAAGCCATACTCATTACACTGCCACGGGCGCATTAAATGCGCCCATCACTGTCCTTACATCCTATTAAATGCCTGCCGCATCTATCACACCCAGCCGGCCGCACGCCCTACGCCGCTGTTCGTCGAAGGTGAGGTCTTCTTGCCGTGACGTCACCCGTAATTAATACGCGCCTGGGGAAGGCGCGCCGCCATACTGTAGCCTCCACGCTTGGCATTTAATGCGCACGATTCGCATTAAATGCCCTTGATCTTGGCAACGCCGCCTCGGGGGTGGCGCGCCAGTGGCGTGGCCCGTATGCCACCTAGCCACTGCGCGACCACCTTGCTGGGCGCCCAGTGGCCCCGGCGACCGTATTTATTGCGGGGGAGTGGGTACCCTGGCGTAGAATACGCCGACAGAGCTTATTTGCCCTAACCAACACCGAGCGTGCGCACCAAGCCGACGCTCCACTGTGCCGCTCGCTGAGCATGATCGCGATGTCGTGCACCGTCGTCTTCCCGCTTCCCTCACATGGCCATCGAGGCCACCACATTTGATTGCACTTTGTGACATATGATAGGGTTTTGATATATGTGTGGCCGTCCTTCGATGGAGACTTTCTCCTTGGATTTATTTTCTAGGTAAGGAATATCTGCGTGTCCCACGTGCTTTCCAGAGTTGAAAAAAATGGATGTATAGTGTAGAGGTGGGAGTTGGATCTAGTATAGTGCATACTGTATACTATATGCATGCTTTGCACGACACAAAAAGAGCTGCGTTGTTTAGCATAAAAAAGTTGGTTTGTTACCTTACGACGTGGCGGTCCATGTGGAAGCCCCTTCCCTCCGGCTGTGCCACCACGCCGGGCGCCACCACCACTGGCCCGGTAAACGGCGGCCCGACCTTGCCGGCGCGGTAGTCCGTCCCTTCGGCCTTGGGCACCGGGTACGCCACCCTGTCCCTGTACCCGACGATGGCCATCCTGTCGAGGTCCACCACCAGCGTCACGCCCTCCAGCGGCCGCGCGTAGAAGTTGGCCGTCGCGCCGGCCACGAAGCACAGCAGCTTCACCACCCTGCGCCTCGCGTCCACCGCGGGCTCGCCGCCGTCGTTGAACCACCCGACGGGGAACACGGCGCAGATGACTTCGTCCATTTCCACCCCGCGCTGTCGCACGGACTCCACGAACGGCGGGTACTTGGGCGCCACCGCCACCGCCGCGAACTGCTCCTCGAGCGTGAGCGTAGGGAAGCCGGCGCCCCGGTGTATGGTGTGTGAGAGCACGGAGGGGGCGGAGGCGTTGGTGATGTCGACGCGGAGCTCGTGGGACTGGCCGCCGGCGCGGGCGATGACGAGGGCGCGCCGGGGGAGGACGGGGCGGGACGACGCGGCGGCGTGGGCGTAGGAGAGGACGTCAGGCTTGTCGGGCTCGTCGAGGCCGACGTAGTGGAAGGTGAGCGGGCGGGCGGGGACGAGAGGGGAGGCGAGCACGGCTGCGCTGACGGCGGTGAGCTCCGCGGCGGAGAGGGGGTCGAGCGGGTGGTGATGGGAGAAGCAGGCTGTTGCGGTGGAGGTTAAGAGCACGGTGAGGAGGAGAGGAAGCATTGCCCGGAGCGGCGTCGGCATTTGGACGATCAGTCGTCGCGAGGGGAAGGTCAAGGGTGGAATGATACTAGTAGTATGGAATTCCAGAGCACAAAGCAAGTCACCATCTATCTATCATATTATCTGTCTCTCTGTGTCGCATTGTTCGCCTCTTCGCCGCACCCCACCAAGATGTGCAAGGCTGCAGCTTAAACAATCGCCAAGCCCAAAGCAGGCCAGGCCAGGCCCGGCTAGCTAGCCGGCGATATTATCGACCGGCTTGTCCAACAACGCGCTGCGTGCATCGAGTAGCCCGCCCAACAAAGTGCTGAAGACGTATTGCCGGCGCTGAGCGGAGCGCGCCCGCATCGACCCGCCGTTTTCCAGCGCCGCCACCACCGCGCGCTCGAGCTGGTAAGTTTCCGATGGACCTCCGGTTGCTCTCTCGGCCCGTGAAAGCCTCTTCTCTTCTTCTGTAATCTGATTGGATGCCGTCCGTTGTGGCGCTGCAGGAGGGACTGGGCAAGCCTGGCGTGCGGGCCAGCGGGACTGATCGCCAGTCGCGCGCTCTCCAACGACGTTGCCGACTACATCCGCTTCCGCGCGGTCAGGAGGTGTGAGAGATGTATAAATAGCTGAGTAGGGACAGGAATGGAAGAGAAAAAATGACTTGAATCCAATTATCTTTGCCTTCCCCGTCTTCTTCCTCCTATGAATCTTTCCCCATTACAGTCCCTTGTTCCTTTGGTCTCACGTCCCAGGCGATCTAGTGGCAACGGGACACTACAATTGGTATCAAGCACGGCACGATCGCTAATCGGTTGGGGATCGCTCATCGCCGTCGCAGGCAGCAAGCTGATCCCTGTAAAATCCCACATCGCTCCGGCTGCTCCACCCGGTCTTCGGTTCTCCGGCCGTCCGCTCGGATTCCGGCAGCATCGTTGCGCTCGCCGCGGCTTTCCGCGAGTGGTCGCAGGAGTTCGCCCGCGTCCATCGTCCGTGCCGCCGGCGCCGATTGCGGGCGTCAGCTCCACCGCTTACTTCGAATCTGCGCCGCGCCTCCCATTCCACCGCTGACGGCCGTCCTGTCGGTATCTTCGACTACGCCTCATCGCCAACCTGCGCTGAGCCGGCCGCCTCCAGCCCACGAATTGCAAGCGACCCGCCGATGGACGAGATTTGAAGGAGCAGCGTGTCCTCAAACCCGCTGATGGACGAGGTCTTCAGCCACAGGTCCAGTTCCTCCGCTCCATCCGCCATCCCAGTCTCGAGCCGATCGGAAGAGCAGTTGGGAGACCTATGGAAGAGACTTGAGATGTTGCGTGCGTGGATTGAATCCATGAACGCCGTGCAGTAACAGTTAGTGGCTCAAACCGAGCTCGCGGTGAGGGCAGTTGAGCAGCGGGCGAAGGACCAGCAGCTATTGGCCAAGCAGATGGAAGCCACGGCCCAAGCTGTGGCATGACTGACCGCTATATCGACTACCTCCACTAACTCGGCTTCCGCACTAGCTCTAGGGTTTGGGGCCATCACTAGCTCGGCGCTGTTTGGATCCAACACCTCTGCGCCACTCCTCAGCACCACCACCGCGCCGTCTCCAGCAACTATCGCCTCTGCACTATCGTTCTGCTTCACGCCACCATCAGCAAGCACGACGAAGGCTTTGGTTGCAGGTGCTGCCCATGAGGTGTTCGACGCAATGCCTCTCAAGGATGTGGCATGGGGGGAGGAACCACACACAGGGATTGTGGCATCGATCAGTAATGATAGCTCAGCACTTGTCTCCTGTGTTGATGATGAGCGTTTGGAGTTCCAGGATGGTGATCTAGTTGTGTTCTCTCAAGTCCTGGGAATGACTGAGCTGAATGATGGAAAACCAGGAAGGATTAAGAATGCAAGGCCTTGCTCTTTTACTCTAGAAGAAGACACTTCCTCAGGTGACAGAAGTGAGGCTTATGACTTCAGGTGCTTCTCCATTGTCAACAGATGTCATGGAATTCCTAAGAATTTGCTTCGGTGGTGAAATTCTTGAAGGTTATGGAATAACAGAGACATCTTGTGTCATCACTACAATGGATATTAGTGACAAATTAATTGGTCATGTTGGATCCCCAAATCCATCTTGTGAGGTTAAACTTGTGGATGTCCCAGAAATGAATTACACTTCTGAGGATCAACCATATCCCCGTGGAGAAATTTGTGTTAGGGGACCTACCATATTTCGTGGTTACTATAAAGATGAAATCAGGATGGTTGGTTGCACAATGGAGACATAGGTTTGTGGCTTCTTGTAGGGCGCCTAAAAACTACTGAACCCGCTCACGCGCCTCTGCACCGACCTCCCGCCGGTGACCGCACTGCTGTCCGCCTACGAGTCCGACTGTCCGAGCATTCTTTCCCCAGACAACACTCTTCGGTGCCGGGATCACCGATGACTCGACGGTCGTGCTCGATTTCGGCAAGCTCTGGATCTTGGCCATTGCCATGCCAGGCGATGAGCACTCGTCGAAGATTACCTACGTTGGCTATCGCCGCCCGACCTTGTTCGCAGGCCGCGTCTATTGCGCCACCACCGATTTTGTCATTTTTGTGGAGACAGCCGCCACGGCTGGCGGAGGCCGCCGAGATAACGGGCCCGGTTTCTCCGACATGGACGGGCACCGCGCACCTGGTCCTGGTGGACAACGGCGGACAGCTGATGCTGGTGCACCGTATTTCGCGCCCGTGCCGCGACAAAACTATAACGGCTTCATGATGGGGTGTGAGGTGTACAGGCTGGATTTGGACGCAGGGACGACGATACGTGTCGGCAGATTCGGTGGGCGCGTCGTTTTCGTCGGCAAGCTCCGCGCGCTGCCCGTGCCGGCCGGTGTGTTCCCGTCGATAACTGGTTACTCCGTCTTTGGTTTCGACTGCGAGGACAAAACTGCCGGGGCCCGGGATGCATGATTCAAAAAAAATCGACCATAATCGTCCGATTTTTGTGATTTTTATCTGTATCAACGCGGTTCGATTTTTAAAATCGATCGTTAAACCGGTGTAATCCAAAAAAATACAAAAATTTGAAAAAAAAAATTATGTGACATAAACCGGTCGAAAATCGGTAGAAATTGCTCAATGTTCATAAAAAATCGCTCCAAAAATCAACCGCAGAAAAGTTCAACAAGTCTGTCGATTTTCGTATTTTCTACGAAAATCGTCGATATTTGAATTTTTTCCAAAAAAAAATTGGTTTTCGAAACTATGCGATTTTTGACAATTTTCGACCAATTTTCGGATCGAATTTTGCGATTTTCAAAAATCACCGTTCATTCGAAAACCGCGAAAACGATTTAGTGAACCCTCGGGAGGTTACTGACTCGTACAGTCGTACAATCTCCTGGATGGTAGCAAGGAACCCAACCTCCACGCGGGCATGAAGTAGATGCCCCCGTGTAGCGTTGTTGTTTGCCTGCCCTGGTATATTGGTGAAGTAATTACTGCAGTAGTCCTTTTTTCTTTTTCTTTTACAAAAGTAGTTCCTATATAAAATAATTATAAAAATAGCCTCCGAACTTGCACCTATCTTGCTTCGGGTAGCACGGAACCGTGTTCCCATGCTTGCCAAGCGCGCGAGCCACACGCCCAAGCTCACCTGCTCGATCGGCGGGGGCCCACGAGCGCCTAGTTGGCCCCCCACACGTTAGCTCTGCGTTACCCGGGCGCGGTAGGTACGGCCTTAGGAGTTATTTTTACAAATTATTTGTATGAAGGGTAATTTTGTAAAAAAAAAAAGAGGCTACTACAGTGATTACTTCTATATTGGTAGCACTGACGGCTATTGTACTTATTTAGGCATCGATCTTCAGTTGTTTCCAGCGAATGGGATCAAGGTTAGCAAAACCGACGAAAACCAGTTGATTTTTGCGAAAATCGACCATATCGAGCCGGTTCGAAACTCTAAACAGGTCGGTAAACCAGTTCAATTAAAAAAATTCAAAAAAACTGAAAAAATTTATGCGATGTAAACCGGTCGAAAATCGGTGAAAATCGAGCGATTTTCAAATAAAATCAATGAAAATCGCTTTAAAAATTGGCCGCCTAAAAGTTCAACTCGCTAGTCGATTTTCGAGAAAACCGATTGATTTTCGAGGAAACCGATCAATTTTTGATTTTTTTTAATTTCTTTTCAAACATTTGATTTCAAAACTCTTCGGATTTTAACGATTTTCGCTCGATTTTTGCGGTAAACCGATACCATTGGGATTTCGATTTTCATCTTGAAAACGGTTTGGTTAACCCTAACTGGGACACCACTCACCCAGCCACCACAAGTGCTACACAAGATACAGTTGACTGACTCTAACGTGCTAGAGTGCCGTGTTGCATATATTAATGTTGTTGCTACTTGCTGTTGTATGCCCAAAACAGTAAACACCACAGCTTCGCAAAATGTTAATGTAATATCCCAATTAGTTTTTTTCCTATTTTTTTGGCTAAAATTTGGGGATTTTTTGGGCTGTTGGTAGGTTTTTGGAGGCTGGTTAGCTGTTGTGGGCTATTGTGAGCCTAGTGTGGCTGCTCTTGAGCTTTTAATGATGAGTTTTAGCCCATGTGAGAACAACACCCCAACCCCAACCCTAATCCCCTTTTTCCCCACCCCTCCCACCAGCCATCCTCCCCTTCTCCTTACAGCGTGCCGCCCTCCACCCTCGACTCCAGGATGTGCACCCCTGCCCCTGGCCGTGCCCACCCTCCTCCCTCCCTCTCTGGTGTGCTTCCCATCCATCTTGCGACCAAAACGGAGTGCCTTGCCCTAGCCGATTCCATTTGGGGTGTTGTTCGCGTAATCCAAAGAGTTTCGTTGTTGATTTTGCGGGTCTTCGAGAAGTTATAAATTTCAATTAGGTAGTGGTGTTTTGGATGCTATAATTTTGGTTTGTCCATGTTAGTATCATCTATTCTTTTGATGGGGATTAGGTTTGATGGGGAGGATCTGTAGTTAGAAGGTATTCTATGAACTCGAGCAGATCACAACACGAATTTAGGGCAGTAATGCATGAACCTTAGACGCATTTTGTGTGTGGGGGGGTGTTTGGCTGTTATAAAAGTTGTAGATCATCGTCTTAGATTTTATTAGAGACTAAGAATATAAATTTTGGCTCAGCAATTTAAAAGTTATGGCTGTTTGATTGTCTACTATCTAGAATCTATCGCTGTTGATAGTACCTGCAGTAAATTGCAATTTAGCCGAATTAAATTTTCTCAATACCTAGAAAAAGATAGGAAATTTATTTATATATTTAAAATATCCTCGTTTACTGAATTTAGAGTTGTATTAAAATAGTTATGAAATTGTGAAGGCTGTTGTCCAGATTGTGGACATACCGATTTTCTGGGTTGAATTCGTGGGAGTTATGGTAGTCATTAAAAATGATGGGTAACTAGAATATTGTTGGTATTCTTGTATAGTTTTTATAAAGTTAATGGGTTCCTAGTTTTGGGCTCTTGGGTTGAAATTTATGGTATTCAAACCATTAGGATAGCTAGGGGATTACGTGATTGCCAAGAGTGATCGTTTATCCGGGGATGGTGCGTAGTTGCGTTGTTGTTATTTTTGGTGTATGTAATGTTGTGGCATGTTTTTGAGGTGTGTTCACTATAGGTGGTGTGACTCCGGGTGAGGCCTCAAGCTTCCGTCCCACCTCTTCTCGTGGTAAAGAGGCAAGTATATCATACAATTGTGGATGTATCATAATGAGTTGTGTGATTATTGTTAAATTAGCTATCTAGATGATTTATGTGAGTTATTGCAATCGTGGATAATTCTTATGTCCATACTTGTGAAGATGAATCATGGCAAATGAAAATTTTGTTGCTCTATTGCATCTTTTGCATTCATGACATGAAAAGAGATTCAAGCCCGTTCGATGAATAAGTCATATGTGGACATATGACTAATCCAGAGTGCTCTTGAAAAATCCTACCCCGTAGTCCCATTCACAGGGATGGATGGGAGCGAGACCTTAAGAGTAGGCCCCTCAACAATGATGGAAGGGAAATAAAGGGTGTGACATTGACGGGTGTGCACTCAAGCTGTACTAGTATAGGCTTTAAATGTTGCATTTTTTAGCATAAAAGCATGATGCATTGCATGGAAGAATTTTAAGTGAGACAAACTGTTGAGGTTCACTATTTGTAAGATCTTGAAAAATGTTGTAACTTGCTATTGAATAACCTCTTCTATGTTCCTTCTTGTATGATATACTTTGCTGAGTTTTTGGACTCATGCTTGTTTATTGAATGTTTTAAGTACTCTAAGGACGTAATGATGGGATGGGATATAGCTTCACCACCTCACACACCATGCCAATTATACTAAATAGCTTTGGAGAAACTTCACCTTAGAGAATAATTTAGTTGATCAATTATGGATCCTTGCTTAGTTTTTGCATGTGTTTTAGTTGAACTTGTTGAGTACTTACTACCTTGGTTAAGAGAGGAAATGGGTTTTTAGTGTTGAGCCTATTTGTTGAACTAATTATGCTATGTTATTGTTGCTGAAATTATTTGCTAGAGTGCTTTTCTAGTTGTTCTTAGGCAGGAGATTATTGTTATGTTGTCACATGTGTGTTTATGCCCATGTTCGTGGTCATGGATCGCTATGGTTGTGAGAGTTGTAATTAGAATGCTTGATGAAATGTTTTATGTAGTTGTAGTTTTTGTTATTATTTGTGATTGTTTTGGTGACATTTTGGGCACATGTTGTGCTGGGGTGTTACAGTTTTCTTTTTCTTATGCTTCTTCTCCTTCTTTCTCGTCGCCATGAGTAGCAGTCTAGCAGAGCTCTATAACAATCCCAAGCTTGTACGACAAGTGCACCATTACTGGAGGATCATCTGCTAAATCTATTATATATTAAAAGATTATGACATGTCTTTTTGAGATGAAAAGATAAAATAAAAATATGCTAGAAATTCCCATAAAAAAACAAAAATTCGCCCCCACGCCATGGATCATTACTAAGTCGAATAATAGCAACCATTGGATGTTATTATTTAAAGAAAATTTCTAACCATCCATGTAGCGGACCCGAGTTATAACGACTTAGATTAAAAGAAAGAGTTCATGCCAAGTATAATAAAATTAAAAGAAATTCAGAATTTAACATAAAAATAGTCAATTGATTTTCGTACGAACTCTAAACCAAAACCCTTGCATAGATAAAATTCAAAGTAAAAAATAGATGTATATTAGCAGTTGGATTTGTACATGAACTCTAACCTAAACTAAAATAAAAAACTAAATGAAAAAATGGAATGTAAACTTATAGGAAATTATAAATTTTATTTTCATATGAACTACAAATTAAAACCTCCGCATATTTGAAACTTGGAATCAACACTAAGTGAAAATTAGTAGTTAGATTTGTACTGAAATTTGAAATTAAATAAAAATAAAATTCAGATTAAAAGAAAGAATCCATGTCAAGTTCAATAAAAAGAAATAAAACTTGCAGTTGTATTTATGTACGAATTACAACCTAAATATGACAAAAGAATTTCTATAATAAGTACAATCCAAAAAATATGCAAATTCACAATAAAAATAAAGGAAATTAGCTATTATTTTTTAATTCCAAACTCAGTGAAAAATAGAAATTTTGGTTTTGTTTAGAATTAAAATTCTAAAAATATGCTAATTCAAGAAAAAATTAAATAAGGTAAGAAATTTGATTTGTATATATATATATAAAAAAAATTATGAAGCAAAATCTATTATATAATAATAGTCGATGACAGGTGATTTAGAATAAACAGGTATAAACTATGTAATATACATTATAAGCATGCACTATAGATAAGCATTGCAATAATAAAAAAAAGCCAATAATGGTATAAATTAATGGAAAATATTGTGTTACGCTAGTTTTACTGTGTTTGCTATGCAAGTATTTCGGTCAAAAAATTATTTGGAGAAGGAAGTTTTAGTTGCATGTGACATATAATAGGAAAATAGTGAGTGTTTTCTCTCTTATAATATATAATATTAAAATATCACAAAATAGAGTTCAGCGATGATCTATTTTCTAGAAATAGCAAGCAAGTTATTTCGCTAGTTCTTATAAAGTATCGTAATTGTGACGAGTAAATTATTTGCACGAAATTTCAGTTGCCTTGAACATTTACCCCGTGTGGCCGTGTCTGACATGCAAAATCACTTAGCGGATTTAGCAACAATAACATGGGGATGTCCATTTATAAGGTGATTTGTGCTTTCTTACACGAAAATCACATTATTAAACCATTGGTTGGAAATTAGAGTTGGCACACACATCTCAAAGTTAATATATAAGGACAGAAGAGTGAACAGTTTAAAAAAAATCTCACATCTTTTAAGACTAAATCTGAAAATTTACAATAGCGAAACCGTAAAAAATATTTGGACAATTTGGTTGAGGATTCGTCAGCTGGATCCACTAGCGATGGAGGGCATCCAATATAGAAAATGTATGCTGCGAACGTCCACAAATTAGTGAATTCAACAATGTATTTAGGGATTACATTAAATCACTACTAAGGACATGCTCATCTATATCGGTTCGGAACTGATATTAGTGTCGGTTTTCCAACCGACACAAATGTACCGACAATATAATCGGACATTATCAGTATCAATTTACAAACCGACACAAATAACATTAGCAGTGTCGGTTCTAAACACGAGCCGGCACAAATAGTTGAACTATCCCTGTCAGTTCACACCAAGAACGGACACAAATAGTCAACATATCAGTGTCGGTTCACACCAATAACTGACACAAATATACGTCATATCAGTGTCGTTCAAACCAAGAACCAACACAAATAGACTATATATCAGTGTCGGTTCACAACAAAAACCAACACAAATAGACAACATATTAGTGTCGGTTTCTACCAAGAATCGACACAAATAATGCCAGACCAAAAAATTAAAAAATTAGCATTTTGGCTAGCCTCAGGAATACTGCTAGCCATGCCCTCTGGTACAGCATGATATGTCAAAATATCATATGTACCATTGCATTCCAAATATCATATTTTGATATGTTACAGTTATGACATTTGAATGGACCAACTTATTGCTAATGCATAGGTTAAAACAAAATCATCTATATGTTTGTTGCTTGAATAGAACTATTTCATACTGAATAGTGGGATAACAATTTCATTCAAAACCACATAATTCAAATTTATATAACTAATCAAACACACCCTTCTTTAATTGAAAGAAACTTATACAACTACAACCACATGAATTCAGAATCTACTTCATCAAAATTAAACGGAGTAGCAAGCCTCCTCGCTGCCTGCTCAAGCTCTTTCACTGTCTCACGCGGCGCAACAGTAACTGGTCCTTCCTCGATTATCCGTTGTAAGCAAAAAAATATAATCCTTCGATCGAAATACAGGTAAGAAGTGCTGCTACATTGCCATATTGATCACAAAGCAACTGAACTTCGAGATGTCGACTCTACAAAAGGAAAAAAGCTGGGAGCTCTTATATAGAATTTAAAAATGAAATATAATATATAAAGCTAGGTCAATAAAAATAAACTAAAACTAAATAGACTAAAACATATGGTAATTATAGGTATAGGACCCCAACTGTTTTAGTACTACTTTTAGTGCTAAAATTATGTTGTATAGATTTGATTCATCCTACTAACTTACGTACTGTCTTTTCAGTGCTCAAATTACATTGTTTACCATTTCTTTCAAGTCTCACGGGGATCATATGATGATTGAAATCACAAGCACTTCAGTTCCAACAACCACATGAGATAAACAATGTATTCCCAATTTCAGCAGTATGATGTGGCTAGGTCGTCTGATTTTTTTTTCAGCTTCTCTGAAAAATATAGAGCTGTTGCAAGTTTAAAAGCAATACCCGGTAAGTGCCTGCTTGCTCTCCTAAAAGCAGGATTGCACGGTTCTTATCATCATGTTTCATTTCATTATCTTTTTGTTTGGAAGCTATACATTATGGTAGCTGTAAGAGTAAATAATTCAACGCAGCTGCACTTACCTTTCCCCTTTCCTTTCAGGATGGAAAAGTTAGCATTGCGCTTCTGCTATTATGAACATCACATGACCTAAAAGAGAGTACTTCAAATCAAACAACCCATCAAATAAAGATCCAAGGCACTTAATTCTTGCAGCAATAGATCATTTCCCTGGAGCTTAGGGTCCCCCAAGAAATCATAAGAATTTGTCAAATTTGATGCTGAAGTACTGGTGTACTGTAAATTCAAAAGTATCGTCCTTATCATCACTAGTTGGGCATTGTTTATGAGTCATTATTTGCAGTATCCATTCCTTCATAAAACCAACTTTTTTTGTGTCATATACTTTTCATTCCACTTGCATTTGTAGATTGGGAGTATTACTTAAGCAGTGTGCAAGTGAACTTCAGATTTCAAAATGCAGTCTCTATTTCGTTATAAATGAGAAACCTTGTTGCCTATTTTTCATGTAGCTATGGGCAAAGAGCGGATTTTTTTTTCAAATAATACTTCTTTAAAATGTATTGCGGTATTAATACGTCGAAAACAAAAATTGCAAGAATAACACCTATTCGCCGAACGGTACGGCGAAATAGCTATTTTCGCCAAACAGTGTGTCGACAAATGCCTAATTGCGCAGTTAACCGTTAGGCGATAAATTCTATGGGAAACGAGGGTATTATCGTCGAACCATTTGGCGAAAATAGAGTTGTCACCATACGGTACGATGATAATAGCTTCTTTCCCCTAAATTCTGACGGCCGACTGTTAACTGCGTAATTAAGCAGTGGTCGCCGCACCGTTTAGCGAAAATAGCTATTTCGCCGTACCGTTCGACGAAAATAGCTATTTCGCCGTACCGTTTGGCAAATAGGTGTTATTTTTGCAATTTTTGTTTTCCGTGTATTAATACCACAATTTATTTTTTAAAAAAAGTATTATTTTAAAAAAAACCGGCAAAGAGCAGATTAAACAATCTTCAGAATTTCTATTCATTTAAAAAAAGCTCAGATGTTTTAATACCATTTTTCTGAGCTGATGACAAGAACAACCAACACAAGAAATTGCAACCTCCAAGACCAACTGATATAGATGTTATAAAAAAAATCATTTATGTGATGTACAAGTATGTTTTTAGAGTAGTACTCCAATCCAGCATTAGTAGTGTATCTAATGCACAAGCCTTTAGCTGGTCTGTGCATAAACGTATGAAATGATTCTTTGGTAATGAAAATTTTTTGGGTTGATTTTCGCTGAATAAACCATTTTGATAAATGGCACCACGTTGGACCATGCTAGCACAGCGTGTTGGAGAGGGAATTATTAAGAAGCTACACTATCCAAGAGGTAATGATAAAACTTCCCTTTCCAATAGCACATGAATAGAACTTGTGTCGGTTCCATTTACAAACCGACACAAATATTATTTGTACCGGTTTCAATTACAAACCGACACTAATATATAACTATTTATGTCTGTTGCAATTAAAAACTGACATAAATAGTCTTCCCACCATTTTGAGTTTTAGATTCAACACAAAATCTTTATCTGTATCGGTTCCAAAAAAACCGACATAAATAGACCAGCATCTATTAGGTGTTCTGTAGTAGTGAATTCAGTTACCTAGTTTGGTAGTATCACTCAAGCTCAAGCTTAACGACACCCTTTGTGCAATTTTCTGCAAAATTTTGGATTTTTTTTTGGAACCAGAAAACTTGGGTTCGATTCAAGGTTTGACTTTTCGAACGAATTTCACAAAATTTCGCGAATTTCGTTCGTACCGATCGCATGCGAAAAAGAAAACCATTTCGAATTTCACTCAAATTCAAATTCAAATTTTCAAAATTTGAAAAAAAATGTATCCAAAATTTCTCCATAATTAGTATCAATAGCCTTATGACCTCTGATGCGGATATTATTTTTAAAAAAAAATGAAGTTTGAAGACGTTTTTGAGCCATTCAATTTATTTAGTAGCAATATTTGTTGAAGTATATTTAGTATAAATATTTGTTGAAGTATATTTAGTAGTCATATTTATTGAAGTATATTTAGTACCAATATTTCTTTGTAAAAACCAGCAGCATGAGGCAAGAAGGGCATTATCCATAAAATCATAACCTGTATTCAGAAAGTACATCTGAGTTTTTTTTAAAAATCACATGTAAACTGCTAAGAGATCATTAGACTAAATCAAAATCCTCGATTTAACTTGTCAACAATCAATATAGAATCATATAAGACATCTAGTGATAAACCGTCTATCATTTTTTTCTATTATTTTGAGAGAGAACCATATCATAACTAAATATTCAACACGAATGCAAGTATTAAACAATCAACTGTAGTCCATAAAAAATAAATGGAAATACATTGTTACAGAATCTGCTACAGCCTACAAAAATCATAGTTGATCAAATAAGTGCAATATTTGAATTAGAATTTTAGACTACACCTCCACAACACACCGCATGTTTCAATATTTATTCAATTATATTTAGTAGCAATATTTGTTGAAGTAATTCTTTAAATATTATTTTTGGTCTTTAATGGCTTTTTCCATATTTTATAACAATTTTTTTTACAATTTTCCCTAATTTTTCTAAACTTCCCCTTATTTTTTCAACTACCATCGGTTTTTCAAGCTTTTTTCGAGTCTTTTCGAGTGGTTTTCGAACCATACGGTTTTTCGAGTTTTTCGAACGAATTTCGCTCGGAGGTTTCAAACTTTTTGATTAGATTTCAAATTCATTTGACTTTCGAATCAAGAGGTTTTGAGCGAATTTCGAATGAAATTTCATGAATTTCGATACCACCGGGACGTCGAAATTTGAGTTCGAAACAAAAAGTGAAACCCTAGTACTAATTGGTACCGATGCAAGATTTCTTGCCACGCTAGAACCTAATAACCACTGCAACCTCTGGATCCACATGTGCATATATACGTTTTTTATCCATTAAACCTCTGCGCGGGGAGCCAGGGATACAACATACCACTATCCACATGTTGCCAGCATTGCAATGCTTACATGAACTTTCAACCGGTAAACATCTCGCAATTTACAATAGTACTGCAATTTTATGAACGAAGAGGTTCAAATCTTGTGCCTTGGAACAGCCATTGCCCATTGGGCATCAAATAAACATATTTCAACATTAGATCAGTTCATCAGTGGACACTCAGAAGTCAGAACCTAGGAGAACAGCAATTTTGATTAAAACAAAACAGTGCAAGGCTAAATTAATGTCTCTTTTCCGTCCAGGCTGAGATGCATGCAAGAGTGATCCATGGGACTATGGGAGGCAGAAACATACTTCTCTTTGAGATGCCAATTGCTGTCTAGGCCCTACAAAGTTCACACATGCTATCTATCCGGTACATTTTCTCTGCAAGTTCATCAACTATCTTGAGCCCATAGTCTCACGGTCCTATCATTATCAAGGCCACCAGAAACAATTTTGTTCTCTGTTGGATGGCAAGACACTGATATGACAGTGGCAGTATGGCCTTCCAATTTCTGAAGAATATTTCTCCCTTGGAGGTCCCATATGTACACGCAGTTGTCTTCTGATCCACTGACGATGTACTTCCCGTTCGTAACAGAAAATGCAGACTGGATGCAATATACTCTGTTCACATGCCCACTGTATACCTTCAAGAACTTGCCAGTAGCAAAATTGCATAGTTTCTGCAAGGTGGTAATAATACACTTAGGAAGCATATTTCCAAATACCATGGAATTTGGAAAAAAAAAATATAACTATTTGTGATGATATTACGAAAAATGTAAACTTCAACAACAATGAATAAAACTGTGCAAAACAAGTACAACAATGCCACAAATTTCTTAGCATGCTGCTTGATATGAACAATTAATAAATTAAGCAGCCTATAGGAAGCACCACTGGTCTAGGATCCAGGTTTTCAAGGGTACAAAGTAGGAGGCTCGAAACGGCACCTATGCAAAGATTACCGTGGATCGACTTAAGATCAAGGACTGACACCATCAAGGTTACTTGAAAGTTTCATATTTCTTTTATATACCTCCGATCACCTGAAGTATGTATGACAAT
Source organism: Rhipidocladum racemiflorum (assembly GCA_036346355.1). Classification (NCBI taxonomy): domain Eukaryota; kingdom Viridiplantae; phylum Streptophyta; class Magnoliopsida; order Poales; family Poaceae; genus Rhipidocladum; species Rhipidocladum racemiflorum. The sequence continues at coordinate 9,875,542 of CM070581.1, forward strand.
AAGTGAGTTGATCTCGATTGGTTGTGAGAAAGATGAGACAATTCGGTATGCTAGTATTCTCTGTTGTAAGATTGGTTCTTTCCCTATTAAGTATCTAGGTGTTCCTCTGCACTGGGATAAACTTAAAAGAGATGATGTTCAACTTCTAGTTGATAAGATTCTAAAAAGAATTGCAGGTTGGAGGGCAAACTCTTATCATATAGTGGCCGTCTGATTCTTATAAAATCTTGTCTAGCTAGTATCCCTCTCTATCTTCTTTCCTTTTTTAAGTTTCCAAATTGGGCCCTAAAACTTATTAATTCTCATATGGCTAGTTGTTTGTGGAATGACTTTGAGGGTCACAATAAGTTGCATTTGGCAAATTGGAACTTAGCCTGTATGGAAAAGCAATATAGTGGTATGGGTTTACCAAATATTAGAGATTTAAACATGTGTTTGTTGGCTTCTTGGGTGAAAAGGTTTTATAATGTGGAGAACAAGCAATGGAAAGAGTTAGTTAGATTCAAATACAGAACGGATAAGCCAAACATTTTTCTTTGTGAGCAAGAGCATGCTTCGGTTTTTTGGAAAAGCATCTTATGGGCTATAAAGGCTACAAAATTTGGTTATAAATGGAATGTAGGTAATGGTTGTAGAATCAGGTTCTGGGAAGATATTTGGTTTGGTTCATCTTGTTTAGCTACTCAATTTTGGGACCTGTATGTTTTAGTAAATGAGAAAAACATTGTTATTGCGGAAATCTGGGATGGTGTTAACTTGAAATGCACTTTTAGAAGGACCTTTTCCGAAAATATTATGATTAGATGGTTTGAGTTGTTAGAAGTGGCTAATAGTATAAATTTTGTTGATGATGAGGATGCTTTGATTTGGCAATACAATAGTAGTGGCACTTATTCTGTTAAGTCTCTTTATGCGATTATTAATTTTAGGGGTGTTTGTCCTATTTACATCCCCGCGGTTTGGAAGCTTAATGTTACCCCTAGAATTCATTTTTTCCTTTGGCTTATTTCTCACAATAAAATTTTGACTAGAGATAATTTGTTGAAAAGAGGTATGGATAAAGGTGCTCTTTGTAGCTTTTGCAATGAGTTGGAATCAGTTAATCATCTTATTTTCGAGTGTGTTGTAGCTAGAAATACGTGGAATTTAATTGGTGATTTTTTCGATATGGAGATTGGTTATAATTATGAATCAATAGCTCGTTTTTGGTTAAGCAATCGGAAATATATGATTCGAAACACTATTCGTGCAGCCACTTTATGGAGCTTATGGCATGTCAGAAATAATTTGATCTTTGATTCTCAGAGTTGGACGAATGTGAAATCCATTTGGAGGAAGTTGCATGTGTCGCTAAGGAACTGGTCCCCTGTTTACAAGGAGGAAAAGATGCCCCGCTTGATGGAGTTTTGCAGTTGGTTGGAAAACAAGATTCGGGCACCTCTGGCATTGGAACTAATCATCAATTAAGTTTGGTTGACACTGGGAATGTTGCTGCAGAGGAAGTTGTGATTTCTGAGGAGTTTAAAGCGTTCTCTTTGTATTTTCATGATTGGGGTAAGGGTAAAATGTGAGGTGTTTCTCCAGTTTGGTTGATAGGTTTATTTCCTGATGTTGAATCGGTTTGGTTGTGGGAGAGGTAATGTTGAATGATGTTTTTTTGTGCTCTGAACTGAGAACTGGAACTGCCGGTTTCATTTTAATGGAACTGGGACATCAGTTTTTGATGTCCTCTTGATCTAAAAAAAAGTATGTTTGACAATATGATCCAGTGAGTGATGTGCGAATTGATGTGACTACATAAATCACAGCAGCGAATTTGGAAAACATTTGACAACTGCATAATCTGCATATAACAACAAGATGCTTCTTTCTTTCTCCTTCACACAACCAATATAGAACTTAGTAGCGCAAGAATCTTTTCCCTCCTGCTTTGGAAAAACAAGAATTTTTTTCTTAGCTTTCATTGGAAGGCCAAGTTTGAGGCATACAAAATTAGGTTTTCCCTCCTGCTTTGGACGGGAAGGAAATATTTTTGTGCATTAGGATGACTCAGATTGTATCAATTTAAAATATATGTTACATGGACCTACCATACTGACAACAAAGACTGGATTTAAGACAGTATTACAGTCAAATTGTTGTACCAGGAATTTTTCCATACAAGTTAACAGTTTCATATAATGTGTTCTGTTATGATGTTTCATCATAACATGATGCAACGTATGGAATATGTCTAGATGCAATATGTAGCACTATAAACAAAACAATATGTTCCTAACATTATTTGCTAGCAGTCTTTACTCTTGAAAGAAGAAATATAAAGTAATAGTTTTGAGAAGCTATATGCAAAAGTAATGGTGCATCCAGAGACTTAAAAGACACAGTTATAAAAAATTGGCAGCCCTTGTGAAATGGAACAGCCGGATTCATGAGAAACAAAGGTATAAGAAGATTAATTTAACATTCTGGATCATCAGGAGTGCCACTGGAATCTGGGAGTTACAAGATGTGTTAAAATCACCTCCGTTTTTAGTATATTAGATTAGTAGCACTTGGAGGAACAGTCTGCTTATGCAATGAGTACAATTATTTCATTTGAATTTCAGAAATCAGAACAGAGATGGATTTTCATACACTGTCAAGTGTGACACTGTTGTTCCATTTGAATTTTTTTTAAAAAAAATAGTACAGAATACACATGAGAAATTGTGTATCTTTGTTTTTGAGGAGAATAGGGCATCAAACTCACAACCTCAAAAACCATAACCTTGTGCTCTGCCATTACACCATGTGGGCTTTCAATTTTAGAGTCAGAACTGAGAAGAGCTTTCATTCGCTATCAAGTGGAATTCAATTGGAACAGAAAATTGGGTAAGAAACTAGCTAACGTCAGCAATCATTTTACCCATATCAAAATACATCGAAGTGACCTTGAGATATCTAAGAGCATTGAAAAGGCTTCACTTAGTGCTCCATGACTAGGTAAAGTCTTAAAGGAAAATGTTGCTTCAGAATTGTGTTTAGCATATCATACAAAAAAGAGCAGGGGCTTTCTCACCCTGAATAACTTAAAAGTGGTGTGTACTTCACAATACCTAAGGGGCCTATCTATGAGGAGCGATTGCGCTTAAATTAGAACAAGACGATAGTAATCTAGATAATCTAATCGCATAGACTTGAGTGTTTTGAAAAATCGATCACTAGTTGGTATGTAATAGCAGTCAATTGGTCATACCAATGAATCATCAAGCGTGCCGACGAGGATGAACTTGCCGTTGGGAGAGAACATGGAGAAGGACACCGCGGGCTTCTTGTCGTCGATGACCGTCTTGAGACAAGACCCAGTCCCAGCATCCCAAATCTTGCAGCTCCCATCATGGCTCCCCGACACAATGATCGACCCGTCCCGGATGAAGTGCACAGAGGTGACGGGTTCGGAGTGCGCATCGATGGTGCGAACACAGCGGCCGTTCTTGACGTCCCAGATGCGCACGGTGCAGTCGAACCCCCCGGAGGCGACTTGGTAGCTGGTCTGCGGGTTGAAGTTGGCGCTGAAGACGAAGTTGGTGTGCCCCTTGAGCACGCGGATGCAGCGGTCGGCGTTGGGGTCGGCGGGCTGGCCGCCCGGGTTGGGGCCGGAGAGGATGGGCCGGAAGTCCCAGATGCGGAGGGTGCGGTCGTCGGAGGCAGAGCAGAGGTAGAACGAGTCCGTGGACCAGGAGAGGTCCGAGACGCCGTCGGTGTGGCCGCGCAGGGTGGCGATGACAGAGAGCGAGGACGGGGAGAGCAGCGCGACCGTGCCGTCAAGCGAGGCCGTCGCAAGAAGGCGGCCGCAGGGGGAGAACCGCACGCAGGAGACGGAGCGGGTGTGCGGGGTCGCCGCGCGCACCTGCCGGTAGGGCCGGTACGTCGGCGGCGGCGGCTGCTGCTGCGCCCCCGACGACATGGTCGGCGCGGCACCACGATGGGAGAAGAGGAGAAAAAAAAGGCTTTTACGGCTCCCTTCGGTGTGGCCTTTTATTGGGAAAATTCATCATTAGCCGTATTTTATAAGGGAATAATCGATGATTTATCTTTATTTATTTATTTATGTTATTGATTATTTGTCTTATGATATTTTATTTATATACGAAATCTGAGATCACATGTCACTAAGATATACAGGATAAATAATTAATTGCACCAACTAAAATGGGGGTAAATAATCAAGGGTTACGAGAATACATTACATGGATCGATTTTCCCCCACTTAACACAAGTGTGGGTTATCGGAAAAATTCGTATTTGATACAAGTTGCAACCCATAATTTCAAAATGATACAACATTTCGGTGTATTTGCCAAAAAACCAGTCATGACCGGTTTCTGGGAAACCATACATGCATGGCCAGGTTTACGGAGTTCCATAGAAGGCCATGGCGGTTCCGTGTCCCATACAAGCCTTGGCGGTTCCGTGTACCATACATGCCCATGGCCGGTTCCCATTTCCCATACATGCCATGGCCGGTTCCCATTTCATACATGCAATAAAAAAGGAAAAATAATGTTTGATCGTTTTTACGAAATTTGAAACCGAGGAATTGGGAAAAAATCGTATTTCATACAAGTTTGAGCCCCTAATTTCAAAGCGATACAACTTTTGCGTATTTACCAAAAGGAAAATTTTTATTGTTTTTGTGAAATTTGAAAGCGAGGTGATTGAAATGGCAAAAATGTATTTGATACAAGTTTGAACTCGTAATTAAAGATGATGCAAAAGTTTTGCGCCTTTGCAATCGTATTTTTGTTTTGCTTTCCATTATTTCTTTGTTTAATTTTTAAACTCGATCGGATTATAAGTTTCGATGTACAACTTGAAATTAAAGGAAAAAATCGTATTTGAGGGCCTTTGAGTTTGCGAGGTTTGCATATTTACAATATGATATAACAGTTCTCGGTTACTATTTTTTTATGTTTTCGGTTTGAGAAAAATGATATAATAGTTTCACGTTGTAAAAAAAAAGCAGTGATGAATTATCTGGAAAATCGCTTCTCAAGAAACCAAACTTTGGAAATTTTTGGTATTCGAAACCTAGATTTTCGGGTTACCCTATACCTGTATGGCATACCCAAAACCCCAAAACATCGGTTAAGGATTTTTTTTCATTTTTTGATGTTTTTTTCCTGATTTTTCAACCGGAGCTGATTCAAATGGAAATGACCGATTTAGTTATATTTTCTCTGTAAAATTTAGAAATTGTTTGCTGATTCAAATGCAAATAACCGCTCGATATCGCATGATTGAAATGCATATAACCGGAGCAGCTCCTTGGCCAGTTCCCCGTGTCCCATACAAGCCTTGGCCGGTTCCCCGTGTACCATACATGCCCATGGCTGGTTCCCCATTTCCCATACATGCCCATGGCCGGTTCCCCATTTCCCATACATGCCATGGCCGGTTCCCCATTTCCTATACATGTATGGTACACGGGGAACCGGCCAAGACTTGTATGGGACACGGGGAAACGATTTCAATCATGCGATATCGAGCGGTTATTTGCATTTGAATCAGCAAACGATTTCTAAATTTTACAGAGAGAAATATAACTAAATCGGTCATTTCCATTTGAATCAGCTCCGGTTGAAAAATCAGGAAAAAAACATCAAAAAATGAAAAAAAAAATCCTTAACCGATGTTTTGGGGTTTTGGGTATGCCATACAGGTATAGGGTAACCCGAAAATCCAGGTTTCGAATACCAAAAATTTCCAAAGTTTGGTTTCTTGAGAAGCGATTTTCCAGATAATTCATCACTGCTTTTTTTTTACAACGTGAAACTATTATATCATTTTTCTCAAACCGAAAACATAAAAAAATAATGCTTAGAAGCTGTTATATCATATTGTAAATATGCAAAACACCAAACTCAGTGCCCTCAAATACGATTTTTTCCTTTAATTTCAAGTTGTACATCGAAACTTATAATCCGATCGAGTTTAAAAAATTAAACAGCAAATAATGGAAAGCAAAAACAAAAAAAATACGATTGCAGTCATAAAACTTTTGCATCATCTTTTAATTACGAGTTCAAACTTGTATCAAATACATTTTTTTTTGCCATTTCGAATCACCTCGGTTTCAAATTTCACAAAAAAAACAATAAAAAATTTCCCTTTTGGTAAATACGCGCAAAAGTTGTATCGTTTTGAAATTAGGGGTTCAAACTTGTATGAAATACGATTTTTCCCAATTCTCTCGATTTCAAATTTGAAAAAAGCGATCAAACATTATTTTTCCTTTTTATTGCATGTATGGAAAATGAGGAACGGTCATGGCATGTATGGGAAATGGGGAACCGGCCATGGGCATGTATGGTACACGGGGAACCGGCCAAGGCTTGTATGGGACACGGGGAACCAGCTATGGCCTTCTATGGAACTCCAGAAACCGGCCATGCATGTATGGTTTCCCAGAAACCGGTCATGACTGGTTTTTTGGCAAATACGCCGAAATGTTGTATCATTTTGAAATTATGGATTGCAACTTGTATCAAATACAAATTTTTCCGTGGGTTATCATAACCTATTGGCAGTGTCAAATAGGCGGACACGGACTCGTAGCCACATCGGAATACAGAAAGCCAGACCAGCACCGCCTCTCAAAATTTTTACTATACTAGCCCTTTTGATTTTTTTTTTCAAAAATAACCTCCATAGCATAGGAATTGCAAAAATAGCTTCATGTCGCGGTTAGGGGGGCGTTGCAATGCCGTGGCTCACGCTTTGACGGCAGTCTTCAGCATAAGCCGCCACCGCCCATTGCCGAAGGAAAGCGCCGCCAAGGCCAGACTACCCGAAAGCAAACGGCCCCCATGCGATGTTTCTTTATGCTGTCCCCGGCTGCTTCTCCCTCCAGTCTGTTGCTTCTCCCTCCTGTTCCTGCGCGACTCCACCCGCAAAAGCAGCACCCTAGGGACGCTGCATAATCTGAAAGCAACGCCCCTAGGCGCTGCACTCGCACGCTCCCAGCCCCCCTCTCGCATTGGCACTTGTTGCCTCTCCAAGATAGGCCCCAGGCGTAATTTTCCCTTTACATCACATCACATCGCTCCGTCCCATCCACGCACCAAAAGCAGTGATAGATGTCCGCTTCTCCCATGCATGGGCTGAATCTCTCGCTATAAATTATGAGTGATGTGATGATTTGTATCAGACAGTCCACGAGAGAAACAAACCAGGGGTAGAGCGAGGGAGTTCGACAGATTTTGGACGAGTTGAGAAAAGTGAGAGCCTGAAGAGGGGAAGACGGGACAAAAATAGGAAGGTAAAAAAGAACTGCAAACGGAAATTTAAAATCGGAATTCCGGAGGAATTTAGTCAGTGTTCATAATTTGGTGGAATTTATTTAGAGTTAACCTATTTTTCAAGTATTTGATTCAGGATTTGTATTTTGCAGGTATTCTTCAGGAAGGTTATTTTATGCGTTGCTCGAGCTTTAGTGATCTTCAGAACAACTTCAAGAAGGTTAGTTTGAAACCTTCAGGAATATTAGTACAATATTATTATAATATTAGTATAATTAGTAGAATATTACTATAACTAGCCGTACATGAAACCATGGTATTAGTACAACGGGTAGTACATGAAATGAAAGTAGTAGTGTAATGAGTAGTATGTAAAATAGGGTATAATTAGTGTGATATTAGTGCAAGTAGTAGTATGTGAAATGTCTCTAATGGTATAATAAGTAGTTCATGAAATAAGGATCGAATGCGTAAATAATTAATGGTGTGTACTTATTGTGATTTTAGTGCAATTAATAGTACTTAAAATAACTGTATTAGTACATGTAATAACAATATTAATATTATTAGCAGTACATGATATAACGGTACAGTGCGTAAATAATGTCCTAATATTAGTGAAATATTAGTATGAATATTGTAATATTAGTATAGTACCAATATGATATGAGAGAATTAGTATTACGTAAAATGATAATAATAGTATAATATATGCATAACTTTAATAATGTTACGATAATATTACGAGAATATTTGTGTGATTACTACAAAACTAGTACAATTAGTAGTGATGTTAGAGCAAATAGTACGATATAAAAGGACGGTGTTCGTGAAATGAGTAATACATAAATTGATGATGCACGACATAAATAATGGTGTATAATTACTTTAATATTAGCACATGAAAATTTTCTATATTTGTATTGATTAGGGATGTGACGAACTATACGTTAGTATTTAATGCATGTGCGTTATTAGTACATGTAATGATATTGTTGTATATTTAGTATGATTTTAATACGATTAGTTGTAGATAGAATAATGGTATTACTCCCTTCGGTCTTCAAAAAGCTGGTATTTTTGACATCGACATGGTCTTTAAAACACAACTTTAACCACTAATTTTTATTATAATATATTTATAAAACTCAATAAAATTATAATATTATGAAAGTATTTCTCGAGACAAGTCTACACATATAATTTTCATGTGTCCAATTTAAATATTTAAAAATATATAGATAGTCAAAGTTTTGAAAGTTTGACCATCACTATGTCCAAAACATTAGCTTTTTGATGACCAGAGGGAGTAGTACATTACGTAGTACATAAAATGACAATATTAGGACAATCAGTCATGCATTAAATGATAGCAACACTACAAAGAGTAGTACATGAATTAATGATAAAATGCGCAAATAATAGTAATATTGGTGTGATGTTAGTGCAAATAATATGAAACGACGGTGTTCATGAAATGAGTAGTACATGAATTGATGATACAAGGCATAAATAATGGTGTATAATTATTTCAACAGTAGCATATAAAAATTAACTTCACATATTTTTTATATTAGCATTGATTAGGGATGTGACAAACTGTACGTTAGTATGTACTGCACGTGCGTCATTTGCTATGGTAGGTACTACATGGAAGATATTCAAGATATGTTCGTGTTTTATGGTGACGACGTTGTTCGAGAGGGTATGTATATGGTGGACCTTTTGAACTATGAACGGAAGGTGATCGGGCTCTGGTTCTGACGGAGATGAGTCTAATCGAGCTCCGTAGGTGCGTAAGGAGCACATTTGATAAGGAGACCGTCCAAAAGAATCTTGTTATCAAGGCCGTAAATGCCAGAGTTTGTCGGAAGTTTGACTGATTATTTGTGGGAGCTGTGCAAGATTGTGAGAAGCACAATGTAGGGTGAATACATGCAAATTGTGATGAACCCTGAGGCGATGATACATCATCGACCGATGGTGTGTGTGCGCTTCCTGGACAGAGGAGAAACCTCAAGTCCGTTTGGGGGCGGTGGCGTTGCCGTCGAAGCATCTTCTCGAGGCATCCGTGAGGACACTACTGTGGATGAATTTTAGTCGAACAAAGATGTTAAGCGATGGTGGTACGCTCGCATAGACTACCATGAGCACCTGGAAGCCCTAGCGGACGAAGCAATATCCGATAATGATAACAACACCGATAGCAGTAGAGATGACGATGCAGCTCCCGTCGGTGGCATTGTGTCCACTGATGTGGAGTACGTATCTTCGCACCTCGATGATCTGGCGATGGCTTCGCTTGTGTTGCCAAATAAAGCCAACACTGATTGGACCTTCAATCAGGATACTCTGCTAGTAGGGCAACGCTTCCCTACAAAGAGTGCCGCCCAGCATGCAATTATAAGATATGCGGTGAACATCAACCACATGTACTTGGTGTATATGTCCAACCAGGATACGGACATTGTGAAGTGCATGGATCCTGTGTGTCCTGGCAAGATCAGTGCCCAGAAATTCAAGGCATGACCTTGGGCTTCAGAATAACTGTCAAGATGGATCGCACATATGTGCTTGCTGAGCCACTCCAAAAGCATGGAAATGTCACGTCCTCATACGTAGCCAGCCTGATTTCTCACTTGGTCACGCTACTGATGGATGATGTGGTTAACATGGTGGAATATCATGTTAGCTACAACAAGATGTGGCAAGCAAAGAAGAAAGTGATAGAGATGATGTACGACACATATGAAGAGGCGTATAACCTTGTTTCACGGATACTTCACCAGATTGCTCAAGCCAATCCTGGGACGTACATCAACAAGATGGATAAACTGCATCCCATGAAAGGTTTGAACTATTTAAACCTGGATCCTGTGTTCTGGGCATTCAGACCAGCAATCCAAGGCTTCAAATACTGCTGGCTTGTGCTGACCATGGATGGCATTTTCATGTCCGGCAAATACAAGGGCACCATACTGATGGCGGTCTCAACGGATGTGAATGACTAGCTACTCTCGGTGGCTTATGCAATAGTGGAAAGCGAGAACACGAAGAGCTAGTTGTGGTTCCTAGTAAATGTAAAGCAAGCTTTTATCCAAGATAGGCATGCTAGGTTAATGTCCGCCATCAGCACCATGCAAGGAGGGACATAGCCACCGTACCAATGGAATAACATCATCAATCACTAGTGCATGAGGCATCTTGCCGCGAACTTGCATAGGAGGTTCAGCGGCAAGGAAGTCACAAAGACGTTTAAGAGGCTGTGCATGCAAAACGAGAGACGAAAGTTCGAGGCAATATGGAGAGTACTGACTGAGGAGACTTCGAAGCATACGATGGAGTCCAAGGAGGGCCAGGTCAACAACTTCTCACAAATGGGTACAGTTGCATGCTCCAGAGCTAAAGAAGAGGTCACTGCTCTATGACAGAGATAGCACAAGGTACGACATAATGACAACTAACATATCGAAGGTTTACAATGGTGTTCTAAAGGGGGTTCGGTCCCTCCTAATCATTGCCATCATGCAGGAGAGCTAGAACAGAACTGTTTGGTACTTTGTCAATAGGGGAATGAATGTGATGAGTCATCTGGATGAGGGGAAGCAGTTCTCCAAACATATGCATGCATACATGGAGAAGAAAATAAAGAAGGCCATTGCAGGGGAATGAATGCGAGGAGGCACATAGAATAGAATTGTTGGGTATGTTGCCCACACCATGAATGGTGTGAGACCCCGGATCAACTATCCGAAATCTCCTGTGTATTTTTGTACTAGTCCCAGATCAGTAGCTAGTACACACAGTCAACAGTGATACATCATTGCCGAACATAACGAAATTGTAACATAAATATAAAGTTTTCGGTTTTTGGTTCACTATTCAAATTCCGGCGAGATTCGGGGCTGAAGATCGTGGGGAATGGAAAGGTTTCGCCGCTACGAATCCAACGGATCTGGCCGTTCGCGATTTGGAGGTTTAATGGAGGAGTTATGGTGGTTTGATTACTTGGAGCCAATGATGGAAAGCTTGGAGCTTTCTCTGGCAAGAACAGCACGATCCCATGGAGAAGATGAATAGTGCCTACCATGTGGCGTCTCCTCATTGGCCGAGGATTACGTAAGAGCAACGCCCTAGAGAAAAATTAGTAAAAATGGTCTAAAAATTCCGGAAAAATTCCTAGAACCATTAGGGAATATTTGGAACCCAATAAAATTGGTTTCACGGAATTTGGATGAATATTTGGAACCATTAGGGAACTATAAATTGCATGTGGCATGCTTGAAGCATACTTCTTTTATTTTCTAGGAGTGGCATGCTTGAAGCATACATCTTGTCTTTGAGGGAATGGTATGCTTGAAGCATATATCTTATCTTTTTAGGCAAAGCATGCTTGAAGAACATAACTTGAGGCCTTCGCTTTTAACAACCTTTTTTTTCTGATTCCCTTTTCTTCACTTTTTCTTTGATTGTAAACATGCAAAAGTGATTAAAAGGTCTTATGAAAGAGTAAAGCTGAAAACACACTTGCTCGATAGCCCAAATTTGTCAAGAAGATTCAATATCAAGCCTAGAAGAGTAAGATATCACAGAGTATTTAGCTATAGTCAGTCAGATCAAGGAATTCTGCAATGTCATTTTTAGTTCAAGTGAGATAATTTAGATTATCATATATTAGCTCAATTACATAATATATAAAGAAATATGATAAAGTAAGCTCATCAAGTAAAAACTTGGCAGGGAAACTCCCCCTCAAAATAAACTTATTGGATGAACAATCCCAAGTTCTCCCCGAATAAAAGCAAAACGAGAAGAAGACAAAGGTTTTGTGAAAATGTCTGCCAATTGATATTCAGTATCTACATGGTGAAGCACAATATTCCCTTTTTTCACATGATCTCTGAGAAAGTGAAATCTGATATCAATGTGTTTCGTCCTAGAATGTTGCACAGGGTTCTTAGCAATTCAAATTGCACTAGTATTATCGCACAAAAGAGGAACACTATCCAAATTAACCCCATAATCTTTAAGTGTAGCTACTATCCAAAGAATTTGAGAACAACTACTAGCAGTAGCTACATATTCAGATTCAGCAGTTGATTGTGCAACAGAAGATTATTTTCTAGAAGACCATGCAATAAGAGAATTTCCCAAGAAGTGACAAGAACCAGATGTCCTATCAATTCTAAATCCTCCAAAATCAGCATCGAAAAAAAAACTCTCAAACTAATACATGAGGAAGCAGAAAGCCAAATGCTAAATCTTGAGTACCATGGAGATACCTGAAAATTCGCTTGACAGCTTATCGATGTGAAGCACGTGGGGAAGCTTGAAACCGACCACACAAGCACACAGCAAACTCCAATTATCTCATCCTCAACAGCATCATCACCATCTTCATGAACAAAGATACTCTCCCCCTGAACATATGCACATGTATCTGCACAATTTGGACTAGTGCCTTTTGCGAAAACAGAGGTGGAAGAAGCATATTCAAAAATAACACTTTCAGCACGAGAAGCACGAGTGAAGGAGAACCAAAACTTATCATCGAACATGTGGTGTGAGCATCCAGAATCCACTAGCCATATGTTCTCATTCCTCGCGTGAGAAGCCTACATCTACATGGAAGCAGAAAATGTCGAGGTCTTGGTACTAGGGTTAGAAATAAGATGTTTAGGAATCCAGTACTGAGACACACGACGCACAACAGTAGGCACAACACGAGCATTCTTATGCACAAAAATAGATTTATCTTTTCCCGTGTTCTTAGCAACACAATGTGTTTGCATCACCCTAGGCACATAATGAGAAACAAAGCGTGCCTGTCTGAAATTAGACCTAGCCTTCGCACTTTCTTTCTTTTGTTGTTTGGCTAATCTAAAGCAAAAATCTACTAGATGCCCATCTGTACCACAGTGAGTGCAATTGTATTTAATATGATGTTTAGCTTTAGAAGTAGAAGCAATATTTGCATTCATCATAGTAGAAGATAACACTCCAGCAGACTTAAAGACAGTTTTCTTAGGCTCATTGACAATTTCAAAATTTCCACTTTCAAGAGCTTTAACAACAGTAGGAGCATGTGATTTGTGATGAGCATAAGGATCAAAACCTAAAACTTTGTGATGAGTGCTGACTTTTGATTTATCCAAAATCATATTTAGGTTTTTCTTTCCTTTAGTAAAACGCTCTAAAGACTTTTCCAAGTAATCAACTTTTTGAGAGAGCGTTAAGCAATTATTACAAGGAACGTTCACTTTTTTCTTTTTGCTTGCGACAAGTTGAGCATGAAAGAACTTCATGTGTAAGCAAATCATTAAACAATTGAGAAATCTTAGCATCTGCATCATGCAATTTCAATTCTAGTATGGAGCATTTGGAACAGGAAATTGAATCATGCAAAATATCAGTGAAACAGCTAGCATTTTTAACTTGTTTCTCATTTTGATGCAACAGGGAAGCATGAATATTCCTTAAAGCAATAACTTCAGATTGTATCACATCACAAGAATTGCAAGAATCATAATCAGGAATTAAAGATCTAAGCCTTGCAATTTCAGAATTGGAACTATCAATTTCTAGATCTTTTTCTTTAAGAGCCTTCTTAGACCTTTTAAGTTCTGAAGCTAATTTAACCATGGCATACTCAAGCTCATCATAAGAAGGTCTCACCTCTTCAAGATCGGAGTTGTTGTCGCTATCCCTTCTAGCCATGAAACACATCCCGGTGAAGTCATCATCAGAATCTCCCTTCTTGTCATTCTTCTTGTCATGTGGCTCATCATCACTCTCAAAGTCCACATCACTAAGATCACACTCCTCTATGGCAGCTAAGACTTTCTTAGTAACTTTTCAAAAATTAGGGCGCCTAGGAGTAGTGCGTCTTGAGCTGTGTTGTGCTAGTTCCCTTTCTTCCTTCTTCTTTAACTTGGGACAGTTTGCTTTAATATGACCGGGAAGGCCACACTCAAAACAGTTGAAGGATCCCGAAGTTGTGCCTCCACGCCTTCTCATCCTCAAATTGTTGAGTGCTTTAAAGGCACGAGAGGAGATGAGCACAAGATCTTCTTCAGGAAGTATCTCAAACTGTTCATCTGAAAAAGAAGTCAATGCAGACAAGGAACCAAAAGATGGTAATCCAGACGAAGTGCTGGGGTTAGCAACAAGTGCATGTGTAGAGGATTTATTATCACTAGGTGACAAAGAATCCATCTCATAAGTTTTCAGTCTAGAATAAAGATCATCCATGATCAAAGTATCCAAGTCAACGGTTTGATTAATTGCAGTAACAACCATGCACCATTCAGGACTAAGAGATCTCAAAATTTTACTAGCGTTATCCTCAACTGAATTAGTAACTCCAACACCACGCAAATTACACAAAATTTTCTTAAATCGAGAGAAAAGATCATCAATTGATTCACCCGGTCTCATAGCAAAATCAAAAAAGTCCTTTTGGTAAATATTTTTGTGCACTTTCTTAATCTTAGTAGAACCTTCATGATAGTCACATAATGTCTTCCAAACAGAATAAGCAGAATGTAGATGAGAAACTCGATCAAATTCTTTTTCAGAAATTCCTCGAAAAATCAAGTTTCAAACATAGTAAAAACTTTGTACCAAACATCATTACCTTGAGCTTCAATATAGGATTGCATGCGACTCTTCCAATAAGAAAAAATTGAATCATTAAGCATAGGAGGACGATTAACATACTTGTCTGACGCCATATCTCAACCTCGCTCTGATACCACTTGTAGGATTGATGTATATGAATATAGCAATCAGAGGGGGGTGAATGATTGTACGGAAGCTAAAAGCAAATTCTTGATCTACTAAAAGTTCACCCCAAAACAGAACCAAATAACTGCCTCGTATTCGACAAAAACAGATTAACAGAGGTTCGGTAAAATGCGAATTCCCGAAGATCCAACCATCGGATCGATGGATCAAAAGTTATGAACCTCGCAAGCTTGCTGTGACAGAAGATGACGATAATATATCTAACTAGAATTGTAGCTCGCCGAGAGATTTGAAGAACTTGATCTTTATTTCTCCTTTTGATCTGGTTACAACACTCCAAACAAAAGAGTACAACCCTAAAACTCTCCCAAAACTTGATGCATAAACAGGAGGCACCTCCCCCCTATTTATACAGAGCAAACACATAGAGTCCTGAATACAATTCCCACTCCTAATCCTAGAAGGAGTCACACTCCTAATCCTAGAAGGAGTCTGTATTCAACACAACTCCACTTGGCCTAACCTGACCGAGTACAACTCTTGCACGCGTATGGCAACCCTACCATACTCACGTGACTAACCCTTTGCACGCGCATGGCCATCTGCCATACTCACATAACTAACCATTCTTCATGTGCACCATTCTCTAGCCCGAACGTCCCACATGACATCCTTGACCACCAAGATCTCGGTTCCTCCAGAACCTAGTCCCGAACCTCAGCTCCTCTATGAACCTAGTTCCAGTCCCGTCATCGACCACGTTCGCCCTCGAGCAACACCTGCACATGAACAAACCACAAAACAATTTTCGAGTATAAGTTCTTCCAACTTGACTCATGATTAGTCCATGCAACCACTCACACGAGCGCATTGCATCAAGTAAAACAATTATCATGCTATCACAGGCATATCAAATAATTATCTGAACCAGCACTTTTGCAAATTCAATTCTAAGACAATTTTTCAGCACATGATTTCACATTTTGAGTAAATCATTAGAGTAATGAGTTAATCACTAGGATAATTCATATTTAACATGTTTATTAATAATAACTTCACATATATTCTTTTTTATTTTGAGAATTAATCATTTGCTCCTACCTATTAGTGATACTGTGGGGCGAGAATGGGGATCGAAGACGGAAAACGATGGAACATCGCTGTCCCCGTAATCCCCGACAAGGATAATATTTTCTGAGATTTCTCTCCGCTCCTACTCCTAATAGAGAAATTTCCCGCGAGAAACAAAGATCGGGGCTATTGCCATCCCTGAACAGAGCACCTCCTCCTTTGTGGGTGTGGCCCTCAACTGGCGATAAACAGTGAACTCCGTCATACTCCTGTCCAGATGGGACAGTGATTTGGTATTATTGAAAAGGGTTTTGATAAGTTTTATCCGGATGTTTTCTTTAGCAACCATCATCCAAATTCTTGGCTATTGGATTTGCTTTCAGATCGATGCACGCCCCCCTGAATTCGAGGTGGGTTGATCCTACGGATATGTTTTTTGATCATACGGTTCAAAGTTTAGATGATTTTTAGGACAAAAACATCTGGATGATACCTATACACTCCGGATTGAAAAAGGAACACAATAATAAAAATCCAATAAAGAGAACATGGGCGCTGCCGCTCGTCCACATCGCGTGCTCCGTCCCAACACGGCCACATCGCAGTACCACACCACACTGCCCAGTGCCCTCCGGCCATCCGCCACGCGGCCCACGCCTCAGCCATGGTCTCCCTCCGCTTCCCCGCCGCCACCTTCCCGCACCTGCCCCCTCCCCTACCTCCTAGCGGCGCCGCCATCGCCGCCGCAATCGCCGCGGCGGCGGCGGCAGCTGCAGCCAGCCTAACCCTCACCGCCAAATCCGCCGGCCGGCCGCTCCTGCACCCGGCCCCTGCGGCCCACCTCTGGGCCTCGCTCTCCCTGGCTGACAGCACCGCCCCCGGCTCCGTAGAGCCCCGGACCGGCGCCGCATTCCCCGCCGAGGACGCCGGCGGCCGCCGCCTCCTCGGCGTCGGCCTCCGCAAAACCAGCATCCTCGGCCTCAAGTCCATCGACGTCTACGCGTTCGGTAACCCACTAAAAACCACACCTTTGAATCTTTCCGTAGTAAGAAAACTGCAGCAAGAAGAATTTTTTTTGAAATATTGCTTTCTGTAGGTGTGTATGCGGATGACAACGATCTGAAACAGCTGAGGGAGAAGTACCAGAAGATCTCCGTCTCTGAACTGAAGGAAAATCCTGAGCTGATCGATGATGCGCTACAGCGAGACATACGGATGACGGTTAGGCTCCAGATAGTGTATGGGAGGCTGAGCATTCGCTCGGTTCGCAGCGCTTTCGAGAAGAGCGTAGGAAGCAGGCTTCAGAAGTTTGGTGGACCAGACACCAAAGATTTGCTTCAGAGGTAACTGTAAGTCTGGTCCTTGCTGTTTCTTGTGTTTTTCATGATGCAAACGCAGAAACATCTTTGATACTGATACGTTGTTGTGGACGAGCTTGACGCGATGCTTTCTTTATCCCACATTCGATTTGATTGTATTTCTTACCATAATACAGTTTTAGTGTTAGTTTGAGTTCGGCTCAACTGAGGAAATGAGTCATGCATAATGCATTTAGTTTCATATTGGATCTAGAAAGAAATCAGGATGCCCATTAAATGAATATATAGAAACCTTTGTTTGTTTGGTTGTATGTAATTTAATTAGTTTGTTGACACCTTTATTGTCTATTGGGTGTATGCTTTTCTGATGTTGGAGCTAATAGCTGGTGGAGTACCGATATCCAATTTGTTTATCATATTATGGTACTATTCTAATGTCTATTCTAACGTTTATTGCAATAAACATCATGCCTATATGGTTTATATTAAGGGAGCTGCAACAATTTTGGTCTTGATCCCAGCTGCTGGTGTAATAATCCAGTGGGATTGTAGGACCAAAACGAGTTCATGTCAGTTTTATGAAGTTTCGGTGACATCAATTGCTTATTCTGTTCTTGGAACTAAGGAGCTTCCATTCTCACATGCAACAATTGTTAGCTAATAGCAATTATTAATTTGCTAATTTAATCCTAAAATACTCATATCATATTGCTGTAAGTGTGCCAGTTCCACTTTAGTTCAATAATGTTGCTCCATTAGTTGTGTTAAAGCATATATTCCAATCTTAGCATATGCTCTATTTCATCAAATTCAGTTATTAGTATCTAATTTGGTCTTCTCTCTTTGACATCTTGATCTTCGACAGTTTTGTTTCACTTTTCAAGGATGAATACAAATTACCAAAGGGGTCCGTAATTGAGCTTTCAAGGGAATCAAACCATGTGCTTGAAATAAGTAGTAAGCTCGCTCTCATTTTGCTTCCCTTTCTTTTTAGTTGATTTGAGATCTTAGATATAGGATTTTTGTTGATGGAAGGAACTTAAGAGCCGGAAAGATATGTTGATTATTTGTTTTGCAATTAATATGGACATGTATTCAGTACCTGAGTACCTGGCAGCATTCCCTTATTTTATTCATACTAGTAAAGTGTCCGTGCGTTGCAACGGATCTCAAATAGATGATGACACCATAAGTTCTAAACTCTTAAAAACAAAAAAACGAGAATTTAAAACTTATTTGAGATCCGTTAATGAAGAATCACTGAACAAGGGAATACAATGAAATGCAAATAAGTCTAGACAAATAGCAAATAGCTATATAATTCCTCACCTACTGGGCCTTGGGCTCCTACTGTTCTGGCCCAAGAATGGCCTGACAGACTCACTATCACCACCAACTCATTCTTATAATAGTTAAGATTTGGTCCATGTGGTGAATGCAGGTAGAAATTATGTACCTTTTTCAAAATTAAGGAGATCAATTGTCCTTTTTCTAATTGTCTGAAGATGTAGGGATGCAAATGGGCTGATCCTAGGGTCTTCTTTGACCCATTCTAGTTTATTTGTCTGCACTAAAAACTTAATTTTTAGTCCACCTTTTAAGTTTTAGTGCAAACAAATGAACTAGAGTGGGTCAAAGATGACTCTAGAGCCGGCCCATTTGCATCCCTACTATGATGGTAATACTAATATCTGGTATTATGATGTCCATTCCGCTCTCATTCTATTTTCAATAGCTGCTTATATTTTTCCCAGAAAATGGCAAATCATATAGAGATCCATAGGCTCCATTTGTCATGTGGACCGCATAGTCACCACTGTTCATTTTTGTTAGAGAATATGTCACTGGTGGCATTTCTATGCAATCATATATCCCTGTCATGCTTGATGTCTATTTATTTCAGTTGTTCCTGAGTTTGCAAGGTTAATTAAATTACTACCTAACATTCTTCTTTGATAACCTCTCTTCTGTGTTTTTGTATAGTTCAAGGGGAAGAATTGGGGAGCATCCAGAGCAAGCTCTTGTGCCGGTCTATTTTAGATCTTTACATTGGAGACGATCCATTCGACAGAAATGCAAAAGACAACATCCAAGAAAATATGGCTACTTCTCTTAAAAATTAAATCAGATGGATGCATACGGTTAAATAACACTGTTTTTTTTTTTCCCAAAAAACTTGTAGTTTTAGTTCTGAGAGCACTCATACATCTGTCTGTTCAAGTATGTCTGTAATGGCCTTTCTTATTTGCCTTCTAGTTTTACTCTTTAGCCTTGAACTTCCTTTCTCTCAAGGAAATAAAAACACAATAACCTTGATTATTATTTTTTTGTCTTGTGTGACATTTTAATTCCTAGAAACGACCGAAGTCAAAATTGTCGCTGAAAATGAGATAAAAAGAGCATTCAATGATTGGATTTTCTGTTGAGACCAGTATAAATGTATCATTTTTAAATTCTAAAGTTTGGTCATAAGGCGAGCAATAAAATTTCATGGCGTGCCAGTTGGGTTGACAACTTGCCACCAGGGTTCAACTTTCCGAAAGAAATTCGCGAAATTTCGTTCGTACCGCATGCGAAAAGAAAAACCGGTTTGAATTTCGCTCAAATTCAAATTTAAATTCAAAAAATTTGAAAAATTTGAAAAAAAATTATCCAAATTTTTTCCATAATTAGTATTAATAGCCTTATGACCTCTGATGTGAATATTATTTTAAAAAATGAAGTTTGAAGACGTTTTTGAGTCATTCAATTCATTTAGTAGCAATATTTGTTGAAGTATATTTAGTATAAATATTTGTTGAAGTATATTTAGTTGTCATATTTATTAAAGTATATTTAGTACCAACATTTCCTTGTAAAAACCAACAATATGAGGCAAGAAGGGCACTATCCATAAAATCATAACCTATATTCAGAAAGTACATATGAGTTTTTTTTTTAAATCACATGTAAACTGCTAAGAGATCATTAGACTAAATCAAAATCCCCAGTTTAACTTGTTAACAATCAATATAGAATTATATGAGATCTCTAGTGATAAACCGTCTATCATTGTTTTCTATTATTTTGAGAGAGAGTTATATCATAACTAAATATTCAACATGAATGCAAGTATTAAACAATCAACTTTAGTACATAAAAAATAAATGGAAATACATTGTTACAGGATCTGCTACAGCTTACAAAAATCATAGTTGATCAAATAAGTGCAACATTTGAGTCAGAATTTTAGATTACACCTCCACAACACACTGCATGTTTCAATATTTATTCAATTATATTTAGTAGCAATATTTGTTAAATTAATTCTTCAAATATTATTTTTGGTCTTTAATGGCTTTTTCCAAATTTTACAACAATTTTTTTAACAATTTTTCCATATTTTTTCTTTATTTCCCCCATTTTTTCAACTATCATCGGTTTTTCGAGTCTTTTCGAGCGAATTTCGAGCCTTTTCGAGAGAATTTCGAGCCGTTTTGAGCGAATTTCGCTCGGAGATTTCGAGACTTTTTGACTAGATTTCAAATTCATTTGACTTTCGAACCAAACGGTTTTGAGCGAAATTTCGCGAATTTCGATACCGCCCGGATGTCGAAATTTGAGTTCGAAACGAAAAGTAAAACCCTGCTTGCCACGCTTGTCAGGACCCGAAGGGATCCGACTTCCACTCCGATTCGGATCCTCTGCCTTTGCTACTCAAAATGAACAGTGCATTTTGACCTACATTTTGAGTAGCAAAAGCTAAATTTTTTTGAAAAAAATCAAATTACTACAGTATTTTCAAAAATCTAGTTAAAATATTAATTTCAATTAAAATATCTGACATTTCAATAAAAATTACTAAAATCTTGAATATTGTAGCAATTTGATTTTTTTTCAAATTGTTTTAGCCTTTGCTACTCAAAATACAGGTAAAAATGCACTGTGCCTTTTGAGTAGCAAAGGCAGAGGATCCCAATCGCTTCCACTCCAAACGAGCGCAGATCAAATCAATACAGAACAACCAAAAGTAAAGAAAGAAATTAAAACTAGAGATGCAAAAGTTTAACGGGGGGAGTAGAACACATCATGTCTGGTTTATGATCAACGTAACATCATGCATAACAACTCCACCTATTTATACCCAGTCTGGTTCTTTTACCAAAAGATGAAAATCAAGGATAAACTGTGAATAGTAATTAACGACAACTGAGGCTCCGTTTGGTACGGTTTCAAATTCTAGTAGAAACGGAAACGGTTTCAGATTCTTGGTAGAAACGTTTCAGGTTGAATCAGAATCACTTTCTGCAAACCGTTTGACACGGTTCGAGATTCTAATAGAAACTAGTAGAAACGGGGTTGAGGGTGATTCAGCCACGGCGTGGAAAAAGAAGAAACGTTCCGAGGAGAATCGTTCCGAGTTTTAGCTCGTTTGGTTGGGTTTCTTCCAGATTCTAGTAGAAACAGCTCGGTTCCAAGTTGCCAAACGGAATCTGGGATAACCCCAGCCAAACGGGCTAAAACTCGGAACGATTCTCCTCGAAACGTTTCTTCTTTTTCCACACCGTGGCTGAATCACCTTCAACTCTGTTTCTACTAGTTTCTACTAGAATCTGGAACCGTACCAAACGGTTTGCAGAATATGATTCTGATTCTACCTGAAACGTTTGGCAACTTTGAATCTGGAACCGTTTCCATTTCTACTAAGAATCTGGAACCGTACCAAACGGGGCTAAATTACAGCCACAGCAATTACTAATTTCTTTCACAGCCGTTGGATCCTTCAAAGCGACATCTTCACCTATGTAACCTTGGATCTTCTTAAACCTCCACAGCCTCACGATCAAACTAATTGAAAGGGTATTGGAGTATCGAGACCGTCCGATAACTGAACTCATTCTCATCCTACCAGCATCCGGACTGCTTCTCCTTGCTTCCTGACAACGCTCTTGGCGAGATTACCGACACTCAACTTCCTGGGTTGACAACTTGCCACGCTCTTGGTTAGATAAGAACCGATACTGAACTTGCTGGGGCTGCATTTTGGCTGAGATCTGGACAGAATTTCCGGTGGCACCCTTCCTTCGTTTCTCTGCTTCCTCTGCGAATTAACGATAATCCTGCCCTGATTTCTGAAGCAGCGACCATACTATTGACTCTCTTGTTGACGCGCGTGATGTTCGTATATAGGAGAATGGTTTTGGAGGCACGGTTAACCATGTTTATCTGCTTCCCTAGTTCCGTCAGACTTGGGCAAGGTCGAGTTGCATTAAGCTTTCCCTGCTGCAGTTCGTCCAGACTCCCAAGCGACCTATTCCTTCGCATCCAAGGAGGTGGCAACCGGTCGGGGAAGAAACACAGATCGTGTCATGTGGCTCGTGTCCTCTTCGCCGGTTTTATGATCCTCCCGTGCACGAAATCTTCTCCCCTCAATAGCTTTCCCCAGCCGGCTTAAGCTTTCCCTCGGGGTTGAATCTCTCTGCTGGTAAACGCCACCGACAGGTGGGGCCATGACGAATAACGAAAATGTGGAGCCCACATGTCATTTTAGTTCCTAGTGAAAAAAAAACGCCGCGTAGAGAAAAGCAACGAGTCGATTTCACACTGCACCATGTGTTTTCTGAATTTGCGAAACAAAACAACCAAACAGAATCTCCTCCTTTCTGAATTTGCGAAAGGGCACCATGTGTTTTTTGTTCTGGCTTGCGGTTTTTTAACAAGGGCAAATGTGAAGTCCTTAACTATAGCTACAAATAGTTTTAATTGAGGAACTGTTGCAGGAATATGTATTTTCTATAGAAAATGTAGGAGGGTTATACCGGGATAATAATTGGTTCTGATATAAGAAACAAGCAAATTATATTTAAAATTCTTCTCGAGTAATTTGAATATCCTTGGCATCATGAGCAAAAAAATATATATATATATATATATACATATATATATATATATATATACACACATATATATATATATATGTGTGTATATATATATATATATATATATATATATATATATATATATATATATATATATATTAGCATGCTAGATCGCACCTATTCAGATTTGAGATTTCTTGATAAAGATTGTAACTTGATAACTTCGTATGTACATTTCTTTTAAACTTATCTAGGAATATTTTTCTTAACAATGAGCTTTGTTTGTAACAACATTATGGTCCATGGTGTAGCAAGGTCTACCACATGAGATGCCACTGTCCTCCAAGGCGTTGTAAGCAGAGTTTATTTTAAAAGAAAAAGTTCAAAACTACTCATGGCATTGCAAGGTTTATTTGTAATATTTACAGCCTATGTCGCAAAGTTTATTTACAGTACCACAATCCATGGCGCTGCAAGCGGGACTCGTATTCACAAAGTATGTTCAAGTTAACCAACCTATAGTGTTGCAAATATTTCTTGTTAAAACAAGTTTTTTATAAGTTCATTTTTAGAAAAAAAGATGGCAAAAGGATCATCTAATTTTAAAATTCTTCCATGTGCCATACGCAAGGCAAAATACCCCCAATCATACCTGCCTTCTTCGTTGAGAAAAGAGAAAAGTTGTCTTGAGAAATCAAATTCCCAATATCCACAACAAAAATACCAACTATCTGCATTATACACATCTTAAATCTCCAAAATATAACACACTTTCTCCACACAAATACTTTACCCGAAAATTAAGTTTCAAATTAGGTTCAAGCACCCGATCATCCTTTTTCCCTTTTCGCCATCTTGCATCAATTCAGTTTAGCCGTTCCCCAAAGAAAACGCCTGCTAGTGCTAGGACAGGACAGCAGCACGTTTGCACCTGACGGTAAAACCTAAATTCCTGAAAGGCCGAGCACATAACCGAAAAAAAACGAAGCTTTTGTTTTCCTCTTCCCTTTTCCCCTTGCGCTCGCCAAAAAGCACGCATCTTTCCGGTGGGAAAGGAGCAATTCCTTTGTACCCCGCGACTCGCCGAGCTCGTGATCTCCCTCTCCTCCGGAGACGAGGCGTTTCCGCGTCAAACAAGAAGCAAAGCTCGCGCCTTTTCTTCCTTTCCTTCGTTTATATAGCGGCAGCGGCAGCCTCCCACAGGGTGCTGGGCCTCAGATCTACGCGGCTGAGGGAGAGGCCGGGGTTCGAGATGGGGCACACCGCCGCCGGCGAGGACCAGGCCATGTCCGGTGAGTCGATGCTGGATAATCTTGGGTATCGCGTTGTTTGGTTAGTTCGTTCTGTCCTTGGATATGTCTTTCTGGTTACCTGGTCTGGCCTGTCCTTGGATATGCTGGAAAAACTTTAAAATCGCTTAAAGCTTTAGGGATTCATGGTTGTTTTCCAATAATTTCATGGTGTATTATTTCGATCACTATCGAAGGCGTTAGCTTTGTTCTGCCTTCTTGCCGGAGCTGCGAATGCGTGTCATTGAGGTTTTCCCGAAAAGTTGGAATATTTTGCTTTCCATTTACGTGGAAGTTAATGTCGATCTCCTGTTTTCCTTTTAGGAGAATACAATGATCCAACAAGGAGTTCCTTTTCTTCTTCATGAATTAAAGCACCTATCGAGCCCCTCTTTTGTATAGCTAAATTGCATGGCTTCTTCATCTATTTTGTTGGGAGGGTAGAACGAGGATCCTGTTCTTCATAGTTGATCAGCATTGTCACGATGTATGTTACGCTGTGATACCTCTTATGCGCATAAGTCCTTATATTGTATCAATCTTTTATGAGATATGTTTGGAATATGCACGGTCTTAAAGAACGAAGAACATGAATCTTGTAGAGAAAACCAAAATAAAGACGATGAATCAATAACGACGAGAGAAGATTTGATGAAGCCGATCATAAATGCTTTAAACACAACCTCAAAAGAGTACAAGGAATTATAGCTCTATCACAGCCTCTCGAACCTTTAGAAACTTTTAGAACCCTCGGATCATTGTCCTATACAAGAATCTAGTGCTAAAGAATAATCTAGCATCAAATCCTCTCGCACACCTCTTGCTTTGGATGAATTGGTTTGTGGCTTCTTGGGTTCTTCATGACCACTTTATGGGTTTATATAGCCTCCTTTAGTCCTTCAAAGCAAGTAGGAATTCTACTTTGAAAGACAGTAGGAATACTAATCCTATTAGTATTCATCTAGCACACATTTTCACCTTGACTCTTATTTGTTGAAATCATCGTGCTCCTCCAAGGACTCACTCTAAGTCAACTCCGCATTTTTTTTTGTTTTCCTCCCAACTTTGGGGGTACCCCCCACCCCACCAAAGGGGCTCATGCATATCACCGCAATATATGTGTTGATGTTTGGACTTGGCCTTCCAAACCTTTTACTGGAGAGCCCTTTCTTTGTGTAGTTTGGTTAACCACGTCTCGTTTCTACAGCCTGCCATGATTTAGGTTTGTACAGTCTCCGAGCTTCACCTGCTGTTGGTACCGCGTGGTTTGTCTCGTCACGTCTTCCTTCTAACATCATACCTTAGCCTTTGCACCTACTAGATTTTGCAACCATCTTTGCAATTCAGCACATAATTGTAGTTGAGATTTGATTACCTACCGTTGATCACATAGTTTCCTTCTCCTGATCAGGATT
Organism: Rhipidocladum racemiflorum; assembly: GCA_036346355.1. NCBI lineage: Eukaryota > Viridiplantae > Streptophyta > Magnoliopsida > Poales > Poaceae > Rhipidocladum > Rhipidocladum racemiflorum. The sequence continues at coordinate 9,901,520 of CM070581.1, forward strand.
TTTATGGGACCTCCTATTAATTGCCCTGCTTTTAGGTCTACCTATCAATTGGTATCCTCTATTGCTCCAGATACTTTTAATAATTACCTGCCATTTGCAAGTAACCCGTATGACTCCATCTCATAGTGATACCTCACAACCTTTGAGTTCAAGCGACTTTATAGTTTTAGATTCTTCTTTAAGCCGGGAACATACCGAACTCCCGTCAATGTGCGATGTACTCATCATACATCTCCAATGTAACTGTTCCCACCTCAGTAATTGCATACTTCTTGCAAACAGCCGAGTGATCATTCGTCAAATATCTCTCTCGCCAAACATATGTGGAAGCAACAACCTGAATCTAGTATCCATCCATGAGAAGTACCTTATTTATTGACGACAAGTACGTCCGAATCATCTTTTGCTACCGCTATTGAGCATGCACCCTTCATTTGCTTCAAACTCAAACAATCCTTTATCATATAACCTTCCTCGTCACATAGATAGCATACACGTGTGCCCTTGCTCTTGCCTGTAACACCCACTGCAGCCAATGCTTGATCACCTGAGGATGAAGATTGCGATGGAGTTTTCAAGGACTCTGCCTTCAATAGATATGCAACTGCCTTGTTGAAGTTGAGAGTGCTTTTCCCGATGAGAATATTCATCACCAATTGCTCCCAAGATAGTGGTAAAGATGATGCCAATATAACGACATCATTGTTCTCCTCAATTTTCTCAACCGCACTTGTCAGCTGCGTGATAAGCTTGTGGAAGACATTGACATGGTCAACAAACTGTGTATCTTCCTCCATGTGCAACCTATACAATTGTCGTTTTAGCATCCACCGGTTTATCAGCGACTTTGCTATATACAATTCTTCTAAGTCCTTCCATAATTTATTCAGTGAATTTTCCTTATCACCGAGTACTTTACCTCATCGAGAGACTGACGGATTGTAGTGACAGCCTTCCACTATCACCTTTCAGTCTTTAATGAACGTCTTTTCGGGTTTATCCCCTTCAAGAGTGATGATTAACTCTTGCTGGACAGGGACATCCTTTGCCACACACTGAAATTTCCTCCTCTATCAAATTTCTCCACTTGATTCCACATCATCGATATCAATCTTGATTTTGTGCTACCTAACGTTTTACCGTCCTTCTCACAAATATGATCAATTTGTCCTTGGCTCTGAAACCACTTGTTATACTCTGATACCCCTTCTTGTGCGCAACATTCCTCTAGATCGGATCAAAGTTTTGTGAGATACCGCACAAGCATGCACGGTCTTAAGAACGAAGAAGATGAATCTCGTAGAGAGAACCAAAATAACAACGATGAAGCAACCACGACGAGAGAGAAAGATTTGGTGAAGTCAATCGCAATTTTTTTAAGAAAAACGTCAAAAGAGTACAAGGCATTAGTGCTCTCTCACAACCTCTCGAACCTTTTAGGACCTTCGGAACTTGCCCTATACAAGAATCTAGTGCTAAAAAATAACCTAGCCTCTAATCCTCTCGTGCACCTCTTGCTTTGGATGAGTTGGTTTGTGGCTTCTCGGTGCTTGGGTTCTCCGTGATCACCCCATGGGTTTATATAGCCTTTTTAGGCTTTCTCCAAAGCAACCAGGAATCCTACTAGATATGAGTCGCATAATTAACATTTTATTATTCAAGCATTGAGTTTTTTTACAACACTTTCTGATGGCTAAGTTGAGGTTTTCGGTCGATATTTAAGTCAGTTTTCATATCATTTTAGGGTGGATGGCGTTTGGAAGAATAATTGGTTTCTATTTCATGCTATCTTACAATCGATTTGTATCCTTGGCTAGGGGTGATATTTTTCGATATTTTTTTTTTTGTCTCTTGTGGTGTGCTTTGTGAGTTTGTGACACCCAAATGCAAACCCAATTTTCTAGTATGAATTTTTTCGACGGAATAGAAGTGCTACTGACCTCGAAGAGTCATTTCCAAAACTATGTTGTGGAAGATTGGTGCAATTTTCTTTTTCATACGCATCAAAACTTGGGTAATTATGATAGGTCAAAGTGTCATATGAAGGCGCAACAAATTAGGCGCATGCATTGGATCCTCCGTACCGCCTTCACTATAACATGAGATGAAATCAGGATTGTCTGAAAGCTATTGTCCTGATGAGATAAAACTACTCTGTGTATCTATGATCTAACAGATTTACCATATATTTCAGAGCTTCGTGAAAAGCATCGTGTGGACCTGGAGAGGTTAACACTGACATCACGGCCATTCAAGACACTGGCATTATTTGTGTTAGCCATTGGACAGAGTATAAGAAGCACATGTTCCTGTGTTCTGAAAGAAGGTTCTCGGTTGAAATTCCTGGTTCTTTTGGTTATTGCTACCTCAGTTCTGCTCTTGGTCACTGATGGCCCACATGAAAAGGTATCATTCTTTTCTTAATTATTAGCACATTTCTGTATTTCAAGTTCAGACTAATTGAATGGTGGTATGCTAACTGCACTAGAAGTGTACAACCTAACACAAAATTATACCTTTTACATTCTCCAGATACGCATAGAATAAATTGTTGATTTTGACTGATGGGATAAAGTTTGTTATTGTCTTCTGTCTACACTAATGCTTAGCTGGTGTCTTCAGTGCTTGTCTGAGGCCCTGATCTGCCATTTTAGCAACTGTACATGCACCTTCGTTAAGCAAGACTCATTTCTATTGCTATAGCTTGTTCACACTAGGTGATAGGTTGCTATAGTTCCTCAATAGCTCCATTTGTATGTGTGAACGTGTGTGCTTTGTTCCTTTCCTTTCCTTGGTGGTGGTGTGGTGTGGTGCATGCACTCTTGCAGCATGGATATAACAGATGTCTCCAATGCAGCATATGCAGGAGCTGAGTTGGTATGTTAGATATGGATTATGGTGGCTCATACTAGGGGTGGCTTCATCCATTGGATTAGGTAAGTGTATAAGTGCAAATTTTCAGCTTAGTGAACTTGTGAGCAAGCATTAATCATTTGAGTAGAGTGTTAACATAGCTGCTAGGTATTTATTATTAAAACTATACAAGAAATTTGACTCGCAGTGCATTACATTATATATTTTTTTTGCAGGCTCTGGTTTGCACACATTTGTGTTGTATTTAGGGCCTCATATCGCCCTTTTTACAATCAAAGCGGTTCAGTGCGGCCGGGTTGATTTAAAGAGTGCCCCTTATGACACTACTCTCCTTAAAAGGAGGCCTTCATGGTTGGAGAAAGACTGTCTACAGTTTGGACCTCCAATATATCTGGAAACAATTCCATTTAGCAAAATACTGCATGAAGTTCAGCTTGAAGCTGTACTTTGGGGCATTGGAACTGCACTTGGAGAGCTTCCTCCATATTTTCTCTCTAGAGCAGGTTACATTCATACTGATTTGGTCTCGGCAACTGGAACATAATTTATGTAGTTCAATACGTGCTCATTTCTTTCTACGCATCTCATGCTGTCTTTTTTATTCTTCAAGATTTATTATTGGAGCAGAACATCACAGTTGTGAATCACCGGAAATTTTGTACAAGTGTTTCACCCTGTCCAAACTTACATGGACAAATCGCAGAATTAGTTTGATAGTTTGCTGTAGAATGATGCACCAGAAAGATCTATGTAGTCTTGTGAGCTAGAAGCTTCTTGACCGATTACAAATTAGTAGAACATTTATAGCGTACTTTGACGAATGATGACCATTAAAATTTTAATGGGAGCTGCTTTTTTATGTACCTTTTCCCAGTATTGCCTTTGTGAGTGTCATTATCCCATGTCCAAACTGCAAAGCGGAGTAATTATAACAACTTTGGGATTTTTTTGTCCTCCTGGGACGTTAGGTCTGCAATTTATGCCCTCAATATCCAGTCATTCTCCCACTGTCCTTTTTAAGTCTTATTTTATTATTTTTAGTATGGGTATTTGCAGTTTTATAAGTATCAAATCTGAAGTGCTACTAAAACTGAAATTCTGTCATTTAACTTTTTTCAGTGATTGCACCTTTAACTGAAAATTAAATTATGCTGAACATCAATTCCCTGGGCATAGTAACAAACTGAAGTGATCAATTGTTCTAGTTAATACTGTGCTGAGAGTTCTGTAACTAAATATTCTGTTGTAAGGTTCTAATGCACAAGAGGAAGCAATTTTTTTTATTAAAATACATGAGTTTCTTTCTTGCTTATTAGTTCTTTGGAGATAGGCAATGATGCATTCCTACGATGATAGATGAATACGATGCTGTTTGGTCTGGCTTAACCTCAGCCTTATAGGGGTAACTTTAAGTAAGGATCAAATGGTCACCATATTGTGGGTGTTGTATGTTAGGTATGTATATAAGAAGTTAAAGCCAGTGGGTCTTATATGTATGCAAGAGGCTGCCTTACCTAGACAGTTTTACAAACTATCTGATAAGCTGGGTTTTGTCTGGCATATATGTTGACCACAATTAAGTCATCATATAAGATTACCCTAATTTAAGGCTAAACAAGCCCTAATTTTATGCGATTTCATAACAAGAATTACTTTGTGCAGTCAATCCATGCTTCTTACGAACCATCGTGAAACATTAGCTTAATTTAGGTTAAACTGGCTCTAGATTTGTGTGGTTAATCAGAAGAATTACTTGATGAAACTGACTCATATTACTATAAATGAACCACAGCTTGCATGTCAGGCCACAAACTAGAAGAGTTGGAAGAATTGGATGCTTCCATTTCAGAAGAAAGTTTTCTATCATCAACTCTTCATCGGGCCAAACGCTGGCTTATGTCCCACTCGCAACATCTGAACTTCCCTACAATCTTGCTACTGGCTTCAGTTAGTATCTTTCTTATGAACATTTACTGTTTCCAGTCATGTTTGATTATGTTACTGTGCTTACACTTTCTTTGTAGCTCCTTAACAGTTTAAGTTGTTAGGTGAACTCCATTTAAAATGCTTGGGAAACTCATTTTCTCCGTACTTAAATGAGAGTTGCTATAGAAAGACTACATGTAAAGTATAGCGATGACTTGCTTTGCTGTTAAATACTTAAATATGATCACAGGAGCAATATTGCAAATGTACAGCAGTTATGTTTGTCATATTATTCGTTCATTGTTAAATATGACATCTGGAGAAACTCTTTAACTTTTCCTTCCATTAGGTGCCAAACCCACTCTTTGATCTTGCTGGTATTTTGTGTGGACAATTTAACATCCCATTCTGGAAGTTCTTTCTAGCAACTTTAATCGGAAAGGCTATTATTAAAGTTTATATCCAGGTTTGCTACTTTCAAGCATCTTGGTACATTTCCTCCTATGTAGCATTTAGTTTTGAATTGCAATCTTTGCGTATTTTATATCATCGTTATTAAGTCATCTATTTTGATAGACCTAACCATATTTTACAAATTACTTATGTAGACAACATTGGTAATTACTCTCTGTAATAACCAACTTCTTGAATTGGTGGAGGAAAGGCTTATATGGGTATTTGGCAATGTTCCTGGAGTATCATCCATCCTTCCCCCTTTAGTTGCCAAGTTGAAGACAGCCAAGAATAAGTTTTTATCTGCCCGTGTTGTGCCATCAGCTTCTAGTGCTGCAAAGGTACAGATGTTTCTCATGTTTCGGGATAATTTTGAAAATTTAAAATTTACTGCACATCAGCTGCGTATGTTCCAATTTTTTAAAACAATATCACTATCATTATTTGGTTATGCTTTTTTTTAGAATTTTATTGAATTTTGTTGATGACATTGTTAATACATGATATATTGTATCATGGAGGTATGCTGTGAGTGATAAATGCTGCTGCTGATCTGGCAACAATACTTTATATTCTCCTAGAATTTGCAACAGACAAATGTAGTGTTTTATGAAGTCCTAAGTATGGTAATTAATTAGCTCGGTTGAGCTGGATGGAGATTGGAATCTGATGGGGGCCTTGGATACACGATTATGGTTGACAATAATCCTAAGTTTGTTACATATCTTCACAGTAATGGAATGACAAATTTTATTTTATGATAAAATTTATCCTTCCTGGTTTGCTCCAATGCTTACACGTGTAGGGAAAGAATCTGCAATCATATGCTTTCTCGTTCTTTGCCATTTTTCCCTAAATGTTTTGAGTTATCCATGTGTAGGGAAAGAAGTGGAATGTGTCTTTCACTTTGGTCTGGAATACCGTGGTGTGGCTCATGATCGTGAACTTCATCATTCAGATAATTACTTCCACAGCACAGAATTATCTTAAGAGACAACAAGTGCTAGAGATCAGTAAGAAGTCATCAGCAACGGTAGGTTCTGTTTCAGAACCTTCGGCTGGCATATCAAATTAAATCAGCCAGGGCATTTCATCTGATTTCTCTAGTAAGGTCCGGATCATAGAGGAATATATATATATAATCTATTCATGCCATCGATTTCTGCATATGATTGATTTGGGAATTCTAATGTGCTGGACTGCTGGTATTCTTCAAGATGTTACATCGACACACTGTACATAACCCATCCCCATCAAGCCATCACTGGAAGATTAAGACCCCTTTATTATTGTGGAGCACTAGCTATTGCTCTACTTAGTAGAAAGCTACAAAAAAAAAAAGAAAACTTTGGCTAGTGCTCAAATGTAATGCATGCGACCCCAGCTACAAGAGTGGGCCTTGTACATAGCGACCAAGATATCATCAATTATACAAGAAGCAAGCTATGCCTCGCTATCTTTCCTAGCTGATTTTGTCTCTGCGTCGGCAATGATTTCTTGCCGAGAAATCTGCCCTCTGTACGTGATGGCTACGTGATGAGATTTGTGCTCCTGTCAATGCACAACACATGCCAGATGGTTGGTCGAAAAAGTTGCATCTTTATCAACTCGTATACTTTTCCGTGAGGATGTAATTGGCATCGCATGTAGTGTGCTGCCAGAATCCGTTTCTGACGTAACTTGGCTGGAGAAATTATTGGTTCTTCCGTGCGGAATTCTGCTTTGACAGATGTGGTCGCCGATATTAGTTTATGAAAAGAAAGAAGGTTAGGAAAAGGATGGGCAAGAGTTCTAGATGAACTTGGCAATCTTCTGCTAATTTGGAGCGTGCTTTAAACTCTCTCAGGCTGACGGAAAACGCTTGCCTGCTGCAGATTGAGGCATTGAGCAAATGCACTCGTGTCGTGTGTGTCATATGGCTTGCAGTGTATGGGTCTTTTCTTCTTTTTTTCTACTCCCTCCGTCCCAAATTATAAAGCCAATAATTTGAATAGTCTTATCTCAAATATAAAGCATGCATGTAGATTTAATAATATCTTTCTTTCTATACACTTATTTATTCCCTTTTAACCATATGCATTTATTCATTATCACCTACACAAAATATATCTTTCATCTTCCAAGATAATTAAGTAAGGGTATCCATGTTATTTTTTTTCATATATTTCTTAATTTTAATGTAATCTTAATCTTTATGTAAAATCAAACTACGTCTTGTAAATTAGAGTAAAAAACAGATTAATTTTTCTAGGATATACCGAACTATACACAACTAGAGGTAAAACACTAGTAAATTGAACCAACCCAACCCTTGAATAGTAAATTAGCCCCTACTAAAGACTGAACGTTTAGCCCCTTGTGTAGGGGTGAGGTGTTAGCTTTTGAGGCTACACTTTGATCTGCATTGTATAGGCTGTAAGTACATTCGGTACAATAAAAGTGCATTTTTAAGTTTCTGAATCTTTTGCCTTCAAAAATGTCTGAATCTTTCCATTATTTCAAATAAAATTGTTCACTTGAGAAGCACCAAATATGCCACCCGACAAATAGATGTTCCATTGAATCCTTAATGTAAGTCAGCAACGTCTTAAATTAAGCTCTATAACGATGTCAGTTTTATTAAGATACATGATGGATTGAATCGGGCATTCATCTCCAGTGACTTGACTACATAAGCCTGCTCTGGAGTACTACTACTTATATATATATATACAACTGAAACCTTACATTTGCTTTAAAAATGCGTATAAACCGCCATTTATAATTAAATTATATGGTATAGCACCAGTAGTAGTACAAGCAGGAGATCATACCATCTGATCAGGAGATTGCGAAAGGCGGTAGTCGTGTCTGATTAATGCACGGCTTGAACGCTGAAGCTATCCTGCGCGCATGCTATTTTACTACACTGGCCTACTGCTGGACCAGGTGCAATTGTCCTTTTCACCCCTTATGCTTGCTACAATTGTGAAGTCCTGCACCTATGCTACTACTGTGATCCTGCCAGCTACTCCAGCCACTGCAAGCCAAGAGAATATGATAGTTGTACAGTATACTACTACAAACCTACCCCGTCAGGCTCAGGCATCAGATCTGTAAAAATAAAAGGTGTAGTGCTAACGCCGTATTTTTCAGTATGTTCCTAGGGATTCGTGCCAGCAGAAATTACTCTTTGATGACCTGTTTATTATATATTCCCGTACTCAGGACAACTACTACTCGTATCATATTAGGGTATGAGCCCTCCTGTTTTTTTTCTCTCTTTGAGATGATAGTACGATCCCTTGCTCATCCTTCGTATGCTGTCCCTTGGAAATTTTGGTATTCAGGAGGTAACCCATGACAAGAATATTTAATACTATGGTAGTTTTTTTTAGAGAATTTATTTTAGTACCGTATGGTTTATAGGCTGCATATACACCAACTTCTCTCTGGAAGTGTACTGGTATATTAAATTTAGAGCTCTTTTACGGTACACTAAATTGAATATGAACCGTTCATTCTTTTCGATCCAATAGATTAGATTAACTAGAGTTTACTTATACTACACCTGGTAGTAGAGTAGTAGAAACACCATTAACAAATCAACGGTTAGATGTGATTTCTACTACACATCTTATATTACAAGTATAATCCACCTTAAAATTTCACTAAATTTAATGGCGTTGTTAGGCACTTAATGACAAGCCATTCTAGTGCCCTCTTCCCCCCTTTCTTGACCATTATATTCTTGAGAATACGTCTACGATAGACATTAACACGTACTTACTTGTAAAGTAATCGCCATGATGCGGATATAGTAACAAACTGGCAACAAGAGCAATTGTTTAATGCTGACGATAATCTTGACATATAAAAAAAGTGCTAAGACTTAAAAAGTGTTTGATGTGGAACTACCCATTTGCCCATTATATACAATATATACAATGGTTCAGATGTGTTCATAGCTATAATTGTACTAGTCACAAAGCTTGCCAGGCCATGCACTTGCCCTAAATAAATAATTGGCCCTACCATCAATATTGTATCTAGCGGTAAACAAAACAAAATAATCTCATGCATGATCAAGTAAAATATTGCAAATTTTTATGTGCCACCAAGCTTGTGTGATCAATCTCTAGTGGATGTGACAGCATTGGTTGCTTGTCCATGTCAATATATGTGAGGCTTAAAAAATTTTAACCTAGAAACATGATCCCAGATATATAATATAACTCTTGGGCCCAATAAAGTAAACACAATGAACACAAAAAGATTAGGACCAACGTACATCGAGTTGCCTCCAAGAGCATTAGTTTAGTCAGGTAGTAGAAAGAAACTGGACAAGAAAGAGCCTTTCAAGTATTGGGCATCTCTTTTGTTAGACCTCATTATCATGTTTTCAGCCTTTCAGGCTTTTTTTAATCCCTTCTCCCTCACTTGCCCTAGGATGCAGTAGTGGTAGTACGTCTCAAAATAATACAAGTTGCAATATTGTAACAGAAAAGGTATTTAACCAAACAAAATTGGTTATCTTTATGTTAAATGTATTTAATAAATAGGACAAGTGTTTCATGCACCTAGAGCCTAGGCATCTAAATTAATATCCGTAGATTTGCTTTGAGATTCATGACCTTTGACGTGGGTATCTTTGTATCTAAGAAATTGTCAGGATTCAAATACGTGAAATTGGACCCTCTGTGTATTCTGCACTAATCTAGAATCAATCTAGTGCATACAGTCTCAACATAAATGAAATATCATAATCATACATAGTAAAAATAATATAAAGTACTTCATCTATTAATATAACTTGTTGAACGACCTTATAGTCAACCTTATAATAGTACGTCTCGCGGGACTTGGAATAACAAATAAATAAAACTGCAGCGGAAATGAATTATTTGTAGTAACCCTTTAATATACCACAGGCAACTGACAATGTTCACTTCCTAATTGATCGACTTCTCTTGGTACTCCTAGCCTCCTCAAAGGTTGGCTTAGACTCCTCTTCAACTGGTGATTTGGATTGTTGCGGGGGGTGAGTACATAAGACACTCAACAAATTGTGCACATAATGCAAATATATTATACTACATGTCTGGTTTATTTCAAATGAATAGCTGAATTGGTTATTTTGCATTAAAACAGCATATACAAATGAATAATATAAATAAATTGAAAAGCAGTAAAACAAATAATAATAATAATAAATTTCTCAGTTACTTCACAAGTAAACCATCTCACAACTTAAATCAATTACAATATTTTTCACAGGCATACTGCATCTATTCCCAATTTCATTTTACTAAAGACTAACCCTTGACTGTAATTCCCTAGCATTGTCTAATACCACGAACACAACTATTCGAATAGGTTTGGCACTTTGCAAAGGTTATACACTTTACCCACAAGATACAATCAACTCACCGCAAATGTGAATGACTATAACAAAGTATTTATAATGTTCTGTCTAAACCCAGTACTGCTCGTTGAGGTCTTAACATTAAGGGGACTGGTTACCACCATCAGGGGCCCCCTCTTGCGCCATGTGAGTCTACCCGTGCCCCTGGAACCCACACCACCACGACAGTACCGAAATCTAGACATCACAAATTAGTCAGCTAGGTCTGTCCCATACCAGACATGTGGTTGTATGTTTAGCCCAGTTCAAATGCTTGTAAGATTAAGTCATTAAGTAACCGAAGCAAGACTTACCCAAAGACTCACAATATCCATGTTACCAAAAAGAACAAATACAACCTTACAAATGCCACACTTGGCCCACCAGTTAATAACTTTTGCCACTTGACCCAGTCTAAATCACTTTATCACCCCAGTTGATTACCATGCACCACGTGCCATAAACATTATCAATAACACATGACACACATTTCATAAACATGTTTCATATTCTATTAAGAAATATTAATTTTAATATTTCAAAATGATATCAATTACACGTTGCATGGCTAAGCAAGCTAACACGTTCTAATCATGCCATATTGGTTATTAACAGTTACCAATTAATAAAGAATCTATTCTAGGGTAAATGATGGCATACAAGTGATAAGGTAGACATAAGTTCAATTGGTACGACCACGCGGACTCATCCCTGGCTCCAAACCCGGCGGGAGATGATGACCAGCGATGAAGTTTGACGAAAATCGAGGCAGCCTCCTACTCAACTCCAGTGAGCAATCGTGCGAGAACAGCGGCAACTTGGCAGATGGCGGCTATGGCAAAAGTGACAGCGTAACTCGGGCTTTTCAACGTTGCAGGCTGTGCATTAAATAACCGAAGCTTCCGCACGGAATTAGGAAACCTAGATCTACGTGGCGGCGACATGGCGGCGGTTTCCAAATCGGTCACGATGGGGGTGATGAAATCGTGGTCGTCCACGTGGCGAGATCCTATGGTCCCAAGGCACGAAGCGAAGTGGCTCAGTTGGAGCCATTCGATGCGAACCCAACGGCCAAGGTTTAGGGTTAGGTCTTTGCAGTGAGTGGATTGCCTGGGCTGGGCCGGCGGTTGGACTAGGCCGGGTCTAGTTGGGTTTCGGCCGAACTACTATTTAGGCATTTTCCAGCCTTTTTGATTTAAAACATTTCTAGAAAATAAACTAAGCCAAAATCAATAGCAAAAAAATATGTAAAACTTCAAAAATATTCTAAAAAATACTTGGAGACATTTTGAACTCAAATAAAATATTTCTAATAAAACTTTATTTGAACTTTTCAAATTATTTAAATAATATTAACAATAGACTTAATTCAAATAAATCCAAATAAATTCCAGAAAATTCTCAAAAATTTCAAAGGCACAATAAATCCATAAAATACAAAAATTAGGATGTTCGTATATCCAACTCCTGAAAAAAATTAACCTCTTCAATTTAACTAGTTTGAGCTAGTTTCATGGTATGTAACCACTTTAGTACCATTGAATTCAAAAGTAATTCAAACTTGTTCGAAATGAGTTTAAAGCTCACATACCCTAAATATACCAAGAGTAACACATTTTATACCAAAACTCCGAAATTTGGATCGATCATACAGGGTGTGTTTGGTTACCTGCACCATCCTAGCTTGTTTCGTATGAACCATCCAGGCTAGCCTTAGCCTGACTGAGTGGATGCAAGTTAAGTTGTTTGGTTGTTTGTTTGTGCATCCCATGGGCCTGCATTAGAGAGAAGTCTAATTTCTGTGTTTTCTCCATCCTGTATGAGTGGGTGCAATTGCATCCACCTGGTCAGGATGAACAGGAAACCAAACATGCGTCTAATAGATACAGTTGCATCCACTCATGCGATTCAGACACCATGCAGGCAACCAAACACACCCACAGTGTATGGGATGGTTCTCGAGTTAGGTTAGTGCCTAGGCATCCGGACGCCTTAATCATGTAGTTATGTAGTTCTTACAACTTTTTTATTAGGAGGCCTAGTGTGGGCCGGACTGACATCTATTTATTGTCAGCCTCAGGTCAGCCCAACTGGTAGATCCTAATTAAAAACCAACCCTTCCTATACATAAACACTTCTTTTCTAAATAAACAAAGTGAAATAGCAATTCGTTTTTTTTTAAAAAAAAAATCCAAACCAGATGGCCCGAACACGTGGCGACCTTTGGGTAAACTTAATTAGTGGTGCTTTAGAAATACAGTGTCGACTTGACTGAACTGAATGCTATATATGTATTGGATACAGAAGATCATGAGTTGCATTTGCATCCACAAACAGGTATTCTAAATTGGAGCAACAAAGTGGAAGAGGATAGACAGTTGGGTTGGTCCAACTTTAAAAAGTTAGATTCCGTGAGATAATCATGAAGACTAATTCTTCAATCTCTTTTCCCAGGTTTGAAGTAATGAGCATCATCGTCATCGTTACCCCAGTAGGCAGTAGCCATTCTTTTCCTTTATCCTTGCTTCTTTTGTATGGTGTCCTACTTGTTTTACGCTATATTTATATGTATTTCTATTTATAGAAAAAGTTAGTACATGCTAGCTCGAGTTGTTGAGTTAAACTTCCTTCCATTTTATAAATAGAGCTCTTTTATAGTACAATAAATTGAGAATATATATATAAACCGTTCATTCTTTTCGATCCAATGGATCAGATTAATTAGAGTTTACTTATACTTTATCTGGTAGTAGAGTAGTAGAAATATCTTCAACAAATCAACGGTTAGAGTAGTGGTAGCACGTCTCAAAATAATACAAGTTGCAATATTGTAACAGAAAAGGTATTTAACCAAACAAAATTGGTTATCTTTATGTTAAATGTATTTAATAAATAGGACAAGTGTTTCATGCACCTAGAGCCTAGGCATCTAAATTAATATCCGTAGATTTGCTTTGAGATTCATGACCTTTGACGTGGGTATCTTTGTATCTAAGAAATTGTCAGGATTCAAATACGAGAAAGAGTCTGCACTAATCTAGAATCAATCTAGTGCATACAGTCTCAACATAAATGAAATATCATAATCATACATAGTAAAAATAATATAAAGTACTTCATCTATTAATATAACTTGTTGAACGACCTTATAGTCAACCTTATAATAGTACGTCTCGCAGGACTTGGAATAACAAATAAATAAAACTGCAGCGGAAATGAATTATTTGTAGTAACCCTTCAATATACCACAGGCAACTGACAATGTTCACTTCCTAATTGATCGACTTCTCTTGGTACTCCTAGCCTCCTCAAAGGCTGGCTTAGACTCCTCTTCAACTGGTGATTTGGATTGTTGCGGGGGGTGAGTACATAAGACACTCAACAAATTGTGCACATAATGCAAATATATTATACTACATGTCTGGTTTATTTCAAATGAATAGCTGAATTGGTTATTTTGCATTAAAACAGCATATACAAATGAATAATATAAATAAATTGAAAAGCAGTAAAACAAATAATAATAATAATAATAAATTTCTCAGTTACTTCACAAGTAAACCATCTCACAACCTTAAATCAATTACAATATTTTTCACAGGCATACTGCATCTATTCCCAATTTCATTTTACTAAAGACTAACCCTTGACTGTAATTCTCTAGCATTGTCTAATACCACGAACACAACTATTCGAATAGGTTTGGCACTTTGCAAAGGTTATACACTTTACCCACAAGATACAATCAACTCACCGCAAATGCGAATGACTATAACAAAGTATTTACAATGTTCTGCCTAAACCCAGTACTGCTCGTTGAGGTCTTAACATTAAGGGGACTGGTTACCACCATCAGGGGCCCCTCTTGCGCCATGTGAGTCTACCCGTGCCCCTGGAACCCACACCACCACGACAGTACCGAAATCTAGACATCACAAATTAGTCAGCTAGGTCTGTCCCATACCAGACATGTGGTTGTATATTTAGCCCAGTTCAAATGCTTGTAAGATTAAGTCATTAAGTAACCGAAGCAAGACTTACCCAAAGACTCACAATATCCATGTTACCAAAAAGAACAAATACAACCTTACAAATGCCACACTTGGCCCACCAGTTAATAACTTTTGCCACTTGACCTAGTCTAAATCACTTTATCACCCCAGTTGATTACCATGCACCACGTGCCATAAACATTATCAATAACACATGACACACATTTCATAAACATGTTTCATATTCTATTAAGAAATATTAATTTTAATATTTCAAAATGATATCAATTACACGTTGCATGGCTAAGCAAGCTAACACGTTCTAATCATGCCATATTGGTTATTAACAGTTACCAATTAATAAAGAATCTATTCTAGGGTAAATGATGGCATACAAGTGATAAGGTAGACATAAGTTCAATTGGTACGACCACGCGGACTCATCCCTGGCTCCAAACCCGGCGGGAGATGACGACCAGCGATGAAGTTTGACGAAAATCGAGGCAGCCTCCTACTCAACTCCAGTGAGCAATCGTGCGAGAACAGCGGCAGCTTGGCAGATGGCGGCTATGGCAAAAGTGACAGCGTAACTCGGGCTTTTCAACGTTGCAGGCTGTGCATTAAATAACCGAAGCTTCCGCACGGAATTAGGAAACCTAGGTCTACGTGGCGGCGACATGGCGGCGGTTTCCAAATCGGTCACGATGGGGGTGATGAAATCGTGGTCGTCCACGTGGCGAGATCCTATGGTCCCAAGGCACGAAGCGAAGTGGCTCAGTTGGAGCCATTCGATGCGAACCCAACGGCCAAGGTTTAGGGTTAGGTCTTTGCAGTGAGTGGATTGCCTGGGCTGGGCCGGCGGTTGGACTAGGCCGGGTCTAGTTGGGTTTCGGCCGAACTACTATTTAGGCATTTTCCAGCCTTTTTGATTTAAAACATTTCTAGAAAATAAACTAAGCCAAAATCAATAGCAAAAAAATATGTAAAACTCCAAAAATATTCTAAAAAATACTTGGAGACATTTTGAACTCAAATAAAATATTTCTAATAAAACTTTATTTGAACTTTTCAAATTATTTAAATAATATTAACAATAGACTTAATTCAAATAAATCCAAATAAATTCCAGAAAATTCTCAAAAATTTCAAAGGCACAATAAATCCATAAAATACAAAAATTAGGATGTTCGTATATCCAACTCCTGAAAAAAAATTAACCTCTTCAATTTAACTAGTTTGAGCTAGTTTCATGGTATGTAACCACTTTAGTACCATTGAATTCAAAAGTAATTCAAACTTGTTCGAAATGAGTTTAAAGCTCACATACCCTAAATATACCAAGAGTAACACATTTTATACCAAAACTCCGAAATTTGGATCGATCATACAGGGTGTGTTTGGTTACCTGCACCATCCTAGCTTGTTTCGTATGAACCATCCAGGCTAGCCTTGGCCTGACTGAGTGGATGCAAGTTAAGTTGTTTGGTTGTTTGTTTGTGCATCCCATGGGCCTGCATTAGAGAGAAGTCTAATTTCTGTGTTTTCTCCATCCTGTATGAGTGGGTGCAATTGCATCCACCTGGCCAGGATGAACAGAAAACCAAACATGCGTCTAATAGATACAGTTGCATCCACTCATGCGATTCAGACACCATACAGGCAACCAAACACACCCACAGTGTATGGGATGGTTCTCGAGTTAGGTTAGTGCCTAGGCATCCGGACGCCTTAATCATGTAGTTATGTAGTTCTTACAACTTTTTTATTAGGAGGCCTAGTGTGGGCCGGACTGACATCTATTTATTGTCAGCCTCAGGTCAGCCCAACTGGTAGATCCTAATTAAAAACCAACCCTTCCTATACATAAACACTTCTTTTCTAAATAAACAAAGTGAAATAGCAATTCGTTTTTTTTTAAAAAAAAAATCCAAACCAGATGGCCCGAACACGTGGCGACCTTTGGGTAAACTTAATTAGTGGTGCTTTAGAAATACAGTGTCGACTTGACTGAACTGAATGCTATATATGTATTGGATACAGAAGATCATGAGTTGCATTTGCATCCACAAACAGGTATTCTAAATTGGAGCAACAAAGTGGAAGAGGATAGACAGTTGGGTTGGTCCAATTTTAAAAAGTTAGATTCCGTGAGATAATCATGAAGACTAATTCTTCAATCTCTTTTCCCAGGTTTGAAGTAATGAGCATCATCGTCATCGTTACCCCAGTAGGCAGTAGCCATTCTTTTCCTTTATCCTTGCTTCTTTTGTATGGTGTCCTACGTGTTTTACGCTATATTTATATGTATTTCTATTTATAGAAAAAGTTAGTACATGCTAGCTCGAGTTGTTGGGTTAAACTTCCTTCCATTTTATAAATAGAGCTCTTTTATAGTACAATAAATTGAGAATATATATATAAACCGTTCATTCTTTTTCATCCAATGGATCAGATTAATTAGAGTTTACTTATACTTCATCTGGTAATAGGGTAGTAGAAATATCTTCAATAAATCAACGGTTAGATCTGATTTTATAACTAAAAACAATTAGCTATTTCTTTCTTTTGACATTTTCGCTTGTGCAAAACGAATGTATATAGCACCGCTGAACAAAAGTCTAAAAGACAACTAGCTAACCTTCATGAGTTCATTTGCTTAAGAAAAAGTAAAAGTTTGATGAGGTTCCAAAAAGATCGAATAACGCGTGGTGAGGATCCAAACAAGCGAACGTAGCCAGCGATTTGGACTAAACTATGCACTTAGCTAGAAAACAAGTATCAAAACGGTAGGAATCAATCCATGCCTAGGTCAACATTATCTAATATGCCAGATAAATCAACAAATAAGAGCAGAGGCATAAAATGCAAGATGAGCAAATAATAATAAATATCTTAAAAAGTAGTATTGTACCGACGGTAGTGATCTGGATTTGCATCCTCTTCATTTGCGGTTTAAAAGGGACCAATCAATTCGTCGAGTCTGAGCGCCACTCTACGTGATCTAAACTTAAATTTTTTGAAATAAATCAGCTGAGCAAGAAATTAACTATAGAATGAAGTTTCCCAATCAATATAATTTAATTCGAAGGGAACAAGTATCAATTCGTCGACATTGTATTTTGATCCGACGAACGGCGATTAAAATTAATACTAGCATAAAGTGCTAGCTATCTGAGTTGGACAGTATATTGGGAAGAGTCCGGTCTTTGTCGGATGCGGATCCAAGGGATGGAAATTAGAGTGGCTAGCTAGTGGATCGGTAACCATTGTTTAAGGGGAATCATTGTACCATTAGGTTCTAACTAAACAAATGACGAGGCAGCAGAATATGATTAAGATACAGAAGCAGACGCATACGTGACCTTTAGCTAGTCTAGGGATACAGGGAATCGTGGATTATTAAATAATCACCACCTGATATCTTATTGACTAATTACAGTCCTTGAAACGGACAAAGACGGCTCTAGATTTCAAGATAGTTTATGGAGAGACATTGGAGTACTGTGCAGCGGGCACCGGTAATTATTTCCATTTAGGCATGAGGGGTAATTCCTCATGAGGTTTTAGCATTTAGTTGAACTAAATCCTAAAACATTCCAATAAAATATCCCTAATCTAAACACCTACTTAAATGTTTTGGATGAGATCAGTACGTAAAGTCAATCATGTAAGCAAATGTTCTTTTTTAGACCAAGGAACTCATGTAAGCAAATCTGATATGTAAATTCAAGGTTATACATCTATTTTCTTATGGACAAATTGTAACGGACCGTCTTTTCAGATGGCACGTTTAAATACCTTGAGAGCTACCCAGAAAAATTAGCTGTCGGGAACCAAGTATACATTGTGCCAACGAAAAATTGATAAAATGCCACTCTTCAGAAGTGGCTTCGCTAAAAATGCCACTCCGCTGTCGTTGACAGGTGGGACCATCTGTGTGTATGACAGTGGGCCAGAGTGGCATTATAGCGATGCCACTTCTTGAGAGTGGTATATGCGCTAATGGCCCGCAAGAGATGAATTCAACTGCTTTTATAGAATATAAGGCCTAGTGGCCAAGTTTTTTTACAAAAGGAGGCGCATTTGGGCCCCAAATAGATTACAATCAAAACATCGCACAGGCAGGCTTAAGCAAAAGACTAAGACCTTAAAACCAAACCAATTCGCCATCTACGATTTCTTGGTAATCTCCAGCTTCTTGGAGCTCTGAAAGTTTTGGGTTAAGCAAGGGTGAGTACACAACCGTACTCAACAAGTCACACGGGAAATCACTTAATACTACATGCAAAGAATTTACAAATGGTTGGCACAGGGTTTAAGTATTTGTGGATGCAGTTTTATTTGTAAATTCATGTTATATTTGAAACACAAACCATGCATAATAGTAAAAAGGGGGGTTTCACAAAGTTGTCACCATTAAGCTACATTCTCAAAAATTCTCCAAATGTCTACTTGAGCTCGGTTACGGGAGTCACCCCAATTCAAACTTAGCTTTATTAACCGGAAGCTTGGCGTATTCGAATACCATTAATTTTGACTTTGCAGAGCTGCTCAGCTTTACCCACAAGATATCTACTGCCGTTAATGCCACGCGCGAATCACATGCAACTTAAATGCATACGGTCGGGCAGAGACCATCATAGCCTTTTGATTAAACATCCCCATGGTAGCTTCTACCCGATATGTCCTTGGATCCATTATTCTTGGGACCCCACTGGTCAACGCATGAGCCGTGCTCTAATACTCAGTGGTACCTATCGTTGTGAGAACCGACGAATAACGCCACATTCTCGTCCCACCAAACCCATCAATCATTCCCCTGCTGGGAATGATTGCTCCCCATTCTCCTTCTGAGAATGGTACCATCATACAATGTAAGTATTCCCATGGGATGGACAATGTACTGAGTTATGTTGGGAAACGGTTCAACTGAACTGACCGGTCTCAACTTGTGGTTGAGCGGAAACTTAAATTATTTACTTTGCTCAAGGGGGTTTAACCTTATGTTGCCAAAGACCAAGCCTTCCAACATCCACAAACCCATCTGGTTCCAGCGCGTACCAGCCACCAAACCAACCATGACCTTAATCATCAGCTAGAGATCGGACTAGCATCCACCTCGTGGTTAGTCCAATACTGTCTCCCTGACCGTAGCATATTTTTAAATACTTTAAGACTAGGATTATTCAAGGGTAATAGGGTTTATCAATGTCAAGGAGGCTAATCACGAAATTGGGTATAGCTAAGTTGCATGTCATTCTAAACTATTGATTTTTAGTACTCCAACATACAATTAAAGTAATGCAATAGAAATTAAATACTGTAAAATTAGAAACAATTAGGTTCAACATGATCAAGGGTGTGTGGCTTGCTTTGCTAGGCTGAGGGTTTGTCTAGGGCGTAGTCGTTGTAGTCGTACTCGGCTCTTGTCTAGTCTGACTCCTGCTCTAGAAACTGCTCGAGTTCCAAGTACTGCGCGAACGTCGGATCTAGCGTGGAAAAATGAAACCCCAAAACGGTAAATAAACGATAACGAAACAAAAACAATGAACGAAAAACAAAAACGAATGGAAAACAAAAACGGAAAACGAAACCGGGCCGGAGGAGGTTGAGGGGCAAATTGGGCATTTTTGGAATTTTGGGAACTTCAAATGGTGAAACGGAGGCCGTTTTTGGACTTAGTGGCTTGAAACGGTCAAGCTGGTATATTTTGGCCATTTGTTGGATTTTTGAGAATTTTTGAACTTTTCCTGGGATTTTTTGGAATTTTTCGAATTATTTAAATCTGAAAAATAAACAAAAGGAAAATAAATTTGGGCCGCACGACGCTTTGGCCAAAAGGCCCAAACGGCCCACGACCTAGGGGGCGCTGCGTGCGTGCGAGGCCCACGTGAGGCCGGCCGGTCGGCCTGCCCTGCTCGCGCGAGGTAAATAAGGGGGCGGCTCAGGGCTCCAGGGTTAGGGCGAGTGGGGGCAGCGAGGGTGGCGACGGCGGCTGAGGGGCGGCGAGGGCGAGGTCGGAGCTGGGGGAGAAGAAAAGGGTGGCGGCTGGAGAAAAGGTGAGGGCGGCTGCGCGGTGGAGGGCTTTGGTCGGAGAAGAAAGAGGGGGCGACGGGGAAGGTAAAGCAGCGGTGACTCGGGGGCAGCGGGGAGAGGGGAGGCGAGGGGTCTCACTGGAGGAGGGGAAGGGAAGGGCACGGGGGAGGAACGAGAGCTAGGGGGGGCTTATACTTGGCGGCGAGGGGAGAGAGACATAGCGCGGAGGGGGAGGGGCATGGGTTCGGTGGCTGGTGAGCTGCCGGCATGGGAGAGGGGAGTGGCGGAGCAGGAGATGGGCCGGGACGCAACGAGACGGGCCGGGGTAGGCGACGACCCAAGAGATAGGGAGCGGTTCGGGCGTGGCGGCATGGGCGGGGGTAGGCAAGAGGCGTGCGTGACGTGGCCGTGCGTCCGGCCGAAGGGAAGGAAGACGACGGACCGACGGTCCATAGCAAGAAGGCCCAGGTGAGCTCGATCCCCAAGATCCAACCCTAATTTCCGAATCAACTCAAAACCAAAATTGATTTTCAATTTTGAAATTTCCTTTGAAATTGTTTGGTTATTTCACAAATGACCACAGCTGCAAAAGTTGCATGAGAGAGAGAGCGCGCGCGCGCTAAAATATTGTTGAAAAGTCAGTGATTTTTTCCTTGTGTCAATGGCATTTATATTGTTTTTGTCGTCAAGACATAGTAATTGTGAAATTGACATAGATTAACAGCTGAGTTGGCAAAATAACGATTAATTAACGAATTATTGAGAAGACAAGGGCGTCTTAAACATGAGGCGGCCAATGAATATTGTTCGGATAAGAAATGTGCAGCAGGCGAAAAAGAGGCTTTGATAATCAAAGGAAAAAACAAACATGAGATGAGAAAACTAATGAACAGAAAAGAACTGAAAGGAAGAAAAGGATGAGAGTTATCTCTGAAAAAAAAGTTCAAAACAGTGAGGAGGTCAAAAGAAGTTTATCCTTTTCAAGAACAAGATGAAAGACGACCCTTTGTCCTAAAGTTACATTTCCCATAAAACAAACAAAAAAATTGTCAATAACCCGAAATATTTGTTTCCCAAACTTAATGCACTTATTTCCACGTTGAACCTAATTGCAACCGGTGAAACTACAATCAACCGGTGAAACTACAAGGAGATATTTTTTTTTTCATCAGCTATCCATAGTAATTTGCCAATTGTATACACTAAGTTAGGCATGGATCTAGCTTAGCTTGAGCCTCTAGAGAAAAGGAAAATGAAAGAGGGCCCATCAAAGACAATCACAAGAAAAAAGGCAGAGATGTGCTTCTATGTTTTTTTTTTTAAGTTGTACAAATATTAAAGTATGAATGGTGGGTAGATGGTGATTAATTACCTCTTTGCTTATTTTAAAATTTGTGCTACTTAGGGTGCATTTGGTTCGTGTGATGAGGTTGAATGGGATGGAATGATACTGTATCATTTGGTTCCGTTATTTTGGGTGAACGGAATGGTTCAGCATCTAAAGGGAATATTCCTCAAATTTGTACCACTTGGTCCAGGATGGGATGGTTCTATTCAAGCAACCAAACACATAGATGACTTTTTTTCTTGAACCATCTCATACATGTACCACTTGGTACAGGCAACTAAACACACCCTTGTATTGAGAGGAAAAGCATATAAACACAAAGGGCAGGCTAGTGACTGATTTGAGAAGGGACAAACTACGGTGCACACAAATACAAGCCATCATCATCTTTGGTCATTGCTTAGGCCATGTGGTCAAATAATTAAGGGAGTGTGCAATGGACTAATGTATGCATGGCTTGGCTTGGCTTGCCAATCTTTTGTTGCTGTTTGGCCTCTACCTGTGAGAGGGTGCATAGTTCATCAGGTCACTCGAATGATATGTTAATTTGGTTGCACCAGCTGATGAAGGCGTCTGTGAATGGACTACAATATTTTAGACAACATAGGGTTTTTTTTAGACATGAAGTATAGATCCTTGTCATGTGAGGTAGCTCAAACTTTTAGTGACATAAATAATGATCCACATAACAAGACTGTGGACCACAAAATTCTCTAGATGTACTCATGTGGATGGCAATACATGCAGTCCGTACGTGCACATTTGTTATTGTGAAACCCAAATACAAGTGAGTGGTGGATGTTGGCCATCCAATAGGTCTGATAGAACTGTCCTACTCTTATCGGTGAGTTAACGGGGGTTGTCTCTGAGAAACAGGGTCCCGAGGACTCACCAGTTTGAATATACTATTTTAATGCTCAAGTTACAAATGATGCTCCTCATGGAGATAATTAATCTATAAGTATAAGCGAGCGGTGTATTATCTTTTCTAGGCATAACAATAGTTCATTGATCTACATATCATTTAGTTAGTCGTTGATTGTACTGTACATGCCTGGCCATATTACGAATGGCCCACGTGCCTTTTAGGGCATATTCATGGGCCGATGGGGCTTGCTGATCTTGCGAGACCTGCAGGGGATAGATGCACTATCCGATAACTTTGACTCTTGTTGATAAACACCCTGATGCCTGCAGGAGGTTGCTAGAGACGTAAAGTTGGCGTCGTAACCTCTTTGTATTAGGGCCAAAGACGTAGTCTTCAGGAGAGGATGTTTCAATAGGAGCCTATGTACCTTTTCCCTAATAGCAAGACGTGAGGACTCCTCCAACAACATTTTCTTTTTTGAGAACCATATGTGCATATTTTTATTAAGAGAAGTGCTTCTATGCTCTTCTTTTTAAAAGTTGCACAATTATTAAAGCATGAATGAAGGGTAGATGGTGATTACTTACCCCTTCGTTTGCTTCAAGATTTGTGCAACTTGTACTAGAAGGAAAAGCATAGAAGCACTGCTCTTTTATTAATTGATTTTTTCCATACTTGATTTGACATACTCATAGGTAATTCTGATATCAGTAAAGGTGTAATGTTACAGATGAATAAATGCCGGCGAGATATGTTTCGAAGTAAATGTAGGTGAGGTCATATACTAAAAATAATCCTCACAATGTATACAACTTTAACTATATAGGTATGATTTTTTTTATTTTTTTATTTGAAAGCAGCAAAAGCTGTGAATAATTAGAAGGAGAAAACAAGGTTTACAAGGTTTTTAAAGAAATTAGATACAAGGTGCAAGAGAATGCACCCAACAAGCAAGGGAAGAGGGAAAGAAAAAAAAAAGAAAAAAGAACAAAAAACTTAGAAAAAGGGTAAGGTCTTCATTAGAGGCGATGTAGGAGTTTTCTAAGATCAGACGCCCCCCGCTAGAGTCCAGTTTCTGCCTCGTCTTTGATTGCATGCAGAATCTGCTCGTTGGTAGCACAGCCTCTTTGAAAAATTCTGTTGTTTCGCTCTTTCCACCATTCCCAGCATGTTAGGATGATCAGGGTTTTACGCAATAGATAGCCATAATCGTTGAATCTCAGGGCATTTTTTTTAGTTTAGGACATAAAGATTACAAACTTGTGACTCAATTGTGATTTATTCCTCAAATTTATAATTGCATCCTCGCAAAAGAATACAAAATACAATTGTTTACATCATATTTAAAACAACGTACCGCACTTTTTTTTCCACAATCTTTCTGCGCTGCAATTTGATGGAGTGGTTAACTTTCTTTTTACTTTCTTTTTACGGGAGAGTGACTCAGTGACCAGCTAACTGCCCATACGGGGGAGTTTTCAGAATTTGACGGGGGGTACAGCCAGAACACATACCAAACAGACACCCACTCAGCCACTCCGCGCACGCATATACATTCACAGCGCGTCCTATAAATTTTGTTATGACTCTACGGTCTCACGAAGAGCGGCCACCTGTTTTTCCAGTGAATAAATAAATACATATGTACTTTGATTAAATAAACTACACGTTATGATAGTGCGTAATTTTTATTTAAATAGCCTGTAAGATCTAATTTTACAAAATCACCCTTCTTAAACTAAAAGAAGTCGCATATCTAAGGGCTTGTTTGGCAACAAGGTTTTGCAAAACCATGCAAAACTATGGTTTAGGGATTGTCATGACATAAAAAACATGGTTTTACCAAACTTCATTGAAACCATAGTTTTTCTTGGAACTCCCAACTGTTTGGCTACAAAGTTTTTGGTTGACAAAGTTTTGGAACAAGAGTTGTTTTGGCACTAGCACTTAAAAAAATTTGTCCAAGACTAAAGTTTCCAAAACAGAGAAAAAACTATAGTTTTGTGGAAACCATGGTTTTTAAAACAGAGTTTTTTGAAGAGCTACCAAACACCTCTTGGTTTTTAAAACAGAATTTTTCTCTAAATCAATGGTTTTGTCTTGAAACTATGAAAAAACCTTGTTGCCAAACAGGCCCTAATTCTTTTAAATGCAGCGCGAACATGCTTGGTTAATCAATTCCAAAGGTCCATGCACCTTTGGGGCGTTCAAAGATCAGCAGGAGACGCCCCTACAAGATTTCAAAGCCTTAAAATACTCGAGCACGTTATACAATCGGCCAGGGTGAGCACATCAACGATGCTTTCCCTTTAAATAAGCTCTCTCACACACACAAATAAAAAATGGAGGTTGACGGGAAAGGATCGAGACGCAGAGAGAGACCAAGCGACTTGCAGAGAGAGAGAGAGAGAGAGAGATGCAAGTGTAGAGAGAGAGAGAGAGAGATGCAAGTGTGCAAGAAAGGAGTTCCTGACCACTTGTCTCAGCGTTATAAAAGCCACGCGCGGTAGCGACAAGCGAGGTCAGGTGCCAGCCTCTTTCCGTGCCGTTCTCACGAAGCTCCTGTGCTGCTGCCTCCTGGCCGTCGGCTGCTGTTGGTGTGTACTGAGGAGGAGAGGAGGATCCACCGGAGCGCTGGTCGGAGATACTGGATCGAAGTGCGACGTGCTCGTGCGGCAGCGGCGTGATGGGGGCAGGGCGCGGCGGCGGCGGCGGCGGCGCCATGGCGTGCTGTACAATCGTCGGTACGTGAGGCATCGATCGCTTACGCTTCATGCAGTTCCTGCCGCTCATCTCTGCGCCGCGTCTCTGCTCGAGGTGAGACCTTCGTCAGCGTTGTAAGGGAGTTGGTGTGGCGTGGCGGGTCGAGTTGGATCGAGGGGGTGGAGCGACGCGGTGCCGTGCCGGTGGCCCGGTGCCCGGTGCGGCTACCATTTTCTACTCTGCTTTGGCCGAGCCGGCGGGCACAAGATTGGTCGTTGCGGACTTCGGTGTCAGAATGGAGTCTAGACACGCGGTTTTGAGGTCCTCAGACAGCTTCTGCAGTCTGTAGTGGTAGGATCGTATGCTTTGGCAAGGCTTGTGTGGTTTTGTGTCCATGCTCGGAGATATTCGTGGCTTTCAGCAAAGGGCAGGGAAGAAAAACCTCTTCCATGCGTTGCTGCTGATTTGTGATCCTAAAGTTTGCTTAAGTTCATCTTTGTTTTCTTCAGCTGATTGGCTTGAATCTGAACTGGGAGTAGCTTTTATCTTCCAAGTTGTTGGGTTTTTTTTTTTTTTTTTTTTTTTTTTTTTTTGTCATACTACCGATCTTATGGCTTTTCCCAAATAAAAAAAAAATGCTTCCAAGTTGATGTTTGGAGGCTTTGCACTTTGCTTGAATTCATCTTTTTTCTGTGAGCTGTTTAGTGGAAATTGGTGTCTCTGTAGGTACATTGGGAGGAAGCAAAGTTTTATGATAAAAACCTCAAAGTTATTATCTCAATAAATCGTGAAGTGACAGGCTATACATTTCGACGACAAAATCGACATGCTTACCTAAGAACAGATACACGAACAGGGTTAAAAAAACCGAACGAATTTCGCGATTTTCGTTCGGTTTTCGAGATTTCGAGCCCCACCGAAATATAAAACCGATCGGTAAATCGGTCCAGTTTAAAAAAAATTCAAAAAATTTAAAAAAATTATGCTATATAAACCGAGCGGTTTTTCGAGAAAACCGAATGGTTTTCGTTTTTTTTAAATTTGTTTTGAATGTTTTTTGTTCAAATGCTCGGTTTTGAAACTCTTCGGTTTCTAACGATTTTTAGCTCGATATTTTCGAATTTCCAATTTCGGTTTTCCATCGGTTTTTTCGGTTTCGGTTTTGTTAACCCTGTACACGAATGTGAGACTTGTATATACTATGTCTATACAAGTGGATATACATAAAACACTACTATAAAAAGTATCTATAATCAAATGGATTCAACCTGGTAACCTTTAAACAATTGCTATCGTAAAAAACCAAGGAAATATAACCATGCAAACACTCACACACAGTTTCGAAGACGTTCACACTTAGAGCATCTCCAAGAGGGGCCTTAAATATGGCCTCAATTTGAATTATAGGGCTTTTGGGGAAAAGATTAACTCCAGCAAGAGCCCTAAATTGTTAAAATTTAGCAAATTGTTTTAGGGCCTCTAGGAGAGTAGCTATATTTAGCAACTCTGTGATTGAGCCCTATCTTTATTGGGTTTTAGGGTCTAATTGCTGAAGTGAATATTTCGTTAAAGCCCTAAATCTAATTAGTTGGGGTCCTAAATTAAAGTTTAAGACTCATTTTTAGGGCTCTCTCTTGGAGATGCTCTTAAGAAGCCAGGTTAGATTAGCATGTGGTTTTCAGTATTAAGTTGATACAACTACAGTATTTAGAGACAATTATTTATAGGGAATTGATAAATGCCACTCGACTATTTTTTGTAAAAATTTTGTGAGCACTCAATTTTTTTGTTTTATTAGATATTACTTTGTGATCCTTGTTGTACTTTATCATTTTGATTATGTCAATATTTGATTTTGTGATTCACGCTTTTTTTTGATGTGTTCCTTATAGTTTATTTTATTCATCTTTCTTTTTACAAATTGTCACATTATTGTTTACATAATTTCATTTGTGTAAAACTAGTATATAATTGATGTAAGAAAGGTCGAGCAGAAAATAATAAAGTCATTTTTTGTCACGTTACTTTTACATAATTTAATTTATATAAAACTAGTATACAATTGATATAAAAAATGCTTTCTCATCTAATACCTAAAAAATTGAGTACTCCTTAATAAAATAGTATTCAAATGGGACGAGAGGATGCAAATTGATTTTATCTATTAGATCTAAATTTGAATGATCAAAATTATTTCTATTCCTGTAAATTCGCGGTGTATGCCCTGCTTTTGCTTTCATGAAGCAGAATGTATGCCGGACAATACAGATTCAAGCATCACACAAGTTTTTGGCACTTTAGGTTATTTTGAGGTTTTTGAGGGAAAAGCTATTTTGAGCGTGATATATTGATATCTATTTGCCCAAAGGAGCTGCTAAATTAGCTGATGATTTTGTCTACTGCACTACTGCAGTCATATAGTTTCATACAGTCCTCCAAAATTCAGTCCTAGATTCTTAGTGTGGATTTTTTTTAAAAAAAAATTAATACCTGTTTGCGCTAAAAACTCGAAGTAGGGGTTTTAGCCTCAAACACACCGGACGAACGCCGGGTTCAAGCGTGCCAATCGATTTGACCGGCAATCGATAAGGTAAAAGTCGTAAAATCGATCTAAGCCGATACCGCGAGGATATCAGCGTAACTCCGATCGGCTAAAAGCCTATTAGGGGATAACTAAATTAGCCGATCAGGGCTAATCCGAGGATAAAGGTAGATTGGCTTTGAGAGGCGATGCGCAACAAAACAAAGCAAACCTGACCTGGGTGTAATCGGTAAAGATCAACAATCGGCGATGCGCAACTTTATTGATCAAAATGAATTACAGAGGAAAGATTCTAAAACTAAAAGACTACTCCTAGTTGACAGGAAAATAATGGAAAAGTAAAGCGTGTTTGTGGGTTGGCTCTGGGCCTTTTCCTTCTCGCCTCTGGTCCTCTTATATAGCACTCAGCCTGAACGTATCCTCCTCGGTCTCTTCAATCACCTGTATCGGCCTCAATATCTCTTTACCATGTTAAGTCCGATCGTATCCGACTCAATCTCTTATCCTACCCATATCAGACTCAGTTTCCTTTGAATCGCGGCCCTCCAATCCGAAACGGTATCAACTTGCTATAACCGACATATCCCTTATCAAAACCGATCTCCACGAGATCAGCCTTGCCAAATTTTGGTGCAAACATATGCCCCCCATTTTTGGAAGATAACTTGTTGTCTTCCAAAAATCGTGTCGGCTTTACGTCGTAGGCTTCCTTCATTTCCTGTGTCCTTAAGCGTTGGAGCCATCTGCGCTGCGATCGACTAAGACCAGAGGGGCACCATCTTGGTTTGGGTTCAATCGGCTTTCGGATTTTTTCGGCCAGATTGCTGGTTTCGCCGCTAGATTCCGAAGACTTGGGAGCGCCGTCGGATCCCGAAGAATTTGGGACTTCGGAGGACTCGCCTTGATTTGACGTGGATAGCCTTTCACGAATCGGCTTCTTATTCTCCGGTATTGATCGGCTGAATTCAATATCTTGTATCGGCTCTTTCCCTTTTGCATAACAGTGAACCATGTTGATAGAAAACGGACTGGGAGCAAACTCCATCGTCTGCTCTTCTGCAAATTGTAATCGACTATCCTCTATAGTCGATTGTATTATGTTTTTGTTATTCCTGCATTCATCTTTGAAGACCTTATTATCGGAGAAACGACTTTCTTGAGCCGATACTCAACGTAAGAGATGACTTAAATTAGTGAATTCCTGCCCACAGAATTTTTCTTTTAATGGGGGAATTAACCCTTGGAAAGCCAAATCGGCTAATTGATTATCGGGCAGAGTCACACTAAAACACCGATTCCTAATCTCCCTAAATCTTTTAATGTACTCCGTTACCGATTCTCTAAACTTCTGTCGGATAGAACTCAAATATGAAATTCTAAGTTCTAGACCCCCACGGAAAAAGTATTTGTGGAATCGGCTTTCCAAATCGGCCCAAGTATTAACCGAATTTGGAGGTAAGGTTGTGAACCAAGTGAAAGCTACCCCTGTCAAAGACAATGGGAACAATTTCACTCTTAAACCGTCGGAGTGGGCTGCTTCTCCACATTGTGCAATAAAGTGGCCAACATGCTCCAAGGTGGTGGTGAAATCGTCTCCTGAACCATTTTTCCTAATTTTTCTCTAGGGCGGTTCATTTACGTAATTCTCGACCAATCACACGCTGCCACGTGGCATGAATAGTGTCATCTTCAACCTTGGGCTGTCAAGTTGCCATGGGAGAGCTCAAGCAAGCTCCAATGGCTAGGGCTCTCTTTGAATGCTCATATCTCCCTCAAATCAACTCCAAATCCATCACGGCCGGTTCCGTTGAATTCGTAGTGACGTCCTCTTGCCATTCCCCACCATCAAGAGCCTGGGATCTCGCCGGAAACCGTCGCATTAAGGAAAAACCGAAAAGGACATTAATGCTCATAACTCGGCCGTTTCAACTCCATTCCGCATGAGTCCACTTCCATTCTCTCCGTTTAAGAGTCCCCGTCCCGGTGGTATGATCCTCCTTTAGCCTTTCCAACTCGTGCGCCTGTGAGATCGAGAAAACCAACGCCGGGTCATATTTTCGGAGTTCGTCGTGTTCTTGGCCATAGATCTCTCTCCGGTGGGTTTTTCTCAACTCCGATTGGTTCCTTGTGACCGTGAGGAAATCTAGCATCTAACCTTTCCATCAATTTTAGGATCCCTCAAGTTTTGGAGACGAATTTCGCGTTTTTGTCGGTTCGGCCGAAACTCCGTTCGTCGCCAAATTCGTCGTCTCCGGTGAGAGTTGATCCGATTCCTTGCTCCTATAGATCCCTTAGGAGGTCCCCTTGGTGATCCATCCTTTTATTTGGTAGCAATTCATGCAAATTTGGGGTAGAAAGTTGGATTTTTGGGAAGGGAGGAGCTCTCTGTTTTTTTTGGTTTGGAGGCCATCATGCTTGCCCGGCCGGTCGCCGGCGCCATGTGCCGCCGCCTGGCCGCTCGCCTGCGCTCACAAGACCGCCCAGGCCTCGCCTCGCCCCATCGCCACGGCCGGCCGCCCCGTCGTCGGCGAGCCCCCCCCACACGCGCCGGTCCCACCACCCCTAGCCCAAAGCTTTATCCTCCCCACCATGGCCATGGCATGAACTCAAGCTAGAAGAAGCCCATGTGAATGACATGTGGGGCCCAGCTTCCATAGAGACAAAACCAATCCAAAATTCAGAAAAAAAGAAAAAGGAATATTCCAGGGAATATTCCCTCGTTTTTCAATTTCCAAAATTCAAACTTCGGAAGCTCATAACTTCTCCGTCCGAACTCCGATTGACTCCGTTCAAATTTCTAAATTTATCTAAAATCAAGATCTACCTGCCAGTACTACTTTTGTAATTTTTGGATTTTATTTATTTTCTTGTATTTATTTATTGCCTCGTTTTGCGCGTAGCCGAGGACACCGACGCGACCGCCGACCCCGCCGCCAGACTTTCCACGTTCGACGATCTCACCGCGACTGAAGGCAAGTCCCCTTGACGCATGTTGAACCTACCTTTATAAACGTGTTTGAATGTTTTATAAACTTGCATGCTATGTTTATCATCGTATGTCAAATATAAGCGTATAGTTAATCCGAATTGTAATTTCCTCCTTTGTTATCGATATCCATGTTATTTGTAACCCTAAGACATTTGCTATGCCATAATAATGCTTATATGGTACCCTTTGGGTAATAGTACGGTAGAATTGCTTAGGACCGTTATCGATGAAACCAACCCATGGGTGGGATTATTCAAACCTAATGATTTCAAATATGATTTGGAAATGATTATTATGATTTTGGTACTGTTTTTCCAAAATAAAAGAAAAGGAAAAATGGTTTGGACTTGGGCGGATTGGATTGTCGGGTGGGTGCGGATGGAGCACTAGTTGTCTTGTGCAAGTACCGCCCCAAGTCAATTAAGGACCGGCGCTTGTGATTGTCCATTCTAAGCATAACCGTACTACCACATGTCTATAATGGTACGACCTGGCCAATTAATTTGTAGAAACCTGACTTAGGCTCACCACACGGTGGAATGTGAGTGCCGGATAGAGGCAATGTCGTTTTTCTCACACGGCGCAAGAGGGGGCTTCTGTACTGGGCGGATGGAACCCTAACAGCGGTGAAACCTCAGCGGGTGGGTCGGGTTAGGCGTATGCATTGTAACGACCTTGTCATGATCTCTCTGCCAGCACACCAAAGGAAGTGTGTTAATAGCTTGGCATCAAGAGATGATCATGTCTTGTGGGTAAAGTTGTACACCTCTGCAGAGTTAAAACTATTTGAATAGCCGTGCCTACGGTCAAGGGCAAAGCAAAGAATGCTTTCATATTGGTAGACTTTGGTTTTGGTTTTAAAAACAAAAAGGGGTTTTGTTTTGGGATTCGGGAGTGGTTAGAACTCTCGGATGTTGAATGGCGGATAGAGCCAACCAGGTGGAAAGAACCTGTTTCATGTCTTGACGGAAGGAGTCATTGTGATTAAACTTGATCTTTTAAAAATCGGCGGTTAGAGTCTTTATATTAGTGATGGTGGATAGAACCTTCACTGCAATATTACATAATTCAATTGTTAAAAAGGATTATGAAAAGATGCTTTGTGAAACTTATTAATTAAGTATGGTTTAATAAAATTTGGCTTTATGCAAATTAACCCTGTTAAGCTTCCTTTGGAAAGCCCCACAAAATCATACTTTCCCCGACTTGCTGAGTACTTTTGTACTCACGTGCTACATCAACTTGTCATCATTAGAAAATTATCAAGACGTAGCTGAAGATGGTGAGTTCTTCCCCGAGGAGTTCGAGGAGGATTGCCAGGATAACTAGTCGCGTTTCTAGTCGTCGCCTGTGGCGTTTTGGTGTTCACTTGTTTTCGCTTTTGTTTTCCGCTGTCGTGTCTCCGGTCTTTTGACCGAGTATTGTAATAAGTGGCCATGTGGCCCGTACTTTAATATTTATGTTATAATTTCGTTATGTTCGGCAATGAAGTATCACTGTTGACTGTGTGTACTAGCTACTGATCTGGGACTAGTACGGAAATACACAAGATATTTCGGATAGCTGATCCGGGGTCCCACATGCCACTCCCGAAAAAGTGAGACACATGAAGAGCATGGGGAAGGAGTAGAAGAAGAGCCAGAAGAAGAGCGGTGGAAGAGCTTCTTGTTCTTGATGAAGTTGCGGGACTTCTTTTCTCGCGCTGGCTCACGAACTGGAGGCTTCTTGTTGCGGTTCTTATCGGTGTAGTCGTTCTTGTTTGAACCGCCTTGCTTGTTCTTGCCCTTCTCCAGCTTGGGGCAGTTTGCTCAAATGTGGTTGGGGCCACCACACTCGAAGCAAGTAATAATACCCCCTCTCTTCCTCTCTCTTACTCTCTTGTAGATGTTGGAAAATTTACGAGCGACAAGAGCAAGCTCATTTTCTGGAAATCATTCCATAATTTCATCGCTTACGTCCCAAAGAGTGGAGAGAGAAAAACCAGAAGAGAAACCGAGATGGTCCAGAAGAGGATCCAATGGGATCGGTAGCCAATGCCATCGATTGAGATTTCATCCTGCGAGAGTGATGTCGAGCTCATGAGTCTTGAGACAGTAATAAAGCCTGTAAGATTCAAAGTCAATAGATCAGTAGAGTCATTGATGGTGGTCACCTTCATCTCCCAAACTCTCAAATCGAGTGCAGTTAGAAAGTGCATAGCATTCTCCGAATCATAGTATGTGGTACCAACTGATCGGAGATTGCTAAGGATCTTGGAAAACTGAGCAAAGCACTCATCGAGACTCTCACCAGCGTGTTGTTCAAATTTGTTGTTGTCATGCTTGTACTGGTCCTACCTCACCGTCTTGATCTGGGTGGTACCCTCATGGTAAGCACCGAGGCTCACCAGATCTGATAAGCGGATCGTAGGTGAGAGAACCGATCATACTCACTGTGGCTAAGTCCCTGTATGAGGATGTTTTTAGCCTTAGCGTTTGCCTCAATGTCAGCCATGTTTGCAGCGTTGATGCTATCATCGGCAGGAACCTCATACGGGAGTTTCACCTTCTGCCATATCAGGAAACCCTAAGTAGTGATGTATGACTCCATACGCATTTTCCAAAATGGATAATCAACTCCAGTAAAAATTGGAGGCTTAGTCGAATACTTGTCCGTCGCCATGGCTCTCGAGATCGATCAAGATCTAAAAAAAGCAAAACAGGGTGTTGAAATAGCACAACAAAAGCAAAATTGATGCAACTTTCAATCTAAAGCTCCGAGTCACATGCAACTTGGTAGATGTGATCCTTAGGATGTCAGGAACTTATCCCTCCCATCGATTTGAGGAATCAACATCAAAGTTTCGACCTTTTTCAATGGGAAGGAGAATCACACCAAGTTGAAGCAAAAATTGAAATCTTTGATCTAGACTTGCTCGTGGGATTTTGATGATCAAGATGGACTTGGATACCTTCCCACAAGTCACAACAAGCTAGAGATCACGAAGATAATCATCAAAATCCGAGTATTGCTTAGAGGATTGGGATATGATCTAAGTGAAGACTCATCCAATCAATCTCTCATCTTCGGCAATAGGAACCAAAAAGCAAGTAGAAGGAGGGGGGCAAATCCAACTTGTGGAAATTAAATGCGAGAAAGTAAATGTTGAATTTAAATTACATAAAGTAAAGACATAATGTAAATCAAAATTTAAATTTAGAGTTGAGAGAATGAATTTTTGTATTTCTTTGGAAGATTTTACAAAGCCTCACTTCCTGTGGGCAAAGCTCAAAGGAGCAACCAAAATCTTCTCTAAACTTCACACTAGGAAGGCTATCCCTACCCCTCTATTTATAGTGCTATAGGGTCAATTCCCACCCTTGGATGTGTTGCTTTAATCCTAATCTAACATCCAAGAGCCAGTATTTGATCCCAAGCTTTCACTCATTGGGCTAACCGAAACCCACTAACAACCGAGTTTTGACCAACTAGCTAACTTGACCACTCTCCAACTCTAAAAACCAATAACCCAATGGTTTTATAGACCCTATAGCTCGAAGCCTGCACCCACAAGGTTCCTTGACTCCTTGGATTGCACCAATTTCAAAGTAGGTCCGGCGTAAAAAGTAAGGTCCGACACAAACATGAAAACCTCTGTTCCTTGGTCTGGATAAAACGTGAAAACATTTGTTCCTTGGTTTGGCACAAATGCAATGTCCGGCGCAAACGTGAAATCCAATTACCTCGGTCCGGCGCAAAATGGAAGGTCCGACGCAAACATGAAACTCTCTGTTTCAAAACTCCCTTGGTCTGGCGCAAACTTTTCATGCCGGACCTAAGGTCCGCCGTGGCCTATCTTGCTGGCACAAATCAAAATGCTTCTAATTTGGAATCCAGTTCAAGTCCAAACTCAAATCTAAGCAAACCTAGCTCAAATAAAGTCAAATACCCATCACAAACATGGATGGACCTCCACATGGTCCTTCATATGGAAAGTTCTTTTTCAAGTAAATGAGCAAATCTAGGAATGAGAAGACGAGTCCTGGCCTCATAGGCTCATACACAATCTTTCGTTGTCTACTCATAGTGTTGTACATACCGATACCGTGAAGTCTTGTTCCATTAATTCTTTGGTAGTAGGTTCAAAATATGTCTCAGTTGTTGAGCTTGCAAACATGTTGGAATTTTTACCTTTTTGTAGATCTCCTATCCCGCGTTGTTAAGTATAGGAATCAATTATATTAAGCTTGTGTATAAGAAATCTATGGTGATGGCATTCTGGTCACAACGGATATCACAGATATCTACAAATTATTAGTACTTGCTTGTGCATCTTGCTTGAATCATGTGTTGCTGATACTAGTGTGTCAGCTTCTTATGTTTAAGGTATTTTTTCATGGAACACTAAGTACTAGTTTTTCAACCATGTTCAATTCTAAAATGTCCACCCTAGAAAATGTTCATCAGGTTGACGTGTTGTACTTCGTAGATAAGGGCCAAACATCATTCAAAGTTGGTATATTTCGATAGATCATATACTATATTCTTGTGGAATTTTCTATTTTTGTTTTCGTATCTGCTACGCTCCATTCCGCATCCATTTTCGTCGTTATCTGTTTCCATATCTGTTTCCAAGATTTCCAATTTTGTTTCTATTACCGGTAACACATGTGGAAACAAAAATGGAACAATCACTTACCGACTGTTTCCGTTTTATTTTCATCCCTAGGCTACAACCACATGTGCCCTTGTCAAGATCCAAGGCTCAGTGAGTGGCATGTGGTCCCCACAACCTCCACACGCTTTTCCCACACTTGAACAAACCAAACAAACCCTCCAAAACACACACACACAATTTGACGTGCGGACCCCATGCGATGACATCGCGGGCCCCATATGTCACTGGGTAGCAAACAGAGAGAAGTACGGGTGGGCCTATGCCTCTTTCTCTCTCTGTGCAGGGGAAAAAATCGGCTTATCCTCCGCATGGGGCCCACCACATTTGGCCCATTTTCTGTGAGTCCGTCCCCTCCCGCTCTCTCCCCTTCCTGGTGGTGCACGACAAGCCCATGGTGGACCGAGACCACGTGTGTTCTGTTCCATGAAACACCTTTAATCACACGATTGCCACACATAATCAGTCATGTTTAACCACTGATGAAAGAAAACAGTCACCATTTTAGCATTAGTGCTCTACCGGGAATTATAATGGTCCATGTCAGTTGTTCGTAAGATTTATCTGTTGAGATATAACCAAACTCTTGGTACAGGTAGTTGCGATATGATTAAAGTCTATCTTTTTACAGGTGAATCTGAATCTATGTCTAATGGATTTTTATATGAATATGACATATCATTGTACAAGAGAATCAATCTAATAAAGAGAAGATAATTTTGCATCCCTATATCTTGTATTTTCTTCATCTATTCTTGATAAGTGCATTATGTTTGATCTACGACGGTCATCATCATTTTTTAGCACAAAGCACTACAAGTCTGAAGCCCTAGATCAATCTGAGTCCAACGTATGTCGTTCTACATTCTTTACAAGTAGATTAATCTTGTTTTCTTGTTACTAATCATAGATTGATCTATGGCTGATTCACATGCTGCTCGTACGAGAGATCGACCTCATCAACACAAAGAAGGAATTGCTTGCATGCACGAACGAATGAAGGCAAAACAAAAGATACCGTGCAAGAACAAGAAGCCTCACGCATGGATCTCAATGATGCCTTCTCGCCGCGCACCCATTCAATTGGGACCTTGGGCTTCCAGCTCCGACCATGCCTCGGCTGGCTCCTCCTTCACCACCTGCGCCACCGGTGCCACCGAGGGAGTTTGAGGATCTGATGGCTAGGTACAGCATGCGCCCATCAACTGTGGTGCGGATCTCAGAGCTCTAGTTCACAGCAAGCACGTCTCACGCACTTGTAGCTATGCTGCGCTTCTTGATGTCGCGCCGGACTCAGCTGTCATCTTTGATGAGTGGATGTGAGGTGGCCAGGGACCCGATCTTGAGTAGGTCATCGCGAGTCACGTGACCAGTTGAAATAACCCAGAAATTTTTCAAACCATAAGAGTAATTATAAACCGAGTAACGACACATAATTAAAACATGCCATGAAAGCAATCTCTAATTTTATTAATTCACACGAAAGAAATCCCCAATTTTATTAATTCACATATGTCATACATAAATGACACATCGAAAATCAAATACAATAGTAATGATAACAATTAGAAATACACAAAAATTTATAATGACCAGCAACCTAAATCTTTAGGAGATCTGCAGCTTCAATCACCTGAAACAATAGCAACCAATATAAACATATACACAAATGCAAACAAACAAAGAATTATAAACTAAATTACCATCAAACCCAAATGTGAATAGATCATGCTCATCGAGATACCAGACTGTCCGGAGTCAGTCGACACCTCTCGCTGGATAGGGTTTCATCATTCGGCCGTAAACAAACCTGTTTTATCGGGTAACAATAACCATACCCAAATAGTGCCCAAAAATATCACATGGTAAGAAGATAAAGCCTCTCATAGTCAAAAGGTAAATCCACAAGGTTAAAAAAATGAGAGCCACAGCCGAGCACTCCTCTAGTCTAGTTGGAGGGTCGAAGATGCTGACTAGAATGGGGGGGTGAATAGGCATCTTTAAAAATTCTCTACGATTAAAAGCTAATCACCTAAGTACCCCTATGTCAAAACCTTAACAATAATAATGCCAAAGTAATAAACTAAGGTATTGACAATTAAGGCCTAACTCAACTAGGCTCACTAAGTGCAATAACTAATTAAGTCTCTATACAAGAAAAGCAATTCTAAAGATAATCAAGCAATGTAAATGAAGAATTGCAAGTTGAGCACAAGAGAGACGCACCGATGTTTTCCCGTGGCCTTGGAGACTTGCCGGTCTCCCCTAATCTACGTTGAGGCAAGCCTAAACACGATGGACCGGCTTCACACTTGAGCACCAGCCTCGAATCTACTAGTGGTAGCTACTTTACCCCTTTGGTAGGCGAGCTCTGACCTTCACAAACTTTGCTAGGCTTCTCACAATCCCCGTTGAGAAGCTCCCGCGCATGATGCTCTATGTCGTCTAGGAGGCGGCAAACTCCGATAGTAACAAGTCAGGCACTCCCACTTGAGCTTCACCTAGTGCAACATATGCACTCTGGTGACCTCCTAAGTGCAACACATGCAATAGGATCCTCCTCAAGTGCAACACATGCATAAGAGGCTCTCAATCCACTTCCTAACTGCAACACATTCAATTAGGGCTCACTCTTATCTCAAGAACCAAATAGATGAAGGCAACACATGCACTTCACTCCCAAGAACTCACAAATGGTCTAGCAACCAACACTTGCCCTATAAAGGAGCCTTTTATAGCCCATACACTCGAAACTAGCCATTGGAGGGCAAATTCGAAAAACACACACAATTTTTGGCACTACTGCCATGTAAGGGGCGGTAGTACCGGCCTCAATAAATGTACAAAAAATTGGCCATTGCTACAGTACCCCTAGCACTACCAACATGTAAACTCTGGTAGTGCTGGTCATTTTGACCCCAAAACACCCCCAGAACTCCTTTATGGAAAACAACTACCGGCATGTAAACATCGGTAGTACTGCTGGGGCAGCACTACCGCTACCCTGAGGTGGTAGTGCCGCTCGGACGACACTACTATTATCCAGGGGCAGTAGTGCCACATTTTTCAGACAAAAACGATTATAACTTTTTACTTCGAAGTCCTATTTAGGTGATCTTGGACTCTATGGAAAGCTTATCAAGATGGCTTCATTTTCTACCACTTTTGAAGATTTAATGAATCATAGATATTTCCAAAAATTATAAAAACTCTAAAGTAGCCACTCAAGTCTAAAATCATATTTTCTCGAAATGCCTCACATAGACTTGCTCAAAGCGTGACTTGCCAAAATCTTGAGCCATGTGATGATCAACTCATGATCAAAATAATTTGCAAAACACATTTGCAAATCCTAGACACATGCTAAAAAACCAAATTTATAAACATCATCTTATTTGCAAAACACATTCGCAAATAACACAAAGGGTCTATGAGATTAATCTGCCTAGCCATGAGGTGATCAACACAAGATCACGGCACTTTACAAACACATTTTCAAATGCCCTCTTCACATGCTCTAGGATCCCAATATCATAAACATCCCATCTACTAGCAAAACACATTTGCAAATAGCAATTAAACAAATTTATGGCAACTTGCATGAACTTTCTTTATTTGCAACACATGCAAATCCCCTAGTTCCATTAAAAATCCAATTTAACAAAAATTCATAAGCTATCTCCGTTTTGCAACACATGCAAATCCATATCCTCATGCAACATCCAAACAAACTCAAATGCTTGCGCTCTCTATTTGTAACACATGCAAATATTCAACTCCAAGCAATACCAAATCAAATTAAGATTCGAACAAAAAGCAACCAAGCATGAACTACTTTATTTGCAACACATGCAAATACGAGCTTCATGCAAAAACCAACTTAAGAGATGTGAGCTTGAGTGAACTAGATTGAGTTCATCAATACATGATTAAGCTCAAGCAAAAGAACTCGACTCCTCTTAATAGTACTGTAAACCAAGAAACCCTGTCTCCTCAACCAAACACCAAGACCAGTAAAAGACTAGAAAATATCCTTAGCCTATCTAGTTATACCTTGCCTCATGCGATGCGATCCCCTTTGGGGCTTTGATGATCTCCAATCATTTTCTTCTCGCCCGGGATCGCGACCCATCTTTTCTTCTTGTTCATCAACTCATGATGAACCTCTTCTTTTCTCCTCTTCGGGATCTCCCCTTGATGCTCATCAACTTATGTTGACGTCCTTGTCCTGTTTCTTCATCACCGTTGGACTCAACCTACTTTCACAATTCATTGAAAATGTTAGTCTAACAAATATGGTTGTCTCAATCATTTATCGCACATCATTAACACATAAAGGATGCCCCCAAGATCGATTAAGCACAACCTTAATCAATTTGAATGAATAAATGTGTCTTGAGTACTTTGATGCAACTAATGCTTCATTATACTCAAGAACTTCTCGTTTGTCCTTAATTAACAAAGGAACACCATCAACACATGATGAAGCATCCTTTGATTGATTGAAAGACAAGTGAACTCTATTTAAATTAAATTTAAATTGATATGAGTATATATTAACTACACAAGTTTTCATACTCTTTTTGATGGTAAGTAGTGATCCATAATATGTGGAGTGGTGGAAAGAGATAAATACTTTAGACTATCAACTATAGAATAAACTCCATTTGATATGTGCATATAAATAATTTGACTTGGAATCAATATGCACATATTCAATCTTAGATAGCATTTGAGTGTCCTATATTGACATGAGTATACTAAACTACACAAGTTATATATACTCAAGGATTAGTTTCAAGGTCTTGACCCTTTATGTTTGGCAAGAAGACATAGATCAACAAAATTGAAACATCAAGTTAAATTACGAACTCCTCCTAGATGTGTGCATCCATGTAATATATGGAATGGAAACATAATGCACATTTTGAGGTTAATACCATGGAGGAATTCATACTTTAACTTGAATCCAAAGTATGCAATAAGACAATAAGCAAGAATACGAGTGCATACCTTAGGTATTCTATTTTCCATCCAAATTTGAGACTAATGAGAATAAATCTCAATGAACATGTTAGTCTCATAAAGATTAGATTTGTCATTAAACATTAAATTAAAACCAATCACCAAAACCAAGGAAGCTTGAACTTACAATCTCTCCCTTTTTGGTTATTGATGACAAATCCTATATTAATTGCCTATTTGGATGAAGAACGATGTATGAAGGAGTTTTGAAGATCAAAAAAGCATATAACACAATAAAATTTTAAATTTTGCAACTCCCTTTGGCATTAAAACATAGCTTCTCCTTAACCAATAAATCCAAGCTCCCATACCATTTGATAACAACCACTCTTCAACTCTTAAATTAAGGCACTCACAAAACTTCTCACCCTTTTGGTAATTTTCCTCAAAGTTCCAAATAAGGGAATTAAGCTCACAAATTCTCCCTCTTTTGGCATTAAGCACCAAAAAAATGGAAAACCAATCCAAAAAGGAGGTCTTTGGGTATTAAAGATACTACTTGTAAGCATCAAGTGCCAAATGAAAGAGTAGAGTGCTTGGCAAGGGAAGTAACCAAAATTAGGTCATAAAAGAATTTGAAATAAAATCATATGACCTTGGCAAGGAATTTTGGTTTTCAAAGATTTTTAAAAATTGTTTTAAATGAGAACCACTTGTAATTAAAAATAAAAATCAACAAATTTTGCAAACTTTTGGAATATGGCCTAAAATAGTAAACCACTTGAAAATAGTCTATATTTTGAGTGCTTAACTAAAAAAGATACCACTAAGAAAGATTACTTGAAATATAATCAAATAATGTTCCTCATTTTATTAGGCTTTTTCAATAATTTCATCATGACTCACTTGAAGATTTCATAAATTTACCTAATAGGGCTTAAACATGGAATCTATTCAAAGATGCTTCAAATTTGCAATAAAATCTTCAAACATCCTTTATTCAAATGGTTTTATTGAAGATAAAATTGATACCACTTGAGAAAGAAGGAAACCACTTAAAAGCGATCTGAAGAGGCATTGCTTGAAGAACCACTTGTTAGAAAAGCATTGTCAAATAAAATATTTTCTTTTTGCAAACAATGCTCTAGATGAAATTCACCTCTTCACATATTTCAATTTACAAAGGATCTCACACAGATAGTCCTTGAGAGATTGAACTTACAAGTGAGCTCAAAGAGGGAAACTCATCTAGATGAGTTTGAATTACCATGTGAATTCATAAAATGCATAAGGCGATAGAAGATACCACTTGTTAAACAAAACAATAACCCTTACCTTGATTTTGGTTTGAAAAGAGAATGAAAATTTGAAGGTATCAGAGAAAACATTTATAACTCATTTGAGCTTCAAGAGAATGACTCAACAAATGATTCCTTTTGATCTCCAAGAATTGATTAATTTGTCATTTAAGACCACTTGGTGGAGAATCAATTTTCATAATCATGAGTTCTTGAAAATAACTCAAAATCATAGAAGTCTGATACCAATTGTAAACATTTTGGAGATACTACTTGGAAGCAAATGTATAAAACTTGATTTAAATAAGCTCCCATAAGGTTCAAAAGATGAAACATGGAGCTATTTGCATTTGATCATACACAAGTTTTGTTTTTGGGATGGCTCTTGCAAGAAGAGACCAAGTGGATACCACTTTTAAAATCAACTCAAAACAATTTTTCAAAACAACACCATGTTGATTCCAATTAAAATAAACTCAAAAGAATTGAGTGGATACCACTTAAAATCAATTCAAATGAAAGCCAAGTTGATACCACTTGAAACAACTTAAAATATTTTTAAAATGGTTTAAAATTTTACAGAAAGTTACTTTGGGATCATAAAAGTCTTTTTCCACAAGAATTTTCGAAAAGGAGACTCCAATCAAAAGATATCCCAAAGCTAATTTTGAAAAAGTTGAAAATTAAGATTTTTCATAGTTCAGCCCAGCTAGACTGGCACTACCGCTCACACAGGCCAGTAGTGCCGGAGTCCGGTACTACCGCCGTTCAAATGCGGTAGTGCGGGGCTTCGGTGCTACCGTCGTTCAGATGCGGTAGTACCGACTTCGGCAGACTCAACAACCAACTTTTGTAAAATCTTTTCAAATGAAGTTCAAATGATTTGCAATTTTCAAGAAACTAACTTTAGACTATGTTAAAGGTTTTGAAGTAAGTTTTGCTTGAAGAGAATTTTTTTAAACATAGATTTTGGCAAAATGATTTTTGAGTCATAGAAAGGAAAACAAACTTGTAAGTACCTCAAAGTGCAACTTCAACTTGGATTTCATTGACATTTAAAATCTCATGGCTTGTAGGATATGAAATGATTATAGAAGCCATGATACCACATTACCACTTATAAAGATAATGAAATCCAACTTGACTACCAAAATCAAATTATAAGCATAGTTATGCTATTTTGGATTAAAACAAAGCTTTTGACCAAATTTGATTTCAAAATACGTATTTTCATTTTGAAAGCTTGCAAAGCATTTGAAATATGTAAGACTACTTTTAAAAAGCTTTTTGCAAATTTGGGCCTTTTAAAACTAGATTTTAAGTTTTTGACCAGAAAAGTCCTTTGAAAGAGCCACTTGAAAACCAAAGCCAAATTTCAATAACATAAAAGATCAAATGAAGAAGGGATAAGATAATAGATGTGAAATTTTGTGTGTGAATCTAGAAATCCATTTGAAAAAATTATATCTTGGTTCCAAAAGGTAAAACTCAAAAG
This sequence comes from Rhipidocladum racemiflorum, assembly GCA_036346355.1. Taxonomy (NCBI): domain Eukaryota; kingdom Viridiplantae; phylum Streptophyta; class Magnoliopsida; order Poales; family Poaceae; genus Rhipidocladum; species Rhipidocladum racemiflorum. The sequence continues at coordinate 9,945,046 of CM070581.1, forward strand.
TGCAACAATATGACAAATATAGGTTAAACAAGGTTTTTGGGCGAGTTTCAAAATCAAATAACTTTTGATTGGTTTGTATTTTGAAAATCTTTTGAACATGAAAATTGTTAATAATGACCAACTCTCTGATTTTTGTTTTGAAATTATTTTCAAAATCTTTTTACTTTTATTTCTGTGAAAATAATAAGTTTAAATCCAAAACAAGATACCAGTAACTAGCTTTTGGACTTGAAACCCATTTTCTTTGTAAAATAGATTTTTGTGAAACCAAAACATTTGGAAAATCTTTTGAAAACATTTTTATACCTTTCTCAACTAGTTTTTCAAAAGATTGCTAATAGATTTAAAAATTTTGAGTTTTGGCTAAACGGTTTGACTTTGAAAACATATTAGCACTTATTTAAATATGGGCTTGACTATGATTTAGGGATGTGATATACATGACTGTGATTTAGCACTCCCCCTAAATGTGCCACCACCAAAACTTGTCAAGATTGCAATAAGCACAAATAGAAAGAAAGAGCAAGAATAATAACTGGCAATTTAAATTGATTTTTATGATAATGCATCTTAACCTACATAAGGCTAGAAGCTAAAATTGTCAATTTAAATACTTGTTACTGAGATGGCATTGGCTCAAGATTTAAGTGATCAACTTCATGCTTGGCTTCCTTTTGCAAATGATGAAGTCCTCTTTTTCGTGAAGGAGCCAAACTGTAACACCCCGGCACCCCATGTGCCCTGAATGTTACACTCCTCAAGCAGAACGATTACAAAACACCAGGAAATTTATCAAAGCAAGCGAACAACTAAGAGGTTGCCAAACTTAACAAAAATTTTGGCAGCACCTCCCCTAAAAATGGTGGACATCACTCAGCAGACAAAAGACAGCATTTAATATAACAATATCATAATCAACTTAAGATAACCAACCAAGCACAAACAACTACGGATATAAGCAACGCATAAATAATCTACAGGATGGGAACTTAATACGCAACCACAAGCAACCATTTACAAAGAGCTTTGAGAGCTAACGAGGACAAAAGCTAAAGATCAACATGAAGCAAATTTTGTGATAGAAGTTGTGATTGTGCTACTATTCCCATCCTTGCATGACGGCTTCACTGTACCTACAAACATTAAATAGCAAGCGTGAGTTCAAGACTCAGCAAAGTGCATCGAAAGAAAGAATCGTAAACAGTAAGGCATTTAAATGCAACAACATGCTCGCAAGCAATACACAACACATTAAGTATATTAAACATGCGTATAAACACCATTTATCTCCTTAATCCTCATTGCTTATATCGCACGCATTCCTCATTAACCTTTTTGGGAGAAGTCCCCGACTCAATCCCGAAACCACACATCACTATTAACACGAAAACTAACATTTTCTATGCAATGCAATATGAATGCTCTTTTCGATGCACGTATCGGTACTGCCAAGTGCACACCCGTCGGTGTGCACCTTCAAGTCCCTTCCATCCTGTGGAAGGTGCCTACTCTTAAATGTAGTGAACACAGAGGCCCGCATCGACATGGGTCGCCTCTTCCTTTTATGAATGCGCAAATGCGGTTGACACAACTAAATTGCAACTACATTCTTTTCTAACATTTCGCATAGACATAACTGAATGTACGCATGACAACCAATTCCCATATTCATAGTTAAGCACATCCATAACTTGTTGTTCACGTTATCCTAATTATATTCCTGATACGAATACGAGGGATGTAACGAATGTGAAAAGTAAAACACTTTCACCTACCAACCTTACCAAGGGGTCGTCCTCTCATTCACTACCCGAATATCAAGATCTTAAGCATATATCGTAGCAACAATTAGCCATAATCATGGAAAGCAGCGAAATATTGTTTGTCAACTTAAGCAATAATTATTCTTAACTAGGATTGAATCTATATGCACTTGCCTTTAACCTCGAAGATAACTGACAACCCGTTGTGGTTTTAGAGACCTCCAACCCTAGAGAAATAACACAATACTCAAAATTCATTCTTCAAGCAAATACTGTCACTAATTCAGCGATATAAACTCTAGTGGCCTAAAACCCAAATTTTCGAAAATTAACTAAACACTGCTCATGTCATCCCCAAACACTCGAACAATATAATTAATATAAATTAACCTTACAAGAAGCCCATTCTCAACTAGAATTCATCGAAATTGGGAGGGCAACAATTGTAGAATCCATCTAAGTTAAAATCCACAAATACTCTTAGATCATGACATTCAGTGCATGAATTCTGAACATGTAATCAAATTCCATTCTAGTTTAATCCCCACAGTCACAATAGGAGAAAACAAACTAGAGATGAATATGCACAGTAAGGGTTTAGATAGGAATAAGAGTGAACTGAACTTGAGAATAGAAAAGATTAGCGGTCTCAATCTAAATACATAATCAAAAGTTTCAAGGGTTGCATCATGTTTCCCTTAAGCCATACATGCTCCCCTGGCGCACTAACAGTTAAGGAAAATGCATGACACCATCCAACTTGCGAATAATTAAAAAAAAAGATCTTTGCATCACAGACCAAGAAGAGGCAATCACATCCCTCAACATGGTATCAATTCATTCATCATCTACCCTGCACTAGAACTAGTAGAAAGCTACTGTCATCATGCCCTAGACAAGCATTTAAAGAATCATCAAATAACCTAGCATCAGGTTCATCATCTACTAAGTTTTTACATCATCAATTCAGTGCAAAAGACCTCTAATTAATCCCTCAAGCATCAAAGATCAAGGAGTTGATCTCAGTACAACCACCTTTAGCACCATCTCACATCATAAGCATCACAGTGCAACCAATAATCACAGACTAAGGGATCGGCACTACCTCAAACATCTAGCCCTCATAGCCATTCCATCGAACACCTTGTAAGCAAGAACAAACCCTAGATCTCTATTTCCCTTCCACAAATCTCAAATCTAAGAACTCTAAACTCAACACAACCAGCTATGGCCTCCAATAGCACAACAAAATAGCCCCCAACCCAAGAATCCTTTACCTCACTTACCCACATGGAGGAGGGAGGAAGAGGATTGCAGCTGCCAGTTGAAGGGAAGGGGCAGGGCACTGGCTTGGGGAGGGAAGGAGGAGCCACCAGCGGTGGAGGAAGGGTGGGGCGCCGCCGGCCAGTAGGTGCTGCAGGGGAGGAGCTCGGCCATGAACGGGCGGCACACCAGCCAAGGAGAGGCACGCCGGTAGGGAGCTGGAGGGCGACGGGAGGTGCGCCGGTAGGGAGCCTAGGGTGGCAGCGACGCCGGGACAGCCGCCGGGAGAGGGAGGGACCGAGGGCGGCGCTCGGGCGACTCTGGAGGAAGTCGGCGTCCATTGAAGCGGCGTCGGTGCGAGGAAGACCGGGAAGCTGCCACGGCCGCAGTGGAGGTGGGTCAGGGAGGGGCGACGCCCTGGAGTTGGTGCGCGCAGGGCGGGGGGCGACGCCCTGGAGCTGGGGCAGGCCAAGGGGTTGGATGGGGAGTCGGCTAGGAGGAGCACAACCAGCCACAAGAAAAGAAGGCAATAGATAAGGTTAGGTTGGGAAGGAACTTCTGAGAAAACCCCCTCCCACACCCCCTAATCTAACCCTAACATTTGCAGACAAGACCTCCCCTGAAAAAGAGAAAAAGAACGTAAAAAGAATACCTGCCAGACCGGCCTGCGCTCACCCGGCTGAAAACTCAAGACTTGGGAGCAAAGCTTCATGGTATTACACAAACGTCCAATCCATCTCCATGTACCTAAAAATCTTTTAGATACTTTTTGTACCTAATTTTGGTTGGGTCCACCAATGTTAGTCACAAGAGATTTAGGGACCCAAATGACTCTAACATTAATAGAATAGAGTGGACTAACATAACTAGAAATAAGTTTGTGAATATTATTCCTCCTAAGCAATATACTGCCATTTTATTGAGGAGGCTTAGCAGTAGTAGCAAAGTTCGCAAACCCATTTCTAGTTTGATCCTTTCTAAGCACATGATAATCATTATATTGATAGAGCTTAGAGGATCTAGCCAATGGTTTGCTATTATTATTTTTTCTAAGCACATAATCAACGTTTTTCATTATCTTAGGAAACTTAGGCCCTATTTGGTATGAATCCAGATTCAAGTAGAAACGGAAACGGTTCCAGATTCTTGGTAGAAACGTTTCGGGTTGGATTCTGTGAATCGGATGGAACTGGGTTGAGACCGATTCAGCCACGGTGTGGAAAAAGAAGAAACGATCCAAGGAGAATTGTTCCGAGCTTTACCCCGTTTGGTTGGCTTTCTTCTAGAATCTAGTAGAAACGGCCCGATTCCAAGTTACCAAACGGGACATTAGTATATTGAGCAAACACATTTCTAGATTTGTTTCTCCTAGGCATATGAATATAATTATTTTTCAAGCACTTAGGAGAGTTGACAAACTTGGCAAACACATTACCATTTTTTTCCTTTCTAAGCAAATAATGATCATTAATAATAATAGACTTAGGTGTGATACCTTTGGCACAATCCTTACCGAAATGTCTCTTGTCCTGGCAATTGAAGCACTTGACACTATTTGGCCTTCTCTTCATCTTCTTGTTGTGCTCAATGCGGGTTTGCCTCATTGTTTGAGATGTGAACTTGATCTCCACTTGGTTAGGGAACACGGAGGTGAGGTGTCCCTTCTTGTTGTTTCTAAAGAACCTCATGATCTTCAAGGTTATTGTGTGATGCTTAGTCTTGCTCCTCTTTCTTGGCATTGTAGATGATCTCTCGCTTGTCTTGAGGCGCACGTTGCTTGCTCAAAATCTTGTCGAGGGGTGGCTTTTCCTCTGTAGCACTTCTCTAAGTCACTTCTCAATTGAGTGACTTGGGCATTGAGCTCATTGTTCTCCTCTACAAGATTAGTCTCTAAAGACATAGATGAACTAGAAACTTTATTAGAGCAACAAGGACTATCATCTAAATCCTCACTAGAGGTGGACATACTATTATTAGATGAATTGCAAGAAATGGAAATAGAATTTGGGCATTGCAATTCATCTACTAAATTGCATTGAATTCCTATGTCCACTCTGGGTTTAGTGAATTCCTTGAGAATGAGGGATTCATAATTTTGTTTGAGCACATTATAATCATTTTGAAGTAAGTCATGCTCTAACTTCAAAATTTTATATTTGGCTTTCTCCTTCACAATAAATTCATTGAGCTCCTCTAACATATCTATTAAATCATCATAAAAGGGCTCTTCATCATCACATACCGAATTTTTACCTTTAGCCATGAAGCAATGAATTAATGAAGGTAGCGTTGGATATTCATCGTAGCTTGGGGTGGAGGTTAAGGTTTCTTCATCACTTGAGGTAGAAATGGATGTTACTTCTACCGATGTCCAATACTCATTGCAATCATCGTTTATTGATGTGGATAATTCATAAAAGTCTTGAAGCTTTATTCACATATCATGTGCACTCTTGATATTGCAAATTTGATTGAATATCTCTATGCTCAGAACGCTAAATAAAACATTAGTAGCTTGAGAGTTGAGATGTATGCATTTCTCCTCTCCTCTAGTTAGAGCAATTTGATCCAATGAAGAAGAAAGCTGACATCTACGATCCACCATATTTGGAGGCTCATGGATTTAAAATAAGAAATTATAAAGAATTTCTATGAGGCATAATTAGAACCATCAAGCATAGGTGAATCGGTGTAGTGCAATAAGCCCCTAGTCGCCATCCTTGCTCTCTAGACGGTTAAGTCTAATAAAATGAGAGACCTCGCTCTGATACCATTTGACGGGTCGAGGATGCCGACTAGAGGGGGGTGAATAGGCAGCTTTAAAAATTCTTTATGATTAAAAGCTAATCACCAAACTACCTGTAAGTTCAAGCTCTATTAGTTTTGGTGATTGGTTTAATATTAATGCTTAATCATTGTTTAATGACAAATCTATTCTTAATTAGACCAACATGTTTATTGAGTTTATTGTTAGTAGTCTCATATTTGTATGAAAGATGGAAAACCAAGGTATGCACTTGTATTAATATCCATTACCTTAATGCATATTACTGTTTGTTGAGAGTCCTAATAAAATTGTCCTAATAAAATTGCCACGAATAAAAATTCATAGCTCATATGGTCATGGAGATTTTTTTATTTGGTACGTACTACTAGTTGTTGAGAGTCCACCAAAAAGGAAATCGATTCAAAATTACCTTTAGAAAAAGAGGGATAAATAAAACAATATCTGCTACTTCTGAAAAGCAAAAGTAAATTTCCAGCACAAAAGAAACTCAGTCAAAAGCTATTTTCTCCAAATCTGTGACTCATTTGAATTTCAAAATTTTATCTGATGAGATAATGGAGTCACAAAGCTACCCACCAAAAATCAGATCCAGATTAAGCATAGTAAAATTATGATGAAAATAACAATCTCTACCACACTAAGAACTCTGACAGAACATTTGGAGCTCGGTAAAAACCTAATGACTCTAAAACCATGATTCATATGAACTTCCCACTTGGAGGGATAATAGGTATGAAAGTCATGCAACTTTCTAACAAGAATTACTCTAATATTAGATAATATGAATTTTCTATAAAATAAATAAGGACAGCTACATAAAAAGAATAAACTTGAGCAAGAAAGAGTAACAAGTCAAGCACTCCTGCTTGAGCTTCACCTAGTGTAACACATGGACACTGTTGACATTCTAAGTGCAGCACATGCACTAGGATTCTCCTCAAGTGCAACTTATGTACAAGAGGCTCTCAATCCACTTTCTAATTGCAAAACATGCAATTAGGGCTCAATCTTAGCTGAAGAAATAAATAGATGAAAGCAACACATGCACTTCACTTCCAAAAACTCACAAAGGGCTAAGCAACACGCACTCGCCCCCCCCCAAGGGGCCTTTTATAGCCCCCACACTCCAAACTAGCCATTTGAGGGCAAATTTAGAAAAAAAAAACATGCAATTTCCAGCACTGCCACCATGTAAGGGGCGGTAGTACCGGTCTCAAGCCCAATGGCTAGTTCTATGCATTAAATGCACAAAAAACTAGCCGTTGCTGCAATACCCCCGGCACTACCAACATGTAAACCCCGGTAGTGCTGGCCATTTTGACCCTAAAACACCTCTGGAACCCCGGCAGTAGTACCGCTCAGGCAGCACTACCGCTACCGAGGGGCGGTAGTGCCACTCGGGAGGCACTACTGTTGTCTAGGGGCGGTAGTGCATCATAACTTTTTACTCCGAAGTCCGATTTAGGTGATCTTGGACTCTATGGAATGCTTATCAAGAGGGTTGCATTTTTCACCCTTTTTTAATACTTAAACATTCATAGATATTTCAAAAAATCATAAAAACTCCAAAGTAGCTACTCAAGTCTATAATCTGATTTTCTTAAAATCCCTCACATAGATTTGATCAAAAGCATCACTACAAGCTGGCAAAAGTCAACAAGATTAATTTTTGAGCCATGTGATGATCAACTCATGATCAAAAAAATTTGCAAAACATATTTACAAATCCTAGTTACATGATCGAAAACCAAATTCATAAACATTAGCTTATATGCAAAACACATTCATAAATAACACAAGGGTCTTTGAGATTATCCTCTTAGCCATGAGGTATCAACACGAGATCACATCACTTTGCAAACACATTTGTAAATACTCTCTTCACATGCTCTAGGATCCCAATCTCATAAATATCTTGTCTATTTACAAAACACATTTGCAAATAGCAATTAAACCAATTTATGGCAATTTTCTTGAACTCTCTTTATTTGAAATACATGCAAATCTCTTAATTCCATGCAACATCCAAACAAACTCAAATGCTTGAGCTCTCTATTTGTAACACATACAAATCTTCAACTCCAAGCAATTCCAAATCAAATTTAGATTCGAATAAAATGCAACCAAGCATGAACTACTTTATTTTCAACACATGAAAATATGAGATTCATGCAAAAACCAACTTAAGAGATGTGAGCTTGAGTAAACTAGATTGAGTTCATCAACACATAATGAAGATCAAGCAAAAGAACTCAAGCCCTCTTAATAGTAAGGTTGTTGACGCCAAAAAACGTGAAGAGGGGTTAATCGATAATCAACACACACAAACACCGGGTTTATTTCTGGGTGTGGGCATGCCAGCCGATTTGATCCTGCAATCGACAAGAGGAAGATTTAATTCATTCAGCTCTTAAGCTGATATATGTGTGTGTGTGTGTATATATATATATAGAGAGAGAGAGAGAGAAATAATTCGATCTAATTAGCTATTCAAACCAATTAGGTAAAAGTAACCAATAGATCTAATCAACCTGATTTAGTTAATTAGATAAATATAAAGGTAGTTTTTTCTCGAAAAAGTCAATGCACAACAAGATCAGAGAAAAAACACACATGTATATCGTAATTCGATGAAACCAACAATCGATGACGCACAACTTTATTGATATAGATGAATTACACCCCGACACCTAGTATGCCCAGAATGTCACCATAACAAGCATTATTAACAACTTATTAACAATTTAAAGAACAAATTCTCGCAATATCATTACCAATTTAAACAAAATTTCGGCAACATGAATCCTCTTTAACTAAGTTCCATGCATCAACAATAGAATAGCAGCATAAGGAATAATGAAAGATAATAACCACGACTTAAACCGAGGGTTTAAAACATTCTCAAGACTAGGAAATAAGTTTTAACCACATATGAACAATTACGAAACAAACATTTAACCAACATAACCAACGAGACAACCATAAACTTCCCTCTAAAATTAACTAGTCAACAACACAGCTGTCGGCGTATTCCACACCAGGGTACCCACTCCCCCGCAATAAATACGGTCGCCAAAGTGCAGTGGTACGTCTGGGCCCCCACAGCGGCAGCAAACAGGCCACTGGTGGTCGCCCAGTGGGCGGGTGGCGATCAGGCCACGCCACTGGGCGCCTAGTACGGTGGTCGCCCGATGGATGATGGCGTCGAGCCACGCCATCTGGCGCCATGAGGTGTTCGCCGGTGGGCGAGTGGCGATCGAGCCACGCCATCGGCGCCAACAGGTGTTCGCCGGTGGGCGATGTGGCGATCGAGCCACGCCACTGGCGCCAAGTAGGTGGTCGCCCGATGGGCGAGGCGATCGAGCCACGCCATCGGGCGCCCGATAAGGTGGTCGCCAGCGACAGTGGCGTCTGAGCCACTCCACTGGCGCACCACCCCCGAGGCGGCAGTACCCGGATCAAGGACATTTAATGCGAATCTTGTGCATTAAATGCAAGGCGTGGAGGCTACAGTATGGCGGCGCGCCTTCCCCAGGCGCGTATTAATTACGCGTGACGTCACGGCAGCGCCCCTCCCCCTAATGGAACGGGCGGCGTTGGTGGGAGTGGGGCCCTAGGCAGGAGTGTGATGGCTGCGGCGGACATTAAATGGGGTGTAAGAACAGTGACGGGCGCATTAAATACGCCCGTGGCAGTGTAATAAGTAGAGCGTGCTGTGTAAGCCTCCCAGGCGCCCCCGAACCCAAGTATAAAAGAGCGTGCTGTGTAAGTCAAAGGGTTCAAGGGAAGTGACTCCCTGGCGCGAGGCCTTAAGTCGTGCTCCCCTTCCGAGTCCTTAGGTGGTCATGTGCTTGTTCATGCGGAACTAGTGGAGCCGAAGTAAAAACAGACGCTGGGTGATATAATGGGAAGCTTGCGCTTCCGTTCCATTTAAGTTGATTTGCATCGAGTATCTTACAGGTGGAAGAAAAAAAAGGGAAGGGGGAACTACTCTAATGGGGGCTCCTCCTCATCTTCCGCTGCCGCCTCTGCAGCCGCCACGTCTTCGGCAACCGGGCCAAGGTCCAGCCTCAGCGCCACGTCTTTCGCTGCTGCCTCCAACTGGGGGTTCTCCATCTCCAGCTGTGCGGCAACTTGCTCGGCGGTGTCTTGGACCCGCTCCTCACTTCGCCTTGATCGCCTTCGATCCCTGGACGGTGGCCGTGGGATCGGTTGGCGTCCACGGGCGCGGCGAGCCGGCCACGTGCCAGCCGTGGCGCCGCCACCGCCGCGTCCCTCTGGCGGGCCGGGCGGTCGAGCGGCGGCAGCGGTGCGTGAGGAAGTCCGCGATCCGGTGGCGAGGAATGCGTAGTCGCGGCGGCTTCGCTCGCGGAGAGCACCGCACCGATCCCGAGGCAAGGCGGCCACCATTCGGTCGGCGTGGCGCGACATCCCGAGTGTCCGCCTCCGATCAACCCGATCGACCTTCTCCGCATCCAACTCGCGGAGAGCTCCTACAGCGGCGGGCGCTCTGCTCTGCTGCTCTCGCTCCCTCGGCGGTGCCATTTGCAGCCACCTCCCGTTCGCGGAGTCCTCCACCTCCTTGCGGCGGTTGATCTGGACTCCCGCCTCCGCTCGATCGCTCCTTGCTTGTCGCCCAGGCATTGCCGTCTTGGGAGTAGAGCTCGCTAAGAGCCGCCAGCAGAGCATCCGCGTCTGCCAAAGGAATGGAGGCGGTGGGGGGCTCCGGAGTGGGCAAAGGGTCCAGCCGGGCCTGAGGGCACAACGGCCCGGTGGCGGGATGACCACTGGGGTCGACCCCTCAACTCGCCCACCGTGGGCCTCGGCTACCCAAGTGGCGCGTCCCTGCAGCCATGGCCGCCCGATCATCCACGGCCTGGCGGCGGGGCGTCGAGCGAGCACCCTGAGAAAGAGAAAAAACGTTGGTAAGACGCAATTTAGAGGACTTAACTGTATTTTGTGTGTGCGTTTTCGAATAAGTACCTAGGTGGCGGCCTCGGGAAGCGGGGCACACCCGGGGCAAGGACCAGCCCAGAAACCTGCTGGCGGTGCCGGCCCGGCGACCTAAGGACCGGCTGGCGGAGGAAGGAAGAAATGGCGCCCATTGGCGGCTTGGCCAGAAGGTCGTCGTTGGAGCCGTGGCGGCGGCGGCGTCGTCCTAGAGTCGGCCGGAGGTCCAATATCACGACCTCGGCGAAGCGAGGAGGGCAAGGCTGCGCCGCCAACGAACCTCCCCCGCTGAGGAGCCCGCAGCGAAGAAACTCCATGGCGGCGTGGAGGACCGCCCGGCCAAAGAAGACAACCTGAGCGTAAGCGCGATGCTACCCGCCGAGAGGCGGGTCTTTGGGAAGGCTCTTTGGCGGTATCGTCGTCGGCGAGCGCTGCGCCTTGGTCGCCCTCCTGATTCTTGCGGCGGGAGGGGGGTCTCGGATCGTCAGGGGCGCCTGGTGTGTTGTCGTATCAGGCGTCCCCATGGCGTCCATCTTCGGCATAGCCCGGACAATCGTCGCATGTTCCCTGGGCTCCAGCCGGCAGAGTGGGAGCGCGCCCGTCGGGAACGGCGGGACGGTGATGGCCACACCTAGCTGTCCCATCCACGCATCGATCAGGGAAGAGGACAGGTTCCCAGCAGCTAACAAAAAGAGAAGAAAAATGCCGTCAGAATCTGCGATGGCCGAAAGGAAAAAGAACGAAGAAGATGGCGATCCAGGTATAGCAGCCTACCTCCGGGGACTGTCCGGGTCCCATCATCCTGGCCCATGTACTGCCAAGCCGGGCGGACGTGGCGGCGCAGGGGGCTAATCCTCCGGGAGATGAAATCCCGGATAAACATGACCCCCATTAGACCCGCCGTCCGCAGCTGGTCGACGCGGGCTAGCATGGTCCGAAGCTCGGGCGTCTCGCTGACGTGAGCCCCCCAGTTGGGGTTTCTGACCGCGGGCCCAGTTGGAAGCTCTTGCACTTCAATGCCGCTGTCGTCCTCAACGTACACCCACTCATCACGCCACGCCCTCCAGTTGGATCGGCAGTCCAGTGGGATGTAGCGCGACACGGTCCCGTCTCGGAGCCACAGGTGGCAGCTCCCGGAGATAGGAGTGTTGGCGCTGGCAGGGCGAAGGGAGTAAAAGAAGCGAAAAAGAAGGAGATTTGGAAGTACTCCTACGAACATTTCGCAGAAGTGGGCGAAGACAGCAAGAAGAATGACGGAGTTGGGAGGAAGATGGATGTGATGAATGGCGTAGAAGTTGAGGACGGAGAGGTAGAAGTCAGACACCGGTGGTAGCAGGCCGGCTACTAGCTGCCACCTAAAGAATACCACCTCCCCTGGGTGGCGGCGAGCACGATAGTCCCTGTGGCGAACCGGAGGGTGCCCGCAGAAATGTGCCTGGAAAGTCGGCGGCGCCTCCTCTCGGCGATCGAAGGGGCGTAACCGGGCAGAGGGAGTCGGAGGAGCCATCGAATGCAGGCAGCGCGGAAGCACGTCGGGAAGGAAGGAGCAAGAGGCTCTAAGATGGCGAGAAAAGACAGGGCAAAGGGAGTTTGAAAGAAAGAGAACCGCTCCCCCCCTCAGGGCCGGCCTTTTTATAAGGTTGCGAGGGAAGGCTTAGCGGGAAAACCAAAAAGACGCGGCGGCTCGCGAGTGGGAAGTTCAAAAGACCCCATAAAGGGGGCGCATCCCAAGGGTTGTGCGGCGGTTGCAAGGCGGGAATAACTGCGCAAAACCATCTTGGGAATCGCAGAAGACGGAGGATCTTTAAAGATTGCGGGGCGCATGGGCATTTAAGGGCACCCACCCGGGAGACTGAACGGTTTCCCGAAGGTTAGTTAAGGAGGAGAGAGGAGAAAAAAGGAAGGCGAAAAACCAAAAGGTGCTCCTGGGTGGGCCCGGGGGCTACTGTCGGCGTATTCCACACCAGGGTACCCACTCCCCCGCAATAAATACGGTCGCCAAAGCGCAGGCACGCCTGGGCCCCATCGCCGGCGAGCAAACAGGCTACCAGTGGTCTCCCAGTGGGCAGGTGGCGATCAGGCCACGCCACTGGGCGCCTAGTACGGTGGTCGCCAGCGATGATGGCGATCGAGCCACGCCATCGGCGCCAACAGGTGTTCGCCGCGGGATGGGGCGATCAGGCCACGCCACTAGGCCCCCAGCCAGGTGTACGCCCGGTGGGCGAAGCGTCAAAGCACGCCACTAGGCGCCAATGAGTGTTCGCCCGGTGGGCGAAGCGTCGAGCCACGCCACTGGCGCCCGATAAGGTGGTCGCCAGTGGGCGATGTGGCGATCGAGCCACGCCACTGGCGCCAAGAAGGTGGTCGCCCGGTGGGCGAGTGGCGACAGTTACTCCATCAGCGCACCACCGAGGCGGCAGCGATTCGGATCAGAGACATTTAATGCGAATCGTGTGCATTAAATGCAAGGCGTGGAGGCTACAGTATGGCGGCGCGCCTTCCCCAGGCGCGTATTAATTACGCGTGACGTCACGGCAGCGCCCCTCCCCCTGACGGAACGGGCGGCGTTGGTGGGCGTGGGGCCCTAGGCAGGAGTGTGACGGCTGCGGCGGACATTAAATGGGGTGTAAGAACAGTGACGGGCGCATTAAATGCGCCCGTGGCAGTGTAATAAGTAGAGCGTGCTGTGTAAGCCTCCCAGGCGTCCCCGAACCCAAGTATAAAAGAGGGCCGGGGTGCATGGGAGAAGGGGGTCGATTCTTTGAGGCTAGGTTTCATTCTCTGAAGTTAGGATTCCAGTGGATATCCCAGAAGACAAGCAATCATAAAGAAAAGGCAGGACTAGGGCTGTTACTTTTCGGAGGGCCCGAACCTGGGTAAACCCTAGCGTCCCCATTCTTCCAAGTTTCCCCGTGATTCCAGTCTTTCTTCCTCCGGCGATTGCCCCGAAAGCCCCCCATCTGAACCTTACAAGCACCCGACTCGGATGTGCCTGTCGGCTAGAATGCTGACAACAGCATAATTGACGACATCGTTCACTAGAAGCATCTATTACAAAGAAATTCAATTATGCAATTGTCTAGTTATGTGATGCTAGGTGAAGTGGTGGTGCTATCTCCCCTTTCCCGTATGTCGATCTCATGGTACCTAAAAAAATATTAAACAACAAGCGCGAGTTCAAAACTCAACAAAGTGTAACTTACAAAACAAATGACCATGCACGAGTTCATTTGATAACATAACACATCATTAATCAAGAACTTGCAAGTAGTTAACATCCATGCAATGCCTCATGCTTTTATGTTCAAGAATGCTCCCTTGGAAGTTTATACCGGTATAATTTGAGTGCACACCCATCGGTGTCACACTCTCATTCCCTTCCATCCTAGTGGAAAGGCCTACTCTTAAGGTCTCGCTCCCATCCAACCCTATGGATGGGACTACGATGTAGGATTTTCCAAGAGCTCTCTGGATTAGTCATATTTTCACATATGACTTTCTCACCGACCAGACTCGTATCTCTTTTCATGGCATGAATGCAAATGATATATTACTAAAGGTACTCCTAGAAGTTTCTAAAGAGGATTGAGAGTCTTAGTAAATCACGTTAGATACATACTTCTCTTGCAGAAAAAAAGTTCTCTCCTTGCTTTCTATATAACTGGTTAGTTAGAACCCATGCGTTGCCTCGAGCAACCCATGAAGTTTGGCGCACACATAGAGGATAATATCGTTAAAAAATAGGAAAAATAAAAAGAAATGCTGCAATTCGTTAACAGAGAGGGGAAATTTCATTCAATTTTTTTAAAAAATATTATTGCTTGCATGGTAGAAACTACAGTTTCAAAGCCGTGTGACACCGGTCGGCCTTTCCCACCATATCTCTTCAAGAATATTAGTATATATGTAGATTAGAGCCGTAGAAGTACATCGTATACATTACTCGCTCCGGTCTTAAAAAGCTAACGTTTTGAAAATCGACATAGTCTTTAAAACACAACTTTGATCACTAATTTTTATTATAAAATATTTACAAAACTTAATAAAATTATAAAAGTACTTCTCGAGATAAATCTACACACGTAATTTTCATATATGCAATTTCTATATTTAAAAATATATTAATAATTAAGTTTCGAAAATTTAAGTATCATTACGTAAAAACGTCTGCTTTTCTATACCGAGGGAGTATAAAATATCAATAAAGATCTACGTCTCATATGTTAGTATTCTGATATGCTTACGCTAGCTGGTGAACGACGATCATTTTTTATTCGGAGTAGGCGAGTGGTGCGGTGAAGGTTGGTGGCTAGTGGGCTCTCGTGTGACGTCAGCTAACCGCCACGTCGGCGCCCACGAGCAGAACATTAAAGAAAAGCGGGGGCGGGGGCGATGCCCGGGCCCGCGCCCGTGGCCCCACCGCCACTGCCTGCCTGAAGACTTTCCTTGCCTTTTAACCCAGCCGCAGCAAGCGGTGCGAGCCCGTGCCACGTCAGCCCGGTAAAACTCCCCTCCGCACTGTCCAGATCAGGTCCATCCACGTGGCCCCGCCTGCCAGGTCCCACCAAAAGCGGAGCATTATAAAAAGCAGATATTATTTTTAATTAATTAAATAGGATAAATTAATGGACAAATGGGCCTGCCCCATCCCCCACCCACCTCCTATTGCCGGTCGACGCTAAGATTTTTCCCGCCCGCGCTCAACCGGCACGTGTCGGTTCACGGCCCATGCTTGTGGCGTAAGGAAGCGTCCCCGAGATTTTATTGCGGGTTCGGCGGTGGAGTGAGTCCCTCCTCGGTGGGCCCCGCGTGTCCCGATCCGATGGAGGCGGTGGCCGCCACGGTGGCGCCGCGAGCGCAGGGCCGTCGGATGCGGGATCCCGGGCTCGGGGGATGCGGGCCGTCGGATGCGGGAATGGGCAGCGACAAAAAGTGGATGAGGCGAGGGAGGTGCCTAGAAAGCGGACCAGGCGGACGGGGAGGCCAGACGCGAGAGACAACTCACAAGGGTGCGAGAGGCGGAAAGAAGAGCAGCAGAGGAGCAGCAACGAGAGAGAAGTTGTGTAGAGAGAGAGAGAGAGAGAGAGAGAGAGAGAGGGGGTGGGGGAGAGCGAGCTCTGTGCTCTCCTCTAATCCTAGCGGAGGAGTTGATAGATTTGTGGTGATTTGTGAGCTGGTGGTGCTTGGATCTGCGTTGTGCTGTGGGAGTTTGGCGGAATCCGGTGAGGTGGGGAGGAGAGGAGGCGCTGATTTGCCGGGGATCGGAGCCGCACGTCTCAGATCTGAGATGGACCGGATCCGGGAAGCAAGGAGGGCCGGCGTGTCCGTGGGCGGTGGGCCGCTGCCGCCGCGGCGTCGGCTGAGGAGCAACGGCGGCGGCGGAGGGGGCCCGAGGGACTCGCCTCGGTCCGAGAGGAGGCGGGGCGAGCGGCTGATGCTCAACGGCGGCGGCGGCCGGGACGACGGCGACGAGACCTCCGACGAAAGCCTCGGCGACGACGACGATGACGCCGACGAGGAGCTCGCCGCTTCTGCGCCGAGGTACCAGCCGGTGCAGCGGCGGTCGCCGAGCACGGCGCCGCCGCCGTCGCCGCCGCAGCTCGGCGGCGGGCACCACCATAGCAGTAGTAGCAGCGGCGGCGGCGGTGGGGGTTACCACAACCACCACCACCACCACCACGGTGGCCAGCAGCAGATGCAGCGGAAGGGGGTCTCCAATCCGAAGAGCCCAATCGTATGGAAGGCAGCCGACGAAATGATCGGCGTGCCGGTCCCGAGGAAGGCCCGGTCAGGTATGCGCCTTAAAGCACGAATTTTTTTGGCCTTGCCGGCGTTCTCTTCTGCTAATCTTGCCTATATTTGTTGCGTTATTCGCAGCGTCTACGAAGAGGTCTTCGCACGAGTGGTCTGCCCCCGGCAGCGGAAGCGGCGGCGGCGACAGCTCACAGATCCAGCGGCCTTCCTCACGGCCGATCTCACCGGCGTGCGCCTCGACCACCGCCCCTGCTCGGAAAAAGCTGGTGCGTTTTTGAGACCGTCGGCGTCCGTCTCGTCGCATATTCCCTCAGTTCTTGCTCTTTGCTGATTTTTTTTTCTCTCTTCTGGTATCCTGAGCCTCTCAGAAACCAGTTGGTGGCGGTGGGAGCAGCGGCGGTTCCGGTCCAGCGCCGAAGCTGAGGCCGTCGCCGTCTTCAGTGCTCACGGCAGCCCCGCCGCAGCCGCCGCCAGCAAAGATTTCGAAATCCCCATCTTTCATCCAAGAGGAGATCGAGGTCGCCGAGGTGCTATTCGGCCTTACTCGGCAGTTCCCCTGCCCTCCCAGTCAGGAGAGCAACCTCAAGCTGGAGCCCAGGGACGCTCCGGAGGCCAAGTCCGCGAACTCGTCGCCGGCTCCGTCGTCTTCTGCCATCCGGCCATCAGATTCGACCTCTCTTGCCGCTATAGGTGCGGTACTTTTTAATATATGTTCTCAGTTTTTTTTCCTTTGCGTATTTTGGTTTTGCGACTGTGATCAACTCTTTTTTGCTGCTTATTACAGCACCAAAGAGGAAGCGGCCGCGGCTGGTCAAGTATGACGACGACAACCGTCCGTCGAGCCCAGCAAAGCCGGACATGGCAGAGCCGTCCTCGAGGCCGGAAGTGCTTCCGGCAACAAGATCAGAGGCAACGGCGTCGGCTGCGGCCGAAAGTGGCACCAGCACCGCCCCTGCTGGTGCCCAGCAAGAAGCTTCCAGGGAGCTAGAGAAGAGGGAGGATCATATTGGCAGAGATTCGGAGGTCCGGGCCAGCGAATCAGATCGCCCGGATCACAGGCCGGAGAGCCGTGCTGAGCCGCCACCGCTGCCAGGCAAGCCGGACGGCGAAACGTCGCCGGTCGGCTCGGAGGCCAGAAACGGCGGAGCCACCGCTGCGACAAAGATGTGGGCCTTTAGATTTTTTTTTATTATTGGTGTTGCGATAACCATTATTGTCTTTGGATTGCGCCGATCTGATTAGTATATTCACAAGTTGTGTGAACAATTTGTTTTTTTTCAGTGAGCTGGCATCTGATGGCGCTCGGCAAGAAAAGTTTTGCATTGATCTCATGGTGGGTATATGCTTTCTTGTGTGTGTGTGTGGGTGAATTGGTCTTGCGGAATTTGTTGGGCAAAGATTGAAAGCGACAATTTTTGCCGCAATTGTTGCTTGTTTTTTTTTTCTTTTCTTTTTGGCTCTTTTTCTGACTTTTGTTTTTTGGGTTCCAGGCTCCCCCTCCTGGGAAGATATCTCCTGATAGAGATGGCGCTTCCGACGCTGATGCGGATAAGAAGGGATTGGATGCTGAGATGGACATGGTGGGCACTGCAGTTTCACCCATACTTTGGATTGGCCTCATCAGCTGGAGCATTGGATGTTTGATTCTGATTGATGTTTTTTATTCATCTTTTGGCTCAATTTTAGGTTGGGAGAGGAAAGTGCGAAAGGAAGGATGACGAGAGTACTCGGAGAGGGCTGGAGATCAATCTGGAGGACGAAAAGGTGCAGAGGATTCCTGCGGATGAGCTCGATCCAAAGAAGCTCACGTTGCAGTTGGATTTGGAGAAGCCCAGCCTTGGTGACGAAAAATTGCCACCAGAACGGCGGCCGCCGCCATTGCAACAGCAACAGCAGCATAAGTCCTCAAAGGCTGAGATAAAGCATGAGAAATCACGTAAGAATTTTGCTGTGTTCTTTGCATTTGGTCCTTGGTTTCGTAAAGGTGATTCTTTTTTTTGATCTGCCATTTTTCCCGTCTTGCAGCTCTGCCTGCTGTTACACCACCTATGCCAATGGCTGTCGGAGGCTGGCTGGGGAGTTTCCCACCTTTTGGGTGAGTTTTCTTTGCTGCTGGATGTGTTACGCGCGATCTTGCTCCTTATAGGATTTCTGGTCTAAATACCTCGCTGTCTCTTGTCTTGGCAGTTACATTGGTCCAGTGCCGGCACTATCAGCTGCTGGTCTTCATCATCCTATGGACGTCAAGCCAGGGACTTCTGCCGGATTACAGGTGTGACCTCTCACTTCAGCAAGGGTGCGATTCCGTACATTTGGAGTTTTGACATTTTCTCAAGTATTATGGTCTTCTATACTGCAGCATGCTGCATTGCTTCCTCCACCGCCGGTACGCCCGAAGCGCTGTGCTACACATTGCTACATTGCACAACAGATCCAGTACCATCAGCGAATTTCAAATATGAACTCTTTCTGGCCCCCAGCAGCAGCGGCGGCCGGTGCAGCCGCGACTAGATCAGCGCCATTCTTTGGTCCAAGACCATTCAACATGGGTGTTGTGCCGCCTGCAGAGGCTGCGTCCCTTCTTGTGAACCCAATGCAGGGGAGCTACCCTGTCAGGGCCCACGTCCCATTGCAAGAAGCCAATGCTCCTTCAATGGCTGCCTCTTCTTTCATGGGGAGCCTCTCAAAGGATAAGGTGGCACTGAGCAATGCTACTGTTGCTGAATCCAGCCAAAGGAAGCAACCTCCAGCTCATGAAGCACAGCAGGCCACCGCCGTGCCAAACATACTGGTATGTTGACGCTTACACTATTTTGTACTAGTGTTTCTTGCCACTTTTGTGTTTTTTTTTGTTTTTTTTGTTTTGCTTATAAAACTCCTCCCCCTCCTTTTACAGCAAGGGCCAGCATTCATCTTTCCATTCAACCAGCAACACGCTGCAGCAGTGGCTGCCAATCGAGTGGGGGATACAAAATCTTCTGGAGTCACTAATGCGATGCCACCGTCTGCCACTGCCCACTCTTCAGCAGCAAACCCTGCTGCACCGCCCATGAACTTG
Source organism: Rhipidocladum racemiflorum (assembly GCA_036346355.1). Lineage (NCBI taxonomy): Eukaryota > Viridiplantae > Streptophyta > Magnoliopsida > Poales > Poaceae > Rhipidocladum > Rhipidocladum racemiflorum. The sequence goes on from CM070581.1 coordinate 9,964,622, forward strand.
AGCTTTGCCAACTTGCCACCGGCTGATGCCCAGTTCTTGGCCATCTTACAGAATGGCGCCTACCCATTCCAGGTCGCTGGAGGACCTCCATCTTATCGAGGCATGGCACCATCAGGTCCTGCTGTTCCATTTTTCAATGGGCACGTGTACTCTCCTCACATGTTGCACCCATCACATCAGCAAGGTGCACAGCAACAAAATCTTCAGAAGAACCCCATGCCAAGCTTGCCCAGTTCATCTCAGAAGCATCAGCCACAACAATCACAAGGGTTACTGGGATACACACCAAATCCTAATGCAGCAGCAGCAGCTGCCGCTGCGGCTGCCAGCAATTCCCAGAACTATTCAAGTGGTAACCAGCGTCCTGTCCTACTTTCTGGCCTCACTCACCGACAGGATACTGAAAAGACTGTGCAAGATGGCCCATCGAGTGATGACAAGTCATCGCACCCTCAGAAGGGCGGGTATGATCATAATTTTGCTGTTCCAGTTCATCTTCCGAATTTTGCATTGATGCCAGCTGCTGGCAATCAGAGTGAGAAGAAGTTGGGTGATCACCACCACCACCACCAGCCACCACCAAGTCGAGGGCAGGGTGTGCGAATTGATCTTGCTTCATCCCAGCCTTTCGTGATGCCCTTTGGTTCCATGGGTGCTCCTGGATCTGCACCAACTGGTCTTGACTTTTCTTTGGTGCAGAACCATGTGCTGTTCCAGAGCCATCAAGAAGCAGGTCGGCATGGTTACCCTCAGCTAAACTTTGCAGCAGCTCAATCTGTTCAAGGTGCACAGCACAAGCCCCAGCATCAGATCACTGCAGAAGCTAAATCTGCAGCTGTGGATTCATCTTCTGCACCAAGTGCTGGAGACATTGAAAGAAAGAAATCAGCATCTGCAAAGTACCCGGGTGATTCACAGCAGCATTCAGTTTCCTTCTCCAGGCCAGAAAACAAGTCTTATATGCCTCCTTTCCGTAGTGGCAGCACAAACGAGAGCTCATCCCGCACCTTGAGCCTTATTGGATCAGAATCTCCAAATGCCTTCGGTGTAGGTAGCAAATCTGCAAGTGCTTCTACTCCACCAGCTACATCAGCTGCAGCCCCATCCACACCCACCACCATTCCTCATCATCATCAGCAGCAGCAGCAGCAGCTGATTCAGCTTCAGCTTCAGAAGCAGCAACAGCAGTTGATTCAGCATCACCATCTGAGCTCTCGCCCTAGGTCTGCTGCACCGAGTAATGCAGGTGGATACTCAGACCGTCTGAACAACTTTCAGAATATAATGTATTCATCAAGTGCTGCCCAAGGGGGGGTTCCTGGACAATCACCTCAATTGAAGGCATCATCAGTGAGAGTGACAGCTCCACCTGCTGCTGCGACTGTCGCTGCTGCATCACCACCCACTAATTTTATTATGATGAAGAGCAGTGGTGTCCATCAGCAACAAGCTAAAGCTCCTCTGCAGGCTCTCTCCCCTAATCATCAATCGCAAAGTTCGTTAAGCATGAGTTCATCAAAGATGGGGCCTTCTGTTACTAATGTTTCTACTGGAGGAGCAGGGGATCTATCTCGATCTTCAAATGCTCCTGTTGCTTCCGGCTCGCCGTCCAATTCAGTCTCCAAAAGTACTGGTGGCAGTCCACCTGCTTCTGGAAGTGTGAAGGGTGTTCAGCCGGCTGTCCAATTGTCATCACCTCAACAACAGTCAGCTAAGAATTCTACTTCAACTTCCGGATCCAAGTCAACTCCCACAAATCACTACAGCAGTACATCTATGACATCAATCCTTGGTCAGCAGCCAAATTTGGCTCCTGCTCCTAATTCGAGCAGTAAGCAACAGTCACATATGCCGTCATTGAAACAGCAGCCGTTCACACAAGGTCACTTCTTCATCTCCAATGCATACACGCCACAAGCTCCTCTGCATGTAAACGCTGGAGCTGCTACTGGCCTCTACCAAAAGCGTTCAGCTGACAAGACACAGCAGCAGCTGCCCCACCAGCAGAGTGCTGTGTCGGGTTCATCTGCGATGCTGCCCCTCTGTTCTGGTTCCATGTCAATCTCCACAGCTGCGATGTCAGCTGATGGGAAGGCTCTTGCCGCAGCTGCTGCCAGCAATAACATGAAGGCTCTTCATCCTCTGCCTGGTGGTTATATGCACCTTGCAACAGCAGCTCAGTCTGCCAGTGGTGTGCCTCACTCTCACATGTCAGCAGCGCAATTGACCTTTGGGGCAATGCCGTTGCCAGTAAAACCCTCAAGTGATCAGAAGCCTGCTGCTGGTAATGGACTTGTATCTCTCGTTTTCTATTACTTTTCTCATTCATTGTAGAAGCAGAAGAGTTGGCTCTTTAGCATACAACTCAGTTTGTTTACCTAACGTAAACTCTTGTGTTTGACAGGTAAGTAAACAATCTGGATGCCTGAACGTGGAATGCGAATCGGCGACGAGCTAACTGCTAATTCTGGAGAAGCGTGGAAGGCAGCTACACCTACACCTCTTGGGCGTGGAAGAAGCAATTGCAGCAGACAACCGCGGCTGCGAAGAGCTGGCCTGCTGTCGAAGAGGATATGTGCCCATTCCATCCATGCTGGAGGGTCGCTAGCTTAAGTATTTGGAATGGTTGATGGGAGTGATACTTTTGTCTAGTAGGCTATCCTCCCATGGTGGAAAGCTGGAGGTACATAGAATCTCATTTTAGCAGTTTTATGCATGGATGTCAAAAGGCTGGTCTCTCTTTTCTTCCCTTCCCTTCCCTTCCCCCAACTGCTCTCTTCAGCGTTGTTCTTTTTGTTGTTCTCTGAACTGCAGGAAAATTTAATTAGAATGCAGGATAATGTAACTTTGTGATGAAGTGGTGTCCATCCCTCTTACCATTTTGTTTGGCAATGTGTTCCTGCTTGGATTGTTTTATCAACAACTGGGGGGAAATATCCCAAGCAACGGATCCATGACTGATTGGGGGGTGGCATAGCACGGCATGACCTGCCTTCTGGGTGTGTTGTAATTAGCTTTGGGGAAAAAAAGAAGAAGAAATGAATGAATGAAGTGGTAATTTATGGATGCAAATTCTGGTCTGCGTGATCTCTGCAATGCTCATCCGAAAGTGCGGTGTGGAGTCTAGTACACCATTTGTTTAACTTGTGTGGATGGACGCGTGCTATCTTCTTTCATGGATGGATACTCCATTAAAAGCTTTTGGTGAATACACGTGTCTGGACTGATCACCGTTCAACGTGCAGGTTGGAAAGTATCTGGGAGGAGAAGAAACACCGGGGGGCTTCGCTTTCTTGGGCGCAAGATTGGTGTTGACGTTTCTTGTCCCAAGTGGGCACGGCGATGTTGGGACCGTATGCTCATGTAGATGATACTGAAGCTTTTGTCTAATGGATTAATTGCGTGACATGTGACTAATTGCGTGCTGGATTTTTGATAGCTTTTGCCCCGTGAGCTTTCCAGCACTCACCAACGGAAGCTTGTGTCATGGCATATGTCTATCTTCTCCACGATCCTATAAACGCACGCATCCGGTGGTCCATGTCATTATGCACAGTCTTCGATTGTGAGAGGCCGGCGTTTGTTGCATTTCCGTCCTTAAGTAGGAGTAAAATGAGTAAATTCTTTGTGCCTTTCCTCTCCCTGTCATGACGTAACAAGCGAAGTTGTTCCCTGCAAATAACTGATTCTGTTAGTGCTGAAGTACATATAATTATTATAATTATTGGTTGCAGAGTACTCCATCCATGCGGTCATAAATAGTTATCCATCCGGTCATAAATAGTTATCAGTTACAAATAGTTACTCCCTCCATTGGAATTTAGAGGGCGTATTAGGTTTCGTTAGGACAAAACTTTGACTAAAGATTACTTCATTAATATACCATTTATGCAATACAAAATCATAATTATATATAAGTACTTTTGAACACAAATCTACTAATATCAATTTTGTGTCATAAAAATTATATGCTAATAGAGTAATTGTTGGTTAAAGCCTTGTCCTAACGAAACCTAATACGCCTTATAAAAAACAACGGAGGAAGTATTTTTGAACATCAACACGGACTTCAAAACATATATTTAATCACTAATTTTAATTATAATATATTTATAAAACAAACATATATTTAATCACTATTTTTAAAAATTTAACTACGTCGATATCCGAAACGATCTATTTATTACCCGAAGGAGTAAGTAAAAAAGAAGCCTTTAACTTTCCTTGTGCGGCTCGTTAGGCTGGCTGGCTTTGTTTGATCTGTCTTGCCTGCACTGGTGGATACTCCGATGAGCTCCTGTTTCGGCCGGTGACCCGGGCGGCACGTTGAGTTGCTTTGTGATGTATTGGCTCCTGAGCCCCATCTTCAAAAGGAACTGTTTGTTTCTTGATGCTGACCCTTTTCAATTTGGGATTTGCTAAGTAACACAACACCTGTGCGTTCTCTGTCACTTGGAGCAATAGACATTTTATTCACTCAAAAGTTACTTAGGAGATCTGAAACAGCAGTTACCAAGCAAAGACGGTGGAAGGGGATGTTACTGTATTTAGGATACATCATACAGGGGAATGATGAGACCCAGTATATCCTAATCTGATGGTTTAAAATGTGAATTTCGAAAAATATATATATAAAAAAGAACACCGGAGCGTTTTTTTTAGAAACCACCTTACGACCGAACTAGAATCTACCTGCTTCATTGGAGTCAAAGATGCCACTGTGCAGATCTTAGACATTTGAGGTGCTTGACTGGGACGATATTTACTTGTCGGCGCCTCTCAAATGCATCACGTGTACCGCGCGGGTTTTACCTTGGTTAGTTCACACGAGGCTCAACCGCTCAATTTCAAATTGTCTATCATTGATGAAGAGGTATTTAGGGCATGTAAAATGGTATAGATGGCAGCTATCTATAATGTAGCTTTACATCATCTACAGATATCACTAAAAATAATTCATACAATGGATTGTCTATAGAGTTATCTGTAGTGGTCTCTCATTCAATTAATAGACTGTCTATACAATAGTACATAAAATGTAAAGCTGTCTATAAGCTGTCTATTAAATAGTAGACAGCAGTTTTTTCTTTCCTTCTTCTCTCTCATCCACATCATTTAAAATTCTACGTGTCATCTCTTATAAACAGCTAAATATAACCATTGTACATGCCCTTAGGCCCCCTGCTTCCCTCTAGTATTCGCTTCGTGTTAAATAGCCGTGTGTTGTTCGTGTTAACTGCTGCGAGAGTTCCTAAATGAAAGCACAGTAACTTTTTTCAGTAGCCCGATCGATGAAGGTATTTTCGAATCGCTCACATCTTGTCGATTTCAACGGTTGCTGCCCATCAAACGATCAATGTCGGGGCGTGTGCACACATGAAGCGCCGAGAGCGCGTGGGCTTGCGCTGTGGGTAAGAGGCTCGGTGCCAGGTTTCACGTACCAAATTGTCGGTCAGATTAAGCGTGGGTACCCACGCGCATTAATCTGTCGCCAAGAGGACAGTGGCGTTGAGCCACTCCTCGGCGACACCAAGGTGCTCGCCAGAGGGCGGCGTTGAGCCACTCCTCGGCGACCACCAAGGTGCTCGCCAGGGCAGTGGCGTTGAGCCACTCCTGGCGACCACCAAGGTGCTCGCCAGGGAGTGGCGCTCAGCCACTCGAGGCGACCACCAAGTTGCTCGCCCGGGGACAGGTGGCGTTGAGCCGCTCCTGGCGACCAAAGGTGCTCGCCCAAGGGCAGTGGCGTCCCAGCCACTCCTCGAGGCGACTACCAAGTTGCTCGCCTCGGGGGCAGTGGCGTTGCCGCTCCTCCTGGCGACAGCGAAGGTGCTCGCCAGGGGACAGTGGCGTCAGCCACTCCTCTGGCGACACAGGTGCTCGCCAAGAGGCAGTGGCGCTCGAGCCACACCTGGGCGTAGTTCCCAAGAATCAACCCCGTAATCGCTACAGGCGAAGGGTCATGATATTTAATGCGAGGACGTCGCGCATTAATTGCAGTGTGAAGGTGGTATGGCGGCGCGTCTTCCCAGCGCGTGATGGGTGGCGCCGAATTGACATCCCTCTCTGGCGAGCATGCAGGTGACAGACAAAGCGGGCCCAAGTCTAAGCCGATTAGGACCGGACATTAAATGTGATGTAAGAGAGTATGACGTGCATTAAATGCATCAGTAATGCGTGTCGACGCTTGCTTTACGCAGCTTGTAAGCCCCATGCGCCACCAAATTTCCAGTATAAAAGGAGCTAGGATGCATGGGAGAAGGTTGTTGATTATTGGGTTGGCGTAACCTCGAGAGGTCTTCTTCCCACCTTGTAAGAACCTTGAACTCAGAGGAAACCACCAAGCAGACTAGGGTTATTACTCCTTTGGAGGGCCGAACACAGGTAAACTCGACTGTCTTCTTGCTTGCTTCCAGCATCCTGTTCTTCCTGTCTTTGGAGCGGTTGCCACAAAAGCCCCCAGTCCGAATCTCTCAAGCACCCAGTCTTAGGGTGCCTGTTGGTTAGTAAGCCGACACAAATCATCTCGAAAATCATTCTAAAAAATCAACGAAAAACGAAGAATTTTGAAATCAAATTTTTTTACACAAAAAAAATGAAAAATAAAATAAAAATCATTTGATATTATAAATTCAACATATATTCAATAGTGAGACCTGGATACGAGACCCTGAATAACCCACACCCATCGATAGTGATGGAACTGAAAACTTTCAATGAGTGTACGTGTCATATGTATAAGTCTACAGCCTTGTACAATAGTTTCGTAATATTATAAATTCAACGTATATTCAAAATTTGCTAAAAGTACCGTACAAATATTTCTAAGGTCTAATAAATCTCAAATAACTAAAATCAAAATCAATTTAATTAATAAATTTGATTTATTACAAATATAATCTTATAACGTTTTTCAAAATTTTTGAAAGTAGCGATGCGTACGTAGAACGCCACGTACATGCGCTCATGGCGCCCGGCAGAAGCGAGGGGGAGCGGCGACGGCGAGAGACCAGGCTTCCACTCCCCGACCGGTTCGGCGCCATCATGCCCCAGCCTTGTGAGCCCAACTCCGCCCGCGCCGCCGCTAGATTTTTCGCTGTGCTGCCGCACGGCGCACGCACAGAATCCGCGCGCGCTCGCGCCCCACGGGCGGGCCGGTGAAATCCCCGGGGCACGCTAGCCAGCCGCTTTCCTGCCCGCGCCCGGACGCCACCGTTCACCACCGAATCCACCGCCCAGTCCCGCAAATCTCCCACTCACCGCAGTCCCGCACCCACCCGGCCGGCTCCTCCCGCGTTCTGCGCGCATTGCCATGACGCTGCTTAATTGGGTAAACGGAAAACCACGAATCCCGCGTCCCGTAATCGATTCCAACCAGCCATTAAGTTCGATCTTCAGGGTCAGTGGGTCGATCAGACACCCAACTAGTACTATACATTACAGCAACAGCATTGCACCGTCTTACTGGTACGACATTGGCATTGCACTGCACCCGTCTTACTGGTACAACATCGATCCTCCGAGCTCCAGTTTTTCTGGTCAGATAATCACCAGAAGAGGAACACACGGTTGCTCGTGCTGTGCACCACTCTCATCGTTTCATTTCCACCATTAAACTGCAGGCAGAGAGGATCCCGATTCACTACTACCATTTTTCTCTTCAGGACTCGGAGGGATCAGACGGGACCCACCCCACCCAGGGCCCCGCATTCCCATCACTCCCGATTGCGCCAAGAACAGCTGCCGACCCCACATGATCATGGTCCTCATGGAAGACCCCTGGCATATTGTACGCATTGGATTCTCCAATGATGGGTCCGACAGGTCGGGCCCGCCTGGTTAGATTTGCAGCGACCATCGCCGTTCTCTCCTCCCCCAGCTCGCAGTAAGGAAGGAAAGAAGGAAAGGCTGGCCCAAAGAGGCAACCCTTTCCCCTGCTCACTGTCGCCTTCGCCTTTTGGCACCAGGAAGCAGCAACTTGCAGTACTAGTCATAACTGCTGGGCTTCTCAGCTCTCCCACAGAATATTCACCACAGTGGCGAGCGTACGGGCCCGTGATGGGCTTCAATGCCTGCCTGCCTTTCCAAAATAAAAGGGTTGGAGAGGAAAGGGGAAGGCGAGGGAGAATCTGCCGTATAGCTATTCGATGCGTAATGCGTTGGAGGATTACGTAGATGCCAGTGTACGCTTACCACCGGAAAGGCTGGTTGAGCCGGTCTGAAAGTGTTGGATGGGTAGGGTAGGTCAGTAGGTGTGATGATAAAGAGGGTTATGGTATGTCTTCCTTTTGATGATGGCAGAGAAATGAACCGGGTGGGTGAAACTGCACAAACATTGAAGGATCCCTCCCCCGGTGTTGAGACACCGGCCGGCGTAGAAAAACCAGGACCAAACATTGTCGAACCAAAAGCCATCAAGGTGATCATATGTAGCTAGCGAAACTACACAACTGATACCAGCTTTCCGTAGAACAAGCGACGAGAAAACCGCCGCGCCGGCGCAGTCGGTCGGTCGACCCAGCAGCGACGGAGGCCATCCTTGGACGGCGATCTGCATGCAACCGCCGATCAGGGCGCGCGAGACGAGCACACTGCAATGCGAAGAGGGAAACAGGAGAGGAGCAAGCAGCACTATTTATTTGTTTCTCTCCCGAATGACCGAATCTAGCACCATTTTATATATAGGATACCCCCTCTCCCCTGTCGGCATCAGTACGTCTTATCTGCTCGTCCAGTAGCGGAGGGACCCAGCCGATGGCACAATCACTCGCGTCATTTCTCCTCGGTAAATGGCGGTGGCGCGTCAACGTCAGAGCATGCACCTCCTCTCCTCCCTGCCCTTTCCATGTGGCCGTTTTGGTTGTCATGGAGAGTGGCTCCCCTGGCCTACCTACTTAGGCCCACCCATCGCCAGACGGCCAGTCCTATCCTATGGCTACAACGCTTAACCCTTTTCTTCGCCACTTCCCTTGCTGGCTGGTTGGTAGCGATGTCGCTGGCAGGACTACTGAATTATTCGCATCGGTCAGCAAAGGAAGCTCGCTCACGTGTCCCTCTAATAAGGCCATTCACAGTGGGAGTTTCATTTTTATTAAATGATGTAACATATCATCATGTTTGGTGACATGGCAAGATAATTATGAAGAGAGAGATAGAAAGAGTTTCATAGGAAGGGAGAGGGTTTCATCAGGATGAAACTTGTCGGCTTACTAACCAACAGGCACCCTAAGACTGGGTGCTTGAGAGATTCGGACTGGGGGCTTTTGTGGCAACCGCTCCAAAGACAGGAAGAACGGGATGCTGGAAGCAAGCAAGAAGACAGTCGAGTTTACCCAGGTTCGGGCCCTCCAAAGGAGTAATAACCCTAGTCCTGCTTGGTGGTTTCCTCTGAGTTCAAGGTTCTTACAAGGCTGGGGAAGAAGACCCTCTCGAGTTACGCCAACCCAATAATCAACAACCTTCTCCCATGCATCCTAGCTCCCTTTTATACTCGGCCGTGGTGGCGCATGGGGCTTACAAGCTTGCGTAAAGCAAGCGTCTGACACGTTACTACAGTGCATTTAATGCACCCGTCATACTCTCTTACATCACATTTAATGTCTGGTCCTAACTGACTTAGACTTCGCCTTGGGCCCCGCCTGTCTGTCACCCCTGCATGCTCCGCCAGGAGAGAGGGGATGTCAATTCGGCGCCACCCATCATTAATGCGCTTAGGGAAGACGCACCGCCACACCACACCTTTCACACTGCAATTAATGCGCACGTCTCGCATTAAATATCCTTGACCCTTCGCCCTGTAGCACAGATTACGGGGTTGATTCTTGGGAACTACGCCCCGAGGTGTGGCTCGGCGCCACTGTCCTCTTGGCGAGCACCTTTCTTTGCCGTCGCCAGGAGTGGCTCGACGCCACTGTCCTGGCGAGCACCTTCGGCTGTCGCCAGGAGCGGCTCGAACGCCACTGCCCCCGGGCGAGCAACTTGGCTGGTCGCCGAGGAGTGGCTGGACGCCACTGCCCCTGGCGAGCACCTTCGCCGTCGCCTCGAGGAGTGGCTGGCGCCACTGTCCCTGGCGAGCACCTTGGTGGTCGCCGGAGGAGTGGCTCGAGCGCCACTCGCCCCTGGCGAGCACCTTGGCCGGTCGCCTCGAGGAGTGGCTCGAGCGCCACTCGCCCCTGGCGAGCACCTTGGCCGGTCGCCCAGGAGTGGCTCAACGCCACTGCCTCTGGCGAGCACCTTGGCCGTCGCTTCGAGGAGTGGCTCAACCGCCACTCGCCTCTGGCGAGCACCTTGGCTGTCGCCGAGGAGTGGCTCAACGCCACTGTCCTCTTGGCGACAAGATTTAATGCGGTGCATGGGTACCCAGCCGCTTAATACGCCGACAAGAGCCCCTGCCCACCAGAGTGTCTTTATTCTTTCTTTTTCTTCGTCGAGCGGTTCAATCTCCCGGTGGGGCCATAAATGCCCACGCACGCCGTGGTCTTTAAAACTTGCCTCTTTTTCCGGCCCCGAGGTGGATATCTGCCGCTTTCAGTAACCGTGGGGACGTGCCCACTCCTTGAGAAATGCTTTGGTTTTCCCGCATCCAACCGCCGCGTCTCTTCGACTTTTTCCCGCCAGCTCTCCCTTGAATTCTTATAAATAAGCAGCGACGGGGCATGTTCCGTTTTAAGCTTCGCCTCTGCTCCTTCTGCCTTAGCTTCCTTCGCCTTAGGCGACTCGATGGCCTCTCCGACTCCTGTCCTCCCTCCTTCAATCGTGGAAGAGAATGCCGCCGCTAAATGCTCCAAGGTGATCGCCGGCGCTCTCCGCATCTTGGGCCGGGGCGCTCCCGATGGCCCGGGGAAGTCATCTTCTTTGTCTGGGCGATGATGGCGGGCTTGGTCCCGCCCATCTCGGACTTCTACATCGCCATCCTCAACTTCTACGACATTCACAACATCCACCTTCCCCCTAACTCCATTGTGCTCCTCTCCGTCTTTGCCCACTTCTGTCAGATGTTCATAGGGGTAATGCCCAATCTCCTCCTTTTCCGCTACTTCTTCTCGCTCACGCGTCGGCCAGGGCTCCGACATCTCCGGTGCTGCCATCTGCGACTTAGAGATCGGGGCCGTTGCGCGCTATATTCCAATGGAGAATCGATCCACCGGAAGATGTGGCGCCACGAATGGTTGTACGTTGAAGACGATAAGCGGCATTGAAGCCTGGGGCTTCCACCGAGCGGTGGGCAAGAAATCTGACCGGGATCTCCGTCGCCGACACGCCCGAGCTACTTGCAATCTTGGCTCGGGTTGATCGGTTGGAGACAGCAAGTGGCCGAGGAGGCATGGTTCTCCGGGACTTCGTGTCGGAGGATTAGTCCTTTCTTGCGCCGCCGCCACCGCCCACTGGCACTATCTGGGCGTGGATGACGGACTCGGACGATTCCTGGAGGTGAGCTTTTATACCTTCCTTCTTCATCATCATAATCATTCTTTCATCATTCATTTTTTTTTTTGTCACCGTAGGAAAGCCGACGCCGCACGAATCGCTTCTGGATGGGGCGATCGGGCCGCTTGAGCGACGTTCCACCCTTCCCCGAGGCTGCGCTTCCACTCTGCGACATGCAGCCTCGGGATCGGGCGGAGATCGTCAAGGCGATGCCCAAGATGGACGCCATGGGGACGCCCATCATCGCCCATCAAGGGCCTCGATAATCGCGGCACTCCTACGGTAGGCGACCAGGAGGAACAAGCGTCTGCCGGCGACACGGTCCCCATCGAACGTCCCACCGACCACGGCTATCGTGGCCATCTTTCGGCGGCCGGCTGGATCTCCAGCGACCCGCCACCGGGACTTCTCTCACCGCGGGGCTCTTCATCAACGGCCGCGACGCTTCGCCTCGCCATCACCGCCGCGAATCGTTTCTTTGGCGCCGCTAACGGCCGACCACAGGCGCCTTCCTCCACCACCACCGCCACCGCCGGCGGTGACCCGCCGGCGCTAGCGATGGCGATCGGCCAGCGCTGCAGCCTGCCGCCATCGCCACGCCGCCGGCCGATCCACGGCCGCGATGGCGGACTCACCGGCAAAGATCCTCCTCCGCCACCGCCACCGCCATGCCGACCCGCCAGCCGCTGGCCGGCAGATCCACCGGCGGTTGACTCCGCCAGCGCTTCCGGTGGAAGCGGTCTGCCTCACCGCCACCGAGGCCGGTGCCTCGAGGGGGCTCTCACTCGGGAGTGCCTCGGTTTCGAGGCCTCGGCCAGTACCGAGTCCTTGAAACACAAAACACACAAAAAAGGGACGGTAAAACTTTAACCTTCGAATGGAGCCTTACCTTTGCTTGCTTTTGCTTGTTCCAGGGCACTCCGCCAGACCCCAGCCTCGCTCCGGGCGACCGGCTGAGGTAGCGACGGAGGCTGCACTGATCCGCCAGACGAGAAGAAGCCGGCGATCAAGATGCAGCCCGCCAGCTTCTTTGTCAGGCACTCAGAGGCGCTGGGCCACGCCCCACTCCGGATCCTCCCGCGGACTCCGTTCCTCGGACGCAGATGCACCGGCCGCCCTTGGACAGCTCTACTCCCACACCGCCCACCGCTGCCGAGCAGCAACGGCCGGCCGACGCTATCGAGATCGGCCGCCTCCCGGCGAAGGTGGTGATTTATGATCGAGTGGAAAGGAAGGAGCGAGGCGGTGGGGAAGCGGAGCGAGGAGCCACTCGCGCCGAGCTCATGGAAGAGCTCGAGGCGCGTGAACGACCGCATCGGTCCGAGGCGGACACTCTGCGGATCTTTGAGGTACGCCGGCCGGATGGAGGACACCTCGCTTCCATCGGGTTGGTGCAAGCGCGCCATCGAGCGGCGCGCTCGACTACGCCGCTCGGCCGGATCGCGGACTTCACCGCCCGGCTTCCGCCGCCCTGGCCGACCGGTCCACCCAGAAGGGCCAGCGCGATGGCGGTACGCTGCGGCGTTCGTTTTGGCGTCTTTGCGCGTCAAGGACGCCAACTTTGATCCTTCCGCCGCCCGTGTGATTGAAGGAGATCGGGCGAGGCGGAGGCGAGGGTGCGCGCCGCCGACCACGCCGGCCGCCACCGAGATGGTCAACCCCGCTACCGAAGCGGCAGAAAACGTGGCATCGGGCGCCGACGTCGGACCCCTTGCGGAAGACCTGCGATGCGACCGCATGATGGCGGACGAGGAGGAAGAAGGATAGGATAGCCTAGACCCTTCTTCCCTTTCTCCTTTCTTTCTTTCTCTTTTAACTTGTCGTCTGCAACAACTTTTGTAAAGCACTTTCATGGAATAGACATGACATTTTTAGACCTATTCAAGCAATGTTTAAATTGTCTTTTAGCCTTCCACCTTCATTGATCGCCAAAGATTAACTTGAATGCTACTTTGCTCGGCTTAAGGCTTAGAAGGAAAAGAAGGGAGTAAAACACCCCTTGTGTCCGGCGATTCTTTTCGTTGCTTCTGATCCTGCAAACGACACGCACTTGTGGCCTCGCGGGCGGACACAGTAAGACGTGACAGGATGTAGGCTTTTGGTAGCGATGTTTAAATCGCCACCCACGGGGACACCCGAGTGTCATGACCGTCTTGGAGCCGAGTTCAAACCAAATTAGCCCAATTGCCCAATCCTGTTCGCCGCACTTACAGAGTGGTCCCGCTTTGCCATCGGGCGCCACAGATCGAGCGGACTAGAGTGATCGCCGAACACTTTGCCATAAAACATGTAACCGTAAAGGCATGAAGTAATCGCTAAAAACAACGGGCGTAATACTTAATTTTCGAACAACAGTCGTTTCCCGGCTAGTCGGGCAAAGATGACATGATTCGGCCGTGCGAGGAACAAAACCTGAAACTTACAACCGTTCAAGGGTAGAACTTGCGCAGGTTCTCTATATTCTCGCGAGTTCGCCGGTTCCTCCCGCCCTCAGTGGCCAGCCTGACCGCCCCGGGACGAGAGACTGAAACCACCTTAAAGGGGCCCTCCCACTGGGGAGACAGTTTGTGCAACCCACCTGCGATCGAATCTTCGCAAGACCAGTCGCCCACGCCGATGTTCTCTCACCGACCGGCGGCGTGGTACCTCTGAGGCTTTCTTTGGTACCGAAGCGGCGCGCGGCAGGTCGCACGATCCCGGACTTCTTCCAGGAGATTGACATCGTCTTGGCGCATCTCTTCCTGATCTTCTTCCGCGAACGCAAGAACGCGCGGCGACCCAAATGTCAATTCGAAGGAGGACAGCCTCCGCTCCGTAAAACCGTAAAGAATGGAGTCTCTCCGTGAGTCTTGGCAGGAGTGGTCCGAGTGACCACAAGATCGCCGGAGTTCTTCAACCCACCGTGAGCCACGCTGGTGAAGTCGATCAAACGCCCGAGTCTTGAGGCCCTTCAAGGCACCGGTGCATTGGCTCGCTCGACTTGGCCGTTGCTTCTTGGATGGGCAACGGAGGCAAAGCAGACCTTCGTGCCCATCTCTTCGCAAAGTCCGTAAAAGCGGCTGGTGAATCGGGCGCCATTGTCGGTGATGATACGGTTGGCGACCCGAAGCGGGCGAAGATCCCTCGCATGAACTTGACCGCGCTGCGGCGGTAATGGTTCTCACGGCCCGGCTTCCACCCACTTGGTGAACTTGTCAATGGCGACGAGCAGATGAGTGTAGCCTCCTGTGGCCCGCGAACGGACCCAGATATCCACCCCATCGCGAAGGGCCATGAGAGCGGGATGGTTTGCAGAGCTTGGGCTGGTTGGTGGATTTGCTTGGCGTGGAATCGCACGCCTCGCATCTCCTCACCACCGCAAGCATCCTGGAGGCGGTTGGCCAATAGAACCCGTGGCGAAAGCTTTTCCCACTGTGTTCGATTGGAAAAATGGCTCCCGACACGCCTCCATGGATATCGAAAGCAAAATGCTTCCCTCTTCCCGAGTGATGCACTTCAGAAGAACTCCGTTTCCACCCCTGGCCAGACAGTCCCCATCTACCAGGGTGTAGCGCTTGGCCTTCCGCGCTATCTTCTACCGACGCATCATCGTCGGGCATACTTGATCCCGCGGTAGGCCAGGATCGGGTCCATCCATGTGCCTTCCCGGTCAAGCACGGCGACCACAGAGTGATCGTCGGGTACTCCGGCCAAGCGTTTCCACCGGTGCCACCTTTCCTCCTGCAGCGTGGGTGGGCGGCGCCACCATTGTCCCCACCGTAAGCGGGGTTGCAATAGGCGTCGCCGCTTTCCCATCCGAGGTGAAGGTGAAGCAAGATCACCATCCTCCCCACCAGCCGACGGGGCCGAGATGGACGGCCGCGAAGCCTTTCTTCAAAGACTCCGGCCGAACAGGGGCTCTTGTCGAGGCGGTGAGCGAGCTCGTCAGCTAAATAATTGTCGCGCCGGGTATGTGTGTATACCCTAGCCCTTCAAGTGTCTCTCCATCTTTCTAACCTCCGCTGTAAGCCGCCATGACGGATCGAGCAGTGAAGTCCTTCCTTGCCTGGTTGATGACCAAAGAAAGAATCGCCTTTAATCTGTAGGCGCCAGATGCCGATGGCGCGGCAGCCTCGAGCCCACCAAGAATCCTTCAGATTCCGCAACATTGTTGGTAGCTTTAAAGTCCAGACGACTATATATTTGAGGTCCCGGTCGTGGAGACCAGAGGAACCCAACCCCGCGCCTTGAGCCTGAAGGATCCATCGAAGAGGAGCGTCCAAGGCGTGGGTGCAGGGGACTTCCTTATCTTCCCCATCTGCCGAGTCCATTCAACAATGAAGTCCGCCGATCTTTGACTCTTGATAGCGATGCGGGGGCAAATTTGAAGCCAAATTCCCCGGCTCGACAGACCACTTGGCGTCGACCTTCACTTCACGATTGTGAAGGATCTCCCCTTGAGAGGATACGAGGAGACCACAGTGATCTCCCTTCCTTGGAAATAATGTCGCGGCTTTCTTGATGCCACCAAAGACAAAGATACACCATTTTCTCGGGCCTGGGGATACCTAGTTTCAGCATCATGCAAAGACCTTGCTCACATAATAGACCCGGCCCATTTGTCGCCCTCTCGCTCTGCTACTAGTGCTGCACTCACCGCCGAGGGGCTTGCCGCTACATAAAGGAGAAGCGGCTCACTGTGCCTCGGGCGACCAAAGACAGAGGCGAGGAGAGATACTTCTTGAGATCTTCAAATGCTGCTTTGGGCTTAAAGTCCACTCGAAGGAATTAGTCTTCTTCATCGGCTTGAACAATGGGAGACTTTTCTCCCCAGTAGGAGCTATGAACCGCCGAGGGAGGCCAGCGACCGACTAAGCATCAAGCCGCTTGAGCCGGACAGGTGGCTTCATTCGTTCAATTGCTTCAATCTTATGCGGATTGGCTTCGATCCCGGTGGAGACCAGGAAGCCAAGCAACTTCCCAGATGACACCCGAACACGCACTTCTCAGATTCACTTTAGCGGTAGTGCCGAGATGGGAGAAAGTTTCCTCCAGATCTTCAACCAACCCATCAGTGACCTTAGCTTTTATCACCAAGTCATCAACATATACCTCCAGGTTCTTCCCAATTTGTGACTTGAATACAATATGCATGGCTCATTTGGTAGGTAGATCCGGCATTCTTCAACCCAAAGGGCATTCGAACATAACAGACACACCAAAAGAGGTCACAAAGGCCGTCTTTTCTTCGTCTTCCTGCGCCATTCTAATCTGATGATATCCTGAGTAGGCGTCTAGGAAGCATAGAGCTTCACATCCTGCCGTAGAATCGACAACGAGGTCAATCCTCGGCAGAGGGTAAGGGTCCTTAGGGCAGGCTTTATTGAGGTCGGTAAAGTCTATACACATTCGCCACTTCCCATTGGACTTCTTTACGAGTACGGGGTTAGCCAGCCACTCGGGGTAGGCGGCTTCCCGCACAACTCCGGCTTGCAATAGCTTCTCCACTTCTTCCCGAATGGCTTCTTGTCGCTCTGGCGCTTTGCCTCCGGATCTTCCGGTGGAGTGCGCTCCAGGTAGCGTTATGATCGGTGCTCGATCACCTCCCTAGGGACCCGGTCATTTCGAGATGGTTCCCAGCGAACACATCTAGATTAGACCGGAGGAAGGTGACGAGCGCGTCTTCCTATTTGGCGCCGAGATCGGCGCCAATTCTCACAGCCTTGCCCGAGCCTTCCTCACCCACGGGGACCACCTTCACCTCACCCAAGGGATCGGTGAAGCGCGGGCCTTGGCCTGGAGCACTCGAGGGGTCTTTCAGGCCACGCGCCGAACAGCGGCTCCAAATGAAGTCTTGCACTTGCTTACCGAGGCGCAAGGCTTGAGCTTGTCCACCTTTACCACAATTGGGCCCTCGCCCAGGATCTTCATCGGCAAATAAGCATGATGCGAATCGCCATGAATTTGACTAGCGCCGCCGGCCAAGCGGGCGTTGTAAGGGAGGTCAAGTCGGCGACCTCGGTTAATGAGTTCCGTCCGGAAGTTTTCGCTTCCGAACGTGACGGGCAGCCGGACTTGTCCCAGGGCATTAGGCCCATCCCGGGCAATTCCATAAAAGCGGTCTTGGCGCAGCTTCTTCATAAGGTATTTGGAGTGCTTGATACGCCCGATCGACAAAGCAGTTGATGGCACTTCCTCCATCAACTAGTACTCGCCCAAGCTTCGCATTCCTGGCCGTAAGGCGACCACGATCGGGAGATGGTTTGGGCCTGAAGTGTTCAGCCGGGTGGTCGGCCCGATGAAAGTGATCGATTGATCCGACCACTTGATGGCCGACTCGTCCCGGCTCGCATGGTGGCACACACTGTCTCGGCTCTCGCTTGTACTGCGAGTTGGAAGAGTAGGTGGCGAACCCCATGAATGTATGCCACCGTGTGCTCGGCTTGTTGGAAAGCGGTGGGGTGTCATCTTCGTCGTCATTATCTTCGCGATCCTTTTCGCGGCGCTTGAGCCGCTTTTCCACCAACTTGGACACAACCTGGCAATCTTCCAAGTCGTGCCCATTTGTGCGGTGGATGGGGCGATATGGCTTGCCCTCGTCGTCTTCACTGGCGGGGAGAACGGCGGTCCCTGCGATTATCTCGGCCGTCCGGCGATCTCTCCTTCGCTTCCTCGATCGTCGCGGCCGAGGCTTGGCTTCGGATCGGCCACCAAAACCTCTCGCGACGGCCTCCTTGCGCTTCTTCTTTTACGGTCGGAGGACTTCGACGCCCGGCCGTCGGGGTTTGAGGGCCTGATGCACCCTTCCGAGCCTCATTGCCGCTGCACACTTGTGAGCCAGGGAGAAAAGCTCGGAAGTGGTAGCGACAATCGCGGGTAGCCATCTTCTCCCGCATCTTCGATCCCTAACCCTCCTAACGCACAATAATAACCGATCGCCAGAGATCCGGGATCGTGTTGCGGCAATGGCTAAACCGCCGAATGAACCCCTCGGGGACTCCTCCTTCGCTCCAAAGCGTGGAGGTCGTCCTCCACACCCGGTTGAGCGTAGGAGCCCTGAAAGTTGGCGACAAAAATGTCGCCTGATTCCTCCCACGAGTGTACCGAACCCCGAGGAAGGTTCAGCAGCCGAGGAGGCGGGCGAACTGTCGGCGACATCGGGAAGTAGTTGGCCATAACTCTATCTCGACTTCCCAAAGACGCACCACCGTCGTATAAATCTGCAGGAATTCTTCAGGGTTGGTGGTGCCGCCATACTTCTCGATGGGCGCGGACGAAATCTTTACAGCCACGCCGATTGGCGTGAGACGGAGGGAAAACGCCTGGCACCCAACATTATATGGGGAGTAGTGTCGCCCACCACCACGACCCTGAGATGGGGTCGAGGAGTGCGAGTCTACACTCTCCCTGCAGTCGGAAGGAAGCCCCCTTCCGGTGGCCGGCAGCCGGGGTTCGGGCGTTGTTGCGGATGACGCCTCCGAAGAACTTGACGCAGATCGCCGCTACCGAGCCGCCTCATTGAGGCGTGCCCTTAGATCCCAGCGGTTCTCCTCCGGCATGGGAGTACCGCGGGAAGACGCGAAGCTTGTGCACGCCCCTGTTGCGAGAGGGGCCGCAGCCAAGATTCTTCCCTTTATCACGGCTCCTGCGGCCGGAGAAGTCGCCAAAGAGCGATCGAAGCTTGTGCATCCACCATACGAACTCCTTGGCGGAGGGCGCCGGAAGCCCCGGCTGAATTGCCACGACAACTTCTTCTTTGGGCCGAGTCCACTAGACGGGCAATGTCCTGGAGCCAAGGGGTGGCTGGGTGTCGCCGTCGCTTGGGCCGAGGATGATCCGAGAGCAACCGGCCGCATGAAGGCTTTGCATTGGGGTATCATCCCCAACAAAGAAGCGCCACGGGCCGGTGAACTCCGGGCTTGATGCGGCTCGCGCCCCTCCCGCCCATGAAGGACCGGCCGACCCGACTCCCTTCAAGGAGCCAAGATCGGCCGCGCCGCTTTCCTCGAGGGCGCTCTGTGGCGATGAGATTCCGCCATACCGGATGATCTTCTGATTCTTGCAAACTCCTCAAAAGGAATGGAAGAAAGGAACGATCTAACCACTCACTTACCGGCGCGCCACTGCTTGGCCATTACTAACCAACAGGCACCCTAAGACTGGGTGCTTGAGAGATTCTGGACTGGGGCTTTTGTGGCAACCGCTCCAAAGACAGGAAGAACGGATGTCGAAGCAAGCAAGAAGACAATCGAGTTTACCTGTGTTCGGGCCCTCCAAAGGAGTAATAACCCTAGTCCTGCTTGGTGGTTTCCTCTGAGTTCAAGGTTCTTACAAGGTGGGAAGAAGACCCTCTCGTGTTCTCGCCAACCCAATAATCAACAACCTTCTCCCATGCATCCTAGCTCCCTTTTATACTCTGGGCCGGCCGAGGCGCATGGGGCTTACAAGCTTATGCGTAAAGCAAGCGTCGACACGATTACTACGGTGCATTTAATGCACCCGTCATACTCTCTTACATCACATTTAATGTCTTGTCCTAATCGACTTAGACTTCGCCTTTGGGCCCCGCTTTGTCTGTCACCCCGCATGCTCGCCAGAGAGAGGGATGTCAATTCGGCGCCACCCATCATTAATGCGCGCTTAGGGAAGACGCGCCGCCACACCACAGCCTTTCACACTGCAATTAATGCGCACGTCTCGCATTAAATATCCTTGACCCTTCGCCTGTGAGTACGATTACGGGTTGATTCTTGGGAACTACGCCCGAGGTGTGGCTCGAGCGCCACTGTCCTCTTGGCGAGCACCTTTGCCGTCGCCCGAGGAGTGGCTCGACGCCACTCGCCCCTGGCGAGCACCTTCGCTGTCGCCAGGAGCGGCTGAACGCCACTGCCCCTCGGCGAGCAACTTGGCTGGTCGCCTCGAGGAGTGGCTCGCACGCCACTGCCCTTGGGCGAGCACCTTTCGCTGTCGCCAGGAGCGGCTCGAACGCCACTGCCCCCTCGGCGAGCAACTTGGCTGGTCGCCGAGGAGTGGCTCGAGCGCCACTGCCCCTGGCGAGCACCTTGGCTGGTCGCCTCGAGGAGTGGCTCGAGCGCCACTCGCCCCTGGCGAGCACCTTGGCTGTCGCCTCGAGGAGTGGCTCGAGCGCCACTGCCCCTGGCGAGCACCTTGGCTGGTCGCCCGAGGAGTGGCTCAACGCCACTGTCCTGGCGAGCACCTTGGCTGGTCGCCAGGAGTGGCTCGAACGCCACTCGCCTCTGGGCGAGCACCTTGGCTGGTCGCCTCGAGGAGTGGCCTGAACGCCACCTGTCCTCTTGGCGACAGTACTTAATGCGGCTGCGTGGGTACCCCAGCGCTTAATACGCTGACAAAACTGTTATGAGATAACCTCCTAACCGTATTCGGTTAGGAGTCTATCTCTAATTATGTGGGCGAATCCGAACTCTCTTTGAGGGGACTGCTATATATATATCGGGTGCCTCCCATTGTATTTACACACATTGATCAATAAAGAAGAGAGAGCTCTACCCTATATCTTGTGTCTCTTGTTCTTGTGTTCTTGTGTTCTCGTTGATTGCCGGTGTTCGACGTGGGTGAACTACTCGTTTTACAACACGTTATCAGCACGAAGCTCTACCTGAATAGATTGGAATGTGAGAAAAGGGCAGTGTCAGATGGGCGCGCGCCTCCACGGAGAACTCGGAGTTCGGGTGCAGGGCGTCGCTGACGCCGCCGCTGATGGGCGCCGCGCCGTTCGGGATCGCAGCGCGCTTCAAGGCCACGTCCTCGTCGTCGGCAGTGTCCGAGGTCAGCGGGCGTCCACGCGCTGCCAAGATCGAGCCCGTTGTGTCGGCCGAGTGGCTGCATGCCGAGTCTCTTCGAGGCCAACGAGATCAAGCAGTACAAATCTGAGCACTATTATCGTCGCGGAAGGGAAGTCAAGCCGGATCGATCCAAGGCGACGAAAAGGGACATGGCCAAGACGCTACCACTATGGCTACTCAAAAATCACGTGCAACGACCCTACGGCCACGATCTGCAACCGCATTCAATAATCCATTGATTGTTCTATGCATTATGTTTTTATTAATCTCACCTCTGTGTCTTCGTGCAAACATGCAGATCACAAGCCATATCATTGGGTCCAAGTGTCCAACAAATGTAGACATGGACGCTACACTCATACACAGCAATTCAAGGCCAAAGCCAAACACGTTATGCATGCCTCATGCCTTCCTGCCTTCAGAGAGATTCATTGGATTATGTGGACTCAAGCCGATCGGTCGACATGTACGATGCAGTCTTGATCAGTGTGTTCCCGTCTTTGGGTCACGCACCGGCCCGGTAGATCGATTTCATGGCGAAGCAATGTGGAAATAGCCGCGGGCGTGCATTCGTGGATGCGAACCACGAGACGGACATCAGCCCATGGAGACGTCGAC
This sequence comes from Rhipidocladum racemiflorum, assembly GCA_036346355.1. Taxonomy (NCBI): domain Eukaryota; kingdom Viridiplantae; phylum Streptophyta; class Magnoliopsida; order Poales; family Poaceae; genus Rhipidocladum; species Rhipidocladum racemiflorum. The sequence goes on from CM070581.1 coordinate 9,986,467, forward strand.
AACAACGAGCGACTACTACCGGCGATTGATCGCCCGATCCGATCTGCAATCAACTCGTCACCACGCCGGCATCCACTCGGATTGCCGAAAAAGTCCTACGCGACTCTATCCTACGCGATAGCCAACACTTCCGGCATCAAGAAAGTAAGTCGAAAAATCCTGCAGATTGTTTCGCTAGATGTTAGATCTAATCTACTGTTAGACCTAATCTACTATTAGATCTAATCTACTGTTTAGATCTGTTATTGTTCATAAAAAAAAATCGCTTCGGTGGAGACGCCCAGAAGGCATCTCGCCGTACGCCGCGCCCGTCGCTTGCATCGCCGCCGGCCGCCTAGCCGCGGTCGAAGCCACCCGCCACCGTCGGCTCGGCTCATCCGTTCGGCATCTTAGAACCGTGCTTGAAGCGCCCTCAAAGCCAAGGTCGAACGCGCCGCACTCGACCGCCGCAGCGCTCGCGGCATGAAGCCGCCGCCCGGCGCCCGCAGCGCCGATGTTCACATCCTCGTGCCCGAAGCGCGCTAGTGGTGCTGAGCCCACACGCCCGACGGTGTCGGCGTCAACGTCAGCGTCGGCGTGAGAACTAGAGAAAGGCAATCCCATCACAGGCTTGCAAATCCATGTAGACTAGAAGTTTTGCATGCATGTATCCCCTCTATAATCTGGCTTTATTTTTTTCTTAGCATTATGACATGTTTGATATGTGCTGAAATTAATTTTTCTATCATTAAGTAATTCTAAAAATTGCTTAAGTATTTAACAGAAAATTGTGAAATTTGCTAGAAAATTATGAGGACACTTTGTTCATTGCCTTGAATCTGGTTTTGTTTTTCCTTAGCATTATATCATGTTGATTTTGCTGTAAATTAATTTTCTGTTGTAAAGTAATTCTGAAAATTGCTTGAAATTAGCAGAAATTATGAAAAATGCTAAGAAAATTCCAGAATTTCTCATACAATAGTTTATGAGAACCTGTGTGGTTGGGATTTGATTTCGATAATGAATAAACAGATATGAGACAATTGGTGTCTAGGAAAACACACATGAGGCTTGGTTATTTAATTGGCGCCCGGAAACGGAAAGTGCTCCCTCCCTCATGTGAGCCCTAGGGGCATGTTGACCTGGCCATGAGTCAAATTGACGGAGATATTCATTACTCGTTTTCGCTCCCAACCAATAAGAATTACATGAGTTGAAATTAGACTTATGCCAAGTTTAATTGATGTTGGATTTTATTTTCTGTTATTTAGTAATGCTGAAAATTGCTAAATACAAAAAGAAAAATTCTGGAAAAAGTATGATAATTATCTACTAAATAGATATAGACCAAAAACTTTATTGTTTAAATGAAGATGCATGCAATATAGTATTTTACCTGTAGTAAAATCTCGTATTGCTTGCATACAGGATATGTCTGATATTGCAAAAAGGGAATTTGTTGTGCTTGCCCTGGATGGCAGCAATTACCTCACCTGGGCAATGGATGCCAAAATCAACCTAACAGCTAGAGGACTTGGAGCTGCTATTGCTCGGCCTGAAGCCGGTGCATCCGATGTGCCTGAACCCTCAAAATGCGCCGCTTTACATTTCCTGAGGCACCATCTTCATTCGGACCTGAAGGCCGAATATTTGATGGAGGAGGACCCGCTGGTATTGTGGAATTCCCTGAAGGAACGCTACAACCAACAAAGATCCGTTTTGTTGCCAGAAGCACAACGGGAATGGACCCTCCTACGCTTCGAGACTTCAAATGCGTGGCGACTTATAATTCTGCAATGCACAAACTTGTCGCTAAATTGATCTTTTGTAACCAGAAAGTTACTGAAGCTGAGAAGATCGACAAAACCTTGTGCACTTTCCACCCCAACATGATGATACTACAACAACAGTACCGTCATGCAAAGTACAAGAAGTACTCTGAGCTTATTAGTGTTCTGCTAGAAGCAGAAAAACATGATGAACTCCTGATGAAGAATCATCATGCAAATACTAATGGAAGTCAAGCAGTGTCTGAAACACACGCTACCGCTCAGCAGGCTAGTAGTAGCCATGGCCGCGGAAAGGGCCAAATGTACAAGGGGAATGAATGGAAAAATGACAGAAATAAAAAGGGAAAAGGCAAATCCTAATGGAAAAGTAAAGGAAAGGGTACAGGAACCTTCCAGAAGCAAGGTCCAACCAATAAAGCACCCGACTCTCAAACATGCTTTAGGTGTGGTTGCGTTGGCCACTGGTCACGCAATTGTCGCACCCCAAAGCATTTGGCAGAACTTTACATGAAATCCACCGAGATTCCGTAAGAATCAAGAAAAAAAGGTTGAGGCACACTACACCGCTCTACCAGATGTTGAGCAAGACGGTGTAAAGAAAGAAGACAATGTCACTAACCCTACAACCGAGTTCAAGGAAAGCCTTCTCGGATATGGTAACTCGCCCATGGATGAGGATGACCTCCTCGGCACTGAGCTTATGGAGCTCCAGAAAGATACCAATGTTTCCCAGAAGATGAAACATGACTTGTATGGAGATCTAGAATAGTCTCCCTACATCCTTTTTGCTATATGTCACATTTCCATTAGTTGAGCCTCCTTAAGAGCCTCATCAGTTTGAATAATTATGTTCCTGTATGAACATTTGGTCTATGCTCCTGTTGAGCAATTATCAGTGATAATTAAATAAAGTGTTTTCCAGAATATTTTGTGCAATAAATTGTTGATTGTTATACTATGCAACCTGAAGTTGGTATTGCAATAAAAACCCAGAAATATTTAAAGATCTTGTAGATCGACTGGGTAATCTTGAGTTGAATACTATGATAAAACAATTACTAATTCTGTTGGCCATAGCATAAAGATTTCCTTAGACCTGAAGATTTCTTATCATCTAACCTGTAGATGAATCACTGAATTTTTGAAGTAAATTCGAAGTGATATCTGTGGACCTTTTCGTCCTATGTTGGAACCATGCTTCTACCTAAATTAATTGTCCAATTTGTGTGAGCCTCCTTTCCAGAAGAAAGAACCAAGTCCATTTAAATGGACAATGCTAACGAGTTTACCTCAAAAGCATTATATGACTTTGGGAATTAATGTAGAGCTTTTAATACCTCATGTCCACATAATAGAATGGCCCTGCAGAGTCATTATTAAGGGAATAAAATTTATTGCTTGACCACTTTACAGAATAGTAGGCTACCTACCAGTTATTTGAGGCCACCTTGATCTTTGCACCTTGCGATATTAATTCAACTCAAATCAATCAGATATAATGGAATTTCCCGTTGCGTATAGTGCATGGAAAAGAATTAAGTATTTCCCATCTGCGAAAATTCGGTTATGTTGTATACATGCCAATCTCTCCACCACAGCATACCGCCATGGGACCTCACCAGAAGTTGAGGGTCTGTACATGGTTCGGTACGCTGATTGTACTAAGGACATATTTTGGCATTAGGGGAAGATAAGTACCACATTTAAAGAATGCCGAGTCCTTAGATCCACGCACTAAAGAGATCGAACTTGAAGTTCGAAATAAATCTACAACAAATAAGCTAATAATCGCCAAATGCCTTCACCGATCATAAGGTAGTGGAAAGATCTCATATACTGCAAAGATATGCACTGAAAGAGTGAAAATATCCTAGAAGGATATTGAACCCACTCTTAACCCTCATGATAAAATGAGGGAGGCCTCCAGTGCACGGGACTCAATTCCGCTGAGACGTCCGCAGAAAGGAGAACCAAATAAATGAGAACACTACCCATGATAGTGGAAGAAGCTCAACTCGATGTTGAGGAAATCCTGAAGTGAGCCATCTAGAAGATGGTAACATCCTGAAGTGATCCATCCTGAAGATGATAACCCCAAAGATATATTTGTGCGCACAATCCAACGCTGGGAAGTCGGAACACCTGCACTTCATCGTTGTGGGAAATCACGAGAAGCCGGAAGAAATTGATAAAGATACATCCTCGAGTGATGCGGGGAGAATTATATATAAAGAAAGACTACAATTGTCGACATATTTTGCCTCTAAAAATTGCTAAAATCTGGATCCAGAACCAAAGTCCATGGCAGAGTGCCAGAAGCGCTCATCTAGGTTCACCTGAAAAAGCGATTGAGGTAGCGCTCGCTTAATGAGAGAAAAGTTCTTGGTCCTGTTGACAGAACATTTCCTGAAATATTCCTTGTAGGATCAAATGGATTTTTCATTCTGAAGAGATATGAAAATATCCAGGTGGTGAGATATAAAGCGAGGCTTGTAGCACAAGGGTTTTAGCAGAGACCCATCATCGATTACGATGAAATCTGTTCTCCTAAAATGAGTGGAATGACGTTTCGAAATTTAATATTGATGGCAGTAAGCTTAAACTTTTCAGTACAGTTGATGATTGTAGTGACCGCATATGTAATTGGGTCACTGAATACGGATTAAAGACAGTCGATAAGGATGTGGTACAATCGACTAAGTAGATTCCTCCTGAAAAGGAAATATGATCCCTGAAGGAATAATGTTCCTGTGCATTCATGAGGAAATCCCAGAATGGATTTTTATTTTCCTCTGTGGTGGTACAGTCACTCAGAGATTATAAAGGAAGCCTCACGGGAATATGTTTGGCTAAGACGGGTACTCAACCATGTCCAGAAGTTATATGGTATGAATACCGTCAATTCCCCTACTATTATCTATGAAGATAATGATGCTTGTGTTGCACAAATGCAATTGGGTTATGTAAAGAGCAATATCACGAAGCATATTGCTCCTAAGTTCTTTTATCCCCACAAACTCCAGAAGAATGGTGAGATAAAAATAATGCAAATTAAGTCGTGTGAAAATCTAGCAGATTTATTCACAAAATCCTTGCCAAATTCCCCTTCCAAGGTATGTTAATGGCATTGGAATGAGGCGGCTTAGAGATTTGCATAGTTCAGGGGAAGTAAACCCCTGAACCATAATCCCTTTGCATGATCCTGAAGATCATAAGTTGTACTCTTTTTTCCTTTGTGAGTTTTCCTGATGTTTCTCACATAAAGGTTTTTAATGAGGCAACAAACGCAACATAAAGAGAGAGTGCGATGTACTCTTTTCTCCATCTCTTTTTTCCCACTGGGTTTTTGAGTGGAGTTTTTAATGAGACATATGCATTACGCGGTATTCGCCCAAGGGGAAGTGTTATGAGATAACCTCCTAACCGTATTCGGTTAGGAGTCTATCTCTAATTATGTGGGCGAATCCGAACTCTCTTTGAGGGGACTGCTATATATATATCGGGTGCCTCCCATTGTATTTACACACATTGATCAATAAAGAAGAGAGAACTCTACCCTATATCTTGTGTCTCTTGTTCTTGTGTTCTTGTGTTCTCGTTGATTGCCGGTGTTCGACGTGGGTAAACTACTCGTTTTACAACAGAAACCTGATATACACGGTTACCTAGACAAAAGTAGATGTGGCACTCTTGGAAAATACGTAATGAAACTCTCCATTGTGAATGGCCTAAGAACTCCCTTCCTTCTTTAATAAACTACTCGCTCTGTTTCATAAAAACTGTATTTGTAGGTTTTTTTTAAGATATATTAGTGTACAAGGTAAATTACTAATGTGACTCTCATTACTCTATACATAAGCATGCTGGTGCTTCGGTTTTCATATGCACTTAAATGAGCATGCATACACTTACAGGTGGGCTCTACGGACTAAAGATGCACTCTTTGTGAGACAAATTTTGAACATTGGAAATGCTCTCTTTGTGGGACAGAGGGAGTAGATACTAGATATGCAACAGGTCGGTACGTTGCTGCTGATAAAAAAACTGTTGAGGGAGGCAGATAAAAAGATAAAATATTTTTTAAAAATACCTCAAAAAAAGAAAAAAAACATTAAAAAGTTTTTAAGATCTAGAAAATATATAAAAATTTTCTGAAATTTTTATTAAAATTCCAAAAAAATATTTTTTTTAAAAAAGTAGTGTAGCAATAACTAGCGGGTAAGCCTGTTGGCTAAGTACCTCTCCAAGAATAGAAAGTTATACAGATGTCAATATTGCAAAATAATTAATAGTCGTTGTTAGTGTTCAAAAAATCGACGAAAATTGTTTGATTTTCATGATTTTTGCCCGTATCGATGCGGCTCGGCTTTTAAAACATCTCAGTAAAACGGTTCAATACAAAAAATATTTAGAAAATATATGCGACGCAAACCAGTCGAAAATAGGTGAAAATCGCACAAAAAATCGGCCACTAAAAAGTTCAACTAGTCCGTCGATTTTCCATGAAAATGATCAAAAAAATTTCAATTTGAAACTCCACGATTTTCGATCGATTTTTGGCTCGGTATTTCTGATTTTCGAATGTTGAGCGATTTTCTATAAATCTATTTTTTAAACCCTGGTCATCGTAATCAATTCTATGAACATCCATGAATATCTGAACAATAATTATAAATAGATAAACAATAAGTATAAAGAATTAGATTTTTCTCTTTATTTAATCTGGCTGGATATATCTTTTTACAATGGACGGCTCTATTTAGAGCCGAAACTCAGGGGTAGATTTAGGATTCACCCATAAATCTTAGAAAGTTTGTTATATCCCAACACTCTCCCTTAGATGAATACTGCGTCATGCACATGTTTTATAAAAAAAACTCCTCTCAAAAACCTATTGGAAAAAAGAGATGTAGAAAATAGTACAGTGCATCCACATATTGTGCCATATTTGTTGTCTTATTAAAAGCCATCATGTAAGAAAACTTCAGGAAAACCCACTAAGGGGAAAAAGTGCAACTTGTAATTTTCTAGATTAGGTTAGAATCTTCAGGATTAAATTAAGAGTTATGATTCAAGGATTTACTCCCCTGAACTCTGCATTTCTCTAAGTCATTTTATCCAATGCCACGAACACATCTTTGAAAACTGGATGTCGATAAAGACTTAGTAAATAAACCAGTTAGATTTTCACATGACATAGTTTGCAGGATCATTATCTCATTATTCTTCGCATGTTCATGAGGATAGAAAAGTTTGAGGGCAATATGCTTCATGGTATTACTCTTAACATAACCATTTGCATTTGTGCAACACAAGCAATATTATCTTCGTAGATAATTACGGGGGTATCAACAGTAGTAATGACGTATGACTTTTGGATATGTCTAATAATACTGTGGAGGATATACGGGCCGGGTGCACACATGAAGGTCTAAGAAGACCACGTGAAAAAGGAATGTACATCTTGTAGATTTTACCTCGCGATAACTAAAAGAAGAGATTGTAACCGTAAGGTAAGCCATCCTGGATAAGGAAGGATACGACTCTTTTACTTGTAATCAACTCGGACTCATGCTCTAGTAACTGAGTTGGACTCCTCCCCCATCCCTGTATATAAGATGGGTGGGAGGACCCCAAGAAGAGAGACATAATCCCATAACACAGGACTAGGGTATTACCTCCACCGTCGAGGGCCTGAACCTGTATAATTCCTTGTCTTGTGTTACCATCGAGATCCTGATCCAGCGCCTTGCCCCACATATTCACACACCCCCTAAGATTATTGTCAACACCAAACGTCGGCTGACTCATTGCATCATTTTAAATGAAGCATTTCGTGAGTTCCCTTAGCACTCCTTTTTTTCCTTTAGGCGTCGGCAAAGACTTCCAAGCATGTGTAAATCCTAATTCATGAAAACGGAAAACCGTACACGATAAAGCCCGAATCTCCTACAAAAAGTGTCCAGGAAGAGTAGCAACTAGCGAACTACCGGCACTCGGGGGCTGAGTTTAGTCGGGCGGAACGCGTAAGTGACAAAGGACACGGCGCTTGGACGAATTCAAAAACCACGCTAAATTGAAAAAAAAAAGAAAGAGAGAAGTGCACAGAGTAATGTAGAAGAAAGATAGCATTTCATTATATATTACACAAAAAAAGAAGGGGCGTCGTCTGCTCAGGCCTCACCGTGGCGCACCCGTCCAACCGCCGCAATGAGGGTGTCATGCGCCCTAAAAAGGCGAGGAATGGCGTCCACATCGCAATCGATGGCTCGCTCCTCCTTAAGCTCCTCCATCGTGGCATCGAACTACCGCCACAACGCCTCATCCTGCGGCCCCTGCTGCCCGTAGTACCAGCGGCCGTCGGGTCCCGGCCACCAGCGGCTAACCATCAGAAGAAAAGAAGAAAAGGAGCAGGTGGGGAAGGAGAAGGGCGTGAGCAAGAGCAGCTACGGAGTCTCTCCCCGCCCCCTCTTATACCAAGAAGTGCGAAAGACGAAGAGCACGAGATTAACGGCAGGGGCGGGAAGCCAAAGCGAGTCAACAGCAGTCCCGAGACAAGTTTGAACCGGCCACGCAAGCAATACGACAAAAACAGCCTGATGACATCATAATTCCCTTCTACTTTTAATTACTTTCTTTTGCCTTACGACCTAGTTGCTTCTCAACTAGGCAGTAAGCCAGGGGCTACACTTAATAAGTGCACGTTCGCACGTGCATGAGTCCCTAACTTAAAACCGCTCTGCCTAACGGTCGCAACACTTAATAAGTGAACGCTAAACACTCCCGCAAGATGTCTCTCCTTGATTTCAGTGCCGACCGAAAAAGCACTCGGGTGGCAGAGCAGTCGGGCAAAGGAACTTGGACATCGCTCCAGTCGGAAGAAATGCCAGGATGTCAACCCGTCAAGCAGTCGGGAACCTCACCACTCGGATAAAGGAACTCAGATGACCTTCCAGTCGGACGAGACAACAAGCTACTAACGCGCCAAGAGACAGGAGAGCAAAACGCCAAGCAAAAATTCACGTTCATTCCCAGCTCACGAAGCTTGTACACACGTCTAAGCAGGATTCAAGTCTATGTTTTCAGCTAAAGCTTCTGAGACATTCTCAACTTCTTTCAGATGAACAGCGGCCTGCTCGTCATCCACGGTGCATGCAAAACCCTCCTTGACGACCTCAAGCTCCACTCGGGGATACAACGACTTCAAAATCGCCAATGCTTGATTGGAGCTCGTGATTGCTCTTTCCCGCACGTGGGCCCTAAGCCTCTTAGGGGCTGCTCGCAGACGCTAAAGAGCCTGGTTCCCACTGCTCGGATCGCAAGGGTGCCAAAAGGCCGGCACTAACTCAGAAGCCTGCTGGAAAGCTAAGCACAGCGCATCAGCATGTTGAACCCTTCCTTCAAGGTTGTGAAATTGTGCTTGTGCCCTTCTCAGATGCTCTGCAAACAGAGCGGGTCAACGAACCAGGACAACCTGCAAGCCGACAAAGCAAGAAGAAAAGGACCAGACCCGAACCTTTGAGCTCCCCCGATAACCTCTCCTGCTCAGTTTTGGCCTGGCGCTCACGGGCCTCCGCTCCTTGGAGCCTCTCCTCCGAAACACGGAACTGCGTCTCCAGGGCCTTGAGTCAGTCGCCCGAAAAGAGGACTTGCCTCGAAGGGAACCCGATACGTCCAGCTTCTCTAGGCGCAGAGACTGTACTTCGTCCCGAAGCCGTTGCAGCTCCTGGGAACGCTCGTTCCGAACCTCTGCCAGCTCATCCCTATGCTCCTTGCTCTTCTTGATGGAAGGAAGAACACGACGCATGAAGTTTGTTTTCTTACTCAAGCAGCCCCCCAAGGTCTGAGGGCGACGAAAGGAAAGTGAAAAAGTGTTCCGGAGAAACAAAAGCACAGAAGAAAGCCACGAGTCTACCTGGATCAGCCGGGAGCACCTGATAGAGTACTCGTGAAAATCCTCTATCTCCTGCTCTTCGGCAGCATCGTCAAAGGTGTCCCACTCTTCCTCCTCACTGTCCCAAGTACCCAGCATAAGGGCAGGCTCGGCACGTATGGTCGGGCGCAGGATCTCTTCCACTGGAAGGGAGGCGCTCTTGGCCGGTTCTCGTGCCTCCCCACTCACCGACGGCGGCGGGCGTTCTGAGGAGGATAGTCCAATCGAAGCTACCTCAAGAATGACCTCGGCGCACCCCAGGGCAGCTGAACTTAAAGAAGACAGCTTGTCCCGACTAGGGACATCCCCAGGGCTAGGCCCCTGAGGAGTTTCAGTCGGCATCCCGACAAGGACGTCAGCCGACGGCTTCCTGACATGAGAGAAAAAGGGGGACGAAGGCTCACGTCAACGAGCCGACAGGAAATGATGGAAATAGTAAGACGAGGAATTACCTGGTGGACCTCTTTATCTTCAGCCCCGGCCCGCCCAGCATGAACGAGCCACTACCAGAGGGAACGGGCTGCGGGCCCGGCTCTTGGATCCGCTGGCGGGTGGCGCTAGAGAGTGATTGGAAGGCCCTCGGATGGTCGGACCGCCACTCGGAGCTGGAGAGAAGAACCGGGGGCTTAAAGTCTCCTATACTACCACCCCCTTTCCCTTCTCAACACTTGGCACGGCGGCTGAGTCGTCATCCAGGACTGTAGGGGAAGGGGATGGACTCAGGAAACCTTGCCCAGACGCCCGCCTTCCCCTCTTGGCACTCGGAGCAGCAGGAGAAGTTGAGGCCGACCGTTTTGAGCCTGCCCCCCTGGCGAGAGGCATCCTCCGGGCAAGCAGCTGAAACCAGAGAATCTGGAGCCTCTGGTGTCACCGCTCCCGCGTCTTCGGGGGTCTCCCCGGACACGGGCTGACCGGGCCTCCTTAGCCCACATCCCGAATAGTCGGGGTACCTGGGGATTGGAGCGTCAGAAAAGAAAGCTTCCCGTCCCTACAACAGGAAAATAATAACAATTCAAACAAGAATAGCTGAAGACAGGAGCTTAGGGGCATTCGGGAGCTCATAAGATAACCGGGGGAGGAGGGTGAGCCACACGAAAAGACTTCGAGCATCCCCCACAATCCAACATGGTGCCAGGGACAAAGAAGTCATTTAGTCGCCTGTCCAACACCTCCTTCGAAACCCTCGCAGACAGCTCCCAAGTGGGGTCCGACCTTCCCAGATATTTGAACCCTGGGTGGACCTGTTCCTTGATTGGTTGAACACAGCGAATGACAAAGCTAGCAGCAACACCCACTCCGTGCAAACCAGCACTCTTCAATTGATAGATGATGGCCATAAGCTCCCCGACTTGGTCTCCGTCGGAGTCGGGAGGAGGCCTATTCCAAGAAACTGATACCACGGGCCTCCGTCCGGATAAGGCAGGAAGGCACGGTTCGAGGTTGGAGCAGTAAAACCGCTCTTGGTGCCAGCCCTTGTTAGAGGATCGGAAGGGAAGGGCAAAATAGGATTTCCTCAGCCCATCCCGCAATTGAAGACCTGCACCCCCAACCAGTTTGGGAGCATTCTTGTTCGGGAAAGGCTTGAGGAGAAAAAGATGACGGAAAAGGCTAAAATGGGGACGGATGCCAATATAGGCTTCACAAAGATGCATAAAAACAGCAATCTGAAGAATGGAGTTGGGATTGAGGTGGGTCAGCTCAATCCCATAATAATGGAGAAGGCCACAGAAGAAGGCACTAGAGGGTAAACTAAACCCACGCCAGAAAAAAAAAATTCAAAAACGACAACCTCCTCGGGACGAGGGGTAGGGGAAGACTCACCCGCCGCTGGGCGAGCCCCGATTAGTACCAAGAGAGGAAGGACCCCGGCAGAAACCATGGCGTCTAGACGTTCCTCTGTCACAACCGAGACGGTCCAATCTTGTGGCACGGGCGATGCGTCGGGCGCGGTGGCGGCGGAGAGCGCCATTCCGAAGAACGGAGAAAAGAGATGGCAGATGTTGGGTTGAGCGGAGAACCCTAAGAAACGCAACAGAAAAAGCAATTGTAGGGAGACGAAGAATGAGGAAAAGGAAAGACCACCCCTTCCCCTATAATCGCATTAAATGTGTCATGGGGCGCAGAGGAACTGCCTCCGGGCGGGGAAAACGGAATCTCTTTGTAACACCCCAAATTTTTGCTTTTCATGAATTTAATCAAGATTTGGCACTTTGGTGAATTTTTGGAATTTATTTGGATTTATTTGGAATTTTTGAATTTATCCCCTTTTGAAATAATTAAAGAGTTTGAAATTTCAAATAAAGTTTTGTTGGAAATATTTTATTTGAGTCCAAAATGTCTCAAAGTATTTTCCATAATTTTTCTGGAATTTTTCTGAGTATTTTGCTATTTTTCTGGATTTATTTGAATTTTCTATGAGTTATTTGAATTATTTAATCGCTGTAAAATGCGAATAGGTTTGTACTGTTCATCCGACCGAGCCCGAGTCAGACTCGAGTCCGAGTCCGACCCGGACCCGACCGCGCCGCACGGTTCGGTCGAACCGCGTCCGAACCCTAACCCCCGTGGACCGTCGGATCGAGATCCAACGGCCCACGTTGGCCCACGTAGCCCGCGTGCGTAAATCGCACTTGACCCTAACCCGGGATCAATCCGGACCGTTGGATCAAGATCCAACGGTTAGGATCAATCCGCGCGTAACACGGCCGCGCCCGAGCCATCTCCGCCGTTGATCGCGCCACGTGGAAGGCCCATGTGCGTCCACGTCACCTAATCCGAGTCCCCGTCGGACTCCGCCATCGCCTGCGAGTGGGCCTCGGTTTCCGCGAGATTCACGGAAGCCGAGGCCACTATTTAATGCGCCGTCACCACCGCCGGGTTCCTCTCTTCCGCGGCGCACTGCGTTCCCAAACCATCTCGCCGAGACGCCGCTGCTCACTCGCATTTAGCGCCAGAAGTTGCCTCTTCCTTCCGCCACGGTTTTTGCCCGCACTCGCCGTCGCCGCCCTCCGCCGTTAACCCCAGATCCGAACTCCCCGCCGAGGCGCACTGCGCGTACCACTCACCTCGCCGGAGGAGCCCGAGCGCCGCCGACTTGGTCGCCGCCCCTCGGCCCGCCACCTGGCCGCGTGCCATCGCTGCCCCCGAGCTACGTGCACCGTCGGATCCAGATCGGATGGCTACGGTGAGTTCACGTGTTTCCTGAACCGTAAAACCTAGATTGGATCTGGACCGTTGGATCTAGATCCAACGGCCCACGATCATCGCATAGATTATAAATGCGTTAACCTAGGGTAGATCTAGACCGTTAGATCCGGATCGAACGGCCGAGGATATCCGCGTTGTAGCGTTAGGGTTGGATCTGGACCGTCCAATCTAGATCGAACGGCCCAGATCGACCGTGTAGTTTTAAAACGTGTAAACTCTAGATCTAATCGCGGCCATTGATTTTCAAATCAACGGGCACGATCATGCCACGCGTGCCCCAGGCGCGTCAGCGCGCACGCGCGTGGGAGCGTGTCTCTGACACGCGGGACCCGCGTCGGTCGAGGGCCACGTCAGTCAGCGCCACGCGCGGCGTGAACTCGAGCCTCGACAGGGCGGGCCGCTGTCGGCGACACGCCACGCGTCGCAGCCGGAATCCATGCACCGGAGCCGATGTGGCCGCTCTAGAGAGTGCCACGTGGCATGATGACGTCATGCTGACGTCATCGTGGGGTTCGGCCGGTGCTGACGTCAATCAGGAGCTGACACGTGTCATGCTGACGCAATAAATTAATTTCCGAAAAAGAAAATGATTTATTAATTCGAAATATTGATTTCAAAATTGGAT